>JARFIW010000588.1:2547500-5368938 GCA_036346225.1 Platerodrilus igneus | reverse complement strand
AGCTACTCACCTTAGTACAGTTATTATATTTTTTGGTTAAAGTTATTATGTTACTAGTTATTCAAAATTTCATTGTAATTTCTGTTTCAAGTTAAAAATAAATTTGTTAAGAATTTGGAATTGTTTTTAAAAACACCGCTCCAAAGGCCCGAACCTTAACTCGCGTACCTTCACTTATTTTTATTCTGAGCCAGCCTACTCCATTCCCTGAAATTCCCACAGCCTAGATACAGCTCGGTTCACTTTCTGTTGTTTTCTAATTGTTTGTCTTATTTCACCAAGTGGTATGTGAAAGGGGTTAAGCATGTGGCTGCCAAGGATCCCCGACACTTAGTCATTTGCTGAATTAATAGTTTTCCAGTAAATCCTTTCGCACAATTAACGTTAGTTGAGAATATTGTAAAACCAATACCTGTAGTTGCTTATAATAATCATCAGGTTTAATTACAGTTATTTTATATATTATTTTTATATATATTAGGTTTTCATCTTTGTATTGGTTGGATGCGTACCTCCATTGATTTCTATTTTGAGCTAGCCTTCACATTTCCCCGAAATTCACACAGCCTGCATCTTTTGCTATCTGTGTACAATAGTCTAACCTAGGTCTACTTCTATTTCTCTTTTTTCCTATCTCTACTTTTAATATATTCCGCACTATTCCCTTATGCCTAGTATGTAGCCTATCATCCTCTTTCCTATTTTTGTTTTGTTTTCCATATACCTCTTTTTTCTCCCACCATTTCTAGTACCTCTTTGTTCTTAAGTTTGTCTGTTCATGATATCTTCATCAGACGTCTGTAGCACCACATTTCAAAGGCTTCTTCTATCTTTTCTTGTCCACTTTTCCTACTGTTTATGTTTCATAGCCCTACAGTGCTGTGCTCCACACATATGTTTTAAGCAATCTTTACCTTTTATCTATGTTTGTAGTCTTTGAACACGGTAATTGCTTTTTCTTTTTAAATGTAGCACGACCTTGTGCTAATCTTTGTTTTATATCTTTTGCGCTCTTCCCGTCTTGCGTTATTTGACTTCCTAGGTAGCAGAAATTCTTAAAGTCTTGTAAGTTCCTATTACCTATTTGTGTTCTAGTTTTTAATTTATTTACATACTAGTACTTTAGTTTTATGTTTGTTTATTTTCATACCGTATGTTTCTGTTATAACCATTCATTTAAAAGCAGCCTCTATCTCTTCCTTGCTAGTTGCTTATATCGCTAAATCATCTGCAAATCTAAGCATCCAATCTTTTGTCCCTGCATAGTAATTCCAAATGTCTTCTTGCATTTGACAATATTCATTGTCTCTTCAATGTACAAGTTAAAAATTAATGAGGACAAGGCACATCCCTGTCTCACCCCTTTCCTAATGTTTACTTCTCTACGTTCCTGCTCTAATTCTATTACTGTTGTTTGCTCTTTGTATAAACTATGTACTATTCGTCTATCCCAGTAATTCATTTCAATCTTATTGAGTATTTCGAACATTTTTTTCCATTTTACATTGTCGAATGCTTTTTCCAGATCTACAAACCCTATATATACGCTTTGTCCTTCTCTATTGTTTTCTCTATTATCACCCTCGGAGCTAAAAGAGCCCCCCGTGTTCCACGGTTTCACCTAAACCCAAATTGATCGTTTTCAAGTACTTCTTCAGCTCGTTTTTTCATTCGTCTTTGTACAATTCTAGTTAATATTTTTGACACATGTTGTAATGTATTTTTAATACATTATGTTCTAAACTAGTTCACTTTCATATTGGACTAATCATTCATGGTTCAGATTCATTAAATTCAGTTCCAAGACAGTCAGAATTGTTATTGGTTAAATAAAGGGTGGTCCTTTTATTTTTATTCCTCATTGATCCTGGCCGATTTATAATTTTAAGTACCTAACCTTATTTTAGATTTGAATAAATTTCACGTGGTTATATTCTAGCCACTGACGTATAAGTAAATTTCGACAATTGTTTGATTGGCATTAATTTAACAGTAAGTTTTTTTGATATACCGCTTGAGGTTTTTTAAGGGAGATGAGTGAGTTTTCTAAAAGAGGAAAACACCGTTCCCCGGGCACTCCGATTCGAGTTTTCCAAGTTACAACATGTTGAAATAGAAACATCCAAGATAGAGATTCAAATTTTAGGCGACTAGGTGTATATTTATTAGGGACAAGTTTTGTGCCCTTCTCTAGTTAGAGGATTAACCGAGCACTCTAGTTTTGTCTTGAGCTTCCGAATGCAAGCTATTTTAGGAGCTGGAGGTCCGATTCACAGTTGTGCAATTTTTCGTTGCTGATGGAGATGTTTACTCGGCTGGAAGTTATTCTCACCATCTAAAGAACCCAGGTGTAGGACCGGTAGACGGACGGATAGTGTAAAAGATAGGTTATAAGGACCCAAAACTGTGAGTAATGGATGAGATTGTAACTAGATGTAAGCTGGTCATGTAGATTAAATAGACTTTTGTAGTGCTAATCAAGTGTCATTATACGAATTGTGAAAGTGTCGATGGTGTAGTTATTCTATTATTCTTGTAGGTTAAAGAAGTAATTACTGATCACTACACATGAAATTTACACAAAATTCAGCAAGGTTACTGCAAAAAATGACCTCCACAGGTAAACATCTTGACGGCTGATCCTCTCTTCTTTTGGAAGCAATCGTTTAGAGAAGCGGGCGTGAGCTATTCTCAGGTAAGGTTATTTTGGGATTGTACATTTCCGAATACGACACGATTGCTGGCGCCCTTATTGATGGTGACAAAAATCGTACAAAGGAGGAAACGACTCCACCCACGTAAGTCCACCGTATTATTTTGTTGAACTCCGCCCAATACCCTGCTAGCTGGGATAAATTGCATTGTGCATGCACTAGTTTTCTTTGGCTCTTTATCATTGCTTCTTGGCCTTTAAGGCGTAGTTTCCAAAGAGCGTGTAACAATGTGCTGTCAAACTTATTGTTCGAAGATTTTCAAATCTATCCGAACCTTCCTTTTTTTGTACAGTGCCGTGATGTTAGGTTTGAAGTTTTTAGGTATTTTGCCTGTTTCATACATATGGCTTACAAGTAGGAAGAGACGTTCTGTTACGGCTTGTCCAGCGATTTTTAGAGTTTATGCTTGCACCTTATCTGTACCCGGTGCCTTACCATTTTTCAGATTTTTTAATGCAAATTCAAACTCATCTTTAAGTATAGAATATTCCAAGTCATCCTTTTCAATGTCATTGTTGTTCTAATGTTGTTAGTTTCTCTCCTGCATATATATATATATATATATATATATATATATATATATATATCTTGTCATCTATTCATTTTCTCTACATTTTCTATAATGACGTTTCTTTCCGCGTCCTTTATATTTTTGATATCTTTATCTTTTAGCTTCTCAAATTTAAAGTGCCTTTTTTCGTTCCTCTTTTTTCAGTTTTTTAAATTTAAGAGCGGCCTGCATAATTACGATGTTGTGGTCAGTGTCTGTATCTGGTTCTGGGTAACTTCTGTAGTCTTTTACTTGATTCCTAAACCGTTGTCTAACAAGAATGTAATCTATTTGATATCTTCCTATATCTCCTGGCATCTTGCACGTGCATCGTCTTCTAGCATGGTGTTGAAATAATGTGTTTGTGATGGTTAAATTGTTTTTGTCGTAAAATTCTACCAGCCTATTTTCCCTGTCATTTCTTGTGCCTAAACCAAATAAACCTTCTACAAGTTCTTTCCCATCCTCACCTACCACTATATTAAAATCCCCCGTAGTTATTAAATTTTCCATGGTCTTTTACGTATCTTAGTATGTTTTCGATATCTTTGTAGATTGCCTCTAGCTCTTCCTCAGTGTAGCTAGAGATGGGCATGTATACTTGTATTGTTACTGTATTTACCGGTTTAGATTCTACTCTAACCACGAGTACTCTTTCGTTCCTGTGCAAGTAGTTTTCTACACGTTGTCCTATCTTTTTTTGTATAACTATCCCCACACCCAAATTTCCTTCCTCTGATCCTGTATGAATTACCCTAAAGTCTCTACTCCAAAAATCGCGCTCTTCTGGCCACCCAATTTCGCTGATTCCTACATGTCTAATGCTAACCTATCCATTTTAATTTTCAAGTTTTCTAGCGTAGCTACTTGTTTCTTACTTCTGACATTCCACGCTCCGACTCGCAGACTATTTACGACTCTTTTTTTATACTTTCGGATCACATCCCCCCGAAGTAGTCTCCTCCCGGAGATCAGAATGGGGACTATTTTAGCTCCAGAACTTTTTACCCCAGAGAATGCTATCATCTTTAATAACAATTTATTACGCTGTGTACTTGGGAGGCAATGTGGCGGTTTCTTATTGCCTTCCATATCGCAGTAGTGTGTCTTACAATGTCCGACAACCCCGTTGGTCTCTGCCACTTTAAGTCACGAAAAAACTGCTGCCCTCTCTCGGGAACTTGTCTTAGTCTGGTTCCTCACTAAAGACCCCACTAATTTGGTTAAACCTATAATTCGGCTCTTTAGTTCACTGAAACACGCAAGCCATTCTACTCGTTCTAGTAATTTAGAACTTCTTCAAGGTGCAGGTTCGTTCAAAATGGTGAAATAGGGTATATGTTTAGAAAACAATGGAAGGTGAACCGAGCTATATCTAACAAGAAAGAGCAGTTGCTATGTTCCAAGACAACAAACATAAAAACAAAGAAAAATTGTTAAAAGTATGTTTGTGGAGCACAAGCAATGTACGTCCATGAAATAAGAACAGTAGGAAAAACAGACAGGAAAAAGGTAGAAGCCTTCTGGAAGATGGTGCTTCAGATATACGACGCTGATAGCATAGATAGACAAAGTTAATAATAAAGAGGTTCTAGAAATAGTAGGAGAAAAAAGATACCTGTTGAAAAAAAATAGGAAATATAGAAGTACATGACACGTTTTAAGGTATTTGCGGAATAGTGCGGGATATACTACAAGCAGAGATTGGAAAAAAAGAGAGATAAGAAAAGACCTTGATCAGACTATTGCGCGCAGATAGTGAAAGATGTAGGCTGTGCAAATTTCAAGGAAATGCGTAGGTTAGCTCAGAATAGAAAACAATGGAGATACACGTCTAGTCCGTTCCAGAACTGAAGACTTAATAATAACAATGGAACTTAAAATATTTTTCTTCTATAATAATTATCTTACGCGTCTTTTATTTACCAAAAATTCATATTTAATCATATGATGTAGATGTTAATTAATCTCTTTTGAAAAAGCCCCGGCTGTAGATTACCGAGCCCAAAGGTTATTATAATAATCATTCTATCTCGTATGTACAAATTGATAATTTTAATTCCATTAAGAATGCAGTTAACAAGAATTTAAATTGTAGTAGCGGGGAAAAACAGCATGTATGGGATCACCTTTGGGTTGAGGTTGAACACATTTTATATAAAAGGCAATAATTATAGACATACTGTCACTAGTTGACCACACATTAAAGTTAATTCATCCTTCCTTATAAGTGCAAAATCAAGATAAAAATGGCTCACTGTACGGTAAGTAAAGTAGTTCTTATTACTATTATTAGAAAATTATACGTCAATGAATTAAAGACCAGGGAGACGTTTTTGTGGTAATTGGCATCCCTTGTAAGACGTATTTTTGCAAATAATTGTATCATTTTCTAGTTTTAACTAATGTGAAATAGTTGAAATTTTAACCTTAACAAAAATATTCATTCTCTGATAAAATTTAGTTATACAACTTTCTCAAAAAAAAAAAGAAATTGTTAATTGATGAAAAGAGAAGATTGCATTTTTAGGGTTCCATACCTTATAAGGTATAACGGAACCTTTATAAGATCACTCTCGTGTCTGTCCGTCCGTCTGTCGCAGAGGTTTTTTTTCGAAAACTGTGTATCGTAGAAATTTGAAATTTGGTATAATGCTAGGTCTTTAAGGCGTGCACATATATTGACAGTCAGAAAATTGAAAAAAATATTTTTACATTAAAATGGAGGGGCCATTTCGAATGGACCTGCACCTTGCCGAAGTTCTAAATTACTAGAACAGGTGAAATGGCTTGCGTGTTCTAATGAGCTAAAGAGCTAAACTACAGGTCCAACCAAAGTAGTAGTGTCGTTAGTGAAGAACCAGACTAAGACAGGTCCCCGAAAGAGGGCAGCGGCTCTTTCGGTACTTAGATTGGCAGAGACCAAAGGGGTCAGTATGGCAGTCTAAGACACACTACCGCGATGTGGAAGGCAACGGGAAACCACCACATTATCTCCCAAGTACACAGCGTACTTAAATTGTTACAAACATGATGGCATTCTCTGGGGTAAAAGATTCCGGAGTTAAAATAGTCCCCCATTCGGATTTCCGGGAGGGGACTACTTCGGAGGATGCGATCGGAAAGTTAAAAATAAGAGTCGGGAAGATTCTGCGAGTCGGAGCGTGGAATGTTAGAAGTATGAAGCAAGTAGGTAAGCTAGAGAACCTAAAAATCGAAATGAATAGGTTATCACTGGACATAGTAGGGATCAGCGAAGTTCGGTGGCCAGAGGCGGGGGATTTTTGGAGTGGAGACTTCAGGGTAATTCATACAGGAGCAGAGGAAGGAAATTTGGGTGTGGGGATAGTTATGCGGAAAAATATAGGATACTGCGTAGAAAATTACTTACAAAAGAACGAAAGAGTACTCATGGTTAGATTAGAATCTAAACCGGTAAACACAGTAATAATACAAGTATACATGCCCACCTCTATCTACAGTGACGAAGAGGTAGAAGCCATCTACGAAGATATCGAAGACATATTAAGATACGTAAAAGGACATGAAAATTTAATAATTACGGGGGATTTTAATGCCGTGGTAGGTGAGGGTAGGGAAGGAGCGGTAGTAGGTTTATTTGGTTTAGGCACGAGAAACGACAGGGGAAATAGGCTGGTAGAATTTTGCGACAAGAACAATTTAATCATCACAAACACATTATTTCAACATCATGCTATAAGACGATATACGTGGAAGATGCCAGGAGATATACGAAGATATCAAATAGATTACATTCTTGTTAGACAACGGTTTAGGAATCAAGTAAAAGACTGTAGAAGCTACCCAGAAGCAGATATAGATACTGACCACAACATCGTAATTATGAAGGCCGCACTTAAATTTAAAAATCTGAAAAAAGGAACGGAAAAAGGCACTTGGACTTAGAGAAACTAAAAGATAAAGATATTCAAGTAAGATTCGAAAAAAAGTCAAATGAATTGCTGAATGATATCGGGAAAATATCTGAAACTAAGGAAGTAGAAACAGAATGGAATAACATTAAATCCAGCCTAGACATGGCGGCCAGAGATATTCTGGGGTATACACAAAAAGAAAATAAGAAACCATGGATAACAAAGGATATCGTGAATTTAATAGAAGAAAGACGAAAATACAAAAATAAATCAGACGAAACAGGAAAACAGAGATACAAAGCCATAAAATGGGAAATTATTCGAAAATGCAGAAAAGCTAAAGAAAAATGGATTGATGAAAAGTGCAAAGAGGTACAAACTAAGATGGAAGTAGGAAAGACAGACGAAGCATACAAATTAATTAGAATTAATTTTAGGGATATAAAACCGTATAGCAAAAATATAAGGGACGCACAAGGAAACGTCATTATAGAAAACGTAGAGAAAGTGAGTAGATGGCAAGAATATATAGGGAATTTGTATGCAGGAGAGGAACTAACTGCATTAGAACAGGAATCAGACATTGAAAATGATGACTTGGGATATCCTATACTTCGAGACGAGTTTGAATTAGCATTAAAGAGTCTGAAAAATGGTAAGGCGCCGGGTACAGATAAGGTGTAAGCAGAAACTCTAAAAGCCGCTGGACAAGCAGTAACAGAACGTCTCTTCCAACTTGTAAGCTATATGTATGAGACAGGCGAGATACCCAAAGATTTCAAACGTAGCATCATAGTAACTATACCAAAAAAGAAAGACGCGGATAGATGTGAAAATTTTCGAACAATAAATTTGACAGCACACGTGTCAAAAATATTAACTAGAATTGTGCAAAGACGAATGGAAAAACGAGCTGAAGAAATACTAGGAGAAGACCAATTTGTGTTTAGGCGAAACAGGGGAACACGGGAGGCTATTTTAGCTCTGAGAGTGATAATGGAGAAAACAATAGAAAAAGGGGAAAGCATGTATATAGGGTTTGTAGATCTGGAAAAAGCATTCGGCAATGTAAATTGGAAAAAAATGTTTGAAATACTTAAAAAGATTGGAATGAGTTATAGGGATAAGCGAATAGTACATAGCTTATACAAAGAGCAAACAGCAGTAATAGAATTAGAGCAGGAACGTAGAGAAGTAAACATTAGGAAAGGGGTGAGACAGGGATGTACCCTATCCCCATTGATTTTTAACTTGTACATAGAAGAGGCAATGAATACTGTCAAATGCAGGAAGACATTTGGAATTACTATGCAGGGACAAAAAATTGATATGCTTAGATTTGCAGATGATATAGCGGTATTAGCGTCTAGCAAGGAAGAGTTAGAAGCTGCTCTTAATGAAATGAAAACGGTTCTAACAGAGAGATACGGTATGAAAATTAACAAAACTAAAACTAAAGTTCTAGTTTGCAAAGGTGGGGAAAATAAATCAAAAACAAGAATACAAGTATGTAACACGAACTTACAAGAGGTTAAGGATTTCTGCTACCTAGGAAGCCAAATAACGCAAGATGGGAAAAGCACAAAAGATATAAAACAAAAACAAGGTCGTGCTACATTTAACAAGAAAAAGCAACTACTGTGCTCAAAGACCACAAACATAGAAACAAGGAAAAGATTGCTTAAAACATATGTGTGGAGCACAGCACTATACGGCTGTGAAGCCTGGACAGTAGGAGAAGCGGACAAGAAAAAGGTAGAAGCCTTTGAAATGTGGTGCTACAGACGTATGATGAAGATATCATGGACAGACAAAGTTAAGAACGAAGAGGTACTAAAAATGGTAGGGGAAGAAAGAAATATGTGGAAAACGTTAAAAAATAGGAGAGATAGGATGATAGGCCACATACTACGGCATGAGGGAATAGTGCGGAATATATTAGAAGCAGAGATAGGAAAAAAGAGAAGAATAGGCAGACCTAGATTAGACTACTGCACACAGATAGTAAAAGATGTAGGCTGTAGAGGTTTCAGGGAGATGTGTAGGCTAGCCCAGAATAGAAATCAATGGAGGTACGCATCCAACCAATCCCAAGATGGATAAACTAATGACGAAAAGATAACTGTGCTTAAACATGATGATTATTATAAGTAACTACAAGAATTGGTTGGGCAATATTCTCGAATAATGTTAAGTGTGTGAAAGGATTTACTGGAAAACCATTATTTCGGCAAATGTCCAAGTGTTGGGGGATCTTGGTAGCCACAGGTTGCTTAACCTCCTTCACTGAATCTCGGTAAAATAGGGCATAAAATTAGAAAACAATAGAAAGGGAACGAGCTGAATACACATGCTGTGTGAGAATTTCAGGGAACTATGTAGACTAGCTCAGAATATAAATAAGTGCAGGTACGTGTCCAACCAGTTTTGAGGCGAAAACCTAATGACGAAAAAATAAGCGCAGATAAATCTGATGATTAGTATAAACAACTAGTTGTTGGTTGCGAAATACCTGCAACTAATGTTAACTGTGCGAAAAGATAAATTGGAAAATATATTAAATCGCCAAATGGTTAAGTGTTGGGGGAACTTGGCAGCCACAGGCTGCTTACCTTCCTTCACAACCATCGGTCGGAGAAATAGGGCATATAACTGTAAAACAATAGAAAGTGATCGAACTGCACCTAACAAAAAAGAACAGCGCCTATGAGGAAAGACAACAAACGAATAAGAAGAAAATTGTTGAAAGCGTATGTGTGGACCACAGCACAGTATGCCTATGAAATACGAGCAATCTGAAACGCAGATAGAAAAACGATAGCAGCCTTTTGAAATGCTGTGCTTTAGATGTATGAGGACGATAGCATGGACAGACAAAGATAATAACAAATAAGTTACAGAAATAGTAGGGAACAAGGATATCTGGGGAAAAAGAGAAACAGTAGGGCGGAATACATTCTAAGGCATTTTTGGGGAATAGTATGTGATATATTACAAGCAGAAATAGGAAAAAAGAGGTAGATGTAGACCTAGATCAGACAGTTATAGATGCAAACTGTGCATATTTCAGGGAAATCTGTAGGTTAGTTAAGAATAGGGAACAATGATGGTACGCGTCTAACCAGTTCTAGGACTGAAGACCTAATGATGATGAAAATGGAGAGGGTTAATTCGGCCAAAAGAAAAAAAGTTTTAATAAATATATCGTGTGAGATATCATTTGAAAGAAGATTCTAAAAGACTTTTAAAAATATTTTTTTAATAATTTTTGGTCCAGTAGTCTTCATGATATAGCTCAAAATGTGCCAAAAATGACCGTTCTCCCCCCTGTTTTTTTACATTTCCAAAAGTAAAATTTTGATTTTAATAGAGATAGTAGCTATTGAGTCATAGATTATCGGAAAACTGCAGGTTTTTTTAACAGTGTAATAGTTGCTACGAAAAATTTTTTTAAACACAGTAATAGATAACGTATTTACTAATGATGTACCAGTACAATGTGGGACAATAGTAAACAAACAGTAATAGGGTAAACGGTGGGAATTGGGTGGTATGAATTTTTAATTCAGTTTATCAGGTGTCAAAAATATATTAAGGCATTTGAACCTAATTATCTACACTATGTAGGCAACTAATTAATATGCCAAAATACAGTGTATAAGTCTTAGTAGATAGGCTATGTATGTTCTGGGGCAAAATCGCTCATTTTTACATGTAATTTCCGGTGGGACGTTAATTTAGCAAAAATCGGTTGTGCTATTCGAACGCTTAAACATGAGGTTATTGGTTACACCCGGATTTTGCTCTATATGGTCGTGAACATGTTCTCTACGGCGATCATTTTGGAAAACCTCCTGATCCTGATGATGTTCTTATGGATCCCAAACGTCCTATTCCTCCTACTGACTTAGCCAAATTTGAGTCACTTCGTGAAGAAATTTCGAAACGTCTTTCCTTAGCATACAAGAAAAATGCTACACACTACGATCTTAGTCGTCGTCCCTTAACTTTATCTCCTGGCGATCGCGTGTGGAAACGCAATTATGTTCTTTCGGATGTTACTCGCTACTTCAATGCTAAACTTGCTCTTAAGTATGTAGGTTCCTTTACTATTCGAACTAAACTTTCTCCTTGGACCTATATCTTAGTGGATGATTCTGGTAACGATCTGGGTACTTGGCATATTAAGGACCTCAAACCCGATAAAACTTTAGACCCTCCAGACATTGATCCTGAACCTCCGGATCCTAATGAGCTTTCTACGGCTGATTCTATTTTGATTTCTACGTGTCGCTATCCCTAATGACTTGTAATTTTTTTTTGTTTGTTTTTTTGTTGGCTTATTGGTCTTGTGTTTTCTCTGATAAGCTTGTGTCCGAAAACACTGGCGCCCATTTCGTATTCCTATTTATATTTTGTAGCTAGCCCATCCCGTGACTTTTTCTTCTGGCTAGTACTACCCTTTATTCACTATTTGACTATTATAGTCGCTTTCTACATCCATTCCTTGAGGTAGGCTTCAGATCTATTTTCTTTTCCTTTAGGAAGTTCGACTTGGTCGCTTTTGTAGGTCTGTTAGCCATACTCTGCTTGAGTAATCGTTTCATACGAATCTGTGTTACCTCAGTTGGAAGTATTGTAGGTTGTGTACTAGCTTGCCTTTGCTCTTTGCTTGTCTTGGTTCTTTCTTTGCTGCACACTTGAGGTCGACAGTTGTGTCGTTTAGTTGGTTTGCTACGAGTTTTCTTCCTCGTTTTTTTTCTTTCCTCTTGGTTTCTTCGCGGGAAGCCAAAACTTTTCTTTGAGGTGGAGAACAGAAATGTCCCTTTGGGAGACATCCGTCTTTTGACGATTTTGACAGTAGCTATAACCTTTAATCCTCATTGGGTGTTTACTTGATACTTTCTTTACCTATTCTGTCATTGTTGGTTACGATAGATGACTTTGTCTTCTTGTGAGAAAAAAAAATGTGTTCTTTTTCTTATACTGTTGTTGGTCCTTCGAACCGGATAAAATTTTTTTGTTTGGTTACTTGTCTGTCGTTTTTTTTCTTTTTTCTTTCACCCCGACGTCTTTATTTTGCTAGGGGGGAATTTGTAATGGGCATTTTTGTACCGTAACATTTTTACGCTGTTTCCCAATTTATAAATACATTTCTACGAATTACTATTTTTATATTTGATACTAAAACTCCTTAGGCGAGTGCATCGTATTATAATGAGTAGATAACAAACTTAGCACAGAATATGTGTATCAAATATTTGATATTTTGTAAGGTAAAAGTTAATTATAGAGTGCATCGTTCTCGTCTTGCCTTAAAGATAAATTCTGTTTCTTATGTGGTTATTAGCAAGTCTAGATAAGAGACGATAAGAAGTGTAATGGAACGAGTTGAATAAACAGGCGAGGAGTCGTGTTTTGTTCTTTATACCGATATACTAAGTACGTTAAAAATTCTGTTTTCCTTTTTGCTTTGACTAGTGAGAATTAATGCGGAATTTTAATTTTCGTATTGTTCATGTACGAGCACGGCACGATATTTTTTTGTTGTTTTCTGGTGAAATAAAAATTGTATATTAACCGTACAAAAGTGTTCTACGGAACATATTTTTTTGACGGACGTACTTAAGTGATACACGTGCTGTACCCGTTATGGTTCTTTTTTTAGTTGTTTTGTCTTTTGATATTAAAACTGTGGGTGTGCATCTAGTTTCGCGATCCTTTTTTTTCTTTCTTTTCGGAGTGGCGCATACTTTGAATTATTTAACTACAGTGCTATTGTAATTTCTAAATTTTTTTTTTTTTTACAACAAAGAACCTAAAATAGATCATTGCTTGAGCAAATTTCGTGATTTGCGAAACATAACAGATTACCGGCTGACAAAGGTATTGGTTGAAGTTTCTCACTGCTTTTGGGGATGTGTATGAAACTAATATACCTTTGATCCCCGTTGAAATTAAACTAGTGCTTCCGAATATTTCGAAATTATTGTCTTAGGAAATAGAATTACCAAGAAATTTATCAAGGCTACCTAGTCGCGACATGTGATAGCGTCTGCTGTTAACACCAGTGAAATACGTAGGTGTGATTAGTGTAACGTGTGAGAAGTTCCATCAACACCCTCACAGTCAAGGGTGAAGTGCTTCGTTAGTGCTGGACATCGTTGAATCTCACACTTCCATGGCAAGGGAGCGTCGCTGAAGGACTTTTGTAAGTTGAACTATTTCCTACTTATTAGTACTTTAAATATCTATCAGTTGTTTTGCCATATCTTCGTCGTTCTGATACCTTTTACAATAGACTTGCATGCTATTTTAAAACATAGAAAAAAAAAATAAAGAAAGAAAGGAAAGAATCAATGCTACTGAATTACTCATATCAATTGTGTCTTACCTATTTATTTTTTTAAACTTTTTGTCTGATTTATGTTTAATTGGTGAGTGAGGAAACGTTTCTGCTACTCCCCAATATTACCTCACTTTGTACTAAAGATTTGTTATATTGCTTTTAACGTTGTTAAATTATATAGATTATTCAAACAGTTTTTTTTTTATTCTACAAAGTATTGAACAATTTATACTTGATCCGTATGTTATGTTTTTTTTTCTTTGTTTCAGGTTTGCAGGACTAATGTGTTTTCTTTTCAGGTCTACTATTCTAATTTTTCTATTGCAGCTACTGTTACTAATTCCTGACAGCCGCGTCCCTTATAGGTTGGTCTGCTTTCTACAAACCCTCCCCCCTACTCTCCAATTGAGCCCGGTCACTTTCTTTGGTTTTTTTCTCTTTGCTTTTCTTTTTGTTGCGCCCGGCTGCGAGCCAGCGTGGCATAACTTTGGCGCCCAACGTGGCGTCCGCAGATTAACGTAACATAATTTTGGCGCCCAACGTGGGGCGCCAAAGATATGCCACGCTGGCTCGCAGCCGGGCGCAACAAAAAGAAAAGCAAAGAGAAAAAAAAACAAAGAAAGTGACCGGGCTCAATCGGAGAGTGGGGGTTGAACCATATAGAGCCGGTTACAATCCATTTTGCAAATTTTTTGTACCTTTCAAGGTGATTCGTTCGAGGATCACGTCGTGTCATCATGATTAACTATTCTCTTTTCAAGTTTAAAGTTCGAATTTACACCATCTCCGCCCTATTCGTGCATCGATCAATGGGAGAGCGCATATAGTACATATTTAGATCTCACAAACATTAGATAGGAGAAAATAAAACACTAAATAAATAAACAAAATTTACTAAAAATGTATACATAGAAGTAATCGATATTTTTCTCCTAATAATACTATCATTTTATACAGTATGGATCCAAGGAGGAGCACTGGAAGCAATCCTTCTCCGGGATTTGGAAAGATTCGCATGAAAAACTTTAATAAATTGAATTTAGATTTGGCACAATTTTTTTTACAGAAGTTTGACCATATTCCATATACTAGTAACTACGTGAATCCAAACGGCATCGTAATAATTATAATTATAGGCGATCGGTGAAATAGGACATATAATTAGAAAACAATAGAAGGAAATGGAGTTATATATAGGCTGTTGGGAGAATTGCAGGGAACTGTGTACGCTAGCCCAAATCATAAATAAGCTAAGGTACAAGTCCAACCATTTTCAAGACGTAAAACCCAATGTCGAAAAATAAGTGCTCTTAAATCTAATGATTATTATAAACAACTACAGGTGTTAGTTGTGAAATATTTTCAACTAATGTGGGAAAAACTATTAATTCGACAAAGGTTCAAGTGCTGGGGGAACTTGGCAGCTAAAGGCTGTTCCCCCTCTACATACAACTGAATATCGAGGAAGTAGGGTATATAACTGTAAAACAATAGAAGGTGACCGAACTGCATCAAACAAGAAAAAACAACAGCTATGTTCAAAGACAACGAACGTAAATACAAGAAGAAAACTGTTCAAAGCATAACAGCACAGTACATCTATGAAATAGGGGCAGTAGGAAAAACAAACAGAAAGAGATAGAAGCCTTCTGGAATGTTGTGCTTTAGATGTATGAGGATGGTAGCATGGACAGATAAAGTTAATAACAAATAGGTTGATTAAATAGTAGAGGAATAAAGATATCTGTGGAAAACGAAAAAAAAAATAGGAGAAATAGAAGGACAGGATACGTTCTAAGGCATTTCTGGGAATAGTACGGAATATATTACAAGCAGAGATAGGAAAAGATAGGTAGAGGTAGACCGAGATCAGACTTTCGCACACAAATAGCGATAGATGCAGACTGTGCAAATTTCAGGAAAATATGTAGGTTGGTTCAGACTAGGAAACAATGAGGGTACACGTCCAACCAGTTCTGGGACTGAAAACTTAATGATGATGATAATGATAGGCTATCGAATGACGTGTATGGAACGTCCTCAGCTAGCACGGACATATTTCATGAATATATATGGAATATTCCTCAGAATGATTGAAATAATTAGGAACGGACCTTAGGCTATGCTGAATATTTCCGGAGTATCAAAAAATCCGCTTTTTGTACAATCAACGAAGATTAGTACGAATGTTCCTGTAATAGGCTTTATAAATATTCTTGGAATTTGAGAGAAATGCCTGCCCATAAAATGTTACAAAAATATTCCTGCATAAGCAAGAAATAGCCTTTGCAACAGATAATTATTCTTTTAATTAGCTTGTTACGTGCAGTGACGTAATCTACAAAAAAAAACCAAAAAGAAACAGTATGACCGGGCTCAAGCGGCGAGTGGGCAGGGTCATATTGTTTCTTTTTGTTTTTTTTGTAAGCTACGTCACTGCACGTAGCATAAATTTCTGACGCCCTGGCGTGGGGTTGCGATTTTGTTTAGTTAATTGTTCTGCGAGTTGGTTTTCGTTAATTTTCTTGTGCTGCGATTTTGTTTCATGTAACTTTGGCTCCGATTTTAATTTAGTTAGTTTTGGCTGCGAGTTCGTTTTAGTTAATTTTTGCTCCGATTTTTTGTTTATTATTGTTAGTGTCTAAGTTCCTACATGACCCGCATTTTCTCGGACTGATATTAATTATGTTTTGTCTTTTACGCTTAATATTATTGGTGGGTTAATTTCAGATTATTGGACTTGTGTTTTCGCTAATAATCCTAGTCCATTGAAAAAGCTGGCGTCTAAGATTTTTTTTCTTCCTTCCCTCACGGTACATTTTGTTCTCCCCATCAAGTCTGGAGTTAGTTTTTTTCCTCCTCCGATTTTTCTTTTATTCTACAGCTCTGTTCTAATGTTTATTTTGTTGTTTCGCTCTTATTGGTGTTCCTGAAGTTTATCCGTAAGATATGTTTTACACTGTCCTGTATTCCCAATACTTTTTTTGGCTTCTATCGAGTTTAGCCTTTATTTAGTTACTTTCTACCAATTTCTTTCTTGTTCGTATTGAAAATGACTTCTTTTTCGACTTTCCACCAAGGCCTCCCAGTGTGGGAGTGGAATAAAAAATTTTCTGGTGCCCCGAACACTCTTGCCGTACATGATTTTTTGGAACGAGTCGAAAAACTCCGACGAGCTCACCATGTGTCAGAATTGCAGTTATTTGAGTCTGCAGTGAATTTGTTCGAGTGTAAAAAATTACTTTGGTATCGTGGATACCGACATAGGGTTTCTGACTGGAAGTCGTTGTCTAATTTACCGATTCATCATTTTGAACACATGGAGTTTGTTCATAAGGCTACTACTATTGAGAAAAATACTTTTACTTCACATGACCGAGTTGTTAAGGTTTCTCCTACGCCTACGGATAGATCCGATACTTCTTCCGTACGTTTTATTGTTCTTCCTCCTATTTCTACTCCTATTCGTCAGGTCGTATGCTTTAACTGCGACAACCCTGATCATATTTCGACCCGTTGTACTCATCCTAAAGTACTCTATTGTTATGGTTGCGGACATAAGGAAGTTACGCGCCACAACTGTCCCAACTGTCATTTTACTACTAATAGGTCTTCGAATAATCCTTCAAATTCTGTACTCACCTCTAGTTGTCTAACTTCTTCTACTTCTCATTCTACGTTTTCTTCGATACTTCATCCAGGTCCACCCGCTACCACTATTAAAACATATTCTTCTTTGGTCAATATAACTTGGAACAAAATTTCTTCCTTCTTAATCTTCTTTGGGGATTAAACCACTCATAGTTTTTAAAATTATCTTTATTAACGTTTCGATCCATAACCTAGGATCGTTTTCAAAATAATAAAAACTTCAAGTTTGACATTTATGACATAAATTGAAGGTGACTTTGATTTATTGATGTTTGAAATATTTGGTTTGAGTACACTAAGCAAAAATTTTTAAAGTTTAAATGAATAATTGCCTTCAATTTGTGTTACGGCCTGGGACCGACTTTTTAGGTAGCCAATACGCTTAACGTAAATCAGCTGATTAATTTTATTGTAAAATTCAATAACTTGGGAATTGGAAAACATTTTTAACATGTTTCTATTTATACAATTTAGAAGGGTGGTTATTAAAAGTGTGCAATTGCATTATTAAAAGGCTTAAGTAGTCGTTTTTTTATATTTATTTTGAAGGGAAATCATTATGATTTAGGCTACCTCTTTGGTAGATTTTAACATTGTTCTGAGGTAACCTTATGGCGGGTTTACACTTGTCAGATACCAATGTTGTTCTATGAAGGTTGTATATGGATCTGAGGCGACCACAACAAACATACAGGAAAATTTCTTCCGTCTCCAGTTCTACATCCTATTCTACTCCTCCTTCTGCTTGCTCTACTTATTCGCTCTCACTCCAAACTGTGCCTCCACCACCCTTACAACCCATGCTTCGAATTGGTGAATTGCAGTTAGCTTCTCAAGAGTTTGTTCCCGCTTTCTTAAACGATTCTACCCAAGAAATTCCTGTTGTACGTGCAATAACAGCTGTAGCTAAAGTGACGATAATTTCTAATTTAGTTAGGAAGGTCCTGTTGAAGACCATGAACCAGTATCTTTAATACCTCTTCCCGTTTTTGTCAAAATTTTAGCAGTTTCTGCTTTCTTAAATGCTTCTACTCAAGAAATTTCTGTTGTGTCGGCAATCACAGCCGTAACTGAAGTGAAGATAATTTCTAATACGGATAGAGAAGGTCCTGTTGAAGTTAGGGAACCCGTAGCTGTGATGCCTGTTGTTGTTGTCGTTGAAGTTTCACCTGATCCTGTTTCGTTACTTACTCTTACTCATTTTTCTCATGCTGACAAAATGTTACTTGCTTTTGTTCTTTTAGTTAAGGTTAGTGAAATCTTAACTGAGGTTCTGTTAGCTAATGTTGACGAAGGTCAACCTGATCCTACTTTCTTATCTATTGTGGAAGAAGTTATTCCTGATGCCTTTTGTTGTTGCAACATTGATGAACTCCTGCCTGCTTCTGCTCCTTTTCCTAGGGTAGATATTCCTACAGCCAATGTTGTTTTCTTTCCTAACTGTGATACTTCTAGTCCCCTATCTAATATCGATCAAATTTTATCTATTTTTGTCCTTTTAGTTAACGTAACTGAAGTGTGTTCCGCTTGTGTTTCTCTTCGTAAGGATCATTCTCTTACAGGCACTCCTTTTTCTTTTTCTACTGTTTATATTCGGACAATCCATGATGTTTCTTTTTCTACCGTTGACTTTCTTACCTCCAACCCTAACAACAAACAATTTTCATCCTTAACTCGTTTCGAGTTTTCTAAACTACCCTTGCCACCTCCTACACCGCGTTCTACCACTACTACACCCCCTGCTATTCCTATTTGGCAGAAAACTGCCCAAAAGAGGTAGACATTATTCTATGCTCCTTCCGTAGCCTAGAAAAAAAAACAAAAAAAAAAGAAATGGACCGGGCTCAATCGGCGAGTGGGCAGGGTATTATACCTATAAAAAAAATTAAGGGAGGCCTGAAATAAAGAAAGAAAAATTACACACATTCATACTCAAAACACAACATATCAGCAAAAGAGACCTATAATTAAACACAATGTGTATACGCAATAAATAATTACACACTAAATCTAAAAAAAATACCAACCAAAAGAACAAATCATTTTTTTTAAATGGTGAGCTGCCGGTTTTAGGTTACTCCCTAGATTGAGTTTCAACAAAAAAGAATTTAAGCGAAATTATCTCTCTAAAACCAACAGCTCTAAATTAGCACGGTTAATATAAAACGAAGTCTATGCAATTAATGGCAACAACATTTTCAAACGTGCCAGCAAGCCTTCAAATCATTTCCACTTTAACAAGTTGTACACTCTTAGTTATTTAAAGCAAATAGTAATGCATTCATATAGTATCAATAAATCTCAAACTAATTCACTAATTGTCGTCTAAACGGATTAAATGTAAGAATGCATGAGCTTAAACCGGAAATACCAACCGATATGGGCGCAATTGTAAATGATGGAGAAAGAAAACACTTATCCTCGAAGTTGCTGACGTCGGGGTTGAGTCACTAGCTGGTTCACAGCAACGAGTAGGTGGGCCTACACTCAGAAAGAACACACTTGACCTCCCATTACAGCAAAGGACGACCATTTATCGTGGCTTTAAGGCCACCGGAAGAAGCTAGAGCAATTACCAGTAAAAATTAATTTAATTTTGACGAAAAATACAATTTTCTAAAAACCCTAAATACTTACCACGTCGTATTGCGTGCGCGAAATTTTCATAACGAAAAACGGAAACGACCAAATATTCCTACACGTGTCTCCGTTGTGTAGATTGGAAAGCAAATAAAATCAATTTCGTTTAGCCAGTGACCAGAGTTCAAAGTAATATTTCTATTCAGAATTAACCTGGAAAAACACAGTTTATATTCTTATATTCTTCCGACGGAAAACACAAAAAGCAATTATCGGATACTTGGAACACGTTATCGACTAACTGAGTATAACGTGAACTTTACGTTAGAGAATTCTGGGAGGTAGAATTTATTCTTAATTAGCGAAGTATTTACCAAGTAAAATATACAGGATATTTAATTTATCGATTAAAGTTCCGTTTTAGAACCAAAGTGGATTTTAGTTGAAGATTATTAGCCAGCGTATTTTTTTTTAATTATGAATCGACGATTTTATTTAATCGTAGATATGGAATTTAGATTAACGTGTTACGTTAATCGAGGCAGCCACGTTGGGCGCCAAATTTATGTTACGTTAATTCAAGGCAGCCACGTTGGGCGCCAAATTTATGTTACGTTGGCTCGTAGCCGTGCGTAACACAAAGAAGATCAAAGAAATGACCGGGCTCAATCGGAGATTAGGGGGGGTTGTAGAAAGCAGACTGACATATAATGCATGCGGCGGTAAGGAGTTAGTGACAATACCTGCAAGAAAATTAGTTAAGCAAACCTGAAAAAAAAAGAATAAGCATAGCAGTAATAAAAAGTCTAAGTTATTCAGTACTTTGTAGAATGTAAATAAAACTGTTTAGATAAACTATATAATATAATCACGATAAAAGCATTACAAAACTTTTTATCACAAAGTGAGGTAATATTGTGGAGTAGCAGAAACGTTTTCTCTAACACCAATTAAACATAAATCAGACAAAATGTTAACAAAAGATAAATAGGTAAGACACAATTGATATGAGTAATTCAGTAGTATTGATTGTTTTCTTTTCTTTCTTTTTTTTTTTCTTAATAGCAGGCAAGTCTATTGTAAAAGGTATCAGAACGACGAAGATATGGCAAAACAACGGATAGATATTTCAAGTAATAACAAGTAGGAAATAGTTCAACTTACAAAAAGTCCTTCAGTAACGCTTCCTTGCAGTTGAAATGTGGGATTCACGATGTCCTGCACTAACGAAGCACTTCACCCTTGACTGTGAGGGTGTTGATGGAATTTCTTACACTTTACACTAATCACATCTACGTATTTCACTGGTGTTAGCAGCAGACATTATCATGCTGATGGAACTATGTAGCATTGATAAATTTCTTGTCAATTCTATTTCCTGAGACAACAATTTCGAAATATTTTGTAACACAAATCGTAGAAAAAAAAGGTAATAACAATTTAGAATCACGGGTTTTTAAGGCACGATGTAATGCATTAAACTAACAGTAACGTGAGGTGTTTTATTTGCTACCTATGGTAACAAAGAAAAATCTGATGCTTTTGAATAACGAAATTCGCGCAAACAACGATCTATTTTAGATTCGTTGGGGTTAGAAAATTCAGAAACTACAGTATCAACTGTCTTTACATGTGAATGAGATACATGTTTATAAGAAGCAACCTTTTTTTTTTACTAAACTTGCTACAACTGTATCATCATTTTTTTTTCTAGCAACACTCAAGCTTAACACTGTATTTGGATAATACAAAGTATGCACTACTCTGATAAAGAAAGGACCACGAAGACTAGATCGCACACACAGTTCAAGTATAAAAAGACAACTCAACAAAAAAACACAATTAATAAAGCAACGCGTATCATTAAGTCAATGTTCCGTAAAACGCACGTGCAGGTCGAGTACAACAAGTTCTATCACTTTTATTTCCAACAGAAAAGCAACAAAAAGAAAACCAATTAGTAAAGCAACGCGCATCACTAAAACCCGTGCGGTCGAGTAAACACGTTTGCTTATATCGCATACTTCCTTCAAAAGCAATTCGAACTATACTCTGCACTCTAATCTGTTATATAAACTAGTTGTACCATAAACTCTTGTCGACTATTATCTCCTTCGCTAATAACATAAGGAACATCCAAAACGTGAATGCCGCAATCATATCTACTAATTAACTACGAGCTGTTTATCATTTTCGATAAGTTGGAAAGTAATTTACGAATAATCCTACTTAAAACTCGTTCCTTGCAATTTATTTATTAACGAAAATCAATCTTCAATTAAACTACTTTTAAAATTAATACACGCGAGTTAAATTGCATACAAATCTGAAAACTATTCGAAAGTATTTACTTTATATAAACAGCGATCCAAAAACAGTGTATTTACTAATTGGGAAAAAGCGTAAAATGTTAAGGTACAAAAATGCACGTTACAAACGTATAACTAATTAGCAAAGGATTTGAGTTAAAAATTATTGTAAATAAAATAACCAATTATTGCCGAAAATGAACGTAACAAGCTTGAAATAACGCACAATTATTTTTTGGAATGTTCCAGGATTATATTTTGAATTAATCGTGGATGATCTTTTAAAATCATCAGGTTCCATTAATCAAAACTCCCATTTATGGCAGTAAATGCCTTGATGATGAATAATTTTTTCTTGTATTAGGAAAGTAATTTGAGCATAGTGGACGAAAATTAATATAAATTGTTGGTTATTTTGTAAAGAGAAAAAAAATAAAATTCCAATGACCGGTTTCGCTGTTATTGCAGCTCCTCGGATTGGACCATTTCTCTCTGTTAATTGTACAGCAGTTATACTTAGAAGAGGAGCGTTGGACAATTTTCTTTAAAAAGCAGAGATTGAAGTTCTTTTCGGTAAGCTTCTCCAAAGGTTGTTGATGTTATGATAATAATAAATAATAGGTATATATTGCAAGCCCCTAGTGCCCCTAAGTGCAGGTGTCTAACGTTAGTGAAAACTCAGAGTGTAGTATTGGATTTTATTACATATCGGGTATTGTATTCTTTAGCGCAATAATTCAGGGGCGGTTTCTCGTTTCTTTATACATTTGCAAAATGACGCCTCTTTATAACACGCCATAAAGTATAGGAATTCGTAAAAATAATGAAAATAGATATTAATTATAGCTAAATATAGTTGCGTTCATCTTAAATTACCCTTGGAGAATATTCAGGGCTTAAACTTTAAATATAGTTGGAAAATATTCCTTGCAAATAATCTGAGGCTATTTCAGAAACAAGCTATTGATTATAATAAATTTTTAACGTATTTTAAACAATATGTAACTGCATTATGCGTTTGTATTTAAAAAAAATCATTATCATGAGTATCATGATATGAATTATTATCGCATGTGTAGATACTATTCCATAAATATTTCAAAGAATATACAAAGCATGAAACTGTATTTGTAGCAGCATACATTCCTGCCGAATATTCCGTGCATATGCTACGAATAGGTAGAATATTCTAGGACTCAAGGCAAAAGGAGATTTAGAGAACGTTTCAGGATCATTGTGTGCTAGCTGGGAACTTGTGGAGTGTCTATGACAACGCCGTGTTGTAATTTTAATAATAGATCACTCAAAATCTACAAATATTTTATATTAATCATGGTTTCCGTATTTAGCAAACAACATTTTTCTACGATCGCTTATGAAGAATAGTATATTACTTACTAAGGGCCGTAAGTAGGATTTATGGTAACGAGACGGTTTGCAGTCCGAGCGAAACGAGGGCTGCAAAATGTCGTAGCACCGTAAATCCCTGACGTTTCGCGGTATGTATATTATTTTTTCCCTACCTCCAAATTCTAGATCATTTAAAATGCCCTTAAATTAAGTTTAAAATTCAAATAAGAATAGAGAATTATTTAATGTATGCTTAGACCCGTGACCATGAATTTGTAGCCATGGCTTCTTTCATTTGGATGAGAATCACTTACGTCCCAAGGAAAGTAAGTAAAAATTTACGTCCCGCTTCACAGCCAGCCTAGTAAATGTAACTTACGGAAGGTCGTCTTGGTGATGTAAGCGTCTTTTACGGCTAAGGTTATAGCCTTTTCATTTATATTAAGGGATTTTTCCTATTAGGTTTTTTTTCTATGTGACCAGCTGAAAGGCACAAGAAAGTTTTACGAGGATTTCCAGTAAGTGTATAGAGCCCACGGCAAGTTTCGGTGGAAAATGGCTCGTAGATGAAGAAACCTCAAAAGGCTAAGCGGCTAGTCGAACTATTTGCTCTGGGTAGAACATGAGCTGTGGGTCGGGGTTGGACTGCGACCAAAAATGTAAAGAATATGGCGCCGCCGAATTTTTTTATACGAAGAAGACCTTACTTAGTTGTTTTTCTTGTAAAATAAAAGGTTTACGGAACATTGACTTAGTGATTACGCGTTGCACGACAAATTGTTTTTGTTGCTTTTCTGTTAGAAATAAAAGTCGTAGAACTTGGAAAACCCGACCGCACGTGGTTGTTTTTACGGAAGATTGACTAAGTGATACCGTCGCTGTACTAATTGTGTTTTTTGTGGATTTGTCTTGCTATATTTGAACTGTGTGCGATCTAGTTTTCGTGGCCTTTTTTTTCTTATCAGAGTAGTGCATACTTTGGTTTATTCAAACACAGTTTTAAAACTTGAGTGTTTCTAAAAATGGTGATACAGTTGTAGCAGGTTTAGTAGAGAAAAAAAAAGAGGTTGCTTCTTATGAACAGGTATCTCATTCACTTGTAAAGACAGTTGGTACTGTAGTTCCTGAATTTTCTAACCCCAACGAATCTAAAATAGATCTTTGTTTGCACGAATTTGGTTATGCAAAAGCGTTAGCTTTTCCTTTGTTACCATAGGTAGCAAATAAAACGCTTCACGTTACTGTTAGTTTAATGCACTACGTCGTGCCTTGAAAGCCCGTGACTCTAAATTTTTATTACTATTTTTCTTTACAATTTGGGTTACAAAATCTTTCAAAATTATTGTCTCAGGAAATAGAGTTAACAAGAGATTTATCGATGTTACGTAGTTCCACCAGCATGATAATGTCTGCTGCTAACACCAGTGAAATACGTAGGCGGGATTAGTGTAAAGTGTGAGAAATTCCATCCACCCCCTACAGTCAAGGGTGCAGTGCTTCGTTAGTGCAGGACATCGGGAATCCCACATTTAATTGCGAGGAAGCGTTGCTGAAGGACTGTTTGTAAGTTGAACTATTTCCTACTTGTTTTTACTTTAAATACCTGTCTGTTGCTTTGCCATACCTTTGGCGTTTTGATACCTTTTACCATAGACTTGCATGCTATTTTAAATAAAAGAAAAATCAATACTACTGGACTACTCATATTAATTGTGTTTACCTCTTTATATTTTGTTAAAATTTTATCTGCTTTATGTCTAATTGGTGTGTGAGGAAACATTTCTGCTACTCCCCAATATTACCTCACTGGAGGGGCGTAACTTCCTCCACGTAATTAATTAAATAAGCGGGTGGATTAAACAATTTAGTGTAAAGAAATTATCAGGATACAATATTGCGGGACTAAATTGGAAAGCGATAAGGCGGTTGTAATCTGGCTGTCTTGTACAAGTTACAGTATAAATGTTTAATGTTAATTAAGTGCACAAATTTATATAAACAAAGGTCAAAAACTCACCAGAACTTCTTGGCATTCGGTGCTATAGGTGATTTCGGCACGCACAATCTACGGTTAACACACAGTTGCGGTTTATGTTATATTTATAAGCGGTAAAACAAAAGTTTAGGCACTTCTTGAGTACTCTGCGGTCACACACGATCCACGTTTTCTATATTAATGCACTCTTGCGAATCAGGTGTTCGTTCCAAGATAAATATGGTTCTATCTATCGCGCACTATCAGTGTTTACTTCCAATACACAACGATACTTTTGGCGCGAACTAAGGCACTTATAATTTAACCATAAGTCGCCGAACCACTCACTTTGTACTAAAGATTTGTTATATTGCTTTTAACGTTGTTATAATATATTGTGAAACAGTGAGGGTTGGGATGCGTTTATATACTTAAGGGGGGGGGGCTGCGTTCACATATCATATTAAAATACTAATAATAATAAAACATAGGGGACATTTATTCATACTGTTAAAATCATAAATTAAAAAGCAAGGGTTTAAAAACAGGTCATAATTATAAAAGGATGCTTGAGATTCTCGGTGTTGAGCCTTCATGATTAATGTTAACCAGGGGATGTCATGTGCTAACTTCTTCATTGGTGGTGGACGGCATCAACGTATGGAAGCATGATTCATTTGTTGGAACGTTTTGATAACATGGAATCCAAAATAAAAGCCAAATTTATTATTCTGATTTAAATGCCTAGGAGTAAGACCACCTTTCATTTGTATTATATAACCATAAAAATTTACAGTATTTTAGTAGTTTAGTTGTAATATTAGGGTTGAACCCCAGTTTAATATTTAGAGTTCAATATTAAAGTTGAAAGTTTAGTTAAAAGATTGTTATTGGTTATCATGCATTTGAAATGAATGACATGCATTGTATATAGTATATTAAGGAACTAGTAGGCTATGACAATTTTAAAAGACAGTTTGTAGATTAAAAAAATGAGGGCTAGGGATGTTGTCATGAAAACAGGACAATGTTGAATTAGAAATTAAAAAGGTAATTTTTGGGGAGTTTTTGATGAGATTTTTGGTAAAAACAAGCTCTGAAAATAAAGAGAACTTACATTTAAAATTTGGTGTTATTAATTATTAGAAATTATAAAAAGTGATTAGGAGGTAATTAGTCCTTATCCAGAAAAGATTGGTGTAATTAAGAAGAGCCAGACATAGTACTTGTGATGCTAGGATATTTCTAGAGGAGTTTTAGAAGAGTTTGATTATTGCGGGAAGCTTGCCCAAGTCCAAGGGCCCAGAAATCGATTGAAGCACCACAACTGTTAGCATAGGTACCAGGAGCCTAAGGCAATCAGTGCACCCTAATTGTTCCAACAGTAAAGAACATCGTGAAACAGCTACTACTAGTGAAGACAAGGACCAGTAATAAGTATCCATTAATAACAAACTTAATTTCCGTAATTGATTTAAGATCAACCCTTACAAAGGGTCTTTTGTAATATTAGTAAAACTAAAACAAACAATTGTGTTAGGTTTTGGATGTCACTGCTGAAAGAGTTAGAGAATTGTACACCATTGATACCTTGTAAGACGCTGTCCACTGCACAGGATTTTAAGAGGTATTTATTTAGAAATAAGTCTTCTGATTGCCATTATTGATTGAGGGATTAACTCTGTGAATCAAAAGTATCCAATACCACACAAAATATATTTGACAACACATTCAGTACTCAATAATTTATCAGTACCTAGTGAAAGGTTACGTATCGTATCAGTCTGTCAATCGTGACATAAGGGTGCGTGCGTCAATTATATTTTAAAAGGGGAACTTTACTATCATAACGGCGACTGCTCTGGTTTTGGAACCCAGACTAGAGTAGTTAATTTGGCAACAAAAATTATTAGAATACCCGAGTTAGGAGTACTCATAGCCGAGGCATATTATATAAGAACTAGGAGCTGAGCCGCACGCTGCCTTTGAAGCACCAGCAGAAGGAATTATATTCGATTTAAGAAAAGAAGAAAGGGGGGTTTATTGTATGTGGCGACCAAAAGTGGGGCCTTGACTTTATTGTACGCGATACAGCAACGTGCGGCAAGAAGGACTTTACACTATTGTTTACAGTGCCATTACGTGAGGCAAGGAAATACTAGAAGTGGATCCGAACTGCAGTTGAAGTAGCTGTTATTAATTAGGTTAGTATAAATTTGTGAATAAATAAAGGTTTGCTTTATTTAGTTCTAAGTTAGTCTAGTTAGCACTTAGGTGGGGCCGTTTAGACAGTTTCAATTTAACTAAAATTCTTAAAGAGCACAAGCACAGTGTAAAATGAGCGAATTGGAAAAGCTTTGCACGAGATCGGGGAGGACATATGGTGTAGATACAAATTTAATGGGACAGGAAGATGCGATTCGAACGGAAGAGGAATATGTAAACGTCGAAGCGGCGGTGGTAAGGAAACCGGTTGGACCATTGGGCGATGTAGACCAAGAAAGACAAGTAAATGATATGGACCTGATTTTAACGCTATTGAGAGAAAACCAGGCGATCCAGCGGCAATTGGGAGAAAAGATGGACAGTATGCAAAGAAAACAGGGCAATGTTGAATGAGAAATTAAAAAGGTAATTTTTGGGGAGTTTTTAATGAGATTTTTGGTAAAAACAAGCTCTGAAAATAAAGAGAACTTACATTTAAAATTTGGTGTTATTAATTATTAGAAATTATAAAAAGTGATTAGGAGGTAATTAGTCCTTATCCAGAAAAGATTGGTGTAATTAAGAAGAGCCAGACATAGTACTTGTGATGCTAGGATATTTCTAGAGGAGTTTTAGAAGAGTTTGATTATTGCGGGAAGCTTGCCCAAGTCCAAGGGCCCAGAAATCGATTGAAGCACCACAACTGTTAGCATAGGTACCAGGAGCCTAAGGCAATCTGTGCACCCTAATTGTTCCAACAGTAAAGAACGTCGTGAAACAGCTACTACTAGTGAAGACAAGGACCAGTAATAAGTATCCATTAATAACAAACTTAATTTCCGTAATTGATTTAAAATCAACCCTTACAAAGGGTCCTTTGTAATATTAGTAAAACTAAAACAAACAATTGTGTTAGGTTTTGGATGTCACTGCTGAAAGAGTTAGAGAATTGTACACCATTGATACCTTGTAAGACGCTGTCCACTGCACAGGATTTTAAGAGGTATTTATTTAGAAATAAGTCTTCTGATTGCCATTATTGATGGAGGGATTAACTCTGTGAATCAAAAGTATCCAATACCACACAAAATATATTTGACAACACATTCAGTACTCAATAATTTATCAGTACCTAGTGAAGGGCTACGTATCGTATTAGTCTGTCAATCGTGACATAAGGGTGCGTGCGTCAATTATATTTTTAAAAGGGGAGCTTTACGATCATAACGGCGACTGCTCTGGTTTTGGAACACAGACTAGGGTAGTTATTTTAGCAACAAAAATTATTAGAATACCCGAGTTAGGAGTACTCATAGCCGAGGCATATTATATAAGAACTAGGAGCTGAGCCGCACGCTGCCCTTGAAGCACCAGCAGAAGGAATTATATTCGATAAAAGAAGAAGGAAAGGGGGGGTTTATTGTAATAGATTATCCAAACAGTTTTTTTTTATTCTACAAAGTACTGAACAATTATACTTGATCCGTATGCTATGCTTTTTCTTTGTTTCAGGTTTGCAGGACTAATTTGTTTTTTTTCAGGTTTACTATTCTAATTTTTCTATTGCAGGTACTGTTACTAATTCCATACAGCCGCGTACCTTATATGTTGGTCTACCTTCTACAACCGCCCCTACTCTCCGATTGAGCCGGGTCATTTCTTTGTTTTTCTTTGTGTTACGTACGGCCACGAGCCAACGTAGCATAAATTTGACGAACCAACGTGGCTGCCCCGATAATAACCTCGCATAAATTTTTGGCGCCCAACGTGGGGCCACGAAAAAAAAACGTTATATGTACATAGGTACTTGATAGTATAAGTACTTCTCACAGTTAAAACATGGTAATTTCTATTAGAAATGTCTAGCAAAATTTATTTAAAAATGAGTAAGCATGAGTTTATTTTCCTCACAAAAATATTCCACTTAGCAATTAGTGAAATATGAAATGTAAAAATTTAATTTCTAAGATTTGAGTAAATCATGTTTCAAATAATTAAATCAATTTTCATAAAATATAGAATTTAACTTTTCTTATCTCATAATGACATCTTCCGTATATTAAATGTATTAATAAAAAGATTTAAAGTGAAAATTTACAGGTTCCTGTTGCTTAATTTGAAAAATAAATAGTCTGTCATTCACCTAACGAACTTGAAGTTCAGATCACATGATCAAACAAAAAAATTATTTGTCTGCTATATCCATGCTACAGCTGACATATATGAAAGTAAATTTACATACCAGATGTTCATCCGATGGAAAAATACCTGCTAGGTATATGGGCCATACCCGGAATTGTAATTGATGATTTACAATTCGCCTGCTTCAACACTTAAACACGGGAAATCTCCAATTCCATACAACCAAATTAGCTGCTTACTAAAATTCCAAACAATATCACAGCGTCCATATTAAATAATTGATGCACGCCAAATCGACATTCGTACAAAGGTCAAACTTTACTAAATACTGATAAACTTCATTTCTTGTCCAAATAAATTAGTTATACTTCTTAAATTTTCCTAAATTTTCCTACGTTGCATGTTAACTAAAATTGCATGCTAACTAAAATTTGCATGTTAACCAAAAGTTGCATGTTAACCAAAGGCCCTTCAAACAAAATAACGTCTCGTCATCTGCGAGCTACTTCCAGCAAGTGTGGACAACAAAAGTGCGCGTCGCCGAGACGATATCATATCAAGAAAACAATTTAATTTTCGTGTGCTTCCAACATGTGGACTGAATTAACGTCATCGTCCTTGCGTTCAAGGAACAATTGACCTCTTCTGACGACAGCTGAGTTGGAAGTGATAATATCACGCGGGTTACCGCCTGACAACAAGCTTAATTTTACAATCGTCTAGCAGAGGGAGCTCTAAGGATGACACTAACAAAAAGTATCTTTTGTCACCGCATAATTTAAAATTTTACACTTTCGAATTGAAAGCTAATAGTGTATTTGACAATATGTATTTCTTAGATTGTGTAGCATTATTATACTTAAGTTGGTTATTATTAAATAAATAGGTTAAATATCTGTAGACATAATGACAGAAAATAAAATCGTTACAAGGTAGGGAAAACACATTTTTGTGGTAGGAGTATTAAATGAAAAATGTCGCTTCGGCTTATAGTAACAAAAATTTCTGTTACGTAAACTATCGTTTCTATAGTGATTAGTAAATAGTTTACCGTTTCGTTAGGCGTAGCAACCAGTAAAAGCAACATATCGACATCGAAGCAGATACCACTAAGCGACAAAAAATATAAAAATCCAAAAGTCACGTCACAAACTTTGCAGCGACTCGCGACATGCCCAGGTCTTTTAATAAAATGCGCTAAACTGAACTTCAACTCATCCCATACAACTCCATCATTTCGTCAATGGTTTGTCGTCGATCTGCACGAACGATTTCGTTGATTTTTTTGACATTTTCGTCTGATCGAAAAGTTGAAGGACGTCTTGAACGCTGTTGATCATCATTTGTCATTTTACCATTTTTAAACCGGATAAACTATGTGTAAATTGAGCTGGACACATTGCGCCATTCTTGTAAGTGGTCTTCAACATTTCAACAGTTTCTGAAGCTTTTATTCCGATCAAGAAGCAAAACTTTATTGCCGCGCTTGTTACATATCCCCCAATTAATATGTATACAAATATAAATATAATTATCAAATCTTAAGTAATAGAATGTTACTTTGTATAATTGAAGGACACATTATAAAAGGTTAATGAAAGTTCATAATCAGACGTGAGAACGGAAGTAACTACTTTGTATTCCTGACGCAACATGATACTGCAGGTGCAGGTCACAATGAACTATAAGAAAGCAATTGTTATAATTAAGATTACTAAGAAGTAATACATTGTATTTTATCAAGAAGTAGCAGACATGAGATCTGCACTTCCCACAAGATGACACAAGAGCAGGGATCACATAAATACCCCGAGGAGCCCCTGATGGCCAGTCAGTCTCGAACTTCATAACTTTAACATTATTGGTAGTTCAAGCTACTCACCATAATTTTTAATTATTGATTTATTAACTTCAAGTATTTTTATCAATTTCAATTATTTAATGTTTAGTGAATATAAACGTCTAAGTTATTGTAACGAAATAAGTTATTTTTTGTAATTAAACAATTAAAAATAAAATTGAGAGAAGAGTTTTTGGCGACAAAACTCTTTAAAAAGCAGCTCCCAAAGGCCCAAAACCTATTTCGCGTTGTACATAAAATTTTCCAATGACAAAAACGACGCCTGCACACAACAGCTCTTTCAAGTAAATTCACTGCGGGCAAACGCAATCTTCCATATCGATGCCGTTTGGCACACTGACTAAGGAGGGCGTGTCCTAAGCAACTATTAGTGGGGGAACCGCGTACTATGATAACTGAGGGCGCAGCAGCGACATTCTGGAAAATTTTGGGTACCCCGCTTAGATGCATTTGATTTGGCTCGTGAGCTGGAAATGATTAGACCATATGTTTACGGTAAAGCTAATTCTCTCGAAATTTTAAAAAACGTATTTAAAAATTATTTAGTCTGGGCATTTTCAAATTTAACGATAGTACCAGTAACGGTTGCTGAAGATGAACAATCGTTTTCTAAATTAAAATCAATTAAAAATTACTTATGATCAACAATGACACAACTTGCTACATACCTAGACGTAGCCGGAAGAAAAGTAAATACCAGACTAACTACCAAACGCGGAAAATGGGGGGATTCACCTACATACTAAAAAAACAAGAAAAAGCACTTTGCCCAAGATTATCTATTAACAAATAAAAATAAATAAAGGATTCTGTACAAACAAGCAAAAGCAATAAATTAAGCGTTACTATTTCAAAGCAAACAATTATGTGATACGAACAATTTAGTACTTTAGATACGAGGTGCGCATCTCGTATTTTACACAAAATAAAATTAATCAGTAGTAAATAAAACATGTAAGAGCTTTTGACAAGCGTTTTTACAATTGCACCTAATACTTTTTGTAAAATAAACTAGTCAGTAGGAAAGAATAAGCAAAAAAAGCACGAAAACGAAAAAAAAACCTAGCAAAACAGGGAAGTAAAACGAAATGGTAACGTCCAAAAATCAAGTCCGAAGGAGAGCAAAGTCGGCATAAAAATCTGGGTCGCGAGGACTAGATATTGGGCTTATGGCCTTTACGCCGCCAGAAGGAGAACGAAACGAGATCAAGGACATTAGGAGTTCGCCAACATGCATCTTCCGGTTCGGAAGGAGCATAGACAAATTTCTGCCTCTTATGGGCAGTTTTCTGTAAAACAGGGGATGTAGTCGTAGCACGAGGTTGAGAAAGTGGTGGCAAGAATAGTTTAGGAAACTCAAAACGCGTCATAAAAGGAAGTTGTTTGTTTTTAGAATTGGTGGTAAGAAAGTCAACGGTAGAAAAAGTATTAGCTGTACGAGTATCAACACTACGAAAAAAAACTCAAGCAGAGTACACTTCAGTTATGTTAACTAGAGGGATAGAAGTAGGATAAAATTTCAACAACGTTAGATAGAGGACACTTAGGAGAAAAAACAGCATTGACTGTAAGAACATCAACTCTAGTAAAAGGAGCAGAATACGATGGCACTTCAACCATATTACATAAAGGAACAGAATCAGGTAGAAGTTCATCAACGTTACAAGAACAAACAGTATCAGGAAACACTTTATCCCCAATAGATGAGAAAACAGAATCAGTTTGACCTTCGTCAACATTAGATAATAGGGCATCAGCTAGGAACTCACCGACCTCAGCTAAAACAGAGCAGAAGCAAGTAGCATTTTGTCAGCATGAGAAAAATGAGTAAGAGTATCGTTTTATCAACCTCCGATAAAGAAATAGAATCAAGTAAGACTTCATTGCTGTTAGACAACAGAGTAGGGACAGATAAAACTTCAGCCACAATAAAAACTGATTCCTTACCAATGGTAGATAACAAAACAGGATCAGGTAAAACTTTGACGATGACAGCAACAGGCATCACAGCTACAGGTTTACTAACTTCCACAGGACCTTCTCTATCCGTACTAGAAATTATCTTCACTTCAGCCACGGCTGTTATTGCCGGCACAACAGAAATTTCTCAAGTAGAAGCATTTAAGAAAGCAAGAACATGAAGAATTTTGATAGCAACAGCAACAGAAACTAAAGATACAGGTTCATGGACTTCAACAGGACCTTCGCGGACTGAATTAGACGTTATCGTCACTTCAGCGACCTATGTGTTTGCAGACACGACAGAAATTTCTTGGGTAGAATCGTTTAAGAAAGCGGGAACAAACTCCTGAAAAGCTAGCTGCAAGTCACTAATTCGAAGCATGGGTTGTAATAGTGGCGAAGGCACAGTTTGGGGTGAGAGTGAATAAGTAGGGCGAGCAGGAGGAGCAGAATAGGATGTAGAACTAGAGACAAAGGAAATTTTGTTTAAAGCTGTATTCGACGAAGAAGGGTAGGTTTTGATAGTAGTAGCTGGATGACCTGGATGTGGGACAGAAGAGAACGTAAGGTGAGAAACAGACGAAATTAGGCAGCTAGAGGTGAGGACAGTATTTGAAGTATGATTTGAAGACCTATTAGTAGTAGGATGACAGTGTGGACAGTTGCGGCGAGAAACTCCCTTATATCCGCAACCATAACAATGAAGTACTTTAGGACGAGTACAACGTGTCGAAACATGACCAGGTTTATCGCAATTAAAGCATACGACCTGACGAGTAGAAGTAGAACTAGGAGGAAGAACAGTAGAACATACGAAAGAAGTATCGGATCTACCCGTAGGCGTAAGAGAAATCTTAACAATTAGGTCATGTGAAGTAAAAGTATTTTCTTCAATAGTAGCACACTTATAAGCAAATTCCGGGGTTCAAAATGACGAATCAGTAAATTAGACAACGACTTCCGGTCAGGAATCCTATGCCGGTAACCACGATACCAAAGTAACGCTTTAGCCTCGAACAAGTCTACTGCAGACTCAAATAACTATAATTCTGACACATGTTGAGTTCGTCGATGTCCTTCGACCCGTCCCAAAAAATCATGTACGGTAAGAGTGTTTGGGTTACCAGAAAATTTCAAGTTCCACTCCCACACGGGAAAACCTTGGTGGGAAGCCGAAAAAGAAGTCATTTTGAATACGAACAAGAAAGAAATTGGTAGAAAGTAACTAAATAAAGGCCAACCGTAACTCAATAGAAGCCAAAAAAAAGTATTGCGAATACAGGACAATCTAAAACATATCCGACGGATAAACTTCAGGAACACCAATAGAAGCGAAACAACAAAATAAAAATTAGAACAGGGCTGTAGAATAAAAGAAAAATCGGAGAAAAAACTAACTCCAAACTTAATGGGGAGAACATAATGTACCGTCAGGGAAGGAAGGAAAAAGAAAAATCTTGGGCGCCAGCTTTTTCAATGGACTAGGATTATTGACGAAAACACAAGTCTAATAATCTAAAATAACACACTAATAATATTAAGCCTAAGGGACGAAACATAATTAATATCAGGCTGAGAAAATAAAGAAAATAAAGAGAAAATAAAGGCTAACCGTATGTCGATAGAAGCCAAAAGAAAATTATTACGAATCTAAAACATATCCAACGGATAAACTTCAGGAACACCAATAGGAACGAAACAACAAAATAGAAATTAGAATAGGGCTGTAGAATAAAAGAAAAATCGGAGAAAGAAACCAACTATAGATTTGACGGGGAGAACGAAATGTACCGAGAAGGAAGGAAGAAAATAGAAAAATCTTGGGCGCCAGCGTTTTCAATGGACTAGCATCATTGGCGAAAACACAAGTCTAATAATCTGACATGAGCTAACCAAGGATATTTAGGAATCACGGAAAAGAACAATATCAAAATTCAAGAAGATCGAACCCACACAAGAAATAAAGAAAACCGATCCTCATATGAGGAACAGCAGAGAACCGAAAGAAAAAGAAAAAATAAACAATAGATCGAACGTAAACGAAGAAAAACAAGAGCATCAGACCGAGAGATGCGGATAATGTAGGAACTTAGGCACTAACAACAAAAAAAGTCGGTGCAAAAATTAACTAAAACAAACTCGGAACAGAAATTAATCAAAACCAAATCGAAGTAACCGTTAACTAAAACAAAATCGGGGCCAAAGTTACACAAAACAAAATCGGAACCCCACGCCAGTGCGTCAGAATTTATACTACGTATCCAGACGTAGCCGAAAGAAATGTAAATCCCATGCTAACTATTAAACGCGGAGAGTGGGAGGATTCGCATACATACCAAAAAAACCCCAAAAAAAGCACGTCGCCCACGATTATCTATTAAGAAATAAAAATAAATAAAGGATTCTGTACAAACAAGCAAAAGCAATAAATCAAGCGTTACTATTTCAAAGCAAACAATTATGTGATATGAACAATTTAGTACTTTGGACACGAAGACCGAGTCTCATATTTTACACAAAATAAAATTAATCAGTAGTAAATAAACATGTGAGAGCTTTGTCAAGCGTTTTGATTTTTAAAATTGCACCTAACACTTTTTGTAAAATAAACTAATTAGTAGGAAAGAATTAATGTGTGAGAGCTTTTGTCCAACATTCTTTTACATTGTACATAATACCGTTTGTAAAATAAACCAATCAGTAGAAAAGAATAAGCATGTATCTGTCAAATATTTCTAACAATGGTACATCACATCTGTAGAGCGATAATATCGATTCGCAGCAACAAACAATAGTCCTACAGTGCCACGTTTTTTATCACGTAACTGCGCGGAATGTCCTTGATATACACAAAAGAAAACAGGTTGTATACCTGTATGTGTCGGGATACTTAACTTGTACGCCATCGGGAGTGAATCAGCACCGCATCGCCACGGTCGTCGGGATCTATTTATCCTGTTACCATAACGGCACTAGCGATCTACAGGCAACGACAGTTGATCTGTGGCAAAAAACAGTGGACCTACATAAGGAAAGAACCAGTTTGGCCTTCAGCTAAGAGCAATACACGCAAGATACCTCCTACTAGTCGAACAAAAAACGTGCATTGCTTTTGAATTATTGGAACGAGTAATGTAGATAATGTTTCAACGCATAAGCTGCCGAATCAAATTCAAAATGGGTTCAAATAACACGAGTTCGAACTGCAATCTTCGCGTTATCGAAGCGCGATTAGCAAACTGGAAAACACGCTATCAAATAATAGTAGGATCTATTATTATCGGAATGTTTATCAAATTAACAGATACCTAAAACAAGGTATTGACTATTTAATTTATCGAATAAATTTTCGTTTCGAAAACAAAGTGGATTTGAGTTAAAATTAAGTTAAGCGGGCTTATACTGAACAGATGCACTATATAAGGTATTTAATCTATGTAGAAAAGTAAACGCAACAAACTAATTTGAAAAAAAGTGTTATATGTATATTATTATTCTGTTTAGTTTGTGAATTTTTAATGTTGTTTTTGTTTATCTTTGCATTGTAAAGTTTTTATATTTTTTGTTTTTTCTTTTAGTAATATACTGTGTCGAGTAAAAAATATATGTCTACAAGTGTGCGTTTTTTCACTATTAAAATATGAATTGTCTTTAGTGAACAACAAAATTCTAACTGTATTCTGGCATCAGTAAGCTGACACGCCCTGAACCTCTCAGAATAAGATAAAGCACAAAAAGATATATAATAATTACGTTTCTCTTTGCCTCAGGCTTTCCAGTTTTTAAAAAACATCTAATCTATACAATAAAATAATTAATACGTTTATAGGACTTATTTTTACAAGCACTAAGTAAAGACTATTATAAACTGTTTTATAGGAGTGTGTTACATATTAAATGGGTTCACATCTTAAACTTTGATCATCAGCATCCAACTTATCCCCTGATTATAAGTAACCATCTGAAGTATCACTATTGTCATGAACCCGTATAATTAAATCTTGAACCTTGTCTATAAAAGTTTCTTCCTAACATATTCCTTTTCAGTTTTCTTAATATGCAAACATACTTTACTCCACTCTTTAAATTCAATATATTTTATATGTTCTTTTGCCAACTTCCATACATAAATACTCCTTGCATGTTTGTTGTGGTTTGTTTTGTATTTTTCCTTATATTCCTAGGGAACTAAACCACTCATATTTTGACAATGAACGTAGGTCATGGATTGAAACGTAAATAAAGACGATTTTAACAAGTATGAGTGGTTTAATTCCCAAAGAAGATTAGAAAATTCCATACATAATCTATTTTAGAGATTATATAATTACATTGCATGTAGCGACTTGGATTTTAAGTAACGTCCATATCTTCGCGATAGGGTTTAGTTCTGGATGATAGGGAAGTAATCGCTATACTACATGACCACGCTTTGCTAGTAGCTGATCAATTACAAACACCTGCAAACGTGTTTATTCGCCTTAATTTTAGGATATAATGCTGGGTTGATATCGTTACATTCAAAGAAGATTGTTTCAATCCAAATTGACAATAACTTTTTCAGCAACCACTTTGTATAATAATAAACAACAATGCGGCATGCGTCTTCGACTATGAATCACCTGCCTCATATTACTCTAAAGAATTATCAAAATTAATCAACCATTTTATTTTCAACATAATTAATAATAAACACGCTCTCGAATAAATTCCTCAACTCAAATCCCCTTTGCTAATAAAACAAAAATTTATTGTATAAATTAAATAGTTATATCCTGTTTTTAGGTACTCGTTATCTTGGTATACCTTACGACCGCCGCATAATGGTTTTCTCTATTGTTCTAATGTAACGACTTGTTGAAATAAGGTCACGCACTATCCGATATAAGCCGGGTTTTCCAGTTTTAACTGCGCTTCGATAAGCTAGGATTTGCAGTTCGATTCCGTGTTGTTTGAACCATTGTTGAACGTGATTCTACAGCTTGTATGTCGAAATATTTCTACATTTATTCGTCACCGTATTTCAAAAGCGATGCACGTTTTTCTGTTCGACAACTTGGAGGTGTCTTGTGTGATTTCGTTTTTTTAGCCGGAGCCCAAATGGGTGCTTTCTTTGTGTAGGCCCACCTGTTCGTTGCCCTGGACCAGCTGCCTTTTGTTTTTGGATCGCTGCTGTAATTACGATGGCAGGATGAATGAACCTTGACGACCATGGCGTTGCTGTGCTGACTCACCCCCGGAGAATTGCAAAAATACGCATCCCGACGCATAGTGATATGTGACTCGTTTTCTTTTACGTACATCGAGGATCCTTATTTATCAGCGGTTGATGTTGTATAAAACCAGTTCATCATCCATGTTTAGCAGCTAGCTTCGCTAGTGCTTCGGGTTATCTTTCTTTAATTCTTACTACGCCTTCGTCTACATTTAATACTTTAATTTAACCCATTTGCTATGGAGAAAACCTACGTTTAATACTTTAATTTAACACACTTGCTATTGAGAAAATCTAAGCTTTACTTTTTTAATGAGTTTTATTACATGTTAGCTACGAAATGCGCACTTCGTGAATCCTTAATAAAATTTGTTCTTTACAATATAACTTAAATTTAATACTTTTCTTTGTACCCGTGAATCAAGGAATTTAATTTATTTTTATTGTTAATAGATAGTCGTGGCTGTCGTGTTTTTTTTGGGTTTTTTTTTGTATGTAGACAAATCCCCCATTCTCCGCGATTGGTAGTAAGCCTGGTGTTTACTTTTCTTCCGGCTACGTCTACGTACGTAGAAACTTGACAAAAACTATTAAAATAAAAAATTGGAAACTGAATGATACGTAGACGAATGGAAAAATGACACTGTCATTTACATACAATATTACGATCAGCTGGGTATGTGCACTATTGCCAAAGCAAGTTTTTACCGAACAAAAAGCTGCAAACCAACGATTATTTATCAATCAAAACAAGTAAATGCTTTGTGTTATATGATGATCTGAGTTTATTTCGTGAACTTATGTATTTCTAGACATTGTCAGCGTAAACGGAAAACTTTTAAATATGAATGGGATTTGTGACAAGGAATTAAAACTATAATTACTACGCATATGACGTCGCCGCATCCGATAATAATTTTACTCTACCTATTATAATTTTTAAATACAAAATCTTACACTTGTTTATCAAGAGATCTCGCACCGCAGGACCTGTTAATCATCTTTTGTGTTCAAATCCCTCGTTTACGTTCTAATATAATTATTCTGATCACAGGTAGACCAAGCAGCGCCACAAAAAAAATATCAACTACGACAATAAAGTAACGAATAATTTTGCCTGGCATTGGGGAAATTAATTCGATAGTGGACGAAAATTAATCTAAAGTATTGCTTATTTTGCAAAAAGAAAAGTCCGAGGCCGGTTTTGCTGTTGCTGCAGCTCGTCAGACGGATGTATCGCTTTCTACAAATCAGCCAACTAAGTTCTTGAATTATACACAAATCAAAGTGTATTTATAAGAGCAAAAGATTTCTCATGTGCCCTATATACTCGAATGTAAATAACTAACTATCGGTGACTATTTCAATTCTTTGACGTGATAGTATAGATGGCATTGCTAGACAAAATTTTAATAGCTAGTCAAGAGACAAGATGAAAATGAAATGAAATGACTGATGCTCTAATTACTTTCCCTAATACCAGACAAAATTATTCATTACTATTTAGCTGGAAACGTATTAGTTTCCGTTGACCAACTTCTTCATTCAGCATTGAGTGTGGTATTTTCTTAGAAGGTTCGCTAGTGCTAAGTAGGTAACCTGTTATTTGTTTATTTTCATTTACGACGATAAAATTAGATTCCATAAATTAGTTTAGTCTATGATATTTTAAATGTTTTAATTAAGATTTTTTCTGCTATTCGTCCTTATGTTTTTGTTTGTATATTTTATTAATATTTGAAAAAGGATATCTGTTTTACCTACGTAGTTTATTTATTTTAAGTTTCTGTATTTTGTAACACACCGTAAACGGGTATTATTTGACTCAAAATTCAAATATAAATCAATGTAATTTTAAAAATATCAAAAGAATAGTAATCAAAAACATTACATTTCTGATATTTTTTTACGACAGTAAAGCCTTTTTGTATTACCAATCACCACTTTGCTTGTCCACATTAGAAGTATAAGATAAAAATATTTTTTTACAATTTGTATGTATAATAATTACGTATTATTTAGTTTGTTCTGTTGGTATTCTGGATGATGACAACCACTACGCTCTCTATACCTACACCTAGAGCATATCAAGTTACACCTGATCGTCGTTTTCTTCCACAGCAGTGGCCGCAAAGGTACATCGATCTACCTCGACCTCAATTTCCACTACCGCCTTTGCAACATCAGGAGCTTCCTCGTTATTATTTTCCATCTTATAAACCTATTAATGAATTACCTCATCCACTACATAACCAACCATCTCGTCCTCCGCTTCCCAATGATTTTCCACAACATAAACCGCCGAATCCCCAATTTCCTACGCTTCGTTTTTAAAATATTTACATAAATATACTTATGCAACATGTATTTCAACCGTTGTTAATTATTTAAAATTTGAAGTATTTCAGTATTAAATAAGTTTCAAGCTTTGTGTGTAGCGTACAAAACACTTTTTAAATAATAAATTATATATTTCTGGTAGTGTTCAGATTTTTAATAATATTAGAAATTGAAACTGTTTAGAGTAATGGACCTGAAGGCTGACCCAAACGCCCTCTATAAACGGTACACTTGGCACTATGATCTAACATCTAGTGGCAGTGGCTCGACGGCTCCTACGCTGTGTTATAATGTAACCCAAATTCACACTGGGAAGATGGCGTTAAGGCGGGAAGGTTTGAAATAAAACTACAGCATTTACCTAACTTGACTTTTAATCAAAAGAATAACCAATAAATAGGTCATTTTCATGAAAGCATAGAAAAATGACATTCAAAACAAACAGTGCCGTACTCAACCTGGGCGATTAGGGAAAGAGAACGCAGAGAAAACCCCAAACTGCTCTCACACTTCCAACTGCATTTGTCTCAACAAGGACGGATAACGTACAAGTACCCAGATCACCAACATTGAATTTAACGGGATGTCAACAGTTACCCAGACAACACACATGACAACTGATATTTTCTGGTAGGTACTGAGGTCGGCTAGGCCAATACTACCCAGCTAAAGTTAAAGAGGAGGAGCACACCAAGTAGATGATCTGCACCTTGACTACCAATGTTCCTCCCCGTACAGACATAAAATGTTAGTAATATTCATCAAGGCTGGAACACACGCGCCCACATACATACATTAACAGTTTCTAGCCCGTGTTACAAAATATTTCACAAAGGCTAGCCGACTTTCTATTATTTGCAAAATGGTACCACTACAAGTACCTTGACAAGATGACATGAATCGTTGAAATGAACTTATGGTATGATTGCGCATAGTCAAAAAGGCACATAGTCATAAATGCAAACGCGAAAGACACGAGGTTTAATTTAATTACATCACAACAATTATTACAAACGTTAAATACTAGTTAATTATATAGGAACAACGACTAAATAATAGGATAAACACACAACAAAATATATAGTTACATTTAAACCGAGATGTGAGCGATGCAGTTGAATATGTGGTTAATATGCTGAAATAAAACAATTACACATTATAAAAATTTCAAATGAATCACAAATATCAAACATTATTAAACCTGTTGACAGCAAATACTTACCCCAAAATTCTATAGCATGAATGCAAGCCCAGATTCAGGCGCTAAATGTTTATATAAATGTATGTTAGTTAAATATATAAAATCTAGTACGATTGTATCAGTTAAAACATACTTTTTAAAAATTAAACACATCGTGGCATTACAAGTTACAACCAAAAAAATATACACAACAACTTTGTGGTGAATTCAAGTTTTATTTTAAAAGCAAAACAAATATAACATAGAAATATAATACTGTTCATATTCAAACTTGCCTAATAATTTGATTCAATATTATGTCAGTACTTTTTATTAAATGTCGTAAAATTACAGTAATAGTACCTCTGCTATTGATTCTGCTATAAGTGCAATGAAATGGATGTTCGAACTCTGTATTAAATACTAAATAAACATTATTTCAAATAAATAAATATTAGTTTTTGATCTATAAACCAAACAATACCCGTTTATACATAAACATGTTAAATAAAATTGTAAATCCATTTGAAAATTAAATATTACACCTGATAAGTAAAACAACTGGCAAATTCAGAGACAAAAGCAACAGGTAATCATAAAAATATTTCCTCCAATTTTTAAATAATTAACGGTTTTACAATAAGTACCAGCATCACATTAAAAAAAAACGCTGGAATTACAAGATGTAATTAGATTATCTTAAATAGCAACTACATTACCTTTAAAAACCGCCAAGTAATATTTTTCAACCTGCCATTTTGAAAGCTAAAAACAAAGTCGTTTAATCTTGTCGACTCGATCGATCGTCACTACACATGCGCCCCCTGATACTGTTAATTCGGACGTCACATTATGCGTTCAGAAGCCTGCAAGTGGTTACTGAGCTACTCTAACAAATACCTTCGAATATCGAAATGTACACTATAATATTTGTAATAATGATCAACCAATGAGAAATCGACTTAGAAACCCTACGGATCACTACAACTGTTGTTATCAAACAAGCGTTACTAAAGATTTGTGACGTACTTATTTTCTTTCCTGTATATTCATTTTGGTCATGCCATCATTATTTAGTTTTAAAATTAAATAAGCAACATATTGTTTAATTTGTATAGATAGTGTAACGAATTTATTTTTATCTCAACAATGTTGGGAGTCAGTGTAACAGTTTTTATTTTTTATGTCCAACTCGGGTCCCTAGGGAAGAGATTAGAGATTTAAAGGGACTTGAACTTTTTATGCGCGTTGGGTTGGAACTATAAAAACTTGCCGTTTCAGCTGCTAGCTTAGTTATTACACAATGGGAGATCATGAGAAAAGGTAGGGTTGAAATATACTTTGTTATACGGAAAATTAAATAAAGTGGAGTTGGACGCCACTGAATCTAGCAACTGTTACAAAGAGGTGTTTTTAGGTTAGATATAGAAATCTTATGGGAATGAATATTTAAAAACTTTTAATTTACCTTTTCTTAGAAAATTAAACCTGTTAGTATCAAAAATTATGACGCTTAACAATGGGGTGCCAAGTCTTACGGACTAAAACATGGCGGCTCGCGACTTAGCCCAAGTGGAAAAGGAGGTTGCCAAAACAATAAATACACCCCTTTTAAGGCCCAGCAAGTTACTCACCCTTAACCACTAGTACTTGACGGCGGTCTTTCGGTTGGTCTGGCACAGGTCCCGGTTGGGTGGTCAAAACGCGTCGGCCCCAGGCTAATACGGTACACAATATATCTTCTTCAACATTACTAATTTGTTATCTGGCTTTTCATTATGGGGGGGGGCTGCTACAGGGGGTTTGCACTGCAATAGAAACCGATTAAGGATTTTCCAGCCCGCTTGCCTCGAAAATTTTGTGAACGGATTTAGAAAATTACTTCCCTGGACAGTTCAAACAGGAGAAATCTTATCAGAACAAAACTTTCAATGTTGGGAACAATGAGGTATTTCTTGAACAATAATGTGTTTACACAGGGTTTTGGAAGATTAAATCGTTTTTTTTTTTGTGACTTTAGAAACCAGGTTCATAACAACTGAGTTTTTTCTGCGAGATGGTGGGTACGAAATGTTGAACTTAGCCTTGTAATTGAATGAAATTAGGAAATATCAACGAGCCTGTTGTTTTCCATATGGGACCAAGGCTTAATTCTGTGTTCCAGAAAAAGAAAGGCAGAAAACAGAATAAAAACTTATTAAAGCAATCACAGCTAACTTTTGAAAGTTTTAATTAGAAAATTATTCATATAAAATCATTCTATTATAATTATTTGGACTATTGAAAGACTCAAGGGACTAGAATGATTATTGAATAAAATCATAAATGTGAAAAATTATTTCTAACCTTCTTATGGGACCAAGGAACCAAAAGGTTTAATATATTAATAAATGAATGATTAAACCAACAAATGAAAATTAATAAATGGATCACTTAATAAACCAATACTTTAACAAACGAATAAATGGATAAATGTAGACACGAATAATGTATCAAAGATTAACCACACTTCGCATACCACATGTCCAACAAGAGACAAAATCGGTATAAGTCACAATCAGTAGAAGTCGTAATCGATATGTCCACATTCGTATTATACACCGGGGTGGGGCGGAGCGGGATTATAGGGATGAACAAAAAAATTTTTTTCCTTTACAATTTCAAAGGGGGGTTATAATTCAATAAATACATAAATTTTTTGAAGTTGTGACAAAGCTCTACTTAATGTTTTCAAAAAATTGCTAATGCCAATACTTACCATTGGCATACATCTATCAAAAAAACTTTTCTAAGGGTTGAATTATAAACTAAAAAAAATTTAGTTACCGACAAAATATGGGCTTCAACCTTACAATACTTGACACTCTGTAAACGGCAGGGTAACTCCTAAACGAAGCATTGCTTCCTAACAATTCTCCACAACATCAATCGACCAAAAAAATAAGAAATTTTCTTTTAGGAGGAATTTTCGCCAACCGTCTACTCGCTTCCTAAAATTACCGGTCTAACCGTCGCCAATTTCAACGTAAACCTCTAACAGTTCTCAACTTTCTTTGAAATACGATGTACAAATAGCTAAAATTACTTGGAACACCTTTGAAAATCGCCAACCTATCCGAGCTTTTCAGCGAAACTAGCTTCAACAGATTTTAATTCTAACTTCATTCACGCCCTCCAAACTAAACAAAACATATTCCTTCTTCCTTTCTCTTATATATTGCCTTTTCTCACTTATGCTTCCTTCTTACAAATCGCCAGTTGAATATCTGCCTTACCTAACTTTGAAAACTGTTACGTGTATACTTGAAGTGTCCAATTACATCGCACTATTTCTCTCCCTATATTCAATCGATACAAATAGCTTCTGTCTTATTCTATCTACAGGCTATAGAACTGCCTTTGTTTACGTGTTTATTACGAAGTCTTACTCATATTTACCTTTGCATCCTTATCTTTCATATTATTTACTAAAATCCTTCTTCGTCTGTGATATCAATCCGTGTCTGCTTGTCACGTACATTTATATTCCTAAAAGTTATTGATTTTCTTACCGCAACCAAAACAAGCTCGTGTTTAACATGCTAAGTTGAAATGTTTCAAGTTTGTCCTTAAAAATATCTATCCTACGCTAACGAATATGCAACGCTTTTACATTGTTGTACACTGTTTTAAAATATAATAACAGCGGTATTTTTCACCTTGTTACTTTTAAACCTTAGTTCCTACTCTATAAATATTATGCTATTCCTTACTAAATAAATGAATGCAAAGCTGTAACTACAATTAAATTACCCTAACTTCCTACCTTAAGTTAAATATGTGCTATCTTAATTGTCTAAAATGCCTAATTAACTTTCTCGTAAATAGTGACTACACATCCTAGCTTGACCTATGACCTAATGCATCTACAAATTACATGATAATATATATATATATATATATATATATATAATATATAATATATAATATATATTGTAGTGGTTTTAAAGGGTTACATTTAGGTATGAACAAGGCAATTACAAACACCCTGTATAGAGGAAACAACCATAATTTATGTGCAAACTTTATTTCATTCATTTAATTTAAAGTAACAAATAATACCATAATTTTACAAGTAGGGATTAAAATTTAATAGGTTCGTAAAGAAAATAAATTGTATAAGCCAATAGAAATTATTATTTAATTTAATTGAGTTTAATTCAAAGGAATATAACGTCTGAAACGCATAAGAGAGTGAAAAATCGATAATTGCAAGACGAAAACGCTTTACTAACAAACAAACACGTCGAATATATGAAATACCTTGAAAAACAAACTCCTAGAAATGTTATTTTAAAACGTTCGTTAACTAGGCAGAGGTGCATGTTTTGAAAGGTCAACTTCCCGTTATTTGTATAGATAAAACACAAGATTCGAGGTATATTGTGTAAACGGACGGACGGTTCGCATGAACGCTAACCAAAAGTTTCCATAAAGCGCAGAAGAGATGGACAATCAATGATATGCTTCAGAATGAGACAGGCATAATAGCAATTCACTTCGAAACGCACGTATTCAGTCCACGTGGGTTATATAGCACGCGGACAGTAATATCGATTTTCTACCACTCAAACAAGGTTAGAAGGAAACATATAATATGCATAAGAGAAGAACAGAGTTAATATAGGCGGGGTTTCAAGACGTCACTAAATATATCATTGGTCTAAATAGTTAGTTGTACAACAGACGAACACGAGAAAATTTGAATGCGGGTTTTCGGAAAACATCGTATCAACGAGCTAAATTTCAAAGATTTTGAAAACGGTTACACCAAAATTTGCGGAAATGTTAGTTTAATTATATAGTTCGCGTTAGGAGAGTTTGGAGAGGTTACACGTAGAATCGTATAAATATGAGAGAATAGTTATTAAGGCTCTCTTTGACTTTGTTAATTTGCATCGCTTACTACGTACAGATAACTACTAACGAGCTTGTAAGTATTTAAAATTTATAAATTAAATAGTACCGTGTTAGATTGTTGGCCTTATACTTTGAACGCGGATAGTGTCGAGTTTATTTATATTTAATTAAGGTGCAACAGATATTTGAACAAGCTCGTAAAGTAAAGTAAAGTAACGTAAATTAAATTATGCAATAATGGAAAAGTGTAATATATTTGGATTTGGATGGATCTTGAATGAATAGCATACAGCATAACTTAGATGGTGTTCATCTATAAATAGCTGGAGGCGGCAAGCTAAGCAGAACCACGAGAACAAGAGTGCAGGAACTTGACTTCATCGTCAACGGAGTAGGGATCTTCAAGAAATTCCAGGTAACGCATTAGAATTTGCCGGGTTTTTTTATAAACTATGAAAATTATTGTGAAGTGCGAGTGTGAACTTTCATGATATTTTGCTTTAATTTGCGTATTGAAAAGAATACGTATAACTAACTTTTATTATGGTATTTGAATATAAATTTAAAGGTGTATATAAAGCTTATTAACATTCCTCATGAATTAAAAATTTTATTGTTAAGAGCACATGGGTTTTTTTGTGTTTGTAGTAAGAGTATGCAAAGTAAAAAAAGCATACATTAATAAAATAAACTGGGTTATCATGAGATCACCATACTCCAGAGTGTACTAATGAGAAATAATTATAAATTAGAGAAAAAAAATAAGGTATTATTCAGGGCCCATTTACTCCTATTACATTCAATATGTTTGATATTTCAATTTAAAATCCTGGACTTTACAAAGATAGAATTTATTGAGGTGTAACTTGAGCACCGAAATGTAATTAATCTTAAATTATTATTTGTAAATAATGGTAAATAAATATTGTATGATTGTTGTATTATTTTGTGGATTTAATGAGAGTGTGCGTGAACGATAAAGAGTATGATAGTAAATCTAGGTATCCAAGAGGAGGCCCAACCGAGCTAGCCAGGGAAGTGGTTGAAGAATTAAGTTGATGGAAGCAGAATCTGGATAAGATATGTTTTTTTGAATTTTTGTTGTGAAATTTACGATTTGTTTTGTAGATTAATAATTTTCGAATCTACTGAGTTCCAAACAAGGACACGACAATATATATATATATATATATATATATATATATATATTGCTACGATATCGCCGCTCGCCAGATGTATAACGACCAATTGCCTGCTAATCGCCACCTCTCTGTGCCTTTAAAATAATTTAAATTTAGCACAATTAATTTTTATGCCCCGACTAGCTCAGTGATACCCCGCACAGAGTGAACGACGATATGATAACAGATAATTTTTACCCACTCCCTTCTAACACTTCATATACCGTAATAAGACAAGCAAAATTCATTAAAATTCGTATAATAAGCTAAGAAAATTTACATTTACAACTCTATGTCATTTTTAATATCATTTACTATTTACAGAACTCTTGAATCAAAATTAAAATAAATATTCTTATCAAATTTGTTCATTACGAGATTTATAACCTTTTTAAACCTTTTTATTGCAATTAAAGCCAGCAAAAAAGAATTGTATTTAGTATGAATGGTTTCGTTGAAGGTTCAATGAATTATTCCCTTTTTTAAACGTATTTTAATGTAACAATCAAATTTTTGTTGACTTCCTACATGAAATATCTAAATTACATGCAAGTTTTAAATTCGTCAAATATTTAAAATAATAAATGTAACGTACTATGAATTGAAAAGATAACTCTAACCTGATACTGCTCCTGCTGTAGCTTCTCACTAGAGCTTCTTGACCCAAATCGGTTGTTTGTTCGGTGGTTTCGAGCCGTTGACCGGCCGCTTGGCGTGCAACCTAGTATTTCGAACTATTTTCCAGCAACTTGTAGACGTTTGTCCAATGACTTGAAGTACTAACCCTGTAGTTTAAGCATCATACCATTTACTTAGAGCTTTATCCCAGTAATTTAGTGTTTTAGCTTCGTAAATTAGTCTTATTTATTTAATTATTTATTTGGTTGTTTAGTCTAACGCTCAGTAATTAGTTGATTTCTCAGTTTACTACTCAGTGCCGTTTTATACCAACGGCAGAGTTGTATACACAACTGTTTCAATCGCGCACTTTTCCTGTATTCCACTTGGAATTTTTTAATTAATATGACTTTCACTTGTACTTTCAATTTAACTTCAATAAATTTAAATTTACGTAATACTTTTGTTTTGACTTTTACAATACCTGCGTGGGTTATGGAATGCCTCCTCTTATCTGCGCTGGTCGGTTTTATAGACAACTTTGTTTTACGTGACCGTATTGGTTGACCGTTCGTTATCTTGTTATTAGACCATGGCCAAGGCGTTGCCATTATGTGCTATCTTCAACCTGTTGGGTTTTATTCAGTGTTGCTTATTATAGACACTTGATTTTGCACGTACATCAAAGCTTTGTATTGGAATTCGTTACCAAATGCTATATCACATATGCTTGAAACTTCACGTAGCCGTAATTTTAGTGTCCATACTTTGTTCGCCTATTTTAGGTTTTTTTAATGTGGCAATTCCTACATTTGAAACAGCACGCACGCTTTCGCCTCAATTCTTTATACTTTATGAAATATGCCTGCTTTTAAATGTTTGCCTATACAAATTGGTATAATTTACATTGACATATTTCTTGCGCAAATGCATCAAAGTTGAAAGAAATTTCATTTACGTTTATTTTACTTTAAATATGCCAAATTTGTATTTATTTTCAGCTTAATAATATTTTACATGTTTTAAAATAGATTGTGTTTTGGCGTGTGGCCGTGAATATGCGTATTATCTTACAAACATTGACATGTACAAATTAGCGTTGAAAAATCATAACTGAGGAAGTGAATAAATTTACCAAATTAGGTGGTGTGCACTACACAAAGCGGAGTTCGAAACTCGAAAACGACCGTATGCTTTGAAGTCTGTCAAAACACTGTCCACTCTTATCACTTATGTTCTTTATATTTTCGATGCGCGATCATTACGGCACTAGATGGTGCGAACATAACCGCCCACCTGAAATAGAATACTTTAAGGAAGGAGAAAGAGGTGGTTTGGCATTTCCTCCAAACCGGGACTACAGATTACCCGCTGGTGTACGAGAGTGAAAGGAGCATGCGCGATAAGAAGGGCGTGATTTTATTTAAATTATTTAAATTAAATTGGATTATATTGAAAAATGAACTTAAATAAAATGAGAAAAACGCGAAAATAATTGATTTGCATGGTTGGTTTAACTAGACGCACAAAATAGTGCCGGAAGTTCGAACGGAAGCAACACGTTCTACACCGTCCGTTCCTGGAAAGACCTGTTCTACCCGAGCGATAGGCCAAGAAAGAGGAGAAGTCGACGACCCGGATAAAAGTACTACTTGTCCGGGTTGCACGTTGGGTATGAAAGTGTTCCATTTTGGTCGCGAAAATTGGGAGCTTAAATATTCGTTGGACCATCGTTTCCAAAATGACGATAAAATTTGTCGAAGTAGTTGCCAACGATTACGAAGTGACATTTTCAAGAATTGACATTTCTGGGAAGCCCAAAATTGAAGCACCTATTAAAAAATGCCCTGGCGAGAGATAGTCTGTACCAACATTAGGATCCGAAGATTGAAAACACAATGAACGACTGTTAAGAACGGCTTCAATTCTAATAAAAATTGTGCTCAATTCTTCAAAAGTGAGGGTTCGATTTCCGACAAGGCGATGTAACAAACTTTTGGAGGATTTGACACAAGACTCTCAAATGCCGCCAAAATTCAAGCTTTGAGGGGGATTGAATTTCCAAGCAACTTGCAGCGAGGCGAAGTTGGTACAAAGTTGATCTTTATTTTGAAAAAGCCAAGTTCTGGCTTTTTATAATTCGCGAGATGCAACAACAAAGTTGGTACTATAGTCAGAAAATAAAGCAGACGGAGTGCCTCTACGAGAAACAAATTTGGCAAAACAAACCATACTTGCGTCAGTAATTAGCTCCGAAACAATTTCCAAATGTACAGCTTTCGTGCACATGCATACAAAAACACATAAGTAAGTTTTTCCTTTTTCTAGAGGTCTTTAAAAGAAAGGGGCCTGCGAAATCAGTGCCGACCTCAGTAAATGCGCGACTAACTATCGGTGACTGTTTCAATTCTGTGACATGATAGTATAGGTGGCATTGCTAGACAAAATTTTAATAGCTAGTCGAAAAACAAAATGAAAATGAAAATAAACGCATGACTGATGCTCGAAATACTTTCCCCAATGCCAGATAAAATAATTCATTACTATTTAGCTGGAAACGTATTAGTTTCCGTTGACCAACTTCCTCATTTAGCATTGGGTGTAGTATTTTCTTAGAAGGTTCGCCAGTACTAAGCAGGTAACCTGTTATTTGTTTATTTTCATTTACGACGATAAAATTAGATTCCATAAATTAGTTTACTCTATGATATTTTAAATGTTTTAATTAAGATTTTTGCTGCTATTCGTCCTTAGGTTTTTGTTTTTATATTTTATTAATATTTGAAAAATGATATCTGTTTAACCTACGTAGTTTATTTATTTTAAGTTTCTGTATTTTGCAATACACCGTAAACTGGTGTTATTTAACCCAAAATTCAAATATAAATCAATGTAATTTTACAAATATCAAAAGAATAGTCATCAAAAACATTACGTTTGCAGATGTAATTTATGATATTTTTTACGACAATTAGCCTTTTTGTATTACCAATCACGACTTCGCTTTGTCCACATTAGAAGTATAAGATAAAAATAATTTTTACAAATTGCACATCTAATGATTACGTATGTTTCAGTTTGTTCTACTGGTATTCTGGATGGTGGCAACCATTACGCTCTCTGTACATACAGCAGGAGCATATCAAGTTAGACCTGATCGTCATTTACTTCCACAGCAGTGGCCGCAAAGGTATAACGATCTACCTCGACCTCAATTTCCACTACCGCCTTTGCAACATCAGGAGCTTCCTCGTTATTATTTTCCATCTTATAAACCTATTAATGAATTACCTCATCCACTACATAACCAACCATCTCGTCCTCCGCTTCCTAATGATTTTCCACAACATAAACCGCCGAATCCCCAATTTCCTACGCTTCGTTTTTAAAATAATTACATAAATGTACTTAAGCAACATGAATTTCAACTGTTGTTAATTATTTAAAATTTGAAGTACTTCAGTATTAAATAAGTTTCAAACTTTGTATGTAGCGAACAAAACACTTTTTAAATAATAAATTATATGTCTTTGGTAGTATTCAGATTTTTTGTAATGTTAAAAATTGACACTGTGTAGTGTAGCCGACCTGAAGGCTGACCCAAACGCCCTTTATAAACGGTACACCGGGCTCCATGATCTAACATCTAGTGGCAGTGGCTCGACAAGTCCTACGTTGTGTTGTTATAATGTAACCCAAATTCACACTGGGAAGATGGCGTTAAGGCTGGAAGGTTTGAAATAAAACTACAGGATTTACCTAGATTGACTTTTAATCAAAAGAATAACTAATAAATAGGTCATTCGCATGAAAGCATAGAAAAATGACATTCAAAACAAACAGTGCCGTAATTAACCTGGGCGATTGGGGAAAGAGCACGGCAGACAAAACCCCAAACTGCCCTCACACTTCCAACTGCATTTGGCACATTTCGACTAGGACGGGTAACGTACAAGTACCCAGGTCACCAACACTGAAATTGACGAAATGCCAACTGTTACCCAGACATAACACACATGACAACTGAAGAAACATTAGTGTAAACCACCTAGTATTTTTTGGTAGGTATTGAGGTCGGCTTGACCAATACTACCCAGCTAAAGTTGAAGAGGGGGGCACCAGGAAGATGTCCTGCACCTTGACTACCTATGTTCCTCCCCGCACGGACATAAAATGTTAGTAATATTTATTAAGGCTGGAACACTCTATAGGCGGTTTTAAAATAAAGTTTTTGGCGCCACCAGCCGCATTGAAACTGAGTAAAAATTGAAAATTTTACAGATATCTGTAACTGCCAATCAAACTGAGCTGGGCGCACTGCGCGTCTCACAAAATAACAATGACTACACCGACCAAAGTTTGTTTTAATTCCGTATCTATTTTTGGTACAGTAGCAGTAATTTTAGACGAAAAGTATTATAATATCACAGTTTGGAAAGTGTGCAGTTTTCTATTGTGAAAACAGGGATGCAATTCGCCATAGATTTCCCAACCCAAAGAAATTTTTTGTATGTTTATTACCGGTGGATGAATTTAATTGGAACAGCTTCTCTGAAAAAAATGGATCCTGCATGGGTCTACAATAATTTACGAGTTTGTCATGCTCATTTTGTTCCAGAGGATATTTGTCGAAATACGTATGTAGTTTCTAATAAGCATCTGTATATTTTTATTTTACCAATATTTGAATTTAAATATATACTTGTGAAACTTAAATTTGTATTGATTTGATTACATTTTAACATAAAAGCATAAATCTTTCTTAAGGAAACCACAGGTTTATGTACCTCTTTTAATGAATGGAACAATAAGTGATTTGATAGCTCTTTCTTATAACAATTTTGAATATACAGTTAGTAAAATATAAAATGTGGTACAGATATGTAATACATTGAACAAACTCTTAAGTGCAGTATTTAAACTAAACAAGTCTAGTACTTAACAGCAGTGTTCAATGAATTACAATATGATATTACATTTTATATTTACCTAATTTGTATACATTTCCAAGCAATACATTTGAAATTCCTGCTAAAAACGCATTTCGTGGCATATTTTCCGACAGATGCGCTCATCACTAGTTAAGCTTCAATCTGCATGGTGGCGCTAAACTTAATTTTAATTGTTTACGTACAGTGACGCATCTTTTGTATTATTGGTCTGTGACCTTAGCTATCAATCCATCAAGATGTTTTCCAGGCTTGCGACATTCGATTGAATTATTTGTGTGAGCGGTCAAGTCATGGTAGACTTGAATAAATTTCAATAACTTCTACTAACGGTTTGTAATTTATACATTTTACGAACTCAATTTAATTTTGTTTCATTTATTTAGCGCGCCTACGAAAAACAATAGAAAAGGACAAGTGAAGATTTTGTTTTGTAAGTGGTATGGTTCTGTACAAGGAATGGTTACGGCTTCCTAAGTTTGAATTGGCTTTTAGGATTGTTTGGAACTGATGGACTTTCTGTTCGGATTTGTCTAGGAATATCAGATGCAGTTTGGTTCGTTATTTAGTTTAAGAAATTTTTGCATGTGTTTAGAATGTCGTTAGTCTTTGATAAACAGACGATCATATAAAAAACACGAAATTTGCTATCATGTTTATGAACATATGATCTGTTTCACTTTCGATTATTGTTGAACTGGTTTTACAAACCGTAGAAAGAAATTTTGTCTGGTTAGGTTTATATAATTGTAAGCTTTGTTCCATTTGAACTCGAAGATAAATTTCAAGGTATATTTTCGACGTTATACTTTTTTGTGAAGTAGCACATTTGACAGATGTTTCGTGCAGCTTTCCTAAAATTCAAATTAAACATTCTTCAATCTTGAAGTTAGCTTTTATTCACAGATAAATTATAAAAACTAAGTATAAAAATTTAAATACACGCTGCGTAATAATTATGAAACTGTAATCTACCTGATAAGATCTGCCCAGGATAGAAACGTTAGTTCAATGCATTGTGGTTACAAATTATTTTGATCAAATATTTAAAACAAGCTTATGTTTAGAGAGCAGTCTTTTGCTTTAAAAAGACAAAATTTTGACTTTGTTATAAATGTTATTGTTGAGAATTTTTTTTTATGTTAAAAAGTTATGAATTTTTAAAAGAAAGTTTTTTACTTCAGTAAACAATTAGCTAAACTTTGAGACTTTTGTTTTGCTCAAATGCGATCAAATCTGATAACATAAAGGTAGAATTTTTGGGTAATAATTTTGTGCCAATATCATATTGGATATACATTTTTTTATTTTTAATACTTTTATAGGACACAAATGGTGTTCTACTTTTCTTTATTTAATCTTTGTAATTTCTTACAGCAGCTACGTCTTATTTTTATAAGACAGGTTTTTGTTAACGAAGGCGATCCTTTTATTTTTGCGTTTCCACGTCCGCCCTCAGAATTGTGCTTTGCTCTTATCGTGATTATCTCAGGACTTGGTGGCGCCTATTTAACTTAGTCTAGCTTTGGTTTGCAAACAAAATTCGACTTCCCCCCCCACTTCTTATTGCTCTACCCAGGAATAGACCTCTAGCTATGTCAGAAGATTTTTGCTCACTGGCGCCCATGTAGAAAATTAAGATTCACTAGCGCACATCATACAACAACAACAATTCGTTTCAAAGTGTTAGAGAAAACGGGGGTAAAATCTTCTTTGTTAACGTATCGTTGTGCAGTCTGTGTGGATTGAACTGAGCTAGTCGAGGTATATAAAAAGAATTGTATTTAAAATTTAAAGTTGAGGTTATTTAGAAACACAGAGCGGTGGCGAGCAGCAAGAAACTGAACGTTAATTACATCGGGGTTCAGTTTCCAGCTGCCTCCGCTCTGTGTCCCTTAGTAACCTCAAATTTAAATTTTAAACACAATTCGTTTTATATGCCTCGACTAACTCAGTTCAATCCACACAGGGTGCACGACGGTACGATAACAAAAAAGTACTTACCCCCTTTTTGTCTAACATTTTCCTACTTGAATGCAATAAACGAACTTACCAAAATTTGTATAACAAAAAAATATATATACACTTCACAGCTTTACAACTTTTATAATGTGACTCGCTATTCAAAATAAACCCCTGAATCAAAGCAACAATATAAATCTATTTGTCTTCAAATTATAACTCCCTTAAATCAGTTAAAGCCAGCAAAAATAACACTGTATACTACTGAAAGTACCATTTGAACATTCAAACGACCTTTTTTCTCTCTACGTAATTTTTAAAAGATTTTTTTGATGTGCCTTTACAAAAATATTTCAATATACGCAAAAATATAAATGTTCAAAATAAAAATAATGCCTTATGTTATTAAAGAATGTTGTTATTTCTGACCTGTGTTTTCCTTGCGTGTTTCCAATTCTTAGAACTGCTGCTGTATGCAATTGACCAGTATCTCTGGATTGTTTTCAGTAAAGCTCAAGGCGCTTATTATTGAATAGACTATCTCCAACATAGTAACAAATGCAAACGCGAAAGGCACGAAGATGGTCGGTCATACTAGAGATTCAATTTAATTACATCAAAACAATGATCACAAACGTTAAATACTAGTTAATTATATAGCAACATCGACTAAATAATAGGATAAACACACAACAAAATATATAGTCACATTTAAACCGAGATATAAGCGATTCAGTTGAATATGTAGTTAATATGCTGAAATAAAAAAATTACACATGATAAAAATGTCAAATGAATCACAAATATCAAACATTATTAAATCTGTTGACAGTAAATACCTACCCCAAATTTCGATAGCGTGAATGCAAGCCCAGATTCCGGCGCTAAATGTTTATATAAATGCAAGTTAGTTAAATATATGAAATCTAGTAGGCAAACGTTAAAAATTATTCATTATGATTGCATAGGTTAAAACATACTTTTTAAAAATTAAACACATCGTGGCATTACAAGTTACAACCAAACAAATATACACAATTTTGTGGTGAATTTAAGTTCTATTTTAAAACCAAAACAAATATAACATAGAAATATAATACTTGCATAATAATTTTATTCAATATGGTGTCAGTACTTTTCATTAAATGTCGTAAAATTAGAGTAATAGTACATCTGCTATTGATTCTGCAATAAGTGCAATGCAATGGAAGTTCGAACTCTGTATTAAATACTAAATAAACATTATTTCAAATAAATAAATGTTAGTTTTCGATCGATAAACCAAACAACACTCATTTATACATAAACATGTTAAATAAAATTGTAAATTCACATGGAAATTACATATTACATCTGATAAGTAAAATAAATGGCAAATTTATAGACAAAAGCAACAGGTAATCATAAAAATATTTCCTTCAATGGTTAAATAACTAACGGTTTTACAATAAGTACCAACATCACATTCAAAACAACGCTGGTATTACAAGATTAACTTAGCAACTACATTACCTTTAACAAAAAAACCGCCAAGTGATATCTTTCAACCTGCCATCTTGAAAACGAAGTCGTTTAACCTTGTCGACTCGATCGATCGTCACTACACATGCGCCCCCTAATACTGTAAATTCTGACGTCACAAAATGCGGTCAGAAGCTTGCAAGTAGTTACTGAGCTACTCTAAGAAATGCATTCGAATATCGAAATGTACACTATAATATTGGTAATAATTATCAACCAATGAGAAATTGACTTAGAAACCCCACGAATCACTACAACTGTTATGATCAAACAGGCGTTACTAAAGATTTGTGACGTATTTATTTTCTTTCCTGTATATTCATTTTGGTTATGCCATCATTATTTGGTTTTAAAATTAAATTAACAATATATTGTTTAATTTGTATAGATAGTGTAACGAATTTATTTTTAGCCCAACGATAATAGGCGTCAGTGTAACATTTTTTATTTTTTATGTCCAACTCGGGTCCCTAGGGAGGAGATAGAACAATAATTGGAGATTTAAAAGGACTTGAACCTTTTACGCGCGTTGGGTTGGAACTATAAAAACTTGCTGTTTTGGCTGCTAGCTTGGTTATTACACAATGGGAGATTATGAGAAAGGGTAGGGTTGAAATATTCTTCGTTATACGGAAAATTAAATAAAGTGGAGTTGGACGCCACTGAATCTAGCAACTGTTACAAAGAGGTGTTTTTAGGTTAGATACAAAAACCCTATCGGAATGAATATTTAACAACTTTTAGTTTACTCTTTCTTAGAAATTTAAACCTGTTAGCATAAAAAATTATTACGTTTCATAAATTCGTATCTTCCAAGTCTCGTTATTACGGGGTTTATTTATTAGGTTTTTACTACTATGTGGCCAGCAAAAGGCACAAGGATGCTTGACGAGGATTTCCCAGAAAGTGTAAAGAGCCCACGGCAAGGTTCGGTGGAAAATGGCTCGTAGATGAAGAAACCTCAAAAGGCTAAGCGGCTAGTCGAGCTATTTGCTCTGGGAAGAACATGAGCTGTGGGTCGGGGTTGGACTACAACCAAAAATGTAAAGAATATAGCGCCACCGAATTTTTGTATACGAAGAAGACCTTACTTAAGTCTCTTGTATAAGGCGAATGCGGAAACCTTTACTCAATTACCGCTATACAATATATTACTGAAACACAATTCCTAAAGTTTCTTACCTTATGGCTCGATATTGACCTCTATAGATGCACTGCTACACCTGTAAACAGATTAAAACAAAGATAAATTTATCTTCAAATGATTGAGTATGAGTTTTCTGAATGTTTAACTCTATATTACAACTTCTGTTGGTTTGAGTAGCACTACTGTAACCTCACATTCTATGGCAAAAATATTCTACTTAAATAATTAGTGCAACGTAAACTGTAACAATTTAATTCTGTAAGATTTGAATAAATTATGTTTCAAATAATCACATCAATTTTTATTAAATATAGAACTTAACCTTACCTGTCTTCATAACGACATCTACCGTATATTAATAGTATTAATAAAAAGATTTAAAGTGAAACTTTATAGGTTCCTGTTACGCCTAATTTAGAAATAACTTGTTTGTCATTCACTTAATGAACTTGAATATTACCACGTGATCAAACAAAAAATTATTTGTCTGCTATATCCAATGCTACAGCTGACGTATAAGAAAACAAATTACGTACCAGATGTCAATCCGATGATAAAGTAATTGCTAGGTATAAGGACCATACCCGAAATTATAATTTATAATCCTTTGGTTTCAGCAACTAAGAATTTAGGAATCTTCAAATCCATAAAAACCAATCAGCTGCATACTGAAAATCCTACACGCCATCACGGCGTCCACTTTAAACAATTGAAGCACGCCAATTTGACTTTCGTACAAGGTTAAACTTCACATCGTTACTAATAAATTTTCATTTGGTGTCCAAATAAATTAGATATATTTCTTAAATTTCAAAAGCTAAGATGTACAAATTATACTAGATTGCACTAAAAGTATCAATTTAGTAAGGCTATAAACTCAGTAATACTTACTGTTAACCAAAGACCATTCAAACAATTTAACGTCTCGTCAATTGCGAGCTAATTCCAGCAAGTGTGGACATAAAAATGCGCGTCGCCGAGACGATACCATTTCAAGAAAATAATTTTTAATTTTTTCGTGCTTCCAACACCTGGACTGCAACAACGTCATGATTCTTGATTTCAAGGAACAATTGACCTCCTCTAACGACAGTTCAGTTGGAAGTGCTAAGATGACGTGTGTTGCCACTTGACAACAAGCTCGATATTACAATCATCTAACGGAAGGAACTTTATGGTGACACTAACAAAGGGCATCTTTTGTCACCGCGTAATTTAAAATTTTGCACTTTCAATTCGAAAGCTAATATTGTTTTCAACAATATATTATATGTATTTCGCAGATTGTGTAGCATTATTATACTTAAGTTGGTTATTAATAAATTAAATAAGTTAGATATCCGTGACAATATTGACAGAAAATAAAATTGTTACATCGTATTAGATCTAGCGCAATGTAGTTTAAGATTGTATTACCAGATTCACTAGTACAATTAGTGATTGAGTCCTGCAATGGCCCTAGTACGTGTGATCCATTTAGGATTTTTTAAAACATTAACCAGTATGCAAGAAATACATTATTGGCCCAAAAATGGCCTGGGATGTCAAGCATTACATACGACTTTGCCCAGTGTGTGCTCCTAATAAAGAGTCACTACGGATTGGTCGTAGGGGAGAAGAAAAACAAGCTCAATTCTCGTGGCAAATTTTTTCAGTAGATATGGGTCGAAATGTGATCACAAGCATTTGTTAGTGGTAGGAGACTGGTTAACAAAATGTACGTTGCTATGTCCTTTAAAAAAAGGGACTGCTTCTTTAATTATATAGTTTATTGAGGATAATGCCTTTAGAGATTTAGGTTGTGAAGGGTATGTAGTCTTTTTAGACTAGCTCAGAATAGAAAAAATTTTAGTGCTGCATCAAAACGACCTTAAGTAAGTTCGGAAACAAAACAAACAAAGAAAAAAATAAATAAAAATCAGTTAACTAAATGTCACCATGATATAACTCACAATTAGTTAGCGGTCTGGCATGTTGGCAGCGATTCGCTGCTTAAGCCTTACCATACCATATAGTTTAACAGTTTTCCTTTTTTGGAGAGGATAACAAGGTAATATTTCTTTTCCTTATAAATGGAAATCATGTAAACATGTTGAAGTTTTTAACAAATAACAACCATCAGGTTGCTAATATCTATGTAGAACCAGGTATATAGGAACAGGATAGAAGAGTATAGAAAGACCTAGACCAAGCTATATTAGTTAAATTATTAGAAATTTAGGTTGTGAAGGGTATGAAGAACTTTTTAGATTAGCACAGAATAGAAAAGAAGTTAGAGCTGCGTCAAACCGACCTTAAGTAAGGTGGAAAACAAAATGATGATGAAATAACCCTAGTATCATAGCCCTCGTGGCTGAATTTGAGTCACTTGCCAATAATTCCTTTTTACTTTGTTTAATTTAAGACTCATTAACCTACTTTTCTTTTAAATATATATATATATATATATATATATATATATATTGCTATGATAATAGTAGAATAAATAAAAACAACTTGCAAGGCACACAATTTCAGAAATTATAAGAGTAAATCGGTTATCCTACATATTGTTAATTGAGAGCACACTGTATATAAAATACACGGGATTAAATGCATGAGAACATAAAGAGGTCTAAGAGTAGTTTACAGGTAAAGATAAGATTTTAAAACTCAACAAATTGCATCAAAATTAAATCATCGGGAGACCTAGATAAATTGGCATTACAAAGATGTAACAATTGCGTTAAAAATATCATCGTACACGCATTCTAAATAATTCATTATTAGAAAATCGTTACGTGACTGGAGGAAATCACATTTATTCAAAAATCCAATATTTTGTAGAAATAAACAAGCACCAGGCGATTCAATTTAGACGATAAAATTTAACAAACATCAAAATACGTGAGTTAATAAAAGGCAAAAGTTGGAATTTCTCAAATAATACCACGATATGCGGGAGGCGTATGTGACAGTCAAGGCATGCATTGAAAGATTTAAACTAAATAATTAATAAAAATCCCAAGGTATGTGAGATAAGCAGAAGTATCGTCCCAGAATGTAAATAAGCCAATGAAATCAGGTGGAGGTAGGCCTTATATATACGATAGTGACGGAGCGGCAGTTAGTCTATATTCAAACTGGGCAACGACTATATTCAAAAGTGTTAAAAACTTACGTAACCAGTGAAGCAAAAATCAAAGTAAATCAGAATTAAAAAGTGCGAGATTTATACAACAAAAATAAGCCGATCCATAAATAGACGTAAGTAAAACGACTTAATTAAAATCCATTTATAATATCAATAAAACAGGGTTTTCAATCTGGACTTTAATTTTGGCTTTTAATATCGACTTTTAATTTCGACTTTCAATTGGAGACATATTTTGATTTAAATTATTATATGATCCATTATCAACCAACATCAATTTAGAATTATTATCTTCCAATTAGGATTAGAATTATACACACATTTGAATCATTGTATCAACCAAAATCTGAAACTATTCTCCACCAACACATTTGAATTATTATTGACCAACTAGGATTGTCCATACTCTCGGATTCTTATATCTATCCACTCGGAGCCCTATTATTATATTATTAGTTTAAATAAATTACCCCAAATTCTACTCACGTTAATCGGCAAAAGAAATCCTCATATTTGTAGCACTTGTCACTATCTATTTTTACTATTATATTATTAAATATTAAATTACGCGTGACTTTTAGGTTCAGAGTATTGCAGCTTGGCCTTCTTGAGTTGAAACTGAGCTCTCTTAGCATTCTCGCTGTTAATATAGGCTCAACCAACTTGTATGTGGGTTGGGTGTCCATCAAGTCTGTCGCTTATCTTAACCAATAAGGTCTTTGCATTTCCTGCACTTGAAGTGGTTTTCTGATGTAATATATTCGTTTCCTATGTAATGGTTGTTTGCTACAGATGCCTCGTTATTTGAACCATACGTTGCTTTGTTTAGATATCGCGTTTTCCATATTATACAAAAATACCTGATGTAATTTCAATTTTGATTTTCGTGTATGTTTATTTATTTACGCATCTTTGAACTGCATTTCCTTATCAAAAATGTTTATTGTTTCTACGCACTTACACAAGACTTCTTTAAATTTTATCTCTTATCTTCGTATTATATTATAACTAATTAGAACCCTTTTCAATGCGTGTTTAATTACATGTATTATCCTTACCTCTAAATACGCGTGCTTTTACTGAAAAATATTGTTACTTGCATTGTTTAAAATTATTAAAGCTTTAAATACCGAGTGTTAAATATTTGTTATTTACCTAATGTATGAATTACCTATTTCTATGCTAAATATGCGTCCTATTGTTGTAAGATGTGTTTATTTGCGTCGCCTAAAACTAATTATGCTCTATATACAGGGTGTTAAATGCTTACTATTTATATAATATAAGAATTATTAAATTTTCTACTAAATAAATGCAGTTTTCTGCTTCCTATCGTAATTTATGGTTTCTGCACGACCCTTGCTATTCAATACACCCTTAAACAACCCCTTATCACAGCATTATATATATATACATATATATATATATATATATATATATATAAACATAAAGTTTAATGTTTATTAAAAATAAGTTGTTGAAATTACTTTTATACTATTTTATGTATTGCCACACAATATAAAGTTATTGTTAATCTTTTGAATTATTTTATATATAATAAATAGAGGTATGTAAGAATAGTGCCTGTTGCTAATGCCATTTACATGTGTAGGAATAGGGAAAAAATATAAAGTCACACAAGGTGTGCAACTCTATCTATGGACTTTAAAAAATAAGCTACCTGCTAAGTCAATCCTTATAATTTAATAATTTGTCAATAATAATGGTACTGAACAAAGGAATCTAATCACTGTAAAAAGGAGAACACTTCTAAAACCGTAATTAGAATTGTAGACACTGACTTATAGAATGGAATATCTGTAACATCAATTTTTTTGAACTTTCTAATAAACAATAACACTATGACACCATATAGCTTCCAGATGGTGAAGCCATCCCAAACAAGACAAGTAAGATAGAGGTTAGGTTATTCCTACTTTTTCATTCACAAGCAGAGACCTACGAGGGCTAAAAATATTTCGACGATACAGCAGCACCTCCATGTCCTACTGTTTTGCGCGTAGTTTGGTTCTCATTCTTCTCTATGTATCGGATGATCTCCTTTTATATATCTATGTTCTGTACTTACTTTACTTTCTAAATAAAACGAATATTTCTACTTATTATACATTTTTTGGCAGACTAAAGCTCCGTCATTGATTGTTATCATTTTCTTATGCGTGTACTTAATAATTTTTTATTTCAGCATCACGAAACGTTATTTCATAAATTTTCTTGTACTTCCCACCCCAATCTTTGACTGTTACTTACCGGCATTCGTTGTATTGTTGTTACGGTGAACCATAGTAAATACTAAAAATAATATATATGATAACATCAATGTATTTTTTGAGATTAACATATTAAATATTTATTCAAGTGGTTCGTACTTTTTTTTGGGTGTTTCAAATACCGAAATAGGATATTCAACTTTACTTTTTTTCTAACGGTAATTATATGTGTATTCTTGTTGAATAGAAACTGCTTCGTGTTGCTAGAAATAAAACACTCAAACCTTGTGTAAAACTTTTAATACATTTTTAACAAGAACATACACTTTGATTACAAAATTTTGTGGAATCTATAATACTGCAAACAGTAGTTTCATAATTTTGTATTATTAATATGTTCACCATGGGCAATGACTAAAACTTATTTAATATTAAGATACTTCAATTTGCTAGTGATAAATTACATCGTAATTATTTGTGATGTTATGTACTTCTATCAACTAGATTCAGTAATGATGCTTGGGTTCATGGTGTGGTTTATGATGTGGCCAATGTGATTCGTGGTGTGGAGGAAAATGATGATGAGGAGGTTCGTGATGTGGTGGTGGGTGATGATGTGGTGGTTCATGATGTGGTAGTTCATGATGTGGTGGTTCATGATGTGGTGGTTCATGATGTGGTGGTTCATGATGAGGAGGTTCATGATGTGATGGTTCATGATGTGGTGGTTCGTGATGTGGTGGTTCATGATGTGGTGGTTCATGATGAGGAGGTTCATAATGTGGTGGTTCATGATGTGGTGGTTCATGATGTGGTGGTTCATGATGTGGCGGTTCATGATGTGGTGGTTCATGATGTGGTGGTTCATGATGTGGTGGTTCATGATGTGGTGGTTCATGATGTGGTGGTTCATGATGAGGAGGTTCATGATGTGATGGTTCATGATGTGGTGGTTCGTGATGTGGTGGTTCATGATGTGGTGGTTCATGATGAGGAGGTTCATAATGTGGTGGTTCATGATGTGGTGGTTCATGATGTGGTGGTTCATGATGTGGCGGTTCATGATGTGGTGGTTCATGATGTGGCGGTTCATGATGTGGTGGTTCATGATGTGGCGGTTCATGATGTGGTGGTTCATGATGTGGCGGTTCATGATGTGGTGGTTCATGATGTGGTGGTTCATGATGCGGTGGAATGTGGTTCTCGTGTATATGTCCAAAACCAATTCCTCCAGGTATAGGCGTAGATAGCGAAATGGTTGCTACCATGGCAAGTACCAGAAAAGCAAACTGCAATAATATATTATTATTAGAAATGTGATATTCTCAAAGCAAATTTTAAAAAGTACCGTAAAGTTACTGCTTATGATATGGTTTTAACTTGAGCGAGGCTTGGAAATAGTTCTACAGAAAAAGCTTTAGATTCAAACGTAACCTTTATTTTATGTTTGTAACTTAGAATTTAAAAATATTATTAATAAAATACACTAAGGTGCTATAATTAATTGATGATTGTTACTTTACATGTATAAAATTTCTATTGTTCGTTTGTTTGTCCTGAAAAGAGGTTGCTTTTGTTGCTATAGATTACAAAAATTGACTTTACTAGGCTATTGTAAATAGTTTACAGCATCGTCAGGGCAATACAGGAAGCAATTTTTGAACAAACTTGATTTAATAAATACAAACTTACACATCTAAGATATATAACAATAAATTAAAACACTGTGGCACGATACAAATTAAAAAAATTAATTTCCCTTTACCACAAAAAATGTTTTCTTTAAAAATTAAATACGTATTTCGACCACTAAGTGATCATCATCAGTAGTAAACTAAAAAATAAAACGCATTTAAAATTAAAAGTTGTTCAGGAAACCTTTCTGAGGATATTTTCCTTACCACGCAGGCTAAAGTGATCCATCCCAACAAACAATTTATTAAATTTGTTTTGAACACTTGAGGATATTCTCCTTACCAAGTATGCTAGTGATCTCTACAAAATAAAGTAAATTTACTTTGTTTTGTAGAGATCACCAACAAAGTGAGTTTACTTTGTTTTGTAGAGATCACCAGCCTACTTGGTAAGGAGAATATCCTCAGGTATTCAAAACAAATTTTAGTAAATTGTTGTTAAGAAGGATTACTTTAGCCTACGTGATAAAAAGAATAACTTCAGAAGGGTTTCCTGAACAACTTTTAATTTTTAATGCGAGTTATGTATCCCCAATTAATATATGTATTATAAAATAGTATAATTAGGAAATTATTAGAAAGTGTTAAGAATAGGCTAAGTAAAGTGCAACATTGTAAAACAAGGACAATTTATAAAGTTTATTAACAGTTCATGAGAACGGATGCAATACTTTGTATCCGAGACGATAGTGACACTGCAGATGTCAGGTCACAGACGGTCAAGATACCGTGATTACTTAGAAATTAAGATTACAACATTGTATTTATGAATAGTATTAAGAATAAACAGACATAAGATCTGTAAGTTCCCACAGCCATGTGAGGGGGTAGGAACATTATAGAAAGGCCGGGAGCTTAAGGACCTGGCAGTCAGTCAAAGTATTCAGCTTTAACATTTCAGTGGCTTAGGCTACTCACCATAGTAGAATTAACTAGAATTAACTTCCCAAAATTCCATAAGTTAATTCTGTATTAATTAATAAATTTGTTAAGAAGCTTTGAAACTGGTTTTTAAAAAGGCAGCTCCCAAGGCCCGAACCTTAACTGGCGCAGCAATATGGATGTCAAAAGGTTACTAGGAAACCCAAATTCGAAGAACTGGTGGTCTGGAATTTCAATTTCAAATTTGGCAGAACCCAAACAGAAGTTGGAGAAGATACAAAATCGATCGAATCCAGCAGAAACAAAAACTTGGAGGAGATACAAGAATAGATCGAATCAAAAACAGACGTGGAGGACGTACAAAAATCGACAGAATCCATGAAACCAATGAAACAATTAGTGTAAGTTCATTTCCTTAAACCAATTGATTTTTTTTACAAATATTTGATATTGCTAGTATTAGAGAATTTTTATTATTTATGTATGTACAAATTTTGACTATTATTACTATTATTATTTTATGCCATTTAATGAAAATAATTGACCTATGTACTAAGAGAATTATTTTCAAGTTAATTTTTGAGAAAATTGAATTTTTAAGAGACTTTTAAAACAAAAGAACTATAAAGACGCATTACATGCGCAAATGAGACAAATTATTACGAAATTAACTGGCGCAAGAATTATAGAAATAAAACAAAAAATGAATTCAAAATATCAATACGAAAATTAACCAACGCACGAAAAATACCAAAAATAGAACGTAATTCATTTACAATTTAATACCGAAATCTTTGTATATAACGCAACTAAATAAAAAAACGAATTATTCAAACGCAACCTTTACCGCATTCCTATAAATTATAGAAACACCTTACAATTGTTAATAGAATTAACAAAACGCAATCTATTATTAACTTGAACCATTAAATCATTATTACTAATTAAAACAAAGCGCAAATCCAAACGCAAGTCTCATCATTGAAAGTGAATGATTTAAAAACTCAACCTTCAACACAACGAATACAAAGCTACCTCAATACGAATACATCTAATTATAAAACAATTCAAGAAAACGTTCTTCATAAACTTTATAAAAGTTACCCAAAAAAGCACCGCGATATCTAAATATAAATTTAAAAACTTTATAAATATTCAGGTTACTGAAAACGCATATTGCAACTGTAAAACGAAGACAATCAAACGTGACATTTTATAATTAAAACACTTTAGTAATTAACGAAGTATAGACGCAAAATTTATTCTTATACCAACCGATAACATCATCTTTCAGAAAAGTATTAACAAATTGCATATTAAATTATACAAAAGCATTTACGCAATTAAACTATCACGAGACTGATTATACCTTCAGGTAGACATAAAAACTTTGTAATTAAAATACAAAGGCTTTACTGTAACAAAACGGTAAACTGAAATCCTGCAAACTTTATATTTAACACCTAAGGTGACGAAACAAAGTAACATTGTATTAATTATAACAGGCAACATTGAACAAAGCAATTGACGGAAAATCACAACTTATATTTAAGACTCAAGCTAACCAGACAATATAATTACAAAAAAAGCAGACTATAAATTATAAACACCCACGGGAAGAGATAAGTGTAACAGACAATTAAATCAGCAGAAATAAACGAAGACATAGTCTTAACTGGTGCTAACAAAATTAAAATAAATTACCACGAGAAATTACTCAATCACATCGAAACTTTTAGAAATTAAACCTACAATAAAATTAACTTCAGCGAAGTAAAAATAAACGTAATCAAGGCTACAGCAAGCAACCAGACATTACCGAGCATAAATCTCGTAAATTAATTACAGCACCGTATAACTAAGTACAAAGACAAGCAACTCAATTCTTTAAATAATCTAAAACGTTTCAAGCTAAAAATAACAAATAACCCCACGCAGTCTAAACTAAAAATTAAGAAACTCAAATAAGGAACAACAATACTAACCGCAAAATAAATCCTCATTTTTGCAAAACTTTGAAATTAATTGAAATTAAAACTAAATATTAATTATTAGAACAACTTTCAGCCATAAGAGTTTGGATATGAAAATTTACCTCGAGACAATATCGATCTTTAATGGAGATCAAGCTCTATTATCGAATTGTATAACAGCCTGCGAAATATTTTTAAAAACCTTCTACAAACCCGGAGACAACGATAGAAACGTATTACTTTTATGCCTAATCATTAGTAAACTAACCAGACGGGCACTAACACCAATAGCCAGCCGAGATGACTAGAACAATGGGGAGATTTTAAACGCATATTGATATCATATTTTGGCAATCAACGTAATCTAAAATGCCTAGTACGCGACTTAATAAACCTAAGAATGGAAAATAACCAATTCCCGTACCGATTCGGAATGAAATGCCAAGATGTAAGAAGCTTAATCTTAACGAAACTAAAAATTGGAGAACCCGACCAAAATATCAGACTTTTAAAAACAAAGATGTATGACGAAATGGCACTAGACACATACTTAAATGCACTACCAGAACAACTATCAGACAAAATCAGATTCCAGCGTCCCCAAAACTTAGAGGAAGCCATGAATATGATAATAGAAAAAGAAAATGTAATGTACTACTGAAACAGATTATACAACCACAACGCGAATAAAAGTTATTCACCAATAAAAACTATACAAGCCGCGAGACAAACAATTCCCCAACAAAAATCCATTCCATTCAATGCACAAGCAAACTAACCGCGAAGTAATAACTCAAATTTTAATAACGCGAATTTTAATAATCAATATAAACAATTTCTAAAACCAACGTTTAACACAAATTTTATGAAACCAGCATTCATACCAAGATTCAACCAAAACGTAAACCAACAAAGACCAGCATTCAACGCGAACCCTATTAGAAATTCGCCAATGACAAATAATAATAACAACCCTAACAGTTATTATAAACCCACACCTATGGATACCGCATCTGGTAACACCACACAAAATACAAAAACAACACACATCCGACCAAATCCTCATCAAAAACAAAACCTTACATCGGAAGAATTATTTCACGAAGAAGTAGAGGAATTTGATAATGACCAGAATAAGTACATTCACCCAAGTACGAACAATGCGCCAAACCATGCGAACAATTATGAACGCGAAGAAACATGCGAGACTTACGACGAGGACGACAAAGAAAACGCGTGCTCAAATTTTCAGATAGACCGATTCATAAACGACCAAACTTAATAAATTTAAATAACATAAATCACCTAGTACTACCCTATATAGAAATACCCTATACCGAATTTAAACTATTAATCGATACCAGATCCTCAAAAACACTTATTAGCCCTCGAACCGTAAAGAAACATTATGTAGAAAGAGAACCATTTAAAATTAAAACAGCCCATCAAACAACCCTACACCAATTCGTAGTTAATATACCCTTACCGAAAACATCCAATGTTAAAATGAAGCATAAATTTTGTATTTTTGAATTCAATGACACATATGACGGACTAATAGGAATGGACCTTCTAAGAAAATTAAGAGCCAATATTGACATAAAGAACCGTTTATTAAAAACAAAATACGAACAAATCCCCATTAAATTTCAAAATACCAAAGTCTAGCAAAAATACACAATAGAACCCCGAACAGAGAAAAAATGTTTCAGTAAATTCAAATAACAAATTAGGAATAATAAATCATATAACATTTCAACAAGCAGTAGAGACCCCAACCGCATTAATACAAATAAAAGATAATTATGCCACTACGACGATTTTAAATTCAAATAACTACCTCGTAGAACTATCATTAACCAACCCAATTAATGTAGAAGAATAAAATTTTAACGAAATGGAGATAGATGAAAATTTATACGACAATTACAACTCCGTAGAAAACGACGAAATGTTAAGAGAAAATTTAAGTAACATTGGTTTTAATACCGACATCAACCAAGAAGAGCAAAGAGCAATTAAAAATTTATGTTTTGAATATCGCGACATATTCTATTGTGAAGGAATACCCCCAATATTTACAAATACAGTCAAACATAATATCGAACTAATGGATAACAAACCAATATTTACAAAAGCTTATAGATTACCTCAGGCAAGCCAAGAAGAAGTCGATAGACAAGTAGCGGACTTACTAGACCAAGATATTATACAACACTCCAACTCACCATGGAGCAGCCCCGTATTAATAGTACCCAAGAAGTTAGACGCATCAGCAAAGAGAAAATATAGAATAGTAATAGACTATAGAAAGCTAAATGAAAAACGGTAGACAACAAACACCATTAATGTTAACTAAAACACCTGACAAACCTTTTCAAAAATTACATGCCGATACTCTAGTAGTAGAAGCACAAAACTATTTGACAATTGTAGACGCATTCACCAAAAGAGGCCAAGCAATACTAATCACCTCTAAAAATAGCATTGACGTAACCCAAGGATTTTTACAGTACTTTACATTTTATGGAACACCCGAAACAATAACGTTAGATAACGGCAGCGAATTTAAAAATGAAACGATACAAAACACTTTGGAACTCCACAAAATAAGAATTTATTTCATAACTGAAAACCACCCTGAATCAAATGGACCGATTGAACGACTACATTCAACCCTGTTAGAACAAATCCGACTACTAAGAATAACTTATAAGAAAGAACATATTACTAATTTAATGTCATACGCACTAATCGCCTATAATAACACAATCAACTCATTAACCAATTATAGGCCATTAGAAATTTTAGGACATTCAGATTCACGCGACCCCTATGACATACATTATAATAAAGTAGTATATCAGCAATATGCCAAGAATCATAAGGAGAAACTAAAAATAACCTATGACAAAGTAAAAGATAAACTAGATAACGACAAAGAACGCTAATATAAATACCGACACAAATAAATTTTCAATAGGACAAACCGTGTACGAGAAAAATTTCCAAAGCAAAAGACATAAAACGGCACCCACAAATTTAGGCCCGTTAAAAAATTAAAAGAATATCGGACAAAAACATAGCCGTAGTAGACAACGGCAAAATAACAAAATATATCCACCTGAAAAACTTAAGACACCTTGTACTTTCAGATGGACAATCATCAACTTTACCGTCAACCTCCGCCCAGGTAGAACGGACACCGAAATAATAATTGAAGATATAGAAAACAACCCCAGTATACTACCAGTAAAGGCAGTATGCAGACTACCATAGACTATTGGACCTTTGCACAAAAATTCGACATAACAGAAGTAAAACAAGAATTTCAAATAATCAAAAACAATTATTACCGATTAAAACAATCGATGGACAACAAAATTCGGAATGGAATACGCAATAGAAATGATAAACTATAACAGCATAATAGAAACTATTTTAAGAAACATAGAAGATAAATTTAACCGACTAATACCCACGGAACAAACAGTGAGACGAAAAAGATGACTAATCAACGCATTAGGTAACATAATAAAAGCTATCACAGGCAACTTAGATAATCAAAACGCAGAACGTTATGATAACGCAATACAACAATTAATTGAAAGCCAAAACGATATAAAAACCATAATTAGCAACCAAAAATCATTAACTAAATCAACAATTATAAAATTCAACGAAACGTTAAGAAACCTAGTAAGAAACCAAGATAGTATAGCTAACCGAATACAAACCCTTGAAACTAACATACAAACTACCATGTTAGGCATGCGAGATTTAATTAGATTCAATACAATATTCACCCAAATAATAACAACCCTTACCTAAATTCAATAAATTTTAGCCACGTTAGAAAACGCAGTAACATTTGCAAAATTAAATACCCTACACTCTAGTATTATAGAACCCATTGATTTATTAAAGGAACTATTAAGAATTAGATCATTTATAACCAATACCCTTTGATGTAGTAAAATCAAACATTGTAATATTTGAAAAAATAGTTATAGTTAAAGGCTATGTAAAAAAATAACGACAACATTTATCCCGATAGTAGAAAATAAATTTATAATTATTATCATTTATTTGCTTTTCCAATAAAAATTACTAGCATGTCTTAAGTTATTATACCCAAAACCAAATTCCTATCCTTAAATGAACTAAGATATGGTTATACGAATGAAAAATGCAACGAAGTCATACCAAATCAATATTTATGCCAATCGTTGACAACAACTATTCAAGAAGACAGTCCTTGCGAAGTACAATTATTAAAATTTTCAAATCATTACGAGAACTATGAAGCCAAACACGTACAAATCACCAATATGAAAATTCAAAAAGTTACAGAAAACAAATCAGAAGTAATAGCAACAGTCCACTGCAACCAAGACGTAAAACAACTTAGCACTAACCGGAAGTAAATTAATCACCCTCAAAGAAGATTGTTATTTAAATCTGAAAAATTAAATAATCAGAGTTTATCAAGATCCCCTAGCAACCAAGAAACTAGCAAACTTACCAGAATTACATAGCAAGACAACGCCAATCGAAGACGAAAAAATACTTCAAAAACCCATGCAACTAGAATATCTGGAATTACATGACCTCAACTACGTCATGAAACTAATGGAAAACTGCAAAGAACATTTCAGTGAATTAAAAACGCCCAAATTGCACTAGGATAACATTAGTGTTTGGACAATTGTATTAATCATTTTGACTATTTTATTGATCACTTATGTAATTTACAAAATGTATATTAGATATAAAAATAAAGAAAACAGTTTTAGATTTAAAGAAACAAAGGTAAACAAAGAAACAAATATACCAGTAGAAACTATGAACTTTAAGCAATGAATTTAATAATAAATTTTAAATTAAAAATTAAGAAAAGGAAAACCCTTAATTTGTATGTCGGGAGGAGTTATGTATCCCCCAAATGATATATGTATTATAAAATAAAATAATTAGGAAATTACTAGAAAGTGTTAAGAATACGCTTAGTGAAGTGCAACATTGTAAAACAAGGACAATTTATAAAGTTTATTAACAGTTCATGAAAACGGATGCAATACTTTGTATCTGAGACGATAGTGACTCTGCAGATGGCAGGTCACAGACGGTCAAGATACCGCAATTACTTAGAAATTAAAATTACAACATTATATTTATGAATAGTATTAAGAATAAGCAGACATGAGTTCTTTAAGTTCCTACAGCCATGTGAGGGGGTAGAAACATTACAAAAAGTTCTGGAGCTCAAGGACCCGGCAGTCAGTCAAAGTATTTAGCTTTAAGATTGCAGTTGCTTAGGCTACTCACCACAGTACAATTAACTAGTGTAATTTCGACTTAAAGTAATTTTAAATCAACTTGTCAAAATTCCATAAGTAAATTCTGTATTAATTAATAAATTTGTTAAGAAGTTTTGGAACTGGTTTTTAGAAAGGCAGCTTCCAAGGTCCGAACCTTAACTTGCGTTTTATTCTTTAAGTTTACTACTGATGTTGACCACATAGTGGTCGAAATAGGTATTTAGTTTTTAAAAATATTTCTTGTGGCACAGAGGTATTAATTATTTTAATTTAATATCTAAAATATATTTGAAAAAATACTAAGGTGTTAAAAATACCTTCCTTATTATCAAATCATGTAATATTGAGTTCAGTTACTATAAATCATAAAATTAAACATTCGTTAAACCAAATTTTACTCTGCTATTTTATAGCTTTCAATTGTATGGCTTATATAGTAGGTTGATGTATTGTTTCTTACTGCCGGACGGTCAAAATTTAAATTTGCGTTATCGTAGAAAGGCTTTCTAAAGACGAAAGTATATAAATGACCAGCTTTTGTATATTTGGAATTTTGTATTAAGACTTTGTGAAATCTTTGTGAATTACTTAATGCAATTTTTTATAAGTGTTTTTAAGAATTCCAGAACCCGAAACATTTTAAAATTAATTTGTTTCATATCTTTGTTTCTTGTTGTTTCTTACAAACGACTAAAGCTGTAAAAGTTGAAATAATTTGTTTGCAATTATTTGTAAATTGATAAAAAATTTTTATATAATATTTTATTTTTCAATTTTAGCTTAATACAAGCATATGACAGCAACGTTAATTTTGTATTTTTTCTCAAGTTACACACCCTTACGTTAGAATTTGCCAGATATTGTAAGGATTCCCATAACAATAATTTTTGTAGTCAGTTTCAGTTATTTGTTTGTTAATAAACAAATAAAAATAAAAAGTTTAAAATAATTTTCCTCTGCATAATTATTTGAAAGTTAAGAGAATTTCGAACATTGGATGGTTCCTAAATTTTAAAAATTTAATTAATAATTTTGAGTTTATATCGTATATTTAAGGGCAGTAATAATATGGTAAGACGGTTTAGAAATGTTTCCATTGTTACTATATTAATGTCTTACTTATTAAATTTGTTTAAAATGGTTCGGATAATTTTTGAATAATATTAAAACATTTTGGTTTTGACAAATTACGTAACAAAATATGCAAAGTACTTATAGCAGATATATTGCCTGAAAAAGTCCTAATTTATATAGAAGAAAATTCACAGGAACTGGAAACTATATAAAAATATATATTTAAAATTTTCATTTGTAAAAATATTAAGCATCAAAGTTTAAAATCAAAAATTAATTTATAAAATCAAATTTTCTTCTTAACAATAAAAATGTTTATTATTTATTAGTGTGTCGTAAAAACCTTTACAGGGCTATCAAAATAATGTAAAAAACGTACGAATCTTAATTGTATTTAATTTTTCTAAGATTTTGTTAAATTCTTTCACCTTAAAATTTTTATAAAGATCGTTCTGGTATGCGCTTTTCTTTTTATTTAATATTAAACTTTCATTTATTGATTGGAAGACATTAAACAGATTTTTCTAAATAAAAATTGTATACATTAACAAACATTTTCGAGTCGTTCAACAATTTGCAAAAACTTAGTTTTTTAATAATAATACGGGTTACTTACCATACGGCGAGCCATCGTTCTTTCGGTGTTGTTTACACTTATGAGGATGAATTAAGTTTGAATTGTAAGCAATAAATGATACTGTCTATTAAAATTATTTCTTTTTATATGAAATGTGGATGCCGCATCACTTGTATATTTGTATTTTTAAACCAATGTAGATTTTCCCACATACTGGTGATTTCCATGTAATTGCCATTGGGAATTCGATAACCGTATTTTCCTCTCTGTTCATACCAAAAAAAGAAGGTATTATTGCGATAACCTCTGATCTTGTTAACTTACACCGAATTTATTTAGTATCATCTCTCAGTAAATAGATGACGTTTAAAATAACTATCTTATGGAAAATAACATACGAATATGCATGAAAAATACTAATAATAATCAATTGACTTTTGTCATCGATGACACTTTTTTAAAATTTTCCTTCTGTCCAACTTCTAAACAACTATTTTTGGTTTCACCTATAATTGTGATCTTCATACAATTATAACGAAAGAGTTCCTAAGAACGTAGGAACTCAAGGGCGCAATTTTAAAACTACTACTAATTCAAATTTCCTTTTTTTTTTAATATTTAAAAATCATTTAGCTTGATCAACTTAAATTATTAAATCCCATAACATTTCAGTTATTACCTGATTTCGACCAATATTTTTTAAGATATACTGACTCTCATAAAAGCGCAAAATACAGAAGTTGTTGATCGATTTTAATAAAAATTTTACAAAATGCTTAATGTGATGAAACATAAATGATTATAATTTGAAAACAAAAAGAAATAAATAAATAAAGATTTTTCAATATTAAGTTACTCCAACACGATTTGCTATGCACTCGTTTAAGCGGCGAGGCATACTGTCAATCAAGTGAAAAATTCTTTCCTACAGTATATCATTCATAGCTTCCTGAATCCAAAGCTGAAGTTGATGCAAGTCGTTTGGAGGGTGTGGTCATTCACATAGCCTTCTACCGATCATATCCCAAACATGCTCAATGAGTGAGAAATCTGGCAAGCGAAAAGGCCATAGACAAACAACAATGTTAGCTTCTTGCAGACATCGTATTGTAACACTTGCCGTATGGGGGCGTGCGTTATTTTGTTGGAAAATAAAATTTTCTAACCCCCAAAAGAAATGGAAATGTAACAGACTACGACACATTGACAATTTAACTGGATGTGTTTAAGTTGCCATCAATGAAGACTAAGAGTGATTGGATACATAACATCTTGCACCCCATATTATCATTCGTTGTGTATGGGTTGTGTGGCGTTCCACAAAAAATGTAGAACTATTGTGTCCTCCGCGCCTAGACCGTCGTGAACCACAAATAAATTCGAGACACGTTACTAAACACAATTTGATGCCATTCTTGAAAATAATTTTTTAGTTCGTTGCTTCATTTTACCATTTCGAATAGACCTGCACCTTGCCGAAGTTCTATATTAAATAAACAGGTGAAATGGCTTGCGTGTTCTAATGAGCTAAAGAACCAAACTACAGGTCCAGCCAAAGTAATAGGGTCGTTAGAAAGGAACCAGAATAAGACAGGTCTCCGAAAGAGGGGAGCGGCTCTTTCGGTACTTAGAATGGTAGAGACTATAGGGGTCGGTATGGCAGTCTAAGACACACTACCGCGATGTGGAAGGCAACGGGAAACCACCACATTACCTCCCAAGTACACAGCGTACTTAAATTGAAATAAACATGATGACATTCTCTGGGGTAAAGGATGCCGGAGTTAAGATAGTCCCCCCATTCGGATCTCCGGAAACGGACTACTTCGGAGGGTGCGATCGGAAAATCCAGAATAAAAGTCGGAAACATTTTGCGAGCCGGAGCGTGAATGTTAGAAGTATGAAGCAAGTAAGTAAACTAGAGAACCTAAAAATGGAAATGAATAGGTTAGCACTAGACATAGTAAGGATCAGCAAAGTTCAGAAACCAGAGGCGGGAGATTTATGGAGTGGAGACTTCAGAGTAATTCATACAGGAGCAAAGGAACGAAATTTGGGCGTGGAGATAATTATGCGAAAAAAGATAGGATACTGTGTAGAAAATTACTTACAAATGAACGAAAGAGAACTAATGGTTAGATTAGAATCTAAACCGGTAAACACTGTAATAATACAAGTATACATGCCCACCTCTAACTACAATGATGAAGAGGTAGAACCGATCTACAAATATATCGAAGACATTTTAAGATACGTAAAAGGACATGAAAATTTAATAATTAAGGGGGATTTTAATGCAGTGGCAGGTGAGAGTAGGGAAGGAGCGTGTAACATACTGTTTTAATACGCTCCAATACTTCTATTATTTCTAAAAATAGTTATTTTCTAGTTTAATTTTAGCATTCTAATTATTAGAATGAAGATCTTGTAGCATAAATATGTCTGCAATTGCAAACGGCTACAAGATCACCCAAGTAGCGTCCTAGCGAAGTGCCAGGAAGATATAATCCAAGAGTTCATTAATTTTTTTAAAGGCACTTTACTTGAAAGGCACTAAATATGTCAGATTAGTTGCTATCTATGATTAGATGTCAATCATGTTCTAGGACCCTATTTATGTCAGGGTGGTCGGAAGGAATTTTTCAATTAGCGGAGTACTCAACTAAAAATTAGTTCCGAGATCTACTTGTGTGGCTATCTTAGTGCAATTGGCAGTTTAATTAATCTTAAAGATTTACGACCGGCGTATCCCTTATCGAGTATGAGAGCTAGGCAAGGGGTTATTTTTCAATTAACTTAAATGTATATAAGGATGTCAGCCGGGGGAAAACGGGGTTGTTTATTTCCAGACGCGTTAGAGTCTAAAGCTGGCGGTTACATGCACGTTTGAGTGAAGTGTTTTATTTCTCTGAAGTCAAGTGCGTGCCGTTATGTTCTAAGTTAGTCATTTTTCTGAGTAAGTAATTAGTATATGTGGTATTACCATGAACTCCAGGCTGTGTTATGCATCATAATTCAGTTATTTGTTTAAATACAGTACCGGTCGATTTCCACAACTTCGGGTTAAAGCTCAGTTCTAGTAAATTGATCCCGTTAAAGTATTGTTTTAGAGACCGCATCGCTTTAGAAGGGTCTCCTATTTTATTGTTGTTTCGACGTTTGTCTGAGGCCTGAAATCACTAAGCCACGAGACTACCTGTGTATGCAAAGCTCCGGTCAGGAGTTTCGTTACTGTACTATTTGACCCTTGTGGAGGTCGTATTTTTCCTGTTGTTGATGACCCCGTGGTTAAAGAAGGGTCGTCGCACTATGCAAGTTAAGTAGACTAGGGTTGCGTTAATTAATTATTGTTATTGGGGTGTTTGCACCCAGAACTATATTAATATTCTAAAATAAGTATTTTAGTTTAGTTTAGTTAAGTTGTGTTTGTGCTAGCCGGAGACTTTAAAAGATTAGCCCCTGTGAAGTGAATTATTTTCCGTCCTGCAATCTTGGTTCATCGCCCACGAACAAAGTGCGACGAAAGCTGTTACCGTGATTGGTCCATGGGCCGTTTAATTCCTATGGTGGCGCCCTATTGTAAATAGTGTTAATTACTGTATATTTTTGTATTCATTTGTAATTAGGTGAAGTTTTAGTTGGTAGCCCATTTAATAAAACAAGCAGAATTTCGTCTTAGTGTGTTGTTGTTGTTTAATGAACTCCCCCCTCTCACCGACTGCAGCAGCTTGCGAGGCAATGTCCCGAAACCTGAGGGTACTATAGAGCTAGAGGTCCTGCCCATTTATTATTTATTGTTAATTGGATACCCTCACGCGGTAGGTTAATATAGAAATCACAAGCGGTAGTAGGTTTATTTGGTTTAGGCACGAGAAGAGACAGAGGAAATAGGCTGGTAGAATTTTGCAACAAAAGCAATTTAACGATCACAAACACATTATTTCAACATCATCTTACAAGACGATACACGTGTAAGATGCCAGGAGATATAGGAAGATATCAAATAGATTACATTCTTGTTAGACAAAGGTTTAGAAAGTAAAGGACTGTAGAAGCTACCCAGAAGTAGATATAGTCACTGACCACAACATCAAGGCCGCACTGAAATTTAAATATCTGAAAAAGAGGAACGGAAAAATGCACTTTCACTTTGACAAATTAAACTATAAAGATATTCAAGAAAGATTAAAAAAAAGTCAAATGAATTGCTGAAAGATATGTCGGGAAAATATCTGAATCTAAGGAAGTAGAAACAGAATGGAATAACATTAAATCCAGCTTGGACATGGCGGCCAGAGATATTGTGGAGTATACACAAAAAAAAGAAACCATGGATAACAAAAGATATCCCGAATTTAATAGAAGAAAGACAAAAATACAAAAATAAATCAGACGAAACAGGAAAACAGAGATACAAAATCATAAAATGAGAAATTATTCGCAAATACAGGAAAGCTAAAGAACAATGGATTGATGAAAAGTGTAAAAAGGTACAAACTAAGGGAGAAGTAGGAAAGACAGATGAAGCATACAAACTAATTAGAATGAATTTTAGAGATATAACAAAAATATAAAAGACGCGCGAGGAAACCTCATTATAAAAATGTACAGAAAGTGGGTAGATGGCAAGAATATATAGGGAATTTAAATGCAGGAGAGGAACTAACAGCATTAGAACAGGAATCAGGCATTGAAAATGATAACGGGATATTCTATACTCAGATATGAGTTTGAATTAGCATTAAAGGGTCTGAAAAATGGTTAGGCGCCGGGTACAGATAAGGTGCAAGCAGAAACTCAAAAAATCGCTGGACAAGCAGTAACAGAACGTCTCTGCCAACTTGTAAGCTATATGTACGAGACAGGCGAGATACCCAAAGATTTCAAACGTAACATTATAGTAACTATACCAAAAAAGAAACGCGCGGATAGATGTGAAAATTTTCGAACAATAAGTATGACTGCACACGTGTCAAAAATATTAACTAGAATTGTACAAAGACGAATGGAAAAACGAGCTGAAGAAATACTAGGAGAAGATCAATTTGGGTTTAGACGAAAAAGGGGAACACGGGAAGCTATTTTAGCTCTGACAGTGATAATGGAGAAAACAATACAAAAAGAAAAGCGTGTATATAGGGTTTGTAAATTTGGTAAAAGCATTCGATAATGTAAAATGGAAAAAAATGTTCGAAATACTAAAAAAAATTGGAATGAGTTATAGGGATAGACGAATAGTACATAGCTTCTACAAAGAGCAAACAGCAGTAATAGAATTAGAGCAGGAACGTAGAGAAGTAAACATTAGGAAAGCGGTGAGACGGGGATGTGCCCTATTCCCATTAATTTTTAACTTGTACATTGAAGAGGCTATGGATACTGTCAAATGTAGAAAGACATTTGGAATTACTATGCAATTACAAAAAATTGATATGCTTAGATTTACAGATGATATAGCGGTATTAGAATCTAGCAAGGAAGATTTAGAAGCTGCTCTTAATGAAATGGAAACCGTTCTAACAGAGAGATACGGTATGAAAATTAACAAAAATAAAACTAAAGTACTATTATGCAAAAGAGGGGAGAATAAATCAACAACAAGAATTCAAATAGATAACAAGAAGTTTCAAGAGATTAAGGATTTCTGCTACCTAGAAAGCCAAATAATGCAAGGTGGGAAAAGCGTAAAAGATATAAAACAAAGATTAGCACAAGGTCGTTAATTGTGTGAAAGGATTTACTGTAAAACTATTAATTCGGCCACATGCTACTTAACCCCCTTCACTGAATCTCGGTGAAATAAGACATAAAACAATAGAAGGGGAACCGAGCTGTATATAGGCTGTATGAGAATTTCAGGGGACTGTGTCGGCTAGCTCAAAACATAAATAAGTGCAGGTGCGTGTCCAACCAGTTTTGAGACAGAAAACCTAATGACGAAAAAAAAGCGCAGATAAATCTGATGATTATTATAAACAACTACAGGTGTTGGTTGTGATATATTGGAAAAAATATTAAATCGGCAAATTTTCAAGTGCTGGGGGAACTTGGCAGCCACAGGCTGCTTACCCCCCTTTACAACCCCCCTACATTTAATTTTCCAATGCTCCACCCAAAGGTACTACATTGCCCCCTTCACAACCACTGAATGTCGGAAAAATAGGGTATATAATTGTAAAAAAAATAGAAGGGGACCAAACTGCTTCTAACAAGAAGGAACATCACCTATGATCAAAGACAACAAACATGGAAACAAGAAGAAAATTGTTGAAAGCATATGTGTGAAGCACAGCACAGTATGCCTATGAAATACGGGCAGTAGAAGAAGCACACACAAAAACGGTCGCAGCCTTTTGGAATGTTGCGCTTCAGATGTATGAGGATGATATTGACAGAAAAGTTAATAACAAATAGGTTATAGAAATAGTAAGAGAACAAGGATATCTGTGCAAAAAAGTAGGAGAAATAGAAGATCAGAATACCTTCTAAAGCATTTTTGGGGAATATTAGGGATATATTACAAGCAGAGATAGGAAAAAGGAGATAGATGTAGACCTAGATCAGGTAACAAAAAATGCAGACTGTGCAAATTTCAGGGAAATGGGTAGGTTAGTTCAGAATAGGAAACAATGAGGGTATGCGTCTAAAGAGTTCCAGGACTGAAGACCTAATGATGATGATGCTCCATTTTAGTCTGCGGATACGGTGAAGTGAACTACGAGGGAGATAGAAAAATGGACAGTACGAATACAATCTATAAGATTTTATCCGGCAATAAACAAAGGACATTGGCATTCTGTCTTGCACATTCCGTCCAGTCTATTGCAATTGACCAAGTTGTTGAAAATCATTCTCTTATGAAAATAAATCTTAAACGGCATTCTTCATAATTTGTAGTCACCTGAGGACGGCCAGATCCAAGACGGCGTTGTTGAACCCCTTCATCGGATCATCTGAAGCAAAATTTTGCCACTGTTGCGTAATCACGATTTACACGGTCAGAAATATCTCTAAACGAAAGTTCAGCCTCTGTCATACCAAGAATATGGCCACGTTCAAAATCATTTAGTTGCCGATAATTTACACATTGTCAAACTCTTGGCATTTTTAAATTTGCACAAAGCAATATTGGACAAATACTCGAAAACTTGATAGTTATTACACATTAATAACTTGTTTACAATTAATTGATACTAAGTGACAACAAAGAAATTAAACAAACCAAAAACAAGAATAAAAGAATGTCTAGATTTTATTTAAATTTTAATAATTACTTTGTTTTATCAAAATAGTCATGTTTTGATAATTTTATTAAAATTGATCAACAGTTTATGCTTGTTGCGTTTTTTAGAGGACTCGGTATATTAAGTATCGAAACGTTTATTTGCAATCACCTTCCAAATATTTATTTCAATATTGAAGGCATATTAAAGTTTTTCCATTTCAAATGGAGCTGCACCTGCCGAAGTTCTAGATTACCGGAACAGGCGAAATGGCTTGCGTGTTCCAATGAGCTAAAGAGCCAAACTACAAGTCCAACCAAAGTAGTAGGGTCGTTAGTAAGGAACCAAACTAAGACAGGTCCCCGAAAGAGGGCAGCGGCTCTTTCGGTACTTAGATTGGCAGAAACTATAGGGGTTGGTATGGCAATCTAAGATGTGGAAGGCAACGGGAAACCACCACATTACCTTCCAAATACACAGCGTGTCTAAATTGAAATAAACATGATGGCATTCTCTGGAGTAAAAGATTCCGGAGTTAAAATAGTCCCCCATTCGGATCTCCAGGAGGGGACTACTTTTGAGGATGCAATCGGAAAGTCCAGAATAAGAGTTGGGAACATTTTGCGATTCGGAGCGTGGAATGTTAGAAGTATGAAGCAAGTAGATAAGCTAAAGAACCTACAAATGGAAATGAGTAGGCTAGCACTAGACCCTACAATGTCTAGTTCAGTGGCCAGAGGCGGGAGATTTTTTGAGTGGAGACTTCAGGATAATTCATACAGGAGCAGAGGAAGGAAATTTGGGTATGGGAATAGTTATACTAAAAAAGATAGGACGACGCGTAGAAAACTACCTACAAAAGAACGAAAGAGTACTCATGATTAGATTAGAATCTAAACCGGTAAACACAGTAATAATACAAATATACATGCCCACCTCTAGCTACAGTGACTAAGAGATAGAAGCGATCTACAAAGATATTGAAGACATATTAAGATACGTAAAGGACATGAAAATTTAATAATTTTAATGCAGTGGTAGGTGAGGGTTCGGAAAGAGCGGTAATAGGTTTATTTGGTTTAGGCACGAGAAACGACAGGGAAAATAGGCTGGTAGAATTTTGCGACAAGAACAATTTAATCATCACAAACACATTATTTCAACATCATGCTAGAAGACGATATACGTGGAAGATGCCAGGAGATACAGAAAGATATCTGGCTTGTTGGGATTGAGGAGATGATATAAATTGATAAAGATATGCTAATTACAGGGAAGGACCAATTGCTTTTTGCAAGCAATAACGATAGCAGTGGAGCGGTTATGTAATATCTACAACTACACCAAACTACTTAATAAAGGGTATAAATACCTTTTATCCTGTGCCGCTGTGGGCAATAACGTTCACACACAAAAGCCTTTGACGGACAACCGAAAGCACGCTTGTCCGGGTGATGTCGGTGTCGCTTTCAAAAGCTCTCACACGACCGTCTTTTGCAAGGGTTCGAATGCAACTGTCACTTTACGCACTCACTGCCGGTATATGAATGTTTCACTAAACTGTAGGGTGAACGCACTGAGGGTATTTATTGTCACAAATATCGAATTGTTTTGATGACGTAACATACCGCCCACCAAATTCATAGAATTTTGAAAAGGAGGGAAGTAGGTTGGGTGAAGGAAATCACATGGGATTTGACCTTGCTAGGAAAACAGGTATCGAAAGATAGGGTGGTACACTACAGCGAGCGATATTACCAACTATGCAAAAATAAAGATATATATTTATATATGTAACTAAGCAAATATGTAAAAATAATATACTACTATACATGTAAGAAATGTGTATATACATCTAAACATAAAATAAAATTAAAATACCGGTAGCGGCGCTAGTTTGACCAAAGGTCGTTTTAATGTGCCATGAGTAGTTTTGATCTCCGCGACACGTATAATACCGTCCGCACCGGGAAAGGTATTAATAATACGACCAAACTTCCATTGAAGTGGAGAAAGCTGGTCGTCCTTGATGAGGACAATAGTGTCCTTTTCAACTTGTCGGACACCTACTTTAGAGTGCCATTTAACCTTTTGGTTCAGAGTATGTAAGTACTCATGGCTCCAGCGAGCCCAAAAATCTTGATGGAGTTTTTGCAGGAGTTTCCACCTGCTCTTTAATGGTAAAACGTTGGTTGAATGGTCCTCATCTGGTGGTGCAGAAAGAGGCTCCATAGTTAGGAAATGACCTGGTGTTAAGCAACGCAAGTCATTTGGATCCGAACTCAAAGCGCAGAGTGGCCTTGAATTTAGAACAGATTCAATTTGAGTGAGAACTGTGTAAAGTTCCTCAAAGGTAAGTTTTTGTTCGCCGATTACGCGAGCTAGGTGTGTCTTTACCGACTTAACACCGCTTTCCCACAAGCCACCGAAGTGAGGGGCGCTAGGTGGATTAAACGACCACTTTATCCTTTCTGAGGTTACTGCACTATGCAGATAACTCGTAAGCTGACGATAGGCACCTACAAAATTAGTACCGCGATCGCTAAATATTTGAGAACAGCGTCCTCGACGTGCTATAAATCGTCGCAAAGCGGTAAGAAACGCGTCTGCCGACAAATCCGAAACAAGTTCAATATGTGCGGCCTTAGTGGCAAAACAAACAAAAATACAAATATAGGCCTTAAGAGTTTTAGAGCCTCGTAGGCGGTTAGCCTTTATTAAAAGAGGGCCAGCAAAATCAACACCAACAATACCGAACGGTTTGATTTGGGTAATACGTGCTGCCGGTAGGTCTCCCATAGGAGGAGTTACCAGGACCGGTTTGGTACGAAACATCTATGACATGATGATAAATAACTTCGGATTGAATTTTTAATAGAAAGGATCCAGAAATTCTGTTGGATAAGATACGCTGTGGTATTAACACCAGGATGGCAATACCTTTCATGAGTTGACCGAATGATAAGTTCGGTTAATCGGTGCCGCTGAGGCAATAACGCAGGAAACTTTTCGGAATAGGAAAGCAAAGAATGTGTCAAGCGCCCACCTACTCTTAAGAAGTTTTGTGGATCAACAAATGGAGAAAGTTTTCGCAAGCTTTTAGGTAATTTACGGTTTGCCTTGATCGAAGCTATTTTTTTTTAAAATGTAACATTTTGTACATGCCGAACGATAATCATGAGAGCATTGTGTAATTCAATGTCTGTTAAGGGACCCGTATGACGTTGAGCCATGGGTTTAGAAAATTTATAAATGTAAGCCACGATGCCTTGGATTTTATATAACGATGAAAAGCGACTTAGTAAAATGTCAATGACGTTTGGATCTGTTTGAGCGACAAATGTTAGGATCTTCTTTTCCGTAGTTACCTCAGCAATTGAGGTTGACAATGTTGGTTGAGGCGGCCACGAGTCACTAGGGTAGTGAAGCCATTCAGGCCCCACCCACCATAGCGAACATAAAATAACCGCGCTTGGCATTAATTCCCGAGATGCAGGATCAGCCGGATTATGCGAAGATTTAATATAAAACCATCGAGTAGGTGCAATGATTTCTTGAATGTGGCTAACGCGGTTTGCCACAAAAGTTTTCCAACGAAAAGGTGGAGAACGTATCCAAGTGAGAGCGACCGTAGAATCACTCCACGCTGAAACATCGGAGATGTCAATCAAGCCTTAATAAGAACGAATGGTAAAAGAAAGTAAATCGGTTAATAAAACGGCGGCACATAATTCCAAACGTGGAATTGAAATGCGCTTAATTGGAGCTACTTTTGTTTTAGCGGTTACAAATTGTACAGTTATTTCTCCAGTAGTTTGATTTATGAACTGAAATACACTACCGCTGCATACCCTACCTCGCTAGCATCGCAAAACCCATGCAAATGACAAGTAAAAGGATCCGAAGGGGTAAACAACGTGGTAACTTTAATGACGATAATAACGGCAATTCTTCTTGATACTGCTGCCATTGAGACGAAATGTCTGCTGGTGGGATGTCATCCCAATTTAAACCTAACATCCACAGATGCTGGATTAGGCGTTTTGCAAAAGGTGTTAGTGGGGCTAAAAACCCTAATGGATCATATATTCTGGCAACTTGCGAAAGTATGTTGCGCTTTGTACATATTGGCTTTAATGGTTTAACCCGAAATGAGAAAATATCTTCTGTAGGTGACCATTGAAGACCTAATATTTTTATTGATTCGTCAGAATCGAAATCGAGAGAAGTATATTGGCAAAAATCTGACGGAATGTCTTCCAAAATAGAAGTTGAATTAGAACTCCATTTTCGAAGTTCAAAACCAGCCAAAAGTAAAAGTCGGATAAGTTGATCTTTAATTTCGCGGGCCGATTGTATAGAACCTCCACCGGCGACGAAATCATCAATATATAGATTTGACCGTATAGCCTCAGCGGCTAACGGAAACCTTTTGCCTTCGTCAATGGCTAATTGCTGAAGGGTTTTTAATGCTAGATAAGGCGATGACTTAATACCATAGGTCACTGTATTAAGCTGATAAGTCTGAATGGGCTCTTCTGCGGAGAACCGCCAAACAATTAATTGAAACTTTCGATGTTTTTCGGTAACCAAAATTTGTCGATACATTTGGCGAACATCACAAGTAAAAACGAAACGATGAGGGTGAAATTTAAGTAAGATTGACGAAATGTCATTTTGGAGACTAGGTCCAGCCAATTGAGTGTCATTAAGTGACACGTTGTTTTTAGCCTTTGCAGAGGCGTCAAAAACCACACGAATTTTAGAAGTATGACCTTCTTCTTTAAACACAGGGTGATGGGGTAAAAAATAATTATCGTTCCCAACGGGCGGAGAATCGAGTAATGCCATATGACCCGCATTAAGATAGTCCTGCATGAAATTGTTGTATTGGGCGCGTAGCTCCGGTTGAGCATGCAATTTGCGCTCCAACGAAAATAGTCTTTTTTTAGCCATCTCAAAGCAATTATCAAAAACGGGCAAAGTATCGTTGAACGGTAACGCAACAATAAAACGACCGCTAGGGTCACGAGAAAACGTGTTTTCAAAAATCAAATCTGCCTTTTCTTCTTCCGGAGAAGTATAAGGCTTGGATGGCAACTTTTCTATTTCCCAAAACCGCCTTAGGGTCTGGTCGATAGGATTTTCTACAGAAGTAAAAAATGCTTGGACAGTATCAGACTGCAAGCTTTTTGTGGGACCAATAATAGTCCAACCAAAAATTGTATTTATGGCGGCAGGCTGAAGAAACTTGCCATGTATAACACCGCCATTGATGATGAACGGATAAACATCTGCTCCAAGAAGCATGTCAATGGTTCCTGGGGAGTTCCAGGTCGGGTCTGCAAAGTGCAGGCCGCATAAGTGTTCCCTAATTATTAGGAACTTCAACGCTAGGTAATTTGCCAGATATTGACGAAAGCACAAAAGTTGTGACTTCTAGAGATTTTTCAGAGTCTAACATAGAGCGAATAGTGCAGCTGACGGCACCTCTATTAACTGCTGAAGTTGTCTGCCCAAGTCCATAAATCGGAACTTGAGAACGTATGAGTGGAAGCCAAAGTTTGCTCACGCAATCGTCTCGAATAAAGCTAGCTTGGGAGCCAGGGTCTAAGAGTACCCTGATCGGTTTGTATCTACCAGAACGATCTTGAACTTCCACAACAGCAGTGGAGAGTAAGACAGTCACCCCAAGATTTGAATTCGTCTGTGAAGACAAAACATTTGCCGGAATAGGAGAGGCTGACTGCGTCCTATTGGCATTTTTATGCATAGGTGTAGCGATCGGTTCAGCTGAACGGCTAGAAGCAGGTTGCGGTTCAAAATGTAGCAAGGTATGATGCGGCTTGGCGCAAGTTCGACAGGAATTATAAGATTTGCATTGCATGGACGCATGGTCTGTTCGTAAGCAATTTAAACAAAGGCGTAAGCGTTTGACAATGTCGAAACGTTCTGTCGGAGTTTTCTTTAGAAACGATTGACATTTGTAAATTAAGTGATTGCCCTTGCAAAAAGGACAATGGTGCGAAAATGAATTCTTTGAGTCACTGGAGCTACTTGGTGTGTCCAGTGAGACTACGTTAGAAGAAACTCTTGGTTTAAACTGAAACGCTAAGGATTTCTTAGGCACTGATGTGTGAGATGTATGGACAGTCGTCGAATAAGAAACAGGTGCGGTTGAAGAAAAGGTTTCCAACGCTGCACATTGTTGAGTTAAAAAATATCTCAAATCCTCGAAATTAGGTATTTGCTTCGGATCCGATTGGAGTTCGAAGCGTTTTCTTGTGAACGGATCGAGTTTTTCTAAAAGACAATCGACCAGAATAAAGTTCCAATGTTCAGTGGGAAACTTTAAGTTAGTTAGAACAGCAAGGTTCTCTGAAAAACAATCAATAAGTGCCCTAAGTTTCTTAGGGTCTTCTGATTTTAAAGGTGGAAAGTCTTTCATTGCTTTCCAATGCAAAGTTGCCAATAAACGCGGGTTGCTAAATCGCTCACGCAAGGCGTTATAGGAAATAATAAATTATCCCCAGAAATGGGTACAGATTTAACGATTTTTAAAGACTCCCCGGTACAGCAACTGATAAGATAATTTAATTTTTCGATATTAGACAGCGACGCGTTATTATAGACCAGACTGTCAAATAAATCGATAATGGATGGGAACTCCGTTACCTCATTATTAAAAAGTGGGAGTTTTAAGGGTAACAATTTTGATCCCGTGCTGCTTGGAGCATTTTCCGTAATTTGTGCCCGCGTTTCTTGCATCGTTTCGAGATGCAGCAGTATGAAAAAATAAGCGGAATCTACTTCCTTCCGTAAAGCGTTGTAAGTTAATGATTCTACCTCGTCACATGAAGCTAAGACAGCAATTAAAATTTTGTTGAAATTTGCATAAAGGTCAGTTACTCCCCTTGTTTGAATAAGGAACAACGTTTTTAAACTTGGGTCACTTTGTATAGTATTACAAAGCTCAAACATTTCTATAATACGTGTTTTCAGCAATTCTAGTTCGGCTACCTGTATTTTCTTGGGAGCCATTCTCAAAGTTATTTTGAAAGATCTACAATAAAATGTTGTAAAACGGTACCGGTCAGATGTGCGATGAGAAATATTAAATATTATGGGTTATTCAAGGCACGAAAAGGTAAGACAGCGTATAAACCAATAAATCACGTTTTATGACTATTATCCTGCAATGTGGTCTTAAAACGAGACGTCGAAAACAAGGGTTTGTCAAACAAAGCGTGAAGATAGGATTTACAGCTTACGGTTACGGTCGGCCTTTACCCTCAAAAAATCACAGGAACGTTTAAAACATGTGGCTTAACATATTTGCCGAAAGATGCAGCTTTACAACCTTATTACTCTGCAGATGTATTAAATATTTTACGTTTACAAACCGAGCAGGTTTGTGTGTAATACAAAAGCGTGCAATGGCTTTTAAATACAAAGCAAATCCCTTTCCTTTCTTATTTAAGAAGTATAAAGCGACTATAATTTTCAGGTTGCTGTGTGCTTTATACCGCTAAAATAAATTTACAACTGAAAACTAACAAATTTTATATTAAAATATTTATTTGCAACTAAACGCTTGTTGGTTTAATTACGTCAAATCGCTTATTTAATTTTAAAGACAGTATAAATAATATTTACACATTTTAACCCGCTACATGTGGGGTTTGAACACAAATTTAAAGCTAAATCATTACTTAAAGCTCGCTGGTGTGCAAAATGATATTTAATTTAGGACATGCGTATACCATAGGACTAGTTAATTCGGATCGACTTATAGGACCAATGGCTTGCTGGGTTTAAGGAGATGATATAAATTGATAAAGATATGCTAATTACAGGGAAGGACCAATTGCTTTTTGCAAGCAATAACGATAGCAGTGGAGCGGTTATGTAATAACTACAACTACACCAAACTACTTAATAAAGGGTATAAATACCTTTTATCCTGTGCCGCTGTGGGCAATAACGTTCACACACAAAAGCCTTTGACGGACAACCGAAAGCACGCTCGTCCGGGTGATGTCGGTGTCGCTTTCAAAAGCTCTCACACGACCGTCTTTTGCAAGGGTTCGAATGCAACTGTCACTTTACGCACTCACTGCCGGTATATGAATGTTTCACTAAACTGTAGGGTGAACGCACTGAGGGTATTTATTGTCACAAATACTGAATTGTTTGATGATGACGTAACAATATCAAATAGATTACATTCTTGTTAGACAACGGTTTAGGAATCAAGTAAAAGACTGTAGAAGCTACACAGAAGCAGATATAGACACTGACCACGACATCGTAATTATGAAGGCCGCACTTAAATTTAAAAATTTGAAAAATGAAACGGAAATAGCACTTTGACTTTGAGAAACTACAAGCCTTTGATCTGTGATGCTACAAACGTATGATGAAGATATCATGGACAGACAAAGTTATGAACGAAGATGTACTAAAAACGGCAGGGGAAGAAAGAAATATGTGGAAAACGGTAAAAAATAGGAGAGATAGGATGATAGGCCAGATACTAAGGCATGAGGGAATAGTGAGGAATATATTAGAAGCAGAGATAGGAAAAATGAGAAATAAAGGTGGACCTAGGTTAGACTATTGCACACAGATAATGAAAGATGTCGGCTGCAGAAATTTCAGGGAAATGTGTAGGCTGGTTTAGAATAGAAATCATTGAAGGTACGTATCCAACCAGTCCCAAGATGGATAAACTAATGACGAAAAAGTAACTATACTTAAACATGATGATTATTATAAACAACTACAGGTAATATTCTCGAATAATGTTAATTGAATGAAAGGATTTACTGGAAACCTATTAATTCGTCAAATGTCTAAGTGTTGGGAATCTTGGCAGCCACAGACTGCTTAACCCCCTTTACTGAATCTCAATGAAATAGGGGAATCAAACTGTATATTGGTGGTGTGAGAATTTCAGGGAACTGTGTAAGCTAGCTCAGAATATAGATAAGTGCAGATACGTGCCCAACCAGTTTTGAGACAGAAAACCTAATGACGAAAAAATAACCGCAGACAAATCTGATGATTCCTATAAACAACTACAAGTGTTGGCTGTGAAATATCTGCAACTAATGTTGACTATGCAAAAAATATTTTGGAAAAAATATTCAATTGGCAAATATTCAAGTAATGTGGGAACTTGGTAGCCACCGGCTGTGCTTCAGATGTATGAGGATGATAGCATGGACAGACAAAGTTAATAACAAACAGGTTATAGAAATAGTAGGGGAACGAGGAGATCTGCGGAAAAAAATAGGAGAAATAGAAGGGCAGAATACGTTCTAAAGCTTTTTGGAGAATAGTATGGGATATATTACAAGCAGAGATTGGAAAAGGGAGGTAGATGTAGACCTAGATGTGATAGTAATATATGCAGACTGCAAATTTCAGGCAAATGTGTAGGTTAGCACAGAATAAGAAACAATGAGGGTACGCGTCTGACCAGTTTTAGGACTGAAGACCTAATGATGATGATTAAAGTTTTTATTCCGCAGTCAAAAAATTTGAAATATCATTAGCAGGCGGCTCTCATTAAAAAAATCGAATATGCCTCTGATTTTAGAGGGCCTCCATAAGTAGTTTATAAATGGCAATCCAAAATAAGAAATATATGGAAACCGATGGAAATCTGGTTAATTTGTAACAGAAAATCTAACTAAATAGGACAGAGTTGGCAACAGCATGGAGCTAAGCTAAGTCTGTATTTTTCATACAATATACATGTTCGAGTGAATGACGCGCGTCTTTGAAGACACTGAACAACAAATTGTAATTTTTTTTGTTTCCTAATGTGCGATCGGTGCTTCATATAGGATTCTTCCCGCTGATAACAAATCTCTCAACCGAATTTTTCTATCAGTCTGTAGTCAAAACTTATTCATATTTTTATAGTGGAACGTTTTTTTTTTATGTAAGGGCTACATTTGTTATAAAACAAATTATGCATACCACGTCACTATCGCATCTCAAATTTTTTTACATGCAATTTTTGACTGTAGGGTGCCTCTTAAGCATCCTTGATTAGGCTCCAACAATACTCTGTGAGCATTATGAGGCTCCACTTCCCGTATAGGTTTTCAGTATATATAATATCTTGATGATACCATTTATCATGTTCCTCACTCACAGACTCTAGATTTGCGGGGGAAAAGTCCATATGCGAACGAAAAAATGAATCTTCAAAAGCATGTTGCACCCCATATCGCTATATGCGGAAATTAAAAACTCACAATCTGTACGTAAGTTTTTGCCTTTGTATTTCCCAAGAAATTGGAACACACCTCTTTAAATGATACCCATGCTGCAGCTTCGATCTCGGACTGTTTTAATGTGACAAATTTGCGGCCCAATTAAAATCCCCTCTTCTATATCTGCCTCATTCGGAATGGGAAACTTCTCTCTCAAATATCGGAATCCTTCACCATCTTTATTTAAAGCTTTAACAAAGTTTATGATCGGTTCCAGTTTTACGCGCAGAAGGGGCAGCAAAACTCCCTTTGTGTCAACGAGAAGAGAATTCAATACATTTTTTTCTCCAGCAACTAGGTTTCCTCGCATTTCGTAGTATTCTACAAAGTACTGTTTGTCCTTTGTCTTGCTGTCTCATTTGCAAAAAAAAGCAACACTACTTGGTATAACCCATTTGCATTCCTAGTTACGTCTCTTTGGTTGCACAAAGTTTTGCTCTATTATTAGGTATGGGGGTGTTTCTACTTAAAAGGGAAAAGCTTTATCATTATTATTATTGTATGTATAAATTAGGTTACTTTGCATAAATTGTAATTTACCTCACTTAGTATGGGAAACTTCTCTCTCAAATATTGGAATCCTTCACCATCTTTATTTAAAGCTTTAACAAAGTTGATGATTGGTTCCAGTTTTACGTGCAGGGTAGCAAAACTCTGTATCAACGAGAGGAAAATTTGAAACATTTTTTCTCCAGGAACAAAGTTTCTTTGCATTTCGCAGTCTTTTACAAAGTACTGTTTGTCCTTTGCTTTGCTGCCTCATTCGCAAAAAAAACAGCAGTACTTGGTATAACCCATTTGCATTCTTTGTTACGCCTCTTTGACTGCATAAAGTTTTGCTGTACTATTAGGTATAGGGATATTTTTAATTCAAAAGGAAAAGCTTTATCATTATTATTGTTGCATACTTTTTCTCAAATGATATATAGTGTGTCTTTACTCTACTTTATAGGCGGCAGAGCCTCGATAAATTATGAGGAGTTCCTGTTTAAGGTTTAAGCCCAGGGTAAAGAGGATGATAAACGGCTTTGAGTAAAAAAGAACCCTCTGAAGAGATCTTCCAGCCAGCTAAGCTTCTGCAACTTAGGGCAGAGCTATGAGCTAGGGTCGTAGGGTGGTATACGATAATAAAAGAAGTTTTATTGGACGCCACCGTATCTTAATAAATGTTATAATAAGAATCAATCCGAAGATGAGATACGGAAATCTTCGAAAAGAAAAAAATATCTTTGACGAGCAACTTATAAAAAAATAATACTTACTTATGACTCTGCAAACTGGAATGGGAAGAACGTTCTCGTACTATCTGAAAATTTAATCACTTCTAAACATTTTTAGACTAGGGCTACGTTAAAGCCTAGTCACTTTATCACAAAAAAATAAAGTATAAGAAGATCCACTAATAAAAATAAAACTTAAAAAAAAATTTAAACCAACACCAATAATATTATAATGTTTACCTACTGGTTGGGTTAACTAGTTAGGGGTTCTTTTTATCCCCTAATGTGACCAGTGGCCTTTAAGAAAGAATTTCCTTAAAATGATGGAACGCAAATATCTTCCGACTATGCTAGGGGTCTATTCCTTGGGCAGAGCTTATGAGGATTGGTCGTGGTTCTTTTTACAAAGCATTATTTTCTTACTAGGGCTAGATTTTTAGCAAAACAGGGGTTTAGGGAGGGCGCCACCAAGTCATTAATTTTTAAACACAGCGTTTCCCTAAGGGGGACTTGGAAGTCCTTAGAGAGGAATACCGTATTAACTGCTAACGCAGAAGCTGTAAGGAAAATTTAATTAAATTAACAAAAATGAGGACACAAGAGTATTTATTCTCTTGTTACCTCATATAAAAAAACAGTAAAAATTAATCAGGCAAACAAAATTATGAACACAGACTTTTATGCTTTAAAATCAAAAAAGGCCATTAAAGCTTCTTGTTAAATTGGGGTTACCACTTTATGCTATTTAATCTTATACCTGGTTACTCTATTTCTGAACGTACTTGTTCAGAATAAAACAATTAATTAAGAAAATTAAATGTTGATTCTTTAATTAAAAATTGTTCCTTCATAAAAATTGTAAGTATAAAATTTATGTTTAAGAAAAGATAATACAAAATTTCATCTACCCATAAGGTAGGATTATATATTCAAAAGAAATATCAAAAACTTTAAGTGTTGCTTTCGTTACAAAAATTTAACTTGAATTTATACCAAAAATACCAGATCTGATATTCGGTTTACATATATATAAAAAAATTATCTAAATTGTCTATTAATTCATCGTTCAGAAACTGTAAGTGAAATCATGCATATATGAAACTTTAATAAGAATTCTTTAGGTTTGCTTAATTTCATTAAAAATAGTAACTGTGATTGTACTGCACTAATATTGACAATAAAAATTTACTAAAGTCCTTTCATAGTTTGTTAAACGGATAGGTGATAATAAGTTGTTACAAAGATATTTTCTGAAGCAGCCTTGTATCAAAGATCGCCAATTGTAGACGTGATGTAAGAATAATACTAATCTCTTACCTCGGTTCAGCAGATGTTGTTTACGTGAAGGTGTTATAGCATGTTAGAACAGATGTTAATACATACGTTCCTTGGAAAACAATTGACGTAGAATCCAGATGTTATACAGGACACAATCAGCTGCGTGATCCTTGGACTGGACCATAAGAACTTAATGCGTTTTTCTTATACGCACAAACATCGTATAGTTGTCCTCGTAACTACTTGTAATTTCACACTCGCAACTTCAAAAAGACTATTTCAATTCATTATCGGACTTTAGTTCCAAATCATAAAAATTTCTACGTACTTTGTAGAATGTTTCTTTAAAATCCAAACATATTGCTTCCTTGCAGAACATTTCATTAAATCAACTCTTCATCGTAAGGTTGAAGGACGTGCATACTAGATCGATATTTTCGTATCGCAAAGTTGATGTGAATAAACTATATCTTGGTATTCGTAGATGCAAAAGTAGAATTAATATCGTCTTGAAACACAGTTTTCAGACTGTCTTATTTTTATAAAACCAGGTAAGGCGGGTTCATTCTAACAAATGAATATACAGAGAAGCCTTACAATTGATATACAAAACAATTTCTTAAAAAGTTCTTTCTCTACATTTACAGGAGAATTATAAAATAAATATCTAATTGAAGATTTCAAAAGTATTTAATTGAAAGTTTTTTAACGAAGCGTTGTAAGACATATTCAATTGAAACTTTTACGAAATTATTTAAGAAACATTTTAAGAGCTATTTTAAAAAATATCCAAAGAACTATCAAAAAGGTTATCAAACGAATTATCAAAAGAATTATTAATAGAGTTATTTATAGAGTTATTGATAGATTTATTAATAGAGTTATTAATAGAGCGCATTATTAAAAACACTAAGCCTAGTGTTCAGCACGCAAGGGCTACACTACAGCACAAGGTCAGACGCAAATTACATGCTAGAACTTTTTGAGTTTCTATGTTGGTTCTCGACGAAAGTTCTAGCTCTAGTAAGCGCTGATGCAATATGCATGAAACACGAAAGCTGTTTGGTCCTGATAATTTTCATACTAACAACTAACGCCTGATGTTAGCAACTAAACTAGCATTTCTGTATGGCGGTTAGACCTCATAATACCAATACTGGTATTTATTTACTTAAAAATTATTTACGTGATATAAATGACTAGACAAAAGTTTTGTGAAACTAAAAATTCATTGACGTTCTGCAGTGGTCAAAAAAACTGTTACACTATATCTTTCTTCACTACAAAAAATTTATAAATGTGGTTGTTTGCTTCTATAGAAAAATACTGATGACTTTAATGAAAGAAAGCTTTAAGACAACTTATTATTCTTTCTATTAATTTGCAAAATATATATATATATATATATATATATATATATATACATCGCTTGTACAAAGTGATATGTACTGAAACTTTCGAAACAATTACTTTTATTAAGATCTAGTATTCATCTTTGATTATTCATAGAAAATTTATAATTGAAAAATTTATGTTAATTCTCTATAAGAAATATAATGTTTTCATTATTATTTTACAATTTTTATATAATACTTGAATAGGATCCTGTTCGAGTTTACAAGTAATAAATTAAATGCTCAGACTTTTCGTAGATTACAGAACTACATTTTTAATTGATTTATTTGATGGAAACAAAGGTCAAAAAAACACTTATTGTTTGAATTAAGCTGTACTTCAAGTGTACTGCCAAAACAATTATACTCTATAATGTGACAAACAAATATCAACGTATTACATGTTTAGTTACGAATACATTTTAGTATAACCTTGTAACTTCAAAAATTATCCTATAGAAATTCTTTTGTGGTTATAAGAGCATTTATGAAATATCCAACTATTAAATTCTGAACAAAATAATACGTGTATCAATTTAAATGACCATAAAAATTTTACAAAAATTTCGTGTACCAAATTTAAGTAAACATATATAGAATTTTCAAAAATTATTTGTACATTGTAAGTGAAAGAAATGAAAATTGATCTAAGATGAAGGATGACTCACCACAGACAATCTGTTAAGTAACCAAATTCGTTAAACATCTTGGGTACTCACAATGGCAGGTGCGCGCGGCTGATACATGTGCCCGGGCTTGACCTCTATACGAACCAACATATGTGGAAAATTCCACCCTCTTGCATAGCAAAATTTAAAACTGTACTTTCAATACAACCAACATTTAAAAGTGCTTCTGTGTTCCACAATAATTATACGCGAAAGATTTATTGACTTTGCAATTTTATACATTACGTGTTTGCGTTTCCATATTGTTTTTCTTTACTTCGATATGATTTCGTACTTGCGCGTAGATATATTTTTCTTGATTATACTAGGTCGATATAACAACTAAAATGAGGCCATGGTATCCGTTGACACCATTTCACCTCTCTCTGGGACGGGATGTTTTATCAAAATCTGCTGTCCCATGTTAACACTTGCTTCGCTGATTACATCCCGATGTAAAATAATGAAACTTGGCCGCGAGGCTATATTACTATCCAAGCACGCGCAGAAAAGGGGATATTGTATTAAGATACATTCAAATAGAAGAAATCTTAAATTTTACTTTGAGTATTTAAATATATGTGGAGCTCTATGTATTGTTTTTATCGGAAATTAATATTTACTGTTTAATAAAGGATATTTGTTGAATAGATATTTAGCACAAAAGCGTATATTTAAGAAACAGATAATCGTATTCGTTACATTATTATTGTATGTATAAATTAGGTTACCATGAAAAAAATTGTGGTTTCCAGTTCTTACATATTGTAGGAAAATGACCTACAATTTTATTGTATGTGTTTCATTAAACAAGCATTTTCTAATGTCTAAAGGAATGTGTGGTAACCGCGTTAACCAATGAAAACGTTTATGTGATGGCGGAAGCAACGATGAGTTTATGAGAAAGGCACGTTTTAAAGACCTTATCGTCAACTATCGTACCATATCGACGTAAGCGTTATGTATAATGTATAATACTAGTCACTTTTATAACCTTTGTTTTGTATTTGTTTTTGCTAATCGCTATACAAATTTGCCTCGGATTGTGCGCCAGATGTGGTATAACGCGATTAATTATTAATAATTGTTGGGTGCCGTAAGTAATAACTAAATAATGAGACTTTTTACCTCAGGTTCGTGAATTTTAAGAATTGTGCAGGAACAAAACCAAATTAAATGCGGCACGAACTTGACACTAATTATAGTTTCAATGGAAATTCAATATCATAGCAATGACCTTAAATTACTTGTGTAATTTAAGTCATATCTTGAATTGCTATCCCCCTCATTAACAATAAAAGGGAGTTGCAGTGGTATTGGTGGACAGGCGACGAAACGGCGCAAAAAAACCGGTTAGAGAAGGTCAATGTTCATGAACTGCACGTATTTATGAATGTTTAGGGTTTTGTGTTATTCGAAAACTGCAGGATTTTGTAGGGTATATTTATCTGCCAAACAGCATTTACTTGTGAAACTTGTAAAATTAAGCACTTTACCTGAAAATAACTTTCCGGTTAGATTGCTAAGCTTTAGAAATTTTATGTGCTTGCTTGTTAGGTATTACATTACAAGACGTGAAAGTATTGAATTGCAAATTAGATAACGCTGTTTAATCATTGCAATTTGGTGACTTTGTACTTACTAATATTATTATTGTTGCAAATAGCGGATTTAAATGTTTAAAATTGTATTTTAATTATGGCTCGACGAAATAGAAGTAAAACGAGTGGTGTTGTTGAAGAGGAAACTGATAGAGATGATAGATTAGTCCATAAATTAAGTAAAGCAATCGAATAATCATTTGAGAAATTTGGTAGATCTATGTGTAGTACATTAGAGAAAATTTGAAATTAATTCAGGGAAAAATAGGAAAATTGTCAGAAAATAGGCTAATGTTAGCGTTTGCAACGGAAATGTTTCAGATATAGGGGTAGGTAATATTAATTTAGATATTCCACCTAAAGTAGAAATAAATGTTAGCGCTGCGGAATGTTCAAGTGGCGTATCCAATTTTAACTACAATCATAAAAAGTATATTGCAATGTGGAAAGACCTTAACCGGCCAAATTTACATTTTTTTTCCGAATAGTAGAAACCATCCGGTTAAATTTATAGAGAAATTAATGACTTTGCTAGATGAAGTGAGAGTTCCTGTGTAAGAGTTTTTGAATTTCGCGGCATTCTTAAGGTGGCGACATCGTTAAAAAGTTCGTTCTTGAGTAGAGTTGATCACTTTTATGCTTACGTGTACAGGTGCTTATGAAATAGAAAAATAAAATATTAGTTTATTATTTTGCAATCGTGTAACAATTTTATTTTTGATAATAAATCCCTCCATAAAATTGCGAGAATAATTTAACAATTTTATTAAAACAATAGTAAATTACATTCAACAATAAAAGTAATACGTTAAGCCCGCATCGTCCTTAGGTATTCTATTTGTGGTTAAATATCTGTGTCATCTACAGCTATTTACAATCTGTTTGACGCCCCCCCCGGACGCCTCGGCCGCCCGAGCTAGTTTTGTAGTCAGTCGGTCATATGTGGAAGAAGCAATAACATGTATCATAAATTGCAGGCCGACAATTTGCGAATCCACTTCGATGAGTTAGCACATCTTTGAATAACGGTCGGTAATGTATGAAGTTTATTAACTTGTTTAATTTGAGATAATTTATTTAGCGCGACGACGTATAATGCTACAACTCACGATGCAACTTTGTAACAATTTTATTTTTGGGTTGATAAATCCCTTCATTAAAAGTGCAAAAATAATAAAACACTTTTATTAAATAATCTCGTAATACGTTTAACAAGTAAAATAATACATTAAAACAGCATCTTGATTTGTTAGTCTATTTGGGTTGGATGTCGGTGTATTCCACAGCCAGTCGCAGGCGCGTTTAGGAGTGACAACCTCCCCTTTGGATCCTCCGATCGTCCGAGCGAGCGTGATACTCACTCGGCCATACGTAGAAGAAGTAGCAAGATGTATGAAAGAACGATGGCCAGTAACCTGCGTCTCAATTTTAATGAGTGAGCACATTTTCTGAATAGCGGTTGGTAAAGTATAAACGTTATTATCTTATTTAATTTGGAAAATTTGTTTAGCGCGACGAGAGATTAGGCGACGAGAAATTAGGCGACGAGAGATTACGCGACGAGAGATTAGGCGACGAGAGATTAGGCGACGAGAGATTAGGCGACGAGAGATTAGGCGACGAGAGATTAGGCGACGAGAAACATCACTACAATCTACGATGCAGTTAGAATTTTGAAAACTATAATCGACTTTCAGAAAACCACTTCATATTACAACGTGTACGGTGTACTTGGAAGATGGAAAGTTGATCTAATTTATAGAGGATCGTTTGTTACACCGAGTAAAGATGCTACTTTGGTAGAATACAGGCAGTAAATTTCGCATGGTAAAACAAGTACCTAATCCAGGCCAGGAATGCAGTTTTGTTTGGTTCGTAGTAGTTCTAAGAAATTCTTTTGTGTTTCACTTTAGAAACACGCTATTTTGTTCCGATGTGTAGAAGTACGAATTTGCTATTTGCTTCAACTATTGCTAAGCTGGATTTCCCAGTATCAAACTTAAAATTCACTCATTTGATTTTGTAAGAAACAACACGTTGCTTCAGTATAAACTGTTAGTTACAACAACAGGTGTTACTTACGTCACTTGTTTGTCTGGAATATGCTGCTGACACATGTATCTTTGAAAGCAAATTCTTAGCACTGCGTTACTACCACTTTTGAAAACAAGAATATTTTTGTGATCATTTTCATTTTAAACTAAAATTAGTACTTTTAACTTAAAGAGAAAAATCTGTATATTAACTTTTGTAATGTAATCGACCTAAACAGATCTGAATGGGTTAGAATATCTTTGTGTAATAAGTTACACCTTGTTGTAATATATTTGATCATGAATAAGGTTGATAAACCTTACTTTAAACTTACAAAGTAATTCAAGTAGTTATTCAATTTTGTTGCATTGCATTTTATTTAAAGAAAAAGAGATTCTTTTTAGTAAATTATTAGTCCAAGCTTAAAGTTTTTTATTTTGATCAAATGTGATCAAACCTAATCACAGGAAATTAGTATCTTTAAGAGTTGAATTTTGATGCCAACCTTATATAGAAAATATGTTTTTATATTTCTTTAGGTATGTTTGCGGGACACAAACAGAGTTTCAATTTTCTATTGATCTAATTATTATACTTTCTTACAGGAACAGCGTCTTATTCTGTTAAGACAGGTTTTTGTCGGCGAAGGCGATCTTTTTTTCTTTGGGTCTCCACGTCCGCCCTTAGAAATATGCCATGCCATTAACGTGAATCAATCCGGACTTGGTGGCGCCTATTTGTTTTAGTTTTAGTATGACCCCCCAACAGATTTTGACTTACCCCCCATTTCTCATAGCTCTACCCAAGGAATAGACCCCTAGTTACGTCGGAAGACTTCGTTTTGCTTACACCCAATTTCTAGAGTCAGATATATATATATATATATATATATATATATATATTAAAAATAAAACATTTTACTGACACCCAATGTGGGGCTAGTGCTTCTAGAAAAAACATTACAACTTTTAGTATAGGAAATTTAGAAGGCAAATTTTAAGAGGACGACACTTGTTATGCAAACTTTTAAGACACACAAGGACAATACAAAGATGCTACTTTAGTAAGGCGGCGTAATTCAACTACAGGATTACAACGGCTGCAGAATGTATCGTCACCGTATTTGATTCGACACGTGGAACGACTTCATAGTAGAAGTTGCTTTGTATGAATTTGGTTCACACTACAACGCTGTGATCGTTGCATGAAATAACGAGGATCGAATCCTTCCTTGCAACAAGGCGACAAATGCAGTTTTGGTTCGTAGATAGCTTTAAGTTCTTTTTATGTGTTTCACACTAGGAACACGGTAATTTGTTTTAATGCGTAAAAGCATGAATATTGTAAAAGCTTAAACTATTTGGTTCATTAGGAAGTATTAGTAACGTCAACAGGTGTTACTGACGTCATATATTTTTCTGCAGTTTACTGCTGACAGATGTATTTTTGAAAGCAAATGCCTCGAACAGCTTTAATACAAGTGATGTAAACACGACTATTTTTGAGATCTGCTTTATATAAATTAAAACTTGCATATGTAATTTAAAAAGAAAAACTTGAATACTAACTTTTTTAGAAGTAATTAATTTGTCATCTGCCTGAACAGATCTGCACAGGTCGGAGCCCTATTTGTATAACAAGCTTATAATATACTGTAAAGTATTTGACTAAAAATAATTAAGATAAACCTGAAGATGAAAACTGTGGATTGATCCAGTTATTGATTAAATTTCTGTTATAAATCATATTATTTTAAAAGAGGTTCTTTTTAGTAAACAATTGGTTCAGGACTAAAGTTTTTTATTTTGATCAAGTATGATCAAATCTGATCACACAAAGCTAACATCCTTATGAGTAGGTATCTGATGCCAACCTTATATTGGAAATACCTTTTTATTATCTCTTTATGTATTTAACTATTACAATTTCTTACAGGAGCTGCGTCTTATTTGATTAAGATAGGTTTTTGTCAGCGAAGGCGATCGTTGTTTCTTTGGGTCTCCACGTCCGCCCTTAGAAACATGCCATGCAATTATCATAATTAAGTCAGGACTTGGTGGCGCCTATTTGGTTTAGTTTAAGTTTGATCTACAAACAGATTTCGACTTGCCCCCCCATTTCTCATAGCTCTACCCAAGGAATAGACCCCTAGTTATGTCGGAAGACTTCGTTATACTTGCTCACAACGTAAGGCCAGAAACATTAAGGAAAAAACGTTTCACTAGCGCCCATGCGTGAGGCTTGCTATATATATGAAAAATTTGTTTTATAAGAAAAAGTTTGTTCAATCGGAGTAATTTTTTTAATAATTTATGAGCCAACCTTATGCCGTAAAAATTTTACGTGACTTGTATTTCGGATTATGATGTGAGGTTATGTACGGCGGCTACGTATTTTAATTAGGATAACCACGTTTTGTTTATCTTGGAAATGGAGAATAAGTGTTAACGAAAAGAATCGTGTATTAACAAGTAATGAAAATTTTGAACAATTTGCGCGTTAATATTCACAAGCCACTTCGGCGGAAAATCAATTTGGCGTGTTAAGGAATGTTAATCAAGATGGTCAACGACCTTTGCAAGTTTTAAGTAGCAGTAACGAAAAAGTCAGCAGCGACTTTACCGCATCTATGAGTACAATTACTGCATTATTACAACAAAATACGCAAATGCTAGAGATGCTAAAAATTAGTCAACAACAAACACCTCGACAGCACCCTAAAACCACTACCCTAAACATGATACCTGATGTTATGATAACTATTAATGTGTTTGATGCACAAAAGGGGCCTAATGCAGCACGAATTTGGTTGCAGCAATTAGACTCAGCGGCTATTATTCATAATTGGCCGGATTCTGCTATCTATCAAATGGCAGTTTCAAATATTACCGGGGCTGCCAAACATTGGTTTTATGCTCATATAGAAGTAGTAAATAGTTGGACTCAATTTAAAGCGGCTTTCACGAAAACATTTTTACATGAATCTAGCAAAAGTGGTTTATGGAAAAAAATGCAAATGAGAATACAGCAACCTCGCGAAACTGTTACAGCTTATTTTTATGAAAAAGTTCATTTATGCAAAGAATTGGGTCTGTCTTTTGCAGAAACAAAAGAACAAATTGTTATTGGACTGTGGTCAAGAGAATTAAGTAATTTCTTAATATCAAACAATCATTTTAAAGAAGATCAATTATATAAAGATATAATTACGTTTGAAAAAGTTGATGACGCCAGACGTCACCGAATTAAAGAAAAACAGGTGAGCGAATCTAAACCAACATATACGAAAAAACAAGGTGAAGAAAAGTTTGAAAGGAAATTTGCAAACTGCACAAATTATCAAAATCAACTAAAATGTTACAATTGCAACCAACCTGTTCATTATGCAAAGGATTGTATAAAACCTGTTCGTCTAAGAGGTTCGTGTTATAGCTGTGGATCTACCACTCACTTGCAAGGTAATTGTCCAGATCGTACTTTCGTAGCGATTAAAAAGGAACCTAAATCTGCGTCAACCTAGCTGTTGCAGCGTAAGCCAGTCTGACCGTTTCTGTTACCTATCGAGATAGAAGTTCAAGGGCACAAAGTGTTTTCCATCCAGGTAGTGCCATAACTTTGGTAAAAAAAGTCTATTGTTAATGTTTTGAATATGCAAGATTATGTTGTAACCAATAAATACCAAGGTATTAATCATACAGATTTAGATATTTTAGGAGTGATCGATGCTAGAGTTAATTTTATTTTAGACCTAGACGTTTGTCATATGTAGAAAATCAGGCATCTCAAAAACTTATAGAAGAAATGTTAAAGGAGGGAATAATTCGCACAAGCGAATCCGAATATAGTTCACCTGTTGTTTTAGTAAAAAAGAAGACTGGTGACTATTGATTATGTATAGATTTTAGGCACTTAAACAAAATATGTCTACGTGATAATTATCCGTTACCATTAATCGATGATTTGATAGATAGATTAAAGGGTAAAAATATTTTACACTACTAGATCTTAAAAGTGCGTTTCACCATGTTGATGTTGAGCCATACTCTATAAAATATACATCATTTGTTTTGCCTGCAGGACAGTATGAATTTTTCAAAGCTCCATTTGGATTCAAAAATAGTCCTGTTTTTGCTAGGTACGTTAGCTCAATATTTAGAGATCTTATAGATGAAAACAAATTATCTATTTACATTGACGATATGATGATAGCTACAGAGAGTATCGGAGAAAATTTGCAGACTTTAGAAAATGTGTTCGATAGACTTGTCCGGAATAAACTTAGTTTAAGAGTAGATAAATGTAGTTTTTTAAACACGAAAGTAACATATCGTGGGTATATTATTGATGGTGGTAGTGTACAACCTAGTGAAGACCATATTAAATCAATTAAATATTTTCCAGTGCCCCGTACAGTTAGAGAATTGCATAGCTTTATTGGGTTAGCATCGTATTTCCGTAAGTTTGTTAGAAAGTTTGCATTATTAGCAGGTCCTTTATACGAATTGCTTAGAAAAAATGCAATCTTTAAGTTTGACGAGAAACAGTAGGAAAGTTTTAACGCTATTAAGAATGCTCTTATTACTCAACCAGTTTTGGCATTGTACTCACCTTTTTCTGAAACTTAACTCCACTGTGATGCTGGTTCGCAGGGATATAGTGGGATTCTGATGAAAAGCAAGATGATAAATTGTTTCACCCTATATTTTATTATAGTAGGCGTACTACTGAAGGAGAGTCAAAGCTTCATAGTTTTGAGTTAGAATTATTGGCAATAATTAGTAGCCTCAATAGGTTTAGGATTTATCTTCAAGGTTTAACATTTAAAATTATAACAGATTGTAATAGCTTAAACTTGGCTCTTAAGGAAAAGGAAATTAATCCTAAAATAATGCGATGGTCGTTGGTGTTACAGAATTTTGATTATATTTTAGAGCATAGGGACAACGCTAAGAGAAGAAATGCATTTAAGTATAAAGCAAACACAAGACGAAGCAATTATGAAAATTATAAAAGAATTAGAAGTAGCCGAGAGTAAAATTTATGTTACGAAATGGTGTTGTTTTTAGGAAGGATCAAGGAAAGCTTTTGTTCTATGTACCAAAAGCTGTGGAGAATAATGTGATTAGGGCAGGTCACAATTCATATTGACCATTGTGGTCCGTTAAAGACATCATCCAAACAAAACAAGTATATATTTGCCGTTATTGATGGTTTTACCAAATTCATTAAACTTATCCGTGTAAATCGACAGATTCTGATGAAGTGGTTAAGCATTTAGTTTAGAAAACTATTTTAATACGTTTAGTAGACCATTTGCTACGTGCATAGCCGTAGCCTAAAAAAACCTAAAAAAAGAAAGAAAGACTGTCCGGGCTCAGCCAGTGAGTGGGAGGGGTTTTAGAAATACCCAAACAAAAGAACGGAAAACCTGAAATAAAAATAAACCAAACACACTCGCACTCATTCAATAAATTAACCACCGACATCCAGAAAACCTTATAATTAACATCAAAGCAAAATGTATATACAGGAGTACATTAGTACTCCGAACACAGTACAAACAAAACCAAAGGTTTACATGGCGAGCTGTCGTTTTTGGGGCCCTAACCTCTAAATTAATTAACCAAGCAAGGCAAAAAGAAAGTTTCCTCGCTAAAAACAACAGCTCAAAAGCATTATCGTAAACATAAAAAAAATCTAATACATAAAATATCAGAACACGGTAGTTTACATTTATTATTACTAAAATTTGGTATTTCAAGAATAGTTACACCCAATAGTTGGTCTAAATAATAATCCGCAAACAAAGCGGAGAAAACGAAGTAGTTTATCATATTCCAAAAATGTATATTTAAATGTTGTTGTGGTAAAACTGGGATCTACCACAATTTTAACTCGCAAATAATTTTAGTCACATAGTTGTTGAAACGAGACAAAAACAGGTAGTAAAGGAAATGTGAATACGACCTTAGGGTTCCACTTGTCTTTTAACGAACATAGTGTTGGCACTTAACAGTACACCCACAACAGTACATAGCAGCAGTAGGACCAAAGAAAATCCGACATTTCTAGCCGTCGGGAAACCTCACATTCCAGAATAACCAAACCATATCAAATAAACGTGCGATAACAACCAGAAATAATTTTTAAGACAGCATTATCGTACACAACAGAACGCCATTCAAATACACCAGTTCGTTCTATATCTCGGGTATATCTCTAAACAGGTTGTTCGGAGCGTTCCTATCGAACCTTGCGTTGTACAGTGCAGAGCTTCGTCTATCGACGTAATACAGGGAATAACCACAACTAACAGGCAACCTTGCCCTAACGAAGCGTAGTCTTTAAACACCCAAACGCAAATAGAATATTTTATTGAACTTTTATTGCCAATTAGCGAAACATTTGAACAGTATTTTAATTAAACGGAATTTATCTAGATAAACAACTAAATTTGGAACGAAATTATTTTTCGTATTATTTTTAAATAGGTGAAAATGTTTAGAACGCGGTTTTGATTAAAACGGACTTTATATATTAGGCACGAATATTTTGCCTGATTTTTATTAAATTTCAACGTAACAAATTACGCATAGTTTCTGATAAAGGCACCGCATTCAGCTCACACTTATTTACCGATTTTTTAAAGAGCAATAATATTGAGCATGTCCAAATTGCAACAGGAGTGCCTCGTGCAAATAGGCAAATTGAGCGCTTTAATCGTACAATCCTTCCAATGATTTTAAAATTAGTTGATGCACCCAAGAAATGGGATCAAGTTTTATCCGTTGTAGAATTTGCTATAAATAATACAAGCAACAAATCGACGGGCAATCCCCTTCTATTTTGTTGTTCGGTGTGAGACAATTAGGGAAAATTTCAGATCCTTTAAAAGAATTTTTAGAGTCCTTAAATGATGAAGTGATAATATCGTTCAATCGCAAAAATATAATCAATCAGTCTCACTACAATAAGAATCATAAAGAAGCAACGGAATATCAAATAGGTGATTATGTTATGATTCCAAACATTGAGGTCACACCTAACGTTAACAAAAAATTATTACCAAAATTTAAGAGTCTATATGTTGTGAAAAAAGTTTTGCAAGCTCTAGGATGAAACCATGGGTTAAAAGTCAAATTAGGGATCCGATTGTTACTTAGATTTAAGATAATTTATTATTTAGTCACACTTGCCAATGATTATTAATACCTACCTGATTGTGTTGTTTAAGTTAGAAATATATTTAGGAAAAATTATGCTAAAGGACAATTTAAGGTGGTAAATATATTAGGAATCTTTACAGGTCATGTTTGTATATTATGTTTTATGATATCTTAAGTTTCAAGCTATGAAACATGTTTATGCTTATGTACTTTATGAATTTTAAGTTTATGTACTGCTTTTGTGCTCGTTGTTATTATGGTATGTCTTAGTTATATTTTATGTTACTTGCCATAATCGGTTGATTGAGGTCAATCAATTATGCCAGGTTAGGCCAAGTTGTAAGAGTTTTGAATTTCGCCCCATTATTAAGGTGGCGACATCGTTAAAAGTTCGTTCTTGAGTCGAGTTGATTACTTGTATGCTTAGGTGTACAGGTGCTTATGAAATTAGAAGAATAAAATATTAGTTTATTATTTTGCAATCGGAGTTATTTTTTAATAATTTATGAGCCAACCTTACACCTGAGAATAAAAAAGTTTATTTTACATTAGGTTGTTTAAAAGAATCCAACTTAGATTGGGCTGAAATTAAACAACTTTAAGTGCTTTTCAGAATTCAAGGAGCAATTCTTAAAAAGTATTGGGGGGTAGAAAAGGAAAGGGAAACCTTTGCTAATATTAAATTTGGCGTGTATGAGGGGGGCTCAAAAGCTGATTACATTTTGAGACTAATTAAGGAGGCTTAATATTTATCTAAATCTTTAGGAGAGGATGAGGTGATTAACATGTGCGTTGATCATTTTCTGTCGGAAATTAGGCGAAGAACAATAAACGCTGGTTATAGGTCACTGAAGGATATAGAAAACCATTTAAGAGGGTTGATGCTATGCGAATTGATGCACCAATCCGCGAGGTTAAAAGTGAAAGAGTTCATGATTCGTGGAGAAACCAGGTGAAGGGGCGTCCTCCAGGTGACGCTAGTAATAATTCTTACTCTCGTCAGAATAATAATTATCATGAAAATCGCAGAACGGTCAGGTACGAAAATCGTAGCCAGCAAAAAACTGTTGAACAGTCCACTACTGAGCCAACTTCAAAGAACAACAATATTGTTAATTCTTCAAATAATAATAATAATCGAGAGATTTCAACTATGTTTAATAAGGATTTGTCAGATTTTAGAAGAAAATAAAGCTGAGGTAAAACCAGTAACGGTTGTACCTACTTTAAATGTTGAGATCGAGGGTGGAAGTGTTCGTTGCTTGATCGATTCAAGTAGTCAGGTGACCGGAATCAGTGACGCTTTTTATACAGAACTGTTGCAACGGAATTCTACGATTAAAAATACTAAAGTTCATTAATTGTCTTACGGAATCTAGCACACAGATTTTACCAATTGAAACACACTGGTGTAGCTATTAATAGCTAAAACTACCCCAAGCGGAAGCCTTGCCGCGTGTCACCGCTTTAACTTCAACCCTTTGACTCCCCATGCTGAGCCGAGTACAGGCGGCGTTTTAGGTTCCCGTCCCTTGTTATACTAGTAACCACGAAAGAAGATATCTACGTCACAGGCGCCTAGCGCAATTCACGACATACCTTTAAGATTCTTTTAAAGCTTTACTGATGGATACGAGAACGATAGCAATATGATTTCTATATGTTTTTAAATAACGACATACGTGAGCAGATTTATTTAAGATAATGACAGAGAGAGTTATGTGGATGTATGTTTGAATCCTAATATAAAAATGGACATTTGATATATGTTTATTTTAATGTACTTGCATTTATATTAATTGAATTTTTAAACCATTAAGAGCTCATCACAGTAGCGGCCATCTCGAAATTTCTAAAGATCCAAATTTCTTTCCTATTAGTCACCCAAATTAAAAACGATTTTAATAAAAGTTACTTATAAAATAATTGTCAATGTGGAAAAGTTATATGTTTTTTTAAATTGAAAAAAATTTTTTTGCTGATAATAGAGCGATTTAAACAAAACCACTAACTTTCCCAAATGTGTGAATAATTTTTATGAATTTTCATCAAAATTGCAAACTACAATTCAGTTTATTTATGGAATAAATCAAATATTAGTATTTTTTAGAAAAATGCACCTGCAATGTGCTGCTGTGGAAAAGTTCAGAACTTCCATGTCACACACTATTGTAAAACAGAAATGGTTTGAATACGTGCTATATAAAACTAACACAACAAACATCTATTGAGATCAAACTATCCTTATGAGAGTTTTTGACTATAATCGTAATTGCTCGCAAATCTATTTATAACTTTCATCATGGATATTATTTAGCGTCTCAGCAATTATAGAAATGAGTTGTTCTTCATAAACCTTGGATTTATATAAATTTTTGATTGGGTTTCCTATTTAGTGAAGCAGGTAATTGGTGTTCCCCCAGTTTGAGTAGTGTAAGACTTGTAAAAAAGAATAAACACAGAATTGTTTAATTTTTATGTTCAAGTTCAATTGTTTTGGGAAAAATTTGAAAAATCACCAGTAATATTTCGCTCATATTTAGGCTTGTGTAGTAATATGAATTAATGTAATAAAAATTCTTAGGGTTAATTAGAATTTACAAACCACATTTAGTTAAGTTTTTTACCCAGAAACTTCTGTAATACACGTAAAATGTACTTTTGTTCATTATGGTTTTGGTACAAATTCACCATTTACAAACTCCCATACGCAATTGTGATGGAACAAAATTTGACAAGCTGCATGCAAAACGTAAATAAATAAAAGCAAAACAAATTTTGAACTACTTAAAAATGCAAGACATGCATTTTTATTCTACTACAGGATTGTTTACTGTGTCCGATTCAGTACACTTTGTTTATTATTTTGTCGTTGAAAACAAAGGTGTGATAAGAAAAGAAACCAAAACAACATTTGTAGCTTTTCACAAACTGTAATCAAAGCCCACTTGACACTTTACCTAGACATTTTTTATTAGAGATACGTTTTTTCCATTTATTGACCAATTAATTAATATAACAGCTGTGTCAATTGCATATTAGAAATTGTAAAATAAGTGTGCGATGCAAACGTAGGAATGTTAAATCTTGTAATTTCTTATTCCCTAATAATTTTTTTTTACTTTGGATATCGAAATTTGAAAGGTTTTCACCGGTTATAAATGTTAGAGAATATGTATAATTAAATTATCTGTGAGGTTTATAACTGTACTAATAAGTTTCACAATACTGCCATCTATATATCCTCCCTGGAACTTCATAAACCAAGTAGGCGGATTATTAAACATCATATTTTTTTCTAATGAATATCTACATCTCAACATTTCGTCCCGCCCTATGCTACCTCACCCTAACCCGCGCTTTTACAGCAGATGGTAGGTAACCTGCTGTAATGAGCTCTTAAAGTATTAAGACGACAATTTTAAAGTAGTAAAAGCAACTACTTGTGTGAAAATAAAATATTTTTCACAACTGATGTTAATTTGGTATTTATAAACTAGATGCTACATTAACTTGAAAGTTTCAACTTAATACATACGGTTACAAGTCATGACGCAGATATATTTTTTCGTGGTTTCTACTATTTCTTCTACGCTACATTTCTATTTCTACAGTACATGGTGATTATCGCAACAATATATAACTAACGGAACTTGATATGTTACACCCTCATACGGCAAGTGTTGCAATACGATGTTTGTTTGCAAGAAGCTAAAATTGTTGTTTGCCCATAGCCTTCTCGCTTGTCAGATTTCTAAACATTGAACATGTTTGTGATGTGATTGTTAGAAGGCTAAGTGAATTACCACATCCATCAAACGACTTGCAGCATCTTCGGGTTATGATTCAGGGAGCTTGAAAGATATACTTAATTGACAGTATGCCCTGCTATTTAAACGAGTGTATAGCAAATCGTGGTAGAGCAACTCTTCATTGAAAAAACTTTTTGATTTATATGCTTTTGTTTGCAAATTTTAATCATTTATGTTTCATCACAATAAGCATTTTGTGTAAATTTTATTAAAATCGATCAACAACTTCTCTGTGTTGAGTTTTTTATGAAAGTCAGTATATCTTAAATTGACCGAGCTCAGGTTATAAATGAAATGATGCGGGATAGTAATTTAAGTTAATCGTGTTGTATGATTTTTAAATTAAAAAAAGAAGATAATTTGAATTAGAAGTGGTTTTAAAATTGCGCCCTTGCACCCCTACGCTCTTAGGAATTCTTCCGGACGAAGATCACAATTGTAGAGGAAACTAAAACTAACTGCGCAAAGTTAGAATGAGAATTTTAATAAAGTGTCATCGATGATTGATTATCTTTAGTATTTTTCTTACATATTCTTAGATTATATTCTAAATGATAATTATTTTAAGTGTCATCTATTTACTGAGAAATGATACTAAATAATGTAATATAAATTCAATTAATCGGTTGTTAAGAAATTTTTCCGTGAAGGTTAACAAGGTTATCGCAAATAATACCTTCTATATTTTCGTATAAACAGATTGGAAAATACGGCTATAGAATTCCCAATGGTAATTACATGGCAATCTACCAATATGTGGGAAAATCTACATGGGTTAAAAATACAAATACACAATTGATGCGGCATCCACATTTCATATAAAACGAAATAATTTTAATAGACAGTATCAGTAATTGCTTTCAATTCAAAGTTAATTCATCTTCAGAAGTGTAAACAACACCGAAAGAACGATGGCTCGCTGTATGGTAAGTAACCCTTATTATTATTAATAAACTAAGTTATTGCAAATTGTTGAGCGCGCGAAAATGTTTGTTAATGTATACAATTTTATTTAGAAAAATCTATTTAATGTTTTCTAATCAATAAATGAAGGTTTAATATTAAATAAAAAGAAAAGCGCGTACCAGAATGAGCTGTATAAAAATTTTAATGTAAAAGAATTTAACAAAATCTTATACAAATTAAATATAATTAAGATTTGTACGTTTTTTATATTATTTTGATTGTCCTGTAAAGCTTTTTACAACATACTAATAAATAATAAACATTTCTAATGCCAACAAGGAAATTTGGTTTTATAAATTAATTTTTGATTTTAAACTTTGATGCTTAATATTTTTACTAATTAATGAAAATTTTATATATCATTTCAATATTTTCTAGTTTGTATGTTTTTTTTAGAATTTAGGACCGTTTCAGGCAATATATCTGCTATAAGTACTTCGCAAATTTTGTTAAGTAATTTTTCAAAACCAAAACATTTTAATATTGTTAAAAAATTATCCAAACCATTTTAAACAAATTTTGTAAGTAAAACATAAATATAGTAACAATGGAATAATTTCTAAACCGTCCTACCATATTATTACTGCCCTTAAATAGACGATATAAACTCAATTTTTTTTTAAAATTTATAAAATTTACAAACCATCTAATGTTCGAAATTCTCTTACTTTCAAATAATTATGCAAGGAAAATTATATTAAACTTTTTATTTCTATTTGTTATTGACAAACAATTAACTGGAACCGACTACAAAAATAATTGTTATGGGAATCCTTACAAAATTTCGCAAATTTTAACGTAAGGGTTTTTAACTGAGGAAAAATCAAAATTAGCGTTGGTGTCACATGCTTGTATTAATCTAAAATTGAAAAATAAAATATTATATAGAACTTTTTATCAATTTACAAATAATTGAAAACAAATTATTTCAACTTTTACAGCTATAGATAGATAAGAAACAAATTATTTTTAAAACGTTCTTGCTTCTTTGTAGGTACCAAAAACACTATATGGAAAATTGGATTAAGTAATTCATAAAGATTTCACGACGTCTTCATACAAAATCTTTAACACAAAAGCTAGTAACATAATCAATCTCACTTATAAACTTTTAAAACGTTTTATAAAATAACAAAAATTTCAAAATGATAGAACTAAAAAAAATACATTATGTTATACCTCAGTAATAATTAATTTAACTTTGATCTTTAGAAAGCCTTTCTGCGATAACGCAAATTTAAATATTGACACATCCAGTGGTAAACAAATATACATCAACATACTTTGTCTTATAAAAACTGAAAGCTATAAAATAGCATAGAGTAAAATTTGGTTTAACAAATGTTTAATTTTATGATTTATGGTAACTGAACTTAATATTGTATGATTCGATAAGGAAGGTATTTTTTAACATCTTAGTAAATTTTTTAATATATATTAGAGATGCAAGTTTGTATTTATTAAATCAAATTTTTACAAAAATTGCTTCCTATATTGCCCTCACCATACAGTAAACTATTTATAATAGCTTAGTAAAGTCAGTTTTTATAAATAATCCATTTGTAGCAACAAAACCAACCCCTTTTCAGGACAAACAAAGTAACAATGATCAATTAATTATAGCACCTTAGTGTATTTAATTATTAATATTTTTAAATTCTAAGTTACAAAAATAAAATAAAGGTTAAGTTTGAATCTAAAGCTTTTTCTGTAGAACACTGTTATTAATTGATAACTATTTCCAAGTTTCGCTCAGGTCAAAACCATATCATAAGCAGTAACTTCACGGTACTTTTTAGAATTTGCTTTGAGAAAGTTACATTTCTAATAATAATATTTATTGCAGTTTGCTTTTCTGGTACTTGCCATGGTAGCAACCATTTCGCTATCTACGCCAATACCTGGAGGATATGGACTTGGACATAAGCACGAGAACCACATTCCACCGCATTATGAACCACCACATCATGAACCACCACATCATGAACCACCTCATCATGAACCACCACATCACGAACCACCGCATCATGAACCGCCACATCATGAACCACCACATCACGAACCACCACATCATGAACCGCCACATCATGAACCGCCACATCACGAACCACCACATCATGAACCGCCACATCATGAACCACCACATCACGAACCACCACATCATGAACCGCCCCATCATGAACCGCCACATCACGTAACCACCACATCATGAACCGCCACATCATGAACCACCACATCATGAACCGCCACATCATGAACCACCACATCATGAACCCCCTCATCATGAACCACCACATCACCACCCACCACCACATCACGAACCTCCTCATCATCATTTTCCTCCACACCACGAATCACATTGGCCACATCATACATCACACCATGAACCCAAACATCATTATTGAATTTAGCTGATAGAAGTACATAACATCACAATTAAACACGATGTAATTTATGATTAGCAAATTGAAGTATCTGAACAATAAATAAGTTTTAGTTGTCCAGAATGAACATATTAATAATACAAAATTATGAAACTACTGTTTGCACTGTTATACATTCCACAAAATCGTGTCATAAAATTGTATGTTCTTGTTAAAAATGTATTAAAATTTTTTACACAATGTTTGAGTGTTTTATTTCTAACAACACTATGCAGTTTCTATTCAACAAAAATACACATATACTTTTAGAAAAAAGATGTGATATCCTACTTCGATATTTGAAACACCCAAAAAGTACGAACCACTTTAATAAATATTTAATAGGTATGTCAATCACATAAAAAACAGCACGTGTTCAGCGCTTTCTGAGTCTTCGACGCATTCGTAGCAGTCGTTCGCAGGTACGCTTTCAGAATCCCGAGCCCCGTTACTAGCAGCACTAATCTTACGATTGAACTACATCTTATCTCCAGCTTCTATGGTCGGTATAAATTTGTGTGTCAATTTACCTGTGGCAGGGTTTTTCTACATCTTTTCCCACTGTCGGATTAAGCTTTCTCACTCCTTTTTCTCAATTAACGACCTCGATACCGATGAAAACGATGTAAGAAACTTCCAGGTTGCGGCGTCTTTTGTCAGCGCATCTGCTCTGTCGTTTCCCTGATTGCCGTTATGCGACCTGTTACGGTAATCGTGGCAGTCACATTGGGCGCCAAATTTATGTCACGTTTATCGTGGCTCCACGTTGGGCGCCAAATTTATGTTACGTTGGCTCGTAGCAGCCACGTTGGGCGCCAAAAATTTATGTTACGGTGGCTCGTAGGCGTGCGTAACACAAAGAAAATCAAAGAATTGACCGGGCTCAATCGGAGAGTGGGGGGGGGGTTGTAGAAAGCAGACGGACATATAATGTATGCGGCGGTAAGGAGTTAGTGACAATACCTGCAAGAAAAATAGTTAAGCAAACCTGAAAAAAAAAGAATAAGCATAGCAGCAATGAAAAGCCTAAATTATTCAGTACTTTGTAGAATGTAAAAAAAAGAAACTGTTTGGATAATCTATATAATATAACAACGGTAAAAGCAATACAGAAAAATGTTTAGTACAAAGTGAGGTAATATTGGGGAGTAGCAGAAACGTTTCCTCACACACCAATTAAACATAAATCAGATAAAATGTTGACAAAAGATAAATAGATAAGACACAATTGGTATGAGTAATTCAGTAGTATTGATTTTTCTTTCTTTCTTTTTTTTTCTCTATGTTTTAAAATAGCATGCAAGTCTATTGTAAAAGGTATCAGAACGACAAAGATATGGTAAAGCAACGGATAGATATTTAAAGTAATAACCAGTAGGAAATAGTTCAACTTACAAAAGTCCTTCAGCAACGCTTCCTTGCAACGGAAGTGTGAGATTCACGATGTCCTGCACTAACGAAGCAGTTCACCCTGGAATGTGAGGGTGTTGATGGAACTTATCACACGTCACACTAATTATACCTACGCATTTCACTGGGGTTAGCAGCAGACACCATACCGCGACGGAACTATGTAGCATTGATAAATTTCTTGTTAATTCTATTTCCTGAGACAATAATTTCGAAATATTTCGTAGCACTAGTTTAATTTCAACTGGGATCAAATGTATATTATTTTCATAAACCTCGAAAAAGCAGTGAGAAACTTCAACCAATACCTTTGTAAACCGGTAATCTGTTATATTTCGCAAATAACGAAATTTGCGCAAGCCATGATCTATTTTAGATTCTTTGTTGTTAGAAAATTCAGAAACTACAGTATCACTGTATTTAAATAATCCCAAAGTATACGCTACTCTGAGAAGAAAAGGACCGCGAAACTAGATCGCACACACAGTTTAAAAATCAAAAGACAAAACAACTAAAAAGAACCATAATGGATAAAGCACGTGTATCACTAAAGCAAGTCCGTCAAATGTTCCTTAAAACATTTATCTCACAAGAAAAACAACTAAAAACAATTAGTCAGGCACGCGTATGCAATAAAACCGTCCGTCAAATGTTCCGTAAAACATTTATCTCACAAGAAAAACAACTAAAAACAATTAGTCAGGCACGCGTATGCAATAAAACCGTCCGTCAAATGTTCCGTAAAACATTTATCTCACAAGAAAAACAACTAAAAACAATTAATCAGGCACGCGTAAGCCATAAAACCGTCCGTCATTGACCTTACAACCACACTTGTGGTCAAACAAAACACGTTACCGCTAAAGCATACTTCCTTCAAATGTCATCAGAACTACACTCTAATCTGTTTATGTAAACTAGTTGTTACCATAAACTCTTGTCGACTATCATCTAAACTTGTATATCCACTCATTATAATACGATGCATTCGCCTAAGGAGTTAATAAATATAAAACATAGAGATAGTAGTTGCAGAAATGTATTTACGAATTGGGAAAAAGCGTAAAATGTTCAACTTCAAAAATGCCCGTTACAGACCTAACCCAACAAACTTTAAATCCTGAAACCCAAGTGTCGTGTGCGTCATCCTCCAAGCGTCACCTAAAAGATCTGTCGAGGTGCCCAAATTTGCCAAAGCAAGCAGGGCCGATTTGCTATCGTTAACTATACAATACCCATTTGTGCCCAAGTGGGTGATGACGTACTCCATAGCTTTCTTTATAGCTACCAACTTGCACTTAAGATTGTGTTCCAATCCGCAAATTTAGTTTGAAATCTGGAACACTTACTCTTATCCGTATACACAAAAAGCACCGCTCCTGTCTAAACACCGTCCATTCGCGAGTCATCTGACCTGACCCCGCCACGTTTTGAGGACAGATTACCACATTTTGTCTGCTTATGAGTAATTCTATTATTTGTATAATTATATTGCTACGATAATGCCACACACCGATGTAATTAACGTTCAGTTTCCTGCTGCCCGCCACCGCTCTGCGTCTCCAAATAACCTAAAATTTAAATATGCCTCGACTAGCTGAGTCTAAGGCACACAAAGTGTACGACGTTACGATAACAAAGAATTTACCTCCCTTTTTATCTACCACTTTCCTACTTGAATCAGACAAACGAAATTGACCAAGATTTGTATAATTAAAAAAAAATTATATACACTTTACAGCTTGATAATATGATAATATGATTCACTATTCGACTAAATAAACCCCTGAATCAAAGTAATAATGATATCAATTTGTTTATCCCCAAAATTATAGCTCCTTTTAGTCAGTTTAAAGTCAGCAAAAATAACGCTGCATACTTTTGGAAATACCCTTGAACGTTCAATTAAAAAAGACAATAATGCCTTATGCTATTAGATAATGTTCTGACCTCTTGTTTTCCTTGCGTGTCTTTTTGTTCTCCCTATTCTTGAATCTGCTGCTGCGTGCTGTTGACCAGTTAGTACCTCTGGATTGTTTTCAGTTGAGTTCACTTGTTGATTTTATGGTACCGCTTGGCCAAACACCCATTCAATGCTTAGGACAATCCTCAGTTTTGTGTTCCGATGCGTGGATGCAAATCAATGTTTTAATGCAAATTTAAATCGATGTATATTTAAATTCGGATTTATTTGCAAATTTAGATTTATGTATCAATTTCGATTTGTTAATTTAGATTTTTACCTAGAGCCTAAAATTATAAATATTAAAATTATGTTTAAGTAATAAGCTTTTACTTACATTTTTAAGTTAACGGCAAACTCTCTCGTATATTTTCACTTTTAATTTCAAACTTTTCTATCACGACTCTTGATTGAAGAAAGACTGATTGTTTATCAAATTTGTGTAGTATTTAAAACAATGCCTCCATCTGACATCATTGGTTATCCGCGTCCTTCGATCAAAATTTAAGGCATGCTATTGTTTATTGTCCATACCTTGGTCTTTCTCCGGTATGAATTTGATAATAGCTTGTTGAATGATGTTGTCCCTCACGTAGCATTCAAGTTCTATATAGTAAATTCCTTATAGCTCGTGTTTTCACCCGTCTTGTTTTGTTTTATTGTGGGAAATTTTAGTTCGACTTCACGTAGACAAACTTATGGCTTTTATTTTTGTCAAAATAATCTTTTGGGTTTTAATTTTACTCCATTTCAAAAATAGTTTAGCGGTAAAATTGGGGGAAGTCGAATTGAGAGTAGAAAGGAATGAGAAGAATATAACAAGTATTAGGCAGGAAATAGGGCAATTAAAAATTGAAGTGAAGATTTTTTGTGAAGAGGAGATAAACGGAAAAATAACAGACGTGCGTGAGTCGTGTAGAGACCAGTTAGAGAGGTTTGAAAGAGAAGCTACGGGGATCAAACAAAATATTACGGCTTTAGCGGAGGATAGCCCAAGAATTTGTTCTGGCAATATGTCTGTAGAACAACAAATAAAATTTTATGGCGATAATCGGGTGAACCCACGAATCTTTATAAATAATATTAAGACCTTGGTTTGTAATTTGTTCGATAAACAGGCTAAACTAAATGTGGTTAAAGCTTTATTAAAGGATAACGCAGAATCCTGGTACAATTTTGTAGGGCAGAATATAATGTAATATTTAGATTTTGAGGAGAAATTTCTGAAACATTATTGGGGTGACCATAGTCAGGTCCAGGTGAGGAATGATCTGATCACAGGGAAATACAAAGGGCAGATTGCGGGATCCCGTGAACAATATGCGATTCGTAAGTACAGTATAGCGAAACAACTAAGCTCACCATTAACAGATCGTCAAATAATTGAATATCTAGCTAAGCAGTTCTAGATAGAGGTCAGGCAACATGTTGCATTACAAAACATAGTTGACAGGGAGATATTTTTGGAGTACCTGCAAAGGTATGATGATGTAAGTTCGGGAAAACCAAGGGAGAGTAGAGCACGAAATATAAACCTAGTAAGATTTGACAACAGGAGGGAAAATTTCTATAATCAAAGAAGTACAGAATTTTAGGAATCACTGGGAACAAAGAGGTAGTTTTTATAAGAGCAGTAGCAGTACAAGGGGACTACTTCAAGAAAGGCAAAATAACTCGCCGGAAATAAACAGGACATCTACGAGTGAGAGTAACATAAAAAGAGCAGAGGGACAAGAGACGAACAGGAGAACGTATGTGCAAGTGAAGGAAGGAAAACCAGGACCGAGTGGTAAGACCATGGCAAGGCAGGATTTTTAAATTTAGACAAACTACTAGAAATTGACGTATGTAAATATGAACATCCGCACGAATTCAATAATGTTGAGGAAGAAACAGAAGCAGAAGAGGTAGAGAAAATTTGTTTGCCGGTGTTAAAGATCAAAATTTTAAATCATTGTGTGGGATCGTTGCTCGATTCAGGAGTAGAGGCGAATTTAGTATCGGAGGAATTCGTTATAGAGATCCAAGCTGAAATTCATGATAGGATTATGCCTATAAAAAGGAGTCATTTGATAGCTCCCAATAAAAAAAAAAGGTTTGCTGTGGCAAATAGTGTACTTATATTGAGAACAGAAATAGGATTGGTAAGTTGTGAACAAGAATTCGTTATCGTTCCTGGACTTAAATTTAAAATTATTTTAGGGGTTGATTGCACGATGAAGATGGGAATAGTGATTGATTTTGATAGGAGGTTAGTGAAGGTTAGGGACGTAGTATTGCCCTGGAAGGAAAGTTATAATGTCACTGAGGATGACATTGGGTTAAACGTAAACGTTATGGAGGTAGATGAAGAAGAGATTAGTGGATTGAATGCCTTTAAATGTCCAGAAGGGAAAGTTGAAGAGATCCTAACGTTATTAAAAAACATTCAGACCTGGTAGGAGTACAGGCAAGCACAGCATTGGATTACGAGCATGTGTTGGAGGTCGATAACTCGAAACCATTTAATACAAAAATGTATCCCATACCCGCAGCATACAGAGATCAGCTAAACCAAGAACTCACAAAACTGTTAAGTGATGGCATATTTTAAGAAAAAATTAACTGATAAGTTAGCTTGTGATAAGTTAAATTTGGAGAACTCATTCTGGTTAAATCAAGCATATGGAAATTCTAGGAGGTACATAGGGATATGTGTAGGGGGAAAATTTGAGAATTCGGAAGTGCTACCGTATGGTTTGTCTGAAGTAAATATGAAGAAAGGCAAGGGGAATTTAGTATATTAGGAATTGATTACGTATATTGTGATAGTGATAAGAGAGAAGATCAGCATTAAAATGGCACGGCAGGTTTGGAGGATAATGATTAAGATTAGAAAAAGGGTTAGATTTAAGGTTGGATACCTAGTGGTAGTTAAGAGCCTACGTGTAGGACGTAGAGATTTAAGGACATGTGCAAAATTACATTTGCTATATGAGGGACCGTATGAGATTGGTGAACTGGTAGAGGCCAAGAGACCCAAGTAGAGAGGGGAAAATTTCATATTAGCCTGTTGTTTCCATATAAACAGGAGAATAACGATTAAAACAGGTTAAGTTCAAGTACGGTATAGAAGTTATAGTTTATAGGTGTATATAATAATTGATAGAATAGGGTTAGCTATAAAATAGTGTACATACTAATTAGTTAGGATATTTGAATAAAGAGGAGAACTAAAAATTTTAGTTGCTCTCTTCATTAGAAATAGGAGGATTATACTATGTATTTAAAGGTTAGAAATAGATAGATATGTCATAGGTCAAGCTAGCGTGTGTAGATGCCACTTATTCAAAAGTTAATTAGATGTTATAAAAATTTAAGGTATTGATTATTCAATTTAATATAGGAATTTTAAAGCTAGTTTCAGTATAGTTTCAGCTATGCATTTTATTTGTAAGGAAGTATTATAATATTTAGAACGATAAATATTATACATCTATCGAGAAGGTCTATTAGGAAGTATACTGGATGAAAACGCAGCTTTAATTATAATATAAATAGTGTACAATGGTTAAAAGCTGTTTCAATTTCTTTAGCGTAGGATCAATAATTTTAAGGGCATTTTTTAGTATAGCAGAAACATCTCAATACCGTTTAGCATAAGACAGAATTTGAAAACACGAGCTTGTTATGGATAGGAAAGAAAATCAATATTTTCTACGAATACAAATAAACGTTAAGGCAGTCACCGATCGATATCACAAACAAAGACGGACTTTGTTACAGCATAGGAAGGAGAAAGATGCATATGTCAAATATTAGTCTGACTTCGTAACGCACAAGGGGACAACGATAAAGTATAAGCTATAAGGAGAAAGATAGAAGATATTTGTTCAATTTAAAATAGGAAGAGAAATTAAGAGATATAATTGGATGTTACAAGTAGACGCGTGACAGTTTAAAAGTTAGAGAGGTTACATATCCAAGTGGAATTCGTAATAACAAAACATGAGAAAGAAAATGGCTGTAAATGAGAGAAAGGACTAGGTTTGTTTCAATTCTGAGGCGTGAATCTAACAAGAATCGATTTCCGTTGAGGCTAGTCTTTTGGTGAAGACACTGACCGTTGGAAAGGTAGGAACGATTTTCTAGGCATTTTTGTGTATTCGTACGTTGAAATGCAGGGAGGGTGAAAACCGTTGGTGTTTGTTGACAAATTTAGGTAGAATTTTGTGGCGGTTGTGATTGGAATTTTAGGAAGGGAGCCGACGGTTGGCAGATTACCAAGAATGTTTCTTTATCCGTAGTGGAATTGTGCGAAACTTGAAAACAGGGGCTTTATATAAACATCTTGGAAGCAAGTTGAGACTCTCTTACTTTCTTCGCTCGCCATCGAGGTTAACTCAAGTAGTAGTGAATATTTTTCAGTGATTTTATAATAAACATTGTTAGTTGTAATGACACACAAGTTGGTGTGTCGTGGTAATAATTGGCGTTTTTGAAAATCTTAAAGTAAATACTGAATTAAAAGCAAAGCTTTTATAAAGTATATAAGTACAAACTATTGCTATTTGGGTTTTTGGAACGTATAAGGCGTTCTAAGATGGAATGGTAATAGTGAATGCATCGAGTATTGATTTGTTGATTGTAAATGGAATTGTAATGGAAAATTTCGGAGGTTTGGATGCACTTTCAATGGTAAATTAGTAGAGAGTTGGATAGCAGCGTGCCGAGAGGAATGGTGTAACTCAACTTGGGGAGCGGTTCCATAACCTAGTGTCATTCTAGACGGCAACATAATCCAGGGCTGGTTTGCAGATGCATGCAGTATAATAGTTACCAGGTAACTGCTTTTTTATAAACTTTGTTCTGGTGTTTATTTGATGTGTCTTAACTCTTTGTGCTTTTCAGAGATTATTTCTATGAATTTGATGGACTTAAAATTTTATTGAACATTATACGTAAATGAAAACATATTTATGTAGAGAGCAATAATTAATGTAAGGATAACAAGGCTGTTTTGTACAAAGTAAAAAGGACATTTGTTAATACAGTGCATTAGTTTGGCACACAGGTTTAAAGAGTTTTACTGGGAGCTCATATTAAGACAAGGGTTAAAGTCAGATATGAGGTTAGGCCACTTGCTTTAATAGGGTGTATGTATGATAAAAATATTTAATCCAAACACATTTTTAGAAATGAATTGTTTCTAATCAAAGATCTATTATTGTATGTCAGCGAACAGCTGTAATGAAAAAAGTTTTGGAAGATGTAAATTTTATTTCGTATAAATAGAGTGTGATGTATTTTTGGTAGTTGTGTTATTTTGGATAGGATTGTAGGGAAGTATTTGTCTTTTAGATTACAACATAGTGGCAGTTAGGAGAAGTTTGAAATTCAGGAGGCCAGGTAATTTCCTTTGTTAGTTTCATAAGCATTGTAGGAACGGAGCGGAACAGCCGAGATAAACTTCACGAGTCCAAGGAGCTGAATTTCACAATATTATAGCACCTAAATTGTGGGGCACGATTGGTCCTGTTTAAACTTCACGATAATATATATAATGCTGTGATAAGGGGTTGTTTAGGGGTGTATTGAGTAGTAAGAGTCGCGTAGTAACTGTAAATAGCAATGGGAATCAGAAAACTGCATTTATTTAGCAGGAAAATAAATAATTCGCACATTATGTAAATAGCAAGCATTCAACACCCTGTATATGGACCGTAATTAACTTTAATCAATGCCAGTAACCAAATCTTCCAATAATAGAACGCGTATTCAGCAGAGAAATAATCATACATGTAATTCAACTACGTTGAGAAATGTTCTACAAGTTCATAGAATAAATACGCAGAAGATAAGATAAAACCTAATAAATCTTCATGCAATTACGCTTGTAATAAGGAGGGAACAATAAACGCTTTGATAAGAAAACGTACTTTCAAAGATGCGTTTAAATAAATACATAAACGAAAACAGCAATCGTGTTACATCATTTATTTTTGTACAATTCTCCAAAAGCTTTATCTACAGAAAACAACAGACATAAGCTAAAAGTCCAGCGACGATAACAAGAATAAGGCGGTCAAAGATCGTAAAATAATAGTAAGTAATAACATGATACGAAACTCCAAAAGAGTTTCATCAGAAATCAGCTTGAAAATACACTAGGAATATCCAAGACAAATATGATTGGTTGCAACAATTTGCAAGGCTGCTTGGAAAACCAATCGAAATGTAGAGGGAAAAGCTATATAACGTCCACAGGTGATAAGGAACAGTCAGTCTCAATTTGAAGCACGTCGAATCCACAATACTCTTAATCAAATATTTACGCGTCAGATTAATAAAATTTATATTATAGTGAAAATAGGAAAATAGTGCTGTGTAAAAATTGCGTAAAGAATATATGAAAAAGTTTTTGCCGTTTTTGCAAAAAACGTGAGTAGAAATTGGTTAGTTAATTTAAATTAAATATTTATAATGATATAGGGTTTCTAATACGCTGCTAGTTTATAATCGGCTTCTAATACACTCCTAATTTATGATCCGAAGTCTGGAATTCTAATCCGCGTCTAAGACAATTCTAATCCGCGTCTAATACAATTCTGGTCCACTTCTAATACACTGCTAATTTATGATCCGAAGTCTGAATTCTAATCGGTTTCTAAAATAATTCTGGTCCACTTATAAATACATAATACTAAGCAAACTACGAATTCCAAGTGGTATTTAAGGAAAGAGGTCCAAAGCGTATCCAGAGAAATATAGAATAAAGCACGAGGTGAACTTTGGAAACAAGGGGTAACCGTACTGAATTATTGGTTCAAACATAAGGAGTACAAAGCAGAGCATTGGTTCTCGATTGAAGACAATAAGGGGGTGTTAATCCACAACACGCAACAACTCATCAAAATATTACAGGTTAGAGCTGCCTAGTTTTAAGGAATATTTTCAAATTTAAATTTTAACAGTGAATATATTAAATTTCTCTAAAGTTTGTAAGGAGTCAACAAGAACATTGAATACGTTGAAACTTACGTAAAAATCATAAAAAGGTCTCGAACGTTTCAGATTATTTTATAAAAGGTGTCGTTTAGGCAACTTTAAATTCAGTTAAAAAGTATATAAATTTTGGGATAAATAATCCATATAATATTAATTGATTGAAAGGTGTATTTAAAGAATTACAAAAATTGTGAAGTGTAAATATTATTTCCTTTCATTATATGAATGTTGATTGACTTCGTTTTATCAATTCAAACAGGTAATCATAAAGGGGTAAATGAAAATTGATCGTAACGTTGTGCACTCTGTGTAAATTAAAAAGAGCTGGCCGTGGCATAATAAAATTAGAAGATTAGAGAAAAACTCAGAGCGGTGGTGTTCAGCTGGACATTTATCACATCGGTGTGCGGCGTTATCATATATATATTGCCGTGTAACCTATAAGAATCGAGCCTCACGAATTGGGCGTCAAAAATTGCCGTGGCACTCCGCACTAATTTAGTACTCTCTCAAAAAACATTCGAAAATTTTATTAAATTTTCAAATTCGAAAATAGAAAAATTTTCAAAAATTAAATAATTTAAAAAAAAAATTCTTACCCGTTTTCCTCTCTTCCTCGGTTGAATTGCCAATTTTCTGCAACTGCTTCCGGCTAGCTCATTTGGACCTCCTCTTGGGTATCTGGATTTACTCTCATATTCTCAATCGTACACACCCACTCGCAATAAAACCACAAAATACAACCAACATACAATCTTTTATTTATTACTATTTACAAATGGTATTCAATATTGTCCATATTTCATTGATCACGTTACACTTCAGTAATTCTTATTTTGTAATGTCCTGTATTTTGTTTTAAAATCATCAAACACATAAAATGTACCCGGAGTAAATGGGCCTTGAATAATACCTTCTCTAAAATTCCTTCTTTATAATTTATATTTGTTTTTTATCTAAGTAAACTCTGGGTATGGTAAGCTCATGATAACCCAGCTAATTATGCATAATGAATGCCCTTCTACTTTGCATACTCTTACAACAAATTAAAAAAACAAAGCCATGTACTCTTCACAAAATTTCACGTTCTGATGGAACGTGAAAAAGCTTTATAGACACCTTCAAATTTCTAGTTAAATACCATCATAAAGTTATTTACACGTATTATGTTCAATACGCAAATAATCCACAATACCTCTCATACGTCACCCACTATTCACAGTTTATAAGAATCACAATTTCAAATCGTTACCTGGAAATTTCTAGGAGCTCTCTGCTCTGTGGACGATGCCATGTATTTCTTCTATCTGGTCTGCAGGCCGTTTCTCGCTGTTACTAGACGAATCCAATATAAGCCGATCCGCCAACGCCGCCTCCACGGTGTAACCAAATTCCAAATTCCATTTAAACATACGTCTTTCACATTTAGTTACTTCAAACCACGTTAATTAACTTCCCGACACAAGCTTGTTAAAATTTTATAGGTGATACTTCAATTAAAAAATAATATGTAATCTCGGCACACAAACCGCGTATAAATTATGAAGCTCACCGTGCAATATAATTTTAAAATAATTTTATTTTACTTACAAAAACTCGTGGTAGCTTCCATACGTAGTCTGAAGCTTTTGAAATATTAAGGGCACGAAGTTAAAAAAGAAGAGAAGAGAGCCGTGCTACCTCTTTATAATATTTATACTCTTCGAAGGTAACCTCTCCATATCCTCCTAACGCGAAATCCTCTATTTAAAATAATACTTCTTACAATTTTGCACTCAACCAATATTTAATCCCGCGAATTTCAGCACATCGTTATTTTCAGAAAACTACGCTACACTATCCTCGTGTCTGTTCCAAGTCAAACTAACCATATCGACCAATCGTAGACCTAATAACGTATCACAAATCCCGCCTATACAACCGTTGCCCCATGCTTATGCGTTTTCTACGTCTCTTTCTAACCTTGCTTGAGTGGTAGAAAATCGATATTCCAGACCATTTGCTATCTACACCACGTGGACTTACTACGTGATTTAAATAACCCCTCAGTATCTCCAGAGAACGCATGCGACGGTGGTTTACAATATACCTAGAATCTTCATCTTTATCTATACAAAATTATTGGAACTTGACATTTAAAATTCTGCAGGTGTTTAATCTTAACGAGCGTTTTAAATAACACTTCTACGAGTTGGATTTTCCACGTATTTCAACCCTACTGATATATTTGTTTGTTAGCAACGCGTCTCACCTTGGTTTTATTGACCTTTACGCGCTTTTATGCATAGTATACGTCACTAACCGTTTAATTAAGTTCAATTAAATTAATAAATTAGTGGCATTGGCATTTACCATTTAATTTCTTTGCAAAGTTTTTTAATTTTTTTATTATTATTTGTACAATTTGATTAATACTCGTTACTTAAAAATGAACTAACAAATATAAATTTCGCACGTAATTTCTGGTTGTTCCTTTATACAGTGTGTTTTGAAATTGCTTCGTTTATTTCTATTTTTAACCTTTTAAAACCACAATAATATATATATATATATATATATATATCAACTTATTTTGTGTAAAAAAACTACCTAAAATATTTATATATTAGTACTTGGCTTATAGCCGTAATATTGAGCGTTGCTTCCTGTCTATATCTGACATAAGTCAAAAACTTGACAATGTTAGATATGATTGAAAAAAATGCTAAACGTAATTGAAAGTTATATATATATATATATATATATATATATATATATATATATATATATATATATAGTTATATATAGTTCTGTACACGATTTAAATTTGTAAATTTCTCAATTATAGTCATCGGTCTCGGTGGCGTAATTGGTTAACGCACAGTTCCGGCATAACTGAGATGCAGGTTTAAATCCTGTCCAAGACCTTATATTTTCCTTCTTTCAATTACTAGCTCGATTTGAAATGATCATTTGGGCTTTGCATGAAAAAGTCTAAGTTATTATTTCATCTTAATAATTGTAATACGTTAGTATTTATCAACTTACCTTGTGTAAAAAAACTACCTAAAATATCTATATATATTTTAGCATTTGACATTATCAAAAGGGTCTACAAAGGTAGTCGTTAGTACTACTGATAAAAACATTAATTTACCACTTTTATCAAGCTATTCTAAAAGTTAAAAACACTACGGTTAACAAAGATTGATGAATAATTACTTGTTTGAATGCAGATATAGAATATTATGTACTAGTGATACGGCGTTTGAGGTTTAAAAAGCATTTTTCCATTGTTTGCATATACGAAGGGTATCTAATGTATCTTCGATTGAATGTGTATAGGTTTTGTCTTTAAAATTATCATTTGTAATTTTGTGCAGGATACTTTAGGCCATTTATAAAGTTGATTTACCTAAAATGAAAGATGTTTAATACATTTTAATTATAAAACGAAATAAAATAATGAAATGTCAAAATAAAATGTAAAATTACCAAAGCTGTTCTAAAATAGTAGTTAAGTAGAATTAAGTTTAATATGTTGAATGCATCCCTTATGTAATATTAGTTAGTAGGCTAGAGATAAGTTTTTTTTTTAGTTGTCCTAGGTGATAATTGTTTAAATATAGAGAGAATTAATAGAAAATTTTTGAAAAAGTTGGACCATAAAATTTTTGTACACTGAATAATTGTTTTTGGCTTAAGAGCTTGTACTTAAAATTTTTAAAAAAAGTAATAGATGTGTTTAATGTGCATGCATTTTAATTCAATATAATAAAAAGAAAGTGAAGGTTTATACGACGAAAATTAATTACAAAAGGAAGATTTCAAATATACCAACATCGGGGCATCCTTTGTTGTGGTTAAAGAGTTGCAGCTGATCAGTTTATTTGGTGAAGTATTGAAGTGTTCGTAGTTATAGAGCAATTAAAGCATATAGTGGTTGAAGTAGTATTCAATTGTAGAACCTAAAACTATAAGAAAATCCTTATTGTACATAAACTAAAGCATAATTTTATTAGGTACTCACTGAAAGCGTTCGAGGCAACTTTGTGGTATCCTGTTTCCAACCCCTGTACACCCAGACACATTCAACGGAGTTACAGGTATCTAATGTTATTTTTATCTACACTTCATATTAAAGTAATTTGGAATAATTTAAATTTCAAACGTTAATTAGAGTAAATAATTGCTGAATAGATTTATCAATCTTTGTCTAACCACGATACGTAAGCACAAAAAAACGAGGTTAAGTGATTTGATCTCATACGCTTTAGGCCTGCGTTCCAATACCTGCAAGGGGACAAAGAACCCACGTCTCCTTACAGAGTTTAAATACTAGATTCAGTTTCCCTGAGAGAGTTTCTAAAGCCGTGGCATAATTGAATTTGAAAAGGTATTTATTTAAATCATTTAAAGACCAACACCACATTACAGGTTGCACCTATTATTTTTTACTCGTATATTAAAGCATCATTTCAGTAAATATCACTATACATAACATAATATATATATATATATATATATATATATACACACATATGGTTTAAGGCATTTGTGAAATTGTACATACACTTACTACATTTGATTTTCCAATGCTCCACCCGAAGGTTCTACGTTGGCCAAGAAGTGAGTTTTTTTACCTGGAAAATTTTGAATTTTTTTGAACCCTTGCTGTTCTAAGCAAGGTAAGGATCTTCAACGTGCGTGACAACACTCACACACGGGACTTCCATTTTACCTCTCATCCGAACGAAGGTGTATTTTTGTGAAAAATGCTTGTCTAACATTTTTCAAGCAGTCCGTATCGGGATTCAAACCCTGGACTGAGGGCATAGTAGCAGACGTCCTTGAAGAAATACCGCTTAATTGAGGGCACATCTGTGATTTATACAAGATGGAGTCCCTTTACGTTTCTCTCGGCTGGTACGCATTAATTTACACGTTTTTCCACATCAGTGGATTGTTCGTGACAGTCAAGTTTCTTTACCACCTAGGAGCCCCGACTTAAATCCTGTGGACTTTTCGGTTTGGTCTCAAATGAAAGAGATGGTTAGAAACTGTTGATTCGCCTGAGGAGTTCTGGACTTTTTTTAAATATTTTAGTGGAAGAAATTTCTAGCAGAAGGTTAAAGCAAACACTGCGCCACTGTAACCGCATTGTATATATGTAATTTAGAAAGAGGGAAGGTGGCGATGGCTAGGAGTTAAGCGGGGATAGTGCGAGCGACGTTTTGATGGTGAAAGGTGAATGATTATCTTAATTCACCGACCACGTTAATGATTATTAAGATTTACGTATTATAGATGTTTAAATTGCAGCTCAATGTACCAATTTATTATAATTTTATTTGATACCCTTTTAGCACAATACAAATTGGCGCCCAACGTGGGCTTGATGCAAAAGCGAGGTGCAGATCACAATTCAGAAGTTCATCTTACATATACGAAATAAAATTGGAATTGGGGTGAGGAAAGGTCAACTTTGCTTGCAAGCAAACAGCTTGTCTATCCAAAGCATTATAATTATAACAAGCCTTTTAGTTGCAAACAAGCAAGACCCTTATGTTGGGAGTGCAACAAGGATAGACGCTATCTTAAGTGCAAAACGAGTGTGAAGTTCTAGAACAGGTTTTAATTTTATATATGTGCTTAGTAAAATAAACTTCAAGCTTTCAAGATTAGGTTAGAAGATAAAAAATCAGGTTATATCACATGTGGCATGTATGTATCTTACATTGTTTACAATTATAAGACTGTTTGTTTTGTACAAACTAATATTGTTTAATTTTTAAGGAAGTAGGAGTTGCGATGGTGGAAAAGTACCCGCACTTTGGTAGTAAAAAATAAAATAATAATGGAGGGTCACAAGGCTCAGGAGAATCCATGGATATGACTGATTTACAAAGTTTAATGATTTATTTAACACACAATATGATTAAAATGCAAGGTAGTATATCGGATTTGGCAGAATCAGTAAGGGAAAGTTCCCAAAGAAGTAAGTCGTCCGTTAGCGTTCAAATAGTTCCTTCAGATATTTTAGTTGAACCGGAAAATAGAAATTATATATCACTATGGCGAGACTTGGGTGGCAACGAGCTCGTTTTCCAACCAGGGGGACATCTACACCCCATCAAATTTTTGAAAAAAATTAAAACATTTATTTATAGATGCAGGGGTGCCCAACAATGCGAAACTTAACCTCGCGATGTTAGGATTAAAGGCTGCAGCGGCAGATTGGGCGGCTGCTCGCAAAAATTCATTTACAGACTTCGGTGATGTCGAAAAGCAATTTAAACATCGATATTGGAACGCGGATAGTGAACGTGAACTATTCTACGAGCTTAAATATGGGCAATACAAAACTGGCAGCCGGGCTGATTACGTTTTAAAATATCCGGGCAGATAGAATTTTTATCGGAGCGAGTCGACCAAGAGGTATTAGTCAAATGGTTAACGACACATTTTAATCCAGAAATTCAAAAGAGGATTGTGTTGCAGGGTATCGGCAATACAACTGAGTTGGAATCCTTTTTACGGAAAACTGATGCAACATACATTTCGAAAAATAGATACAGTATGCCACCGCGAAGAAGTTACGAAGATCGTAGGGTTGTAAATCAGAGTGGGGGTAATCATGATGCACTTCGTTATCAAAATAATTATCCAAGATTTCCAGAAAGGCGGGAATCTTCTAGTAATAAATCTTAATGAAAGAGAAAACTGGCGTAGTACAGATAATAGGGAAATGGCCAACCACGAGAATAATAGGGAAATTCGATATTTAAATAAACATATTAATTTGGAGCCAAGTGAACTGTTAAGCAAAGTGGAGGACACCCCCAGTTTCAGTCAAGTGTCACCTATCATAAAAGTATATGTTAATGAAGACCCCGTGAATGCTTTAATCGATACTGGCAGTCAGGTATGTGCAGTATCAGAACTTTATCTTTAAGAATTACAAAACCAAATCCAAATACCAGCGTTACCTGTATTGAATATTACCGTGTCAGTAGCCGGTAAGTAAGATATCCAAACAGGTCCTGTTGCCTATAAGCATAAATGATTCTACTTTCGATGTTCCTTGTATAGTAGTATCAAAACTCAATCAAAAAATAATTCTAGGTAGCGATTGACTAAAACAAGTAAATGCGAAAATTGATTTTTATAGTATGTCTCTTCTTTTACCGGAAGAAGAATTAAATTTAAAATTTTTGGAGGACGAGTGGCCAACTAAAAGGGTTTCTATCAATTTAATTCATCAAGTTAAAAGAAGTCACAGGTATTCTGATGAAGAACTAAGGGAAGCGGCCTGGGCGGCTCAAACTTTTAATGACAAACAAAAGGCACAATTGTAAAAGCTATTACAGTCTAATAGCCAGGTTTTTTCGCTGGAAAAACTATGTTACGTGCCAATCAAATTGGCCCTTAAACATGTCATAGGATAATTTTGATGTGCGGGAGTTTCGCGCTATAATTTCAAAAGACGCGGTGCGCGTATTTCCGTCACGTCAATAGTGGGTTGGACGAATAACTTCGCGCCGACGTGAAAAAAGACAAAAGTGGGGACAAGTTTCCGTTAGACGCTTGAACGTGGCTTTTTGCCTTTGATCTTCAAGGAGTGTGGTCGTGTCAGGTATCGTATCGTGCCTTATCTTTACCTATGTAGTTTACCTTGCTTGCTTGTCTTTGTTTGTCGCCCCTTATACCATGTTCCCGTCATCCCCTGCATAGGTAGGTGACAATTTGAGCCGTAAGCGAACCATACTGCACGACCCTGGATGAAAGAGCCCCATGATTGCCGGAGCTGGTCCAAACGCTTTGGAAGAGCGTCGGGCGTACCATCTTTAATCCCTCCGGGATGGAGCCCTGATGAACTTTAATAGAGGCCTACTTTAGCTCAACCCCGCAGGACGTTCGGATTTCTGATGTAAGTAGTCCATTATCTAATTTGTTCTCTGTATTATCTATTGTCTTATATTTATATAAATTTCCGATTATTGCGCAATATAAATTGTGCATTGGTGACGTCATTGGCAGTTGGGCGCGCAAATCTGTAATAAGGTTGACGTTACTAACAGCCCTTGGAGTTGCTTTTTCATCACGCTTGCGCGATGTATTTATCGACTTTTTAACTGTAATCATCGACTTTTTAATTGTAAGAATTATCGTTATTTTTAAATTGTAAGAATTGGCGCCCTCACGTGTGAATATGGCATTTAGGGTCTTTCTTTTGTTTTTATAAACATACAATGTATTACCAATGTAATTTATTAGCTTTTTCACTAAAAAAAAATCAAATCAATTATTTAATATCTGTAACCTTGAATTTTATGTTCGTGTTTTAGAACACGCCTCATTCCTTTAAATGTCAAAATCAAGTTGCTATGGTAATAAAGGTGAATACCGCCATTTTGAAAAAATATAACTGTTGATTATAAAATGTGTTTTAATATAATATTTTTCCAAATTTTCAATGTGGGATGTGTTTGTTAACTTCAGCTGTGTTGTTGAGTGATTAGTTTGCTTTTAGATTCAAATATAAGCTTTTAAGAAGAATCGATCCTTTAACCTTACTTCTGTATTATACTGGTAAGTGAATTATTTATACACAAATAAAATAAACAATCACCTACATAAATAAATAAGTAATGCATGCCTTTATTATGAAAATTATCTACTTTATATTAAATTAAAATATAACCTTTGTTTGTTTTTTCAACTTTAGAAAACCGTTTTTGAAACTTGAATACACTGTCTTGTATGTTACATTTTAAAAAAGCGCATTAGTGATTTACCTATTTAATTAATAATATCTCAATTACCTTTACAAGAAACCTTATGTTTACAAACGTTTAATGTAGTGAATTGCCCCTTTAGAATATCTTTTGAAAATGCTAGATTACATCTCTTGTTTTATTTCTTAAATAATACATTACCTGCGTGTTTTTATAATTTGGAGTGTCTTTTTGTAGTTTATCAATGATATATCCCTTTATTAAATACTAACCTTGCCTCATATAGTCTAAACGTGTATCTTATCCCTTTCAATTAATATCGCTTGACTTATTAGGACCTCTCCCCCGATCGAAAAGAGGTAACCAATATCTTTTAGTTGTCACTGATTGGTTTTCTAAATTTGTTATGGTGCAACCCTTACGTAAAGCTACATCTGCAGCTATAATTAAATTCCTAGAACAAAATGTATTTCTTATCTTTGGTGTCCCACAGATTATCCTTTGCGACAATGGGGCACAATTTATCTCTAAAAATTTTCAGAATTTCGTTAAAAATTACAAAGTACAAAAAATTTGGTTTAACGCAAAATACCACCCCCAAGTAAACCCTACCGAAAGAGTAAATAGAGTTTTAATTACCGCTATCTCTTCCTATATTGATTCAGACCATACTACATGGGATGAACATATTTTTAAAATTGCTCAAGCTTTGCGTACATCTAAACACGAAGCAACCCAATTCACTCCGTCATTTCTTGTTTTTGAAAGATATACCCCAATCGATGGGAGTTACTATGGTTTAGTGCCTGACGATACTAACGTAATTGAATTTGACGATAAAGTACGCTGGGACAAAGACCAACAATCATTACCTTCTATCTTTAACGATGTTAGAAAAAATTTGTTAAAAGCTTACGAAAAGAGTAAGGACCATTATAATCTACGTAAACGAAATATTTCCTTCGCCTTGGGCAAACAAGTATGGAAAAAGAATTATGTCTTATCGGATGCATCTAAGAAATTTTCTTCAAAATTAGCCCCTAAATTCATCCTTTGTAAGGTCACTCGTGTCATTAGTCCCCTTATCTACGAACTTCAGGATGCTGAAGGAAAACGCCAGGGTAGGTGGCATATTAAAGACCTTAAGCCATTCTCTGCTGACCCAATGCTAGTTAAGTTTTTCACGTTCCATTCCCCTTACGATTTACCTAATATTTTTTGTTCTCACCATCAATTAGTAACTTTAATTGCTTATTCCCTCTCTCATACAGTATATAATCTCTTACACGTTTAACTTTACTTACTTTAAATTAGCTATCTTTTTCTTTTGGTTGACTTTTCCTTGACCATACCGTTACTTATATATCACTTCATTCTCTACACCCCCCAATATAACTCTGTTGTTCCATTTAATCAACCCTCGAACTTTTCCTACTGCATATTATTTGGTTTTTAGTATTTTTCTTACGTCATTTAATTTTGTGTGGTAATTGTCGTAACTTTGGTTGAAATAACTCATTGAATTTTTATGATTGGTTTTAGCTGATGTTGACTGGATGTTTTTCTTCTTTGGACTCACATAGGAGACGCGGCCTATGCCATTGTAAGAAATAGTTCATATTCGCAGTTGCAAAAAACTAGGATTATCTATTCCACGTGTTTTTCCTTTAAATTATTACAGTCGCCCACATTATACTACATCATTATTTTTTTTTCCTTTTCTACTAAATCAACATAACTCATAAACATTTTTTTTCATTGTTTTTTATTGAACTTTGTGGTGAGGTGCTATTGCTTCTTATTGATATCTTATTAAATTCTCGGTTGTTTCAGCATATTGGAACAGTGTACCTGTATTTAACTGCTTACAATGGGACATTTTTGTGTCTTTAGGATGCTACCGTTTTGAAAAACTACCTTAAAACTGTTTTTGTGTGAATGTATCTGTAATGATACCTTTAAGTTGTTGTGTCAACTTTTGTCTGATTTTCTTATCGTAGTGGATGCACCCAAATGCCTTTGCCGGCCCCTCGTGCCGTTTCTTGTAAACGGACCTGCTTCACAGGTTTCTCTTTTTAGAGGGCACGAGACAATCCCTATTTAACGGCTCTACCGGAGCCACTCTATCTTTACCTTTATCCATTGTCTTTGGTAATAACTAGGCCAATACCTTTGTCTTGTTTATTATCTTTGATAATACCCTTAGTTTTAATATCGTTATCTTACCGATTACCTATAATAATAACCTTAGTTTTAGTATCGTTATCTTACCGACCTACATTAGTAATAACTTTTGTTTAAATTCGCATTATCTTACCCGTTATCTTTAGTAATAACTTTTGTTTAATATTGCGTTACCATACCTACTATCTCTAATAATAATTTTAGTTTAAATCGCGTTATCTTAGCTAGCATCTCAAATAATAACTAAAGCTTGATACCGTTATCTTATTCATTACCTTTGAGGATAACAATTTAAGCTTAATATCATTATCTTATCTATTATCTTTAACAACAATTTGAGATCTTGTCTTATCTTTTTATCTTCCTAACGTGTGGTATCTATGACCAGACATGTGAATAATTTTCTTGAAATTTGAGTGAAAAAGCTAGCCTGATATAGAAATGTAATTTGTTAGGTTAGCCATATAAGGAGTTAGTAGGGTGGTACTTTTGGTAAATTTGTTGATTCACAACTATGTCATGGACAAGTTTTAATGTGTATCGTTAGTAAGCCAAAATACCAGTAACAAAATTTGCTAGAGTGTAGAGTGACTCACTCTATGAACATTTTTAAATTTGGGCACTTCTTGCCAATAAAGAACAGTTTCGATGCAACACTCATGTGTGTTTGCACGTAAGAACTTTAATGTTAGCTTTAGTTTAGATAGGTTAGGCGACTTGTCGCATCTGTGTTAATTTAAGTAGTGTTTCATGCTCCCCGACAAATTTGTGCTGTCGATTATTAGTGTAGTCAAAAACAATGGGGCTACCTATTCCGTTTCCTGGTAATTTGGTAGACGTGTTATCGGTCAAAAAACCAGGTGGCGTCTTATATAAACATTTTGTAGGTTTTAAGTTAGGTTTTACGTAGGGTAGTTAGGATTTAGATTTTAAGCTGTTACTGTGCTAACAGACTTTTTCTTTTTTTTAAGTTTTTCTTTTGTGGCTTTGTCGCGATTGTTACGTGCCAATCAAATTGGCCCTTAAACATGTCTTAGGATAATTTTGATGTGCGGAAGTTTCGCGCCATAATTTCAAAAGACGCGGTGCGCGTATTTCCGTCACGTCAATAGTGGGTTGGACGAATAACTTCTAGCAGACGTGAAAAAAGACAAAAGTGGGGACAAGTTTCCGTTAGAGGCTTGAACGTGGGTTTTTGCTTTTGATCTTCAAGGAGTGTGGTCGTGTCAGGTATCGTATCGTGCCTTATCTTTACCTATGTAGTTTTCCTTGCTTGCTTGTCTTTGTTTGTCGCCCCTTGTACCATGTTCCCGTCATCCCCTGCATAGGTAGGTGACAATTTGAGCCGTAGGCAAACCGTACTGCACGACCCTGGATGAAAGAGCCCCATGATTGCCGGAGCTGGTCCGAACGCTTTGGAAGAGCGTCGGGCGTACCATCTTTAATCCCTCCGGGATGGAGCCCTGATGGACTTTAATAGAGGCCTACTTTAGCTCAACCCCGCAGGACGTTCGGATTTCTGATGTAAGTAGTCCATTATCTAATTTGTTCGCTGTATTATCTATTGTCTTATATGTATATAAATTTCCGATTATTGCGCAATATAAATTGTGCATTGGTGACGTCATTGGCAGTTGGGCGCGCAAATCTGTAATAAGGTTGGCGTTACCAACAGCCCATGGAGTCGCTTTTTCATCACGCTTGCGCGATGTATTTATCGACTTTTTAACTGTAATTATCGACTTTTTAATTCTAAGAATTATCGTTATTTTTAAATTGTAAGAACTAATGTCTATGAACATGAAATTATTATGCGGAATAAACCCCATTCTTTAAGAGGTCCTACCCCATCCCATTTGCTTACCGAGAAAAAGTTAAAAACCAAATGCAAACAATGTTAGATGAAGAAGTTATCGCTCCCTGTAAGTCCGAATACATATCTCCGTTAGTAACGGTACAAAAAATAGACAAAACCCCAAGGGAATGTTTAGATGCCCGCTTTTTAAATTCCCGCATGGTTAAAGATCATGTATTGCCTTCATCACCCGAAGAGTTGCTGGCTAAGTTTGGTAGGGGTCGAGTAGTTTCGACATTAGACATGACGGCGTTGTATTGGCAAATTCTGATTAAACAGGAACACCGCCAATATACAGGATTTTTATATGAAAACACCACATACTGTTTTATTGTTCTTCCATTTGAACTCTCTACAACAGTTGCCAATTTTATCCAGTGCTTAAGCAAGGTTCTAGGACCTGAATTTGAGGGGTTTGTTTTAAATTATGTCGATGACCTCCTTGTTTTTTCAGTCTCTCCCGAGGATCATTTAATTCATCTTGAGAAGGTATTTCGGAGATTTTTAGAAAGTATTCTTACTATAAAATTGCAAAAGTCGCATTTTGACCAGCGCGAAGTCGAGTTTATAGGGCACATTATTTCAAGCACCGGTATTCGTATAAATCCAAAACGCATTGAGAGTATCCAGAAGTTTCCTGTACCACGTAATATCCAGGAACTGAGAGCTTTCCTGGAATTTGTAAACTATGAACGCAGATTTTGTGATAACTTTGCTGGACTTACCGTCCCGCTACTAAAATTACTTAGGAAAAATTGTAAATGGGAATGGGATAACGAATGCATGATTGCATTCAAGAAAGTTAATGAAGCATTTCTTCAAGTTACTACTGTGGCACACCCAGATTTCAATAAATGTTTTTATATTCAATCTGATAGTTCAGATCAGGCGGTAGGTGCAGTTCTGTACCAATTAAACAGTGATAATAATCACCAAATTATTGCATTTGCAAGTCGAGCGTTGAGGGGGGCTGAAGTGCACTATAAAATTATCGAAAAGGAAGCTCTTGCGGTTATTTTTGCACTAAAGCAATGGCGCACATTAGTGCTGGGTCAAAGTTTAATAATTATCACGGATCATAAGGCATTACTCTTTTTGCTGACGATGAGGTTAACTACGGAAAGGCTGGCTCGATGGGCACTTTATGCTCAAGAGTTCGACTTTCAAATACAGTATTGTCCAGGAAAAGACAATGTATTAACGGACACGTTATCTAGATATCCAATTTAAAAAAAATGGGAAGGGTGTTGTAGATTGTAAGGAATTAACCTTGGGGGTAGCCTTCATGCGATTAACGCAAGAATTTCGACAATTAAAAAACAATCTCAAAACAATATGCCAGGAGCAACGGAAAGAATCGTGGATTAGTAAAATAATGAAGCTATTGGAGGGAGATGACTATAGTAGTGAAAGAGAGAGCATTTAATGGTTTCAAATACATAAAGGAATTTTATTTAAAAAGGGTGACGTTAATTCGCCCGGCTGGAGACTATGTGTGCCGCGTAATTAAATACAGGGTTTAATTCTTCAGCAATATGTAGATGGGGGCCATTTCGGCTACAAGAAGGTATATGCTCACCTAAGGGAACTGTGGTATTGGCCGAAAATGTGTAAACATATTCGACATGTTGTGAGGGCATGTGAGCTGTGCCAAAAGACAAAATGTTCCAAAGGTATGGCAGGAACGGTGAATTCGGTTATTCCTAAGGGGCCTGGCGAACTTGTGTGTCTGGACCTTATGGGGCCCTTATCTAGGTTAAGGGGGGTGCGGCCTACCTCTTAGTCGTTGTTGACGCATTTACACGATTTGTAAAATTATATTCTCTGAAAAGGCCTACCGCTCGTGCCATTGTAAATCGTCTCATTAACGATTATTTTGTAACTGTACAAACCCCTCGAGCAATTCTGTTCGACAACGGGACACAATTCAAATCCAAGTTGTTGTTTGACTAGGGTAGAGGAGTGTCTTAACAGGGCCATATACAGTGTTACAGGGTATGCTCCTGTAGTTTTGCAATTTGGTAAAGGTACAGAAAACAATATTAAACAAATTATTGAATTTCCGCAGCATCATTTTCCAATACGGTCACAAGATCAAATTATACAGTTGGTTTATGAACGGCTTATTTCAAAAGCAACCAAATATAAAGTAAAGGCGGAAAGGATCAAAGGTCCTACATCTTTCAAGGAGGGGGATAGCGTTCTTGTACGGACCCATCCCATGTCGTCAGCCATAGATGCGTGTATTGCAAAATTTATTTTGCTGTACGAGGGCCTTATACTGTTAAACGGGTTGTAGGGCCTAACTCGTATGAACTTGTAGATGATAAAGGCCGCTATAAGGGCAGACAAAATATTAAAAATCTTAAGGTATTTCATACCATGGAAAATCCTGAGTTATTGTAAGATGTATTTAGGCTAAAATTATTTAGTATTGGTGTATTAAGGGGATTTTGCTTGTTTTCATTTCTTTGGGTTGTGTTGTATATTTGTATTAAAATAGCGCTGTTGGGAATACCGCTTACTATTTTAATAGGGGGGGTAGTGTTGTGCTCTGCGCCACTGTAACCGCGTTGTATATATGTAATTTAGAGAGATGGAAGGCGGCGATGGCTAGGAGTTAATCGGGGATAGTGGGAGTGACGTTTTGATGGTGAAAGGTGAATGATTATCTTAATTCACCGACCACGTTAATGACTATTAAGATTTACGTATTATAGATAGTTTAAATTGCAGCTCAATGTACCAATTTATTATAATTTTATTCGATACCCTTGCTATTGCTAATAAATGTTTACAGATATCGTGAGTCTCATTTTTAGCACAACACACTTACTGAGCTAATACTTCAAATGCCTTCAGTGACTCATTAAATAAAAACTATGGCAGATCATAATGACGATTGTCAGATAGTAAAATAAGTACTAACATATTATTATTATTTTTGGCGTGACATTCTCCTAATAATGATTAAAACATAATTTGAATTAAACGGTTTTTTCTTAAAAACCTTGGAATATCAGAGGGAGATAAGAATACGTTTTTATTTGAAAAGGGTTGCTCTTTCAGATTTCGAAGTACGCTAGATGTAGATGGTAAAAAGTTATGGCTAATTAATCATAAATAAAAAGGTTGTAAGTAGCGCCGTCTATGGCCAAAGTCAAAAATAGTATCATATCTTTTTTCTATGTACCCAAAAACAGATGCCAATTTTTAAGTCTATAACCCGAAAATTTTCAGAATAATGCCAAAAAATTGAAATAAAATTATAATCTTCAAAACCATGTACTTCTTAAGTCTTAAGCCATCAATATTTGGAAAAGAAAAGTTTGACTCTATGCTCATTATTTGTTAAACCGTTATCCCATTGTTAATGAAACACCATAGAACTCGGTTACCTGAGGGAGAAATACTAATGGTTGTTGGAAATCTTGGAATTAAAAACTGAGTACTTATATGTAACGTTCTAAACCCAATATTACAAACTTTTAAATGTTAATTATGTGTGTTTTGGTAATTAGACTGTGATTAAGTGAAAATAATTATTTTGTTGGACTTATCACTGATTTTAGATGCCAGATTTATTAATAATATTTAGGGTAATAAAAGTATCAAATTAACATATTTTGGAAAGGACAATGATATAGCACAAAGTTAATACTTAACTGTTTTTTTTTTATTATGAACGACATTGCCAATAATTTAGGATTGTAAATTGTAACGTGTTGATTTTCTTTGCTTTCAACACTTACTATTTTTGTATTGTCGAGCGCATCTTTAATAAACGCTCTATATATAAATTTTCCTCTTGTACAAATCTATATTAGTTTAAGTTGTCAAGCATTTGTCTATTATTTATTAGATGATTTAAATTGATTGGTTACTAATTAAAGAGTGGTGCCTGTTGTAGTCCCTACTCTTTACATTATCGGCAACACGACAGAACTTTGTCTTCGATCGTGAACAACGTAAGTAAAAGTACATACGCCATTTTTGCAAGGTGCTACGAGTAGGGTATAATTGGCAATCCTGGAACCTCATTTGCTCCCAAATCCCTCATTTGCTCCCACATTTACATGTAAATCCCCATAAGGAGCAAATGAGGAGGAGCGACTCTTTCCTTCCTCATTTGCTCCCACATCTAAACCAAATAGTTTTCTTCGACTAACCATTTTTCATCTGAACCAAAAAGTTTTCTTCGACTAGCCATTTTTTTATCTTTCATCTGAACCAAATAGTTTTCTTTGTCTAGCCAATGCATCTTTTGAGATAAACCTATCTTGTTTGGTATCAATTAACATTAGAATTTTCTCAGCTACCCGAATCTCTAGGAATTTTTTCGATATCATCACCCCCAAGGGAGCTACCCTCATTTTAAGATTTCTTACCTGTAGCGACTTTTGAGCGTTCTTATAAATTTTTTTAAGCTGCCCAAATCTCTTTCAATTTTTTAGATAGCGCAATCCCCAAGGGAGCTACCCCAATTTTAAGATTTTTTTATCAATGTTGATTTCTAATCACCTCTCCTTTTCAATATCTACACTCCTTTAACCAACAATAATAAGAACACAAAAGTTTAATATTTTATTTTTATCCGATTTACAGTTTAATAAACTAATTACATTTTTTACAAAGTATTTTGTTTGTGTAGCCGAATCCAAGCAGGTTAACCTGTAACAAAAAAAGATTAATGGGTTGTTTAAATAGAGCTATAATAAAAAGAGATTAAAGTAAAAGAGAGGAAACGTGTTTTCAGTCAATAAGACATATTGTTGTTAATCCAACAATATGTTTTACCGTCCGGCGAGACCACGTGGAGGTAAACACATATCGCCGGGAACAAAGGAAATTTTAAGGATGGGGGAGGGTAGATATGCTTATAACTAACTTACATACTATATATACACAATAAAATATAAACAACTATCTAATATCCTTATGCCCCCATGCATATGTGGAAGTACTACCAGGGATGACGTACCTTTGTCATCTTCTGCCGATAAACTAATTTTATTAATTAATTGGGTGTACAAATCGTGTTTTTTACTCCGAATACATACCATGCTATGCATAAGGGCACAAGAATTATTATGCACAATGTCCTTAAAACTATCCACACTAATCCCAGCCACCACACCACGCGATACCCCCTTGATCTTTTTAATCGTGTCCTTCTCACTAATGATGCAATACGACTTGGCCCTAGTCCCAACAAATTGTAACACCAAGTCGCCGTTGAACTCGTCTTTAAACTTGCCGGGAATCTTTTTGTTCACAAGAGGCATATTGTATTTATTGTCTCGAGGGTAGTCACTAGTATTGAAATTGTTAATGTTTGCACTGATATCACTATACAAGTCTTTTGTTTCTATACTATACACTAAAGAGTCAGTGTCTGTGTAAAGTAGTGAGAGTTTGGCTCCATACAAATGTTTCATGGTGTTATAATGAAAATCATACATGAGGGTCTTTGAAATATCTAAAACTGAAAACCTGCATATATAGGCTTGTTGTAAGTGACTTTTACCCTATCCATCTGTATAATAACCAAATCCTCACCTAGCACTAAACTACTGTTAAAGTTCGGGCGGGCGATAAGTCCACTCGCGCACAATTTTTGTCCATCGTGTTCCCACCGGGGTACGATCTTTACATCCACCCTCTTGTCGACATTCTCCATCGTTTTTCCAAAGACTGCGTTATTCATTAATTTGAAAAAGTCTTTTTCAAACGCATTTCTGGCAGATGTCCTAAGGGTGGTGTTCAAATCGATGTAGGGTTTTAACCAAGGCGATTGGTCAAATTCCATGACCCGGTGGACTGCTGTGAGCCGGAGACCATTACGTAGCGCCTGCTGCAGGTTTCTGTAATGTATGACGTAATGACTCTTGTTGAGCAACGTGGCGAGCAGCTTCGGAGTCTTGGTGGATGGTGTTGGGGGTACCATGGTCTGTGGACAAAACGGTAAATCGTTATGAAGACCGTGTAGGTTTTCTGGATACTCCAGATCTACTTCCAGGATGTACCCCTTGTCCCCTGTTACAGATATGTCATCGATGTGGGCTTTCAGGAGGTTAAGCTCTTTCTCTTTCAACCACCGGAATCCGCTTATCGGTAACGGTTGTGACATGGCCCATCCATACAAATTATTAGCATCCAGATACGCCAAGTATATGGAGGGTTCTTCAGAATTAAAATTGTGCATGTACTTATTGTTGGCGTGAGCGTATCGTTGACTGCACTGAGTTAGACCACCACGAATCCCTTTTTTCACAAAGTGATGCATTTCTACATCGGTGAATAGATCCAGTTTAACCCCAGTATGTTTCAGCATGGCGTCCCAGCTTAGACTAGGTGCTGTCATATATTGGCAGGAGTGTGCACGCACAGGGGCGCGCATGGGCAGGTGCGCACGCGCAGGGGCGCGCATGGGCAGGGTGCGCACGCGCAGGTGCGCATGGGCAGCGCCCCTGCGCGTGCGCACCCCTGCCCATGCGCGCCCCTGCGCGTGCGCACCCCTGCCCATGCGCGCCCCTGTGCGTGCACACCCCTGCCCATGCGCGCTGCCCATGCGCACCTGGGTTGAGCTTAGTTATAGTAAGACATTTTTCGAAAGATGGCGCATTCAAGCAATCAGTGGTGCTCCAAACAATCTATTACAAAAGCAGCAGAGGATATCCTGGATGGCTCGAGTTTCTACGCTGCTAGTAAAAAATATAATATACCTAGAACAACGTTATGCAGATATGTTAAAAGGTTGGAGAACGTGAAGAAATTACATAATTCCAACGATGCATCCAGAGATGTTATACCAGAAGTTAAAATACCTATACAGAATTATGATAACTTTGCTATTGCTAATGCAAAAGAGGATGGTAAACATGGTTCATTGTCCCCGTCTAACATACGAGTTATATTCGTGGGATTATCGAGTTGTGGGAAGACCGATGCTTTAATATCTCTGATCTTGCATGAGAACGGTCTTAGATTTCAAAATGTCTTGGCATCCCACCAGCGCTCCAACATAATAAAACAGTATAAAATCTATGTTGTTTTAATATTAATAAGATTTTTGGTGATCCAACGCAGTTTTTTATGCATTCTGATGTACGTCTAAGCACGTCTGTGTCCATGCGCACCCCTGCGCGCGCGCACCCCTGTATTTTTATTGTATCCTAACAATACTAATATATATAAATAAAACCAAAACGTTTGAAACCATAATTATATTTCAATTCAAATACTTAACAAGTACACTACACATAGAAATATATTTTTATTCATTAAAACTAATACACACACAAAAGTCACTCTTTCCTCCTTTTAATTGACAAATATGTAGTATACATTTCCAAATTTGTGTACGATTTTCGTTTGATCTGAGTTCTGTATAGAGTGTAGCTCGTGGAACATTGTAGAGTGTGAGTATCACAATTAAATATCGACCAACTAGTTGGTAGGACAACCTCTAGGTTAGGCAAATTTCCACCAAATTTTCACCACCATATAATAGAAGTTGGTTTTGATTTATATGGCGGTCTTTAATAGATGTATTGCATTGTTAAAAAATTTATAAAGACGACCATAAAATCGCTATCGGCAAAAAATCTTAAAATTGGGGTAGCTCCCTTGGAGGAGATGCTATCTAAAAAATTCCTAGAAATTCGGGTAGCTGAGAAAATTCTAATATTAATTGATACCAAACAAGATAGGTTTATCTCGAAAGATGCATTGGTTAGACGAAGAAAACTATTTGTTAGTTTTGCTTATAAAGCAAAGAGCGAAATTTAGAGGTTTGAGAGCTTTAAAGGGTTATAACTTTCCAAGGGATGGTCCGATTTTAAATCTGTTTGCAGATTCGGGATGTGCGTAAAATTGTAGACTAACAAGATGAATTGCATGTATAAAAAATTTATAAGGACGACCATACTAGAGCGCTCATTGTATGATTAATAAACCCTCCAGCAATTATACGGGAATTTTCTAATGGGTGGCATTGAGCATATCTATTGTATTTTTCAAATCATATAGCTGCTAATTAATAAAAAAGAAAAGGCTACTTTCACTATACGTCATATAATTGTAAAGCAATTAGTTTGTCCTCGTCTACATATTTTCCAACAATTTAGCATTGTGCATGTAATTATGTTAAAACCAGAAAAGTTATGGGTTTTTGCGATATTCTGAGAGAAGCACATTACTGTTTGAAAAAATGATTTTAAATACTAAGCACTTATGGCTTATAAAGAACTCATTTCTAAAATCTCCACGGTTTTTGATTTTTGGAGATGTTTGGTTTAAGCATATGTCATAGACGGGCAAAAATTTTAATAAGATTTGAGAGCTTTAAAGGGGCGTGATCCGATTTCAAATCTGTTTGCAGATTCGGGTTGTGCGTAAGATTCTAAGCTAACAAGATGTATCGCATGACTAAAAAAATTCATAAGAACGCTCAAAAGTTACTACAGGTAAGAAATCTTAAAATTGGGGTAGCTCCCTTGGGGGGTGATGATATCTGAAAAATTCCTAAAGATTCGGGTAGCTGAGAAAAATCTAATATTGATTGATACCAAACAAGATAGGTTTATCTCGAAAGATGCATTGGCTAGATGAATAAAACTATTTGTTAGTTTTGCTTATAGAGCAAAGAGCAAAATTTAGAGGTTTGAGAGCTTAAAGTGTAACTTTGTAAGGGATGGTCCGATTTCAAATCTGTTAACAGATTCGGGATGTGCGTAAAATTTTAGACTAACAAGATGTATTGCATGACTAAAAAAATTTGTAAGGACGCTCAAAAGTCGCTACAGGTAAGAAATCTTAAAATTGGGGTAGCTCCCTTGGGGAATGAAGCTATCTAAAAAATTCCTAGAGATTCGGGTAGCTGAGAAAATTCTAATATTAATTAATACCAAACAAGATAGGTTTATCTCGAAAGATGCATTGGCTAGACGAAGAAAACTATTTGGTTCAGATGAGTGTGGAATTGAGGGATTCTCCTCATTTCCGCCTTATGGGAATATACTTGTAAATGTGTGTGGCAATGTGGATGTGTGTGGAAATGTGAGATGAATCTCCTCATTTGCTCTTTATGGAAGTCACGAACGTGAAAGTTAAAGTAGTACATCCGATAATTATAGATGTAGTGCGTAAGCAAGAAGCTAATTGATTTTCACCGACATGAATAGACTGGTATGAAATGTTACTCAAGGTTCAACGACGCTGGGTTTTTAAAAGTAAACTAGCTAATTATACCAACCGGGTATAAAAGCACCGTGCGATACAATATCATTTAGTTTCTGTTTAGTCTTTGACTAGTCACAACTGTTAAAAGTCTTTGACCAGTTTTAATTTCTTTATAGAAAAATGGCTTCCTTTACTTGTGATGTGTGTGGTACAGCTTTCTCAAGAAGCAACAATTTAAAACGACACCAGCTCCAACAACATGGATCGGTGCCAGATCAAAAGACTGAGTTGTTCGCCTGCGATATGTGCCTGGCATCCTTCTCGCGGAGGGACAACTTGAAACGTCACAAGGATGCCGAGCATGGTGTGGTGGAACCAGTTGCAGACCCATCCGGTGTTAAGCGATCGGCTGCGCCGACAGTTGGGGGACCTACCCCCAAAAGATTGCGGAGATGCGTTGAGTGCGATGTGGATGTTGCCAACCTGGCATCCCACCAGCGCTCGAACGAGCACAAAGCTAATGCTAGTCGCGTCCTGGATGGGGGTGTAGAAGTGGTAGCGACCGCATTCAAAAGTCGAATCGCTACATACAGAATTAATAATGTCGACTCTACAAGTATGTATTTTTTATAAGTATTTGTGTTTTAACTTAGTTATTTCTAGGTCTGTTGGAATTCTTGCAAAATCAACTGAAACGATTTGTAAGCTTAGTCGGGAAACAGCGGGCAATCCACACCTCCCTAAAGGTGAACCTGGAGGTGTTTGGTGGGTACACCAAGATGGCTGCGGCAGAAGGTGTTGACGACGTGAAATCCTTCAACACCCGAAATGTTGTGGTCACCTCATCCAACAACCTAGGAAATGTCTACGACTCCTTTGTGGAGAGGATGTCAGCTAAGTCAGACGAATTTCAAGAACGAGATTCTGGTAAGTTTTGAAAAATTATTAATTTTTTCTAATTTTTAAATTTTAGGTTGGACGTTGAAAAATGTGTTATACTTGGAGGTAAATATTAACGAGTATAAACCTCTTCGTGGGGGGTTCTACATTGAGCTTCCCAAATGGATAAGGGAGAAACATGCCGTTGTTAACGTGCAGAACAAAGATGACGCATGCTTTGCCTGGAGCGTTGTAGCAGCCCTACACCCCACTGATTTCAACCCTCACAGAGTGTCTAGTTATCCGCACTACTCGACTGTACTCGAGCTAATAGGAGTGCAGTTCCCGATGCCCATAAAGGATATACCAAAATTCGAGGAGCAGAATGCTATAAGCATTAACGTGTTTGGTGTAGAGGGCAAGTCGATTGTGGGGCCGCTTCACTTCACCAAAAGAAAGAGGGATCAGCACGTCAACCTCCTTTACATCCAGAATGAGAATAACACACACTACTGCTGGATCAAGGATTTGGGGAAGCTAGTGAGAAAACAGCTGTCTAAGCATGACGGGTACAAATGGATTTGCGATGGGTGCCTGATATATTTCCGTTCGGAGGATAAGCTACGCAAACACACCGAACAAGATTGCAACCACGTTACGACAAAGATGCCCAACCACTTCAACAACATATTGGAGTTTACGAACGTGCACAAGCAAATGAGGGTGCCGTTTGTTATATACGCGGACTTTGAAAGCGTGTTGAAGCCCATTTCTTCGGCAGCACAGGATCCCTCCGGCTCCTTTACTAACAGCACCCACCAACACGAACCATACAGCTTCGCATACTACATTAAATGCTCTTACGATGAGAATCTGGATAAGTTTCAATTGTACAGGGGGCCTGAAGCTGCTAAAGTTTTTATGGAGAAGTTAAAGGAGGAAGCCCGCAGATTGGGGATTATCTTAAAAAACAATGTGCCGATGACAGCGTTGGAGCCTTTAGACGAATTGTTATTCCACATGGTTGACGATTGCGGTATCTGCAAGAAACCATTGGGAGACGATCGAGTAAGGGATCACTGCCATCTTACAGGGAAATTCCGCTTCGCAGCACATCGCCAATGCAACATCCAATACCGGATGCCAAATTTCATACCGGTCATATTCCACAATTTAAGTGGGTATGATTCCCATTTTATTGTGAAGGAATTGGGATGCGATAAGGAGCGTGTTACAGTGATCCCAAATAATAAGGAGCGGTTCGTATCGTTCACAAAGTATGTGAGGTTATATGGCGAAGAACCAGACGTAGAAGAAGATGACGATGATGAAACCGATAATTCCACGGTACAGCTGCGATTCATCGATTCCCTGCGTTTCATGGCATCGTCCCTGGATAAGTTGGTGAAAAATTTGGAATGCGAGCAGTTTGTTGAGATGAGGAAGTGTTTCCCCGACGACATACAGTTTTCATTTCTACGCAGAAAGGGTGTGTTCCCGTACAGGTATGTGACAGACGCTTCAGCGTTAAATAGGTCAAGTCTACCACCCCGAGAGGATTTCTATAATGATCTCACGAATACTGTGATTTCGTTGTCTGAGTACGATCACGCTCAGAATGTATGGAACGCCTTCCACATATGCACACTCGGCGAATATAGTGATCTCTACTTGAAAACAGACGTTTTATTATTAGCCGACGTGTTCGAAAATTTCCGGGGTGTGTGCTTGAAAACCTACGACTTGGATCCCTGCCAATATATGACAGCACCTAGTCTAAGCTGGGACGCCATGCTGAAACATACTGGGGTTAAACTGGATCTATTCACCGATGTAGAAATGCATCACTTTGTGAAAAAGGGATTCGTGGTGGTCTAACTCAGTGCAGTCAACGATACGCTCACGCCAACAATAAGTACATGCACAATTTTAATTCTGAAGAACCCTCCATATACTTGGCGTATCTGGATGCTAATAATTTGTATGGATGGGCCATGTCACAACCGTTACCGATAAGCGGATTCCGGTGGTTGAAAGAGAAAGAGCTTAACCTCCTGAAAGCCCACATCGATGACATATCTGTAACAGGGGACAAGGGGTACATCCTGGAAGTAGATCTGAGTATCCAGAAAACCTACACGGTCTTCATAACGATTTACCGTTTTGTCCACAGACCATGGTACCCCCAACACCATCCACCAAGACTCCGAAGCTGCTCGCCACGTTGCTCAACAAGAGTCATTACGTCATACATTACAGAAACCTGCAGCAGGCGCTACGTAATGGTCTCCGGCTCACAGCAGTCCACCGGGTCATGGAATTTGACCAATCGCCTTGGTTAAAACCCTACATCGATTTGAACACCACCCTTAGGACATCTGCCAGAAATGCGTTTGAAAAGACTTTTCAAATTAATGAATAACGCAGTCTTTGGAAAACGATGGAGAATGTCGACAAGAGGGTGGATGTAAAGATCGTACCCGGTGGGAACACGATGGACAAAAATTGTGCGCGAGTGGACTTATCGCCCGCCCGAACTTTAACAGTAGTTTAGTGCTAGGTGAGGATTTGGTTATTATACAGATGGATAGGGTAAAAGTCACTTACAACAAGCCTATATATGCAGGTTTTTCAGTTTTAGATATTTCAAAGACCCTCATGTATGATTTTCATTATAACACCATGAAACATTTGTATGGAGCCAAACTCTCACTACTTTACACAGACACTGACTCTTTAGTGTATAGTATAGAAACAAAAGACTTGTATAGTGATATCAGTGCAAACATTAACAATTTCGATACTAGTGACTACCCTCGAGACAATAAATACAATATGCCTCTTGTGAACAAAAAGATTCCCGGCAAGTTTAAAGACGAGTTCAACGGCGACTTGGTGTTACAATTTGTTGGGACTAGGGCCAAGTCGTATTGCATCATTAGTGAGAAGGACACGATTAAAAAGATCAAGGGGGTATCGCGTGGTGTGGTGGCTGGGATTAGTGTGGATAGTTTTAAGGACATTGTGCATAATAATTCTTGTGCCCTTATGCATAGCATGGTATGTATTCGGAGTAAAAAAACACGATTTGTACACCCAATTAATTAATAAAATTAGTTTATCGGCAGAAGATGACAAAAGGTACGTCATCCCTGGTAGTACTTCCACATATGCATGGGGCATAAGGATATTAGATAGTTGTTTATATTTTATTGTGTATATATAGTATGTAAGTTAGTTATAAGCATATCTACCCTCCCCATCCTTAAAATTTCCTTTGTTCCCGGCGATATGTGTTTACCTCCACGTGGTCTCGTTGGACGGTAAAACATATTGTTGGATTAACAACAATATGTCTTATTGACTGAAAACACGTTTCCTCTCTTTACTTTAATCTCTTTTATTATAGCTCTATTTAAACAACCCATTAATCTTTTTTGTTACAGGTTAACCTGCTTGGATTCGGCTACACAAACAAAATACTTTGTAAAAATGTAATTAGTTTATTAAACTGTAAATCGGATAAAATAAAATATTAAACTTTTGTGTTCTTATTATTGTTGGTTAAAGGAGTGTAGATATTGAAAAGGAGAGGTGATTAGAAATCAACATTGATAAAAAATCTTAAAATTGGGGTAGCTCCTTGGGGATTGCGCTATCTAAAAATTTAAAGAGATTTGGGCAGCTTAAAAAATTTATAAGAACGCTCAAAAGTCGCTACAGGTAAGAAATCTTAAAATGAGGGTAGCTCCTTGGGGTGATGATATCGAAAAATTCCTAGAGATTCGGGTAGCTGAGAAAATTCTAATGTTAATTGATACCAAACAAGATAGGTTTATCTCATAAGATGCATTGGCTAGACAAAGAAAACTATTTGGTTCAGATGAAAGATAAAAAATGGCTAGTCGAAGAAAACTTTTGGTTCAGATGAAAATGGTTAGTCGAAGAAAACTATTTGGTTTAGATGTGGAGCAAATGAGGAAGGAAAGAGTCGCTCCTCCTCATTTGCTCCTTATGGGGATTTACATGTAAATGTGGGAGCAAATGAGGGATTTGGGAGCAAATGAGGTTCCAGGATTGCCAATTATACTCTACTGCTACGGAATAATGAATTTGGCATAGCGGCCGTACAATTTATAATCCTACACTTTTGGTGGATCTCCGTACACTTTATTTACGGTGAAAATATTTATATAGAATTTTGGCTGGTGCATGGGTTTTCACTGTTAAACAGATATCTGGTCTGGATTGATAAACATAGGCATATGCTCGTTTAGCAAATTGGTTTTGCTGTAATTTTTAAAGGAAGCTGATAGTCGTGTTGTTAAGTAAACACGAATCGTAAGTTAAGATAATAAATACATTTAACTAATTTTTATTCCTTTAGGGTTTCTTATTTACGTTCTTATTTTCGTTCTTATCTTCGCTTTTATTCTCGTATTAGTTTTGCCGTATCTTTATGGGTAAATTTAGTTCATGCTGGACAGATGTATAGGATTTCCTGCTGTTGTGTTTGAAGAGTACACTATCCCACATTGGTTATCGTATGAGCGATTAAACCTGAAGAATTCAACTTTTAATTTAAATGGATGAATAATATTCAGTTATGAGCATTACGGAATTTGATGGTTATTTGGCGTTATCCGTGCATGCATCTTAATTTGGAAGGACTTCGTATTTTTATATCCTTTATAAATAGTAATCTGGTGGTAGTGTTATTCAAATACTTAATTTTGCAGTTTTATAAAGTCCGTTAATTTTATTTATGAAATTGAAAATAACATCAAATTTATAGTTAAGATTTTTCACTATAACATTTATTTAAAACGTCAAAGCTTTCCCTTTTGTAAAAGGTTTATATTGGAAAGTTGTTCCAAGATCGGGTTTGCTTCTAATATAAATTACTGGTTTCTGTGTACACATACGAATAGCATATTTTTTTTTGTAGAGACTACTACCTACAAAAGCAAAGGTAAAGGTAAATTTTTATAAAAGTTCTCCAAGATTTTACCTTGCGTGAATTGATATTGTTGATTGGTATAAATTGGTTATTGATCCAATATATATATATATATATATATATATATATATATATATATATATATATAAAAACATATAAGCTCATGGACTAGTCTAATATAATAGTTTTTTCGATAAAATGTTACGGTACAATTGGGATATTTTAGTCCAAAAAATTAAAACGAAATAATATTTTGCATATATTTAATTACAAATCGACGTTTCGGCAAGGGTTGTTGCCTTTATCAAGATTCTACAAAAGGAAAAGCAATCAATACAGTCATCAAAAAATTTTCGTTATAAAAAAATTACTTGCTTAATTGTTAATGCATAAATAATAAAATTATAAAAACAACCCTACACATCAGGGTTGTTGTTAGTCATAAATGGATAAAATAAAATATAAAAATAAAAATATTGGAGCACTAAAAAGAGGATTATTTAAAGTTAATTAATAAAATTACTTGTTCATAGAGTAAACGACCAACTATGAATGAATTAATATAAAACCAGTCTGATAAGAGGGCGTGTTCCACATTTTGTACAAATATTAGGTAAATAATATGCGCTCTGGCCTTCACATCATTGTTGAAAATTAAAAGTTGACTTTGCAAATTCTGTACAGATTGGAATATATGGGATGCAAATTTTGGGTGTCCTGCCTAAAATTTAACGAATTAACTGCATTTCTTATATAATATGCCTCCAAAAAAAGCCTAAGCTTATGATTAGCTTCAGAATCTAAAATTCGAACTTCATCATAATTTGGGGTGTGATGAGTCATATTTATATGTTGTGAGAGGGCGCAGCTGTTCTTCCCCTTAATATCAGATCCCCAAAAAAAGCAATTATCTAACACTAGTTCTGTACCTGGAAAATACTATGGTCTTCCTAAGATCCACAAACAAAATGTTCCGCTACGTCCTATAATCAGTACTTTGAATACACCCACTTATCAATTAGCAGTTTTTTGTGCAAAAATTTTGCAATTATCCTTTCCTTTGAAGAATTATAATACCAAAGACACTTTCACCTTTGTGAATCAATTCCGAAATTTTCAATTACCGCAAGACCATGTTCTATTTTCATTGGATGTATCATCGTTATTCACTAACATTCCTCTGGATTTGGCCCTTGATATAATTAAGGATAAATGGGATGACATAAAACCACATACTACCCTTACAAAATCATTGTTCATTGCAACTATTACTCTAATTTTCAAGAACACCTACTTCGTTTTTCAAGGTGTATACTATTTGCAAAAATTTGAAACTCCAATGGGCTCCCCTTTATCTCCGGTTATAGCCCAAATAGTTATGGACCATCTACTTGAAGCTGTTATTCCTAAGTTGGATTTCAACATGGTTTTTTTGGTGAAGTACGTTGACGATATTATTTGTTCCGCTCCAATTAATAAAATTGAACATCTCTTAGAATGCTTCAATGCTTTCAACCAACATCTGCAGTTTACTTATAAAAAGGAAACTGAAAGAAAAATTCCATTTTTGGACACTTTAGTCATCAGAGACTTCACCAATAAGCTGATCTTTGATTGTTATAAAAAACCTACTAGCTCTGACAGGTATGTCAATTATTTTTCCAATCACTCGTTTAGTCATAAGATTAATACAGCTTTGGCACTAAAACACCGGATACAATTGATAGCGGAACCACAATTTAAGAAAAATAATCTAATGCTACTCGAAACTACTTTGTGTAACAACGGTTATCCCAAGCAATTAGTAAGGAAGTTGCTCTACACTACTTTTTGTCTGAACAATACTGAACGACCTAATAACGTTTCGTTCAAGAAGCTACCGTATATTCAAACTTTAACGCCTCTTTTGGCAAGAATTTTGAGACAACCAGACATTAAAATAGCGTTTAGTTATGAAAAATCTGTAGGAAACTTTTTCACTAAGCTGAAAGATAAGACGGAAAAAATGTTAAGTAGCAACACTATTTATAAAATAACGTGTTCCTGCAATAAGACATATGTGGGTAATTCTAGTCAGTGGTTGAAAAATAGACTAATTCAACATAAGTCAGATGTAAAATTGGGGAAGAACAGCTGCGCCCTCTCACAACATATAAATATGACTCATCACACCCCAAATTATGATGAAGTTCGAATTTTAGATTCTGAAGCTAATCATAAGCTTAGGCTTTTTTTGGAGGCATATTATATAAGAAATGCAGTTAATTCGTTAAATTTTAGGCAGGACACCCAAAATTTGCATCCCATATATTCCAATCTGTACAGAATTTGCAAAGTCAACTTTTAATTTTCAACAATGATGTGAAGGCCAGAGCGCATATTATTTACCTAATATTTGCACAAAATGTGGAACACGCCCTCTTATCAGACTGGTTTTATATTAATTCATTCATAGTTGGTCGTTTACTCTATGAACAAGTAATTTTATTAATTAACTTTAAATAATCCTCTTTTTAGTGCTCCAATATTTTTATTTTTATTTTTTATTTTATCCATTTATGACTAACAACAACCCTGATGTGTAGGGTTGTTTTTATAATTTTATTATTTATGCATTAACAATTAAGTAAGTAATTTTTTTATAACGAAAATTTTTTGATGACTGTATTGATTGCTTTTCCTTTTGTAGAATCTTGATAAAGCCAACAACCCTTGCCGAAACGTCGATTTGTAATTAAATATATGCAAAATATTATTTCGTTTTAATTTTTTGGACTAAAATATCTCAATTGTACCGTAACATTTTATCGAAAAAACTATTATATATATATATATATATATATATATATATATATATATATATAAGTATAAAATAGGTAGTTTCTCGAACGGTAGTAATATATATAGATCTGTTGGTTTCTTGGGATGCACTCGTTCGTAAAATAAGAACTATAATGTCAAATTGTAACGTTTATTCTGACGTTTCGGCATGAATATTTTGCCTTAATCATAGACTAAAATATGATGAATTTAGTTTTGTAAGTTTAAAAACAGTATAGCTAATCTACTTACATAATTACCATGACTTAAAGAACTTCTACATTTAAAACTAATACATAAATTACAGTTATAACTTTTGACAATTATGAAAACAATAACAAATATTTACAAAAGCTAACTATGTGTACAATGCTAATTTTAGTAAAATAAAAATTATAAAAGAAAAATAGAAAGAGCTTAAATAACTAATATGAGGTTGTAAATTTTATAAAATTATTAGTTAGTGATAAGTATAACGATTGAAATTGACTTGAAATTAGAAAATATGAAGGAAACGTAAAAAAAAGGGGGTGGGGTAAGATTTTAGGAACGAAATGTTTGTTTTATTAGTGGAATCTAAATTAACGGTCTGTGAAAGTGAATATTATTAAATTTATATAGCGAAGAATATACTATATTTAAGTTGTTGGTATCCTGTTTGCTGTTGAGTGGGTTAGGTTGTTGTAGAATGTGAAAGGATTCCAGGAATAGTCTTTTGTGGTAGTTGTTTTCAATGTCTAAAATTTTGGTGTCTTCGAATTTAGCAGTGTGATTTGTTGCATGTAAATGTGATGACAAAGCACAACTTAGTTTACCAAGTCTGGCATCACTTTTATGTTGAGTTATTCGATTTTTTAGCCATTGTTTTGACTGACCCACATAAGTCCTATTGCAACTACATTCTACCTTATAAATAACATTACTGCATAATGTTTTTTCGGTGTTATCTTTTAATTTAGTGAATAACCTATCTATTGATTTTTCATAAGTATAAGCTATTAGAATATCAGGTTGTTTCAAGATTTTGGTTAGTTGAGGGGTTAAATTTTGAATAAAAGGTAATTTTCTGAAATTTGTAACTAGTGGTCGGTCTATTGATGAAGTTTGTAGATTATTGGAGTATAAAAACTTCTTTAAAAGAGGTTTTGGGTATGCATTGTTTAGTAAAATATATTCCTACTCTTTTAAGTTGTTTGTAAGTAAATTTGGTTCGCTAATTTTTTGAATACGGCATTTTAAAGCTAATATGGTATTAAGTTTATGAATAAAAGCATGGTTAGAATGATAATTTAAGTATCTACCAGAGTCAGTAGGTTTTTTGTAAATGTCAAAATATAAAGTATTTATGGGAGATCTGAGGACTAACGTATCTAGAAAAGGAATACTGAAATTAATTTCTTTTCGAAAGTGAAAACCAAATTAGTATTGAAGCTATTAAAATATATAAAGTATATTCGATCAAGTGTTCTGGAATGGAACATAAAATGTCATCTACATATTTGACTATAAAGGGCATGTCAAAAGGCAGTAAACTTATGACAGATTCTAACAGATAATCCATTACAATTTGGGCAATAATGGGGGATATAGGTGAACCCATAGGAGTGCCAAAGGTCTGTTGATAAAACTTAGAATTAAAAATAAAGTAAGTGTTATTAAAAATCAAATCACTAGTTGATAATAAAGAACTCAAATTAAGGTTGCAATGTAGTTGAATAACATTCCATTTTTCAGTAATAATTTTAACAAATAATTCTTTGGGGATATTGGTGAACAAAGAACGGACATCTAAAGATACAAGAATATGGTCAGTGGGTAATTGAAAATGCCTATATTTATCGATGAATGTAAACGTGTCTTTAACGTTATAGCCTTCAAGAGGAAAAGAATTTTGTAAGATTTTGAATAAAAAGGTAGCAATATTATAGGTTGGAGTGTCTATACAAGAGATTATGGGTCTTAGAGGTATATTTATTTTGTGGATTTTTGGCAAACCATAATATTTGCCTGGAATGCAATTATTTTTAATTAAAATATCCTTTTCAATTTTGGTGATCATAGAATGTTTGTATAAGAATTTAATGTGATCATTAACTTTATTTTGAATAGTGAAAGTAGGGTCTTTTGTGAGTTTTTTATAGGTAGTTATATCGTCAAGTAATTGATTAGATTTGGTCAGATAATCCTGTTTGTTTAATATAACGGTGACAGAACCTTTGTCGGCTTTTGTTACATAAATGTTGGGGTTATCATTCAAGAATTTCTTGGTCTTATTGTAGATGCGAGTGTTGGTGTTATTTATTTTTTTATATACAGGATTTGTATAAAAATTGGTAATTAAATTGGTAATTCTAGTTCGTAATATTGTTTTTCTTCTGTTGGTTTTTAATAGATTCAATAATTGATTCTATATTAGCTAGTAGTTTACCAATATTGATGTCTGTAGTGGACATTTCAATATTAAAATTGGGTCCTAACGATAAGAAGTTTTTAATGTCATCGGGTATGATTTCGTTACTGTGGTTAACTAACCATTTACCGTTATCTATAAATAATTGTTTGTTGTAGAGTTGAGTTTGCTGCAAAATGTTGATCTTTTTTATGTTTCTATTTTTAACAGATATGAAGAATTTATTATAAGTAATAATTTGTTTGTAATTGAAATTGTTGAAGGTGTTAGGAGGTAAAAATTCTTGAAGATCTTTTTTAATTTGAGAAAGTGTGTTTTTCCAGAAACGAATGTCAGTATGGGTGATTTCTATTTCAATTGATAATATGCGCTTTTGTAAATTTTTGCTAAAGTTATTTATCTTCCTGTTTATACGACTACTTCTACATAATAATAATTGTTGTGTACCACGTAAGGTGTTGAGTATATGGTGAGGTACCAAGTCATATCTTCTGCAATTTTCTAAGAAAGTACCACGGTTGTTTAGATTGGCTAGTTTTTTGTTGATGTATAATGTTAATATACATAGTGTTATTTTGAGCATTAATAATTATTGCTCCTTGAATACCTATGAGTCGTCGTTGCTAGGCTTTTTTTTGTATGAAGGTGATTGAAGACGTCACTTTCAGTATTTTGAGCTTTAGGGTTTCCAGGCAGTCTTCTGGCGCCCTAAATTATCTTAACACCAGTTATTGGCTTCAAGTTTGGTCTCCATGACCCACGACCCAGCCAAATCGAGTTAGCAGGGAAACCTTATCCTATTCCACCGTGTCTGGCGATTGCCTTTTCTCTGGAAGATTGGAAAAGGGGTGTCAAAATGTAAAAAAATCGTGGTAGATTTTTTATAGAGTTTTTCTAAACCTATCGAGAATTCAAATAAATTGTAACAATCCCAGGGTAAGGTTGGATGACAAGCGGCTTTTAGAAAAAGAAAACTCTTAAGACTTTTAGCTAACTGAGCTTTTAACCCACGGTCGCATGAGATTGGGTCAGTGGGTTTATTAAAGTTGAAAAAAAAATAAGATAATGGACGCCACCTAAATTTTTTATAAAGCAACTGACTAAATCAATTTGCTAAAAGGGAAAATTTGGAAACCTAAAAGTTATCTCACCTCTTTAGGAATTAAGTTTAATACCACTTATACGTTACTTACTTTTTTATTGCTCTGACGAAGTTCTAGGATGGCTCTGAAACATAATTACAACTAACAAAGATATCATCTATCTAATAATTCTGTGACTACACGAAGTCCTTAATTTTGTTTCAATACTTATCACTGAATCGTTATATGAATTCCTTCAACGGTCATAAAATCTTTGGGTGAAATTAAATATTCAAAAAATAATGAGTTGAAGAAAAATTGATTCCATATTCTCATATTGAACAATTATGTACATGATAAATGCAACTGAACAAAAGTTAAATACTTATGAATATAATTACTACGTTGTAAAGCTAATTTTTAAATTTTTATTTCTACTGAATTTTAATTGAAGTCTGTATTTTATTAACAATATTTATTTATACTTAGTAGTCCGAAGTAGCGCTACGAGAGACTGTACAAAAGATTCAAATTTTTGTACATGCAATAAAGTATTTGTTAGTTAATCTCAAATTAAAATATGATTTGCTGGAATGAAGGCACACAAACTGAACACCTTGAAATAAGGTTTCGGTAAACAAGATAAGAAATAACATGTAGTTTAAACTTTAAATGCTGCAAACAACATGTTGTCATGATTATCTATACTTATTATCTTTTAATACATAGTTTGACAGAATAATTTCTAAATTTGAACACGTGATTAATGAAATAAAATCATTCTATATATTTTAAATATTATGCCCTTAAAAAGGTTAAGCCTCTTTCTTTTAACAAGTATGCTACTAAATTATTTGTACGGCGAAAAGCTTGCATATAACAGAGTATAAAATAATTTATAACTGAATAATTAAATACATCACATGCAGCAAAAATTTCAGGAAATTAAATGGACTTACCCATCGGCGTCAACGACCTATTAACTTCAAAGCACATGATGCGATGTCACCATTTTGCCAAGTGTCGGCACGTTCCAACAAATCTGCTTACAATTTAAGCACAAAATGAATTTCCATGTTGATAAATTTTAATTAAACATCAGCCAAGTAGAACAACCATAATATTTCATTAAAAATTTTGTAGATAACGGAAGTTGCACTGCAATATACTTTATTATAAATTGTATTTAATTACCTATAAAACAAACCGTTGCAAAGATCAAATTACTTCATGTGTTTGTTGTCTTAGACAACTAAACAAAACTGTTTTGCTTATTTCGGCGCTTACGCCAGGAAAACTTAATGTCCTGGATCATCTCGCCTGTTTAATTAACAGGTCAAGTTAAAGACAAAATTGTTTTCTATCTTAAATTGAGGATAAGTTTCTGGGGAGGCTAGAATATTTTCTCTCAGAGAGATGTACGAAGAATCTAGCTTCTCTAATTTTACTTCAATTAAATCAACAACAGGATCTGGTACTGGCACAGCACGACTGAGACAGTCGGGGACGACATTAAATTTTCCTTTTTAGTGTACCAATTCAAAGGTATGTTGTTTCAAACGTACAGCCCATTTTGCTAATTTTCCACTAGGATTCTGAATATTGTTTAATCACAATAAAGAATAATGGTCGGTTATAACAGTAAACCGAGTTCCTTCACCCAGGGTCGAAATTTTTTAATTGCAAAAATCACAGCAAGGCATTCCCTTTCTGTAACAGAATAATTCCGTTCCGCTCTATTAAGAGTCTTGCTGGCATATGAAATAACATGTTCTACTCCATCTAAACTTTGAGTTAGAACAGCGCCGAGACCGGTATCGCTAGCCTCACATTCTATAATAAACTTAACCGAATAGTCTGGTTGCGACAATAAGGGAGCTGAAGTTAAAGCTTGTTTTATCTGTAAGAATGCAGATTCAGCACGAGAGTCCCAATCAATATTTTGTCCTTTTTTCTTCTTCTTGACCAAATCATTAATAGGTGATACCAACGACGAAAAATTTTGAATAAACCGCCGATACCATCCGCACATATCAAGAAATCGCTTTACCTCAGTGGTAGTTTTCGGACGAAGAAAATTTGCCATAAACTCTTTCTCAAATCTAGACTAGAAATATAATTCGCGCCTCTAAGCATGTTTAAAATGTGATTGATATTAGGTAAAGGGTAACTATCATGTTCAATGATATCGTTTAACATTCTACCATCGAAGCAAAACCTATACTCGTCACTAGATTTCTTTTTCACGAGGAGCACGAGAGAAGACCAAGGGGATTGGCATGGTTTAACCACTCTTAGACGAAGCATTTCATCCAATTCTTAATTTAACTTATCACTCATATACGGTGACATGACGTACGGTCTTTTGCGAACTGGTTTAGCGTCTCCTGTATTAATACATATCTCTATCTTATTAGTACAGCCTAATCTATTCTCGCTACTAATCTCATTAAAAGAATTAATCATCGCTTGAGCTTGATTTCTCTGGACTGGCGACAAGTCATCTATACCAAATAAATAATCGTTACAACTCAAGGGTACTTCGGATTGACCTACATAAGGGATGTGGTTTCCTACCTCATTCTGAATAAACCAAGAATCATTCTTAAAGTCTGCTATCACACCAAATAATTTCGCGAAGTCACTTCCAAAAATGAATGCATGGGGTAACGAAGGTACAACTAATGCGTTTAAAACGCGGCACTCGGTTCCAATACGAATAGGTAGATCAACTGATCCTTCTATTAATTTTAACGATCCGTCTGCAGTGGACACTCCTTTCCGGTTGGATTTAAAAATAGTTAAATTCAACTTTTTTATTAATGGGATAGCAATGGATCCGACAATAGAGGTAGTACAACCAGAATCTAATAAACCTGATATATCGTTATCAAACAATTTTACTAATATATAAGGACGATTGTCATAAGATCTTTTCTCAAATAAGGCACTAGTATTAGGTGAAACATTAGTCCTACAAAAATTTTTGGCAACGAGAAGCCATTCTGACCACTCATCTTTATTGAATAATTGATTTTTGTTATTCGACATAATGGTAGCCTTTTGACTGGAAGCATGAAGTTGGCTACATAACTTCTGCTTTTTTATTCGTTTTTTTGTACAGGATGGACAAGCCAAGCGTGTCACTCCTTTGTGACCAACAACCAAAATAAAAGATTCTTCTAGGGGCTCTACAATTTCTAAATGAATGTCCTATCCGAGTACAATTCCAACAGACAAGTTTATATTTTCATGAAGGGTTCGTAGAACCATTAGCAACAGATACTGGGTTAGATGAATTAGGGACTTGAGATTGAGAAATCTTATTCCTAAAAATACGACTGGCAAACTTTGAAACACTTTCAGATGAGGCTGATTTATTATCTTTAAATTGGGGTTTATGATTGTTATATGATTGGTAGTTGCTACAAGACATGACAGAAACAACCTTTTGTTTAGGAGAAGCGTCTTCTAGTTTCCTACACAATTTAGCTAAAGTAGTCATATTCTCTATATCGTGCAAAGCAAGATGCTGAACAAATTTAGGTAATAAATTATTTCTAACTATTCTAACCTTTGTGCTTTCTGCGGGACATACGGGTAGCCTAATATACAAACTTTCCATATTTGCTATGTATAAAACCACAGATTTTCCTTTCTTTTGACAACGGGATTTAATGATTTCCCACACCTCATCTTCAGTATGTGTTGGTAAAAATCTTCTTTTAACTTAACGACTAAAGAATTCCAATCTGTTAACTGACTGCGGACGCTTCGGTGCCAAATGAGAGCATTGCCAGTGAATAATTCGACTGACGAAATAACTCTTCGTCCGATACTTTACGAGATTGTGCAAGCTCTATAATTCTTTTTAAAAATTGATATAATAGTTTAGGGTCTCCAGAATATTTTATTGCCCAAGAACCAATAGGTACTGACTGAGTAAAATATGTAACAGAAGGGACAGGTAACTTAGTGGGAGTATTCGATATATTACTTATATCATTCTGATTTGTCACTAAATCATTGTTTGCTTTTTCATGGAGATCTGCCTCCATTACAAGAACTGTAGCTATTGTTTCATTTTTGAATAACATTATCTCTTCAGAATTTTCTTTGGGAAGCTTTATACGTTTAATACGCCCTAAAATGTGTATTAACCTAGATTGTATCCTTTTAAAAGTGGAGTCTGAAGGTTCATCTTGGTATTCCGTTAAGACATTTTTTATCGATTCGATACTAGATTCAACTTCCTGCTTTACCGTATAAAAATCTACTGTGTGCCCTGAGAGATCAATCAAACATTCTGGTTTAACCGATTCCTTGGCTAATAATCGAGCTAATATTTTTCTTTTATCAGCAACTGATCTAGTGTTCTGTATACCTCTAATATTCAACTCATAATCTAACTCATCTTTAAGTAAATGTGTAATAGTAATATTTACCTACCGCGTGAGGGTATCCAATTAACAATAAATAATAAATGGCAGGACCTCTAGCACTATCGTACCCTCACGTTTCGGGACATTGCCTCGCAAGCTGCAGCAGTCGGTGAGAGGAGGGGTTCATTAAACAAACACACTAAGACGAAATTCCGATTGTTTTATTAAATGGGCTACTAACTAAAACTTCACCTAATTACATATGCATACAAAAATATACAGTAATTAACATTATTTACAATAGGGCGCCACCATAGAAATTAAACGGCCCATGGACCAATCGCGGTAATAGCTCTCGTCGCACTTTGTTCGTGGGCGATGAACCAAGATTGCAGGACAGAAAATAAGTCACTTCACAGGGGCTAATCTTTTAAAGTCTCCGACTAGCACAAACACAACTTGACTAAACAAAACTAAAATCCTTATTTTATGAATATTAATAACAGTTCTGGGTGAAACCACCCCCAATACAATAATTAATTAATTCTACCGTAGTCTACTTAACTTGCATATGGCGACGACCCTCCTTTAACCACGGGGTCATCAACACCAGGAAAAATACGACCTTCTCAAGGGTCAAATAGTACAGTAACGTGACTCCTGACCTGAGCTTTGCATACTCAGGTAATCTCGTGGCTTAGTGATTAACGGCCTCTGACACCGTCGAAACACAATATAATAGGAGACCCTTCTAAAGTGATGCGGTCTCTAAAACAATAATCTAACGGATCAATTTACTTGAACTGAGCTTTAACCCGGAATTGTATTTTATGGAAGTCGACAAGTACTGTATTTAAACAAATAACTGACTTATGCTGCATAACACAGCCTTGAGTTCATGGTAATACCACATATACTAATTACTTACTCAGAGAAATAACTAACTTAGAACATAACGGCACGCACTTGAATTCAGAGAAATAAAACACTTTACTCAATCGTGCAAATAACCGCCAGCTTTAAACTCTAACGCGTCTGGAAATAAACAACCCCCATTACACCCGGCTGGCATCCTTATATACATTTAAGTTAATTGAAAAATAACCCCTTGCCTAGCTCTCATACTCGACTTAGGATACGCCGGTCGTAAATCTTTAAGATTAATTAAACTGCCAATTGCACTAAGATAGCTACACAAGTAGATCTTGGGACTAATTTTTAGTTGAGTACTCCGCTAATTGAAAAATTCCTTCCGTCCACCCAGACATAAATAGGGTACTAGAACATGATTGACATCTAATCATAGATAGCAACTAATCTGACATGTTCAGTGCCTTTCAAGTAAAGTGCCTTTAGAAAAATTAATTAACTCTTGGATTATATCTTCCTGGAACTTCGCTAAGAGGCTACTTGGGTGATCTTGCAACAGTTTACAATTGCAGACATACTTATGCTACAACACCTTCATTCTAATAATTAGAATGCTAAAATTATGCTAGAAAATAACTGTTTTTAGAAATAATAGAACTATTAGAGCATCATAAAACAGTATGTTACAAATGTACTATCTGATATTTTTCTGCCATTATAAAAATTATAAACTCTAAAATTATCCAGTAAATATAAGCTCTCACTCAACAGCAGTCAATAACTAACTGAACCAAATAAAATAATATACAAAATTCTAATCAAATTTGAATCAAATTTTCTACAGAATTATATGAAATGATACGAAAAATTAATATTGATGATATCCAACTTCATTAAGTTTAAACGTTACATGAATCAGTGAGACATAAAATCTTTAAATCAAACGAGGGAATCACTAATGAACAAACAAATTTTTTCTATTTTAGCAACATCTGGGCATATTACAGCGTAAGATTTATTTTTAGAAAAGGATATTTGTATGTATATAAAAATTATTCTTATATTAAAAAAGATTAAGTTTAGGTTGATTTTTTGTTTAATATATTTATAAAATAGTTTAAGCTAGTGAATTGTAAAGATTATTCAGCTACACCCGTGATAGTCGCACTTTGAAGGAACATTTTATTTTAAGAAATTTCTTTAAATACAACAAAATTTAGGACACCCAAAGAAAGGGAGTTTTACGAGGAATAATAGTCTTTCACATAGAAATGACATCAAAAGTATTGCAGTGACTGACTGTTTGGCGCTCCTCGATTTTGACAGTTAGAAGACCTTTTAGGAAACGTAGCTATTGTAGAATTTTTGAATTTAAGCTTTGTTATTTTTTATTTTTGAATTTCTTTATATTTTTTCTCAATTATTCATTGGGACCCACTTCCGCATCACTGTAGTTCGGCGATGCACCCTTATATTGCTACAGGGTCCTCGCTCTTTCAGGGCAACCAAATATAATTCATTTAATGCCTATTTCGCCCTAACAAGTCGTTGGGATGAAGTTCAGAGCTAGCTAGATTGAAAGTCCCAAAAGGTCACAAGACTGGTAACCTTAATCTTTTTGTCTTGTCTTGACATTGTCACGATATCTACACATGTCCTGATCTTTTGTGGAGAGTAAGATAGTTTTGAAACTTTGGCTTTTTAAAAATTATATTTTAGTTGTCTTCTTTTATTTACAAGAAATTGAAACTGAATGATGCAATATAAAGAATAATTAATTAACCTCTTTTAAAAATGCTAGGTTTACAAACAAGATTTTGTAATTGGCATAATGTGGAAAATCATAATATGGGGATTTTTGGATTGTCAATAAGAATACACAAGTCATAGGGTAACCGCAATATTATTCAGGCAATATGACTAGACCACCACACTTTAAAGTAATTGCAAATTATATAGAGATAACGATGGTTCACTCTGCGGTAGCTAGTTCTTGTTATAATTATTGTAATTTGTTGCTTAATTTAAATAAGGAATTCTAAAATACAAAATATAAGTAATTAATTAATACAAGTTTCATTTTAACACAAAATAAAATTTAGGGAATAAGTTTTAAAAAAACCTTAAACAAAATTTTTTATAAAAATTAAATACAATAAAGATTCATAGGTTTTGAAAACCTTCCGAATTACTTATTTTATTTCTATCTTCAAAGCAAAGCGTTAAACATATTTACTTTATAATATCGAATATCACAAGAAAATTAGCTTTAATGAATTAATTATCGATGCTAAAATTTACTTCTTACCATTTATTATGTTCTTTTGACTTCCTTCTTATGGTTTTCCTAGTTTTATTATATTTGCGCTTGATTAAAAATAAGGGCTTTTCATAGTCTTTTTCTAAGTGATTTTTTGTTTTTTGCAAGGCATTTTATCAAAAACTATGGCCGTTTTGATAATAAAACCGTATATTATAACTGAGGATATATTTAACAAAGGTTTTATGTAAAAAAAAACTAAGTTTTTATAAAAAGTTAAATACAATCAAAACTAATAAATTTTTAAATCACCCTATGTGTCCTCTAACTTAATAGTAACGTTTTCTAAAACACACTTAATAATAAAAATTAAATAGTTGATACAGAACAAAATTGGATTTTATGAATTAACTTTTACATATTAAAGTTTACTTTTTAATATTTTTTCACTATTTTTTAAGTTTATTATTACTTTGGTTTTATAATTTTAATGCTTGGTAAAGAATTCTGTTCTACAAAATGTATCTGCTTTAAGTAACTTTTGTAATTTGTCAAAATCATAGCAATTGGATAATATTGAAAAAAACAAGGGCAATATCTTTTTTCGATTTCTATAAAATATTTTCTATGATGTTTTACAAAAACTTATACAAACTGTTTACGCTCTTAAAATAATTAGTGTAATCTCAAAATAATTTTTGAAATTTTCTGGTTTCTAAAAACTTTGGTTGTTCTAAATTTACTTAATTTTCAAAAATTATAAAATAAAAATCTTATTTTAAGTTTATCGTTTGGTATCAATAAACATGATACCGAAACTGAGTGCAAAAGGATTCTTTATTGAAACATTCACTAAATAAAATTTAACATAAATAAGAGTGTCAAAGTGTTAAAATTATCTCCAACTGTATGCTGAATGCTTCTCCAGAAACAGAAATTAAAATAATATATAGAATTTTCATCAGTTTGCAAATAATTAGAAGCAACGATTTTTAAGCTTTTCCAATTTTGGAAGGATTAAGGAAGACGGTAATATAAAAAATTATTTATCGATAACTGTAGGTCGAAAATAACCGTTAAAGCAAAGCGATATGGATTAATTTTTGTTATACAATTCGTGGGCATTATTAAATTCCTTATCATCACCATCATTAGGTCTTCAGTCCTAGAACTGGTTGGACGCACACCCTCATTGTTTCCTAGTCTGAACCAACCTACACATTTCCCTGAAATTTGCACAGTCTGCATCTATCACTATCAGTGTGCTAAAATCTGATCTCGATCGACCTCTACCTCTCTTTTCCTATCTCTGCTAGTAGTATATTCTGTACTATTCCCCATTAATGCCTTAGAAAGTATTAAGTCCTTCTATTTTTCCTATTTTTCATTTTCCACAGATATCTTTATTCCTCTACTATTTCTACAAACTATTTGTTATTAACTTTGTCTGTTCATGCTACCATCTTCAAACGTCTGAAGCACAACATTCCAGAAAGCTTCTATCTTTTTCTGTCTGCTTTTCCTACTGCCCCTATTTCATAGATGTACTGTGCTGTGCTTCACACTATTCTTTGAACAGTTTTCTTCTTGTATCTATATTCGTTGTCTTTGAACATAGCTGCTGTTCTTTCTTGTTTGATGGAGTTCGGTCACCTTCTAATGTTTTACAGTTATATACCCTATTTCCCCGCTATTCAGTGGTATATGAAGGGGGGTAAGCAGCCTTAGGCTGCCTAGTTCCCCCAGCACCTAAACCTTTGTTGAATTAATGTTTTTCCAATTTAACCTTTTGCACAATCAACATTAGTTGAAAATATTTCACAACCAACACCTGTAGTTGTTTATAATAATCATCAGATTTAAGAGTACTTATTTTTTCGTCATTGGGTTTTACATCTTGGAACTAGTTGGACTTGTCCTCAGTTTATTTATGTTCTGAGCTAGCCTACACCGTTCCCTGCAATTCTCAAAACAGATGATGTACAGCTCGATTCCCTTCTATTGATTTCTAATTATATGCCCTATTTGACCGAAATTCAGTGGTATGTGAAGGGGGTGAAGCAGCCTATGGCTGCCAAGGTTCCCTTAACACTTACACATTTGCCGTATTATAGTTTTCAAATAAATCTTTTGGCACAATTAACATCAGTGGAGAGTATTGCAAAACCAATATCTGTAGTTGTTTATAATAATCACCATGTTTAGGTGCAGTTATTATTTTTGTCATTAGTTTTTCCATCTTGCGGCTGGTTGGAAGCGTACTTTCTGTGTGCAGCACCCTAACCTAGGTCTACCTCTACTTCTCTTTTTTCCTATCTCTGCTTCTAATATATTCCGTACTATTCCCTCATGTCTTAGTATGTAGTCTATCATCTTATCTCTCCAATTTTTACCTTTTCCATATAGTTCTTTCTTCCCCTATCATTTCCAACACCTCTTTGTTCTTAACTTTGTCTGTCCACGATATCTTCATCATACGTCTGTAGCACTACATTTCAAAGGCTTCTACCTCTTTCTTGTCTGCTTCTCCTACTGTCCAGGCTTCACAGCCATACAGTGCTGTGCTCCACACATATGTTTTAAGCAATCTTTTCCTTGTTTCTATGGTTGTGGTCTTTCAACATAGTGGTTGCTTTTTCTTGTTAAATGTAGCACGACCTTGTGCTAATCTTTGTTTTATATCTTTTGTGCTTTTCCCATCTTGCATTATTTCACTTCCTAGGTAGCAGGAATCCTTAACCTCTTGTAAGTTCCCGTTACCTATTTGTATTCTTGTTTTTGATTTATTTTCCCCTCTTTTGCATACTAGAACTTTAGTTTTATTTTTGTTAACTTTCATACCATATCTCTCCGTTAAGAACTGTTTTCATTTCATTAAAAGCAGCTTCTAACTCTTCCTTGCTGGATGCTAATACCGCTATATCATCTGCAAATCTAAGCATATCAATCTTTTGTCCCTGCATATTAATTCCAAACGTCTTCCTGCATTTGACAGTATTCATTGCTTCTTCTATGTACAAGTTAAAAATTAATGGAGATAAGGCACACCCCTGTTCCACCCCTTTAATAATATTTACTTCTCTACTTTCTTGCTTTAATTCTATTACTGCTGTTTGTTCTTTGTATATGCTATGTACTATTCGTTTATCCCTATAACTCATTCCAATCTTTTTGAGTATTTCGAACATTTTTTTCCATTTTACATTGTCGAATGCTTTTTCCAGATCTACAAACCCTATATATACGCTTTCCCCCCTTCTCTATTGCTTTCTCCATTATCGCCCTCAGAGCTAAAATAGCCTCCCGTGTTCCCCTGTTTTGCCTAAACCTAAATTAATCTTCTCCCAATATTTCCTCAGCTCGTTTTTCCATTTGTCTTTGTACAATTCTATTTAATATTTTTGAAACGTGTGCTGTCAAGCTTATTGTCCCAAAATTTTCACATCTATCGGCGCCTCTTCTTTTTTGGTATAGTTACTATGATATTACGTTTGAAATCTTTGGATATCTCGCCTGTCTCATACATATAGCTTACAAGTCGGAAGAGACGTTCTGTTACTGCTTGTCCAACGGCTTTTAGAGTTTCTGCTTGCACCTTATCTGTACCTGGTGCCTTACCATTTTTTATACTCTTTAATACTAATTCAAACTCATGTCTAAGTATAGGATATTCCAGATCATCCTTTTCAATGTCTGATTCCTGTTCTAATACTGTTAGTTCCTCTCCTGAATATAAATTCTCCTATATTTCTGCCATCTAGCTACTTTCTCTGCATTTTCTATAATGACATTTCCTCCCGCATCCCTTATATTTTTGCTATATAGTTTTATTTCCCTAAAATTTATTCTAATTAATTTGTATGCTTCGTCTGTCTTTCTTATTTTCATCTTTGTTTGTACCTCGTTGCACTTTTTATCAATCCATTGCCCTTTAGCTTTCCTGCATTTGCGAATAATCTCCCATTTTATGGCTTTGTATCTCTGTTTTCCTGTTTCGTCTGATCTATTTTTTTATTTTCGTCTTTCTTCTATTAAATTCAGGATATCCTATGTTATCCATGGTTTCTTATTTTCTTTTTGTGAATACTCCAGAATATCCCTGGCCGCCAAGTCTAAGCTGGATTTAATGTTATTCCATTCTGTTTTTACTTCCTTAGTATTAGAAATTTTCCCGATATCTTTCAGCAATTCATTTGACGTTTTTATCAAATCTTTCGTGGATATCTTCATATTTTAGCTTCTAAAAGTCAAAATGCTTTTTTCGTTCCTCTTTTTCAGATTTTTAAATTTAAGTGTGGCTTTCATAATTACGATGTTGTGATCAGTGTGTATATCTGCTACTGGGTAGCTTGTACAGCCTTTTACTTGATTTCTAAACCGTTGTCTAACAATAATGTAATCTATTTGATACCTTCCTATATCTCCTGGCATCTTCCACGTGTATCGTCTTCTAGCATGATGTTGAAATAATGTATTTGTGATGGTTAAGTTGTTCTTGTCGCAAAATTCTACCTGCCTATTTCCCCTGTCATTTCTCGTGCTTAAACCAAATAAACCTACTATCGCTCCTTTCCTACCCTCACCTACCACTGCATTAAAATCCCCCGTAATTATTAACTTTTCATGCCCTTTTACGTATCTTAGCATGTCTTAGATATCTTTCTAGATCGCCTCTACCTCTTCCTCACTGTATCTAGAGGTGGGCATGTATATTTGTATTATTACTGTATTTACTGGTTTAGATTCAAATCTAACCATGAGTACTCTTTCGTTCTTTTGTAAGTAGTTTTCTACACGTCGTCCTATCTTTTTTTGCTTAACTATCCCCACACCCGAATTTCCTTCCTCTGATCCTGTATGAATTACCCTGAAGTCTCCACTCCAAAAATCCCCCGCCTTTGGTCAGCAGACTTCGCTAATTCCTACTATGTCTAGTGCTAACCTATCCATTTCGAGTTTCAGGTTCTCTAGCTTACCCACTTGTTTCATGCTTCTGACATTCCACGCTCCGACCCGCCGAATGTTCCCGGATCTTTTTCTATTCTTTCGGATCACATCCCCGAAGTAGTCCCCTTCCGGAGATCCGAATGGGGGACTATTTTACCTCCGGAATTTTTTACAGCAGAGGATGCCATCATGTTTACTAAGAATTTCTGTGCGCAGTGTACTTGGGAGGTAATGTGGTGGTTTCCCGTTTCCTTCCACAACGTAGTAATGTGTCTTAGAATGTCATACCGACCCTATGGTCTTTGTCACTATAAGTACCAAAAAAGCTGCTTCCCTCTTTCGGGGACCTGTTTTAGTCTGGTTCCTCACTAAAGACCCCCAGTAATTTGGTAAACCTATAGTTCGGCTCTTTAGCTCATTGAAACGCGCAAGCCATTCTACCTGTTCTAGTATTTTAGAACGTCGTCAAGGTACAGGTCCGTTCAGAATGGAAATTCCTTCTAAATTACTAAAAACTTTTGTGAATAAAACACGTTTGAATTTAGCAAATAAAATCTTTACCGGGAATGTTTTTCATATTGTGTAATAAAATATCAAAGATAGTCAAGTTTCATGATTTCCCTTTATATAGTCCATTTTATTGCACGACAAAACTCATTCTAGAATACAAAAGAACCTTTAAGTAACATACGTAAATCAAATTCACGAAAAAGAATATAAGCTTTTTTTCTCATGTAAATATATACTCTATCACATATTAATCAGTAACAATTACACAATTTTGGTAAAATAAAAAGCATGTTTTGATACTTTTTAAAATTTGATTGTAATATTTTTACATTTAATAATAACATATTTTTACAGTTAGTCCTTTTAGTACTTGCTATGTAGCATGTTACAGGCGGAAAAGCTACTAAGTATGTATTTTCCAGTAAAATTATAAAATGGGGGCGGCCTGTAAAACAAAAATTAAAGGGGGGTCACCGGCACTAGCTAGCGGAAGGTCGTGGATCATGTAGAGGGTTAAAATTTTGAAAAAAGGGTTAAATTAATTTATAAGATACTACAAAAGATTTGGCACTTACCTTTCATAAAATATTGTGGCTTAATGACAATTGCCAAGGGCGCCAGACAAGTCGAGAATTTCCAAATGTTCGTACAAAACCTTGAGAGACTTGTCATTCCAAGGAGGACAATTGTTTCTTTTAATCAATTCCTCACTTTTTTTTCTACTTATAAAACTTCCATGATAAAAAAATAAAAAAAACTATGGACTTAATTAACGGCAAACAAAACTATTTAATTCACAGAGCAATAAACGTGAACCTCTTACATTCATTGATCTAGAAATTTAAGTGAATAGGTGACTATGGAATTTATGAAAATTTTGAGTACATAAGTAGTTATCAAACACTTGTATATGAAAGAAACTTATATTATAAATCGTACACTAAATTAATCCTACGGTTTATGGCCAAAACGTCCTAACAAATAAACTAACTAAAAATTGGTCATGCTACTCAACTATAAAAACTTACTTAATAAAAATTGTTCATTGTTTGAGGGTTTGTTTTCCAACGTAGAACAGTTCTTAAATTTGGAAAGAGAATCTCGCTTGTTGCTTTTGTTTATAATTTTTAAAGAATTGACTGGCACACGAACCCGGCAGAATCTTCTTCTCAATATCACTTACTTGTGCGTCACACGCCTACAAGCTTTTTAATATTTATCTTGCATCACTATAAATCCGCGAACATATGGGCATAACCCTCGCGAAACTGGAAGAGTATCACTCCTTTCCAATTTTTAATATCGTGATACGAAGTGAAATGTTCTATCTGTGATGCCGGAGAACGCTCCCAGCGAACTACGTTTCTCTCTACTTCTTGACCACGGACGGCCCCATTGGAAAAACTCTCTCTCTTTTGGCTAATGCCTTCAGTTAGATAGACTAATTCCTACCTTAATCATTATGTACATCATTTTCTGTTATCCAATGACTGAACAGAACCTCCCACAAAACAAGATTTCAGAAACCAAATCCCACCCCTTTTTAGATGAGAGTCACGGAAGCAATTATTTTCCCAAGGGTTTAAATTATATTTTACCTTCTACGAATTTCTTAATTATTGAAATGTGGACCATACCTATAAAGACAGTAGTCTGCCATTAACAAAGACCGGCTAACCTACTTGAGCCGAAATGGATTTTAAATGCAATGGATGTCTCCAGACTACTTAAAATTACTTGTAATATTTGAACAAATCACATTGGAAATAGTTTTCGCTATTTATAATGTTTCGTATTCTATAACCCGCTGTCAATCAACGAAAGTATTAAGAAGGTTAAGCTTTTCAAACTGAAAATTGCTTTCCTGTATTTACGCTAAAAGGTACTATTACATTTTAATTTTATCAGATTTGTCAGTCTGTAACCGACCTAAACTTTAAGAAGTTTATTGTATTTTATTTACGAGGGTAGAGCTTTAAATCATGACCTGCCGCTGGAATTTACAATAGTTTAGCCTGAAGCTATTTGTAAAGCTGGTCTTTTATTATAAGGGAGCCTGACTGAAATATGAATCAAGTAATTTATTGTAGAATTGTTTCTATAAGTTATGCACCTTACTGAATTTTAATTAATTAATTGGTTTGTTTATTCGTTAACATTTCAAAATAATGTTACAAGCAGCCACTTCATTCTCTTCTCCTACACCTGAAGGATATGAACATGGATTTAAGCATGATCATCACATTCCACACATCAAGAACCACCACATCATTATTACCCACCACCACCTCCACCGCATCACGAACCTCCTCATCACTACTTTCCACATCATCTACCACACCATGAACCACCCCATCACTGGCCACATCATGGAATTCATCATCAACCAGGAACATCATTATTAATACTAGTTGCAATTTGAAGTATTATGATATTTAATAAGTGTTACATCTATTCGACAAAATATTTTTATTAATATGGTAAGACCGATGAAATGTCGTTTGTAGCGTCAAGTTTTCGAATTAACAAAATTTATGCCAGCACATTGTACGTTATTGTTAAAAATGTATTATAAGAAATATTTGTATGTGAAGTGTTTAATTTCTTGTAACATGATGCAGTACTTTTCAAAATTCAGATATTATAATTACCCTTGAAAAATAGCTCAGACTTTTTAAAAAATCTATTCGTCATTTTACTCACTAGGTTTTCGGTACACTGTTTTCTGAAAATCGTGCACGCATTATTTAAATGTGGTCTAGTAAAGAAATAGAAAACTGGCATTATATGTGAAAACTTTCCAATCTATATGGCAAATAAAAAAAAGTTGAACCCCTTTAATCTTAATATGCAGGTTGGCAAACACAATTTAAATTCAGCTTAAACATGCGCCGTCCATAGGCTCACGTTTACCATAAATTTAGATTGTTGCTTAAATAACAAATTCAATGAAATTGACGTAGACTCTAGTTTGTATTAATTAGCAATAAATAATTATCATAACTACAGTATTTAGAAAAATACCTAACTAACAATTCATACAAAATATTAAAAGTAGCAAAAAAAGATTTGTTATCAGCCAAATTAAAAACTGACACGACTTTTACTCCCTTTTTGTTTTTTTGCTAGTGCATAGTTCAAGGTTCACCCAACTATAAATACAAAGATGATTGCTTGTTGCTACCATAAACTGCCCACCCTGACAATTTTACAAAAATAAGTAAAGAAAAATACTTCAATTAACAGTAACACAACAAATATGGTTTACAAGAACACAAATAAATAAGTATGCCAATGGATCGAAGATTGATCCATAGAACCTTAACTAAACTTCAAACATAATAACTACAAAACATTTTTATATCAAATTCAATCAGTATTCTCTTCACTGGGAAGAATACAAATTTTGGATACTGACGTTACTAAAATACCGTTTTTATGTTCTAAGTGCACAACTCTAACCTTATTGTCTTTACCCTGAATCACAATATGTGCTAATTGCCACTCTAACGGAGGCAGTTTATCATTTTTCACTAAAACTAGCATTCGCTCTTGTGCATTAAGTTTATCCTCTTTCCATTTTGATCTAATTTCTAGCCGAATTTATAGCACTTTTCTGGTTTATTCAAAAATTTGCTTGAACCATTCAAAATGTGTGAAAATTACTATACCCATCCAGCAATCTTGAATGGACCATTTAAGAATATGGCAAACACAATTTAAATTCAACACAAAGATGCGCCGTCCATAGACTCATGTTTACCATAAATTTAGATTGTTGTTTAAATAACAAATTCAATGCAATGTGGGTGCTGGTGGTGTTGTGTTGGGTTGGACCATACAATGTTCCGAAAGTGGTCAGTGTCTGTTATGTTTGGTGGATTGTTTATTGTGATTTCGGTTCTGTCTACAATTCGGTAGCATTTTCTTTGGTTTTGGATGAATGTTTCTCACAATTTAAAGTTCATAATTGCACAATTTAAAGGTTTATAATAGCAATCCCGCAAGCGCGGAAACAGCGACGCTAGGGGCAGGTGGTAGCTCCAAGCTTTACATAGGCTTTAGCGCGGCCATCTGACAATGACGTCACCAATAACAAATTAAATCCGCCATTGCGGAAAAATATAAATTAAATTAGCGAACAAATTAAGCAATTAAAGTACTTACATAAGAAATCCGACGTCCTGTGGGGTTGAGTTAAAGTTGGCTTCTGTTGAAGTCCATCAGGGCTACTGATGGCCCTTTTAAGCCAATTAACGAAAGGTACGCCTAACGTCCATCCAAATGGCTTCGACTGGATCTCAGGGCTCCACTCCGGAGTGATTAAAGATGGTGCTCCGGCGTGGAATGCGGTTCGGCCAACGGCTACAAATTACCTCTACCTATGTAGGGAAAGGGCAGGAACAAGTATAAGGGCGACAAACAAAGATAATCAGGCAAGGATATCTACATAAATAAAGATAAGGCACGATACAATACCTGACAAAACCGCTCTTCACGAAGATCAAAGGCAAAAAAAGCCCCGTTTCCTAAGCGACTTTACGGAAACTCCCCACTTTTGTTCTTTCCACGCGTTGGCGCGAAGTTCCCGCGCGATCTCGCGCAAACGCCCTCTGGCGTGACGAAAATACACGCCAAGTCTTTTAAATTTTAAGGCGCGAAAACTTCCGCACATAAAAATTAAGCTAAGACAATATTTAGTGCCAATTTGGCACGTAACATGTTTTGTTTTGTTCTTTCCTGTTATTTTTTGGTATCTTTCGGCTAGGACTTGTAGTTTTTGTTTCTTTTTGTCTAGTTGTTCTATTGCTTTTATTTTCGGCATTTCTCCTATTACTTTTTGTTTTTTTTTCCCAATATTTTTCTTTTATTTATTGTAGTAGCTGTCCTGTGTCTTCTATCAGTTTTCATTTGTTTGTATTATGTGTTGTCACGGTGATATTGTTTGTTTTTTTTGTTTGCTGTCCGTTAATTGTTTATGTTTTGTATGGATTTTTGTTATGTTGAGTAGTTGAGTAGGTTCCTTGTTGTAGTTCTTACATAGTTGTGTTGTTTTGTATTTTGTTTCCTATGACTGTGTTAACGTATACAATTGTTGTAATTATCTATTTTTGGGCGGCTTCGTGGGGTAGTAGGTATGCGTACGACTACTAAGCTAAAGGTCCCGGGTTCGAATCCCGACACGGTTTACTTGAAAAATGTTAGGCGAGTATTTTTCACAAAAATATACCCTCGTTCGGATGAGAGGTAAAATGGAGGTCCTGTGTGTGAGTGTTGTCACGCACGTTAAAGATCCCTACCTTCCTTGGAACAGCAAGACTAACAAAATTTAAAATTTCCCGTTAAAAAACTCTCTTCCTGGCCAATATTGTACCTTCGGGTGAAGCATTGAAAAATCAAATTTAGTGTATTTATCTTTGTATTTTCTGGTATTTTGTGCATGAACGGATTGATGTCATTGTTTGTGTCTTTGAATTCTATGTATGTTACTTCAAATTTTTCTTGTATTTCTGCGATTTCGTTGTTTGAATCTTGTGTTGTTTCGTGTGGCAGTTTTGAATTTATTTGTCTTTCTTTCTGGTTATTATGGGTTTGTGTGTCTTCTAGTGTTACGTCTTTGTTTGCTTTGTGGCGTATGTTTCTTTCTGTTTGGTTGTTATTTTGAAGTTTTGGTGCACTTGTACTTGTTCTTTGTATAGTGCAGATCTATACTTGTAAAGTTTATTTTGCAGTGAGTTGTTGGGTAATAACATAGAAAGAGGCGTCTGTTGACCATCTCGTTCGCTGTCTTTGTATTTCTCCTAGTGTGATTGCGGATAACATATAGCGCAAAATACCTCTATTCGGGATTCATCTATTTCTACGGCTGTTGTGTTTTGTCAGGTGTATTTCTTATACTGTTTCTTTTTTAATTAATATCATTGCGTTCTCACGAGAACCGCTGTAGTGATAGTCTGCCTGGGCAGAGCAGCATCACCCAGTTAAGGCTGATGCCCTGGTGTCCTACAGGCATCCGTTTATGACACGCTCTGACCTCCGGTGCCATGAAACCTTTGTCACGGATTATACAACCTATGTTGCTGATAGATTTTATAGAGTATCGCGAGAGTGTAAATCAAAAGGATACGTTATGTTACGTATGTGGCGAGTTTACCATTAAATCTCATAAAAATGTACTAACTACGTTAATCAAAAAAGCTTATGAGCTTTATTTTAGGTGCAAACTAAGAAATCAGGCTAAACCTTGGACGCCGTATATCATTTGCGCTAGGTGTGCTGCGAACCTAAGAAAATGGCTCAACGGTACCCGTAAGTCACTGCCTATGATGTGGGGAGAGCCTGAAGATCATGTTATAGATTACTTTTTTGCTTGACGAATATATATGAAATTTCACTGAAGTCGAAACATACTGTACAGTACCCTAGTCTGCAGTAAGCTCTCACACCAGTTTTTTACAGGTAGAATTTACTTGCCCCCAAACAACCGGAATCTTATACACTTGACGATGATATGAATTCTGCTAAAATAATATTATTGAACCTATAAAAGAAAATAGGGATACCGATTTCCAAACGTATAATAACGTATAATATGAGCACAACGACTTAGTACGGGATTTAAATTTGTCTAAAAATCAAACCGAACTATTGGGAACCAAGTTGCAGGGTTGGAATCTATTAGAGAGGCGACGTAAACGAGATTTTCTTATTATTTGATCGTTCTAGTAGGTACGCCCTGACTGTGTTGAATTCCCCTATAGTAAATGTTGTGTTAAGGTATGTAAAAATTTGTTCATTTTTAAAGGTCACTTGAGACCCTTAAAAATGACTGAGGGGATTGTCATTTTGAAAGATGTGATGGTTTTTGCTTTTTAAACTTTGTATCGATTTTGATGTATATTAAAGCTGATTAAAGCTATTTAATATACCGTGGCGTGTTTCTTTGATATTGAAGTTGTTCCCTGTATTTTCAAAACACCCCCTAAGAGTAACAACTCACCCGACAGTTGAAATGTGTTATCAAATAAAACATAACCGTTACATCTGGCGCCCGAACAAAAGACCTGAAAAATAATGTGTGGAAGATCAACAATATTGGATATCTTATGAGAATGACAAGAAGGTAGGATTAGAATAGTCTGTTTGCTTAGTAGATGCGAGTGCAAATGAAAAATAAAGCACTTATACAGCAAGGCCCATATTATGGGAATTGAATATGGTTGAGGTACAAAACAAAAATGGTTTATACAGTAGTCCAGCATATTGTGAAACATTAATATATTAAAAAACTATATATTGTAGAGGCTACTACTACCGCGTTTCACCAATTTAAAACAAGTAATAACAAAAGTCTTTATTACTCACTGTTCACAAGTCTAATTAACAGTATATGCCTTATTTATAAATGTTTTCAGTCCAATTAACAATGAAGCATGTACTAGGCCGCCCCCTATAATAGTAGCTAGAAGAAGCCGTAAGGGTTAAGTTGGTCCGATAGGTAAAGGTCAGTCGGGGTGAAGCGTGCGAGGAGTGCGGCACGTGATAAAAACGCGTGTCGGTTGTTCTAGAACCCAGTTAATTTGTGAACTTTGCGTTGCAAATAAATGATAGATTTGTCCGTAAGAGTGTAGCAGTGATAGTGGATGCTAATGAGGATCAGTTTGGATTGTACTTTACAGATAAGTTATAGTTGTAGTATTGTTCCTTTGTTTAATTTTTTAATGGCAACGCCGCTGGCCACAGGGTAGTTACGGTGCGTGCTGCATTAATTTTTATTTAGCTGTGTTTGTTTTTTTTATTTTGTGACATTGGTTACAATTCATTAAACTACATAAATCCATCTACGAGTTATTATTACATATCCACAGGTTGTAACAGGTAAAACTTAAAGGATCACGAAAATACCACATGAGAGGGTTGCCGCTAGCCTGGGCCAACATCTGCAAGGGCAACTACTCGTTTCCGCACCTTCTGGAATTTCTTAGCTTTCTGAGGGAGCTGGTTCAAGCACTATCACACTAATGAATTTACAAGCACTAATATCTTCTTAAACTAAATTCTTAACCATAAGTTTTTTAACAACACTAAACACTACTATTTATTTATTACACTTTTGTCTATTTATGTATTCGACAAGCTGTCGATACAATAGATACTTTCACATAATACAGATTTATATTTACTAAAGACTTTCAGAACGTAACGAACAACTAACTATATTCGAGATGATTTATATACGACATTCTGATATAGACTGACTCTTACATTTATCAGCGGTCTTATATATACCCTGAATTAAAAAGATGATTCATAGTCCAGTAAATGCTAGAAAATTCTAGGCTTTTCTAGTATATACGTTGCTTACGGCTCTTGTGTGTTTGACGGGTTGCCTAATAGTAGCTCGTAACAATATTGAATACTTTGAAAGAATGGCACCGAAAAAGAATAGAAGTTGCGTGGAGTCAGAGACAGATTCAGTTGGAAATTCCATCAAAAGATTATTGGAATGTAATAAGACGTTACTGACTAATATGAATTATTTGCAAAATAATAATAGTTTCGTTAAAAAATTAGATTCGTATTTTAAGATTGTCAATTATAATTCGAATCATATCACGAAAAACGTGTGTGAGAATGTTTTTGAAATGGGAGAACAAGTTTTAATGGGTGTAGAGGGTGTAAAACAAAATGTTAGTAAAAGTTATTAGATTAGAAATTTTTGTTCAACATGATACGCTTAGTAAAGCGGAAACTCGTTATAGTAAAGGCGAAGTTGGACCAAGTAAAAGAGATCGTACATATATCACATAGCTTAAAGAATCGGGAGGTTCAAATTTAATATTCAGACTAGAGAAATCACGATACCCTTTAACATTTGTTAATGAATTAGATTATATGCTGACCGAAACGGGCGTTCCGGAAGATAAATAGGTAATTTTCGCAATCAAAACGTTAAAAAGGTCTGCCGATTGGGCATTTATAAAAAAAAAAGATTATTTTAAAAACTTTCATAAGTTTAAAACGTTGTTTTTAGAATGGTACTGAAATTCTGAAAAGCGGCTTGAACCGTTTCGTAATTTAAAGTTTGGGGAGTACAAATCAAGATTGAAAATCGATTATTTTATTAGGATTGTTAAGGGATGCAGTTATTTGGACAAAATTTTTTGAGTGCGAAATTATAAAATCAGTGGTTGCTCACTTTGATTTTAAAGTAGAGTTATTTTTTATGGTGGTTATCGAACTGTAGATGAATTAGAGAAATATTGAGGAAATTTGGTCGAAATGGTTAGTTCTCAAAGTCGTAGAGATGGTTTTTATTTGGAGCGGGGCAGTTCTAAGGGAAAATAATAGATCATAGTTATCGGAAAAAAAACTGGCGGCAAAATACGCAACTAGATTTACGAATGGACAGAAGGCAGAGTGCAGAGAATGAGCCCAGACAACAGGTGTTAGTAGAATTTGAGATGGGATGCATTTTGTTTAAGTCGGTATGTGCAGTTGTACCATCGTTAGTTCGCAACGTCATTTTGGCCTGTGATTGGTTGAGCCATTTTAAAGTTAAAATATGTTTTGAAACATTTACTATAAGTGGTTATATCAACGATTTGTTGGCAAAGTTGATATTCAATTGTGAGGAAGCACAAACAGCGGGTTTAATGGTTGCTGAAGTTAGGGCCAAAGAAGAAGATATAGGGAAAGAAGTCATAAACATTAGGTTTTCAGACCTGGTACTGGTTAGACGCGTACCCTTATTGTTTCCTATTCTGAACTAACCTACACATTTCCCAGAAATTTGCACAGTCTGCATCTATCACTATCTACGTACCATAGTCTGATCTAGATTTACCTCTACCTCCTTTTTCCTATCTCTGCTTGTAATATATGCCGTACTATTCCCCAAAAACGCTTTAGAACGAATCCTGCCCTTCTATTTCTCTTTTTTTTTGTTTTTCACAAATATCTTTACTTTACTACTTCTATAACCTATTTGTTTTTAGCTTTGTCTGTCAATCAACTTCATACATGCGAAGCACAAAATTCCAGAAGGCCTCTATCTCTTTTTGTTTGTTTTTTCTACTGCTCTTATTTCATAGAAGTACTGTGCTGTGCTCCACACATATACTTTCAACAATTTTCTTCTTTCACCTCTTTTCACCTCTTTTTTTTTGTATAGTTACTATGATGTTGCGTTTGAAATTTTTGGGTATTTTGTCAGTCGCATATATATAGTTTACAAGTTGAAAGAGACGTTCTGTGACTGCTTGTCCAGCGGCTTTTAAAGTTTCCGCCAGTACCTTATCTATACCCGGCGCCTTGCCATTTTTCAGATCCTTCAGTGTTAATTCAAACTCATCTCTAACAGGATATACCAAGTCATCATTTTCAATGTCTGATTCTTGTTCTAATGCTTTAGTACTTCTTCTGCATATAAATTTCCTATATATTTTTGCCATCTAATCACTTTCTCTACTTTCTCTATAATGACATTTCATTCCGCGTCCCGTATATTTTTGCTATATGGTTTTATATCCCTAAAATTTATTCTAATTAGTTTGTATGCTTTGTCTGACTTTCTATTTCCATCTTAGTTTGGACCTCTTTACACTTTTCATCAATCCATTGTTCTTCAGCTTTCCTGCATTTGCGAATAATTTTTCATTTTATGGATTTGTATCTCTGTTTTCCTGTTTCGTCTGATCTATTTTTATATTTTCATCTTTCTTCTATTATATTCCGAATATCCTTTGTTATGCATGTTTTTTTATTTTCTTTTTGTGTATACTCCAGAATATTTCTGGCCGCCATGTCTAAGTTGGATTTAATGTTATTCCATTCTGTTTCTACTTCCTTAGTATCAGAAGTTTTAGTCATTCATTTCACTTTTTTTTTCAAATCTTTCGTGGATATATTTGTCTTTTAGTTTCTCAAAGTCGACGTGAATTTTTCCTTTTCTTTTTTCAAATTTTTAAATTTAAGAGCGACGTTGTGGTCAGTGTCTATATTTACTTCTGGATAGCTTCTACAGTCTTTTACTTGATTCCTAAATCGTTGTTTAACAAGAATGTAATCTGTTTGATATCTTCCTATACCTCCTGGCATCTTCCACGTGTATCGTTTTCTAGCATGATGTTGAAATAATGTATTTGTGATGGTTAAATTGTTCTTGTCGCAAAATTCTACCAGCCTATTTTCCCTGTCGTTTCTCTTGCCTAAACCAAATAAACCTACTACCGCTTATTCCCTACCCTCACCTACCACTGCAATAAAATCCCCCGTAATTATTAAACTTTCATGTTCTTTTATGTATTTTAGTATGTCTTCGTCACTGTAGCTAGAGGTGGGAATTTTTACTTGTATTATTACTGCATTTATCGGTTTAGATTCCAATCTACCATGGGTACTCTGCCGTTCTTTTGTCAGTAATTTTCTACACAGTGTCCTATCTTTTTTCTTTTTTTTTGCATAACTATTCCCACACCCGAATTTCCTTCCTCTGCTCCAAAAATCCCCCGCCTGTGGTCACCGAACGTCGCTGATGCCTACTATGTCGAGTGATAACCTATCCATTTCAATTTTCAAGTTCTCTAGCTTACGTTTTTGCTTCATACTTCTAACACTCCAAGCTCTACTCTAATTCTGAACTTTCCGATAGTATCCTCCTGAGTAGTCCCCTCCCGGAGATCCGAATTGGGAACTATTTTAACTTCGGAATCATTTATCCCGGAGAATATCATCACGTTTATTACAATTTAAGTACGCTGTGTACTTGGAAGGTAATGTGGTGGTTTGCCGTTGCCTTCCACATAGCAGTGATGTGTCTTAGAATGTCGAACCGACTCCTATCGACTCTGCCACTCTAAGTACCGAAGAAGCTACTCTTTTGGGGATCTGTCTTAGTAGGCGGCTCCGTGGCGTAGTTGGTATGTGTGTGACTACTACGTCCAAGGTCCCGAGTTCGTAACCTGACAGTGTCCGTTTGAAAAATGTTAGACGAGCATTTTTCACAAAAATACGCCCTCGTTCGGATGAGAGGTAAAATGGAGGTCCTTTGTGTGAGAGTTGTCACGCACGTTAAAGATCCCTACATTGTTTGGAACAGCAAGGGTTTGAAGAATTCAAAATATTTCCAGGTAAAAAAAACTCGCTTCCTGGCCAATCTAGTACCTTTGGGTGGAGCATTGGAAAATCACATGTAATATCTGTCTTAGTCTGATTCCTTACCAAAGACCCCCACCAGTTTGGTAAAACCTCTGGTTCGGCTCTTTAGCTCATAGGAACACTCAAGCCGTTCCACACGTTCTAGTAATCAAGAACTTCGTCAAGGTGCAGGTTTATTTGGAACGGAAGGGAAAGAAGTAATGGAAAATAAAGATAGTAATCAAGAAATAATAGTAAAACTAGAGGAGAAAGCAAACATGCTGGATGGTACAAGATTAGGAAAAGCTATCAGAACTGATGACGGAATTTTCCAGTGTATTTTCTGACCAACCGCAAAAAGTGAAGGCGAAACGCCATTTTTTATTAAACCCAATCCAATTCCATGTACTTATCGCGAAGAAGTTAAACGGCAAATAGACGAAATGAAGGATTGGTGGCGATAAAAGAGCAAGAAACGGAGTATGTTAGCCTTTGGTGGTTGTAAAACAGAATGTGCTGCAATAGCCTCTATTTTTTCTGAAATTGAGAATGTATTCAGCGGAACTGGTACTTCACTAACATTAAAATCATCTGAGATGTCTGGATGTATGCATTCTTACTCACGTAAAATCTCTTGAAACTTTAGTACAGCTTTACGGCACTCATCGCATGTCTTATCACTTCATGTAAACTGGCATTACATTTAAAAATATTTTTATTTACAGAAGTTTTTATTGTAGTAATCACGGTCCGGTTTCTTATATATACCCAAAATGCTTTGATGTGCTGGGTTCACCCATACTGTCACAGAGTTATTGTAAAGGTCAAAAAGTCTGAAACGATAGGCCTTTTTTACAAAAAGATTACTTTTGAAATTTGCGTCCTTTGCTGTGGTGTCATACTTTTTCGGTGAAAATATCTCAAAATCAAAGTTATAAGTACTTAAGAACGTTGCATAAGTTTCCTGTTTGTAAACACTAAAATAATTTTGCGGAATTTAGAAGGAAGTTTTTTACTTATTGTTATCGTTAATCAAACGTAATTAAACTCAGCTTTTATCGATAATACTTTGTTTAAAGCTCTTTTATCTAAGACAATTCAAACAAAATAAGATGGTTTAAAGGCAAACCGGTTAATCTCTTTTAAATATGCAGGATTCCATTAATAAGATCAGAGGTTATCACATTATACATGTATTTATTTTTATTATGTCGAAACTGGCATGTCTAATACTACGAAAATTGCAGGAATTTAAGAAATTCCGACTGTAATAATGTGGAAAACCAATATGTAGGGGTATTTACTTTAGGTCAAAACACAAAAACACAAGTCATACAGTAACCACATTTTATATAAAAGGCAACACTTTTATATAGACAGTATCAGTAGTTGACCACACTTTAAAGTTAATTCATCTTCATAGGTTTAAATTATACAAAAACAACGATGGTTCACTGCGTGGTGAGTAATTTTTATTATTAGTAGAAACTAAGATTATTGCATATAATTCTCTAAACTCTAATGCGTACTAAAATATGAAATTTGCGTTTAAAAATATTTATTTATTGCTATTTTACCAATAAATGTTTTAGTTTTACAATAGTTGTAATGTACAAAACTATATAATTTTTTTATAAAAGATTGAATTCAGTTTTTAATTATCCTTGTTATCTTCAAATTAAATATTTTAATAACTTAATACAATTATTAAAACCCTAACAAAATTAGCTTTTATGAATTAAGTTTAGGTTTTTGAAGTTTATTTTCAACGAACTTCGTTCGTTTATGAAATCGATTTGTCGTCCGTCTGTCCGTCCGTCCGAGGCCTTTCTAATGGTCGGACATCAATGTGTGATACATCAATCGATTCAGCTCGGTGTCCTGAGCTTAAGTTTTGATGTCAGTTAAAATCGGGCCACGGGGGCGCCGTGCCCCCGCGATATTCCGTCGGGAAAAAAAAAATTTCAAATAGGTCCAAAATTAATGTGCGATACATATTTGGACTCCCCTAACATAGCTGAGTCGAAATATGGTACCCCCCACAAAATCTGACCACGGATACCCGACCCCCGAATTAATTTTATCAAAAATTTCAAATAGGTCCAAAATTAATGTGCGATACATATTTGGACTCCCCTAACATAGCTGAGTCGAAATATGGTACCCTCCACAAAATCTGACCACGGATACCCGACCCCCCCCCGGGAATTAATTTTTATCAAAAATTTCAAATAGGTCCAAAATTAATGTGCGATACATATTTAGAATCCTCTGAAAAAACTGAATCGAAATATGATGCCCCCTTATTTACACACACACACACAAACACACATACTGTAACGATTTTTTCCTCTCTCTAATTGGCTCCGCTAGCCTCACGCATGGGCGCTAGTGAAACGCTTTTCTATACTTCTGGCCGACACTGCTTTATAATCACCATGCTCCGAGTTAGGTGTCTGCAAAACAAAGTCTTCCGACGTAACTAGGGGTCTATTCCTTGGGTAGAGCTATGAGCAATGGGGGGGTAAGTCGAAATCTGTGGGGGTCACACTCAAACTAAAACAAACAGGCGCCACCAAGTCCAGATTGATTCATGTAAATGGCATAGCTAATTTCTAAGGGCGGACGTGGAGACCCAAAGAAAAAAAGATCGCCTTCGCTGACAAAAACCTGTCTTAACAGAATAAGACGCTGTTCCTGTAAGGAAAAATAATAATTAAGTCACATAAAAATGGGAACACTATTTGTGTCCCTCAAATATATCTAAAATGCAAAAGAATGTTTCCTACATAAGGGTACCATAAAATTGAACTCTTATTGCTTTTTGTTTATCAGGTCTGATCAAACTAGATCAGAATAAAAAGACTTTAAGCGTGGATTATAAATTTACTAGAAAGAATTTTCTCTGTTTCTGTAAATAAAATTTAATGCAATAAAATAAAATGAATACTTGAATTACTTGAAGAATTATTGTAAAGTTTATCAACTTGATTCTTACTCAAATATATTACAACCCAGTGTGACTGGTTATACTAAGGTTTTCTAACCCAATCAGATCTGTGTAGGTCATTTACAAATTAATATACAAAACTTTCTTTTTAAGTTAACAGTATTAAAATCGATTTGAAGTCAAAATATTTACAAAGATATTCTCTAATTTTATCAAAGGTGGTAGTAATGTAATACTAAACATCTGCTTGCAATTGTGCAATTGTTGACGGCATATTTCAAACAAACAGGTGACGTAGCCGCAGCTGTTAATTTATGCTGAAGCCACGGTAGTCACATATCTACGAAACTAAGTGAAATTTAAATTTGATACTGGAGAAAACCAGCTTAGCTACAGATAAACTGAATAACAAATTTGTGCTTCTATAAAACACAACGAAATAACGTGCTTTTAGAAGGAAGCACTGAGGAAATCTTAAAGCTATTACGAACCAAACCCCAGGCTGCTGTCCTTGGCTAGATTGGGAACTGCATCGCCGTGCGGAGTCTGCAGCTAATTATTCCTGCTTTCCATGCCTTAAATACAGGTGTCGAAGCGAAGTGGGTTTCTTACATTGATTCAAAGTTGCATAAATTTTGTAGCGTAATCTTCCATGGTCTAATCTTAGTTATAAATATAATTTCCGTTGCGTAGTTTGTAAATCGTAGTTTGTAAGTCGTAGTTGCGCTAAACAAATTTTTAAATTAGATACTATGATAACGAATATACAATACCAACCGTTACTCAGGAAGTGTGTTGCGCAATTAATGCGACCCGGAGGTCACTCGCCATTCTCTTCGAATGCATGCTGTCGCTGCTTTTACCTATCGACGAGTGCCCCTGCCGCGTTCTTGCATGGTGGGAGGGTCCCGAGGGGGGTTGTCAATCCTCTCACGCGCGTGCCTGTGGCTGTGGAATACACCGACCTCCGAAACAAATAGACTAACGACTCTAGATACTGTATTAATGCAAAAATTTGATTGTTACACGTATTATTACTTTAGTTAATAAAGGTGTTTTAACATTCGTTATACCTTTAATGCAGAGATTTTTAATGCGAAAATAAAATTGTTACAATACATACATACATACACACACACATATATAGCTTTTAAAATATTTATTCAATAAAATAAAATATATTAAAATGTCTCTTTTGTTGTTTATAAATTTTTGTATTTTATCTGAATACTTATAATTATTACAACATAATAATTTTAATTTCTTTAATTTGTTTTAAAGTAAGTCTACATTTGGAAGTTCGTTGCGACAATGCCTTGCATTTTCAACTTGTTTTTTAATGTAGTTATGAGTAAATTTTTAATTTTCTTGAGTTCTTCTTGCATTTTAGTTTTATAATGGTAATACCTGATTAATATCATTGTTAGAATTTATTTATTTATAACAATTTCTGTATATTATAATAAAATTTTTCAGGATTTTGGTAATAAAATCCGAATTAATGCAAAACAAGTTGAAAATGCAAGGCATTGTCGCAACGAACTTCCAAATGTAGACTTACTTTAAAACAATTTAAAGAAATTAAAATTATTAAGTTGTAATAATTATAAGTATTCAGATAAAATACAAAAATTTATAAACAACAAAAGAGACATTTTAATATATTTTATTTTATTGAATAAAAATTTTAAAAGCTATATATGTGTGTGTATGTATGTATGTATGTTGTGTTTTGTGTGTGTGTGTGTATGTGTAAATAAGGGGCATCATATTTCGATTCAGTTTTTCAGAGGATTCTAAATATGTATCGCACATTAATTTTGGACCTATTTGAAATTTTTGATAAAAATTAATTCCCCGGGGGGGTCGGGTATCCGTGGTCAGATTTTGTGGGGGGTACCATATTTCGACTCAGCTATGTTAGGGGAGTCCAAATATGTATCGCACATTAATTTATTTTGGACCTATTTGAAATTTTAATTTTCCCGACGGAATATCGCGGGGGCACGGCGTCCCCGTGGCCCGATTTCAACTGACATCAAAACTTAAGCTCAGGACACCTTAGCTGAATCGATTGATGTATCACACATTGATGTCCGACCATTAGAAAGGCCTCGGACGGACAGACAGACGGACGACAAATCGATTTCATAAACGAACGAAGTTCGTTGAAAACTAAATAAATCTGTATAAAGGGTTATCACAATCATGAACAATACGTAATTAAAATTATTATAATTATTGGCCTGTTATCTTTTTATTATCTTGAAGGAAAGGTTTCTACAATATTCTTGCCAATAGCTCATACAAAAGCAAATTAGATTTTAGGAATTAATGTTTTATATTCACTTTGCTTTTTAATATTCCCTTATCTATAAATTTTTATATATTATTTTCGATATTTTGTTTGTCTTATTGTGGGTAGCTTGGTCGTTTTCATAATTTTAATCCTTATAAGATTTATTTGTATTGGTAGAATATACTTGCTCCAAATATATCTGGCATTTATTATATAATTTACAAATTAAACCAATTTATTTAATACATATTGAAATATATTATTAATTTTTTCAACTATTTCCAATGGCCATCGACCACAACATGAATATTTTTTATACTATAATGAAAAAACTTGTGCATATTGTTTGTATTTTTAAAATATTAAGTTTACTGTCAAATTAGTTTTTAGAATTTCCTAAATTTATAAAATGCCTCATATTCAGACCTCTTAATTTTCAAAACAATTATAAAAAAAATTATCACTTTAAGCTTTTTAATGTTGTGATATCAACAGACAAGTAACTGAATCTGATCCCAAACACATATTTTTGTCGGAATGTCTACAATTCTACGCAAATTTAAATATGTTTGCTGGCACACGTTGTGTATTTTAGTAAAAACTTTTAAGATTAACTCTCCTGGTATACGGCCGTATTATGTACAAGATTTTCATCGGTTTCTCAAAAATTCGAAACAACAAGTGTCTAAAACTTTTTAAGTATTATACAACAAAGTATTTTTAAAATTTTTGTTCTAATCATTGTGTGCTAAAATTGCAACTGAATGTATTTATAATTGTGTTAAATATTTCATAGAAATCCGAAATCTACTATTGAAGAATCTCAAATATTCAAAAACAAAACTGACTAATATATGTTATAAAGGTAGAACAGAATTTGAAAACTATAAAATAACAAACTAAAAGTTGGTTTAATTCGAAAAATACAAATTAAAATATGTTATAAAGAATATGCAGTTTTATGATTTATAGAAACTATTAGATACTTTGCTAATAAGGTTTTTTTTTAATTCTTCCAAATTTATATAAAATATTTGCTGATAATACAAGTTACCGTTAATTACATAGTATTTTTACCAAACTGCTTTGTACATTGCCATAACTATCCAATAAAATATCGAAAGTAGTTCAAGTAACCCCATTTTTATAAGTAATTCATTTGTAGTAACGAAATATAAAAGCTGTTCTGAAACTATTCTACTAATTACAGTGTTAATGTTTCCCATTAGTATATTATTAAATTTTTAAGTTTTATTTTAAACCTATATAGTATTTTGTATAATTTGCTTTGATAAAGATTTCTAATAATAATCGTATTTTTTGCAGTTTGTTTGTCTGGTACTCGCTATGGTAGCAGCCACTTCATTCTCCACACCTATACCGGGAGGACATGAACACGGATTTAACCATGAGCATCACATTCTACCACATCATGAACCACATCACCACTACCCACCACCACCTCCACCGCATCACGACCTTCCTCACCACTATTATCCACATCATCCACCACACCATGAACTACCCCATCACTGGCCACATCATGGAATTCACCATCAGCCAATACATCATTATTAATATTACTTGCAATTTGAAGTATTATGATATTTAATAAGTTTTACATGTATTGAACAAAATATTTTTATTAATATTGTTAAGACCAATGAAATTTTGTTTATAGTAGTAAAGTTTTCAAATTCCACAAAATTTATGACAGCAAATTGTATATTATTGGTCAAAAAGTATTATAAGAAACATTTGTATGTGAAGTGTTTAATTTCTGGCAACATGAAGCAGTACATTTAAGAATTCAGATATAATAATTACCCTTGAGAAATAGTTCAGAGTATTAAGTTTTGTAAAATATCTTTCGTTTTATTTCTCGCTGTTTTTGATAAGCTGTTTTCTCGAAATCGAGTATGCATTTTTTAAATGTAATCTAGAAAGAGAATGGAAAATGCTATTACCTGTGAATACTTCCCAAAGTATATGATAATAAGAAAAAGGATGAAGTAATCTAAAGATGCAGGCAAAAAAAACTCAAGAGTGGAGACGCTATATTTTCAACTTACATTAAGGGAGTTAACAATGTTTATACCTTATTGTAAAGACATTTATTTATCGATATTATTGACTAATTTTCTACATAAATAAATTGAAACAAGTTCCATGTAGAGAAATGGTAATAATAAATAAGTAGTTAAAAGATATAATACAATTGTTGCAGAATATATGACGTTCTAAAGTATCATGGGATCAAACTATTGGTGAAGACCATTGTAATCGCTGGATAACTTGGCTCAAAGCTTTGAACGGCATGGAAGTTTTAACCATATCACGTTGCTATTTAAAATCATTTCCAACCTGGAAAGATGTTGTTACACAGCTACATGTATTTGTCGACGCAAGCAACGACTGCAGTGCGGCTGTCGCCTACATCCGCTTAAAGCGGGGTACTACAATTGAATGTTCAATTCTAATGGCAAAAAGTAGAGTATCCTATTTGAAACTTACATCAATTCCGAGGATAGAACTTGTTGCCGCAGTGTTAGGCGCACGTATTGGTACAACTGTAATAAAAGAACAGTCAATTGATCTATCGCGAGTGGTTTATTAGACTGATTCAAGGACGGTTCTGTATTGGCTTCATACTGATGCACGAAAGTTAAAAGGTCAATTTGTACAATTTAGAGTGGCAAAAATACAAGACACAACCATAGTGTCAAACTAGCGGTATGTACCAAATCGGCACAATGTAGCGGATGATGCCACAAAATGGAGTAAAACTTTCAAGCTCGATTTTAAAGATCGCTAGCTAAGAGGGCCTGCCTTTTTGTATCGGCCTAAAAATGAATGGCCCGAAGATGATAACCCAAATGAAATTAATGAGCAACAAGAAACGCAAGTAAATGTGCATATCGTTTCTGTACAAAACAGTGGAAAATCATTGGTCAACTATGCATACTTCTCAGATTGGAATCGTCTGGTACGTGCAGTGGCTAAATTTGGCCGTTATATAAAGGAGCTGAAGTTCAAAATTAGGCATAAAGTTACGGTTATATATACACCCTAAAATATGTTTCCACTGCAAATGTCTTCTTTCCACTGATATGACCATTAAGGAATTAATCAGTAAATTATTCTTCAATGTGCACCGATATAACCATAAAAGAATTAACCGGAATTAAAGCACTTTTCTCGTTTGTTCAAAAATTTGCTTGAACCATAAAAAATGTGTAAAAATTACTATACCCGTCCGGCAATCTTAAACGGACCATTTAAAAATATGGCAAATACAATTTAATTTCAATACAAAGATGCGTCGTCCATAGGCTCATGTTTACCATAAATTTAGATTGTTGTTTAAATAACAAATTCAATAAAATTGACGTGGACTGTAGTTTGTATTAATTAGTAATAAATAATTATCATAACTACAATATTTAGAAAGATACCTAAGTAGCAATGAATACAAAATATTAAAAGTAGCAAAAAGATATTTGTAATCAGTCAAATTGAAAACTGACATGACTTTTACTTCCTTTATTGTTTCTCTGTCAGCGCATAGTTCAGTCAACTATAAATACCAAGATGGTTGCTTGTTGCTACCACAGGCAAAAGTACTAAAGAGTGGTGACGATATATATTTAAGTTATATTATGGGCGTTAAAGATGTTTGAATTTCCATGTGAGAAAAATTATTTACAAATATTATTCACTAAGTTTATAAATAAATAAATTAAAACAGGTTTCATGTAAACAAATAGTAGTAATAATTAAGTAAATAAAAGGATACAACACAATTTCAACAAAGGATATAGTAAGACGGTAAATGTGGTTACTTTAGAAGGCCAACAGCAAATATAACGCGCATTATTATGGTTAAAGTCAAAAATTAAACACAACTGATCTTGTGCATGTAACAACCCGATTTTCAATCGCCTTATTAAGAATATATTTTATCATTATTTCTTATATAATGTTACGGTACTGCGTACCAATACTTATATTATTATTAGTTGACACAATTTTAATTATTACTTTTATACTTCACGAACCGTGGTTGAATTATTTGTACGTGTTGCAAAGCCTGCATAGACCGTGGTGGAATTATTGAATATAAGCTAACGCTTCTATATTTTAAATGCTTGCATCTTAAAAGCAACGCATTGAGTTTTACGTTTACGTGTCCCGGGGATGCTAAACCTTGACATTACAATGTATTGAGAGGGTTTAGTTCTTGGTATTTCGACAGATGGTAAAGACCTGCGACCGCAGGGCCGGACGAATTCATTCGGGGTTTGGGGGAATGTGGTTGCAGATGTGAAGCAACAGGAATGATTTCGGTTTTTTTTTCGGTGTGTGGCGTGAAAACGTGTTTGTGTGTTGCTTAGAACACGTGAGTATTTATTTTGTTTGAAGGACATTTATTTTGATAATGCAAAGCAACACTTTGCTATAAATTTTATTTCGATTCTACATCACTTTTTGTAGCGTATTATTGATTGGTAAGGAAGGACTACTTTTAATTTTACATAGACGCTAACGACCGTGTGCTATTGCTTAAATGTATTTAAAAGAAAATTCGTTTGCCTTAAATACCCTCATTGGAACGTAATAAAGACGTTGATTAACATTCGTTAATAGCTCAGCAGTGAAAGCTTTTTCGGACTTGCGTTCTAACTTTTGCGGTTGTTGTAAAGTTTAATTACTATAGACCAGTTGATATTGTACTTACTTTTGCTCGAGGAAATGTATGTTAATTTTACATATAGACGCTAACGACGGGTTGCGGGAGTGTCGTCCATTTAGTAAGGGAGCTGTTGTTGCGAGCTCAAGGCCGGGCTGGGTTCATGCGAATTATTATTGACATTAACTTACGTTTCGCGTGTTCCGGAAGTTATTATTGAAGAGAGACGGCGGTTTTAACCCATGAAATCCCCTGACTTATTTGTACATACGTGATACCTTGTTTAAAGGACAATAATGCCTTATTGTGTTTCAAGTACGTTAGTTTAATTTAATTAAATGTCTTATGTTGATAATATTTAGGCTAAAGATTAGGTATATGTTGACGACGTGCACGTCCCTGTAAAACAATTAGGTTAGATAGAATTACGTTTACTTTATTTCGGAATAGTGGGCCCTGTAGGCCTTATTTCATTTTGAGTTCAACTGTTCATTTATTTGTTTGTTTATAATTTTTTCTGATAGTTGATGGTTTAATAAAAGGTTATTGCTTTTTCTAAACTACAAAGTTTTATTTTATGATTGCTTTTATTAGGTATCAGTGCCTTTCCGCTGATTGACGCCCATGTTGATTATAAATTGTTTATGTATATATTGATGATTTATATTTATATTGCATAATTGGTAAGTACAAGCAAGGTTTTAGCTATTAGTTTGAACCACGACCTACGCCGCTGAGTTAGTCTGCCTGGCATTAATTAACCGTCTTGACTGGTCTTCACATTGCCACGAAGGACGGTTGATTATGAAAATATTACATGCATGCCCAAGTTCTTGCATCCAAAACTTGATCATCTGACAGACCGCTGACGCTCTTCACAAATTCTGGTAATTCGATTTACCGGAGGGCAATTTAGTTGTCATTGACAAAGTGATCCAGACTATAAAATTTATTTTTAATCATCTAAACAAGCGCATAGGACAAATCAAGGTACGCCGCTACGTAATGTGCCATGTAGCACTTCGATGACATATCGAATAGATCACCTTGAATCTCGTCTGTGATCACAAATTTCGCTTTGCCTGCCCCGCTATATAGAGACATGAACCAATCGTAGCCAGGTCCAGACTTGTCCATCATAACAAGTGTAGCTGTTTGTTCGTCTCACTGCTTTTCGTTTTTCACTATTTTAAGGTCCCGGGTTCGAATCCCGACACGGTCCGCTTGAAAAATGTCAGGCGAGCATTTTTCACAGAAATACACCCTCGTTCGGATGAGAGGTAAAATGGAGGTCCCGTGTGTGAGTGTAGTCACGCACGTTAAAGATCCCTACTTTGTTTGGAACAGCAAGGGTTTGGCAAAATTTCAAATTTTTCAGGTAAAAAAAATCGCTTCTTGGCCAATGTAGTACCATCGAGTGGAGCATTGGAAAATCACATGTAAGATATGTGAAGAGGATTAAACAGCCTGTGGTTGCCAAGGATCTCCCATAGACATTTGCCGTATTAATATTTTTCCAGTAAATCCTTTCGCACAGTTAAAATAAGTTAAGAATATTGCAAGACTAATACCTGTAATTGTTTATAATAATCATCGTGATTAAGTACGGTTATTTTTTCGTCATTAATTTTTCTATTTTGGGACTGGTTGGATGCATATCTCCATTGATTTCTATTCTGACGTAGCCTATACATATCCCTGAAATTCCCACATCCTAGATCTTTCACTATTTGTGTGCAATAGTCTAATCTAGGTTTACTTCTACTTCTTTTTTTTCCTATCTCTAATATATTACGCATATTCCTCATGTCTTAGTATGAGCCTATCATCCATCTCTCCTATTTCTTACTGTTTTCCACATACTTCTTTCTTCCCCTACCATTTTTAGTACCTCTTTCTTCTTACCTTTGTCTGTCCATGATATCTTCATCATAAGTCTATAGCACCGCCTCTCCTACTGTCCCTGCTTTATAGCCGTACAGTGCTGTACTCCACACATATGTTTTAAGTAATCTTTTCCTTGTTTCTATGTTTGTTGTCTTTGAACACGGTAGTTGCTTTTTCTTGTTAAATGTAGTACAACTTTGTGATAATCTTTGTTCTTCTATAACTTTTGCGCTTTTCCCGTCTTGCGTTATTTGGCTTCCTAGGTAACAGAAATTCTTAACCTCTTGAAAGTTCGTGTTACGTATCTGTATTCTTGTTTTTGATTTATTTTACCCTCCTTTGCATAATAGTACTTTAGTTTTATTTTTGTTAATTTTCATACTGGATCTCTCTGTTAGAACTTTTTCCATTTCATTAAGAGCAGCTTCTAACTCTTCTTTACTATATGTTAATACCGCTATATCACCTGAAAATCTAAGCATATCAATCTTTTGTACCTTCAAAGCAATTCCAAATGTCTTCCTGCATTTGGCAGTATACATTGCTACTTCAATGTACAAGTTAAAAATTCATGGGGATAAGGTACAGCCCTGTCTCACCTCTTTCCTAATAATTCTCTATGTTCCTGCTCAAATTCTATTACCGCTGTTTGCTCTTTGTAGGAGTTATGTATTATCCGTCTATCCCTAAAACTCATTCCCATCTTTTTGAGTATATTGAATTTTTTTTTTCATTTTACATTGTCGAATGCTTCTTCTAGATCTACAAATCCTATATACACGCTTTCCCATTTTTGTATTGTTTTCTCAATTATCACCCTCAGAGCTAAAATAACCTCCCGTTTTCCCTGTTTCGCCTAAACCCAAATTGATTTTCTCCTAATATTTTTTCAGCTCGTTTTCTATTCGTCCTTGTACAATTTTTGACACGTGTGCTGTTAAACTTATTGTTCGAAAATTTGACATCTATCCTCGCCTCTTTTTTTGTATAGTTACTATGATGTTACGCTTGAAATCTTTGGGTATCTCGCCTGTCTCATACATTACAAGTTGGAAGACATTCTATTACTGCTTGTCCAGCGGCTTTTAGAGTTTCTGCTTGCACCTTATCTGTATTCGATGCCTTACCATTTTTCAGACCCTTCAATGCTAATTCAAACTTATCTCTAAATATAGGATATCCCAAGTCATCATTTTCAATGTCTGATTCCTGTTCTAATGCTGTTAGTTCCTCTCCTGCATATAAATTTTCTATATATTCTTGACATCTAATTACTTTCTCTGCATTTTCTATAATGACGTTTCTACAGTCTTTTACTTGATTTCTAAACCGTTGTCTAACAATAATGTAATCTATTCGATAACTTCCTATATCTCCTGGCATCTTCCACGTGTATCGTCTTCTAGCATGATGGTGAAATAATATATTTGTGATGGTTAAGTTGTTCTTGTCGCAAAATTCTGCAAGCCTATTTCTCCTGTCATTTCTTGTGCCTAAACCAAATAAACCTACTATCGCTCATTCCTTACCTTCACCTACCACTGCATTAAATTCAGGTTCTCTAGCTTACCTATTTGTTTCATACATCTGACATTTTACGCTCCGGCTCGCAGGATGTATACGGATCTTTTTCTATTCTTTCGGATCACATCCCCCTAAGTAGTCCCCTTCCGGAGATTCGAATGGGGGACTATTTTACTTCCGGAATTTTTTACCCCAGAGGATGCCATCATGTTTAACAATTTCTGTACGCAGTGTACTTGGGAGGTAATGTGGTGGTTCCCCATTGTCTTCCACATCGCAGTAGTGTGTCTTAGAATGTCATATAGACCCCTATGGTCTCTGCCACTCTAAGTACCGAAAAAGCTGCTGCCCTCTTTCGGGGACCTGTCTTAGTCTGGTTCCTCACTAAAAACCCCACTAATTTGGTTAAACCTATGGTTCGGCTTTTTAGCTGATTGAAACGCGCAAGTCATTCTACCTGGTCTAGTATTTCAGAATTTCGTCAAGGTGCAGGTCCGTTCAGAATAAGGAAAGAAGTAATGGAAAATAAAGATAGTAATCAAGAAATGATAATAAAAGTAGTGTAGAAAGCGAACATGCTAATGGTACAAGAAAAGGAACTGATGACGGAATTCTCCAGTGTATTTTCTGACAAACCGTGAAAAGTGAAGGGAAATTCGAATGAAAGACAAAACGTCATTTTTTATTTAACCATATCCAATTCCGTGTACTTATCGCGAACAAGTTAAATGACGAATAGACGAAATGAAGGATTGAGAGTGATAAAAGAGCAACAAAGGGAGTATGTTAGCCTTTGGTGGTTGCAAAAAAAATGTGATGCAATAGCCTTTACTTTTTCTGGAGTTAAGAATCTATTCAACGGAACTGGTACTTCACGAACTTTAAAATCATCTGAGATGTCTGGATGTATACATTCTTGCTCACTTAAAATCTCTGGAAACGTTAGTACAGCTTTACGGCACTCATCGCATGTCTTATCACTTCATGTAAAATGGCATTACGTTTCAAAATTTTCTATTTACAGGTTTCAAGTTTTTGTTGTAATAATCACGGCCTAGATTCTTAAATATACCCAAAATACTTTGATGTGCTGGGTTCACCCATACTTGTCACATAGTGATTGTAAAGGTAAAAAAGTTTGAAACGATAGGCCCTTTTTACAAAAAGATTACTTTGAAATTTGCGTCCTTTGCAGTGGTGTCATACTTTTTCGGTGAAAATATCTCAAAATCAAAGTTATAAGTACTTAAGAACGTTGCATAAGTTTTTTGTTTGTAAACACTAAAATAATTTGGCGGAATTGAGATGGACGTTTTTTACTTATCATTATCGTTAATCAAACTTAATTAAACTCAGCTTTTTTTGATAATACTTTGTTTAAGGCTCTTTTATCTAAGACAATTCAAACAAAATAAGGTGGTTTAAAGGCAAACCGGTTAATCTCTTTTACATATGCAGGATTTCATTAATAAGATCAGAGGTTATCACATTATACATGTATTTATTTATTATGTCGAAACTGGCATGTCTAATTCTACGAAAAGTGTAGGAATTTAAGAAATTCCGACTGTAATAATGTGGAAAACCAATATCTAGGGGTATTTACTTTAAATCAAAACACAAAAACACAAGTCATATAGTAACCACATTTTATATAAAAGGCAACACTTTTATATAGACAGTATCAGTAGTTGACGACACTTTAAAGTTAATTCATCTTCATAAGTATAAATTATACGAAAACAACGATGGTTCACTGCGTGGTGAGTAATTTTTATTATTAGTAGAAACTAAGATTATTGCATATAATTCTCTAAACTCTAATGCGTACTAAAATATGAAATTTGCGTTTAGAAATATTTATTTATTGCTATTTTACCAATAAATGTTTTAGTTTTAGAATGGTTGTAATATACAAAACTATATAATTTTTTTATAAAAGATTGAATTCAGTTTTTAATTATCCTTGTTGTTATATTCAAATTAAATATTTTATTACCTTACTTAATACAATTATTAAAACCCTAACAAAATTAGCTTTTATGAATTAAGTTTAGGTTTTTGGAGTTTATTTTTTAATATTGTTATGCGTAAATTTTTAGTTTTCTTGAGTTTTTCTTGCCCTTTAGTTCTATAATGGTAATATCTAATTAATATCATTGTTAGAATTTATTTATTTATAACGATTTCTGTATACTATAATAAAATGTCTCAAGATCTTGATAATAAAATACGATTTAATGCAAAAAAAATTAAACAAATCTGTATAAAGGGTTACTACAATCATGATCAATACGTTTTTACAATTGTCCTACTATCTTTTTATTATCTTGAAGGAAAGGTTTCTACAACATTCTTGCCAATAGCTCATACAAAAGTAAATTAGATTTTATGAATTAATGTTTTATACTCACTTTGTTTTTTAATATTTCCTTATCTATAAATTTTTGATATATTTTTTCAGTATTTTGTTTCTCTTCTTGTAGCTTTGTCAGTTTCATAATTTTAATCCTTGTAAGATTTATATGTATTGATAGAATATACTTGCTTCAAATAGATCTGGCATTTGTTATATAATTTACAAATTAAACCAATTTATTCAATACATATTGAAATATATTATTAATTTTTTCAACTATTTCCAATGGCCATCGACCACAACATGAATATTTTTTATACTATAATGAAAAAACTTGTGCATATTGTTTGTATTTTTAAAATATTAAGTTTACTGTCAAATTAGTTTTTAGAATTTTCTAAATTTATAAAATGCCTCATATTCAGACCTCTTAATTTTTCAAAAAAATTATAGACAAGAATTTTAAGCTTTTTAATGTTGTGATATCAACAGACAGGTAACTGAATCTGAACCCAAACACATATTTTTGTCGGAATGTCTACAATTCTATGCAAATTTAAATATGTTTGCTGGCACACGTTGTGTATTTTAGTAAAACCTTTTAAGATTAACTCTTCTGGTATATGGCCGTATGTATTGGCAAGTAAAAGAAATTATGTACAAGATTTTCATCGGTTTCTCAAAAATTCGAAACAAGTGTCTAAAACTTTTTAAGTAATTATACTGGTTATAACAAGGTATCTTTAAAATTTCGACTCTAATCATTGTGTGCTAAAATTGCAGCTGAATGTATTTATAATTCTGTTAGGTAGTTCACAAAGATCCAAAATCTACTATTGAAGAATCTCAAATATTCAAAAACAAAACTGATTAATATATGTATAGAAGTAGAACAGAAATTGAAAACTATAAAATAACAAACTCAAATTTGGTTTAATTTGAAAAATACAAATTAAAATATGTTGTAAAGAATATGCAGTTCTATGATTTATAGAAACTATTAGATACTTTGCTAATAAGGTATATTTTTTTAATTCTTTCAAATTTATATAAAATATATGCTGATAATACAAGTTACCGTTAATTACATAGTATTTTTACACAAACTGCTTTGTACATTGCCATAACTATACAATAAAATATCGAAAGTAGTGCAAGTAACCCCATTTTTATAAGTAATTTATTTGTAGTAACGAAATATAAAAGCTCTTCTGAAACTATTCTAATAATTACAGTTCTTAACGTTTCCCATTAGTATATTATTAAATTTTTAAGTTCTGTTTTAAACCTATATAGTATTTTGTATAATTTGCTTTGATAAAGATTTCTAATAATAATCGTATTTTTTGCAGTTTGTTTGTCTGGTACTCGCTATGGTAGCAGCCACTTCATTCTCCACACCTATACCGGGAGGACATGAACACGGATTTAACCACGAGCATCACATTCTACCACATCATGAACCACATCACCACTACCCACCACCACCTCCACCGCATCACGACCTTCCTCACCACTATTACCCACATCATTTACCACACCATGAGCAACCCCATCACTGGCCACATCATGGAATTCATCATCAACCAGGACATCATTATTAATACTAGTTGGAATTTGAAGTATTATAATAATTAATAAGTTTTACATGTATTGAACAAAATATTTTTATTAATATTGCAAGACCGATGAAATGTCGTTTATAGTGCTAAAGTTTTCAAATTCCACAAAATTTATGACAGCAAATTGTATATTATTGTTCAAAAAGTAATATAAGAAACATTTGTAGGTGAAGTGTTTAATTTCTGGCAACATGAAGTAGTACATTTAAGAATTCAGATATAATAATTACCCTTGAGAAATAGTTCAGAGTATTAAGTTTTGTAAGATATCTATCATTCGTCTTTTTTCTCGCTGTTTTTGGTAAGCTGTTTTCGCGAAACTGAGCATACATTTTTTAAATGTAATCTAGAAAGAGAATGGAAAATGTCATTACCTGTGAAAACTTTCCAACCTATATGATAATAAGAAAAAAGATGAAGTAGTCTAAAGATGCAGGTAAAAAATACTGAAGAGTGGTGATGCTACATTTTTAACTTACATTTAGAGAGTTAACAATGTTTATACTTTATTGTAAATAGAAATTTACTTATCGATATTATTGACTAATTTTATACATAAATAAATCAAAATAGATTCCGTGTAGAGAAACGGTAATAATAAATAAGTAGATAAAACAATATAACACAATTCCAACTAAAGAAATCTTCAGTCCTGGAACTGGTTAGACGCGTACCGCCATTATTTCCTATTCTGAACTAACCTACAGATTTTCCTGAAATTTGCACAGTCTGCATCTATCACTATCTGATCTAGGTCTACACCTACCTCTTTTTTCCTTTATCTTGCTGCTTTCCTTTTTTTTTATGTATTTATTGCATGGTTACATGACTATCCTCGCGCCTGGGCAAGTGTAACGAAGTCTTCCGACATAACTAGGGTCTATTCCTTGGGTAGAGCTATGAGAAATGTGGGGGTAAGTCGAATTCTGATTGTAAGTTGAATTTAATCCAAAACAAATAAGGCGCCACCAAGTCCTGACTTAATTAGGATAATTGCGTAGTATATTTCTAGGGCGGACGTGGAAACCCAAAGAAAAAATCGCCTTCGATGACAGAAACCCGTCTTAACTGAATAAGACGCTGCTCCTGTAAGAAATGGTAATAATTAGCTTAATAGAAGGGTGGAACACTATTTGTGTACCACAAACATACCTAAAGAAATATCAAAAAATATCTCCTATATAAGTTGACATTAAAATTCCACTCATACGGATATTAGTTTCTTGTAGTTAGTTTTGACCATATTTGATCAAAATAAAAAAGCTTTAATCTTGAACTAATAATTTACTCAAAAGATTCTCTTTTAAAACAAAATTCAATGCTACAAAGTTTCATAAATAATTAAATGAATTCAAGGATTTTAAATAAAGTTTCATCAAAATAATTACTAAGCAAACATTTTAAAACTTAGTGTAAACTTGTTACAAAGAAAAGCCGTCCCGGGAAGATCTGTTCGAGCGGGTTACAAATTAAAACATAGTAAATCAAGTTTCCTTATCTAAATTAATTGTGTTAGTTTCAGTTTCTAATAAAGAAAGATCATAAAAATATTCTTATAAACTCAACTTAGGCAAGCATTGTTCAAAGCATATGTTTATTAGAACACAGGTGTCAGCAGTATACTGCAGGCAAACAAGTGACGTAACAAAACATTTGTCGCTGTTACCAAAAGGACAAAATGAACCACGTGAATGGTATCTTAAAACTTTACAAGTTGTGCATTAAAATTTTTAACACTGAAAAATTCAGCTCAACTAATAATCGAAATTTTATAACATTCGTGCTTTTATGCACTAAACAAAATAGCGTGTTTCTAATTTGAAACACAAAGGAATTTCTTAAAGTTATCTACGAACCAGAACTGCATTATTTGGATGTTAAGAGGTGTTGAAAATCAAACGTAATCACCATACTTCCATCAGGTTTTGTAGTAGTAAGTTCTTCTATTAATTATTCAAATTCTCCATTATCAAATCCGCTTCCTACGGACTGCAATACAAAGTGGTTTTACATCTGTTGTTGGAATAGTTGTTTCTACAGTTGGTTTTATGGTGGTTAATTACGCGCTAAACAAAATACCTCAATTAAACAAATCAAATACTGTTCATAGGATACCAACCGCTATTTAAAGATGGATCTCGACTCTTCAAAATGTAACCGCAAATTGGCGGCCTGCTTCCAATCGTACATTTTGATTTAACAAGCTTGCAGGGCCGACTGGTTATCACCTCGCACGAGCGACGGCGTGTTCCCGGCGGAGGCCTTCAACCAAAACGCGCCTGCGAACAGTTATCGAAGGTACAGACACCTGACTATTTATAGAAAACTATCTATAGATACAACTTTAGCGTATTACTAAACTTGTTGCATGTATTTTAGTAATAATTTGAATAAAAGCGTTTTATAACCTTGCACTTTTATGGTTGGATTTAGTAACTAAGAAATAAAATTGTTACAATCTGCTAGTAATTTATCCCATACTATTCCCCAAAAATGCCTTAGAACATATTCTGCCCTTCTATTTCTCCTATTTTTTCCACAGATATCCTTGTTTCCCTACTATTTCTATAACCTATTTGTTATTAACTTTGTCTGTCCATGCTATCATCCTCATACATTTCAAGCACATCATTTCAAAAAGCTGCTACCATTTTTCTGTCTGCTTTTCAGACTGCCCGGATTTCATAAGCATACTGTGCTGTGCTTCACCCATATTTTCAACAATTTTCGTCTTGTTCTATGTTTGCTGTTATTCATCATAGGCGCTGTTCTTTCTTATTACATGCAGTTTGGTCCCCTTCTATTGTTTTACAATTATATACCCTATTTCTACGACATTCAGTGGTTGTGAAGGGGAGTAAGCAGCCTGTGGCTGCCAAATTCCCCCAGTACTTAAACATTTACTGATTTAATATTTTTTCCAATATATTTTTTCGCATCAGATATATATGCACTTATTTTTTCGTCATTAGGTTTCTGTCTCAAAACTGATTGGACACGTACCTGCCCTTATTTATATTCTGAGCTAGCCTACACAGTTCCCTGAAATTCTCACACAGCATGTATACAGCTCGGTTCCCCTTCAATTATTTTCTAATTTTATGCCCTATTTCACCGAGATTCAGTGAAGAGAGTTAAGCAGCCTGTGGCTGCCCAGATCCCCCAACACTTAGACATTTGCCAAAATAATAGTTTTCCAGTAAATCCTTTCACACAAATAACTTATTCAAGACTATTGCCCAACCAATACTTATAGTTACTTATAATAATCACCTGGTTCAAGTACAGTTTCTTCGTCATTAATTTATCCATCTTGGAACTGGTTGGATACGTATCTCCATTGATTTCTATTCTGAGCTAGCCTACACATTTCGCTGAAACACCTACAGCATACATCTTTAACTATCTGAGTGCAGTAATCTAACCTAAGTCTACCTCTTCCTCTCTTTTTTCCTATCTCTGCTTTTAATATTTTCCGCACTATTCCCTCATGCCGTAGTATGTGGCCTATCATCCTATCGATCTCATTTTGTACCGTTTTCCACATATTTCTTTCTTCCCCTACTATTTTTAGTACCTCTTCGTTCTTAACTTTGTCTGTCCATGATAGCTTCATCATACGTCTGTAGTACCACATTTCAAAGGCTTCTACATTTTTCTTATCCGCTTCTCCTACTGTTCAGGCTTCACAGCCGTACAGTGCTATGCTCCACACATATGTTGTAAGCAATCTTTTCCTTGTTTCTATGTTTGTTGTCTTTGAACACAGTAGTTGCCTTTTCTTGTTAAATGTAGCCCGACCTTGGGCTAGTCTTTGTTTTAGATCTTTTGCGCTTTTCCCATCTTGCAATATTTGGCTTCCTAGGTAGTAGAAATCCCTAACCTCTTGTAATTTCTTGTTACCTGTTTCTATTTTTGTTTTTGATTTATTTTCTCCTCCTACTCATACTACAACTTTAGTTTTATTTTTGTTAATTCGCTTACCGTTTCTCCCTGTTATAACAGTTTTCATTTTATTAAGAGCAGCTTCTAACTCTTCTTTGCTAGATGCTAATACCGCTATATCATCTGCAAATCTAAGCATGTCAGTCTTTTGTCCCTGCATAGTAATTCCAAATGTTTTCCTACTTTGGTAGCATTTATTGCTTCTTCGACATACAAGTTAAAAATTAATGGGGTAGGGCACATTACTGTCTCACTCCTTACCTAATGTTTACTTGTCTACGTTCCTGCTCTAATTTTATTACTGCTGTTTGCTCTTTGTATAAGCTATGTACTATTCGTCTATCCCTATAACTCAATCATTATGAGTATTTCGAACATTGTTTTCCATTTTACATTGTCAAATAGTTTTTCCAGATCTACAAACCCTATATGCACATTTCCCCTTTTTCTATTGTTATATCCATTATCACTTTCAGAGCTAAAATAGCCTCCCGTGTTCCCCTGTTTCGCCAAAACCCAAATTGGTGTTCTAGTATTTCTTCAGCCTGTTTTTCCATTCGTCTTTGAACAATTCTCGTTAATATTTTTGACACGTATGCTGTCAAACTTATTGTTCGAAAATTTTCAAATCTATCCGCGCTTTTCTTTTTTGGTATAGTTACTATGATGTTACGTTTGAAATCTTTGGGTATCTTGTCTGTCTCATACATATAGCTTACAAGTTGGAAGAGACGTTCTGTTACTGCTTGTCCAGCGGCTTTTAGAGTTTCTGCTTGCACCTTATCTGTACCCGACGCCTTACCATTTTTCAGACCCTTTAGTGCTAATTCAAATTCATCTTTAAGTATAGGATATCCCACGTCATCATTTTCAATGTCTGAGTCTTGTTTTAATGCAGTTAGTTCCTCTCCTACATATAAATTCCCTATATATTCTTGCCATCTACCCACTTTTTGTACATTTTCTATAATGACGTTTCCTCCCGCGTACCTTATATTTTTGCTATACGGTTTTATATCCCTAAAATTGATTCTAATTAGTTTGTATGCCTCATCTGTCTTTCCTACTTCCCTCTTAGTTTGTATCTCTTTGCACTTTTCATCAATCCATTGTTTTTTAGTTTTCATGCATTTGCGAATAATTTCCTATTTTATGGCTTTGTATCTCTGTGTTCCTGTTTCGTCTGATTTAGTTTTGTATTTTCGTTTTTCTTCTATTAAATTCAGGATATCCTTTGTTATCCATGGTTTCTTATTTTCTTTTTGTGTATTTCCCAGAATATTTCTGTCCGCCATGTCTAGGCTGGATTTAATGTTATTCCATTCTGTTTCTACTTCCTTAGTATCAGATTCCCGATATTTTTGAGCAATTCATTTGACTTTTTTTTCGAATCTTTCTTTAATATGTTTATCTTTTAGTTTCTCTAAGTCCAAGTGCCTTTTTCCGTTTCTTTTTTTCAAATTTTTTAATTTAAGTGCGGGCTTCATAATTACGGTACTATGGTCAGTGTCTATATCTGCTTCTGGGTAGCTTCTACAGTCTTTTACTTTATTCCGTTGTCTAACAAGAATATAATCTATTTGATATCTTCCTATATCTCCTTGCATCTTCCACCTATATCGTCTTCTAGCATGATGTTGAAATAATATATTTGTGATGGTTAAATTGTTTTTGTCGCAAAATTCTACTAGCCTATTTCCCCTGTCGTTTCTCGTGCGTAAACCAAATAAGCCTACTACCGCTCCTTCCCTACCCTCCCCCGTAATTATTAAATTTTCATGTCCTTATACGTATCTTAATAGGTCTTCGATATCTTTGTAGATCGCTTCTACCTCTTCGTCACTGTAGCTAGAGGTGGGCATGTATACTTGTGTTATTATTGTGTTTACCGGTGTAGATTCTAATCTAACCATGAGTACTCTTTCGTTCTTTTGTAAGTAATTTTCTACACAGTATCCTAACTTTTTCCGCATAACTATCCCCACACCCAAATTTCCTTTCTCTGTTCCTGTATGGATCACCTTGAAGTCTCCACTCCAAAAATTCCCTCGCCTCTGGCCACCGCACTTCGCTGATCCCTACTATGTTTAGTGATAACCTATTGATTTCGATTTTTAGGTTCTCTAGCTTACTTATTTGTTTCATACTTCTAACATTCCACGCTCCGACTCGCAAAATGTTCACTACTCTTATTCTTAACTTTTCGATTCCATCCTTCAAAGTAGTCCCCTCCCGGAGATCCGAATGAGGGACTAAAGGGATTAATGGTTAATTTAAATGCTGCTAAGCATATACTTTCGCTTGGTGATTCATTTAGAAAATATTCAAGCCTCCCATTTCCTAAAATATGACGTAGAAGTTATTTAAAATTAAATTGTTTTATTAGTAAGTATTCTGTAGACAACAAGTTTGGTATTCCCTTAGTAAAGGTTTAAAGTATTTTATTGAGTTTTTGTTTATAGTAGCACTGCATCTTCTACAGCACGACTTGTAACCAATTTGTGTGCGTGTGCTACCACCCTTTTGGATTTTTTAATATGCACGCAATGCAATTGTTGATCCGTATAACATGGAAGACGTTTTCCGGTGTTTCTACTAACTGCATTCGAACCAACGACGATGCGAACCGGGTGCATGCATTGGTGCTAAATGTACTGGACGAGCAGCAAGGATTATGACGTCATTTAGTTCCCGCTGAATCCTCAACATCGTTCGACCGTCTTCGGAAACCTTCGGTATGCATTCTATAGGGAACATAAATCAGGTACGCTAGAGTAAGCTTTTTAGTTATAAGTTAGTTTGCTTACAAGTTTAACCAAAGTCTTATAGTGCGGATTTTGTTTTGTACTAAAATGGTACCTGTAAACGTTTTTAAATGCGACTCGTGCGATGCTTCCTATACCTGGAAAAATGCTCTCAAACGGCATCAGAACAAATGTCGTGGTGTAACATCGTCCACGGTTAAGCTTATACATCCGTCCGCAGCAAAGTACTTAAACTGTGGGCTTTGCGGTATCGCTTTTACGAGAATAGCTTACAGCGACACAAGGAAAAACAGCACGGTATGTCATTAAGCAGTAAACGTTCAGCTCCGCCAGCTGTTAAAAGGTCTTGTACGAAACAACCACGAATTATGTGTAAAGTATGCGATTTCGAAATGGAAAAAACTACGTATGCCGCACACCTAAGGAGCAACAGACATAAAAATGCATCAATTACCGCTACTAGCGACGATGGTGTAGAAATGATTAGCACAGCGTTTAACAATCGTATGGCTAGCTATCGCATAAAGAACGCCAGTGTCGACGATGGAGTGTCCGAGTTTCTTTGGAAGCAGAAAGAGCGATTTATTCGATTAATTAATGAAAAAAGAATACAACATACAGCAATAAAAGTCTATTGCGAACTCTACGGCGTTTACACCAAAATGGGGGAAGAGACTACCGATGTGAAATCCTTTAACACAAAAAATGTGGTTATAACGTCTTCTAGTAATCTGGAAAATATGTACGAGGTCTTAAGCGAAACCATAAGAACAAAATCAGAAGAATTTGAAACATGTGGGTCCGGTTGGTCTTTGAAAAAGGTGCTCTATTTAGAAATAAATATTAATAAGTATAAGCCGATATAAGTTCTAGGTTAAGAATAAAAATTGTGAATATGTATTTAGAAATGTGGTTTACAAAATTTAAACTGTATTAGTAAAAATTGTCTGTAATAAACAGTTTTAAGAATGGTTTTTAGATTTTCTTTTAGGAATGAGCTGCAGGAAATTTATAATTTAGAGGGTGTGTGTAAAATGGTAAGGGGTGGTCCTATTTTAAATCTATGTACAGATTCGGATTCTACATAAAATTCTAGGTTAGTTTGATGTATTTCATGACTAAAAAATTTATAAGGACGGTCAGAAATCGCTACCAGCAAAAAATCTTAAAATTGGGGTAGCTCTCTGGGGGATGGTGCTATGTAAAAAATTTAAAGAGATTTGGGTAGATGAAAAAATTCTAATATTAATTGATACCAAACAAAGTACATTTATCTCGAAAGATGAGCTAAACAAGATAGAAAGTGTGGTGTGACATTAAAAGGGAGTTTCGCGGTATGCTCGCTAGAAGGTATGTGTGTAACTTTGTAAGGAGTAGTTCGATTTTAAATCTGTTTGCTGATTCGAATTCTGCGTAAAATTTTAGACTAATTTAATGTATCGCATGACTAAAAAAATGTTTAAGGACGGTCGAAAATCGCAACAGGTAAGAAATCTTAAAATCAAGGTAGCTCTCTGGGGGATGATGCAATCTAAAAAATTCCCAGAGATTAGGGTAGCTGAGAAAAATCTAATGTTAATTGATACCAAACAAGATAAGTTTATCTCGAAAGATGCATTGGTTAGACGAAGAAAACTATTTTGGTTCAGAATGTTAGCGGTAAAAAAATCTTAAAATGAGGGTAGCTCCCTGGGGGGTGATGCAATCTAAAAAATTCTTAGAGATTCGGATAGCTGAGAAAAATCTAAAATTAATTGATACAAAACAATGTACATTTATCTCGTGGGTGGAAATGTGGAGAAAGATTTATCTCGCGGGTGGAAAGAATGCGGGTGTGACGTAATCAAAATGGTTTGGGGGGTGTCCGAGTAAGGCGGAGAGCAAGGCGGAGCAAGGCGGAGATTCATCTCCTCATTTCTTCCTTATGGGAATTTACATGTAAATTGGTCCAGATGAGTGAAGAAATGAGGGATTCTGGAGGAAATGAGGTTGTCATATTCCCAATAATGGTCTACTAATTTCAGCTTTCTTTTCCGCTACTGAAAGGATTTCGACGTCGTGAAGTGAATTGACCTCCCAAAATTTGAAAACACTTTTCCAGGAAGGGTACTTGGTCCGTAGAGCAAAATAAAGCGGTAACTTGCGTGATGTTTGACGCGGGAATCGATCCCATTAAAATATATCCAAAAACGCAAGTAGTATGCAAGTTTTCACATATCTTATGTAGAACTATTGCGTCAATGTTAAAAAATGATTCGTTTGGTTCACTGGATTAATAAAGACAGAAACAGCGTCGTGAGTAGCCACGGTCTGCATAGAGCCAAGCTCGTTAAGGGTAAGAGGTAACGGGGTAGGTATTAAACCTAAACGTTTAACACATTGTTGAGTAATAAATGAAGTTACACTACCGGTATCCAACAAGCAGCGAAACCTTCTCCCACTGTCCAGGCTTCATAGCCGTACATTGCTGTGCTCCACACAAATGTTTTAAGCAATCTTTTCCTTGTTGCTATGTTTGTTGTCTTTGAACAGAGTAGTTGCTTTTTCTTGTTAAATGTAGCACATTCTTGTGCTAATCTTTGTTTTATATCTTTTGCGCTTTTCTCATCTTGCGTTATTTGGCTTCCTAGGTAGCAGAAATCCTTAAGCTATTGTAAGTTCTTGTTACCTATACGTATTCTTGTTGTTTATTTATTTCCCCTCCTTTGCATACCAGTACTTTAGTTTTATTTTTGTTAATGTTCCTCCCGTATCTACCTGTTAGAACCGTTTCCATTTTATTAAGAGCATTTTCTAACTCTTCCTTGCTAGACGCTAATACCGCTATGTCATCTGCAAATCTAAGCATATCAATTTTTTTTCCTTGCATAGTAATTCCAAATGCCTTCCTGAATCTAACAGTATTCATTGCCTCTTCAATGTACAAGTTAAAAATTAATGAGGATAGAGCGCAGTCCTATCTCATCCTTTTTCTAATGTTTACTTCTCTACGTTTCTGCTCTAATTCTACTACTGCTATTTGCTCTTTGTATCAGCTATGTACTATTCGTCTATTCCTATAACTCATTCCAATCTTTTTGAGGTAAAATAGCCTCCCGCGTTCCCCTGTTTTACCTAAACCCAAATTGATCTTCTTCTAGTATTTCTTCAGCTCGTTTTTCCATTCGTCTTTGTACAATTCTAGTTAATATTTTTGATACGCGTGCTGTCAAATTTATTGTTGAAAAATTTTCACATCTACCTGCGCCTTTTTTTTTTTGGTATAGTTACTATGATGTTACGTATCTCGCCTGTTTCACACATATAGCTTACAAGTTGGAACAGACGTTCTGTTACTGCTTGTCCAGCGGCTTTTAGAGTTTCTACTTGCACCTTATCTGTACCCGGCGCCTTACCATTTTTCAGACCCTTTAATACTAATTCAAACTCATCGCTTAGTATAGGATATCCCAAGTCATCATTTTCAATGTCTGATTCTTGTTCTAATGCTGTTAGTTCCTCTCCTGCATATAAAGTGTATATATATTTTGCCATTTAACCACTTCCCTACATTTTCTATAAAGGCGTGTTCTCCCGAGCCCCTTATATTTGCCATACGGTTTTATATCCCTAAAATTGATTCTAATTAGTTTGTATACTTCGTCTATCTTTCCTACTTCCATCTTAGTTTGTATCTCTTTGCACTCATCAATCCATTGTTCTTTAGCTTTCCTGCATTTGCGAATAATTTCCCATTTTATGGCTTTGTATCTCTGTTTTCCTGTTTCGTCTGATTTATTTTTGTATTTTTGTCTTTCTTCTATTAAATTCAGAATATCCTTTGTTATCCATGGTTTCTTATTTTCTTTTTATGTATACCCCAGAATATCTCAGGCCGCCATTTCTAAGCTGGATTTAATGTTATTCCATTCTGATTCTACTTCCTTGGTATCAGAAATTTTCCCGATATCTTTTAGCAATTCATTTGACTTTTTATCGAATATTTCTTGAATATCTTTATCTTTTAGTTTCTCAAAGTCAAAGTGCCTTTTTCAGTTTTTCTTCAAATTTTTAAATTTAAGTGCGGCCTTCATAATTACGACGCTGTGGTCAGTATCCATATCTGCCTCTGAGTAGCTTTAACAGTCTTTTACTTGATTCCTAAACCGTTGTCTAACAAGAATGTAATGTATTTGATATCTTCCTATATTTCCTGGCATCTTCCACATATATCGTCTTCTAGCATGATGTTGAAATAATGTGTTTATGATGATTAAATTGTTCTTGTCGTAAAATTTTCTCAGCCTTTTTCCCCAGTCGTTTCTCGTGCGTAAACTCAATATACCTATACTACCGCTCCTTCCCTATCCTTGCCTTTCACTGTATTAAAATCCCCTGTTATTATTAAACTTTCATGTTTTTTTACGAATCTTAGTATGTCTTCGATGCCTTTGTAGTTCGCTTCTACCTCTTCGTCACTGTAGCTAGAGGTGGGTATGTATACTGATATTAGTACTGTATCTACCAGTTTAGATTATAATCTAACCATGAGTACTCTTTCGTTCTTTTGTAAGTAATTTCCTACACAGTGTCCCATATTTTTTCGCATAACTATTCTCACACCCGAATTTCCTTCCTCTACTCCTGCATGAATTACTTTCAAGTCTCCATTCCAAAAATCACCCGCCTCTGCCCACCTAACATCGCTGATCCCTACTATGTCTAGTGCTAACCTATTCATTTCGATTTTCAGGTCCTTTAGCTTACCTACTTACTTCATACTTCTAACATTCCACACTCTGACTCGCAAAATGTTACCGACTCTTATTCTGAACTTTCCAATCGCATCTTCCGAAGTAGGCCCCTTCCGGAGATCCAAATGGGGGACTCTGGAATGTTTTACCCCAGAGGTTGTCATCATCTTTAATAACAATTTAAGTACGCCGTGTACTTGGGAGGTAATGTGGTGGTTTCCCGTTGCCTACCACATCGCGGTAGTGTGTCTTAGACTGCTATACCGACCCTTATGATCTCTGCCAATTTAAGTACCGAAAGAGCCACTGCCCTCTTTTGAAGACCTGTCTTAGTCTGGTACTTCTTTTTGCCTGTCTCATTCTTGGAATTCTTAAATTTTTGTGGATTATCTATAAAATCCAGAATGACGCAGTGAGTTAGCTATTTTATCGAACTGATAATATGCATGGCAAGAAATTTTGAACTTTTACTGTAAAATAACATTGTTATATTAATAATGGGTCGTAAATTCAACTCATAATAACTTGTAATATTGTTTGTAGAAAATACTGTTTGTAGAAAAACGATTGAGTCACGCCTAGCCTTTTCGGTAAATAATCCTAGTGTTTGTTACTCATACCTGTGCGTAACCTGATTCAGTATTGCTGTAGGTTATACAGAAATTATTAACAATTAGACCAAATTATATTCAGTTCTGTGATATCGTGTATGAAAATTAGAAATAGTTTTAGACTTAATACAGAACCTTGTGCAAAACCTGTTAAATTGCTTTATAGCTAGAAGCGGAATCATATACATTCACAAGGTGTGATGTGTTAATTAGGAAAGATTTATACTGCAATGAAATTCCTTAATTCCACAGAAACTTTATCATGACTCATCTACCCAAAAGTTGAACTAAATCATACAACTCATTGTTGTTAGCAATTATTTAACCGCAATACATGTTATGCTAAACAGAAAACATTGCGATAGTACTACATGCCAGATAGAAAATAAATATAGCTTTTTAAGATACTTCTAAATAGGGCTGGGCGATACGGGATTTTGCGTATCGAATATCGATACATATTCTATATCGATATGTATCGATATATCGAATATCGATATATATCGATACGTATCGATGCGTATCGATATGTATCGATGCGTATCGATATGTATCGATGTGTATCGGTGCGTATCGATACATATCGATACGTATCGATTCGTATCGAAGCGTATCGGTGCGTATCGATACGTATCGATTTGTATCGATGCGTATCGATACGTATCGATACGCATCTATACGTATCGCTACGTATGGATATATATATATATATAGCGATTCGTATTGGAACGTTTAGATGTGTAGATTAAGTATACATATCGAGACTTAGCGATACGTATCGGTACGAATCGATACGCATCGATAATTTATCTACTCTTTCTTTGAGAATAAAATCGTTATAAAATAATGTATTTACTAACAATTCGATCTTTCACTTAAGATTGTTTGTTATCAAAATAATTAAAGTTTCAAGTTTAATATTTGTGACATAAATATATATATATATATATATATATATATATATATATATATATATAATTATAATCAGAAGAATAATCATTTGAATGAATGAATGTTGATATATATTAATAGTTATTAAGATCTTAATAACTATTAATATATATCAAGCATTCATTTGCATTCCAAATGTGGATTATTCTTCCTATTAATAATAATATAATTACATGTTTGTATTATTCCGAACGTTGCAAAATGGGATGATCAAGTTATTAGTACATGAATTATGTATATAACTAGATTCAATTTCCTTAAATGCAAGACGTAATTGAAAATCATTAACAAGGGCCAAGCTTCAGTAGTATTAAGTATAACATCATCTAAACAATTAGGCTAGATAGCTCAATTGGTTAGAGCACTGATCCGGAGAATCAGAGGTTGCAGGTTCAAATCCTGCTGTAGCTGTTCTTTAGTGGTTTTCAATTACTAGTTCGATTTGAAATGGTAATTCAACTTTAAATACAAAGTTGGGTTTTCATTTCATCTTAATAACTATATATATATATATATATATATATATATATATATATGTTTAGGGGTGGCCGATAAAGGATTTTGCGTATCGAATATCGATACATATTCTATATCGAATATCGATACGTATCCATACGTATCGATGCGTATCGATACGTATCGATGCGTATCGATACATATCGATACATATCGATACATATCGAGTATCGATATATCGATATTTATTTTTCGCTGTATCGGGGGGGTCGATACGGGGGTCGTATCGATATATCGATACGCCGACCCAGCCCTACTTCTAAATATAGATATTACAGACAATGTCGCGTTTCAGCCGATCTTTTAATAACTGTCAGAGAAAGCTAGAAAAAAAGCTGTTAGTGAATAAACTATTTGTAGTTTCACTATTTGCCACGCTTTATTTGTAAAAAAAATATTGTGTCTATATCTTAGCTAATGGGGAAAAAATTATTTTTTCTTAGCTAGTAAGTGAATAAATTAGAATTACGGAAAATATTTAATCTGTCGAGGATAACGACCGATTCTTAGTGTTGTTACTAGCCTATATTAATTCAATATCGTCTGTAAGCGTTAAATAAAAACTAGTCATATAGTTACACGCAGACGGAGGAGAAGTTAGAAAGCTACATTTTAATATTATATCAAGTTTCAGCTGCACTAACACAATAGTCTTATAATTTATGAAGAAAGAGAATAGTGTTTATCTTACAGTTCAGTTCGTTGACTATAATTATAATTACATTTCCTTGAAAAGTTTTTCTGGAATAGTACCTCTAGCATATTTCGTACCATATACGTGATTTTCCAATGTTCCACCCGAAGGTACTACATTGACCATCCATCATTTTGTTTTCGATCTTACTTAAGGTCGGTTTGACGAAGCTCTAACTTCTTTTCTATTCTGTGCTAATCTAAAAAGTTCTACATGCCCTTCACAACCTTCATTTCTAACAATTTTACTAATATAACTTGGTCTAGATCTTCCTTTACTATTCTATCTTTTCTTATCTACCTGGCTCTACATAGATATTAGCAACCTGATGGTTGTTAAAGAACTTCAACATGTTTAACATGATTCCCATTTATAAGGAAATGAACTATAACCTGGTTATCTCCTTCAAAAAAGGAAAAGTGTTAAATTATATGTTATGGTTAGGTTTAAGCAACGAATCGCTACCAACATGCCAGACCGCTAACTAATTGTGAGTTATGCCATGGTGACACTTAGTTAACTGATGTTTATTTATATATCTTTTTGTTTTGTTTTCGAACTTACTTAAGGTCGATTTGATGCAGCTCTAAATTCTTTTCTATTCTGAGCTAGTCTAAAAAAGTTTATATACCCTTCACAACCTAAATCTCCAATAATTTGACTAATATAGCCTGGTCTAGGTTTTCCTACTCTACTTTCTTTGGTAGTCTATAATCTAAGACCTTACTAAATAGTCCCCCATGTCTTAACTGGTGCTCTATCATTCTATCTCTCCTGACCTTTAATTGTTTCCACATACAGGGTTCCTCACATATCCTTCTATAAACTTCCTCATTTGTTACTCTATCTGTCCAACTAATCTTTAACATTCTTCTATAACACCAAGTTTCAAAAGCTTCTATCCTTTTCTTATCTACCTCTTTAATTGTCCAAGTCTCACTACCGTATAATAGAACGCTCCATACGTACGACTTTAAGAAACTTTTTCTATTATCTAAACTAATACTATTAGCTATTATTGGGTCTTTCTTTTTTAAAAACATTTTTCTAGCTTGAGTTATTCTAGCTACTATATCCCTTATGCTACGTCCGTCCTTTGTGATTATACTACCCAAACAGCAAAATTCATTTACCTCCTCTAACTCTGTATAACCAATTTTTAATTTTGGTTTAGAACTAGGTTGTAACTCACTTGTCATTATCGTTTTCTTTCCTGAGCTAATTCTCATACTATAGTTACTCTGTAGTATCTTATCTAAAATATTTAAAAACTCCCCTAACTCTTTTCTAGACTTTGCTATAATGGCTATATCATCTGCAAAACGTAACATGTATATTTTCTGTCCATTTACACTAATACCTATCTCTTTTCTCTCTCTAGCTTAGTTTAAAGCTTCCTCAATATTAACATTAAAAATCAAAGGAGATAGTATACAGCCCTGTGTAATACCATTTCTAATCTTAGCTTCCTTTTCTGTTTCATTGAATCTAATTACTACGCTTTGGTTTTTATGTAGACTGTAAATAATTTTTCTATCCCTATGAGAGATTCCCATTTTTCGCAAAACCCTGAACATAACAATCCAATTAACCCTATCAAATGCTTTTTCTAAATCTACAAACGCGAAATGAGTCTTTTTATTTTTTTGTAACTTTTTTTCGATAACTAACCTAATCATTAGTATCGGTTCTCCAGTCCCTCTGTCTTTACGAAAACCACATTGGTCTTCGCCTAAATAATTCTGAGTTAAAGCTTCTACTCTATTTTTTATTATTATTGTTAGTATTTTGGAAGCGTGGGAAGTTAAACTTGTAACGGGCATTTTTGTAGTTAAACATTTTACACTACCCAATTCGTAAATACTTTCGAATAGTTCAGATTTGTATGCAATTTAACTCGTGTGTATTAATTTAGGAATAGATTAATTGAAGATTGATTTTCATTAATAAATAAATTGCGAGGAACGAATTTTAAATGGGATTGTTCGTAAGTTGCTTTCCAGCTTGTCGAAAGTGATAAGCGGCTCGTGATTAATTAGTAGATATGATGGCTGCATTCATATAAATTTTGTTCCTTATGTGGATATACAAGTTTAGATAAGATTCGACAAGAGTTTATGGTAACAACGAGTTTATATAAACAGTTGTAGTTTGTGCTTCGTTCCTATATATGATATTACGTTAAGGGTACTGTTTCCTTGTTGCTTTACTAATTGTTTTTAGTTGTTTTTCTTGTGAAATAAAAGTTGTATATTAACTGGGCGTAGGGCTAATTCCGATTGAAACAGTATGTCTTATAGGCGAACGTGTTTGGTCGACGCACGTGTGTTTTAAGGACATTTGACGGACTTGCTTTAGTGATACACGTGCTTTACCCGTTATGGTTCTTTTTAGTTATTTTGTCTTTTGATATTTAAAAACTGTGTGTGCAATCTAGTTTCGCGATCCTTTTCTTCTCAGAGTAGCGCATACTTTGGATTATTTAATTACAGTGATACTGTAGTTTCTGAATTTTCTAACCCCAAAGAATCTACAACAGATCTTTGCTTGTGCAAGTTTCGTGGTAGCGAAATATAACAGATTACCGGCTTACAAAGGTATTGTTTGAAGTTTCTCACTGCTTATTGGGATGTTTATGAAAATAATATACATCTGGTCCCAGTTGAAATTAAACTAGTGCTACAGAATATTTCGAAATTATTGTCTTAGGAAATAGAATTTATCAAGGCTACATAGTTCCGACGCGTGATGTTGTCTGCTGCTAACCCCAGTGAGGTACGTGGGTGTGATTAGTGTAACGTGTGATAGGTTCCATCAACGCCCTCACAGTCAGGGGTGAAGTGCTTCGTTAGTGCAGGACATCGTTGAATACCACACTTCAGTTGCAAGGAGGCGTTGCTGAAGGACTTTTGTAAGTTGAGCTATTTCCTACTGGTTATTGCTTTAAATGTCTATTCGTTGCTTTGCCATATCTTTGTCGTTCTGATGCCTTTTACAATAGACTTGCATGCTATTTTAAAACATAGAGAAAAAAAGAAAGAAAGAAAAATCAATACTACTGAATTACTCATACCAATTGTGTCTTGTCTGTTTGTCTTTTGTCGGCATTTTGTCTGATTTGTGTTTGATTGGTGTGTGAGGGGGCGTTTCTGCTGCTCCCCAATATTACCTCACTTTGTACTAAACATTTTTCTGTATTGCTTTTATCGTTGTTATATTATATAGATTATCCAAACAGTTTCTTTTTTTTCATTCTACAAAGTACTGAATGATTTAGACTTTTCATTGCTGCTGTGCTTGTTCTTTTTTCTTCAGGTTTGCTTAACTATTTTTCTTGCAGGTACTGTTACTAACTCCTTACCGCCGCATACATCATAGGTCAGTCTGCTTTCTACAACCCCACCTACTCACCGATTGAGCCCGGTCATTTCTTGGACTTTCTTTGTGTTACGTAGCATAAATTTGGCGCCCAACGTGGCTGCCACGAAAAGAATGTAACAAACTAACCGTTCTAAAATTCTCACACCTATCAGCTCCTGACTTTTTTGGAATTGGGATGATGATATTTCTTTTAAAATGTATTGGGACCTCACTTGTGTCATATATTACTTTTACTGGTTCATATAATCTGTCTTGCATATTTTATTAATTCTGTGGGTATATCGTATATCCCCGGCGCCTTATTTAGTTTAAGGACGCGATCGGATGTATAGTTGGCTGCCTAAAATCCATCAAAAAACAGGTTATTCTGTTTGGTAAATAACTTTTGTTGGATTGAAAATATGCAAAATGTAACTTCACCATTAGACTCACAAAACTTTGTACTTTCTAACGAAGGTTTCCTTTTTTTTCTAAAGTGCAGTAATAAGCAAGAAATAGCTGTTAAAAGTAATGTTAAAATTCATTTACTTTATTTTAGTTACTATATCTAACATAATCAATTTGTATATAAAAAAAAAGCATTCGTTGGATAGCAGAATACATATATAATCGTTCTGTTAAAAAAAATTTCAAAAATATTGATCATGATAGCCGTAGTGTACTGAATGGATTTTATTGAATTATTACATTAATTGTACGCCATTTTAATAGAAATTGTTCACGACTTCCTCCGAAGATGGCGCTGTTAATGATGTGTAGAATAAGGTTTAAAACCAGAATATTTCAAATTGAATTATTTTGGACTTTGTTTTTGTCGCATTGAAATGAAGTAAACTAATAATATATGGTGAATTACCTTTTGATAAGTGTTATATAATAATGATTGGATTAATTGCGAATATTTATGAAGCCAAAAATGACATAACCTCAACATCCATGGTTGTTTGTAAACTTTCATGTTTATATTTACAAGCGATGAGTAAATTATTACAGCAGTGTTGTTTTGTGAAGCTTATACTATTTATAATAGTTTTTAAAAAAAAAGGGTAGTGTGCCGTATCCCAAAACGTAACTTGATACTCTACAATATTCAATATAAGCAAAATATTGCATCATGTTAGCAAGAGTAATGTTTATTAAAATATCTTAGTGGAACCATTGCAGGGAAATAGGATACATTTTGTTACAAATTAGGTTGCGAGTTTGGTACTCGGCAAAATGATTTTCAAATATGAACAATAAACTACACATTCAAAAATAAAAATTAGCGAATACCATATGCACATAAATGAAATAATACAATACAATACAAATTTGTTTCGGCAAACGACCTTGGCTATTATTAGAATGCACTGTATCTAACGCTTTGCTTGCTGTTCAACAACTTCGAAATTGCTGAAGGTCATTTACGATGAATAGTTACAGGAATGGAGAAAAACCAGCATCGTACCGTATCCTAGCAACCGTTATTTGCCTAACTTGGAAACTAACCACTAAACTACTAAAGTTAAAATAAAGTAGTTCCCTCTATCATGCGAAAGTTATACCACAAAGACAGCTATTTTAAAATTAATTCGTGATATGAAAATAGAGGGATGCTATCGCGCCCTTAAGACCCCTAATAATCCTATCAAATTCCTCTCCTAATATTAAGAACCCTATTTCTACATCCTCCTTTTGGTCGTTCTCTAACTCATCCATATCGTCTCCCTTATATAATTCTTCTAAATATCTTTTCCATCTATCTGCTACCTCAACTTTATTTAATAGAAGCTCATTCTTCTAATCTTTAATATCATTATATTTTTTTTATCTTACCCGAAAAACTTTTTAACTGCCCTGTAAACCCTGTCTGTCTTACCCACTCTAAAATCATCTTGTATTCCCTTACAATTCTCCTCCATCCATTTATTTCTAGCTTTTCTACACTCATGTACTATTTTATTTTTAACTCTATTATATTTTTGCTTACTTTCACTATCCAATTCTCTAAAAGGTTTAAGCTTTCTTCTATTCTCTATTAAATCTAATATATCTTTTGTTACCCAGGGTTTTCTAACTTCTACTTTTTTCTTACCTATAGTCTATGTTGCTGTATCATGTACAGCTCTTTTTATTTCTTTCCATCTACTTTCTACGTTCCGTTCTATAGCTATCTTCTTGATCTTATCATCTAATACTTGTTTATATTTTTCTTTTACCTCGCTATCATTAAGTTTACCTAGATCCCATCCCTCTCTTTTAGCCTTTCTCAAATTTTTTAAATTTTATATGACACTTTATTTTAACTAAGTTGTGATCGCTATCTATGTCAGTCCCTGGATTACTACGACAGTTTTTAATTTGGTTTCTAAATTTTTGTTTAAGTAAAATATAATCAATTTGGTATCTAGCCCTATCACTTGGCGCTATCCAGGTATATCTTCTTCTAACATGTAGTTCAAATAGGCTGTTTACAGTTACTAATCTATGTTCTTGACAAAATTCAACTAATCTTTCTCCTCTATCATTTTGTCTACCATATCCAATTTTTCGTACCATTTTTCCCTCACTACCATCTCCCATTGACGCATTAAAATCGTCCAAAACTTTTAAATTCTCATCGCCCTTTACTTTTCTCTCTATATTATTTATATCCTCGTATGCCTTTTCTACTCCTCATTCTCATACTGAGAAGTTGGCATGTAAACCTGTACTAAAACAGTGTCTGTGGGTTTCGTACTCAATATAACCACAATTATTCTATCACTAAATTGTAAGTACTCTTTAACTTTACGTCCTAATTTTTTACCTAATACTATTCCTACCCTTGTCTGTCCATTAGTTGAAGTAGTAGGAATTATTCTATAATTATCTTTCCAAAAGCCATCTTACCTCACTAATACCTAAAAGTCTAACGTTCCTTTTCTCATTTCGACTAATAAATTCGTTACCTTATCTAGTATAAGTAATGACGTTACATTCCAAGTCCCTATCACTAATTCGTACCGTTGTTTTAAATTCTTGCGCTGACGAGCCCCAAGTATCCCTCCCGGAGATCCCAAGGAGGGGGTATTTTACTTCCGGACAAGAATTTTACTTGTAAGCTCTCCATCATACATAGTTCGTGTTTTAGGCCACGCATATCTGGGAAATATTGTGGTAGGTTCCCATATCTTTCCACAACGCAGTTTTTGAAGATTATAGCAAAAAGTTGTATCTGTCATGGCCAACCCCCAACAACCTTGTAAATTATTGAGAGTCGCCCGAGACCAATCGACACTCCTCCAATATCTTTTAGCCAGCCAGGGTGTTATCCCTTGCTCCGCCTTTTAATCGCCTTTTACGATAACCAGGCCTACTGTATTTGTATTCTGTGTCCCCTACTGTAGGGAAACATTGACCAGGAAGCTTGTTTTTTTAACTGGAAATTTGGAATTTTACCGAACCCTTGCTATTCCAAACAAGGTAGGCATCTTTAACGTGTGTGACAATACTCGCACAAGAAATCTACATTTTACATTTCATCAGAACTAGGGCGTATTTTTGTAAAAAAATGTTCGGCTAACATTTTTTAAGCGGTCCGTGTCCGGAATCGAATCTGGAACCTAGGACTTTGTAACCAGGCAAACTAACTAAACCACGAAGTCACCTGAGTATTCCGTACCTTACATGTGATTTTCCAATGCTCCACCCGAAGGTAATACATTGGCCATAAAGCGAGTTTTTTTTATCTGGAAATTTAGAATTTTGCCGAACCCTTACTGTTCCAAGCAAGGTATGGATCTTTAACGTGCGTGACAACACTCACACACGGGACCTTCATTTTATCTCTCATCCGAACAAGGGTGTATTTTTGTGAAAAATGCTCGCCTAACATTTTTGAAGAGTACCGTGTCGGGATTCGAACTCGGGACCTTGCGCGTAGTAGTCACACACATACCACTACGCCACGGAGTCGCCTAAAGTATTCCGTACCACCCTCCAGTTAAACCCATCGAGCCAAAAATCGATGTTGGGTATGTCAACTTCTTTTCTCTAAATTAAAACACCTTCCGCATAAGGTCTACTAACACCCTCCACACTGTGAAGTTGGGGTGTACGAATCAAACATTATTTATATTTTTTTTACTTTGTTCGAATTTATTTGAAATTTTTGGTGCATTTGAGAAATTTTGTACCACAAAAGAAATATTGGATAAAACGGAAATATCTTACCAGGTTTGGTTGTATACGTTTATTTGGAAGTTATTAATTTAAATTATTTACAAATCTTTTCCATTCTGAACGGACCTGCACCTTGACGAAGTTCTAAAATACTAGAACAGATAGAATGACTTGCGCGTTTCAAAGAGCTAAAGACCCGAACTATAGGTTTAACCAAATTAGTGGGGTCTTTAGTGAGGAATCAGACAAAGACAGGTCCTCGAAACAGAGCAACAGCTTTTTCGGTACTTACAGTGACAGAGACCATAGGGGTAGGTATGACATTCTAAGACACACTACTGCGATGTGGAAGGCAACGGGAAACCACCACATTACCTCCCAAGTACATTGCGTACAGAAATTGTTAGTGAAGATGATGGCATCCTCTGGGGTAAAAAATTCTGGGGGTAAAATAGTCCCCCTTTTGGATCTCCGGGAGGGCAGTACTTCGGAGGATGCGATTGGAAAGTATAGAAAAATATCCGTGAACATTCTGCAAGTCGGAGCGTGGAAAGTATGAAACAAGTAGGTAAGCTAGATAACCTGAAACTCGAAATGGATAGGTTAGCACTAGACATAGTAGGAATCAGCGAAGTCCGCTGGCCAGAAGCGAGGGATTTTTGGAGTGAAGATTTCAGGGCAATTCATATAGGATCAGTGGAAGGAAATTCGAAGGTTGGGATAGTTATGCGAAAAAGATAGGACGACGTGTAGAAAACTACTTACAAAAGAACGGAAGAGTACCCATGGTTAGATTTGAATCTAAACCGGTAAATATAGTAATAATACAAGTATACATGCCCACCTCTAGCTACAGTGAGGAAGAGGTAAAAGCGATCTACAAAGATATCGTAAAAGGACATGAAAATTTAATAACTGCGGGGGATTTTAATGCAGTGGTAGGTGAGGGTAGGGAAGGAGCGATAGTAGGTTTATTTGGTTTAGGCACGGTAAATGACAGAGGAAATAGGCTGGTAGAATTTTGCGACAAGAACAACTTAACAATCACAAATACATTATTTCAACATCATGCTAGAAGACGATACACGTGGAAGATGCAAAGCGATATAGGAAGATATCAAATAGATTACATTATTGTTAAACAACGGTTTAGGAATCAAGTAAAATACTGTTGAAACTACCCGGAAGCAGTTATAGACACTGACCATAGCATCGTAGTTATGAAAACCGCACTTAAATTTAAAAATATGAAAAGGAGGAACGAAAAAATGTACTTTGACTTTGAGAAGCTAAAAGATAAAAATATCCACGAAAGATTTGAAAAAAAGTCAAATGAATTGCTGAAAGATATCGGGAAAATAAGAAATCATAGATAACGAAGGATATCCTGAATTTAATAGAAGAAGGACGTAAGTACAAAAATAAATCAGACGAAACAGGAAAACAGAGATACAAAGCCATGAAATGGGAAATTATTCGCAATGGATTGATTAAAAGTGCAAAGAGGTACAAACTAAAATGGAAATAAGAAAGACAGACAAAGCATACAATTTAATTAGAATGAATTTTAGGGATATAAAACAATATAGCAAAAAATTAAGGGACACGGGAGGAAACGTCATTATAGAAAATGTAGAGAAAGTAGCTAGATGACAGGAATATATAGGGAATTTATATTTAGGAGGGGAACTAACTGCATTAGAACAGGAATAAGACATTGAAAATGATGACCTGGGATATCCTATACTTAGAGATGAGTTTGAATTAGTATTAAAGGGTCTGAAAAATGCTAAGGCGCCGGGTATAGATCAGGTGCAGGCAGAAACTTTAAAAGCCACCGGACAAGCAGTAACAGAACGTCTCTTCCGACTTGCAAGCTATATCTATGTGACAGGCGAGATACCCAAATATTTCAAACGTAACATCATAGTAACTATACCAAACAAAAGAGGCGCAGATAGATATGAAAATTTACGAACAATAAGTTTGACAGCACACGTTGCAAAAACATTAACTAGAATTGTACAAAGACGAATGGAAAAACGAACTGAAGAAATACTGGGGGAAGATCAATTTGGGTTTAAACGAAACAGGGGAGGTTATTTTAGCTCTGAGTGTGATAATGGAGAAAACAGTAGAGAAGGGGGAAAGCATATATATAGGATTTGTAGATCTGGAAAAAGCATTCGACAATGTAAAATGGAAAATAATGTTTGAAATACTCAAAAAGATTGGAATGAGTTTTAGGGATAGACGAATAGTACATTGCTTATACAAAGATCAAACAGCGGTAATAGAATTAGAGCAAGAAAGTAGAAAAGTAAATATCATGAAAGGGGTGAGACAGGGATGTGCCTAATCCCCATTAATTTTTAACCTGTACATAGAAAAGGCAATGAATACTGTCAAATGCAGGAAGACATTTGGAATTAATATGCAGGGACAAAAGATTGATATGCTTAGATTTGCAGATAATGTAGCGGTATCAGCATCTAGCAAAGAAGAGTTAGAGGCTGCTGTTAATAAAATGGAAACAGTTCTAACGGGGAGATATGGTATGAAAATTAGAAAAAAATAAAACTAAAGTTCTAATATGCAAAAGAGGGGAAAATAAATCAAAAACAAGAATACAAATAGGTAACGAGAACTTAGAAGCGGTTAAGGATTTCTGCTACCTAGGAAGTCAAACGTAAGATAGAAAAAGCAACAAAAGATATAAAACAAAGATTAGCACAAGGTAGTGCTACATTTAATAAGAAAAAGCAACTACTGTGTCCAAAGACAACAAATATGTAAACAAGAAAAATATTGCTTAAAACATATGTGTGGAGCACAGCACTGTATGGCTGTGAAGCCTGGACAGTAGGAGAAGCAGACAAGAAAAAGGTAGAAGCCTTTAAAATGTGGTGCTACAGACGTATGATGAAGATTTCATAAACAGACAAAGTTAAGAACAAAGAGGTACTGGAAATGGTAGTGGAAGCAAAAAGTATGTGGAAAACAGTAAAAAATAGGAGAGACAGGACGATAAGCCACATACTAAAACACGAGGGAATAGTGCGGAATATATTAGAAGCAGAGATAGGAAAAAGAAAAGAAGTGGTAGACCTAGGTTAGACTTCTGCACACAGGTAGTGAAAGATGTAGGCTGTGAGAATTTCAGGGAAATGTGTAGGTTAGCTCAGAATAGAAATCAATGGAGGTACGTATCCAACCAGTCGCAAGATGTAAAAACTAATGACAAAAATAATAACTGTACTTAAACATGGTGATTATTAAAAAAAAAACTACAGATATTGGTTTAGCAATACTCTTTACTAATTCTTCTTAATTTTCTTTGGAGATTAAACCACTCATAGTTTTTAAAATTATCTTTATTAACGTTTCGATCCATAACCTAGGATAGTTTTCAAAATAATAAAAACTTTAAGAAGATTAAGAAGAATACTAAACAAACCACAACAAACATACAGGGAGTATTTACTCTTTACTAATGTTAATTATGCGAAAGGATTTACTGGAAAGCATTAATATCGCAAATGTGTAAGTATTGAGGCATACTTGGCAGCCACAGGCTGCTTAATCCCTTTCACATACCACTGAACTTTGGTGAAATAGGACATATAATTAGAAAACAATAGAAGGAAGTCAAGCTGTATATAGACTGTAGGCGGCTCCGTGGCGTAGTGGTATGTGTGTGACTACTACGCCCAAGGTCCCGGGTTCGAATCCCGACAGGGTCCGCTTGAAAAATGTTAGGCGAGCATTTTTCACAAAAATACACCCTCGTTCGGATGAGAGGTAAAATGGAGGTCCCGTGTGTGAGTGTTGTCACGCACGTTAAAGATCTTACTTGGAACAGCAAGGGTTCGGCAAAATTCCAAATTTTCCAGGTAAAAAAAACTCGCCTCCTGGCCAATGTAGTACCTTCGGGTGGAGCATTGGAAAATCACATGTAATGTATATAGACTGTGGCGTCGCCGTGGATCAATGTAGTAAGCGTAAGACTACGGATCCCAAGGTCCTGAGTTCGAATTCCGACACGGCCGACTGCTTGAAAAATGGCAGGTAAGCATTTTTCACAAAAATTACGCCCTCGTTCGGATGAGAGGTTAAATGGAGGTTCCGTGTGTGAGTGTGGTCACGCACGTTAGAGATTCTTACCTTGCCTGGAACGGCAAGGGTTCGGCAAAATTTTAAATTTTCAGGCAACAAAAAACTCGCCTCCTGGCCAATGTAGTACCTTCGGATGGAGCATTGGAAATGTAAATGCAATGTATATAGACTGTTAGCGACTCCGTGGCGTAGTAGTATGTGTGTGACTACTACGCGCAAGGTCCCGGATTCGAATCCCGACACAGTCCGCTTGAAAAATGTTAGGCGAGCATTTTTCACAAAAATACACCCTCGTTTGGATGAGAGGTAAAATGGAGGTCCCGTGTACGAATATTGTCACGCACAGCAAGGGTTCGGGAAAATTCCAAATTTTTCAGGTAAAAAAAACTCGCTTCCTGGCTAATGTAGTACCATCGGGTGAAGCATTGAAAAATCACATGTAAGTATATAAACTGTTGTAAGAATTGCAGGGAGCTGTGTAGGCTCACAACATAAATAAGCTGAGGTACAAGTCCAACCAGTTTTCAGACGAAAATCCAATGATAAAAAAAAAGTGCTCTTAATTCTGATGATTATTATAAACCACTACAGGTGTTGGTTGTAAAATATTTTCAACTAATGTTGATCGTACGAAAGGATAAATTGAAAAAACTATTAATTCGACAAAGGTTCAAGTGCTAGGAAACTTGGTAGCCAAAGGCTGCTTACCCCCCTTCACATACCACTGAATATTGGGGAAATAGGATATATAACTGTAAAACAATAGAAGGTGACCGGACTGCATCACACAAGAAAGAAAAGCAGCTGTGTTCAAAGACAACGAACATAGATACAAGAAGAAAACTGTTCAAAGCATAGTGTGAAGCACAACACAGTACGTCTATGAAATAGGGGTAGTAGGAAAAGCAGACAGAAAGAGATAGAAACCTACTGGAATGTTGTGCTTCAGATGTATGGGGATGGTAGCATGGACAGACAAAGCTAATAACAAATAGGTTGTAGAAATAGTATAGGAATAAAGATATCTGTGGAAAACGAAAAAATAAGAGAAATAGAAGGACGGGATATGTTCTACGGCATTTCTGGGGAATAGTACTGGATATATTACAAGCAGTGATAAGAAAAGAGAGGTAGGGGTAGATCGAGACTAGACTTTCGCACGCAGATAGTGATGAATGCAGACTGTGCAAATTTCAGGGAAATGTGTAGGTTGGTTCAGACTAGGAAACAATGAGGGTACGCGTCCAACCAGTTCTAGGACTGAAGACCTAATGATGATGATGATGATGACAAATTTTAAAATTTTTAATTCTAGAAATTTAAATTTCGAACGCATTAGGAACGATAAAAAAACAAAAATGTAAAAGCTTAAGATTTAAATATTTTGGTACTAGATAACTCTAACGTAAACACGCTTAATGTTAGGTGTTTAGTTGATACTTTTTTAAAATTACTAATAGTATTTTAACTTTATATCACCACAATTCGAAGTTTAGGGCATAATTAGGATATAATAAAAAGGTAAAAGTTTGTTTAGAAAAGATTTTAAATGTGCTTAGTATATTCCCAATGCAAGGTTGGCACTTGCCAAATGAATATGCTATTTAAATTCGGATGTGAATGATTAGACGAGTTAGGATCTAGGAAATTAATAAAACGAAGTTTTTAAAACTAAGTTTCCAACTATCTTGGTACTGAAGTTAGCTAACACAAACGAATTCAAATTGTTTATAAATTTTTGTTACTAAAACCGACAATTTTTTCGAAGTGCACCTTCAGATTAACAAAGATCGCTTACTTTTGAAATTTGCGTCCTTGGCTATGATGTCATACTGTTCGGTGCAAATATCTGAAAATCAAAGTTTTAGATACTTAAAAACGTTGCATAAGTTTCCTGTTTGTAAATACTAAAATAAATTGGGAAATTTAGAAGGAAGTTAGTTATTATTATCGTTAATCAAACGTAATTAAACTCAAATGTTTTACAATAACACTTTGTTTAAACATCTTTAATCTAAGAGAATTCAAACAAACTAAGATGTTTTAAATGCAAATTAATTAATATTTTTCTAGTATGCCGGATTATATTAGAAAGATCAGAGGTTATCACATTATACATGTATTTATTTATTATGTAGAAACTGATATATCACTACTACGAAAATTGCAGGAGTTTAAGAATTTCCGACTGTAATAATGTGGAAAACCACTATCTAGGGGTATTTACTTCAGATCAAAACACAAAACACAAGTCATACAGTAACCACATTTTATATAAAAGGCAACACTTTTATATAGACAGTATCAGTAGTTGACGACACTTTAAAGTTAATTGATCTTCATAAGTATAAATTATACAAAAACAACGATGGTTCACTGCCTGGTAAGTAGTGATTATTATTATTACCAGAAAATTAGCTTATTGTATCTAATTCCCTAAACTCTAACCCGTAATAAAATATGAAATTTACGTTTAGAAATGCCTAGATGATGTTTTTTGCCAATAATTTGTCAATGTTTTAAAATGGTTGTAGTGTACAAAACTATAATTTTTTTTAAATAAAAGATTGAATTCAGTTACGTTTCAAACGTTTTAACATTTATTTTTAATTATTCTTATTGTTATCTCTAAAATAAATATTTTACATATATTTTTAAACATCTTTAATCTAAGAGAATTCAAACAAAACTATAGATGTTTTAAATGCAAATTAATTAATTGATTTTCTAAGTATGACCGGATTAATATTAGTATGAGTCAGAGGTTTATCTCTTATTACTACATGTATTTATTTTATTATGTAGAAACTGATATATCACTATCAAAATTGCAGGAATTTATTATGAATTTCATACTGTAATAATGTGGAATAACCACTATCTAGGGTATTTACTTCAGATCAAAACATAAACACAAGTCATACAGTAACCACATTTTATATAATAGGCAACACTTTTATATAGACAGTATCAGTAGTTGACACACTTTAAAGTTAATTCATCTTCATAAGGTATAAATTACACAAACAATCGATGGTTCACTGCCTGGTAAGTAGTTATTATTATTATTACCAGAAAATATGCTTATTGTATCTAATTCCCTAAACTCTAACCCGTAATAAAATATGAAATTTCTGCAATATTGTTGCCAATAGCTTATGTAAAAACAAATTAGGTTTTATGAAATAATGTTTTATATTCACTTTGCTTTTTAATATTCCTTTATAAATTTTTGATATAATTTTTTTTCAGTATTTTGTTTGTCTTATTTGTAGCTTTGTCGGTTTTATAATGTTAATCCTTACAATATTTATCTCTATTGATTGAATATACTTGCTTCAAATAGATCTGGCATTTGTTATATAATTTAAAAATCAAACCAATTTATTTATTATTGAAATATATTGGTCAATTTTTCAACTATTTCCATCGACCACAACATGTATATTTTTTATACTATAATAGAAAAACTTGTGCATATTGTTTGTGTTTTCAAAATATTTATTTTTAGAATTTCCTAAATTTATAAAATGCCTTATATTCAGACCTCTTAATTTTCGAAAAATTATAAACAAAAATTACTACTTTAAGCTTTTTAATTTTGTGATATCAACAGACAAGTAACTGAAACTGGGCCCCAAAGACATATCAACGAACTTCGTTCGTTTACTGAAATCGATTTGTCGTCCGTCTGTCTGTCCGTCTGTCCGTCCGAGGCCTTTCTAATGGTCGGACATCAAGTGTGATACATCAATCGATTCAGCTCGGTGTCCTGAGCTAAGTTTTGACTGTCATTGAAATCGGGCCACGGGATGCCGTCCATATTCCGTCGGAAAATTAAAATTTCAAATAGGTCCAAAATTAATTGCGATACATATTGGATTCACCCAACATATGAGTCGAAATATGGTACCCCACAAAATCTGACCACGGATACCCGACCCCCCCGGGGAATTAATTTTTATTTTTTTAACTGAATACTTATAATTATTACAACATAATAATTTTAATTTCTTTAAATTGTTTTAAAGTAAGTCTACATTTGGAAGTTCGTTGCTACAATGCCTTGCATTTTCAACTTGTTTTTGGTTGAAATGTCTACAATTCGACCCAAATTTAAATATGCGTGCTGGCGCACGTTGTGTATCTTTGTAAAAATCTTTAAGATTATCTTCCTTAGTATACAGCCGTATTTGTTGGCAAGTAAAAGAAATTATGTATAAGATTTTCATCAATTTCTCAAAAATTCCAAACAACAAGTGTCTAAAACTTAAGTATTATACTCGTTACAACAAAGTATCTTTAAAATTTTAACCGCAGTCATTGCGTGCTAAAATTGCAGACGTCTGTATTTATAATTCTGTTAGATAGTTCATAAAGATCCGAAATCTATTAATAGGGAATCTCAAATATTCAAAAACAAAATTGATTAATATATGTTATAAAGGTAGAACAGAAGTTGAAAGCATATATAATGACAAACTAAAATTTGGTGTAACTAAAAATTTCAAATTAAAATAGGTTGTAAAGAATATATGATTTTATGATTTATAGAAATTCAATTGAATATTAAATTCTTTGCTAATTAAGGATTATTTTTTTAATTCTTGCAAATTATATAAAATATATACTGATAATACAAGTTACTCTTAATTACATATAATTTTTATACAAACTGCTTTGTACATTGCTATAACTAGGCAATAAAATGTCGAAAGTACTTTAATGTAAACTGTTTTATATACGTAATTCATTTGCTACTACGAAATATAGAAGCACCTCTGAAACTATGCTTCTAAATTAATGATAACCAACAAATAATTACAATTCTTAATGTTTCCCATTAGTATTTTAAATTTTTAAGTTCTCTTTTAAACCTATATAATATTTTGTAAAATTGGTCTTGATAAAGTCCCATTTCTAATAATAATCGTATTTTTTGCAGTTTGCTTGTCTGGTACTCGCTATGGTAGCAGCCACTTCATTCTCCACACCTATACCGGGAGGACATGAACACGGATTTAACCATGAGCATCACATTCTACCTCATCATGAACCACATCACCACTACCCACCACCACCTCCACCGCATCACGACCTTCCTCACCACTATTACCCACATCATTTACCACACCATGAACAACCCCATCACTGGCCACATCATGGAATTCATCATCAACCAGGACATCATTATTAATACAGTATTGCCCGAAATAAACAGTACTGAAATTGTAATTGTTTTGTATATTTAAAAAATACATATTATTGACACTTTATTAATGTTCTAAATGTGCACCTCCTCGTTCGAGACAGACTTCATAACGATGTTCTAAGTTTCTGGTCATGTTATTGAATAAGGGTTGTCTCAGGGCTGCGAAGAAGACTCTAACGGCATCCTTTAATTCATCGATGGTTTGTGGTGCCCGTTTGAAAACGGCATTTTAGCCATGCCCCAAATGTATGCGTCTGGAGGTGTGAGGTCTGGAGAATGTGAAGGATAAGGAAGTCAGTAAATCGTGATATGAATTTGCTTGGAAAATGTTCTTGAAGAAATTGACGAATTGCGGCAGCAGTATGGCAAGTTGCCCCGTCCTGCTGAAAAATTGGTTTCGAAATGCCAAGTTACGTGCACGACAGAATTGACGTAGATCAGGGATAAATCGTGTTAAAATTTGTCTGTACCTCTGTTGATTAAGTGTGACTTGCCTACCATTCTCTTCGATAAAGTACGGACCAATGATTCCGTGTCCGGAAACAGCACACCAGACACTCACTTTTTCACTATGTAAAGGAACCTCTTGAACCTCATCGGGTCTGGCAAAGCCCAGAAATCGATTTGTGCGACGATTCACATAGCCTGACAAGTGAAAATGTGCTTCGTCTGAAAACCAAACATTTTTCAAAAATTCAGGATTTTCATACTGTAACGCGAGAATTCTGGCGCAATATTCCACTCTACTGCGATAATCCGAGGATGTAGTTGTTGATGTACCTGAATCACATACGAAAATGTACCCAGCTCCTTCAGGATTCTTTGAAAGGAAGTTCTTTTTAAATCAAGTTGTAACGCTGTCCTTGCCTGGCTGACTTTCGGATTTTCTAAGATTTGCTCAAAACACGTTCATGGTTATTGTTGTTGTTAACTGTCCTGGGACGCCCTGAGTTTCCTTTTCGTTGGCACAATACACTACCTGTATTTCTAAACTTTTCAATAACCTTCAAAATTACAGCATTACTTGGAGAACGTTTATTAAACCTTTGTGTGAATTGATCAGACACGTATAGCAAACTTGCACCATTATGTCGGCCGATTCCGTATGAACGAAAATAATGCTCTACCAGAAACACTTTCTCCTCTGTACTTAACACCATTTTTAACAATTAGGCCCTACTAATTACTTGTTTGAGGTTTACTTGACAGGTCTATACTAGCTAACTTGAGTGTGGCAGCGCACGCATAAAAACACCGCCAACTTAGTTTCAGTACTGTTTATTTCGGGCAATACTGTACTAGTTGGAATTTGAAGTATTATAATAATTAATAAGTTTTACATGTATTGAACAAAATATTTTTATTAATATTGCAAGACCGATGAAATGTCGTTTAGAGTGCTAAAGTTTTCAAATTCCACAAAATTTATGTCGGCACATTGTACATTACTGTTCAAAAAGTATTATAAAAACATTTGTATGTAAAGGGTTTAATTTCTGATAACATGAGGCAGTACCTTTAAGAATTCAGATATAATAAGTACCATTAAAAAATAGTTCAGAAAACATCTACCATTCGTCTTTTTCCGTACTAGGTTTTCGGTAAGCTGTTTTCCGAAAATCGTGCATACATTTTTTAATGTGGTCTTGAAAGAGAATAGAAAATGCCCATACCTGAAAAAACTTCCTAACATATATGACAATTAGAAAAAAGATCCATTTCGAATGGACCTGCACCTTGCCGAAGTTCTAGATTATTAGAACAGGTGAAATGGCTTGCGTGTTCTAATGAGCGAAAGAGCCAAACTACAGGTCCAACCAAAGTAGTAGAGTCCTTAGTGAGGAACCAGACTAAAAAAAGGTCTCCGAAAGAGGGTAGCGGCTCTTTCGGTACTTAGACTGGCAGAGACCATAGGGATCGGTATGGCAGTCTAAGACACACTACCGCGATGTGGAAGGCAACGGAAAACCACCACATTACCTCCCAAATACACAGCTTATCTTAATTATAATAAAATGATGGCATCATCTGGGGTAAAAGATTCCGGAGTTAAAATAGTCCCCCATTCGGATTTCCGGGAGGCTACTACTCCAGAGGATGCGATCGGAAAGTTAAAAATAAGAATCGGGCACATTTTGCGTTTCGGATCGTGGAATGCTAGAAGTATGAAGCAAGTAGGCAAGCTAGAGAACCTATAAATCGAAATGAATAGGTTATCACTAGACATAGTAGGGATCAGCAAAGTTCGGTGGCCAGAGGCGGAGGATCTTTGGAGTGGAGACTTGAGGATGTCACACAGGAGCAAAGGAAGGAAATTTTGGCGTGGAGATAGTTATGCGGAAAAAGATAGGATACTGTGTAGAAAATTACTTACAAAAGAACGAAAGAGTACTCATGGTTAGATTATAATCTAAACCGGTAAACACAGTAATAATACAAGTATACATGCCCACCTCTAGCTACAGTGACGAAGAGGTAGAAGCGACCTACAAAAATATCGAAGACATATTAAGATACGTAAAATGACACGAAAATGTAATAGTTACGGAGGATTTTAATGCAGTGGTAGATGAAGGTAGGAAGGAGCGGTAATAGGTTTATTTCGTTTAGGCACGAAAAACTAAAAATCATGCTAGAAGACGATATACGTGGAAGATGTCAGGAGATATAGGAAGGTATCAAATAGATTACATTCTTGTTAGACAACGGTTTAGGAATCAAGTAAAAGACTGTAGAAGCTACCCAGAAGCAGATATAGACAATGACTACAACATCGTAATTATGAAGTCGCACTTAAATTTAAAAATTGGAAAAAAGAAACGGAAAAAGGCACTTGGACTTAGAGAAACTAAAAGATATAGATATTCAGGAAAGATTGGAAAGAAAGTGAAATGAATTGCTCAAAGATATCCAGAAAATATCTGATACTAAGGAAGTAGACACAGAATGGAATAACATTAAATCCAGCCTAGACATGGCGGTCAGATATATTCTGGGGTATACACAAAATGAAAATAATAAACCATGGATAACAAAGGATATCCCGAATTTAATAGAAGAAAGACGAAAATACAAAAATAAATCAGACGAAACAGGAAAACAAAGGTACAAAGCCATAAAATGGAAAATTATTCGCAAATGCAGGAAAGCTAAAGAACACTGGATTGATGAAAAGTGCAAAGAGGTACAAACTAAGATGAAAGTAGGTAAGACAGATGAAGCATACAAATTAATTAGAATGAATTTTAGGGATATAAAACCGTATAGCAAAAATATAAAGGAACGCGGGAGCAAACGTCATTATAGAAAATGTAGAAAAAGTTGGTAGATGGCTAGAATATATAGGGAATTTACATGCAAGAGAGGAACTAACTACATTAGAACAGGAATCAGACATTGAAAATGATGACTTGAGATATCCTATACTTAGAGATGAGTTTGAATTAGCATTAAAGAGTCTGAAAAATGGTAAGGCGCCGGGTACAGATACGGTGCAAGCAGAATCTCTAAAAGCCACTGGACAAGCAGTATGAGAACGTCTTTTCCAACTTGTAAGCTATATGTATGAGACATGGGAGATACCCAGAGATTTCAAACGTAACATCATAGTATCAATACCAAAAAAGAAAGGCGCGGATAGATGTAAAAATTTTCGAACAATAAATTTGACAGCACACGTGTCAAAAATATTAACTAGAATTGTACAAAGACGAAGGAAAAACGCGCTGACGAAATACTAGGAGAAGACCAATATGGGTTTAAGGGAACACGGAAGGCTATTTTAGCTCTGAGAGTGATAATGGAGAAAACAATAGAAAAGGGGGAAAGCGTGTATATAGGGTTTGTAGATCTGGAAAAAGCATTCGACAATATAAAATAGGAAAAAATGTTCGAAATACTCAAAAAGATTGGAATGAGTTATAAGGATAGACGAATAGTACATAGCTTATACAAAGAGCAAACAGAAGTAATAGAATTAGAGCAAGAACGTAGAGAAGTAAGCATGAGGAAAGGGGTGAGACAGGGATGTGCCCTATCCCCATTAATTTTTAACTTATACATTGAAGAGGCAATGAATACTGTCAAATGCAGGAAGACATTTGGAATTACTATGCAGAGTCAAAAAATTGATATGCTTAGATTTGCAGATGATATAGCGGTATTAGCGTCTAGCAAGGAAGAGTTAGAAAGTGCTCTTAATGAAATGAAAACGTTTCTAACAAAGAGATACGGTATGAAAATTAACAAAACTAAAACTAAAGTACTAGTATGCAAAGAAGAGGAAAATAAATCAAAATCAAGAATACAAATATGTATCACGAACTTACAAAAGGTTAAAGATTTCTGCTACCTAGGAGCCAAATAACGCAAGATGGGAAAAGCACAAAAACTATAAAACAAAGATTAGCACAAGGTCGTGCTACAACTAACAAAAAAAAAGCAACTACTGTGTTCAAAGACAACAAATATAGAAACGAGGAAAAGATTGCTTAAAACATTTGTGGATCACAGCACTGTACGACTGTGAAGCCTGGACCGTAGAAGAAGCGGACAAGAAAAAAGTAGAAACCTTTGAAATGTGGTGCTACAGACGTATGATGAAGATATCATGGACAGACAAGTTAAGAACGAAGTGGTACTAAAAATGGTAGGGAAAGAAAGAAATATGTGGAAAACGGTAAAAAATAGGAGAGATAGGATGATAGGCCACATACTACGGCATAATGGAATAGTGCGGAATATATTAAAAGCAGAGATAGGAAAAAAGAAAAGAAGAGGTTGTCCTAGGTTTGACTACTGTACACAGATAGTGAAAGATGTAGGCTGTAGGAGTTTCAGGGAGATGTGTAAGCCAGCTCAGAATAGAAATCAATAGAGGTACGCATCCAACCGGTCCCAAGATGGATAAATTAATGACGAAGAAAGTAAGTGTACTTAAACATGATGTAATGTTGTTCAAGTGACAAGTGTATTAATGTGCTCCTCACAGTATTACAAATTTCACTGATAATTAGTGCTATTTATATACTAATTTTGGTATCCTCTTCAAGCTTGTTACACTGACTTCATATGAAAATATCCTTTTATAAACAAGGTGCATCATATCTATGAAATCATTTGATTTATAATTGCAAAGATTACAGTAATTAAAATGAAACATAAACATCTGTAATTAGAAGATAAACAATTAGAGTTAAAAGCAGCATTTGCAGTGTTATCTACATAGCCTTGTTTTTAGTAGTTATAAACATAGCAACATACTATTTTTATGTTTATCTCTATTTATACAATTGAATTAAGCTGAATAACTATACAGGGTGACTAAAATGTCACACTGTACTTCATGCAACAATAAGGACAAATTATTTTACTGTGATAAATGCAAATCATCTACCTGTGATAATTGTAGTGGGCTTACCATAACTGAAATTCGATGCCTTGAGTTGAAAAGACGAAGTCTATTATTTTACTGTAAGGCTTGTCTATCAGAGGTAGATAATAAACCTGATGTTGATTTAGAGAGCTTAGAGGGCCTACTGCAGGCCAAATTTCAAGAGACATTAAATAACATAAATGCTTTATTTAAATCGTTTAAAATTGAATTTATCGATATGGCAACAAAATATGTTTCTACAACTCAGACAACTACTTTGACAGATAAACCAATTACATCTTACGCATCCATGGCAAAATCTGAACCTGTCCTAGTGGTAAAACCAATGTGTAACCAACTAAGCAAAGAAACTAGGAGCGAAATCAAAGATACTATAAATCCGGCCTCCATTGGAGTGAATGTTTGTAAGATTCGCGACTCATCTCAAGGTGGTATAATTATTGGCTGTTATAACAAAACAGAACGAAGCGTACTACAAAAAGAGATGGTTGGTAAACTCGGTAACAGATACAAGATAGTAGCTCCAAACTTAAAGAAACCCAAAATCAGAATAGTAAACATTAACAATGATGATGTTTGTGATACAGACATGAACAACATAAGTGCAAAATTATTCAGCAAAACAAATTGAAAATGATCTCAACAATTTTCATTTAAAAGTGCTTAAAATTATGAAAAATGAAAAAACAGGCAACAGTGTAGTAATAGTGGAAAATGATTCAGATACCCACAAAGCACTGATTCAAATGGGAAGAGCAGCAATTGGATGGTCCATGGGCAGTGTGCACAACCATGTGCATGTTACACAGTGCTTTAACTGTCTTAAGTTTGGTCACATAGCTCAAGTTTGTAAGTTTGAAACCATATGCTCCTTGTGTTCTGGTGCACATAGGTATGTAAATTGTACTGCTGACTTCAAACGATGTTCAAACTGCACAGCTGCTAAAGCCAAATTAAATATTGAGATCAATAGTGCTCATACTGCAATTGATAAAGAATGCCCTTGCTACCTTCAATCTTTAAAGAAAGAACTCTCTAAAATTGAATACCTAGATGTATCATAGCAATCACAGACTTTTACTCAGGACAACACTTGTTCAGAACAAATCAGTCATGATTTGGTAATTGGTTCCTTACGAACTTTTCTTGTAAATATTAGATCATTGAATTCGTGTTTTGACGATTTTTCAGCCTACATAATTAACCAGGATTTTGATTTGATTGGAATTACTGAAACGTGGTTGACCAGTGATTTTCCCTCAACCCTTGTACAGATACCAGGCTACAGTATTATTCGGGCAGATAGAAAGTCCAGAGGTGGCGGTGTGTGCTTGTATATTAACTATGCTCTGTCTCATAAGCAAATTAGCATTGACTTCATTGAGCATCCTTCACTCGAACAACTTTGGATTACTTTTAAAATTAAAAAAAGGAATACTGCTATAGGTATTGTTTATAGATCACCAAGTACTGGCACTTCCTGTCTGCAGGAATTGGAATTGGTCTTAGCCAATGTTTATATGAAATATGACAACCTAATTTTAATGGGCGATCTTAATATAGACTTTCTGCACTATAACACTAATCGAACCAAGCTGATATCTATATTTAATACATTTAATCTTACACTTCAAGTTACCGAAGCAACACGAATAACATCTACTTCATCAACCCTTATTGACATTGTATGTACTACCCCTGGGCTAAAGTCAACAGGTGTGGAACTGTAGACCTACTTAACCTCACAGATCACCAAGGGATCATATGTGATTTTGACTTAATGGTCCCTAAGCATCAGCCTTTAACTTTAAACAGTAGAGATTACTCCTGTTTTGATAATGATGAATTCGCCTTTGATGCAGGAAACATTCAATGGAATATGGTACAGACTTTACCTGACTTAGATAGCAAAGTAAAATACCTTAATGAGGCTGTTAGGTTCCTGTTTGATCTCCATGCACCTGTCATAACAATAATAAGAAGGAAAAAAGTACTGCCCTATATGACTTTTACTATTAAACAAATACTCAAACGAAAAAATGCTGCCCTTAAACAATATCGAGTAACTGGTGATAAGACTAAATTCCAATAATATAAAGATTTAAGGAATTATGCTACATTTGCTATCAGAAGTGAAAAGAAAGCATACTTAGACTACCAATGCAGACTTCATCACATTAACTCAAAGAAACTCTGGAATGTCTTCGATAGTTGTCAAATCCATACCAAAAATAAGTCTCATATCTCACATGAGATTAAAGATACCGATGAGTTAAATAACTTATTTATAACATCTATCCCTAGAAGACAAGTGCCTGAAATTGAAATCAATAAATTTCTAACAAACAGTTATTTACCTGGAACCTGTCTTGCTAGCTTTGAACCAGTTACAACAGACCTAGTACGGAAATCTTTTAAAAGACTCAAATCTAATGCAGAGGGTAAAGATGGAATTGACAGGATGATGCTATTGTTAATAATGCCATATAGCATTGATGTGATTACACACATCATTAACTTCTCACTTCAAGAAAGCTCCTTTCCTACTATATGGAAGGAATCGCTAGTTACACCTATTCCGAAAATACCACTAGCAACTACCTTTGCAGACCTACGTCCAATAAGCATACTATCTGTTATATCCAAAGTTATAGAGCATTTGGTATATATTCAATTAACTCAGCATATCGCTAATCATAATATACTACCTGCACATCAGTCAGGTTTTCGTAAAGGCTATAGTACTGCTACAGCATTGACCAAAGTCATATCTGATCTTAGTAGTTCAATAGATACAGCACAAGTTACATACCTGGTATTACTTGACTTTAGTAAACCTTTCGATGTAATTAACCATACACTGTTAGAAGCAAAGCTAACTTACTATGGAATTCAAGGTATTGTTCTACAATGGTTCACAAGTTATTTAAAAAGAAGGACACAGTCAGTCAAAATTAACAACCAAATATCCATGCCCCTTGCTGTTGCTCAAGGAGTTCCACAAGGTAGCATCCTGGGACCACTATTGTTTGCAATCTTCACAGCAGATCTGCCTCAACAGTTATCATCTGCATGCAAATATCATATGTATGCCGACGATGTGCTTCTATATACTCCAACAGACATTTACAATATTAACCATGCTATCAATCAATTAAATGATGATCTTGCAGCAGTCAGTTCATGGGTATCCAATAATGGTTTCTTACATTTATAAACGGTAGTTACATTTTAAAAGTTCAATAAATACAACACCGGGAGCGCGGTTTACTAGACACCATCGGTGGTTGGCAGCGCTAATCTTATACCGATTTGGGAACGGTCATCACCAATGACGTCCACAATATTACGCAATACTCCGGAAATTTACATATTAAGTTTAAAGCAAAGATAATAGCGAACAATATAAACTTTGAAGTACTCACATAATAGGTCCAGATTCCCTGCGAAGTTGCGCTAGGGTAGGCCTCCAACCTAGTCCATCAGGGCTCCTCCCGGAGGGATTAGAGATGATACGCCGACGCTCTACAAAAGCGTTCGGTTCAGCTCCGGCCAGCTACGGCAGTCATGAGGTCTTCCTCCAGAGTCGTGGAGATCGGTACGCCTAGGTGGCTCGCAGATTGTCACCTATGTAGGGAATGGGCAGGAAAAATGGTAAGGGAGCGACAAACAAAAGATAATCAAGCAAAGGAAATCTACATAGGTAAACCTAACGATACGTTACCAAAGAGACGACCACTCCACTCGAAGATACCAGGCAAAAAGCCACGTTATAGAGAGAGAACCGGAAAAACTTCCCCACTCTTTGTCTAGTATTCGCCTACCCCTCTAGGGACACGCACACTGCGCAAATGCACTACTATGACGTACGGAAGTACCGCCTAGTCTATTTAAAATTCCCGCGCACCGCGCCTTTTGAAAATATGGCGCGAAACTTCCATACATCAAAACTTAACCTAATAACAATGTTTAAGTGCAAATTGCACGTAACAGGTTTGGTACTTAATGCAAATAAGACTGTAGCTATTTGTGTTGGTTCCAAAACTTTCTGCACCAAGGCTGAAATGAGACGCACCGTTGACTTATATATTAATAATTCAATAATACCCATTTGTGATTATGCTAAATACCTGGGGGTAATTATAGATTCTCAACTTAGCTTTAAACAGCACGTTAATACAAAAATCAGAATTGCTTATCACAAAATGCGCACCTTGTACAGATACAAATTACTTCTAAGTCCTTCCATAAAATGGAGACTTTGTAACAGTCTAGTATTGTGCAATCTTGACTACTGCAGTGTGGTTTATTACAACTTTCTATCACAACTATTCAAACACAAAATACAGGTGCTGCAGAATGTATGTTTTAGATACTCATTTAACGTAGAATCTAGGGAACATGTAACACCTCATTATAACTCCAGAGCAATACTTAAATTCCATAATAGAGCTACACTGCAGATCTCGTCTTTCACATATCAAGTAACCTCTGCAAAATGTCCTGCATACTTAGTTGAAATGCTACTACCCAGGGCACTGGCACATAAGTTAGACTTAAGGAATATTCAAGAGTTATCTATTCCTTATCATTCTACTAGAAAATTTCAATGTTCTTTTCTGTACATGGCTCCATCCATATTCAATAAATATTATTCACTCTTTCAAGTTAGCTGCAAGGAGAGCTTTAAAAAGCAAATCTTGGTGTGGCTTTATTAATGGATTAATGCTACATTAGTAGCACATAGTTATATGCCCATATCTTGTAGTACTCAAAATACTGTAATTTACATGTAAGGCTTATTGTTTGTTTAGTTGTATTGTTTTAGGAGAGCTTGTAAACCAGCTTAGCTGAAGCTCTTCTTATTGGAGTTCTAGTTCACTGTACATGTGTCTAGTGTACCAATGAATGAATAAATAAATAAATAAATAAATAAATGATTATTATAAGCAACACTATTACATGTCATATGTGCAACAACAGTCACGTTCTTTCACGATGTCCCGAATTTTTGAGACAAAATACCGTGGACCGTCTCACTTTCGTTAAGCGAAAACGACTTTGTGTAAATTGTTTACACTCGTCCCACACTAGGCAGAATTGCCCATCAATTTTTCGCTGTCGAATATGTAAAATCGGACACCATACTTCTTTACATTGTGATCCTACTAATAACATTTCGTCTGCAAAGCAGTCTTAATCAGGGCCATCAGTGACTAGGCACGATACGCCTATTTCAAATGATCTTTTACCGAACGTTGCTTCTACGATCTGTAACGTAACAAGTTCTTCAAAAAGCACTGCAGTGATTAATATTCGTGATGGTAACGGCATTCTCAGATTATTCAGAATTATAATTGACTTCGCGAGTCAATGTTTCATAAGCGAGAAGTGTGCACGCCGCCTAAATCTCCGCCGCCGACAATTTTCTACGTCTATTTTTGGACTCAATGAAATGACATCATGTTCCACAAAAGGTGTTACTATTGTATAATACACCCGAGAGGAAAACCGGAACGTTGTTTTCTTTTGACGCAATTGTAGTTCCAAAGCTATGCTCCAAAATGCCGCCGTTTTTTTTAAATCAGAGTTGGACTCATTTACAAGGTATGGAACTCGCTGACGAATCGTATTTTCTTTCACGCTCTGTTGATTTACTAGTTGGCGCCGAGCTTTTTCCTCATACACTTAGGGACGGCAGAATTTTAGGGAAACTCGACCAGCCTTCTACTTCTAATTTAGTTTTTGGATGGGTAGTTGTAGGTAAAGTTATGGAAGGTAATCAACTCGAAACCTTCTCGTTTTTTATAGGTACTCATGAGTTATGTATCCCCAATTATCTATATGTATTGAATATATTGAATCTAATAGGAATTATTAGAAATTGTTAAATAAAGTATAAGTTCATTGCAACATTGTAATACAAGGATAACCCAGATAGGTTATCGACAGTTCATGAGAACGGACATGCAACTTTGCATCCGAAAGGGCAGTGATACTGCAGGTGGCAGGTCACAGGCGGTTAACATACCGCAATTACTTAGAAATAAGATTGTTACATTGTAATAAAGTGTACAATTAAGAGAAAAGCAGACATGAGATCTGCAAGTTCCCACAGTCGTGTGAGGGGCAGGTTATTATAAAAAGCCCGGGAGCTCAAGGCCCGGCAGTCAGTCTTCGAACTCCATACTTCGTTGTTCAAGCTACTTAATTAAGGCAGTCAGTCTGAGTATTACAGCTTTTGCATTGTTGTCTACCTAGACTACTCGCCTTAGTACAATTATTATTTTTTTGATTAAAGTTATTATTATACAAGTTATTCAAAATTCCATTGTAATTTCTGTTTCAAGTTAAAATAAATTTTTTAAGTCTTCGGAATTGTTTTTAAAAACACCGCTGCAAAGGCCCGAACCTTAACTCATGTACCGCTGGAAATTTCTATCCCAAAATTTGGGGAAATTGAGCAAGTTCCGTCAGACCCCATTTTATCGCTAGAAGATACAAAATGTGAAGAAATATTTTTAAAAACTGTTACACGCGCTGTAACGGACCGTTTCGAAGTAACTTTGCCCTTTCGTGATAAAGAATCAAATTTGGGTGATACTTGTTCACAGGCATATAGCCGATTTATTTCATTAGAAACGAAATTACTCAGATCTCCAGATCTTTACGCAGCTTACTCAGACTGCGTGAGAGATTACATAAATCAAAACCATATGTCTTTGGTTACTGAGGTAGAAAAGAATAGTACACCTGTTTGCTACCATCCGCATTTTTGTATTTCAAGAAAAGACAGTATTTGCACTAAAGTTAGAGTTGTTTTCGATGGGTCTGCAAAAGGCTCTTTATCCCTTAGCCTTAATGACACATTATTACAAGGTCCTAAATTACAGAAGGATATATTTTCGCTGTTACTTATATTTCGCATTTACCCAGTTGTTTTTATAACCGACATTTTCCAGATGTTCAGAGAAATATCGATTGTTCCTGAACATCGAAATTTTCAGAGGGTTTTATGGTGATTTTCGTCCAAAGATCCGATTGCTGAATACAAGTTAAACAGACTTACATGTGGGTTGAATTGCTCGCCATATTTAGCCATGCGCACCATACATGAACTTTGGGATAGAGAGCAAGATCGTTTTCCCCGAACAAGTACATTACATGCCAAAATTGGCATTGCACATTTTTAAATATGTGACTAAATTCCCACCATTATTTTAAAAATAAACTTGTTCATTTCCGCCATCCCGGATAGTTGCGTCGGCGCAAAAGAATGCGCAGGCGTGGAGTGTGTTGCGTAAGTGCGCGGTTTGCGACACGACACGACAGGATTATTAGCCACCGAGACGTCGAACGGTGACGTCTGCCTGTGTCGGTATTTTGTCTTTTCTCTTTTCAGGATGTAGGTTACCTTTTATCTCTACCTTCTATCGTTGCCTTTACCTTTATTCCTTCACACTTCCTACAAACAGAAAAAGAGGGAAGACGATAAATCTGGATTCAACGACGGCATGACGTAACCCACACCAAACCACACCCAATGAGATACCCTGAGATTAAGCTGAATGGAGCGTTTAAGTGAGTACTTTTGCTTTACTCTTGTGTAAATATAAACTTGTATCATTGTAAATGTATTTGGTATGTGATACAATTTGACACGTAATTTGTCATAAAATATCGTTATTGTGTAATATTACGAACGTGGACCGTATCAGTGTTTCCAACTTAGTAGTGGCGCTAAACTCGGCGACGGAAGCATAACAAGTAACATAATAAAAACCGGATGTGCGTAGATGACGTCATCGCTACCTGCAATTCAATTTCAGACGCCCTGTCTCTGCAGCGAAAATTAATAATGTTGTTGAGCTCAGGAAATTTTCAATTGAAAAAGTAAGCTAGTGATGCTCCAGAATTGCTTGCAGTGATTCCAAGCTGCGATTCACAGATTCCAATCTTCTTCGATAGAGATAAACCTAATTTTATTAAAATCTTTAAACTTCAATGGACTCCGTCGGATGACACATTTTCATATACCGGAAAAACAGTTAATAGAGTTTGTACTAAACGCATAATTTTGTCGGATATTAGAAAAACTTTTGACCCTTTAGGCCTATTTAGTCCTATCTTAGTCTTAGCAAAATGCGTCATGCAATGTTTGTGGGAATCCAAAATTGTTTGCTATGACGTTCCCCACAAACTATAGTTGATATCTGTACTAGCTTTAAAGACCAACTTTATTACTTTCAAATTTCAAAATCCCACGTCATATATATTTGGAAAACTTCCAAAATTGGGAATTACACGTTTTTTGCGACGCCTCAATGAAGGGATATGCCGCTGTAATATTTCTGCTCGTCGAAAAAGAAGAAGGAGTAAATGTTTCTTTACTATGAGCCTGAAGGTTATAAGTTTGGCACGCCTTGGGTTACTAGGGGCAGTACTTTTAGCTAACTTAATTGCTTTTGTGCAACCCATGTTTTCTGAGCGAATTAAATTTCAAGAGATTTTTGCCTGGACAGATTTCCAGATTGGCATGGTTAAATGCTTGTTGCCAATAGGGTTAGTTACATTCAAGGCATCGTTTCACCAGCCCTTTGGCACTACATTCCTGCAGATGTGTGGTCCAAAGGTCAAACCCCTTCTAAACTACTTGCTAATAATTTATGGTGGACCTTACAGACCTTACAGACCTCAAAAATTCTTGGGTCTTGTCTTAATGCAGATTACGAAGAAAAGCCAAAGGTTTTTACTGTTACGGTAGAGTGTCATACTTTCGATTTATTACTTGAACGATTTTCATCATTAGACAAAATTCTCAGAATTTTAGTATATTGTTTACGCGTCATCATCATTAGGTCTTCAGTCCTGGAACTGCTTAGACGCGTACCATCATTGTTTCCTATTCTGAACTAACCTACAGATTTCCCTGAAATTTGCACAGTCTGCATCTATAACTATCTGATCTAGGTCTACATCTACCTCTTTTTTCCTATCTCTGCTTGTAATATATCCCATACTATACCCCAAAAAATGCCTTAGAACGTATTCTGCCCTTCTATTTCTCTTATTTTTTTCCCCAGATATCCTTGTTCCCCTACTATTTCTATAACCTATTTTTTATTATATTTGTCTGTCCATGCTATCGTCCTCATACATCTGAAGCACAGCATTTCAAAAGGCTGCTACCGTTTTTCTGTCTGCGTTTCAGACTGCCTGTATTTCATAGGCATACTGTGCTGTGCTCCACACATATGCTTTCAACAATTTTCTTCTTATTCTATGTTTGTTGTCTTTCCTCATAGGCGCTGTTCTTTCTTGTTAGATGCAGTTCGGTCAACTTCTATTGTTTTACAATTATATACCCTATTTCCCCGACCTTCAGTGGTTGTGAAGGGAGGTAAGCAGCCTGTGGCTGCCAAGTTCCCCCAACACTTAACCCTTTACCGATTTAATATATTTTCCAATATATCTTTGCGCACAGTTATAATTAGTTGCAGATATTTCGCAACTAACAACTAGTTGTTTATACTAATCATCAGATTTATCTGCGCTTATTTTTTCGTCATTAGGTTTTCCGTCTCAAAATTGGTTGCACACGTACCTGCACTTATTTATATTCTGAACTAGCCTACATAGTTCCCTGAAATTCTCACACAGCATGTGTATACAGCTCGTTCCCCTTCTATTGTTTTCTAATTTTATGCCCTATTTCACCGAGATTCAGTGAAGGGAGTTAAGCAACCTGAGGCTACCAAGATCCCCCAACACCTAGACATTTGCCGAAGTAATGGTTTTCCAGTAAATTCTTTCACACACTTAACATTATTCGAGAATATTGCCCAACCAATTCTTGTAGTTACTTATAATAATCATCATGTTTAAGCACAGTTATTTTTTCGTCATTAGTTTATGCATCTTGGTATTTGTTGGATGCGTACCTTCATTGATTTCTATTCTGGGCTAGCCTACACATCTCCCTGAAACCCCTACAGCCTACATCTTTTACTATCTGTGTGCAGTAGTCTAACCTAGGTCTGCCTCTTCTTCTCCTTTTCCTATCTCTGCTTCTAATATATTCCGCACTATTCCCTCATGCCGTAGTATGTGGCCTATCATCCTATCTCTCCTCTTTTTTACCGTTTTCCACATATTTCTTTCTTCCCCTACCATTTTTAGTACCTCTTTGTTCTTAACTTTGTCTGTCCATTATATCTTCATCATACGTCTGTAGCACCACATTTCAAACGCTTCTACCTTTTTCTTGTCTGCTTCTCCTACTGTTCAGGATTCACAGCCGTACAGTGCTGTGCTCCACACATATGTTTTAAGCAATCTTTTCCTTGTTTCTATGTTTGTGGTCTTTGAGCACAGTAGTTGCTTTTTCTTGTTAAATGTAGCACGGTCTTGTGCTAATCTTTGTTTTATATCTTTTGTGCTTTTCCCATCTTGCGTTATTTGGCTTCCTAGGTAGCAGAAATCCTTAACCTCTTGTAAGTTCGTGTTACATACTTGTATTCTTGTTTTTGATTTATTTTCCCCACCTTTGCATACTAGAACTTTAGTTTTAGTTTTGTTAATTTTCATACCATATCTCTCTGTTAGAACCGTTTCCATTTCATTAAGGGCAGCTTCTAACTCTTCCTTGCTAGACGATAATACCGCTATATCATCTGCAAATCTAAGCATATCAATTTTTTGTCCCTGCATAGTAATTCCAAATGTCTTCCTGCATTTGACAGTATTCATTGCCTCTTCTATGTACAAGTTAAAAATCAATGGAGATAGGGCACATCCCCGTCTCGCCCCTTTTCTAATGTTTACTTCTCTACGTTCCTGCTCTAATTCTATTACTGCTGTTTGCTCTTTGTATAAACTATGCACTATTCGTCTATCCTTATAACTCATTCCAATCTTTTTGAGTATTTCAAACATTTTTTTCCATTTCACATTGTCGAATGCTTTTTCCAGATCTACAAACCCTATATACACGCTTTCCCCTTTTTCTATTGTTTTCTCTATTATCACTCTCAGCGCTAAAATAGCCTCCCGTGTTCCCCTGTTTCGCCTAAACCCAAATTGGTCTTCTTCTAGTATTTCTTCGCCCGTTTTTCCATTCGTCTTTGCACAATTCTAGTTAATATTTTTGACACGTGTGTTGTCAAACTTATTGTTCGAAAATATTCACATCTATCCGCGCCTTTCTTTTTTGGTATAGTTACTAAGATGCTACGTTTGAAATCTTTGGGTATCTCGCCTGTCTCATACACAAGTTGGAAGACACGTTCTGTTATTGCTTGTCCAGCGGCTTTTAGAATTTCTGCTTGCACCTTATCTGTACCCGGCGCCTTACCATTTTTCAGACTCTTTAATGCTAATTCAAACTCATCTCTAAGTATAAGATATCCCAAGTCATCATTTTCAATGTCTGATTCCTGTTCTAATGCAGTTAGTTCCTCTCCTGCATATAAATTCCCTATATATTCTAGCCATCTATCCACTTTCTCTACGTTTTCTATGATGACGTTTCCTTGTGCGTCCCTTATATTTTTGCTATACGGTTTTATATCCCTAAAAGTCATTCTAATTAATTTGTATGCTTCGCTTCGTCTGTCTTTCCTATTTCCATCTTCGTTTGTACCTCTTTGCACTTTTCATCAATCCATTGTTCTTTAGCTTTCCTGCATTTTCGAATAATTTATCATTTTATGGCTTTGTACCTTTGTTTTCCTGTTTCGTCTGATTTATTTTTGTATTTTCGTCTTTCTCCTATTGAATTCAGGATATCCTTTGTTATCCATGGTTTCTTATTTTCTTTCTGTGTATACCCCAGGATATCTCTGGCCGCCATGTCTAGGCTGGATTTAATGTTATTCCATTCTGTTTCTACTTCCTTAGTATCAGATATTTTCTCGATATCTTTGAGCAATTCATTTGACTTTTTTTCGAATATTTCTTGAATATCTTTATCTTTTAATTTCTCCAAGTCCAAATGCCTTTTTCCGTTTCTTTTTTTCACATTCTCAAGTTTAAGTGCGGCCTTCATAATTACGATGTTGTGGTCAGTATCTATATCTGCTTCTGGGTAGCTTCTACAGTCTTTTACTTGATTCCTAAACCGTTGTCTAACAAGAATGTAATCTATTTGATATCTTCCTATATCTCCTGGCATCTTCCACGTATATCGTCTTCTAGCATGATGTTGAAATAATGTGTTTGTAATGATTAAATTGTTCTTGTCGCAAAATTCTACCAGCCTATTTCCTCTGTCGTTTCTAGTGCCTAAACCAAATAAACCTACTATCGCTCCTTCCCTACCCTCACCTACCACTGCATTAAAATCCCCCGTAATTATTAAATTTTCATGTCCTTTTACGTGTCTTAATATGTCTTCGATATCTTTGTAGATGGCTTCTACCTCTTCGTCACTGTAGCTAGAGGTGGGCATGTATACTTGTATTATTACTGTGTTTACCGGCTTACATTCTAATCTAACCATGAGTACTCTTTCGTTCTTTTGTAAGTAATTTTCACACAGTATCCTATCTTTTTCCGCATAACTATCCCCACGCCCAAATTTCCTTCCTCTGCTCCTGTATGAATTACCCTGAAGTCTCCACTCCAAAAATCCCCCGCCTCTGGCCACCGAACTTCGCTGATCCCTACTATGTCTAGTGATAACCTATTCATTTCGATTTTTAGGTTCTCTAGCTTACCTGCTTGCTTCATACTTCTAACATTCCACGCTCCGACTCGCAGAATGTTCCCGACTCTTATTTTCAACTTTCCGATCGCATCCTCCGAAGTAGTCACCCCCGGAGATCCGAATTGGGGACTATTTTAACTCTGGAATCTTTTACCCCAGAGAATGCCATCATTTTATTATAATTTAAGTACGCTGTGTACTTGGGAGGTTAATGTGGTGGTTTCCCGTTGCCTTCCACATCGCGGTAGTGTCTTAGACTGCCATACCGACCCCTATGGTCTCTGCCAATCTAAGTACCGAAAGAGCCGCTGCACTCTTTCGGGGACCTGTCTTAGTCTGGTTCCTCACTAACGACCCTACTACTTTGGTTGGACCTGTAGTTTGGCTCTTTAGCTCATTAGAACACGCAAGCCATTTCACCTGTTCTAGTAATTTAGAACTTCGGCAAGGTGCAGGTCCATTCGAAATGGTGTTTACGCGTAAGAACTATTTTTTCAAAACATTTACCTAAGCCTCGTGAAACTCCGACGCATGAGGAGAAAGAAAGAGCGTTGATGTGTTTGTGTAAACATGTCCGAGCAATGTTCAAAAAATCAGTTGCTCCCGAAACCAGGACGTACACTCTCATTGTTTCTTGACTAGGATGGGTTGCTACGAGTTGGGGGTCGTATCAAAAATTCTGAACTTTCATATACTGCAAAACACCCACTACTTTTACCTGGATTATATAGGCTTACTCCTCTTATTATAGAACACGCGCATTTCAAGTACTTACATCTTAGAATTAAAACGTTACATTATTTACTAAAACAACAATTCTGGATTCTTTCAATCAGAAAAAATATTTACCAAGTTGTTTCATCATGTTTCAAATGCTTTAGAGCCAACCCTCGTCCCTACCCACCTCCGCTCATGGGTGATTTACCCGCTCACAGGATCAATATATTAAAACCATTTTCACATGTAGTTATTGATTTCTGTGGACCCTCTTACGTTACTCCACGCCGTTCGAGAGGAGTAAATGTTCATAGATCCTACGTTTGTGTGTATGTTTGCACATCGACCAAGGCAATACATCTCGAGGCTACGCTTGATATATCTACGGAAAGTTTTATCGCTGCCTTTCGCCGTTTTGAAGCACGCCGAGGCAGAGTTACAAATTGATACACCGATAACGGTACCGATTTTGTTGGCGCACAAGTAGATATACGCTGGCATTTCAGCCCACCGTCCGCTCCTCATTTTAACGGACTTGCTGAGGTCGGCGTGAAAATGCTAAAATCCCATTTATTACGTGTTTTTGGAGTCCAGAGGCTTAGTTTGGAGGAATTAACCACGATTTTATGTCAGATCGAGGCCTTGTTAAATTCACGTCCGTTGTGTGCCCTTAGCACTGATCCCAATGACCTCTTGCCTTTAACCCCAGGGCATTTTCTAAATACCGAACCATTAAATTCAGCTATTTCAGTTGTTGACTATTCCGAAAATCAACTTAATCGTCTCTCTAGATGGCAGCTAATTCAGAAACTTCGTCATGACATTTGGAGAAGATACTCTTTCGAGTATTTGAATACTCTCATTTAAAGACAAAAATGAACCAAACCGTCCCCGAAAGTTGAACTTAATTCTTTAGTTTTGATTCAAACGGACTTCAAAATCCCTCTTCGTTGGCCGCTTGGAAGGATTACCGAGTTACACTCCGGTCAGAATGGGGAAGTTCGAGTCGTTACGGTTAGGACGGCTACATGTTCATTCAAGAGTTGTGAAACTGTATCATCTACCATATAATGTTTAAAAGTTCCTAATATTTTTTAATTAAATATTTTCGGTTTATTGTTTACATTTTCAAGAAGTTTTCTTTACATTATTCGCCTAAAAAATTTATTTTGAATTTACTCCGCAGTAAGCGATTACGTGCAGCATTACAAACAACTGCATTAATTTCTCGCTTTTTCTAAACTGTTCTAGATCCGTTGCTTTCGTTATCCGATCAACGGCGGGTAAGCCGTCCCCAGCTAGGAGGAAATGCCTAGCTATTTCAATTATAGTTACTTTAGTTTTACTCATTTTACGTAAAATTACGTCATTATTCCTTTAAATTTATGGGAAAACACTGTGTGTTTTTGGGCGGCCGGCATGTTCGCACAATACGCGACTGTAAAATTTATAAAAAAAAACAATAGAGTGCCGCTGTTTACAGATTGCTTCGCGATCACTTGCTAAACCTAGCACGAGATAGAGTGATTGTCGAAGTTTTGGATTAGTGCCGATCGGTCCCGGGCAAGTGGAGAGTCAAGAAAGAAACATAGAACAGACAAGTACGGTTACAACGCGGGAGCGATTTTCGAAAGTTTTTTACGTGATTTGCACTGGAAACATTTACCTTTAGTTTACATACTGCCGTGTGTGCTGTGCTACTCCATATGAAATTAGAAACATCGAAAGTGCAACAAAACCAACGGAAATTGGAGAGGACACCAGCGACTGACCATTCATCAACCATTACCACGTGTACTAATTTCACTGGTAAGTCGTTTACTCATAATTTGTATTTCAACATTTTACATTACTCGAATTGGGGTTCAAATCAGGGTAGTAATTACAAATACAGTTCACTAGGAAAAATTACAGTAAGTTTACTATTTTCGATACTCTGAACTGCGACAACCTTTGTTGGTTCTTCGAGCCGGATCTTCACCGTTACGATACACGATAGGAAAAAAGACAAGTATAGATAGACCTAGGTTAGACTATTGCACACATATAGTGAAAGATGTAGGATGTGGAAATTTCAGGGAAATGTGTAGGCTTGCTCAAAATTGAAATCAATGGAGGAACGTATCCAACCAGTTCGAAGATGGAAAAACTAATGATGAAAAAAATAACTGTATTTGAACATGATGATTATTATAAACAACTACAGGTATTGGTCTTGCAATACTTTCAACTAAAGTTAATTATGTGAAAGGTTTTACTGGAAAACTATTAATTTGGCAACTGCCTAAGTGTTGGGGGATCCTTGGCAGCCACAGGTAGAGGTACGTGTCCAACCAGTTTCAAGACGGAAAATCTAATGACGAAAAATAAGTGCACTTAAATCTGATGATTATTATAAACAGCTACATGTGTTGGTTGTGAAATATTGTCAACTAATGTTGATTGTGCGAAAGGATATATCGGGAAAATTATAAATTCGACAAATGCTCAAGTGCTGGAAGAACTTGACAGTCGCAGGCTGCTTATCCCCCATCATATACTCTGCATGTGATTTTTCAATGCTCTACCCAAAGGTACTATATTGGCCAGGAAGCGGGGTTTTTTTACCTGAAAAAATTGAACCTTGTCGAACCCTTCCTGTTGCAAGCAAGGTAAGGATCTCTAACGAGCGTGACAACACTCACACACGGAACCTCCATTTTACCTCTCATCTGAACGAGAGCGTATTTTTGTCAAAAATGCTTGTCTAACATTTTTCAAGCGAACCGTGTCAGGATTCGAACCCGGAACCTTGGGTCTAGTAGTTACATGCATACTAACTACACCACGGAGTTGCCTAATCCCCTTCACATACCTTACTTGTGATTTTCCAATGCTCCATCCGAAGGTGCTACACTGGACAGGAAACGAGTCTTCTTTACCTGGAGAATTTGGAATTTTGTCGAACCCTGTCGGTTTTTAGCAAAGTAGGTATCTTTAACATGCGGGACAACACTCACACACGGGATTCCATTTTACCACTCATCCGAACGAGGATGTATTTTTGTGAAAAATGCTCGTCTAACATTTTTCAAGCGCACCGTGTCGGGATTTGAACCCCGGACTTTGGGCGTAGTAGTCACACACGTACCACTACGCCACTGAGCTCCTCTCCCGCCTTTTGCAAACCTTACATGTGATTTTCCAATGTTCCAACCAAAGGTACTACGTTGGCCAGGAAGCGAGATTTTTTACCTGGAAAGTTTGGAATTTTGCCGAACCCTTGCGGTTCCAAGCAAGGTAGGAATTTTTAACGTGCGTGACAACACTCACACACGGAACCTCCATTTCATCTTTCATCCAAACGAGGGTGCATCTTTGTGAAAAATGCTCGCCTAACATTTTTCAAGCGGACCTTCACATACCATTGAATATCGAGAAAATAAGGTATATAATTGTAAAACAATAGGAGGTGACCAAACTGCATCTAACAAAAAAGAACATCGGCTATGTTTAAAGACAACAAACATAGCAATAAGAAGAAAATTGTTCAAAACAGATGTGGAGAGCACAGGATAGTACATCTATGAAATAGGGGCAAAAAGCAGATAGAAAGAGATAGAAGCCTTTTAGAATGTTGTGCTTCAGATGCATGAGGATGATAGCATGGACAGACAAAGTTAATGCTAAATAGGTAATAGCAATAGTACAAGAATAAAGATATTTGTGGAAAACAAAAAAAAATAGGAAAAATAGAAGGGCAGCATATGTTCCAAAGCATTTTTGGGGAATAGTACGGGATATATTACAAGCAGAGATAGGAAAAAGTAGGTAGATGAAGACCTAGATCAGATAGTGATAGTTGCAGACTGTGCAAAATTCAGGGAAATGTGTAGGTTAGTTCAGAGTAGGATACAATGATGATACGCGTCTAGCCAGTTCCAGGCCTGAAGACCTAATGATGATGATGGGAATAATTACATTTTTTTTTAAATTACAGGGCATTTTATCTATCTTATGCACCATATTTACCAAATGGTACAGTGATATTGTAGGAGGCTTTCACGCCGGAGTCATTATAATTATTTATGGTTCCCGGTTAGGACAGTGTCATTTTATAAATTAAGCTCGACGTTTCGCCCACATTTTTAAGGGGTTTCATCAGGACAAGAAAATAAATAATAAAATAAAAATATAAAAATAATAAAGATAAGAATGATAATATTAAGTAGACAAGTCAAAGCGTAAAGAGAAGAGTTACTCATGAACTAGCAGACTCACTAGCCCATTCAAAACCAAAAGGTCTGGTGGCGAAGTAACTGGCCCAAAACTATCCAAAAACGCATAATACCTCGCGAATCTAAACCACCTCGCTTGTACGGCCTTCCTAAAGTCCATAAACCTGATGTCCCTCTCCGTCCGATAGTTAACAGAATTGAATCGTTAACCTACCGTCTGGCAAAATACCTAGCAAATTTCTTAAAATCTTATACCGGTAACACCCCTACTAATGTTTTAAAATCCACTCATTTCATAGAACTAATTGCAAATATTGAGCTAGGCCCTAACGATATACTAGTTAGTTTTAACGTAACATCCCTATTTACAAACGTACCTGTCATAGACACTGTCTCCATTATTAAACAACTCCTACCTGAAGAAAACGAATTTGAGTACCTGACCACGCTTATAGAAAAATGTTTAACTTCTACCTATTTTGTTTTCGACGGACAATTTTACAAACAAACTTCGGGCACACCAATGGGCTCACCTCTGTCCCCTATTGTGGCCAATGTATTTATGGAGTCTTTGGACTCCATGGCTCTAGAATCCACAGACCTTAAACCAAAAACTTGGCTCTGTTATGCAGATGACACTTTTATAATCTGGCCCCATGGACATAAAACGCTCAATAATTTTCTAGATCACATAAACAATTAACATAAAGATATTAAGTTCACTATAGAAATTGAAAAGAACGGAACTCTGCCATTCCTTGACGTTCTGGTGGCGCGCCAACGTAACGGACGACTAGGTCATTTCGTATATCGAAAACCCACACACACGGACAGGTACCTACATGCATTGTCACATCATCATCCTTTACAAAAATCATCGGTAATCAACTCTCTAGTCCACAGTGCAATTAAGATTTCGCAACCAGAACACTTATCTAATGAACTGGCCCATCTTAAAACTAGTCTTATAAAAACGGCTATCGTAACTCAGATATCGGCAGAGTACTAAACCGACATCTGCATCCTACATGAACCCCCAAACCACGCCAAATCCCGATGCACGATCTTTAGCAATCCTTCCATATATACACAGAGTAACAGACGTAAACACAACATCAAAACAATCTATAAACTCACTAATAAAATTTCACAAATATTACCAATGCCAAAAGATCCAAAAAATAGTCTTAAAGCCCCAGGCAAATATAGTATACCTTGCAACTGCGGTTTAGTATACATAGGAGAAACAGGACGGTCAGTACAGACTAGACTAAACGAGCATAAGCGATGCTTAAAAACTAGCTAGTACAATCGCTCTGCGGTGGCCAAACACCAACATGAAACAGGCCATACCGTTAACTTTGACAATAGAGAAATTAGAGAATCCATAGAAATCAATAAAAATTCTAATAATCTAAACAAAGACGATGGCTACTACCCTTTCCCTATTTGGAAAACAAGCTTATGTTCACAACAGCGAAACCGTGACGTTCACTGATCCGCTACGACACTCCTCTCTATTCATGATCCCTCATGCATCAAGTTCTCGCTTTATATAAACTACCACTTTCACTACTTTTACCAGTAACTTCGGCACCAGACACATTTTGGTTTTAAATGGCCTAGTGAGTCTGCTAGTTCAAGAGTAACTCTTCTGTTTACACTTTAACTTGTCTACTTAATATTATCATTCTTATTTTATTAATTTTATATTTTTATTTTAATTTTTATTTTCTTGTCCTGATGAAGCCCCTTACAAAAGTGGGCGAACGTCGGCCTTAATTTATAAAATGACACGGTCCCAACCTGGAACCATAAATAATTACAAATGGTACAGTTTTGCAGTAGCTATATTTTTTATGGAATTTAGCAAATCTGATGGGATTTCATCAATTCCAAGTGTCTTATTTCTACTCAGATCTTTTAATATCATGTGAAACTCAGACCTAACTATACTGTCACTTTTCTCATCCACATCAACTGCCTTTTCACTTTCAAATACCTGAACGCAAAGTTCTCTTCCGTGTTAAATTCTTTCCACCTGTGAACCTTTCCTTTTGTTTCCAAAAGTAACTTCCCATTTGATTCCCTTAGATTTCTAAAACTGATTTTTCTTCTTTCCACACATTTGTTTCATTTTCTCGTACGCTGTATCTACTTTTCCAACAGCCATACATATTTTGACATATTTGCATTTTTCTTGAAGCCATTCTTCATTTACCAATTTGTATTTCCTTTGATCTCATTTCTGAGGCTCCTATACTTCCTTTTGCATGTCTCATCTTTTGTATTCTTAAATTTTTGTCGGTCATATATCAAATCCAGGATGTCGCAGTGAGTAAGCTATTTTAATGAACTGTCAATATGTAAGCCAAGAAGTTTAGAACCTTTACGGTAAAATAACATTGTCATCAAAATAGTGGTAGGTAAATTCACTTCATAGGAATTTTTAATATTAGTCAGATTCATAAAAAAAACGAACGAGTCACACCCAGCCTTGATAGTAAAGAGTTCTAGTGATAATTGTACTTTTAGGTAACCTGATTCAGTATTGCTGTGAGTTATACAATAATTATTAACAATTAGACAAAATAATATTCAGCTCTTAATACAGAGTGTTGCTGAGTACCTGTTCGATTGTTTTTTAGCTGGAGGCGGAATCATATACATTCACAAGGTGCGATATGCTAATTAGGAAAGATTCATACTGCAATGAAGCTCCTCTACTTCCCACAAACGTAATTATTACTCATCTACCCAAAATGTATACTAAATTGTAAAACTCATTGTTATTAACAATTATTTAACCGCAAAACACGTTATGCTAAACAGAAAACATTGCGTTAGCACTACATTTCCAGATAAAAACTTAAATATAGCTTTTTATGATAATTCTGAATATGAATATCAAAGTTTCTCTTGATCTTTTATTAATTTTTAGAGAAATCCGAAAAAAGCTTAGTAAATAGTTAACTTTTCACTATCTGCATCTCTGTACTTGGAAAAAGCAATCATTGTGTCAGTATTCAAGGTAGTAAGGTAGTAAATGAATAAATTACCATTACAGGAAATATTTTAATCTGTTGAAGGTGACGACAGATTCTTAATATTGCTAATAGCCTACATTCCTACATTAATTCAATATCACCTGTGAGCGCTTAATAAAAACTAGGCACATAGTTACACGTAAATGGAAAAAAGTTATAAAGCCATATTATAGGGTTAAATTAGCTTTCAGCTAGCTGCATTAACAAAATACTTTAATTTATAAGAACGAAGAATCTTCTTTATTTCTCTATTCGATGACTATAATATAATCCATATCTCCGTGAAAAGGTTTTTGCGTTGTGCTGTGTAGAATACTATATGTAGTAGCAGCCTTTTGAATATATTTTCCTTTAGAATGGTTAATGTTTTCAATACTTTTAATATTTTATATATTTTTAATATTTTTTATATTTTTAATACTTTTAACATTTTTAATATTTTTAATATTTTTAATATTTTTAATATTTTTAATATTTTTAATAGTTTTAATATTTTTAATATTATTTCTAATATTTTTAATTTTTATATTTTATATATTTTTAATATTTTTGATATTTTTAATAATTTTAACATTTTTAATATTTTTAATATTTTTAATATTTTTAATATTTTTAATATTTTTAATATTTTTAATATTTTTAATATTTTTAATATTTTTAATATTTTTAATATTTTTAATATTTTTAATATTTTTAATATTTTTAATATTTTTAATATTTTTAATATTTTTAATATTTTTAATATTTTTAATATTATTTCTAATATTTTTAATATTTCTAATATTTTTAATATTTTTAATTTTTTTTTTTTTTTCAAAATTCAAAACTTTTTTATTTACTTAAATTTCAAATCACACCTTAAGCAACATGATTTGCTTGTCAAGGTGTAACAAATTGATGTAGCGGTATCTAAAAATAACATAACTTATAGATAAGTAATTTAAACAATTTCGCTACATATAACGTTGCAATATTAACATTACAGTTATGATTAATTTCATGTAGAATATATAAGCAACTTCGGATACTAAATTAAATTTTCCTTTTTTTTTTTGACCCGACCCTCAAGTTTCAAAATGTTTAGCATTATACATTCCCGCTTATTTACAAGTAAAAAGAGTATATAATTGCAAATATAATTGCAAATATACGTAATTGCAAATATACGCACTAAAAAAACTTTATACTATACAAATAATTGAAGCTAAATATGAAAAAAATACAGAGAAAAAAAAATATGAAAAAATCAAAGTACGAATATTAATATTAGTACTAATAATAATTGCATTAATAATATTAATAACCTATTTGTGCCTACATATATGGGTACAACATACATATACATAGACACACACACGCACACATACAATACATATACACACATAAATACACACACACACACACACATTTATACAAATTATACTTACTTACACAAAATGTTATTTAAATATCTAAATATCTAAATATAACGAAGTTAACGAGAATAATCTTAAAATTAAAAGTATTATATTTTTATTCTTCAATTTTAACTTTTCTTTTTTCAAACTCTGTTGATTTAATATATACATTATTTTCAATTATTACAGATCCCTGTTGAATCATAAGTAAATACTAATTAAACTAAACTAAAACCTTAGATTGAATAATTTCAAACCTTTACAGTCATATCAATACCTAAGTGGTCACTAAAATTAATCACAAATCAGACATATTTTAAATTAAGGGCATTTTTACTTCGTTTTTAACTTCTTCATATTAACAAAGTTTCTGCATTCTATAGGTAGTTCGTTAAATAAGGTTGGAATTAAATAATTTAAACAGCATTTTCCATATTTGTTATAAACCCTCGGAACTATATAGCTTAATGATCTTACGTTATATATATTATGTTTTAATTCTAAGTGTGTGTTTTAAAGTAATTTTCCATTATTAGTTTATAATATAGTATTCCTTTAGCACTCAGCATGTTGTTTTTTGAAGTAGTTCCTTCAGATTAGTATGCTCATGTTCATTACTAACTATTTTCAATAGTCTCCTTTGTATTGAATCGATTCGATGTATATACGTAGCACCAGCATGACCCCAAGCTTCAAGACCATACCTCATCACTGATTCCGCCAGTGTACAATAAACTATTTTCCTAATATTTTCTGGAATCATATGCCTTATATAATACAGTTTGATTAATACAACTTTTAATTTTTTACAAACTAGATTTATTTGATAGTCCCATCTAAAAAAGTTATCTATAATAATACCAAGATACTGATACGTATTACAACAGGTGAGAATTTTACAGGTATTAGTACAGACGTTTACATCTAAATTTTTTGTATGAAAGCACTGACATGAATGTAATATTATATTTAGAGTATCACGTAAAATGTAAGGAGTTGTTATATGCATAAGTTTTGTTTTCTCTTTGTTTAAAATTAAATCATTATCATGGGACCACTTCGCTAGAATGTTAGTATCTGATTGTAGATTATTTACAGCAAGTTTTAAGTTTTTATGTATGGATATAAGTAAAATGTCGTCTGCAAACATGTAGATTTTACTGGATTGTATAACTGTTGGAAGGTCGTTGACGTATAGTAAAAATAATAGTGGACCTAAAACGGACCCTTGTGGGACACCAACATGTAATGGCTGTTTTTTACTAATCGTGTTATTTATTTTAACTACAAAATATCTATTCTGCAAATAATTACTTATTAGGTCCAAAATTTACCTCCAAATCCTATTTCCTTTAATTTATTAATTAAAATTACATGGGAAATTGTTTCGAAAGCTTTAGAATAATCCACAAATAGACAAAGTACATTCAAGTTTTTATTTAGTTTGTCGTATATAAAATTTGAAAGATCGGCAAATAATTTCCCTGTTCCTATTCCTTTTATAAAGCCATATTGAGTATTGTTAATGATGTTGTTTTTACTCAAAAAAATCTTCATTTTTTCAGCAATATGCCTTTCAAATATTTTTTCTATTATTGGCAGTAAGGAAATTGGTCGATAATTAGCAATATCAGAAAAACTACCTTTTTTGTGAACTGGTCTTATAATGGCAGTTTTCCAGTAACTTGGAACTACTGCAGTTCTGATTATAGTGTTAATTAAACGCACAATTAACTCATATATTTTGTCTTTAAGAAATAATATGTCTCTCAATCGTATGTTATCAAACCCAGGAGAAGTTTTTGTATTTAGTCTACCTAGTTCTGACACGACCAATTTTGAGTCCACTAATTGAAGATAAAAGCTACAATTAAATTTTTCGTATGCAATGCTTTTTTTCAGAAAATTTTTGTTACATTTATGCAATACAGTTTGTAAACTATCATGAAAAAATGTTCAAAATTTATTAGCAATAGTAATATTTGAAATATCTGGCATGCCTTTTTTTATAACTTCATCTACATTTAGTTTTTTTTTACGATTAAGAATTTCATTCAGATCTTCCCACATTTTTTTAATATTATTTTTAGTGTTGTTAAATTTTATATTATAATACGCGTCTTTAGCCTTACGAATTCTACCATTTACATAGTTTCGGAATTGTGTATATTGTTTCCTATCAAAATCCGACTTTGAGTTCTTCCATTTTTTAAATAATCTGTCTCTATATTGTAATAGATTTAGTAGGACTTCTGACATCCATTCCTTCTTGTATTTTTCAGCATGAGTGTGATCTTTATCTTGATTACGATATTTAACAACCTGGCATATATTGTACATATTATCAAAAAATTTAAACAATGTTTCGTAGAGTTCTTCGGAACATTGGCAATTCTCCCTAAATTTTAATTCTCTGTTACTTAAAATATGTCTAATTTTATTTTCGTAAAATTGTTTAAAGGTGTAAGTATTTGTAATGAAAGAGATATTATAAAAAACTTTAGCTGCTATTAAATAGTGATCTGAAATTTTAGATTGAATTACTCCAGCGAAGATATTAATATTTATTCCTTTTATAAAATATGATCAATGCAAGCCGAAGCAAGATGACCGGCATAAAATTCTTCACGGGTATTATCAAGAATGACTTTATAAAACCCCTCTGCAAGTAACATAACTTCAAATTCATTCCCGATTCGATTGCTATTTTTCAAATTGATATTAAAATCTCCACCAATGATGATATTTTTGTAATGAGCACTATTTATTATTTGCTTATCAAATTCAACAATAAAATCATTGATACTCTTATTAGGTGGTCTATAAACGATTATAATTTTTGCTGTATAGTTATTACCAATAGAAATAAATCCTTCTAAGTTTTCATAATTATTGGAGTTATGAATGATTTCCTGGAACATAATAGTTTGTTTGACATAAAGTATAATACCATCTCCTTTAGTATACGTACGTAGTTTAGCAAAACAATTATAACCTTCAATTCCAAAATTACATAGTTCGTTCTCGTATATTGAAGCCTCAGTTATTGCTATCAAGTCAAAACTAGTATTTGATAAGTACGTTAGAAATTCGTCAAAATGGCTTTTTATCCCATTTATATTTAAACATATTATTGATATGTTAAAGCAATTAATACGGGTATTGCCAAGGTTATTAGAGAAATTAATTAGTTCAGAATTCCACATCGATATGCTTGTAAAGGTTTGATAATGTACAATATTGTTATCGTACTCAATATTCATATTGTTACGTCATCATCGAACAATTCGGTATTTTGTGACAATAAATACCGTCAGTGCGTGCATCCTACAGTTGTCAGTGAAACATTATATACCGGCAGGCAGTGCGTGAAGTGAGTCGCATTCGAACCCTTGCAGAAGCCGGTTGTATTAGAGCTTTTGAAAGCGAGACCGACACCAATCGTGCGTGTTACTGGTTCTCCGTCGAAAGCTTTTGTGCGTGAACGTTTTATTGCCCACAGCGGCACAGGATAAAAGGTATTTATACCCTTTATTAAGTAGTTTGGTGTAGTTGTAGTTATTACATAACCGCTCCACTGCTATCGTTATTGCTTGCAAAAAGCAATTGGTCCTTCCCTGTAATTAGCATATCTTTATCAATTTATATCAACTCCTTAATCCCAATAACCACATATTATTATCTATCATTAATGCTTAACACAAAATTATTATTATTTAAACAACAAAATAACTTTTGAATTTATGTACATTATCAAACTAATTTATTAATATCATTGACATTAGTTATTCTTATAGCTTGTGGCATATCACTATTCTTTTTGGCTAATAACTTACCATATCTGAACCAAACAAACTTCCACCCAACTTCTCTAGCTTTTAACTTTGTTTGATATAATAAATTTTTATTGAAAGGTGACAAGTTTTCGTATATTAATAATCTCCTGTTGCTGTTGTTATTCAAGATGTTATTATTTGTTATGGCATTTTTACGTTTTATTAAAATGCGATTCCTTACAGCCTCTAATGAACATTGGACAATTACAGTAGGAATTGCATCAGGACGCCTTTTTAGTAGTCGGTGAACTACTTGAACATCAGACAACGATATGTCTTTATCTAAATAGTTTACGAATTTACAAACTGCAGATTTCAATTTCTCATCATTCTCACCATCAATTTTATCTAGACCATGTATCTCGAAGTTAACATTTCTACTTTTTTGTTCCAATATGTTTATTCTGGATTCTAGTTCAACAATTTTTATATCTTTTTTCCTGTTATCCGCTAGTAAGTTGTCTATTTTTTTATTTAAACCGATGTTAACTTCCTTAAGAGCTGTCATCTCTTCCTTCATGCCATCATATAAATTAGATAAGTCTTTGATATCTTGTGATAGGTCAGTTAATACAGATTTGTAGTTATCTAACCGTTTTGTTATATTAGTTAACATTTTAGCAATATCAACAGCATATTCTTTCTTACTTACACTGCTGGACTGTTTATTCTCAGTACGACACGCTTGACATTTCCATTCCTTTCGTCTTGTAGATGAAAAAGCTTTAAAAGTGGATTCAGCTACACCTGAACATCCAAAATGGTATGAACTGCCACATTCATGACAGATAATATAATTTCCATCTGACGGAAGCTTCTCAGTGCATTTTTTGCAACTCATGGTTATTAATAACGGGTTATTTTACACAAGGGTCACGAAAAACGTTTATAGATAATTTATAAAGGTAAGTATGGTACTAAAACTTTTACAAACTATAATATTTAACACAAAATATATAGAGCCAACTAAACGCGTCCGTCTCGTACGAGAGTCGGGACACTAATGATATTTTTCATATTTTTAATATTTTTAATATTATTTCTAATATTTTTAATATTTTTAATATTTTTAATATTTTTAATATTTTTAATATTTTTAATATTTTTAATATTTTTAATATTTTTAATATTTTTAATATTTTTAATATTTTTAATATTTTTAATATTTCTAATATTTCTAATATTTTTAATATTTTTAATATTTTTAATATTTTTAATATTTTTAATATTTTTAATATTTTTAATATTTTTAATATTTAATATTTTAATATTTTTAATATTTTTAATATTTTTAATATTTTAATATTTTTAATATTTCTAATATTTCTAATATTTTTAATATTTTAATATTTTTAATATTTTAATATTTTAGTATTTTTAATATTTTTAATATTTTTAATATTTTTAATATTTTTAGTATTTTTAATATTTTTAATATTTTTAATATTTTTAATATTTTTAATATTTTTAATATTTTTAATATTTTTAATATTTTTAATATTTTTAATATTTTTAATATTATTTCTAATATTTTAATATTTTTAATATTTTAATATTTTTACTTTTTTAAATGCGTTGTTTCTTGTGTATTTTTGTTCGATGTTCGTATCCTTTTCGCTACCTAAACTTTTTGTTTCGTTGTTTCTCTATTCAGATACGAAGAGGCTTATTAAACACCTGTTTAATTTGTTTAAGGAAGTATTTTTTATTAGCATCTATAGATTAGATATTTTAGATAAAAGTTATACACAACGGTAAAACTTTGGAACCTTTTTGGTCGTTAAAACGGCTGGTTTTTCGAAACTTCTACACACATCAGCATTGTTTATCAATATTATAATTGTTCGGGCTAGTATTTTTAATTTTACCGAAAATTTGTAACGCTAGTGCATTATTTAAGCAAAGATTAAGCAATAGAAGAAATTTAGTTAGTTAAATGAGCTTTCATCAAAAAAGCACACTGAAAAATTTATACAAGCTTTGGTAGTTTACAATAATAACGTGACTATTTCAATTTAATATTCAATTAGAAGCCAGAAATAAACATAAAAGCACCAAAAACGTTAATAACTATCGGTGTTTTACACGCTTCGTATCAAATATAGAAAAATACAGATTAATATCGGTAAATCATGGGGCATAGGAAAGTTTATTCGTACACATTCACACGAATTCAAAAGCAACAATTAAATCATGGAATTGGACTGACATATCCTACAACCACAATAACCATAAAACAAGCCATAAAAATTAATGCATTACGTGTAAATCCCTACATTTGACTTTTCAATGCACCACCAGAAGATATTACATTGGCGAGGAAGCGAGTTTTTTACCTGAAAGTTTTAAATTTTGCCGAACTCTTACTATTTTAAGCAAGGCGGGATTTTTAACGTGCGTGACAACACGGGACTTACATATTACCAATCCGAACTACAGCGTATTTTTGTAAAAAATTCCCTCCTAACACTTTTCGAGCCATTTGTTCCGTTTGTAATTAGTGTTAAAATTAACTCTAATTATCACTTAAGATGTAGCTTGCAGATAAAATTCCTCTCCGTCGTGTATATAGTACAGTCTATGGTTTTACCACGATTAACTTTCAAATGCTTGCGTTGCGTGTTCCGCGACTATAATTGTACAAACGCTGGTGTAATCGTAAATATGGTGATATAAAATTAGGGATATTTTTCGAGTTTTGCCAAAACAAGGCGGCAGTTTGTCGTCCTGCCCCCGCCGCTAAAAGTTGCAGTTATCACTGTTAAATACTTGAGAATTCCGCTTTATATTTACGAGGGACACTATTTATGTATTGAGAACTGGTAACACTGGTATTGCCAGGTGAAATCTGAAATTGCCATCGTAAAGTTTGACATTTTTGAAGTTATAGGTACGAACGCTTTGACGTGCAAGCACTATGTGTGTTTTTGCAGTGTTTAAAATTTCATCTCAGCCAAAATATGGAATTAACTCGCGAAACTTTTCGAGCAATGATTTATCATGACTTTCGACATGGTCTAACTTAAGAACAATGCATCAATCAACTGAATTCAACTTTTGACGATGAAGCGTCATCCACAGCCACTGTATATCGTTGGTATACTGAATTCAAGCGTGAACGTAGTTCGCGCACGGACGAAGTTAAAGGTCGTTCAAAATCGGCCGTTGTGTCCGAAAATATCGGTACTGTGCGAAAACTAATTGAATAAGATCGTCATGTGACATATCCAGAAATCGAGAGATGTTTAAGCATTAGTATGACCAGCATACATAAGATTTTGCACAAATATTTGTGTATTCGAAAGCTGTGTGCGCGTTATTTCCACATTTGTTGACAGATGCTCAAAAAAGTGCTCGTATCGATTGGTGCTGTAAAATGATTTCAAAATACAACTGTGGTGCATCCAAAGCGGTATACAACATCGTCACAGGTGACGAGTCGTGGATTTATGCGTATGAGCCAGAAAGAAAAGGCCAGTCGGCAGTTTAGGTGATATAATGTGAAGCAAAGCCAACAAAAGTTGTTCGTCCTCGAAGCGTTAAGAATTAAATGGTGGCGTTTTTCTTCACGAACACCGGTCCCGCGGCAACTGTGGCTATCGAAAATCAAAAGACCGTTAATTCAGCGTGGTATACCACCATTTGCTTGCCTGAAGTTTTCGGTAAATTGAAAGAAACCAACTCAAAACGACGAATCATTTTGCATCATGACAATGCGAGCTCACACACATCACATGCAACAAACGAGTATTTGGACACACGAAAGATCGAATTGATGGGTCATCCGGCTTACGGCCCTGACTTGGCACCTAATAACCTCTTCTCGTTTCCAGTAATTAAAGATAAACTGCGTGAACAACGATTTTCATCGCCTGAAGAAGCGGTTGAGGTCTTCAAAATGCATATTTTGGAGCTACCATTTTCTGACTGTACAAATTGCTTTAAAGGGTGGTTCAATCGCATGCAAAAGTGTATAGATTTTAAAGGCGATTACTTTTAAAAGCAATAAAAGTATTTTTCATCTTTCTATTCTCAATACATAAATAGTGTCTGTCTTATATGTCCATTTTCACTACCATCTGTGGTTATCAAATTTTAAATGCAATATGCGAGCAGGATATGAATATTGCACCTGCAGGCTACTTTCGTAATAACCGCATTACTTGTTTAAAAAACCGCCAGTTTGCTTTGAGGAGGGAAGGGAAAGGGAGTTCGCTCGAGAGGGGAAATGTAGGGAAAATATTTTGAGGAAAAGTTACAACTTGAGGCAAGGGATCTTTCAAAAAGAAATCATGCCAAAAAAACAATATTCAAAAGATAATAAAGCAGTGGCTTATCAAGAACCTGAGTCACCATGAATGAAAATATTTTGTAGGTAAACGGTTAAAGTATGTGGATCTATCTTAGCTTGTGGATTCTTAGGGAAGTTTTTTAATAACTCCTCTAGAAATTATAATTATTTATGGTTCCGGGTTGGGACCGTGTCATTTTATAAATTAAGATCGACGTTTCGCCCACTTTTGTAAAAGGCTTCATCAAGACAATAAATATATTAAAAGTTAAGAATGATAATATTAAATAGACAAGTCACAGTGTAAAGAGAAGAGTTACTCCTGAACTAGCAGACTCACTAGCCCAATCTAAACCAAAAAATATCTTGTGGCGAAGTAACTGGTAAAATTAGCGAAAGTGGTGATTTATATAGGGCGAGAACTTGATGCATGAGTGATCATGAATAGAGAGGTGTGTCGCAGTGGATCAGTGAACGTCACGGTTCCGCTGTTGTGAACATAGGCTTGTTTTCCAAATAGAGGCAAGGTAGTAGCCATCGTCTTTGTTTAGATTATTAGAATTTTTATTGATTTCTATGGATTCTCTAATTTTTCTATTGTAGAAAAATGGAATTCTGGCAATCAGCTTCGTCTTGTCGAAGTTGATGGTATGGTCTGTTTTATGTTGGTGTTCGGCCACCGCTGAGCGATTGTACTAGCTTGTTCTTAAGCATCGCCTATGTTCGTTTAGTCTAGTCTGTACTGACCGTCCTGTTTCTCCTATGTATACTAGACCGCAACTGCAGGGTATACTATATACGCCTGAGGTTTTAAGACTATTTTCGGAATCTTTTGGGATTGGTAATATTTGTGAAATTTTATTAGTGGGTTTATAGATTGTTTTGATGTTGTATTTACGTAGAATTTTGCCAATTCGGTCTGTTACTCTGTGTATATATGGAAGGATTGCTAAAGATCGTGTATCGAGATTACAGCGTGGTTTAGGGGTTCGTGTAGGATGCACATGTCGGTTTATTACTCTGCCGATATCTGAGTTGCGATAGCCGTTTTTTATAAGACTAGTTTTAAAATAGGCCAGTTCATTAGATAAGTTTTCTGGTTGTGAAATCTTCATTGCACGGTGGACTAGAGAGTTGATTACCGATAATTTTTGTGAGGGGTGATGTTGTGACGACGCATGTAGGTATCTGTCTGTGTGTGTGGGTTTTCGATATACGGAAGACCTAGTCGTCCGTTAGGTTTGCTCTCTACCAGAACGTCAAGGAATGGCAGAGTTCCGTTCTTTTCAATTTCTATAGTGAACTTAATGTCTTTATGTTGATTGTTTATGTGATCTAGAAAATTATTAAGCGTTTGATTTCCATGGGGCCAGATTACAAAAGTGTCGTCTACATAACGGAGCCAAGTTTTTGGTTTAAGGTCTGTGGATTCTAGGGCCATGGATTCCAAAGACTCCATGAGTATATTGGCCACAATAGAGGACAGAGGTGAGCCCATGGGTGTGCCCGAAGTTTGTTTGTAAAATTGTCCGTCGAAAACAAAATAGGTAAAGGTTAAACATTTTTCTATGAGCATGGCCAGGTGCTCAAATTCGTTTTCTTGAGGTAGGAGTTGTTTAATAATGGAGACAGTGTCTATTATAGGTACGTTTGTAAATAGGGATGTTACATCAAAACTGACTAGTATATCATTAGGGCCTAGCTCAATATTTGCAATCATTTCTATGAAATGAGTGGAGTTTAAAACATTAGTAGGGGTGTTGCCGGAATAAGGTTTTAAGAAATTTGCTAGGTATTTTGCCAGATGGTATGTTGGTGAGTCAATTGTGCTAACTATCGGACGGAGAGGGACACCAGGTTTATGGACTTTAGGAAGGCCGTACGGGCGAGGTGATTTAGATTCGCGAGGTATTATGCGTTTTTGGATAGTTTTGGAAATATTGGAGGATTTGATGAGTGCTGAAATTTCCCGTTCAAGTTTTGAAATGGGGTCTTTTGTTATAAGAGTGTAGGAACCGTCTTGTAATAATTGTTGAATCTTTTCTTTGTATTCTGTGCGGTTTAGAATTACAGTCGCATTACCTTTGTCTGCAGGGAGTATAACAATTTTCTCGTTTGTTCGTAGGTGTTTTAAGGCCGTCATTTCTTGCCTTGTCACATTTTTGTTAGGAGTTTTGGCCTTTCGGAGACATTTAAACGTTTCAAAGCGAATTAAGTTGGCATCGTCTTGGGGTAGAGATCGGATCGCTGATTCTACAGAGCTAATGATTTCCTCTGCAGGAATTTTTCTGGGTGCAATTGAGAAGTTTAGTCCTTTGGACAGGATATTTAGTTCGTTTTCGGATAGGATATGTTCTGATCGGTTTATGACGGTATTTGAAGACAGAGTTTTCGGGCAAGATGTTTTTTCGGGGTTTGAAAAGTTCTTGGAAAGTTGCAGGAAATTATGTAAGTGAGTTTTTGTAGTGAGTTCGGTGGTTTTTTGGGCTTGCAAGTATGTAATTCGGTCAAAAAGAGTCCAGTCATTGTAGTTAAGCGTGGCGGATAATGCTAGATGAAGCTGTAGGAGTTGTTTAGAAATGCTGTCTATTTCTTTTCGAGTGTTGGAATTTCGTTCGCGAAGAAGTGAGAGTTCTGCTCTGTGAAGAATTTTTCGGCTGGAATATGTTTTAATGTGGTATTTTATTTTAAGGAAATTTGAAACTATGTCCGAATCACGACACCGTACCAAAAAAGTGAGTGTACAGAGTAATTTTGCTAGTGAGTGTCTAAGGTTACTGAAAGTTTTTGTTTTGTTTACAATATCTTCCCCGTAAATGTTTTTGTGATATTGTCGGAGGCTTTCACGGCCGGAGTCATTATAATTATTTATGGTTCCGGGTTGGGACCGTGTCATTTTATAAATTAAGGTCGAAGTTTTGCCCACTTTTGTAAGGGGCTTCATTGTTACGTGCCAAAGTGGCCCTGTAACATTGTATTTAGGTTAGTTTTGATGTACGGAAGGTTCGCGCCATAATTTCAAAAGACGCTGTGCGCGGGAATTTTAATAGACTAGGCGTGTACTTCCGTTACGTCATAGTGCATTTGCGCAGAGTGCGCGACACTAGAGGGGTAGACGAATAGCTTCGCGGACGTGAAAAAGACAAAGAGAGTGGGGAGAAGTGTTTCCGTGACGCTTCAACGTGGCTGTTTTGCCCGAACTTTCAAGGAGTGTGGTCGTGCGGGTATCGTATCTTTATTTTTATTATGTAGATTTCCTTTTGATTATCTTTGTTTTGTCTTTACCTAATTAACCTCTTCCTTATCGTTCCCCTGCATATAGAAATATGGTACGACCCTGGAGCAGCCCGCGACCCGAGACGAGTCGGATGTCCATGCTCCGTTGAAGCACCGGAGTCACCATCTTTATTTACCGCAAAAGGGCTTTGGGTAGCCTGATGGACTTCAATAGAGGCCTACCGTAGCGCAATTTCGTGCGATTGCAGGATTTCTGATGTAAGTAATCCATTACCTAATTTGTTTGCCTTTTTCATTATCTTAAATTTATGTAAATTTCCGATTATGGCGCAATATAAATTATTGCTGACGTCATGGTGGTTGGCAACGCGGAATCTGTAATAAGGTTCGCGCTTCCGGCCGCCAGGGACGTTGCATTGTTTTCGTATTCATGGCGCTTGCGCGATGTATTTTATGAACTTTTGAACTGTATTTATCGGCTGCTAACTGTATTACCGACTTCGTAAACTGTTTTATCGACCATATAAATGTATCACCAATTAAATTGTAATATCATCAGGACAATAAATATATTAAAAGTTAAGAATGATAATATTAAATAGACAAGTCACAGTGTAAAGTCTCTTTACACTGTGACTTGTCTATTTAATATTATCATTCTTAACTTTTAATATATTTATTGTCCTGATGAAGCCCCTTACAAAAGTGGGCAAAACGTTGACCTTAATTTATAAAATGACACGGTCCCAACCCGGAACCATAAATAATTATAATGACTCCGGCCGTGAAAGCCTCCGACAATATCCTCTAGAAATGTTAACCGTCATAAGATGACCACATAAAATATTGGCGAAACATCAATATTGGATACAACATTAATGCAATAAAAGCTTAAGGAATTAACGTCAAATAAAGCTTCTCTATTAAACTACACAACAAAAATAGTAAATTTTGGAAAACAGTAAAAGTATAATAATGTTCTCTTCTAAAATTAGCCAAAAAATAGTTCACATAAGTTTAGATACGGTATTAGATAAAAAAATACCCTCTGAATGCAAGTCCATACAGATAGCAAACAAGGTGAATACATTTATTAAATAATTGATTGAGAAAAATGAATGTGCTAGTTTGGTAGTTTTTCGTTTAAAAAGGAATTTGGTTGTTGTTGGGTCCTCAGTCTACAGACTGGCTTGATGCAGTTCACCATAGTAATCTATCCAAAGCTAATTTCTACATTAATACGTAACTATCACATGCTACATCTAATCTGTTTGGCATATTCAAGCTTCTGTCCACCTCTACCATTTTTACTCATCACATTTCTCTCCAATGTTAAGTTAATCAGTCTTGTATGCCTCAAGTTATGTCCAATCCTTTTTTTACATTTCGCCACAGAAGTTTTTCTCACCAATGTGCGTCAATACGTTCTCATTCGGGATGCGATCTACTCATCTAATCTTTCAAATTCATTATAACACCAAATTTAGAAGTTCTCTATCTTTAGTGCTGCGTATCGTCTAGGTTTTACTTCAAAACAAAGCCACGGGCCACAGACAAAAACCTTTATAAATGTTTTCCTAAAACTTAAATCTATTTTGATGTCGTCAAATTTCGCTTTTCAACGAACTTCGTTCGTTTATGAAATCGATTTGTCGTCCGTCTGTCCGTCCGTCCGAGGCCTTTCTAATGGTCGGACATCAATGTGTGATACATCAATCGATTCAGCTCGGTGTCCAGAGCTTAAGTTTTGATGTCAGTTAAAATCGGGCCACGGGGGCGCCGTGCCCCCGCGATATTCCGTCGGGAAAAAAAAAATTTCAAATAGGTCCAAAATTAATGTGCGATACATATTTGGACTCCCCTAACATAGCTGAGTCGAAATATGGTACCCCCCACAAAATCTGACCACGGATACCCGACCCCCGGGGAATTAATTATTATCAAAAATTTCAAATAGGTCCAAAATTAATGTGCGATACATATTTGGACTCCCCTAACATAGCTGAGTCGAAATATGGTACCCCACAAAATCTGACCACGGATACCCGACCCCCGGAATTAAATTTTATTTTTTATCTGAATACTTATAATTATTACAACATAATAATTTTAATTTCTTTAAATTGTTTTAAAGTAAGTCTACATTTGGAAGTTCGTTGCGACAATGCCTTGCATTTTCAACTTGTTTAGTAATGCTTTCCTTACTTTTGCCAGCTTCTACCGTCCGCGGGTTATTTAACTATCCAAGTACTAGAATTGCTCTATTCCCTTCAACTGTCATCTCCCAATCTGATGTTTGCTGTTTCACTAAATCTTGCACGACTAAACGCCATCACTGCTGTTTTATTAATTTTTATCACATAATCATTTTACAAAAAAGATCTCGTGCAAATCAACAAATTCCTAGATCTTGTGCTGACTGTGACAAAATGGCAATGATATATATATAAAAAAATCTAAGATGCATGTACGCCAGTTAAGGTTCGGGCCTTTGGAGCGGTGTTTTTAAAAACAATTCCAAATACTTAACAATTTTTATTGATTCTTAAACAAAAATTACAATGGAATTTAGAATAACTGTCAAAAATAATAACTTTAATCAAAAATAATATTAATTGTACTAAGGCGAGTAGTCTAGGTAGACAACAATGCAAAAGCTGTAATACTTAGACTGACTCAATTGAGTAGCTTGAACAACGAAGTATGGAGTTCGAAGACTGACTGCCGGGGCTTGAGCTCCTGGGCTTTTTATAATAACCTGCCCCTCACACGACTGTGGGAACTTGCAGATCTCATGTCTGCTTTTCTCTTAATTGTACACTTCATTACATTATAACAATCTTATTTCTAAGTAATTGCGGTATGTTAACCGCCTGTGACCTGCCACCTACAGTATCACTGCCCTCTCGGATGCAAAGTTGCATGTCCGTTCTCATGAACTGTCGATAACCTCTCTGGGTAATCCTTGTATTACAATGTTGCAATGAACTTATATTTTATTTAACAATTTCTAATAATTCCTATTAGATTCAATATATTCAATATATATAGATAATTGGGGGATACATAACTCGCCTTACAACCAAACATACGGAAATTTTATAAAAGGATATTATATATTTTAAATTAAATAACTAGTACTTACATGTTAAACAAAATTTTAATATTATAAATATAATTTAATAAATTTTATTGTTTTAATCAAGTTTGAGTCGGACTACTTAATGATATAAGCTCCCAGCACCACTCAAACAAACAGAAAAATAAAGAATAATTAATTAAAATTGTTAACATATATTCTGTGATTAGTCCCGGGTATTGTGATTCTTCCGAATAAGTCAGTTTGATGTACGGTTGGAATATCTTCAGCCGAATTAAGAATGATTGCTTCATAGTGATCTCCATGTATCACATCCCTGCCATTTCCAGCGCAATCAACTACAGCTAAAGGCTCGCGAACTAATTGATCTTTTTTTACACAAAAATTATATGATGTGATACTGAAGCCGAAATGATAATAAGAATCATTTGGATATCTATTAAAGTTTACATTAGTTTGTACTGTTAACATTTCTCAAATAAATTCGATTATCTCGAAAACCAAATGAGATATCAAAAAGTGTATAGCATATTTGTAATCATCGTAAAAAACTAAACAAGGTACATATACAAGGCCGCCCACAGAATAATTTGTAGAGCGGGTCAAGACTACTTTCAAAAATATTAGTTATGTTACACAAAGGATGAACACTTAATGCAACCCCGTTACCGGACGTATTGGAAAGTAACGTAAGGCATAAAATCTTATTTCCTTAGAGTAGCTCGAAAGCAGTTAGGACCATCGATAATGCAGCGTTTTTTAATATTATAGTTGAAATCACCAAAGAATGCATTCACGCCATAGGTTACTGAATTTAAAAGCGATATACATTAAAAGTATGTCGGTGTTTAATTCAGAAACCTATGACGCGAATGCATTCTTTCGAGATTTCGGCTATAGTATTTGAAATTGAAAGAAAAACGTAGGATTGATAGTTTTTTAATAAATGCAGCATTCTGTAATTAATCGAATTTTCATAAAGTGTAAAGTTACTTACCAATCTGGTAAATTGCTGGTGCAGCAGGCTATCAATCCTTTTGGCTTGATGATGCACAGGGTAGCAAATGGAAAAGATTGGATTTTACATTAACACACACTAATTGAAAATTGAATGGACTTATTCCAATACACGTAATAAGCCGCCCGTAAGAAAATGTAAAAATACAGACACGACACAACCATATTTAACGGAAACAGAAAAGCCACATTGTCAATCAAATGGACACAAACCACAGATATTAATTAATAGTAAATAAATATCCGACCAGCACTTTAAATAGTGTTTTTAATATTTGTTACACAAACAAACATGACTAAGAACTAAGAAGGGTACAACAAACTATTATAACTGGCACTGCTGAATAGGGCTGTTCTCGCGTTTTATTAATCATCATCATTTTTGAATAAAAATATCAATCTTCTTCGGTCTTGACCAAATCTATTTAGGACTTCATTTATAAATGCTTGTTTCTCCCTACCTACCATGTCCTTATGTACACTAAGCATGCATAAACCTGATAATCTATCCCCTGACATGCTTGATCTAAGCCACGATTTTACCCGCTTTAGCGTACTAAATGACCTTTCTATTGTTGCAGTAGTTGGAGGTAATGCCAAAAAAATATTCAGCGCAGTTTTGATGGCCGGAAAAAAAGAAACTTCATTATCAAGCAAATGTACAAAGTCTGTATCTTGTTGAATCTCTCTATTTTGCCAAAGTTCAACCCACGTTTGCAACTGTTCTGAAAAGTTATCAATGTTGTAACTTCTGGCTATTTCTTCTTTTTTATTTAACAATGTTCTTTTTATATTGTTGTCTTTTAAGTTATTTGGATGTAATCCAGAGAGTAAAGAAGAAGTCGTAGCATCTTCAGAAAACCTTGTGGAAATAGACTGTATAACAGAATCCAAATAAGGAATAAAAAGGCTTACTCGAAAGTAATCTTCAACACTACTCATATGATAATTAGACCTATGAGTTTGTCTTGGTGCAATACGTGGTAATGTAATTTCCAATCCAAAACCATGGGCATGTTCAACACTTTTTTTATAAACCTCTTTAAAATATTGTTCAGGATCACTACGGTGTGTCTTAAAAAGTTTGAGTAGTTCATCTATGTGCTGTTTAACGGAAAATAAGTTTATACTTTTAGACTGCAGTGCATTATAAATAGGTTCCAATCTGCTAGAATATTTGGCCATAATATGCAGACAAAGAATAAATTTCGACGAAGAAACGCAATTTAAAAGTTGACTGGCCCTATTTATTGTCTGAGCATTTATTTCACGGTTATCAGCTAAATTTTCCAGAGCGTTCATAGTATCTGCAAAATGTTCCGCAAACAACCTCATTGATTTATATTTGGCGGACCAGCGTGTTTCACATAATAGTGGAATATTAGAAACATATCTACGTCTTAATGGACTATCTCGAAAGAAAGTAATTACTTCTTTAATGGTACCTACTGAATTTTGAATATCCGGAATCTTGTTCAAATCATTTATCACTAAATTTAATCTATGGGACGCGCATTGAAAATATATCGCTTTTGGATATTTATTTTTAATAAGTTTTTGGACTCCCTGCTCATGACCTGCCATCGTCGAGCAACCATCTAACCCTAATCCAATTAATTTATCCATACAAAGACCATATTCATTATAAGCGTTTAAAATTGCAGCAGTGATACGTTCTGCGTTCATCGATGTAAGGACTACAAAGCCTAAAAATTCTTCTCTGAGCGAATTGTCATTACTAACAAATCTTACTCAAAGTGATAACTGTTCTACCCCAGCAATATCTGCACTTTCGTCAGCCAGAATTGAAAATGCTTCACTCAAATTCACATCTTTCACAATTTTTTCCCTAATTAATGTTCCACAAATTGAAATTATTTGATTTTGAGTTCTGTGAGAGGTGTATTTTGAGTTCTTCTTGCAAAACTTTAAGTGCTCGTTTAGAATGTGATCCCCACTTTCTATTCTGAATTGTAAAAGATCCTCAAAATTACCTTTTTTATCACCTCGTAATGGCAAATCATGCATACCACAAAAAATGACGGTGGATATTATTGGTATAAGTTTTTTGCGATTCGATTCAATCAAATCCCGCTCAGCTTCATTTATTTGAGAGGTAATTGATAGACGTTTTCCTTCAATAATTTTGTAAAACTGGAAGCTTTTATAGTTGAATCACGATGCCATTCGGTTGTAGCATGTGCTTTTGCAGAAGCGACAAAGTCATGATATTTTGTGAAGGGCTTCACAATGAAAGAACCAAGAACCCCTCTTTTAACAGTTGGCCGAAAAACTACGCAATATTTGCAAAGTGCGCCTTTGAGTTTTGGAGAATACGCTTGCCAATCGTATTGTTGAAGGCAGTCATATCTAAAAGCACGTCTTCTTTCTTCGGAATCGTTCTTGAAATTATATTTAGGATCTGGTTTGTAAGGATTTGTTAATAATGAAAAGCGAACATCGTCGGAAATTGTTTCATTCGAGTTAACAAAATTGCCCAAATCGAGCATGTACTCATTCTTATCAGTTGAAAGATTGGTGTCATATTCACATGTGAGAGATTTTAAAGTATTAGGTGACGAACTACCAGCTTTATTTAGATCATTGGCACTATTATGTACTATACTATTACACTCAAAAATAGCATTGGCACCAGCACCGCTACTACTACAGCCTATGCTAGATGATTCTTTTAGTTCATTTTGTTTAAAAAATTTTCTAATATCCATTGTTAGTATTGTTACTGATCTTAGATCTGAATTTCTGAAAAAAATAACACGCTTTACTTTTCTGATACTTCAAAGAAGAGATTTGTTAATCAAATAGACTTTAAAGAAAAAATAAGAATCTCCCAATTGCAAATAAATATTATTTTTAAATATGCATTCTCACGCATTAGGTACATTAGTACTTACTGCTATCCTATCCGTAACTAAACTGTAACTGCAATCTTCGGCCTTCTTTAAAAACAAAAACCAGTAACTACACTACTTATCAACACTGATAACAATAACTACAAGGAAAATGACCAATCAATATCTATCAACATACACGTCTTCAACTAATTCAACAGTCAGATAAAGTTTCCTAAGTCACAAATTAAAAGTACACCGCATTCGAAAAACACTGAATACAAACTGAAGTCACTGAAGATATAGACGTACTTTACTGTTATAGATAAAGGATATATTTTTTCTCAGAATACAACACAGTGAGACATTTGTAGAACATTCCAAAGTTTTAGTTGTAGAGTACCTGAACCTGTACAATAAGAAAGAAACCATTATGAAAGCCTTTATTTATATTTCGTTTGAATAGAAACTTTCAGGGTAAAGATATTTAGATATTAAAGAATGAAAATAACAGTTTTGTTATAGGCGGTTAGGGTTACTATTGTAAGGTAATCGCATTAATTCGCATTTCCTGCTTAAAATGACATACAAAGTCGGTCTATTTATAGTTAGACAATAGGCATACCTGTAGTGTAATCTCAACATTTAGGTTTACTTTATTTTTAAACAATAGTATAACCGATAGTGAAATCGTAATCTTCTTCAATCTCTAGTGAAGATGCATTTCGTGTTGCAATTTCTAACGAAAAAAAAACAAAGGACCATATTCAGGGGGGGGTGTCAAGCGACCCCCATTGAACCCCTTTGTGGGCGGCCTAGTACATATATATCATTTATTGTATCATTATGGGAATATGGCAACGGACAACGGCGGCGACGGTGGCGACGACGACGACGTAGCGATTATATTAACCTAACTTACTTCGTAAGTTTGGTTGAAATAATTTTGGATTAAAATAGCGGGGGTTAATTTGGTGAAAAGAAAAAATAAATATGTCGTGAGAGGTATCATTTGAAAGAGGATTCTAAAAGGCTTCTCAAAATTTTTTTTATAATTTTCGGTCCAGTAGTCTTTATGATATAGCTCAAAATGTGCCAAAAATGACCGTCCCTCCCTCCTGTTCTCCTACATTTCCGAAGCCAAAATTTTGTTTTTAATAGGGATAGTAGCTATTGAGTCATAGATTATCGGAAAACTGCAGGTTTTTTGACAGTGTAATAGTTGCTGGAAAAAAATTTTTTAAACACAGTAATAGACAACGTATTTACTAATGTACCAGTACAATGTGGGACAATATATTCATTTTTCAGTTATCACAATCAAATTTGGATAAGATTTAAATATACATAAAAAATAAAAACAGCTTAATTTGGTTTATTCATTGCTCACTGTAGTATCGATAGGGAACCCTAATAGTGCGAGCTCGACTCGCTCTTGGCTAACTTTTTAAAATTTATATCCGCCAAAAGTGGTATATTTGTCTACAAACTTGCTCAAAATCACAATTTAATTTTCGCTTTTTATGTATTATAATCGATACCTAATACAGCGCACCTGGATTTATCACCATTATACATTTGGAACAAAATTCGAGTTTATTAGTTTTGGGTTATTTTTATGTTTGTTGTTCTTTTCCATTCTTTTCCATTTCAGCCGTTGAAGATTCATCCCAAGAAATACCATGAATATTCCGTGTCACCCAGTCGTTATGTTTTATATGATCTTGGCTCAAACAACTAGACTGCATTGGCAGTTTAAAAATTTGATGCCAAACAACACCTTCCAACAAGTCCAAAACCGCTATTTCTTTGCACACAAACTCGTTTTTCTTGTATTTAAATCCCTGAATATCAATGATATACATGTTTGTATATGTAGGTATGTAAATATGCAGTAAACTTTGACTAATTAAATTAATATTAAGAGCAATCTCATTATATAGCAGATTACCACCATGTGCGTACTTTGCTAACCTACTTTTCAACCTATCACAAGAGTGAACACATTTTAAATTGAAACCACCCTATGTGTATATTTGCAGAGTGGTCGCACTTTGAATTCAAACCGGCCTTAGCATATCTTGCATCTGACTTACTTTACAACTTCTCGCTAGAATTCAAAACAGCTCCACATTTTTCTGCACGCATCTACATTTTTTCAATGTAGCATACGTGTCGACACGTTTTGAAGTCAAACCGGCCTGTGTGTATTTGCAGCTTCTAAACAAAAGTAAAACGTAAATCAGAATCCACTTTAATTAAATACAGCATTCTTTATACAATTGACTTAGATGTGATATTATAAATCTGACCTACTTTATAACTTCTCGCTAGAGAACATCTAACGCGAATTCAAAACATCTCCACTTTTTTTTGCATGCACCTACATTTTTCAACGTAGCATATGTGTGGACACGTTTTGAAGTCAAACCGGCCTATGTATATTTGCAGCCTCTAAACAAAAGTAAAAAACATAAATCAGAATCCACTTTAATTAAATACAATTGACTTTGATGCGATATTTTGCATCTGACCTACTTTATAACGTCTCGCTAGAGAACCGAATTCAAAACAGCTCCACATTTTTTCTGCACGCACCTACATTTTTCAATGTAGCATACGTGTGTGATTTTTTGAATCTGACCTACTTTATAACTTCTCGCTAAGCGGGAATAAAAAATTGATGCAATCAGTCTGTCTGTCTTTGACAAATCAATAGAGGTACGAGTTATGAGAATAGAATAGCAAGTTATGCAAATAGAAAGAGCATTAGACAGGAATCAATAAATAGAGGTAGCATAGACTTTAGTACCCAGATCGTTACGCGCATTGCAAATTGTAAAACGTATCAACGTTCTCCTGTAAATAAAAATTGTGTCAATCTTTTGTAAACTTTTTAAAACGGCGTTTTCGAGAGAGGCCCACATAATTGGCGCCGTCGGTAGAATGGTTTTGGCAATTTTTGGAAACGAAAATTGATCCGTTTTTACGTTTTACAAAACAGAACGCGAAAGTATACGGGCTTATAGCGAATGTACATCACTAGCACAGTAGTCTTTCTTATATTGTCTATAAAGTGATTCACAAATTAGACGAGCGAAAATCGTTTGAGGTCGTGATAACTTTTAGATGATCAACAGTGAGTGTCTCTTGGAAACGAAAACAATTCACAGCAACAAGAAACCTAAGCGAATATTAGGACATGAAGATACACATGGCATTAATGTAAGCAGATTTTTAAAATGCCTTTTGATTTTCCTATTAAGATTATTGAATTTATATATAATTATTGACGAATTATTGATTGATTATTGATTATGATTTATGAGTGATAATGAGATAGCTGATTTAATAAACCAATTTCAAGGTTTCAGTTTAATAAATTCAGAATTAGAGACTGATAACAATTTAGATAAATAATCAATTAGAAACTCTACGTGAACGAGATATTTTACGTAATTTAAGAGACTTTCAGAGTAACCTAAGCAATACAATTAATTTAAATATAGTAAGTAATCGCAAAAACCTAAAAATGACAAACGAGCACACGAATTATCAATTATTAAAACTCCATTTAGACGATATACCATGTTATGATGGCAACCCGCACACGTTAACAATTTTTATATCTAACTGCGAAGCTTTAATCAATAATTTTGCCAGTCAAACTGATGTTCAAATAAATAACTTTCTACTAAGAGCAATTATTGGCAAACTAATTAGTAGAGCACAAATATTAATCGGATCTCGGTGTGAACTAAAACCTTGGAACCAAATAAAAGACTCGCTAATTTTATCATTTGGTGATCAAAGAGATATTAATTGTCTAGTTCAAGATCTAATAAGTTTACGCCCTAATAGAAACGAAAGCCCCTAGAATTTTGGGATGTGATGTCAGGATTCTAGGAGCTTGATACTGTCAAAATTAAACTCATTAACTGTTTCAACTGATAAACTTAAAATACGCCTAAAAAGCTATGACGATCTCGCACTAAAAACTTACATCCGCGGCTTACCATTATCAATTCAAACAAACGTAAGATTAAGAAATCCGGATAGTATAGAAAGAGCAATGGGTCTAGTCATTGAAGAAGAAAACTTTTTATATAGCACGCAAAGAGTCAACAACCTAAATTCAAACTCAAACTTTAGACCTGACACGAGAATCACTCCAAACAGAAATAATACGCACAGTAGTAATTACTTTCACAACAAACCCAATTTTATAAACCCAAATTTCAAAAACTTTCAGAATACGTCCAATGGTCGTGCACCGCAAGCGCACAATCAATTCTCCAACTCAAATAGGTTTTATACACGTAATGCCTAAAATACATTTAATCCAAGCCCGCCTTTAAATTACAGATTCCCAGCACAAAATATTTCTCCACAACACAAGATTTAACCAAAGTCGAATTAGTCGTCCCCAAAATTTTGTTAGACCGGAGGCAATGGACACATCTTCGGGAGTTTCAACTCCAGCACGAAACAATTCACATAGGATGTTTTACCAAAACGTTTGTAATCCGATCTTTAGACAATCAGTCAGCAGAGATTATGTTGACCCCGGAAATAACATGAACATGCTAAACTGTAATTACAATCCTGATGATATTCATCGTTACGATGAAGCTTTTCACGCGGATTCATTCGATCCTCCGCAAGCAGAGTGTTCAGATAACAATGGTGTGAATTTCAATTATACTTCTAACACTGATAGAACAACTGCAAACGTAAATTTTCAGGAAACCTCACACATAGACGTCATGAGATGATTGTTTTAAATGCAATCAAACACGACCTTCCGTATGTAATAATTAAAGAAATGAATGCGAAATTTCTGATAGACACCGGTAGTACACGTAGCTTAATGGATCCTGAAATAGGGAATAACTTTTATTCAAATTATATTTATCCTGAAATATTTAGCATTCAATCGGCGCACAGCACTTCGCTGCATAACGAAATTGCCCACACACCATTATTTGAGATTTTTAAATCTAAAGATTTTCATAAGTTTTACTTATTTCAATTTAGCAATGAATTTCAAGGAACTATAGGCACTGATTTACTTGTACAATTGAACGCAACTATAAATTTGAGTAAAAATCAATTAATAACCCTTCATGCAATTATTCCCCTTAATTTAAGTGTACAATCTGATACAAACGAAATCCCTAATAGATTTAAGACGTATGTGTTTAGTATTCCTGCCCATTGTAGTAGGCAAGTGACGAAAATTCCTGTAAAATTAGCTAACGGACTCGGTATTTTAAACTACGAAAACCTTGGGAATGGGACAGATATGCCGAAGGCCTTGGTGAATGTTGTTAATTATTTTGCCACCACAATAATTACCAACGCGAATGAAAACTCTACGGAAATCACAATAACTGAACCTCTAGATATTGAACCCATACACGAAGTTGACGTAAATTTTATCTAAAAATTAGACGAGAATTTTGACTTACAAAACTCTCACTTATTTGACAACAAATTAAAGGAGAATCGGAAAAATCTTAAACTGGACCACTGTAATAAAGAAGAAAAAGACAAAATTAAGAAACTCTGTTTAGACTATCGTGACGTATTTTATTGTGAAGGAATCCCCCTCAGTTTTACGAACGAAATTAAGCACAAAATTAATTTAAAGACGAAACGCCTATTTTTACAAGATCATACAGTTTACCCAAAATTCACCTTGATGAAGCCAAACGACAAATAAACAAAATGTTAGATCAAGGGATAATCGAGGACAGCGTATCACCTTGGTCATCACCAATCTGGATAGTACGAAAAAAAATGGACGCGTCCGGACAGAAAAAATGGAGACTTGTTATTGACTATCGGAAGCTTAACGAAAAGACAATTCCCGACAAGTACCCTTTGCCAAATATCAACGAAATTTTGGACAAACTTGGTCGAGCAAACTATTTTAGCACCCTGGACCTCGCCAGCGGATTTTTCCAAATTGAGATGGACGCTCAAGACGTACAAAAGACAGCTTTTACAACTCCGCAAGGACATTTTCAATTTAAACGTATGCCCATGGGAATGGCCAACAGCCCATCTACATTTCAAAGAGTCTAGTATTTAGCTCATCTTTACAAGAACATTTGAAGAGATTAAAGGCCGTTTTTGACAGATTCGGACAATACAATCTTAAAATACAATTGGACAAATCGGAATTTTTACAGAAAACGGTGGTATACTTAGGACACGTGATAACCCCTTCAGGAGTTAAACCAAACCCTGACAAAATTACAGCTGTAAAGAATTTTCCTATACCACGAACACAAACCAAAATCAAAAGTTTTCTAGGACTAATAGGATATTATAGACGATTTATAAAAGATTTTGCCAAAATTACAAAATCCCTGACGAAATGTTTAAAGAAAAACGCAAAAGTACTACACGACAAAGATTTTGTTGACAGTTTTCAGACCTGCAGAAATATTTTGAACATCAATCCGATACTGCAATACCTAGATTTTTCTAAACCTTTCAATTTGACCACAGACGCTAGCAATTACGCGTTAGGAGCCGTATTATCTCAAGGAAACGTACCGATTGATAGGACCGGTTGCCGCGAACGTTAAATGAAACCGAAACAAGGTACTCTACAGTTGAAAAAGAACTTTTGGCTATAGTTTGGGCAACTAAACATTTTAGGCCATATTTATTTGGACGAAAGTTTTTTATTTATACTGATCACAAACCACTGATATGGCTTTTCAATCTCAAAAACAGTAACTCAAAATTAACTAGATGGAAAATTAAACTTTTAGAGTACGATTATGAAATTGTTTACAAGAAAGGAAAGTCCAATACAAACGCAGACAGTTTGTCTCGCATTCCAGTAAACGCTTTAGAAACTAAATCACTCTTCAACAATACTGATGACGTTGACGACTATATTAATGAATTTCTAAAAAGCATAGGTGATTTTACACAAGATGAAAGCGAACTAGAAAACCTAATTCATGACTTAGCACTAGATACCTTAGAACCAGAACAAATAATACATATTCCAGACAATCCCGGCACCTCAACACAGCATTCTGCTTCAAACGACGAGGAGCAAGAAAGTCACAAAATTATAAAACTAAAAATACCCGAAGTTGATAACGAAAAATTAATCATAGACTTTCTGATTAAATATACTAATCCAAATAACACATTTCACTTGCACTTTAATAAAGAGAATTTATATCACGATTTCAATAATGTATACCGTAACCATTTTTCAGAAAACGGTCTAAAGTTAATTAAATGTAACAAATTGGTAAATACAGTAAGGGATTTGGAAGACCAAACTATCTTAATTACAAACCACCATGAAGGGAAAACCACTCATCGTGGAATAACAGAAACATATCAGAGATTAAAGAAAACTATTATTGGAAAATTATGAAAATCACCATATCAAATTTTATCAACAATTGTAATCTTTGCCAGAAAAACAAATACGCGAGAAAGACTCCTTATACGCCTATGATGTTAACTGAGACCGCTTCAAAACCATTTGAAATCGTTCATATGGATGTGTTTACTTTTGACGGCAAAAACTACCTAACATTAGTGGATGCTTTTACCAAATTAGCACAAGCTATAATCGTGGAAGGAAAAACCGCAATCCATACCAGCCAAGCTCTAATTAAATATTTTACATCATATGGAATTCCTCAGACTATTGTGGTAGATAGAGGCACAGAGTTAAATAACTCTGCAGCAAAAGAAATTCTCAGTTTACATAAAATCAATGTACACTTTACCACAAGTGGGCATCATGAGTCCAATTCTATAGTAGAACGTACACATCGCACCCTAATTGAGCACTTACGACTTTTAAGAGAGATTTACCCTGATGGAGATGATTTAATGAATTATGTCATAATAGGTTACAATAATTCTATACACAGTGCAACAAATTTTACCCCATTTGAATTGACATTCGGTCACACAAGTTCCAGAAACCAGAAATGAAATGGGTCATGGGTCAACTGGGTCACTGGGTCCAAGTGGGTCACTTTTTTGTTTGGGTCACTGGGTCAGTGGGTCCCGTGTACTGACCCGGATTGACCCAGTGACCCACATTGACCCAGTAACCCTGTAACAGTTTTTTTGACCACTGCAGAACATCAACGAATTTTTAGTCCTAATAACTCTAGTATAGTCATTAATATCATGTGAACAATTTTTAAATAAATAAATACAAGTATTGATATTGTATGTGATAACCGCCATACAGAAATGCTAGTTTGGTTGCTAACATCAGGCGCCGAATGTCAATACAATTATTATCAAGGCCAAGCAGCTTTCCTGTTTTGTGCATAGCACATTTGCGCTCACATTAGCTAGAGCTCTCGTCGAGAACGATAATGGAACTAAAAAGGGTTCTAGCATGTAACTTGCGTCTGGCTTTTTGTGCGGTAGTTAATCCCTAGTGCGCTGGACACTAGGCCTTGATGTTTTAGCGATGGTAAGAATTAAAATAATAATTAATTAGACCAACTGAATAATTTGTTGTAGCGCTCTTTTCGTAATTGCTTTTTTCATAATTTTTATTTTAGTAATTTTTCATTTCTTCTGTTATAACGTTCCTTTTAAAGACGTTTTTAAATGACTTCTAATAAATAACTTCGTTTGGATAATTCCTTAGATAAATTCATTTAATAATTCTTTGGACATTTGTGTAAATAACACATAAAATTTTCCTTTAATGATTTTGTAAAAGTACGATAAAATATGTTTTTCAACGCTTTCTAGAAGTCCTCAATTAGATTTTTATTTTATAATTCTCAACTTTAAGAAGTCGTTTTGTATTATCTGGTTTTATAAAACTAAAGCACGAGTATGCTGTATTTAAAATAAGATAAAATTCTACTTTTGTATCTGGAATATCAACTTATGGTTCATTCACGTCAACTTTGCGATAGGATATCGATCCAATATGAACGTCCTTCAACCGTACGATGGATAGTTGGATTTTATGTAATGTTATGGAAAAAACAATAAGTTCGAATTTTAAGGAAACGTTCTACAAAATATGTAGAAATTTTTATGGTTTGTAAATTAAGTCCGATGATGCATTGCAATGGTACTGTTGAAATTTTCGTTCAAGATTTACACACAGTAGAACGTCTAAGTCTAGTATTGGAATTTGGTTGGTCCAATTTGTGCGTAAAACAAAAACGCATAGAAGTTAGCATGGTCCAGTCCAAGGGTCACGCAGCTGTTCGTGTTCTGTGGAACATGTGGATTTGACGTCACTTGTTTTCTGAAAAATGTATGTATTAACACCTGCCCTAACATGTTGTGACGACAACATGTAAAGAACACCTGCAGAGCCAAAGTAAGAGATTAAAATTATTCTTGCATCACGTCTACATTTGGTGATCTTTGATACAAGGCTGATTCAGAAAATATTTTTGTAACTATCAATTCTGATAAATCTGTTTCGCATATTAAGAAGGATCTTAGTAAATTTTTATAGTCAATACTAGTTCAGTATAATTACAGTTATTAAATTTTATGAATTTAGGCAAACTTAAAAAGTTCTTATTGATGTTTCATATATACATGATTTCACTTATAATTTTTGAATAATGAATTAATAGACAAAGTAGTTAAAGTTTTATAAATATGTAAACAGAAAAAACAGATCTGATATTTCTGGTATAAATTCAAGTTAAACTATTGTAACTAAAGAAACATTTAAAGTTTTGATATTTGTTTTGAATATATAATCCTACCGTATGAGTAGATGAAACTTGTATTATCTTTTCTTAAACATGAATTTTATATTTACAATTTTTATGAAAGACCAATTTTAATTAAAGAAGCAACATTTAATTTTTTTAATTAATTGTTTTATTCTGAACAAGTACGGTCAGAAGTAGGGTAACAAAGTATAAGATCAAATAGAGTAAAGTGGTAAACCCAATTAACAAGAAGCTTTAATAGCCTTTTCAGTATATGAAGCATAAAATCTGTGTTCATATTATTGTTGCCTGATTAATCTTTGTTGTTTTTTATATGAGGTAGCAAGAGAATACTTCTTGTGTTCTCATTTTTGTATATTTAATTAAATTTTCTTTACAGCTCCTGCGTTAGCAGTTAATACGGTATTCCTCCCTAAGAACGCCCAAGTCCCTCTTAGGGAAACCCTGTGTTTAAAGTTACTGACTTGGTGGCGCCCTATTCAAACCCCTATTTTGTAGAGAATCTAGCCCTAGTAATAAAATAATGCTTTGTAAAAAGAACCACGACCAATCCTCATAAGCTCTGCCCAAGGAATAGACCCCTAGCATAGTCGGAAGATAATTGCGTTCCATCATTTTAATGAAATCCTTCCTTAAAGGTTACTGGTCACATTTGGGGATATAAAAATAACCCCTAACTAGTTAACCCAACCAGTAATTTAAATAAGTTACGTTATAACCCAAATTGACCCGGTGACCCAAACTGACCCCAGTGATCCAAACTGACCCAATTGATTCAGTAACAAATTGAATTATTGAAGTCATAAAAATCTTTTTCCCATACTTTCAGCTCAATTTATTAACTATTTTCACAAATGCATAAGCTTATTGGTGCCGTTAGTTGCTAGCATTCGTTTCATATTTCAAGCAAACGCTAAAATGTTTTGTAATCAATACATCGCTTTTTATATAATATGAAACGCATTTTTACATGTTTTTCAAGAAACGTGCTGTGGCGCTGTGCCGCGAGAATGCAGTGTTATGAACGTATACAATTTTGTATGTTCAAATAATAGTATTCTTTCACATAAGAATTGAAATAATTTGTAGCAATATTATATACCGGGTTATTTTTAGTGTCCATTATTTTTGTAATTTGTATATCATTATCATTAAGCATGGATAAACATCACCTTAATTGTAATTTAAACCTTATACATAAGTGCCGACTTTTATAAATCTCCGTGAGACGAGTTAATCCTAATACAAATACAATGGTTGGATTTGTATGCAATGCATATTACAAGTTGCCATTTTTTTTATGTTTCCCTGGAGGTCTACGCCCTTTTTCCCCCAGTAACTAGTACATATAAACTTTGATGTCTATAAGAATATTGCATTTTGTCTGTTTAACTACATATTACAACTAAGCAAAATATATAAACTAACTCGCCATATTAAAAACCATTCAACGTTTTTCAAATGTATGTATACGTATAGGATCCCAATGCACCAAAAACGACTTCGATTCTTGATAATGTGTAACATTGTTCTCATTCAATGTGTTTAATATTTAAAATCGGGATTTTTGAAGAAAAATGTAATAAGCTATTGACAAAAGAAAGTGAAAGTTTGTGATGGTTGTATAGTTGTGGAACAAAGTAACAATTATATAGCCATTAAAAGCATTAAAAGAAAGAAATAACTTTGACAAATTCCTTACATAGTTTTCCTAATTACACGTTCCTCACCAACCATTACAATACATTTTTCTGCAGGCTATTAGCAAACATAATAGATAATTTGCTATACTATTTGGTGGTTTGTTAGAAGTTTAGGATAATGGAATTTTAAGAAAAGAGTGGAGTTCAATAACATGTACCTGTACCTACCTTTAGTTAAACAGTACCAATATCTATTCTACACAAGCAAACAATTTTTGAGAGAATAAATTTTCGTACTCCCACTTTGAACCAAATGAATAAGAATTTAGGATTTTAAGCAAAGTAGCGTCTTATTTCCAGCAATGGTGACAGTGGTAGTGGTTGTGCCGATGTTCTAGTTTTGTCCTTTGAATTACGAAATACGTCATTTTAATACAGTGCATTAAAAATATTATAACAAATTGCAATTAACAAAATGGATCTTTTAAAACTTTCTGAAGAAATAAAGAAAAAAGATAATAGTGTTTATGAATTGTGTAATTACGCAAGTGGAAGAGGTGATTGTTGGAAAACTTTTAAAGCGATTAAAATTAAGGAAACAAAAGAAGATGTGTTTGGAATAGCTTGTGCAAAATGTTACCGATGTTACATATATCAGAAAAAAATAGACAATACAATTATTGAATTTAGAACTAAAAATTTAAATGATCACCAGAAGCGCTGTTCACCACTACAGGATGCAAGTGCAAGAGATAGCAAATAACATCAATATTTAAAAAAAGGAATCCAAAAATAACTGATTAAGATTTTATAAATGTCAGAAAACGGCAAGTATTTTTAACTGCCGGCGCTTATTTACCATTTGCTGTTAATGAAAATCCTTATTTTGTAAACTTTGCACAAGAAATGATTTCCATAGGCGCAAAATAGGGAAACATAAGCATCGGCCGCTTTAAGTAGTCGAATAACTGTTCGAAAAGAATTAGTAAAATGTGCAAATGAAGTACAGGTGGACATAAAAGCCGCTTTATAAAATTCTATAAAAGAACAGTGTATAGCCGTCACAACTGATTTGTGGTCAGACAATGTGGTACATCGTAGCTATTTAGACGTGACATTTTTTGGATTGAAGAATCAAAAAATGGTTTTTGGAGAGTAGATAATATACCTTCCTTCTGGCGCACTTCGATCCTCACTCGATCGATCCCCCCACCCTGCCTTCTATTTCGCAGTTGTTGAGGTGGTGTGCCTTGTAAATTCTGACGATCCTCAAGACACTTCTGGCGCACATCGTTTTTCACTGGATCACCGCCCCCCTCCTAAACCCTTTCTGCTTGCCTACTAGTTGTAGGGTGTTGAAGGGGGAAGGGGGTCCTAAGACAATTCTCATGACTCATTCGAATTCTTCATTATGTTTATCGGCTTTGCGGGTGTCCTATTCATCATTCTGCGGGCTAGAAAATTTTTAACGATAGTGATAGGCAGATATAATTAGCATTGTGAAATTACATGGGATTATTTAGCACTATTATTTTAATATTATAATTTTACTTTTTAACATATATCATTTTAATATTAGACTAGTATAAGTCTGTACTTAACTTTTAGAATTAACTTGACTCCATAATTGGACTTATATACATATGTCTGTGTAGACTTTATTAATAAATGTAATAAATGAAATTACGTTTATCGGCTTTGCGGGTGCTCCATTTGGCATTTTGCGGTCTAGAAAAAATTTTTAACTATCCTCATGACTCGTATGAATTCTTCATTATGTTTGAGGTGAGGTTTAGAAAAAATTTTAAAAAATTATAATTGAGTGAACATATGTCCTGGGGTTTAAAAATCAATTCTAAATTATATAACATAGATATGGGGAAAAGTTATTGGCATCGTAGTAGGTCAAATACTTACACGGTGTAATGAGATCGTACTCTTCGTCCATGTACTTGTTGGCTGCAGCGCAACGTTCCGTATGGGCGGGCGGACCGGTTGCACGGGCGGGCAGGCAAACGAATGTGGATGAACGGGCGGACGGGCTGGTGGGCGGACGGGTGGATGGACGGACGGGCGGGCAGGGATGGACTATTTAGTATAAAAGACTGCTTTTTGAAATTTTTGAATCAGTCTTAACAGTATATTTGAAAGATGTACACCAAGCAATCTTTAGAGAAAGCAATTAGTGAAATTCGGAAAGGTGTGTTAAATACGCGTAAAGCTAGTAGGTTGTATAATGTGCCTAGAACAACGCTACGGGATCACCTCTATAAACTTGGTGTTCGAAATAAAAGTAGAGAATCAAATATCCCGGTAGAAGCTGCACGACAAAAAGTTAAAATACCCATACAAAACTTTGATACATATACCACTTCTAGTGCAAAGGAAGTTGGTAAACATGGACATTTGTTCCCATCCAATATAAGGGCAATATTTGCGGGACCATCGAGTTGTGGAAAAACCAACGCTCTAATATCTCTCATTTTACATGAGAATGGACTTGCATTCCAAAACGTCTATGTGTTTTCTAAAAGTTTATATCAGCCAAAGTATGAACTGTTAAGAAAGTTATTTGAACCCTTAAAGACGGATATTGGTTACTACGAATTTGGGAATTATAAAGATTTGATTAGGCCAGAGGATGCAAAAGAAGATTCAATTATTGTCTTTGATGATATTCATGCAAACGAACAAAACAAGATCGCACGGTTTTTCTCCTGTGGTAGACATAAGAGTATCGATTCCTTTTACTTATGCCAAACGTATGCCAGCACAGTAAAGCACGGACTTAGAGATAACGCTAATGTTATTTCAATATGGAAACAGGATGATGCAAATCTTTGGCATATCTTTCTAAATCATGTTGGCAGTGATATGCCCTTTATAAAGTTTAAAGAAATTTGTCAGCGATGCTGGAATGGTGGTGACTCGAAATATAGTTTTATTACTATTGTAAAAGATTTTGATTTGGGTAAGGGCGATATAGAAAAATTTCGATGAGTATATAAATATAGAAGAAGCCGTTAATGGTTAGCCCCAATCTCAAGTTTCATGATGACGACCGCTAAAGATTTTATTGTAAGCAAACATAAGCATCATTTTATGCAGGATGCCGTACGAAGGAAGTTTGTGGAACGCAAAAAAGATATACTACTTCACAACCAGATTTCAAAGAAGCTCATAAACATTGCATGAGCCTTTGCAAATCACCGCTTCCCAGTCATAAGGAATAGCGGAAAAATACTAAAACCTATAAAGGAGATTAAAGTTGAAAACAAAGGCGAACTTTTAAAAAAAGATTAAGTTACCAGTTAACGACGAGCCTGTACATCGTTAGTATACAAACGTGCTGGTTAAAACTGAAGACGAAAATATATACACGTCAGTTTATGGAGTTAAGTATAATCCCCAATCTGATACGCATAGTTCGGGAAAAAGTATATTGGAAATTGATACAGAAAACAGTGACATAACCTTAAATAATAGAAGTCATCCTAGCACTAGAGGGGTATCTATAATAGAAGAATTAAGAGAAGAGGGTTGTATAATAGAATAAGCATAACACAAATCGAGCACAATCGGGGCATATCCGAACAAGAGTAGCTCATATAAAAGGATTGTTGGCATAGAAGTTATAATTTATCGATTATACAGTTTAAAGAGGTGATTAAACAAATATGTATAAAGACTTTGGGAAGGTTATTCGAAGATTTCGCAATGCTCTACGAGTAAAAAGGCGGAATGCGGGCAACGGTTTTCGATAGAAGGACAAAATGTCTTATGTGCCAGTCATACGAGGAAGCAATACAGCACTGTACTGCTGTGTTAGTATTACCCGAAGATTTGGATGATTTTATGGAAATAATCGAGGAGATGGGATTTATAAAACTGTAGGCAGATATTCAGATGGAATATCTTTTAAATTCTAAGTTTTAAGATAAAAATTTAACTGTCTCAATTACTGTCATAAGAAATGAATTATGAGAATTTACAACATCAACAGTATCAACAACATCAACAACATCGATAACATCAACAACATCGATAATATCAACAATATAATCAACTTTACCAACCTCATGAAACCATTAAACAATTACAGCACCAACGCCTACAACATCAGCTTTGCCGTCTCTAATATTATAATGGGCAGGAGCAAAATATTAATTGGATAAGAAAAATGCTTTCTTATACATCCAATAGGGTGGAACGCTAGACTACCGAAAAGATTCCAAAGGATAGCCAATAACTGGATATCTATATAATTTGTATCTGCATTGTATTTTGTAAAAATAAAGTTGTATAAAGTTGAATAATGTTTTGATAATACGCTCATAATGAAATGTCGTTTTACATCACTTTTGCGAATACAGCGCTAAGGTCGTCGTAACGGATACTATTGGGCTACGCTCGATCGATAGTTGCTCAATCGATTGCAATCTAACTCGCCAATACATTGTGATATTCTAATCGTACCCGATGTTACTCTAACCTATGATCCAACAGTCCCATATATATCCAAATTGTCACATTACTAAGTAACTTACTACAGTTAATCACAATAGCATATTGCAATATAAAGCCTAGGGGTGGGGTACGACGGTTCTTTATAGCCACCAGGCAGCGCTTTTTATACTATATATACCTGACATTTTAATGGATGACATCCTGGTTTGTAAGCAGGATTAGGATCATCAATGCCGATACACTCCCACATTGTGGTATCTGTCGTATAAATATGGCCAACCACCAGTTTAAACCCCAAACCATTTTCCAGTAGCTTTATATCCATGATGCTATTGTTAACAACCGAGTTTACTTATTTTTATGATGTTTGGGCGCAAGGTAACACGGTGCAATAACACTTACCTCATAGCCTATTCGCTGAGCTTTTGATGTTGAATTGGAACCATGCCGCAAGCACCGTGGACCCGGCTTTAGTCAGAGGCGTGTGCAATGGTCTACCATGCGCACAAAGATCAAAGCAACATAGTAAATATTTTTTGACACCTTTATAAATGAATTATAGCTATTAAGTTGATATTAACAAAACATGCAGTTACATATACACGATGGATAAGATGCCTGTTGTGCTAGCCTGTATAGAATTATGGACTCTCAAAGCAATTATGCGTAGCCAATAACAGAATGAATAAATGCGATTGTTTTGTTATGATGCAAATTATTAGGTAAAATGAATTAGTAATATTGTAAGCAGAAGGAGGAAGGGATAATAAACGACAGCATTCTATAATTTATAATGAATACGACCGTGGGCTACTTCAGTTTTATTCTAGTATTTTAATAGTTTGTAAATTTTGATATTGATATTGGAATTGATGTGTAAATATAATATAATATAAGAATTAAAAATTAAAACCAGTAGTTTACATGGAAACTGGGCATGTCACCAACCAGGTCAAAAATAGATTTTATAGGTATTTCAGTTATTAAAGACATTGCACCAAATTCATTCCTATAATATGCCATGATGCTAACCAATCATAATTCTATTACATAATACTAAAACTAGTGGTAGCGGCGACTTAAGTTGCTGCTACAGTTTATAAACCTGTAAAACTTAATTCATATACAAATTTTTATGCTACTGAATAAATAAGATGTAAATAAAATAGCCAAGCGCCTGCCTATTTGCAACATTTATTAAAACGTGTATGCAACGGTCATATTAATATACACGTCTGGCGAATACTAAACACATAATTATGCTAAAATAAGTCTTTTAAAATAAGCATCGTCATCATCTGAAACAATGTGCTGTTAAAATCTGGCCACAAAATTAGTTTACTTACCTAGAGCGACTTCACAAAACTCGATTCGTAAACTGAAAGGCCGAGCACTTTACGTTAATGTATCAGCATATGTCATAAGGAAATGCTCGAGTGTAAACACCAGGAATTCATCTATGAGCAAAATGCTTAACCATTACTATTATTGTGCTATTCATTAGCAGAAATCTGCACAAATCTGCATAAATATTACGTCCAATGCTATTTTTGTTTGATGTCTGAAAGCAACTAATTAAAATATTGCATCATCCGTTTTACATAATTCACGTATGTAAAATTTGTAAACATTCAATATTTATGCAATTTAAAGAACGAAATAATGCTTTACATAATCAAATGAGGTATTTTCATTATACAATACAATAATAATTATTACAATAGGTAACCCTATTTTGACTATTAAAAACAATGTCGATGTGTGAGCTCAAACGATTAGTTATTTGATAAAAACTTCTTGGGGCGCGATTCGAGTGGTCAACGGCCTACTTAAACATGTCTATGCTTGTATAAATGTGCGTGACGTCATAAATATCATAGCTTATAAATATTTCTAGCTGTAAAATATATTAACCGGATGCACGTTTGAGGCTTCTCGCGCTTTACTAAGTTCTATTTTTAAAATGAAAATTGCTTTGTATTCACAGAATGTCGGTCTTTAATTTAAAGATCCAAACACATAATAACCAATATAATTTACAGATTTTTAAAAATGGGTCACTAATAGAAAAGATTTTTATAATACGTACTAATTTGCCTTATGGAGAGCTGCATTCGCGAGCGTCTTTGGTACCACGATACAATTATGTATCATGAAACCGCACCAGAAAATTGAATAACAACGGCACATATTTTTCGGAGCACTGATTAATGCAGATTTTATAAAAAATTTGTTCATGCCATCTGGTTCATCGAATTTCACACTGTTGTTTAAGCCTAAACACTAGTAAATTTAAATCAGTAAGGTGTTTCTGTATGACAATTAAACTACTGATGTACCATCGTATAGATTGCGGCTATTTTCTGCAATTTACAGAAAGTGAAATCATTATACATATCTGAAAAAAATATATAAATATCCAATCAAGCATACACACGCCCAAAAATTTTCCACTTACCTAGAACGATGTTTAATTACAGTAAAAATATCAGTCGAAGGAGTGTTAACCTCTCACGATCACCCGACGACTATGATTAGTCTCGAACCCCACAAAAGTTATAAAATGATTACATCATGACTCATCCAAAATTCTACATCACGTCTGTGCGAAGCTCGGTAAAATTGAGGTCAGCGCTGCTTTTATATAGAGTTCGAATATTTTCAATGAATCCTAAGATATTAACAAAATTATTAAAATTAATTAGAAACCTAAAACTATCTCAAAAACTATGTAGAATTTTACTAAAAGTCGCATTAAATATATAATTCATATACAAAATCGCGTTCGTCTTTGTCAATATCTGGAACCACACTAAACCGTACTAGAAAATTAAATCGTTAGTATCACAACGATACATATATTTTCTTCAGCGCGCCGATTTAACTTGATTTTATAAAAATTTGTTTTTCGCCTAGCATATATGAAAATAAATCATATCTACCCTAAAAATCTGACTGAAAGTAAATCTTTGCGTTTCTAGGGCCGCAAAACTCATAATAGCATTTTACGATCTAGACACCTATGACTATCATTGAGATTCATATATTGCGGCTTTGACGTTTCAAATAATTTATCATTTAACCTCGGCGTCGGTGTATTGTTAATAAGAGTTTCAAATAAAAATATAAAATAATCATAGATGAGTAGTGAATAATTGTAATTCTAACTGAATAACTGTTAGTGAAGATGAATGATAATTTAGACTGTGATGATGATGAAGAAATTACAAGTACTCCACCGGTGTTGCAAGAAGAAGTGAGCAATGCTTCTTTAAATCTTTTACCTAAAAAGTCTAGAGAACGGTACAAAAAATACTATGAATTATTTAATAAATAGAAAAAATAAAAAGCTAAAATGTAACAGAGAATGTTTTAATTGCGTATTTATCAGAAAGATCGAAACGTGTAGCTACTACTCGATGGGCTAAATTTTCAATGCTAAAAAGCACTTTTAAAGTCAAAGAAAATATTAATTTTGATAATCATCATAAAGCATTCTGTAAACTACCTTCCCAAAAATCTAAAATTTTGATTCAAGTACAATAAATGTATTCAATTTTAAGGCGGCAGATGATTAGGAATATCTAATGATAAAGGTATACAAATAAAATTATTGTAAATTTTAGATTAACTTTACATTGCAAGTTTCTATTATTATGGGAGTATACGGAGCTTGCCGCCGAAATGAGTTGACGAATATGAAACTTGACCACATAGATAATAGAGGAGACGTATTGATTGTTACAGTTCCACAAACCAAAATAATATTACAAGAACATTTACAGTCACAAACACTACAGTTGATGTACTGAATCTACTTACAATATACAACAAATATGTTTCTATTAGACCTCCCCACATTACTCATAATTCCCTATTCATTTATTACAAAAATAATAAATGTACAATACAGCCGATCGGGAAAATGTATTTAGCAAAATTCCAAGCAAAATAGCCACCTTTTTGAAATTGGTTGAACCTAGTACATACACAGGCCAATGCTTCCGCCGTAGTTCTGCAACTCTATTAGCTAATGCTGGAAGTAATTTAATAACACTTAAGATATATGGAGGATGGTGTTCTTCTGCAATTGCTTAAGGATATATAGGTGATTGGTTATCAAATAAGATTAAAATTTCTCAAAAATTCTAACAAACCAAGAACATCAGCTGTCTAGTACCAGCACAAATAATACAATTCACATGTTAATTGCTCTTAAACCAAATAAATGAAATACCAGTTAATGTAGATAGACCGTCAACGTTATCGTAAAAAATGTCATCATGCTACCAGCATCTCAAATACTTACCAAGTGCCTACAAATTCTGGTATCACTATCCATAATAATGGTCATGGGATAATTAATATCAATTACTATAATAAATAAATACGTCGAATGTTATTAACTTTCTTTATTTTATGGGTTTTTTCTATTTTTTCTTTAATGTTAGACGAAAAACAGTTGTGTATCACACAGGCAAAAATGCATTAGTAGTCCTTAGCTATCAGCTGCCCTCGCTCGCTCAGGCATCTAATAGCTGCGGGCTGCTAATGAGCACTTTTTGTCCTTGTGACACAATATACTATATACCGTCTGGTTACTCGAATTTTGCTCTATTTTTAAGCCTAAACACTAATAAAGTTAACAAGTAGGATTGTTAGTTATCATAGCAGAATATTTGTATTTCAACAATATGTAAACTTTATAGCGCTTCCTTAAATTTTATTATATTAAAACAGGTTTTGTGTGATGTTCTTTAAACATTAAGCTGTAATTTAAGTCCAAACATGAAATTTGTATAACAATTATAAGAGCGTAAAAATCTATACATTGAATCGATTTATGAATTTTCAAAAATAATTATCGACCCGTTAGAGATAAAAAATTCTCGGGGGCATGATTCGAGCGATCAACGACCTACTTAAACGTGTTTATGCTTGCATGAATATGCGTGACGTCATAAATATCATAGCTCATAAATATTTCTAGGTATCGTTCTCTATTAATTGTAGAAATGACCATTACTCACGATTTATAGGAAGAAGAATACATTTGTCTATATAACTCGAAAATATCAGTGCTGGTTTGATATATATAGCTAATTTTATAAAATAATTACTGATTCGATAGCAATAAGAATGTTTAGTTTGAATCCAAAATTTATTATTAACGTTTTATATCACATTACTGTTAAATTCCGGGCTTATAAACCGAGTAATACAGTTCTTGAATTGCAATTAATTCAGGAAATATATTGTTTCTCTAATAACGCGGTTTCGAATAGGTAGGCTGATATACAGGTTTTGTAATATAGTTTATTCATAAAATCGATTTCTTATGCAAATTATTTATTGTACTGTACTATTTATGTGTCGTTTTGCTTTATGCAAATCACAAAAATGGCGGCATTCCATACGATACGATGATACATCTGTCTATAATTAACCGCAAAATACTAATTATAAAATGAGCTATATATTAAAACAGAGAAAAATTACTTTTACCTGACGTTGAGATAATCAAAGCGGTTGATAATTAATCAATTTATAAAACTGAATACCCTTCAAATCGACCGATTTACATATATTTTAAATTCAGGCAATTGTTTTATGATGTAACTATGTTGTCTTGACTCATCTAAATTCTTCGGCACGTCTGTGCGAATCTCGGTAAAATTAAAGGTCATCATAGCTTTTATTAGAACTCGAATATTTCAGTGGATCCTAAAATATTAACAAAAAATTACTAAAAATCTATTAGAAACCATAAATTATATATCGAAAATTATGCAGAATTTCCGTATAATTAAATTAAATATGTCACTCACCTAACTGCTATGATTAACGGACAGTAAAAACCGGAAAAAACTGGTCCGAGCGCACTTCACACTATATATTAGCATATCTCGTAACAATATGCCAGGAGTAAACACCTGAGGTCCATCTATATTCATACCACACAAACTATACCTATGTGTCATTCTTTTCGTTTGTCTCGATCTGTTAACGCAGATTTCTGTTAAAGAATAGCACATAGGTATAGTTGGTGTAGTATGAATATAGATGGACCTCAGGTGTTTACTCTGGCATATTGTTACGAGATATGCTAATATAATAACGTAAAGTGCGCTCGGACCAGTTTTTTCTCACTATCAATGCAGTTTTGAGAAGTGGTTGAAGGTGAGTATTAAACCTTTGTATACATATTTAACAGCATATTTTTCAGATTATTCTGCAAGTTTTACGGTGTTAAAAGACACATTTTAGCTTAATTATATGTATAGTATTTGCTTTTAGATAGACGTGTATATTATATATAATCGTTGACACGTTTTGACGAGCTTTTAATGTTGCATATATGAATTACATATTTAATTTTAATTTAGCGTAAATTCGGCTTAGTTTCGGGATAATTTATGGTTTCTAATAGATTTTTAGTAATTTTTTGTTAATATTTTAGGATCCACTGAAATATTCGAGTTCTAATAAAAGCTATGATGACCTTTAATTTTACCGAGATTCACAGACGTGATGTAGAATTTTGGATGAGTCAAGACAACATAGTTACATAATAAAACAATTAATCGCCTGAATTTAAAATATATGTAAATCGATCGATTTGAAGGGTATTCAGTTTTATAAATTGATTAATTATCAACCGCTTTGATTAACTCAACGTCAGGTAAAAGTAATTTTTCTCTGTTTTAATATATAGCTCATTTTATAATTAGTATTTTGCGGTTAATTATAGACAGATGTATCATACCATCGTATGGAATGCAGTCATTTCTGCAATTTACAGCGAACTAATCCTAGAAATATTCATGAGCAATGATATTTATGACGTCACGCACATTCATGCAGGCATAAACACGTTTAAGTAGGTCGTTGATCGCTCGAATCGCGCCCCCAAGAAGTTTTTATCAAATAACTAAACGTTTGAGCTCACACATCGACATTGTTTTTAATAGTCAAAATAGGTTTACCTATTGTAATAATTATTATTGTATTGTATAATGAAAATACTCCATTTAATTATGTAAAGCATTATTTCTTTCTTTAAATTATCCGAATATTGAATTTTTAAAAAATTTTACATACCTGAATTATTTAAAACGGATGATACAATATTTTAATTATATGCTTTCAGACCTCAAACAAAAACAGGTACAAGGTTAATTCTATGCAATCAAATCGAGCATTGGACGTAATATTTATGCAGATTTGTGCAGATTTCTGCTAATGAATAGCACAATAATAGTAATGATTAAATATTTTACTTATAAATAAATACCCGGTGTCTACACTCGGAGCATTTCCTTATGACATATGCTGATACATTAACGTAAAATACTCAGTTTTAACAAAACATTGTTTCAGATGATGACGATGCTTATTTTAAAAGATTCATTTTAGCTTAATTATGTGTTTAGTATTCGCCAGACGTGTATATTAATATGACCTTGGCATACACGTTTTAATAAATGTTGCAAATAGGCAGGCGCTCGGCTATTTTATTTACATCTTATTTATTCAGTGGCTTGAAAATTTGTATATGAATTAAGTTTTATAGGTTTCTAAACTGTAGCAGCAACTTAAGTCACCGCTAGCACTAGTTTATAGTATTATGTAATAGAATTATGATGGTTAGCATCATGATATATTATAGGAATGAATTTGGTGCAATGTCATTAATAACTGAAATACCTATAAAATATATTTTTTGAACTGGTTGATGACATGCCCAGTTTCCATGTAAACTACTGGTTTTAATTTTAATTCTTATATTATATTTACACATCAATTCCAATATCAATATCGAAATTTACAATCTATTAAAAATACTAGAATAAAACTGAAGTAGCCCATGGTCGTATTCATTATAAATTATAGAATGCAACAATGCTGTCGTTTGCGGTTGGCGCCATGGTTCTATATCGAATAAGGTCCGAAAACATAGCAATGACTATTTATTATTCATATAATGCTAATTTTTCTGTTTTAGTTGTATCGCAAGTTCCCCAGACGTAACTGTGCTCCATTCCTTTAGGAGTATCTCCACTGGGGCGACGTTTTATTAGCGATCTGTGCGCATTCTTTCTAATTTACCTATTTCCGATCATCTGGCTATTTATAAGAGGCCTCAGCCCATTTTCCTTTTCCGCGAATGCGAAAACATTTGTCTGCGTTTATTAAGCTGAGTAATAAACATCGTTTTATTGTGCAGATCACATAGGATTCCTGGGCCGAAGTTATATCGGTTGCCTGTGAGCATGCGCTTTAATTTACCTTCTTACAATCATCTGGCTATTTATAAGGAGTCTCAACCAATTTTCCTCAATAGTGTTTCTTCTACGACTACAAAACCTCATAATTTACGTGTTTTAAACTATAAATAAACATCATTTTATTATACAAATTTCAAGAATCCTAAGGCGATGTTATATTGGATGCCTGTGAGCATGCGCAGTAATTCACCTGTTTACGATCATCTGGCTATAAATATAAGGGGTCTCATCCCATTTTCCTCAGTTGTATTTCTTCTACGATCGCAGAACCTCGTGGTTTACGTGTTTTAAACAGAGTAACAAACAAATCCTGGACCGAAGTTATATTGACTGCCTGTGAGCACGCACTTTAATTTGCCTGTTTACGATCATCTTGCTATTTATAAGAAGTCTCAGCCCATTTTCCTCAGTAGTGTTTCTTTTACACCTGTAAAACATTGCAATTTACGTGTTTTAAACTGAGTAATAAACATAGTTTTATTGTGCAGATTACAATGGAATCCGTCAAAGTATTCGTCTGCGATGTGTGCCAGAAAAACTTCTCGATCCAGAGCAACCTTAACCGACACAAAAAAGGAGGTTCATAATATCATTAGACCACCACGTCAGGTTACAGCCTCAGCTCCACCGACTGGATTATCAGCACCAGTATCATTTGTGTGCGACATTTGTGATATGGGGTTTGGGCGTCGAGCTAATTTAACCCGGCATCAGCACGCTCTCCACGGAAATACTATTTCTTCTACATCGGTGTCAGCCAAACGTGGAGCATCACCACCACGTGCTGCACCTGCCCCAAAACGCCAGCGACAGGACATACGATATTGCAAGGATTGCAATATGGACGTTCCTTCACGCCAGTTCCCTGGACATTTACGCAGTGCCGCGCATAAGACCAAATCCGGAAACCCCGAACAAGAAGCGATACAGCTGTTATCGTCAGCCTTCCGCTCCCGGATCGCAACTTACCGCATCAATAATATGTCAGGTTGTAGAGACATTGGAGACTTTTTTACTTGAACAAAAGCGGCATTTTGTAAAGTTGATCCAGGACACCTTGGAGGTCCACACGACCCTTAAATGTAATGTGGAAGTGTTTGGTATGTACACAAAGATGGACTTGGGTGATACCGAAGCAACTAAATCTTTCAATACCAAGAATCAAATTATAACCCGATCGAGCGACTTGAACAAAGTGTATACGGCGTTTTCTCGGGAGATGCTCGATAAATCCCAAGAATTTGAACATCACCAGTCCGGTTGGGCCTTACAACGTGTCCTGCATTTAGAACTAAACATCAACAAATACCAACCACTTAGGGGATCTTCTTACATTGACCTTCCACGCTGGATAAAAGCTAAAAAAGCGGTGGTGAATGTTAAAAACCGAGACGCAGCCTGTTTTGCATACTCCATTGTAGCAGCGTTGTATCCTGCCAAGTATGACCCCAACGTCTTAGCAAGTACCCCATTACTCGAGCTGCTTAAATATGGGTGGTATAGAGTTCCCTATGGCCTTTGACAAGATTGCCAAGTTCGAGGCTTTGAACGATCTGAGTATCAATGTATTCGGAGTGGAAGGAAGGTCTATTGTTGGTCCTCTACATTTTACTAAACGCAGGAGAGCCCGGCACGTTAACTTGCTTTACATCCAGGATGAAGAAAAGGTCACTTTTGTTGGATCAAGGATTTGGGACGTCTGGTCGGTAAACAGTTATCAAAAGATCGCTTACATAAATGGATCTGCGATGGATGTTTAATCTTTTTTCTGACTGAGACTGCCTTAATTAGGCATACTAAGCAGGACTGTAACCATGTCGTTACCCAAATGCCCACCGTCTTCAACAACGTTTTAGAATTTTCGAGCATCCAAAACAAATGCAGGTCCCATTCGTTATTTATGCAGACTTTGAGTCGCTCCTACAGCCGTACAGTTTTGCAACGCCCGACCCTCCACATCATCTACAACACCGCTTCAGCTGCATACCCCTTATAGCTGGGCATATTACATTAAATGCTGCTATGACAACTCCTCAATAAATTTGAGATCTACCGGGGTCCAGACGCAGCACGTAAATTTGTTACCAAACTTAGAGAGGAAGCTAGACGTCTGGGTAAGATATTGACGACGAATGTGCCCATGATTCCTTTGGATGCCCAGAATGAACTTTTGTTCCACACTACCGAAGACTGTGGGATATGCAAGAAACCGCTTGGAACAGACCGTGTGCGGGATCACAACCACATGAATGGTGTGTACCGCTTCCCTGTACACTCCAAATGTAACATCCTCTATCGGGTTCCGCAGTTTGTCCCAGTGGTGTTTCACAACCTTAGTGGATATGATGCTCATTTCATCATAAAAGAACTTGGGTATGATAATGAGAAGATTAACGTTATACCGAACAATAAAGAGCGGTTCATCTCGTTTTCAAAAACTGTACGACTATACGATTCAGAAGTGGTCTTAGACGGACAAGAAAAGACTGTCGACAAGCCCTGTGTCCAACTTCGGTTTATTGACTCTCTCCGATTTATGGCGGCCGGGTTGGATACACTGGCGAAGAATTTGCCCCAGGACCAGTTTGTAGAGGTCAGACGTCACTTTCCGAGGACTCCAGGTTCCAACTGGTTACCAAGAAAGGTGTGTTTCCATACACTTACATACAAAGTATGGAAGTATTGGACGAAACAGCTCTTCCACCACAGGCTGCCTTCTACAATGATCTCGCCTCTACATCCATTACCACCGAGGAATACGACATGGCGCAGAAGGTATGGAGGGACTTTGGTCTTAACACGCTCGGAGAATATAGCGACCTCTATTTGAAGACAGATGTACTGTTGTTAGCAGACGTCTTTGAGAACTTTCGCCGGGTGTGCATGTCGACTTATGACCTTGATCCGTGCCAGTATGTGACAGCGCCCTCATTAACCTGGGACGCCATGTTAAAATACACCGGCGTGAAACTGGAGCTCCTCACGGATATTGACATGTACCATTTTATAAAGTCTGGGATCAGAGGAGGTTTGACCCAGTGTAGTGGACGCTACGCTGCTGCCAACAACAAGTACATGAAGAGTACGATCCTGCGGCTCCGTCTAAGTATTTGGCATACTACGATGCTAATAACTTGTATGGCTGGGCCATGAGCCAGGCTCTCCCTCTTGGAGGATTTCGATGGTTGCCCTCTACCGATATAGCCGAACTACATGCCACCATCTTAAATGTTCCCAAGGACTCTGCGAAAGGATTCATTCTGGAGGTCGACTTGGAGTACCCTTCACATTTACATGATCTCCACAACGAGCTGCCGTTCTGCCCGGAAATGAAAACGTCGCCTTATATCACATCTAAGGCTCCGAAGCTCCTCGCCACCTTAGAAGACAAACACCGCTACATTATCCACTACAGGAATCTACAGCAGTGTGTGCGGAATGGATTAGTGTTGACCTCCATCCATCGGGTTCTCGAGTTCGACCAGTCTCCATGGTTGAAGCCTTATATCGAGTTGAACACGGACCTTCGCACTCGTGCCACTAACGCTTTTGAGAAGGACTTTTTCAAACTCATGAACAATGCCATCTTTGGTAAAACCATGGAAAATATAGACAAGCGCGTCGACGTGAAGCTTGTGACTCGATGGGAGTGTAACCGGAAGACCTTGTGTGCGAGTACCCTGATTGCCCGCCCGAACTTTAATTGTATTCTGGTACTAGGCGAAAATTTAGCACTCATACAGATGGACCGCGTTAAAGTCACCTATAATAAACCTATATATGCAGGCTTTTCGATTTTAGACCTATCAAAACCTTGATTTATGACTTTCACTATGAGAAACTGTTGCCTCTGTATGGGTCTAAGCTTTCGCTTTTGTATACAGATACCGATTCGCTCGTGTATAGTGTCGAAACAGAAGACTTGTACAGTGATATTCATACCCACCTGGACCTATTCGACACTAGTGACTACCACCCAGACAATAAATATAAGATCCCACTTGTAAACAAGAAAGTGCCCGGAAAGTTCAAGGATGAGTTTGGTGGTGAGATAGTTTTAGAGTTTGTGGGTACTCGCGCCAAGAGTTACTGTATAGTTAGTGAAAGGGATGTAATAAAAAGATTAAAGGGTTAAGCGTAGTGTTGCGCAGGGTATAAGTGTTGACAGTTTTAAGGACGTCGCACATAACAGTAACTTCCGAGCCCTCGTGCATTCGATGCGAACTATTAGGAGCAAAAAACATGATTTGTTTACGCTGTTACTTAGCAAGGTCAGTTTATCGGGCGCAGATGATAAGCGTTTCGTCATCCCTAACACGACCTTAACGTATGCATGGGGCCATAGTGAAATAGATAATAGATTTTATTTTACTTAGTTTATAAGTTGTATATATTGCTCGGATTTAAGTTGTACACATTACGTGACTGTTTTAGGGTCACAATGTATATACATGTTTAGCCTAAAAACGTGTACAATGATAATATTATTGTAAATATAGACATATACAAAGAATTTATTACTACTGTGTATAGATTGTCTAATAAATTTTTATTTCCATATATATTGCAGTTTATTTTTATTTCTGTGCTCAATCACCGATCCCAGAGAACGGAAACAATTACCCTTTACAATTTTGATTACCCATACCTATGCCATATAATTTTGAGTGCATATGTTAGCTCGATTTAAAATTTTTTAAAATTTTTTCTAAACCTCAAAATTCCGAATGGGGCACCCGCAAAGCCGATAAACATAATGAAGAATTCATACGAGTCATGAGGATCGTTAAAAAATTTTTCTAGACCGCAAAATGCCAAATGGAGCACCCGCAAAGCCGATAAACGTAATTTCATTTATTACATTTATTAATAAAGTCTACACAGACATATGTATATAAGTCCAATTATGGAGTCAACTTAATTCTAAAATTTAAGAACACACTTATACTAGTCTAATATTAAAAATGATATATGTTAAAAAGTAAAATTATAATATTAAAATAATAGTGCTAAATAATCCCATGTAATTTCACAATGCTAATTATATCTGCCTATCACTATCGTTAAAAATTTTCTAGCCCGCAGAATGATGAATAGGACACCCGCAAAGCCGATAAACATAATGAAGAATTCGAATGAGTCATGAGAATTGTCTTAGGACCCCCTTCCCCCTTCAACACCCTACAACTAGTAGGCAAGCAGAAAGGGTTTAGGAGGGGGGCGGTGATCCAGTGAAAAACGATGTGCGCCAGAAGTGTCTTGAGGATCGTCAGAATTTACAAGGCACACCACCTCAACAACTGCGAAATAGAAGGCAGGGTGGGGGGATCGATCGAGTGAGGATCGAAGTGCGCCAGAAGGAAGGTATATTATCTACTTTGGAGTTTAAGCAGATGTATGTATGCGTGTAAATCCTTCCCTCAAAAGAAGACTGCAGAAAATATTGCGTTTGCTTTAGATACCGTATTGTTAGAATGCATTGTGATGTTGTCGACATTCCAATATCAACAGATTGTGGTAGTAATATTACAGCTGCTATCAATCAAAAAGTGCGTATAGACTGTGCGTGTCATAGACTAAATACTTGCATACAAACTGCTTGGGAACAGTGTAAGCAGTTAAATGAAAATATTAATCTTCTTGATGAAAGTTTGAATAGGCTGGTTACGTACGTCAAGAAAACCACAGACATCCAATCGGAATTGCCTCGAGCCTTAAAACATAGTGGAAGAACAAGGCCCTGGAGGTCATTACTTAACATGTTTAGTTCGATTACTGAAAACTTGAATGTGACCGATGAACGAGAAGTTTCGGTATTAGTATCTCTCTTAACAGCACGAGAACGCATCGGTTTGGTTGAGTGCATTGATCGTAAACTACTTAATGATGTGTTAAATTTGTTAAATCCCGTGGGACAAATATTTTATGTTCGTGAACAGTCTCGCCAATGCACTCTACAAAACGTCGTACCTTCGTTTTACTGTTTGCGAAATATGTGGGATTTTCAAGGTCCACAAGATCCTACCGAAATTAGATTATTAAAGCGAAAATTTGTTGAAGCATTTTTAAGAAAAGCTTTGGTCTTCAATAACAGCCTTGCATTTAATAGCAACATTTTTGGATCCATCATTACAGGAATTTTTATTTGTCAAAAATAGTGAATATAAAAATAATTTTTACCAGCAAATTCACGAAGGTTTGATAGAGTATGGAATTTCAATAGCTAAGGAAATGAGTTTTTCCAACATTAGTTCATCAGCAGATGAGGAAGCCCAGTTGCAAGTTATAGAGAAAAAAACATCCCAGGTAATATTTAATGTATTATAGTTTTTGATCTCGAGTTATTTATTTGAAATGTTAATAGTAAATTCTCTAATCGGTTTTATTATTTCTGTTAATCATTTTTAATTGCTTTTCGAAGTTTAATGCAACATTACTATGAAACGCAGAGCCAATTTTATGTCTAGACAATCTAGACAAATAATGTTTAGGATTTATTAATTTTAATTAAGTAATTAATTAATTAATTTAATTAATTTTAATATTAAAATATTTTGCAGAAAAAACGAAAGCTAGATCCATTTGCAACATTTCGAACTCCGGGGGAACAGCGCGAAGGAACCTCTTCTACTCGCGCTGTTGACTTTCATCGACAAACAGATGAAGAACTAGAAAATTTTATAACTAATGAAGAACGAAGTTATAAAATTTTGATTGGTCCATTTAATGGCGACAAAGATAATGACGACGAGAGATTTGATCCATTAAAATGGTGGAGTGTCAATAGACAAAAATTTCCTTTGATAAGTCAAATTGCTAAATAATATTAGTAGTTCCAGCGTCATCTGCTGAATCAGAGAGACATTTTTTTGCCGCTGGAAAAATTACCCGAAAGGACAGGGCCAGACTTAAAGCTGATGCCGTTGAAAGTTAATTAATTGTAGCGGAATGTTTGAAAAACAAAATTATACAAATATTAGTTATGTTATAAACCTTTTTTGTTATTACGTAGATTTTTAAGATTAATTTGTATTTGTATATTGTATTTTTTCTTATGTTTTCTTTATTAGGAGTGTTTTTTTATTATTTTTTTTCTTATGTATTTCATTACATTTTTCTAGGCGATTGTTTAAAATAAATATAGCGTTTCGTTGATAACAATACTTGAATATCATAAAACTAAATTATATGTTAGTATAGGTAGGTATAGCAGAACCACTATAATTTTAGAAAATATAATGCCTGCGCAACAAATCTAATGTAGTTCAATTTTGTGACGGTTTTAAATTTAGTATTCAGAACAGACTTAGAGGAGCACTTATACAATACTACCGTTTAGATAAAAGAAAGTTATAGTGAACTTAATCATCGTCAACTAGAAACATCAAATTTACTTTTAAATTTTTACATTCCTACAATTCTCACGATTTTTAAGAATAAGTACAGTACATTTTTGGTTCTACTTTTTGCAGAAGTTAGAAAAACGTGCTTGTGGCGAAGGCAGGATCAGTGTGATAATTAAACATGTAATGAATTTACTGATAGACATTTGGTTGTTTTTTCTCCTCGGCTCATTTATAGTGTTTGTAACGTAATGAATAATCGTAAATTTATGTTTTTAATTTTTTCAAGCGTATGTAATCGATCTTTGTTTAAACATGAAAGACTAAATCCTTGCTGGATATAAGTAGTTTACATTTTGCAGGAATTTCTAAGAATTTCTTGATAAGACTAATTAACTAAAAGAATGATGAAGATCATATAAAACAATGTTCCTGTATCAACTCAATGTCAGAAAACGGGATTATTCAATTTATATTTTATTGTGTCTGTCATTGAAAAATATTTTGATCATTTAGTATATTTAATTGTTAAACATTCTCACACTAATTAAAATTGTCTCGGACAGCAGCTACTCCTTCTGCCAGATAGTTTTGAGATTTATTTTGTAACTGTAATTCGTAGAACAGCACATATTTATTAAAAATTAATAATAAAATTTCCAAATTTCATAATCGGTTATTCGATAAAACTCGCCCACTAATTGAAGACATCACAGAGGGCCAATTTGAGACAGTAAGAAAATTATTGCGACTGCATCAATTTGGGTCAATTTAGATAACGGGGTCAATTTGGGTCACTGGGTCAATTTGGGTCACTGGGTCAATGTGGGCCAATTTGGGTCACTGGGCCAATTTGGGTCCCTGGGTCAATTTGGATCACTGCGTCAATTTGGGTCATGGGTCACTGGGTGGTGGGTCACATCCTCATTTGGGTCACTGGGTCATGGGTCACATTTTAGGTGACCCATTTCATCTATGCCAGAGACCTGAATAAAATATTTTTACCTCCCACCTTTTACTCAGATTATGATAGTAATCGCAAAGAAAAATTAAAACACGTTTATAAGAAATTAAGCGATAGACTGATCGATAAGAAAGAGAACACAGTAGCTAAGAGAAATGCAAACGGGCCTAGCAATCTAGAATTTAAGGTTGATCAAATAGTTTATAAGAAAAATCCTAAAAAATGAAATAAGAAAGATAAAATGTTTTTGGGACCTTATAAAACTGTTAGAATATTAGATAAGAATATAGTAGAAATAGAAAAAGAAAAAGTAAAGGGCAATCAAACATGTTTCATTAAAGAAGTTATACATATTCAAGAATTAAAGAAACTCCCTGTTACAGGTTTCTTTTCTGGACGATCACCAAACGAACCAGAGCCGAATTCCATAATTTAAATCATAACCCCGGACTCCTTCCCCTTCACTTAGGCACAGCTCAAATACAAACTAACTACTGGACATTTTAACACATTTACGATTTAACAAACATTACTGAAAACTTCGTTACATTGAAAGATCAATTCAAGAAAATACAAGATACCCTTTCAAAATCTCAAGAAGCTTTCGGGCTCAATCAAACATGTCGCGACTCTTATCATAACTCACAAATATTAGAAAGTAAAATTAATCATCAGTTGATCCAATTAAACCCCCTTTGGAGTATGAGACCAAAAAGAGCCCTTTTTAACGGTGTAGGCAGCGCTATTAAATTTTTCACTGGTAATCTAGATTACAACGACGCTGAAAGATACGACGAAGCAATTTCATCCCTCGTTAACAATCAGAATAAAATTAAAAGTCTAGTTAATCACCAAATTACTATGCTTGAAACATCTCTTAGGAATTTTAAAATTTTGATTCACAATCAGTACATACTAAAAACTCGTATAGAAAAAATTTCGAAAGAAATAAAAAATTTACATATTTCAAACTTAGAAACCTTTCATCATTTTGCTTTGGAAAGGTTAGTGGTAGCGACATGCAACCATAATATTTTACTTTTATTTAATTATCAAATTTGTAGATCTGCTGTAACCCTCAGTTGCTGCGTTCGCTCTTGACCTTGTGGTTATTGTGGCTGCTGTTCCTCACATAACCCGCCAGGCAAAGGGTAGTATTAAACTAACTTGGGTTGAAGATAGACGTGTTAATATAGCTTAGCGTGCGACGTACGGAGTTATGTACGGATGCGCATTGAGCGCTATTTTGTATTTTTAATATTCATGTTTTTTTTTTATTGTTCGACTTGCAATCGGTCTTTTATACCGATAGTGAGAAATATACGGCTTTTTTGTACGTATAAATTATTTTTATTTCTAAAGATATGGTGAATATTAAAGCATCATATTTTTAAATGGTCCTATCGAGATTACGGATGTTACGAGTGCATTTTTAAACAATCCAACGTATTTTTAAACGGTTCTTAAAGTCAATGGTGTTGTCGAGCCGAAACTCTCCGGAACGTCGTTCCGGTACTTCCTTTTTGGACAGGAACGCGTTCCGGAACTAAAGATGATCTCTGATAACGAGAATTGGCTGACGTATTGAAAAAAAAATTAAAAAGAATTGCTGATTTTTTTCTCTAATTTTTGACGAATTTTTATAAGTATTATTATAAACAAGGGTTTGATACATATACACAAAATGGGTTTCGTAATGATTTTCGTTTTCTTTCCTTTTTATGCTAAGTACAGGGTCGATCCTGGCGACGGGCGAAAATTGGGGAAAATCCCCCCCGTTGTTAAATTTGGGACATGAGTCCGCACAGAGCGGCTGCCTACCCAGGATCGGCCCTGTCTATATAATTATATATACGCGTTCCGGTAAAAAAAAATTAGCACAACACCACTGCTTAAAGTCGTAACGGAAGTCATGAATTATAAAATTTAAAGTAACATTTTTGTGTGTTCAAACGTTCGTTGAAGTTTCTGTACGGAAAGCAAGCTGGTTAATTCCAAAACAAGGTCATATCAGCGACGGCGACAGGCTATCCACGCAGGAATCAACGAGGGTCGAGTGCTTTTACACCAGACCAGACAAGTATTCAACTACTCTCCATCATTTGAGTGGAGCGACGTCCAGTTTGGAAACGTTCGACTGCACACGTGTCTTTGTTATCTACACAAAGACGAGCAGGTATTTTGTATCGCTTATTTTGTGAAACCTGTTAAAGAATTTAATTTTGACTATTTTCAATTAAAACTTATTGCGTTGAAATAAGATTATTTGTTTGTCGATTAGTGGTGTTACTAAAAATTTTCTTGTTTTCAAAATGTCTAAAGGAAACAAAGCTTTGTTAGCAGAACGACCATTTTTAAAAAATTGCATAAGTAGGGCTAATGCTGATGTAACAGAAATGGAAACCCGCATTACTTCAGAGGTGGATTTTGAAGAGGCGCAGGTAAAATTTGAGCTACTAAAAACTAGTTTTCACGAATTTATGCAAATTAGTCGTCAATTGCAAGAGATTGATAACGGGAATTTTGAGGAAGTCGCTGAGGCAGAAAATTTGTATACTTCAACTTTTGCTAAATTCAAAAGAATTGTGAATAGGTAGGACAAGTCTGATAATGCGCGCGAAACGACAAATTTGTCGAGTAGCGGAACTAGAGTTCAAAATAATGCCGCCAGAAGTAATATAAAATTAGAAGCGTTACAATTGCCAATTTTTGCTGACCAAATTCAAAATTTTAAGTCTTTTTGAGTTATTCATCACCTTGATTAATAAAAATCAAAATTTAGAGAAAATAGAAAAAATGTTATAATTACGCAAGCATCTCAAAGATGAACCATTAAGATTAATTTCAGCATTACTTACCAGTTTAAAATAATTTTTACGATACCGCTTTGAACATTTTACAAAAAAGGTACAATGACGATTATTTAATCATTGATTGCCACATAAAAGATCTAATGCAAATATCAATTTCTAATTGTAATGATTCTGTATTAATGAGGGAGCTTGTTTCAAAAATAAGGCAAACTATTGCTTACCTAAAGAATTTAAGAGAGCCTATATGGGATGCGATGGTCATAAATCTCATTTTAGGAAAGTTAGACATTTTTTGTAACCGTGCTTTTCAAAGTGAAAGAAAGTCTAATTCTAGGGCTAATTTAGATGAATTATTAGAGTTAGCAAACCTTGCGGATTAAAAGTTCCCAATTCCAATAATAAAACCCCGTTCAAGAATAGTAATTCTAATTTTAAAGCTGTTTCAAACGCTGCCACGATTTCAGCCAATGGCGAGTGGAAACGGGTGCAAGGGATCGAACTGGTTCCCATGCAGGTAATTGTAGTTTTTGTAAAAAGGGTGTACATCAGATATTTAGATGCGATGTATTTAAAAATGCAACGCTATCAAAGAGGGAACAGTTTGTTTCTGAAAATAAAATTTGTACTAGTTGTTTAAATTTACATGAGGGTAAACAATGTTCAGTAGACATTAAATGTTTTATCTGTCATACAAAACAGCAGCATACATTTTTACACAGAGATGCTCCCAAACAAAAAACCAAAAATTTAGTAGCCGCTCAAGGAGTAACTGAGGTGCGTTCCGAAGTTTCAGATTTTGTTTTGTTACCTACGGCTACTGTATTACTAAGAAATGTAAAGGGGGAGCAAGTGCCTGCTCGAGCTCTGTTAGACTCGGGTTCTCAGACAAGTTTTATTACGACTAATTTAAGCAAAAAATTAAGGTTAGATTCAAATGTTTCTGAGCGACCTGTTCAAATTTCTGGTATTTCTAGCAAATCCACGTCATGTTCAAAATGGTTAAACTTGCATATTCGTTCAAGGTACGGCAATTATGAGCTTTCTCATAATTTCGGTGTTATGAAAAACATTACAGTTTAAATACCGCAGATAAATTTTAATCTGAGTAATTTTAAAATACCAATAGGTCTGCCGTTAGCAGATGAACAATTTTACGAATCCGCCGGAATCGATATGCTTCTCGGAGCGGACATTTTCTTTTCGATTCTATTACCACAAAGAATTAATTTGGGTATTGGTCAACCTTGCTTGCAAAATTCCTATTTTGGATATTTTGCAAGTGGTACGATTAACCAGAAAATTAAAACAACGAATGCCGTGCAATTACATGCTGTCTTATTGCATGAAACCAGCTTTTTAGAACCCGAAGCAAAAATGGAAGATCTTATGAATAAGTTTTGGGAATGTGAGAAGGTGAGCGATAAAAATAGCGAAGAAGGACTGTCAGAATTTATGCTGGCGGAGCAATGTTTTTCAACTACATTTAAAAGAATTCAGGGTCGGTTCCAGGTTCGACTACCTTTAAAGGTCGACCTAGAAAATTTTGAGTTAGGCGATTCTGCTCAAATGGCTATTAAAACATTTCAAAGTTTAGAACGACGCTTTGCAAGGGACGAAACGTTGTTTTTAGGATATTCCAAATTTATTAAAGAATTTTTAAGTCAAGGTTTTGCAGAAGTAGTTAGTGTTGGTGTGTTTGAGTCACACAAAGACAATTGGTATTTTTTACCACACCACTGCGTCATTCGTGATGATAAGATTACCACAAAATTAAGGGTTGTCATGGATAGTAGCGCAAAAACAAAAAAGGGAGTTTCTTTAAACGATATTTTAAGAAACGGGGCTATTTATTCGATGCTTTACTTTTGTTTCGAACTTATACATATATTTGCATTGCAGATATTGAGCAGATGTATTTGCAAATTGAGATCGATCCTGAACAAAGAAAACTTTTAAATTTCTTTTCGAGAGATCCGATTACCAATCAAATTCAGATTATTCAATTTAAACGATTGTCCTTTGGGCTTAAATCTAGCTCACATTTGGCAACTCGAAGCTTGTTTCAATTAACAGTTGAGGGTCAACAGGAGTTTCCCCTTGCCGCGAGCATTTTGAAAAATAACACTTATATTGACGATTGTCTTTTTGGTTTTAATAAGAAAGAGGAACTAATACAAGCGCAATCCGACCTGATCAAGCTACTCAAATCAGCAAAATTTCAATTACACAAAATGATGTTCTAATGAAATAACTATTTTAGAAAATATTCCTAAAGAGTTACATCATTTTGAAAAAAATAATATTTCTGAAGGGAATGGGGAAGTTTTAAAAACTCTAGGCTTATCTTTTAACGTCGCCACCGATAATTTTACAATGAGTTGCAGTATTACTACTCCTTCCTTGGTGTGTAATAAACGCACTGTGTTAGATTTTATAGCAAGACTTTTTGATCCATTTGGGTTCATAGCACCTGTTATCACTACGGCAAAGGCGTTAATGCAAAAAATATGGAATTTAAATATCGGATGGGATGATGAAATACCGAATGATATAAAAAGAGAGTGGGAAAGTTACTCCCAAGGATTGATTAACATGTCAGCCATAGAGATAACAGAGATTTAAAAATGCAGGGGGCTAGCTTAATTCAATTAATTGGATTCTGCGATGCATCTCAGATGGCGCATAGAGCATGCATTTACCTACGGGTAGTGCAAGCTAATGGTGATGTAGAAATTAATTTGTTGAGTGCTAAATCTAAAATTAATAACAAAAAAAGTGAGTTAAGTATACCACGTTTGGAGTTAAATGGGGCGGTAATATTAGCTAAACTCAGCGTTAGAGTTTTAAAAGTTTTTAAGAATAAGGTAAATCAGGTTTATCTTTTTTTGTGATTCGCAAATAGTTTTAGCTTGGTTAAAAACGGAATATTTTAAACTTAATACTTACGTCGCTAATCGAATTAAATTAATTCGAGAGATGACTGCAGATTTTTGCTGGTTATACGTAAAATCTAATAGCAATTCTGCTGATTTGATATCAAAAGGAGTTTTTCCGCAAAATATTCAGGAAAACACCTTGTGGTGGAAAGGTCCAGAATTTTTAGGAGCTAAAGAAATCAACCTTGATAAAAATTTTCAACTGCAAGAATTTAATGAACCCTTGCCAGAAATAAAACGTGTAGTAGGAGTTGCAGTGCAAGTGTTAATAGGTTGCCAATATTTTAAAAAATTTTAAATTTTAGCAAAATGATTAGAATCCTTGCATATTGCATGCGTTTCACTTATAATTGTGTAAATAAAAATAATAAAACTATGGGCAATTTGACTATTGGCGAATAAGATGCCGCAGTGATTGTCATTTTAAAATACGTTCAAACTGTACATTTTTCGAAAGAAATTTTAGAATTAAAAGAGGGTAAGAGTTGTACCAAACTGTTATCTTTAGATCTTTTTCTTGACATAAAAGGGTTAATTCGTGTGGGCGGAAGGCTGCGTAACAGCGCATTGTCATTTGATAGAAAATATCCAATAATATTACCTACAAAGAGTTTTATTACCAAAATTATAATTGATGGCGAGCATATACGCTTACTTCATGCAGGAGTAAAATTAACCTTGTCAATGTTACGTCAAAAATATTGGATTATTAATGCGAATAGAGAAATAAAAAGTATTGTGCACAAATGTATAGTTTGTTTTAAGCTTAAAGCTAAGCCGTGTAGGCAAATAATGGGAAGCTTACCCTATGATCGTGTCAACATAGCTAAACCGTTTGAAAAAATCGGTATTGATTTTGCTGGACATTTCTTCGTAAAACAGTCACGCATTCGTAAAGTATTTGTAACTAAGACTTATATCTGCATTTTGGTTTGCTTTGTTACTAAAGCTGTTCATTTAGAAGCAGTGTCTGACTTAAAAACAGAGACATTCATTGCTGCTCTAAAACGTTTCATTGGAAGACGTGGGGTACCTGGGATAATTTACAGCGATAATGCTAGTACCTTTAAGGGTGCCGATAAAGATTTAAAAAGATTTTACAATGATTTTACAAAAGACAATAATCAGGAGATCGCAACGTTTGTTGGTGCACTTCGCATTCGATGGTCGTACATCCCGGCTTACAGCCCTAACTTTGGAGGACTATGGAAAGGGAATATTAAAATATTTAAGCATCACTTTGAAAGAGTAGTGGGTCTCATTTGTCTAACTTATGAAGAGTTTAACACAATCATTATTCAGATAGAGTCCTTGCTAAATTCTAGGCCACTGTGCACACTAACAAGCGACGTGTCAGACTTGTCTTGTTTGACACCAGGCCATTTTTTAATAGGGAGTCCTTTGGCTTGTATACAGAAGGAAAGTGTTCCGACACTCCAGTTAGTAGAGTAAAATTTTGGAAATTGTGTAATAAAATGCAGTACTGTTTTTGGAAGGCTTGGTCTAGGGACTACTTAGGGCAACTGCAAAGTAGAAAAAAGTGGAAAGAGACAGTATCAAATGTAAAAGAAGGTGCATCATTATCATTTTGTTTTCGACCTTACTTAAGGTCGGTTTGACGCAGCTCTAACTTCTTTTCTAATCTGAGCTAATCTAAAAAGCTTTACATACCCTTCACAACCTAAATTTCTAATAATTTGACTAATATAGTTTGGTCTAGGTCTTCCTATATCCTTCTATCTTTTTCCTATCCAGCTGACTCTACATAGATATTAGCAACCTGATGGTTGTTAAAGAACTCTAACATGTTTACATGATTACCATTTATAAGGAAATGAAATATAACCTGGATATTCGCTTCAAAAAGGAAAAGTGTTAAATTATATGTTATGGTAAGGCTTAAGCAACGAATCGCTGCCAACATGCCAGACCGCTAACTAATTGTGAGTTATGTCCTGGTGACATTTAGTTAACTGATTTTTATTTTTTTTGTTTTGTTTTCGAACTTACTTAAAGTCGGTTTGACGCAGCTCTAAATTCTTTTCAATTCTGAGCTAGTCTAAAAAGGTCTACATAGCCTTCACAACCTAAATCTCTAATAATTTGACTAATATAGCTTTGTCTAGGCCTTCCTACTCTATTTTTATTTGGTAGTCTATAATCTAAGACTTTACTAAATAGTCCCTCATGTCTTAACTGGTGCCCTATCATTCTATCTCTCCTGACCTTCAATTGTTTCCACATACAGGGATCCTCGCCTATCCTTCTATAAACTTCCTCGTTTGTTACTCTATCTGTCCAAGTAATCTTTAACATTCTCCTATAACACCAAGTTTCAAAAGCTTCTATCTTTTTCTTATCTACTTCTTTAATTGTCCAAGCCTCACTACCATATAGTAGAACGCTCCATACGTACGACTTTAAGAAACTTTTCTATTATCTAAACTAATACTATTAGCTATTAGTAAGTTTTTCTTTTTTAAAAACATTTTTCTAGCTTGAGCTATTCTAGCTACTATATCCCTTCTGCTTCGTCCATCCTTTGTAATTATACTACCTAAATAGCAAAATTCATCTACCTCCTCTAACTCGGTATTACCTATTTTTAATTTTGGTTTAGAACTAGGCTGTAACTCACTTGTCATTATCTTTGTCTTTCCTGAGTTAATTCTCATACTATAGTTACTCTGTAGTATCTCATCTAAAATATTTAAAAACTCTCCTAACTCTTTTCTAGACTCTGCTATAATGGCTATATCATCTGCAAAACGTAACATGTCTATTTTCTGTCCCTGTACACTAATACCTATCTCTTTTCTCTCTCTAGCTAAGTTTAAAGCTTCCTCAATATAAACATTAAAAATCAAGCGAGACAGTATACAACCCTGTCTAACACCATTTCTAATCTTAACCTCCTTTTCTATTTCATCAAATCTAATTACTACGCTTTGGTTTTTATGAGAAATTCCTATTTTTCGCAGAACCCTGAACATAACAATCCAATTAACCCTATCAAATGCTTTTTCTAAATCTACAAATGCAAAATGAGTCTTTTATTTTTTGTAACCTTTTTCGATAATTACCCTAATCATTAGTATCGGTTCTCTAGTCCCTCTGTCTTTACGAAAACCATATTGGTCTTCGCCTAAATAATTCTCAGTCAAAGCTTCTACTCTATTTTTAATTATTATTGTTAGTATTTTGGAAGCATGAGAAGTTAAACTAACCGTTCTAAAATTCTCACACCTATCAGCTCCTGACTTTTTTGGGATTGGAATAATAATATTTTTTTCGAAATCTATTGGAACCTCACCTGTGTCATATATTACACTTACTAGTTCATATAATCTGTCTAAAGTTTTCTGACTTGCATATTTTATTAATTCTGCGGGAATATCGTCTATCCCTGGCGCTTTATTTACTTTAAGATTCCGAACAGCTCTATCAAATTCCTCTCTTAATATTGAGAACCCTATTTCTACATTCTCTTCTTGGTCGTACTCTAACTCATCCATATCGTCTCCCTTATATAAATTTTCTAAATATCTTTTCCATCTATCTGCTACCTCAACTTTATTTATTAGAAGCTCATTATTCTCGTCTCTAATACCATTACATTTTTTCCTATCTTCTCCAAAAAACTTTTTAACTGCCCTGTAAGCCCTGTCTGTCTTACCTACTCTCAAATCATCTTGTATTCCCTTACAATTCTCCTCCATCCATTTATTTCTAGCTTTTCTACACTCATGTACTATCTTATTTCTAACTGTATTATATTTTTTCTTACTTTCACTATCCACTTCTCTGAAAGGTTTAAGCTTTCTTCTATTCTCTATTAAATCTAATATCTCCTTTGTTACCCACGGTTTTCTCGCTTCTATTTTTTCTTACCTATAGTCTGTGTTGCTGTATCATGTACAGTCAGTTTTATTTCTTTCCATCTATTTTCTACATTCCTCCTACAGCTATCTCTTTGCTCTTATTATCTAATACTTGTTTATATTCCTCTTTTACCCTACTATCATTAAGCTTACCTAGATCCCATCCTCTCTTTTAACCTTTCTCAATTTTTGAATTTTAGTTTACACTTCATTTTAACTAAGTTATGATCGCTATCTATGTCAGCCCCTGGATAACTACGACAGTTTTAACTTGGTTTCTAAATCTTTGTTTAACTAAAATGTAATCTATTTGGTATCTAGCCCTATCACCTGGGGCTTTCCAGGTATATCTTCTCCTAACATGTTGTTCGAATAGGGTGTTTACAGTTACTAATCTATGTTCCTGACAAAACTCAACTAATCTTTCTCCTCTATAATTTTGTCTGCCATACCCAAATTTTCCTACCATTTTTCCCTCACTACCTTCTCCCACTGACGCATTAAAATCGCCCATAACTATTAAATTCTCATCTCCTTTTACTTTTCTCACTATACTATTTATATCCTCGTATACCTTTTCTACCTCCTCGTCCTCGTACTGAGTTGTTGGCATGTACACCTGTACTAAAACAGTGTCTGTGGGTTTTGTACTCAATCTAACCATAATTATTCTATCACTAAATTGTAAGTACTCTTTAACTTTATGCCCTAATCTTTTACCTAACACTATTCCTACCCCTGCCTGTCCATTAGTTGAAGAAGTTGTAATTATTTTATAATTATCTTTCCAAAAGTCATTACTATCTGGCCATCTCACCTCACTAATACCTAAAATGTCCAGTTTTTCCTTTCTCATTTCGACTAATAAATTCGTTAACTTATCTACTCTAAGTAATGATCTTACATTCCAAGTCCCTATCACTAAATCGAACTGTTGTTTTATATTCTTACGATGACGAGCCCCAAGTACTCCCTCCCGGAGATCCGAATGAGGGAGTATTTTACCTCCGGACAAGAATTTTACTTGTGAGCTCTCCATCATATGTATTTCGTGTTTTAGGCCACGCACACCTGGGAAAAGAAGGTGCGCTAGTGCTAATTCGAAATGATAAATTACCTCCTTTAGAGTGGGGGCGTTGCTCGTATTACTAAAGTGGTGTGCGGACGTGATAACCGTGTTAGGGTAGTGCATCTAAAGACAAAAAATGGAACGTTAGTGACATCAGTATCAAGAATTGCTGTTTTGCCACTTGATACGGATAAATCTTAGTATTGCTTAGTGTTTAAAATTCTTTGATATCACTTGTTTATATTTTATACAATTTTTGCATTTATTTAGTTTTCGCCGGCTGGCAGTTTATGGTAGCGACATGCAACCATAATATTTTACTTTTATTTAATTATCAAATTTGTAGATCTGCTGCAACCCTCAGTTGCTGCGTTCGCTCTTGACCTTGTGGTTATTGTGGCTGCTGTTCCTCACATAACCCGCCAGGCTAGGAGTAATATTAAACTAGCTTCGGTTGAAGATAGACGTGTTAATGTAGCTTAGCGTGCCGACGTACGGAGTTATGTACGGATGCGCATTGAGCGCTATTTTGTATTTTTAATATTCATGTATTTTTTTTATTGTTTGACTTGCAATCGGTCTTTTATACCGATAGAGAAATATACGCCTTTTTTGTACGTATAAATTATTTTTATTTCTAAAGATATGGTGAATATTAAAGCATCAGTTAGCCTCTCAGTTTTCCTCTAGTTTTCAAATCATTTATGATCTATTAGAAAGAGTAGAAGTTACCATTAGCTTTTCCAAGCTGAACCTTCTTCATAACGCCATAGCAGACCCACATGAACTGCTCTCTGAATTATTATCAGCCAATAATTTGCCTTTCGATATATCAATACAAAATATTTTACTATATGAGAAAGTTGTTACAATTAAAAGTTACAGCAAAGACAACACTGTAGTATTTGCTTTAGAAATACCAATTGTAGAAATTCGCGATTATAAATTCTATCATTTGTACTCCCTACCAACTCCCTCCTTAAACTCCTTCAAAGTGATAATCCCACAATCAAAATATCTGTTGCTAAATGACCAGTCATATGCCTTTTCCGACGTCAACTGCCATGCTGTTGCTCAAGAAAGATTTATTTGTCAGGACGTTCAACTTGAAGAGACAAACGAAAATTCACCCTGTGAAGTTCAATTAATAAAGTATTCCCAGAATGTAAATGTGTGCCACCAAATACCCTTAACCATCAGTAGATTAAAATACAGAAATTGGAGGATAACAAATGGATCGCCATAATACCTAAAAACACAGTTGCTATTCAAAAGTGTGGAGCAGACCAAGACAATGTCCTTCTCAACGGTAGCTATCTGATAGAGGTTAAAAACCAATGTGAAATTTTAATAAATCAATTAGTGCTAAAAACTTTTGTTAGTGAAGCGCCTATGTATAAAGTTATGGAATTACCTTATGTAAATTCAAAACTAAATAGTGAAATAACAGTAAGCGACAATATTAAACCTATAGAATTAGATCCTGTACGTTTAGATGAAATAAGTAGTGTTTACAGACTTTTACAAAATGATAATATTGAATTAAGCAAGTTAGATAAACCTGCAGTACATTTTAGTAGTGTTAGTGCTTATACTATACTTTTGTATTTGTTAATTTGCTTAGCAATAATGTATGTAGTATATAGATATTTGTTAGTGAAATTGTTATTTAAAAAGGGAAACAGTAAGGTACCTAAAATAGATCTTAGCCAGGAAACTAAGAACTACCCTGGGCTATCGGACATTGGTTTCCCATAGTCCTCATTTAGGGCCGGAGGAGTTATGAGAATAGAATAGCAAGCTATGCAAATAGAAAGAGCATTAGACAGGAAGCAATAAATAGAGGTAGCATAGACTTTAGTACTCAGATCGTTACGCGCATTGCAATTGTAAAACGTATCAACGTTCTCCTGTGAATAAAAATTGTTTCAATCTTTTGTAAACTTTTTAAAAAAGCGTTTTCGAAAGAGGCCCACATAATTTACGCCTCCAATCAGTTCCAGGACGGAAAACCTAATGATGAAAAACGTAATTGTATTTAAACCTTATGATCATCCTAAACAACTACAAATATTCGTTTTACAATATTCTCAACAAATGTTGATTGTGCGAAAGGAGTAATTGAAAAACTATTGATTCGGAAAGTGTCTAAGTGGTAGGGATCTTGGTAGCCGTCAGGCTGCCTAATCCTCTCGCGTACCATTTAATAACGATGAAATAGGCTATATTTTTACAAAACAATAGAAGGGGAAAGTGTAAAAGAAATAGAAAAAAAGATTTGCAGTAAGTCATGCTGTATTTAACATGAAAAAGCAGCTGCTGTGTTCGAAGATAACGAACATAGAAACAAGAAAAAGGTTGCCGAAGATTTATGTGTGGAGCGCAGTACTGTACGGCTGTTAAACGTGGACAGTAAGAGAAGCGGATAGAAAAATGATACCATGGACAGACAAAGTTAAGAGCAAAAGGATTTCATAAATAGTAGAAAGACATCTGTCGAATACAGTAAAAATAGGGGAGATAGGATGATAGGGCACATACTGAGACATCAGGAATAGAGCTGCATATATTAGAAACAGAGAAAGGAAAAGAGAAAGGTAGATGTAGACCTAGGTTAGACTACTGTACACAGGTAATGAAATATGTAGGCTGTGAGAATTTTAGGAAATGTGTGGTTTAGCTCAAAATAAAAAACAACGCAGGTACGCGTTCGGCCAGTTCTAGGACTTAAGATCTAATGGTGACGATGAAGCTTATAGACCAGTAGAGTCTTTTCTTTAGTTTAACGACTGGATTTTCTTTAATTTGTTTTATCTTATTCATTTTATAAATACCTTAAAATATACATTATCGTAACATCATACAATTCTCATAGACTACTGAAATAAGTATCTATAATCCACTGAAATCAAATAAGAATACACTATAATGCACATTGTTACACCCTGCGTTTCTAAAGAACATACATACAGTAGAGAATGTAAATATAATTGAGGAATTGATTAAAAACTCACAAAAAATCCATTTCTAGATCAATAAAAGTAAACATAAAATTGAAAATATTTATTTACATAATAACCAACTTAATTTTATACTAATAAACTATCTATGTAAAACTGAGAAGGATGAAACCCTTGAAACCAACTCATATATTAATTCCTCAATGATGTTTGTGGCCTCTATGGTAGTCATGGTGATCGCGGCGATGATCATGATGATCGCGGTGATGATCATGATTATCATAGTAGCGATCGTGATGTTTGTCATAGTGATGATGGTGGGAATCGTGTCCACCAGGTGTAGCAAGCACTACTGCTGCCATTGTTACTAACACTAATAGAAGAATCTGCAAACAAATGTAAAAATAAAACCAAGAAAGATATCTATAAAATAAAATTAATTATTAAATAATATAGGTAAAATTAGCCGTTTTCACTATTGGTCTAGAAATACATCCAATTCTAAAAATTACACCTAGTCAATTCTATAATGAAATTTAGATTTAGATTTCATGGATGTTATAAAATTCCCTTCTAGGTAAGGGGAGCCCGGACCCTCCAAAAAGTTTTGAAAAACAAAGATTAAGGTGATAAATTTTTTAAAACCTTTTGAATGCAATAATTCAAATATCATTGACAAAATTAACAGATTAACAGAAGAAGTGCTTGTTATGTTTGTTATTCTCAGTTTATTTAAGATTAAAAACAACTCTTTAAAATATTGCAGTGGCATCTACCACCCCTTGCCATTCCCGAATTATGTCTCTGATTAGGTCTGTAGGTTTGTTGGATAAAAGTTGTAATTCGTTACATAGATAAAAAGATGTATTATAAAATGTTTTAGATTTTTGTAAATAAAACTAATAGTAATAATAACTAGATAATTTTCATAAATTATATTAAATTTAAATATAACCGTTGCGAATAAAAGATTTTATTAAGCTTTTCAAAAAAACTTTTGTTAATCTAAGTAAATCTTTTTTCTTTATACCGAGTTACCAGAATTGTGTTTTCGTTGGAAATGTAAGTTTTTGAAAACACTGGCGCCCTATTTCTATTCTTAGATTCTATCTTTTTACTCCAATTCTATTAGCGTTCTTAGATTCGATTTTATAGGTCCTACCTAGTATTTTGGCTCCTTTGAATTAAATTTTCCTTTCGGGTATATTTTAACTTGTTGGTCTGAATATTCTTTTACAGAGTTAAAAATGGCCCATACTACCCTTCATGTAGATATCTAACAACGTCCACCTCTTATGTCTGAGTTGGTGGCCGAGAGAGGACCTGAGTCGACTGCTCGTACCCAGTCTCGCGTTGTGTACAAACTAGGTTTAAATTTTCTGGCGAAGGATCCTTAATGGATTTTCTTATTCGTACGAAGGAGTTATGCTCTTCTAGAAAAATCTTATCCCACCAATCATTCACTTCCATCCCCGAAATTGTACCAGGTCAGGCCTTGCTATTCTATAGGGTTAAGTGCGATAGCATGCGTTCTTGGTCTGACGTGGTTGCTCTTCTCAAATCATCTTTTCTGCCTACGGACTACGATGATCGTTTAATGCGCGAAATTTATCAGAAGGCTATGGGTCCTTCGAAATACCTTACGGGTTATGTAGTATGTATGCTAAATGTTTTATCTTTTGGAACCCCTTTCTGAAGAGACACGTCCTCGCTTGATCCAGCAAAACCTAACCCGTTTCTACCAAATATCATTAGGCCTTACTCCTATTACTTCAATAAATCATCTTTTATCTTTGGATCAACAACTTGAAGCTACCGAAATTTCAGCAGAACGTTACCGACCTCTTCTTTCTTAAAAAAGGACGAATTGGTACCTACGTTGGTTGATAAAACCCGATCCAACTACTTCTTCTTCTGCTTCTATACCTCGTACTTCTGCCCCTGTACTTGGTCGAACCACACCTACTTTTCGAATCCACCTTGGTTCTGCTTGTACTCCTACGGTAAGATCAAATACTTCTTTTGTAGCCCCTTCTAGACCTATTTCTGTGCGTACTTCTATATCGTCAAGTCATATGCTTTAATTGTAATCAACCTGGTCATGTTCCGACACGTTGCACTCGTCCTCAAGTACTCCATTGCTGTGGTTTCGGACATAAGAGAGTTACTCGCCGCAGCTATCCGAACTGTTATTCTACTACTAACAGGTCTTTAAATAATACTTTGAATTCTGTCCTCAGCTCTATGAGCCAAATTTCTTCTACTTCTAATTCTACGTTCTCTTGGGTACCTCATCCCGGTCTTCCTACTACTACCAAAATATACCCATCTTCGGCAAATATGGCTTTGAACAAAATTTTTCTGTCTCTTATTATACGTCCTCCTGTGTGCCTCCTCCTGCTCGTCGTTCTGCCATCACATCATATCCTTTTTAGCCATATGAACCTTCGAACTGTAATATTGATTTTTACGGCTATCACGCCCCTATTTTTCGAACACCTTTTGATAAGAATCAAATTTCTTCTGGCCTTAGCTGCTCGTACAATCACAAAAAAGATCCTACGTTTTCAGTTCCACCTCAGACTGTGCCCCCTTCACTATTAGAACCCATACTTCAAATTAGTGACTTACAGGTAGCTACTCAAAAGTTTATTGCTGCTTTCTTAAATGATTCTACTCAAGAAATTCCTATAGTGTCTGCAATAACGGACATAGCTGAACTGACGGTAACTGCTAATTCTGTCCGAGAAAGTCCTGTTGAAATTAGTGAACCCGTATCGTTAATGCCCCTTGCTGTTGTTAAAACTTTACCTGTTTCTGTGCTATATGTAAATTGATGCTTTATGTCCATCACGTTGTAAGGAACGATTACGTAAATGTGTTTTCGACGTTTGTAAATATTCTTCTGGAACTGTGTTTCCTACAAGTTCGTAATATAAATTTTTTTGTTATTAAGGTTTTCAATTTTTTTCGTTCTAGGTCACAAAGCACACTCTACGACGTCTTTAAGCTAGTCCGAAATCTGATCATTTTAGAGTTCCATTCTACCATTCTGTCCCTGTGTTTTGTTGCGGTATTCGGTGTAGGCAATTTTATACTACTTACGTTGCTGCCTTATTTCTTGTCTGCAGAGAATACCGTAACAACTGTCAGAAAAATTGGTTCCATACTACCAAATCAATTTTGTTACATACCCCAGAAACTTTCTTTCATACTCCTTTAAATTTTTTATTTATGCTACTGAAATTTTTGTTAAGTGAAATACTGTTTTGTTATTTTCGACTGTTAATACCAAAAACATCTTTTCATCTTTTATTTGTATATATTTAACGTTATTGTAGAGCAGTATTGCTTTACTATATGTTTCCGTGCGATGTTAAGGGAAATAGCCCCATATTATCGTGTAATTTTATAATTAAGATAATTTCTAACGGATTTTGGAACAATGACGTTTTCCGACTAAATAGGACACGTATAGCAAGCGGTGGTCGTTTTCGAGTTGTTGGAGAAGACAGCCGCCATATTCATTCTAGACGTAAACAGTTATCTTAAAGAAGTTGTACGAGAGGTGCATTACAGACCTTCTGATGAAGTGAAGCCGTGACGTTCCTACGTATCCCAAATCGCATCTTTTGTCTATGTTCTTTGTTAAGGTTTTAGGAAAGGAGGCAAACAGTTCATCACAAGATATTTAAGTTAGAGCAGCCATCGCACCCACGCGGTAATTGAGATGAACAATAATTATTTGGTACATCGCCTGCCAATAAAGTTTAGCATATTCGTACAATTTGGAACCATTTTAACAGACTGAAATTTTCTGAATAAATAATCTTTACATTTAGATTAGATTAACGGATACTTTCTATAAGAAAAAAATTACCTTTCACTTTGACAAGCTTTTAAAATTCATTTCAAATTTTGCTTCTAATTTAAGTATAACTTTAAGGAATTTATTAACAGTTCCCGTAACTGCGGCTATTGGAGAACATCGTTTTACCAAATTAAATAATTAAAAAATATTTGTTAATAACTATATCTGGTTACTTAAGGAATTGAGTATCAGTATAGATAGTTCTGAATTATTTAAAAATTAATGGAATTGAAAGTTAGGAAAAATTATGTTTATTATTATTTTATAAAAAGTTTAAAGTATTTTTGTTTAAACACTCTATTTTCTTAAAATATTCACTACTACTGTTTTATAAAGATATAAAAATAAACCATTTTCAATAAGAACATTTGAAACAACACCACTCTTTTATGATCATCAGCTGTATTTGTTGGCAGTTTGTTAAAGAGAAAACAATCACTTTTCCTCTTGCAGTTCTTCAGATTGGTCTAGTTTTCCTTTCACAAAACGTTAACAAAGTCGTGAAATTTTGCGCGTAATTAAATTTAAACAGTTTCAAAAATACCATCTAGCTAAATTCAACAGCAAATGCTGTAGATGATTGTATAGTAAAGTAAGTACTAGTTAACGGTGTTTAGGTCTCTGTATTCATTTTTAAATTATACACGATTTATGTATAATTCACTCGAGATTTAAAACCGACTACAGAAACCTGTAAGGTAGCTTTACCGTAGTCACCTACAGCATTTTGGCTAATTGGCGTTTTGAAAGTTGTCGAATTTGTACTCCGCTCTAGGCGAAAATTTTTACTTTTGTACTGAGACTTAAAGAAAAACTCCCGCTCTACGTATAGTAAATACACTATCTCCCATTTTAGCTTATTATTTATAGAAGCACTACAAATACTGAAAAATTCTAAAAAATCGGCAAATATTACGATTATACTTACCACAGCACGAGCCATTGCAGATTTTTGTATGAAAAAATACTTGATCAAATTCACTTATAAACTTCAGTTGATCACTGATTGCTTGCTTGAAAGGAAATCTTTTATTTATACTCTGAGAAGTTATTAATCAAAACAGCATATCACATAAAATACCCGAATACGTATAGATATACATTAACCTTTGAATTTACAGTTTTTTACGCAATAAAATGTTAATGAAATTTCATTGATTATCATAATTATTTACAAACAAAATCGATGCATAACAAATTATTTTAATCCTTGATCATTCTTAGAAAATATTAATGGACAATCATCTGAAATTCGGGTAATTAAGAAACACGGAAAGGATTTGGACATGTTTAATATTCATCTAAGAAAAAGAACAGATCATGTTACTATGAATATTAATTTTTACTTTAGTGTCGTAATAAAATTTTTATTGAAATTCTGCAGTTCAGGAGTAACATAAATGCTCCGAATCCTGATACTCTAAGCAAAGACAACATTATTTATACGTAATCTATGCAATTTCCTTTCAATATAATTTTGTTTTTGCCTGAAGCTAGTTTGACACTATTTGTGCATATAAAAAATTTAACATAATAAAATTTTTATTAAATTTACAATTTTTCTTTTTCTTGTGCTATAAATCTGACATACATACAATATAATTTAGAATTTTTTCTGAACAAACGTTGTAACTTTTTTTGTGTATTGTTTATTGTTTTAATTCTTTTCGTATCTTGGTCCCGGTGGATGTGTAGATGAGAATAGACGGACAGAATTGTGGAAAATGCCCTTGGCAGTCAAAATATTGTTGATTTATAGTAGGGGATAAAGAATGCTACTATAGTAAGCCTGCTTATCGTAAAAGGCGATTAAAAGACGCAGCAAGGGGCAGCAGCCTTGCTGGCTAAAAGATATTGGAGGAGGGTCGGTTGGTCTCGGGTGATCCTCAATAATTTACAAGCTTGTTGGGTGTTGGCCGTGACGGATGCGACTTTTTGCTACAATTTTTAAAAACTGCGTTGTGGAAAGATATGGGAGCCTACCACAATATTTCCCAGGTGTGCGTGGCCTAAAACACGAAATATATATGATGGAGAGCTCACAAGTGAAATTCTTGTCCGGAGGTAAAATACTCCCTCATTCGAATCTCCGGAAGGGGGTACGAAATGAGAAAGGAAAAGCTGGACATTTTAGGTATTAGTGAGGTGAGATGGCCAGATAGTAATGACTTTTGGAAAGATAATTATAGAATAATTACAACTTCTTCAACTATTGGACAGGCAGGGGTAGGAATAGTGTTAGGTAAAAGATAAGGGCATAAAGTTAAAGAGTACTTACAATTTAGTGATAGAATAATTATGGTTAGATTGAGTACAAAACCCACAGACACTGTTTTAGTACAGGTTTACATGCCAACAACTCAGTACGAGGATGAGGAAGTAGAAAAGGTATACGAGGATATAAATAGTATAGTGAGAAAAGTAAAAGGAGATGAGAATTTAATAGTTATGGGCGATTTTAATGCGTCAGTGGGCGAAGGTAGTGAAGGAAAAAAGGTAGGAAAATTTGGGTATGGCAGACGAAATGATAAAGGAGAAAGATTAGTTGAGTTTTGCCAGGAACAGAGATTAGTAACTGTAAACGCCCAATTCAAACAACATGTTAGAAAAAGATATACCTTATCGAAAAAAGGTTACAAAAAAATAAAAAGACTTATTTTGCGTTTGTAGATTTAGAAAAAGCATTTGATAGGGTTAATTGGATTGTTATGCTCAGGGTTTTGCAAAAAATAGGAATCTCTCATAGGGATAGAAAAATTATTTACAGTCTATATAAAAACCAAAGCGTAATAATTAGATTTGATGAAATAGAAAAGGAAGCTAAGATTAGAAATGGTGTTAGACAGGGTTGTATACTGTCTCCCTTGATTTTTAATGTTTATATTGAGGAAGCTTTAAACTTAGCTAGAGAGAGAAAAGAGATAGATATTAGTGTACAGGGACAGAAAATAGACATGTTACGTTTTTCAGATGATATAACCATTATAGCAGAGTCTAGAAAAGAGTTAGGAGAGTTTTTAAATATTTTAGATGAGATACTACAGAGTAACTATAGTATGAGAATTAACTCGGGAAAGACAAAGATAATGACAAGTGAGTTACAGCCTAGTTCTAAACCAAAATTAAAAATAGGTAATACCGAATTAGAGGAGGTAGACGAATTTTGCTATTTAGGTAGTATAATTACAAAGGATGGACGTAGCAGAAGGGATATAGTAGCTAGAATAGCTCAAACTAGAAAAATGTTTTTAAAAAAGAAAAACTTGCTAATAGTATTAGTTTAGATAATAGAAAAAGTTTCTTAAAGTCGTACGTATGGAGCGTTCTACTATACGATAGTGAGACTTGGACAATTAAAAAAGTAGATAAGAAAAGGATAGAAGCTTTTGAAACTTGGTGTTATAGGAGAATGTTAAAGATTAGTTGGACAGGTAGAGTAACAAACGAGAAAGTTTATAGAAGTATAGGTGAGGAACACTGTATGTGGAAACAATTGAAGGTCAGTAGAGATAGAATGATAGGGCACCAGTTAAGACATGAGGGACTATTTAGTAAAGTCTTAGATTATAGACTACCAAATAAAAATGTAGTAGGAAGGCCTAGACAAAGCTATATTAGTCAAATTATTAGAGATTTAGGTTGTGAAGGGTATGTAGACCTTTTTAGACTAGCTCAGAATAGAAAAGAATTTAGAGCTGCGTCAAACCGACTTTAAGTAAGTTCGAAAACAAAATAAAAAAAAATTAAAATCAGTTAACTAAATGTCACCAGGTCATAACTCACAATTAGTTAGCGGTCTGGCATGTTGGTAGCGTTTTGTTGCTTAAGCCTTACCATAACATATAATTTAACACTTTTCTCTTTTGAAGCGGATAACTAGGTTATATTTCATTTCCTTATAAATGGTAATCATGTAAACATGTTAGAGTTCTTTAACAACCATCAGGTTGCTAATATCTATGTAGAACCAGCTGGATAGGAAAAAGATAGAAAGATATAGGAAGACCTAACCAAACTATATTAGTCAAATTATTAAAAATTTAGGTTGTGAAGGCTATGTAGACCTTTTTAGACTAGCTCAGAATAGAAAAGAATTTAGAGCTGCATCAAACCGACCTTAAGTAAGTTCGAAAACAAAATAATGATGATTATTTTTTTAGAATGCTAACTTTTGTGCGGAACACTATTGTGCCTGCCAAGGTTACATTTTCAACAATTCAACCTGTCCACTTTTATCCACATACAGGGTAATTCACGGTGGATGGCCTATTAGACATTAACGGAGAACTACTTAACATAGCGCTTTGAATTTTTGGTCACTTATGGCAGCTCATTTGAGTCTGCCAAAGAGACGTCTCGAATAAATAGAATCTTCTCTAAAGATCCGCGCCAACAACTATGTTGTCTCAGATGTGCGGATGACTCGTTTACCAACAACGAGGAAGAGACAGCGAAATTACTCCTAGATACACACTTCCCAGGAAGTGTACCCTTATCGTCTATCACTAGGATGGATGCTACCAGGCCAGCCTCAGAGGAGGCAGACTGGGAGGTAGCTAACCGGGTAGTTGAGAAAGGAAAAATAAAATGGGCAATCTTAACCTTTCAACCTTTTAAGTTCCCAGGATTGAATGGCATTCTTCCAGCCCTACTACCGTGGAGTCTGGAGAGGCTGCTTCCTCGCCTGGTGAGGCTGTTCAGAGGCTGTGTTGCGTTTAGATATATTCCTAGAAGCTGGAGAAAGGTCAAGGTGGTCTTCATTCCTAAACTGTGATGAAAGGACTACTCTTTGGCCAAATCATATCGCCCAATCAGTCTAACGTCCTTTTTGTTAAAGACGCTGGAAAGATTGTGCGACATTACTATCAGGGAAGGGATTGGGCAATACCATCCTCTTCACACAAACGAACATGCCTATAAACCAGGGAGGTCTACAGAGTCTACCCTACACGCTGTGGTAGGGCGGATCGAGAAATCCTTTAAGAACAATATGTCAGCTTTAGGTGTATTCATAGAATTGAAGGCGCGTTTAGTGAAACAACCTTTCAAAGTATTGATAAAGTTATGAGAGAACACGAAGTGAACAACACTTTCATGCAGTTCCAACAGTACCTACGCTGTCATAAAGTACACGTCTGTGTGGGAACCACTTCCTTATGCAGGGCGGTAGCTAAGGTCTGTCCTCAGGGTAGCGTATTGTCACCACTACTATAGAACCTAGTAGTTGACAACCTGCTACATCGTCTTAGTGGACCGGCTTCTACACCGTGGTGTATGCTGATGGCCTGGCTACTGTAGTAGTTGGCAAATATGAGCAAGTGCTGTGCAATTTAATGCCAACAGCATTAAAGCTAATTGAACGATGGTGCGTGAAAACTTCTTAACTATAAATCCAAACAAGACCTCGCTAGTCTTGTTTACCAGCAAAAGAAAATTAATGGTAACCAGATTACCATCACTTTTTCAAACATCTCTAACCCTCTGAGAGGAAGTCAAGTATTTGGGTATTATGCTAGTTATGTATCCCCCAATTTATGTCATCTTCATAGGGGATTCAGTCCTGAAACTGGTTAGACGCGTACCATCATTGTTTCCTATTCTGAACTAACCTACAGATTTCCCTGAAATTTGCAGTCTGCATCTATCACTATTTGATCTAGGTCTACATCCACCTCTTTTTTCCTATCTCTGCTTGTCATATATCCCATACTATTCCCCAAAAATGCCTTAGAACGTATTCTGCCCTCCTATTTCTCATTTTTTTTCCTAAAGATATCCTTGTTCCCTTACTGTTTCTATAACCTATTTGTTATTACCTTTGTCTGTCCATCCTCAAACATCTGAAGCACGGCATTTCAAAAGCCGCTACTGTTCTTCTGTCTGCTTTTCAGACGGCTCGTATTTCGTAGGCATACTGTCTGTGCTGTGCTCCACACATACGCTTTCAACAACTTTTTGTTCTATGTTTGTTGTCTTTCATCATAGGCGCCGTTCTTTCTTGTTAGATGCAATTCGGTCACCTTCTATCGTTTGACAATTATATACCTTATTTCTCCGACATTCAGTGGTTGCGAAGGGGGGTAAGCAGCCTGTGGCTGCCAAGTTCCCCCAACACTTGAACATTTACTGATTTAATATTTTTTCCAATATATCTTTTCGCATAGTCAACATTAGTTGCAGATATTTCACAACAAACAACTAGTTGTTTATAATAATCATCAGATTTATCTGCGCTTATTTTTCGTCATTGGGTTTCCCGTCTCAAAACTGGTTGTACATGTACCTGCACTTATTTCTTTTCTAAACTAACCTACATAGTTCCCTGAAATTCTCACACAGCAATACAGCTCGGTTCCCCTTATATTGTTTTCTAATATTATGCCCTATTTCACTGAGATTTATTGAAGGGGGTTAAGCAACCTGTGGCTGCCAAGATCGCCCAACACTTAGACATTTGCCGAAATAATAGTTTTCCAATAAATGCTTTCACGCAATTACCATAATTCAAGAATATTGCCCATCCAATGCTTGTAGTTGCTTATAATAAATATCATGTTTAAGTGCAGTTACTTTCTTCGTCATTAATTTATCCATCTTGGGACTGGTTGGATGTGTACCTCCATTGATCTCTCTTCTGAGCTAGCCTACACATTTCCCTAAAACTCCTACAGCCTACATCTTTCACTATCTGTGTGCAGTAGTCTAATCTAGGTCTACCTCTTCTTCTCTTTATTCCTATCTCTGGTTCTAGTATATTCCGCACTATTCCCTCATGCCGTAGTATGTGGCCTATCATCCTATCTCTCCTATTTTTTACCGTTTTCCACATATTTCTTTCTTCCCCTACCATTTTTAGTACCTCTTCGTTCTTAACTTTGTCTGTCCATGATATCTTTATCATACGTCTGTAGCACCACATTTCAAAGGCTTCTACCTTTTTCTTGTCCGCTACTCCCCCTGTCCAAGCTTCACAGCCATACAGTGCTGTGCTCCACACATATGTTTTGAGCAATCTTTTCCTTGTTTCTATGTTTGTGGTCTTTGAGCACAGTAGTTGCTTTTTCTTGTTAAATGTAGCACGACTTTGTGCTACTCTTTGTTTTATATCTGTTGTGCTTTTCCCATCTTGCGTTATTTGGCTTCCTAGGTAGCAGAAATCCTTAACCTCTTGTAAGTTCGTGTTACATATTTGTATTCTTGTTTTTGATTTATTTTTCCCTCCTTTGCATACTAGTACTTTAGTTTTACTTTTGTTAATTTTCATACCGTATCTCTCTGTTAGAACCGTTTCCATTTCATTGAGAGCAGCTTCTAACTCTTCCTTGCTAGATGCTAATACCGCTATATCATCTGCAAATCTAAGCATATCAATTTTTTGTCCCTGCATAGTAATTCCAAATGTCTTCCTGCATTTGACAGTATTCATTGCCTCTTCAATGTACAAGTTAAAAATTAGTGGGGATAGGGAACATCCCTGTCTCACCCCTTTCCTGATGTTTACTTCTCTACGTTCCTGCTCTAGTTCTATTACTCCTGTTTGCTCTTTGTCTAAGCTATGTACTATCCGTCTATCCCTATAACTCATTCCAATCTTTTTGAGTATTTCGAACATTTTTTTCCATTTTACATTGTCAAATGCTTTTTCCAGATCTACAAACCCTATGTACACGTTTTCCCCTTTATCTATTGTTTTCTCCCTCAGAGCTAAGATAGCCTCCCGTGTTCCCCTGTTTCGCCTAAACCCAAATTGGTCTTCTCCTAGTATTTCTTCAGCCCGTTTTTCCATTCGTCTTTGTACAATTCTAGTTAATATTTTTGATACGTGTGCTGTCAAGCTTATTGTTCGAAAATTTTCACATCTATCTGCGCCTTTCTTTTTTTGGTATAGTTACTATGATGTTATGTTTGAAATCTTTGGGTATCTCACCTGTCTCATACATATAGCTTACAAGTTGGAAGAGACGTTCTGTTACTGCTTTTACCAGCGACTTTTAGAGTCTCCGCTTGCACCTTATCTGTACCCGGCGCCTTACCATTTTTCAGACCCTTTAATGCTATTTCAAATTCATCTCTAAGTATAGGATATCCCAAGTCATCATTTTCAATGTCTGATTCCTTTTCTAATGCAGTTAGTTCTTCTCCTGCATATAAATTCCCTATATATTCTTTCCATCTACCCACTTTCTCTACATTTTCTATAATGACATTTCCTCCCGCGTCCCTTATATTTTTGCTATACGTTTCTATATCCCTAAAATTGATTCTAATTAGTTTGTATGCTTCATCTGTCTTTCCTACTTCCATCTTAGTTGGTACCTCTTTGCACTTTTCATCAATCCATTGTTCTTTAGCTTTCCTGCATTTTCGAATAATTTCGCATTTTATGGCTTGGTATCTCTGTTTTCCTGTTTCGTCTGATTTATTTTTGTATTTTCGTCTTTCTTCTATTAAATTCAGGATATCCTTTGTTATCCATGGTTTCTTATTTACTTTTTGTGTATATTCCAGAATATCTCTGGCCGCCATGTCGAGGATGGATTTAATGTTATTCCACTCTGTTTCTACTTCCTTAGTATCAGATATTTTCCCAATATCTTTGAGCAATTCATTTGACCTTTTTTCGAATCTTTCTTGAATATCTTTCTCTTTTAGTTTCTGTAGGTCCAAGTGCCTTTTTCCGTTTCTTTTTTTCAAATTTTTAAATTTAAGTGCGGCCTTCATAATTACGATGTTGTGGTCAGTGTCTATATCTGCTTCTTGGTAACTTCTACAGTCTTTTACTTGATTCCTAAACCGTTGTCTAACAAGAATGTAATCTATTTGATATCTTCCTATATCTCGTGGCATCTTCCACGTATATCGTCTTCTAGCATGATGTTGAAATAATGTGTTTGTAATGATTAAATTGTTCTTGTCGCAAAATTCTACCAGCCTATTTCCTCTGTCGTTTCTAGTGCCTAAACCAAATAAACCTACTATCGCTCCTTCCCTACCCTCACCTACCACTGCATTAAAATCCCCTGTAATTATTAAATTTTCATGTCCTTTTACGTGTCTTAATATGTCTTCGATATCTTTGTAGATCGCTTCTACCTCTTCGTCACTGTAGCTAGAGGTGGGCATATATACTTGTATTATTACTGTGTTTACCGGTTTAGATTCTAATCTAACCATGAGTAGTCTTTCATTCTTTTGTAAGTAATTTTCTACACAGTATCCTATCTTTTTCCGCATAACTATCCCCACACCCAAATTTCCTTCCTCGGCTCCTGTATGAATTACCCTGAAGTCTCCACTCCAAGAATCCCCCGCCTCTGGCCACCGAACTTCGCTAATCCCTACTATGTCTAATGATAACCTATTCATTTCGATTTTTAGGTTCTCTAGTTTACCCACTTGCTTCATAGTTCTAACATTCGACGCTCCGACTCGCAAAATGTTCCCGACTCTTATTCTTAACTTTCCGATCGCATCCTCCGAAGTAGTCCCCTCCCGGAGATCCGAATGGGGGACTATTTTAACTCTGGAATCTTTTATCCCAGAGAATGCCATCATTTTATTATAATTTAGGTACGCTGTGTACTTGGGAGATAATGTGGTGGTTTCCGGTTGCCTTCCACATTGCGGTAGTGTGTCTTAGACTGCCATACCGACCCCTATGGTCTCTGCCAATCTAAGTACCGAAAGAGCCGCTGCCCTTTTTCAGGGACCTGTCTTAGTCTGGTTCCTCACTAACGACCCTACTACTATGGTTGAACCTGTAGTTTGGCTCTTTAGCTCATTAGAACACGCAAGCCATTCCACCTATTCTAGTAATCTAGAACTTCGGCAAGGTGCAGGTCCATTCGAAATGGCCCAATTTATGTATGTATAACAAAATAGAAGTTATTAGGAAATATTAGAAATTGTTAAAGAAATTATTAAGTCAAGTGCAACAATGTAATTCAAGCATAAGGTTATTAAAATTTCAGGAGAACGCATGCAATACATTGTATTCCAGACGTTAGTGACACTGCAAGTGATAGGTCACAGACGGTTAAGAACCGTGATTACCTAGAAAGATTGTTACATTGTATAATGAATAGAATTAAGAAATAAGCAGACATGAGCTCTGCAAGTTCCCACAGAATTGTGAGGGGCAGGGACAACATAAATACCTCGGGAGCCCCAAGACCAGTCAGTCAGTCTTCAGTACTTCAGCTGTAACATTGCAGTTTGCTTAGGCTGCTCACAATATTTAACTCCAATTATAATTTAATTTTCAACTTAGAGTATTTTAAACCAGTTTGTCAAAATTCAATTGTAATTTCTGTTTAAGTAAATAAATGTTGTTACGAAGAATTGGAAAAAGTTTTTAAAAAGACGGCTCCCAAGACCCGAAACGTAACTTACTTGATAAGAAACTGAAATGGGCTAAACACTTACAAGTAAAAGTTATGAAAGCCATAAGCAAACTTTGGGGTCTTTTACCAAAGGTTGTCCTATGGCTATACACTGTAGTAGTACGACCTATGCTATGCTATGGAGCTGTTGTTTGGTGGTCCCGAACCACACAAGTTAACGCAGCTAAAGAACTTACGCACATACAAAGAGTAGCCCTTAGAAGCCATTTTGAGCCTCCCTCTGCTATACCTGCATGTGGAGGAGGTGGCTCTAAGAGCGGCACTTAGACTACGATTTAAGGAATTGTGTAACAATAAGGGGGACGGTGGGAGACATAAGGATATCTTAAAGGATGCGTTGCTAACAAATTCACTATTGCATGTCATGGTCGACTTAATTACACCCAAACTAATATTCAGGAAGCAGTATAAAGTCTGTGTGGACCTTGAAGACGTGATTCAAGCAGATACATTCATCTTCACAGGTGGATCAAAAACGAAAAAGGGTACAGGGTCAGGAACTTTTTCAGATGACCTACACCTTCACAAAAGTATAGCGCTGGGAACGCAGGCAACTGTTTTCCAAGCAGAAGTCATTGCGATCACGCAAGGTGTCAGTGTTATTTTGGAACAAGGTATTCAAAATAAAATTATACGCATATCCACAGATAGCAGGGCAGCTGTAATGGCCTTAAATAAGCAGAAGATCCTTTCAGAGGCGGTACTTCAGTGCCACCTCACTCTTAAACGGGTTTCTTACTCTAATATCCTCGAACTAGCCTGGATCAAGAGTCATTCAGGTAAATACGGTAATGAGCAGGGTAACGCCTTGGCGAGACAAGGAGCGACTCAGAGTTTTGTCGGACCTGAGCCATCGGTCTCTCTTTCGCCATCTGTGCTATTTACCATGATAAGACAGAAAACCTACCATCGCCATTGCGAGAAGTGGGCTAAGGAAACATATTGCCGACAGGCAAAAATGTTTATTAAGTCTCCTTCGACAAAAAATGGGAAACTTTGTGTTTAGATTTATACAAATTCCGCTATTCATAAATTCAAATTGTGCCGCTTAATTTTCAAGTAGTGGTAATTTTGCTTTTGAACAAGGACAGTATCGATTTGACCTGTTTAAATGCATGGTTTTTGTTTCTCTTCCCTCTCGTGAGAACACTACCGATTGAACGTTGGTGAAGTGTGGTTGTAAAAATGTAACCTAAGTTGTATTGTCTACGTAAAAATGTAAAGTGTATATAATTCGCCATTCTAAGTTACCAATTCATTATTATTTGTTTATATGAAGATTCCTTGTGTTCAATATATTACAGTTTCGCAAGAACACATTTCTTATTTTGCAGAACGAACCAGCAAGTATTTTTCAGGGGTACGAAATATCGGTTTATTTGTAATAGCCCTATGATAGTATCCTCCACTTTGCATAGGCTAGCCGAGAAAAAAACTACGACTTTTAGTAGGCGTTTTGGCTGGATACTGAAAGGAAAAGAAACACATGCACAGATTGGGTTTATCAGCGAACCCAACCTGTCCCGCAGTTGTCAATGGGATGAAGATACGGCAGAGCACATCCTGTGCACTTGCTCGGCACTCGTCAACCTCCGAGGATCCATGTTAGATGACTTCTGGCCAGACACCGCCAGAATTAGTAACACGCTCAGGACCGATATCCTCAGGTTCAATTGTAAGCTCGGATGGCTGAGCGATTGAGGACCAAGTATAAGAAAGTAGCACAATAGGCCCACATTGAGACCAAAATGCGCGTGGTTTCGCCACCCTACCAATGAAATCAATCAATCAATACCCTACCAACGAAAATTACATACTTTTGAAATTCGGTGGTGACGTGGTATGCATAATTTGTTTTGTAACAAATATAAAGATTACATAGTAAAACACTTCAATATAATAATATGAATAACCTTTGACTATTCGTAACCAGCTAGAAAAATCCCATAAAAAACATCCATCGCACATTAGGAAACAAAAAAAATACAATTTATTGTTAAGTGCTATTTGTCGTTTAACAAATTTCAAATTTTTGTGTACCCAATTCATTCGTTAGAGGACGTTAAATTATGAGGACAAATTTTCCACTTCGCATTAGAAAAAAACACACTTTTACTAACTATAATATTAAGGTATTATAAAGCACAAATCCCAATACATTTTAACGTTTTAAAACTAATCTTATGATGTGCTCTAAATTTATAGAATTGCGTAACCAGGACGTGTTGGAGGAGAGGTTCCTTGTCGTCGAACTCTATACACATTCGGTTGGAAAAAGTCAACCAGTTGAACAAATGGCTGGTCTATAAAATCAGCTGGAGCACAAATTCCAATTGCTACAACCATTGATAACAGCAACACGAACACCTACAAAAAATTCAATTATCTTATAGGAATTTTAATTTTTAAACTTTTGAAAGCTTGTTTTTACAACGGACGGCACGGAAAACCTCGAAGCACTCGGGCTCGTACTGGTCACTCGAGTTGGGTTGAGTTTCTGCGAGTCGCGTCATACCTATGACGATTGGTTTGTCAAATCTTGAATAACACCGAGTGAGACTTATCAGTCTAACTATTTGCCAACATTTGTAGAAAGGTCAAGCTACCTCAGGCAACAACGAGTTTAGACGTTCTCATAACGCGAGTACGACATTCAGATTCAGACCAACCTCACCAATTCACACGCCGCGAGAACATGAAGTAAAAATATCAAACAGTTAATAAAATTAAACGTTTCCAAGTTTAAATGAAATAGTAAACTTTTGTTTAATTTTAAAAATATACTTACAATAATCTGTCTCATCGTTTCTGAATTAATTAGAATGTTAGGAGAAGAATTTTATAACTGTTTCGGCCGTTTGCAAGTGGGTTTGTGTTATACTGCGATTCAAACTACCCAGTTCTTTCACTTTTATGTACAACTGTTATCATTTTGTACTCTAAATTTAATAAGAGAAGGGAAGCCGTAATTCATTATTCCAAATTAAGATAACTTGAGGCGTATTTTTCTTCCAATGATTAACCTTTATAATTACTAGGTACCTATAAATACATTTTAATGAGGTTCGTTATTAAACTATTAATTTTTAAAGTGGTTTATAACTACAGCATAAAATTTGAAATACTCGATGATATAGAGGTAATTATGACGGTAATGTATGTTCTTCTACACAAAAACAAATCCATTTAACTATTACTTCTTAATGTCGTAGTTCAAGGAGAAAAAATTCAAACGTTGAGGTACGAGGATATTGACACAAATTGTTATTTATGTTGTATCCTTGCTGATGAAGGACAATTAAATCATACTCATGTAAGACATTTTTTTCTGAACGGATGTAATCTTTATTATTTTATTATATTCATTACATTAGAGACAGATATAACCTTAAACCTATATTAGGAGAGAAAATGTAAGCTAATACCAAATTATTTTAACGCAAAAATAAACTTAACCTATCCTAAATTTGTTAAATATTAATCATAATAGTTCTTTAATTAAAATATCGGCAGGCTGGTTTCCATATCAAAGTACACTAACTTCAAAATTCCATTTTTGGCATACCCACAAACAAAATTACTTATTGGGTTCCTAATTAACGTTAAACAATTGTCTTCAAAATAAGTGATAGTTTCAAACTTAATATCTAAATCAGGAAACAATTTTCTTAACCAAATTCCATCACAGACATTACATGTGATTTTCCAATGCTCCACCCGAAGGTACTACACTGGCCAGAAAGCGTTTTTTTTTTTACCTAGAAAATTTTGAATTTTGCCGGACCTTTGCTGTTCCAAGCAAGGTAGGAATCTTTAACGTGCGTGACAACACTCACACACGGGACCTCCATTTCACCTCTCATCCGAACGAGGGTGTATTTTTGTGAAAAATGCTCGCCTCACATTTTTCAAGCGGACCGTGTCGGGATTCGAACCCGGGACCTAGGGCGTAGTAGTCACACACATACCACTACGCCACGGAGCCGCCTCCATCACAGACAACCGTACAAAGTGTTATCAATTCTACATCGGTTGCAGATAATGATCCACAGGACTACATTTTAATGGCCCAACCTAAGGCATTGACAAATACTTGTTACGGTTTTCCGTGTGGATAAGAAAAAAATTAACGCACACAACGAAAATAGGTCGCACCGAGTAGCACAACAAAAAAGTCGTGCTAGCTAAAAAGTCGTAGAGTAGGATGAGGTCACAAAAAAGAAGAAAAGCTCAAAACAAAAAATTTATTAACTACGCCTTTAAAAACATGTTATAAAAAGGAAAACCAACTCGTGGAGAAAATAACATTCATCCAACATATCCTGGAATATTTTCACATTATAAAAGTTTTCGCAAAAATAATTAGTACACTCCTTAGTCACCTCAGCCTAATTTATAACCTCAATTCTATTATTCACATAAAACAAAAATTAAAAAATAAATATATATATATATATATTTATATATATTATAGTGGTTTTAAAAGATCAAAAGTAAATATAAAAAAAACAATTTCAAAACACCGTGCATAACGGAACAACCAGAAATTACGTGCGAAAGTAATATTAGTTAATTCATTTTTAAGTATCAGGTATTAACGAAATTTTATAAATAATTAATGAAAATTAAGTAGGTTTGCAAAGAAATTAAATGGTAGAAGCCAATGCCATTAATTTATTAAATCATTTGAATTTAATTGAACTATTAATGATGTATAATATGCATAAAAGCGTTTAAAAAACCCAATAATACCAAGGTGAGACGCATTGCTAACGTAAAAATATATCAGTAGGGTTGAAATACGTGGAAAATCCAACTCGTAGAAGTGTTATTTAAAATGTTACGATTGAACACCTGCGTATTTTCTAAATGTCAAGTTCTATTTAAATTTTGTAGATAGCAAACGGTTACAGAGAATGTCGGCTAAACCGTCGCTTACATTCGCGGGAAATGCTAATGAGGGGTTATTTAACTCACGTAGAAAGTCCACGTGTGGTAGACAGCGCACAACCAAGAATATTGATTTTCTACCACTCAAGCAAGCTTAGAAAAAGACGTAGAAAACGTATAAGCATGAGACCAAGATAGTATAGGAGGGATTTGAGAAACGTCATTAGGTCTACAATTGGACGATATGTCTAGTTTGACTTGATATAAACACGAGAATAGTGTAGCGTGATTTTCTTGAAATATTATAACGAGGTACTGAAATTCGCGGATTTGAAAGTCGGGATGAGTGCAAAATTGTGGGAATGTGTTGTTGTGGGCAGGGGATTTCGGAAAAATGTGGCCAGGAGAGGTTACATTGGAAAGATATAAATACTCTAGAGAGCTAGCACTCGCTTTCTTCTCTTTTAACTTCGTGCGCTTATTATTTCGATCGTCCCAAAAGCACGTATGAAAGTTAAAACGAGTTGTAAGTATTATCAAATCATTTAAATTGTATTGCTTAGTGGTAGTCTCTTAATTAAATTAAAACGCAGTTAGTGTGCCGAGATTACTTATTTTAATTGAGGTATCACCTATAATTTTTAATCAACTCGTGTCGGGACATTAAGTAACGTAGATTACTGTGAAAGAAGTATAATTGAAATGAAATTTGGAATTTGGTTACACCGAGAAGGCGACGTTGGCGGATCAACTTATATGGAGTTCGTCTAGTAATAGCGAGAAACAACCTGCCGACCAGATAGAAAAATACATGGCATCATCTACAGAGCGGAGATCTTCTAAAAATTTCCAGGTAACGATTTAAAATTGTGATTCTTATAAACTGTAAATATTGGGGTGGCGTATGAGAGTGTTTTTCAAGGTAGTGTGAATTATTTACGTATTGAACAGAATATGTGTAAATAACATTATTACAGTATTCAACAAGAAATTGAAGGTGTCTAGAAAGTTTTTAAACGTTCCATAAGAACGTGAAATTTTGTGAAGAGTACATGGCTTTGTTTTTTTTTATTTTAAGAGTATGCAAAGTAGAAGGGCATACATTATGCAGAATTAGTTGGGTTATTATGAGCTCACCATACCCCACTGTTTACTTAGATTATTAAAATAAATAATAAATTATAAAGAAGGAATTTTAGAGAAGGTATTATTCAAGGTCCATTTACTACGAGTACATTTTATGTGTTTGATGATTTTAAAATTAAATACAGGACATTACAAAATAAGATTTACTGAAGTGCAACGTGAACAATAAAATATGGACAATATTGAATTGCATATGTAAATAGGAATAAATAAAAGATTGTATGTTTGTTGTATTTTGTGGTTTTATTGGGAGTGTGCGTGAATGACAGAATATGAGAGTGAATATAGATATCCAAAAGGAGGTCCAAATGAGCTAGCCGGAAGCAGTTGAAGAAGGCCATTCAACCGAGGAAGAGAGGAAAACGGGTAAGAAATATTTTTTTGTATTATTTAATTTTTGAATTTTCGAGTTTTGAAAATTTTATAAAATTTTCGAAAATATTTTTGGTGGTGAGGATCTTACCCGAGTACCACGGCATAATTTTGGCGACCCAAAAGTGAGGCTCGAATTCCAGATAAAATTTTTGTGATTTTATTCCAGGAAATTGGCGATCTGAGAGAGTTTCAGTTTTTTTTTTGTATAAATATAAGAGTATTTTGAGAGTGTGTGTGTGATTTGAACGTATGCAGAGAAAGGAGTGGTTAAGAAGTCAAGGAGTGGAAATTGGAAGTGACGATAGTGCCTTGTGTGATAAAAATTCGAAAATGGAAGAAGCTGGAGGTAGTAGGGATCAGTCGAAGACGGAATCGGGAGAAGCTGGAAATGAATTAATTTTGAGAATGTTAGAGAGGATGAATGAAGAATCTAACAGAACATTAGAGGAAATGAGATTAAGCAAGGAAGAATCAAACAATAAATTTGAAGAGATTAGAGAAATGAGTGCGGTATCGAACAAAAAGTTTGAGCAAATTAGTCTGAAAATCGATAATTCAACGAGGGAATTTTCGGAATTTAAAAATAGCTTGACGGTAAAAACGGGGGAAGTTGAAAATAGGGTTGATAAAAATGCGCGTGATATTAGAGGGTTAAATTTGGAAACGGGACAATTAAGGACTGATGTAAGGATTTTCTGTGAGGAAGAGATTAATGTGAAAATGACTGAGGTAACGGACTCGTGTAAGGGTCAGTTAGGTCGGGTAGAGAGACAAGTGACCGGGATTAAGCATAATGTAACGACTTTAATGGGGGATGCTCCAAGGTTTGTAACAGGTAATGTTTCTTTAGAGCAGCAAATGAAACTTTATGGGGATAGTAGAGTTAACCCGCAAATATTTATTAATAACGTTAGAGGGTTAATAAATAATGTATACGATGAACAGGCAAAATTAAATATTGTAAAAGCTTTACCAAAAGACCATGCAGAAGCTTGGTATAATTTGATAGGACAGGAAATTGACACCTACACGGACTTTGAAAACAGATTTTTAAAGCACTATTGGAGTGACCACAGACAAGACCAGGTACAAGACGACTTAATCACGGGGAAATTTAAGGGAGAATTTTCAGGAAGTAGGGAGCAATATGTTATACGAAAGTATAGCATAGCAAAGCAACTGAACCCACCACTGACGGACCGACAAATTATTAAATATTTATCGCGACACTTCGAGGTACAGGTAAGACAACACGTTGCACTACAGAACATAGTGGACAGAGAAATGTTTTTGGAATACCTGCAGAGGTACGACGACGTAAATAGTGGACGACCTCGGGAACATAAGGAAAGACAAATCAACACGGTTAGGTTCAACAATAGACGGGAAAACTACGCTAGACGGGGGAATAGTTATGGATACCAGCGACTGAATTGGGAACAGCGACGGCCATACTTTAGAAGTAACAGTTTAGGAAGGGGACCTACACCGAGACCGGGACCTACAAGACAAAACAGTTCACAGGACATAAGGGGGACTGCTAATACAAACACGGAACGAGTGGAAACGCCTAGAACATACGCTGAGGTGACGGCTAGACCAGGACCGAGTAGGGAAAACAGACCTGGACAGGATTTTTAAAGACGGACAAACCACTAGACATCACTGTGCACAAGTATGAACATCCGAAGGAATTTTTAAAAATTGAAGAAGAAATTGAGCCAGAAATAGTAGAAAAATTTTGTTTGCACATAATTGAAATTAAAATTTTTGAGAAAAATTTAGGAGCTTTATTAGATTCAGGAGCTGAGGCGAGTTTGCTATCGGAGGAATTCGTCAATGAAATTAAAAATAAAGTGTGTGATAGGATAATGCCAATAAAAAGAAGTCACCTAGTTGTGCCGAATAAAAAACGATTTGCTGTTGTAAATAGCGTAGTTATTTTGAAAGTAGAGTTAGGTTCAGTAAGCTGTGAACAAGAATTTATAATTGTACCTGGGTTAAAGTTTAAAGGGATATTGGGGGTCGATTGCATGATGAAGTTAGGGGTTATAATAGATATGGAGAGGAATATAGTTAGAATTAGGGATAGGATATTGCCCTGGAAGGCAAGTAATGATGTCACGGAAGATGACATGGGGTTATCTATAAATAGTATAGAGGGAGATGATGAAGAAGTGAGAAAGATCAACTCAGGGGAATATAGTGAGGAAAAGTTAGATGAGGTACAAGTAATAGTGAAAGAAGAAGCTGAACAAGTAGAGGTAGAGTCAGGCGCAGCGTTAATAGTGGATAACGAGTCAGAATTAAGAAAGATAGAAGTAAGAATAGCGTTATGTGACACACAAGAGGTAAATATAGGCATAAGTGAGTTAAGGGGCAAAGATAATTTTGATAATTTGAATTTGAATTTAAATGATTTTTATAAAATGAATATTGTACATGAAGGGTTTAGAAGAGATGAAAAGTTTTGTATAGAGGGGAAAGATAAAGATGTTGAAGTAGTATCGGTTGGTTTGTCCACAGAAAAAGAAAATATAATAAATGAGAAACAGACAAGTATAGGGACTGAAGAAGAAATATTTAAGAGTCAGGATAATAGAGATAAATTTATTTATGTGAAATAACAAGGATGATAAGTATAGAAATAGAAGGAGGAGAAATAGGGATGAAGAGTATTAGGATGGTTAGAAGAAAGACTTGGAGGGTCAAGAAAAGAGTTAGATTTAAATAATAAGATGAAGTGGGACGACAAAAAGATAGAGATAGTTGAATTTTAATATAGATAGAGAATAGAGAGATAGAGATAGGTGTATATAGAAAAGTAGAAATAGAAGTAGGATAAATATGGATAGATGTATATAGAAAAGTAGAGATAGGTGTATAATAGAGTAAAATTTAAATAGATAGGGATAGAAATAGGTGTATATAGAAGATTAGGTACAGGATAAATATGGGAGATAGTTAGATATAGGTATAGAATTAGGTAGGTTGAGTTAGGATAAGAATAGATAGTGATAATAGGTGAGGTTAAAAGTTATGAAGACTAAAAATAAAGACAAAAGTACAAAAAGATGTACATAAAGAGTCAATAAAGGACTAAAGGGGGAAATAAAAGAAGAAAACAATAAAATAAGAGGGTGAAGAGCTAATAATAGATAAAAATAGTTAGGTAAAAGATAGTGGTAAGTGTGAATAGGTAATGATAAATAAAGATAGATGTAGATAGATAGAAATAAGTAGAGATAGATGTAGAAATAGATAGAAATAGGTAGATAAGTAGTGATAGGTTGGATAAATAGGTATAGGTAGTGTTAGGTGAGTAGATAGGTGTATAGAAATAGCAGATAAAATTAAAATAGAATGTAGGTATTTAAATTCAGAAAAACCGGGGCTGTTTTTTCTTAAAATTGAAATAGGGGGATTATATAGTGGTTTTAAAAGATCAAAAATAAATATAAAAGAAACAATTTGAAAACACCCTGTATAACGGAACAACCAGAAATTACGTGCGAAAGTTATATTAGTTAATTCATCTTTAAGTATCAGGTATTAACAAAATTTTATAAATAATTATTGAAAATTAAGTAGGTTTGCAAAAAAATTAAATGGTAGAAGCCAATGCCATTAATTTATTAATTAATTTGAATTTAATTGAACTATTATTGATGTATAATATGCATAAAAGCGTTTAAAAAACCCAATAATACCAAGGTGAGACGCATTGCTAACGTAAAAATATATCAGTAGGGTTGAAATACGTGGAAAATCCAACTCGTAGAAGTGTTATTTAAAATGTTACGATTGAACACCTGCGTATTTTCTAAATGTCAAGTTCTACTTAAATTTTGTAGATAGCAAACGGTTACAGAGAATGTCGGATAAACCGTCGCTTATATTCGCGGGAAATGCTAATGAGGGGTTATTTAACTCACGTAGAAAGTCCACGTGTGGTAGACAGCGCACAAACAAGAATATTGATTTTCTACCACTCAAGCAAGGTTAGAAAAAGACGTAGAAAACGTATAAGCATGAGACCAAGATAGTATAGGAGGGATTTGAGAAACGTCATTAGGTCTACGATTGGACGATATGTTTAGTTTGACTTGATATAAACACGAGGATAGTGTAGCGGGATTTTCTTGAAATATTATAACGAGGTACTGAAATTCGCGGATTTGAAAATCGGGGTGAGTGCAAAATTGTGGAAATGTGTTGTTGTGAGCAGGGGATTTTGGAAAAATGTGGCCAGGAGAGGTTACATTGGAAAGATATAAATACTCTAAAGAGCTAACACTCGCTCTCTTCTCTTTTAACTTCGTGCGCTTATTATTTTGATCGTCCCAAAAGCACGTATGAAAGTTAACACGAGTTGTAAGTATTATCAAATCATTTAAATTATATTGCTTAGTGGTAGCCTCTTAATTAAATTAAAACGCAGTTAGTGTGCCGAGATTACTTATTTTAATTGAGGTGTCACCTATAATTTTTAATCAACTCGTGTCGGAACATTAAGTAACTTAAATTACTGTGAAAGAAGTATAATTGAAATGAAATTTGGGATTTGGTTACACCGAGTAGGCGACCTTGGCGGATCAACTTGGATGGAGTTCGTCTAGTAATAGCGAGAAACGACCTGCAGACCAGGGAGAAAAATACATGGTATCATCTACAGAGCGAAGATCTTCTAAGAAATTTCCAGGTAACGATTTAAAATTGTGATTCCTATAAACTGTAAATATTGGGGTGGCGTATGAGAGTGTTTTTCAAGGTAGTGTGAATTATTTACGTATTGAACAGAATATGTGTAAATAACTTTATTACGGTATTCAACTAGAAATTGAAGGTGTCTAGAAAGCTTTTAAACGTTCCATCAGAACGTGAAATTTTTGTGAAGAGTACATGGCTTTGTTTTTTTAATTTTAAGAGTATGCAAAGTAGACGGGCATACATTATGCAGAACTAGTTGGGTTATTATGAGCTCACCATACCCTACTGTTTACTTAGATTATTAAAATAAATAAATAAATTATAAAGAGTGAATTTTAGAGAAGGTATTATTCAAGGTCCATTTACTCCGAGTACATTTTATGTGTTTGATGATTTTAAAATTAAATACAGGACATTACAAAATAAGATTTACTGAAGTGCAACGTGAACAATAAAATATGGACAATATTGAATTGCATTTGTAAATAGGAATAAATAAAAGATTGTATGTTTGTTGTATTTTGTGGTTTTATTGGGAGTGTGCGTGAATGACAGAATATGAGAGTGAATATAGATATCCAAAAGGAAGTCCAAATGAGCTAGCCGGAAGCAGTTGAAGAAGGCCATTCAACCGAGGAAGAGAGGAAAACGGGTAAGAAATATTTTTTTGTATTATTTAATTTTTGAATTTTCGAGTTTTCAAAATTTTATAAAATTTTCGTAAATATTTTTGTTTGTGAGGATCTTACCCGAGTACCACGGCAATATATACATTGCTAGGTTAATAAGATCATTTAGGGGTAGTTAGGACCAATAGTGTAGCGCAGTTCATTTAAATTACATGACATTTCTACGAAGAAAATAAGAGATACAACGATTAGGCAAGAAAGTAAATGACAACGCCCTGTATATAAACTATAGTCATAATTAATTTAAGAAATGAAAGGTTTCTTAGAAGATTTAATTAAATAAATAACTTGGCAAGTCATAAAACGACGTGAACGGAAGCTGCAACACAATATGCAAGAATAATGCATCATCATAATACTAAGAATTCCGTTGAACAAGCAGGTTTTAAAATGCGTAAGATAGAAAACACATGTAATTTAATACATACATTATATTAAGAATACGTGACCAGAAAGGAAAAATTCAACACCTGATAAATTCGAAATAAACATGGTATGGTGATAAAAGCAAAGTTCATCAAATTTATTGTACAAACAATAATTTACGTGACCAAGAAATGTGAAAATCTAAGAGAACGAATGCATTAACTTGAAGTAGTACATGCCAAAAGTAGCGCATCAATTTCGTGTAGACAGCAAAATTCCATAGAAATACCAAAAACCTTGTATGTAGGAATCACGTACAATAGCGTAATCGTTGAACTATGTGCTTGTCAATAGATAAGCGATCTTTTTAAATACGACCGGATTTGTAAATAAATCAGTTCAACATGAATTGAGGCATAGTCCATATCACCTAAAAGAAAGTATTTACGTGAAAGAATTAGAAGTGATTTTTATAAGTAATAAATTGTACAATAGTGATAGTGCAAAATTGAATGGGGTTCGTCGTTTTAATCCTTAAAAAAAAGTAAGTAACAAAAAGTTGTTTTAAATTAAATTCTAATTTAACATTAACAAAAGGACTGTGAATAATTACTGGATCCGATATGGAAATTTAATAAATATTTAACTCAATTGTTAATCACTGGATTTGACCAGGAAGTCTACCAAAGCCGCTAAAATAATTTAAAGAATTAATTAAGAAAAGCTGTACACACCATATCTAAATTTGACGTTGGGACTATATAAATCAATAAGCTGAATACGGGAGCAGTTGGAACGGGAACTGGTTTGAGCTGGAAACAACAGGTTAACCAATCTGAATGTTTTGTTGTAATTTTATTTGTAAATATTTCCTTGTACTTTTAATTTGAATAATTTAAAAATTATTTTCATGAAAACTTTATGGAGAGTCAACAAAGATAGTTTTTAGTACACGTTATAAATTACGTAAATATTGAAGGAAGTTTAATGAACATTCATGGGGCTTCAGATAATAATAATGAGCGTGATTTTTGCTGGATTTTTGTTTAATATTGTGAATGATAATTATTGAAATAATTTAATTCAATTATTAAAAGGAAGTTCTTTCCAAAGATTTATTAAACGTTTTGTACATTGTAAATATTTTGAAAATATTATAGTAATTGTGCTTAATGGTGTTTCGGCTTAACGAAACAGGAAGTCGTATTGTTACAAGCTCTGTGCGAGGTTAAAACTGAGCTAGCCGAGATATTCAAAATGAAATTAAAAATTAAAAATTGACAAAAAGAAAATTTTAATCTTTTTATTTCACAAAAAGGGACACCGGATTACTGCAACCATATCATAACAGTATATATATATATATTGCTGTGTTAATAAGGTCAATTAGGGGTAGTAAGGACCCTAATATACGGCACGTCAATAAAACAACATGAGGGCGCCGAAAACCAAACACTTCTACGAAGAAAATAAGAATTAATAAGATTAGGCAGGAAAGTTATAGACAGCACCCTGTATATAAGCAGTAGTCACAATTAATTTAAGAAACAATAAATACTTTAGAAGATTTGATTAAAGAAACGATTTGGCAAGTCATAAGATGACAGGAGCAATAGTTGAAACGCAATACGCATCAATAATGCATCGTCATCACACTAAGAAGCTCAATTAAACAAGTGGTTTTAATAATGCGTAATACAAAACGCATGGAATTTAATATATAAATTATATTTTGTGTACGTGACTTGAAAGGAAAAGACAACACCTGATAGCATAACCAATAAACACGGCATGGTCTCAAAAGCAAAGTTCAACAAATTTTACTTGTACAAACAATAATTTACGTAAGCTTTAAAACCAGAAATCTTATAGAAACTATATATTAACTCAAAGTGCTACGTGAGGAAAGACGTATAGAATAGGAAAAACCACAGAAATACCCAATATACGGTATTAAAGGATCACGTAGACAGCGAAATAAAAGAACTATACGCTTGTCAATGGATAAACAATTCATTTAAATAGAACCCGATTTGTAAACAAATCAGGTCATCATGAGTCCACGACGCTTAAGTGAAAATATTCACGTGACAAGTATTTAAAGTGATTTTATAAATAATTAATTGTACGATGGTGATAGTGAATAATTAAATTTTGGTTTCGTCGTTTGATCCTGAAAAGCGTAAGTAACTAAAAGGTGGTTTAATTTTAATATCAACATTAACAAAAGGACTCTAAAAAACTCCGAGGAAACCTGAAGAAATAATTATAAGGACTTTGATGAAATAGTAAATTACTAGATCCAATGTGGAAAATTTTAAAAGTATTTAACTCAAGTATTAAATGCTGTAATTAATTAGAGGATGCTACAAATGCAGGCTATATCAAAAGCAGATTTGGTTTCAATGTTGGGACGATACTAAATCAGTAAGCGGAAGTTGGTAGAGCAGTTGGTGCAGGTGTTGGTTCAAAGGGAAGATTACAGGTTAGCAATCTGTATATGTTTGTTGTGAAGTTATTTATGAACATTTATTTGGGGATCTTTATTAATTTGAATATTTTCAAAATTTGCTTACATATACTTGATGTGAAAGTCAACAAAAATCGTTTGGTACACGTTACAAATTACGTATACATTACAGGAAGTTTAATGAACGTTCAGAGGGCTTTTCATAATAAATAATAAGGGAGATTTTTGATAACTTTTTAATTAACTTTTCGAGATGATGATTATTGAAGTTATTTAATTCAATTATTAAAAAGGAATTCATATTTAGATAGTGTTTAAACATTTCATAAATTGTAAATATTGAGAACATTATAATAATTTTGCTTAATGGAGTTTTTGGTTTAAAAAGAAACAGGAAGTAAAGGTAGAAGGTTAAAAATATACAAATTTTATTGTCGTATTTTTGCAAGCCCCTGCGTGGTAAAAGCTGAGCTAACCGAGGGCAATTCAAAATTAAAAATCAAAATCTGCCAAGGAGTAAATTTTAACATATAAATTTCACAAAAAGAGGGCACCGGGTTATTGCAACTATATCACAACAAAGATAATTGGCGACCCGAAGTTGGGACTAGACCAAAACATTATTACGGAGAAAAGGCTAGATCAAAAATATAACACCGAAAAAGTAAAATTGTCGCCACCAAAGTGCGACTGAACAAAAATAGCACTTCGAAAGTTATATGTCGACCCGAACGTGAGGTTAGATCAAAATAAATTAAAGGAAACGAAAGCGAGGATTTTATGTAGGATTTAAAAATAATTGTAAAGTATTAATTACAAATGGATAAAAGAAAGAGGAAAATGAGAGAGGCATTAAGGGATCAAGGAGTAGAAATAGGTTCACAAGAAAGTGTGATCTTACATGACACATCAATGGAAGCTGCAAGAAAAATGTTGGAGAGGAGTCATAGTGAAGAACATCGGTCCACCCAAGATGTAAAAATCATAGAAATACTTATGGCACAAAATGATAAGATGAAGAAAAATGAACAGACCATGAAAAACATGATGGAAAAAATGAACAAGCCATGATGGAAGACTGAACAGATTATGAAAAGCATACATGATTTTGAGAAAAATTTGGATAAATTGTGGGAAAATTTAAGTTCTAGAAAAGAGATTAAGCAACGATCTAAGGGAAACAAATCAGAGAATGGAAGAGATCCGATTCCAGACACAAAATAAGGTAATAAATCTCATGGAGGACATAGACTGCGTGAGAGAAGAAGTTATTAAAGTTCGATCCATGCAGGAGGCCAATGAGAGAGAAACAAGCGAAAGAATTATGGATTAGAGGAAAAAGTACAGGACATAGAGAGAAACTATGGAACGGAGATTAGAAGAATAAACAAAAAAAATTGAGGATGTCAAAAATAAGGTAACAAATTTTAACTGGAATAGGATGACGTTTCATCAAGAACCCTTAAGACAGAATTACACCAATGTGACATTAGATCAATATTCGAAATTTTCGGGAAATGATAAGCTTAATCCAAAGCTATTCTTAAAAGACGTGAAAACATTAACACAGGGCATAATGGATGAGCAGTACAAATTAAGCTTGGTAAAAGCAACAATAAAAAAACTTGCAGAAACGTGGTTTGAGTTGATCCAAGATAAATTGGCAACATTAGAAGATTTTGAGAATAAGTTTTTAATACAATTTTGGTGGATACCCAACAATATAAGCTGAGAAATGATTTAATTATGGGAAGACATAATAAACATCTAGGTATAACCAGGGAACAATACGCAACTAAGAAATTTAGTATAGCAAAACAGTTGGATCCTCCGTTGGAAGAAAAGCAAATCATTAAGTATCTTGCAGGACATTTTGAAGCAGAGGTGAGGCAGTATATCGCTCTACAAAACATCATGGATCGGGACATATTCTTAGAATACCTACGACGATACGATGACATGGAAATTGATTGTAGAGAAGAAGGTGGCAGGTTAATCCAACAGGTAAAACCAGAAAGAATGCCAAGAAGTATGCCTATTAACAGAAATCAACATGAGAGAACAAATCACAATTACAGAAGAAATTTTAAGGACAACTACAACGTTAATTCGGGAAGTAATTGGAATAGGGGAAACCGACCATGGCAGGAACAAAACAGATCGAAATAGGAATGGTAACAGGAGTCAAACGAATCAAGGACATGAGGAAGGAATAATGAAATCGAGGAGGATCAATGGTACCTATGCTGAATTTGTAACGGGCATTTTTAATAGTTTAACCTTTTCCGCTTTACCAAATTTGTAAATACATTTCTGCAACTACTATCTTATACCTCACCTGAAGGTACTTGAATCACCGCACTGCGCACTTGCCCATCCGCGCCTTTAATCACATCAATTACTCTGCCTTTTCGCCATAAATTGCGATGGCAGTTTTCATCGCATATAATAACAATGTTTCCAATAGCGACAGGTTTTACGGAAACGTGCCACTTTGAACGCCGGGTGAGTGTAGGAACATACTCTTTGACCCACCTTTTCCAAAATGTTTGCGCTATGTGCTGTGAGACTCGGTAACCTTTCCTAGATATAAGACAACTTGCATCGCATTCGCCTAGAGGTTTTAAACCATTAGAACATCCTAGTAAAAAGTGGTTTGGAGTAAGCGCCTCATCATTCTCTTTGGATAATGGTATATATGTCAGCGGTCTAGTATTTATAATATTTTCGACTTCTATGAACACAGCATGTAAAAGCTCATCACTGGGGTTGCGTTGCTTTGGCATAACTTCAAGAAGATTGGATTTCACCGATCGCACCAGCCTTTCCCAAGTTCCGCCCATATGAGGCGAAGCAGGCGGTATGAAACTCCATTTCACATCAGCGAAACTTTCTTGAAGTTTGTCTGTGTTTAATTTCTTAAGTTCTTCAGCTAAAAGCTTACTAGCACCCCTAAAATTAGTGCCATTGTCACTAAAAATTTCAATAGGCATGCCACGCCGACCAACAAAACATCGTAATGCTAAAATACAGGAATCTGTGGTAAGACTATGGGCAACTTTTAGGTGTATGGCTCGTACAGTCATGCAGGTAAACAGAACTCCCCATCGCTTTTCAACGCGTCGTCCAATCGCTGCATGAAAGGGACCAAGGTAGTCGACTCCGACATAAGCGAAAGGGCGTACGTATGGCATTAAACGGGCCTTTGGTAAATTTCCCATTAACGGCGGATTTGGAGCTGCCTTTTTTATTTTGCAGTGCGCACAGTTTTTTCTAATTTTAGCAAAAACTGTACGCAGCTTCAAGATAAAGTACAGTTGGCGTAACTCGTTGATAACGGTCTCGTGATTCTGGTGTTTAAAGAGTTGGTGGTAGTATATTATCAATCGTCTAGTAACACCATGATCAGTGAGTATTACAGGATGTTTATTTTTCCATTCAAACCCTTCGAAAGCATCACCTATGCGTCCCTTTACTCTTAACACTCCATGTTCGTCCATGAACGGTGAAAGCGAGTATAACCGACTGCTTTTATTTAAAACTGCGGAGTGGTTTCGGTTTAAAAGTGTGTACTCTTCTGAAAAGCAGTCATGTTGACACCTTTTGATTAGGTCGTTTTCTGCCATTCTTTTTTCCGTTAGTGTTAGTTTTCCGTTTTGTACAGCAGCTCCCTTTGTTCTGTTTAACAGGATGAAAACATATCTTCGTACGAAGGCTTGAGCTCGAATAAGAGAAATCCAACTTGAAATGTTGTCAGGGTTAGCGGTTACTACTTTAGACGATTCGGTCCTTGTTACATTAATACGGAGCTCAGGATCAGGTTCACTATTTTTCGAAAGGTACCTTCAGGCCAAGAAAACACACTGTTTTTTAAGAACGAGGGTCCCGCAAACCATCTACAAGTCTTGTCTATCTTCGGCGGACTTTTCCATTTAGTAGCATCATCGGCAACGTTTAATTCAGTTGGTAACCACCGCCATTCTTCGACATCACTCTTTTCTAAGATCTCGCCAATTCTCAAACTAACAAACTGCTTGTAACTTCTAGCGTCAGATTTAATCCAACTCAAGACGTTACTGGAGTCCGTCCAAAATACTCGTCGGCAAATGTTAAATGAATGTGCTTTTATTATTGATTGGGCCAGGCGACAACCTAATACCGCGGCTTGCAATTCAAGCCTTGGGATAGACAAGGGTTTCTGGGGAGCCACTTTAGTTTTTGAGCCAACTAGCGCCACATCAATTGCGCTTTCAGTTAGAATACGAAAATATGCTACCGCTGCGTAAGCATTTTCACTAGCATCTACCAGTACGTGCAATTCAATACTAAATGAACCATTCATTGCCGAATAACATCGAGGAATTTTTACCGTTTCAATAGTTATTAAAACTTTTATCCACATTGTCCACATTGCATACTGTTCATCCGTAATTTTATCATCCCAATTAATTCCATACCGCCAAATATTTTGAAGTAGAATTTTGATATACACGAGAAAAAATGATATAAATCCTAAGGGATCGTAAATCAGCATAAGCGTCCTCAAAACTTCTCTTTTTGTAGGTTTTCTTTGGCCCTGCAAGATTTCAACCCCAATTCGTTTTGTGTTTAACAGGAAAGAGAAAAAATCATCTTTTGAGTTCCACCATAATCCCAGAACCTTATCGGGTGAAGATTCAACGTCGGTTATAATTTTCTGAACACGACTGGGTGTATCGCCAATTGCTTCAAGTACCCAGTCAGAATTTGAAAGCCAATTTCTAATGTGAAATCCTCCTGATGCATGTATATGTATCACTGTTCGTGCAAGCTCAATCATCTCGTCCTCGGTGTTAGTACTGTCAAGCCAATCATCAACATAGTGATTTTGTTGAATGGCGTACACCGCTCGAGGATAAATGGAAGCAAATGTTTCTGCATTCTTATTTTTTACGAATTGCGCCGAACTCGGCGAACAAGTTGCCCCAAATGTCATCGCTTTCATAATGTATACCTCTGGTTTGACAGTCATCTTCCCGTTCCTCCATAAAAACCTCTACACATGTTGGTCGGGCTCAATTATGCGAACTTGGTGAAACATTTCAGCTATATCTCCACATATTGCTATTTTGTGTTGCCTGAATCGGTACAGGAATGCATATTTTGTTGGTTACCTACCTTGTTTTCTTGTTTGTTTATAGCTGATAGGTGAAGACATGAGTGGTGCCTAAGAATGCAGTTATCAACGCCACACTGTTTTTTAGACCAACAGTATTTTGGATTGTGCTTTTTTAGACACTTACAACATAACTTATTAGTGTCAACGTATTCTTTGCGGTCGTTTGGAGAAAGGCTAAGGAACTTTTCACAACTTTCGAGTTTATGGACCGACGACCCACAGAAATAACAAAGAGTGTTGTTAAATTTCAATGACTGCGACGCCTTTCCTTTTTTAGCGGCTGTTATGTTTGATAATGAATGATGGTAACCTTGAAAATTAACTTTTACATTTCCCCTTGTAGTAGATGTTGCTTTACAAGCCCCTTTAGCCAAATTCATTAACCATCCACTAAAGGTTTTTAAGCTTGTTTCGTTTTCAAACTCAAGGAACCAATTTAGTTTGTGATACGAGGGCAATTTTTCGGCCAACTCCTGTAAAAGAAGGGGATTCTGTAGATATCTACCTAAATCAGTTGCTTCTACCATTGCGCAGAAATTCTGGACTTCGATGGCATAATAAACTAAATGGTCAAGCTGGTCCGCTTTGATTGGAGGGATTGACTTTATTTTTCTTTGTAACTCCATAAGGATGGCTTTTGGTTGACCATATATCATCTCAAGAGTTTCGATCGCTTTAGGCACCGTTTCCGGGTTGATCAAAACTCCACGTACCTTATCAAGAGCGGAACCCTTTAAGGCGCGTTGTAACCTAAGCAGATTTTCTTCTTGAGAAAAATTGCAGCGCATCGTTGATTGGCGGTAATTACTTATAAAAACTGGCCAAAGCTCTCTTCTAACACCATCGGAAATTGGTAGTTCTTTAGGTAATATTTGTCGTGCAACAAGGTTGTCGGGGGTGAGAACACCTTGGTAATGTGACAACACCTCTTGTTTTTGCCTTTTTAAAGAATGAACGTCGCGACGTTTTAAGTTTTTAAGATTAGGCGGGACGCTCGTGAGAGCACTTTTGATACTGTTTGAGCTGCCTTCTTCAAATTCAAGTCTATGACTAGTGTCCTCAACCCATTGCCTTATTCGGACTCTACGTTCGCTCGACGGGACCGAGCTGGAATGCGCCTTTGATACACTACCGGAGCCCGAAACAGCTTTTAACAGCTCGTATTTCTTGTTTACAAAATTTTCTTGAATCTGTTTTAATTCTTCTAAGCGGCTAAGCTCTAGCTGGGCAATAGATGGTGCTCGGGATGTTTTACCATCCAGTCGTGAACGCTGTTCATGTGATTTTTGTTCTGCTAGACACTTTTTACATATCCAGTCCCGATTCTCAATAGAGCTGTTCACTTCTGCACATTGAAAATGGTACCATTGCAGACATTTATCACATGCGACCATATTATCCGCACTATCCCGCTTCCGACAACCTTCATAAGTACAATTATTGTGGTTGCCGGTCGCATTTACCTGCTCTTTAACGTTGGCCATTAGATGCTTTCAGATTTAAAGGGTGTAATTTTTTAGCAAAGTTGTAAATTTTAGAATGTTAGAAAACCGTGGATTAGTACAAGGACTTTGAGCGTTGATTTATATTTCAGTTAAATCCTTTATTAAACGCTAAAATTTACAAGTATCTTTTCCACTGATTGACAGCTTCTAACAACAAAAATACTTTTTTGACAGTAACTAAAGGTAAGGCTACTCGACTATACATTCATTTTAATTAAAAAATCACATCAATGCACAGTAACTATAAGTACGCCAGCGGTGAATAGACCTATTTGTAAGGCTCGTTTATACTTGTTGCTTTACTAGTTGTGTTTTTAGTTGAGTTTTCTTGTGAAGTGAAAAGTTGTTGATTAACTGTAGAGCAGAGTAGTTCTGATGGTTTTTGAAGAAAGTATGCTTTATATGTAACGTGTTTGATTGACCACAAGCGCGGTTTTAAGGTCATTGACTGACGGTTTTACGCGTTGCTTTACTAATTGTTTTTGTTAATTTTCTGTTGGAAAAAAAGTGATAGAACTTGTTTTACTCGACCGCACGTGCTTGTTTTACGGAACATTGACTTAGTGATACGCGTTGCTTTATTGATTGTGTTTTTTTAGTTGATTTGTCTTTTTATATTTGAACTGTGTGTGCGATCTAGTCCTCACGTTACTATTAGTTTAATGCATTACATCGTGCCTTGAAGGCCCGTGATTCTAAATTTTTATTACCATTTTTTTTCGATTTGTGTTACAAAGTATTTCGACATTATTGTCTCAGGAAATAGAATTAACAATAAATTTATCAATGCTACATAGTTCCGACGCGTGATAATGTCTGCTGCTTACACCAGTAAAATACGTAGGTGTGATTAGTGTAAAGTGCAAGAAATTCCATCAACACCCTCACAGTCAAGGGCGAAGTGTTTCGTTAGTGCAGGACATCGTTGATTCCCACATTCAATTGCGAGGAAGCGTTCCTGAAGGACTTTCTGTAAGTTGAACTATTTCCTACTTGCTTTTACTTTTAATACCTGTCCGTTGCTTTGCCATACCTTTGGGCGTTCTGATACCTTTTACAATAGACTTGCATGCTATTTTAAAACATAGAAAAAAAAAGAAAGAAAGAAAAAGCAATACTACTGAATTACTCATACCAATTGTGTCTTATCTATTTATCTTTTGTCAACATTTTATCTGATTTATGTTTAATTGGTGTGTGAGGAAACGTTTCTGCTACTCCCCAATATCACCTCACTTTGTACTAAAAATTGTTGTAATGCTTTTATCGTGATTATATTATATAGTTTATCTAAACAGTTTCTTTTTTTTACATTCTACAAAGTACTGAATAACTTAGACGTTTCATTGCTGCTATGCTTTTTCTTTATTTCAGGTTTGCAGGACTAATCTTTTTTTATTGCAGGTTTGCTATTCTAATTTCTTTTATTGCAGGTGCTGTTACTAACTCCTTACGGCCGCGTACATTGTATGTTGGTCTGCTTTCTACAACCCCCCCTACTCTCCGATTGAGCTCGCTCATTTCTTTAACTTTCTTTGTGTTACGTAACATAAATTTGGCGCCCAACGTGGCTGCCACGGAAAAAAACGTAACAAAGTTACAAATCAGCCAGGCTCATCTTCAACAAACACTAATTTTCAATAGAAGACAAACCAAATAAGCCCTTGGAAATAAATAAATATGAACATCAGCGGGAATACATAAAATTGGAAAAGGAAAATGATTTTAGTAGAAATTTATTACCTATAATTAATTTAAATGTTGAGGACAACGAAATTAAAATACTTATTGATACCGGAACAGAGGTGTCCCTTGTCTCAGAAGATTTTGTTAAAAGGAGAAAATTAATGAAGAAAATAATGCCGTACACAATAGCTAGACCGATAAAAATAATGTTTGCTCGAAGTTGTTATAATAATAATAGTTAATAAGGCTAACATTGTAAAATTAAATTAAAATAAATAATACAGATACAATCTTTCTATTGTTTTTTATTATTATTAAACCATTCTTTTAATAACAAGGTATTTTGTTTTGCACACTGCAGATTATTATTGCTGTGTCTATAACAATGGATGTTATATTTTAAACGATTGTTGATTTTTAACTCCGATAGCTTAGGACAACCTAGTGGAAGCATATCAGTTACAACGTTTTGCATTAGATAGGTTTTCATCCATTTCTTCTTTTCTAGACCCTTCACACATACTTCTTCACCGGGTCGGATAATTTGCTTCAAATAAAGCGCTATATATGATGACACCATTCCAGCCGTTGAAGATTCATCCCAAGAAATACCATGAATATTCCTTGTCACCCAGGCGTTATGCTTTATATTATCTTGGCTCAAACAACTAGACTGCATTGGCAGTTTAAAAATTTGATGCCAAACAACACCTTCCAACAAGTCCAAAACCGCAATTTCTTTACACACAAACTCGTTTTTCTTGTATTTAAATCCCTGAATATCAATTATATACATGTTTGTATGTAAATATATGCAGTAAACTTCGACTAATTAAATTAATATTAGGAGCAATCTCCTTATATAGCAGATTACCACCATCTGCGTACTTTGGTAACCTACTTTTCAACCTATTACAAGAGTAAACACATTTTGAATTAAAACCGGCCTATGTGTATTTACAGAGTGGTCGCACTTTGAATTCAAACCGGCCTTAGCATATTTTGCAACTGACCTACTTTATAACTTCTCGCTAGAGAACATCTAAGGCGAATTCAAACAGCTCCACATTTTTTACATGCACCTACATTTTTTCAACGTAGCATACGCGTGGACACGTTTTGAAGTCAAACCGGCCTATGTGTATTTGCAGCCTCTAAACAAAAGTAAAAACATAAATCAGAATCCACTTTAATTAAATACAGCATTCTTTATACAATTGACTTAGATGCGATATTTTGCATCTGACCAACTTTATAACGTCTCGCTAGAGAACCGAATTCAAAACAGCTCCACATTTTTTTGAATGCACCTACATTTTCAACGTAGCATACGCGTGTTTTGAAGTCACACACGTATGTTCTATTGATAGTAATATACGGCCGGTCTGACTTTAAAACGGTGTACGCGTATCTTACATTGAAACTTTCAATGGAAAAACATACGCGTGCACCGTTTTGAAGTCAGACCAGCTTTACATCACTACTTGGATTAAAAATGGACGCTATATGGAGTATGAATATTATAGATAAGTTGGGAATAAAAATTAATGCAGAAAGTAAGGAGGTTATATGCAAAAGGAAATACTTCAAATGGGATGAAGAGTTAAGAGTAGATGGTGAATGTGTGAGTATAAATCAATTTGAAAGGAATTTATATGATGAAGGAAGTGAGAATAATGATGTTAAATGTCCAGGTGATAGGAAAAGAGTAAATTTAGGGCATTATTGAGGAAAGATTGAGAATTATAGGTTTAGGAAAAATGATTATAGGTCAAGAAAAATTATAGTAACATGGGTCAGAATTGACATTGATAGGTGAATTTCAAGTGGCTTATTGGAATCGTTGAATGACAAAAGGCATAGGATGGGTCAATGAAATTTGAAGGATAATAAGTTACTGTAAACATTAAAAATTTTAAAACTTCGTATAAGTAGATGTAAATAGGAATTAAATGGTAGGAAATGATAACATTTAGTTGGAATTAGTATAGGTTAATGCAAATGAGAAAAAGTATGTGTAATAATAATTAGGATAGGTTTAGAAAAACCAGGAGTAGTATAGGTTGATGGAGTATTTGAAGCTGGATAAAAATGTGGACAAATAGAAATTGAATTATTGGCAGAATAGATATGTGTAAGTAGAAATTGAAAAATAACAGTGTTCAATATTGAAAAGTATAGATAAGTATAGTAAGAAGCTTGTGTAAATAGTAATCATTTAAGAAGTTGTCACGGGATTTCGTGGCAGTCCCTGTTCGGGCGCCAAAGTTATGCTACGTTATTTCGTGGCATCCACGGTGGGCGCCAAATTTATGCTACGTTGGCTCGTAGCCGGGCGTAACACAAAGATATCACGGAATGACCGGGCTCAATCGGAGAGTGGGGGCGGGGGTTTGAATAAAGCAGACTGACAGATAATGTATGCGGCGGTAAGTAGTTAGTGACAATACCTGCAAGAAAATTAGTTAAGCAAACCTGAAAAAAAAAGAATAAGCATAGCAGCAATGAAAAGTCTAAGTTATTCAGTACTTTGTAGAATGTAAATAAAAGAAACTGTTTAGATAAACTATATAATATAACAACGGTAAAAGCAATACAGAAAAATGTTTAGTACAAAGTGAGGTAATATTGGGGAGTAGCAGAAACGTTTCCTCACACACCAATTAAACATAAATCAGATAAAATGTTGACAAAAGATAAATAGATAAGACACAATTGGTATGAGTAATTCAGTAGTATTGATCTTTCTTTCTTTCTTTCTTTTTTTTCTTATGTTTTAAAATATCATGCAAGTCTTTTGTAAAAGGTATCAGAACGACAAAGATATGGTAAAGCAACAGATAGATATTTAAAGTAATAACAAGTAGGAAATAGTTCAACTTACAAAAGTCCTTCAGCAACGCTTCCTTGCAACTGAAGTGTGGGATTCAACGATGTCCTGCACTAACGAAGCACTTCACTTTGGACTGTAAAGGTGTTGATGGAACTTATCACACGTCACACTAATCACACCTACGCATTTCACTGGGGTTAGCAGCAGACACCATCACGCGACGGAACTATGTAGCATTGATAAATTTCTTGTTAATTCTATTTCCTGAGACAATAATTTCAAAATATTTCGTAGCACTAGTTTAATTTCAACTGGGATCAAATGTATATTATTTTCATAAACCTCCAAAAAGCAGTGAGAAACTTCAACCAATACCTTTGTAAACCGGTAATCTGTTGTATTTCGCAAATAACGAAATTCGCGCAAGCTATGATCTATTTTAGATTCTTTGGTGTTAGAAAAATGCAGAAACTACAGTATCCACTGTATTTAAATAATCCAAAGTATGCACTAATCTGATAAAACAAAGGGACACTAGACTAGATCGCACACACCTTAATCCTAAAGAAAGAATCGGTCAGTTTAGCAAGTTCTACGACTATTATTTCACAAGACAAACAACTAAAACCACAAATTAGTAGAGTACGCGTATCACTAAAGTAAATCCGTCAAATGTTCCTTAAAGCATTTGTCTCACAAGAAAAACAACTAAAAACAATTAATAAGCACGCGTAAGCAATAAAATCGTCCGTCAAATGTTCCGTAAAACACACGTGCCTCGAGTTTAACAAGTTCTGCATCTTTTATTTCCAACAGAAATTCAACAAAAACAGCAATTAGTAAGGCACGCGTAAGCAATAAAACCGTCCGTCAAATGTTCCGTAAAGCACACGTGTCTCGAGTTTAACAAGCTCTACTACTTTTATTGTCAACAGAAAATCAACTAAAAACAACGGCGTGTTTGTTCATGAACAATACGAGAACTAATCCCGCATTAATTCTCACTATTGTCAAAAGCAGAAAGAAGCAGTATTTTCAACGTACTTAATATATCGGAACCAAGAACAAAACTCAACTCCCCGTCTGTTTATATCAATTCGTCGTTATTACAACCGCTTATCGTCTCTTATCTAGACTTGTATATCCACATAAGGAACAAAATTTATATTTACGGCAAGACAAGAACGATGCAATCTATAATTAATTACAAGCTGTTTAACATTCATTCCTTAGAATGTATTTATTAATGAGAATCAATCTTCAATTTATCTATCTTGAATTAATACACACCAGTTAAATTGCATACACTTTTGAATTATTCTGAGGTATTTACTTGATACAAACAGCGATCCCAAAGAAACGATGTATTTTTAAGTACGCTAACAGAAAGGGAGCGAAAAAATGTTAAACTACAAAAATGCCCGTTACAAAGTATCATAGAACATTTAGGATAGATACGTGGGTAATTATAAAATAGGTTAGATTAGAATAGAAATAGAGATATAAAATAGAAGTTAGTGTATATAGTAGAAATTAAAAACAAAATAATTTTTTTGGACCAATGTGAATTTTTGTTTCACGTTGGGCGCCAAAAATTTCATTTTTCAAAAAAATTTTATCTTAATTTGGGAGAAAAATGCTGTGTCAATAAGGTCAATTAGGGGTTGTTAGAACCCCTCAATATACAGCAATATATATATATATATATATATATATATATATATATTGCTGTGAAACCTACAGAAAGCTATTCATTACCTTAACTGTGTTGGTCCATTGACTTTCTTCTGTTAATCGCCTCGGCTGCTCCTCTAGATAACTTTCATCCTCATACATAAAAAAAACAAACCCATTCCTACCACAAACATCAACGTTAACTCTATTTACATCAATATTCACAATACATTAAAATTTCAAAATTAAAATTCAGCATAAATTTTAATATCAGAAAATTTCAAAATTAAATTCATTATCATTTTAATGTGCATCCAGAATTAAAGTCCTTGTAGGATGCCTACTAATTACTATAACAATATATGCAGACCGGAGTCTGAGTACAAAGGGAGCATCTACCACCCCTTTACGTTAATTAACCAGGTTCGTCTAATTGAGCTCAAAGACATACCTAAAATTTCATCATAATCCAGAACATCAATACTAAATACCCCTTTCTACTTAAACAAGCAAAATTTCACCTTAAAATTAAAATTTTATTGTTAGTATAATCTCACTAATGTCCATTTAAAGTAAATCAATTATAAAGTTATTCAACACACACAAAAATATCAAAGTTCAAACAAAATAGTATAAATTACCTGAAGTTTACTACACTCGTAGCTTCAATGTACATCGTCCCTTTTGTTAATCACACCATTCTAACTGGATTATATTTACAGCTTCTGATTCTCAACGCTTTAAAAATTTTCTCCATCGCCATTTATTTAAAGTTGTTTCTGGGCTTTTCCGGAACTCATCTGTGTATATCTGACCCTTGTTTTGTGGATCCAGACACATTTATGAACCATTTAATCATTAACACCTCCGAAAAATAGCAAAGAAATTCATACTTCTTTCACCAATATACGCCAAAACTGCCTACTTTTGTGTATACATTTGTCGTTGTAAATTTTACTAATTGGTACAGTGATACTAAATTTTATTACCTTGTATCTAAATGCACTAAAGTATATTCATGTTAGCACGTAAAGAACAAACTATTTTGAATCACCAAAATATACCAGCAAACTTTAAATTATTTTATCAAACTAAAATGCACTGTTTAACATCTTGAATCAAGTCGCGGATGTAAGAGAGCTTGTTTATATTCACCTCAGTATATATAGCGGTTAGCCTGTCTGTCGGTCGAGTCCCCAAAATGGACAATTCTCAAGAATTTCGCTTGCTATTTTCCCATTCCGTAGCTCGCGCGTCGGTTTTTACGAATTTTGCACTCGCACCAGTTAAATCTCAGAAATTCTCACACGGCACGCAAACATGTCCGAGAATAACTAATTAAATTTTATACAGAAATCGTTGTTTCTACCTCTGATATTTGCATCCTATTTTCAACCAATTGTGACCCTCGTGACGTTGCTTAAATCACGCCTTTAATTATTAGTGTCTTTGTCTTACGCACATTATCTTTCCTTCTCTAACCTGTTCTTAGTGGTGCAAATTGATATTCCTTACTATCGATTATTTCAGTCCATGTGGACTATCTGGGTTAAATAACCCCGTATCGCGCCTTCCCATGAATATTAAGCCCCGGTTTCTCCAAGATTCTTTGTAACCATTAATTATCTGCAAAATTTACGCAGAATGAGCTTTTTAAAAATACGCATGTGTTCAAACATAATATTAATTTTCAGAGCTTTATTTTATTGGGTTTTTACAAGTTTTTATAGATATTATATGTTACTAACGGTTCAATTACCTTCAATTAAAATTAATACCCTTTAATTTTTAGTGAATCCTAATTAAATATTCAATTATTATCAGTACATTTTGTTTAATACCAGTTACTTAAAATTGAGTTACTTAATATAAATTTTGCACGTAATTTTTATTTGTTTCTTTACGAGGGATAATTAAATTACACGTAAAGTTTTCTAATACTGCTTCCTTTTATATAAAGCGTCTTATAAATAATTTAAATCTCTTATTTTTAATAAAACGAATGAATTTTGATGCTTCACGCTTTTATTTAATAACGCGTTCCTTTTCCCAAAGCTTCTACACGGTGATTAAAATTATTTGATGTGATTATTTAATTTTCTACCCTGGTCTAAATATGAGTAATATATATATATATATATATATATATATATATATATATATATATATATATATGTATAGGGGAAATGCGGGATGTTTGGGACGCGTTTAGTTTGGGATCGTATGATTGCTTTTATGCTAACTCACTAAGTAGCTTAAAGTCGTATATTCACAATAATGTATTAACATTCACTTAGTGCTCAACGCTTGTTGAGGAATAAGGTAAGCGAATGTTTACATATGTTTTTGTAATTTTTGTATTTTACATGCTTTCCTTAATAAAGTTATTATAAACAAAGTTTCAAGGGTGAATTTTGTTAGATAGTTAGGCCTATATATTAGTTGTTTTTTGGTGCTACAGTGTCTTCTTATTTCTATGCTCCAATTTTTGCAATCAAATTTTTTTAACACCCCTGTTGTGTAGGGAGGTTTGAACCGTTTGGTATAGGGAGCTTTGGGACGACCCAAACCACCCACCAACTTATAATGCGTGGTTGTAACACTTCTATTTACTTGCTTTAGTTAATCGAATATGCCGCATAAATACGTAAAAAAGGAAAACCATGAGGTTTTGCCTCAAAACCTTATAGATGTTGCTATAATTGAGGTTAAAAATGGTAAAGGGATAAGGCCAACAGTCCGTAAATATGAAATTTCAAAGAGCACATTGTCCAGGTTATCAAAAACGATTGTTTTTAAAAAAATTAACTATTCAACCAAACATTCCAGTAAGCAAGTTTTTTCAAAGACCCAAGAAACTATGTTAGCAGACTATTACATTCTGGCATCAGAACTTCGTTATGGATTAAACAGAAAGGCAGCTCTAAAATTGGCATACAACTTTGCAAAATGCAACAAAATTGAATATCCAAAAGCATGGGGTACGGGGGTGAGTGCAACAAAAGACTGGTTGCGTAGATTTTATACCAGAAATCCCAATATATCTTTGAGAAAACCTGAGGCAACTAGGTCTACTAGTTTCAATAAAAATAATGTCAATCAGTTCTACAAAAATTTAAAAGCTATATTAGAAAATAAAAAGATTCGACCGGAAGACATATGGAACATTAACGAAACGGGCCTGACAACAGTTTATAAACCAAAGAAAGTTTTAACTCAAAAGGGGTGTAAACAAGTTGGTCAAATGACGTCCGCAGAACGTGGTCCTTTTGTAACTGTTTGCTGTAACATAAATGCCATTGGGCAGTCCATCTCACCATTTTACATATTTCCAAAAGTGAATTTCTTAGATATCATGATACAGGGTAAAATAAATAACCACCTATTTTAAATTTACTTCAACTTATTCCCATACTTTGTTTTACAGGTGGACCAACAGGCTGCAAGGACGCGGCTTATCCAAGTGGATGGATGACTGGAGAAAACTTCATAACTTTTTTAAGCACTTTCTTGAGTATGCTAAACCATCCAAAAGTAGGCATGTATTAATAATTTTTTACAACCATGACAGCCACATCTAGATCGATGTAAGAAATTTAGCACGTAAAAATAATGTAATTTTACTTACATTGCCGCCTCACAGCAGCCATAAACTGCAAACGCTTGACATTTCTGTTTATGGTCCATCCAAAACCTATTGTAATTCAGCTGCAGAAAGCCTTATGCTGAGGCAACCAAGTAAACCCTGTTACGTGCCAAATTGGCACTAAACATTTTTTAGTTTAGTATTGATGTGCGGGAATTTCGCGCCACAAATTCAAAAGACTTGGTGTGTATTTCCGTCACGTCAGAGTGCGTTTGCGCCAGATCGCGCGACGCGAGTAGCGGAGAAAAAGGGGAGAAGTTTTCCGGGGAGACTCGGTAACGTGGCTGTTTGCCTTTGAACTTCAAGGAGTGCAGTTGTCGTGCTTGGTATCGTATCTTTATTTTTATTATGTAGATTTCCCTTGCTTATCTTTGTTTGTCTTTACCTGATAAACCTGTTCCTTATCGTTCCGCTACATATAGGAATTATGATACGACCTTGGAGCAGCCCACGACCCGGGGAACGAATCGGAGCCCATGACTGCCGTAGCTGGTTGGAGCGCTTTGAAGGACGCTGGGCGTACCCTCCGGTGAACATCTTAAAGGGGGCCATCAGCAACCCTGATGGACGTGCTGATGTCATCTTTATTTAACCTGCAGGAAGCTGTACCTATTTATGTAAGTACCTTATTTGTTTATACTGCATTTCGAACATTTATTTATTGCGTAATTGCGCATTTAATTTTGCATGTTGTGTGACGTCATTGACAGATGGGCGCGCTTAAACCTGTAACCAAGATAAGGGTTACCATCTGCCGGTGCGCTACGTAATCTCGCGCTTGCGGGATTGTAACTTTAACTTTTAAATTGTAAGAACCCATCCAAATATATGACATACCAGAAATTTCAAAAGACGCAGTGCAAAGGCATTTACGCCTTCAAACATAGTTAACGGTTTTAGTCAGACGGGCATCTACCTCTTTAATGAACATACATTTACAAATGACGAATTTTTGGGGGCTTATGTGACTGATCGTGATTTACCAACTTCCTCAAACGATTTAGTTTTGCAATCCAACATGCAACGAAACGATGTAGAAGATATCGCTCCTAAGCCAGGTGAGAACTCCAAAATAATGACAGCCACTTCAGTTGATTCTGACATTATCAGTCCAGAAAAAATTTTACCGTTTCCCAAAGCAGCACCGCGCATTAAGAAAAATAGTGGGCGAAAGCCCGGAAAAACTAGAGTGATTACTGAAACGAGGAACAACAAGCAACCAGGAACAGAAAAAAGCAAATTGAAAACCAAAAACACACTACAAGAAGATTAACATCATGATAAAAAGAAGAAACGAAAGTTATGGAGAGTTCTTCATCAGAGGATAAAAATTTGAACGAAAAATCGCAAAGATAGCAGCTCAGATGTAGATTTTATTAGTAATAAAGAAGAGGTTTTTCCTGAAATTAATGTAAAAGACAGGAAATATTCACCAGGAGAATATTTTCTAGTAAACTTAAAAGTAGAAGGAAAAAAGAAACTTTTGTTCATTATATTGCTAAAATTTTGTACTTTACAAGTTCTCCTTTCATATTTAAAGTAACCTATCTGCGCAAAGGTTCCAAAACAAATGAATTCTATTTTCCTGTTGAAGCGCACACAGATGACATATCAATAAACCAAATCGTTGGAAAGTTGAATAAACCTATTTCCAGAGGTTTAAGTAAAAGGATTAGTAATATTTTCGAGAAAATTTAAGTGACTATGTTTCGGTTATGCGTTAATTTTTTATAGTCCCAGACCTCCCATCTGGTGATTCAAACCTCCCCCATGCGAGAAGATTTAGGACACTTTTAACTTTTTTTAAAAATCATACCCAAAAATAATATTCCAACAAAGACGCTTACCTGTACTGCTGAATCTAAAAACTCCCGCTCACTGCCACATCGCTGTAATCTAAAAGCAAATCACCACCCTACAATCATACTCAAAATAACGCAACTCTATTAACACGAAATAAATATTGCATTTTCAAAACTCCTTTCATTATATATAATGATATCACTAGGATTATTAACAATTCCTTTTCAAAAATGTATTTAAATTCACTAATTTTATCAACCAAATACCCTACTAAAGTAAGAGGGCTAACCCCATACCTGATTTTAACCCTTGTCCTAATCGAGCATGTTGTAAACAGGTGAAGAAGACTTGTTTATATCGAAGACGATTTTGCACTCAAGTTTAAAGAGTTTTACTTTTTTTTTACTATAAAGTAAAACTATTTAAACTTGAGTGCAAAATTATAGCACTGCGATAGTAAAAACAAGTCTTCTTTACTTTGTACAACATGCCTGGTTAGCCTTACATTAATCATCCCTTACTACCTAAACAAGTTTTCATCTACGTATAAAGTCCCATCAAATTTTCAGTTCATGAATTTCATAAAGAATTATCACTCCAAAGTACAAAAATATTAAAATAAACGCAGCAAATCACCATCACAAAAATGTTTTATAAAATTCGTTACCTGGTAACTATTCTCCTGCAGGTATCAGAAAACCAGCCCTCGACGATGATGCCGTCTGAAAAAACTCTCGGTTATAGAACCGCTCTTCATGTTCAATCACCATTCCTCCTAGCACGCTACTATCCAAATCTTTCCTCATTTACCATACACAAAATGCATCCAAACTTCCACAATTTTCCATTATATTTCCATTTATAAATAACCCATTAATAATTGCTGCATTCACCATTAAATTCCAAATTTTGAAACTATTTGTACGCTCCAACATCCAAAAAACTGTAGTTGGTACTTACATGGGTAATACACGCTTCGCTCTTAACTCTATATTTATTGGAAGCTTTTCAATATATCAACTTATCATCACAACACACCAACTAGTATGCAATTACAAATAACTATATACAATCACTTAAAAGTATTCACTACTAGAGTCATCATCGAAGACGAACGAAGAAAGAGTAAGAGAGCGTCACCCTTCTCCAGGGTGTTTATATAAGAACAAAACGTCCCCCCCCCGTTTCTAAATTCACACGTACTCAACAACGTACAAACAGACATTCCTAGTAAACCGCCAACCGTCTGCCTGCTTCCAAAAATTACAAGCATAACCGTCGCCAATTTCAAGTTAAAACACCAACGATTCTCATTTTTCCGTGAATTACAACGTACAAACACTTAAAATTCGTTCGAAAACCGCCAACCGTCCGTGCGTTCGGCAAACGCTAGCCTCAAAGAACATTGACTTTTGCTACATTCACGCCTCTCAACTCAATCAAACACATTTCTTTTCACTTTCTCTTGTATATCGCCTTGTTCCACTCATGCTTTATTCTTACGAACCCCCAGTTGATATCTGCCATCTCTAATACTAAAATTGTTACGCGTCTACCTGTAACGTCCAATTGGATCACTTAATTTCTCTCCCTATCTTTGATCGATACAAACATCTTTCGTCCAACTCTATCTACAAGCTACAGAATTGTCTTTGTTCCCTTGTTTGTTATGAGGTTTAACTGAAATTTAGACTTTGTATCCCCGTCTTTCATATGATGTGATAAAGTCTGTCTTCGTTTGTGATATCGATCCGTGCCTGCGTTTCAACGTTCATTTACATTCTTAGAAATTATTGATTTTCTTACCTACCACTAACAAGCCCGTGTTTTAAATACTATATTAAAACGTTTCTTATTTACTAAAAATATTGATCCTATGCTAAATAATATGAAAAGATTTTACATCCTTCTACACTATCAGTGTCCTACTCTATAAATATTATGCTATTTCCTTACTAAATAAATGCAAAGCTGCAACTAAAATCAAATTAACTCTTCCTACCTTAAGTTGAATAAGCTCTATTTTAATTATCCAAAAACCCCTAATTAAATTTTCCATAGCTCGAGGTTACACACTCTCGCTTGACTTATAACCTACTTATCTATTTTTAAGCTACAAATTATACGATAATATATATATATATATATATATATAATATATATATAAATGATGTATTCTTGACCTTTTATTATGATAATATAAGAATTTAAATTTTTTTTAGGTATTAAGGTCTAATTAACTATGTAAATATTCAATAGGTTGATTTATTATTTATTATACTCCAAACGTTTCGGCTGAACATATTAGACTTTTTCAATGGATGTTCATAACTGAAAGTAGAATTACATAACTAACCAAACTATTTTTATATATAATCATATTTTTGTTTGATACAAACAGTTTCTTACCTCAAATATAAGATTACCAATAATTAAGTTGCCTACACAATCATTTGATTTCAATAATGTCAAACCATATTTTGCTAGGATTATACAAAACAGTTTAAAAAATTTGTTTTATGTACATCATTTGGTTTGTATACATTGAATGATTTTTATATATTTTTAAGTACAGCCATATCGCTGTACTTAAAAATATATAAGAATAAGTCAAAACAATCAAACACAAAATTATCAGCACATATGTTTAAGCAAAAAGTAAGAAATTAATTTTCTTTACCTGGAGTAAGCTTCATCCATCGTTACCTCTGGAGATGTGTACCAAAACCCTCGTCGTTGTGTCCATATCCATACACTTCGTGATTATAGCCTGGATCCAACCGATGTTCACTAGCTATCCAAATCTCTGCCACCCCTTTAGTATTCTCAAGCTGTTATTATGAAATTCGTTCGATAACTTCAACGGATGCGAGCTTCTCAAAACTGCTAGCCTTAGACCAATGATATTGCTTTCCCCCGTTATAACGTTCCACCTCTTAGCTACCTTTCTCCGTTTTACCCATATTTATTGTCTCTTTCAGAACCCATCTCAAGCTACAAAAAATCTATATTGTTGTTGGCCTTCAGTTCTTCCGTGTATTTTAGACATGTGTTTTAACCAACGTTTTCTTATACGTGTTCTCTGTTTATTTTACATTATAGATCTTTCATTTCACTTAGTCTTCAAAGCACTTGTTATATTAGCAGCTGGTCGGACCGACCGTTATAAACAATTTCAACGAATTCTGTCTCAACGTATATTTCAGTTCTTTAAACTCGACTTTTAACTAACAGGTGTTTCTTCGAAGCAACTTGTTCGTTTAAACATAATAATTCCGAGTTTTACCACTTCTTAGGATTTGTATAACGAACGTTTTCGTTTATTTAAATGGAAATATGTGTTTAAATTATTGATTTTCTATACTTGAAAGCTCCGCTTCTTATTCAATGCGCTTGACTTAAACTATTACAACTAATTATGCGTATCCTTGAGTTTTCATGTGCCCTAAAGCTTCTACCCGTTATGTAATTTTAACCTTCTGATTTAGAAATACAAAATATGTTAATAACTGTCCGTCTTCACTATCTAAACTGATTAATTTGGCGCGTAAATAAATTGTTCCTATTTCTTATATACACAGTTGTTAAAATTTTTATTATCTAGACCTGTTTAACCTATAATTCCACGACAATATATATATATATATATATATATATATTATAGTGGTTTTAAAAGATCAAAAATAAATATAAAAGAAGCAATTTCAAAACACCCTGCATAAAGGAACAACCAGAAATTACGTGCGAAATTTATATTAGTTAATTCATTTTTAAGTTTCAGGTATTAACAAAATTTTATAAGTAATTAATGATATTTAAGTAGGTTTGCAAAGAAATTAAATGGTAGAAGCCAATGCCATTAAGTTATTTATTAATTTGAATTTAATTGAACGATCATTGATGTATAATTTGCATAAAAGCGTGTAAAAACCCAATAATACCAAGATGAAACGAGTTGCTATCTGACAAATATATCAGTGGGGTAGAAATACGCCGAACTCTAAATCATAGAAGTGTTATTTAAAACGTTACGATTGAACACCTGCGTATTTTCTAAATGTCAAGTTCTGTTTAATTTGTAGATAACGAACAAATTATTCTAAGGATTGTTCAAGCGGTCGGATGTTTTAGCATGAAATACTAATGAGCGATTATTTAACTCACGGAGAAAGTCCACGTGTAGTAGACACCGCACAAACAAGGATATTGATTTTCTACCACTCAAACCAGGTTAGAAGGAGACGTAGAAAACGTATAAGCATGAGACCACAATAGTATAGGAGGGATTTGAGAAACGTCGTTAGGTCTACGATTGGTCGATATGTTTAGTTTGACTTGATATAGACACGAGGATAGTGTAGCGTAATTTTCTTAAAATATTATAACGAGGTACTCAAATTCGAGTAGTTGAAATTGGGGTTGTTGAGTGCAAAATTGTGGGAATGTGTTGTTGTGAGCAGGGGATTTCGGATAACTGTGGCCAGGACAGGTTACATTGGAAAGATATAAATAGTTTAGGAGAATATTATTAAAGGCCTTATTATTTCGATCGTCTCAAAAGCACGTATGAAAGTTAACACGAGTTGTAGGTATTATCAAATCATTTAAATTGTATTGCTTAGTGGTAGCCTCTTAATTAAATTAGTACGCGGTTAGTGTGCCGAGATTAAGATTTTTTGAGGTATCACCTATAATTTTAATACTCGTGTCGGGACATTAAGTAACGTAGATTACTGTGAAAGAAGTATAATTGAAATGAAATTTGGAATTTGGTTACACCGAGAAGGCGGCGTTGGCGGATCAACTTAGATGGAGTTCGTCTAGTAATAGCGAGAAACGACCTGCCGACCAGATAGAAAAATACATGGCATCATCTACAGAGCGGAGATCTTCTAAAAATTTCCAGGTAACGATTTAAAATTGTGATTCTTATAAACTGTAAATATTGGGGTGACGTATGAGAGTGTTTTTCAAGGTAGAGTGAATTATTTACGTATTGAACAGAATATGTGTAAATAACATTATTACAGTATTCAACTAGAAATTGAAGGTGTCTAGAAAGCTTTTAAACGTTCCATAAGAACGTGAAATTTTGTGAAGAGTACATGGCTTTGTTTTTTTTATTTTAAGAGTATGCAAAATAGAAAGGCATACATTATGCAGAATCAGTTGGGTTATTATGAGCTCACCATACCCCACAGTTTACTTAGATTATTAAAATAAATAAATAAATTATAAAGAAGGAATTTTAGAGAAGGTATTATTCAAGGTCCATTTACTCCGAGTACATTTTATGTGTTTGATGATTTTAAAATTAAATACAGGACACTACAAAATAAGAGTTACTAAAGTGTAACGTGAACAATAAAATATGGACAGTGTTGAAATGCATTTGTAAATAGGAATAAATAAAAGATTGTATGTTGGTTGTATTTTGTGGTTTTATTGGGAGTGTGCGTGAATGATAGAATTTGAGAGTGAATATAGATATCCAAAAAGAGGTCGAAATGAGCTAACCGGAAGCAGTTGTAGAAGGCCATTCAACCGAGGAAGAGAGGAAAACGGGTAAGAAATTTTTTTTTGTATTATTTAATTTTTGAATTGTCGAGTTTTGAAAAATATATAAAATTTTCGAATATATTTTTGTTGGTGAGGATTTTACCCCAGTTCCACGGCATAATTTTGACGCCCAAGTCGTGAGGCTCGATTCTTATAAGGTTACACAGTAATTTTGGCGACCCAAAAGTGAGGCTCGATTCGTATAAGGTTACACAGTAATTTTGACGGCCCAACGTTGGGGGCTCGAATGTTTTTGAGAGAGTACTAAATTAGAGCGGAGCTATTAGTTGTATAGCCATTAACAAAACCATAGCCCTATTATTTCACAAGGTGGGGAAACATCCACTTACCGGTTTCAGCTTCTTTAAGCTTCGTCAGAGTAGATTAGTTTCCAACAACTCTATGAAGTATTCGAAGCTATTATACTGATATAATTTCGAAAGAATCTTTGTACTATGGCAAAAGTAAATAATATCGCCATCAGGTGGTAAAACGCCAACACTACTAAGCGTGGAAGTACAAAAATAGATCCGAAACTTCATCGTGGTTCTATAGATGGCTATACAAGTAAGTTTGGCCATTGAGATTTGCGGAATGTTAGAGCAAAATTGTATTCGTCAATAAGCTCTTATTATTTTCATAAGAGTTTATTTACAGATACATCTTATTTTTTATTGTGTTCTACACAAATTCCTTATTGCAGACTGCAAATAACTTGTCTTGTTATATATATATATATATATATATATATATATATATATGTTGATGTGATTATGTGGTAACAAGAGGTCATTGAGCACCAAATTTTGTGAAACCCACCCAAAAAAAAAATTAAATTTCTCAATATTTAATTTTACCCTGTATGGTATTGTCATAAGATTACTTTAAAATCCGGATAAAAGTACAGTTCCCATTGAATTTATAAATCTGAAAGTCAAAGTTCAATTTTAAAATGTGAAATAAAAGGCATTCATTGATTGTGTTAAAATCCGCGTACAAACATTTATTCTCATGAAAAATAAAAGTTTTAGTGCAATTTAAAGACCGTAAAACGAGTCACATTCTCTTTTAAAATACTAAATAAATTTCAAATAATACTTTTCTGAAAGGTAAATTGTATAAAGTATTTATCCTCGTTGGAAATAACATATTTATTTGCTTAAAGAAAATATGATTTCAAAACTCTTTGAAAAAAACATTGTTAAGGTCTTTGTCCATTGTAAATAAATAGTAAGTTTCTCAGTGATCAAGGCGCACGCTATTTTACGTCGATCTGCAAAAGGGGGACTTTATCACAACAATAAAGATCGCCGGAATCAGTATGCCTCGATACAGTCCATTAGAAGCTCTTTTGCGCCGGTTTAGAAATTTTGTTAATATCGAATATCAACCCTATTTCCTTCCATTTAACTCTCCTTTAACCTTCTGCCTAAACAGGTGCATTATAGTGTTGTGATAGTTTTTAAATGCAGTAAGTTTTTTCACCACATTTGTTATTTTTCATACAATTGTATTTATTGTTCCGAACTAGCGTTTCTCTGGTTCAGCTAAAACTTGAACATAGATTTTTTGGTTCTTGGAGCCGCATTGATTAAAATAAAATTGTTTTTCGTGAATACTGAGGAACTTGCTTTACCTTAATATTATCACAAGGTTACTCAAAAATAAATTATTTGATATGAATGTATTCATATCGAATTGTTGTATTACCTCTAATTTGAACTTGACCTGTAGGTAAATAATAATTATCAATACGTACAGGTGGTTTATGCTTATTTACGACTGCAATTTAATTTTCATTATAAGTACAGTTTAATTCAAATTGCGTATAATGTATGTTATTTTCTTAAGATGCCTTCCGACAGGATATCTTTATATTCACAACAAGACGCTTTATTTAGGCATTTACAAGGCATTTGGGATGTTGCTAAATCGGCAAACATAAATAAATTGAACATGCTCGTAGCTAAAATGCAAAGCTTACAGAATATTGAAAATGCTCTTGAAAAATTACAGTTGGAAATAATAGAATTTAATGCGACTAAGACCGACCGGAAATTACACGTAAAATCAAATTTAGCAGCTTTCGATGATTTGTTTGACGTGATTCATTCGAAATACCTCGAATTGAAGGAAAATTCTTCGAAATCTATTTTTGGGGATGTTTTCAATGGTCCCTTCGTCGAGTGCTTAAAACCCTTAGAAATTCCCTTGTTCGATGGTACCATTGATAAGTGGAGTAATTTCATCACAACATATCGAGTGTTGTGCATGAAAATAAGTCAATTCCAGTGTTTTTAAAATATCGCTATTTCAGATCGTACTTGCAAGGGGAAGCACTGAACCTCATTTCTGATTTAGCGTTAGAGCTCACTTTGTATGAAAAAGCTTTTAAAAAACTTGTGGACCGATATGATTCCCCCCGAAGAATTACAAATTTTTATTTGAATAAAATTCTTCAATATAAGTCCACTGGTTCTTTATCATATTTCATACATGTGCATTTCAATGCAATCAACACGTTAAAATCTGTCCAGGAAATAAAAGACTTATCGGATTTTCTTCTATTTTGTCTTCGTTATCGTAATTTGGAATACTAAATATATACTCTATAATTAAATAGATGACTTATATTCTACTGTTTGCAGGAAGGTTCGAGACTTCTGTGGAATATACTTTTCTTAAGTAGCTTGCGTGTTTGACGGGTTGCCTAATAGTTCGCAACAGTATAATACTTCTGGTTATTTTATTAGGTGTTTCGATATGAATTCGATTTAGTACTTCTCTTCTTTGGTGTAGCGTAAAATACTTTTATAGGAACAAGATTGTTTACTTTAGTTTAGGAAGAAATTACTCCATTGCGCGTTTTCAAAAATCGACACTACTTCAAATATCTCCAATATCTTCTTTTATAGTTTTATATAAAGTATATAATTGCTTGAACATTAGCAAAATTTCATTGCAAATAAATCACCTGGGTTTGTAACGAATCGACATAAAATAGATTTTCCTCCATAATTAAGTTAAGGTACAGATCCCGGATTGGCCAGTTAATATTTTGGTGAATTTCTCAGTATTATATTATAATTTAAATTTCAATATTCCATGTTGTAGAAACTTCTGTGTTTATGAGATCAACAGCTGATAACTGTCACCTTGTTATTTTGATATCAGGTGGTCGAGTTTGCTGAAATACAAATTGTATCTATGTAATCAACAGTTTAATACATATGTTGTACCATAAAAAACACTTCATAAAGTAATGGCGAAGTTATAGTAGTATTCACGATGAAATCCGAAGCCAGCGTTATTCCTAAGAGATCTTTATCATCCGAGCGCATTGCTTTTCCAACGAGTATGCTACAATCGAGTTCTCAAAACACAGGTAATTCTCTCAGTTAAGATCAACTTAGTATTAACAATACTTTTTATTAATGCAAACCTAATTTGTAAGAAAACTAAATATACTTTTGCTACGTACTTTATTAATGAACACACATTGTAGATGATGATGAAGAAAGTGAAAAGAGTTGCCCTTTAAGTTATAAAGAACGAAGAAGGGAAGCACATACACAAGCAGAACAAAAACGTAGAGATGCAATAAAAAAAGGTTATGATACATTACAGGAATTAGTTCCTACTTGTCAACAAACAGATGTGTCAGGTAATAACCGCTATTAACTGTACATTTGGTGGTATAAACAATAGTTAAGACAGTTATAAAAGGCAAAGTAAATGATAAAATTGATTGAGGACAACAAAGGTACAAGTATATAAAGTAGTAATATGAAAAATCTAGGTTACAATAGTAGAGGATACTCAAAAGTTCTAAGTCCCAGTACAAGTGTGTAGAGAACTGTGTCCAACCAACTTTGTGGTTGAGATGAGTGTGAATATTTACCACAAGCATGCTGGAAGTGTTCTATTAGATTATTTTGTAACATAGTTATATTGGAGTTGGCTAGTTGTTAGTTGCCTAGTTGAAGTTTGGTATTTGTAAAGGTTGTCGTTGAATAAAATACTAAAAATACATGGTGACAACAGTAAAAATTATACTGGTATCTGAATAAGTATAATAACTAGAATTATAAAAGAAACGGATAGAAAATGAGTTCTGATCAAAACATCGTGTTAATCAGCGTATAATATTTCTGCACCTGGCTGTTTAGATTTTTTAACTTCCGCTAATTGGGAAAGTTGACGAACTAGGTTTGACGTTTCCGTATCATTTCGGGTCTTAGTAAAGCCTCTAGTAAAGAACAAGTGAACACTAATATATTTATTGGGGGAACGAGCAGACAAAATTTTTCTGACATTTAAACTGACAAAACGAAGCTAAATCATATAATATCGTATTTCAGAATTTCGAGAAGTATTTTGCCTCAAGAACAAATGTAGTGTACGAACGGGCGCAATTTAATTTAAGGCATCAAAATATTGACAGAAGTATAAATGAATTTATTACAGCATTATTTAATTTATCAAGTAGGTGTAAGTATGGCGAATTGAAGGATGAATTGATACTTGATAGGATTGTGGTTGGAATCTCTGATCGAGCATTGTCTGAACGTGTACAGCTCATGAATGGGCAACTAACACTAGAAAAAGCAATACAATAGGCAAAAGGTTTGAAAGAAGTAAAACCACAAGATAAGTTGGGAGGAACAAGCGGTTGCAATGCTATCCAAAGAAAGTTTAAGTTAAGTGAGAAAATGCCGCAACACTACAGTAAAACCTTTACTAAAGCAGCTAAACGGTGTAACTACTATGGTCGTTCTTGTTAAGAAAGGAAATCAAGTAGGCTGTGAATTTGAAAAAATAACTTACTGTCATAATAAAATGCACAATCAATAAAGAAAAGATTCCAATAAAAACTTATTTATTATCAAGCGAAAACTGTCTCTGAATGTAATACTGCTGTCAAACTGTAAAAAGTTATGGGCCCAGGCATCGTATACGTTGTGGCCATTAGTATTTAAGGAAAATAGTTTCATCATCATCTTGTTTTCGACCTTACTTAAGGTCAGTTTGACGCAGCTCTAACTTCTTTTCTATTCTGTGCTAATCTAAAAAGCTCTACATACCCTTCACAACCTAAATTTCTAATTATTTGACTAATATATCTTGGTGCAGGTCTTGCTATACTTTTCTATCTTTTTCCTATCTACCTGGCTCTACATAGATATTAGCAACCTGATGGTTGATAAAGAACTCCAACATGTTTACATGATTCCCATTTATAAGGAAATGAAATATTACCTGGTTATCCCCTCCAGAAAAAGGAAAAGTGTTAAATTATTTGTTATGGTAAGGCTTAAGCAACGAATCGCTGCCAACATGCCAGACCGCTAACTAATTGTGAGTTATGTCATGGTGACATTTAGTTAACTGATTTTTATTTTTGTTTTCGAACTTACTTAAGGTTGGTTTGACGCAGCTCTAAATTCTTTTCTATTCTGAACTAGTCTAAAAAGGTCTACATACCCTTCACAACCTAAATCTCTAATAATTTGACTAATACAGCTTTGTCTAGGTCTTCCTACTCTATTTTTATTTGGTTGTCTATAATCTAAGACCTTACTAAATAGTCTTTCATGTCTTAACTGGTGCCCTATCATTCTATCTCTCCTGACCTTTAATTGTTTCCACATACAGGGTTCCTCATCTATCCTTCTATAAACTTCCTCGTTTGTTACTCTATCCGTCCAACTAATCTTTAACATTCTCCTAAAACACCAAGTTTCAAAAGCTTCTATCTTTTTCTTATCTACTTCTTTAATCGTCCAAGTCTCACTACCATATAGTAGAACGCCCATACGCATTTGACTTTTAAGAAACTTTTTCTATTATCTAAACTAATACTATTAGCTATTAGTAAATTTTTCTTTTTTAAAAACATTTTTCTAGCTTGAGCTATTCTAGCTACTATATCCCTTCTACTACGTCCATCCTTTGTAATTATACTACCTAAATAGCAAAATTCATCTACCTCCTCTAATTTGGTATTACCTATTATTAATTTTAGTTTAGAACTAGGCTGTAACTCACTTGTCATTATCTTTGTCTTTCCTGAGCTAATTCTCATGCTATAGTTACTCTGTAGTATCTCATCTAAAATATTTAAAAACTCTCCTAACTCTTTTTTAGACTCTGGTATAATGGCTATATCATCTGCAAAACGTAACATGTTATTTTCTGTCCCTGTACACTAATACCTATCTCTTTTCTCTCTCTAGTTAAGTTTAAAGCTTCCTCAGTATAAACATTAAAAATCAAGTGAGATAGCCCTGTATAACACCATTTCTAATCTGAGCTTCCTTTTCTATTTCATCAAATCTAATTACTACACTCTGAGCTTAGTGCTGTTTGGGAACGTATCCTTGATGTTGTCTACACTTAATTCTATATTGTAGTAGTAGAGGGCGCGCGCAGAAAGTAAGCGTGGCTTCGTTGAGGGAATGGCACGACATTATTCTTAATGTATTATTTTATATGTTCTTGATATAAATATATCCTGTTTTGCGTTAACAGAGGTATTTATTCCTTCATGGGAGCTAACTACACTTTGGTTTTTATATAGATTGTAAATAATTTTTCTATTCGTATGAGAGATTCCTATTTTTCGCAAAACCCTGAACATAACAAGCCAATTAACCCTATCAAATGCTTTTTCTAAATCTACAAACGCAAAATGTGTTTTTATTTTTTTGTAACCTTTTTTTGATAACTACACTAATCATTAGTATCGGTTCTCTAGTCCCTCTGTCTTTACAAAAACCATATTGTTCTTCGCCTAAATAATTCTCAGTCAAAGCTTCTACTCTATTTTTAATTATTATTGTTAGTATTTTGGAAGCATGAGAAGTTAAACTAACCGTCCTAAAATTCTCACACCTATCAACTCCTGACTTTTTTGGGGATTAGGATAATAATATTTTTTTCAAAATCTATTGGAACCTCACCTGTGTCATATATTACTTTTACCAGTTCATATAATCTGTCTAAAGTTTTCTGACTTGCATATTTTATTAATTCTGCGGGTATATCATTTATCCCTGGCACTTTATTTAGTTACTCAGTGTGATAACAATTTAGTTGTCACTATCACTAATAGCGGCCTATTAGATAAATTAGTTTCGCATTTTTGTCTTATGACGATGTATCTCTGTAGTTGTTTGTAAAATAATTTTTTCCTGCGAACTGGTTAATTTTGGGCAAAAAATTCAAGAGACATTTTTTGTTTAGAATGAAATAAGCTACTGGAAAAAAAATTTTAAATGGCAAACAAATAATCAGACAAAAAGTTACATTGGAAATAAATTTTAGGGGTTGCGTTTTCCACCTCTTACAACCACGGTGTAAACCAAATAAATTACTGAGTAAGTATATTTTTGATAGTAAAAAATGTCACCTTAATTTCAATTTTGTCACTTTTTTAGTGTTTGTAAAAAAAGAGAAAAACAAATTTTATGTATCTGTATCTTAACAAGGGGTGCTCCAATGAAATTTCTTTATATGAAAGACCCTATCTCTTTTACGATGAGGAATCATCCCCTGAAATGTTTTACACTTATTTTGTTACACCCGGTATAAATGTGTTCAAAATATCAGAAACGAATAAATTCATTACCAGGAATATATATTATTCAACCAAAATTGAAAGCTCTTCTGGAACATTCCTGAATGCAGTGAGTTGCTACGAAAGGCTTTTATAAGCCATAAAACAAGCATCGACAAGCAAGCCTATAATTTTAATTTATACCTAAGTACCTTCAAGGTTTTTATTTTAAAATAACAATAAAGCCTAAATAACGCTTTGTGAAGTTATTTACTAACTTTTAAAACTATAAAATCCAATTCACATTGAGATTGCTGTTGTGCATATCTAACAAAGGCAAACAATCAATAGCCGTACACTCAATATCAGTTGTCTTTATTATACTCGGTCCACGTGGAGTTGAATAGTACGTCAGTAATTTGTTAGATTCCCTATCCAATAAGCTTTAAACACTGTTGCTCTGGTTTGATGCACTTACCGACGATTATCGTTCTTCCTTTTACATTAACGGATGCAGAAAATGCTTGTTGCAGTCACGTCTAATTACTTTCATAAAAATAGCCTGGGGACACCTTTGTAAAACTTGGTGAACTGTTTGGAATTTTCCCGCATACCGACTAGTTTAAATCCACACTGCGCTTATGGAAAATACTTCTGGCACAATCATAGATAGGAAAATTCAACAAAACAATTAATTTTTTGATGCATTTCATAACAAGAGAGCATTCTGAAGATGATGGTATAAAAATTACAACAATATTTTATTTAATTCAGCTATAAACAAATTCCAAAATGTTCAAAATTAAATTCACAATTTTGATTTTTATGTCATTATCTTCTTTGATTTTTTTTTAAAACCAACACCACTTCCATAATTTTTTTTTAAAAAAAGGTTGGCCTATCTAAGATTGTGCCAGAAGAATGAGGAGAGAATTTCCCCAGTCTTAAGCTTACCTAGATCCCATCGCTCTCTTTTAACCTTTCTCAATTTTTTGAATTTTAGTTTACTCTTCATTTTAACTAAGTTATGATCCCTTCTATGTCAGCCCCTGGATAACTACGACAGTTTTTAACTTGGTTTCTAAATCTTTGTTTAACTAAAATATAATCTATTTGGTATCTAACCCTATCACCTGGTGCTTTTCAGGTATATCTTTTTCTAACATGTTGTTCGAATAGGGTGTTTACAGTTACTAATCTCTGTTCCTGGCAAAACTCAACTAATCATTCCCCTCTATCATTTCGTCTGCCCTACCCAAATTTTCTTACCATTTTTCCTTCACTACCTTCTCCCACTGACGCATTGAAATCGCCCGTAACTATTAAATTCTCATCTCTCTTTACTTTTCTCGCTATACTATTTATACCCTCGTATACCTTTTCTACTTCCTCATCCTCGTACTGAGTTGTTGTCATGTAAACCTGTACTAAAACAGTGTCTGTGGGTTTTGTACTCAATCTAACCATAATTATTCTATCACTAAATCGTTAGTACTCTTTAACTTTACGTCCTAATCTTTTACCTAGCACTATTCCTACCCCTGCCTGTCCATTAGTTGAAGAAGTTGTAATTATTTTATAATTATCTTTCCAAAAGTCATTACTATCTAGCCATCTCACCTCACTAATAGCTAAAATGTCCAGCTTTCCTTTTCTCATTTCGACTAAAAAATTCGTTAACTTATCTACTTTAAGTAATGACCTTACATTCCAAGTCCCTATCACTAAGTCGAACTGTTGTTTTATATTCTTAAGATGACGAGCCCCAAGTACCCTCTCCCGGAGATCCGAATGAGGAGGTATTTTACTTCTGGACAAGAATTTTACGTGTGAGCTCTCCATCATACATATTTCGTGTTTTAGGCCACGCACACCTGGGAAATATTGTGGTAGGTTCCCATATCTTTCCACAATGCACTTTTTAAAGATTTTAGTAAAAAGCCGTATCCGTCACGGCCTATCCCCAACAGCCTTGTAAATTATGGAGGATCGCCCGAGACCAACCGACTTTCCTCCAATATCTTTTAGCCAGCAAGGCTGCTGCTCCTTGCTGCACCTTTTAATCGCCTTTTATGATAAGCAGGCTTACTATAGTAGTATTCTTTGTCCCTTACTATAGTTTAAAAATTTTAAAGAATAAGTTTGCCATTCAGTACAAAGGAAGTCATGTTGAATGTGCACACAAATGTACCAATATTGACTGCGAGAAATTATAATAACTGGCGATTTCGAATTACAGCAATTTTGCAAAAAGAACAATGTGCAGAAGTAATCGAAACAGATCCTCCTAAAGAATATGCAAAAAGGAAGGAGTTTTTAGTTCAAGATGCAAAAGCTCAAGCATTTATAATACAAGGTATTTTCGATAAGCACTTGGATATTATTAAAGATTGTGAAACTGCCGAAGAACGGATGAAAGCTCTGAAAGGTGTATTTGTGCGAAACAGGTTCTTATTAATATTTATGGTTCCGAGTTGGGACCGTGTCATTTTATAAATTAAGGTTGACGTTCCGCCCACTTTTGTAAGGGGCTTCATCAGGACAAGAAAAGAAATAAGTAATAAAATAAAAATAATAAAAAATATAAAAAAGATAATATGTAACTGTAACTGTAATACGTAACTGCTGTTCTCCGGTCAATTTGACCATTGCATTATTTCAAATTTAAATAACGCGGTTAATTCTCTAGTGGCGTATTCATCCGTCAGTGTATTTTCTTACGTTCTGAATGTCAGTCGACTGATATACCCGCAGTTGTGTGGTCGTGTTATTTGTCAAGATATTAATCAATTCTGTTTCCTACCGGTCAATTTGACCGGATGCAGTAAGTACGTTACACATTTTTATTTTGTTATTATTATTATTTTATTTTGTTATTTTATTTTAGGTTGTTTTATTATGGAATCACGCCCCGGTACATCTAGGCGAGTAAAGATAACCGACAAAGACTATGAAGAGACGGTTATGAAATGGTTTAAAGAGGTTGACGACGACACTTTACCGGATAATGACGAATTAGAAAGTGACTTAGAATCTGGCTGCGAATTTGTCATAGAAAGTGAGCATGACTCCGATTCGATTGAAGAAGACAGTGAAAGTGATAACAAAGACATCGGAAGAGAGAATGAAAATGAGCATAGCGACTAAGCCAGCGAAACTAGTAATGAAAATGTAACTGCAGCCAACAGAAAACAATATTTTGGAAAAAATAAATTTTCTTGAACTGCTGAACCAAGTAAGCCGAAAAGGAAAACTCAAAAACGCAACATTATATCTCAGCGGCCTGGTTTACGAGGACATGCTAGACTAGAGAGTACAACTCCAGAAGAAATGTGGAATTTACTTATGGACAACAATATTTTATCTGAAGTTTTGCGTTGGACTAATACTCGAATTGAAAGAGAAAGAGAAAAATACAAAAAACAAAATCGTCCAGAACTAAAAGTATTGGATATAATTGAACTAAATGCTTTTCTAGGATTGCTCTATTTTTCTGCTGCATTTAAATCAAATCATGAAGATATAAATGCAATTTTTGCAACTGATGGTTCAGGAAGGGACATTTTTCGAGCAGTTATGAGTAAATGTTGCTTCCTTTTTTTGCTTAGTACCTTGAGATTCGACGATCCTCAAAGCAGAAAGGAACGCAAAATACTGGATCCTACAGCACCAATATCCTTTATATTTAAATCTTTTGTAAAAAAATTGTCAGGAACTTTGCAGTGTGGGAGAATGTGCAACGATTGATGGAATGCTGGTAAGTTTTCGTGGTAGATGCAAGTTTCAGATGTACATGCCAAATAAACCATGTAAATATGGAATAAAAATAATGGCACTTACAGATAGCAAAACTCATTACTTTTTGAATGGTTATATATATATTCTGGGAAAGAATCAGACGGTCGAACTCTTTCACCAGAAGAACAAGAGCTACCTAAACCGACTCAATCTGTAATACGACTTTCAAAACCAATTCAAATGACTAATCGCAATATAACTGCCAATAATTGGTTTACATCAATAGGCCTTGTTCACCTATTGGAGACAAAAGGTCTTACTTATGTTGGCACCATAAAAAAGAATAAAAGAGAAATTCCACCAGAATTTCAGCCTAGCAAACACAGACCAATTGCTTCAAGTTTGTATGGCTTTACGTCAGGTATCGCATTGGTTTCATATGTTCCAAAGAAATGTAAAGTAGCTTTGTTAGTAAGTTCTATGCATCATTCAAAAGTTACTGACCCCGTTACAAATAAACTAGAAATTATTATGTATTACAATTCGACTAAGGCTGGAGTTGATGCCCTGGATGAGAAATGCGCGATTTATTGTTCTGGACGAAGAACAAGACGATGGCCTATGGCCATATTTTTCAGAATATTGGATATAAGTAGTATCAATGCATTCATACTTTACAGTGCATGTAAAAATAATTTGGCATTGAAACGAATTGATTTCATAAAACAATTGGCCCTCGAATTAGTAAAACCAGACATGGAACGTCGTTTGATGAATCCCCGTACAGCACCAGAAATCCGATTTATTATTAGACGAATTTTAAAAATTGATATACTCGTCTCGTATCTGCTGCGGATGGATTACAGACTGAAGCAGGAAAATTGCCGAAGCGTAAGACTTGTTATTTGTGTCCTGCTAAAAAAGAAAGAAAAGCATCGCATGGTTGCATAACTTGTAAAAAAACCTGTGTGCTCACAATGTTCCAGGCATATTTGCAAGGAATGTGTTTAAATTTTTCTGTTAGGTATATCATTTTTCTATATTATATGTTTATTTTTTATTTTATGAATGTATTATGATTATGTTAATTTGAATAAATGCTTCAATTTTGCTGGGTTGTTTTTTTATAAATTTATTTTAGGAATGGAGGGGGAAAGGGGTTTATTGAAACAAATATTATAGGGGAGAGTCTAATAATGTAATTAGTGAAACGTATCACCCTTTAAGGTATACGTAATATAGATAAAACACGATTTAATCGTGCCGGTCAATTTAACCGGTGAACAGTGTGTGCGTACTTAAAATTGCTTCACAGCAGTTACGGGTTAAGAACACAAGTTAAAGTGTAAACAGAAGAGTTACTCCTGAACTAGCAGACTCACGAGCCCATTCAAAGCCAAAAGGTGTCTTATAACGAAGTAACTTTGTGAAAGCCTCCGACAATATTGCGGACAAGTTCGTTTACAAAATTAACATTATGGAGCAGACTATTTAATTTAAAGTCTGGTAATAAAGAAAGTTTGGAAGATCATTTTCTAAACTTTGATACAATAATTAGAGACTTACAAGATTTGAGATCTACGATTGATGAAACGGATAAAGTATGTCACTTACTGTTATCACTACCATCGCAATACAAAACTGTAATAACAGCACTTAAACCGTTAGTGAAGTAAAAATGGATTTCATAAAATCAAGACTTCTTGATGAAGAATTAAAGCGCAAATCTGAAGGTGCAGACATAGATCAGGCTTGTGACAGTGACTTTAGCTTGAAAACGTCGGTAGGATGTTTTATATGTGAAAGTAAGGATCACTTTAAAGTTGAATGCCCAAAAAGAAATAGTTATGGTCAATACAGTAGGGAAAGAGTAGCACAAACTTGTGGTGGACGTGGAAGATTTAAAAATCATTACAAGGAAGAGAAAGAGCAAGCAAATTCGGCAGAAAGTGAAATCGTTCTAGTAGCAGCAAGTATCTGCAATCAGAGGGGTGTATATGACAACAACGCATGTATATTAGATACAGGGGGCGAGCAATCATTTTGTTAAAGAAGATTTAGAAGCTTTTATGCACAATATAAGAAAACTCAACCCTGAAATAGTAGTGTTGAGGAATAATTTGTTTGGATTGCATGTTTGACTGTCATTGGCTTATTTTCATTCTAATTTTAAGTTCTTATTAACTTGTGTGCCTGACTACGCCAAGCCAAGCTACTAGCGTTCTTGTTAGTATTTAATGTTTAATGAGGGAAACTACAGTCCACTTAATTATATAGTAGGTAGTGACTTTTTGATGGTTGCTAAAATAATATAATGTCAAGTTGAAAAACTAGTATAAGAACATTCCTGTCACTGTTTATGTTTTGTATAATAAAAAGGATAATTAAATTGTGAACCAGCGTTTATTAAGGCATTACATAACACAAAAAATAAGTTTTATCAAGGAAAATATACATGGTCCTTCGAGCCGGAACTCTATCACAATTTAATTATAAAGGATCTTTACAATAGAAAGACAGTTGACAGGAATTGTACCAAGTTACAGTTGGAACCAACTTGGATACAAAGGTTTAAGGAACTCTTACGGTACACATTATCAAAGGCTGTTTTACAAAGGAAAGGTACTTGACAGGAGTTATTCAAGGAAGCAACTCGAAGGCAAAGATTTCAAAAGGCTTTAAAGGACACATAATTAAAGGTTGTTTCTACAAGTTCTTAGCTAACTAAAAGGTACAATTATTCAACAAAGGAAAGATTGTCAAAGGACAACGGAACATTCATTATTTTAACCTACAGCACTGCAATTTAAAGGGACAGAAGCTATTACATGCAAGGAGGTTGAGATAGTGAATCAACAAGAACATTAATTACATTAGAAGTGTGATTATCGTTTCCATAATGAAATTTTCTGGGTCAGGAGGAATTTGTCATAAATAAAATTAAAAACTTCTGGGACTATGGTTAACAACGACACTATAATACAAAAACGAGGTAGAATTAAATCAAAAATTACAAGAATAGAAACTTATGTAAGGGCTAATGAGAACAACGATGGTATTGACATCAACGAATTTATAATCAGGGAATCCATGTTAGTGAAGTCGTATGAAGAGTATGAATTTATTCAAGATCAACTAGAGGAGCAAGAACCTTCTGAAGAGGAGGACCGGGTAATGGTAGAATTGCAATACACTTCGCTGCATAGTAAACTTAAGTCAGTTATTCAAAAAAGAAATCTTGTTAATGCAAACAACGGTAGCGTGGCATTGGAGCACTCAGGTACGGTATTAACAGGCGCAGTTGCACCCTCAGCAACCCCCTCCTTTCAGGTAAGGTTACCAAGTTTCAATATTCCTACATTTTTTGGGAAATACGAGGATTACAGGTCTTTCATAGAGCTTTTTAATTCATTGATACATTCGGATTGGCGTTTAAATAAGGTTCAAAAATTCTTATATTTAAAGTCAGTTTTGCAAAAAGAACCATTGCTAATAGTAAAAGATCTACAAATTACTGACTGGAATTATGACATAGCGCTAGACTTATTGAAAAAACGTTACGACAATAAATTGGTATAGGCAAATCACTTTAAGAAGAACCCAACGTCATATGCCAGATTGCGCGGAAATGTAATAACAGTGGCGTAGTTGAGTTATTACAGTATAAACGGAAGATATGGCGTTAAATAGTAAAAAAATAAACAACCAATTAAATTATAATTTAAAATTTTTAATATAATATCGCCATATGAGTTGTGTGCATCAATATCCCTAAAAAATACTGCTATAGCAAGGTTATTTTGTAAAATCCGATAAAGCAAATGATTGAATACCATGGCCTACTTAAGTGGTTTCTATCTCATTTTAGTGTTCTGCAAACACATCTGTTGAGTAACTTATTGTTTTATTAATGTTAATTGTTATATACAAGATATTTTATATTAGTTAGATGGCGGTTTAAAACTGTCCGTCTGTGTATCAAGTAAAAATAAATAGTAATGAAATCTAAAACTTTTACAAGGTAATTTCCGATTGGTTGATCATAAAATTCTACGCCACTAAAACCTGAATACTGCCATCCCTAATTACATATAATGAACTGTTCCTAACCAATTTTTGCTTTGTGCGCATGATGACGTTGGGTTCTTCTTAAAGTGATTTGCCTCTAACCATAAACTGCCATATACGCATTTTAATGGACACTCAAGTCACCAAGAGTAGCGCGGCTGCACTAAGGGACTTTGTTGTATCAATCAAACAAAATTACAATGCACTACAAGCGTTAGAAGTTCCAGTAAAGGAGTGGGATCTAATTTTGATTTACATTCTGGCTTCAAAATTAGATTTCAATACACATAAGGCATATGAATTGGAGAGGAATTCATATGATCTGCAAACTTTTAAGGAGTTTCTAGAATTTCTAGAAACGCGATGTTTAGCTCTTGAAGCTTCAGTAAACTCAGAAGTCAAATCAAAGGTAGTTATCATTCGGTAAATGCTGTACAAACAGGTTTCAAGGGGAAATGCATATGTTGTGACTCAAGTTATCATCCTATTTACAGGTGCACCAAATTTTTGAAATATGATTTAATACAAAAAAGGGAATTTGTTGCTAAAAATCGCCTTTGTTATAATTGCTTGGGTTTAAAGCACGGTGTAAATAATTGTAAATCAGAAGGGTGTAGAGTCTGTAAGGGAAGACACCATATGTTGTTGCATGATAAGGGTTGTAGAATTGAAAATGTTGAAGGTCCATCTTTATCCGAGCAAGGAAACAATGACGGCACTATTAATAAAACTAACAATTTATCAATGGTAAAGGCAACGTCATTAGCAATCACCCCATCAGGAGAAAATATGGTTCTCCATGCCCCTTGTTCAATGGCCAATACAGGCAACCAGGTACTTTTAGCTACCGCCTTGGTGAATTTAGTTGCTAATAACGGTTCTACAATAGAGGCGAGGGTACTATTGGACTCAGGGTCTCAAGGCTCATTTATGACAACAAGGATGGCAAATAAATTAAATCTCATGAGAACTTCTAGTAACATTCAAGTGTCAGGGATAGCACACAGCGATGTTCGTATAACGGAAGTTATTACAGTTACAATTGAGTCTCAGCACAACACAAAAACAAGAATATCTACAAAATGTGGCGTGCTCAAACGGATAACTTGTCCATTGCCACACATGCATATAAATATTAACAATTTAAAAATTCCAGACGATTTACGTTTGGCGGACAAGGGTTTTTTTATTCCTGGGAAAATAGATTTATTGCTAGGAGCAGACGTGTATTTTGAAATAATTCGATGCGGACTTATAAGGCTAGGAGAAAATCTTCCTATTTTGCAAAATAGTGTGTTTGGTTGGATTGTAGGTGGAAACATTCCGGTATCTAATACCAACTGCTCCAATTTAAGTGTAGTATTGTTTTCACAGGGTATTACTTTAGATGAGTTAATCCCACAGTTTTGGATAATGGAAGAAGTGTATCAGAAAAGGCACGTGTCTCCTGAAAACAAGGATTGTGAAGAAATTTATTTAGCTACAACTAAGAGATTAGAATCTGGTGCTTTTGAAGTTAGATTGTCTCTCAAACCTGGTTATGATGTATCATTCTTAGGAAACTCATTGACAAGGGCTACTCAAAGGTTTCATTCGTTGGAGAAAAGGTTTAGTAAGGATCCCAAGTTACAGAGCGAATACAAGGCATTTATCGATGAATACCTAAAACTTGGTCATGCTAAGGATATCACTCAGGAGATTAACTCCACAACTATAAACAGGTACTATTTTCCGCACCATTGCGTAGTACGTGAAGATAAACTCACGACTAAATACAGAGTCGTCTTTGATGGGTCAATGAAGACTACATCAGGTTTAAGTCTAAACGACATCATGCTTAAGGGCACTCTTGTGCAACCAGAGCTATTTGACATAGTGTGTAGGTGTAGAACATTTAGGTATATTCTTACAAGTGACATACAAAAAATGTACAGGTGTATTAGAATTAATCGTCAAGATACCATTCTACAAAATATTGTTTGGCGAGATGATCCTTCTTGTCCATTGAAACATATTGAGCTCCAAACTGTAACGTATGGAACTAATTGTGCCCCGTTTCTAGCCACTCGAACGTTGGTAGAACTAGCCAATCAAAATAAAACAAGGTTTCCGTTGGCTGCAGAAACGTTGCTTAAGCAAACCTATGTTGATGACATATTGAGTGGTGCAAACACTGGTGAAGATCTTTTACAGCTTCAGCTCGAATTAAAGGAATTATTAGAATCCGTGGGGTTTATGCTACACAAATGGAACTCTAATATTCAATCGTTATTTCCATTTGTACTATCAGAAGGAATTTCAAAGATTTTAGGAATTGAGTGGAATCCTATCTCTGACATGTTTCAAATGTCAATTCCCGAGTTAACGGAAAAGGAATCTTTCACAAAACGAGAAATTCTGGGATTGATTGCACAAATCTTTGATCCCATGGTACTTGTTGCTCCTGTGATAATTATTGCAAAAATGATTATGCAAAAATTGTGGTCGATAAAGGTGGAATGGGACGAAATTGTGCCGCCAGGAGTACTAGATGACTGGCTAAAATTCTACAAACTATTACCTAATTTACGAAAGGCCAGCATCCCTCGTTGGATATTTATTCCAGGTAATATAGTTGGAATGCAATTAATAGGTTTTTCAGATGCGTCTTTTTATGCATACGGAGCTTGCATATACATGAGGGCCGTTTATGAAAACAATATGGTTTCTTGTCGTCTTGTTGGTGCAAAATCTAGAGTGGCTCCACTAAGAACAATTTCGTTGCCACGTCTAGAGTTGTGTGGTTTTTTATTGTTAGCTCGTTTATGCGACAAATTTACATCATGTATAGAGTATAATTTTGACAAGATTGTCATGTTCACAGACTCACAAATCGTTTTGGCATGGCTGCAGGTCACCACCATCACGTTGGACAACGTTTGTGGCTAATAGAGGGTCAGAAATTTGTGAAATTGCTCATCTTGCAATATGGTTACATATTCCTTCAGGTTTAAATCTCGCAGACTGTATTTCGCGCGGTCTTGACTCAACAAAGTTAATACATAAAAGGTCTTGGTGGGAAGGTCCAGACTTTCTGCTTGATTTTAATTGGAATCCTCAGAAGGATACTGTAAATAAGGAAATAGTTTCTCTACCCGAGGAATGGCGGGTAGCTTATATTCAGACAAATATTGAAAACATTTGTTCAATATTTCTCAGATTTTCATCATTTGTTCGAATGCAAAGAACCTTTGCTTTTATATTTCGATTCATTAACAACTCACAACACAATACCACAAAGGTTGCTGGTCCCTTGAGAGTGGACGAACTAGATCGAGTTGCAACACACATATTTTTATTAGTTCAGAAGGAGCATTTTTCAAAGGAAATATTTTATTTAAAGGAAAATAAGAAATTATCTAAAAGTAGTTCAATTCTAACATTAAATCCGTTTTTAGATTCCAAAGGTCTACTAAGGGTTGGCGGGCGATTGGGAAATGCAATGTTACCTTTTAATGCACAACATCCAATCATTCTTCCAGCAGCTAATCATGTTACTGATTTGTTAATTGAACATGAACATAAATACTTAGGCCATGCAGGCACTCGTGCAGTGCTATACAGTTTACGCCAGCGAGTGTGGCCTATTCGTGCTTTGAGACGCATTAAGGCAATTGTACTAAGGTGCGTAAAATGTCACAGGTTTAAGGCAGTGGTTGCCAAGCAGCTTATGGGAAACTTACCCTTAGAACGAACCCAATTGATTCGTCCTTTTCTACATGTCGGAGTAGATTTTGGTGGGCCGATTATGGTAAGGGAAACAAGATTGCGCAAGTCAATTATTTCTAAGGCATATGTTGCATTATTTGTGTGCATGGCAACAAAGGCCATACACATTGAGTTAGTGTCAAGCCTCGCAACTGAGACGTTCATACTTACACTAAAAAGGTTCGTGGCTCGTCGAGGCAATCCGATCTCGATCAGCAGCGATAATGCGACAAATTTTAAGGGAGCAAATAATGCTCTGCATGAAGTTTATCAGTTCTTTGATTCTCACGGAACTGACATACAAGAGTTTCTGACTACACGAAGCATTTGTTGGAAGTTCATCCCTCCAAGTAGCCCACATTGGGGAGGTCTATGGGAAGCGGGTATTAAAAGCACCAAATACCATTTAAGACGAATAGTAGGTCGGTCAACTTTAACCTTTGAATTTCTAACTACAATTCTAGTCCAAATTGAGGCTATTCTAAATTCCAGGCCCCTACAAGACATTTCTGAATCAGTATCGGATTTTGAATGCCTAACACCGGGACATTTTCTAATAGGTCAAGCGTTGACTGCATTTCCTGAAAGGGACGTTTCTTCTATTCCGGACAACAGAATAAATATGTGGCAGCATTGTTCAAAATTAAGGCAGATATTTTGGAAAAAATGGTCCACAGACTACTTAAATCAATTGCAACACCGTCCAAAATGGAGGTTAATGGAACCCAATCTAAAGGTTGGCGACTTAGTATTAGTGAAAGAGGACAATCTGCCTCCTTTAGAATGGTGCCTTGCCAGAGTAACAAATATTAAATCTGGACAAGACAATAAGGTACGGGTAGTTACAATAAAAACAAATAAGGGAGAGTTTATCCGACCCATTACAAAACTTTCCCCATTGCCTGTTCAAAATAAAACTTCCACTGTTGAGGACGAAGGCTCAAGCGGGGGAGAATGTTGAGGAATAATTTGTTTGGACAGCATGTTTGACTGTCATTGGCTTATTTTCATTCTAATTTTAAGTTCTTATTAACTTGTGTGCCTGACTACGCCAAGCCAAGCTACTAGCGTTCTTGTTAGTATTTAATGTTTAATGAGGGAAACTACAGTCCACTTAATTATATAGTAGGTAGTGACTTTTTGATGGTTGCTAAAATAATATAATGTCAAGTTGAAAAACTAGTATAAGAACATTCCTGTCACTGTTTATGTTTTATATAATAAAAAGGATAATTAAATTGTGAACCAGCGTTTATTAAGGCATTACATAACACAAAAAATAAGTTTCATCAAGGAAAATATACAAGTGGAAACAATCAAGACAAAATATGGAGAAAGAGTATTAGTGGAAACAGAAGAGTTCAAGAGTATATTGCCATTGAGATATTTTGAATACCTTCAAGCACATGGAGTGAAACAATTAAATGAAAGTATTGGCTCGAACAAACACGTATACATAACTAGTAAGGGATCGATCGGTCTAATTGTCAACATAGAATTTTCAGAATAATATGTCACTAATCTAAGAAATTAGTTTATTATTATAATAATATACATCTTGTTCTTTATTGTTTAATTTATTATAACACATCTAAGTCGATTGTATAAAGTATGATGTATTTAATTAAAGTGGGTTCTGATTTATGTGTGTTTTACTTTGAGGTTACTACCTTGTTTAGAGAAAGTCTTGTTTCAAAAGAGAAACTTTTATAAAAAAAATTTTTATTTTACAAATTGTTGAATATTTTGATCTAATTATTTACAGTTAAAATCTAACTATTTATAAATGAAAAAGTATTTATTAACTCCCGTTCTTGAAGTATCTGCTGCTCCCTCGCAGCCAGTTCCTCTCTTTTTTGCTTTATTATTTCTAGATCCAAATCTAGACGACGCAGTAGCTTCTCTCCATGCTTTTTAAATGCGTTATGCAACTCTACTTTGTCATCTTCGTGGGATTTGTCATCTTCGCAGCAAACAGCCATATTAGATTCTGTACATAACTTTTTCATAGCCAACATGTTTTTGCCTGATCTGTGAGCATAACATAAAAGATTATTGTAGGTTCACCTTTTCTTTTGTATACTACCTGATGTTTCTGAGAGGATCAGAATGTGCCAACGATCCAACGATAGCCTCAGAATTTCCAGAATGGTTTTTTGATACTAATCTAATGTAACTTATAAATTAGTAGTGTTTTAAAACACATGTATAAATGTGAAAAAGCACTTACCGCGATATATCTATTACGTCACTATCAAAAATAGCAGCAGTGTCAAGTTGAGGTGAAGAAGAACCAAAAACTTCTTTAATCAAGTCTTCGTCAGAATGTAATATAAATTGTTCTAGAACTTTTACGTTGGTACTATTACCATTTTGATCGATGATTAGTTACTCTTTTTTTTAAGTTGCTAGTAGCAGTAACTAATAATTATACAAGAGATCTGATTGAATACTGTTGGTAAAATCTACGTGAAGTATTTATATTAATTATAAATTGACCTGTTAGAAAAAATTAAAAATTTGCATCGTTTTCTGAAAAAAATGCAAATGTTATATATATATATATATATATATATATATATATATATATATTCAGCTCTGTAATCTATTCTAATGAATAAAAAACAGTATGTAAGCAAATATAATTATGTCTCAGCAGAATGCAATGCAAATGGTCCTTAACTAGTAATATATAGAATAAGTTTTAGATTACTGCTAGCATAATTTATTTTTCAGTAAAACTTAACAAAATTGACTTTATATGCATATATAGGTATGTAGTAATTGCGTTTACATGAATTATGCTGCATAAATGAAAAATTCTTTAATTCTCTCAAGGTACTGTTATATATAGCTTCAAATAAATTAAATTGCATAATGTTAATTGTATTGTGATAAAACTGCAGAATGTTTTTTTTTAAAAACCATGAGTGCGTGTAAATTATTAAACAACATTGACAGTTTAATCTGAGACATTTTTCAAATTTGCTTTATTTTTCTGAAAAAATTTTATATGCTAATCCTTTAGTTTTATTTAAACAAGATGATTTAAACTTAAAACACATATATGACGATCACATCAATACTGACATGAAATTCCGTGAAATATGTGCTGCTTGTTGGCAAGACAAATACGGTTTCTTAGTTGTAGACAAAGATAGTGATCCAGGTCAAGGAAGGTACCGAATAGGTTTTGATCGCTTCATACATATTTAAACCTTGAGAGGCACAAGTATCGTTAGTATCGAAGAATTTTTTTATTACAATAAACCTTTTACGCAATGAACAAGGAGGCGATAAAACTTAAAAGAATTTTAATTAAGAAAAGAAACATTGTAAAAAACAAATTGCGCCAGTTAAAAGATAATTAAGTCGTCCAAGTCTAATCAATCTTACCCATAACATCACGATTAGAAACTATTGCTAATGAACTGGATGGGGAAAGTGTGGTAAAGAAAGAAAAATTTAAAGAAGAAGAAGAAGAACTGCCTCATAGCAGTGTAAAAAAAAATAAACCTAAATTTCTAGAAAGGAACGTTGACTATATTGATTCACCGGTTATTGCTCAGCATATACCGAATATAAAAAATGATGCCACAGAGGAAGATGATGATGAGGAAGATGATGATGATGATGTTGAGAATGAATACGAAGCGGAAGTTAATCGAAATGCTCAAGAAGCCCAGGAATATATACAAAGCTTTGCCGATTCACCTGGTATGACACATTATCTCGAACAGCTACATCCGCTACCTCGAGAATATATTTACAATATGTTTAAAGATGTTAAGAACGAATTTGATCATAAATATGGTATTAGGTTTAACCCTGATTCAAATGGTCTTATGATAGGCAATTCGAATTTCGTGTTGGATGATGAAAATGTTCTGATAAATAATTTGAAATATAAAGGTACTCCTAGATTATACGAACTACTGTTTAAAAAATATCCTGTCGGGTACAGATCGCAAGATCTAAAGTCGTACCTTGATATTGTGAAAAGAACAAATGCTAATAGAAGATATTGTTCTGAAACAGAACAAATTCAGGGAAATAATTCATATAAATACAAAAATATAATATCTACATTAAACATACTTCCCCAAACACCCCGTAGACCTAGAACATTACCCTATAGAAAGCGTCTTGGAGACGGTATGACAATGGAAGTATCAAATAACGCCATAGATTATTTATATTGGAATGATCCCAATGAACTTGTTGATAGATTACGGCTTTTAGTTTCATCTCAGACTGCTGGACACACAGGTCACGGCAACGAAATAAATTCGATCATTGAAGAAGTGCGTGAGGCGAAAGTGATTAGAAGAAATGACAATTGACAAATTTGGAAGGCACTTAAATAACCGTAAAATAGATATACGTGAACAGGAATATGAAAACAAAAAAAAATGAAGGTTTTGAAACCTTGATTGAGTACAAGTTACATATGCTACATTACATGGTAGTAGCAACGTTTTACTCTAGTACATTCCTCGATGATGACAAGATATTCCTTATTTTCAACATTAAACATAATTATGAATTTCCTTATGAGGAAGCAGTCATTGAGAATATTAAAGGATACCCGCAAGACTTTGAAATTCTTATAAACGAAAAAAGTTATGTAATTGCACAGTTACAAGTATTTTTGCTTAAACGTATGGATGTAATCAGCTTTCGTGACAGCGGTGCTATCATAAACAATACCACAATGTTTCTTGATTTTATATTAAAAGTTCCTTTCAAAGCAAGTGGAGCACTCGACATTCAAACATAGAAGTATTTATTAATTGTATTTAATAAATCCTGATTAGAAAAAAAGTATTATGATAGTTGCTCAATCAAAAGTGAAAGAGGATATAGTAAATGAACTTCATAAACCAGCAAGAATAAATTTCAAGAGACTCAAAGTGATAGTAAAAGGTTTAAATGACCTTCTTCAGACCGATTTCATTGAAATGTTACCATATTCACAAACAAACAAAGGATTTAAATACATTTTAGTAGTTATTGATTGTTTCTACAAATACGTATGGGCTGTACCACTTATAAGTAAGACGGATATTGATGTTACTGCTGCAATGAAAACAATTTTAAATAAATTTAAAAATCTACCAAGAAATTTGCAGTCTGATTTTGGTAAAGCATATAACAAACACTTTCAATTCTTAATGCAGACATATGGTATAAACCATTATAGTGTTTTTTCTACAAAGAAAGCATGCATTGTGGAACGTGTAATTAGAACTTTAAAGGGAAAAATGTGGCGCTTGTTTAACCTCAATGGTTCTTACAAATGGATAAAAAATTTAAGTGATATCGTGAAACAATACAACAATACAGTTCACAATACTATCGGAGTCAAACCTGTAAAAGTTGATAAATCAAATGAAAAAACTATTCTTAAATCATCATTTACCCACATCAAACTTGCAACCAAAATACCAAAATATTCAATTAAAGACAGTGTGAGGATTAGTAAACACAGGGAAGCATTTACGAAAGGTTACACGCCAAACTGGTCAAATGAAATTTTTAAGATTAAAAAGGTAAACGTAACCAATCCGACAACATATATCTTAGAAGATCAAGACGAGAAAGAAATCAAAGGTGCATTTTATGAAATGGAGTTGCAAAAGGTTAAACATCCAGGAATTTACCTGGTAGAAAAAGTCCTAAGAAAGAGTGGAAATAAAGTCTTTGTAAAATGGTTAGGCTTCTCTAACGTACACAATAGCTGGATCGATAAAAATAATGTTTGCTAGAAGTTGTTATAATAATAGTTAATAAGGCTAACATTGTAAAATTATATTAAAATAAATAATACAGACACAATCTTTCTATTGTTTTTTATTATTATCAAACCATTCTTTTAATAAAAAGGTATTTTGTTTTGCACATTGCAGATTATTATTCCTATGTCTACAACAATGGATGTTATATATTAAACGATTGTTGATTTTTAACTCCGATAGCTTAGGACAACGTAGTGCAAGCATATCAGTTACAACGTTTTGCATTAGGTAGGTTTCAATCAATTTCTTCCTTTCTAGACCCTTCACAAATACTTCTTCACCGGATCGGATAATTTGTTTCAAATAAAGCGCTATATATGATGACACCATTCCAGCCATTGAAGATTCATCCCAAGAAAGACCATGAATATTCCTTGTCACCTAGTCGTTATGTTTTATATGATCTTGGCTCAAACAACTAGACTGCATTAACAGTTTAAAAATTTGATGCCAAACATCACCTAACAACAAGTCCAAAACCACAATTTCTTTGCACACAAACTCGTTTTTCTTGTATTTAAATCCCTGAATATCAATTATATACATGTTTGTATATGTAGGTATGTAAATATATGCAGTAAACTTCGACTAATTAAATTAATATTAGGAGCAATCTCCTTATATAGCAGATTACCACCATCTGCGTACTTTGTCAACCCACTTTTCAACCTATCACAAGAGTGAACACACATTTTGAATTGAAACCGGCCCATGTGTATTTGCAGTCTCTAAACATAAATAAAAAACATAAATCAGAATCCACTTTAATTAAACACAATTGACTTGAATGCGATATTTTGCATCTGTCATACTTTATAACTTCTCGCTAGAAAACCAAATTCAAAACATCTACACACATTTTCTCTACACTTACATTTTTCAACATACGTGTGTTTTGAAGTATGTATGTTCCATTGAAAGTAATATAAAGCAGGTCTGACTTCAAAACGTTCCCACAAGTATTTTACATTGAAGGTATATAACGCCGGTCGTAATTCATGTTTTCACAACTATTTTACATTGAAAGTATATAAGGCCGGTCATAATTCAAGACGGTGTACGTGTATTTTACATATGTAAAATACATGTGAGCACGTTTTGAATTAGGACTGGCCTTACCTCATTACTGTTGCACAAGAAAAGGTATCTAAATTTGGAAGAATTATAAAGAAGTCAACCAATCTGAACGACCATGAAATATATGCAGCATACTGTTTATTAACTGAGTCAGAACAAGAACTAAAAATGTTTAAAGAAGCAAACGAAGACATTAAGTGGAAGAAAGCTATAGAAAATGAACTTGATTCTCATAATAGATCGAATACTTGGACAGAGGTTAAATTACCTAGTGGCTGTATGCCAATTGAAACTAGGTGGGTATTTAAATTAAAAGAAGATGGTACAAGAAAGACCAGGTTGGTTGCTAGAGGATTTCAAGAACTGTGGCTGCCAAGATCCCCCAACATTTAGACATTTGCCAAATTAATAGTTTTGCACAATTAACATCATTCGAGAATATTGCATAACCAATACTTGCACTTTGTGTGTTAGTTGTTTGATTCAGTGATTGATTCCTTAATACTAATTACTATTCTAGCGTTTGAAGTATTGTCCAATCAGAAGTCGAGTATTATTTAAAATAAATAATAGTGGTGCATGTTTTATTGAATGGTAGTTTGAACTCTGGTCAATTGACAGAGTGTGGGGTTGTTTTCGTTAGTATGTCGAATCGAATGGCGTGCACTCTCGGGTTCCTGAATAAGTAAGATGGCTTTAGATTTGCGAATTGCCATTTTTTAGATTTGCATCTTGATGGAAAGTCCCAAGTAGAGTCTGCTTTCCCTGTTAACATGTTAATTTTCTATGGGTAGTTTTAATATATATATGGCATCCTGATTTACATCGTTTTAACTTACTGGTTTTTAGATGATGAGAAATAAATTCTATCAGTGGATTATCTGCAGAGTAAAGAAAAGCTGCACATGAATTTGATTTTTTGGAATTTTGCAGTTCAGGAAAATTCCTTTGTAGATGTGCTTTTTTTAATTCCAAGCATTTGGCTGATTTTGTTATCTTGTGAATGTTCAACAATTGTTTAACAGTTCAAGATAAGTGATTAGCTTTATACTTGTTGTTGTGCTACCTCTTCCTTTTTATGTGAAAAAGGAAGTCAGCTAAGTCAAGCTAAGCGAATTATTATTATTATGAGTTAATACCTGAAATTTAAGTAAATATTTTTAACCTAAAATTTAAAACTCTAGTAGTTGTATCAGTATCTTTATTTTTAGTGAACTTTAGCGCCTAGTATCATTTAGTTGGGCTGTAGATATCCATTTATGTGTAAATAAATAAATATTCGATTTAGAAATAGCATCTTCCCAAAAGTCAAATGGAACTCAGCATGTTTTTGTAAAATTATAAATGGCATTTCTATGTAATGTAGGAATTTGAAATTTGGACAATGCTGTCTTTATGGTGCGCACATATATTGACAGTCAAAAAATAGAAAAATATATTTTTACATTAAAATGGCGAGGGTTAATTCGGTCAAAAGAAAAAAAGTTCTATTAAATATATCATGTGACGTATCATTTGAAGGAGGATTCTAAAAGGCTTCTAAAAATTTTTTATAATTTTTGGCCCAGTAGTCTTCATGATATAGCTCAAAATGTGCCAAAAATTCCCCCCCCCCCCCGTTCTCCTACACTTCCAAAGCTAACATTTTTATTTTAATAAAGATAGTAGCTATTGAGTCATAGATTATCGGAAAACTGAAGGTTTTTGACAGTGTAATAGTTGCTGGGAAAAGAAATTTTTAAACACAGTAATAGACAACGTATTTACTAATAATGTACCAGTACAATGTGGGACAATATATTCATTCTTCAATTATAACAATCAAATTTGGATAAGATTTAAATATACATAAAAAATAAAAACAGCTTAATTTGGTTTATTGATTGCTCACTGTAGTATTGGTACGGAACCCCAATAGTGGGAGCTCGACTCGCTCTTGGTTAACTTTTTAATAATGAAGTTTTCTTTCACATTTAATTAGTATAACTGATTATTTTATTGTAGGGTACAAATTAAGCAAAGCAACGGTGTTACAAAAGTCTATTGACTATATTCAATTCCTACAACAACAAAGAAAGAAACAAGAAGAAGAACGAAATGCATTACGTAAGGAAGTTGTTGCTTTACAAATTATGCAAACTAATTACGAACAAATTGTTAAAGCTCAACAGTCACAACCAGGTCACACAGAGACAAGAATTTCAGACGAGGTAAAATTTTCAGTGGTAATTTATTAAGAGTTGTCAAAAAGATTGCGTATTGATAATTTCCTTGTAGTTGCAAATTATCATGGAACAATTGTTTTTAAGCTTTCGAAGTGTCTCTGTAAGTAATTTTTCAGAGTTATCTGCTGGTGTATTTAGTTGGCTTGAAGAATGTTGTAAACCACAGACACTTAAGGATACCGTAGTACATGTTCTTCGACGACATAATTCAATTATGCAAGAACAACAGTCATCCACATAAAATAATATATAGTACATTTTATCTTATATGACTAAGTCACTAAAGTTTTATAGTAGTTGTTTTATTTGAGACTATATTTTGTTTTTTTGTTAAGCATTTTATTCATTCTGAACAGACCTGCACCTTGAAGAAGTTCTGGAATACAATGGATTTCGATGAGTTAAAGAGTCGAATTATAAGTTTAACCAAATTTGGTGAGGTCTTTAGTGCGGAACCAAGCTAAGATAGGTCCCTGAAAGAGGGCAGCAACTCTTTCAATACTTACAAGTGGCAGGGACCATTGGGGGTCGGTATGGCATTCTAAGACACGCCATTGCGATGTGGAGGGCATAGGGAAACCATCACATTGCCTTCCACATACACAGCGTATCAAGAAGTGTTTATAAAATGAAGACTCCCTGGGGTAAAAGATTCCAGATTCGGATCTCCATGAGGGAACTGCTTTGGAAAGTGTGAGTGGTAAGTTTAATAAGTAAAACCAGGAACATTTTGCAAGTTGAGGCATGTAATATTTGAAGCACGAAGCAAGTAGGAAAAGAGAATTTGAGAACTGAAATGGATAAATTAGCATTAGATACGGTAGGAATTAGCAAAGTTTGGTGGCCAGAGGAAGGAGATTTTGGAGCAGAGATTTTAGGGTAATTTATATGGCACCGGAGGAAAAAAATTCTGGTGTGAGAATAGCTATGCGGAAAGATACAGGACAATATTGAAAATTATTTACAATAGAACGAAAGAGTAGGTATGTTTAGATTAGAATATAAACCAGTAATAATACAAGTATACAAGTCCACCTCTAGCTACAGTGACGAAGAGGTAGAAGCGATTTACAAATATATCGAAGACATCGTAAAAGATATGAAAATTGCAATGGATGGGTTAGCATTAGACATAGTTGGGATTAGCGAAGTTCGGTGGCTAGATGCAGGTAATTTTTGGAAAGACTTTAGGGTAATTCATGGAGGAAGGGAACGCAGGTGTGGGAATAGTTATGCGGAAAAGGACGTATAGAAACCACTTACAAGAGAACAAAAGAATGCTCATGGTTAGATTATTATCTAAATCTGTAAATATGGTAATAATACAAGTTTACATGCCCACCTCTAGCTACAATGATGAAGAGATAGAAGCAGCCTATGAAGATTCGTAAAAGGGCATAAAAATTTAATATTTACAGGAAATTTAATGCAGTGGTAGGTGAGGGTAGGGAAAGAGTAGTAGGTTGTTACGTGCCATTGCCACTTAAACATTGTTTTAGGTTAGTTTTTGGTGTACGGAAGTTTCCCGCCATATTTTCAAATACGCGAGACGCGGGAATTTTTAAATAGACTAGGCGGTGCTTCCGATACGTCAGAGTAGTGAGTTTGCGCAGTGTGCTTATCCCTAGAGGGGTAGGGCAATACTAGACAAAGAGGGGTCGAGTTGGGGTGACGCCCTGAATCGAGGCGGTTCTCTTTTGATCTTCGAGTGAAATAGTCGTGCCGGGTGTCGTGTTTTATCTTACTATGTAGATTCCCTTGTCTTGATTATCTTTGTTTTGTCGTTCCTAATAAACCTGTCCTGTCGTTCCCCTACATTTAGGACGGATATGACCTGGAGCAGCCCACGACCCCGATGTCCAAGCTCTACCAGCAGCACCGGAGCCGAGGCCTACCGTAGCGTGACTTCCTGCCGGATACCGGATTCCTCATGTGAGTAAATTCTCTAATTTTCATTGTTCTAATTTTATGTAAATTTTCTGATTATGGCGCAATATAAATTATCGGTGACGTCATGGTGGTTGGCTACGCGAAACCTGTAAAAGGGGTTTGCGCTTCCGGCCGCCAGGGCGTAGCATTGCTTTTTATCCATTGCGCTTGCGCGATGTATCTTTTGAACTTTGGTAACTGTATTACAGGCTTTTAAGAACCATCTATCGCCATATAAATGTACCACCATCTAAGTGTAATACTTTGTTAACTGTATTACCGACTTTTAGAAACTTTCACCAGTAAAAGTCGGTAATACAGTTAACAAAGTATTACACTTAGATGATGGTACATTTATATGGCGATAGATGGTTCTTAAAAGCCTGTAATACAGTTACCAAAGTTCAAAAGATACATCGCGCATGGTATAGTTTTTGTAACAAAGACAAGTTAACCATCACAGCTACATTAGTTTTTTAACACCATGCTAGAAGGAGATACATGTGCAAGATGCAGATATGAAATAGATTACATTCTTGTTAGACAACGGTTTAGGAATCAAGTAAAAGACTGTAGAAACTACCTGGAAGCAGATATAGACACTGAGCACAACATAGTAATTTTGAAAGTATTGCTTAAATTTAAAAGAAAGGAACGCAAAAAGGCACTTTTGCCTTCTTGAAAAACTAAAAGGTAAAAATACTTATAAAAAGTTTGAGGAAAACTCAAATGAATTGTTGAAAGACATCGGGAAGTTTCTGATACTGAGGACGTAGAAACAGAATAGAATAGTATTAAATCCGGCTTAGATATGGCGGTCAGAGATATTCTGGGATATAAACAAGAAAATCATTCTAAACGGACCTGCACATTGAAGAAGTTTTATAATATGGCTTGCGTGTTTTATTGAACTAAAAAGCCGAATTATAGGTTTAAACAAATTAATGCGGTCTTTAGTGTGGAACCAAACTAAGACAAGTCCCCGATAAAGGGCAGCAGATCTTTCAGTACTATTACGATATGGAAGGCAATGAGAAACCACCACATATCTCCCACGTACATACTACATTTGATTTTCCAATGCTCCACCGTTAATACTACGTTGGCGAGGAAGCGAGCTTTGATACCTGAAAATTAAGGCTAAATGTAAAAGTATAAAATAAACGGTTGTGCAAAAACTATGTTAGTTTAATTTAAAAGAAGTGCACGGCACGAAAAAGTTTCAAACTGTTTGGTTGCAAAACAAACATCCAAGTACATTTTTTACACAACTATCTTGCTAACTTCCCAAAACATTTTGGTGCAGTCAGTGATAAGCAGGGTGAGCGATTCCACCAAGATTTAAGTCATGGAGGCACAATATCAAGGTACAGGGTATGTATACATGATGACTACTATTGTTGGATCATCAAGCGTATAAACATTCCAAAAACAGCTATAAACGAAAATTTTTACCATAATATGCATATTTATTGTTTGGTAAAAAAAATTACTATTTGTATGAGCACAAGTTAACTTGCAGGAACTATATATTTTTACACAACACTTCTCCCCTCCCCCCCCTCTTATTCTATTTTAATAATGCTCCGGCAGTCTTATTCCCAGCACTACGACTCAGGCGGTTCCCCTGATTCTATTTTTTTTATAAATAAATTGCTTTTCTACCCTTTTATTTCAAATTAATTATGCTATCAGTCTGTTCAATCCTGTAACATCAAGCTCCAGCTTCATAAAAAGCAATCAAAATAGAATTTATATTTATACATTACCATCGTTCCCTAGAGAGTCCTTGAATGCTGGCGCATACTGTCCGATCTGCAACCTGCGTTGTTACTGCTTCACTGTCTTACCAATCCTACAAATTATTGTGCAGTTAATTTCCTAGTTAAGTTTCAAATAAAACGAACAACAAAATCTAACCCCTTTGATTTTCCTTCCTCACTTTATGAATGTATCCCTTTCTCAAAATACCAGTTGCACATACACACGCCAACCCTTTTAAATCTTATTTTGTCTAACTACAATCATTCACAACCAAACTTCTTACAATACTACATTAAATTCTACTTTCCTTGTTTGTTATGCCCTCTGATCTTGAAGTTCTCTCTGCTTCTTATTCTTTTCTTTGGCCACTTCTTACTCCTTCGAATAACCTTGTAAAATTAATCCTTCTATTGTGTAAATTACAGGTTAAGAGGGATAGATAGGTCAAGAGGATAATTTTGTAAGGACCGTGTATATAGAAAATAGGAATAATTTAGTTACGCTCCAAATTAATTAGTTTTGACATGAAAACAAGCGGATAATAGCATACATTTGTATTAATAAATCGGAATGTTAAATTTGCATAAGTGTAGAAGCTTTGTAGTACGTGAAAGCTCAAGGCATGATACGAATATAATTAGCTTTAATATTTTGAAGGGTGTAAATCAAGCACATCAAATGATAAGGAGAGCTTTTGTATATAAAATCAATAATGTTAATGCATATTTTCCATTTAACTAAACAAGGCGTTCATTAAAAATAAATCCTATAGGTTGAACAACATGCAAAGTACAATTTCAAACAGACAATCGGTTCATAGAAAGCCTGACAGATAAATAAACAAGTTCAAGGAACCAGAATGTAGGTTAAAACACAATTCTGTAGAAATTTTAGTTAACGGTCGATGCGAAAGCTACAAAAATAACCGGTGGTTTGAAAGCAAGTTGAGACGGGATACCATTAGCATAAGGCAGACAAAGAGGACATATGATAGACGTTGGATAAAACACTCATTTAAAGTACACGACAAAATTTAGAGGTCAACCACAATATCGATTTTATGTTGCTGGAGTGAGATTGTAAAAGAGACAACGAATATAAGTTAGACGAGGGTAAGATAGTTGGAGGCTAGACCTAAGAATGGGAGAAATGTTTGTGATTGGCTGATTGCTAGGGGGTGAGAGAAAATTTCAGGAAGATCGCGACAATTGTATTTGTTAACGAGTGTTTCGGACTAAAGCGACGATGGAATGAGAATTCTGGGTTTTAGAAAGTTCGTTGCATATTAAATTTTCAGAATCGGTTACGGTAGGAGAGCTTTTCGACTGAAACAGGGTGTAGGAGGTGTGTTTCTACTATTATAAATACACTAGAAGACGTAGTAGGGCTCTCTTACTTCGCTTAGCTTTTACTTGACTTACTTCTACGGTCCGCTTCAGACTTAAATGGTATCATACAAGTTTATAATTTTATAAATCGGTGATAGTGCAGTCCGTCTAAATTTAATTAAAAGTGTGAAAGCACGAGTGGGTGCTATATTGTAGACGGTGCTGTAGCTACATACAAAGAACAAACGAAGGATGTTACTGAGGTAAGCGTGCCTAGATAAATTTTTGGAACGAGGATGCTGGGTGTTTGGTAGATTCGGAAGGTGATTAATTTGTTTTGGACAATTATATGGGTGGAAATATTGAAGGCGTCTGCAGAGAATTTGATAACGATTGGAAATGTTTGATGTACATATAGCAGAGAGCTGATGGAATGCTACGATGAGGTTTTGGGTGGACAACATCTTCAGAGGTGACGGTGAAAAAAAACTTATTCCAGGTAACGAAATTAATTTCTATTGCTATTGCTTGAACATTTGTGCTGTTATTTTGTGCTAGAGTGATTTGATACATTGGGGTGCGTATTTTACGAACATAAAAGCTAATTTGAAGGACAATTTGTGTTTATTATTTAACGATGTAAATAAATGACGTGAAAATTTTTACATTTAAACGTCCTCTTTATATTTACCGTCGACGCGGTATATGCGACGCCACGGTAGTTGGTAACGCTAATCTATAAAGTGGAGATCAGCGCGCCCATCTGTCAATGACGTCACACAATATGCAAATTATTACACGTAAATGACCTAATATGCCAATTTCATAAAACAGTTTATAAAAGCGAAGTACTCACATGAATAGGTACAGCTTCCTACAGAATCATTTACTTCCGGGTTGCTCGTAGCCCCTTTCCAAATTATTTAAAGATGGTGGCTACGACCTCCATCATGACTGCTCCGGCTAGTTACTGTAGGGCGTGGACTGCGGTTCGGCCAGGTTGCTTCCAAATTAATCTTCTTTGTATATGTAGCGGAACGATAAGGAACGGGTTTATAGGGTCGACAATCAAAGATAAGCACAGGAAATCTACATAATAAAAAATAAAGATACGATACCCAACCACTCTTGTCGATGTTCAGCAGCAAAAAGCCTCGTTTTCTCAGCGTCTTCTGGAAACTTCCCCACTTTTTCTTCTCCACACGCGTCGGCGCGAAGTTCCGCGCAACGCACTTTTGACGTCACGGAAATACACGCTCCACAAGTCTTTCAAATTTAAGGCGCAAAATTCCCGCACATCAAAACTAAACTAAAAATGTCTAGTGCCGATTTTCGGCACGTAACAAAATTTGATGTATAGAGTAAACGGGTCTTTAGGGTTGTTGAAAACAAAGATGCGATTTATTTATGCATTTAGAGTAACAGGGTTTATACTGAGCTCACGATAGACCAGAGTAAATTTCAATTTAGGGTTTCAAGATAGGCCCATCTACTTATATAAAAAAAATACTGTTGAACTAATTAAAGGAATGAAATTTAAAAGGATTTAATGATTGAGATTGTAATATTTTATGAAGCTGTATATTTGAATTTGTAAATATTTTTCTGCTGATGTAAAATTTTGATTTGTATGAATAAAAGGTTGTATGTTTCGTTGCATTATTTGAGTGATAATTTTATTTGGTAATATAAGTGAGAAAAAGTAAACTTAGGATGGTAAGTATCTCTGAAGAAGCAGATTTTAGAGCTAGCTGTGGTATGCTGAAATTAGGAGGCGTTCCAGAGATATTGGAAAAAAATTTTTATGTTTAGGAAAATATTTATGTAACTTTTGCAGGGGCATAATCCCGAGTCCACGGCAATTTTATGACAGTCCAAAACGCTGGGGGCTCGATTTAAAAACCTTATTCACTGCAATTTTATGGTGCCCAATTTGTGGGGCAAGAATAAAAAAGGGGTTCTCTACAGTAAACTACAGCAATATATATATATATATATATATATATATATATATATATATATTATAGTGGTTTTAAAGGGTTAAAAATAAAAACAAACGAAGCAATTTCGAAACAACCTGTATAAAGGAACAAACAGAAAGTACGTGCGAAATTTATATTAATTAATTCAATTTTTAAGTAACGGGTATTAATCAAATTGTCCAAATAATAATTAAAAATTTAATAGCTTTGCAAAGAATTAAATAGCAGAAGCCAATGCTATGCATTTATTAATTTAATTGGAGTTAATTGAACAATTATTGATATATAATAAGCATAAAAGCCTGTAAAAACCCAAGGTGAAGACGCGTTGCCAACAAACGGATATATCAGGAGGGTTGAAATACCATGAAACGAAGCTCGGAGAATTGTATTTAAAACGTTCGTTACGATCGAACACCTGCAGACTTTTAAATGTCAAGTTCTAATAAATTTGAGTAGATAAACATGCAGATTCTACGTATATTGGAAACGGTTGAATGTTTTAGCATGAAATACTAAACAGGGGTTATTTAAAGTCACGTCGCAAGTCCACGTGTGTTTAGACAGCAGATAGTCAAGAATATCGATTATGTACCACTCAGACCAGGGTAGAAAGGGACAGAGAAAACGCATAAGTAAGAGACACTAATAGGATAGGAGGAATTTGAGAGACGTCATTAAGTCTACGATTGTTCGATATGTTAGTTTGATTTGAAACAAGCACGAGGATAGTGTAGCGTGATATTCTTGAAATTTTATAACGAGGTATTGAAATTCGCGGATTTGAAAATGGAGTTGAGTGCAAAATTGCGAGAATGTGTGGTGTTAATAGGGGATTTCGCGTTAAGCAGGTATGGAGAGGTTACATTCGGAGTGGATAAATGCTTTTAGAGAACGTGGTAAAGGCCCTTAAGTTTTCGATCGCTCCAAACAACGTATCTAAGTATCACGAGTTGTAAGTATTACTAAATCAGTTAAATTATATTACAAGGTGATAGTCTCTTAATTAAATACGCGGTTAAGTGTGCCGAAATTACATTTTAATAGAGATATCATCTATAATTATAATCAACTCGTGTCGGGACATTAAGTAACGTGGTTTGAAGCATCTAATTAATGAAGAAATAATTTTAAATGAAATTTGGAATTGGTTACACCGGGGAGGCTGCGTTAGCAGTTCAATTTAGATGGAGTTCGTTTAGTAACAGCCAGTAACGACCTGCAGAACGGATAGAAGAAATAGATGGCATCATCCTCAGAGCAGAGATGTACTATAATTTTCCAGGTAACGATTTGAATTGTGACTTTCTAAACTGTGAATATTGGGAGAAAGTATGAGAGTGAAATTTCAAGGTGGTGTGTATTATTTACGTATTGAGCTTAAAACGTGTAAATAACTTTATTATGGTATTTAACTAGAAAGTTGAAGGTGTCTATAAAGCTTTTAAACGTTCCATCAGAACGTGAAATTTTTGTTTTGTTATTTGTTTTAAAAGTATGCAAATGCATAATTAGCTGGGTTATTCTGAGCTCACCCTACACCAGAGTTTAGTTAGAGTAAAATGAATAAATAAATTATAAAGAAGGAATTTTAGAGAAGGTATTATTCAAGGCCCATTTACTCCGGGTACAATTTATGTGTTTAATGATTTAAAAATAAAATACTGGACCTTATAAAATAAGGTTTTTCTGAAGTGTAACGTGATCAATGGAATATGGACTATATTGCATTTCATTTGTAAATAGTTATAAATAAAGGCTTGTATGTTGGTTGTATTTGAGATTTTATTGCTGGTGTGTGTGTGCGCGCGATTGAGAATATGCGAGTGAATCTAGATACCCAAGAGGAGATCCAAATGAGCTAGCCGGAAGCAGTTGAAGAAGGCCGTTCAACCGAGGAAGAGAGGAAAACGGGTAAGGATAATTTTTTTTGAATTAGTTAATTTTGAAAATTTGTTTATTGTCGAATTTTGAAAATATTATAAAATTTTTGAATATATTTTTATATCGAGACGTTTACCCGACTTCCACGGCAATATATATATATATATATATATATATATATATATATATATATATATAGTACAGAATTGAACCGAAACTACATAATAAATTTTATAAATGACTATAAAAGTACGTCATGCCTTTGAGATTTGCGGAATGTTACTGCAAAATTTATTTGCATACGTAACAAACCTTCTCGTGGCGACACCCGGGTTCATGCCCCAAGGGCAATTCAAATAAACAAAGTCAATAGTCATTTATAAAATTTATTATGTAGTTTCGGTTCAATTCTGTACTTCCACACTTTAGTAGTGTTGGTGTTTTATCACCTGATGGCGGTTTTATTTACTTTTGCCATAGTACAGTGATTGTTTCGAAATTATATCATTATAATAGCTTCGATTACTTCATAGGGTTCTTGGGAACTATTCCACTCTGACGAGGCTAACAAGCCGAAACCATGGTCAGTGGATGTTTCCTCCCCTATGAAGTAATAAAGCTAATGTTTTGTTAATGGCTATATAACTACCAGCCCGATTTGTATTTGTCAATGGCTTTTATTATTTTCATAAGAGTTGTTTACAGATACATCTTACTTCATATACAATTTTCTTATTGCGGACTGCAAATAACTTGTCTTTGTATATATATATATATATATATATATATATATATATATATATATATATTACTGTGATATCTGGGGGTTATAAAAGCATTAGTATTAATTTTGCAATTTAGTTGACTATTTAGCATGTAAAAACAACCAAGTACAATTTGAAAACGCTTTTCAAATTGCTAGTGTAGAAATTAATAATTCTACTAGCAAGCTAAAAGTTAATTTTCATAATCTTGCAAATGTAAATATTCATAAGGTTAGCGTACATAGGATAGCATTTCAAATTTGTTAGTCATAAACATATTTTAACAGTCGTACTTAGGTATAGGAAGAAGCAAACATCTAAGTTTGATATTGTAAAACAAGTTAAACTTCATTATAGCAAGGGTGGATGTTTAATGTCTAAAGCTTTAGCATTTGAAACCGTTTTAGTTTTTGCGTATTATATTTGTTAAACGTTTGAAGCTGTTTGTCAAAGCTTTTCTGGTAACATTAAAATAATAAACAGATGTAACTGTTTTAAGTTTTCCCGGTATATTTTAAGGAGCATTGAACAAACAACAGCAAATTCTGGGTAATATTGGTTATCGCTGTCAATTAAATAGATTTATAGGTGGAATGAGTAGATAACTTTTGTCAGTTACAAATTCAACTTGTCCACAAGAAAACAAAGAGGGAATGTTAGATAAAATAGGTACAAGTGAGATAGCTGTAGATTGAACGCTCAATGTTCATTGATAACGGGGAAGGCAGACGAAGTAAAGGATAGTTGCTTTAGCGTGTATGTTCGAATGAGATGAGGATAGCGCGTATTAGAAATATAAGGTTGGAGTGAGTACAAAGTAAGAGAGAGGCGATTTTAAGGCGTAGGTTGGAGAGCGATAGATACTACAATGTTGCATTGGGGACGTATAAATGTTAACTTTGTCAGTTGGAGATTAAATATACACAACGTGATTGGTGAGAGATGTTTTGAATACGGGGAAACAAGTCGAATTAGAGTGTAGGTTAGAAGCGTTAGTTGGATTTTCAAGGAAATGTTTTGAAAAATCGTGGCGATTAGAGAAATTACAAGGAATTTTGAACGTACGTTAGAATATTACTGGAAAATGGTGGCCGTTGGAGTTGTTTGTGTAGTGGAATTTTAAGAATTGTAGACGGTTCAAAATTTTACGTGGAAGTGAATGTTTGTATTGATGAAAGATGCATGAATTGACAGGTTTTTGTGGGGTGAAAAACAGAATATAAACTCCAACAGATTGTTGTAGAGCTTTCTTAGTTCTTCTGAGTCTTCGAGTTCTAATAGTAGACAGCTTTCACTTAGTCTACAACCAGCTGATGGTTTCAAGTAAAATACGTTTACGAATATAATAAAAGAGTACTTTACGTAGGTAAAGATTGTTTTAATTTTAATTTGCACTAATAGTGCAAAAGCATACAAATGGAGATGGAGCAAATATCAGTGGTTGATCAATTTGGTCGTGTATCAACATTCAATGGTATTAGTAGGGGAGCTTGGGGAATTTGGATGCATCTTCAATGTAGTAGATGAGTTGATATCATGGTTAAATGGTTGCTGCTGGCACTTATGGTTATTGCAAGTCAAGATGGTGTTCCTGTATGCCGTAGTCTCTGAGGGAATAGTAGCAGGCCGTGTGCAGAAATAGTATCCACGTAATGTTTGCTTTTATTGCCTATGGCTTATTGGGATGAGGGTGATATAGATATGTTAATTATAGGGAAGGATCAATTGCTTTTTGTAGCAATACTGATGGCGGTGGAGCGGTTATGTAATAACTAAAAACAACTACACCAAACTACTTAATAAAGGGTATAAATACCTTTTATCCTGTGCCGCTGTGGGCAATAAACGTTCACACACAAAAGCTTTCGCGGACAACCAATAACACGCACGATTGGGTGTCGGTGTCGCTTTCAAAAGCTCTCATACAACCGTCTTCTGCAAGGGTTCGAATGCGACTGTCTTCACGCACTTCCACTGTCGGTATATAATGTTTCACTGAAAACTGTAGGATACCCGCACAAAGTATTTATTGTCACCAATTCCAATAAATGTTCGATGATGACGTAACAGCCTATGTGTATAAACTGGTGTTCAATGACTTTTGTGGATTGTGGGTATAATTTACGAACAAAAAGGACAAAATTGGAAAGAGTTACTGATTGAATTTCTTAATATTGTATTATTTTACTGTATTTTTGTGTGGGAATTTATATTAAGAGAAAAACGTTTAGGATATCGGTAATATTTGTTTGTACAAAGTAAAAGGAACTTTTTGCCGTTTGATGTGCGAAAAGTAGCACGAGAGGTTATGGTTACTAGCAACTCTTATTAAACCTATGTAGAGTAAAACTTGTGGTAAAGCCTTATTACTTTCTTGGATAATCAATGCGAAATAATTAATCTGAAGAATTATTATTCGCGAAATGTATTATTTCATCAGGGATTGTATGTAATGTATAAATAATGTGTGAAGGAGAAGTTTACTTGTGATTTGGCGTGTATATATTTTTTATAAATATGTAATAAATGTATGTGATTTACTGTAGCAGCTATTTTTTTGTGTGTTACTTGAATTGCAGAAAGTAACTGAGCAGTTGTAGCATGTATTTCCCTTTTTTAGCGTTTCAGGCATAGCATAACAACACTTGTTACGTGCCATTGCCACTTAAACATTGTTTTAGGTTAAGTTTTGATATACGGGAGTTTCGCGCCATAATTTCAAATACACGGTGCGCGGGAATTTTAAATAGACTAGGCGGTACTTCCGTACGTCATAGTAGTGAGTTTGCGCAGATCGCACAACCCTAGAGGGGTAGACCAATACTAGACAAAGAGTGGGGACGAGTTTTGGTGACGCTCTGAATCGTGGCTGTTTGCCTAAAACTATGAAGTGAAGTAGTCGTGCCGGTATCGTATCTTATCTGATTATGTAGATTCCCTTGCCTTGCTTATCTTTGTGTGTCTTTCCTAATAAACCTCTTCCTTATCGTTCCCCTGCATATAGGAAACCGATATGACCCTGAAGCATCCCACGACCAGAAATGACCCGGATGTCCATGCTCAGCCAGCACCACCGGAGCCCGGAGCAATACCATCTTTATCGACCCGGAAGGATGATAGGCGTACCTAGGGAAAAACTGGACCTATCGTGAGTAAATTATCTTTTATCTTATATGTATGTAAATTTCTGATTGTTACGCAATGTAATTTGGCAGTGGTGACGTCATGGTAGATGACCGCGCCCAAATCTGTAATAAGGTTCGCGCTTTCATCCGCTAGAGGCGAAGCCTGCTTCCGTATACATTGCGCTTGCGCGATGTATCTTATGAACTTTGGTAACTGTATTACCGACTTTTAAGATCTATCACCATATAAATGTATCACCATCTAAAGTGTAATACTTTGTTAACTGTTTTATCGACCATATAAACTATCACCAATAAAAGTGTAATAAGAATTACATATAAGATAAAAGCGAATAATTTTAACAAACAAATTACTCACATAAGATATCCGGCTTTCCCCAGGTACGCCTATCATCCTTCCGGGTCGATAAAGATGGTATTGCTCCGGGCTCCGGTGGTGTTGGCTGAGCATGGACATCCGGGTCATCTCTGGTCGTGGGCTGCTCCAGGGTCATATCGGTTTCCTATATGCAGGGGAACGATAAGGAAAAGGTTTATTAGGAAAGACACACAAAGATAAGCAAGGCAAGGGAATCTACATAATCAGATAAGATACGATACCGGCACGACTACTTCACTTTATAGTTTTAGGCAAACAGCCACGATTCAGAGCGTCACCAAAACTCGTCCCCACTCTTTGTCTAGTATTGGTCTACCCCTCTAGGGTTGTGCGATCTGCGCAAACTCACTACTATAACGTACGGAAGTACCGCCTAGTCTATTTAAAATTCCCGCGCACCGCGTATTTGAAATTATGGCGCGAAACTCCCGTATATCAAAACTTAACCTAAAACAATGTTTAAGTGGCAATGGCACGTAACACACTTCATCAGTTCCGAAGGTCGTAGCAATTAATGACGCACAACAGTGGAGCTCAAAGGACCTTCGCAGTATTTTGGCCACCCAATCGTGGGGCTTGAACTACGCAGCATTTATAGGTGCCCAAATGTGGGACTGTAGTAGTAGCATTTTAGGGGTTTCGTTTTTAAGCAGTCTTTAGTAGACCGCACTTTGCAGCAATATATGTAGACATTGTGTAAATTAAACTATTTTTTTTTACTAGTATATTTGATAAGTCTCCCATAATTTTCTTTTATATGCACATTTTGTACGACTTTTGAGACAACAAGAAGATATTCTGTAGCTTAAAAGGATGACCTAATAGACAAAGATTTTGTGTTTTTCTTTGATCTAGAAGCAGAAAGTTAGGCAAAACTTGTCACAGATCTAAAACAACTAAATGGCAGGTACTACCTACATGCAACTATTGCTTCTTTATTAATAACTTTATATGTTTATGTTGGAACATTCTGTGAATGTTTTAATTATTAAATAAGAAATTTACAGTATATTTCATCCTTAATTTATAATATTTTTACAAATACAAAAGATTACGAAACAGTTGCTGTTTACATGTAGATTGTGATTATTTATAAAATTTAAGGTTTATATGTTTTGATACTATTTCTTATTTTCTTTTTCAGTGAATAACTACATAAACACCGAACTGTATAGGCAACCAGGCACACGAACTTATATGAGCGCCATTTTGATATTTCGGATTAGATGATGTAAAAAATCTAAATACTTTACCCTAGGACAGTGCACCCAGCATTTAAATAAAAGACTTAATGGACACAAATGTGGTATGAAACAAATCAAATACTAAGCATAAAACAATAACAAATTTGAAAATGATAGTTTTCGTTAAGTTGCGAACTATATAAAAATTACAGGTTTCTGTGATTAACTAAAAATGATATAGTCGAAATCAGGAAAGAATGAATGCACGTCATCAACCGTATTCGTATGCGTCAAGATTAATCAGTTGACTGTTTAATAAAGATTTCAAGAATTATTCCCATTGGAAATCGAAAATAATATAATGAAAACAACAAAATATAAAAACAAACCCAAATATAAAGGTGCAGTTATAAGTTATGGTTATGTTAGGTTATGTTGTATTAAAAATGACATGTGTTAAACAACCGCACAAATCAACTTAAAGACTTCATTAATATAAGTGTAATATAGTTAGGACATACGACAGTTTACTGTTCCCATTGTTTACGTATCATAAACTCCACAGCGTAAGTCGTTACTAAGCTATTTTGCTCGAAACACGTGCTACTTGTATTCTTTCTTTCTCTTACATGTTAAATACGCCCATTGTATATGCGGAAGTATATCTTGGATTGAATCAGAAATTAATGACGTGCATTCATTCTTTCCTGATTTCGACTATATATACCCTATTTACGTTAAATATGGGATGACGTCATAATTCAAATAAATGCTGCGTTGTCATGATTAAGTTATGTTATGTGTATTTCCCGAGGTATTTCCTAATCAGAGTAACCATTTCTTGTACGCGCGAATCTAAATGTTTAGGCATTCTAGATGATAAATACTCGAAACTTGCAATGTATAAAGTGTTTTAGTTCTGAAAAAAACTGTTTTATTTAGCAAATATATAGCACAAACGATTTACTACAAAATTTAATGACAATAAAATGAGAAAAGTCAAAGTAATAGAAGTAAAAGTGTTGCAACACCGAACAGAACTGCCAACTGCTACACACTAAATCTTAATATCATTAAACTTACGTTCATAGTTACGTTCACATTTTACAATCTCTAGCACTTTATTACTGTTTATGACGTCATCCCATATTTAACGTGAATAGGGTATAAATACATTTAACGATGTTGAGTTACAACTATGGTACATGTATTGTATTTCATTTTTAATACCTATGTTACGCTAGAGATTACTGTAACTCTATGTAAATAAAACACTGTCTTTCAAAAATTTGATTATAACCCAAGAATTTTGATTGCTCTGCTATTATAGTTATTTAATACTTACTAATGCTAAGCAAATATTATTGGTCAATTAGAATATTAATAAGGTTAAGCATCTTTAAATTGTTGATGACACCCAACTGTATAGCGCTATAGTTGTCACTTTCAATTCAAATTTAATTAACGCGGAGGCTATCGGCACATTAATGTGTGGCTAAAAATAAAAATTAAGGGCACAGGAAATTTTCGTGACGTCATTAATGACGTACGTTCGTATTTACCAGGAAGGTGTTGGTTTGTTCTTCAGTTGATTGTTACTGGTTTTAGCTTTGTTTATGTATATCAACAAAGATTATAGTTTCTAACCTATATGTCAGTTTTAGCGCCGTAGCTTATTTTTCATAATCCCCATAAGAAATTACCAATATTTTTAGCTGTTGTTTATAAATCTTCGAAGTGTATTGAGTTGAGCTACTGTTTCAAGTTCCAATTGTTAACAGTAAATTTATTCATCATGAGTGCTGTTTATGCTGATTTTTTGTTGGACAATGCTTTAATAACATTGAAGAATTTAAGCGGCTGCTGCAAAATATGAGGCAGAAAAATGCCAAAGTTTACCATTCGTGCTAGTCAATCTGTAAAATCGTCCTTCAAATTTTTGAAGCGTAATATTAATACAAATTAATATGGGTTTATATAGCCAAATTTTTATACCTCTCTCTCCAATTTAGAAGCTCAAAATTTACTTACCATAAGTCATGTGTAGTGCTTGTACAAAATTGTAAAAATCTAGCTGTTGGAAATTATAATAAAAAAGAATCCGTAAAGAGGGATCGAACCCTGGTTTCCCGCGTCAAAGTCAGACATCCTAACCACTACGCTACCCAGTGACATACATAAGCAGTTAATTTTTTAAATATTTACTCCTAAGTTTAACTGCATCCTTTTAACACGGCAGATTTTAAAATTTAATTATGCGATCAAAATTATTTTAAATGAAATAATATAAAATTATTTTTATATACAAAACCATAATATAAATTGTTGTTTAACAGACGATTTATACTATGGCTTTGTACACATCAAGTACGTCACTAATGACGTCTTAACCTTTCCTGTGTGGTTAATTTTAATTTTTAGCCGCACATTAGTGTGCCGATAGCCTCGGCGTTTAATTAACGAGCGTCTAGTATCGCCGTTGCTGCAATGATAGGTTAGGTTACTGTTAGAAATAGAGATTATTATTAAAAAACACAAATTAGATATTATTATTTAAAAACACAAATAACTTAACACGCATATCAGAATAGTGCAATAGTTTTAGCAACAACTGTTCTGATATGCGTGTTCAGTGATTTGTGTTTTTAATAATATCCATTTCTAACAGTAACCTAACCTATCATTGCAGCCACAGCATTACTGACGTGAGACGCTCGTTTTATTTATACGTTTCCATAGTAACCAGGTAAAAACATTTAGAACAGAAATAAAATGGTGACCCACTTTCCAGTCGATTCTTCAAGGTTGTGTTAAGGAGTGGTGGAGGAATAGGAAGCTACATCGTTCGTCCTTTGATCAGCTTACTCAGCATTGCAATAACACAGGTGAGAGTAAACGATTGCTTGTTAGTTGGATACTTTACAATGTTTAGTAAATAGCCAATAAACTATTCTTCAAGTGAATGTAATAATTAAAATGGGTTCTAAAATCGAATACGTAAAATCATCTCAAATATATGCGACTAACTACGCACGTAATTCAAAGGCCGTTGGTGTTCTTTGGGCTATCTTTACCGTATGTTATGCAATAATAGTAGTTGTATCATTTATAAGTCCAGAATGGATTGGTGACGTTGAGGGCGAAGCTCCCGGAAAATTTGGTTTGTGGTCGGCGTGTTACGCGGAAGAGTTTGGTGAAAAGTGCAAAGGTAGAATTGAAGAGTTTTTTAATGTGCCGAATAACGCGTTTTTAGCAGCTTCAATTTTTATTGCGCTGGGTGTTATTACTGCTCTTCTTACAATATGTGCTATGATTTTGTACTTTTTTTGTCAATCCACTAATGTTTATTTGATATGTGCATGGCTACAGCTCATTTCAGGTAAGTAGGTATAACAACATGTAAAATGCAAACTATTTTTAACATTTGTTAAGGTAACCTAGTTAGGAACTGGTATTCAGTTGTTGCAATTTCTAGAGTATCAACTAAAACTAAGTCACATTCTTCATGCACGCATTTAACTCTGTTGTATTTATTTTTAACTAGAGGGAAACTTATTTCAAAGTAGGTATATAGAACTAACAGAATTGATTCATATTTCTTGCTGTAATTTAATTAAATAAATAATTTTGTGTAGACTTGCAGTTCTATTAAAATTAGTTTTTATATAAAATAATTAGTTGCAATCTTAACTTTATTTAATATTTGTTTGAGTACATCTGAAAACACGAAACATCTTATAGACTATGTTTACACAGTTGTAAATGCCGTAGTTATAACTCCGGGAACAATAAGGATTGTTGTCGTTTACACGATTGTAATATTCATGTCCTGGTAAAGCCGGATTACTAATTTCTGACTGACGTTCTCTTAGCAACTGCCAACCAAAATTCCATAAACAAATGTAGCTATTTTCACAGTTGCTATTTCTTGTTCGGTTTTGTCTTTTATATTGACAAAATCCATTCCGAACGGACCTGCACCTTGACGACGTTCTAAAATACTAGAACAGGTAGAATGGCTTGTGCGTTTCAATGAGCTAAAGAGCCAAACTAAGGGATTAATCAAATTAGTGGGGTCTTTAGTGAGGAACCAGACTAAGGCAGGTCCCCGAAAGAGGGCAGCCGCTTTTTCGGTACTTAGAGTGACAGAGACCATGGAGGTCAGTATGACATTCTAAGACACTACTGCGATGTGGAAGGTGGCATCCTCTGGGGTAAAAAAAATTCGGTGGTAAAATAGTCCCCTATTCAGATCTCCGGGAGGGGACTACTTGGGGGGATGCGTTTCGAAAGTATAGAAAAAGATCCGTGAACATTCTGAGAGTCAGAGCGTGGAATGTCAGAAGTATGAAACAAGTAGGTAAGCTAGAGAACCTGAAACTCGAAATGGATAGGTTAGCACTAGACATAGTAGGAATTAGCAAAGTCCGTTGGCCAGAGGCCGTTGGCCAGTGGAGACTTCTGGCTATTTCATACAGGATTAGAGGAAGGAAATTCGGGTGTGGAGATAGTTATGCGAAAAAAGATAGGAAGATGTGTAGAAAACTACCTACAAAAGAACGAAAGAGTACTCATGGTTAGATTTGAATCTAAACCAGTAAATACATTAATAATACAAGTATACACGCCCACCTCTAGCTACAGTGAGCAAGAGGTAGAGGCGATCTACAAAGATATTGAAGACATACTAAGATACGTAAAAGAACATGAAAACTTAATAATTATGGGAGATTTTAATATAGTGATAGGTGAGGGTAGGGAAGGAGCAATATTAGGTTTATCTGGTTTAGGCATGAGAAATGAGAGGGGAAATAGGCTGGTAGAATTTTGCGACAAAAACAACATAACCATCACAAATACATTATTTCAACATTATGCTATAAGACGATACACATGGAAGATGCCAGGAAAATAGCAAATAGATTACATTATTGTTAGACAGTGGTTTAGAAATCAGGTAAAAAACTGTAGAAGCTGATATAGATACTGACCACAACATCGTAATTATGAAGGCCGCTCTTAAATTTAAAAATCTAAAAAAGAGGAACGGAAAAAGACACTTTGACTTTGGGAACCTAAAAGATAGATATCCATGAAAGATTAGAAAAAGTCAAATGAATTGCTGAAAGATATCGGGAAAATTTCTGATGCTAACGAAGTAGAAACAGAATGGTATAGGGTCAGTTGGGGTAATTGTAAATACTTTCTTACTATGTTGCATATATTCATAATTTTGAAGTCGTTATCTATTTTCTGCTGTATCGTGTTTCTACACATGATACTCCTTGTGATCTTCTCGTTGCAAATTGTTATGTTAAAATATGAATTTTTACATAATTTATGAGTAAATTCATGTTTACAATTTCCCCTTCATGTTTACATTTATCCCTATATAAATGGGGTTAATGTAAACATATATCTTTTGAACCTTTAGACTAAACATTATAAAATTCAGTGAAATTGTAAACGCACTAGTTTTACTAACAATTTGATTCACAAATAGAAGTAAATTTAACATGTTTACAATTACCCCCAAGAAGTACTAGACAACGCAAAAAAACTTTATATTGTACAAAATAAAATATTGTAATCCCTATTATATGTATTACATTCAAAATAAACATCATAGGTACTATTTTAAATGCAACTGTTAACTAAAGTCATTTTTCAAATACACTCACACTTCCTGCAAATCTGTATACAATGTGCCTTTCTTTTTCTTCTAACAAAAGTTCTGGCAGTACTGCTAAAACCATTTCTAATGTTATAGTAGACACATCGTGTTCCTTTATTGTAAATTCTGTAGCAAACTTGTCAAACCTTCTATAGCCCAAAACAATGATGTCACCAGATTCTTCATCAAGGCTATCAACGGAACAAACGTATTTATAGTGTACAGTATTTCTTCTCCCTCCTAAAAAATCTACCAAGATAAAAGTTCCTACTTTCAATTCATTCCAAGTAGGTTTTTCATAATTAACTTCAGGTATTGTGTCCAGAATTAGTGAATCCAGAAAATTTTCTTCATCAGAAGAGTCTTGAGTTAATTGATCAATAGAAAAATGCATTTCCTGTTGTTCATTAATATTTTCCTTTTCCACTTTCTTTGACTTTTTATCTCTTTTAGTATTTAGTTTTTTATTTCTTTTTCTTTTTCTGCATTTTTTAATTTTGTTAAAACTTCAGAACTTGTTAAAACCTAGCCATAGTTTGATTGCTTTAGTCTAGGAATTCCTTTTAAACTTGTGATCTGTTCAATTTTATTAACGTTCATTACGTTACTGAATATTTCAACAATGCGTCTAGGTGTAATCTTGGGTATCTCTGGAAATTTTTTTTTAATTCTTGTGGATAAGTCTAAAACTATGTCACTAATATCATTATTTTGAGTTTCATCTATATCATTTGATCTTTCAGAAACTGTAATGATGTTTTTAATAGATTTTTTGGTCAGTTGCTCCCATATTGTACTTTTGCTATTAGCTATAATTGTATTGCCATTAGTAGAGAATAGCTGTTTACTTTTTTTACGTGATTCATAATGAGCTAAATCAAGAGGGTCAAACAAATCCTGTGGAAATTTTGTGGAATCCAGTGGAAAAATTCCAGTTGAACTAAAGCCACTCTTTACATTTTCTGGAGTTACAGCCTCACATAGATTCTGTCCCAACAGTACACCAAATTGTACCTTAGAGAGACGACCTGTTCCTACTCCCATTTGCTTTTTACCAAATTCTACAAGTTTTTTGTCCCACTTTGTCTTAACAGGTCCGAATACACACTTATCCAAAGGTTGTATTTTATCTGTTAGATGGCTCGGTAACCGAACAAGCTCAATCTTATTTTTAATAGCCTCTTCAATAATTCTAATACTTATATGACTACTGTGTCCGTCATATATTAAAACTGAAGTTTGATCAGGTAAGTTTTGTTTTTCCTTAATTTTAATAACATGAGGAATAAAACCTTCTTTAAACCATTGAAAAAATTGATGCTCTTCCATCCACCCCATTTTTTGAAGCAGCATACAAAGTTCCACTAAATGCTTCTTCAGAAACCCACCGGGCCTGCACAGCAGCTCCTTTAAATATTATTAGAGGAGGTAAAAAGCTCCCATCAGCAGATACACAAAATAATACCAAAGTATTTTCACGTCCAGATCCTCCAGATATTCGACAAAAGGATTTGCCCTTTTCTCCAATTGCTCTAATTTTACTAGGATCGCTGGAAAATCCCGTCTCATCACAATTGAAAATAAAACTAGCTTTGTTGTCATCTTTTAAATTGTGATCATTGAACAGTTTTTCTAAAATAAAATAAAAATTGTACACAATTTCTGGATTCCGAGCTAATTTTCGAGCCTTTTGTAGATGTTCAGGTTTTTTTAGTGAAAGTTGGGGGGTGACGCTTCATGAAGGACAAATACCAGTCATTTCCAGGAATATTATGTTTAAATGGGTTTGTAATATTATTTACAGTTACATATTCCGCAATAAGTTTTTTTAATTCTTCTTTATCACAGGGATATCCTATTTGAGCCCTAGCAATTAAACACACAGCTATCTGATTTTCAATTTCATCTGATAAGACTCGTTGTCTGCCAGCTCCTAATTTATTTAGTGGAATCTGCCTCCGTTTAATTCTATGAAAAATCACCGAAATAGGTATGCCATATCTTTCTTCAGCTTCACGATACGTGCAGTTTTTGTTCTGGACATCATTTACAGCTCGGTTAATATCATTAAGAGTATAAGATGGTCCAGATCTCTTTCGGGAATACGTTCTTGGCATAACTGGAACAAATTATTTGAGAAATATGATGTTTTAAGATACTGATTTTATAATAATATATGTTTACATTTACCCCATCTAGCTTGGACTAGGGGGGTAAATGTGAACACCTTAGTAATTACTTTTAATCTAAACTTATTAATAAAAAAATACTGAGGAACATAAAAATCTACATTATGTACTACAAACAAAAGTTTGGTAGTAAAACTTACCTGCTTCACTTCAATAAACACACTTAATGTTACAATTTTAAACCGAGAAAATAATATTTAGATCAGTCTGCTACAACAACATCCACATTTCAAGAACTAAAGCCAAATGGACAGGAAACAACTTATTTACCTCTTTCTATAATATAAAACAACCTTCTAGTGCCATCTATTAAGTAGTAAGTATAGTCGCAGCCATTATTTGAACCACGTTTACATTTACCCTCTGTTTACAAATACCCCAACTAACCCTAACATTAAATCCAGCTTAGACATGGCGGCCAGAGATATTCTGGGGTATTCACAAAAAGAAAATAAGAAACCATGGATAACAAAGGATATCCCAAATTTAATAGAAGAAAGGCGAAAATACAAAAATAGATCAGACGAAACAGCAAAACAGAGATACAAAGCCATAAAATGGGAAATTATTCGCAAATGCAAGAAAGCTAAAGAACAATGGATTGATGAAAAGTGCAAAGAGATACAAACTAAGATGGAAATAGGAAAGACAGATGAAGCATACAAATTAATTAGAATGAATTTTAGGGATATAAAACCATATAACAAAAATAAAAGGGATTCGGGAGGAAGCGTCATTATAGAAAATGTAGAGAAAGTAGCTAGATGGCAGGAATATATAGGGAATTTATATTCAGGAGAGGAATTAACAGCATTAGAACAGGAATCAGACACTGAAAAGGATGACCTGGGATATCCTATACTTACAGATGAGTTTGAATTAGCATTAAAGAGTCTGAAAAATTGTAAGGCACTGGGTACAGATAAGGTGCAAGCAGAAACTCTAAAGGCTGCTGGACAAGCAGTAACAGAACGTCTCTTCCAACTTGTAAGCTATATGTATGAGACAGGCGAGATACCCAAATATTTCAAACGTAACATTATAGTAACTATACCAAAAAAAAAGAGGTGCGGATAGATGTGAAAATTTTCGAACAATGAGCTTGATAGCACACGTTTAAAAACATATTAACTAGAATTGTACAAAGACAAATGCAAAAACGAGCTGAAGAAATACTGGGAGAAGATCAATTTGGGTTTAGGCGAAACAGATGAACACTGGAGGCTGTTTTAGCTCTGAGGGTGATAATGGAGGAAACAATAGAGAAGGGGGAAAGCATATATATATATATATATATATATATATATATATATATATTTTGTACTCTGCCCCCACACTTTTGTCGCGCGCCTTTTCTTATTTAATTTAAATGCTTTTTTGTATAATGTGCAAACACCTATTGCACGCCACGTACTTTTGCAACGTTTGGTTGGTTATTTAATCAAAATGTTTATTACTATGCCTCGACTATATGAACTCTTTTCTCAGGGTGTCCACCTACTTACCGTGGGTTCGGTGGTAAGTAGATGTGCAATGCCCAACCACTGTATATGCCAAAATTTAATGATCAACGTAGCCTTGTGCCAAATTAATTAATAATACACAATTTCTGACTTTGACGTTTTAAGATATTTCACAGCACTCACCTGGATTATACTTCGTTGCTGGCCTTTTTTTACTGCTGGCTCAAGATCTTTGTCGCCGTATGCGTCTTTACATGGATTCACTATCGTTGGAAACTTTCGTATCGCCTCCAGGTATCTTAGTGTAATTTTGTTGATCCCCAATCTGAAATAAATAACCCGAATTTTAGAATTTAGAATAACCGTTTTGTTTACTTCCCCTGCGCTAATTCTTCCGTATTACTTTCTTCGTAGCCTTTAACTCTTCCAATTGCTGCTCTCAAATCGCTCAATCCAAATCTACTCTCCGTTCAGCTCAATCCAAACCTATTCTCCTTTCTTCTTAATCTTCTTTGGGAATGAAACCACTCATAGTTTTTAAAATCTATTTTATTTACGTTTCGATCCATGACCTAGGATCGTTATCAAAATAATAAAACTTCAAGTTTTTATTATTTTGACAACGATCCTAGGTCATGGATCGAAACGTAAATAAAATAGATTTTAAAAACTATGAGTGGTTTCATTCCCAAAGAAGATTAAGAAGAATGCTAAACAAATCACAACAAACATACAGGGAGTATCTATTCTCCTTTCAGCTCAATCCAAATCTATTCTCGTTCCTTGTCTTAAAAACCACTCAATGACCCGCTATACATAAATCTCTATCCAAATCAATCCAATCAATGCCCCATTAACCATAAATCCGTAACCAAATCAATCCAAATCTTATTCACGCTTACAATTCCTCACCGATGCCTTCTGCCTTTATCAAATCTCGTTCCTAAACAATCTTACTTTTCGCCGCTTCGCTATTTCACTAACACCAATCTTCGCTTTAATTCGTCGTCGCTATTCATTTACTAACCACTGATAGCTTCTCGTTACTCCACTTTATTACATCATCCTCTTAAACTCCAAACACATTTATTTACTTTTCAATATTTAAACAATTTTAGCGCAGGTTTACAAAAAATACGTCTTTACACAAATTTCAATCGAAAAAGATTTCCTTGTTTACTTTCCAAGGCGATTACTACAACAAATCCAGCTTACTTAATCACATTTTACATAAATAAAAACATCCAATAACATTTTATCCCTTATTTTGTGTAACAAATACCTTCACTGTTGTCCTTTTACACTTTCCTAGTTTGTACATAATTCTATCATTTGTCCTAAATAATTCACAATTCTCCAATCACATTTGACACTGCTATTACTTATAATTTTGAAATTACATATTCGTCCAAAAGTTGATTCTATTTAAATAAAAAGCCAAAATAATTCACACATGACCTGGATGCGTGGTTGATAGTAGACATCCATAGACGCATCCGGTTTTCGGATGGCAAATGTACTTTCAATGGCCTATTAAATTCTAACTCAGTATAAACCCTTGAGCACTGTGTATTTTATCAACGTCATCAAGTCATTTAATTTACCTTTTGGCACATACATTTCAAACTAACATTGTAAATACTTTAGCATATGTAAAGTACGGCAAAACATAGTTTTTTGAATTACGGGATCTGATATATGGATCATTTTATTTGACATACACCCCCTTTAACACAAATCTACCCTTAGAAGCCTTGTACCTCCCTCTGACACTACAATATATATATATATATATATATATATATATATATATAGGGTTTGTAGATCTGGAAAAAGCATTCGACAATGTAAAATAGAAAAAAATGTTCAAAATACTCAAAAAGATGGAATGAGTTATAGGGATAGACGAACAGTACATAGCTTATACAAAGAACAAACAGCAGTAATAGTATTAGAGCAAGAAAGTAGAGAAGTAAATATTAGGAAAGGGGAGAGACAGGGATGTGCCTTATCCTCATTAATTTTTAACTTGTACATAGAAAAGACAGTGAATACTGTCAAATGCGGGAAGACTTTTGGAATTAATATGCAGGGACAAAAGATTGATATGCTTAGATTTGCAGATGATATAGCGGTATTGGCATCTAGCAAGGAAGAGTTAGAAGCTGCTCTTAATGAAATGGAAACAGTTCTAATGAAGAGATATGGTACAAAAATTAACAAAAAAAAAAAATCGAGTTCTAGTATGCAAAAGAGGGGAAAATAAATCATAAACAAGAATACAAATAGGTAACGAGAACTTACAAGAGGTTAAGGATTTCTGCTATCTAGGAAGTCAAATAACGTAAGATGGGAAAAGCACAAAAGATATAAAACAAAGATTTGCACAAGTTCGTGCTACATTTAACAAGAAAAAGCAACTACTGTGTTCACAGACCACAAGCATAGAAACGAGGAAAAGATTGCTTAAAACATGTGTGGAGCACAGCACTGTATGGCTGTGAAGTCTGGACAGTAGGAGAAGCAGACAAAAAAAAGATAGAAGCCTTTGAAATGTGGTGCTACAGACGTATGATGAAGATACCGTGGACAGACAAAGTTAAGAAAAAAGAGGTACTACAAATGGTAGGGGAAGAAAAAACTATGTCGAAAACAGTAAAAACAAGTTGAAAATGCAAGGCATTGTCGCAACGAACTTCCAAATGTAGACTTACTTTAAAACAAATTAAAGAAATTAAAATTATTATGTTGTAATAATTATAAGTATTCAGATAAAAACAAAAATTTATAAACAACAAAAGAGACATTTTAATATATTTTATTTTATTGAATAAATATTTTAAAAGCTATATATTAGTTCTCATCAATAAGATAAGAAATTTTTTTTTTTTTATATGAATCTAATTATTTTCGGTAATCAAAATTTAAGTTTAAACAATGTCTATAATATTGGAATAATTGGCATGAAATGCCATAAATTGTTCAAATATGTGTCGCATATTGATTTTAAACTTATTTAAAATTTTAATTATCCCTGTGGATTTTCTTGGGGGCTCGACGTCCCCGTGGCCTGATTTTAACTGACATCAAAACTTAAGCTCTGGACACCGAGCTGAATCGATTGATGTATCACACATTGATGTCCGACCATTAAAAAGGCCTCGGACACACAGACACACAGACAAATAGATTTCATAAACGAACGAAGTTCGTTGAAAATAGGAGAGATAGGATGATAGGCCACATACTAAGACATGAGGGAATAGTGCGGGATATATTAGAAGCAGAGATAGGAAAAAAGAGAAGTAGATGTAGACCTAGGTTAGACTATTGCACACAGATAGTGAAAGATGTAGGTTGTGAGAATTCCAGGGAAATGTGTAGGCTAGCTTGTTACGTGCCAATTAAATTGGCACTTAAACATGTTTAGGTTAAGTTTGATGTGCGGAGGTTTCGCGCCATATTTTCAAAAGACGCGGTGCGCGGAATTTTAAAAGACTAGGCGCGTACTTCCGATACGTCATAGTGAGTTTGCGCAGATCGCGCGACGTGGGAGGGTTGGACGAATAAGTTCGCGCCGATGTGTAAAAGACAAGAAGTGGGGACAAGTTTCCTGTTCTCTCTATAACGAGGCTGTTTGCCTTTGATCTTCAAGGAGTGTGGTCGTGTCAGGTATCGTATCGTGTCTTAGCTTTACCTATGTACTTTCCTTGCTTGCTTATCTTTTGTTTGTCGACCTTTACCTGGTTTTTTCCCGTCATTCCCTGCATAGGTAGGTGACAATTTGAGAACCACCTAGGCGAAACGTACTGCACGACCCTAGACGAGTCGGATGTCCATGTTCCGCTGAAGCACCGGAGTCACCATCTTTAGTTACCGCAAAAGGGCTTTGGGTAGCCTGATGGACTTCAATAGAGGCCTACCGTAGCGCAACTTCGTGCGAATGCCGGATTTCTTATGTAAGTAATCCATTATCTAATTTGTTTGCTTTTATCATTGTTTTAAAATTATGTAGTTTTCCGATTATGGCGCAATATAATTTTGTACATTGGTGACGTCATTGGCGGTGGCCACGCGGAATCTGTAATAAGGTTACGCTGCCCTCCGCGAGTGGCGTCGCCGCTGGTCTCATTGCGCTTGCGCGATGTATTTATGAACTCTTAAACTGTATTACCGACTTTGTAACTGTATTGATCGACGTACTTCGTAAACTGTTTTATCGACTAAGTGTAAGAACTATCACCACATAAATTGTAATAAGCTCAGAATAGAAATCAATGGAGGTACGCTTCCAACCAGCCGCAAGATGGAAAAACTAATGACAGAAATAATAACTGTACTTAAATATGGTGATTATATTATATTATACTCAACTAATGTTAATTGTGCGAAAAGATTTATTTGAAAACTATTAGTACGGCAAATGTCTAAATGTTGGGGGAACCTTGGCAGCCATAGGATGCTTAACCCCCTTCACATACCACTGAAATAGGGCATATTAGAAAACAGTAGAAGGGAATCGAGCTGTATATCGGCTGTTGTGAGAATTGCAGGGAACTGTGTAGGCTAGCGCAGAACATAAATAAGAACACCAGCCAGTTTCAAGATGTAAAATCCAATGACGAAAAAATAAGTGCTCTTAAATCTGATGATTATTATAAACAACTACAGGTGTTGGCTGTGAAATATTTTTAACTAATGTTGATTGTGCGAAAGGCTAAATTGGAAAAACTACTATTTTGACAAAGGTTCAGATGCTGGGGGAACTTGGCAGCCAAAGGCTGATTACCTCCCCTTCATATACCACTGAATATCGGGGAAATAGGGTATATAACTGTAAAACAATAGAAGGTGAATGAACTGCATTAAACAAGAAAGAAGAGCAGCTACGTTCAAAGATAACGAACATAGATACAAGAAGAAAACTGTTCAAAGCATAGTGTGGAGCACAGCACAATACATCTATGAAATAGGGGCAGTAGGAATAGCAGAAAAAAGAGATAGAAGCCTTCTGGAATGTTGTGCTTTTAGATGTATGAAGATGGTAGCATGGACAGACAGAGTTAATAATAAATAGGTTCTAGAAATAGTAGAAGAATAAAGATATCTGGGGAAAATGAAAAAATAGGAGAAATAGAAGGACAGCATACATTTTAAGGCATTTCTGGGGAATAGTACGAGATATACTACAAGCAGAGACAGGAAAAGAGAGGTAGAGGTAGACCGAGATCAAACTTTTAGCACACAGATGGTGATAGATGCAGACTGTGCAAATTTCAGGGAAATGTGTAGGTTGGCACAGAATAGGAAATAATGAGGGTACGCGTCCAACCAGTTCTAGGACTGAAGACCTAATGATGATGAAGGACAAAATGTATGCCTTTTTGTATAAACCAATTATAATTGGAGTTTAAAGGTTTGTAATAAATGTTTTAATTAATTCCACATTAATATGTCGGAGAGATATTTTTTAAATAAAAATGCCTAAGTCAAAGCTTTATATTGTATTTAATTGACGTGGGACCAATTCTAAGAACCACAAGATTTAGAAGCATACGAAACACAAGTGGGTACTAGTGGGATGTGATAATACTAAATCATTTCGATGATTGTGACTGGTTGAACAATTTTAGATTGAAAATACCGACATTTAGCTCTGCAACCAACTAAAAAATTGCGTGCTGTCACATCCAAATTATTCAAAAGGTTGAATACTTTTATCTGCTGAAAAAAAGGTTGCTATTACTTTAATGTATTTGGCAAATCGTTGTGAATATCGCATGGTAGAGAACTGATTTGGAGTACATAACAGTACAGTTGGAAATGTGTTTACAAACTTCTTTATTAACAATGAATTGATGCAGGGTTTTTTAAATGATTCAGAGAGTTCCGACATTGTATCAATTTGTACAACAAACCAACATACCCAATTTGATTGGAGCAATTGATGGCACACATGTAGTAATACTATCACTATCGGATGGGTGTTGTGATATTATTACCAGCAAAGGACGGCCACCATTGGTATTACAGACTACTGAAATTACACGTATAGGTTTGGAAATGTTACTTGTCAGGCACCAAGTTCATCACAAGATTATTACGTAGTACAAACTTTCAACACAGAAAAACATTTTTATGAGTAAAATGTACGTTATTTTATAAATTTAGATTTACTCTGAAGGGACGGGGACTCTAAAACAATATAATGGCGCATCCGGCTAACTACAGTGGTGTGAAGAAATAATAAAAATAGTAAAATATAAAGAAATACTAACAATAAATATTGGTGAAATACAAACTATGTTACAATATTCACTTACCATGAACGCTTTTTCTACAGTCAATTAAGGGGCACCAGACCGGCTTGTATCAGCAATCACTTCGATATTATCTCTACACAGAAGATGGTTGTTCTACATAGATCTCCTTTGCTTTTTAGTTTACTAAATATATCACCCTATACTTTACCTTTTTGTAATACTGTAAAACACGCATTAAATTTTGTCATGTCAAAAAAACTTTGTAAAATAAAATGTCGTTCTCAAATACCACTCCATCACTTTTATAATGGCCAATTTGTTGTATATTTGTTGTGGTTTATTTTGTATTTTTCTTGATCTTCTTTGGGATTAAACCACTCATAGTTGTTAAAATCGTCTTTAGTTTGTAACAATTTTTTTTATGCCTATAAAAGCATATAATTCTAATTATTTTATTCACTGCAATGTTTATTCAACTAAATAATTAATTTCACAATATTAATAAATATTTCGATCTGTACCGAATTGCCCAATCATGAGTCGCATATTATTGGGAAATAACAATATAGACTCAGTTCTTTAAACGATGGTTGTTTGAACTGTACTACCAAAGTCAGACGAAATTTATGCATTGTGCCCATTCTGTTGACAACAGGATCGGTCACGCTCGGCCTTAGTTACGATTAGAAGCACGATGAAACTCAGAAAGGTCCGAGCCAGCGAGTTATGCATCGCCATAAACGTGGCAGTACCTTCAAGTGTTAAATGCACTTGATCTTGCTTTGTTTCTGATATCGCGCTCGCTTATGACATCATTATATCCTCACTGCATCAATTTCCTAATTTTTGTACTTTATCACGATATAATCTCGCTTTAATATAAATTAAGGGAGAAACAAAAAGGATGTTCTTTTTAATAACTCGTTTTATTGCTTTATTGGAATAATCCATTCGATGGATTTATTTTATGTTGATCAATTTATTTAGATGAATTACTCTACAGGTTTACAAAAATGGTTCCCCATAATAGTCCAGTTTAATGCTCTGTTAAGCTTTTAATTCGTTATCAGCTCAAAGGAAGAAGCTCAAATTTACGTTTTCGCAAGATGAGGATGTTGTACGTCTAGTAACGTCAGTTGTTTGTTCAAGAACCGCAAGCTAAGACATGTGGTAGCAGCAAGGTAACCTTTTTTGTAACGATGTTGTGATGTACAACCAGATAGAAAGGTAAGCGTTAGTCTAAGGACATGACCTGTCAACAGCTGTTTCTAAATAATCTGACAACGGAACTAATACTTGATATCTAAAATGGTATCGTTGGACTAAAATTACATTACAAGGAAATTCAGAGTATTTCTGTTTGTATTTCGTTATAACATAACCTTACTACAAAACTATTTAAAAATTATTAATTTACTTATTTAACCTAAAAAAGGCATATTAATTCAAGTTCAGTAATATAGAAATTAATCACAAAAATTAATTATACTTAGCATTGAGTTTATGATAAATATCTGTAAACCAAGGTAAGCAGATCTGAGTATTTTGGGTATTAAAAGCTTTACAGTTGTTTAATTCTTTGTTGAGATTATCAAAATTATTATATTTACATATCAAAGTCTAAAAGATTAGACTACGTCCTTATTGTACATTTTTGTTTATGAATTTTACAACAGAAAGAAGGTAAATATAATTAAAGAACCATCACTTGATTTAAATGAAACAACTGTTTTATTTTGGACAGGTGCGTCCAAAGGTAGAGATAAACAAGTTAAAAGAGAATATATCCCCTTTTATAAAGAATAAGGTTATTGGCTGTGACACAATAAAGAAGTACTAAACAGCGCCTTCAAGAAGCTTGATATCTAAATTTCCTTTTGCTATTCATGTTTAAATTATAGGTATTAACAACTGCTCTTTTTCTCTTTACTGTATAAGGTAGCAAGAGTGCATCTCTTGCATCCTTTGTTATTCTAATAACGTTTTCTTTCAGATTCTGCGTTATCGCAGTTAAAGCAATTTTTTCCCCCTGAGGATTTCCAAGTTCTCTCTTAGGGTAAGCCATGCTTTATCAATTCTAGGACTTGGTAGCGCCCCTTTTGCACCCCCTATTTTTATTTGAGAGTCAGTACAAAAAACAATATTTTTGTTGTGAAACCCACGACCACTCCTCATACGCTCTACCCGAGGAATAGACCCCTAGCTTAGTTATAAAACTGTCGATTTCCCTTCATTATAAGGAAATCGAAAACCCGAGGTACACAAAAAGTTCCGAAGGTCTTTCAAATTACGTTTCAATTCATGACCTAGCATCGTCAAAATAATAAAAATTTTAAGTTTGACATTTATGACATAAATTGAAGGCGACTTTGATTTATTAATGTTTGATATATTTGGTTTGAGTACACTAGGTGAAAATTTTACAGTTTAAAAGAATGAGTGCCTTCAATGTGTGTTGTGCGCTGGGAGCGACTTTGAGGTAGCCAATACGTTTACCATGAAATCAGCTGATTAATTTTTATATAGTTAAATTTTATATAAATTCAATAACTTAAGGATTGGAATACATTTTTTAACACGTTTCTGATTATACGATTGAGAGGATGATTATTAAAGAAGTGTGCGAATACGTTACCGTAAGGCTTAAGCAGTCATTTTGGTATATTTTTCTTGAGGAGGAAAACTTATTATGATTTAGGTTACCTCTTTGGTAGACTTAAACATGGTTCTGAGGCGACCCTATGGTGGATTTGCACTGTCAGATAGCAATGTTGTATGAATATTTTATATGATTCCGAGGCGATCCTATAGCGGATTTACACTTGTCAGATACCAATGCTGTTTTATGGGGGCTGTTAAATATTCTTATTGTTATGTAATTAGTTATTGTCTGTATAAATAGAAATCACGTATGTTGGCTGTATTTCATGTTAATATCGCAAGAAAAACCCAGGAAAAACTTGCAATGTCACCTAGATATCGGAGGCATTTGATTTTCATTTGTTATTTCTTTTAGTAATGGAATCTATTGTGTACCAAAAGTCACGGATTCGTTTGTTATGTAGGGTTATATAAGCAGCTTTTTTGATTTTACGTTTTTGGTGGTTTTCTTCTTTTGTCAATAATTTTTGTGTCCTCCCATTTTATTTTATGACTGAAGTCCCATGCATGCTGACAAATCATGGATTTTTCAAATTTTCTATTTTTATATATGATTTTTGTTCTTTTAATCGAACTTCAAATGGTCTGAAACTATGTAAACTTGTTACATTCGCACGATATTTTGTAGATGCAGTTTTTTTGAGCTTTGTATTGCGTTTTTGGGTTTGGTTTTTATTAATTGTGTTCTTAGTGTATTGTTGGTTCTAAATACTATTTTGATTTTGAATTCATTTCCTATTCCTTGGATCTTTTCGGAGAATCCTTTTATGTATGGTATTGAGAGCATTTTTGATGCGTATCGTTGTTTCTCTTTTCTTCTTTTATATTTTTTGGGACTTTATTCATTTTTTTCTGTATTATTCTTTTATGATACTAGTTTTTTATTAGTATACATTTGATTAGGTCTTTCTCTTTCTTTAAAATTTCTTCCTTTGATGATATTAATTTTGCTCTATCATACAATGGTTTTGATAATTCCTCGTTTGACACAGTGTGGATGGTTTGAATCAAAGTTTAAGTATCTGTTTGTGTGTGTTGGTTTTCTGTATACTGATGTATTAATTGTTGTATCGTTTTTGAAGGCGGCTCCGTGGCGTAGTGGTATGTGTGTGACTACTACGCCCAAGGTCCCGGGTTCGAATCCCGACACGGTCTGCTTGAAAAATGTTAGGCGAGCATTTTTCAGAAAAATACACCCTCGTTCGGATGAGAGGTAAAATGGAGGTCCCGTGTGTGAGTGTTGTCACGCACGTTAAAGATCCCTACCTTGCTTGGAACAGCAAGGGTTCGGCAAAATTCCAAATTTTCCAGGTAAAAAAAACTCGCTTCCTGACCAATGTAGTACCTTCGGGTGGAGCATTGGAAAATCAAATGTAATGTATCGTTTTTGATAACTAGAATATCCAGAAATGGAAATTTTCCATGTATCTCTAATTTATATGTGACTTTAATAGTTGGTTCTATTTTGTTAATTGATTCTACAAAGTTTTTAATTAGTTCTGTATTGAGGCCAAATAGCATAGACATCATCTAAGTATTTCCACCAGATGAGTGGTTTCAATTCTTGTGTGAATATTACATCTTTTGCGAATTCCTCCATGAATATATTATTAAAGATTGGCCATAGCGGACTTCCCATCGCCATTCCAAAGCTCTCTTTGTAGAATCGGTTATTTATTTGAAAATATGTGGTATTGATGTTTACATCAAGTAATTCCATAATCGATGATATACTTAGTTTTGTTCTTTCTTTAAGGTTGCCATCTTTTTGTAATTTGTTTGTTATAATATTAAGCGTTTTGTTTATAGACATTTATGAAGAGAATTACTACATCAAAACTTACCATTGTGTGTGTATTTTCAATTTTAAAGTTTGATAATTTTTCTAAAAAATGTTGATTGTTTTTTATGAAAGAATTCGTTGTGCCTGCTGATGGATTTATAATTTTTAGGAGAAATTTTACTAAACTATGGCATGGTGAATCTATGCAGCTTATGATAGGTCTCAAAGGAATGTCTCTTTTATGAATTTTTCGTAGACCGTAAAAGTGGGGTGGTTTACTTTAATGTGGGACCAGTTTGCTTCTTTCGTTGTTTTTGAATTCATTTTTAAATTTATAATTTTGTTTATTTTATTTTCAATTGATTTTGTAGGGTCCGTTTCTAAATTAGTGTAATTCTCAGTGTTTAACTTTTCCTGGACTATTGTGTTGTAATCATTTTTATCCATTACTACTGTTGCATTGCCTTTGTCAGCAGGTAGAATTATAATTGAATTATCGTTTTTAGATTGCGAATTGCTTTTATTTCGTTACTACTTACATTTGGTTTTATTTTGTGATTATTTTCTATTTCGGTTTTGCATTGTACTCTAAATTCGTTTGCTTTATCTTGTTCGAGTTGGTTTGCTGTTTTCTCAATACAGCTGATTATTTCAAATGTTGGTATTGATTTTGGTGTTACTGCAAAGTTCAGGCCTTTTGATAGAATTAGTTTTTCTGTCTCGTTAATAGTTCTGTTTGATAAATTTATGATGGTATTTAGCATGTTGTTGCTGTTTTTTAACGTTTTAGTTTGCATGTTACTTTTCTCTATAAATAGATGATTAAATTTCTTTATGTGAATTTCTTTTTGTTTAGAAAATTCCGATTCATGGTAGGTTTTTGCACTAAGGAGAATTTTATTAAAATCATTTTTTGTTACCATTATTCGTATGAAATTTATAATGCACACAATATCTTGTTTTAACTTATAAGTAATGTGTCAGTGGTTTTATAGTGTTTCTCTCATCATACTATAACTTGTTCTTTCAAGAATCCTTCATAGTTTATTGCTTATCTGACCAAATTTGATTCTGAATCGTTTTGGTATTATTTTATTGTTTCTGAATTTTATTAGGAACGTGAGCGAATTTTTGGAGTGCGATAGTTGTAGGTTTATATTGTTCAAGTGTCTAAAACAAATACAAATTTCAGGCCCATACCTGACTTGTAAATACTCCAAGTATGTTTGTTGTGGTTTGTTTTTGTATTTTTCTTAATCTTCTTTGGGAGTTAAACCACTTGTCATTTAAATAATTCCCAGCAACCTATATTTAAAAGGGTTTTTTTTAATAAAGTTTTGAATAAAGCCAATATTTGATCTTTCAAAAAAAAATCATTTTTCTTACTTTTCTCAAATATCTACGAAATGTTTAAAAAAATTTTAAATTCTTAACAACAAAATCTGCAACACATTTCCTATTTAACCGATTTTCAATCTTTTGAGATAAAAAAGTTATCCATCCAATGCTATCCAGAATAAGACGCCCTGTAGCGTCGATTTGATATTTCTATTTTCAGTTTATTAAGATTCGTAGGGGTTGGAACCCCCAAAACAACGTCTTCCCTAGCATGTGATTTACTTTGAAAGACGTAAATTATATTCACATGTGTTACAAACAGTTAGATACAATAATTATAAAACTCCAATTACAGTATGCTTTAAAGTCTTTGATTTTTCTAATAAATTTTAAACAACTTCAATGAGATATGAGTAGATGGGCCCCACATGTTACCCTAAATTGATTTCACACTGGAGTATGGTGAGCTCATAATAATCCAGTTTAGTTTGTATATACTTTTTAAACCTTGCATAAATTAAAACTAAAAATTAGAGACCCGTTTACCCTTTACAATTCAAATTTTATCCTGACTAAATTTTGGATGTTTTAAATACACCCTTTTTCAATATTTAAACATCAATAAATAGTCCAGTACATGTATCTTTTACAATAAATTTCTGCAACCATAAATATGCCACCAAAACGTCAACCACACGGCACAAAATTTCACAAATGTTTATACAACAACAGAAATTTCAAATAAATACCTGGAGAATTTTTTAGTCTTTATTCCCGTTGGAGATGGTTACCATAAAAACCCCTTGGCGTTGTTACCATTGACTATACTGCTTGTCAAATCCACAGGCCTCTACCATCCATATCATGCACACAAAATAGATTACCAGCTCTGGTTACCCCCATATATCATGTTTCCATTTATTGATTTTTGCTTAGTATTGTAGTAGCCGGACCTTTATTAATTTAAATTCACCACTCGTACTTCACGTCAATAATTAGAGGTCCGCTACTGCGGTTTATACTAGCAACCATTATATTTATGGAAATATTACATAAAATACTCACAAAAGCTTTATTATTGTATTCTGGATTGGTAGTCAGCACTTTTATCGACGTAAAGGAAAAGAAAGAGAGCCTTAATAATATATGTTGAGTATTTATATGCTTTTAAAACCCCCTTAGTGGACGCTCTTCAAGCAAAAAGCTTATTTTCAAACAACGTTTCTACAAATTTTGAATGTGACCGTCGGTTGATTCTGAAAATTTTTCCCGCCGTGTTTGTCGTATACGTTGAATTCGCTTACAACCTTCGCGTGTGCATTCGTTTCCAACACTGTTGACTTTCGACCAATGACAAAATTCTCTGCCGTCAGAAACTCCGCCTAAACTCTATTTATCTCTTTCTTATGCATGTCCGCTGTCTCGTTCAAAACCCCACTTGAGTTGCAGAAAATCGATATTGTTGACATCTTATCTCAACTCCACGTGTATATGGAACGTGCCTTTCAATCCCAACGCTTTTATATCTGTCTATCTGTTGTATATAACTGATCGTCCATTTCCCTCGCTCCTTAAGATGTTTGTTACCATAGTTGTTTATCCAAGCTGACGGTTGGAAATAATTTCTATGAAATCTTATCGTAATATACGCTCGACTTCTTTGAATGTAACCTTTTAAAACGCAGGTGTTTCTGTTAATTATCGACCGTTTTGAACATAATAATTCCTAGACTTCTACTTCTTGGTATCTGTATAAAACGAATACATTTGCCTTGGTATTATTGATTTTCTTACACAGCACGTTCCCTTTTTGCTTATATGTGTTTGCTTAAACTAAATTAAAATTAATTATGCGTATCCTTGAACGTCTATTTGCCTTGAAGCTCTCTTCCTTTATGTGATCCTAATCTTTCAATTATTAAATATAAAATTACTCTAATATTCGTCCGTTTTCACTAAATGAATTAAATTAATTTTGCGCATAAATAATTTGTTCTTTTCTATATACAGGGTTGTTGAAATTTTATTGTATATACCTATTTACCCCTTTGAATCCACAACAATATTTATATATATATATATATATATATATATATATATATATATATATCAGTATAAGTAGCTATGTCAGGTACGGTAACAAGAAATACTTGAAAGCAAACTACAGTATGCACATATCAAACAAAAATCTAATATACTACAGCGTGCATAAATCCAAAACGTTGGTCATTAAATTACACTATTCATATATATTTATTCAATTATTTGTATCCTCTACAACTGTAAATACTCCCTGTATGTTTGTTGTGGTTTGTTTTGTATGTTTCTTAATCTTCTTTGGGAATTAAACCACTCATAGTTGTTAAAATCATCTTTATTTACGTTTCGATCCATGACCTAGGATCGTTGTCAAAATAATAAAAATTTCAAGTTTGACATTTATGACATAAATTGAATTCAATGTGTGTTGCGCCCTGGAAGCGACTTTGAGGTAGCCAATACACTTAACGTCAAATCAGCTGATTAATTTTTATATATAGTTAAATTTCATATAAATTCAATAACTTGAGGATTGGAAAACATTTTTTAACGTGCTTCTATTTATACTGAATCCACGAAAAAAGGCGTTTTGTGATGTAATTGTAAATTATGGAAAGTTGTTAATCGAGCACGCTGTCCAATTATGTTTTTGAAACTGTTATCTTAACAGGTGTGGTACTTGGTCGATCAATAATAGGAAGTTCTGGTTGAGGCCCGCTAGGTAACATCGATATCAACGTCTTAAATCAGGTGACAACTAACTATCTACATACCAAACACGCAAATAGGTATTTCCAATTTTATTCAATTTTATAATGGTAAAATTTTAATTCGTTGAATAGTTAAAACTGCACTGTAACATTTTTTAAAGCGGCACATGAAATTTCATTAACCTAAATTTGTTTGCTTGAATTAGTTACTAATCTAGGAACTTCAATTTTGTACAAGTCTGAAATAATTAAAACGAGCTCGATTTAAATACTTGATGACTTCATTCAATTTTAAAATATTTAACACATTTTTTATGCCGTTTGCATTGCAGCAATTTTTTATTTTATTTTTATTTTTCAAGTGGCAACATTTTAATACTGTAAATTTTATGAAAAACATTTATATAAAAAAAAATTGGTACCTATCATTGGTTTAAAGAATTCTTTATAATATATTTTTTTACTCACTAAAATAGTGACATTGTGTTACTGTTTACTGAACTTGGATTAAATCAAGTGTATGGTTTTACTAGTAGAAATAACAATTCAAAGAACCCACTGCAGGCCTTGAGATGAGGGTGCAGTTCATGTATATTTTAGCAAGAAAATTATAACCTCATTAATGTTTTTAGAAAGGTAAATAATTATAAAGGTTACAGATTCCAAGCCACATTTTTTGCTATCTTCTGTGATGGTCTTAAAAAATAAAGCAATTAATAGTGCTGCAGAATAAGAACTCATTTAGATAGATATCAAGTTCATTGGTATAGAAAGTAGATTTACTACCTCTGTATATTCATCGGGTGATCACCCAATAAAATGGAAATTTCTTCATAAAAATTTAATTGGAGCGTTTGTTGTCACTGCCACTAGTTTTTAGTATTTTTTCGAGATTGTTAACTTTAACTATAGTAGTTAACGCTAAAATGCTTATAGCAATGTTAAACAACTTACCTCTTAAAGTTTTGAATCGTATTTTCATTTGCTTTATGGTCTTGTAGGAGCCCGTTCTTATATAGAAATAATCAAATGTGATAAATTTCCTTTGCCTTACATTTTTTCCATCCAAATACTTTAAAACCTGCGTTGCATGATAAATTGAATTAAATTTACACTACCAAGGAGATGTAACTGTAAATAATACATTAGCTAGTTTTCGGTGGTGAAAGGGTGCGGTGCATTCTATAAAAGTAAATGCTACATCTTTTTCTAAATATTGTAGAAATTCGACATCTGTGAGAGATGTGCCAATATGGATCATACTTCGCTTTTTCTTTTTTTTTAGGAAAGTCAAACTCTTTAGAAGGTCCAGGTCTTGGATCCTTGACACCTGTAACAATGAAAAACATCTGTGGATACTGCATGCCCATAATGTTAGTGCGGTCAACGTGTGGTTGAAATCTAAAATACATTTATGTAAGATACACATACGTACATTATTATTACTAGCTTGAAAAACTATAACATAATACTTACACTACAAAATGTGAAATAAATATTTTGGAAAAACACGATTTTTAAAAGTTATTGTTCAGGATACAAAATCGGCCATAACAATTTTGTACAATTTTTGGTGCTAGTTGATATTCATCTTTCAAAATCTTGTTGTTACAGTAGGCTTTATAATTTACTACGAATGAGGTTACTTCAAACCGGTGCTTGAACGGTTCCATGGTCATATGGAAATAACCAGCAAAGTTTGTTGCTGATGAGTTTTTCTTCTTCTTCTTCGATGTAAGTTGGCGATGAAACAGGTGATCCCCAAGATTCCTACTTATCGCAGAACGAGGCCTTTGCAAAGGGCATCGACCGAATCTCTCTGCAAACTGTATGTATTGTTACGTGCCAATAAATTGGCACTAAACATTCCCTAGTTTTAGCTTTGATGTGCGGAAGTTTTCGCGCCTTAAAATTCAAAAGACCTGGGTGTATTTCCGTCACGTCAAAAGTGGGTTGGGCGAATAATTTCGCGCCGACGCGTGAAAGGACAGAGAAGTGGGGTTTTTTCCGATGGGCTCTGTAACGTGGCCTTTGCCTTTGAACATCGAGAAGGGCGGTCGTGTCTGGTATCGTATCTTTATTTTTATTATGTAGATTTCCTTTTGCTTATCTTTGTTTGACTTTACCTGATAAACCTGTTTCCTTATCGTTCCCGCTACATATAGGAATTTGATACGTCCCTGGAGCAGTCCCACGACCCTAGAACGAGCCGGATGCCCATGCTCCGCTAACAGCTAACCGGAGCAGTCACCATCTTTAACTATCTTAAAGGGGGCTCCAGCCATTTGGAAGGCGTACCCTACGTTAATTGCCTTAAAAGGGGCCATCAGTAGCCCTGATGGACGTCAACAGAAGCCAACTTTAACTTAACCTCGCAGGACGTCGGATTTCTTATGTAAGTACTTTATTTGCTTAATCTGTTCGCGAATTAAATATATATTTTCCGCAAATTGCGCATTTAATTAGTATATTGGTGACGTCATTGACAGATGGGCGCGCCAAAATCTGTATAAAGATTAGCGTTACCAACTGCCCGTGGTGTCTAGTATACCGCGCAAGCGGAGTTGTAATTATGAACACTTTAAATTGTAAGAATGGCACCTTCAACGTGTGAAAGTTGTAAGATAAGGGTTTTTTCTTTTGTTTTTATGACTAGAGTGTATTAACTAATGTTATTTATAGCTTTTTCACTAAAAAATTAATTATTTAATATCTGTTAACCTTGAATTTTATGTTCGTGTTTTGGAACACACCACATTGCTTTAGATGTCAAAATCAGTTGTTATGGTAACTGAAGGTAGTCGGCCATTTTGAAACTGAAATATAGCTTCTGTTTATAAAATATGTTTTAATATAATGTTCTTTCAATTTTGAATGTGGTATGCCTTTGTTGACTTTAGTTATATTGTTGAGTGCATTGTTTGTTTTTAGATACAAATATAAGTTTTTAGGAAGGGTCAATCCCTTAACCCTACTTTTTACATGTGAGTACATTTAAACATTAATAAATAAGCATTCAAGTAATTGCATGCCTTAAACACGGTTTATTACGAAATTATCTACTTTATATTAGATTAAAACATACCCCTTGCTTGTTTTTCGACTTTAAAAAAAACTGTTTTTGAAATAGTAAATCAACATTATCTTGTCTGATAACATTTTAAAAGAATTTTCTAGCAATCTACCTATTTAATTATGATATTCGAATTACCTTTACAAGAAACCTTGTGTTTAAAAGCACTTAACGTAATAAATTGCCCTTTTTCAATATTTTTTTAAAAAACGTTAAACTACGGGTTGTTGTATTTGTTAAATAACACATTATCTACCTTTTTTATAATTTGGAGTGTCTTTTTGTAACCTAACCGTGATTTTTTTTTTCTTAAATATTATTTTGCTTTGATATAGTTTTAAAAGTTGTTCCCTTAAATGTTTTAAACAGTATAACCTATAAATGCCTTTTATAGAGGTCTATAGAGGCATTTATATATAGTTAACGAAATTACCTAACCATATCTTTTACCTTCCAAAATGTTGTAATAAACTGGATCTCTTTATATCTGCTCCTTTAAATACTGAAATAAAGGAATTGCCGTTAACGTTTTAGTATTTAAACTCATTTACGATAGTTGTTGATAACTCCCGCAATATAGAAAGAATATTCCAATAATTTGGAATACTACTTCTTTGTATATGTATCGTGGAATGTTTCTTTCGTGTAGCGAGTATGATTTTGTCTTGATTGCATATTTTTTTTTAGATATCGATATTTCAACGTAGAACTTTAAGATCCATTAAGCGGAATTTACTGTCGGATTTGGTCGTCTAGCTGTCTATAAGTCTAGAACGAGACCCATAAAAGGGCCGGTCGTTAAGCATCATAAGTCTAGACGAGAATTTGGTTGGTAAGTTTGTCGTTTTAGAATTTGTAATCATTTTTTTTTAATAATGATGTTGAAATTTTTCTTTATTGGTTTGGGAGGAACTCAAATGAGAACTTCCCATCCCAGTAAATATATGCCTTATAAAATATCTTTTTGTTTTTCAACAATTTTATTAGTGAATCGAGTTTTAATTACTCTTATCTCTTCACATATCGATTTAAACCTCATTAAATGGCTTAAAATTATCTTTAAAATTGTTCAACCCTACGTACATCTAAAAGCTTTTTACGTTTTAGTTCTTTGACAATGTATCTAATGTTTTTAGCCCTCACCATCAATTAGTAACTTTAATCGCTTATTTCCTCTCTTGTACTGTGTATACCTCTTAAACGATTAACTTACTTACCTTAAATTAGCTATCTTTTCTTTTCGGTTGACTTTTCCTTGACCATACCGTTACTTATATATTACTTTATTCTCTACACCTTCAAATATAACTCTGTCGTTTCATTTAATTAACCCTCGAACTTTTCCTCCAGCATATTATTTGGTTTTTAGTATTTTTCCTTACGTCATTTAATTTTGTGTGGTAATTGTCGTAACTTTAGTTGTAATAACTCATTGAATTTTTATGAATGGTTTTAGCTGATGTTAGAGTGGATGTTTTTCTTCTTTGGGCTCACATAGGACACGTGCAGTCTATGCCATTGAAAGAAATAGTTCATGTTTGCAGTTGCAAAAAACTAGGATTGCCTATTCCATGTGTTTTTCCTCTGAATTATTACAGTCGCCCACATTATACTATATCATTATTTGGTTCTTTTTCTACTAAATTGCCATAACTTATAAACATTTTTTTTCATTGTTTTTTTGTTGAACTTCGTGGTGAGGCGCTATTGCTTCTTATTGATATCTTATTAAATTCTCGGTTGTTTTAGCATATTGGGACAGTGCACCTGTATTTAACTGCTTATAATTGGGCATTTTTGTGTGTTTAGGGTGCTACCGTTTTAAAAAAAACTACCTTAAAACATTTTGTTTTTGTGTGAATGTATCTGTAATGATACTTTTAAGTTGTTGTGGCAACTTTTGTCTGATTTTCTTATCGTAGTGGATGCACTCGTTAGGAAAATGATTGTACTAGTTCTTTTAAGAGTCTAGTGAATTGTTAACAAATGTGTATACCCTATCTTGTCGGATTAATATCGCAGGTGGTCCTTCAGACCGCGCTGTGTTTCAACAGGGACAACTCTCTACCTTCTTTCGGACGCTTGTCCAAAAACTCTACTTTTTTATATCCCGCTGTCTCCGTTTCTGCCTTATTCTTCTTTCGGTGGACCTGTTCTCGTCCCGGAACACCTGTCTGCCACATAAGAGTGATGTTCCCTCACTCCGGGCTACTGGCCACATTGGCTGGTTGAGTAGCGCTTTGCTATCCACCTTTTTATGTCTCTTTTGGTCAATGCGAGCCCTTCCTCTACTTTTTTTCTACCTGGAAGTGCCTCTTATGCATTCCAAATAACCACCTCCCTCTTTCTACCGTTCCTATTTCTACTGCCTTTTTCATTTCCGTTAGTCACCGTGTGGTTGCGCGGGAGGTTTTCACAGACATCTGGACCCCGTCTCTGGGAATCTTTCGTGAGGTCATGTGGTGCCGCTGTCGGCGCATGGGCACTGACAGTGAAGGTATGTATGAGTGTGTGAATGTGTGAGTGCATGTATATCGCTATATATCGTGTGGGTATCGGGTGATCATATCACCAATATCAATTAACGCCGGGTGCAGGAATGCACCCACATGCCTTTGTCGGTCCCTCGTGCCGTTTCTTGTAAACGGGCCTGCTTCACAGGTCGCTTTTTTTAGAGGGTACGAGAAATTCCCATTTAACGGCTCCACGGAGCTACTCTATCGTTACCTTTATCTATTATCTTTGATAATAACTAAGCTAATATCTTTATCTTGTTTATTATCTTTGATAATACCCTTAGTTTTAGTATCGTTATCTTACCGACTACCATTAGTAATAACTTTAGTTAATTTCGCGTTATCTTACCTATTATCTTTAGTATTAACTTTTGTTTAATGTTGCGTTACCTTACCTACTATCTCTAATAATAACTTTAGCTTAATATCGCGTTATCTTACCTAGTATCTCAAATAATAACTAAAGCTTAATACCGTTATCTTATCTATTACCTTTGATGATAACAATTTAAGCTCAATATCGTTATCTTATCTATTATCTTTAACAACAATTTGAGATCTTGTTTTATCTTTTTACCTTCCTAACGTTTGGTATTTATAACCAGACGTGGGAATTATTTTTTTTGAAATTTAAGTGAAAAAGCTAACCTGATGTAGAAATGTAATTTGTTAGGTTAGCGATGTAAGGATTTAGTAGGGTGGTACTTTTGGTAAATTTGTTGATTCACAACCATGTCATGGACAAGTTTTGATGTGTATCGTTAGAAAACCAAAGTACCAGTAACAAAAATTTGCTGGAGTGTAGACTAACGCACTCTCATGAACATTTTTAAATTTGGGCACTTTTTGCCAACAAGGAACAGTTTTGATGCAACGCTCATGTATGTTTGCATGTAGGAAACTTTAATGTTAGCTTTAGTTTAGATAGGTTAGGCGACTTGTCGCATCTGTTTTACTTTAAGTAGTGTTTCATGCTCCCCGACAAATTTGTGCTGTAGATTATTAGTGTAGTCAAAGACAACGGGGCTACATTTTCCGTTTCCTGGTAATTCGGTAGACGTGTTATCGGTCGAAAAAAACCAGGTGGCGCCTTATATAAACATTTTGTAGGTTTTAAGTTAGGTTTTATGTAGGGTAGTTAGGACTTAGATTTTAAGCTGTTACTGTGCTAACAGACTTTTTCTTTTTTTTAAGTTTTTTCTTTTATGGCTTTGTCGCGTGCCAATAAATTGGAACTAAACATTCCATAGTTTTAGCTTTGATGTGCGGAAGTTTTCGCGCCTTAAAATTCAAAAGACCTGGGTGTATTTCCGTCACGTCAAAAGTGGGTTGGGCGAATAATTTCGCGCCGACGCGTGAAAGGGCAGAGAAGTGGGGTTTTTTCTGATGGGCTCTGTAATGTGGCCGTTTGCCTTTGAACATCGAGAAGGGCGGTCGTGTCTGGTATCGTATCTTCATTTTTATTATGTAGATTTCCTTTTGCTTATCTTTGTTTGACTTTACCTGATAAACCTGTTTCCTTATCGTTCCCGCTACATATAGGAATTTGATACGACCCTGGAGCAGTCCCACGACCCTAGAACGAGCCGGATGTCCATGCTTCGCTAACAGCTAACCGGAGCAGTCACCATCTTTAACTATCTTAAAGGGGGCTCCAGCCATTTGGAAGGCGTACCCTCTGTTTATGCCTTAAAAGTGGCCATCAGTAGCCCTGATGGACGTCAACAGAAGCCAACTTTAACTCAATCTCGCAGGACGTCGGATTTCTTATGTAAGTACTTTATTTGCTTAATCTGTTCGCGAATTAAATATATATTTTCCGCAAATTGCGCATTTAATTAGTATATTGGTGACGTCATTGACAGATGGGCACGCCAAAATCTGTATAAAGATTAGCGTTACCAACTGCCCGTGGTGTCTAGTATACCGCGCAAGCGGAGTTGTAATTATGAACACTTTAAATTGTAAGAGTATTTGAACTTGTTTATCCTACGTGCTATACCATGCTTCCCCTTTTTAAATCAGCTGATGTAGTTGACTGCATCGTGTCATACCTTACGAGCCTTAGGGCAACAATTTTTTTTTCCTTTATAATATATAAGACAATGATACTTCTTGATATAAAAATTTAATTTAGAAAAGTGCATAAATACCATCCATCTAGCAGTAACAGAACGTCTCTTGCAACGAGTAAGTTATATTTATGAGACAGATGAGATACCCAAAGATTTCAAACGTTACACGATAGTCGCTATACCAAAAACGAGAGGTGTGGCGAGATGAGAAAATTTTCGAAGAATGAATTCGACAGCACATGTGTCAAAAATATTAACCAGAATTGTACAAAGACGGATGGAGAAATCAACTGAAAAAATATTAGAAGATCAATTTGGATTTAGGCAAAACAGGGGAACACAGGAGGTCATTTTATCTTTAAGGACAGTAATGGAAAAATAATAAAAAAAAGTAGAAAGCGTGAATGTAGGGTTTGTAGATATGGAAATGGCATTCGATAATGTAAAATGGGAAAATAGGAGAGATAGGATGTAAGGTCGCATATTAAGTCGGAGGGAATAGTGCAGAATATATTAAAGAGAAGGGAAAACGGAGAGATAGAGATGACCTAGATTGGATTATTGCACACAGATCGTGAAAGGTGTATGTTCTAGAAATTTCAGGGAAATGTGTAGGTTAACTCAAAAAAGAAATCAATGGAGGTACCTGTTCCAGGACAGAAAGCCTAATGACGAAAAAAGTAATTATATTTAAACCTTATAATTATCGTAAACTACATGTGTTGGTTTTGAAACATTTTCAACTAATGTTGATTGTGCGAAAGGAGTAATTGGAAAACTAAGTGTCAGGGGATCTTGGTAGCTCTCAGGTTGTTTAACTCCCTTTGTGTACCATTGAATATCGATGAAATAGGGTATATTTTTAGAAAATGCAGAAGGAGAAAAGTTCAAAGGATAAAAAAAGATTAGCACAAGAGCGTGGTGTATTTAACAAGAAAAAGTAGCTGTCATTTTTGAAGACAAGAAACAGAAACAAGGAAAGGATTGCTGAAAGTATATGTGTGGAGCCCAGCACTGTACGGCTGCAAAACATGGACAGTAGGAGAAGTGGGCAAGAAAAAGATAGAAGTCTTTGAAATTAGGTGCCACAGAAGTATGATGAAGATATCGTGGATAGACAAAGTTAAAAACAAAGAGGTACTAGAAATGGCAGGGGAAGAAAGAAATATTCGGAAAACAGTAAAAAATCAGATAGATAGGGTGATAGTCATGATGGAATAGCACAGCATATATTAGAAGCAGAAAAGGAAAAGGTATAACAAGTCATTTGGCCAAGGCCTAGCCATGTTACAGTGTGCTTTGCAGTTTAAAAATGTTTCTGTTTTTCTTATTCTAAAAACACATCTTATTACTTCTTCGAATTAAGTTTGATTTTGAATATATGTTCACATTTACTCTTGTATTAGAAAATAAAGCTAGACACAGAGATTATTATATTTTCCCAATTTTCTTCTTTATTTATATTATATAAATAAATGAATATACAAATAATTTTCTGATTGGTTGACTCTTTTGGCCATGTCTTTCAAAACACAACTGGTGTGATTTGAATCCATATCAAGAATGTCATTTCTCTTTCTTTTATTTTGTGGTTATCTGTAACATTCTATGTTTCTCTTTTGATACCAGACCGTCTACTAGTGTGGAAGTCGGCCATGTTATCTATAAATTGCCACGATGTTACCTATGGTATGAATTTTCTACCTAAATGTGAATGTTTTACTAAAAAAATTTTATAGATGTCTTACCTAGTATGTAATATGAAGTCTTGCCTATATAGACCTGTTCTGTAAATCAAGGATGGAAAGATATTAAAAGATAAATGTGTGATTGTTTCATTGAACCATGTATATTATAATTGGTAACACAATTTTGCTGAGTCCAAATTTATACTTCAAAATGGTACTCCAACATTTTATTTCAAATATATTATAATATAATGTACTCATTAATTTTACATGAAAACTGTATTCAGGGTTATATTTAAAAGTTTAAAAACTAATTCAACACTTCACTTTATCGGTGGGTTCCTAGATGAAGTGAAATGGTTTGTTTTATACGGTTAGCACCCTCTTATGACTTCAAATCCCACTCACAATGGGAACGACTATACCGAAATTACAGAATTTGTATTTATTGGCCCCTTTTAGTGGCTGAACTGTTAGGTTAAAAATAATGTAAACAAAGCTCTCTCTTATTTTAGAATTTAACTATGTTCCCTATTACTGATTCAATTACAATTATAATACCTTTGTAGGGATAAAGGGATGAACCAATGATATGGAATTCACCTACCTTTAATGACTGCGATCTTGATTCAACGCTGGTCGATCAATGTAATGAAACTATTAATTGATTGCGGACTGTAGTATTGTTAATTAGCACACGAACCGATTGTACGGCACTAATTACTGCAAAATAACCACGACAACATAGTGCGTACATGTGACGCTTGCTACGACTTTCGAAGCACTGAAAGTTCTGTCCTTTCTCACCATTTAGTCCCTTTTCTTGTAGGTAGGTAGTGGATAGAACCGGATTATAGGAAGGGGTTAAGTACTGTTAGGTTAAAGGATAAGCGACATTAATTAATATCTATAAGCTTAAGGTAAAACGTGTAAATAGGGTAAATAAGCCTAAACATACCGCCCACCAAAATAAGTGTGAAGCAACTTATTTTAAAAGTAAACGGCAACAAATACTTATACGTATACACTTACGAAAGATACTAAAACTATTTTTACAAAGGAAGAGGACATAGTTTAACAAGTGGTCTTTTGAGAAAACCTTGCATTGTTTTCACACCTGCCACGTGGCTAATGTTGTCTGAACCAACATACAGTTTTCTATGCGCCCTAATTTCCAATGTAAAGGTGCGACTTGATTGTCATGAATTAAGACTAACGTTCCAATTTTCACCTCAAGTAGGGTAAACCATTTTGCCTTCTGTTGCAAAGAATGCAAATATTCATTACGCCAACGCTTCCAAAATGATTGTTGGATGCGTTGAATAAGTTGCCAACGATCTAATTTTGATATTTCCAACTCAAGGAGAACTGGATCGGGTATGACAGAAACAGGCTCTATATTCAAAAGAATGGGACGGACTTAAAAATGAAAATCATTCGGATCTGAGCTCATGGGGCACAGAGGCCTTGAATTTAAAATGGCTTCAACCTGAATTAAAACCGTGTTTAATTCCTCGTATGATAAGATCTGGTCGCCAATCACTCTTTTTAAATGTGTCTTGACAGACTTAATTCCAGCCTCCCACAACCCTCCAAAATGAGGAGCTGAGGGAGGATTGAACACGAATTCAATTCCTTCAGCATGTGCTGATTGAGTCATCAGTTGCGAGATTTCGTTCGATGCTCCAACAAAATTGGTACCGCAATCGGAATAGAGTTTCAGGCATTTACCCCGGCGGGCTATAAAGCGTCGTAACGCGGCTATAAAAGCATCCGCCGACAAACTTGACACAAGCTCTAAATGAAGAGCCTTTGTGCTGAAGCAAACAAATAAACAAATGTAAGCCTTTAGTGACCTTACACCTCGATTACGGCTCATGAGAATAAAGAAAGGACCTCCAAAATCAACTCCCGTGTGTAGGAAGGCCTTTACAGAGGTAAACCTTGATGCCGGCAAATCACCCATCGGAGGACAATAAGCAATTGGTTTCACTCTAAAACATCGAATACAAGATTTTAAACACTGACGTATGACTCTTTTTGCTGACAAAATCCAATAATTTTGGGTTAGTAAAAATTGTGTGGCTTTAAGACCAGGGTATAAGTATGTTTTATGGCAGTCCAAGATGATTAATTCTGTTAATCTGTGAGTGCGAGGAAGTACCAATGGAAATTTTGTTTCATATGGTAATTCCGAGTTTCTGAGCCGACCGCCCACCCTCAACAAACCACGCGAGTCGATAAAAGGGTAAGAGGTCGAAGATGTTTACTAATTACCTTACCCGTTTAATATTTTCTATATCCTGACCAAATGATTCTTGCTGAATTCTCTTAATCAATAATTCCATAGCGTGTTGCTGAGACACAGACACGTTATCCAAATTCTCACCAACTGCCTGTCTAGAAAATTGTAACTTACGAACAAACTGGTAAACATATGAAACAATTCTACATATTTTTTGTAGATTTGAAAATCTCTCTAGTAATGAATCTAAAAAATTATCTGTCACAACAACATTTAATACCAATGTACGTTTCTCCACATCTATTGGAGATGTATCGATTAACTTTGGCATGTGGGTAACCGGCCAATTTTCTTCTGGAAGTGACAACCATGGAGGGCCTGTCCACCATAACGATGATTGACTAAATCTGATGCTAACATCCCTCTACAGGCGCAGTCTGCGGGGTTATCATGTGACCGAACATGGTTCCAAGATGCAGGAGGAACGCGATCCTGAATATGCGAAATCCGATTACTTATAAAAGTTTTCCAGTTATAAGATGACGATCGAATCCAACACAGAGCGACTGTAGAATCGGACCAAGCAACTATACGATCTAACGACAGACGAGTTTTATATGTATTTTGGACAAATGCCACTACATCAGACAATAACACAGCACCGCACAATTCGAGTCTTGGCAACGATATGCGCTTTGTGGGCGCAAGTCTAGATTTTGCACATACTAAGGCAACCTTTATATCACCCTGTATGTCAACAGTACGAAAGTAAATCACAGTAGCATACCCTGCCTCAGAAGCGTCACAGAACGCATGCAGCTGTAGATCTTGAACATCATCAGAAATAATCCACCGAGGAATTTTAAGGTCTGATAATTGCGACATTTGTTGCAAATAAATTTCCCACTTTGAACTTATGGTCACCGGGGGACTTTCATCCCATTCAAATCCTAAAATCCATAACGATTGTATTAAATGCTTTGCCAAAAATACTAAAGGCGCTAATAGCCCTAACGGATCAAAGATCCTTGCTACTTCGGACAACATATTTCTTTTAGTACATGGTCTGTCTATGATATTTGTATCATAGAAGAATTGATCAAGCGACGGTTGCCAACGCAAACCTAATACCTTTTGGGTAACATTGTTAGATTCCTCGAAGGAAACAGCTTGTTGATAACGATAAGATTCTGGTAAATCATCAATGATACTAGCAATGTTACTATTCCATTTTCTCAATGTAAAACCTCCAGCCTCACAAATCTGATTTAATTCAGAAACTAGACGTTTAGCTTCATCCGGTGAACTGCACCCGGTAATCAAATCATCGACATAAACATCAGACAACAAAACCTTGGCAGCGTTTGGATATTTAGGTGCTTCAGCATTCGCAAGCTCCTTAATAACACGCATTGCCAAGAACGGTGATGAAGTAACTCCGTAGGTAACAGTATTCAATTGATACTCGACTATTGACTCTGATGACGTTGGTCTCCAAAGTATTTTTTGATAAGCCCGATGATTCGAGCAACAAAAATCTGCCTGTACATCTGTTTAATATCGGCAGTTAATACAATGGGATATAAACGAAAATCCAACAACAAAGCAAAAATATCCTTCTGAAGCGGAGGTCCTGGCATCAAATGTTCATTCAATGAACCACCACTGGGACAAACCGCGGATGCGTCAAACACCACTCGAATTTGTGTAGTAGCGCTTTCCGGTTTCATAACCGCATGGTGCGGAATATAATATTCCGGAGATGGAATATTGCTACTAATTGAAGCATTTAGTGGTGTCATATGCCCACTGTCGGAATAGTCTTGCATAAATTGTTTATACAAAGTGTATAATTCCTGATTCTTTTCAAGCGACGTTCTAATAATAAAACCGATTAAGTGCGACATCCCGAGACCCAACAAACAACGGTTCAGGACCACTAAACGGCAACGATACAACGAAACGACCTGTTTTGTCTCTCGAATAATTGCTACGAAAGTGTTTTCACAAATTTCCTCTTGTGGGGATAACTTGTGTGTTGGAATGTCTGGAATGTTTTCCAGTTCCCAGAATCTAGTGATACTAGACTCTAAGGGTTCTACGAATGCACACAATGACGTGCCACTTGTCACTGGAGACACAAATTTGCCTGTCAGTAACCAACCAAATGAAGTGCGAATCGCAACTGGTTCATCAGGTGAACCCGAACGAGTTTCATTACCCAAAGTGCGGGCAAAATATCTGCTCCCAACAACAAGTCTATATTACCTGGTTTATCAAAAGAGGGATCGGCTAAGTCTAAACCTTTTATATGTATCCAATTTTTCGAAGAGATTGGAGCCGTTGGTAACCTTCCACAAATTTCTGGCAATACAAATGCTTGAACTGAATATTCTGGCATTGTGTGTCCAACGGGTTTAATTTTACAAACTACCTTTCCGGTAATATGAGATGACGCTAACCCCAACCCTTCTACCTTTAATGCAACCTTTGATTTATTTAATCCAAGCCGTTGACGGCATTTTTCCGTTATAAAAGATTCCATACTTCCACAATCCAATAATGCTCTTACGATTTGCGCTTGTCCAAATTCATTGCGAATAGAAACTTGAACTGTTGATAACAATGTAGAAGCACTTGACAATTTCGACGAGAACAATGTACTACAATTTGAAGTAGAGGCAACATTTGAAACATCTGCAGCAGCAGGTTTTGTTTCAACAACAGAAGCAGAATTTTCAAAATGAAGGAGGGTATTGTGACCCTTTTTGTGACATTTTTTACATACCGATTTTGAAGGGCATGTTGCAATTTTATGTGTATCTTGAAGACAATTGATACACAAATTTTTATCCTTTGCAGTATTATACCTTTCTTGAGGAACCTTATCCAAAAAATTTGACAACGATAAATCTGATGATTACCATTGCAAACCAAACATTTTACCGCGTTTGAAGTTGTAAGTAATGAGGTTTTAACATATGACTTCGGATTAAAAGAAAAACGCTTTTCCTTAATGTTTGTATTCAACGTATGTTTTGAACTTGACTTCGATGGTTCGGACGAAATCATACTACTAATTTCCAAAGCTTTACACTGTTTTTCAAGAAATGATTTCAATTGCTCGTATGTAGGTATTTCTTCATTATTTTCAACCTCAAATGCCTTTAAGAGGTCAGCATCAACCTTTTGCTCAACAAATTAAACAATATTAAATTAAGTAAATCAATTTTTATTTGACGTAAACCTGACAAATTCTCTGTAAAACAATTCAACAAATCCCTAAGTTCTGTATGTGATTTTGCTTTCACCTTAGGACAATTTTCAAGAGCTGACCAATATGTATTGACAATCAAACGACGTGAGTCATAGCGTTGTACTATAACGGAGTATGCAATTTCATAATTGTCATTATTTATTGGTAGATGACGAATTAAATTTCTGGAATCTATATCCAACGCTTCAGTAAGAAATAAAACTTTTCGATTGGTAATAACTGTGTATTTAAATGAATGAGATTTTTATACAAACTATGAAACGATTCCCAATGCTCTATGCGTCCAGAAAAGCTCCCAATTGCGACCTTTGGAAGTTTTAAATTACTGGTGATACCTATACCAGCGGTATCATACGACGATCTACTTGTAGAAAACGGTTTCGCTTCCTGCTTACTTTCAACCAAACTAACAAATTTTGCCCCAATAACTTTAATTGATATTAAAGTTTTATCCAATTCAATTCTGATTGCTGTAATTTGACTCAAACTGTCCGAATCATCCTCGTCTAACACACACCTTTTGTAGGATGCATCAAATTCTTCCTTTATCTCTACAGCTGACTGTACCATCATCGAAGCGATTGCTTGGTTTTCAAGATTATATTCCAACTTTGAAATACTTTCAAACAAATTTTCTATTCTATCCAAACACCCTTTTCCATCTACTATAAGACGGTCCATAAGCATCTGAGTCATTTCGAACAAAATAGCTATTCCCCTAAACACGAGTACCCTTGTCACAAAAATAACAAATCTTAAAGATGTAAACCCAAACTAATGATGAACATGTAACTACTCTACCACTTTTCAGAAACTAGCAATTATGTAGCTAATCCTGAGTGACACTTTAATTTAACGTTAAAACGAGACTTGTGTTGACCACAACCCTTAAGATACCTCGAGGAATAACGGTTCTTTAAACTCTCACCAAAATAGATTAGTGCAGCTTCAGGTATACAATGCAAGTTCTTAGAACAGGGGTAACGCAATGATGTTTTTCCTATTTGTATACGCTTAATTTAAATTAACTGCTTTTTAATGCACTTAAATTTTAAGAAGTAACTTTTTAAAATGCAACGGCATGCACAAATATTATGAAATAAGCCTAACTGCAATTACTATTAATGTGTAAAACTGCCCTGATTACTCTAATTGTTTGATTAGATAATCAATTTTTATATGCAAATATTAATTAATGCGGTCGAAAGAAACCAAAATGTAGGGATAAATGGATGAACCAATGATATGGAATTCACCTACCTTTAATGACTGCGATCTTGATTCAACGCTGGTCGATCAATGTAATGAAACTATTAATTGATTGCGGACTGTAGTAATGTTAATTAGCACACGAACCGATTGTACGGCACTAATTACTGCAAAATAACTACGACAACATAGTGCGTACATGTGACGCTTGCTACGACTTTCGAAGCACTGAAAGTTCTGTCCTTTCTCACCATTTAGTCCCTTTTCTTGTAGGTAGGTAGTGAATAGAACCGGATTATAGGAAGGGGTTAAGTACTGTTAGGTTAAAGGATAAGCGACATTAATTAATATCTATAAGCTTAAGGTAAAACGTGTAAATAGGGTAAATAAGCCTAAACAACCTTTGATCCTCTGATCTGTCGAAGCTCCTTTCATGCTTATAGATTTAATGCAGCTAGTTTAAGGAAATATCAGGTAATCTATTTAAAAAATGTTTGCTTTAGTTCTAGTATGCAACCCTTTTAGCACACCAAATCAATGACTTTTGTGAAATATAATAAATAAATTCCAATACAAAGATAAACCCCAACATCATTTTACAATCTCGGCGCAGGTTCCCGATGAAAAAGATTTCTTGGACCTGGATCGCCGCTTTACAAAAATGTGATCCACTACTTGCTGAAATGGAGCTTTGCCGATATCCTGCTATATGGGACTTTTCTACAAAATCTTAAACTTCACCAATTTAGGTAGCACTCCTATTATTTTACTATCGCAGACATTATCTGCACTTACATAATATCTTTAGCATTACTAACTTAATAAAAAAAAACGAGCTCACAAAACACACAATTTCTATTTTTCAGAAGTAATAATATTCTCTCTCTCAACAAACTTTCTGTTGCTTAGTAACCCATCATCTTATTTTATTCGCCAACTAATTTCTAACAATTTTCATAATTCAATTTCACAGAGATTATCTCTATGTAAGATCGCGGAATTGTTTTACATTTCAGGTACAAAATATAAAATTTTCATTGGTTAAAATTTTACAATACAATAACTTGCTTAAATACTAAAATAATGTTACAAAATGGTTTTTTTTAATTATAACTTTATGCCTATTGTTACTCATGCATACTACAATTATTTATGGGTCCTTCAACTACCAGAAAGGGTTTCTTTTTTTAGCACAGTAACTAAATACGCATATGTTTAATTCTGAAATAGACATTGCCCTATATGGATTTTAAAATGTGTATCACTTTAACCTCCAGCCATGTGTTCAATTTTATTTATATTTTTAAATGTCCGATTAACCTACAAGTGTTAAATCCATCAAGTTTTAGCCCTTATATACAAATTTTCATCCCATAATTTACCATAATATATCCAACTATACTTTGGATATGATAACCAAAATCTTACTTCAAAATTTTACTCTGAATATATCTACAGTTTATTACAACATAAAGTTCTACCTACAATCACTTGATTTTATCTTTTGCATTGGATATCGTCAATATCTGCATAAATTTTCTCTCATCATTTTATATAAAAAACTACGATAAGCAACTGTATTACTTAAACAATATAAAAATATCTGGATGCTGGAATCTAATTATGTATAACTACAAAATTCGGCGAGCAAGACGTTATGTCTACTCAGAATGTTGAAACTTTGTTAGCAATTATTAGCACGAGGAACGACACCGCAGATGTTTGCCGACAAGATGCCACATGAAACTCGAGGAAACTAAAATATGTGACATACTATTAATAGTTACTTATTCCAGGTATGAGTTCTACTGTGTTTTCTGTTAATCTAAAAATAATACATAAATGTTATAAATATTATAACCTAACTCTTTACACATCTAAATTATCTATGTGAGTATTCACAGTGCATTTACATTTCCAATGCTCCACCCGAAGGTATTACATTGACCAGGAGGCGAGTACTTTGTTGCCTGGAAATTTAGAATTTTGCCGAACCCTTGCCGTTTCAGGCAAGGTAGGGATCTTTAACGTGCGTGACAACACTCGCACACGGGACCTCCATTTAACCTCTCATCCGAACGAGGGCATAATTTGTGTGAAAAATGCTCACCTGCCATTTTTCAAGCAGTTGACCGTGTCGGGATTCAAACCCAGGACCTTGGGATCAGTAGTCTTACGCTTACTACATTGATCCACGGCGACGCCTGTGAGTATTCGCAACAGTATTTTGCCTCTTACTTATCTTGCACTTAAATAAAATGTGCTGCTAAATTTTTTTTTTGTTAATGCTTATAACCCAACTTTGCGAGAATGGAAATTTCATGAAATTTTTTATGGTAAAAAGTTTTGCAAGCAAATAAGTAAATTGAACCAGAATTATTTTATTGTCTTTACAAAGAGCTTTGTGTAAATGCTTATAAAAATATTGTTTCAGACTGAGAGTGTGATTTCTTGAATATTGATCGCTATTATAGAGATAATTGTTCATATGTTAATAACCAAAAATTTGAATATACAAGCTTAGTATTGTGCTTGCTCGAACTTATGTTTGATCTGTAATTTTTTTATTGCCAGGTCAGAAAAGAAAAGAATGTAATCATATCAAGATTTTTTCTATGAGTAGCTCACTCCCCTGAGATTAATCTTCAGACTAGAAAACAATGGAGGTACCCGTCCAACCAGCTCTAGGACTGAAGACCTAATGATGATGATGAATACTTGAAAGTAAAAGAAAATCCATTATTTAAACTTAGATGTTTCTAAGTAGTTTGATCTTTATTTTTGTTTTACTTTTCTAGTCTTCTAATTTTACTTTTTACATTCTTAATAATTCAAATCGAAAATCAAAGCATGTTATTTCATTACTTAACAATCTTGAGAAGAGCATCATACCTGTTTTATAAGCAGAGAATTGTTCCTTTCATAGTTTATTTGCCAACTGCTCTAGCCAACTGAATTAATTATATAAGCCTAAACTTTAACCATCAAAAATTGTTAAATTTTGTAAACAATTTATATATCCTGGTTGGTGAAAGCAACAATTACCACACCTTCAATACTTCCTATCTGGAATGAAATATTGCGCTTAAAATATGCCAATATTTGTTTCCTCAAAACGATATCGCATATGTTTATTTACATGTTAGTTATACTTATGCTATATAATTAATTAAGTAAATTAGATGCACCTTTCACATACAATGTATTTTTACTAATTGTAGAAAACAAGTTTAAAGAAAAACATGCTACTACAATTTTTATACTTCCCATGACATGTGCTATAAATAATATTTAAAAAACATTTATAATGAAATTTAAAAGCTTTCTATTTTATTAAAATTAATATTTTGTGATGTTGCACAGATTGATATTAAATCAAGTCGTCCACTTTCACATTAAGAAGGATTGTAGGTTAATAATGTGTTAAACAATATTATTAGAAGTTACCTAATCTTTGTTTATGAGCACCTTAATAAAGATACGTTTATTTGTATGCAATAGGAAGATGATGAAATGTGTTCATATTTAATGGGTTTATTATTATTCATTCATTCATTTAAGACTGTAGTACAACACTTTCAGTTATTTTTGGGTTAAAATTTGAACAAGAAAGAATTAGTTCATGTAAAACCTTAAAATATGAAAACCTTGAAACTACTTTGATACATAGCACTTTTAAATCTGTAAACCTTGTAGAACATTTAAAAATGCGTGTCTATTTAAGTTGACATTGTACAGAATTATGACCCTAATATTGTGACATCTTTTCGCAGAGATTTATAAATGCATAAGTTTTTTGCTACTATACTTAGTGTGCTAGTTGTTTGATTCAGTAATTAGTTCCTTGTTATTAATTACTATCCAAGTGTTTACAGTATTACAGTGAAATTCGGTTATAATGAACTCGAAGGGACTGCAAAAAATGGTTTGTAATAACCGAAGTTCGATGTTATAAAAAGAGTAATTGCACAACGAAGTATAAGAAATACTTCGGTACAGCTTGCATCGACCTTTATGGTTTCGGAGGCTGCATGAGACTTGAAATCACAGGGTAAGGGGAATGTTTAGAGAATATCTGAATGTTAAAGATTTAAATATCAAGACACTTGTTTACACAACTGTAAAATAACTTAGAGAAACAAAAATTAAAACACGATAAGAGAAATTCGACTAAATATGTATATTAATACTCAAGTTATTACAATTCCAAAGGCACGTATAAGATATACGCTTGTGTCATTAACATTGTAGACATAGCTATATATTTTAACATGGTATAATTCATATATTTAATAAAATGTACACGAGAAAATTTCTATAGAGAAATCAAAATAAATAATCTCCGTTTAGAAACTCTGAATTTTACTTAATGCGGGAGTAAATCAAAAAGTGATCATAATTGTAATAATGTCATGTAACAAATGCACATGAAATGAAAGTTCAAGTAATAAACCTTTTCACCATAAGAAGCTTCATGAAGTTCGAATGTTTACATATTTTTAGGTTATGTATTAGATAATTATATTTGAAATCATTTAAGATAAGTAAAAGGTAATTAATAATCAAAACAAAATATTTGTAGTGACAAAGACAAATTTAAATAGAGGTTAGACCTCTTTATTTTAACAGAAAAACGATAAGGTAAAAGTTTTAATCTCATACTACCTGTAGTATCAGTACCTGAACTAATACTAAGTTACTTAATTTATAGGAATCCTTCAATATCCAGGAAACTGAGACATCCTGCGTTGAAGGATCTTCTAGAGTAGGTACAAAAACAACATGTGGTCAACTTCAAATGTTGTCTTTAACAGACTTCTGTTCCATAAAATTAAATTTGTAGATATTTTTCAATAAGATAATAACTGAGCATCATTATGTAAAGTAGAAGGAAACGAAATATAAAATTTTTGTGATGAGTGTTATTTTACATCTTCTGGTTGTGCGACAAGCAACTTTTCCATGTGGAAAATCCGAATGAGAGAAAACACGTCGCCGTGACGCATATTTGACCGGAGCATACTTGACCGGAGAACCCTAGAAAATTCAGTTGTGTTACAAAAGTGAAAATCTAACACGAGGTGCAAAGGAAAATTAAATTCATTAATATCTTACCATCTTTATAAATATTTGATGGGCTTAACGAATAAAGAACTTCTTCATCCATTATACAATAGATCTAGAATTATATTTAAATGTTAGTTTAGGATTTATGATTAGAAAATTTACATACCAGGTAAACACATGAGGCAAGGTAGAAGTTCAAATCTCAAATGCTCAACAGTGCCAGATAAGCAATCAGATATCAGAGAAATGAAAATTTGACACTTCAAATAAATTATTTTCGGCCATCTTCGGGATGGACGATCTCTAGCGATTATTCTCAATAATACAGAATTTAGAACCACACCAGTTGTGATTTTGGAATAAACACTTCAGAAATAACCAATAGGAAAATTTCATATAGATATATTTATTTGTACTATGTAAACAAATTAGTAACTGTGGATTAAAACTAATAATCCAGGATTATGCGAGATAAATTCTTATAGGAAATATATTATATAATAAAGAGAGTAATTTTATATTTAAATGTAGGTATAAGCATTTATATGCTAATAGTGCCAAGCACAAATGTAACATGCTAAAATATACGCAAAAAGGCATGTTACAATAAGAATACAACTGATCTAAAAGTCAAACACTACCAAAAATGAATAAACAGGGAAGGCACACTAGATTTTAAAAAACGAAATACATATATGTATGTACATACATACATAAGTACCTACATATGTACCTACATACTATTATATGACTACATATGTTTTATACAACTTCATATTATTCACGTATTGTTTTAAAAAGGTAGCCTGTCATTTTCTTTTGGACAAAAGTACTTCCAGTGCATGTTTTTATCCACGAATGTTTCCAATTTTGGTAAGTTATCTAAAACCTTTTGCGACACTCTTCGAGATTGCACAAACAATCGGACTTCCATTAGTTTTTCAAGTGCTGTGAACGGAATTATAGCTATAACCATCGCAATCGCATGCGTTCTGATTGTCACTATCAGGCTCTTCGTCACTTATATTGCACGCATGTATCACAATTGAAACAATTTCGTCATCAGTTAGGAAATCGGAAGTCAAAAGATTGTCATCTACAGTTACATAATCTTCTGTAATACCTAATTCGTAACAGCTTTCATCGTTAGTTGTTTGTCTTTGTAGCCAATCGATTATAGGGAGGTCATCATCCGTATCATACTCTACATTATCAGCAATCCCAGATCTATAACACCTTGCGTGTTTGTAACAGTTCTTTGTTGTTTGAATGGTTACTTTCTTCCAAGACGGATGAATTAAATTTATTGATGATGATACTTCTATATATATATATATATATATATATATATATATATATATATATATACCCACAAATACTCATTTTATAATTGTGAGAGTTACACAGGGTATAAGTAAACATAACTGAAAACAGTATAGCATGGTATTTTTAATAGAAGTATACAGAAATATTTTGAGGTAGGGAAATTAACGTAACATTCGCAGTTTCCTTACTTTGTTTTCATTATTTGATTATTTTGACGAGTTTTGAACATTCAGCAACACCATTTTATTCTGAGGTTTCTTATTTGCCGATTGTATTTAAGTTGCTGTGTTGAAATTAGGATATTTGTTTGAAATGAAAAGGTGAATCATATAATAAATAATCACTTACTTCTTTAACTGAGAAGACTGTATGTACCTTGAACTATATAACACACTTACATTTTCATTACAAATATATGATACGGTCTTAAACAAGTATTTAAAAATCAAATATATCGCAAATTAATTAACTTAAATTTTAATATAATCACACAGATGCACTATAGGTATGTTTTATCAGTTCATGCAATGAATTTCAAATGTTTATTTAATTACAAATTCTCTCTGATATGATTTCAGATGGATTCATAAATATCCGATGAGTGATTGTTGAATGTAGTTAAAGTGGACTCCATTAAAACATCTATTTAGATCGACTTTGCAACCCTCAACATGCTCATTCCTAACATAATTGCCGATCTTGGAATCAATGTGCACCTAAAATTGAAAACTTTCAGTTTGTTCGATAACTTTGTGTCAAAGACACCGCTAATCTACTAAAAGTTGCATGTTGATTGTTTGGATGTTACGTAGGAAGTGCTCTAAGAGAATGGATCTTTCCTTCCTAAAATAATTCAAGACATCTTCAGCAAACTTTGTACAGATGAATTAAGGCTACAAAATGAAAGTACATCTTGTTTTTCAACCAAACTTAGTTTGGTTATTGGTATCTCAACGTCTGTCCGCCGCCGACGTCGTCCGTCGCAGGGTTCCCGTGATTTTATTATATATAATGCTGTGGAACCTACAAAAGCCTCACCAGAGTAAAAGGATATTCGTGCCTCGAATTTGGCCTACCAAGATTTGCTGTGATTCTCGCCCTGTTGAATCTTCTGATAATCGCATATCATACGCACGCTGCTAGCATAATACATTATCTAATCAAAAACAAATTAATACAGGAAACTAATAATTTAGAACGAAATTACGATAACATCTTCTCTAACCTTTACAAACTGACATAATGAATTTGACAAGCTTTGAGTATGAACAATACATGATACAGAAATAATTTTGTCTTAGATCAAAATACATGTAACCTAACTACTTCGAGCTTCCCAAAATATAACAAATCATGCAATAATAAACCAGATAATGTTTTTCTCCAAATGTTAAAATATTAGGTCATTATTTAACTAAGTCGGCTTGGGAAAACGGCACTTTTTACTGGCGACAGTTTCACTTTTCCTTTTCCAGCTGCCGGAGGTAAACGTGACGTCTTGACATTATCAAATAAATGATGCAAAACAATATAAATAATGATAAATAACGGTTAAACTTAATTTTTATTTTGCAATGTAATATCAAATGTGCATTTTATGACGTAACACTGCTTTATTTGCCGCAGATTCAATTTCAGAACTTTGCATTTTACTAATGCTTTCTTATTTAACACCAGTCGCGTAGCTATTGTGCCAAGTTAATTTGTGTCAAGAAGATACCTAATCGTAAACCACCTTTGATATTAATCCAACACAGAAAATTCGTATCTCTAAAGATATATAAAAATTAGACATTTTCGTGTATTTTACAGAACGTTTGAAGAAAAATAGTATAATTTATGTGGAGAAGTGACTTTTCATGGCTTGCCTTTATTACCGAAGGCATGCCATGAAAAAGTTCCACTTCTCCATATAAAATAATATACTATTATTATTAGAACACGGAAGAAATACAAAATGTTAATATTAAGTTAGTTCAAGGAGTGAAAGGAAATAAATATGCCGTTGATAGATGTCACTTTCTCAATGCATTTTAAATGTTATCATAAATTATGTAATTGCGAATAAGTAATGTTTCAAATCATATTTTATATAGTGCTTTTAGAAAAGTCATTTCTTTTAGATTAAATACTAACCATGCATGATTTACAAAACAAAACTAATACTAATATTATATTTTAGCGATTTGCATGATTGTGGGATGTAGCTGTTTTCCTGCTGGCTGGGCTCATGAAGATGTTCGACATGTATGTGGTGCATCAGATATTTATCTTCTTGGTGGGTGTAGCATACGATGGGCATACCTATTAGCTGCTATTTCGTGCTTGGATGCCATTATCTTAGCAACATTGGCATTTATTTTAGCTACACGTCATGTACGTTTACAACCTGATCCATATTATCTACCAGGAACTTTATACAAAGGTAATTATAAATTATCAATCCGTTAACACAGTTTGAATTCTTAGATGAATTAATAGATGGAAATTTTAATTTAAAAAATTTTTTAATGAATTCTGTCCCAGATCCGTTGGCCCACCTTTAAAAACATCTTTTTATTATTATAATAAAAACAATGCCATAACTCCATATATGTATGTATTCCGTCAATATTAGTTATCGTTACTTTTACCAATAATTTAAAGTATCAACATCTGTAGATATATTGAGTATGTAGTCGGCAAAATATCTATATATCTCATTTTATCTGCCACATATCATATAGTACTACTTTCGGCTTGACTTCACAATACATTTTGCATTATTCTTCAAAGCCCTTAGACTCTTGTTGATGCGGGCATATCTGAGATTCATTATTTTCTACATATTTGTAACAGTTCTTTGTTGTTTGAATGGTTACTTTCTTCCAAGACGGATGAATTAAATTTATTGATGATGATACTTATATATATATATATATATATATATATATATATATATATATATATACCCACAAATACTCATTTTATAATTGTGAGAGTTACACAGGGTATAAGTAAACATAACTGAAAACAGTATAGCATGGTATTTTTAATAGAAGTATACAGAAATATTTTGAGGTAGGGAAATGAACGTAACATTCGCAGTTTCCTTACTTTGTTTTCATTATTTGATTATTTTGACGAGTTTTGAACATTCAGCAACACCATTTTATTCTGAGGTTTCTTATTTGCCGATTGTATTTAAGTTGCTGTGTTGAAATTAGGATATTTGTTTGAAATGAAAAGGTGAATCATATAATAAATAATCACTTACTTCTTTAACTGAGAAGACTGTATGTACCTTGAACTATATAACACACTTACATTTTCATTACAAATATATGATACGGTCTTAAACAAGTATTTAAAAAATCAAATATATCGCAAATTAATTAACTTAAATTTTAATATAATCACACAGATGCACTATAGGTATGTTTTATCAGTTCATGCAATGAATTTCAAATGTTTATTTAATTACAAATTCTCTCTGATATGATTTCAGATGGATTCATAAATATCCGATGAGTGATTGTTGAATGTAGTTAAAGTGGACTCCATTAAAACATCTATTTAGATCGACTTTGCAACCCTCAACATGCTCATTCCTAACATAATTGCCGATCTTGGAATCAATGTGCACCTAAAATTGAAAACTTTCAGTTTGTTCGATAACTTTGTGTCAAAGACACCGCTAATCTACTAAAAGTTGCATGTTGATTGTTATGATGTTAAGTACGAAGTGCTCTAAGAAAATGGATCTTTCCTTCCTAAAATAATTTGAGACATCCTTGGCAAACTTCGGACAGATGAATTAAGACTGCAAAATGAAAGTACATCTTGTTTTTCAACCAAACTTAGTTTGGTTATTGGTATCTCAACGTCTGTCCGCCGCCGACGTCGTCCGTCGCAGGGTTCCCGTGATTTTATTATATATAATGCTGTGGAACCTACAAAAAGCCTCACCAGAGTAAAAAAGGATATTCGTGCCTCCCGAATTTGGCACCAAGATTTGCTGTGATTCTCGCCCTGTTGAATCTCTTCTGATAATCGCCTCTTTACTCTTTCCGCCACGGCTGCTCACCTAGTTAAAACTTTCATCCTCATTCATAAAAAAAAACAAACACATTCCTACCACAAACATCAACGTTAACTCTATTTACATCAATATTCATAATACATTAACATTTTAAAATTAAATTGTAGCATAAATTTCAGTATCATAAAATTTCAAGATTAAATTTGTCATCATTTTAATTTGCATCCAGAATTAAAGTCCTTGTAGGATGCCTACTAATTAATTTAACAATATTTGCAGACCTGAGTCTGAGTACAAAGGGAGCATCTCCCACCCCTTTACGTTAATCAAACAGGTTAGTCTAATTGAGCTCAAAGACAGACCCAAATTTTCATCATAATCAAGAACATAAACTGCTAACTACTCCTTTCTACTTAAACAAGAAAATTTCACCTTAAAATTAAAAATTTGTTGTTTGTACAAATTCACTACTGTCCATTTTTTAGCAAACAAATTATAAAGTTATTCAACACACACCAAAACATCAAAGTTCGAACAAAATTGTATAATTTCCCTGAAGGTTACTGCACTCGTGGCTTCAATGTACATCGTCCTTACTAATTCCACCATTCCAGCTGGTTTATGTTACGGCTTCAGATTCTGACCGCTTTTAAAATTTCTCTACCCCACCATTCGTCTAACAGGTCTCAGGGCTTCTCAGGAACGCATCTATGTACATCTAAATCTTGTTTTGTGGATCCAATCACGTTTACGAATAACATTTGATTATTAACACTGAAATTCATAATTCTTTCCCGCTATACCCAAAACTGACTATTTTTGTTTATTCATTTATCGTTACTAATTTTGATAATTGGTACAGTAATACTCGCAAATATAACTAGACTTTATTACCTTGTATCTTCTTTTCTAAGTGCACTAATGCATAATAACTTGTATCGTAGCACGTAAAGAGCAAACTGTTTTAAAGTATTCAATAATCACAAAATATAAGAGCAAACTGTTTAAAGTATTGAATCAAAAATCGAAAATCTAAGAGAGTGAAACTGTTTAAAGTCCGGGTTTATATAATACCTCGCCTGTACGTCGGTTTTGTCCCGCGACGGCCAGTTTTCAGAATTTCGCATATTATGTTCCCTTTTCGACAGTCCGGCACAGCGATTCTAAAAATTTGCACACGCGCCAGTTGAAAATCTAAGAATTTTCACACGGCTCGCAAACACGTCCGTTAATTTTGTATAGATATCGTTACGTTTACACCTCTCATATCTGCAACTTATTTCAACCAATTATTTCCTCGTGACGTTGCTCAAATCACGCATTATCTGTGTCTCTGCCTTGCGCATTTTATCTGTCTTTTTCTAACTTGCTCCTAGTGGTGCAAATCTATACTCTTTACTATCGTTTATTTCAGTCCACGTGTATTCTTATTTGAGTTAAATAACCCCGTATCTAACCTTCCCGTTAATATAAGCTACGGTTTATCTGACCGTTTCCAATATACGCAGAATTTTCATGTTTATTCAAACAAATTAAACTGAAATTGACTTTTAAAAATACGCAGGTGTGTGCTGCTAATTAACGTTTTAATATAATTCTCGGAGCTTTTATTTCATGGTATTTTAACCTTGGATTTTCACAGGCTTTTATGCTTATTATATTATTAATGATGGTTCAATTAACTCCAACTAAAATAATAATGAATGGCATTGACTTCTACCCTTTAATTTTTAGCGAATACGCACTAAATATTAATTTATTATTTGTACACTTTGTTTAATACCCGTTACTTAAAAATTGAATTAATTAATATAAATTTTGCACGTAATTTCTATTTGTTTCTTGGAACAATTAAATTAAATACACGTTGAGCATTTTAATTCTGCTTCTTTTATAGAAAGCGTCCTTATACACGGTGAATATATATATATATATATATATATATATATATATATATATATATATATATATTGCTGTGATATTCGCCCCACGGCTTGGGCATGTTATATTTATGTCATGTTAACCTCCTGTAGAAAAATATAACCCTTGTTATTATATTAATATTTAGCCCCATGATTGGGTCGAGCTATATTTATGCTGTGTTACTCGCAGCCCCTACGATGAGCGTCATATTTACTGTGATATTTCCTTTATATTAAGCCACACAAAGTGGGTGACATATTTACTTATATTAAGCCCATACGCTTGAACCATATTTATGCTATGATTTATACTTTTATTACTCAAGCACTTGTAGAGATGTTAATTTATAATTTTCTTTGCCTCGACTAGCTGATTCAATTAAATAAAGCACTTCTACAATACACAGTATAATGATTGAATATTTACAACCCTTTCAAATATCTTCTCCCTTTTTAAATTATATACATCTGTCAAATTTTTAGAAAATCAAGCCGGCAAAACGAGATTTTTTATTACCTTTAAAGACCTGAAACGTTTCAAGATGTCTATAACTTTTCATAAATTTACACAAGAAACCCCAATTTGTCGGCTCTTACACTTTAAATTATTATTGAAATAAAACAGTTTTAAAAATAAATCATATCAAAAATATCTAACCTGAAGTGGTTTTGTAGGTGCTCTGCATTCCTAAGAATTGATGTCGATATCCAAATCGTTATTGGTGCGTTTATTCCAATGAAAGGTTTTTCATTTCCGCAATAGAATATTTACTATCAATTTGCTTGAACAGGCAGCATTCTCCAAAGTCTCGTATCCAAAAATTGTATTTCAGATCGTAATTGATCGTTATTTAAAGTTTTAACAGGAATCGTAACGTTATTTTGATTGTAATTTAAGATTGTAATGGTAGTTAAGACGACAATTAAGATGATAATCAAGATGGTAATTCGGAGGTAATTAGGAGCCCTGTTTTATTTATTATTAGAAATGGTATAATTTCACTAAATCTTATCTACTTACGTCTTCAGAAGTATGGCTCGCTTGTACAATTACACCTTGAATTTCACTTTTAATTTAATTTACTATTCATGTAAATATTTAGCACCTACAAATATAGTGACTGCCCAGTTTTAAAGTATACTAACTCGATATTCAATTGTCAAGATATTTATAGGATCGGTCCCCTTTTGTTTGTGATTCGTTGACTTCACGTGCTAGGAGAGACCAAGCGTCTTATCTCTTGTTATTTTGGGAAAGTTTACCAATTGTATGTATTTTAATTGTATGAAGCGATTCTCTTGGTCAAGTAATTTAATGTTATACCTCACATCTAATTCAGAAATCCCAGGAATTTTCGTTCATAAAAGCACATACTAATGTTGTTGGCCTTATTCTAATCTGAATGGAATAAATTTGGTGTTTGTTTATTTCCTAATAAATTGGATTTTTGAACAAATGTGATTCTTTTAGATCACGTACCCTTTTAAAATAATGCATAATTTCTGCGTGCGTTTAAGGTGATATATTAACACACTTATTGAATGTTTATCTAGCCAATTCATGCAGGTTTTTCACTGATTTATTTTCAATGCGTTTCGTTACATTTTTAAATTCTAATCTTTGCTCGTAGCTACTCTTGGATGTGTTCTAATCGCTTGTACTGCTATATACAGTGTGCTCTCAACTAATAATATTTATAATGACCTATTTACTCTTCTAATATCTGTAATTCTGTGTTTCTGTTACTTGTGAGTTTCCCTTGTTTATTCTACGACCCCTATGACTTAACCTACCCGTAAATTAACCGTATAATTACAGCAATATATATATATATATATATATATATAATGTATGAATCTTATTCAGTTTTTTACGCTGATTACGAATATGCTATACACTATTCGATATCTCATCTACTTTTCGAGTTATTCGACTTTAAAATCGCAATTTTATAACCATTGAAAGTTTTTGTTAATAAAAATAATTATAACTTAAATTCAATTTTTATTGTAAGTGTGAACTATATTTAATAATATAATATTCGTAAGTTTGGTTGTGAGCCGTACATACGGCGCAATTTTTTTTAAATCTAATATACATGTATAATTAACCTACATATAACTTGACTATACCAGAAACCGGAACTTTTTATTTATTTTAGCCTACACAAATGTGAAATCTTCATATTCAGATAATGAGATCATAGACACGCTAGCATAATACATTATTAATCAAAATAAATTAATAATGAAACTAATAATTTAGAACGAAATTACGATAACATCATCTCTAACCTTTAGAAACTGACATAATGAATTTGACAAGTTTTGAGTATGAACAATATATGATACAGAAATAATTTTGTCTTAGATCAAAATACATGTAACCTAACTACTTCGAGCTTCCCAAAAATATAACAAATCATACAATAATAAACCAGATAATGTTTTTCTCCAAATGTTAAAATATTAGGTCATTATTTAACTAAGTCGGCTTGGGGAAAACGGCACTTTTTTACTGGCGACAGTTTTACTTTTCCTTTTCCAGCTGCCGGAGGTAAACGTGACGTCTTGACATTATCAAATAAGTGATGCAAAACAATATAAATAATGATAAATAACGGTTAAACTTAATTTTTATTTTGCAATGTAATATTAAATGTGCATTTTTATGGCGTAACACTGCTTTATTTGCCGCAGATTCAATTTCAGAACTTTGCATTTTACTAATGCTTTCTTATTTAACACCAATCGCGTAGCTATTGTGCCAAGTTAATTTGTGTCAAAAAGATACCTAATTGTAAACAACATTTGATATTAATCAAACACGGAATTTTGTATCTCTAAAAATATATAAAAAATTAGACATTTTGGTGTATTTTACAGAACGTTTGACGAAAAAATAGTATAATTTATGTGGAGAAGTGACTTTTCATGGCTTGTTTATTACCCCCTCACTAGCGTTCGGCGGGTAAAAAGGCATGCCATGAAAATATTGTTTTAAAAAGATAGTTGGTCATTTTCTTTTGGACAAACGTACTTCCAGTACATGTTTTTTCCACGAATGTTTCCAATTCTGCTAAGTTATCTAAAACCTTCTGCGACACTCTTCGAGATTGCACAAACGATCGGACTTTCATTAGTTTTTCAAGTGCTGTGAACGGAATTATAGCTAAAGCCATCACATCGCATGCGTTCTGATTATCGTCACTATCAGGCTCTTCGTCACTTATATTGCCCGCATGTATCACAATTGACACAATTTCGTCATCAGTTAGGAAATCGGAAGTCAAAAGATTGTCATCTACAGTTACATAATCTTCTGTAATACCTAATTCGTAACAGCTTTCATCGTTAGTTGTTTGTCTTTGTAGCCAATCGATTATAGGGAGGTCATCATCCGTATCATACTCTACATTATCTATCAGCAATCCCAGATCTATAAAGCCCTGCGTGTTTGTAACAGTTCTTTATTGTTTGAATGGTTACTTTCTTCGAAAACCGATGAATTAAATTTATTGATGATGATACTTCTATATATACCCACAAATACTCATTTTATAATTGTGAGAGTTACACAGGGCATAAGTAAACATAACTGAAAACAGTATAGCATGGTATTTTTAATAGAAGTGTACAGAAATATTTTGAGGTAGGGAAATGAACGTAACATTCGCAGTTTCCTTACTTTGTTTTCATTATTTAATTATTTTGACGAGTTTTGAACATTCAGCAACACCATTTTATCTGAGTTTTCTTATTTGCCGATTGTATTTAAGTTGCTGTGTTGAAATTAGGATATTTGTTTGAAATGAAAAGGTGATTCATATCATAAATAATCACTTACTTTTGGTTTTCTTCTAACTGTGTAGATTATATGTACCTTGAACTATATAACACACTTACATTTTTATTGCAAATACATGATACAGTCTTAAACAACTATTAATAAAAAATCAAATATATCTCAAATTAATTAACTTACATCTTAACATAGTCAATCAGACGCACTATAGGTATGTTTTATCAGTTCGTGCAATGAATTACAAATGTTTATTTAGTTACAAATTCTCTCTGGTATAGTTTCAGATGGATTCATAAATACCCAATGAGTGATTGTTGACTGTAGTTAAAGTGGACTCCATTTAAACATCTATTTAGAACGATTTTGCAACCCTCAACATACTCATTTCTAACATAGTTGTCGATCTAGGAATCAATACGCCCCTAAAATTGAAAATAACAAACTTGGTAGGGTATTGTCAAACTACTTTCAGTCTGTTCAAAACTTTTTGTCAAAAATAGCTTATCTACTAAAGTTGCATGTTGATTGTTTGGAAGTTAAGTACGAAGTACTGTAAGAAAATGGATCTTTCCTTCCCAAAATAATTTGAGTCATCCTCGGCAAACTTCGGACAGATGAATTAAGACTGCAAAATGAAAATACATCTTGTCTTTTTTTTAAACTAATATGTATGTATAATTAACCTACATATAACTTGACTAAACCAGAAATCGGGACTTTTTATTTATTTTAGCCTACACAAATGTGCCTGTGAAATCTTCATATTCAGACAATGAGATCATAGACTCGCTAGCATAATACATTATTAATCAAAACAAATTAATAAGGAAACTAATAATTTAGAACGAAATTACGATAACATCATCTCTAACCTTTAGAAACTGACATAATGAATTTGACAAGCTTTGAGTATGAACAATACATGATACAGAAATAATTTTGTCTTAGATCAAAATACATGTAACCTAACTACTTCGAGCTTCCCAAAAATATAACAAATCATGCAATAATAAACCAGATAATGTTTTTTCTCCAAATGTTAAAATATTAGGTCATTATTTAACTAAGTCGGCTTGGGGAAAACGGCACTTTTTTACTGGCGACAGTTTCACTTTTCCTTTTCCAGCTGCCGGAGGTAAACGTGACGTCTTGACATTATCAAATAAATGATGCAAAACAATATAAATAATGATAAATAACGGTTAAACTTAATTTTTATTTTGCAATGTAATATCAAATGTGCATTTTTATGACGTAACACTGCTTTATTTGCCGCAGATTCAATTTCAGAACTTTGCATTTTACTAATGCTTTCTTATTTAACACCAGTCGCGTAGCTATTGTGCCAAGTTAATTTGTGTCAAGAAGATACCTAATCGTAAACCACCTTTGATATTAATCCAACACAGAAAATTCGTATCTCTAAAGATATATAAAAAATTAGACATTTTCGTGTATTTTACAGAACGTTTGAAGAAAAAATAGTATAATTTATGTGGAGAAGTGACTTTTCATGGCTTGCCTTTATTACCGAAGGCATGCCATGAAAAAGTTCCACTTCTCCATATAAAATAATATACTATTATTATTAGAACACGGAAGAAATACAAAATGTTAATATTAAGTTAGTTCAAGGAGTGAAAGGAAATAAATATGCCGTTGATAGATGTCACTTTCTCAATGCATTTTAAATGTTATCATAAATTATGTAATTGCAAATAAGTAATATTTCAAATCATATTTTATATAGTGCTTTTAGAAAAGTCATTTCTTTTAGATTAAATACTAACCATGCATGATTTACACAACAAAACTAATACTAATATTATATTTTAGCAATTTGCATGATTGTGGGATGTAGCTGTTTTCCTGCTGGCTGGGCTCATGAAGATGTTCGACATGTATGTGGTGCATCAGATATTTATCTTCTTGGTGGATGTAGTATACGATGGGCATACCTATTAGCTGCTATTTCATGCTTGGATGCCATTATCTTAGCAACATTGGCATTTATTTTAGCTACACGTCATGTACGTTTACAACCTGATCCATATTATTTACCAGGAACTTTATACAAAGGTAATTATAAATTATCAATCCGTTAACACAGTTTGAATTCTTAGATGAATTAATAGACGGAAATTTTTAATTAAAAAATTTTTTTTTAATGAATTCTGTCCCAGATCCGTTGGCCCACCTTTAAAAACATCTTTTTTATTATTATAATAAAAAACAATGCCACTTAACTCCATATATATGTATGTATTCCGTCAATATTAGTTATCGTTACTTTTACCAATAATTTAAAGTATCAACATCTGTAGATATATTGAGTATGTAGTCGGGCAAAATATCTATATATCTCATTTTTATCTGCCACATATCATATAGTACTACTTTCGGGCTTGACTTCACAATACAGTTTGCATTATTCTTCAAAGCCCTTAGACTCTTGTTGATGCGGGCATATCTGAGATTCATTATTTTCTACATATTTGTATTTTATGTATTTTGAAAAGATACATTTCATTTATTTTGAGTACACACAACTTTTTAAATGGCCCCATATAAAGAAATCTAGAGGAGTTAAATCCGGTGATCTCGCCGGCCACTTAATTGGTCCCCGATTTCCAATCCAGTTTTCATTATACTCAGAATTAAAAAAATTTGTAATAATCAGAGCATTGTGGGGTGGAGCGCCATCATTTTGAAAAATCATATTTTGCAAAGTAGAGAGTGGAAGCTCCATTAGTCTATCTGCCACATTTCCCTGCAATAAATCTAAGTATCTCGCAGAGGTTAAATTTGCATCATAAAAAAACGGACCTATAATGTACCTTCCAATAATACCAATTCAGACGTTGAATCCCCATTTAACTTGATGTCTAACTTGGCGGTTCAAATGTGGATTTTCATCTGACCAAAAAATTGTATTTTTGCGGTTGAACATACCACAATTCGTAAATCGACTTTCGTCAGACCACAAAATTGTATATGCAAAATTTGAATTTTCGTTGCACTTTCTGATGTACCAAGCACAAAATTCCATTCTTCAAATTTGATCTTCAGTACGCAATCCCTGACATGGTCGTTCATGATATGCATGGTACTTGAAACGTTTTAAAATAGCTCTTGCCGTAGAATGAGCAACACCTGTTATATTCTGAATTTGTCTAAGAGAAGTACAAGGATTTTTGACAACTGTTTGTAAAACGCTGTTTTCATCATCTTTTTTAATTTGCCTATTTGCCTATTAGACAAGCCAAAACTACCATAATTTATTAAATTATTTTGTAATCTCCGAAACATACATCTGTTTGGTTGATGTTTTTCTGGGTATTTATTTAAATACAATTCAGCGGCTTTAACATGATTCCTTCCAGAAAGAATAAAACATTCTAACATTTGATATTTATCACGGTTAGTAAACCGATCCATTTCAAGCGCAAATGCTTTGCTTAAATTTCTATGTAAATTAATTAACTATTTTTGTAAACTGCACTACTTGAAACATAAAATAAAGGACAAACTTTGACGTTTCTCAGATGTTGAGCAATTGTTTCTCGTCATAATGGAAATTAAAGCCTACTACGACCAAAACATAATTATGTGATTTTTAGTGTTTTGATTCAATCAAACATAGCCATGTTATACCTCTTTGGAAAGGGTTTTTTGTCAGCATTTCAAAAATGTAAAAATCCAATATGGCGGCTATTTAAAAATAAAAAGTTTAACATCGTCACGCAAAATCTAGATGCCCTAGACAAAATCTAAGTTGAAAATGTGAAGCGCAATGGGGAATTACCATGATGTACCAACTTTGAACATTCTATTTCAATTAGTAGACTAACTACGAGCAAATAAGGAAATCGTCAATTTTGTGTTTTTTGCCTCTATCTAGTAACCTATGAAAAATTCTTGAAATTTGAAAACCGATCTGTGATACTGTAACGTATTTTTTTTCTTAGTTACATTTAGTACAATAAAATAAAAATAAAACAGCTATAATTTAAAATATTTAATTTGTGAATTATCATCCAATAAAAATATATATATATATATTCATAATAACGCATAGATTCTTATACGTTTATACTCTAAAGTTCGTTACCAAGTTCTGTCAAGTTGTCAGTCGGCACTTCATTCTCAGCATTCGAAAGGGCAAGCTGCTTTGCAGAGGAGGTGAAGTCGAGATGGCCCTGTGTAAACACGTGGCTTCTAACAAAGTTAGAAAAAAGTAGAGGATTGGTAAATTCTTGGTGTCTGGAGGTCGAGCCTAACAGCGGTTGCGTGAGCATGATTTTCGATAAGCCTCGCTCCGAACAGTTTAGTTGATCCCGACAGGCCTAAGAAGATGGAACCCCCTTTGGACATCATTTAGACAGTTGGTATATATTGATTCAATAGATTATACTAATATTTTTCATCTTAGTGCAATATCTTAAGGACATATTTTAAATAATATCTCCGATAATAAATTAAAATAATTTCTGAAGGCATTATTTTAAAACAAGAATTTATGGTTTCGTTCTATTTAATATAACATGCAGTAACGTGGAAGCCTATTTCACATGTGTTCCTTATATTTCAACCTTGCCGATGAACAATATTAAACAAGGAGATTATGATGGAAATTTCCGACAGCTGAGGTCAAGGTCCAGCACTTTTAGTTCATTTTCGATCCACGTGAGTGTTCTTTAGCATTTAATAACTTTGAAAATACAGTAAATTACTATGAATTATCTAACAGTAAATATTTGAGTAACGTAAAGAGAAAATAGTTTTTGAGAAATCAGTAAATTAAAGAATATGTATTTTATAAAGTTCTGAATGACAACCTATGTCAGATAAAAAATATATAGATTCAGTTTTCCTATCTAGACGCCATATGCTGTCTTATTATAATAAAAACAATGCCACTTAACTCCATATATGTATGTATTCCGTCAATATTAGTTATCGTTACTTTTACCAATAATTTAAAGTATCAACATCTGTAGATATATTGAGTATGTAGTCGGGCAAAATATCTATATATCTCATTTTTATCTGCCACATATCATATAGTACTACTTTCGGGCTTGACTTCACAATACATTTTGCATTATTCTTCAAAGCCCTTAGACTCTTGTTGATGCGGGCATATCTGAGATTCATTATTTTCTACATATTTGTATTTTATGTATTTTGAAAAGATACATTTCATTTATTTTGACTAAATTTTTTACAATATTTTAACATGTTAAATACCATATGAACTGTAAGCTTTTCAATTTTCCAGGTGAAATGAATAATGGATTTATAGGAGATGCTGCCAGTGTAGCAGGTTCACGCAAGTCATTAAATCTACACCCGGTCCTTTTAATGCATCCAGGTCAAGACGACACATATTCTCAATTTTCACAAAGAACTGTACCACGATCGATACATTCTGGACATTATGCAAGTCCCATGCATCATAATTTTCAATTATAATTTATTTACTGGTAACTTAGAATAAGAAGATAATAAAGTATTTTTAAGAAAGAAAATAAACAAATGGACAAAATAAATAATACTTTTACTCTGAACTAAATTTTATTAGGTTATTATTTACAAGTTAAAGGGAACAGATTAAGTTTATAAGGTCCTAATTAGGCCATATATTATGGAAATTCTCGCAAAATTAAATGTAAGTTCTAATAAAATTAACATGCCAACCTAAAAGTAAATTATAGAGAATATAAACCAATTATACAAAGCACTTTTTAAAAGCATTTAAAATCGTCTGAGGCATCAAAATTTATGGTCAGCCATTTGAGGAATCAAACTATAATCAGACTAGAGGTGGTTTTCACTTCCCACAGAGAGGTGTTTTCGCTCTGGCTCTTTTGCCCTGACCCCCCTTCCGCAGAGGCCATTCTCTGCAGCGGCTCTTCTCTACAGCAGCCCTCCTTTACATGTTTTTAAGTGATTGGTTTTGTTAACAATGTGTTAATGTGCTTCTCAAAGTATATTAAAATTAACTGATAAAAAGTGCTACTTATATATCAAATTTGGTATCATCTTAGAGCTAACTAGACACGCTTTCAAACTACTAAACTTTTTTTTATAAAAAGTGCATCACAACTATGATATCAACAGATAACTAACATTTTAAATTGGTAGTATACAAACTTATGGTTATTATCAACAGTTATCTTCACAATAACTAGCTCTTATCTCTACAATTACAATTGCCACATTGTTTTGTTATTGTACAGGACTGAACCCAGCAAATTGAAAGAAAGTTATTTTGAAAAATATGCATACATATTTTTGGTAAAAGTATTAATAATAAGGGTATAATATGTATGTTTGTTGGGAATGTAATCTAAATATAGAAGATGACAAATGTTGTGAGTGTGATGGGTGTACAAAAATAGTACATTTTGACTGTACAGACTTATCAAGTTCTGAAATAAGATGTATGCAGTTAAAAAATGGAAGAGTTTTAAAGTTTTATTGTTTAAAGTGTGAAAAGCAAGTGACTGAGACGAAATATGTACTTGGGGAAGTTATGCAAAATTACAATCCCTGAAAGAACTCATGAGGAACTTTTAAAAAGTTTGATGAACAGAGTAAAGACTTGGTAGAAATAAAAAATAAATTATTCGAACAAAAGTGTCCAGAGGCAGAACTCAATGTTAATAAATTGTACAGTGCAGTCACTAAACGGAATATATCTCAACCTCCTATAGTAATAATAGATAAAATTGGTGAAAAACAGACTCTAAGGAAATCCTTAAAAAATTGAAAGATAATATTGACCCTGTTAGTTTAGAAATTGGAGTAAGTGTAGGGAAAACTACAAAAAATGGTGGTATTGTTATTGAATGTGAAAATAATAGGGCAGTAGAGGTGATGAAGACAACTATATCACAAAAAATGGGAGAAGAATATACAGTAAAGATTCCATTAAAAAGACTTCCAATGATAAAAATAATAGGAGTAGATGAAAGTGACAAAGAAGGCATTTACAAAAAAATAATAAATCAAAATAAGTTAGATGAGCATAAACAAAATTTTCAAATGAATATTAAGTATGAAACCAAAATTGGTAAAGGGTTATTCAACATTATTGTACAAGTGAATACAGATACATTTAAATACATTATGAGAGAAGAACTATTGAGAATAGGATGGAGGAGATGTAAGGTATTAGAGCATGTGGCAATAAAAAGATGTTATAAGTGTTGTAAGTTTGGGCATATTGCCAAAGAATGCAAAGGGAGTGTAGTGTGCCCACGGTGTGCACAATCTCATAATGAAGCAGATTGTCAAGAAAGTCAATTTAAGTGTATTAACTGTGTGGAAGCAAAAAGTCGTTTAAATATAGAATTAGATGAGCAGCATACAGTATGGGACTATAATTGACATGTTTTAAGAGGATTATTGAATTACAAAAGCGTAAAATAAACTACTTATAACAATTACCTTCTAGATGTTTAAATATAACAGCAGACTATAAGTCAATAATTTTATGCTTAAATACACAAGGCTTAATTACACATTTTGACAAGATACAACAGCTAGTCAATCGAGAAAAACCAATATTGGTATGTTTAACAGAAACACATCTGACAAATTGTATTGAAAGTAATGAAATAGGCATTAAAGGATACAGTTTAGGTAGGGTTGATTCTAGTTCACGACACACTGGAGGTGTCATAATTTACTATTAGTCATTTCTACCGTTTGAAATATTAAAAGAGTATAGCCTCCATTTAGAATATTGGGGTATTGTTGGTAATATTAAGTTGAATAGTAGAACTATAAATATAGCTGCGTTTTACCGTTCACCAAGTGGAAGTTGTGCAAATTTTCTAAACCTGTTGGAAAATTTGTTAGAAGAACTAGTAGAATCACGTGGTAGTGAAGATATCATTCTGATTGGGGATTATAATATTGATTGGAATAAAATAAATGATTTCTATACAATTAAGTTAAAAAATATTATAAAGGACTGTGGATTTGTACAACTAATTTCTGAGAGTACAAGAATTACTAAGGAATCTGAAATATTAATAGATTTAGTGATAACTAATAATAACGGATTAAAAAGTTCAGTATGGCACACTCCAAAAGTTACAGATCATAGTATTGTTGTTGCAGACATTAGTCACATCACACAAAAACTCCAAGTTGATGCAGAAAGCAAAATAAAGAAAATACTTAACTATGAGGCCATAAAGAACGAGTTAATATTAGCAGATTGGAAGTATGAAATAACCAACATCGATAAACTTTATAAAACATTTTACACAAACATTAAAAATGCAATTGACCATAATTCATATGACAAGGAGGTGTCACAAAATAGTTCAAAATTATGGTTTAATGGAGAAATACAAAGAGTAATTAATATACGAAATAAATTTTATAAAAAATTTACATTCACAAGAAGTATGGAAGATTGGAAAGCATACAAAGAATGCAGAAATAATGTGATATTCATGATCCATAGAGCTAAGATTAAATATTATGAAAAGAAAATAGATGAAAATAAAGGTAACCCAGTAAAAATGTGGAAGACTTTAAAACTTGTATTAAAAACCGAACGTATTCAAAATAGTAAGCACATTATCTTTGAGAATACACTAGAAACTAATGACAAGACTATTGCTGAAAACTTCAATACTTACTTCAGAAGTAGTATAACAGAAATTACATCATCAATTGGTATTGAAAAGTTTGAGTTTCACGACCAAATACGTAGAAGCCCGAAGGAATTAAGTACTTTTAAATTATTAAAAATACATGAACTAAAAGAATTGGTATATAAGCAAGCAAATAAAAGCAGCCCGGATGGTGTAAACAGTAGAGTTCTTAAAGAACTTTTTGATATTATTGGTTATCCGCTACTAAACATAATAAATATGTCTCTTATGCATGGTATTGTGCCCAAGGACTTAAAGATATCAACAATTACACCAATTCAAAAAGTAGTATCAACAAAGAAATGTGAAGAGTACAGGCCTATAAATATGTTGGCCACAATTGAAAAGGTATTAGAAACAGTAATATATAAGCAACTGAAGCAATTCTTGGATGAGACTAATATATTAACCACCTATCACTCTGGTTTTCGAACGAAACATTCGTGTGAAACAGCGATTCAGCTAATTATAAATGACTGGAAAGAATCAATGGATAAAGGAAAGGCGGTGTGTGCAGTCTTTATAGATTACAAAAGAGCATTTGAAACTATAAGTAGAAATATTCTCATTCAAAAATTGGAAAAATATGGAGTTAAAGACAATGCGTTAGAGTGGTTTAAAGACTACCTACAAAACAGGGAGCAAGAAACGAGATGGCAACGGGAAACATCTAGTAAATAAGAAATTGAGTGGGGTGTTCCACAAGGAAGTATTTTGGGACCATTGCTTTTTATAATTTACATAAACGATATAGTGAAGGTAACAAAGATGCATATGTTTGCTTATGACACTTTAATATATGCTGAAGGTGCAAATGTAATAAACCTGATTCAATCTGTAAATAGTGACTTAATAAGAATTAGCAAATATTTAGTTGGAAATAAGCTGAAGATAAATGTTGATAAAACAAAATGGATGTTGTTAACGAATGATAGAAGTTATCAAATGATAAAAACAGAAAATAGGAATGTACAAATAGATGGGTCTGATATTGAACTGGTAGAGAACATTAAATACCTTGGCGTAATAATCGACCGAAAATTAACTTTTAAAATGCATCTACAGATGGTTATAAATAAAGTAAGCAAAAAGGTTGGATTTCTGAGAAGAATTAGTGCAAAGCTATCAAGTTTTGCTCGAATAACTTTATATAGAGCAATAGTTTATCCACATCTAACATATTGCAGCACCATTTTATTTGTCTCAAACCAAGGTGATTTGGAAAGATTGCAAAAGATACAAAATCGTGCAATGAGATGTTTATTAAAATGTAGCAGATTTGCCAAAGTCCGTAAAATGTTAGAATGCCTTAATTTTTAAATGTTCAGGAACAAATGAAATATAATAGTATGGTTTTATATATAAAATTATTAATGGTTTGCTGCCTTCGTACTTGGTTAGCAACTTAATTAAAGTGTCATATATACATAACTACAGCACAAGACAAGCAGACAATTACTATATATACAAGAAGAATAAAACGATAACCACAAAAAATGTATTTCATTATGGCGTTAAGATATATAATACATTACCAAAATCAGTTACAAATCCGCCTTCTCAAAGAAAATTTAAGAGTAATTTAAAAAAATATATTTTAAGTTGTAGAAACGAAAACTAAGTATATTATTAACTGTATTTTTAATAATTTGCTTTATAGTATAATATTTTGTTTTATACTTTAATAACATAGAATTGAGTTATGCAATAAATCTACTTACTTACAGCGGTCTGCACCCCTTTTGCCTCAATCCCCATGCAATTCAAGAAAATGCTAAAAATTCTTTCCATAATTATCATTTTTAATTTGACGCTCCAATAATTGCAACAAATTATAAAAATTCACAAGAAAAAATCACAGTATAATCATACCATTTTGAAAGAATTATATTAGGACGTCCATATTTGTGGTACGGATAACCTGAGAACATCCTAGCGTAATCATGTTATTTTGAAAGTGTTTATTTATTTATTTATTTTATTTATTTATTTGAATTCAAATACTTACAGGAAAATAATCCCAAATAGTAAAAATAACCTAAAACTATTACAATGATAATGCATTCTTAAGAGTAGAAAACTGAACTGTAAAAATATCGCTTTCATTAGGAAAATATCCGTTATAGCTTCTCATTAAATTGTCAACAAAAGCATTCATACCGTAATTGGTACGGTGACGGTTAATATCAAAAAGAATAGCATTTCGAGTAAAATGTGGCGACACACGAAACCTAATGTCACCGAGTAACTCACTACAGTCGATAACATTGTGAAGAACTTTATGAAGAAATAATAAAAGGGAAGTGTTTCGTCTGGTATGTAAAGCATGGTAGCCAGCTAATTGTAGTCTAACATTATAAGATACATCACTGTATGGAAAACTAAGTTTCCATAGAATGAACTTTACAAATTTGTGCTGCACACGCTCAATTTTATGTATATAAACAGTATAAATAGGATTCCATATACAGCTGTTACATTAGGATGTCTATTTTTGTAGTACGGTTTGAATCGGACCATTTCGAATCAGCTTTAAAATGGTCTTGAAGCAACGTGACCCCTCTTTACAACTGTTTTTAGAGGACTACCATGTAAGAAAGCAAAATGTATGAGCATGTAATTTGAGAAAATGCTGAAATAATTGCCGCAGTTATCGTTTTTATTTGGACCTCCATAAACTTCAACAAATTTTTCTTATACGGTTGATATTTAAATACAAAAATTTGAACTAAAATGTAGCCCAGTGTCATAAAACAAATACACTTTTGTTAGTTAAATCTAATTATGATTAAAATTTATAATTTTTTGGTATATTGACTTTTTTGCTCATTTCTGTTACGTTTGTTAGTAAAATCTAATCATTGTTAAAATGGACATTTTTACTTTTTGACGTTTCAAACGTATAAGACGTTTAGGAATGTACTTGTAATAAAAAGGATCTGAAATAAAATAAAAATCTTTCTAAAATATAGGTACAGCAACGAAGCGTTCCAAATTGTACTTTTAATAAAAATTGCAGCTAATTAATCAATTGAAATTGAAACAGAAACTGATGCTTTCGCGATTATCATATTAAAGGTTTTAGATAATTTTAATTAGAGACTATATCCACAAGATAGATGGCATTACTTATTCTTGATACCTCAAAACAAGAATTGCCTTGGGCATCGAATCTGTGACAATGTATTATTCAGATTTGTTAGCTCAGCACTATTGTGCTTGGCAAAAATGACAATTCCGTTTACCATATTTATGTATTTATAAAAGGTTATGTAGATTACACAAACAATTGTAATTTTTTGTTCAGGTCTGTTCCTTTCAGTCATATGAACTTAACTATTTTTCTTTAAAATTAAACTGTCTATATTAAAAATCTATGGGTTTTTAGATTCCTAATTTATTTTGAAGACTAAAATATATATTAGGTATTTTATTATGAAAATAATTCTGTCATCTTATATTTAGACAGTACCGTTTTTGCCACCTCCGGCGGCCTTTGATATTGGTTTTTGACAGTTCCCGATTTGATTTTATAAACTTTACACACAAGTATTTAAAAAAATGCACCATACACTGTGAAACTACGCTGAATTCACTTTCAAATATGCTTCTAGGATATCCCCGTCCATATTAGATATTTTATACTTTCCCGTGCCTATTTCTTGAAACCACCTCAATCTTCTTTCTCTGTCTTGCTGTGTTTACGAACACTGCTGTCTCCTTCGCACCCCATGTTTGGCTTCTTTTTTTGGAAAAATCTAGACGATTTTTTTTTCGAACGTAAATAAAAATGTAAACGCAAAATTGACAATTCTGGAAAAAAAACCCTATTTTTTTTAATATCCCCTTCCGCATGGCCAAAACCCACCTACCTGATTTAATCCTACCTCTGCCCTCTCACCTCCAGATCGTGTCAGAGCGAAAGTCAACTGTCAACATTAATGATTATTTGAAAGTGTAAATCAGTTTTTAAAGTTACTTTTGAAGTCTATTGTCGCAAATCTATTAAAACAATTGTAATGTATTCTAAATAGATTAGTTTTTCATAATTTTGTATTTATATTTTGTACAATTTCTTAAAGTTTTCAATGGTTGAAGTTGGTTTCTAAATCTTAAATTATATGCTTAAAATTTGAAAGTTGTTTGTTCTTAATTCTGATTGGTTTAAGAGTAAAATCAAGCAGTAACTACCATGGTAAGACAAAGTAATAAATTGTTTATTTATTTTCAAGACTTATGAAAATAATGGTCTTCTTAGACATATTGTATTGCAAAAGTTCAACAATGTGATGGTCAGATGGCACCTGACACAGCAAGGATGTTTAGGCGTGCATAAGAATGGAAGTTTTCATGTGAATAATGTTGAAAATGCACGAAAGTGGTGCTGCTATAGGCTTGGTTATGAATAACAGCAGTTTTGACCAACATAATAGGTGCATATTTTATTTATTTATATATATTCATTACGCTCAATAAACATAAACACAAATGGAAGGAGTTTGGATACCATTCTTCGACTTCTTCCTTCAGCATTAGGTCTTCAGTCCTGGAACTGGCTAAACGCATAGTATCTTCATTGTTTCCTATTCTGAGCTAACCTACACATTTCCCTGAAATTCCTAGAGCCTAAATACAGCTCAGTTAAGCAGCCTGTGGCTACCAAGATCCCTCAACACAGACATCTGCCTAATTAATAGTTTTAATATATTCTTTCACACAATGAACATTAGTTGAGAATATTGCAAAGCCAACACCTACATTACTTATAATAATTATCGGGTTTAAGAACAACTTTTTTTTCGTCATAAGGGTTTCTGTCTTGGAACTGGTTGGGCACGTACCTCCATTGATTTCTATTCTGAGCTAATCTACACATTTCCCTGAAGTTCCCACAGCCTATATATTTCACTATCTGTATGCAATAGTTTAACCTAGGTCTACCTCTCTTTTTTCCTATCTCTGCTTCTAGTATATCCCGCACTATTCATTCCCTCATGCCTTAGTATGTGGTTTATCATCCTCTCTTCTATTTTTTACTGTTTTCAACATATTTCCTTTTTCCCCTAGCATTCTAAAACCTCTTTGTTACCACTCTATTAGGACTGTTTCCATTTCATCGAATGACTTCCAACTCTTCCTTGCTAGACGCTAATACTGCTATATCACCTGCAAATCTAAGCATATCAATCTTTTGTCCCTACATAATTCCAAATGTCTTCCTGCATTTGACCATATTCATTGCCTCTTCTTGTACAAGTTAAAAATTAACTCCTATTCTAATATCTACTTCTCTACCTTCCTGCTCTATTTCAATTACAACTGCATACTGTTACGTGACAAAATTGGCACTAGACATCTTTTTAGTTTAGTTTTGATATGCGGGAGTTTCGCGCCATAAATTTGAAAGACTTGGCACGTGTATTTCTGTCACGTCAGAAGTGCGTTGGGCGAACTTTGCGCCGACGCATGTGGAAGAAAAGTGGGGAAGTTTCCGGAAGACGCTTAGAAAACAGGGAACTTTGCTGCTGAACATCGAGAAGAGTGGTTGGGTATCGTATCGTACCGTATCTTATCTTTATTATGTAGACTCCCTTTACCTATTTTGATTATCGTTTCCCAAACCTGTCCCTTATCGTTACCTCTACATAGGAAAGAAGATAATCTGGACACAACCTGACAGCAGCCCACGCCCCGGAGTCGCTAGCCGGAGCAATCCTGAGCGCCATCTTTAAATAATCCTGAAGGATGCCACGAACAACCCTGAAGGAAGTGATTCTGTAGGAAGCTGGACCTATTCATGTGAGTGCCCCATTTTTTATAAACTACCTTTTATGAATTTTACATATTTCATCATTATGTGTAATAATTTGCATATTGTGTGACGTCATTGACAGATGGACACGCTAATTTCCACTTTATAGATTAGCGTTACCAACTGTCTTTGGTGCCTCTTATACCGGGTTTGCGGTGTTGTAAGAATCACGCGTAAATGTAAGAATACTCTTTGTATAAGCTATGTACTATCTGTCTATCTCAAACTCATTCCAATCTTTTTGAGTATTTGAACATTTTTTCCATTTTACATTGTTAAATGCTTTTTCCAGATCTAGTCTTCTTCATTATCGCCCTCAGAGCTAAAATAGCCTCCCGTGTTTCCCTGTTTCGTGTAAATCCAAATTGGTCTAGTATTTCTTGGGCCTGTTTTTCCATCCGTCTTTGTACAATTCTAGTTAGTATTTCTGACACGTGTGCTGTTAAACCTATTGTTCAAAAGTTTTCACATCTATCCACACCTTTTTTTTTGTATAGTTACTAGTTACTATCTTTAGATATCTCGCCTGTCTTATACATATCACTTACAAGTTGAAATAGACGTTCTGTTACTACTTGTCCAGCGACTTTTAAAGTTTCGGTGTGCACCTCATCTATACCAGGTGCATTATTATTTTTCAGACCTTTTAATGCCAATTCAAACTCATCTCTAAGTATAGGATAGTCCAAGTTATCCTTTTCAATGTCTGATTCCTGTTCCAGTTCTGGTCCTGCATATAAATTCCCTATATATTCTTACCAGCTAACCACTTTCCCTACATTTTCTATAATGATGTTTCACTTCCTTTATATTTTGGTATACGGTTTTATATCCTTAAAATTCATTCTAATTAGTTTGTATGCTTCGTCTGTTTTTCTTATTTCCATCTTAGTTTCTACCTCTTTACATTTTTCATCAATCCATTGTTCTTTAGCTTTCTTGCATTTGCGAATAATTTCCCATTTAATTGTTTTCCTGCTTCGTCTTATCTATTTTTGTATTTTCGCCTGTCTTCCATTAAATTCAGAATATCCTTTGTTATCCAAGGCTTCTTATTTTCTTTTTATTTACACCTCAGGATATCTAAGCTGGATTTAATGTTAAATCAATTCTGTTTCTACTTCCATAGTATCAGAAATTTTCCTGATGTCTTTAGAACTTCATTTGACCTTTCTCATATCTTTTGTGGATATTTTTATGTTTTAGTTTGTCAAAGTGCCCTTTTACATTTCGTTTTTTCAAATTTTTAAATTTAAGCACGGTTTTCTTAATTACTATGTTGTGATCAGTGTCTATATCTACTTCTGGGTAGCTTCTACAGTCTTTTACTTGATTTCTAAACCGTTGTCGAATAAGAATGTATTCTATTTGATATTTCGCTATGTCTTCTAGCATAATGTTGAAATAATGCATTATTGATGGTTAAATTGTTCTTGTCACAAAATTCTACCAGCCTATTTCCACTTTCATTTCTCATGCCTAAACCAAATAAATCACTATCGCTCCTTCCCTGCCCTCACCTACCACCATTAAAATCTCTCTTAATTATTAAATTTTCATGTCCTTTTACGAATCTTAGTATGTCTACGATATTTTTGTAGATTGTTCTTTTGTAGGTAATTTTCAGCAGTGTTCTATCTTGTTCCACATGACTATCCCCACACCTGAATTTCTTTCCTCTGATCCTGTATAAATTACCCTAAAGTCTCCGCTTCAAAAATACTCGCCTCTGGCCACCGACCTTTGATAATCTATTATGTCTAATGCTAACATATCCATTTTAATTTTGAGATCTCTAGTTTATCTATTTGCTTCACGGTTCTGACATTCTACGCTCCGACTTGCAAAATGTTCCCTGCTCTTTTTAAACTTGTCCATCATATCCCACAAAGGGATTCCCTCCTGGAAGAGGACTATTAACTCTGGAATCTTTTACCCCAGAGGATGCCATCATCTTTAATAACAATTTCTGTATGCAGTGTACTTGAAGGTAATGTGATGGTCTCCTGTTGCCTTCCACATCGCAGTAGTGTGTCTTAGAATGCCATTCCGCCCTCTATGGTCTTTGCCACTCTAAGTACCGAGAGAGAGAGAGAGAGAGCTGCTGCCCTCTTTCTGGGACCTGTCAGTCTGGTTCCTCACCTGTTCTAGTATTTTAGAACTTCTTTAAGGTACAGGTCTGTTCAGAATGGATCACTATATTACTAGAGAATAAATACTTACTTATTTTAAAAAAAAACATATTTTAGAGGAAAACACACTAAACAAAAGTTTCACTGTGCAGTAACAACCAATGGCACATCAAGATAGACTGAATGTAATCAAGTGGCACTGAAGATGCCGTTCGATGTTCTATTTAAATTGGGAAGGGTATGACTCCAGACCGATAGTAGAAGGAATTTAAACTGGTTTATGCAGTTAAGGAATTGCACTGGGGAAGTATGATCCGTGCCGAATGTGACAGCAACATGAGTAGAAGTATTCCGTATGAAAAGTTGGACGCCGCCTGTTGGAGTTTTCGTAAATTATTTCCTATTCGTAAAATCCTCTTTATTTTCTATAAGATTAATTACGTTCAAACAATGCTCTATTCTTATTTCATTAGTTCATATCAATATTCAATTCCATTTAATTGCCTGTCCTACAGGCAGGAAGATAACCTGAAGCACATGCAGCGCTCACCTGCCTTCGTTCTAATAAACAAACAACAGAGTTTGTTTCTAGCCTTCCCAAGTTGCAGATGTATTCGCGCGGGCTGTAATTACCTCTATGCTAAAACGGTGTTCTATAAATTATTTCTAGTGTGCAAAATTAGTAATGAATTTGTTCCTATCGTAATAGTTACAGCTTAACTTAAATACGAGGCGATCATTATTCCTAGTAATATTGTATTCTCTCAACACAGGTGCGTGTTTTTCCGGATGTATGTAAATTTCTTACAAATCGTCCAAACGTTATTTGATCTTTCCGGTTATAATAGTAATTAATAACTATTTTCTTAATCTGGTATCACAACAAGTTATCTCGTGCTTGTGTGGTATTAATGCAATGACCCTTTCCATTGGCATATCATAAAAAATACGTTAGTGAACTTGATACAACGGCATATGTACTAAATTCATTAGTGTGATTTAAAGTAGTACGTTTATACAAGTTCGGATAATTCAGAAATTTAATATACTGTAAATTGTGCTTTTCACTGTATTTCTAATTCTTATTGATGTTATAATATATGATCCTCTTACTGCACGATGTACGATTAATTAATTTACTCACTCCATAAAGTTCACCATATTGTCGTTGTTCTTGTTGTTATATTGTCAATAGTGTTCATACCCTACTATTCGGTACTTCGTAATTTCGCATTTCTTCCACTAGTGTCTTCCCCTCGACGATTACAGTTCACTGCTCGGGAGGTGGAACTTCAGGGGTGCCTACTTCGCTCCACCTTCCCTGAGTTACCCGATCACCGCCAGTTTTAGAAAAAATTGTGGATGTTTAGTTTACAATTTCTGTGTTTTGTGGGGTCACCTTTTGTTTCGTTAATGCACAGAGACAACAAATATGTACAATTTATTTACAGATTTAGAATTAACCATTGGCTATAAGAAATACATACAATAACATTAAATTGAAAATAACAATTCCATAAGATTCTACATGCATATGCAATATACAAATGTCTTGAATTTATGCATGAGAATAGAGCTTTTAAGTGAACAAATTTTATTAACGCTACAAATGCCAATGTGTTTTACCGTTAGACAATTTATAGTGCGACTTCGAATGAATGTAATGTTTGTACACAAAAAATGAAATTCGCGCACTGGATTCGCTTTGAACTTTTATGTGCGTTTCTGTGAAGAAAGGCGGCTCAAAAGAAGCCTACACTAAAGTGGATTAGCGCAGGAGTAGGTACTCACAGATACGTTGTCACCTGGGACCTGCAAGTAGAAGCTTTGTTAGATCGAAGCCTGTATACGGTGTTGGACGTGGCAGGTCAATCAACGCAGGTGCCATGTATTATGCGCGTTCTCTTATTGGCGATATGAGGTGTGGAACAGCATAATGATGGCGGATTCTTCGAAATAGGCGACGAAGACGAGGGTGTCACAGACGACTCGGACATCCTGTCTCGGTGGGCCGCGTTCAGCAGTAGATGCTGATACCTAAATGGTTCTACAAAGTAACTTTCTTTAGTGGTAGTCCAGACCCTGGTGGTAGGATTTGGTGCACCTTGCCAGCAGGGCATGGAATATCCAGATTAGTGCATAAAGCGCAACATTCTGGTTTAACCTCCAGGCTTTGGTGCACCGTCATAAAATAAAAGGTTAAACTCAGAAGTTATTACTTGCTCCTGGCTATTGCATGTCAATATATATCCAAAAGCAAATGAAAGCTCGCTTCCTTATTCATTATAATTAATGTTTGTATTCTAATAATAGGAAATTTCAGGCAAATATTCGGTTGTAAGGTGTGTTGATAGGCGAGTCTATTATTGAGGGGCGTTCACATTTGAGTTTCTATGATGCTTATGAAGTTTAGGTGCAACTTGGGTTGCATATCTACAGAATTATGGAAGATGCTGTACGACGTTCTATCACAAAAAGCATAGCTATAAAATTTTATAACGTAATTGTATTTATTCATTTTAATAGCACATGCTAATAGAATATTCTAACTTAAGTATTTAGCAATGAGTTTACATACATACATATATACTTATATAAAGGCAGTGAATGGAGTCACGCAACACAGGGACCCACTCATCAACCTGTACATAATAGCCACTCATTACGTATAGTGTTCCTTCTTCACACACCTAAATTATCCATAGCATATTTAATACATCTTTGTTTAAAGAGTTTTACAGTTTCCGAATTTTTTACTCTAATAGGTAGTTTATTATACTGCACAAGTCCCTTATGAAAGAGATCAATTTGACTATATGTAGTAGAAACTGTAAGTACATAGAAATCTTCACTAGCCCGAGTTTGATAACAATGTATATCTGACACTATCCTAGTATGTTTTACTAAATGTGCTGGAAAGAAATTGAGCTTTATTTTGTATATGACGTTCATTGTGTTTATAAAAATTATTTGATTAACACTCATCAAGTTTGTTTTCTTTAACATACTACTAACACTTGTGTAACGATTGCATTTAAGAATGTATCTCAGAGCTTGGTTTTGTTTCTTTTGTAGATCATTTATTTCAGATGTTTAATAAAAATAGTATTGAAGAACAGTAATTAAGATGCGGCAAAATAATGGTTTTGTAAATTGTTAATTTGGACCAAACACTAAGATAATTATTAATTCTTCCTAAAAGATGTACTTTTCTAGCTATCTTTTTGGTTACGTATTCTGCATGTTTAGAAAATGTTAAATGTTCGTCCATTATGACTCCCAGATATTTGCACTACACCACTTGCTCTATTTTTTGGTTATTAATAAATATTCCACTGTGATTTTTAGTTGATAGAGTATTAAATCAATTTTTAATTATCATAAACTTAGTTTTTTCTATATTTAAGCTCAAACCGTTATGTTTTATCCATTCATGTATTTCAATCATTTTTTGATTCAGGGTGTTTACCACGTCTTCAATATCATTGCCAATGCAGTGTATTAAAGTGTCATTAGCAAAAAGTTGTATATTGCATTTTTTCAAATATTTAGTTACATCATTTATATATACAATAAACAGATTTGGACCAAGTACTGTCCCTTGCGGAACACCATACATATTTTCTTTAGATTCTGAGAACTTGTTTCCATACTTGGTTTCTTGCCATCGGCGATTTAAATAACCTTTAAACCATTTAAGCACTGTACCACGTATGCCATACTTAATCAATTTTTCCAAGAGCATTGTCCGATCAATTGTCTCAAATGCTCTACCAAAGTCCAAAAAAGCACTGAAATAATCTTTTTCTGGTTTAATGCACTTTGCATTGCACTTTCACATGAGTTATTATTTCTAAACCCTGCCTGATATATACTTAATTGTGTGAAAACGTACAATAAATAAACAAACAATGAAGAATTAATGTATTTTAAACAAAAATTCCTGACCAATATATAAATTAGTGACTTTTCAAATACTGTCGAACAAAATCTGTGTTTTAGATACGCTGTCAAATGATAACAGTTGAATTTATATTTGTATGATGGAATATGCTACTGACACATGTTTTAAAACTGTATAATGCAAATTAAAAATATTTTGACTCGCCTTGGAGTGGGGTTAGATAAAATTGTACAAATAACATAATGAAAAGATATTTTATTTGGTTCATGTAATTTTCAAAACTCATTTGCTTGCTTTGGCAAATATACATTTGTTAAACACAATTTGTCTCTTCATAACTGGTTAAGTAAATAACTATTTCTTGAAATCACATAATGTAAACAGTAATAGGAATTATTGTATCTTTAATACACTGTTAGAACTTGGTACATTTTTAAACTCAGAGTCTTGTTCAATAATCTTCATTATGATAATCTTCATACAAAAAGTAGTCAATATTAAAATATTTTTTTGTGTGCAAATTATTTCTATATTTTACAAATCTCACTTGTTGATAATGTTAAATACAAAACATAAATAGGTATTACTATCATGTTAAATTTAAAGCAATTATAACATAAGTTTACTATTACTTCCATCTGTCATTTTCATAATCCCATTTAGATGATAAGCCTTGAATATTACCAACTCGCATGTCGAGCATACGCCTTAGCTGTGCTCTTTGATTTTCCTCACAAAAAGACTCTGGCAATTCTGGGAGCACTGTAAAAAACATTAGTTCATTGAAATACTACTTCACTAGGATATTGTAAAACACGAATGATATTTAACTCTATGATTCCTTTAGTTAGTATTGTATAGATAACATATTGAAAAATAAGAACGTACATATACTTCTAATTAAAATAAAAGTATTCTAGATAAACGCTTCTTATTGATGTGGAATCTTGAATAGTTTCGGAATATTCTAGGTTATGATAGAAAAGAAATTTTTAATACAAATAAAAATTTAAAAATTAATCATTCAGAACTGAACCAAAAATGGGAAAAACAAATTTTGCCAAAATGAAAACCAACATATAAAATAATGCTTTGCACTAGTCTTAATTGCAAACAGTATACAAATATGAGTACATACTTATAAACATGTGCTCTTTTTTGGTATAGCAAACTTTTATTTGCTGGTTTTTGCAGTGTTTTATCAAGAAAGCATTAAAAGTTTTCACGTAACATGTCAAACACCTGTATTGCTTCCCAATTTTTAATGTTTGACTGCAAATAGTATAATGAATTTAATCGTCAATTAATTCTAAATGTGATTGAGTGGCAACCACCAAGAATTGTGTTTTTCTTCCTGAGTAGCATTCTTGTATAAAGATCCAATTGTATTAATTGTTTATTTAAGATTATATGCTTTTATAGAACTTTCAGTTATTCTTTAGTGTAGCAATAACGCCTGGGATTTTACACTCGTATTCAATTACAAAAATTATCAAAAAACGTGGACATCACTGTTCACAATAATGTTTATATAAATTCAAATAGGATTCAAGATACCATAAAAAACGCACAAAGTGTGAGAACAAATTTTTTAAAAGAAGCGATATAACAATTAAATTCGAAATTAAAGGTTATGAAAGAAACAATGACGGAGTGACGATTGATATGTGTAGAACCGTAGAGCCCTTCCGTGAAGGGGTCGATTTTGAGCTTTAAAAGATGATAGATTGATTTCACTCTTTAAAGTAAGTTGGAATTCAATTAGCTGGAATCGAGTGACAAAGTGCTGAGGAAGCAAAAGGTGAATAAGTGAAGATAACCTGAAAATCTTTAGATTTTTAACACTGGGTACTGTTTGAGCTTTTCTTGTTTATCTTTTGTTTATGCTTGATATATGTACATACGAACTTGTAAATATAAATTGTAATTGGTTCATGGAACGATGGAATTAGTTAATTTACATTTAAGCATAATATTATTGGAAAGGAAGTTCGAAACTTATGAACAGCTAAGAAAGATGTGCGTATTACTTTAAACACATACTTTATTTGTAGGATGTAGTGCTAGTTAGTTTCTTTGTATAAATTTCGGTATTTTTATGAACATTGGAAAAGTTAAAGAAAAACTTTGTGTTACACTGTTTTTCTTGGTATTGTTGAAGCATTTCGAAATAATTGAGATTTAAAAATGTCATATAAAGCAATTTAACAAAGGACGAAGGAATAGTAATATTTTTTACGGATTAAAAGAGTTTGGTTGATAATACCTGGCCAGAAGATAGATTAGTTTTTTTTAAGGGCAATGTACACGCAATTATATTCCCGTCCTTTCTAGACAAATTGAAATTCGTAACATTTTTACCCATAACGTAGTTACAGATTAATACATTGGTAACAGGAAATTAAATCCAAAATGAAGGTAATTAAGATTGCTGAAAGTATTTTGTTACAAGATTTCATTTAATTGTACATATGAAAATATAGAGGTCTGCGAATTTTAAAATGTTTCCTTTTGCAGTTAGTGATTACAAATAAAAGCCTAGAAATACAGTAATTAATTATTAGCTTCCTAATAACATTACAACTTTTGACTGAATGAGCATCATCTTCTATTTTTCAAATTGTTGATGAAGAAATACAAAGCCATATCAAGATATTCATTTGTGTAACATTTTTTATTGAAAGGGCGGTTGGTTCTCTTCGTTCGTCTATAATTGTCCCTTGCAGTGCGATAACCAATGAGCAGTGTTGTATGTCGTTGTGACATGAAGGTATTTTGAAAACCGCTCCGTGCTCCCACTTGTCCAAGAATGAGCTGGTATTCACGTATAACATACCTAAGAACTGTTAGTCGTGGTCGAAGTTTCTCACCCTGGATAAGATCATAACTAATCAGGATGACAAACTCAAACTCTATTCCAACCCCATCGATACTCTTTTGTGATAATGCATGTTTTGTTAGAACCAGATTCCTATTTTCTTAAACTAAGAGTCATAGCAAGTATTCACTGCTAATGCTGTATAAAATTTACAAGGATCTTTTTTTTGCAACCATTATGAGCCATTCAACAACGTGTGTATAAAAATGATTTTATTACTAAAAGTTATATACAGTTATGACTACTCTTTCACATAATCAGCTCGGAAATTGAGGCATTTGTCACACTTCTTAACAAGCTCTCCAATACTATCTGCATAAATTGTTGCTGCCAATGAATTAAATTGACCCTCGACATTGTCTTGAAGCTCATTAGTTTGGAAGCGCTGCCCTCCTAGCCACTTTTTCAGTGCAAAAACTAAGGAAGTTATTCAGCGCTAGGTCGGGACTGTATGGCAAGTGATCGAACACTTCTCATTGAAATTACCAAAAGAACTGATGAGTTACAACAGCACCGTGAGAACAGGCATTGTCATGGATTGAAACACCATTTTTTTGTTTTTAACATATCAATGTATAAAAAAGTCTAATATTTAATAACAAAGTGTGTATTAAAACATATCATACAGAAGCACAACTACGTGAAGCTGCACTAAACGCTAGAAAAAAGCATTACTAGCCGTTCATTAAAAAGAGCAATACATTCTATCATTAAAAAGCATAGGCTATGTATTGCACAAAATGCTGAACTGTTGAGCATTTTATCTAGTTTGTGTTTTTATTTTAAATTATATATTATTGTTGTTATTTCAATGATCTTTTCAATTAGTTATTTTTTGTGTTACCAGGTTTTTTGTTAAAAATAGCTACCCAGTAATGTTGTGATAAAAAAATACAGCCGTTAAGTCTGCTTTGTGATTGTATATTGAAGGAGTATTTTAAGATGCTGTATGGTGGTAATAAGAAGGATGCAGATTACCGTGTGGATGATAAAGAGAGCAGTAATGTGCTGGTTAAAATCGTAGATAATAGTATAAAGTTCGAATGCAATGTAGATAAGTATGGAAGGCAGTGAGAACTCTAAAGAATGACAAACGGCAGGTGTAGATGGAATAACAAGTGAAATGCTTAAGTATGGGTTCAGGGTGCTTATTGAATGTTTGTGCAAACTGATAGAGTTGTGTATAGAACAAGAGAAAGTGCTCGAAGATTGAAAGAGTGTACAAAGGTAAAGACAGCAAGTATGAATGCAAAAATTATCGTGGGATAAGTCTGTTGAGTGTACTAAGTAAAGTGTATGGAAAAATTGTGATTGAAAGAGTTCACAAGAGAATGCAGAGCAAGATATGGGACGGGCAATGTGGTTTTATGCCTGGAAAACGATGTGTGGATGGATAAGATGTTCGTAATGCAATAAATTGTCGAAAAGTGATACATGCCAGAAAGAAAATGTATGCAGCATTTGTGGATCTGGAAAAGGCGTATGACTCTGTGAACAGAAGTGAATTATGTAAGACACTGCGTAAATACGATGCAAGCAAGTGCTTGATAAAATTTATCAGAGCGATGTATGTACGAAAGCAGTAGAATGTGCGTACATACGAATAGTAACATGGGACAATACTTTGACTCTGTGGAAGGTGTAAGGCAGGGCTGTGTGATGTCTGAATCGTTGCCTGAATCATCACAAGATTTGCAACAAATGCTCGACAGGCTGTTGGAAGCATTTGAAACTATACAATTGAAAGTGAATATAAATAAGACAAAAGTAATGATTTTGAACAAAGATGGCAGAATTGATGACTTTGTAATTAGAATGGACAATGACACAATAGAGAAAGTGAATGACTTCGTGTACCTTGATAGTAAGTTTTTGAGTAATGGAAAGCTTGATGGTGAAATAGAAAGAAGGGTAAATGCTGGAAGAAAGGTGTCTAGAAGTATGTGGGCAATGAATAAGAATGAAGGATTGAGTATAATTGCAAAGCTGGCCATTTACAACAGTGTGTTTGTGTCGACTGTTCTGTATGGAAGCGAAACGGGTCTGGCAAAAGAAACATGTTAGTCATATAAATGCTGCAGGAATGAGATACTAAGAAGTGTGTGCCGAAAAACATTGAGATACAAGGTGTCAAATGTGTGGGTCAGAGCAGGTGTGGGGTGCAAGTGACTCTCAAGGAGTGAGCAAAGCATGCTTAGATGGTTTGAACATGTAAAAAGAATGAACGAGGATAACTTACCAAATGCATATATGCAAGTAAGATTACTGGTAGGGTGCAAGGGTTGGATATAGTAAAGGAGGTTCTGAAATAACAACAAGTGAGAAGTCTGAGGAACAAAAGAGCATGACAAAAGTAATGTATGAATGTTGCAGAGGCAAAGGAAGTATGTAGGGACCGAGGGATGTGGAGAAAGATTGTGAATGGTGCTGGGAGTAGAATTAGTGTAGTAGTCTAGAACTATACTCTGCATACCCTTCCAGAAAGAGGTGCTAAGTTTGATTACCCTGAAAGGGAATAACCTGATTGATGCTGTTACTACTGCTGCTGTTGTATATTGAAATGTGAGCTATTTTATTAAAAAAACAAAACAAAAACAATATAATGGTCATTTGCAAAAATAACTCCATCGTTCGGCACAACCTAAACTATTAAATAGGTCAATAGTCAAATATACATTCCATTTAAAAAATTGAGGTTATGTACATATCTATCAAAACTAAAAAAAAACAAAATTTTTTTGAGCTACTCGCTCTTATTCAGCATAAAAATATCTACAAGTTTTCTATTTATATTATTTCTCTGTCAATAATAAAGCTTGCACATGGATCTGAAACAAATATCAATATTTAGTGTTTCAAAATACCCAGATAGCCGTAGATTTTTTAAAACAGAAAAGCACATGTGAAATCGATAGACAAAGCTGCATTACTTTTCCCATTTGAGCATCTCTCTAACTCTAACAGTTTTCCAAATGCCTACAGTAAAAATGAAAACAAAACTCACCCTGTGGATTCAGAACAATTTTTTATAAATACAGGTCATTCATCAAGACCTTCTCCTTTATTTATATCTTTTTATTTATTTAGCAATGAACAGGAAGAAATGCCATTTTTACAAAATATATAAATGAATTTGTACTGCATAAGCTAATATACACAAATGTTAGATAGTTAGATAATATAATTTTTAGACAATTTATTAATATAGTTATAAGTACATAATAATGTTATAAGTAAAATAAAGTTATACGTAAGATAAAAGCTACAAAAATTAGAAATAATTAGGAGGAATGAGAGTAGAACAATAGTAAAGACAACAATAAAAGCAACCAATAAACACTCCAAACACCACCATACAGCAGAAAGTCACCAACTACATTTTGACTTTTTCAAGTTGATTAAGGATAAAATTTGTGGTAACGTCAAATAGGTCAATTTCTGAAGAAAGTTCATTTCCAATATTGCACATTGTAATGATCGTAGAATTTAAACCATAATTTGTTCTGTTCCGGGGAATGTGAAAAAAAACATGCATACCAAGCTGGCACATGAAAGTCTATGTGCTGAAGAATCTTCCACGAATCAATAAGTGAATTTATAACTTTTAAGAGAAATAACAGGTCGTTAGTAAGTCTTCTAGTTTTTAGAGTTTTCATGTTCAAGAAATTAATGGCGTCATCATAAATGAATCTATCGGCTGGCAAGTATAATTTAAAGATAATAAATTTAACAAACTTTCTTTGAACTCCTTTAATCTGAGAAATCTGGTCTAAGTTGTATGGTTCCAAACTTGGGAAGTTATACTCAACTAGAGTGTGAACTAGACTTGTATAAAATGTTATAACAGCAGCAACATTGTTGAGATCACTATAATGCCTTTATATGACAACTTAGAGAAGAGTCAAAAATTACGCCCAAATCCTTAATATTGTGAACACCACTAAGACTAGTATTAATAATATGGTACTCAAAGAAAACAAGATGACAAAATTTACCAAAGGTATGAACTGTTATTCTCCCCTATAGGAGGCGGTTACCCTGGGTTGAATTACACTGGCCTCTTTCTATGAATGAAGGTCACTAAGAAGAAGTTTCTTCCGGACTAACTCGGGGTCTATTCCTGTGTAGGCATGAAACATGCAGGGCGGGGTTTAAAATTTACTAAGCAAATGTACCGCTGACCTGATTGACATAAAACTAATATTGCACCACTGTGACTGATCCAAATATATAATAATTTAAGGGAAAATGCAGAAAACCCTCAAATATTTCTTTTAACGTGAAAACCTTAGATTTCAATAAATAGAACACTGCTGCTATTACCACGGGACCTATAATAAATGCATGATTACAATTATAAAAAATATATAATAGGAGCACTCTTTGTGTCCCCAAACAAACAGAGACAATCCCTATTAGATGATGTCATCAATAAGCAAATCATTTAACCTTTGTACCAGTAATTTCAAACGTGAATCCATAAGGAAATAAACACTCTAACTTAATGTTTCTCTATTAATTTCTCTCGTTATTTACAGATACTTTTTACAAAGTTTCAAGCTGTTATAGACAAATGGAATTAATCCTTTCACTACTGAAATGATTCCCCCTTTTTTTATTATATTGATTTACAATGAAAATTTAGTAATACTTTCCACTAATTTATTACTGAAAACTATAAGTTACTGGACCTATCTGATCAAAGATCTTTGATAAGGGTGTACACAACTAAAAAAATATAAGCAGCGCAATATATGTAAATATTGTTAAAGCTATTTCATAAACAGATTCACTTTATGCATAAGTTTAAATTAAGTTTCTCAATTGACAGTATATAAATCGACCAAAGTCGAATTTGCTTTAGAATTTACTTACTTTTATAAATTCAGAATTTTAGTGAAATGTACGAACTGTACGCATATTATAGACTCTAAATTTATTCAGTTAGCAATAATTCAAATTTCAAAATCAAACTTCAAGCAATTTGTTAACTTCTGCCCTATCAATCAAAATGTAATTTCAAAACACAAGGAGATGCCTGCCCTCTACCATGCGAACGATGACATATTCATGCCAAAAAATAGTAATCTACTCACCATAAATTCCTTCTTTTAAATGGACATAGGTGTAAACACATTACCTAAGTCCCGATAGAAGCGGACCTTGATCTGATGCTTTGTCATTACGCTTGCGGATCAAAATCTCTTTCCCTTGTGCTCCATACGGTGAAATTTATTAAACTGTACCAATATGTTTGAATCCCAACATAACTTTAACGAATGGGATATCTTCTGTTAGATGTAAAAACGACCAATTTTATTACATACGTCAAATCTCGCCAAATAGCTGCATTAAAAGTTTCTTAAAGTCGTACGTATGGAGCGTTCTACTATACAGTAGTGAGACTTGGACAATTAAAGAAGTAGATAAGAAAAAGATAGAAGCTTTTGAAACTTGGTGTTATAGGAGAATCTTAAAGATTAGTTGGACAGATAGAGTAACAAACGAGGAAGTTTATAGAAGGATAGGTGGGGAACCCTGTATGTGGAAACAATTGAAGGTCAGGAGAGGTAGAATGATAGGGCACCTGTTAAGACATGAGGGACTATTTAGTAAAGTTTTAGATTATAGACTACCAAATAAAAATAGAGTAGGAAGGCTTAGACAAATCTATATTAGTCAAATTATTAGAGATTTAGGTTGTGAAGGCTATGTAGACCTTTTTAGACTAGTTCAGAATAGAAAAGAATTTAGAGCTGCGTCAAACCGATTTTAAGTAAGTTCAAAAACAAAACAAAAAAAACAAAAATCAGTTAACTAAACGTCACCATGACAAACTCACAATTAGTTAGCGGTCTGGCATGTTGGTAGCGATTCGTTGCTTAAGCCTTACCATAACATATAATTTAACACTTCCTTTTTGAAGCGGATAACCAGGTTATATTTCATTTCCTTATAAATGGTAATCATGTAAACATGTTAGAGTTCTTTAACAACCATCAGGTTGCTAATATCTATGTAGAGTCAGCTGGATAGGAAAAAGATAGAAGGATATAGGAAGACCTAGACCAAACTATATTAGTCAAATTATTAGAAACTTAGGTTGTGAAGGGTATGTAGAGCTTTTTAGATTAGCACAGAATAGAAAAGAAGTTAGAGCTGCGCCAAACCGACCTTAAGTAAGGTCGATTATTTATTATATATATAGCTGCATTAATTAACAGGAATGAAGGATTTCTCAGTACATCATATTTAATTTCGTAGGATAAAACTCCAAAAGACATCGAAACTTGCAACAAGGCTCACATCAGCTCATAAAAAAAAACTCACATTAGCTCATAAACCAAAACAACAAACAAAATACTCACTAAAACAAATTTGAATAAATTTTCTTGTATTAATATATTTATACTACCAATTCTAAACTAAAGTATATGTACGTCGACACATAATATTATAGTAGCTCATCACCACTATTTTAATAGCAATTCTCATTGCCCACGCCAAACACAAAATCATTGTGCTTTCTTGCACGAAATTATTCTTGTTTATTCTTATCTTGACTACATCTGGAATGCAAGTCCTCAATAATACGAATATCTGGTAATGTTATTTCCTGTATGAGTGGGGTATAAGCTACCTGCAACATTGGCAGTGCCTATACGTTTTGCAGTGTGCTGTATTGTGGCATTTTCCATTGAATAAATATTTTTAATGCGGTCGTGGACGCATAACAAATTTTATTGAAATGAACCGTTGAAATCTGACACGGTTTAAGTAATACTACAGCATTTTTTTATATTCAAACTCATACTGTTATCAATACACTACCGAGAAACTATGTCCAATATCATCAATTCTAAGTACAATCAAGATAGTGCGATTTACGCTATCAAAAGATTTGGAAAAATCTGTATAAATGAAATCGACTTAAAACCTTTCCTCTAGAGATGCAGAAATAAAGTCACACAGAATCAGATTACTTAAAGTAGATCTCCCTGCAACGAAATCATGTTGCTGGTCTGTGATTAGTGGTCTTATGACAGAAACCAACGTATAGGTGATCAAACTTTCAAAAACATTAGGAATGCAGCTAAGCACTGATATTGGTCTGCAATTACCAATTAAATTTTTATTTCCAGATTTGTAAATGGGAGTTACAAAACTAAGCTTCCAAAAGTCAGACATACAGCCTTCTTTCAGAGATGTGAAGAGTATCAAGGGAGAATAATACAAAGTACTTGAACAGAATTTTAATAATTTAGGATGGATGCCATCTGGCCCACCTCCTTTAGAAACATCCAAAAGCGTTAGTTTTTTCTGTAGAGATATGAACAGTATGTGTAAAGTTATAATTGAATGTAGACAATGTATCCTTTTTATAGGTACTCACTAAATACTTTGACAAACTATTAAGTATACAGGGTGTCCCGTGAGGAACCCAACAAACTTCTAAGGTGGTTTCCTTTCATCGAATTAATGAAAAAAGTTCATATAAACATATGTCCGGAAATGCTTTGTTAGCGAATTACGGCTAGCAAAATATTTCGCCCGATTTTCTGGAAAAGGACGGAAATAAAGCCAAACTGATTTTGTATGGTGTTAAGTTAGATGTTAAATTTATTAGATTTTATGTAAAATGTACTAAAAAATTGAATAAAACATGTCCCAGACTTCTAGGATTACCCATGTCTGAGATCAGACAAAATACGCAAAATTCGGTCTCGAAAACCAAGCTTTGTTTAGATTTGCACTACATTAACTTCGTTAAATAGGTAATAAACATGCAAACTTTTTAAACAAAACTTGTAGTGAATTTAATTCTGAAGAGAATGATATAAAATAGGCCAATAATAAACAAACACAAAGCTTAGAAAATTAATGTTTAATTAAATCGACACATTCGAAAAATAAGACAGAAAATGCAATATCTGTTTATTAAATAAATATTCTACGTAAAAACAAAACATTTTAATTGCTGATTCTTTTATTCCAATTTCCATACTTACAAATGTTGTTCGAAATGATTTACTTAATAATTTATGCACAATCTGCTTATTATCCATTTAACGAAGTTAATGTAGTTCAAATCTAAACAAAGCCTGATTTTCGAGACCGAATTTTGCGTATTTGGCTGATATCTCAGATATGGGTGATCCTAGAGGTCTGGGACATGTTTTATTCAATTTTTCAGTACATTTTACATAAAATCGGATAAATTTAACGCTCAACTTAACGCCATAACAGCAGCAACATTGTTGAGATCCCTATAATGTCTTTATATGAAAACTTAAAGAAGAGTCAATAATTACGTCCAAATCCTTAATCCATCAGTTTGGCTTTATTTCCGTCCTTTCCGGAAAATCGTGCGAAATATTTCGCTAGCCGTAACTTGCTAACAAAGCATTTCCGGACATATGTTTATATGAACTTTTTTTCATTATTTTAATGATAGGAAACCACCTTAGAAGTTTGTCAGGTTCCTCCTGGGACACCCTGTATAATGTCCACCAGACACCTCAAAAGCGTCTATGTACTTATTTGAATTTTGAAAGTTTCAAACCAGCTACTTTGATTACTACTTCCTCAAAATTTTCTGTTTAAAATTACAATCTCGTACTAAGGAGCTATACAATTTTTTTGCTGCTATTCCAACATTCAGTGTCCATTCATTTGTATTTTAGAGCACCTCGTAATAATTTACATCATGCTGCATTATAAAGAATACTTTTGATATAACACTTTTCTCTTAGAAGAAGAAATTTATATGTTATATTCTCGCTTCCCATTTGTTACTACTTACATAGTTTTCAGACTTATTCGAGGTAATAGGAAATAAGCTAAACAAATTAAGTGGAAAACGTGAAATAATATCTCCGTGATATTTACTAAATAACTTTAAGACATTTTAACATCTCAAGAGCAAAACCTAAAAGTAATATGTCACAGAAATATAAAAGTATAAGCACTAGCTTGTAGCCAAAAGCTTCCATTACGTTTTGTTCATATGATGTATTCCCAATTAGGATGTGTGATTTTAAGAATAGTGCAGATAGTGCAAAATACAAAATGCAATCAAAATTCTTGTACATATATAGAGCCTGCAAGTATGATTTGTTCCAAATTTATTTAAGAGAAAAATTGAGAACTTAAAGAAAACAAAACAAACATGTTATTAGGACACGATTTATCGAAATAGTAAAGTACTAATAGTTTAAAAAACATTGCTTAGAAATAAACTTGATAAATAGGATGACACAAATAACTAAAGTGTTCAACATTTGACTGAAAATTGTATTTACAATATACATATTTAAAACTTACCGAATTGGTGTTGTAGTATATAAAGCCATAGACCACCTGAAATAAACAATAATGTAAATCCAAGAATAGATTTCCATTCACCAGTAGGATGCTGAAATTCAGAAAATGTTTGACAAAAGGAATATCTATAAAGGCATTTCTTCTCTTCCATTGATAATTTCCGCCAATCGCCTTTTTCCTTTTCTTTAAGTGCCTAAAAACACACTGGATATTATTAATAAATATTTACTTTAATTTCTAATTTTCCGTACTGTAAAAAATGTTCTTTCATCTCTTGTTTATCGTGCTTAAACAGAACTCCTTTTTAATATGTATTTATTCTTTTTTTATTGATAAATTATATATTTTTATTCAGACATAATTTGACATCTTCATTTTTGTTACCGTCTACTACACTCGATATATAGTAATACATAGTCAACTACTACTATAACATATTATGATTGCATCACAATAATTTAACATTCCCTTTTGTTGAAAAACAAGGTTTTACAAACTAAACCAAACAAATATTTATTCTAAATTTAAATAAAATTAAATTCGACCTCTAAAAATATCAGCAATGTTTTCAGTACTTGAAACTTTTACGATATGTAATATCTTTTGAACAACATAATCATGAACAAAATGCAGTGCTATATTTATATGCGTACAGTTCTTTATAAAACTCCACGATTAGCTAGTGCTGTTGGTCCACTGTTATCCTCAGTAGTTTCTGCTAGAACATAGTATTTTGCATGGGTTGATGCCTTGGAAACTACCTTTTGTTTTACTGTTTTCCAAACAACCTGGTTTCTATAAATTCTAATTGCATAACCTGTTGTAGGCTTACTATCTGTGACATCTGTTGCCCAATCTGAGTCTGTATCAATCTAGCACCTGTTACATGCCAAAAATTGGCATTGCACACCTCTCAATTTGCGAGTGAATTCGCGCCAAATATTTGTAAAAAATAGACTTGTGCACTTCCGTTACTTCGGACAGTTGCGTCGGCGCAAGAGATTGCGCAGACGCGGAGTGAGCAAGTAAATGGCGGTTTCCGACACGACGGCATTAGTCAACGAGACGTCGAAGAGTGAAGTTTACCAGTGTCGTTTTATCTTGTCTTTTTTCTTAAAATGTAGGTTCCTCTATCGTACCTATTATCATTCCTTACCTGGTTGATCCTTTATCGTACCGCTACAGAAAGAAGAGGGAAGACAAAACAAATCTGGCTTCAACGAGGGCGAAGCCCGACCCACACCCAAAATGGAATTGAGCATGGCTCCTGCCGCAAGAATAACTGCAAAATCGTGAAGAGCTCCACATTTTACGTGAGTACATTTTATCTTTTTCTTAAAGGCGCCTCTGGTATTACAATAAATATTTTTGGTATGTAATACAATTTGAGACGCAATTCTGATGTAATATCTTGTTGCGCAATATTATGTACGTGTTTATTATGTTGCCAACTGTCGTAGTGGCTCTTATCAATTACGCCGGGACTTTAACGGTTATACCTTAGACTATAATAGTCGCGCATGCATTATAACACACCTTATTTAAATCATTAACATAATACCCCATTTTAATATCTCGACTATGATACATCTTCTTGTTGAAATCCTCTTAGAACTAATCTTGCCTAGAATAATACTTCATCACTCTTTATCTTATACAACCACTTAACCTTTGGTATTTGTTTATCCTCTGGAGCATCTACTAATTTCCAAGTGTTAGCTTATTTAAACATCCATACTCTTACTTCATTGCATTTAACCACTTATCACTTTCACTGCTTTTCATGGCTTGTTCAAAATTTTGAGGAACCTCAACACTATAATGCACTGCATACAGCACGTAATCATTTTATCTCTTGGACAATTTTATTTTTCTCTCTGACCTTTTTTTGTCATTCGACATTTCTTCCATTGGCACCTTTTCAATAATTTCCTTAATATCTTTATTTTCGTTAGTCTCATTCACTACTTCTGTGTCTTTATTTACACTTATACATAACGCATCATCCTTATTTTTACACTCCTAGCTTGTACTACCTAGTTCCCAACTAGCATTCAGTGTAGCCTACTAGTATACTTTTTGCACTTGTATCATCCTGTGTTTTGCAGTTTTTTTTGGTACTTTTACGTAAACTTGACTTCCATACAAATACAAATTTTTAGCGTAAGGTTTATTACCACAGAAAATTTCATATGGGGTTTTAAACTCTTTAATAACTTATGTAACTACTCCATTACTCAGGTACGCTGCTGTCATAATAAATTCAGGCCAATATTTTTTAACAAAACCAGATTCTTTTTTCAAACGGCAAACCCTGTCCATCACTGTCTTATTGAAACATTCTGTCAAACCATTTAATTGGGGCTCATATATAGGACTTGGTTTTATTTTAAACCTTTTCTCAGTTTCAAATTCATAAAATTGCCATTTAAGTATTCTTTCACGTTATCACAACTTATCTCACATACTGTATTCCCAGTTAGATTTGTAATATGAGCCGTTTATTTTGAAAGTGGCTTAAGTCCATTTTCATCTTTTATCAAGTTGGCACTTGTGACATTTATAATTTATGCTGAACTGTCAAAAAAATAAATCGGTATTGAAATATACTTAGTACATTTGAAAATTTTATATCACGTACATTTTCAAAAAAATATAAATACTGAAAATCCTAATTTTGAAAGTGACCTAAGTCCACTTTTTATTGACGATGTCAAAAAGTGCGGCCCAAAATGTTGAAAGCAATGATGAAGGTAATTTAAATTACGTTTTGATATTAAATTGAAATTTAAAAAATAATATTTAATTTAAAGAAATTAATAAACCCATGGGAAAGGATAAAATAACAAGATTTCTTGATTCTGAAAGTGAAGAGGAATTAATCTCATACAACATATTTAAAAAAAGAAGGAGAATTTTAGAAGTTCATTCTTCAACAGAGGAAGAGGAAGTAATTGAGAATGAGAATTTACAAAACTGTACCTTCAAAGAAGGATTCAGAGAACACAGAAGTGGTACTTATATTCAGAAAATTCGTAAAATTAAACGGAATTCAGGGAAAAGATACGATACACAATCGGGAAAAATTATTCCTGCCAAAGTTTTTCAAAATGAAAATTGCCAATGCCGAAAAGACTGCTTGAAAAATTTAAATGAAACAGAAAGAAAACGTATTTTCGAAATGTTTTGGAACTTGGAGACTTTAATAAGCAAAATATATTGCTAGACAAAGCGACCGGACGCAGTGTTGTAAAAAGAAGACGTCAGAGAAACGGAAAAGGTTCATGTAGAAATGAGAGTTTTACGTATTGGTTAAATTCTAAAACAGGCAAAGTTGCTGTTTGTAAAAAGTTCTTTTTAGATACTTTTCAAATAAGCGAAGGACGATTGAAACTTGTATTAAAATCTAAAAACGTTGGCAACGATTTACGTGGGCGTTTGCCTGGATCGTCGAGAAAAATATGCGATGAAGCAAATATTATTGTTCAAAACCATATTAACAGTTTCCCGAAATTTGAATCCCATTATACTAGGGACCATAATCCCGACAGAAAATATCTTCATCCTGAACTGACTATAAAAAAAATATTTAATTTTTATGAGCTTCACTGTGAAGAAAATAATTTAAAAGCAGTTAATGAATGGACTTATAGAAAAATATTCAAAAAGAATTTTAATCTACATTTCCACCAACCATGCAAAGACACATGTCAAAGATGTGATCTATTAAACATTAAAGTCAAAGCATCAGAAAACCATGAAGAACAGAAAAAACTTATGGAAGAACATGATATTCATTTGAAGCTAGCAGAATCGGCTAGAAATGCGTTAAAACAAGATCAAGAGCGAGTATCAAGTAATCCATCTCATTATTTTGGCTTTTCATTCGATTTGCAGAAAGCGTTACCATTCCCAAAGTTAACTACTTCAGTAGCTTATTATACATGTAACATGTATATTTTAAATTTAGGCATACACAATTTCCACAACGATAATGTATACATGTACGTTTGGGATGAAACAAAAACTTCTAGAGGTTCCCAAGAAGTGGCTTCATGCCTCTTGAGACACCTAAAAACCCTGAAAGGTGAAAAACACATCATTGCATATAGTGACATGTGTGGAGGTCAAAACAGAAACATCAAAATATCTTTAATGTGGTTAAAAATTCTATCGATCGGAAATGATGTTGAAATCATAGACAACAAATTTTTAATATCAGGGCATTCATTTTTACCTAATGACAGAGATTTTGGCGTTATAGAAATGTCGTTAAAAAGAAATCAGTTATTGTATGTGCCACAAGATTATTATAATATAATTAAAAATGTAGAAAAGGTAATACTTTCATACTAAATGAAATGAAACAAGAGGATTTTATATCAACAAGACTCTTGGAAGAAGCAGTTAAAAAAGATCCAAAAATACCAACGGAGAAAAAATAAACTGGCTTCAAATATGCTGGATGCGATTTTTAAGAAATGAACCATATAAAATTTTATACAAAACAACCCTGGATGAGAACGCAGAATTTAAAATTCTTGATTTATTGCCACGTCGAGGTAGACCTAAAAAATTTGGGAATATTGTATTGCCATCGTTATATAAAAGTATAAGAAGCTTCACATCACTAAAATACCGACACATGATGGACTTATTGCGGTATATACCTCCGGAACACCATAACTACTTCAAATCACTCCCGCATACTGAGAATGTTAACGAATAACTTGTTACTAAATTTATTTCTATTATCTAAAAATATAATTTAAATGTATTTTTTCTATTTTTTAAACTATGTGTAACGGACTTAAGCTCTTTCACTTTTTGTAACAAAACAAATTTTTATTTTGAAAGTGACCTAAGTCCTTTTAAGGTAAGCAAGGTCATATTATACACTTAATAATAGTGACTTTTTAATAGGATGTATAAAATTAAATCCCTTAAATGCGATTTAACATTGCAAGTCAACCATATATCTTACGTATATTTTTAATTTTGTAAAAACGCAAAACCTTAAGTATTTCAAATTAAAGATAAATGGACTTAAGTCACTTTCAAAATGAACGGCTCATATAATTGTAATAGGTCTTAAAACATGCAAACACCTCTGACTGTATTAATGCAGTGCCCATGTCCTCATGAAAATATTTATCACTTGCAATGACATGATCTGTACTTTCACTATCTAATGAAAATTTAATGGGTTGCTCATACATAGTCTTATTGTCATTAGTTTCGAACAAATACACTTCTGTAAAGAAAATACTAGTGATTCTTTTTGCAACTCCTTGTTTTACTCTATTTCGGAACTCTCTGCATACTATTCCATGTCGCCCTTATGTTCCGATTACTTTGGTTGTATTCTCTATGACAAAAAGCTCCTCTATATGTCCCTTGATAAAACTTCTATGCCAAATTTCAGTAACAATTCTTTAGAATGTGATCCTATTTCCCACATTTATAACACTTCATCCCGGGTCTTGTATTTTCATGTTCATCATGCTCCCTTTCTTTAACTGTATTTTAAAAACATGTGCATCTTTTTTTGCTTAGTCCTTTTTTCACTTCCTCTTATTTTATGCTCTCTACATTCGGCTCAGTGTTAACTTTTCGCGTACATGATCAACTGTTCGCTGTTCATCTAGCAAAAAATCTACAGTTTCAGTAATATATTTTAATTCGAGTAAAGACATCAGTAAGTAATTCAACTTCCTTTCGCTGTCAACAATACCACCTGCATTGACTAAATCACTAATTAACCATTTAAACATATTAGAAAACTCGAAGTCTTTTGATTCATCCATAAACTAAACAACTAGGTTTCTTTCCTATTATGATTTGCCTACTGTGTGCTTTCTTGTGATATAAATTAGCGAATTTAGTGCTACCATCTCTTTGGTAGTTTTGCATTCAACAATTAAATCCATATCAACTGTATGGATTAAATAATTTTGGGCACGAACTTCCTTTGCTTTCCAATCAAATTCTGCTACATTTTCAGAACAAACTTCATTTTCAATTACTCCATTATAATTTTTAAGTTCCAATAACCAATATCACGTCCATATCGGATGCTTTTAAATTTAGAAAGTATTGACGACTCAAAGAATATAATATGGACTTTGGTTAATCTTAAACTTAAAAAGTCTGAATATGATTTCCGTTTTTCATCAAATGAAAACCTTGATGCTTCTTTTTCTACTTTTATATTTTTAATTTTTATACTGCTAGCATTCCATCTTAAACTCGATATAATTTTAATAGTGATATATGAAAAATAGAAAGGCATTAATCATTATGGGCACTGTTCAAAGGCAGGCAATCCTGTATTAATCAAAATACACTTAGCAGTATTTGACAAGAAAATCAACCTAAACAGGAGCATTTCATCATTATTAATTGTATACCGCTATTTCCTTATCACTAATAATATGAAAGAAATCACATACTCAAATGCTTTGTTATGGTAAAACCCGCAACACAACAAAAAGGATGAACCACCTTGGCGCAGCTGGAAATTGGGGTGGAAAGTGTGATACGACAAACAAACTAGCTCAAATATAAGAATATTAGAGTACCTCAAAAACAAATATATCACAATAAAAGGTTAGTCTGGCCAATAAAAGCAACACAAAGAGATAAACAACAAAATATAATAATTCTAGCAATTTGTTTTATTTAGAAAGTTCCTTTAACTGTAAAGTTTTCAGTAACAATAATTTATAAATAACAGTGATATAAGGCAAACTCACAATATACATAACACAAAGGCCTTTGGTGTATCTGTTGTAACACAAACACTAGTAACGCACCACCTACGCAATTAGCAAAAATGTATAATTTAAACAATACTGATCTATCATCATTGATTGCAATCAGGAAACTACAAATTTAGCAAAATTAGAACTATTATAAAATCTAAAGGGTTCCCCCTAACCTGGAAAACGGGGAAAAGTCAGGGAATTAAAAAAAGGATGGAAAATGTCAGAGAAAGTCAGGATTTTTTAACAATTTTGAAGAGGTCGGGGATTTTTGTAATGAACCTGGAAAAATTATTTTATGTTTTAAGATTTATTTTTATCAATTTATATTAATTAATAATAATTTAGTCAAAGTAACACTGTTTTAATTAAGTAAAATAATTTTAAAAGTTCTGTGATATTTGAATTTTGTACATAGATTAGTATCTGTATAGAGGCTATAAATGGCATCATCATCCAACCACCAATAAAGAATCCAAATGGATTCGATATTAACTCTTATTGGAAAGGACATAACAACTTCTTTCCTGTACCACCTGAAATTCCACTGTCAAGCATGTCAGTTTCCATTGAGTTTCACTCTGGGTGTATACTGTGTTATTATTCCTTGAATTGTGGTTAAAATAAAAAGTATTTAATTAAAATTCAAACAAGTTTATGCAGTGAAATTTTTCTTAAGGAGTTTGTTATTCTGTCATGTGATTTAAAGGTATTGTTGGCAGTATTACAATTTATTTTCTTAACTATTTATTTTAGATGACTGCTAAGAAAACTGTTTAATAAGGACTGGTTGAATTCTGAGTTAAATTCTTCTTGGGTAGAAACATACAGAGCAGTGGTAGGGGATGCTTTTTCAGCTTATTGCAAATTATGCAATAAAGCTTTTTCACTAAGCAATATGGGCAAACGGGCAATTACTAGCCATGAAAAGGGAATCAAACATTTGCTACGTTCATCGACGTAGTCTAACACAGAAAAAAAACCAAAGAAAGACTGAACGGGTTCAGTCGGTGAGTAGGCGGGGTCTTGCACATACAAAAATTCAAGAAAGGCCTGAAATAAAAAATACACACTCAAAAGGGAATCAAACATTTGCTACGTTCACCGACATAGTCTAACACAGAAAGAAAAACCCAAAGAAAGACTGACCGGGCTCAGGCGGGGTTCTTGCACAAACGAAAATTAAAGAAAGGCCTAAAATAAAAAATACACACACTCATTTGTAGCCAAAGAACCATGCAAAAGAAAAACGTCTAATTAGAAAAATATGTCAGATAATAAAAAGGAATATCCTTAAGGGATTTTCCCAGTATCAACAAAAACAAAAAAAAAACATTGATCACTGTTATTTTCTTAAAGGTTCGGTTTAAACCCAAAAAAAATTACATAATAAGCACGACTTACACATATCATGAAGAACAAAACAAAAAAATCACTCCTTAAAATGGCGAGCTGTCGTTTTTAGGTCTCCACCCGATATTACTCATCAAACAAAAACAAATTTTAATTTTTCCCTCTAAAAACAACAGCTCTCAATCATCAATTTAAGCATAGCATTAATCACCTAAAATTATAGTATAAAAATCAAGAAATAATACCCTACCAATAATTACATAAAATTTCCCAAAAATCAAATTAATAAATAATATCCTATTAACAATCAATGCTATTGTGAGTATAAGGTTACGTACATAAACTTGTCCCAAGAAAGAAATTAATACCCAATATAACTAATGGTCAACCCCATCGCACGCATAAAGATCATCGTTCTACAATTATTGAGTTTGGTTAACCAATAAAACTGAAAGGTACTGGTTCAACCAGTTTAGAGAGCCCATAGAAAGAAATAGTGAACAACCACTCAGTCACGTGTCCAAGGCGCAGGGTTGGTTACACCTTCCCTAATGACAGGGTGGAGCAGATGGGCTTGAGATCCAGCAGTGTGAGTGTCCTCCCATAACGAACAGAGCAGCAATCCAACAGGTTGTTCCAGTCCACCGGATGAAGCTATAGTAATTACAAGTAAAATTAATTTATTGACGCCGAAAAATGCAGTTTCTTGGTTTTTATACTGTAAATACTTACCAAACAATGTGTGCACGAAATTTGGAAGAACGGAAACAAAGAAAACTTAAAAAGGCAACGTCGAGTAATTGTTGTCGTCTATCGAACAAAAAATGAGTAATAATGAATTTGTTTTAAATAGCAACCATTAATAATTTCAATCCTCGCATTATCAACATACCAAAAAGGAGATTAGAAAACTCGAAAACACGGTTTTATCGGATAGTTCAATACCTCATTTCAACGAGTTTTTAGATGTAAATCACATAAGAATCAATTATACGCGGTCGTACTGTATAACAAGTTAACGAATACCTAAAACAAGGTATTGACTATTTAATTTTAGCATAAACTTTACGTTTCCAAATTAATTAGTTTAAAATGAAAATTAGTAGGAAGGGTATTTATTGTAAACAGGATGTTGTCGATGTATGAAAGAGTAGAAACAGAATCGGTGTAAATGAAATAACCAAATACCGCCGAAAATGAACGTAACACATTTAAAAAAAGTTGCTGCAAAAGTACAATTCCAACAATTGCTTTAGATTTATTTAATGTTTAACATCTGATGCAATTATTAAGGAAGTACAAGATTGTACAAATTCAAAACCTCAAGGGTACTTCAATACAGAAAATGTTATGGAAGCAGAAATATTATGGGCTTTACATACTGTAGAAACGCATTCTTCTATTAATTCCATTAATTAAACCCTTCCACTTATGAAACGAATGTTTAACGATAGCATTATTGTCGATAAAATGAAACTTGGATCCAATAAATTAGCATACTATATTACTTTCTGATTGTCTCCTTATTTTAATAAAGAATTACAAAATACCCTTATCAACTGTGATTATTATGTGGCCTGTTTTGATGAATCTTTAAACAAAATAGCCCAACGTGGCCAAATGGATATTGTAATTCGATACTGGGATAAGGACAAAAATAATGTCGAATCAAGGTAATATATTTTGTACATAGTTTTCAATTAGCATTTTAGATTTTTATAATCTGTTCTGTAATTAATTATTTGTACTTTGTTGTAGATATTTGCGATCTGTGTTTATGAATACTTCAACTGCTGAAGATATTCTGGAACATTTCAAAAATGGTATAGCATCATTAAAATTGAAGAAGTTATTACAGGTGTCCATGGATGGATAAACTGGAGGTTTTAAGATTATTAAGTGAACAAGAGGATATCAATATTCTTGAAATAGGCTCTTGTGGTTTACATGTATTACATGGTGCCTTTCAAACTGGAAACAAAGCTGCTAGATGGTTAATCAGTGACATCTCACGAGGAATTTATTGACTTTTTAAAGATTCACCTGCTAGAAGATCTTATAAAAAATTAACGGACAATCTATTTTCTCTTTGAAGTTTTACAGTACCAGATGGATTGAAAGTACTGCTGCTGCAAATAGAGCACTAAATATTATTGACAGCATACAATTTATATGTTCTTGATGAAAATACCAAACTTCCAAATATATCTACAATTAAAACTGTTAAATTGGCCTGTAAAGATATGTTGTTAAAATGTAAATTAGGGTTTTTTGTCACAATCGCATCATCAATGGAATTTTTTTTAAAACGCTTTCAGACTGCAACTCCTATGGCTCCATTTTTATATGAAGAACTGGTTATGATCATTAGATCCCTTCTAGCAAGATTTATAAAAGGAAAAGTTTTAAAGAATCAATATCTAGTTTATTAAAGTTAGATTTTAAATGGGCAGATATTTATTTAGAATTTACTATAATAGATGTGGGTTTCTCAGCTAGGAGGTATTTGAATTATTTATTTATTTATTTATATAGTGCATCTACAGCACAAAACTCCTAATTGGCACAAAATACAATAAAAATATAACCGTAAATAGACAAAAGAACAGAAAACTAAACAAAAATCCATCTAAATTGATGTAAAAAAAAATCACCAGGAAATTTCATTTCTAAAACTAGTTATAGTGATACCTAAAATATCCCTGCTATTGCTCTTATTAAATGCTCTTATTATTTGCTCGATAAAGGCAGATCGTCCATAATTAGTTCTGTGAGAACGTTCTTAAAAAAAATTACTGTAGCGTGTAGCCTTATTGTTAACACGGATAAAAACCATATCCAATAAAGGTGAGCAATTGATTAGACCATTTACCAATTTATGTAAAGCTACAGAAAAACAGAAACTCTTATTCTTTAAAGACTTTTGAACGTTGTGCTATAAAATACAGTTTAACAAAGTCTATTTCATGTTTGGACCCTCGACTGGTTATTAAAGATGAATTTAGTGCATGAAACCGAATGAAAGATTTGTTGCAGATTTTTTATAACAAAGATCTTATTGATGATTATGAGGCAGATAATTGTATGGTACAATATAACAAAATAACTGCAGAGGCAATATTAATTGAACACTAAAAATTACACATCCAATAAAAGGTTCGACAGCTTCTATCATAAATTATTATGTAATTAGTGACGAATATAAAGACTTACTAAATTGTGAAGATAGTTTTAATTCTTACACATGGAAATGCATCTGTAGAGAGTGGATTTTCTATAAATAAACACATGTTAGTAGAAAATTTACATGAATTATCTTTGATTTCAAGGCGTCAAGTTTGGGATACTGTCGTAAGCGCAGGAGGAGCAACTAATATTGAAATATCAAAAAGGATGAAAACATGCCGTAAAGGTGCACACATGAAATTTACTAGTGCTCTAGAAGCAAAGCGAAAAATTGAAAATGTGGAGGTAGTAAAGAGAGAACAACAGAAACGTGCAATTGCTGAAATTGCTTCTTTAGAAAGAAAAAAAAATTAAAATTAGTGAAATTGCTAAATATGATAATGATAATATTGAGCGTCATTTATCTAAATTAGGAAAACAACTGTAGTAAACATAAACATTATTGATAATAAATTTACAAAATTTCTTTAATTTTTTTAATTAGTTTTTATATCGTGTAAAATACATGTATCAGTGAATTGATAATCTGGTTCTTTCCGTAATAATAGTGCCATATATTAAAGAAGCCGTACCTAGAAATCAATGTATTTAAGGCATGGAAATCCTGGAAAAGTCGGGGAATTTTAGTGTTGTTTCAAAGGGGGAACCCTGAATTGTTATGAGTAAAGTGATGTTAAAATTTTTCTAAAAAGAAAGGATACTTTCATTCTGAAAAAAACATCGAAACATGTTACACATTACAGTTACCATAGGACTTACTATATACGAAATAAATTATTTAAAAAGCTAATTTTTAACAAATATTGGTTAATTCTTGTGTTAATTAATATACTGTTATTGCATACCTTAAAAACATTGTCATGAATACATACTATATTTTTCATAAGCAAATTTTATACAAAATAGAATCTATAAGCCTTGAGAATATGTTCTAGCTCAGTAACGGAGTTGCTACAAGAATTCAGGACGTGGTTTTTGATTCATTTTATGACATTGCCTTTAAGCACATTTATGACAGGAATAATGGAAGCACGTTATTTCTCTACGAAATTATGGACTCATATGTAAGAGGATATACAACCCTAACTTAATCGTAAAATTTAATCATAGGATAAAAGAGCTATAACAGAATGTATTAGTGAGTCTTCACCAGCATGCAAACATTCAGAGTTACACCAGGAAAAATGTTTTATAAAAATATTAATGTAACTTGTTCTTTTGAAATTTTTCAGAAAATGTTACTAAAAATAATCACGTATTCAATTTTAAAACAAGGAAACAAAATAATGCCAATAATGATCTTTTATCAATTTTAGATAACAGCCTTCTTTCAAACTTGAATACCAAACAGGCGATAGATAGAGGACCTGTTTCATCAATGAAACATTAAATCTAAGAACACTCAATAAAATAAAAGTTTTTCAAATTTTCCAAATTATTTCAATGCAACCTATTCAAATGCAACAGTTTCAAAGAAAGTAAGCTCTATTCACAATCGCAATGCAAGAAAATGCATCATAACAATCAAAATATATGAAGGGCGTGTGATCAGCACATTCCAGCAAATTGATACATTGCCTGTTATAATTCATGCGACTGTTATAGTCTAAGGTATAACCGTTAAAGTCCCGGCGTAATTAATAAGAGCCACTACGACAGTTGGCAACACAATAAACACGTACATAGTATTGCGCAACAAGATATTACGTCAGAATTGCGTCTTAAATGGTATTACATACCAAAAATATTTATTGTAATACCCGAGACGCCATAAAGGAAAAGATAACATGTCCTCACAAAATGTGGAGCTCTTCACGACCTTACGGTTATTCTTGCGGCAGGAGTCATGTTCCTTTCCATTGATTTCGCTGTTGGGCGTGGTTCGGCCTTCGCCCTCGTTGTTGTTTTGTCTTCCCTCTTCTTTCTGTAGCGGTACGATAAAGGACCAACCAGGTAAGGAACGATAATAGGTACGATCGAGGAAACCTACATTATCTGAAAGAGAAGACAAAAAAAGACACAGATAAACCTCACTGTTAGACGTCTAGTTGTCTAATGCCGTCATGTTGGAAAACGCGCACTTCCTTCCCCACTCCACGTCTACGCATTCTCTGGCGCCGACGCAACTGTCCCAAGTTACGGAAATGCACAAGTCCTTTTTTAAAATATTGGCGCGATTTCAGTCACATATTTAAAACTAAAATCAAAAATGATACATAGCCGATTTTCGGCATGTAACAAGCCTTCTGTTTTAATGGTATGTTAAAATATAAGAATAAATAAGAACCGAAAGCTACTCATTCGCTGCACATTGTTGCAAAGCAAAGTGTTTAGCTACTAGGGAGTTTGTGGGTTTTACTTTTATATGTATGATACCCGAATATTATTAATATTGCATTTTTACTTGTGTTGTGCAGTTTTAAATTAGGAATATTTTTGTATGTTGAATACCTTTGGACATTTGTGACTTCTAATAGCCACCAGTTACTTGATCCTACCTATTACTGCATTACTGATGTACATACAAACATGATTCACTTGATTCAGAAGTTGATTACCAAATTGTTACTTAGAATCTCCTAATAAAGCAATGAAAAACTAAGTAGGGAACTAGTTTTTGGAAATGCAGCGTTTCAGATATATAGAGTGTTAAAGTAAACATTTAAAAATAGATTTTCCTCGCTATGACTAAAATTCTGAAATTATTTCAATGAAACTTTCCCCCGAATAAATACACCATGAGTGTTTATTTTTCTTTTCTGAGATCGGCACAGTTTACTTTACAATATTGCTAATTTTCATAAGATTTGCATTAAAAATAGCTGATATAGAATTTTTTTCAATAAAAGTATAGGAAAAGATAAAAATACCTATTCTGCCTATAATTTAAGTTACCATGTAAAAAAAGAGTTAAAGTAAACTGATTAAGTTTGATGTATGTTAATATGTATAGATAAAAATACATAGTTTCATCAAAATCGGAGGTGGTGGGGTGTCATGACCTGAATTATCCCTGGATAACTTGTATGAACTGACTCACAAAGTTATACAAATATTTATTTTTAACACACAAAAATTAGTATTTTAATTCTTATGCTCATAATTGTAGCTACAAATGCAACTTTCATTTAAATTAATAAGATACGTACGCTACATTCTGGTGTTGGTTCTGAATATCGTACTGCAGGAAATGGAAAATCCTCTCGATCCAAATATTCTGGTTGTCCGTTCATCCCATATCCTACAATTTCCCGTTTACCAATTATATCCATTTCATACTTCAGATATGACATATTCCGTATGGAAAAATTCCATAAATTTGAAGTTAATTTTAAAGGTCGTATTAATCTTAAAAGCATTCTGGCACTTGCTGCATGATAAAGTAAATCAGAATTAGTATTTGATAATAATAACTAACATGATATTACATTATATCCTTAAAATCTGTAATAAAGGAGACCAAACAAACATAGTTACGGTAAGGAAATAAACATAGAATAGGCTTAAGAATTACTACGACTCTCATAAGGTTTTCATTAATGCAAGAGTGAATACAAAATGATACAAACTGTAATTATAACCCTTTACGGGTTAAACTTGTACCACAGTATACTCATTTAACACGGCACTAAAAACATTTTAATCCACATCCCACGTATTTTAATTTGTTAGTCCAACTGGCATAATCAAAACCACAAACATACAGCACAACTGGGCGATTTCACCGTCAAATTCAGTTGAGGTGTCACCCAGTACCTGTTTAATAATCTTCATGATTTTGTGATTGCATATCTCTTTCAAACTCACTATCAAAAGTAACACTAAAACTATTATAATTACATCAAAACAAATTATTGAACTTTAGAATGTATATTCAAGAAAAATATAACCTATTGATCGTGTAATTATCTTAGGAATAATATGAATAATTACCATTCTTAGATTAAAACTGCAAAAATTTGTATTTTTGTTTTTAGCTAGACGATAAAATTAGCATCTCACTTGTGAATTAGGCTGCCACGTTATTATTATAAATTATTCACAGCACTTGTGGAAATCCAGATTAAAGTTATTGATTCTTTCAGCAACAAAGAAACCTTTCATAAATATATTTTACTGTAGAATATATAACTATCGACTGCAAACGTTTACATTTCAATTAAGCAATTCAAAATCTTTGACATTGCACGAAATTTTTTGAAAGATTGTATATTCCTTAGGTAACCTTACATACTAGCTTCTAGTAGTTGTTTCTTCAGAAAGAAGTAACTTTTGTTATGTATCGGCAAGAAGTGGCTTCTAATATTGACACATTTTCTTACTATTACATACATAACAAAAATCATTTTAATTGTATAAAAAGCAGTAATTCTAAATAATAATTCATTGTTTAGATTCTTCTAACTTTGCTTATTGCCTTTATGGAAGATACAATAATTAATTTTTTGATATAACCTTACAAATAACAGTCAAATTATAAAAAAAACCAAAAGTGACTACTGCACTCATAAAAACAGATCTTTAAAATATGTTTGGAGGTCTGATAATCAGACCCTATTAATTTTCTTAGTGCTCTAATAACAGCCACATTTTCAAAAAATTTTCAAAGGACTTATAAACTGTTAGTAAAACTGCTTTGAATTGTGAAAGAAAGAACTGACAAATACATATACCTACACAAAGGTTTTTTATTTACCAGACAAATAAAATCGCTGTTTTTTAAAGTATTCCTAGCCAATTTAATAACGATAAGTATAATCTATATATTACCAATATTAATACATATTTACTAAATAAGTAAAATGTTTTAGAAACCACTACAATTGTCACATATTGAATTTAATTTTGTTTTCAAGAAATCAGTACATTTTAAATGATGCCAGTATAAACAGTCATCACATCGAACACTTTGTTCTCTGCCATCAATAAAGTTTTTACACACAGGTAAATTGCACTTCCCTATTTCATATTATGTTAATATTGGTATCAAGAATTCGTATATCGATATCATCGATACTTTTAATATCAGAACATGTAAATTCTTTTTTGTAATTATGATTGCTGCAGTTAATTAAAATCTATTTTAAAATAATTTTGATTTTTCATAAATAGGTTTTTGATAAAAAAAGTATTTTTTCCCTTGGATTTTCTTTGCAAACCAAAGACGGCAAGATCTCTACCTTTGAGGCATCCTTTAGGTTTAGCAGAATAAACAATATTGTTTAAATCTACTTTGTGGGATACATCTTGAACAATTTCTACAGACTCTATGTATGGCACTAAATCAATATTATAGGTTACTGATTTGTTATCTAACTGTCAAAGTTAACTCATCATTAGGTCTTCAATCCTGGAACTGGTTAGACGCATACTCTCATTGTTTACTATTCTGAACTAACCTACACATTTCCCTGAAATTTGCACATTCTGCATCTATCACTAACTGATCTAGGTCTACCTCTACCTCCTTTTTCCTATCTCTACTTGTAATATATCCCATACTATTCCCCAAAATGCTTTAGAATGCATTCTGCCCTTCTATTTCTCCTTTTTTTCCACAGATATCTGTATTCCTCTACTATTTCTATAACCTATTTGTTATTAACTTTATCTGTTCATGCTATCGTCCTCATACATCTGAAGTACAACATTCTAAAAGGCTGCTACCGTTTTTTTTGTCTGCTTTTCCTACTGTCCGTATTTCATAGGCATACTGTGCTGTGCTCCACACGTATGCTTTCAACAATTTTCTTCTTGTTTCTATGTTTGTTTTCTTTCATCATAGGCGCTGTTCTTTCTTGTTAGATGCAGTTTGGTCCCCTTCTATTGTTTTACAATTATATTCCCTATTTCTCCTACATTCTGTGGTTATGAAGGGGTGGGGGGGGGGGGGTAAGCAGCCTGTGGCTGCCAAGTTCTCCCAGCACTTGAACATTTGTCAATTTAATATTTTTGCCAATATATTTTTTTGCACAGTCAACATTAGTTGCAGATATTTCACATCCAACACTTGTAGTTTTTTATAATATACATAAGATTTAACTGCGTTTATTTTTTCGTCATTAGGTTTTCCGTCTCAAAACTGGTTGGACACGTACTTCCACTTATTTATGTTCTGAGCTAGCCTACACAGGTCCCTGAAATTCCCACACAGTCTATGTACAGCTAGGTTCCCTTTCTATTGTTTTCTAATTATATGCCCCATTTCATTGAGATTCAGTGGTATGTGAAGGTGGGCGTCGCCATGGATCAATGTAGTAAGCGTAAGACTACAGATCCCAAGGTCCCGGGTTCAAATCCCAACCCGGCCGACTGCTTGAAAAATGGCAGGTGAGCGTTTTTCACAAAAATTACGCCCTCGTTCGGATGAGAGGTTAAATGGAGGTCCCGTGTGTGAGTGTTGTCACGCACGTTAAAGATCCCTACCTTACCTGGAACGGCAAGGGTTCGGCAAAATTCTAAATTTCCAGGCAACAAAAAACTCGCCTTCTGGCCAATGTAGTACCTTCGGGTGGAGCATTGGAAATGTAAATGAACGGTATGTGAAGGTGCCACCCTAGTTTGGATGAGAAGTAAAATGGAGGTCCCGTGTGTGTGTTCTCACGCACGTTAAGATCCCTACCTTGCTTGGAACAGTAAGGGTTCGGCAAAACTCCAAATTTTCCAGGTAAATAGAACTCGCTTCCTAGCCAATGTAGTACCTATGGGTGGAGCATTGGAAAATCACATGTAAGGTATGTGAAGGGGATTAAACAGCCTGTGGCTGACAAGATTCCCCAACACTTAGACATTTGCTGAATTAATAGTTTTCCAGTAAATTCTTTGACATAATTAACATTATTCGAGAATATTGCACAATCAATACCTATAGTTGCTTATACTAACCATAATGTTTAAGTACAGTTATTTTTTTCGTCATCAGTTTATCCCTCTTGGGACTGGTTGGATGCGTACCTTTATTGATTTCTATTCTGAGCTAGCCTACACAATTTCCTGAAATTTACACAACGTACATATTTCACTATCTGTGTGCAATAGTCTAACCTAGGTCTACCTCTACTTCTCTTTTTTCCTATATCTGCTTCTAATATATTCCGCACTTTTCCCTCATGCCGTAGTATGTGGCCAGCATTCTATCTCTCCTCTTTTTTACCGTTTTCCACATATGTCTTTCCTCCCCTATCATTTTTAGTACCTCTTTGTTCTTAACTTTGAATGTCCACAATATCTTTATCAAACGTCTGTAGCACCACACTTCAAAGGCTTCTACCTTTTTCTTGTCCGCTTTTCCTCCTGTCCTGGCTTCACAGCCGTAGTGCTGTGCTCCACACCTATGTTTTAAGCAATCTTTTCCTTGTTTCCATGTTTGTCGTCTTTGAACACAGTAATTGCTTTTTCTTGTTAAATGTAGCAGGACCTTGTGCTAATCTTTGTGTTATATCTTTTGTGCTTTTTCCATCTTGCGTTATTTGGCTTCCTGGGTAGCAGAAATCTTTAACCTCTGGTAAGTCCTTGTTACCTATTTGTATTCTTGTTGATTTATTTTCCACTCTTTTGCATACTAGTACTTTAGTTTTATTTTTGTTAATTTTCATACCATATCTCTCTGTTAGAATCATTTCCATTTCATTAAGAGCAGCTTCTAACTCTTCCTTACTAGATGCTAACGCCGTTATATCATCTGCAAATCTAAGCATATCAATTTTTTGTCCCTGCATAATAATTTCAAATGTCCTCCTGCATTTGACAGTATTCATTGCCTCTTCAATGTACAAGTTAAAAATTATTAGGGATAGGGCACATCTCCGTCTCACCCCTTTCCTAGTATTTACTTCTCTAAGTTCCTGCTCTAATTCTATTACCAATGTTTGCTTTTTGTATAAGCTATGTACTATTCGTCTATCCCTATAACTCATTTCAATCTTTTTGAGAATTTCAAACATTTTTTTCCATTTTACATTGTCGAATGCTTTTTCCAGATCTACAAACCCTATATACACGCTTTCCCCTTTTTCTATTGTTTTCTCCATTATCACTCTCAGAGCCAAAATAGTGTCCCGTGTTACCCTGCTTCGCCTAAACCCAAATTGATCTTCTCCTAGTATTTCTTCAATTCGTTTTTCCATTCGTCTTTGTACAATTCTAGTTAATATTTTTGACATGTGTGCTGTCAAATTTATTGTTCGAAAATTTTCACACCTATCGGCACCTTTCATTTTTGGTATAGTTACTATGATGTTACGTTTGAAATCTTTGGGTATCTCGTCTGTCTCTGGAAGAGACGTTCTGTTACTGCTTGTCCAGCGTCTTTTAGAGTTTCTGTTTGCACCTTATTTGTACCCGGCGCCTTACCATTTTTCAGACCCTTTAATGCTAATTCAAACTCATCTGTAAGTATAGGATATCCCAGGTCATCATTTTCAATGTCTGATTCCTGTTCTAATGCTGCTAGTTCCTCTCTTGCATATAAATTCCCTATATATATTTGCCGTCTACTCACATTCTCTACATTTTCTACAATGACATTTCCTCCCGTGTACTTTATATTTTTGCTGTACAGTTTTATATCTCTAAAATTGATTCTAATTAGTTTGTATGCTTCATCTGTCTTTCCTATTTCCATCTTATTTTGTACCTCTTTGCACTTTTCATCAATCCATTGTTCTTTAGCTTTCCTGTATTTGCGAATAATTTCCCATTTTATGGCTTTGTATTTCTATTTTTTTAGGTTTCGTCTGATTTATTTTTGCATTTTCGTCTTTCTTCTATTAAATTCCGGATATCCTTTGTTATCCATGGTTTCTTATTTTCTTTTTGTCTATACACCAGAATACCTCTGGCCGCCATGTCTAACTGGATTTAATGTTATTCTATTCGGTTTCTACTCCCTTAGTATCAGATATTTTCTCGTTATCTTTGAGCAATTCATTTGACTTTTTTTCGAATCTTTTGTGGATATCTTTATCTTTTAGTTTCTCAAAGTTAAAGTACATTTTTCCGTTTCCTAACAACACTTTATTGAGATCTGCTTCGTTTTGTTTATTGTTGCTCGATTCGATACGTTTTTGTTATTTTATGGCTTGACGGTGGGTATTTTTTAAAGAATATTAGTTTTCGTGATTTTTATGCATGGCAGCTAAATATATTAAAAAGTGTTGCGTTCCAGAGTACACCGATGTTGTTAGTAGACGGCAATATATTTCCTATCAATAAAAATGAACTTTTTAAATTGAGGTTACAACGTATAGGTAGCAATAAACTTAATGCACTTAGTGCAAGACAAGTGTATTTTTCCTATAATGTATGTGAAAGACAATTTGATGTAAATTGTATTGTGCCTGGTACTAAGAGAGGACTAGTAGTTACTGCTTTGCCAACTCTATTTTTACCTGGTAAGTTTAAATTATGGATAATCAATTTGCATTACTTCAATGTTAAAGTAAAGTTGGTTATTATAACTCTCAAAAAATATTTCGATTAATGAAGTGTAAAATTGTAATACGAGTTTTGTTTTAGATAAACTATGTGATTATCAGCGCTCTTCCCCTGAGCACAACCAAGATGTAACATCTATCGAAACTTCTTGCAATGATACGAACGTATTTATCTAATCATTCTGACTTTGAAATTGCAAATAACATAACACATACTGAGGTAGCAAAAATCTACGTTGAAATATTCAAAAAGCTATGTAGGTTGATTTTAATAAGATGAATTTTGTTTTAGATGAGGTTGTTGATTATCAGCATTCTACACCTGGTCATTGTCAAAGTGTATCATCTGTCAAGGCTTCGGGTGATGGTAGGAAAGTAATTTTTTAGGTGCTTGTAACATTAAATTTAATTTCAAATAACCTAAGTGATAGAAAAGTAACAAAAACATGCAACAAAATATTTCAGAAACTGTTGAGATTCTATTAATACAAGTTTTTTATAGATGAGGTTTTTGATTATCCACCTTTTACGCCCGATCATGGTCATAATGTATCATTTGCCAAAACTTCAAGCAATGGTAAGAAAGTATTTTATTGTTTTAATTTTATTTTGAATTTAATTTCAAATAACAGAACATATTGTTGAGGTAGCCAAAATTTTTGATCAAATATTCAGAAAACTAGTTTTATTTCCTTGCATAACTTTTACAACTTTTTGTGATTGTGATTCCTAATAATAAAAGAATAGTATAATATAATTTTCATTTATTTACAATTTAACTATTAAATAAAATTATTAATTTTTGCACGAGTATCATATATTCTTGTGTTAAAAAACGTAAAAATTCTCCAATCTTAAAAAAAAGTGGGTGTTACAAGACAACAGCAGTTAACTCCAAAGTGTAAGCACTTATACAAAAATGTAATTCAAAATTGTTCAGCCATGAGCAACATGCAAAGAAAAATAATGTCGTATCAAAAGAGGTTGGCAATTGCTGAAAAATTTTCTATTTCAGAGTCCTTTGCAAATTTGATGAAATCTGTTAACACTTCAACATTCAATTTTATTGTATGCCAAGTGAAAAATCTATTAAAAACATCTAAAGCTCGTAGATTTACTGTTGAAGACAAACTTCTTGTCTTTCTTTAATGAAAGCTTGTGGTCGAGGGTATAGACTACTTTCAAAAATGCTTGCATTACCTAGTAAAGTAATATTAACGAAATTATTGAATAATATTCCATTTCGAACTGGAATTGACACTAATATTTTTGATGTTTTAAAACAATCTGTCGAAAATTTGAAACCACATGAAAAGTATTGTGCTGGGTTTTTTGATGAAATGGTATTAGGGACCAATGTTCAGTATAACAAAAAGGACGATCTCATAGAAGGAATATATGATGACAGTCTACAGAGAAAACCTATGCTAGCAGATCATGCTAATGTTTTCTTTGTGAAAGAAATATTTAAAAGATGGAAGCAACCAATTGCATATTCATTCTCAAAGGGATCCCTAGAAGGTTACTGTGTTAAAAAATTATTAGTAAAAATGATACAAGAATGTCGAAGGGCTGGTGTTTCGTATTAATGAAAACTCAAACTATATAGTGGAATAAAATTGTGCAGTGCGCTTGCGCTCTTATAGCGAAACGCGTACGAAAGTGGTTTTGTTAAGTTTATCGCGGTCTCTTCATTCGACCTAGTATCGGAACAGTTGTGTCGGGAAAACCTATACAGACAATAAAGTATAGTGCTTGTAACAGTGCATTCAACTGACTTCCCCGGGGGCATTGCAGCAACATCGAAGAGGACCCCATACCAAGGACAATATTGGTGAGTCACTTTATGCATTTTGTTTGTCTTTACATGCATACAATTTTCGTATTTAAAGCTCGCGTTTGTTATACTTTCGCAATACAGTCCACTAAAATTAATAAGACGCGCCAGCACATTATTCAAGTTAATTAATTACAGCTGCGCTTAATGTAATCTGCTCTGTATGCGATCAGCGAACAAATTATGTCCCTGCCATAAATTCTTTTCTGACAGATACTAAAGAGATGTGCATGAAAGAAAATACAACTAACTGTTATCATGGTTATTTAGTTGATGGCCAGGAAGTTGTTCATGTTTATGACATTCCTCATTTATTCAAAGGAATACAGAACAATTTGTTATCCAAGGATTTACATTTCGTACAAAATGGAGAACAGAAGGTTGCTAAATAGGAGCACATTGTACAGTTTTATTATCTGCATATAGAACAAGACAATAGAATTTGCCCCAGTTTGTCAGCTGCACATGTATTAACTGGAAAAATGAATAAAATAAAGGTGTCCCTTTGCACTCAAGTTTTCAGTCATAAAGTTGGCACCTTAATAGATTGTATTGCCAAGTGGAGTGAGTATATTTAAATTTACAGTATTAAGTATAAAGCTATTGCATGTATCCTGCCCAAAGTTAAGTTAAGTACTTATTATTACCAGAATGTATTTGTTGCACAAATTATTATGTTTTAAACAATGCCTCAGAATTTCATTCTATTGCAATAAAAGAATGTACCAATGTGTATGTGTACCATAGTATCATATGATAGTAGTTCATAACATTTGTTTTATGGCATTTTGATCAGTTGATCATAAATTTTTTGCAGTAAATAAAGCTAGAAGGATCTGAAAAGTGATAACTAAGAAAATTTGTGAGAAACAATATTGAATATTTGTGTAAAATAAGTTCTGCGCTAATCCCTGCCCAGAGACATTTACCACATAAACTTACCAAGTTATCCAGAAACTTTGCTACAGCGAACTATGTGGAACTTGATGAAGCATCACAACTGTTAAACAGAATTACACATACATATTATACTGTTTAGTACATTAACAATTTTGCGTTATTGATATATCTGCCAAACAGTCCTAGCAGAACGAGTTCACAATAGAGAATGTGAATGAATTCCGAACCATAATCAGCTGGTGCGGCGATTAACCAAGTATGTTCATGCAGCATAGCATTGAACATGGGAAAAAGCGCCAAACCACATTTGTTTTAAAAGACATTACATGTTACTACAATATATTGCTGCTACCCAACCCTGTGTGATAGGTATCCATGTGTATATATAAAAAAACACATCAATATTCAGAGCTAGCTACTGAAATGTTCATTATTTATTGATTGTGGAAGTTCGGATTTTGGACGCTGGATTCCAAGCCAAGTTGGTACAGAAGTAGGGGGATATCAAGAGTTTCGAGCACAAAATTTATCAACAACCGTGTTAAGCACTATCAACCCTGGTGAGGATAAGTTACCTCGGCGGTATTGTAGAGATTGGAGCAACAGTGGGTATTGCATACCCGAAACAGGTATTGAGTGAATCTTTGAATAAATGGTTCGAGAGAACGGACGTGTATATGCATGCATACACGTGTGGTTGTAAGTATGAACTTTATATAGTTATACATATGCTTTTACATGAATATGTTAAGTTGCTAGATTAAGGTTGGAATTTTTGGACATTATTATTAACGTTACCGCTTATTATTATGAATTGTGTGTAGAATATCAAGAGTTATTGGCTATGTTTAATTAGGGGCCAATTCATTTAACTGTAGAATTTGCAGTGCTTAGTACAATATATAACAACCCGGCGTAAAGTAACTTTTAGTTAAGTAAGAGATATTTCTTTTATTTCATTCAAGTATGTCGATATAGGAAATGTAAATAGTTATATCGCCCTATTAAAGGTTATTAAATTCATTACTTGATACGAATGTTGATATATATATATATATATATATATATATATATATATATATATATATATATTGCTGTGATCCTCACCATTATCTTCAGGAACTGGCCCTTTCAAGAAAAAAACATTCGAGCCCCACAGATTGGGCGTCAAGAATGCTGTGAAACCTACAAAAAGCTATTAACTTAACTGGTCCGTTGACTTTTTTCTGTTAATCGCCTCTTTACTCTTTTCCGCCTCGGCTGCTCACCTAGTTAAAACTTTCATCCTCATTCAAGAAAAAAACAAATACATTCCTACTACAAACATCAACGTTAACTCTATTTACATCAATATTCATAATACATTAAAATTTCAAAATTAAATTTCAGCATAAATTTCAGTATCATAAAATTTCAAGATTAAATTTGTTATCATTTTAATTTGCATCCAGAATTAAAGTCCTTGTAGGATGCCTACTAATTAATATAACAATATATGCAGACCTGAGTCTGAGTACAAAGGGAGCATCTACCCCCCTTTACGTTAATTAACCAGGTTCGTCTAATTGAGCTCAAAGACATACCCAAATTTTCATCATAATCAAGAACATAAATACTAAATACTCCTTTCTACTTAAACAAGAAAATTTCACCTTAAAATTAAAATTTTGTTGTTAGTACAAATTCACTACTGTCCATTTTAAGTAAATAAATTATAAAGTTATTCAACACACACCAAAACATCAAAAATCGAACAACAAAGCATAAGTTACCTGAAGGTTAATGCACTCGTGGCTCCAATGTACATCGTCCTCTGTTAATCACACCATTCCAACTGGGTTATGTTTAGGTCCTCGGATTACTGGTCGCCTTTAAAATTTTCTACACCACCATTCATCTAAAGTTGTTTCAGTGCTTTTCCGGAACTCATCTGTGTATATCTGTATATTGTTTTGTGGATCCAGTCACGTTTACGAATCATTTAATTATTAACACCCCCGAAAATAGCAAAGAAATTCGTACTTCTTTCACGCTATACGCCAAAACTGCCTACTTTTGTGTATTCATTTGTCGTTGCAAATTTGACTAATTGGTACAGTACTCGCAATTATAACTAGACTTTATTACCTTGCATCTTCTTTTCTAAGTGCACTAAATTACTTTCATTTTAGCACGTAAAGAACAAACTGTTTTAAAGTATTAAATAATCACCAAAATATACGAGCAAACTGTTTAAATTATTGAATCAAAATCGAAAATCTAAGAGAGCGAAACTCATATTAACCTGGGTATATATAATCGCTAGCCTATACGTCGCTTTTGTCCCCAAAACGGACAGTTTCTAGAATTTCGCATACTATGTTCCCATCTCGACCGCCCGGCACGCGGTTCTTATTAAATTTGCACTCGCACCAGTTAAATCTCAGAAATTTCCACACGGCTCGCAGCGTCTGAGAATAACTAATTAATTTTTATATAGAAATGTTATTTTTACCTCTCATGTTTGCCTCTTATTTTCAACCAATCGCAACCCAGTGACGATGCTCAAATCACGCCTTTTACTATATGTGTCTCTGTCTTGCGCATATTATCCGTCTCTATCTACCCTGTTCTGAGTGGTACAAATCGATATTCTTTAGTATCGGTTATTTTCAATCCACGTGGACTGTGAAATAACCCACCTTATTAGCATTTCCCGTAAATATTAAGCGACGGTTTCTCCAACATTCTCTGTAACCATTTGTTATCTGCAAAATTTACGCAGAACGAGACCTTTAAAAATACGCAGGTGTTCAATCGTCCTACTTCTAAATAACACTTCTACGATTTGAATATTATTGGGTTTTTACAACCTTTATACATATTATATGTTACTAATGGTTCAATTAACTCCAATTAAAATAATACCCTTTAATTTTTAGTGAATCCTAATCAAATATTCAATTATTATCTGTACATTTTGTTTAATACTCGTTACCCAAACTTGAATCAATTAATATAAATTTTGCACGTAATTTCCATTTGTTTCTTTACTCGGAATAATTAAATTACACGTTGAGCATTTTAATACTGCTTCTTTTTATAGCAAGCGTCTTGTAAATAATTTAAATCTCTTATTTTTAATGAAACGAATGAATTTTTATTCTCCACGGTTTTTTAATAAAGCGTATTATCTAATAAAATTCCTTATACACGGTGATTAAAATTATTTGATGTAATTAATTAATTTTCTACCCTGGTCTAAATATGAGTCATATATTACTCAAATTTAGACCAGGGTAGAAAATTAATTAACGACATCAAATAATTTTAATCACCGTGTATAAGAAAGCTTTGGGTACTAATATGCTTCATTTAAAGGCATATTGGATAAATTCGTCATTTACTTCTAAACATAGGGTTTATATTGTTTAGATAATGTTAAACACCGTGTATGTCAGAGCAGTGTAAAATAGTACGCTTAATTAAAGGCCTACTGTGTAGATTTAAATCATTCAATTAGAATGTAGGGTTTGTACATAATCATAATCAACGTGTAAAAGGAAGTAATGTAAAATTTCATTAGATAATACGCATTAAAACCATGCAGCATAAAAATTTATTCGTTTCGTTAAAAATAAGGGATTTAAATTATTCACTAGACGCTTTCTATAAAAAGAAACAGAGTTAAAAGGTTCAATTTGTATTTAATTTAATCGTTCCAAGTACTAAAGCTATCGAGAAATTATAAAAGACGTGGGGAAGGCACGCAAAAGACTTCAGCGTATTAGAACTCAGAACACCTGCAGAAATAACGATGTATATGATAGTTGATAAGCTTTAAGCTATATGAGTGCAAGTAAGAAAGCGAGTTTGTGGTATAGAGACAAGCGAGATGGAATGCATTAGCAGTTAAATGAGGGGAAGAATGTAAAACAAGAGCACAGGTTTTAGATAGAACGAACAGACTAGATTGGCGATTAAGGTTGAAATAAGATGCAAACATGAGAGGGGAAGCATATCAGTTGGTGTGTAAAATTAATTAGTTGTTCTCGGACGTGTTGCGAGGCGTGTGTAAATTTCTTACATGTCAACTCGGGCGAGTGCAAATTTCAGTAGAATCATTGTGCCGAGACATCGGAAGGGAAAATAGAATGCGAATTTCTTAAAATCGTCCGTCGCGGGACAAATTCGACTTGCAAGCAAGCCATTATTTAAACCCGTGCTGATAGGAGTTTCGCTCTCTTTTATTTTTGATTTTATTCAATACTTCAAACAGTTTTGCTCTTTATTTTTGATTTTATTCGATATTTCAAGCAGAATAGATGGTGATTAGGTGCTACGATAAAAGTTATTATGCATTGGTGCACTTAGAGAAGATAAATAAAGGTAATAAAGTCTAGTTATATTTGCGGGTATTACTGTACCAATTATCCAAATAAGTAACGATAAATAAATGAATAGAAGTATGCAGTTTTGGTATAAGCGTGAAAGAATTATGAATTTCATTGCTATTTTGAGGGAGTGTTATTAATCAAATGTTATTCGTAAACGTGATTGGATCCACAAAACAAGATTTCGATATACATAGATGAGTTCCTGAGAAGCCCTGAAACCTTTTAGACGAATGGTGGTGTAGAAAAATTTGAAAGGCGGCCAGAAATCCGAAGACGTAAACATAAACCAGCTGGAATGGGGGAATTAGCAAGGACGATGTACATTGGAGCCACGAGTGCATTAACCTTCAGGTAAATTATGCATTTTGTTCGATCTTAGATGTTTTGGTGTGTGTTGGATATCTTTATAATTTGTTTGATAAAAATGAACAATAGTAAATTTGTATAAACAACAAATTTTTAATTTTAAGGTAAAATTTTCTTGTATAAGTAGAAAGGAGTATTTATCAGGTTTATGTTTTGATTATGATGAAAATGTGGGTCTGTCTTTGAGCTCAATTAGACTAACCTGTTGAATTAACGTAAAGGGGTGGGAGATGCTCCCTTTTATTCAGACGCAGGTCTGCAAATATTGTTAACTTAATTAGTATGCATCCTACAAGGACTCTAATTCCGGATGCAAATTAAAATGATGACAAATTTGAACTTAAAATTTTATGATGCTGAAATTTATGCTGAAATTTAATTTTGAAATTTTAATGTATTGTGAATATTGATGTAAATAGAGTTAACGTTGATGTTTGTGGTAGGAATGAGGATGAAAGTTTTATCTAGGTGAGCAGCCGAGGCGGAAGGAGTCAAGTAATCGATTATCAGAGGATAGGACAGAAGAAAGTCAACGGACAAGAGAATCACAGCAATTCTTAACGCCCAATCTGTGGGGTTCGAATGTTTTTTTAGAAAGGACCAGTTCCTTTGACTAAAAAGGAGAATCACAGCAATTCTTGGCACCAGAACGTGGGCAATTCAAAATAGAGCGAGAATGACAACAATATATATATATATATATATATATATATATATATATATTACAATTACAAGGGGTTTGTTGAATTACATTTAGGTACGGATACTTTGTAGGTTAACTCACCAGTATCGGTTTCAGAATTCTAGGCCTAACCACCCTGGGGCATGTCCATGTACTCTCCGCTGTAGAGTAGCCGAGGCGTTTGAGGAAAGTAGAGTGAAGACTATTGGATCAGAAATAGTTGACAATTCTATGGAATAGGTAAGTGGACCCTTGTATTGCAATTTTGAACCATAAAAAGTGATATAGAGTGGGCATTCGATTATATATGTATGAGGTAACTCGTTCCTTGTTTCTTTGATTGCTACTTAGGTCAGGGAAGGAGGGCGAAGTGTTACAATGTGAGATGGCACCTTTAATTTTAATATTAGATAGGCTCTATGACAGTTGCAATTCTCATTGTAAAATAGCACCAGCCAGCAAACCTCTCAAAGGAGTCTTGACTGTCTCATCAGGTCATGAGGTGTTTTGGAGGGAACAGTTGGAGTTGTTACAGAGCATGAAGTATTATAATAAGAAGAAGGAGAAACTGGTTATTGTTCCATCTCTAAGAAACCTAATTTTTATTAATAATAGCTTCATATACATTAAGAAATTGCTTCTAAGTAAAAATCCAAGTTTATATTTGTGTCTCTGGGAAATTAATCCAGATCCTCTAGAAAAATTTTTTTTCTTAAAAAAACATTTAAATCTTTAATTGTAAATAACTTTTTTTCAATTCATTTTCCTAATGCTAACTGCGAAGAGGATCAAACAAACAGAAGGAGCATTGTGCATGTTGCGTTGTTTTCTAACAGGAGAAATTGTACCGGTCACAGGATATTTGGATAGGGAAGATAAAAATGAAAAATATGCCATTTTAAATCTTCCGATTAGAAAAACTAGGATTAGTAGATGTACAATTAATTATATGGCTGGTTTCTTTTGCAAAAAACTTAAAAAACATACTGTCTGTAAGTTTTGCTTAGATAATATTATTTATGTATCTGAAACAGGAGACTATGCAGATTTTGTGGAAGCCAGACTACCCTAATTATTCTCTTAATACACCTGGCACATTGTTGTATTATGTAACCAGTAGAGCACTTAGTATACTATATTACATTATAGCAAGGTATTGTCATCTACCCAATATTTCAAATCACTTGAAACGTTATTTAATGGAAAATATTGATATAAAACGTTTGGCATGTAACGAGCATCCCAATTGTGCACATGAAATAGCTAAAGTTTTTGTTAAATATTGTTTATATTTCGGGTGCAAAAAAATTAAGTTGATGTAAATGGAAAAGATAAAAAATTTATTAGATTTGTTAGACAAAACCCTTTGGCAAGCATAGATCCTATAAAGTTGATGAATTTAAGAAAATATCAATTTTCCAAAAATAAAGCTAAAAAAGGATGTAAATAATGATATTAAAATGTATTGTAGTGTTATATAAATTTCTGACTATGCACAAACGTCTTTTAGACAAATACTAGATGGTCTCAAATTATGTACTGTAATTGTGATAGCTGATAGCCTTTAAATGTAAGGGTACCTTTCTAAATACATTTTTTTCAAAACTCTACAGTATAAGATACAGCCCTATAACAGTGTAAAGTAAAAACCATTCAGACACTTTTAAATAACAGGTTTGTATTTTAAGGATTAGTGTCCACTTATTTCATCTCATGCGATTAAGGGGTAGATTTTTTATTTAAAAAGATTTTAAATCTCAATTCTCCATACTGTTAACGCCTTCTATTTAATTTTAAATTTGAATTTTTACCGCTACATCGCCTAGTAGCGCCTCTGTACTAATTTTACTAACCAGACAAACACTGGATTTCATTGTTGTGTTAGCTTTCAAATAAAGTAGACGTTTTCTCTGCTCTCAATTATTATTTACTGTAACTACACATACAAGCTGCACTACAATCGAGAAGTTTACTCATCATAAAATGGTCCTTCGAGCCGGATTAGCAAAAAACAATTAATATTGGTTAATTATTAAAATTTTTCCAAGAAGTTTGAAGTATTGCACCAGCAAGGCCAACCCTTTTTACTATATCAAGCACATTAGGGTAATTATCAATGCTACAATAGCATACTTAATCATTTTAGGAGGATTATAATTTGGAGAAGAAATTTGCTAAATTATTCAATCCAAAATACAGCAAGATAATATTTTCAACATCAAGGTAAAATTCCAATACATTCACAAATTGGCGGCTACCAGGAAAGGAAAGGACAGAAGATACACAAATAATCTTAACTGTTCAACAAGGCATTGATTTAGTTCCACAAGGCAAGAAAGAGAAGGATGCTAGTTGCACTAACAAAATATCTGCATCTCACTTGATTGGGGTTAGTAATCCTGTGTTACAGTGAACCCATACCTTAGAAATTCCATCCCTTTCCTACAAACAGGTATTGACTCATACTTTTGCTTTCATAAAGATGAGTGAACTTAAGTTATTGAGAAATAAATGTGGTGGTTTTTCAGGTCAATTAACCTTATTTGCAAAATATATTCAATCATTGGATGAATCTAATTTATCAGAATCAGATCTTCAAAATTTAAATGAATGTTTAACAAAAATTGAAATTGTATATGATCAGTTTAATGATATTCAGGGTGAAATAGAAACTATTGACGAAGATTTAAATGCAAATCTCTTAGCTAGAGAAACATTTCAAAATAATTATTTCAGTGCTATTTCTAAGGCAAGAAATCTTATTTCTAAGTATTCAAAACAGAGGATCATGAGTCTAGTAGTGCAGCCTCTAGCAAGAGTCCTGTTGAAAAATCAAACAAGTTAATTAACATTAAGCTTCCCAGAGTAGAATTGCCAACTTTTGATGGGAGCTTTTCCACATATAAACAGTTTATTGATATTTTTTCAGCACTAATTCATAACAATGAAGAGTTATGTGATAGTCAAAAGCTCTGTTAATTAAAATCATGTGTCAAGGGAACGGCTTTGGATATGATTAAATCTCTAGAGATAACAAATGCAAATTATCAGATAGCTTTTCAGGCTATTGAAAAACGTTTTAATCAACCTAGGCGAATCATTGAGAATCATGTTCAAAATTTATTAGAATTAAAACCAATATCTAAAGATTCTCAAATTAGCTTAAGGCGTCTCATTGACGATGTTCAAAATAATATTCAATGTCTTCATGCTCTAAAGCAACCAGTCGATAGTTGGGATGCTCTGATTGTGCCAATCATTGTCAGCAAACTTGATGTACATACTTCTAAGGACTGGCATTGCAAGCTCAGTTCAAATGAAAATGCAAATAATACAGTGCCCACTTTAAAACAATTAATTGAATTTTTGATAAACAAACAAAACATATTAGAAGCGTTAACAGTAAAAAAGAATAATCCCGAAACACAAAAATCGGTAAAATGTGTCACAACTAAACCAAAAGGCGAAATTTCATTTAAATCCTTTTCTACTACCACAACCATTGTTTGTCCAAATTGTGCGGGCAATCATGCTATTATAAACTGCAAGGCCTTTCTTGATTTAAGCCCTGCAGAACGATGCAATGCTGTAAAACGTATGAAACTTTGTTTAAATTGTTTACGTTCGAGGCATTTTTTACCTGAATGTAAATCTTCACGATGCAAACTTTGTCAAAGAAAACACAATAGTCTTATTCACATACCAACAAAGGTGCAAACATCGAGTACGTTTGAAGTTCAAGCGGCTACCGTATCTCAGAATGCCACAATAGGCGAGTCCGAGATAATTAATAATTTTTCCTCACAGTTGTCATCAAATTGTACAGTTTTATTATCGACTGCAAGGGTTAAGGCACTTGATGCCAATAATCAAGTTGTTACCTTGAGAGTTTTTTTAGATTCAGCATCACAATCACATTTTATCACTGAAAGGGCATTCAAATTACTTAATCTAAAATCTGAAGCTATAAATGTATCAGTTTCAGGCATAAATCAAGGTGTATCTTGTATACAACAAAAAACGCAAGTAAAAATTGCATCTTGTGTAAATAATTTTTCGACATCTATACAATGTCTTGTGATTCCGCGCATAACAAGCCTATTACCTTCTACTCAAGTTAGTATTACAAATTTCAAAATAGATCCTAATATAAAGTTGTCTGATCCATTGTTTAATCAACCTGGGCCGGTGGATATGCTCATTGGAGCAGCATTGTTTTACGATTTGATGTGTGTAGACCAAATAAAGCAAACCAATTCTCCCATTTTGCAGAAAACTAAATTAGGGTGGATTGTTTCGGGGAATGTCTATGGTTACCCTGATGCAAAACAGATAGCTCTTGTATCGATGCAAGAAATGAATGATAATTTAGAAAGATTTTGGAAGGTAGACGAATTTAAATCTAATTCAGGCAGTTTAAGTTCAGAGGAAATATTTTGTGAATCATATTTTGTCCAAACGACTGTGAGAGAGTCGGATGGGAAGTTTAAGGTAAGATTGCCTTTCAAGGAAAATGTTGCCATGATAGGTGATTCTTACAGTATCTCAAAAACACGTCTGAATAAGTTAGAACGTAGGTTTCAAGGTAACTGTGCTCTTAAAGAGGAATATGTTGATTTTATGAAAGAATATTTAACATTAAACCACATGTCAATATCAAACAATGAGAACAATTGTTTTTTCTTGCTACATCATGCAGTTTTTAAAAAATCTAGCGATACCACAAAATGTCGTGTAGTTTTTGATGGAAGTTGCAACCCATCTTCAGGTTTGTCTGTAAATCAAGCATTGTTAGCAGGTCCTACTATTCAGGATGATATATTTTCATTAATAGCTAGATTTCGTACCCATAAATTTGTATTTACTGCCGATATAGAGAAAATGTATCGGCAGATATGGATCCATGAAGATGATAGAAAATTTCAAAAAATTGTGTGGCGGGAAGACCCAAGTCACGAAGTCAAAATTTATAACCTAAACACTGTAACTTATGGCACAACATGTGCACCATTTTTAGCAGTTCGTTGCTTATATGAGGTAGGCGAGCAAATTAAATTGACACACCCCGTGGAATCATCAATTATACAAAGGGATTTTTATGTAGATGATCTCATAACAGGTTCATCATCTGAAGTTTCGTTATTAAATATTAAAGAAAATTTAACAAATATTTAAAAAGATTACGGGTTTGTCCTACGCAAATTCAGGAGCAATATACAAAGAATTGGAGATTACTCTAGTGATACTATCTCTCTTTCAAATAAATTTGTCAAAACGCTTGGCATACTGTGGAATCCAAATTCTGACTTATTTACGTATTCCTTCACAATTCCAAAAAATGTCACTCACATATCAAAACGTTCTATACTTGCTCTCACAGCACAGCTATATGACCCATTAGGCATGTTAGCCCCTATAATCATTACTAGCTAAGTTTGTTATACAACAACTGTGGCAACTAAAATTAGGTTGGGACGAATCAATTCCGACAAACTTACACACCCAATGGTTAAGGTTCAAAGACGAGTTAGACTTTATTAACAAAATTACAATTCCGAGGTATATATCTATATCAAATGCTCTGTACTTTGAGCTTCATGGATTTTCAGACGCCTCAGAAAGGGGATACGGTGCATGCATTTACCTCAGATGTGTTACTCAAAATCGTGAACATTCAATCAAGCTTTTAGCAGCCAAGACGCGAGTTGCACCCATAAAAACCATAACATTACCTAGGCTAGAATTACTAGCTGCAGTATTGCTAACTGATCTAGCTCAAAGGTTCAAGAAAATTCTTAATATTAATTTTGCAAGGGAATTTTATTGGACGGATTCACAAATCGTACTTGCTTGGTTAAATTCACAACCTAATAAATGGAAGGTATTTGTGGCAAATAGGGTAACCCACATTCAAACACTATTTAATATTGAAAATTGGAATCATATAAATTCAAGCGACAATCCAGCAGACATTGCCTCACGAGGCTGTATGCCAGCGAAATTACAATCTCTTTCCTTGTGGTGGCAGGGCCCAAGCTGGCTTCAGCTCAACGAAGAGCACTGGCCAACGAAAAATTCAGAGTTGCATGAACCAATACCAGAAGTAAAGGAGAAAATTTATGCTTTTTTAAACAAAACTCTACAAAGCGAAAATACACTGTCTAAAAAATTCTCATCTTTCAATAAACTAAAACGTGTGACTGCTTGGTGTCTACGATTTAAAAACAATTGTTTAAAACCTAAACCAGGGAGAAATTTTGGTCCCCTAACATTTCCAGAATTAAATCATACATTAGTAGTTCTTACCAAAATGGCTCAAATTGAGTCATTTCCAGACGAATACAATTTATTAATCCAAGGCAAATGCTTACATTCTAAAAACTCACTATTGCAGTTAACACCCTTCATAGATCCAATAGGTATCATGAGAGTGGGTGGAAGATTGCAGTTATCAAAGTTAAACTTTTCGAAAAAGCATCCTATTGTCATTTTAGGTAAACATAACTTTACCAAACTCTTATTTGAAGAATTACATAAGCTTTGGCTCCATCCGGGACCAAATTTATTATTAAGCATAGTTCGTGAGAAATATTGGCCTATTTCAGGAAGGAATTTGGCCAGGAAAACCACAAAAAATTATGTAAAATGTTGTCGTTTTAACGGTAGTACTAATAACAATCCCATTATGGGAGAATTACCTTTTCAAAGAGTTGCTACCATGCCACCCTTTCATTCTGTTGGGACAGATTATGCAGGCCCAATAAATATAAAAATGTCATATGGTAGATGCTCCAATCCATGAAATGTTATATTTGCATTTTTATTTGTCTTAGTACGAAGGCTGTACATATTGAGCCCGTGTCCAATTTATCGACTGATGCCTTTATTGCCACTTTCAGGCGATTTGTTGCTCATCGTGGCAAGCCGATGAACATATTCAGTGACAATGGTAGAAACTTTGTAGGTGCAAATTCTACACTTAATGAATTATACAAGTTTATCAACCAAAACTCAAACACTATTTATCATAAAATAATTGCATGAAGGTGTAAATTGGCAGTTTGTACCCGCATATGCACCTAACTTTGGCGGACTCTGGGAAGCAGGTATAAAAAGTATTAAACATCATTTAAGGCATGTATTATATGAAACATCATTAAACTTTGAAGAACTGTACACAGTCTTAACACAAATTGAGTCAATACTTAATTCAAGACCGTTAACTCCACTTTCCTCTAATCCTAATGATTATGACGTACTAACCCCAGCACATTTTTTAATTGGCCGACAACTTACTGCTGTTGCAGACCCAGATGTGCTAGACATTCAAGTTAATCGGTTAAGTCGCTATCAGTATTTACAAAAAATCAATCAAGACTTCTGGCGAAGATGGTCTAGAGAATATTTGTCAGAATTGCAGCAACGTGTCAAGTGGAAGCATTCTTCTGAAAACTTGAAGATTGGGGATCTTGTGCTTATAAGAGAGGACAATGTACCACCATCCAATTGGCCATTAGGAAGAATTGTCGCCACATCACCTGGGAAGGACAATGTTGTGCGTGTAGTGCATATTAAGTGTTCTAATGGTGTGATTAAACGTTCTGTACGCAAACTTTGCATATTGCCTAAAACAGAAACAGATTAAAATTTGATAGTTTCAATATAGAAACATGTGTTTCTTTTTTTTTATGTATACTTTGTTGTACATTTGTTTATTAATTTAAGGTTTGTATGTTTAAATTGAAGGTTCAGAATCCTTCAAGGAGGCCGGTATGTTAACGCCTTCTATTTAATTTTAAATTTGAATTTTTACCGCTACATCGCCTAGTAGCGCCTCTGTACTAATTTTACTAACCAGACAAATACTGGATTTCATTGTTGTGTTAGCTTTCAAATAAAGTAGACGTTTTCTCTGCTCTCAATTATTATTTACTGTAACTACACATACAAGCTGCACTACAATCGAGAAGTTTACTCATCACATACTATTATGCAAAAAGATCGTCTTCTCGCATTTCGAAAAATTCACTGTTTTTAATTATTGCAAGTTTAAAATAAACGTGCATTTTTATATAATCGTATCAGAACCTTTTAATACATCAATTATCCTGTGGAAATGGAATAGATTGTTTTGAAGGACATTTTAAGAATTTTCGAAAGAATCAATATTTTACTATAAAGTAAGTTACCAAAGTTTTGCTTTATTGCGGTTGTTCAAAATGCCCTCGATTTTGTTGTATACACAATCTAATTCTTTTATTTAGTGCTTTCTATTACCAAAAGCTAAGATAATCTAATCGAAGTTAAAATAATCTTAGTTGTGAACACCTTTTTACTATTAAGAAACTTGGAGATCTTTTGAATTTCCCTTACCCCAGGTGAGGTTCCTATAGATCTACCTTAGATACTAACTACCCTTGCTAAGTTTATAATAAGCAAATGCAAATTAAGTAAGGTAAGATTTTCGCCTAAGGTAATTTTAAGCCATTCTTAGCTAATGTTTAAATAAAAAGCACCTTATATTTAATGTTAAATTACTCGAATACTGTAACATTTATTGAAATCTGGAAAGAGTACCTTTTTTTTGCATATAATTGTCTGGAGTATTAGGTTTTATTTTTTTCTTTAAATCATAGCAAATAAAAAAATATGATGTAATAACTCACCCATACCACTCAAATCAACTCCTTAATCGCAATCAATGAAATTGGTTATTTAAACTTTTCACATAGCATACTAAGCCCTAAAATACGAACGCGTTATTCAAATGTTTGGAAGATATAAAAAAAGGATTTTACTTTACCCCTTTTATAGAGTGTTATCTCCCTTATTCTTAAGTTTTGGAAAAAAGTGTATACTTTGTAGGGGCTATCACCTCTAGCAATTACAGTACATAATTCGGAACCAACTTATATAACTTATTGTAGTAAACAATAGCTGTTGTAAAACAACAGTGTTTGATTGCCCAACTTTTGATTTCTCGAATTTAGAAATAGCCATTTCCATATTGTGATTATATTTATTTATTACATTTGCGGTATCTAAACACGAATAATTGTTAATACTGTTCTATAAAATAGTAATAGTGTGCTAGACTAGTTTAGTTGTCGAGTTTGTAAAAAGAACCAGTGCTTTTTTTAAATTTAAATCTTTCATCTCAAAAAGGGTCATTATTAATGTGTGTGATTTAATACGCATCAGTAGAACATTTACATCATAAAATCATTTATATTTGCCACCATTTGTAAATTTAAATTTATCGATTTTATAGCGGAAATGTTTGTATAGTTCTCGGCCCAGACATGAGATGACCCCACGAACTTTTATTCAAGCTTACATTGATGATAAGTGTAATTATAGTAATTGCTCTGTGAAAAGAGTTGAAAGTAAATTCGCGTTCTAAGAATTGATCAGTGGAAAACGCTATAAATTTTGTGACAAACTAACAAATGATATGTTATATGGGTAAAAAGAAGCGAAGATGATAATGAACCAACTTCTTTGCATCTTTTTACCCAGATTTATTCGAGTCACGTGTACTCAGCAACCAATCAAAATACATATATAAAAAGAAGCGACGTCTGTATGTAAGGCTACCCCACCGTGCATCCAAGCGCCCTCTACTTTATTCTAATTTAGAATGGATTATACATATAAAATAAACTAAACCCTTAATATATACAAGCCTAAAACTTTCTTAACGGTTTGTAACTATGCTATGTCACTGTTATTTAATTTTGCATGTAGAGATGGCGGCCAAAACAATTGGAGTGTTCACAAGCCCATGAACTCTATACGAACTGAAAGGGCCACGAAATGATAAAAAAGCAAGGCTACTATAAATTTTAGGCAAACCGCAACTTGACGTATTTCCCTCTCTCTCTAACATAATATAGGAAGACGGCATAACCTATCTTTTTCTAATGACTATTTGGTTTTAATATAATGAAAAATCATAATTAAACTTTTTGAAAACAATAAAATTTATTTTTAATATTTGTAGATTTAATTGAAAGATTAAAAGGTTTGCAGCTAGGTGTTTTACTCAGGATTTTATGTAAGTCTACACACTATTATAGTCTCACTTTCAGCTAAAATGTATCAGGTAGAAAACAATTAGCGTAATTGTATTTGAATAAAATACTAATGATATCTACAATCGCCCATTTAACTGCATATATAAAACAACGACGCAAATACGTCCACATATCATTCTATCTTACTCGTTGCCCTTGAAATGGTTCGCGTACCTTTCGTATATGAACGAAGCCATTCCAGTTCGTATAGAGTTCACTGTCACAAGCAGAGCCACAGATAATCCATGGATAATCTGTGGCAGAACCCTAGTTTGTGTATAAGGGCACAGAGGTGAATAATCTGTGATAAGGGCGTTGGTGATACATAAAAGCACTAAAAATATACACTTACCACAGAGCAGCTACACTTACCTGCAACAAATCAGCTGTCAATATATGCTATTATACTTAAAAATACCGATTCTTAGAACTAAATTACTTTTGCCCGAGAATACGTCAAAATTAATTTTAGAAACAACTTCTTTACATAGCCTTCTATTTTGATATTAGGCACGTTCTTATTACATTTCTTTCAGATCAGTTTGAGATGAAGTTACTGATATATCTGTATGGTAAAAAGAACGATGTTTTGTGATGTATGAAAGTTGACTCAACTAACCGAACTATTTATTAAGTGTCTTAATTATTTACGCTCGATGTGTGTCAGTGCACAGCATGTACTTTATAATGGTAGTAGCGCGGCCAACTTTCTGCTGGCTTACAAGGTAACCCCCGTGGAAAAGGAAGTTTTAGCTTGTATTGAAAGATGTTAGGCACACCTGGAGGACTGGGAATCGTGGCGACGTCTGCGGAAGAGAGGCTAAACATGCCAACACTGAACGGTAAGGCGTCGTTACCGTTAGTAGGGAAAGCTTCAACGGCACGGTTACGATCTAGGCTGGTAACCTGGTTCAACCAAATTAACACTACTAACAAGACTTTTGCAAAAGCTTCAGATCGTCAAAGTCATGGTGGGTGACTGAGACGGAAAATATTTGGCCCATCAGATAACGACCGTATGAATCAGGAATGGAGATTTGGTACTTGGAATGTCAGGGGAGTGTACGATAAAGAGTATGAAATTGTGAATGAAATGAAATTAAGACGCATGGATGTCTGTGTTTGAGTGAAACAAAGCGGGAGGGAAAGATGTTATGAATTAGATGAGACTATGTTGGGTTTGTAGTCTGGAGTAGAGAACAATGAGTTCAGAGCGAAAGGTGTTGGTTTAATTTTAAATGGTCAGGCAAAGGCATGCATGAAACTGGTTTTTTCCCGCATTTTGTCGGTTAGAATGAAAGTGGCCTTTACAAAGATTTTTGTAATAGCATGTTATGCTCCAGTGAATGACGATAGGGAGTGTAAGCAGTTTTGGCAGGAATTGGAAATTTTATTAGACAAACGCGAAAGGAATGACGACGTGGTTCTATTAGGTGATATGAATAGTTGGGTAGGAGTACATAGAGAAAATGCTGAGCATGTAGTAGGTCCGTTTGATGATCCAAGAACGAATGAAAGTGAAGAAATGTTATTGAGTATATGTATGGAAAGAGAACTATTTGTATGCAACACATGGTACAAACATAAGAGCACACACAAGTACACATGGCAAACAAAGAGCAAATTTGAGAAGTATAATTGATTTGGTTGTGTTTGATGATAGTTTAAGAGAACTGGTATAGGACACGAGAGTAATGAGAAGATCTGAGTGTGGGATCGATCATTTTCTAGTTTTGTCCAGAATTGATTCTAGTAGAAAGTGGGTGTGGAGAAGAAAGCAGAATGTGTGACATTGATAGTGAAAGTAGAACGCTTGTTAGAAGAGTCGACTCAAAGAGAGTATGCTACTATGTTAGAGAGAGAGTCGTATGAATGCAAACAGGAATGGGATAACGCTCTGAAGTTTGATGATGTGGAGAAAGCATGGAAGTGTTTGAAGAACAGTGTGATGAAATGTGCTTTGGAAGTATGTCAAACGACAATAATTGGTACATGTAATAAAAATGCATGGCGGAACGATGAGGTCTAAAATGTTGTCAAGGAGAAGAAATTGGCATATAAGAGAATGATTGCAGAAAAAGTTGTTGAATTAAGAGAGCAACTTCAGGAAGTATATAAGGGGAAAAGGCGATATATGAAAGAAGTAGTGAAAGCAAGCAAATACCAAATAAGAGATAGGGAGGGTAAGAAAATGCAGAGTGATTTTGAAGTGAAAAAAAACTTGTTATGGAAATGGGTAAGGAAGATAAGAAAGGGCGGAAATAAGCGTGTGAATGACGTTGTTAACAGAAGAAATGAAATTGTTTGGGTCAAAGCAAGTGTAAAAACAGTTGGAAAGAATATTCTAAGATGCTGTATGGTGCTGGCAAGAAGGATACAGATGACTATGTAATAATTGCATAATCAACCGTCCGTCGAGGGTCTGTAAAGACCAGTCAAGACGGTTAATTAAGGCCAGGCAGACTAAACTCAGCGGCGTAGGTCGTGGTTCAAACTCTTAACTAAAACCTTGCTTGTACTTACCAAAGATGCGATATGGATAAAAATCATCAATACATATATTAGCAATTCATAATAAACATGGGCGCCAATCAGCGGAAAGGCACTGATACCTAATAAAAGTAATCATGAAATAAACTCGTAGTTTAGAAAAAGCAATAACATTTTATTATACCCTCGACTGTCAGGAAAAGCATGTATAAACAAATAACTAAACAGTCTGGGACTCTAAATGCAATAAGGCCTACAGGGCCCACTATTCCGACATAAAATAACGTAACTCTATCTACCCTAATTGTTATCTGGGGACGTGCACGTCGTCACGTATTCCTAACCTTAGCCTAACTATGATTAACTTAATACCTTTAATTAATTTAACAAAAGCACTAATAAGATTGCATATCCTATTTTTAATTGTTTACAGATTACTTGTTTTACAAGCTACTATGCTAATTGATAAAACAGAACTAAAAATTCCAAATAGACGCAATACCACACCTTATCAAATGTCTGCATCAGCGTTTAATACAAAAAAGTACAAGAATCTATTTTAAAATTATACTAATAAAATTAATATTGTGCACAGATGCAATATATTACAAAAAGGTATTTGTAAGTATAGTATAAAAGCGAAACGTTATTTATACAAATATATTAATGCTGTACATCTTGTGTTAAACCATTTCTTACTTTTACAAAGAAAACAACAATGAAAAGTCTTTGTAACCAACCATTTGTAAATATTCAACACAAAACAACAAAATAACTTCGCGGGAAACGTTGTTCATAAAGAAGTAACAATTATTTGACAGGCCCGATAATGTATGTACACCGGAACCCAGAATTAATACTCAGGTTAACTCGTTACAATTCAATAATTGTCTACATAAATCGATGTAGTATCAGGAGGAAATTTATATCAAAGTGTTACTTGCATTATTAAAATAAATGTCCTTTCAAACAAAATAAGTACTTACGTGTTCTAAGCACACACATAAACACGTCTTTCCCCAAAGACACACAAAAAAAAAAAGCCGAGAATCATTGCTGTTTCTTTACATCTACAACCACATTCCTGCAAAAACCCCAATGAATTCGTCCGGTCCTGCGGCCATAGGCCGCACCATATGTTTAAATACCAGAAACTAAACCCTCTCACTACATTGTATTGTAAATATTATGCGATCTCAGGTACAGTAGATGTAAAACGAAAGCTTTTTAAAATATAGAAGCATTTGCTTGTATGAGATTATTCCACCACGGTTCGTGAAATATACAATTTTATGCTCAACAAAGCGATTAAAAATCGGGTTGTTACAACTACGTAGATGATGAGGAAACAGTAATATTGTTACATGCCAAATTGTCAATGTATCATGTTTTAGATTTAGATATAATTTATAAGTTAATTGCCGCGTTTTTTTAAATTAATAATGTTAACTTCCGTCGTCGCTGACAGTCGCGTCTGCGCAGAGTGAATGCGGAGGTGCGGGAGTGTCGAAAATGGGTATTGAGCCACGAGACCTCGACGAAGCTATCTGAGTGGTGTGTTTTTTCTCTTTAAAAATAGGCATGTAGGTTCTTTGTACCTTACCTTTGTGTACCTGTTACCTATTTCTTTCATCCCCCCTACGAGTGCAGCAGAAGTTACGTTTAGGACGGATGGCAATTTGGTAATCAACATGGCGTCACCCAACCTGCAAACACCGCTGGACTCTGAGATTTAAATTTCGAGATGCCACCACGTGAGTAATATGATTTCATTTAAATTGTGCATGTAAATTTGACTTAAATAGCGATTGTATCACTCGTAAAACGTGGTTTAATTTTTACAAAGTACGTTTTAACCGATGCAATCATAATGAATAATTTTTAACGTTTACTTACTAGGTTTAATATATTTAACTAACATGCATTTATATAAAGATTTAGCGCCTGAATCTGGGCTTGTACTTGTGCTATAAAATTTTGATATACATTTGCTGCCTACATGTTCTATAATATTTGATATTTGTGATGCATTTAACATTATTATTTGTTTTATTTCAGCATATTAATCACATTTACAACTGCACTGCTCACACCTGGGTTTAACTTAATGATATGTTTGTTGTTTTGTTTATCCTATTATCCAGCCGATATTCCTATATAATTAACTAGTATTTAACGTTTGTGACAATTGTTGTGATGTAATTATATTGAACCTCTGATATGATTGATCATCTCGTGCCTTTCGCGTTTGCATTTATGACTGTTGGAGATAGTTTATTCAGTAATAAGCGCTTTTTTAACTATGCGCAATCATACCATAAGTTCATTTCAGCAATTCATGTCATTTTGTAAATGTACTTGTAGTTGTACTCTTGCAAATAATAGGAATTCGGTTAGCCTTTGTAAAATATTTTGTAACACGGGCTGGAAACTGTTAATGTTTGTATGTGGGCGCGTGTGATTGAGCCTTGTTGAATATTACTAACATTTTATGTCCATGCGGGGAGGAACATTGATAGTTAAGGTGCAGGTCATCTCCCTGGTGTCCCTCCTCTTCAACTTTAGCTGGGTAGTGTAAGGGCAGTTTGGGGTTTTCTTTGCTGTGCTCTTTCCGCAATCGCCCAGGTTGAGTACGGCACTGTTTGCTTTAAATGTCAATTTTCTATGCTTTCATGCGAATGACCTATTTAAGGGTTATTCTTTTGATTAAAAGTCAAGTTAGAGAAATGCTGTAGTTTTATTTCAAACCTTCCCGCCTTAACGCCATCTTCCCAGTGTGACTTTGTGTCGTATATAGAGGGCGTTTGGGTCAGCCTTCAGGTCGGTTGCACAACAGGACACAGAATGGGTAAATTAATTTACTCTAGGTAAAGAGTACAACTGGTGGAAAACAGTGACATAATAAAACCAATGTCAAATATTAAAACATATTAAACCTCTTTATTTTTGAATAAAGTTGGGTTTCTTGCTAGCCACTGATGCGTCTCTGTTGGTCAGTTAATGGATAAAGGCGAAACAATATGCTTTTGCTACCCATTGAACTTATACTACTGTCAAATTCATAGGAAATAAATAAATACGAAAATGTTGTTCTTTTAAACCATTGTGGGAGAAGCATGAAAATGTTTCGGGTATGAAGCCAATAGACTACCATTCCTTGCAATGCAGAATAAGAATTCTCTAGCTGTTTTGTTAGAAGCTCTAAAATAACATATATAAAGTGACAGCTTTACAAGGTCGACGAAGCAAGGAATGATTGTTCAACTTCAATTAACTTTTCCGTTCAATATGAATATTGAAGCTACTTTTGCATTCTGATTGGCTAACGGAGAACCTGTCTCTAGCCTTTACAAAAGCGACGTTCTTAAATTTTATATGTATTTTTTTTTATAAAATAGAAGAAAGTAAAACAAATTTCATGTATTGTTATAATTACGCGGCATATTTATCCGTCATTGTAGTTTTTCTACAGATCACATGTTTGATGCAATCGCTGTCTAAGTCAAATTTGCATGCACAAATTACTCACGTGAAGTGTATCTCGGAACTTAATCTCAGGATCCAGCAGGTGGTTTGTGGATTACGCCATGTTGACCATCAAATTTGCTATCCGTCCGTCACGTAACTTTTATTACACTCGTAGGGGGTCCGAAGGAATAAGTACCAGGTACAATAGAAGTAAGATACAGGAAACCTACAAGCCTATTTCTAGACAAAAAACACACACACCCCTCAGATAGTTGTACTTGGTTCCGGTTTCGTGGATTAGTCCCCGCTTTCGACACTCGCGCGCATCCGCATTCCTTCTGCGCAGACGCGACTGTCAGCGACGACGGAAGTTAGCATTATTAATTTAAAAACAAGCGGCAATTAACTTATAAATAATATCTACATCTGAAAGTGGTACATAGCCAGTTTGGTATGTAACAGTATCATTATTTATAATTCTTTTTCAATAGCAAATAAACTTGTCGGTAAACTCTGAGAATTATATGGGCATAACGACGCTATTGACATTAATAATTAAAATTGGTTTAATTTTTGTACTTCTATAGTAAACTTATATTTAATAAAAATAGTATAAACAATAATTTGACTGGCTATATACGTAACTACAAAGCTAATTATGAATACAAGGAAATTCTTAAAGCTATATGAGTTGCAAGTACTCGTTTTTAGGTGCATTGTTAACAGTGATAATTTCTGGTGTAAAATCAAAAACATCAGGCGGATATTGGGGAATCATTTGGTCCGAACGCATCTCAAACAGATGCCCCCAATTTCTCCCAAGCAATATCGTATGCTCCGTCCCTACAATAATCCTAGACTGAAGGTTCTTAAGTCTGTATAGTCCAAGCCTTGCCTCCCCCACTACCACCATCAAGTGTAGCGTGGGAAGGCCAAGGAGAGTCTCCATAGCAGCAATGGGCGTGGAACACATCGCCCTTGTAATACTTAGACAGGTCAGTATCTGGATCCTGCTTAACTTTATTTTGGTGTTTGATTGTTCAGCCTTGGGCTACCATACCAAGGCTGCATATATTATTGTTGGTCTGACCACCCTGAGGTACAACCAGTGTACCATGTTTGGTCTTAGCCCCCAAGATTTGCCGCAAATGCGTCTAACTATTGCTAAAGTTTCCACCTTGCATACGTTCTTATCAATCTGCTAGTTCCACGTGAGTTTGGAGTCCAGAGTGATTCCCAAGTACACACTTCGCCTGGCAGGCCGATTTCGTTACCGTTAAGGAAGAGGGGCGTAATGCCCGCAATCTTCCTTCTCCGGGTAAAAGGTACTAAAGTGGACTTTTGGGGGCTGAGTCTAAGGCCTTCCCCAGTTGTCCACATCTCTACCATTTTCAGGGCTTCTTGCGTTCGGTCCATGATAACACTATTGTATTTACCCTCCACTAAGACAGCCAAATTATCAGCATATCCTAGCGGGATAAACCCTTCTCTGCTCAGCTCCCACAACAATCTGCCTATGACTAGATTCCACAGCAGGGAAGACAAGACCACCCTGCGGACACCCCTTTGTCATCCGTGTTGCCATGGTATCTCCAAGTAGTTCTGTGACTGCCACCCTTCCAAACATGTAATCTATCCACCTGCAGCAAGTTTCCTCCATCCTAACCGATCTGATGACCGCCGAGATGGTGCTGAAGGATGTATCATCAAAGGCTCCATTGATGTTCAAAGAGGCACATAGAAGGATCTCTTTGTTAGCTAGAGTCTTTTCGACCGTGGAAACCAGGTGATGATTTGTTGACTCTGTTGAAAGCTACTTTATCTTCGTGTCATATGCTTTTGCTTTCTTCGACTAATTGAATGAATATTTCTATTTCTTCTCATGATTTTTCTATATACTAAGTATCTTTAGAATAGAAATTTCTATTAGTTTTGTTGTGGTTTTTATCTGTGACTGGCAAGTGAAATATCGGGCTTGTTTTGTGGTGTAGTTATGTCGATTGTGATTCTGTAATTCAAATATTGTTTGTGTTCTTTGTTTTCGAATATGCGTTGTGAACATATTTACATGTTGGTATGTATTTTTTCGTTAGTTTGTATCATAGGACTAGTTAAGTTTATCTAGTTTTGCAATATTATTGTATTTTCTAATGTATTCTATATTCGCTAGCATTAGGTCTGCGCAGGCACGTAGCCAGACTTTTGAATTGGCGAGGGATGTTGTTGGAATTCGATTAAATAAAACAGTCTTTGTGAAAATATATTTTGACATCTTCTTTTACAAAAGCAATCTTTTCTACGTTTGCAATAGTTACTGGCAACCAAAATGCTGATGAAGTAGTTTACAGTACGAAAAAATGTTACATTGAAATTCTCCAATTCACGTAAAACAAGGTGATCAATGCAAGAAACGATAACAATCACTTTGTAAATATTCGTCGATTTTAGTAACTTGAGGGTTTGCACGTGCACTTTGCCTTGATGCCAGTCTGGGAACCCTAAACCCGAATTGGGAAACCTGTGCAAAATTTGATGCAGTAATTGCTTTACAAGAGCTGTTCTTAAATCAAAAAATGTTTTTTAAGAAACACAGATAGTGAGAAAGTCAAGCTAAATATATTGTTACAAACAAGTAGGCTAATTAAGAAGTCGCTTTTGTCAACGATCTCCAATAAAGTTGAGGTTGCAAAAGATATTTTCCAAATGGGTTTGAACAGCTCAACAAATGTAATGACACTGTCATGTCTTTCAATGAATCTTATTTCCCATAGACGGAGGAATTCCTTATTTTCAGCTGTCTAGAGCATCTAGTGAAATAACATCTTCAATAGTTTTGCTCGCATTAGGATGATTTGTAAAAAGTTGGATATTTTATCGACAGTACCGAAAGAGTTTCTGACCTAGTCTATTGTCATTGTATTTAATAGTGCAAGATTTAATCGACAGCTAACACAATAAATATAACTTGTGTTTGGGCGGCATATCTGTCTGATTCTAGATTGAACACCAGCAATGTGTCCAGCTATATTAGCTGCACCATCATAACTTTGCCCAATGCATTTAGTCGTCTCAAGTACAATCTATTCACATTGTTACATGCCAAAAATCGGCTATGTATTACATTTAGATTAAGTATAAATTATAAGGTAGTTCCCGCAAATATTTTTAAATAAACTTGTCAATTTTCGTCATTCCGGACAGTTGCGTTTGCGCAAAAAAATGCGCAGGCGCGGAGTGAATGGCGCAAGTGCGCGCAGTGTGATGAGACGTCATTAATCTACGAGACCTCAAGCCAAGAACATCTACCGGTGTTGCGTGTCTGTCTTTTCTCTTTTTGGGATGTAGGTTCCTGTATCATCTTGCCTTATCGTACTTCTACTTGTATCCTTCTCGCCCTACCTCGAACGAACATAGAGGATGGACAAATAAGATCTGACTCAACAATGGCGTAGCCGACCCACCCAGAAACAACAAAGATCCCGAGATGTTGAGAACCACACGTGAGTACCCGTTTTATTTAGTTTGTGCTTAAACTGTAACCATTGTACCACTTTTAAAGGTGTTTGGTATTTGATACAAGTGGCACGTAATTTGCCGCGTAATTGTACGTTATATTAACGATTGCACAATAATGGGAAACGCGGGAAACCGTAAGAACTGGCAATGTAGCCAAAATGCTGATGAGGTAGTTTACAGTACGAAAAAATGTTGCATTGAAATTCTCAAATACACGTAAAACAAGGTAGTCAATGCAAGAAACGAAGACAGTCACTTTGTAATATTCTTCAATATTAGTAACCTGAGGGTTGGCACGTGCACTTTGCCTTCATGCCAGTATAGGAACTCTAAACTCGAATTGGAAAACTTCATGTGCAAAATGTGATGTAGAAATTGCTTTACAAGAGCTGTTCCCAAATCAAAAAATCATTTTGAAGAAACACAGATAATGAGAGAGTCAAGTTAAATATATTGTCACAAACAAGTAGGCTAATTAAGAAGTCACTTTTCTCAACGACCGCCAATAAATTTGAGGTTGTTGAAGATATTCTCCAAATGAGTTTGGACAGCTCAACAAATATATAACACTATCATATCTTTCAATGAATCTTGTTTCAAATAGACGGAGGAGTTCCTTTTTTTCTGCTGTCTGGAGCATCTAGTGAAAGCATCTTGAATAGTTTTGCTTGCATTAGGATGATTTTTAAAAAAGTTAGCTATATGATTGACAGCACCGAAAGAGTTTCTGACCTAGGCAATTGTCATGGTATTTAATAATGCAAGATTTAATTGATGGCTAGCAAACGAATATAATTTGCGTTTGGATATATTAGTCTGATTCTAAATTGAACACCAGCAATGTGTCTTGTCATATTGGCTGCACTATCATAACTTTGCCCAATGCATTGAGTCGTGTAAAGTTCAAACTATTCACATCTCTGTAAAATAACCCACTTCAAATTTTCTACAGACTTATCATGAATGGGAATAAATCCCAAAAAATCTTCACGAATTACTTGGAATTGCAAATTCTTTTTACATGTTAGTGAGTCCACATAACGAACATAGATGAATAGTTGTTTATGCTTAAAAGGTCAGTAAGCAGATTGAAATAACTTGCTTTATTTATTTTAGAAACAATTTCTTCAATAACTGAATTTGAATATATCTAAATAATCTTGTTCCGTATTTTTGGGCTAAAATACGTAGCATTTCTAGCTATTTTCAAATTTATATCGCCAGAATTTGCTCTAAATCGCAAAAGTGCTGAAAATTTCTCCTCCTTTCTTTCGGGTTTATTTTGTAAAAGAGGCCCACTGTCGTAATCACCTCTGGAAAGCAATTCTTGTTATGCGCAAAATAAAGTCGTTTCAATACGGTTTCATAACTGCTCTGGCCCGTCGAAAATTTATTTCTGACGTAACGTCCTTACGTTTTCGAGAACAAACTTTCAAAGAATTGTCTGCCAGAACATGTTACGATTCTTGCGCCATATTATTGCGCAATCGTTTATTATAACATGATTACGCGGCAAATGTATCAAATATAAAACACGTTTATAAGTGATACACTGATCAGATTTACTTTTAAAATATAAATAAAAGCAATGTACTCACTTAAATCGCACCTTACAGTTATATCCCGGGGCCATCTCGTTGTGGGTTACATCACGCCATTGTCGAGTCCAAATTTTATCCGTCCATCCCCTTTTGTTCGTTCGTAGGTAGGGCGAGAAGGATACAGGTAGAGGTACGATAAGGCAAGATAAGATACGAGGACCTACATCCTATAAAAAGAAAAGACAGACACACAACCCCGGTAGATGTTATTCACTTCAGGTCTCGTAGTCCAATGTCGTCGTATCACACCCTGCGCATTTGCGTCATTCACTCTGCGCCTGCGCATTCTTTTGAGTAAACGCAACTGTCCGGAATAACGGAAATTGACAAGTTTATTTGAAAATATTCGCCTGAATTTATTTACATATTTAACTATGTACATTGCCAATTTTGGCATGTAACACACAACGCCCTTTTTGTGGTATTTTTTTTCCTACAATTATTAATGAGTGTTTCTTTAGCCTGTTTCGGATCCATGAAACCACTTCTTGTTTCCAGTTTCCCTGGAATTTCGTAATCTCTTTTCCCTACATCCTCTTGATAAAACAAATAGCAGGGTTTGCAATATACGTCATTTGTTAAAAGCACGTAAGAAAATCAAATCAAGTTTCTTTATCTGTTATCCCTTCTCTTAAAATCTTCTTTTTTGATTCCTTCTTTCAGTTATAGGAAAGGAATAACATTTTCTAAGGAGCAATATTATTGTCCAAAACATCCTCTTGACGTCCCAATATCAAACACATTCGCTTGCCATACCCGAAGTGCTATAGAAGTACTCATTGAGGGCAAATTCGACGAATCACTTTGCTTAAACTTGATAACTCTGCAAAATATTTAAAAGAAAATCGGGATTTTAATTTATACTTTTCTTATCGCCATCCTTAACATTTTCCTTTCTCGGTTTTTTAAAAAATGAAAAGATACTTGATTGGTTGCATCTCATTGTTGCACTAATTTAAAAAAAGAGTAGGTTTGACGTAGGGTTTAATCATTTCATGAGTTGACCAACACCTACTTAATACGACGTCAACGATGACGTAGCGACATAACGCAATTTACGCACAAAAACTTATTTACTTATTCAGAAACGTTAATAAAAATATCAGATGCGAATACGAAAATAATAACTCTCAAAGTTAGTTTTTAATCCTGTAATCAGAATATGTACCATCGTATCCGTATGGTAAGTATTACGATAATCATTTCATACCATTCTATTTAGTTGGACAAAATGCAACGTAAAGAAAGTAGCTACAAAACTTTAATTTCTCGAAATAGCTTTTACTTAAAATTATCTCAGTTTTAGGAATGTTACATGCCAAAATTGGCAATATCCATTTTTAGATTTAGATTTAATTTGTAAATAAATTCCCGCAGAGATTTTTAAATAAAAATGTCGACTTTCGTTGTTCCTGACAGTCGCGTCTGCGCAAAAGGATGCGGAGTGCGCGCGTAGTGCTAAAAGACCCCATTAAGTTACGAGCCCTCGACAAAGTAACAACTATTTTCGGTAGTGGTGTGCTTTTTCTTTTCCGAAATATGTAGGTTCCTGTATCTTGCCTTGTCGTTCCTTTCCCTGGTGTTCCTACCAAACCTCTACGAATGGAATAGTGTTTTAAGACGGATGGAAGTTGAATTCAACATGGTCTGACGCAACCCAACCTCAAAAGTCGAGAATTCACAAGATGCCGCCATGTAAGTAGTTGACTTTATTTAAATCGGGTTTGCAAATTGACTTATAAAAGCGCTTGCTTCACTCGAAAACGTGGTCGGGACAAGTTACAATATGGCGCGGAGATTTGCTGCGTAAGGCTATAACAGTTGCGCACAAGTATAACAATTGCCCGCAACAACATAGCTAGTGTCCGGGATATAATAAAGAAAACACTTATTTTAACAGTTTTTCAGTTGTTTGCATAAACAAATTGTCGGCTTTAGACAAAAATAAGCAGGATTTGGATTCCACACTTCAAAAAATTTAAAAAACCGTTAAACATACAATGGACCTATAATTAATTCGCGGAAAAAATAAGCGATTTTGATCAATTATTGAGGGGCGCTTTAAAAACCTTTCTCCTCTGACTACGTGCCAGGGTCTGCACGTGTAGCGTGTTTAATATTGCTACTCCTTGTTTACAAAATTTGAATTTGTTATTATTTGGTTATTTTTTGCCTATCATTATTCCTTTTGTTTCAATGTGTTTTTTCTTATCATGTATTAGATACTGGTTTATTGATGTGTAGGTACTTAGAGTGTTATGTTTTCTGTTTTCTTGCTTTGTGTTTGTTAAATATCTGGTAAAAATAATTATTTATCACTTGTGGAATTTTTCAGAAGATATTTTAATTTACAGTTTTACCTAAAAGTGTGTTTAGCGTTTGGGAAATCCTTGACATAATCATTCAATAAAATGTTAATATCCTTAAACTTATTTATCACAATTTGTAGTAGAATCTATCTTTTTTCCAAAAAATAACACTAATAATGCTATTTAATAAAATATTTTCCTGCCACATGTCTTATATGTTAAACTTTTTAGAAAATTTTGGGCTTTATTATTACAGTTTGTAATGCGGAGCCTATAATAGTCTGCTTAGAAATCCGGGAGTTTATTGTTATTGTAATGGCTGCACTGTTGCACCAATTGTAGTGGCGTTCTTTATATTAATCGTTTTAAGCCGGTTGCTTTTTTAAGTTTTCTTCTTTGATTATTTTCAAAAGTAATGCTTTACTAATTAATAATGTTAAATAAATTTGATGCAATTATTTTTAGTAAGCCTCAAAATAAATCCGTCAGGAAATAAGATGACCCGCGGTGGCATAAGAGGTGGCCGCGGTGGTATGGGAAGAGGAATTGGACGGGGTCCATTTAAACCAAAAATATTTTTACCACGACATCCTTTTGATTTAGCTTTGTGTGAATCAACATTTCCAAAATCAAAACAAACTCCCGAGGAAGCAGCTTTTACGCAAGCATTGTTGAAAAGGAACTCCGATCTTTCACCAACTGCTGCTGAACAAACTGCGATATTAAATTTGGTTACCAAAATTCAAACAGTGCTGGATAATCTAGTTGTTTCGGCTGGGACTTTTGATGCATGTGTAAGTTGAGGTTTTTATAAACTTCATTTGATTATACTTTTGATGCTGATCTATGCACATTGATAATTTAATTGTTAAAGTTTGTTTGCTTGACATTACAACTTTCATGTTTTTAAAGAAGTCCAACCATTTAATATTTTAGATTTTAAATGCATGTCAAATGTAAGGGTATTTAGATATAAACTGAAGGAAAATGAAGTAATCGACAAGTCTGAAATTTAGTCATTAACATATTATGTATTAATTCTCATATGTTGATTAATAAATATTACGATTTTAGCAATTGGAAGAAGTACGGCAAGTTGGTTCATTTAAAAAAGGAACCATGGTCACGGGCCACAATGAAGCTGATATTGTGGTAATACTAAAGACACTGCCTACGCGTGAAGCAGTTGAAGCTTTGGGCAACAAAGTAAAAGAGGATTTAAAAATTCTTATGAAGAGTGAAGTAGTCCCTAAAGGTGAAGCACTTGTACATACAATTAACGAACGTGGATTTGATATAAGCAATAGCTTTGCTTGCGTTCGTGTTTTGATAACAACGGTACATCACAATTTAAGGAAACTAGATCCAGAAATTCATTTAGATCAAAAAATTATGCTAAGTCACTTGGCTGCTATTCGTCACAGTCGTTGGTTTGAAGAAAATGCACATCATTCTTCAATAAAAGTATTAATCCGTTTGCTACGTGATTTGCGATCAAGGTTTGACGGATTTGAAGCTCTTACGCCATGGATGTTAGATTTACTAGCACATTTTGCTATTATGAACAATCCTAGCCGACAGGCTTTACCTATAAACGTGGCATTTCGTCGTGTATTTCAGTTACTTTCTGCTGGTTTATTTTTACCAGGTTCTGCTGGTATAACTGATCCATGTGAAGGCGGTAGTATTCGCATTCATACTGCGATAACTTTAGAACAACAAGATGTGTGTTGTTTAACAGCTCAAACTTTATTACGTGTTTTGTCTCATGGTGGATATAAGCACATTCTGGGTTTCGAAGGAAATTCCAATATTGCCAAGGAAATGTCAATTTGGGATGGCGTTGTTGTTTCTCCATTAGATAAAGCATATGATAAAACACCAGCGAAGAATGATGGAGAAGAAGTTGACGATGATATGGAAGCTGAAGTTGACGAGAGTATGGAAACTACAGAAACTTGAAATGTTTATTTATAAGATTTTAAGTATTATAATGCGTAATAATAATAGCATGTGGTTTTGAATATTTTTGTATTAGATATAAATTAACTTTTTAATTTTCCTTCAGTATAATGTGAAATTGTTTCTTTATTTTGTAAATAAGCTTGACTACCTAAACTTTCTCAAAAATTGCGGAATAAATGTCATGAATTGGCGATGATTTTTGTGTAGCTCATTGAACGACAAATCTATTGCTAGCAATAACTGTTGAAATTTTTTTATCTGACACAATTCGATTCCATTTTGAACTGCAAGGGTGCATCTTAGATTTATTTCTTTGCAATCTCAGCTGCAACATATCGCACGCTCAACCCTTACTCGATGTGTCAATTATGGAATGCATAAGTGACGTCGCATAAAATGAAATAGTGGCCGGGATGACAAAAAGTAAACGAAAAGAGAGCGGTATAAAAGTGACAAAAGAGAAGGGTTTGTTTATTTTGTTTTTGTTATAAATGTCAGAGAAAGATCAAATATAATTGAGAGCGTTCCGTGTTTTGTAAAAGTATAATTTGTCTGTGCTCTATAACGTTAAATAAAATTTATATCATACATCTATCACATTGCACTATTACTAAAGTCTTGAGAAATCATTTGAGCGACATAAAAGAAAAAGTTGGAACTCAACACCGGCTAAAAGCTTTAAACCCCAGCACTAACAGGTTATGAGCCCAGTGTTCTAAACAAGCAGAAAAGATGAAAATTGGAAGACATTGACGCTTTCATCGATAAATTGGGAAAAGAGAACTATTGATCTTGGTCCCTACAGCTGAAAAGTGTACTAGTAATAAATGGCCTTAGTGATGCTATCCAGAGTGGGTTCAAAGCCAAAGAGAACGACAAGAAACCGAACATTGACGAAAAATGTATGGCTTTAATCATGTTGAACATGATGACAGAAACTTAAACTTAGTAGAAGATTGTAAAACGTCCAAAGAAATGTGGGAGAAATTAGGTACATCACACACCAAACTAGACAGCTACCACGCGATATTGATACTGAAAAGTTACGCGAACGACGGAAAACAACCATACGAAAAGTTTGAAGATTATTTTCACAATAAAAACTCAACAAGTATGGTATTGCAATAGATGAGAAAATGGGCATAGGAGTCACACTTACAGGATTACCAAATGAATACAAAGCCGTTGTACGCACAGTAGACAAAGGACGCAAGCCTCAAGCTAGAGCACATACGAACGAGGTTAAATGACAAAGAGAGGCTAATAAACTCTAAAGAAAATACTACAGGATTTGCAAACGTACGGCTATTCAAAGAAAACGTTAAACATCGACAAAAAGATCAGAGATCATCGAGCACGCAAAATGCCACAGGTGACAAATGAAATCGCAAACGAGAGAAAAACTAAGTGTTTTAGGTTCCACATAGGAAAGAACTGTCTAAAATATGGCGACCACATCTACGACAGAAATGAAAGTGCATATCTGTATAAACGAGGTATAAAGAACGATGCAAGACAAGCATTTGTTTTGGTTCTGGTGCGCTAACCACGAAAACCAGTGGAAGAGAATGGATTTTGGATAGTGGTGCGACAGACCATATGACACATGACGTGAATAAATTCCTGAGCGTAGAAAGAGTGAATAAGACCCTAATCAGCGGCGGCGGAAACACCCTGGAGTGTGAAGGAAAAGGCAAAGTCCAGATAAAATGGTCAGACATAAACAGAGGCTACAGACAAATGTTAGACGATGTGCTGTGTGTCCCAAATCTGAAAGAAAACCTACTGTCAGTGTCAAAACTTTGCGACGAAAACAAAATGGCAAAAATACACTCGAAAACCGTACGAGTGGTGAACGACCGAGACGAAACTGTCCTCACGGGATACCGAGTGAGAAACGTATACATAGCCACAGAGCATGAAGAAGAAAAGGCGTACATGACTCGAACAACAACCCCTGAATATATGGCACTCAAGGCTCGGACACCCAAACGAGTAGAATACCAGCAGTTAACCAAACTGTACGATATTGAACAAAGAAAACACACGCAATGTGACGCATGTGGAATCTGCAAAGTCAAAGATGGTTTCTACCCGAAATACGCTGAAAATTGACGAAAGCAATGCCTGGAACTCATACACAGCGACGTTTTAGGTCCCCATGGAACCACTTTCGCTAGGTGGGAATCGCTATGTTATTACTTTCACACATGACTTCAGTTGCTTCACGACCGTGTATGCGATAAGAAGCAAAAGCGAGGCTTTAAGCAAATTCATAGAATTCACGGAAGGGTGGAAAACAAGTTTGAGAAAAAAAATAAAGATGCTACGTTGCAACAGCAGTGGAGAATATGTAAACAGGTCTTTTGACGAGTATTTACGAAGCAAGGGAATACGGCGAGAATTTTTGGCGCCGCATTCCCCAGAACAGAACGGTGTCGTCGAAATATTAAATCAAACGCTTATGACTATAACGAGATGCCTTATTTATGATAGCGGAGTGAATGGAAATTTTTGGGAGAAGCAATTCAAACGACATGCTACATTAAAAATAGAAGAACAAAGACAGCGAATGATGGCAAAACACCTTATAAACGATGGAATGGTCACGAAGCCCATGTAAAACACATGAGGCGTTTTGGGTTGATAATGTTGGTACACGAACAATGAGCAAAAACATAAATGCGAACCAAAAGGTGTTGAAGGAATATTTACAGGTTACGATTTAAATTCCAAAGCATACCGAATATGGGACCGACAAAAGCACAGAACCATAATAAGCAGAAGCGTGAAGTTCAATCAAAATGAATTCCCTTTCAAAAGTGCTAACAACGTCGAACACAGAACATAGAAAGTACCGAAATCAACTGGAACAGAAAAATTATCTTCCTGGAACCCAACGTATACGAATATGGAAAAACGATCCGAACGAAATTGAGACCGTCAAAGCGGGTGAAAGAAACATCATTGAAAGGTGTGAGAGACGACACGATACCAAATGCGCAAAAACACAAACAGGCACTCGAAAATGAAATGAACGATGCACGTTCATTAATCGAAAGTAGTATCTCCACGAAAACTGACAGAGAGTCAAAACTTTCTTCTTATCTAAATGAATATGGACTAAGCCGAAAAAGATATTTTCGTAGCGAGGCAAAGTGGAGAACGAGGAACCACACTCATTTAAACAAGCGATGATCGGCAACAACTGTAATGAATGTCGCGACGCCATTGACGGCGAATTCCAATGAGTGACACATGGGAAATAGTTAAATGACCATTTGACCACAGAGTGTTAAGAAGTCACTGGTATTCAAAAAGAAACACAGTCAAGATGGGCAAACGATCAAGTACAAGGCACGACTGGTTATATTGGGAAACTAACAAATACAAAACATCGATTACGATAAAACGTTCGCACCAGTTGTAATGAGGAAAACTAAACGGACATTATTGGCGTTGAGTGTAAAAAGTAATTGGCACACCGAACATGTCGACGTGAACTGCACGTATTTAAATACAGAAATTGCAAGCGACGTGTACATGTAGATACCGGAAGGTCTGAACACGATGCATAATCCGCGAGGAAAATACGTGTGCAAACTGAAAAGGGATTATACGGGCTGCACGAATCTGGTCTGTTATGGAACAACAAGCTAAATGAATTTTTGATAAGTTGTTACGTACCAAATTGGCACTAAACATTGTGTTAGTTTAATTTGACGTGCGGAAGTTTCGCGCCACAAATTCAAAAGACTTGGCGTATATTTTCGTCACGCTAGAGGGCGTTTGTGCGAGATCGCGCGGGAACTTCGCGCCGACGCGTGAAAGAAAAAGTGGGAGAAGTCTTTCCGTGGACGCTTTAACGTGGCTGTTTGCCTTTGATCTTCGAGGAGTGCAGTTGTCGTGCTTGGTATCGTATCTTTATTTTTACTATGTAGATTTCCCTTGCTTATCTTTGTCTGTCCTTGCCTGATTAACCCGTTCCTATCGTTCCGCTGCATATAGGAATATGGATACGACCTTGGAGCAGCCCACGACCCTAGAACGAGCCGGATGTCCATGCTCCGCCAACAGCACCGGAGCCGTCACCATCTTTAACTATCTTAAAGGGGGCTCTAACCATTTGTTAGGCGTACCCTCCGTTAATTGCATTAAAAGGGCCATCAGTACCCCTGATGGACTTCAACAGAAGCCAACTTTAACTCAACCCCGCAGGACGTCGGATTTCTTATGTAAGTAAACTATTGTCTTAAATTTATATTTTTGATAATTACGTATTAAATTGGTGCATTGGTGACGTCATTGACAGATGGGAGCGCCGAAATCTGTAAAAGATTAGCGTTACCAACTGCCCGTGGCGTCGCTCTTTCCGCGCTTGCGCAATGTATTTATGAACTTTTAAGTGTAAGAATTCGCGTTTTAAACTGTAAGAATTTGAACTTTTAAACCATAAGAAAGTCAAAACATGATACGATGTCGGTCGGACAACTGCGTGAACTATAACAAAGACCGAAATTTGATCATGTCCGTGTACGTAGACACGTCTTTACATGGAGAGAAAGGCGCAATCTCGAAGATGAAAAGCAATCTAGACGCGAAATTCAAATTAAGGACCTGGGAGCGGCAAAGAGATTGCTCTCTTTGAACATAACCAAGAAAGGCAACGAATTGAAAATCGATCAAGGGGATTACACCAAACAGTTGCTGGCAAGTGAAGACATGATGAACTGTAAACCAATAAGTACGCCGATAGAAAGGGACCCCAAATACATGAAAAATTGAGAGAATGTAGACGAGCATCTAAAATTGAAATATCAACGCGTAATAGGAAGTCTGATATACCTAATGATGAACACAAGACCAGACAGCGTTTGCTGTCACGTACTTGAGTCAGTTTGCATCAAACCCCAACAACGATCACTGGAATGCAGTGAAACGAGTACTCAAATACTTGTAAAGAATGACAAACTGCGGCATCACGTAGAAAAAGCTACCCGGAAATCAAGAGTCCATAGTTGGAGTTTGCATGTGACACATGTGTTTGAGTGGCTTTGTGAATATTGTGATATTTCTCATGGGCATACACAAAATTAAAAGCTAAAAGTGTACACAGTGATAAACTCAATAGTGATTAAATGTTTGGTAGTATTTGTATAAACAAATCAAAGTTAGTAAATGACAATTGAACAATAATATACTAAATCTTTAATTCATAAGGCTTATCAGGACAACTTTGACCTATCATAACAATTACCTGTTAGTGTTACAAGTTATTCTTATCTAAAGAATATAAAAATATAAATAGGACTGGTTTGGTAAGTAATATAAATAAAATACAGAGGAGCACAATTATTATTAATCTAATTAAAGAAAATGACTGACGAAAATGATGGAATTGGTCCTTACTCTTCTGTAGAGGAAGAAATGGAACTGGATGATCATGGCAACTGGAATAAAGTAAGGAAGAAAGAAACACAATACAAAATCAAATTTACCAAATTCATCTAAAAGAAGAGCACCATTATCACAACAAGAAATAAACAACATAATAATTGGCCAACAGTCATCTAGCAGATCTATAAATACTTCACAAGGGTATATACAACAAAAACATGCTTCTAAGGAAAATCTACAATCAAAATCTATAATTGGCATGTCCTACAACTATTCATTACAAATGAAAAACGCTATTAATCAAAATTATCAGCACATTTTCTTTTTAACAACTGATCAGAATTATCCAGAATACAAGTTGCAAACTTTTGGAATATACAGAATCCTAACTCCTCAGATATCATAATTAAAACTAAAACTGGATTTATACTAAAAAGTAATCAAGATAAAAATGTTATTAAAACCCATCTGAAATCATTAGTACAGTTAAAAATAATTAAAGAATTCAAAGAAACCAGCTCTAACCAGAAAAGCTCCGATTCTAGGTCTACCTCTACCACTTTTTTCCTATCTCTGTTTGTATATATATCTCACACAATCCTCCAAAAATGCATTAGAACATATCCTGCCCCTCCATTTTTCCTATTTTGTTATTTTCCACAGATATCTTTATTCCCTACTATTTCTATAAACTTTTTGTTATTAACTTTGTCTGTCCATGCTATCATCCTCATATATGTGAAGCACAACATTCCAAAAGGGTTCTACTGTTTACTACACCTATTTTATAGACGCACTGTGCTGTTCTCCACACATATACTTTCAACATTTTTCTCCTTGTTTCTATAGCCGCTACTCTTTCTTGTTAGATGACGTTTAGTTCCCCTTTTATTGTTTATAATTATATATCCTATTTCTCTGATATTCAGAATTATGTGAAGGGGGTTAAGTAGCCTGTGGCAATCAAAATCTCCCAACACGAACATTTGAGGAATTAATAGTTTTCCAATATATCCTTTTGCACAATCAACATTAGTTGACAATATTTAAAAACCAGCATCTGCAGTTGTTTATAGTAATCATCAGATTTAAGTGCAATTATTTTTTCGTCATTAGGTTTTCTGTCTTGAAACTGGTTGAACGCGTACCTTCACTTATTTCTATTCGGAGCTAGCCTACACCATTCCTGAAATTCCCGGTGTAGATACAACTCGGTTCCCCTTCTGTTGTTTCCCAATTGTGCCCTATTTTAGCAAAATTCAATGGTATGTGGGGGGGAGGGGTCAAGCAGCCTATGATTACCAAGGATCCCCTAACACTTAGACATTTGCCGAATTAATGTAGTTTCCCAGTAAATCCTTTCGCACAATTAACATTAGTCGAGAGTATTGCAAAACCATTACCTATAGTTGCTTATAATAATCATCAGGTTTAGGTACTGTTATTTTTTTCGCAAAAATCCTTAACCTCTTGTAAGTTCTCATTACCCATTTGTATTCTTGTTTTTTATTTTTTTTCCTCCTTTGCATATTAGTACTTTAGTTTTATTTTTGTTAATTTTCATATCGTATCTCTCTGTTAGAACTGTATCCATTTCATTAAGAGCAGCTTTTAACTCTTCCTTGCTAGATGCTAATACCACTATAACATTTACAAATCTAAGCATATCAATTTTTTATCTCTGCATAATAATTCCAAATGTATAAGTTAAAAATCAATGGGGATAGGGCGCATCCCCGCCTCACCCTTTTCCTAATATTTAATTCTGTACGTTCCTGCTCTAATTCTATTACCACTGTTTGCTCTTTGTATAAGCTATGTATTATCCGTCTATCCCTAAAACTTATTCCAATCTTTTTGAGTATTTCCAACATTTTTTATATTTTACATTGTCGAATGCTTTTTTCAGATCTACAAACCCTATATACACGCTTACCCCTTGTCTATTGTTTTCTCCATTATCACTCTTATAGCTAAAATAGCCTCCCGTGTTCCCCTGTTTCGCCTAAACCCAAATTGATCTTCTCCAAGTATTTCTTCAGCTCGTTTTTCCATTTGTCTTTGTACAATTCTAGTTAATATTTTTGATACGCGTGCTGTTAAACTTATTACTAGGAAATTTTCACATCTATCCGAGCCTCTCCTTTTTGGTAGAGTGACTATGATGTTTCGTTTGAAATATTTGGGTATCTTGCAACATCTCGTGTACATGGTAAAGTGAACGTGTTGTTATACACCGCTCCGTTATCTATCTAGTAAACCTAGTATTGAGAATAAGTTATATTAATTTTATTAAACAACAGTTGTTAATTTAATTTTGGTTATCGTATCAATTAGTACTTGCAAGATGCCATTCCTGAGAGAACAGCTAAACGATAATGTTGCAATAATTAAGCAATCCATTAGTGATCTAATAAATGATGAAAAATTTCTCGCTCAATTGACTGATAAGGTCACAACGAAAATTTATGAATCGATTGATAGGACGTTTCAAGAACATGAAAAACTTATTACTGTAGTACAACAAGAAAAACATTGCTTTAAAAGAAAAAGTAGACGACCTGAAAGTTAGAGTCGTAGAAGTTGTGTTAGGATTTTTGGAATTACGGAGAAAAAAGATGAAGTTGTGGAAAATGTGGTGTTGCAGCTGTTTAATGATAAAATGAGTTTGCAGATGTCGGCGGCAGAGATTGAACAATGTCATCGTTTAGAAAGGATAGAACCTGGAAAAAAAACGTAACATAATAATCAAATTTTTAAGCTACAAAAGTAAACAAACGGTTTTTAACAATAAAAAACTGCTAAAAGGTACTGAAATAACCATCACTGAGTTTTCCCTAACCCAGGTATATGTTGTTCAAGGAAGCCCAGAAAAGCTAGGTAGGAATAAAGTTTGGACTTATGATGGTAGAATATATACATTTAAAGAAAACAAAAGATTCTGTATTGCTAGCCATCTGGATTTATAATGTTACTGTCATAATTGTGCGGTTAATGGTTTCTCAAAAATGTATGTTTGATTTAATCTTCAAAGTTCTTATGTTAAATCTGTGAAAACTAATACAATTTGAATAATATCTTGTAAATAGGTATGATGGTTAGTAATTTACTTATAGTGAATTTGTCAATCTAAATTTGTTTATTTTAGGTTTATTTTCTTCATAAATTAGTCCAAATATTATACAATAGGTTAGGAGCAGGTGTTATGACGAATTACCTATCTTTTTTTTTCTTTTTTTAAAATATACATTTAAAAAATATCTAACTTAATTACACAGTACAGATGCAAAATTTTAGCATAGCGCACCTTAATATTGTTACGTGCAATTTGCACTTAAACATTGTTATTAGTTTAGTTTTGATGTATGGAAGTTTCGCGCCATAATTTCAAAAGACGCAGTGCGCGGGAATTTTGAATAGACTAGGCGTGTGCTTCCGATACGTCATAGTGAGTTTACGCAGATGGCGTGACCCTAGAGGGGTAGACTTTGTGCCGATGTAAAAAAAGACAAAGGAGTGGGGAAGTTTCCGGTTCTCTCTCTATAACGTGGCTTTTTGCCTGGTATCTTCGAGTGGAGTGGTCGTTTCTTTGGTAACGTATCGTTAGGTTTACCTATGTAGATTTCCTTTGCTTGATTATCTTTTGTTTGTCTACCCTTACCATTTTCCTGCCCTTTCCCTACATAGGTAGGCGACAATCTGACAGCCACCTAGGCGTCCCGATCTCCACGACTCTGGAGGAAGACCTCATGACTGCCGCAGCTGGCCGGAGCTGATCCGAACGCTTTTGTAGAGCGTCAGCGTATCATCTCTAATCCCTCCGGGATGGACTAGGTTGGAGGCCTACCCTAGCGCAACTTTGCGGGAATCTGGACCTATTATGTGAGTACTTCATAGTTTATATTGTTCGCTTTTATCTTTGCTTTAAACTTAATATGTAAATTTCCGAAGTATTGCGTAATATTGGGGACGTCATTGGTAGATGACCGCGCCCAAATCTGTATAAGATTAGCGCTGCCAACCACCGATGGTGTCTAGTAAACCTCGCTCCCGGTGTTGTATTTATCGAACTTTTAAATCTAACTACGGTTGTAATGTAAGAATATTAGATCACTGTTACTACATTTTAATGAGTTTAGAGATTGTATATTATTTAATAATAGTAGGTGTATCAGAAACTTGGTTGAATGACTGTATAGCATTAGATACAATATCAATTGATGGCTACTCACTTATAAAAAGGGACAGAGTTAAATGGGGAGGTGGTTTAGCAATTTATGTGAAATCTTATATTTTAATTATATAATATGGTCTTCAAGTGCAGATATTGAGCAGTTCTGGATTAAATTTAAACTAAACCAACAGGCAATTGCTTTTGGCACTATGTATAACCCACATTTAATTTATTACAAACACTTCTTTGATAGCCTTGAAAATTCGATTATAGACATCAGCATGCAAGTTGACTCTATTTACTGCATAGGTGATACTAATATTGATTTGCTTCCTATGGATACAGTTGAAGCCAAATATGTTTATAGGGTCCTAGAAGCTTTTGGGTTAAAACAAATTAAAAATCAACCTACAGAGCTTAACCTTAATAGATTATATTCTATGTAGTAAGCCTGAACAAGTTAGTTCAGCTGGAGTTATACCTTTTTCTGGCTCAGATCACGGATTCGTTTTTTGTACCTTGAATTTCTAGCAAACAACAGTAAATAAACATACATATAAAATGTATAGCAGTACTTACAATCCCTCCCATGGTGAGTAATTTACGACTTAAACAATATTAACAGCAAAGTTGAATTCCTAACTAATAATATACTGACTCTTTTAAATATGCATGCCCCATTTGTGAAACGTAAAATTACCAGATGCTATTCACCGTGGCTTACTGCAGATCTTCGGCAGATGCTGAAAATTCGAGATCTGCCACTTGTTTGGTTTAAAAAAGATAAAGGAAAAAATTTATAGGACAATTACAAGCAGCTTAGAAATTTAGTGAATATTGCAATAAGGAAACAAAAAAAATATACTTGGAACAAAAGCTTATACATGCTAGCAACAAATGTTTTTGGTCTGAAATAAAAAGAAACATATTTAATACTAGTAAATTGCAGAACTTACCTGATAATCTTAATGATGTTGAGGCAATAAATAATCATTTCTTAGATCCAATACCCAAATAGTGAAGTTATTAAATATTTCATCCTAAAGTAACATAATTTTTTCATTTTGAAACTGTCACAGAGAATGACATATTTCGCACAATAAAAGTATAAAGAGTACTTCAACAGGTTTTGATGGGATAAATATACTAACAATCAAACTCATCCCTTTTCTTCTCCCATATATAACCCATGTTATAAACCAGTGTATTCTTAAATCAAAATATCTTACGTTACGCCTATACCAAAAAATTCCAGTCCCAAATCTTTGTCAGATTTAAGGCCAATAAGCACTCTTCCCACGTTTTCAAAAATTTTAGTAAAAGTGCTAGATATACAACTTTGTGAATATTTACAGGCTTATAATGTACTAACACTTACACAGTCAGGTTTTAGGCCAAATCACAGTTGTACAACAGCAATGTTAAACATTACAGATGATATAATTTGTGCATGCGATAATAAAAAAATAACGTGTCTAGTTCTACGAGGCTTCAGTAAAGCGTTTGACACCGTTAGTCATGTAATACTTGTTGCTATTATGCACTATATTGGCTTGCTTCCTGAGAGCTGTAATTTGATCAAAAACTATCTATTCAAAAAAGTAGTAAACTTAGCAAAAGCTAACTTGTACTCAAACAGAATCTCACAGTCAAAAACACAGAAGAAAACCTGGAGAGTAGTCAGAGAACTCACCTGTAGACAACAGTCACACTCTATGGAGATAAAATTAGAAAACATTAAGGTTGAAAGTGTTGGCGAGGCTTTAAATACACACTTTACTACAGTCGCCAATAAGTTAGTTGCGAATAATAATTTACCTGACGAACTTGCAATTGACCTGCTCCATAAAAATAAATCAATGACCACAAAGTCTTTTATGTTCTATTCAACAGATGAACATGAAATCTTAGCTATAATTAGATCATGTAAAAATAAAACTAGTGCGGGTCAGGATAACCTGCCTGCTAAAATTCTCATGGAACTGCCAAATCAGGTTCTTTCTTATCTGGGTGAGCTCATCAACGAATCGTTTCAAACTTGAATTTTTCTTACTTGCCTTACCAACGCAAAAGTTGTACCGGTACACAAGGGGGGTGCTCAAATCCTCAATAACTTCAGATCTATCTCATTGCTATCCACCTTCTCTAAAATAATAGAATTAATAGTTAAATCTCGCATACTTAGCTTTGCAATCAAATTTAAAATCTTTTCCCCAGAACAGTTTGGTTTTATGCCTAAAAGATCAACCATTGATGCTATGCATAACTTTTTAAATAAAATCTATACGTCCCTAAATAATAAGAAATTGTCTATTGCTGTTCTGATTGATCTTAGCAAAGCATTTGACTGTGTCAACCATACAATCTTTCTATGCAAACTAGAGTTCTATGGCTTTCGCGGAGTGGTTAATTACTGGTTTCACTCGTATCTATATGGCCGGACCCAGGCTGTCAGAATTGGACCAAGCAACAATTATCTGTGGTCAAAAGCCAGCCTGATTAGTTTAGGTGTACCGCAGGGTTCAGTTTTGGGCCCTATTGTTTTCCTATTTTATATCAATGACTACTGTGAAATGTTAAATACAGCGACCTGTACATTATATGCGGATGATGTAAGTCTCTACTGGAACTTAACTAGGTCACCCACTATAAAATCAAAAATAAAAAATGATCTTGAATCGATTGAGCAATGGTTTCAAGCAAATAAGCCCGTAGTTAATCAACAAAAATCGGCATTTAAAAGAAATGCTCTAGATGACATGCTTGTTAATGATCACTCACTAAACCTAGTACAATTTTCAAAGTTTCTGGGTATAACAATAGATAATGAGCTAACCTGGAACACACACATAAACTCTGTGTCTAGCAAACTCTTATCGGTCTGCTTTGCTCTCTCAACGATAGCTAAGGAACTCCCTAATAGTTGCACTTTAATAAAAGTATATTATGCGCTATTTGAATCACGTCTTAGATATGGCATTGCCTTCTGGGGATATACTTCACAAAAAAATATGCTAACTATATTTAGACTGCGAAAACGAGCAATTAGAATTATCCATAGGGTGCACAAAACAGACCAATACTAACCACTTTTTCTAAAGTCAAACATTCTCACATATTCTGCTTTTTATATTTATGAAACAAAAACATATGTATCCATAAAATTACTAGTACAATTCATAATCATAACGCTCGCACTACTAACAACATTTATAAGCCTTTGCCTTCTACCACTCTTATAAAAAAATCATTTATATACATGACACCTACGCTATATAATAAGGTACCGGAAGATATTGAAACTGCTAATTCACTACGAAAATTCAAAGTGGCACTTTTGGCCTAACTATGCAGACATTGTTCCTACACAGTGTAGGAGTATTTATTTAACATTGCTTGAAGGTATAATGAACATTCAAATAATACACATTTATATAGACATATAAATTGTATATAATGAACTACCATGTAACCATGGGTCAAAATAAACATCTATCTATCTATCTTAGAAAGCAGGCTGTTAGAGTCAGAGAGGCAACGTCCCATTTTCGATTGGTAGCCTCTGGTGTACCACAAGGTTCCATTTTGGGACCTTTGCTGTATGCTGATGATATTGGAATATAGGTATATGCATTTATTAGTTGATGAAATAAAACAAGCTGCTGCCGATATAAATTTGGATTTAATGAACATAGCGAAATATTGTAACAATCATTGTTAAAACTTAATTCAAGTAAATCTGTGTAGTTATATTTGGTAATGCAAGTGATAGACATTTTACTTCTAAAAATGTAGATCTATTCATTGAAGGAGAGTTGTTGGAAAAAGTAGATACTGTTAAACTACTGGGATTAACCATTGACACGAATTTAAGATTTACTCAGTACATAACTAGTCGTTTAAAGGTGGCATATGGCAACTTGAAAGTTTTGTTTAATAATCGAGATATACTAAGTGCATTGACAAAAACAACACTATGCGAGTCATTGGTTTTATTGTGTGTAGATTATGCTGATGTAGTGTATGGCCCATGTTTAACATCTGTCGATATTAACAGAATTCAGAAATTACAAAATTCGTCTTAGTTTGATTTATGGCTTGAGAAAGTATGATCGCATTAGTTGTAAAAGAGCTGAATCTAAATGGCTAACAATGTCTGCAAGACGAAACCTGCATGCTGCATCTCTATTTCATACAATTATAATCATATCAAATTATAATAATAAGCAACCTCTGCCTGTTAAGTGACTGCAACAGCAACAATTTACAAAAAGCAAATTTTAATATATTTAAAAGCTTTAAATTTGCATTGTTATCAATGAATACGTATTAAAATTCAAGCAGTTCGTTAGTGTATATAAAATCCAAAGACCGAAACTTATTGTAAGAGAAATATGGGTGAAAATTCTAGTTTTGACAGTAGTGTAAATGAAAGTGACAACGTACAAAATTTGCGAAATATTAAAAGATATCCTGTAGATAATTACCTAACGCATTTTATCAGAACCAGCCACTGGACGATTTCATCATAAGATAGAAGACAGGCAGGACCTTGCAATAACCTTATAATGGAAAAAAGCATATGCACTACAACTACAACACAGGAAACGGTAAACTATCTAGGCATAAATAATAATAATCCAATGCCTATTAATACTGTTAGCTCGCCAAACATTTCAATTTGTGCTGCTAACGGAAACAGACGAAAGCGCATTAAATGGTCAAGAAATGTGAATATAGATGTAATGCGTTCATTTTACTATATTAACAAATGTAATGACTTGCTGCTTCCTGAATGGGGAACACTACTGCATAATGAATTTTCAAACAAATATCCTAATCTAGCTTTATCAGAACAAAATATTGTAGATAGAGGGAACGTAATTGTAAAGAAAAAATATTTAAGTGAAACAGAGCTTCAAGAAATCAAACGTGAAGTAGGCAACATGCTAAATAATGATCAAATTAGAGAGGAGTGCTATTGTGACGACCTGGAAGCTAATTAAATCATGAATGACAGTGCGGCAATGAAAGAAAATTTAATTTATGATGCAATTGTAAGCATTTTCAAATTTTATGAAAGTTTAGATCTAATTAATCGCCCAAGAATTCCAAAACTGAAATTTAAGATACAGACAGAAGAAATAATAATACAAATAAACACTACACTGGAAAAAGTACTACAAAAATTTAAAAGGGACCTAACTTCAATTAACGTGATAGTTTACAATGCAATAATGACATGTATACAGTTAAATGGACAAGAAGTATGCAATGAAATGAAAAAATCGCCTAATTATAATAAGGAGTCTTCATGGAAAATACGTTTAACTAGAGAAATAGATTTACTGCGTGGCAAAATTGATATTATAAACGAGTTTATTAAAGGAAATAACAGTCCTAAAGTAAGTTATAAAATTAATCATATAATCCATGAAGCTAAATTACAATTTACTAAATTAATATATCAGTATAATATTATTGACAGATTTTAACAATTTTAACTAGTAATGTTTAAAGCAAATAGAATATTTCCTCCATGGCCACCGAAGGAGGAAATGTTCCCATAATACAGGCCGCATTGCCTCGCTGAATAGCAATGCTTATCTTCTGAATAAAGTATGATCCTGAACGTGATTCTCCTGTTTTAATCGCAACAAGTCTTCCAACTGATTGTACAAAGTGTAAGGCCTCCTCACAGAACGGTCCCATTGTTTCTACTGCAAATGGGGCGAAGTAGTAGTTTTGATCCATTATAGTCTTGTATTTATTTAATTTTCTGGATGCTGCGTTGGCTGCGATTTTTCTTGCTTCCTTAGAGGAGTTTTCCACATGAGATGATGCTAAAGTGTCGCTGCATGTACTATCCCAAACGAGAATTTGACCACTCGTCCAAGGTATAAGTGTCATCTCATCTGGACGCTTGCCGTCATCTCGCGCGAGTCCCACTGGTTCGAGTATCGAAGGGTAGTCGGCGGACGAGAGAAATCTTTTAATAGTGTCATTTAAGTTAAAATGACGAGCCTGTCTACCAGCACTTTTTGGACAACTGAGTCCGTGAGTTCCTTTGCTGTCAACATCGGAGCCACAGACACATGTGTGAGGAACGCAAATGTTACAACCGAGTCGTAAGGCAACAGAAATGCGGAAATTGTTGTTGTCAAGTAGTGTTCCCACAGATTTTGAAGGGACGACCTTTAAGCATGCCTCGGACTCCATTTCGCAAGAAGCTAAATATCTTGCGTTGTCTCTCTGGTCCTCAAAATGTAAAGTGGAGCATGTCATGTTGATGCCAAAATTGTCCCAATTTTTTTGAGAAGATGGGATGGCGGGGATCGTTTCGTCAGAATAATTCAACCTCCTGTAGCAGTGTAAAATCCTGCTAATATCCTTATAGGTAGGCAATCTTAATTACGTAGCATATACATCTTGGGTAGTATATAGTTCTAGTGCGCGTAGAACAAGTTAGAACGGAGTAGGGATTCGAGGTCCGACGGCGATACTCGAGGCCATCGTGGTTTTTCTGGTTCTTGTTGAGTTGAACTTGCAAGCAAGATGATGTGTCGAGGAATCGGTTTCATAATGAGAATTCTTGCGAAAAAGCGAGTTCGTTTGAAAATGTTTATTTAAGAAACTTACAGCAGGCTAGTGCTGTTAGTTACGATCGAAATAAATATATTTAAAGACGTATGCAGCAATTTGGACTTGATTTATGGAATTTAATATGAAGAAGTAACATTCGAATTTAATTCAAAACAAGTGACGAAACTACAAGTGCGAGGTGGGGAGCAAAGGTTGTTGATGCTTACAATTCCATTGTTCAACGCAAGGGTCAAGTCGAGTCAAGGACGCAGCTGGCGGTTAGGTTTGGCTGTTTGCAGACAGATGACATTGTTTTCCTACAAGTTATGTAACTGGTAATTATACTTTCTTATCGGATCGGGTTTGAAACAAAATTTTAGTTAAACAAAGAGTAAACTACAATAATTTTTATTGGTAACTTACCTCATGATGTTGTAAACATTCCTGGACGTTTTACATTTAATTTTGTTTTAAATTGTTACTAAGTACTTGATGCCTGTGAAGTCCACAGTCACTCGACATTAAATTTGATCTATAATGACCTTTACCTCAATCTAATTTCACTTTTAAAATATAGCACCTTTGCATAAAGTGCTTGGTACACATATTTTGTATTAACAAAACAGTGTAACACTGATAAGGTTATGAGCTCAGACACTTATCGGCGCATTTGATTTATTTGTAAAAGATTTAACGTAATTTAATCCTTTATTAATTGTATATTAAAATTTGGACTTATGAAAGTTTAAGTCGGTTTGTATATAGTTTTGTTACTTGAATTTTTTTATTAATGAACTAAGTCGAATTATGCTTATTTGTACATACCTTTTCTTGTACACATATTACCAAAAAGAAACATTAGAAATAATTTGCCTTCCAATTTGTTTATTTATTGAACTGTGTGTTTGTGACTTAGTGCATTAAATGGTACACTACTGTGTAAAGCTATACAGGTCATCCCACCCTTGAAGAAATTATTAGATGTTTTATGCTCTTAAATTATTATAGCTTAGGCTATGTTTTTTTGTAAGCAAAATTTAGTGTTTTGTTTAGATTCTACCATACTTAGGGAGACGGAGTTTGCCGCCAGTGCAGCAGTCCCGAGGTGTTAGATATTTTTTTACTCCCTTACAGATAGGTGTACCAAGGAGTAGACACTCCAAGCACTCAAACAATCTTCGTAATAGGCAATATTTAACTTGTCAGAGGGAATAGTGGGTAACATCAGTTTGACAAGATCAAATGAACCATTACAAGATGCGAGAAAAGCAGGAAGGGCGATATCTCCAACTTTACGAATTCCTAATCCTCCTTTCTGGATGGGCAGTGAGGCTACTGTCCATTGATTGTCGTTTAGTTTACTGTTTGTAAGGAGTTCTAGACATGTTTTTATATTTGTATCAATTTTATCCAGGATGGATGGAAAGCACCACGTAGGACATGTTCTGAGGAAGTATGTTAGCTTCGGGATAGCAAAGCAATTCTTCAGAAGATAATAGGCTATATGGCAATTTAAAATCGTTAAGCGAGTAAGTAAAGTTTCTACTTCTTCCATCTTGTCCAAGAGTAGAGGTTCGCAAGCAGGTTTTAAAATTGAGGCACCTAGAAGGGAAAGTGTATCATCAGATAAAACTTTGATACCAGGAGAAATGGTTTCGAACTTTTGTTTGACGATGTCATTTGGCTCGGAGCAGAAGTATATCTCGCATTTTGATGGGTTTATTGATAGTCCTAAATCTTTGCATTGATCAATAATGAATTGAAAATCAGATAAAACTTCATCCGGATTACCTCCTAACGTTCCATCATCTAAATACCACGAGTTGAATTCCGACTTTAAAGATTTGATGATCGGTTGGATCGCTAAACTGAATGCCATTGGGCCTGCCGGATCACCCTGTTGGGCTCCCACTTCAGAATCGATAGTTCTATTCCCAAAGAATAGTAGTGAAGGTTCAGAGTAGCATTGGAAAAGGAAGGGGTACATTTCTGGAACTTGATGTAAAGTTTCATGTAGGATGACGTCCCTCTCAACTGAATTGAAAGCATTTTGGAAATCGATTTTGAGAATGATTTTATCCGTGTTGATGTTTTCCAATATGTACGTTCTTAGTGCATGTACAGCAGCTTCACACCCTCCTTTAGTTGCAAAACCAAGTTGTAATGGATTGAAATAGAGACCTAAATTTTCCCTGATTCGAGAACAAGCTATCTTTGCGGTGAGTCGGCGTAAGGTGTTTCCAACAACAATCGGTTTAATACCTCCACATTTCTTTCTCAAAGCACATAATGAAGCTCTATAAAGTACCTTAGTTATTGAATTGTTGACTTTTCCGGATAGCATAAAATTGCACAATCTTGTTAACGAAGTGAGTAGGCGTTTTCCTGCATCACCAGTGGGTTTCGATAGCATGTCTTTAAGGTGCTGTGGTCTAAGACCGTCGATACCTGAGGCAGACCCATTGGGAAAAGAGGATAAAGCTATAAGGATGTCTTCTGGTGATACGATTATGGTTTTATGGGTATTTGCAGGTGGTTCTGGTAAATTTAAAGTGCGCGAAGGTGTGGGATGTTTAGATTTTAAAGTTGTAAAAGTATTGTCATCTTGAGGGGCTATTTCATCCGACAAGCATAACAACCTTACTACACCTCTAATATCTCCATCTCCTACTTTAGCTTCAGCACGTTTCCATATTGTAGATTGCTTATTTTTTGCCTTTGTGGTTGGTTGTAATGAGGTATCAAAATGATCAGTATTTTCTCTTACCAAAGTAGCTAGTGATTTGGATTTGATCCTATCTGGTATTCGGAGGGCTATAAAAGCAAAGTATAATAAGTTTTCCCAAGAATTCAAATCATTTTTTGAGGTACAAGAATCGATAATGGAGGCCAGTTTGTTCGCAGCCGCAATGCGAGCTCCCTTCGGGATTCGTTTCAAAACGTGAATTTTTTCTTTAAATTCTGCAATTCTTGAGGAGAAAGGTTTTCTACGGTTGTTGGTGAAACAGTTATGAAAGGAAGTTGATCCGGTGAGCATGGGCAACGTGACGCCGGAGTCCTCTTGTACCTTTATACTGTTTGTGGTTGTGAACTTCCTCTGAGCAGAATGGGCAAGGAATTAGGTTTGGGGTAGATAGGGTGTCATTTTGTGATGATAAAAGTTGGACACATTTTGGACAAAACCATGCATCCTCACTAGTTAGTAGGTCCACTTCTTCATTTGAAATGTTGATACATTCACCATGAATCCAGGATGAGCAGTTATTGCAGAAAATCCAGTTGGATACATCGTCGTTTTGTAGACAGATTGGACAGGTCAAATTATCCATTATTCATAGATCCTCATTTGAAGTCTTGTATTGTAGAACATCGCCAACATTTGTACATAATGCTTATATGTTTACTGGTAAAAATAAAAGAGAATAATGTAATATATAAAGTTAGAAACGCTTGTAAAAATAAAATTAGGTCAATTTGAGTGACAAATGTTTTGACAGTTGTAAATTATTTAAATTATTTAAAAAAAAACTTAACGAAATATTTAATAAAATATTGTGATACATTAAAACAGAAAGTTATTGTAAAAGGAGCACGTTTACGCAGATACAATAAAACTACAAAAAGAAAACAGCAAAATTCTAGCTTTATGCATTCGCAATCAAAATTTTATAGGTCCTTAGAAAATGATAACAACAATACAAACCAAAAAATTAATACAATCTGATTTCTAGAATTCTGGAAAAGTCTATGGGAAAATAAATCAAAATCAAAACTTATGCCAGATCTATTACAAACAATTAATGAATCGGCTAAGAGTATTAAATCAATGGAAAATACAAATATAACTATAATTGATATTACTAATGCAATACATAATACGGCAAACTGGAAAGCCCCTGGTTTAGACGGAATACAAAATTTTTGGTTAAAGAAGTTTGTCTCTACACATAAATATTTAGCATTATGTTTTAACAATCTGTTAAAAAAACCCCGAAAGTGTACCCAAGTTTTTGGTAACCGGTAGAACCTCATTGATTTATAAGAATGGCGACCCTGAGTCTCCCATGCCTATGCACAACATATAAATTGCTAATCTCAATCATAAGAGCTAAAATATATGAACATTGTAATGACACTGTAATGGCAACCGAACAAAAAGGATGTACTAGGCATGCAATGGGCTGTAAAGAACAACTTACAATTGATTCATTAGTCATAAATCACGCAAAAACGAAAAAGCGAAATTTAAATGTGGGATACATAGATTCTGTACCTCACGATTGGCTAACATCAATTCTCAAAATCTATAAAATCACACCAAATATAATTGAATTACTGATAAACTTAATGAACAAATGGAACACTAAATTATATGTACAAAATGAAGATATTGGTAATATAAATATTAAACGGAGAATATTTCAGGAAGTCTCTAAGTCCATTGTGGTTCTGTCTAGAAATAAATCACTTGTGATATTGTCGGAGGCTTTCACGGCTGGAGTCATTATAAATATTTATGGTTCCGGGTTGGGACCGTGTCATTTTATAAATTAAGGTCGACGTTTTGCCCACTTTTCTAAGGGGCTTCATCAGGACAAGAAAAGAAATAAGTAATAAAATAAAAAATAATAAAAATATAAAAAAAGATAATATTAAGTAGACAAGTTAAAGTGTAAAGAGAAGAGTTACTGCTGAACTAGCAGACCCACTAGCCCATTTAAAGCCAAAAGGTGTCTTGTGAAGTAACTTCATCACAAAACACCTTTTGGCTTTGAATGGGCTAGTGAGTCTGTTAGTTCAGGAGTTACTCTACTCTTTACACTTTAACTTGTCTACTTAATATTATCATTCTTATACAAAAGTGGACAAAACGTCGACCTTAATTTATAAAATGACACGGTCCCAACCCGGAACCATATATATTTATAATAAATCCCTTGTCCGCAATTTTGAAAAATACAGGTCATGGATTTAGAATGGAATACAAAAAAAATCAATTTAGATTAACACACTTACTTTTTATAGACGACAAAAATATATGCTGAATCAATAACCATGCTACAATCAATGACTGCCACTATGAAAATATTTAGTGATTCAATAAATATGTATTCTTCTTAATCTTCTTTGGGGATTAAACCACTCATAGTTTTTAAAATTATCTTTATTAACGTTTCGATCCATAACCTAGGATCGTTTTCAAAATAATAAAAACTTCAAGTTTGACATTTATGACATAAATTGAAGGTGACTTTGATTTATTGATGTTTGAAATATTTGGTTTGAGTACACTAAACAAAAAATGTTTTCCAATTCCCAAGTTATTGAATTTTTACATTAAAAATTAATCAGCTGATTTCACGTTAAGCGTATTGGCTACCTAAAAAAGTCGGTCCCAGGCCGTAACACAAATTGAAGGCAATCATTCATTTAAACTTTAAAAATTTTTGTTTAGTGTACTCAAACCAAATATTTCAAACATCAATAAATCAAAGTCACCTTCAATTTATGTCATAAATGTCAAACTTGAAGTTTTTATTATTTTGAAAACTATCCTAGGTTATGGATCGAAACGTTAATAAAGATAATTTTAAAAACTATGAGTGGTTTAATCCCCAAAGAAGATTAAGAAGAATACTAAACAAACCACAACAAACATACAGGGAGTATTTACAATAAATATGTGTTTTGGAATCAAAAATGTGCAACATTGAGTATAATAAAGGGAAAAATTACCGGTACAGAAAACAATTTCGAAGGAATTAAATCTTTATCCAGTGAGGAAACATATAAATACCTAAGTTTTGAACAAAATAAATTTATAAACCACAAAAATATGAAAAATATGTACTGAGATACATACAAAAAAAGATTGACAAAACTACTTAATACTCAACTATCTGCAAAAAATTTGTTTACGGCCATAAATACTTGGGCAATAAGTTACCTTACCTTTTCTTTCGGAATTTTAAAATGGACGGAAACAGACTTAAATGATCTTGATAGATTAACAAGACGAACACTTACAAAATTTTGATTCCTCAACCCAAATTCGTCAGTTGAACGACTCTATATTTTAGAAAATACGCGGGTAAGGGATTAATTAATATCCATGATCTATATAAAAGCCAGGAAAATAAACTCTGCGAATACTTCCATAATTTAGAAAATACTGGAATCTCAAAAATATTAAAATATTTTTCTTAATCTTCTTTGGGAATTAAACCACTCATATTTTTTAAAATGATCTTTATTTACGTTTCGATTCATGACCTAGGATCGAAATGTAAATAAACATGATTTTAAAAACTATGAGTGGTTTAATTCCCAAAGAAGATTAAGAAGAATGCTAAACAAGCCACAACAAACATACAGGGAGTATATTAAAATATGACAAAAACTGTACGCCTTTGAGATTAGGAACTTTTAAAAAACCAACAATAGCAACAGTACAAGACAAAATTGACATGAAAAAATAAAATTCTTAATAGAAAATACCCTCAAATTCTAGACGCCCACGATGTAGACAAAACGGCCTTTTTAAATTGGATAAATAAAGGATATCTGTATCCCGAAACAGTAGCCATTCAGGATCAAATTATTCGTGCTAAAAACTACGAAAAACACATATTAGGATGTAAAACTTCTTAATCTTCTTTGGGAATGAAACCACTCATAGTTTTTAAAATCTATTTTATTTACGTTTCGATCCATGACCTAGGATCGTTGTCAAAATAATAAAAACTTCAAGTTTGACGTTTATGACATAAATTGAAGGTTACTTTGATTTATTGATGTTTGAAATATTTGGTTTGAGTACACTAAGCAAAAATTTTTAAAGTTTAAAAGAATGATTGCCTTCAATTTGTGTTGCGACCTGGGATCGACTTTCCTATGGTAGCCAATACGCTTAACGTGAAATCAGCTGATTAATTTTTATTGGTGAATTTTATATAAATTCAATAATTTGGGAAACATTTTTAACATGTTTCTATTTATACAATTGAGAGATTTCTGATTTTATGTCTTATTTTACCGAGATTCAGTGAAGGGGTTAAGCAACCTGTGGCTACCAAGATCCCCAACATTTATAATTTGCCGAAATAATGGTTTTCTAGTTAATATGCTTATTGTTATGTAATTAGTTATTGTATGTATAAATAGAAATCATGTATGTAGGCTGTATTTCATGTTAATATCGCAAGGAAAACCCAGGAAAACTTGCAATGCTACCTAGATATTGTGTGCATTTGATCTTCATTTGTTATTTCTTTTGTTATTTCTTTTAGTAATGGAATCCATTGTTTACTGAAAGTCACGGATTCGTTTGCAACGCAGTTATTTTTATGTAGGGTTATATAGGCAGCTTCTTTGATTTTGCGTTTTGGTGGTTTTCTTCTTTGTCGATAATTTTGCATCTTCCCATTTTATTTTATGACTGAGTCCCATGCATGTTGGCAAATCATGGATTTTTCAAATTTTCTATTTTTATATATGATTTATGTTCTCTTAATCGAACTTCAATTGGTCTGAAATTTCTCCTATATAAAACTTATTACATTCGCACGGTATTTTGTAGATACAGTTTTTGAATTTTGTATTGCGTTTTGGGTTTTGTTTTTGTTAATTGTGCTCTTAGTGTATTGTTAGTTCTAAATACTGTTTTAATTCTAAATTTGTTTCCTATTCTTTGAATTTTTTCGGAGAATCCTTTTATGTATGGTATTGAGAGCATTTTGTGGTGTGTATCTTTGTTTTTGTTTTCTTTTTCTTTATTTTTAAGGTTTTTATTCATTTCTTTCTCTATTATTCTTTTAGGATATTTGTTTTCTATTAGTGTACATCTGATTAGGTCTTTCTCTTTCTTTAAAATGTCTTCGTTAGATGATATTAATTTTGCTCTATCATACATGGTTTTGATAATTCCTCGTTTGACACATTGTGGGTGGTTTGAATCGAAGTTTAAGTATCTGTTTGTGTGCGTTGGTTTTCTATATACCGATGTATTAATTGTTGTATCGTTTTGCTAACTAGAATATCTAAAACGGAAGTTTTCCATGTTGTTCTAATTCATATGTGAATTTAATAGTTGATTCTATTTCGTTAATTGACTGTATAAAGTTTTTAATTAATTCTATATTATGAGGCCAAATAGCATAAACATCATCAACGTATCTCCACCAGATCAATGGTTTCAATTCTTGTGTGAATATCACATATTTTTCGAATTCCTCCTGAATATATTACTGAAGATTGGGGATAGTGGACTACCCATTGCCATTCCGAAGCTTTGTTTGTAAAATTGATCATTTATTTGAAAATATGTGGTATTTACGCATAAACCAAGTAATTCCATAATCGATGATATACTTAGTTTTGTTCTTTCTTTAAGATTGCAATCTTTTCGAGTTTGTTTTTATAATATTAAGTGTTTTGTTTATAGGGACATTTGTAAAGAGATTTACTACATCAAAGCTTACCATTGTGTGTGTATTTTCAATTTTTATGTTTGATAGTTTTTCTAAAAAGTGTTGGTTGTTTTTAATGAAAGAATCCGTTTTGCCTGCTAATGGATTTATAATTTTTAGTAGAAATTTTGCTAAATTATGGCATGGTGAATCTATTGAGCTTACGATAGGTCTTAGAGGAATGTCTTTTTTATGAATTTTTGGTAGACCGTAAAAGTGGGGTGGTTTACTGTAATGTGGGACTAGTTTACTTCTTTCTTTGTCTTCGAATTCATTTTTAAATTTAAATAGAGTTTTGTATATTTTATTTTCAATTGATTTTGTTGGGTCCGTTTCTAAACTGGTGTAATTCTCAGTGTTCAATAGTTCGTTGACTTTTGTGTTGTAATCAATTTATCAAACAGAACTATTAACGACACAGAAAAATCAATTCTTTCAAAAGGCCTTAATTTTGCAGTAACACCAAAATCAATACCAACCTTCGAAATAATTAGCTGTATTGAGAAAACAGCAAACCAACTCGAAGAAGATCAAGCAAACGAATTTAGAATACGATGTAAAATCAAAATAGAAAAGAATCACAAAATAAAGCCAAATGTAAGTAATAACGAAATAAAAGCAATTCGCAATCTAAAAAACGATAACTCAATTATAATTCTACCTGCTGACAAAGGCAATGCAACAGTAATAATGAATAAAAACGATTACAACACAAAAGTCAACGAACTATTGAACACTGAGAATTACACCAGTTTAGAAACGGACCCAACAAAATCAATTGAAAATAAAATATACAAAACTCTATTTAAATTTAAAATGAATTCGAAGACAAAGAAAGAAGTAAACTAGTCCCACATTACAGTAAACCACCCCACTTTTACGGTCTACCAAAATTCATAAAAAGACATTCCTCTAAGACCTATCGTAAGCTCAATAGATTCACCATGCCATAATTTAGCAAAATTTCTACTAAAAATTATAAATCCATTAGCAGGCAAAACGGATTCTTTCATTAAAAACAACCAACACTTTTTAGAAAAACTATCAAACATAAAAATTGAAAATACACACACAATGGTAAGCTTTGATGTAGTAAATCTCTTTACAAATGTCCCTATAAACAAAACACTTAATATTATAAAAAACAAACTCGAAAAAGATTGCAATCTTAAAGAAAGAACAAAACTAAGTATATCATCGATTATGGAATTACTTGGTTTATGCGTAAATACCACATATTTTCAAATAAATGATCAATTTTACAAACAAAGCTTCGGAATGGCAATGGGGAGTCCACTATCCCCAATCTTCAGTAATATATTCAGGGAGGAATTCGAAAAATATGTGATATTCACACAAGAATTGAAACCATTGATCTGGTGGAGATACGTTGATGATGTTTATGCTATTTGGCCTCATAATATAGAATTAATTAAAAACTTTATACAGTCAATTAACGAAATAGAATCAACTATTAAATTCACATATGAATTAGAACAACATGGAAAACTTCCGTTTTTAGATATTCTAGTTAGCAAAAACGATACAACAATTAATACATCGGTATATAGAAAACCAACGCACACAAACAGATACTTAAACTTCGATTCAAACCACCCACAATGTGTCAAACGAGGAATTATCAAAACCATGTATGATAGAGCAAAATTAATATCATCTAACGAAGACATTTTAAAGAAAGAGAAAGACCTAATCAGATGTACACTAATAGAAAACAAATATCCTAAAAGAATAATAGAGAAAGAAATGAATAAAAACCTTAAAAATAAAGAAAAAGAAAACAAAAACAAAGATACACACCACAAAATGCTCTCAATACCATACATAAAAGGATTCTCCGAAAAAATTCAAAGAATAGGAAACAAATTTAGAATTAAAACAGTATTTAGAACTAACAATACACTAAGAGCACAATTAACAAAAACAAAACCCAAAAACGCAATACAAAATTCAAAAAACTGTATCTACAAAATACCGTGCGAATGTAATAAGTTTTATATAGGAGAAATTTCCAGACCAATTGAAGTTCGATTAAGAGAACATAAATCATATATAAAAAATAGAAAATTTGAAAAATCCATGATTTGCCAACATGCATGGGACTCCAGTCATAAAATAAAATGGGAAGATGCAAAATTATCGACAAAGAAGAAAACCACCAAAACGCAAAATCAAAGAAGCTGCCTATATAACCCTACATAAAAATAACTGCGTTGCAAACGAATCCGTGACTTTCAGTAAACAATGGATTCCATTACTAAAAGAAATAACAAAAGAAATAACAAATGAAGATCAAATGCACACAATATCTAGGTAGCATTGCAAGTTTTTCCTGGGTTTTCCTTGCGATATTAACATGAAATACAGCCTACATACATGATTTCTATTTATACATACAATAACTAATTACATAACAATAAGCATATTAACTAGAAAACCATTATTTCGGCAAATTATAAATGTTGGGGATCTTGGTAGCCACAGGTTGCTTAACCCCTTCACTGAATCTCGGTAAAATAAGACATAAAATCAGAAATCTCTCAATTGTATAAATAGAAACATGTTAAAAATGTTTCCCAAATTATTGAATTTATATAAAATTCACCAATAAAAATTAATCAGCTGATTTCACGTTAAGCGTATTGGCTACCATAGGAAAGTCGATCCCAGGTCGCAACACAAATTGAAGGCAATCATTCTTTTAAACTTTAAAAATTTTTGCTTAGTGTACTCAAACCAAATATTTCAAACATCAATAAATCAAAGTAACCTTCAATTTATGTCATAAACGTCAAACTTGAAGTTTTTATTATTTTGACAACGATCCTAGGTCATGGATCGAAACGTAAATAAAATAGATTTTAAAAACTATGAGTGGTTTCATTCCCAAAGAAGATTAAGAAGAATGCTAAACAAACCACAACAAACATACAGGGAGTATTTAGGATGTAAAACCATTGACAAATGCCGTAATTGTAATGAAATTGGAGAAGCCATAGAGCATATCACTGCAGGTTGTTCAGCACTCGCTCCAAATGCTTATTTGGGAAGACATAATCAATTCGCCAAAATAATACACCAACAATTAGCAATGAAATATGATTTGCTGAAGAACTCAATGCCATACTACAAATACACACCTGCTGCTATATTGGAAAACAATAATATACTGTTATATTGTGATAGACAATTACTTACAGATCATAGCATATCGTAAGACAAACCGGACATCCTCTTATTTGATAAAATTAAAAGTGAAGCATACATAATCGATATAACCGTTTCTTTAAGCTCAAACATATTCAAAGCAGAGAAACACAAAATTGAAAAGTATGAAGACCTTGCAATTGAAAAAAGAAGTTTTGGCATATAAAATTGATAGAAATTATCCCTTTAGTAATAGGAGTCAACGGAATTCTAAGTAAATACATGAAGAAAAATTTGGAAAGAATTGGTTTACCATATAGAGTTCAAAATTTATGTGTTAAAGCAGTAGTGTTACAAACATGCCACATAGTCCGAAAATTCCTAAATTAATGAGTGAATCTGAAGTGATAGTTCATTAATTATATATACCAAGATCTTTATATACATTAATATTGTATATTGTATAATCTTAAGCTAAAAATAAATATTAATAATGATAATAATAATAATAATAATAATCAAATCAAATCAAATCTATTTATTTCTTATTTTTTACAAGTAGTACACCTTAAGCTAACACAACGTTGCTTGACAAAGTTGTTTCGATATTTTATAAATTTTGTAGAGTTGTCTAACTGATTAATTGTCTAAAATAAATCTAAATAACACAACCTACTATATACATTGTTTTAATTTCTATATTATTTTGTTTTGGCTCAACCCTCTATTTATATAATTTATAATTGATCCCTGCTTTGTATTAATTTTTATAAGATAAGTAATGAATGTATTAACTATTATATTTATGTATTTTTATTAGTTGTCGATTGGTTCTAGTATTTAACTTAACTAATATGTAATAATTAAAAGCTACTGTTAATGTTAAGGTTAGTTAAAATTAAAATTATTTTAGGTTAGTTAAAGTTATTTTACAGTTCTATATTCTACGGCTTTTGTAAGTAACTTAAGATAATGTATAACTAAATTGAAACTAAATTTAAAATGGATATTAATTTTAAAATAATAATGTAAATGAAAAACATTAATACAGGTACAAAGGAATTGGCAATTCTAATATGTTTCTTAATTTTGTAGTTCAAGTAACTGCATGATTATTGTTAAAAGGTAATAAAATATGATTGTTTAACCCTAGACGCTTATACTAATTATTACTATACATTATATTTAACTAAGTATTTTTTCAAATCATTCTTCAACGTAGCTATATTTACCAATATTTTACAATCGTCTGGCAGTTCGTTCATTAATTTAGGAACAATGTATGAAAGTGTTCATTTTGAGTATTCATTATGAACACGCGGTACAGTATACTTTTCATTCCGCAGTTCATATCCAAAGCTTTGTTTAACCAAATATGACAATAGAAAATAGTTGTCCATAACTATTTTATAAAATAATAATGCTCTTACACCTAAAAGTCTACATCTATCAAAAAGTTTGTTTAGCTTGACGCCTGAGCCAGAATTGCAAACTATTTTTAGAATTCTCCTCTGTATTTACTGTATATGTTTAAGATAACAATCGCTTGCATATCCCCATGCTTCCAGCCCATACCTGATTATCGACTCTGCCAATGCTAGATATAAGGTCTTTTTTACATTAAACGGTACAATATCTTTTACATAATATAATTTCGATAATACCATTTTAAGTTTATTACATATGTCTTTGATATGGTGATCCCAACGAAAATAATTGTTGACTGTAATTCCCAGATATTTATAAGTTCGACACGATGTAACATATTTACAATCAGTAAAGCATGTCCCTAGTTTAAATTTTTTCTGCAACTGAAAGCATTTACACAAGTGAATTTTAACTTTAGGTTCTATTCGTTAATTGTAGGGTATAATAATGTGTATTATTTTTGGTTTATCTGTGTTAACTACTAAACAATTGTCATGCGACCATTTACTTAAAGTGTCGAGATCGCTTTGCATATTACATTCTGCAACCTGATATGATCTATGTACCGATATCAATAGTATGTCATCTGCAAACTAATACTTTACAGTGTTTTATTACCTGTGACAGTGCATTTATGTAAATGTTAAATAGTAGTGGCCTAAGCACTGAACCTTGGGGTACACCCTCATCTATTATAAATTCCTTACTATGGTGATTATTGATTTTTACCACAAATTTTGTATTATGTAAGTAGTTTTTAAACAATTGAAGTATAATTCCCTTAATTCCCAGACTACGTAATTTATTTAACAAAATATTATGATTAATTTTTTTAAATGCTTTTGTATAATCAACAAATAAGCATAAAATATGCATATTATTTATCAGGTTGTCGTACACATAATTTGAGAATTCGGAAAATAAATTGTTTGTCCCCAAACCTTTTATAAACCCGTATTGCTGTTTAGAAATTGCAGAATTATTTATCAAAAACTTATTCATTTCACTTGCTATGTGTTTTTCAAATACCTTTTCTATTGCAGGAAGTATTGATATTGGGCGATAGTTACGGTAATCCATGTATTTGCCTCTTTTGTGAATTGGTTTAACTATTGAGTTCTTTAACTTATCTGGTGCAATTCCCTTCTTAAGCATTTGGTTAATTAAATGTGTAATTACAATATATATTGGTGTTGTACCATTTCAACACCGTTGTAAAAGTACTCAGCAAATTTATCCGGTTATTGGTTCCTATCTTGTAAAGGCATTGTTTTTGTTACAATATCGTCTACACTAGGTATTTTTTCCTTTCTCAATACACCATTAAGAGCGGCCCAAACTTCTTTAGGTTTTTTATTATCAAAAGTAAATTTTTGTTTATAATAATTGTCCATTTCTTTCATTATTCTTAAATTAAGCCAATTTCTATATTTTTTGTAAACTATTCTATCAGCTTCACTCCTAGACAGCTTCCAAACGTTAAATAATCTATCTCTATTTTTAATGCACCTGAATAATGCATCAGACATCCAACTCTTTTTAAATTCTCCTCTATTACCGCATATATGTTTTTCTCTTTTGTACTCGTAGCTTTTGCTATATATATTCTTAAATATATTTACAATTCTATTATACAAAATCTCCGGATCTTGTATATTGCATATTCCTTTCAGATCACAAATCTGTAATGCACTTTTGATGTACTTTTCATTAATAAGTTAACCTTTTATTAGTCTGGTTTAAAGTATTTTTATTGGTGAATATTTTCATCGCAATCATATAATGGTCTGAAATTTTTATTTTAATTATTACAGAGAAATTTTTTTGTATATACCTCTAACAAAAAAGTGATCTATACAGGAAGGCACAAGGATTCCATTATAAAAATGTTCTCTTGTATAATTCTTGATACATTTATAAAATCCATATGAACTCAGCATTGCTTCATATTTGTTACTTATCGGATTTAAATCAGCTAAATTTATATTAGTATCCCCCCCAAGAATGATTTCTTTATAACTGCTGCTATTTTTTATTTGACTTTTTAATTCTTTAACAAAATTGTGTACATTACTTCTTGGGGGCCTGTAAATGAATATTAATTTATAGCATTGATTATTTTCAAAAGTTAGAGTTCCTTCAACGTTTTCGTATGTTTTCGTGTTATACTGATTTTCTTGAAATATGAAAGTTTTCCTTATATATAAAATTATTCCACCACCTCTCGCGTTTGATCGTAACTTTGGGTAATAATTATAACTTTCAATATTGTAAATTACAATATCCTCCTGATGTATCAAAACTTCAACTAAGACGATACTATCAAAATGTGTGGATAGATAAACTAGCAATTCGTCAAAATGACTTTTGATATCATTAATGTTAAGACAAATAAATGATAGATTTGTGTGGTTGTTATCGTAAATACGTGCAAGTGTCTTTAACTCAATATTCCATTCTGATATGCTATTTAACGACTGATATTGAACACAGTTGTTTTCATAATATTGTTCGTCTATCAGTGTTAAAATTAATTAATTATTCCCACTTATAAACTTAAAGTATTTTAAAAACTTATTTCTAATAGAGCATGTTTCAATGTCAATCTAGTTTATACAAACCGTTTATGTTATCTATTCTTACCACTCGTGGCATATCACTTGATTTCCTAGCAAGTATTTTCCCATACTTTACCCAACAATATTTCCAACCTACTTCTCTCGCACGTGCTTTTGTTTGCCGTAACAAATTCTTAGTATACGGAGTTAAATTTTCACTAATAAATAATAGTTTATCGCTTTGGTTGTTTAAAACTTGATCATTGTTTACAACAACTGCTCTCATAGCTAAGATCTTATCTCTAATCATCTGTGACGTACATCTTACTATTACTGCTGGTACACTGTCAAGTTTTCGTTTCGGAAGGCGATGTGCTACTTCAATTTCTGTATTAGACACTTTTACACCAACACATTTCGTTAATTTTTTGACTACAGCCTTTAAGCTTTCTTCGTTTTCAGCATGAGTAACCTCGAGCCCATGAATTTCAAAATTAACGTTCCTACTTTTTTGTTCTAATACATTTACCCGCATCTCAAGTTCAATTATTTTCTGCACCTTCTCTTTGTTTTCGGCTACTAATGTAGCAACACTCTTTGGCAATTCCTTATTGACCTTTATTAGGGACATCATTTCCTCTTTTAACTTGTCATATAAATTAGACAAGCCTTTGACATCATTTAGAATATCATTCATTACCTGCTGATTATCGTCCAACCTTTTAGTAATCTTTCGAAACATATCTTTTACAGATTCTTCTTCTACTACTGGTTGTGCTGTTACCTGCTGCGATTTTACCTGTGAATCTTTACCTCTACAATTTCTGCATTTCCAAGTTTCACGGCTTGATCTTGACATTCTTTCAAATGTAGCCTCAGCAACACCAGAGCAGGCAAAGTGAAAACCTCCTTCGCAAGCACTACAAGTAATATATCTTCCATCTTTTGGCAGCAGTTCCAAACATTTCACACATTTTGGTTTACTCATTTTATGACGATTATCTAATATTTAGTGCAGGATACTTCAAAAATAGGGTATGCTGATACACATAAATTTTGTTACACTAAATAAATTGTAGTTTATCGCGTACGCTCAACAAATAGATAAAATTGTAAATTAAATTTCAGAGCGACTTAAACACGTCTAGCTCGTGCGACGGTTGAGCCAATAATAATAATAATAATATAGTTTACAAGTTGGAAGAGATGTTCTGTTATTGCTTGTCTAGTGGTTTTTAGAGTTTCTGCTTGTACCTAATAAATTATCTAATAAAATATTGTTACTTTCGGATAGCAATGAACGTGAAGTTAGCAAGATAGTTAACAGTATTAATAATACATGGAAGTGTTCGAGTGTTATCAAACCAGGTGCTCCATTAAGGGAAGTTATTAACACCCTGCCCAATACTTTAAAAGACTAATAAAAATGATTTTGTTGTAATTTGTGCAGGTGCTAATGATGTGGAATCCAAAATTGATGTAAAGAAGCATTTAGATAGTTTGGTAATCAAGTGTATTAAGACGAATGTAATTATTTTAACTATTCTATATAGGTATGATAACAAGAATTTAAATCCTAGAATTTTAAAGATAAATACTTATTTATATAACTATTGTAAAAATAATCAAATCTATTTATTAGACGTAAATTCAGTGTTGGAATACAAGCACTATGCTACCGATCAATTTCATATTCGTCATTCAGGTAAACTCCAGTTGGCTAAATCACTTTTATCAATTGTTAACTCCATTAATTTGAATCAAAATTTTCAGAAAGTTACAGTAAATTCTCTTCCAATTTGAATTTGAGTAACATTATAGTTCCCACTGCATTGGCGGTTAAATTAGACAATGCCTTTGTAAATAAATGTAGTACAGTTAAAAAAAAAATTAGAATTACCGATCCTAATTTAATACAATGTAACACTAATGCTGATATCACCAGTAATAATATTCATTCAGGAAACTTTATTATACAAAAACACATAGAGTAAAGGTTACTCTATGCAAAAACATGACCCACTTTTATCTCTGTTGCTGTGTAATATCAGATGCTCGCGAAATAAGGAAGATAGCTTGTTTTTATTACTTGACAACTTAAAATTTCCTGCCATTGTTTGCATTACAGAGCATTGGCTTAATATTAATGAATATATCTCGTTACAAGGATACAAATTGGCAAATATATATAAAAGGCAAAAGCACCAACATGGTAGTACTGCAATATATTGTAGGGATAATGTCAATTTTGAAGCAATTAATAAATGTAATTATTTACTAAAGGAAATACATTTTGAATTTTCACAAATTTATGTAAGAAGTCTTAAACTTTATATTTTATGCATTTACTGCTCCCCTAAAGGTAATACAGATATATTCTTTGAATCATTGGATAAAATGTTACAGATTTTCGCTTGTAAGAATATAATTATTACAGGTAATTTCAACATGAACTTCAACAATATAGTAGATAAAGATATTGTTCGTTTAAAACAATATTTCGATCTTTATCATTTAACTATGCAAATAAATCAAGATACACGAATTACATCTAACTCTAGCACACGTATTGATTATGTTCTAACTAACATCAAATCAAAATTTCTTCTTGATACCGTAGTTCTAAACACAGAACTCTCTGATCACATGTTTGTATATTTTAGATTAAACCTAAAATTAAATAATCAGCAGAACCATTACTGTAGGCGTTGCTATAATACTGACAATATAAATTTATTTTCAACTTTATGTTTTGAACTCAATATCAATTCCGATAACAGTAATTTAAATAATAAATTTCAATCTTTAATACAAAATGTTACAGATGCCTATAACAAGTCATTTCCTGTCACTAGATTTAAGAATAATCAAAAAAATTGGTTGACTAAAGGTATTAGAACGTCAGCTGCGAACAAAAAAGTATTACATATTCTTTTTAAACATTTTCCCGATTCCAATTTCTTTAAGAAGTACTATCATAAGTACAAAAATTTTTTTAAAGCTACCATAAAATTAGCAAAGGCACTATTTTTGTCAAATCGTATATTAAATTCAAAAAATATTCAAAAAACTACGTGGAAAATTATCCATGAGCATCTTAGCAATACAGGGTTTCCAAATAACGAAATATATTTGGACAATTGCTCTGCCAAGGCAACTGCAGAAAAACTGAATAACCACTTTGCTACAGTAGCTGAAAACTTAATAAAAGAACTTTCCACACATTCAGTAATTAATAATTCTGTTTCAATGGGCTCTCATATGAGTATTCAAATAATTTTATGTTTTTTCCTACGGATTATTATGAAGTGTATGCTGTTATTAAATCTTTACGTAATAAATATTCTACTGGTAATGACTACATTCCGGCATATGTGCTTCCTGTTCTCCCAATAAATATTTTGGAATATTTTGTTAACCTAATTAATGAATCTTTTGAAAGTGGCATTTTTCCATCTTGCCTCAAACTGCCATCATTGTACCATTACATAAGGGAGGAGAATATGTAGTGGATAATTTTAGACCTGTCTCACTATTATCCACATTTTCTAAAATAATTGAAACTCTAGTTAAAAATCGTCTTTTACAATTTTCCAACAAATTATAATTCTAACTCCACTACAGTTTGGTTTCACTTCAAATAGGTCTACAACGGATACTATGTACAATTTCTTAGATCAGCTATATTCTTCTTTAAATAAGAAAAATACATCTTTAGTTACATCATTTATCGACTTAAGCAAAGCATTTGATTGTGTAAATCATAACATTTTAATAAATAAAATGACACATTATGGATTTCGGGAAATTGCAAAGAAATGGTTGATTTTATATCTAGAAGGTAGAACTCAATGTGTAAAACTTGTAGATAATCAAAACGAAATTTTTTCAACAAATCTAAGTTTAAAATTTGGAGTCCCCCAGGGTTCTGTTTTAGGTCCAATTTTATTTTTATTCTATATTAACGACTTCGTTTCATGTATAAATTTTGCAAATTGTACATTATACGCGGATGATATTATTTTAAATTGGAATGACTTCATTATACAAACCTTGGAGAATAATATTGTAACTGATATACAATCATATAAAGAGTGGTGCAAGGCAAATTATCTCGCAATAAATTCTCTTAAATCTTCATTCATAATTTTTAAAACAAACTCTCCACTCACTACACTGAATGGAGTATCAATTAATGAAGTCTGGTCAGCCAAATTTCTAGGTTTAACCATAGACCATAAACTAAATTGGACAACTCATATTCAATCACTTACTAGTAAATTAGCATCCACTTGTTATGCAATTAGAACTGTTTCGCGACAAATTTCCACTGAATCCTCACTTAAAGTGTATCATGCCCTTTTTGAGTCCCGTATACGATATGGTATTGCATTTTGGAGGAATGCATCAAATGCAAATATTGCCATAATATTCAAATTACAAAAACGAGCTATTCGTAGTATTTGCAATGCAGCATATGACACACATTGCAAACCATTATTCCAAAAACTTAAAATATTAACATTGTACTCATTATATATCTATGAAACCCTAATCCTCTTTTATAAAAACAAAAATAAATTCATCACACCAAGTACTTTTCACAAACACGATACCAGGCATGCTTGGGATATATATCCACCAAAACCAAGATCCACTTTAATTAAAAATCTTTTATATATATGTGCCAACTCTTTATAACAAGCTACCCGCAACTATTAAATTTCTTGATAGACTTTCTAAATTTAAATCTGCACTATCATCCTTGTTTTGTGAGCGCTGTTATTATAACGTAACGGAGTTTCTTGAAGATAGAATTTAAATAGTTACAATAATTGACTATGTATTTAATATTTAATTTTAATTAATGACTATCTACATAAATGTAGCTAATTTTCATATATTATTTATTTATATTTTATATTTATTTATATTTTAATTTTATTTATATACATTGTTGACTATTTCTAATAATGGTTGTAGAAGTGTGCATTATCATCATATTGATGGGAACAAATAAATCTATCTATCTTATTTGTACCCGTCGCCTTACCATTTTTCAGACCCTTTAATGCTAATTCAAACTCATCTTTAAGTATAGGATATCCCAAGGCATCCTTTTCAATGTCCGATTCCTGTTCTAGTGCTGTTAGTTCCTCTCATGCATGTAAATTCTCTATACATTCTTGCCATCTAACCACTTTTTCTACATTTTCTATAATGACGTTTCCTCCCGCATCCCTTATATTTTTGCTACATGGTTTTATATCCTTAAAACTCTTTCTAATTAGTTTGTATGCTTCGTCTGTCTTTTCTATTTTCATCTTAGTTTGTACCTCTTTGCACTTTTTATCAATCCATCGTTCGTTGGCTTTCCTGTATTTGCGAAGACTTTTCCATTTGATGGCTTTTTATCTTTGTTTTCCTGTTTCGTCTGATCTATTTTTGTATTTTCGTTTTTTTTCTGTTAGATTTAGGATATCCTTTATTATCCACGGTTTCTTATTTTTTTTTGTTTATACCCCAGAATATCTTTGGCCGCCATGTCTAAGCTGGATTTTATGTTGTTCCATTCTGTTTCTACTTCCTTGTATAAGAAATTTTGCGATATCTTTCAGCAATTCATTTAACTTTTTCAAATCTTTGGTGGATATCTTTTTCTTTTAGTTTTTCAAAGTCAAAGTGCTCTTTTCTCTTCCTTTTTTAAATTTAAGAGCGGCCTTCATAATTACGATATTGTGGTCAGTGTCTATATCTGCTTCTGGGTAGCTTCTACAGTTTTTTTGCTTGATACCTAAACCGTTGTCTAACAAGAATGTAATCTATTTGATATCTTTCTATATCTCCTGGCATCTTCCACATGTATCATCTTCTAGCATGATGTTGAAATAATGTGTTTGTAACGGTTAAATTGTTCTTATCGCAAAATTCTACCAACCTATTTCCCCTGTCATTTCTCGTACCTAAACCTAATAAACCTACTACTGCCCCTTCCCTACCCTCACCTACCATTGCATTAAAATCCTCATAATTATTAAATTTTTATGTCCTTTTACGCATCTTAGCATGTCTTCGATGTCTTTGTGGATCGCTTCTACCTTTTCCTCACTGTAGCTAGAGGCGGGCATGTATACTTATATTATTACTGTATTTACCGGTTTAGATTCTAATCTAACCATGAGTACTCTTTCGTTCTTTCGTAAGTAGTTTTCAACACGATGTCCTATCTTTTTTTTCATAACAATCTGCACACCCGAATTTCCTTCCCCTGATCCCATATAAATTACCCTAAAGACACCACTCCAAAAATTCCCCGCCCCTGGCCACCAAACTTCGCTGATTCGTACCATGTCTAATGCTAACCTATGCATTTCAATTTTCAAGTTCTCTAGCTTATCTATTTGCTTCATACTTCTGACATTCCACGCTCCGATTCGCAGAATGTTCCCGACCATTTTTCTAAACGTTCCGATCACATCCTCCAAAGTAGTTTCCTCTTGGAGATCCGAATGTGGGAATATTTTGACTCTGGAATCTTTTACCCCAGAGGATGCCATCATGTTGATTACAATCTAACCCTTTATCTACCAGCGGTACTCCAGAGTACCACAACATTTTGATACCCTAGAATGCCACACCTAGAAATATGTTGGTTAAGAGTTTTATTTCTTGAAATACCTGTTTGAATTCATTAACTTTGGTACCAACAATTGAGACAAATATTAAAAATTGTAATTCGAAGTAGTTTGATAACAGGTACTTATAAGTATTGTTGGTGGTTAAAGTGTCCTTGCCACATGTTATATAACTGATGAGTTAAAAAAAATAACGAACATGAAAGGAACTTTTATTAAAATCGTTAAATTAACATCGGTAATTAAAAACATAATTATTAATTATTACATATAATGGTATTGCTTAAAACAGTTCTTCTTCTCATTTATGCAAAGAAAAACATCACATGTGGAGCAAGTAGAATGTGGTTTCGACTATACACCTTGAGCGCTACACATTTCACATCTACCTCTTTGTTCTACAAATTTGGGCCAAAGATTTCCTCTATTTGCAAGCCTAATTTCATTTGATACGCTGTAATTATAACGCCACTTCTTAGGAGGGGTGCCCAATGACTGGGATGATTGCCTCTTTCCTAGTGCAAATTTTGTTGTTTTGCTGCACAATCCGATTTCTACTTCTCTCCTAACCTCTAAAAGAGTTTTTTTGTTCATTCTTAATTTTTTTGAAGACAACATGTGCATTTACAAATGTTATTTCTAAACATCCCCAAAAAATGCAATGCCACCATTTCTTGGAGCGTCGATCGATTCCATAGCATTGTCGCAATTGGTCATGATGATCAACTCCCCCATAAATTGGTTGTAATCTTCAACAATTTTGGGAGCATTTACATGTACAGTGGTGCCATCTCGTAATTTTCTCTTGAGTTGAACAGTTTCGGTACCATGAAAATTGGAGGCAAGATAGACCATTTTATTGTCCATCCACTTGTAGAAAGTAATGCCAGTATTGGAAGTTCTATGATCAAACTCGCCCCGTTTTAAATCTTTAGTACGTGCAATATCTTTAGGTAAACCTTTTCGATCGCTTCTTATCGTTCCACATGCTAATACTCCTTCAAGCTTTAATCGCTCGAGAAGGGCGACGTTGAAATAATTATCAAAATATACTATCTTATTTTTATGCCAATCCTGTTCAGTCATATTTAGAACAACTCTAGCACCCAATGGGTAACTTGCAAATTTTTCAATAACTGTCTCTGCCTTTCCTTGATAAATTTCAAATTTCTTTACAAATCCGCTCATATCAGACAAAACCCAAAATTTATACCCTCTCTTTATGGGCTTCTTGGGGTTGTATTGTTTTATAGACGAACGACCTTTAAATTTTACAATCTATTTATCTACGCATATCTTTTGTTCTCCTACATAGTTTATGAAAATTGAATTGAGTGCATCGATATACGGTCTGGCTTTGTAAAGTTTGACTTTATTATCATTTGGAATTACACTATTATCGTTGAAGTGTAAATAGGTATGTATAGTTCGAAACCTGTTTCTGGACATACATTGAGGTACAAGTCCAACTTTCCATTCAATTGCGGTAGACCAATAGCTTTCAATTTTGGGCAATACACGATATCCCATAAATAAATTTATTCCAATAAATGCTAACATTTCTTCTGGCTAATATTGATACTTTTATTCCTCAGTGTTGCATATAGGTTCGATTGAAAGGTAAACATTTCAACTGTATTACCCAACAACTTTACAAATACATCTGAAGGCGTTAAACATTCTGCAAAGTACGCTTCCTCCCATGAGACCCTATCATGTGAAGACAATGAAATATCTTCTCTACCTATTTTTGTTCAGTTACGCTCAGGTTCTTCATTTTTTTCGTTTTAGATTCTGATAACTTACGGAATTTATTTGACTTATTTACTGATGCTGCCATTTCGATATTTTGTGGAGCAGGTTCTGGTTCCACTTCAAAAGTATCACAGAGAATATTTCTGGACACTTCAACTTCTTCTTGGTCTGAATCAGGTTCAATATCTGTATTGATGCTGTTGTCCAATTCTAACATATATTCTTCAAGATCATCATCCCTTTCTATTAGTTCTAATAACTTCTCATCAGTAAGAGGACGTTTTCTGTCCCACCTCGAAGGCATTCTGTAACAATGTAATTGAAAAAAAAACCGTTTTCATTACCAGCGGTACTTCAAAGTACCGGTAAGATAATAACTAATATTTCTTTTGAAAACCATAAAATATAATAACTTTATATCCTAAATTACAAACAAACCACTTACCTGTAATATTTATTACAAACTAGTCTAATTTAATTGTTGTTAAAAGAAAACAACCACTTGTAAGCAGCTCACTCAACGACAATTAACCTCATTCATAAAATTCTTCTACTGCGACTGCTTGGTCAGTGTAGCCAATAATATTATTACTTTATTACGTGGCCCAGATATCTTTTAAAGTACCGTTGGCGGTTAAAGAGGATCTTTTAAATTTCCTAGCTGGTTGTTAAAGGGTTAAATACGCTTTTCTATATTTGAAGGTATTGTTTATATAAAACTGACAACATCGCTTTTATCCATTTAAGGCTAGAGTTAGCCAATTCCTTAACATTGTGGTATATAGCTATGATTGATTAATCTGTACTATAGAGTAGGTTATAGTAAAATTGAAAATAAAACTATTTAAACCATTCTATATACTAAATTTTTAATATTGGCTCATGCTAATTATAATTAACAACAGATTTAAATAATACAAACATTTAATACAACAGGTAGTACTAGTAAGAGACGCTTTATTGCGAATAATTTTTAACTGTTATTAAATCATCCACATTTAGTACTCTTTGAAATTTATAAAATATGCTATCCCAGGAAGACTATTCTAGTGTCCCTTTACATACAAGGATTATAATTTACTTGATTGCAATGCACTCTAGAGTTGACATCCGGAACTGACATCTTAAATAGCTTACCTTGAGGCATGCATATGCATACTTTATATGTCGTTTTATTGTAATTAGTTGGTTTAAGTGACAGAGTGGGCATCTTCCTAGTGTCCAGATAAATCCCATTTTTACTGTTTAAACTAATTGAATGATTCGACTTTAACTGAATATTTCTATCTGCATAAAAATGAATAGTTTGGCTGTCCATAGCAATTCCCTCGGCTCCGTTCAACTCGATCTTATTTGCACCTATCACTAATTTTTGCCCGATGGGACTAGTGACACGATTACACTCAATCAACTTAGTGTTAATACTATATATTGGCTTAAAATGTTTATAGCCATCAAATTCAGATGAAAATATAATATCGCCGTGTTCGTTTTTAATTTCAATATGCTCGATGTTTCGAAAAATCGTTCCGTTTTTGTCGATTTTTAATTTGTTAACGGGTCGGTCGTATTTAGTTACTAGGTTTATTGATATAGCACCATTATCGCCAATAATTGTTACAGGTACATCCAGAAAACCATCTATTATTCCATCTCGTTTGTATACGTTTCCGAAATCAGTATCGCCTAGAAATTTTAAAGCGTTTTCTAGTGGAAGGAATTGTAAGCTTTCCATTCCCTGTCCGAGGCGCAAAACGCTTAAAATGACTATCGTCATTATTAAATTTCCAGCAGCCAAGACAAGTAAAAGAAATATTAAGGTCCAAAATGCGAATGTTTTTCTACCTTTTAAACCAGATGGTTCCAAGTGTTGTTCGTGAACTGGAATGTAGCCAGCTTTCAAATTATTATTGTGGTGTTTAGATCGAGATTTTTTTAATAAGGATTTTCTTTGGACAGAATTCGGGTCTAGTCCATCGGATAATACATCAGAACTAGGCGATCCACTTCGACACTCCATTACCTATAATATTTTCGGATTAACGGTTTATTATCAAAACAATAGACATTTACTAAAACCTATTTATACACGCACTGGTTTGCTATTTAAAAATACATTTTCTAAATGCGAACGCTTGTAGAATAGTGCGGCGATCAATAAATAAGACTTGCGCTCTTACCAAATAAAATTAATGCAGGGTTTTATAAGGAAGAACTGCGATGTGTAGGCATCTGCCGGCGTGCGTATAACTAAAATTAGGAATTAAATTTATTATCTGATAGTTGGAGAATTTTATTTAATGCTATAATTAGGCAATGTTTATGATATGCGGTTGTAATTGGAATTTTTATCTCATCTTTTATTGTGTGATATAGTTCACATAATAATTTCAATATTGAGCGATAGATAACGTTCTTTCATTTTAAAATAACGTAATTCCAACAAATAAAATGCTAGCTTGATTAGTAAATTTTACAGGTTTGTTATAATTCTTTAAAGTTTGCAATTCTTGAAGCTTGACTTTCTAAGCTAATAACTAAACATTGAATAAACAATAAAATATAAATGGAACAATTTCAAAAACTTATATTTATTACTTCAAAAGTGAATGCGCCACATATGCGTCCTTAAGCTATTATCTAAATTCAGTCCAGGATATAGCTATTCGTTGCTGTTTATGGGCAACAGAGCCGTTTTAGGGTACAATGCCGGTTTGGGGTAAAATATTGTAGCGGGCTACTACTACCGCGTTTCACTAATTTAAAACAAGTAATAACAAGAGTCTTTATTGCTCACTGTTCACAAGTCTAATTAACAGTATATGCCTTATTTATAGATGTTTTCCGTCCAATTAACAATGAAGCACTATCACACTAATGAATTTACAAGCACTAATATCTTCTTAAACTAAATTCTTAACCATAGGTCTATTAACAACACTAACACAACTATTTATTTATTACACTTTTGTCTATTTATGTATTTTACAAGCTGCATATACATTAGACACATAATATAACATTTATGTATACTCTTGGACTTCCAAGAGCTCAACTATTTTTACTTTACACGATATTCGACATTCTGATATAGACTAACTCTTGCATCTATTAGCGGTCTTATATATACTCTGAATTAAAAAGGATGACTCATTCTCCAGTAATTGCTAGAAGAATTCTCGATTCCTGGAGAATATACAGTGCCTACGGCGCTTGTGTGTGTTTGACGGGTTGCCTAATAGTAGCTCGCAACACTGCCCCCCCCTCTTTAAAACCGTTACGTCTCGTAACTGTGAATACATTTTGACGCCAATTCGATGACTGATGACGTTATCGGCAGCTATCTCCTCTGGTGCATCCACCGCGTCTTTGGAAATAACAGTCAACGCTCTTTTTTTGGTCTTGGTAGGCAACCTGTTGATAACAATTAACAAGGACCTGGACGTTGGTTTCTTGGAAAACTACTTCTAGCATATTTTGGACTATCCTCCAATCTAAACGATCCAGTCCACAGCCTAGCTTGGGCACCGCTAGTTTCGTTACTCCATTTTCCATCATCTGAGCCTTAAGATTTAGCAAAGCCTCCCATAGATGTCCATAACTAGGTCTCTGCTATAAAGAACTTTTGGTGACCAGATAGTAAACATAACGATTTTTATCTTGAAGGACCAAAGCTTTTCCTACAGTTGGCTGCTGTTGTACTAATTCAACTTTCTAGTTGCCGCTTGAAGCGAGCGGACGTGTTTCTGCCGAGCTCCCGCTTCAGCAATAACAGTAAGTGTTTATCTAGGGTTTTATTATTTATTGTTGAATTATTTTATTTAAAGCTTTGCTTTTTATTGTGTTTTATTTTTATAATTGTGTGCCATCAAAATTTAAATACAGGGTAGTAAAATAAAAATTTTAAAACAGAATTTAAACTAAATAAAAACTAAATAAATCGCGTTTTCTTTGTAATTTAAACTAAATCCGCGTTTTAAAATAAAATAAATAAATTACGGGCCAATAAAACAGTAATCTACTAAACTAATACTCAAAATAGTTTCGGAATAACTCAAAAAGGCATTTTTAATAATAAATTTAAAATAAAAACCGCGTAAATCGAGTAAAAAACCGGGTAAAACAACCAAAAAGTGTTTGAAATTTTTATAGTGTGCGTATAATAAAATAATAACCAAAAAACAAAAATCTAAGCCTTTTTAAATCAAATAAATATCTCAAAAACTGTAAATTTTAAAACAATTTTAATATAAATTTTCCGTAATTTAACTACACGCGTACTTATAAGTTCTTTTAAAATCGATTTTGGTGTAATTAAGCGGTGTAACAGTTACGGGTTGTGCTAGTTACCAAGCGATAAAGTGAAAGGTCATTTCCGGTTACCTCATTCCGATTGCGCTCGACCTTATTTTCTTAATTACACGTTTAAAAATAAAGTGTTGTTGTTTGTAAATTATATATTTTAATTGTTTGAAGTAATTAGTTTATTTAAATTGATTTGGCGGTTTTAGAAATTTAAAATAAATAAATAGTGTTCTTCGCGGTACATTTTGAATCGAATTGCGCTAGGAATTTATTTGATTCTAGTTGTTATTTTGACGCTTGGTGCTTGTTGTATTTTGTTAAAATTTGATATTTAATTGGGCGGTTCAAAGTTTAAATAAATACAAGGTTGCTTACGGTTCACCTTTAAACAAAACATTTTATTGGACCAACGTTTTGCGTTCTTCTAGCGTCTTTCTTTTAGCGTCGTAACGGTCAAGTGGTTTTGAGCTGCGTTTTAGGTGTCATTTTTGTCGTTTGTTTTGTCAGCATGGTGGTCCACCGCGACGAGGACCCGTTGCCCAGGAAGAAGAGGGAGATAGGTCGAGTCTAATAGGTCGGAGGTTGAGGGCGCTGTTGGGGAAACAGCTAAAGGTAATTTTAAAAGACGTTAGGTTAGGGATTCAGGAGGAGGTACAGGAGGTAGAGGAGCCTGTGTCTGCGGCGGTCGTGTCGGGGAGTCAGGGCCCCTGGGGTGGCTGCGGCGCCTGAATCGCCCTCAACTTCGGGAGCCCAGCGAAAGATGTCGACTAGCAGCGACGTTAGCGCTGCAGCTAGCGACCTCGATGAGCTGGACCTCCTGAGATTGAGGGTGAGGAAGGCGCACTGGGCCATCTCCGGGAGGGTGCCGACAACCTCCGCCACTATCGTCGTGGAGGACAGAAAGAAGATTCGCTACGCCCTGGATGATTTCCTCGACGCGGCGAATCAACTTATAGGTATGGTTAGGACGCTGCGGCTTGTGGCTAGTAATTCTGGGAGAGCAAATGTTGTCGGGGGAAGTCCAGCGGTGGTTGCTTGTGTTTCAGGGCAGCAGTGTTCCAGGAGCCAGGAGGTGCCGATGCCGCGGAAGGCGTCGTATGCTGCAGCTGCTGCAGGTGCGACGCCCACCTTTGCAGTTAGGGTCGACGCCAGGCCAGGGGAGAAGGATGACGTCATGTCGACCCTAAAGAAGAAGGTCGATCCCGCTCGTGATGGTTTTGTTGTGGTCGGAGCTCGTAGAACTCGCAAGGGCGGTGTAGTTGTCGAGTGTGCAAACCGAGAAGATGCGAAGAAACTGCAGTCGAAGGTTGTCGGTGACTGCAAAGAGCTCGTGGCGAAGACCATCGAGAAGAAGCGCCCACGGGTCGTTCTTCCGGGGGTCGAAGCGGGATGAAGGCGGAAGAGCTGGTGCGGTTGATCGCGTGCCAGAATCCCCGCTTCGGCGATTTAAAGATTGAAGACCACCTGAGGGAGAAATTTAGGTTTGGCGGAAAGGGCCCTAGGGATCCCTTCGTCAACGTAGTCTTCGAAGTGACCCCCACACTTCGGAGACGTATATTAGCTGACGCTATAAATCTCAGGTGGCGAAGAGTCTGGGCCCGGGACCACTTCTCGATGACCCAGTGCTACAGGTGCTACGAGTACGGCCATAGATCGATGGAGTGCAGGGAGAAGGTACAGTGGTGCGGTAACTGTGCCGAAGTCGGTTACGAGTTCAAGAATTGCCGGAGGGCAGTCCCCTGCTGTGTGGTTTGCGCTAGGGCAAACGACAGAACTGGCGGTGGCGCGAAGGTCGATACGCGCCACGACGCCAAGTCGAGTAGATGCCCCACGATGCTGAGATTGAAGAACGCAATCACACGCAACATCGATTATGGACCGTGAAGAAAAAGAACAATTTAAAAGAAGCAAGAAGGTTAAATTCGCGCAATTAAATCTCGGGAAAGGAAAAGGGGCTACAAATAACTTCGTAAAGTTATTTAGCGAAAATAATATCGACATCGGGCTTGTACAGGAACCGCACCTGTACAGCCATAAAATAACAAGTTTTGGGAAGGGGGTCACCGTTTTAAACGCAAACAGCGAACGACCGCGTAGCGGTATAATAATAAATAATGGGACGTGCGCCGGAATAATACTAAATAATTTATCCAACGAATTTTTAACAACGGTCGAAATTAAATCAGGGCTAAATACATTTTACGTGATCAGCGCGTATCTTCCGCCGGTTGATTCCCGGCGGAAAATCCTCAAACCGAGGACTTAGTAAACCAAGTTGAAAACATTTTGCGCAAAATCGGTAGGAATAAAAATTTAATCATCGGGGGAGATTTTAATGCTAAGTCGCCATTATGGGGCAGCCCTATCGAAGACGATAGAGGCTCGCAGGTTGCTGATCTTTTTACGGGATGGGACCTTAGTGTGATAAACACTAATGATTCACCTACGTTTGAGACGCATAGGGCAGCAGTTTTATAGATATTACTGCAGTCTCGCACGAAATGTTAGAAACGATTTGTAATTGGAAACTAAGGTCGGACGAGGAAACGCTCTCTGACCATAAATTAATAACATGGGACGTTGAAACCAAAACAAGCGCAAACGAGCAGCTAACTATATTTCCGCGGTTCTGTAATAAAAAAGCAAATTGGGAGCGGTTTAAAGAAAAATTTGGCGAAAGTATCCCTGCGCTCGAAAATGAGCTATTTAACTGCCGAGAGGCAGACGAAGTAGAAACACTCGCGAAAAAATTGAACGACGCGGTGGTAAACGCGTCGTCGTATTCCATGCCGCAAAGGAAAACATTTAAAAACAGCGTACCCTGGTGGACCCGGGAACTAACCACCAAGCGGGCAGAAACGCGTAACCTAAGGCGCCGCTATCAACGCGCCTCGGGAGATATAAGAGAACAACGGAGAATAGAATATAATCAAAGTTACCGCGAATATAAAATATTAATAGAAGAAACGCGAACGAATAAATTCAAAGAATTCTGCACGCAAAACTCAGAGAAAGAACCCTGGGGAACCGCATACCGCGTAATTAGAGGAAAACAACAAAAAATCGCGCTCAGTAATATAAAGAAAACAAATGGCGAATACACGGAAGGTTTTAAAACCACAGCGGAATATTTACTAGAGAAATTTTTCCCATCGGATAATCCCGAGGGGGATGAAGGGTCGCACGATTTAATACGTCGGGAAGCTGCAAAGGCGCAAGGAACAGGTGCCGATAAGGCAATCCTAGTTCACGAGGTCGTCAGGGCTCTTAGGAGGATGAACCCTAAGAAGGCACCGGGGCATGATGGAATCACTTCAGACGCAGCTCTGCAGGCGTGCCTGTTAGCCCCGTGTGTCTTTGTTGGGTTGTTTAATCTTTGTTTAGAAAGGGCGTTTTTCCGCGTTGCTGGAAAATCCAGAATGAGAAATTTATACCCAAACCTAAAAGGCGGATGCGTCAGATCCGGGCAGCTATCGTCCAATTAGCTTGCTACCGGTGCTGGGGAAAGTTTTAGATCGCGTTATGACTACGCGTGTTGAACACCTAGTGCGAGACAGCGGCGGTTTTAATAACCGACAGTTTGGTTTCGTGGAGGGCAAGTCGACTATCGACGCGTTAGAGTTCGTTGTCGGGGAAATTAAGCAGGCAAGAGATGCCAAAGAGTACTGTGTCGTTGTTGCTTTGGACATTTCAGGAGCATTTGATGCTGCCTGGTGGCCATTAATCGTTTGCGAGTTAGATCGTAGGGGTTGTCCGCGAAACTTGATGTCTTTGGTCAAGAGCTATTTCTCGGGGCGATTAGCACAGGTTGAAATTCCGGGTGAAGTTCTGTCGCGTGAGGTGGAAAGGGATGCCCGCAAGGGTCATGTTCTGGTCCCACATTTTGGAAGTTGTTGTATGAGAGCATCTTTAGGGTCAAGTTGCCCGCAGGATGCTCAATCGTTGGGTTTGCAGATGACACACTTTTAATTGTAAGATCGAGATTGTTAATGGATATGCGCACAAAACCGAACGAGGCGCTTAATAAATTACACGAATGGTCGCAGGCGGTAAAATTAAAGTTTAACACGGCGAAGTCAGAGGCGCTTTATTTCGGCACGAAACCAGGACAGAGACCTCCTAGGTTAGAGCTAGGAGGGGAGAAAATCCCGTTTAAAGATTGTATTACCTACCTCGGCGTCAAGATCGACAATAAATTAAATTGGAAAGCGCACGTACAATACGTAAAAAGTAAGGGCGGCGAAATATCATTCAAAATGATGGCGGCGGCTAAAATAAAGTGGGGTTTCAGGGGCGAATCGCTGAGGACGGTTTATGCCGGAGCAATTGAGCCGGCAATACTGTACGCAGCTTCTGTATGGGCAGAAGGTTGTAAAGTCCGGGAGATGCGTCAATTGACGAGCGTACAACGCATAACCGCGGTAAAAACGGCGAGGGCGTACAGGACCACCTCCACGGAGGCTGTCCTGGTGATCAGTAGGACTCTCCCTATCGAATATGTCGTTAGGGAGATTAGAGATAGACGATTAATAAATATAGGAAAAGGGCGCGAAATTATCGAAGATCTTAATCTTGATAATAGGGAAATTGCAAGAAAGATTGTTGTATCTGAGTTAGGGCACCCGGCTGATATTAGAGGGATCGAGTTTGTCGAAGGTGATGAGGACGCGATGGGTATCAGAATTTATACGGACGGTTCACGTATGGACGATGGGCAAGCAGGTGCGGCGTTTGTCGTGTATAAGCAGGAAAGGGAGGTGTTTCGGTTTCAAACCAAACTCGCGAACTGGTGCACTATCTTCCAGTGCGAATTGGTAGCCATACGAGAGGCTATCGATTACGTAATAAACCATACAGGCAGAGACGAGTATTATATAATCAGTGATAGTAAATCGGCGCTAACGGCTTTAACAAACATGAACACCTCGACAGATCTCCAAGCGGACGTCTGGAGGATAGCGCGTACGGCGCTAGAGTTTCGACGTTTAAAGTTCTGTTGGGTCAGGTCGCACAATGGTAACGTAGGAAACGATAGGGCTGACGAATTAGCTAAAGAGGCCGCGACGGGCGACTTTCGAATATCACATTCGTCGATACCGAGGTCTTTAATCAAAAGAAAGCTACGCGAAAAATCAATTCGACAATGGGAAGAGAGGTGGAACAACGCTGCCACGGGCAGGTTGACCCACAAATTCATACCGAGCATAGAAGCCAGAGGTAAGTTCGAGGTTAAGCTCGATCACAAAATGGTGCAGTTGATAACAGGGCACGGCGCCCTGAAGGCGTATTTACAAAGGTTCGGTCTAATCAACAGCGACCGCTGCGAATGCGGTGAGGGCGCGGAAAGCGCAGAGCACGTGCTTTTCGACTGCCCGCTTGAGGCGGGAAATCGAGGGTTGGCTGATAGCAAACTAGCTATCCTAGGTCTGGCATGGCCAAAGAGCCTAGAGGAAGTCGGGGAAGTGGTTAACCAGAAGGCGTTCTGGACAGCCTTAAAAGAATTCGCGGGAAGGGTCGCGAGATTAGACAATCAATGACGACCGCGTGTAAAAAATTCGGTGGGGTTGGTGGGAGGATTGAAAAATTTTAGATTGACTTGGCGTGAGTAAGGATACGAGCATAACCAAAACCTGATATTAAATAATAATAAAAAAAAAAAAGATAATTATACCAAAATGTCCACTATGCACGAGAAACCCCACTCCATTAATACAATCACTGCCTATCTTCATAATTATGTGCGGAAAATCGAATAAATAATACCAAATAAACAATAACAAATAAATCATAAACCCTCATTAAATTAAATCAATAAAGTAAACAAGGATAATAAAACAGAGCGCAACCGCGCATCCCCCCAGGACTTGAAAGTGAAGTGATAGTGATAGTGATTGTGATCCCCCCAAGAACATTTAGTGCATACCCACCATGACTTTAGCAGTGCACCCCGTCCCACCTTTAGAAGTAAGTTACAGACGACCAGATCTTCGGATGCTGGAGAATTTTATTATCGAGGTAAGACTTAAATTGTGGCGGCTGTACTCGCACAAGCATTGATTTACATTAATTAGTAGTCTTTGAAATAATTTAAGAAGCACGTTTGGTGTGTAAAGGCGCTAGCCGACATAATGCTTGTGCGAGTGCACCTGATAAATAGGGTGATGCTTTCGCTATTTTGTGCACTGCTATATGCTTAACGCTTATTAAACATTTATTTATATATTTACATAATTATATTTATTTATATTTTATATTTACACTTTATATTTATTTATATATAGCATGTATTATGTGGCTTATTTGTTTTGTTTGACGTTCTGTTGCCATTTTGGTTGCTGTATATATTTGGGAAGGACGAGCAGAATTGCGAAGATTGTAATCATAATGTAAATCAGTTAGGGAACGATAGGGAAAGCTAGGGATGGATTTAAATTAGTTAGCTAGATTTGGATAGTTTTAAGACGACCCTTCAGGTCGCACTGGTAAGCAGAACCGGCGTCTGCTATCCGGTATTACGGATTCCTCCCCCTCTCATTTTGCTTGTTGATCGGGTACACTCGAAAGTCAGCGCTAGGGATACCATTATTTACAACCCTGTTTTTAGTTTTTGTTTTGTTTTTGTTCCAGTTTTTGTCAGATTTTAGGTTTGTTAGATTGTTAGAGTTTGTTAGGTTTGTTAGATTTTTAGGTTTGTTAGATTTTTATTTAGTTTTTATTTAGAGTGAATCAACTATGAAGTAAGAATAAATTACGAGCACGACTATTTTTCGCGTTTAAACCCAATGTAGTATCTCCGGATGGAGCATTGGACGTGGCCGCAAGTATAGCGGCCCTAATTCAAATTATAATGTTGTACTAATTCATCCACACATCCAAACCTTTTCTTGAAAACAATAGCTATCTCTCTTGACATTTACAGGTCCTGAGCTACGCAATGTGCAAGGGAATACGCTTCTGGTGCTCTAAACAGATCTTGCTGTTTTTCAACAACAACGCCAAATCTCGCCTTAGCGGAACCACCATACGCTGCCATGAAACTCCCAAAATCTACATTTGGCTCACGATTAATAACTCTTCACACACCATTCTCATTACCCAAGTCCCTCCTGGTTGTTGCCAGCATAAGATGTTAATCGGTCAAAGTGTACCACTTTCGGTTTACCACGGAGAGATCTTCTGATCCGGTACACTACATACATCATTAATTCTTTTTAACACTTCGTACGGGCCTTCCCATTGTCTTTGTAATTTTGGCGACAACCCACGCTTTTTTTGTAGATTATACAAGCACACTAAAACTCCAGATTGATAACCACCTTCTTGAGCTCTCGTGTCGTATTGTGATTTCATTCGATCGCTTGCTGCCTGTATATTCTTTCGGACGTCTTCGTGAATGTTATTTGATCTTTCACGAAGCTTACTAACGTAATCTTCATCTGCGATCTTTTCTCCAGGTTTAAATCCAAACTGAAGATCACATGGTAGCCGCAATTCACGTCCTAACATCACGCAAGCGCGAGAGTATTCTGTGCTGTCATGTACCGAAAATCGGTACGCCAGCAGGAACAAATGTAAATATTGGTCCCAGTCTCGTTGATGTTCAGAGACAACTTTGGCTAACGTCCTGTTCATTCTTCCAACTATTTCATCCGATTGATGAAGTAGCGTGGTTCTAGTCTTCCTGATTCCAAGATGCTTGCAAACGTTTTGAAACAACGCTGATTCGAAGTTCCGACTTTGATCGGAGTGTAATTCCAACGGAACTCCAAAGCGACAAAACAACTCCGTCACTAGTACATCTGCAACCGTCTTTTCTTGGTTAGGTCTAGCATACGCCTCCGGCCATTTGGTAAAATAATTCATTGCAACCAAGATGTATTTATTTCCTTTTTCTGATTCAGGAAACGAACCAGCTATATCAATGGCCACTCTCTCAAAAGAATTCCCCACGTTATACTGTCACATTGGGGCTTTCCGTTTTGTAACCGGGCCATTTCCACAGGCACAGAACTCACATTTCCAGCACCACTCTTTCACATCTTCTTTGCAGTTTACCCAATAGAATCTATTTCTCACTTTTTCGAGAGTTCTTGTTACGCCAAAGTGCCCTCCGGAAATACCATCGTGCAAGTGCTGTACCACTTCCGGCACTCTGCTTTTCGGCACTATCACTTGAAGTCGTCTCTCAGTGCCATCTTCGCATTTCAAGCGTCGTTTCAAGATTCTATTTTCAATCACTAAGGAGTCCCACGGTGCCCAGTATGCCTTCCTACTTAAAATATTATTTTTTCCCAAGCTGGTCGTTGTCCTCTACTTTTCCACTCAATTCGGCGTCATTCTCCTGGTTTTCTCGTATTTTTTTAGGTTGCCAAGTATCATCGGTTACCATCATTCTCTGAATGACACTTAATTTCTCTTCCATCTTGGAGCAATGATTGCAGTCTACTAGACATGGTCTTTTTGACAGAGCGTCTACATTCCGATGACTAGTTTCTACACGATGTTCTGTGTCAAAATCATATTTATGCAGCCGTTTTATCCACCTTGCAACTTGCCCTTCAGAATTTCGAAACTGCAGTAACCATTTTAGTGCAGCATGGTCTGTTCTTAACAGGAATTTACGGCCGTATAAGTACTTATAAAAGTTCTCTACGGATTTGACGAAGGCTAACAGCTCCCTTCTTGTCACACAATAGTTTCTTTCTGGCCCGACAAGACTATACTGAAATATCCAACAACTTTTTCCTGTCCGTCCTGCACCTGAGAAAGAACGCTTCATATAGCTGTGTTACTAGCATCGGTATCCAACACAAATTTCCCCTCCATCCGTGAATAACTCAAAATTGGTTCAGTAACCAGTAACCGTTTCAGTTGTTTAAATGCGCTGTGGCAGTCGTCATTCCAATCATATTCTTGTCCATCTTCGGTTAATTTCGTTAACGGTTTGGCAATGTTCGCAAACCCAAGTATAAAACGTCGGTAATATGTGCAAAATCCTAAAAAACTGCGTAGTTGGTGTATATCTGTTGGTGTAGGTCACTCTTGTACCGTTTTTATCTTGTCAGGGTCAGCTCTTATTCCGGTCCCCGAAACGACATGTCTTAGGTATTTTACCTCTTTTCCAAATAGGTGACATTTCTTGGGGCTCAAGGTAAGGTTTGCCCCGCGTAATCTTTGGAATATCTCCTCTAGGTTCTTAAAGTGTTCTTCAAAAAACCCGCCTAACACTATCACGTTGTCTAGGTACACCAGACATGTCTGCCAGGACAGTTCACACAGAATCGACTCCACCAAACGTTCAAAAGTAGCAGAGGCATTGCATAATCTAAATCAAAGGATAGCTGTTTTTCTTTGTCACATTGTTTAGCCGTTGGAAGTCCACACAAAACCTTGTCGATTCATCCTTTTTCTTGACAAGTTCTACCGGGGATGCCCATGGACTATTCGAGGTTCAATCACTCCCTGTTCTTCTATGTCGGTGATAATTTGCTCGGCTTCCTTATGTTTTGCCAAAGTAAGGTGCCTGGGGTGTTGTCTTATCGGTTGCGCATCTCCAGTATTGATCTTGTGTTGCACAACATTCGTCCTTCCTTTCTCACTATCATCCAGTGCAAACACACCTCGATATCGTCAGACCAGTTCTTTTACCTTTCTTATGAGATCCATTCCCAAGATAACTTCTTCTGTTATTTCACCTACAAACACCTGATGATTAATGAGTTTGTCTCCAATTCCCAGCGTTACGGCAGTCTCTTAAAATGTCTAAACGACTAAACGTTTTTATATTATTCCAAAATTATACCAACTTTTATTTAACCAGTTCAATTACTTCCCTATTGAAATTTGCTTAAATATTTATTCTATAATAGTCTGCTGCTTTGTAGAGGTTAAAAATCGCATTCTTAATTTTATGAAATATTTGCTTATCGTTCAACAACTTTTAATAGTTATTCTACGAAACGCGTTCTAAACAGCTACATAATAAAATATAAACGCTTTAATGGTACTGAGAAGTTCTATTTTGTTATCTGCAGGTGTTCATACTCGCTCAAGTATACGGGCAGTAAAATCGTCCTCTAATTAATTTTATTTTCGGAATTGTAAATCGATAATATACAAATTGCTGTCATTTCTATAAGTTAGGCAACTTGTACGTTTCTTTCCATTGGACTGTAAGCATGGTTGCGTACTTGCCTGAACATTTATAATGGTCGTTGCTTTTCCACGCGAACACCAAAATTCGGTGGAAATCAATACAGTATGTTGGTTTGAGTTAATTGGCGATTCTTCTAGGAATATTTTGCAGCTGTTGTCTGGAAAATATATTTCTACAATTATTCGCAGAATATTTTACACATTGTCGCTGGGAACTGTTTTACGTTACTTTTCCTATTGGTCAATCCAATATAAATACATACTTAGCTTTCGAAAAAGGCCTATTTGATTCTATTATACTCAACGTGTTATTCTATACAACATTTTTTTTAGGGAAAAGAAATGTTGTGAGCTGCGATACGAAGATCCTGCGTGGTACTTCGAGTTCTATCCTAGTTAAATTGGTTGATCCAGAGTCCAAGTCATCGACGAGTGCAGCTCACATTTCCTAACTCTTGAAAATGGTACCAGAGAGACAGACAGTTAGTTCTAATAAGGTACAGTTATTCTGTTAACTTTTTTTTTGATGCTGCTGTAGAAGATAGACACTTCTCTTGCTGGTTCTGTAGTTTCGTACTCATGATTATCCAATAAATTAAAGATTGTACGTTACAAAGTTACGTCTACAGTGCATGAGTAATTATGTAATTATTTCCAAGTCACAATTAGTTAAACGAACGTTTGCGTTAGAGCACTTTTACCTGTTTCCTTTCACCTTGTATATTAATGTTAACGTCAACAACTTGTTTATTAAATTCTAAATTAGAGTAAGTGACCACCTAGTTCATTTAAACTAGGTATACGTTATATAAGCTTACTATTGCGTTCTTAATTTACAAAGTGCACTTCTCAAAGCAGATAAAAATTACTGTATATATTATGTCTACCTCTTTTCTTGTATATATTTAGAGCTGGAAATGTTATGTACGTATACTTGTATGTATATATGTATCTGTTATTTAGATTATAAGATTCTATTCTCAATATTTGTTTACAGGTTTATGTTTATATTGTATTATAACCAAATTGATGCTTTGTTTACAACACGATATAACGGGACGATTACGTAAATGTGCGCTTTTCACTTTTGTAAATATTCCTTTTGGGACTGTGTGTTTAACTAAAGGTTTGTAATATATCTACTTACTGAGGTTTCCAATTCTTCTTTCTGCATGATCCACTCCACTCTACGACATTTTGAGCTAGTCCAAAACTAATTCCTATTCTGCGCTTCGCCCTGTTTTGTTGCGGTATTCAGTGTGGGCGATTTTCTTGACTTACTTTACTACTTTCTTTCTTGTCTGCACGCAACACTGCTTCTGAGTACTTATACAGTCTTTTACTTGATTTCTAAACCGTTATGTAACAAGAATATAATGTATCTGGTATCTTCCTATATTTCCTGGCATATTTCAAGTGCTTCGTCTTCTAGCACGATGTTGAAATAATGTGTTAGTGATGGTTAAATTGTTTTTGTCGTAAATTTCTACCAGCCTATTTCCCTGTCATTTCTCATGCTTAAACCAAATAAACCTACTACCGCTCCTTCCCTACCCTCACCTACCACGGCATTAAAATCCCCCGTAATTATTAAATTTTCATGTCCTTTCGCGCATCTTAGTATGTCTTCGATATCTTTGTAAATCGCTTCTGCTTCTTCCACACTTAGCTAGAGGTGGGCATTTATACTTGTATTATTATTTTTTTAAATATATTGCGGCATCGACAGCAGATGTCCTTAGCCGTTATGGATAACATAGCAATAGTGGGCGCCTGTATATAGTCTCTGGTATATTTATTATATCTTTCAAGGTTAACATACTTGATTAAATGTGTCTATATATTACAATTCTTTTGCAAAATTCCAAGCAAATTGTGATATACTCTTTAGTGTTTCCTAGGGTTTTAGCAATGTCCATATCTAGGCCGATGTTCTGTCGTTGATTTGAAAAGTTTATACAGAAGATAAGAATGTGTTTTCGCATACAGGTTGTTCATTCCCTAACAACAAATAAGAAGAGGTAAGTCTGGTATGACCAATTCTAAGGCGTGTTATTACATTTTCCTCTTGTCTGCTAATTTCACATAGACACTGCCATGGTTGGGTGTTTGGTTTGATGCCTGATAATTTGCCTTGATATTGGGACCATTCAACATTTCATTTCTTGGATATGTTCTCTCTAATATGGAATATAATATATTCAAAACGTTCGGTGGGGACATCAATTGTTTTGTTGTTAGTAGCCAATCTTGCTGCTGTATCCGCAGTATCCGACAATTCCAACGTGGTTAGGAAGCCATACTAAAGTAATACGTTTGCATAGTTCCGTAATGCTCTGGTGGAGGCAAATGATCTTGTAACGGGCATTTTTTGTAGTTTAACATTTTTCGCTTCCTTTCTGTTAACGTACTTAAAAATAAATCGTTTCTTTGAGATCGCTGTTTGTATAAAGTAAATACTTTCGAATAGTTTTCATATTGTATGCAATTTAACTCGCGTGTATTAATTAAAGATAGATAAATTGAAGCTTGATTCTCATTAATAAATAAATTCCAACTTATCGAGAACGATAAACAGCCTGTAATTAATTATTAGATACGATTGCGGCATTTCACGTTTTGTATGTTGCTTATGTTATTATACGAGTCGAGATAAGAGTCGATACGCAGTTTGAAGGAAGAACGATTTTATATCTACAGATGAGCGGTTGTTAGTTTCGTGCTTGGTTTATATTTATTAATTACGGGAAGAATGCTGTTTGTTTGCTTTGAAACTAGTGAGAAGGAATGCGGGATAAATTTTAAAATTGTTCATTAACAAACACGGCACGATTTTAGTTGTTTTTCCTGTGGCATAAAAGTGTATTTTAACTGTAGAATGTGTTTACTCGACCGCACGGGTTTTAAGGTCATTGACTGACGGTTTTACTTAGTGATACGCGTGGCTTTTACTAATTGTTTTTGTTGCTGTGATACTATAGTTTCTGAATTTTCTAACCCCAAAGAATCTACAACAGACCAGTGCTTGCGCAAATTTCGTTATTTGCGAAATATAACAGAGTACCGGCTTACAAAGGTATTGTTTGAAATTTCTCACTGCTTATGGGGATGTTTATGAAAATAATATACCTCTGGTCCCAGTTGAAATTAAACTAGTGCTACAGAGTATTTCGAACTTATTGTCCTAGGAAATAGAATTACCAAGAAATTTATCAACTACATAGTTTCGACGCGTGATATTGTCTGCTGCTAACCCCAGTGAAATACGTAGGTGTGATTAGTGTAACGTGTATTAAGTTTCATCAACACCCTCACAGTCAAGGGTGAAGTGCTTCGCTAGTGCAGGACCTCGTGAATCCCACACTTCAGTTGCAAGGAGGCGTTGCGGAAGGACTTTTTGTAAGTTGAACTATTTCTTACTTGTTATTGCTTTAAATATCTATCCGTTTGTTTTGCAATATTCTTCGTCGTACTGATACCTTTTACAATAAACTTGCCTGCTTTTAAAAAAAAAAGAAAGAAAAAAACAATCAATACTACTGAATCACTCATATCAATTGTGACTTACCTATTTATCTTTTGTTAAAAATTTTATCTGATTTATGTTTAATTGGTGTGTGAGGAAACGTTTCTGCTACTCCCCAATATTACCTCACTTTATACTAAAAATTTTTATATTGCTTTTACCGTTGTTATATTATATAGATTATCAAAACAGTTTCTTTTTTTACATTCTACAAAGTACTGAATAACTTAGACTTTTCATTACTGCTATGCTTTTCCTTTATTTCAGGTTTGCAGGACTAATCTTTTTTATTGCAGGTTTACTATTCGAATTTCTTTTATTGCAGGTACTGTTACTAACTCCTTACCGCCGCATACATCATAGGTCAGTCTGCTTTCTGCAACCCCCCCTACTCTCCGATTGAGCCGGGTCATTGCTTTGACTTTCTTTGTATTACGTAGCATAGATTTTTGGCGCCCAACGTGGGGCCACGCTAATTAACGTAACAATCTGTTGAATCAGAGGATTGGGTGTGAATGGATTTTTTAGATTTTCCAGTACGCTCAGTGAGTCTGTGAATATAAGGTAGTGATGTGATGATATATAAGAGCAGTATAAGAGGGCTTGCCATATAGCATATGCTTCAGCAGTATAGGTACTGGATACTTTGGTCATAGACCAGTAGTGGGAATGGTCTTGTGATGTAAAGGCACTACCAATTCCTGTCGTTGTTTTAGATCCATCTGTATGTATATGCGTGGAGTCTTTAAAAGTTTCCGCCAGAGATGTAAATAAAGTTTGATACTTTTTTTGGTCGTGTTTTGTTTGGTGAATCGTGATAAGTGCAACAGTATACCAGGGTAGAATTTCCATTGGTCCTATCGATAATGGGTTATAATTTAGGAGTTACCAGGATTTCGCTAATTCTAATCTATACGAATACGAACTGGCCTCGATCTTGTAGGATACGCACTATAGTCATTGTCTGCACATGGTCTTAAAAGGCTGTTGTTGATGTGGTTTGGTAGGGCTGCTATCTTAGTACAGTATTTGAGTATGTGTATGTTTCTTCTGTAGGCTAATGGAGAGATGCTTGCTTCGCAAGCCACTGCTATCGCTGGGCTAGTACGGAAAGCTCCGGTGCAAATACGTAGTCCAAGTAGATGAATCCTGTCAAGTTGTTTCAGTCTACTAGTTCGGAGAGATGAATATATAATGCAGCCGTATTCTATGCGATTTAAGACAAGCGCTTTATAAATCGAAAGTAATGTTTTCCACTTTGCGCCCCATTTTCTATGGCTTAGATACTTGATTACATTTAGGGATCTTCAACAACGACTCTCCAGGTCATCGATATGATTTTTTCAGTACAATTTTGTGTCTAGGGTAATTCCTAGGAAACGAACAGAATTTTGTACGGGTATTTCGATACCATTCAACGTAAGTTTTGGATTTGGGCGTGGGGTTCGAAGGCGGCAAAAATGTACGCAGTTTGTTTTGGTTGTTGAAAAGTGTAATCCTTTAAAGCGTGCTGCATTGGAAATACTATTGATTCGTAGTTCAAGTGTTTCTTGGAATATGTCCATAGATTCTTCTTTCCAATAAAGTATGAAGTCGTCTACATACTGTTACATGCCGAAAATCGGCTATGTAAACATTATTGACTTTAGTTTAAATAGGTTACTGAAATCGCGCCAATATTTCAAAAAATAGACTTGTGCGTGCATTTCCGTCACTTTAGACAGTTGCGTCGACGCCAGAGAATGCGCAGACGTGGAGTGGGGAAGGAAGTGCGCATTTTCCGACACGGGGGACTAGTGAACCAGGGTGTAGGCACTGTAAATGGATCGGCTGTTGGTGTGTTTTAGTTATATCACATCTCTATAGATGGCTCTATAGGTCTATTTTCATGGGCGACTTTATTATATTGCTTAATATTTGCGAGGTTTTGTTGATTGTTGCTAACCTAACTTTTTAGCGTTCTTTTAGTTGCATTTTTGCAAATTGCTCTTTAATAACATTTAATAAAAAATTGAATCATTCAAGGTAAAAAATAATGCACGTCGCCAATTACTGACTACAACATCAGCAGACTTTCAAAGAAAGTACTGCAGCCAATATTGATGAAGAAGTTGGCTGTCAGAGACGTAGTCCTCTAGCTTATAGAAAATAATTTTGCCTGGAATCAGGTAAGTGTTGTACAAGTACCTATATAGTAGACAAAAATGACCTAATTTGTTTATTGTTTTCTATATAATACAATGAACAAATTTATTTTTATCTATTATGATTGTAGAATGCTTACCTGATACCAGACAGAATTATTTTTTATAATTAGAATTTTTATGTTTATTTAAAATCTTCAGAGTCAGGTTCATAACCTTTTGAACAGAGATTTCACAAACCTTGATAACAGATTTTAACGTCGTTTAGTTTTATCACATTACAATAGTTGGCGCTAACTTGCCAACAGTTGTTATGCAGAAAGTAGCATATCTATTCTAACTTTATTTAACCTATGCTAGTGAACGAAACGTCGAACAGTGAGGTTGATCTGTGTCGTCTTTTTATCTTGTCTTCTCTTGCAGATATGTAGGTTTCCTGTATCGTACCTTTATCGCTCCAAACCTTATTCCTATCGTATCGCTACAACCAAAGAAGAGGGAAGACAGACAAATCTGGTATCAACGAGGGCGATGCCATACCCACGCCTAACAACGAGATCAATAGAAAGGATAACCGCAAGGTCATGAAGAGCTCCACATTTTACGTGAGTACATTTTATCTTTTTCTTTGTATGTGATACAAATTTGAGACGCAAGAATGACGTAATACCTTGTTGCGCAATATTATGCACTTGTTTATTATGTTGCCAACTGTCGTAGTGGCTCTTATCAATTACGCGCGGGACTTTAACAGTATGCCTTAGACTAGAACAGGGTGAAGTATAACAATAGATAGTTCCATCTACAGGTTGTGAGATGTTTTTTAGTATAGAATTTACTGAGATGGAAAAGAGAGTTACACTCAGAATGGATCCTTAGGGAATTCCATTTTCAAGTTTTCTGGAAGACGACACTATCTGTCCTATATGAATAGAGAAAGAGCGTTCTCGGAGAAATTCCCTTACGATTATTGGAAGGTTGTCCTTAATACCCCAATTGTATAATTGTTCAATAATACTTTGTCGCCAAGTTGTATCATACGCCTTTTTTAGAACAAACATTATGACCACAAGATGATGTCTACTAAGGAAGGCGTCTTGTACGACGTTTTCTAGGTGTACTAATGCGTCAATAGTAGAATGGTATTTTCTGCAGCCAACTTGCCGTACACAGAGAGAATATGTTTTTTTCTTCTAATATCCATTATAGTCGAAAGTTTACCATCTTCTCAAATATTTTGCCTAAAGAACATCTTAGCGATATGGGTCTGTAGTTAGTAGCACAGGTAGGGTCTTTACCTGGTTTTAAGATTGGAATAATTTTTGCATTTCTCCACTCGTTTGGAAATTTTTCGTTTTCTAATAAATAGAAGTTCAGCAGTTTAATCTTTTCATGTGTAGATATTTTGTAAATCATTGAGTAAGATATATTGCTTTTCTGGGATATAGGTTCAGGTTTATAGGGACGACAATCAAATAAGGCAAAGGAAATCTACATAATAAAAAGATAAAGATACGGTACGATACGATATCCAACCACTCTTCTGGATGTTGAAAGGCAAAAGGCCACGTTTCAGCGTCTCCCGGAAACTTCCCCCCTTTTCTTCCTTACACGCGTTGGCGCGAAGTTCGTCCAACGCACTTCTGACGTAACGAAAATACGCGCACCAAGTTTTTCAAATTTATGGCGCGAAACTCCCGCACATCAAAACTAAACAAAAGAGTCTAGTGTCAAATTTTTGGCACGTAACAATCAAGACAAAGCCATAAAAGAAAAAACTTAAAAAAAGAAAAAGACTGTTAGCACAGTAACATCTTAAAATCTAAATCCTAACTACCCTACGTAAATCCTAACTTAAATCCTACAAAATGTTTATTTAAGGCGCCACCTGGTTTTTCGACCGGTAACACGTCTTCCGAAGTACCAGGAAACGGAATATGTAGCTCCATTGTTTTTGACTACATTAATAATCGACAGCACAAATTTGTCGGGGAGCATGAAACACTACTTAAATTAAAACAAATGCGCACAAGTCGCCTAACCTATATACTAAAACTAAAATTAAAGTTTCTTACGTGCAGACGCACATGAGCGTTGCATCAAAACTATCCTTTGTTGGCAAAAAGTGCCCAAATTTAAAAATGTTCAAAAGAGTGAGTCACTCTACACTCTAGCAAATTTTTGTCACTGGTACTTTGGTTTAAATAACGATACACATCAAAACTTATCCATGACATGGTTGTGAATCAACAAATTTACCAAACGTACCACTTTACTGAATCCTTACTTAGCTAACTTAACAAATTACATTTCTATATCAAGTTAGCTTTTTCACTTAATTTCAAGAAAAAATAATTCCCACGCCTGTTTATAAATACCAAACGTTAGGAAGATAAAAAGATAAAACGAGATCTCAAATTGTTGTCGAAGATAATAGATAAGATAACGATATTGAGCTTAAGTTATTATCAAAGGTAATAGGTAAGATAACGATATTAAGCTTTAATTATTATTTGAGATGCTTGGTAAGATAACGCGATATTAAGCTATAGTTATTATTAGAGATAGTAGGTAAGGTAACGCGACATTAAACTAAATTTATTACTAAATATAATCGGTAAGATAACGATATTAAGCTAAGGTTATTATCAAAGATAATAAATAAGATAGAGATATTAACTTAAATTATTATCAAAGACAATAGATAAAGATAACGATAGAGTGGCTCCGTAGAGCCGTTAAATGGGAATTTCTCGTACCCTCTAAAAAGAGCAACCTGTGAAGCAGGTCCGTTTGCAATAAACGGCACAAGGGACCGGCAAAGGCATTTGGGTGCATCCCTGCACCCGGCGTTAATTGATATCGGTGAGATAATCCCTCGATATCCACACGATATATAACGGTATATATATATATATATATATATATATATATATATTGTTGTGGTACTTTATAAGAATCGAGCCTCACGAATTGGGCGCCATAAGATTGCTGTGGTACTCGGGTAAAATCCTCACCAACAAAATTATTTTCGGAAATAATATAAAATTTTCAAATTTGAAAATAGAAAAATTTCCAAAAATTTAAATAAGTCAAAAAAGATATTGCTTACCCGTTTTCCTCTCTTCCTCGGTTGAATTACCTTTTTCAACTGCTTTTGGCTAGCTCATTTGGACCTCCTTTTGGATAGCTATATTCATTCATAAATCCTATCATTCACGCACACTCCCAATAAAACCACAAAATACAACAAACATACAATCTTTTATTTATTCCTATTTACAAATGCAATTTATTATTGTCCATATTTTATTATTCACGTTACACTTCAGTAACTCTTATTTTGTAATGTCCTTTATTTAATTTCAAAATCATCAAACACATAAAACGTACGCGGAGTAAATGGACCTTGAATAATACCTTTTCTAAAATTCCTTTACTATAATTTATTTAGTTATTTATTTTAATAATCTACGTTAACTGTGGGGTATGGTGAGCTCATAATAACCCATTCTACTTCTGCATAATGTATGCCCCTCTACTGTGCATACTTTAAAAATACAAAAAAAACCAAAGTCATGTACTCTTCACAAAATTTCACGTTCTGATGGAACGTTTAAAAGCTTTCTAGACACCTTCAATTTCTAGTAGAATACCGTAATAAAGTTATTTACACAAATTCTGTTCAATACTCAAATAATTCACACTACCTTGAAAAACACTCTCATACGCCACCCCAATATTTACAGTTTATAGGAATCACAATATTAAATCGTTACCTGGAATTTCTAGAAGATCTTCGCACTGTAGATGATGCCATGAAAATTTCTATCCCGCAGCAGGTCGTTTCTCGCAATTACTAGACGACTTCCATTTCAGTTGATCCGCCAACGCCTTCTTCTCGGTGTAACCAAATTCCAAATTTCATTTCACAGTAATCTACGTTACTTTACCCGACACGAGTTGATTAAAAATTATAGGTGGTACCTCAATTAAAATAATAATAATCTCGGCACATTAACCGCGTTTTAATTTAATTTAGAGGCTACCACTAAGCAATACTATTAAAATTTATTTGTCAATACTTACAACTCATGTTAACTTTTATACGTGCTTTTGGGACGATCGAAATACTAATGCACGAAGTTAAAAGACAAGAGAGCGAGTCCTAGTTCTCTAGAGTATTTATGTCTTTCGACTGTAACCTCTCCAGGCCCCCAGTTATCCGAAATCCTGCTCACAACAACACATTCTCACAATTTTGCACTCAACCCCAATTTCAAATCTGCGAATTTCCATATCTCGTTATAAAACTTTAAGAAACTTACGCTACACTGTCCTCGTGTCTATGTCAAGTCAAACTAACATATCGACTAATCGTAGACTTAATGACGTTTTTCAAATCCCTCCTCTACTATTGTGGTCTCATGCTTATACGTTTTCTACATCTCTGTCTAACCTTGCTAGAGTGGTAGAAAAATCAATATTCTTGTTTGTTCACTGTTTACACACGTGGACTGTCTATGTGAGTTAAATAACCCCCTCATTAGCATTTCCCGTGAATATAAGCAACGGTTTATCCGACATTCTCTGTAACCATTTGTTATCTACACAATTTAAGCAGAACTTGACTTTTATAAAAATACGCAGGTGTTCAATTGATATATTGATATATTTGTACGTTAGCAACGCGTCTCCTCTTGGTATTACCGGGTTTTTAAACGCTTTTATGCATATTATACCTCAATAATCGTTCAATTAAATTCAAATTAATTAATAAATTAATGGCATTGGCTTCTACCATTTAATTTCTTTGCAAACCTACTTAAATTTCATTAATTATTTATAAAATTTCATTAATACCAGATACTTAAAAATGAATTAACTAATATAATTTTCGCACGTACTTTCTGGTTGTTCCTTTATACAGGGTGTGTTGAAATTGCTTCGTTTATATTTATTTTTGATCTTTTAAAACCACTATAATATATATATATATATATATATATATACAGGGTGCCCACAATCTATCTCCGTATATGGGTAACTTTTTTATTATAGAAGATACAATATTGGTTAAATTAGCAAAGTTGAAGAGAAATTTACGAGTAGTATGATGCTTTTTTGAAAACTCACCTAGATGCTCAACTTTTTTAGATATTTGAAAAAAACTGAAATTTGCCATTTTCTTCAAACGCTAATAACTTTTTAACGGTTTAACCTATAGAGAAAATAAAAACTGCTTGTAAGGTAACTTTTTACGTAGAATTCAATAGCGTATATGACAATTTTAATTGGAAATGGGTTTTCAAGCTACAAACATAACCTCACTTTTTTTAAATAGAAACCATAGTTCAATATAACCCAAATGGAAAGGTTTTTCTTTTCTGATTACCCTGATGTAAAGGTTGATGTACTTATTTTCAGTAGTTTCTTCATAATAAAGAAAAAACGATTTATTTATTTGCGGACATCAAGGAGTCCATGGATACATATTACAAACAAACAAAATGTGTAAAAATCAATAATGGAAACACAAGTTTATTGTAACTAAATTTATTATAAACTAAGAAAAATAAAATACTTAAAAAATAAACTATCCATACAATACAAATAACTTAATCAAAGGAAACAAAATTAATTAATGCGAATATGCCCACTCTACATTAACATATGCTCAAAATGACCTCCATTAGCTTGCAAACACATTTCGCACCTTTTAATTAGGTTTTGGTGCACCTTATTTAACGTTTGTGGTTTTATACTTGTAATAGCTGCTGTAATACTATCTTTGAGTTGCTCAATGTTATTGGATTTTTTAGCATACACTACATCCTTTACAGTACCCCAAAGAAAAAATCCAGTGGCGATAGTTCTGGTGATCTTGCCGGCCATGGAACAGGACCTGCATTGCCAATCCAATTTGGAAAACTATTATCAAGATATTCAGAAACGGCTTGAGCATTGTGAGCAGGTGCACCGTCATGCTGAAAATAATATAAGTTTTGCAGTAAATGAAGTGGCAAATTATCGAGCATTTCTTGCAATTCGTTTTGTAGAAAATTCAAATAGTGTACACCATTTAAATTATAATTATAGAAGAAAGGCCCAAGTATTTTATTACCAAAATGGCACACCACACATTTATCGAAAATTGATGTTGATCCCGCCTTTCTTCTGTTAAATGGGATTTTCCTGACTCCAGTAGACTGTATTTTTCTGTTAAACATGCCTTTGTTAGTAAATTTTGCTTCGTCGGTAAATATAATAGTGTGACTAAAACCAGGATTATTATTTGTTTCATTAAGAAACCACCTACAAAACTGTTGTCTTCTCTCACAATCCCCATGATACAGTGTATTGCTAACATGGGTTTTGTATGGTTTGTAGCGATTTTGTTTTAAAATTAGGCGAGCTTTTTCTGTAGAAGTAGCGCACTCAATTGCAGTTTCTCGGTGGACGCTGTTGGCTTAAAATTTATGTAGGCTAACACACGTTCTTCATCATCAGGTTTGAATTTTCTTTTATCAGTACTGGGTTTTGTAAAAGCACCAAACCTTTTAAATTGTTTTCTAATTTAGAAAACAATCGTTTATCTGGCTGCCTTCTTTCCAAATATCTTTCATAATACATATCACCAGCAGCATCACAATTTCTGTTACAGGCATAGTAACAAAAGAGCATGTCATTTTTTCGTCGTTTGTATACATTCTCTATTATAATCAAATAAATTTAAAAGTCTTCTACACAAAATTTGCAACCCAGAGCAAATAAACACTTTAACTAATAATATCTGACAAATGCCAGTTGTTTTTGTTTATTTAAAATATGTATCCATGGACTCCTTGATGCCCGCAAATAAATAAATCGTTTTTCTTTATTATGAAGAAACTACTGAAAATAAGTACATCAACCCTTACATCAGGGTAATCAGAAAAGAAAAACCTTTCCATTTGGGTTATATTGAACTATGGTTTCCATTTAAAAAGTGAGGTTATGTTTGTAGCTTGAAAACCCATTTCCAATTAAAATTGTCATATACGCTATTGAATTCTACATAAAAGTTACCTTACAAGCAGTTTTATTTTCTCTATAGGTTAAACCGTTAAAAAGTTATTAGCGTTTGAAGAAAATGGCAAATTTCAGTTTTTTTCAAATATCTAAAAAAGTTGAGCATCTAGGTGAGTTTTCAAAAAAGCATCATACTACTCGTAAATTTCTCTTCAACTTTGCTAATTTAACCAACATTGTATCTTCTATAATAAAAAAGTTACCCATATACGGAGATAGATTGTGGGCACCCTGTATATATATATACATCCACTCACACATACACACACTCATACATACCTTCACTGTCAGCGCCCATCTGCACTGACAGCGGCACCGCATGACCTCACGAAAGATTCCCAGACACGTGGTCCGGGTGTCTGTGAAAACCTCCCGCGCAACCACACGGTGACTGACGGAAATGAAAAGGCAGAGAAATAGGAACGGTAGAAAGAGGGAGATGGGTATTCGGAATGCATAAGAGGCACTTCCAGGTAGAAAAAAAATAGAGGAAGGGCTCGCATTGAGCTAAAGAAACAGAAAAGGTGGATAGCAAAGCGCTACTCAACCAGCCAATGTAGTCAGTAGCCCGGAGTGAGGGAACATCACTCTTATGTGGCAGACGGGTGTTCCGGGACGAGAACAGGTCCACCGAAGGAAAGATAAGGCAGAAACGGAGACAGTAGGATAAGAAAAAGTAGAGTTTTTGGACAAGCGTCCGAGAGAAGGTAGAGAATTGTCCCTATTTAAACACAGATCGGTCTGAAGGACCACCTGCGATATTAATCCAACAAGATAAGGTATATCATACGTTTAAAAAAAATTCACTAGACTCTTAAGAGAACTAGTACGATCATTTTCCTAACGAGTGCATCCACTACGATAAGTATATTAGACAAAAGTTGACACAACAACTTAAAAGTATCATTACAGATACAATCACACGAAAACCCAACTGTTTCAAAGTAGTTTTTTAAAACTATAATGCCCTAAACACACAAAGATGCCTAATTATAAGCTGTTAAATACAGACACACTGTCCCAATATGCTAAACAACCGAGAATTTAATAAGATATCAATAGGAAGCGATAGCGCCTCACCACGAAGTTCAATAAAAAACAATGAAAAAAAAAGTTTATAAGTTATGGTGATTTAGTAGGAAAAGAAACAAATAATGATGTAGTATAATGTGGGCGACTGTAATAATTCAGAGGAAAAACACATGGAATAGACAATCCTAGTTTTTTGCAACTGCGAATATGAACTATTTCTTACAATGGCATAGGCCGCGGCTCCTATGTGAGCCCAAAGAAGAAAGCATCCACTCTAAACATCAGCTGAAACCAATCATAAAAATTCAATGAGTTATTACAACCAAAGTTACGACAATTACCACAAAATTAAACGATGTAAGATAAATACTGAAAACCAAATAATATGCTGTAGGAAAAGTTCGAGGATTAATTAAATGAAGCAACCGAGTTATATTGGGGAGTGTAGAGAATAAAATAATGTATATGTAACGGTATGGTCAAGAAAAAGTCAACCAAAAGGAAAAAGATAGCTAATTTAAGGTAAGTAAGTGTAGAAGGTATATACTGTATACGAGAGGAAATAAGTAATTAAAGTTACTAATTGATGGTGAAAACAAAAAATATTAGGTAAATTGTGAAGAGAATGGAACGTGAAAAACTTAACTAGCAGAAAATGGCTTAAGGTCTTTAATATGCCACCTGCCTTGGCGTTTTCCTTCAGCATCTTGAAGTTCGTAGATGAGGGGACTAATAACACGAGTGACCTTACAAAGGATGAATTTAGGGGCCAATTTTGAGGAAAATTTCTTAGATGCATCCGATAACACATAATTCCTTTTCCAAACTTGTTCGCCCAAGGCGAAGGAGATATTTCGTTTACGTAAGTTGTAGTGGTCCTTGCTCTTTTCGTAAGCTTTTAACAAATTTTTTCTAACGTCGTTAAAAATAGAAGGTAATGATTGTTGGTCTTTGTCCCAGCGTACTTTATCGTCAAATTCAATTACGTTAGTATCGTCCGGAACTAAACCATAGTAACTCCCATCGATTGGGGTATATCTTCCAAAAACAAGAAATGACGGAGTGAATTGGGTTGCTTCGTGTTTAGATGTACGCAAAGCTTGAGCAATTTTAAAAATATTTTCATCCCACGTAGTATGGTCTGAATCAATATAGGAAGAGATAGCGGTAATTAAAACTCTATTTACTCTTTCGGTAGGGTTTACTTGAGGATGGTATTTTGCGTTAAACCAAATTTTTTGTACTTTATAACTCATAACGAAATTTTGAAAATCTTTAGAGATAAATTGTGCCCCATTGTCACAAAGAATAATCTGAGGAACATCAAAGATAAGAAATACATTTTGTTCTAGGAATTTAATTATAGCAACAGATGTAGCTTTACGTAAGGGTTGCACCATAACAAATTTAGAAAACCAATCGGTGACAACTAAAAGATATTGGTTACCTTTTTTCGATCGGTGGAGAGGTCCTAATAAGTCGAGCGATATTAATTGAAAGGGATAAGATACACGTTTAAAGTTACCCATTAAGCCAGAACGAGCCTCTTGCGAGCTCTTATGAGAACCACAAATTTTACAGTTCTAATATAGCGACAAACAGACTGTTTTAGTGTGAACCAATAATATAGTTCAGATATTTTAGCGAGAGTTTTTGTAACACCAAGGTGGGCAACTATGGGATCATCGTGACATAATTTAAGCACCTCACTGCGGTTAGCGGTAGGGACGACAAGTTTCCATTCAGGAATGTTAGATATTTTGTGAGGCGAAGAAGTTACAAATTTATATAATCTATTGTTGGTTACACGAGAGGTAGGAAATTTATCGGGATTATCAGAAACTTTTTTAATTATACTAAGATACCAGGTATCAGGAATTAGATTTGGAAGGTTAAGAGAGCCAACATCACGACATAAGGCATCAGGTACGATATTTAATTTGCCAGGCCTATGCCTAACGTCAAAGGTGAATTGAGAGATACGCAAGTTCCATCTTGCCAAACGACCTGCGTGATGTTTTAAGTTATTTAGCCAAGTGAGAGCTGCACAATCAGTAATTACGGTAAAATGTGTACCTTCAACATATCCTCTAAATTTTTCGATGCCAAAGATAACTCCCAATAATTCTCGTTTGGTAGCTGAGTATTTTTGTTCGGCAGAAGTTAAGGCGCGACTTGCATAAGCAATTGGATGTTCTAAACCATTGCTCACCTGGAACAACATTGCGGCTAAACCAGTAAGCGAGGCATCGGTCTGTATATAAATTTTTTTATCGAAATTGGGTGAGATTAAGATAGGTGCTGAAGTGATTAATGTTTTAATTTGTTCGAGAGCCTGTTGAGATTTTAAATTCCACTCAATAGTTTGGGACTTGTTTTTATTTTTAATTAAAGCGGTAATTGGTGTAGATATAGTTGAAAGGTTAGGTAAAAAGGTGCGATAATAGCTAATCATTCCGATTAAATGTTTGATTTCGGTAACAGTTTTAGGTGTTTTGAATTTAGTAATAGCGTCAACTTTAGCATGATCTGCTCGTAGACCAGTTCCATCGGTAATAAAACCAAGAAATGTAAGGGACGAACAACAAAATTGACACTTCTCCCAGTTTATCTTAAAACCTGCTGCATTTAAGCGTTCTGCAACTTCATTTAATGTGGCGATATGTTCATCAAAGGAACTTGAGATAACTAAAATATCATCTAGAAACACAAAGGCACGTTCCTGATGTAAGATAGGACCTAACGTTTGATCCATAGTACATTGTAGGGTTTGTGGTGCGTTACAAAGACCAAATGGCAAAAAATTATATTCGAATGACCTCGGCCTGGAATACAAAAAGCAGTTTTAGGACGGGAAGGTAAATCGAGGGGTATCTGATAAAAAGCTTGTCTAAGGTCGATAGATGAGATAAATTTTGCGTTTCGAAGCCGGCTTAAAATTGAGTCAGTTCTTGGTAGAGGGTAAGCGTCAGAGACGGTTACTGAATTCAACTTTCTGCCATCAAAACAAACACGCCAATCGTCATTCTTTTTACGAACTAATAATACGGGAGACATCCATGGTGAATTTGAGGGAGAGATAACACCAGATCCTAACATTTTATCTATTTCGGAATGCAAATGCTTTTGTAATGCAGGCGATAATGGATATTGACGTTGCTTAAAAGGGAGGGCATCACCTGTAGAGATAACATGTGTTGCAGTAGTAACGCAACCAAGTTCAGAAGTATTAAGTTTACGAAATTTGTCAATTGTAGAGTTAAGAATTACATTTTGTGAATCGGTAAGAGAAATTTTATTAGATATTCCTGCAGATGCACAGGAATTTGTTTTAAGAGAAGTTTGCCATGAAAAATCTTGGAAGTAAAGCGACAAGTTAAAAAGTTTGCAAAAGTCTACACCTAGTAGGAAAGGATAAGCTAATGTAGGTACAATCAAAAATGGAACCTCACGTTCAAGTGATTCTACTCGAATTTTTAGTGTAAGGGAACCCGTTACATATATTTGATTATCGTCAGCTAAATTTATGGAAGTTTTTTCGGGAGCAATTTAAATTTTAATATTTTGTTTAGATAATTGTTGTAGACCTTCGTTGTTTATAAGGGAGCATGAGGAACCTGTGTGCAGTAAAGCTATTACATTAAAGGAACCAATCGAGATGGGTAAATGTGGACGGTTATCAAAGGGTTTTTTTAACAAGTTGTAAGGCAGCAGACTTTTTATGGTAAAAGGAATTAACGGTTTGTAGCCAATTAGACCATTCTGACGGGGTAGTATAACATAATTCTTCTAATGAAGGTAAGGCATTTTGTACATTAACAGTAGCGATATTATTGTTAGATAAATTTAATAACGGTACAGCGTTAGAGGTAATTTTATGATTTAAGTTTATTGACGTCTGGGTCCGTTGAATGATTGGTGTTGAGAACGATTTTGATTTCTTGAGATATTTACGCCCTGAGTAGAAATATCTCGACGAGAGTTTCCCGATACGTTAGGATTACAATTCGTACAGTTAGATTTATAGACATTTGCGCGACCACAGCCATAGCAAAAAATATTTTTGGGGTATGTACAAACGTTGTAATTATGTCCACTTCTCTTACAGTTCCAACACGTAAGTAAGGTTGAGGTAGAAGGAACATTAAGGGTAGATACTTTATGAGAAGTTTGAACTTGACACGCTAAATCGGGTTCTAAAAGTCAAGATTGTTTTTCTGGAGGGGGGGGGCGTTATTTATCAACTCGCAGCTTTACTTCTTGAAGAGAACGACATAAATCTTTGAATTGAGCTAAGGAAGAAATGTGTTGAACGCTAGACGTTCGGAAAAATAAGGATTTAAATTTCTACGTAACTGATCGATAATTTCAAATTCTGAAGGTTTATTATCAAGTCTACTATATAAGGCTTCTATTGAGGTAATAAAGAAAATAACATTTTCATCAGGTCCTTGGGTTCGATTTCGTATCTCGTTCCAAAGGTCGGTAATATAACCATGGGGTAGGAAGTCTCGTTTTAAACATGTAACTAATTCCTCCCAGGTAGAAATCTGATCTCTAACGTTACGGTACCAGATCAACGCAGAATCAGAGAACAATTCACCCGCTGAAACAAATAAATCCTGGTCGGTACATTTGCGTGAAATTCTGAAATCGTTAATCCTGTCAAGAAAGGACATTAAAGAGATTTTGTAGTCAAAACCTTGAAAAGTTAAACTCTATTTATAAACAGATATAGATTTCTCTAATGGTGTAGCTTGGGAAATTACGAGATTTGATAACGGTAGCGATATATCTGTGTCTGCGTTTGGATTGAGTCTCTCAAGAACTATCCCTTCAAGTAATAGGATATCTGATAGAAAAGTTTGTGTAGCTTGGTTCGCTTGTTCATTGTCATATAAGCACAATAGTTCTATACGCTGCTTAAGGTGGATTATACGAGAAACCAGACGTTTTAATTCAATATTACTTGGGCTGGGGTCAACTTTATTTATTATATTAGTTATATCCTCAAGAGATTGTTTGATTTCAGATACATTTTGAGTTAAATCGGAAACACTTTTTTTTAGAAATAGGTAGACCTTTTGTTTCCTGGGCTAAAATGGCTTTAAGTTGCAATCGTCTATCATTTTGATTAGAGGCGGCTGTGATGTTTTTACATTCAATTTCGTAAATCAGCTCTAAAGACTTAAGATGTGTGATATTCATTTTGAAATAATATTTGAGACACAAGTATAGAAAATATACGATACTAAAGTAATTCAGAAGATAATAAACGGTATACTAAACTTCAATTCGTTATGTTAAGTTTATTTAAAGACAAAATCTTTTTTAAAAAAGCATTTATAGGTTACACTGTTTAAATCACTTACGGGAACAACTTTTAAAACTATATCAAAGTAAGATAATGTTTAAGAAAAGAAATATATCACGGTTAGGTTACAAAATGACACTCCAAATTATAGAAAGGTACATTATATGTGTTATTTAAATGGTAGCTTTAAAATTAATCCAAAAACAAGTTAATTGAGATAAGTCAGAAAAATTTCAAAAATAAAGTGATTATTTAACTGCATTTTATAGCTTTTTTTTTTAAAAAGAATTTCACTTTTCTTTCATAATAGGTAAAAAAAATAAGCTGTTTACTTATAATTATAAAATACTCACATTCAAAATTATATGGTGTAAACATGTATGTGATGTTATATTATCCTGTAAACACTGCTGATGAAAAACACTTTAATTCCATTTCAAAAAACAAACTCTACAACCATTTAACACAATTCAAGTTAAAAAAGGTACACCGCATTTAAAATTGGAAGAAAATTAATTAACAAAACATTTTAAAGACAAAAGCCAAGCATTTCAATATCAAAATGGCGGTTTACATTTAGTTACTATAACAACTGTCTTGACATCTTAGGAATTTAGTGACTTCCAAAATACCAACATAAATTTTTAGGGTCCATAGATATTAGAAAATTAGATAATTTATTTTTTTAAGTAGAAAAGCTATAGGTAACGTTAAATAATACATTGTAAAGCCATAAAAAGAAATCATACAAACTAAAAACCACGTTGAGGCGGCAATTCTTACATTAAAACGTCCTCTTTATATTTACCGTCGACGCGGTATACGCGACGCAACGGCAGTTGGTAACACCAATCTATAAAGTTAAGATTAGCGCGCCCATCTGTCAATGACGTCACACAATATGCAAATTATTACACGTAAATGACGTAATATTCAAAATTCATACAATAGTTTATAAAAGCGAAGTACTCACATGAATAGGTCCAGCTTCCTACGGAATCACTTCCTTCAGGGTTGCTCGTGGCTCCTTTCCAAATTATTTAAAGATGGTGGCTGCGACCTCCATCAGGACTGCTCCGGCTAGCTACGGCAGGGCTCCCTTCCGGATAAAGATGGTGCTGCGGCGTGGACTGCGGTTCGGCCAGGTTGTTTTCAAATTATCTTCTTTCTATGTAGGGAACGGCAGTAACAGGTTTAAAGGGACGACAATCAAATAAGGCAAAGGAAATCTACATAATAAAAAGATAAAGATACGGTACGATACGATACCCAACCACTCTTCTGGATGTTGAAAGGTAAAAGGCCACGTTTCAGCGTCTCCCGGAAACTTCCCCTCTTTTCTTCCTTACACGCGTCGGCGCGAAGTGCGTCCAACGCACTTCTGACGTAACGGAAATATGCGCACCAAGTTTTTTAAATTTATGGCGCGAAACCTCCGTACATCAAAACTAAACAAAAGAGTCTAGTGCCAAATTTTTGGCACGTAACACTATATCATGTTTATAATATGTGTATTCTTTAAATTTAAAAGGACTGTTTGGTTGGAAATGTGTTTCTTGTAGTGAAAAACAGAACGGGTTATACTGTGACCGTAAAATCTGCAATTCCGATATGTGTAGGAGACATTCATTGCAATTCCACTATATTATAGTGTCCATTGTTGAGTATTAAGAATGCGGTTAGAATTAAATACGATGTGTCACATAAACGTAACTGTGTTGGTATCAAAGTGAAACTTTTCTAATTCCTTGTTTAGGTGGTCTACCTCTTAATCTTTTGTTTTGAATTATTTTTAATGGGTCTATTTTACTAGGAAAAGTGGGAGAGGGAGTACGTGGACTCCAACTACGTTTGTCTATAGTAGGCTGAGACGAATTTGGTAAAGATGCTGTTCTCATTTCTATATCTAAGGCGTTCGGACGTGAGGTACTAGGAGTAGGGGCGGTATTGTTTGATTTTGATGAACCCTGGATAGTTGTATTTTGCTTTGGTATGGCAGTTGGGAGGTGTTGCGCTTGTGAATCAGTAAATAAAGCTTTTAGTGTTACTATTTCCATGTTTAACTTGTTTATGCAGTCTATTGATTCTTTTTCTGGTTTTGAAATGGCAGCTACTGAGCTAACAGATTTTGTTAAGTTGCCACTAGGTGACACTTTACGCTTTGCTTCATTATATGAAATTTTTTCTTGGACGCAGATTTTCTGTATTGCATATTACTGTTTGTATATAGGGCAATCTCTGCTGTCTGCAGAGTGCTCACCGTTGCAATTTACACAGGTTTCAGGTTCCTTGCATGGTGCCCCCTCATGTTCTTGTTCGCCACACGAACACACTTTATTATTTGGGCAATTGGCTGAATGGTGTCCAAAGCGCTGGCAGTTGAAGCACCTCATTGGCTGAGGAAAATATGGCCTAACAGATAATCTGTAAAATGCAGCTTTCACTACAGCCGGTAAGGTTGTTGTATTGAATGTAAGTAGGAAGTTTCCTGTATCGCATAGTTCACCATTCCCCTTGGTCTTTAACCGTTTGGCTGCTACAATTCTATTTCTTTTCATACCTTCAACAATTTCTTCGTTTGTGCATGTAAGGAGATCCCTACAATAGACCACTCCTTTGGTGTGATTCAAGGTAGTATGTGCCGACACTTCAACTGGGATATCTCCAATTAAATTGGTAGTAAATAGACACCTACATTGCTTAAAGTTTTTATTTGCACTAATACTCTGTCTTTTGTTTTTTTTTTATTTCACACTCGCCAGCTTTTGAATAAATTGTTTTTTCGATCAAAAAAGGATTTATTTTAACAAAATTAGTTCCATATGTTTTTCTGATCACCAAAAACTGGGGGAAAGAATCCGCGTCAATCGATTTCCAGTTTCAATTTCAGAAGAGGTTATAAACTTTTCCTTCTCGAACATGTTTTTTGTTGCAGGGGTAGCAGTAACCGCAGTGCTACTTCCTCCTCTGTCGGCATCAGTTGCCTCAGAATGAGTTTTTGGCGCGTTTATCGTTTCTTCATATTCTTGACTTATCATTGTTATTAATTAATATACAGCTTTTGTAAGTGTGTGTTTCATAGTGAGATGTGCGCTAGCTCTCACACGTATGTGTATGTGTGTTGTGTATGTGTATGTATATGGTGTGATACCGTGGTTGTCCATCAAGTTCCCAAGAACCCGTGCAGGAGCAGCATAGTAGTGGCCTCAGCAACGCCTCCCACCCTTATCACCAGGGCCCAATCTGGGCACCACCCAGCACTACTAAAGGAGGCAAGATTATGCGCCGGTTGATACGACAGAGTCCCCTTTGGTTAGAAGGGGTTTGGGTCCCTGTCCTACCTGGCGGCCCTGGTGCGCCACCCCCAGTTTCTAAGCTGTACCCTCTACCGATGCAACCTCCTACCTTACATGTGATTTTCCAATGCTCCACCCGAAGGTACTACATTGGCCAGGAAGCGAGTTTTTTTTTACCTGAAAAATTTGGAATTTTGCCTAACCCTTGCTGTTCCAAGCAAGGTAGGGATCTTTAACGAGCGTGACAACACTCAGACACGGGACCTCCATTTTACCTCTCAGTCGAACGAGGGTGTATTTTTGAGAAAAATGCTCGTCTAACATTTTTTAAGTGGACCGTGTCGGGATTCGAACCCGGGACATTGGGCGTTGGAACCTCACACCGCGACTTCGAAGGGCAGAGGTTTGAAGAACGGATCACATATAATCTGTGTGTATGGAATGTAAGTGTCGTGCGACTGAGGTATTTGTGTGTGTATGTTGTAACAATTTTATTTTTGATTAATAAATCCCTTCATCAAAGTGCGAGAATAATAAAACACTTTTATTAAAATAATGGTAAAATACATTTAACAACTAAGGTAATACGTAGAGCAGCATCTTTATTTGTTATTCTATTGGTGGTAGAATATCTGTGTCTTCTACAGCTATTCGCAGGCGTATCTCGGTTTGACAGCCACCTCCTCGGACGCTCCGGTCGCCCGAGCAAGTTTGATAATCAGCCGGCCATACGTGGAGCAAGAGATAAGATGTATCAGAGACTTCAGGCCGGCAATTTGCGTATAAATTTTGAGGAGTCGACACACATCTTTGAATAGCGGTTGGTATCGTATGAACGTTATTAATTTGTTTAATTGAGATATTTTATTTAGCGCACGAACGACATGAACAATGCAACTTAGAAGATAGGAAATTCAATCCCTTTTGTTAAAACCACTTTGTTTTACGACGTGTAAAAGGCAACTTAGAAGATGGAAAGTTTAACCAATTTAAAGAAGACCACTTTGTGAAACAGCGTAAAGATGATACTTTGTCTACACCTGGAACAACTCCATGTGGTAGAAGCTGTTTAGGATGAGCTGGGTTCATACTACATGCAGTAAACATCGCATGATATAACAAATACCTCATCTAGGCGAGAAAAGCAGTTTTTGGTTCGTAGTTAGCTTTAAGTAATCTTTTGTGTTTCAAATTAGAAACACGGTAATTTGTTCTTATGTGTAAAGGCTTGAATGTTGTGAAAGTTTCAACTATTGCTGAGCTGGAATTTCCAGTGTCAAAATTAAAAATTCACTAATTTGATGTTCTAAGAAACCGTTAGTTACAACAACAGGTGTTACTGACGTCACTTATTTTTCTGTAGTATACTGCTGACAGATGCGTTCTTGAAAGCAAATGCTTCGAACAGCTTTAGCACATCTTATGTAAATAAGAATATTTTTGTGATCATTTTTATGGAAACTAAAACTAGTACATTTAACTTAAAAAGGAATAGCTTGAGTAATAACATAATTAAATGTAATCTGCCTGAACAGATCTGCACGGTTTGGAGTATCTTTGTGTAACAAGTTTACAATATGCTGTAAAATGTTTGATTATGAATAATTTTGATAAACCTTAATTTAAAATTCACGAAGTAATTCAATTATTTATTAAATTTTGTTGCATTGCATTTTGTTTTAAAAGAGATCCTTTTTAGTAAATTATTGGTTCAAGATTAAAGTTTTTTATTTTGATCAAATATGATCAAACCTAACTATAGAAAGCTAACATCTTTAAGAGTAGAATTTTGATGCCAACTTTATATAGAAAATATCTTTTTGATACTTTTTTATGTATATTTGCGGGACACAAATAGTGTTCCACCTTTTTTTATTAACCTAACTATTATAATTTCTTACAGGAACAGCGTCTTATTTTATTAAGACAGGTTTTTGTCATCGAAGGCGATCTTCCTTTCTTTGGGTCTCCACGTCCGCCCTTAGAAATATGCCATGCCATTATCGTGAATAAGTCCGGAGTTGGTGGCGCCTATTTGTCTGAGATTGAGTTTGACATACAAACAGATTTCGACTTCCCCCCCCCCCCCATTTCTCATAGCTCTACCCAAAGGAATAGACCCCTAGTTATGTCGGAAGACTTCGTTTCACTAGCGCCCAACGTCTAGAGTCAGATATAGATTAGAAAAATACGCTTCACTGGCGCCCATTCGAAAAATACGCTTCAATGTGTAAACGATGGGATGGAATGGGCTAATTAGTTAGGATGTAGATACAGGGAGGAGCAGGGTTAGGACAGGGGTTAGGTTTGACTGTACCCTGATACACGTGGCTTATGTACCAGGGCGAGTTACCCATTAGGGAGGTGATTGGTATAGCTGTACCTCGCCCCACGTGGGAAGAATGTGGCGAGGCGAGCAAGGCCTGTAAAGGAGGGAAGGAGCCGTGCTGTACCCAAAAAACACCTGGCTGGTGTTCTTGAGCTATCGCTCTCAGGAGGCTGAGGGAATGTAAGGGCGGAGCAGCGGATAGTTGAGCTCGGATACCTCGGGTTTGTCATGCCCGTACCTGTTTGGGAACTAACAGGCCCCTGAGGGGTATACTTGTATTATTACTGTATTACCAGTTTAGATCCTGATCTAACCAAGAGAACTCTTTTGTTCTTTTGTAAGGAGTTTTCTACACAGTGTCGTATCTTTTTTTGCGTAACTATTCCCACACCCGAATTTCTTTCCTCTGAGCCTGATCTCCGCTCCAAAAATCTCCTGCCTTGGCCATCGAACTTCGCTAATCCTTACTATGTGTAATGCTAACCTATTCATTTCAATTTTCGAATTCTCTAGCTTACCTACTTGCTTCATACTTCTAACATTCCACGCTCCGACTCGCAAAATGGTCGCCACTGTTATTCTGGACTTTTCACGCTCGGACTCGCAAAATTTCCCGGATCTTCTTTTAAACTTTCCGATCGCATCCTACGAAGTAGTCCCCGGAGATCCGAATAGGGAGCGGTTATTTTAACTACAGAATCTTCACCCCTGAGGATACCATCATTGTAAATAACAATTTTTGTACGCAGTGTACTTAGGAGGTAATGTGGTGGTTTCCGTTGCCTTCCACACCGCAGTAGTGTGTCGTAGAATGCCATACCGATCTCTATTGTCTCTTCCAACCTAAATACCGAAAGAGCTGCTGCCCTCTTTGGGGATCTGTATTAGTCTGGTTCCTCACTAAAAACGCCACTAATTTGGTTGGACCTGTAGTTTGGCTTTTTAGTTCACTGAAAAACGCAAGCCATTCTACCATAATTAAAGAATTTGTACATTATTTGTTTTTTATATTGTAACAATTTATTTGTGAGGTGTAATTGAAGCTAATAAATAAAATTATGGAAAACTAGAGTTTGAAAATATGTGAGACCAGAACACCAATTTCAAAACGTACGATAGATACTTCATCTTTATAAATTATTGTGTTCGAAAATGGCACACAAATGTCTCAAAAAGTACTGTAAATCCATTTAGATTGTATCATATCCAGGGCTTTCACAATTATGGAGTTTCAATAATATAACTCCATTCAAACTTAATAGGAAACGACGCAAGAATAAACGGAAGGAGGAGATTAACAGCAGTTGCGGAACTTCTCGATGTGGAACAGACGTGCCACGACGCCTCGCCTGGTCTCGGATGATAGAAGTCTCAAGAGATTCGCTTAAATCATTCATTAAAAGGGATTCACCCTTAACCCCTATCTAAATTACGAAAGCTTTCGGTTTTCCTTACTAATGGATTACATTTAGGCGTTTTATAATAAAAAGTTTCAAGTCGATAGTAATTGAATTTAGGATGGTCATAGAACAAAAGATAACTTGATTATTTTGATATGTTCTGGCAATAAACAGAAACGGAGAGTTTAAAAATGCAATTCCTTTAAATCGGGCAAGTTTTCTGTAGGTTTTAAAAAATATAAAGCTAACAGGTGCAAATGCTGCTTTATTTTTTTATTATTATCTCGGAACTACTAAAACTACATCTTGTATTGAGATGCATTTCATTTTTTCAGGTTGTTTTGTCATTGTCGAATACTAAACTAAAATAGGGAAAATAAATTAACCTGATACACAATATTAAAACAATTTTGCTGCAAATGGATTTTCTGAAATATCTGAAAAACATTGGTAGTGTACAATGTCGGCAATTACTACCCGCTTATTGCCATTGACACCGTTGACACTACTGGTTCCATTTATATCATCATTAGGTCTTCAGTTCTGGAACTGGTTAGACGGGTACCCTTATTGTTTCCTATTCTCAGTTAACCTACACATTTCCCAGAAATTTCCACAGCCGATATCTTTCACCATCTGCGTGCAATAGTCTTATTTAGGTTTACCTCTCCACTTTTTTTAATATCTCTGCCTATAATATATCGCGCACTATTCCCCAAAATGCCATAAAACGTATCCTGCCCCTTTTATTTTTCTTATTTTTTTTTTGTTTTCTCAGATATCAGTCTTCCCCTACTATTTCTAGAACTTTTATGTTATCAACTTTGTCTGTCCATTTTATCATCATCATACATCTGAAACACCACATTCCAAAACGCTTCTACCCTTTTCTTGTCTGTTTCTTTTACTTTTCGTATTTCATAGCCGTACAGTGCAGCGCTCCACACCTTTGCTTTCAACAGTTTTTTCCTTTTTTATATTTCTTATCCTTCGCACATAGCAGCTGCTCTTTCTTGTTAGATACAGCGCAGGTCCTTTTCTATTGTTTTCTAAATATATACACTATTTCAGCGATATTCAGTGGTATGTGCAAGAGGTTAAGCAACCTGCGGCTACCTAATTCCCCAACACTTAGAGTAGAGGGATTGGTGCATCCTGGCGCAGCGCCGCCGCCGCCGCCGCCGACGCCGATTCAACCTAGGTTTTTACATGTAAAAACCCACTATAAAGTCTTATTTTAAGGGATTTCCACCTTGCTCCCTGCTTGTGGACCTCATTGTGGGATTTTTACCCCAACCATCTCTACCTTAAAAAATCGATAACCTAACCCCTAAAATTTTCGAGATACCTCTCGGTGCCTATCGGCACCGCACCCACGAGATAAATCTATCTTGTTTGGTATCATATAGGTAAAATCACCACAACGCTATGCTATCGGCTACCTAGTTTCGGCTACTTTTCCAAGAAGGTGGTGACGTCATAACCATTTATAAATAAAGAACAATGTAATACTATACTAAAATTTTTATTCTGACAATACAGGGTGCCCACAATCTATCTCCGTATATGGGTAACTTTTTTATTATAGAAGATACAATGTTGGTTTAATTAGCAAAGTTGAAGAGAAATTTACGAGTAGTATGATGCTTTTTTGAAAACTCACCTAGATGCTCAACTTTTTTAGATATTTGAAAAAAACTGAAATTTGCCATTTTCTTCAAACGCTAATAACTTTTTAACGGTTTAACCTATAGAGAAAATAAAACTGCTTGTAAGGTAACTTTTTACGTAGAATTCAATAGCGTATATGACAATTTTATTTGGAAATGGGTTTTCAAGCTACAAACATAACCTCACTTTTTTTAAATGGAAACCATAGTTTAATATAACCCAAATGGAAAGGTTTTTCTTTTCTGATTACCCTGATGTAAGGGTTGATATACTTATTTTCAGTAGTTTCTTCATAATAAAGAAAAACGATTTATTTATTTGCGGGCATCAAGGAGTCCATGGATACATATTTTAAATAAACAAAAACAACTGGCATTTGTCAGATATTATTAGTTAAAGTGTGTATTTGCTCTGGGTTGCAAATTTTGTGTAGAAGACTTTTAAATTTATTTGATTATAATAGAGAATGTATACAAACGACGAAAAAATGACATGCTCTTTTGTTACTATGCCTGTAACAGAAATTGTGATGCTGCTGGTGATATGTATTATGAAAGATATTTGGAAAGAAGGCAGCCAGATAAACGATTGTTTTCTAAATTAGAAAACAATTTAAAAGGTTTGGTGCTTTTACAAAACCCAGTACTGATAAAAGAAAATTCAAAACTGATGATGAAGAACGTGTGTTAGCCTACATAAATTTTAAGCCAACAGCGTCCACCCGAGAAACTGCAATTGAGTGCGCTACTTCTACAGAAAAAGCTCGCCTAATTTTAAAACAAAACCGCTACAAACCATACAAAACCCATGTTAGCAATACACTGTATCATGGGGATTGTGAGAGAAGACAACAGTTTTGTAGGTGGTTTCTTAATGAAACAAAAATATTCCTGGTTTTAGTCACACTATTATATTTACCGACGAAGCAAAATCTACTAACAAAGGCATGTTTAACAGAAAAAATACAGTCTACTGGAGTCAGGAAAATCCCCATTTAACAGAAGAAAGGCGGGATCAACATCAATTTTCGATAAATGTGTGGTGTGCCATTTTTGGTAATAAAATACTTGGGCCTTTCTTCTATAATTATAATTTAAATGGTGTACACTATTTGAATTTTCTACAAAACGAATTGCAAGAAATGCTAGATAATTTGTCACTTCATTTACTGCAAAACTTAAAATATTTTCAGCATGACGGTGCACCTGCTCACAATGCTCAAGCCGTTTCTGAATATCTTGATAATAGTTTTCCAAATTGGATTGGCAATGCAGGTCCTGTTCCATGGCCGGCAAGGTCACCAGAACTATCGCCACTGGATTTTTTCTTTGGGGTACTGTAAAAAATGTAGTGTATGCTAAAAAATCCAATAACATTGAGCAACTCAAAGATAGTATTACAGCAGCTATTACAAGTATAAAACCACAAACGTTAAATAAGGTGCACCAAAACCTAATTAAAAGGTGCGAAATGTGTTTGCAAGCTAATGGAGGTCATTTTGAGCATATGTTAATGTAGGAGTGGGCATATTCGCATTAATTAATTTTGTTTCCTTTGATTAAGTTATTTGTATTGTATGGATAGTTTATTTTTTAAGTATTTTATTTTTCTTAGTTTATAATAAATTTAGTTACAATAAACTTGTGTTTCCATTATTGATTTTTACACATTTTGTTTGTTTGTAATATGTATCCATGGACTCCTTGATGTCCGCAAATAAATAAATCGTTTTTTCTTTATTATGAAGAAACTACTGAAAATAAGTACATCAACCCTTACATCAGGGTAATCAGAAAAGAAAAACCTTTCCATTTGGGTTATATTGAACTATGGTTTCCATTTAAAAAAAGTGAGGTTATGTTTGTAGCTTGAAAACCCATTTCCAATTAAAATTGTCATATACGCTATTGAATTCTACGTAAAAAGTTACCTTACAAGCAGTTTTTATTTTCTCTACAGGTTAAACCGTTAAAAAGTTATTAGCGTTTGAAGAAAATGGCAAATTTCAGTTTTTTTCAAATATCTAAAAAAGTTGAGCATCTAGGTGAGTTTTCAAAAAAGCATCATACTACTCGTAAATTTCTCTTCAACTTTGCTAATTTAACCAATATTGTATCTTCTATAATAAAAAAGTTACCCATATACGGAGATAGATTGTGGGCACCCTGTATACATAACAAAATTTAAAAATATTTAATGCCAAGCATGGAGTCATTTAAACTTAATTTTAATAAAAAGTTATACACAGAAAACAGTCCTTTCTTTATGTTTGTTTGGAGTGGTTTTAATTTTATCTAATTTCATTTGCAGCTTAAAATTTAAATCGACACCCAAGTCCTGTATCTCCTTTTCTAGCCAATAGTTTGATACATAGTGACCGTCTAGGTTTTCGAATTGTAAAATATACCGAAGTTTGTCTTTATATATAAAGTCTTTGATTCCACTTGTAACGGGCATTTTTGGTAGTTTTAACATTTTACGCTGTTTCCCAATTTATAAATACACTTCTACAAATTACTATTTCTATATTTAATATTTATTAACTCGTTGACGAATGTGTCGTGTTATAATGAATAGATTGCATCGTTCTTGTCTTGCCGTAAATATAAATTTTGTTCCTTATGTGGATTATTCGTAAATTACTTTCCAACTTATCGGAAATGATAAACCGCTGTAATTAATTATTATATATGATTGCGGCATTCACGTTTTGGATGTTCCTGATGTTATTAACAAGTCTAGATAATAGGCGATAAGCGGTTGTAATAGCGACGAGTTGAGATAAACAGATGAACAGTCGGAGTTTGTTCTTTGTTCCGATATACTAAGTACGTTAAAAATACTGCTTTTCTCTGCTTTTGACAATAGTGAGAATTAATGCGGGATTAATTTTCGTATTGTTCATGAACCAGCACGGCATGTTTTTTGTTGAGTTTCTGTTGGAAATTAAAGTGGTAGAACTTGTTAAACTCGACCGGCACGCGTGTTTTACGGAACATTTGACGGACGTACTTTAGTGATACACGTGCTTTACCCATTATGGTTCTTTTTAGTTGTTTTGTCTTTTGATATTTAAACTGTGTGTGCGATCTAGTTTCGCGGTCCTTTTCTTTTCAGAGTAGCGCATACTTTGGATTATTTAAATACAGTGATACTGTAGTTTCTGAATTTTCTAACAACAAAAAATCTAAAATAGATCATTGCTTGCGCAAATTTCGTTATTTGTGAAATATAACAGATTACCGGCTTACCAAGGTATTGGTTGAAGTTTCTCACTGCTGTTTGGGATGTTTATGAAAATAATATACCTTTGGTCCCAGTTGAAATTAAACTAGTGCTTCAGAATATTTCGAAATTATTGTCTTAGGAAATAGAATTACCAAGAAATTTATCAAGGCTACATAGTTCCGACGCGTGATAATGTCTGTTGCTAACACCAGTGAAATACGTAGGTGTGATTAGTGTAACGTGTGATAAGTTCCATCAACACCATCACAGTCAAGGGTGAAGTGCTTCGTTAGTGCAGGACATCGTTGAATCCCACACTTCAGTTGCAAGGAAGCGTTGCTGGAGGACTTTTGTAAGTTGAACTATTTCCTACTGGTTATTACTTTAAATATCTATCCGTTGCTATACCATATCTTTGTCGTTCTGATACCTTTTACAATAGACTTGCATGCTATTTTAAAACATAGAAAAAAAAGAAAGAAAAATCAATACCACTAAATTACTCATACCAATTGTGTCTTATCTATTTATCTTTTGTCAACATTTTATCTGAGTTATGTTTAATTGGTGTGTGAGAAAACGTTTCTGCTACTCCCCAATATTACCTCACTTTGTACTAAACATTTTTCTGTATTGCTTTTACCGTTGTTATATTATATAGTTTATCTAAACAGTTTCTTTTTTTTATATTCTACAAAGTACTGAATAACTTAGACTTTTCATTGCTGCTATGCTTATTCTCTTTTTTTTCAGGTTTGCTTAACTAATTTTCTTGCAGGTATTGTCACTAACTCCTTACCGCCGCATACAATATATGTTGGTCTGCTTTCTACAACCCCCCCTACTCTCCGATTGAGCCCGGTCATTTCTCTGATTTTCTTGGTGTTACGCACTGCTACGAGCCAACGTAGCATAAATTTGGCGCCCAACGTGGATGCCACGAAAAAAAACGTAACACACTGACAACCAGATCCATTCCTTTGTGTAATTCTTGCAGCTTGTGACAAACTTTTAATCGCGGCTCTCCCACTATATTCAGCATGCGTATCTTGTTGGCTTGATCGACTTCTTGTTGTCCGTATTGGAAGGAATCCTTATTCTCCCACTCACTGTTGCGCAGTTGCATGTCCACCACTTTTGGAAATATATGGTTGTTATAGGTTGTAAGACCCTCGGTTTTAAATGATCCGAAAGGTTCTTTACTAGGCAAATATACAATGTTTAGCGGAACCCCTTTGCGTGTGGTATTCGCCAAGGTTACGAAACCCACATTCCTTAGTTCGTCTATGTTATCTGCCATTTCGATACATACGTTTTTAGAAAAACCTTTTAAAAAGTATACGGATTTAGTACCTTCCTTTTCAGCAAGGATGCCTACATAACTAAAAAAGTATTTCTTACTAACCACAAATGCATACAGCTAGTAGAAACCGGATGTATCTAAGTCAGTCCATGGGCACATAAAATAATCTTTTAATTCTTCCTCATTTTCTCTAATAAGATGTTCTTTCGCCTTTTTGCGTCCATTTCCTCTAATTCCAGTTGTCTTTTTCTTCCACTTACTGCGTATGGCGTACATAATGGAACAATTTCTTTTAGCGTAAACGGATAGAGTTTACTTCCAATATTTACGGTTTGTCGTACAACTACTGCAAGAATGTTAAGCGTATCTATCAACCCCAATTCCGAAATGATTATTTCTTTTGGAATTGTAGAATATGGTGTTGCAGATTGTGTAAAATATGTACTACCTGCTTTAATGTAGCACTTGTGTAGGATTTTTATTTTATCTTGGCTGTCTTTTTTCTGTACTATCTCCAAATAATTTACAGGTAAATAGTTAAAACTAAAAGCCGAAAGCACATACTTGATCAATTTTTCCCTTTCCTCTGGTTTTTCGGACAACTTAATTTGCAAGCCAGCCAATTTCTTTATATTGCTATTCCCCCAATACACGTACTGTAATAGGTTATTATAAACTAAACAGCAACTATTTTGTAGATTGTCCGATAGCTTACTCCACATTTTGGCAAGTGGTACCGAGTACATTGGCGCCTTTAGGAAGTATAACTTACTATCTTCCAATAAGGTTAAACAGTCTTTTAAGAGATTATACACCCGTTCCGCACTGACACAGCTTCCAATTGCACAGTTGTATATTGTCGCTTCCAATCGCGTAATACCATGTTCTTTGGCTAAAGTAGACGCAAAAGTTTCCCTTAAACGTACATCTGGGCAACGTAAAAAATCCACTATATGATTGCCAAGTTGTTTATTAACACCAGGACTTGTTATCTGACACACAAATTTGTTGTATATCTTAATTCTTGCATTGGTTGTTAGCCATGTTAAACAATCAATTCCCACAGTTTTATCGTTGTCAACTATAATATTACACTTTTCTTCGTATTCGCCCTTATAGCAAAAGTTATGGTTTGTAGTTAAATAATTACACATCTCCATCTTGCTAAATATGCCCGCAAAATCTTGGGTTACATCCATGTCAAAAAGATAATAATAATCTTTTTCGAGTTCGTCTAATATATCTGGTAGTTCCTCCAATAAAGTTTCCAACTTAAAATCTGCTAGTTCCACTTTGTACGGGACACATAGGATTTTGGAATTTTTTATTAATACATGCGGGGTCTCTTTTCCGATAATTTCTTTTACTCTCTGGCCCATCTTGTTAGTGCTTTCTAGAGAAAACGGAAGCTTAGCTTTAACACCTAGCGGAAACAAATCGGTTGAACTTTCTTCGTAGATAACTGTTAAATGCACTGCAAATTTCTTTTTTTAGGATAAACATTCTTTTGTTCGCAGATGTTTCCTCGGCGTCAGAATGGTCGCAAATTTTAACCAACATTATATTGTTACAAAATGGTTCTGTAATTAGTGTGTGTAGTCCACCAGTAAGCATCTGTTCGCCTTCGACATAGCAAATATTACCAATATCCGTCACCAGATTATTGTTGCACATATTTTCTGCCAAAAGCCAAAATCCAAATCGCTCATTTGTTGGTTTCACTTTATTCCCTAGAAGTTGGGAAAGTTAATCACCTTGGAGACGTTCATGTTTACAGTTATAGCTACTGTCGAATACTAAATTGAATACGAAAAATTGTCCCTTATGTACCCTACAGATTGGGGGCATATATTGCCGAAGATAACCGAATACACCCGACGAAATGCGCAACCGCTAATCCAACCTAGGTCAGATTTAATCTCGGATTTAATCCGACCTAGGTCGGACTGGGCAAACGTGCACATCGACATATGTCCGGATATATGTCGGATATATGTAGGATGTATACTGGACATATGTCGGATATAGTTTGGATGTGTGCCGGATGTATGTCATACGGATGCGAGGAGAGAGAAGGACAAGGTAGAAGGAGGGTTTAGGTTAGTTTACATTGTTTGGAGTTAGGTTAGCTAGTGTTGCCTAGAGTTAGGTTAGGTTAGTTGGACTTGTGCGGACTTAGGTTAGATAGCAGGAAAAATGGATAGGTTAGGTCAACGCCGCGGCGCTGATTTAACCTATCAATTTTCACTGCTATGTTATGTTATGTTATGCAGGTATCCTTGCGGAAAAGGAAGGTACTAAATCCGTATACTTTTTAAAAGGTTATTCTAAAAACGTATTTATCGAAATGGCAAATAACATAGACGAACTAAGGAATGCGGGTTTCGTTAGCTTGGCGTATACCACACGCAAAGGGGTTCCGCTAAACATTGTATATTTGCCTAATAAAGAACGTTTCGGATCATTTAAAACCGAGGGTCTTACAACCTACAACAACCATATATTCCCAAAAGTGGTGGACATGCAACTACGCAACAATGAGTGGGAGAATAAGGATTCCTTCCAATACCGACAAGAAAACGTCGATCAAGCTAACAAGATACGTATGCTGAATATAGCCGCGATTAAAAGATTGTCACAAGCTGCAAGAATTACACGAAGGAATGTGTCTGGTTGTCGTTGGAATCAAAGACTTTAAATATGGAGGCAAACTTCGGTACAGTTTACAATTCGAAAACCTAGACGGTCTCTATGTCTCAAACTATTGGTTAGAAAAGGAGATAAAGGACTTGGGTGTCGATTTAAATTTTAAGCTGCGAATAAAATTAGATAAAATTAAAACTACTCCAAACAAACATAAAAAAGGACTGTTTTCTGTGTATAACTTTGTATTAAAATTGTTTAAATGGCTCCATGCTTGGCATTAAATATTTTTAAATTTTGTTATGTATAATGTCAGAATAAAAATTGTAGAATAGTATTACATTGTTCTTTTTCTATAAATGGTTATGACGTCTCACGATCTTGGAAAAGTAGCCGAAACTAGGTAGCCGATAGCATAGCGTTGTGGTGATTTTACCTAAATGATACCAAACAAGATAGCTTTATCTCGTGGCCGCGGTGCCGATAGGCACCGAGAGGTATCTCGAAAATTTTAGGGGCTAGATTACCGATTTTTTAGGGTAGGGATGGTTGGAATAAAAATCCCACAAAGAGGTCCACAAGGAGGGAGCAAGGTGGAAATCCCTTAAAATAGGACTTTATAGTGAGTTTTTACATGTAAAAATGTAGTTTCTAGTCTTTTGCTTGATTCTTAAACCATTGTCTAATAAGAATGTTGTCTATTTGATATCTTTCTATACCTCCTCATCTTTCAGGTGTATCGTCTTCTAGCATGATGATGAAAAAATGTGTTTGTGATGGTTAAATTGGGGGATCAAATTTGTCAATTTTTAAGTAAAAAATTCGACAATATTTGAAGTCAACCTAACATAACAGAACCTTGTATAGATATGAAAGTATTGACCTTTCTGCTGACTAAACTTATTTATTTTTCTGCAGACGCTTCGTTTCTTCAATTATTACATAGATAATCCATCATCATTATCATCATCATTAGGCCTTCAGTCCTGAAACTGGTCAGACACGTACCCTCATTTTTTCCTATTCTAAACCAGCCTACTCATTTTCCTGAAATTTGCACAGTCGCATGTATCACTGTCTGCGTGCAATAGTCTGTTCTAGGTCTACCTTTAGTTTTTTTCCTATCTCTGCTTGTAATATATCTCGTACTATTCCCCAAAAATGCATTAGCACGTCAATTTCTCCTTTTTTTTTTTGTTCTCTACAGATATCTTTATTCCCCTATTATTTCTATAACCCATTTGTTATTAACTTTGTCTAAACATGCTATCATCCCTACATGTGATTTTCCAATGCTCCACCCGAAGGTACTACATTGGTCAGGAAGCAAGTTTTTTTTACCTGGAAAATGTGGAATTTTTCCGAACCCCTGCTGTTCCAAGCAAGGTAGGAATCTTTAAAGTGCGTGCTAATACTCACACACGGGACCTCCATTTTACCTTTCATCCGAACGAAGGTGTATTTTTGTGAAAAATGCTCGCCCAAAATTTTTCAAGCTAGGTAGATAAGAAAAAGATAGAAGAGCATAGGAAGGCTTAGACTAAGCTATATTAGTCAAATGATTAGAAATTTTGGTTAGGAAGGGTATGTAGAACTTTTTAGATTAGCACAGAATAGAAAAGAAGTTAGAGCTGCGTCAAACCGACCTTAACTAAGGTCGAAAACAAAATGATGATGATTCCATTTTCCATTGTCGAATGTGTTTTTCAGATCTACAAACGCTTTTCCCCTTTTCTATTGTTTTCTCCATTATTACGATGAGAGCTAAAATAGCTTCCTGTGTTCCCCTGTTTCGCCTACACCCAAATTGATATTCTCCTAGTATTCAGCCCGTTTTTCCATCCGTCTTTGCACAATTCTAATTAATATTTTTGAAAGTGTGTTATCAAACTTATTATTCGAAAATTATCACATCTATTCCCGCCTATCTTTTTTGGTATAGTTATTATGATGTTACGTTTGAAATCTTTGGGCATCTTGCCTGTCTCATACATATAGTTGGACGAGACACTCTGCTACTGCTTGTCCAGCGGCTTTTAGAGTTTCTGCTTGCACCTTATCTGTACCAGGTGCCTTACCATTTTTCATATCCTTTAATGCTAATTCAAACTTATCTCTAAGGATAGGATATCCCAACTCATCATTTCCAATGTATGATTTCCGTACTAATGCTGTTAGTTACTTTCCTGCATATAATTTGCCAATATATTCTTGCCATCTACCCACTTTCTCTAAATTTTCTATAATGACGTTTCCTTCTGCGTCTTTTAAATTTTTGCTATACGATTTTATATCCCTAAAACTAATTTTAATTAGTTTGTATGCTTCATCTGTCTTTCCTATTTCCATATTAGTTTGTACCTCTTTGCACTTTTCATCAATCCATTGTTCTTTAGCTTTCCTGCATTTGCGAATAATTTCGTATTTTATGGCTTTGTATCTTCGGTTTCCTGTTTCGTCTGATCTATTTTTGTATTTTCGTCTTTCTTCTATTAAATGCAGGATATTTTTTGGCATCCATAGTTTCTTATTTTCTTTTTGTGTATACCCCAGAACATCGTTTGCCGCCATGTCTAAGCTGGATTTAATGTTATTCCATTCTGTTTCTACTTCCTTAGTATTAGAAATTATTCGATATCTTTCAGTAATTTATTTGACTTTTTTCAAATCTTTGGTGGATATCTTTATCTTTCAGTTTCTCAAAGTCAAAGTGCCTTTTCCGTTTCTTTTTTTAAAATTTTTAAATTTAAGAGCAGTTTTCATAATTACGAGTCTTTTACATGATTCCTAAACCGTTGTTTAACAGGAATATAATCTGTTTGATATCTTCCTATATCTCCTGGCATCTTCCACGAGCATCGTCTTCTAGCATGATGTTGAAATAATGTGTTTGTTATGTTTAAATTGTTCTTGTCGAAAATTCGACGAGCCTATTTCTCCTGTCGCTTCTCGAGCCTAAGCCAAATAAATCTACTAACGCTCCTTTCCTACCCTCATCTACCTCTGCATTAAAATTCCCCGTAATCATTAAGTTTTCATGTCCTTTTACGTATCTTAATATGTCTTCGATATCTTTGTAGATGGCTTCTACCTCTTCGTCACTGTAGCTAGAGGTGGGCATGTATACTTGTATTATTACTGTGTTTACCGGTTTAGATTCTAATCTATCCATGAGTACTCTTTCGTTCTTTTGTAAGTAATTTCCTACACAGTGTCCTATCGCTTTTCGCATAACTATTTCTCTGGCTTGGCTTTTTAGCTCATTGGAACACTCAAGCCATTCCACTCGTTCTAGTAATCTAGAACTTCGTCAAGGTGTAAATCCATTTGGAAATGGTAGGTAATACATCAGAATTAAAATTCTTGTTAATTGTGTTTATACCCTATTTCGGTTTGATAATGAATCTAAATTTAGCAATTACTGATTACGTTAAAATTTTCAACCTAAGCTTGCCCTAGTTGAACCCAAAGCAAAGTAGATTTTATTACTAAATAAGCGGTTATCAAAATTATGCAACTGTACTTACGCCTCCAGCAGTTTTTCTGACCTACTTTGAATTCAACGTAACACTGTTCTTAGTCGACTGTACTGCCAACTAAGCGGTTAGGCAGTTTATAAACCACAAGCAGTTTTGCTGACCTACGTTGAGTCCAAAAGTAACGACGTGTTTAGTCGGTTGACATGCTTCGAGTTCAAATTAATGCACTTTCCTAGTCGATTGATCTACATTAAATCCCCAGTCACGTTGCTTTTAGTAGATTGACCTATAAATCAACGCAGTCACGTCGTTTTTAGTCAATTGACCTACATTGATTCCAAAGTTGCATAGTTTTACTACTAGTTTGCAATAATCCTAGGACGTAAGACAAATTTTAATTCGTTCATTCTAATTTAGTATTATATTGAAATATCACCGTTATTAAATGTAAATTACTAAACTTTTAAATTTTACAAACTGCTCTCTTGCTAAACGCTCATTTAACTAACTAAAATTAATAAACTTCTTTCTATTACTTAATGTTTTCTCAAGGAACGCGAGTTACGTTTTGGGCCTTGAAAGCTGTCTTTTTAAAAGTCTTGTTGATCGGGTACACTCGAAAGTCAGCACTAGGGATACCATTATTTACAACTCTGTTTTTAGTTTTTGTTTTGTTTTTGTTTCAGTTTTTGTCAGATTTTTAGGTTTGTTAGATTGTTAGAGTTTGTTAGGTTTGTTAGATTTTTATTTAGTTTTTATTTAGGGTGGATCAACTATGAAGTTAGTATAAATTAGAAGCACGTTATTTTTCGCGTTTAAACCTAATGTAGTACCTCCGGGTGGAGCATTGGGGACGTGGCCGCAAGTATAGCTGCCCTAACTCAAATTATAATGTCTTTTTAAAAACTTCAAACTTCTTCCAATTCTTCGTAACAATATTTATTAACTTAAACAGAAATTACAGTTGAATTTTGACAAACTGATTTATAAAACTCTAAGTCGAAATAAAATAATTAATTGAACTAATATTGTGAGTAGCCTAAGCAAACTGCAATGTTAAAGACTGATTGATGGTCTTGGGGCTCCCGTGGTCTTTATGTTGTCCCTGCTCCTCACAATTCTATGGGAACTTGCAGAGCTCGTGTCTGCTTATTCCTAATACTATTCATTAATACATTGTAACAATTTTACTTTCTAGGTAATCACGGTTTCTTAACCGTCTGTGACCTGCCACCTACAGTATCACTATCGTCTGGAATACATTGTATTGCATCAGTTCTCATGAACTGTTAATAACCTTTTTATATCTATCTTTGGATTATATTGTTGTACTTGACTTAATAATTTCTTTAACGATTTCTAATAATTTCCTATTAGATTCTATTTTATAATAGAGTACGTATACACGAACGATAACTACCGTAGGGGTGTATTTTTGCGAAAAATGCTCGCCTAACATTTTTCAAGCGGACCGTGTCGGGATTCGAACCCGGGACCTAGGGCGTAGTAGTCACACACATACCACTACGCCACGGAGCCGCCTCCATTCCTGTACAGCATCTTTAAAGGTAAATGTGCTTGTAAATTTACCACTGATTAGTTCGTGCTTTTTTGATAGATATTCAATCATCATTTTTCTCTGACTTTCAGATGTCTTTTGCCCGCGAGTCTCCTTTGCCTGCATGATATTAATTTAAACAACTGAATTAAAATTACCCAAGGTATTCGTTCTTAACCTCAAAAAGTACTAAATTCTGTATAATAAGAGTACGAAATTATACAAAATGCCCCTTGAATGCGGTGTTGCAATATTTCTCAATCGCTTATTTTCATGTTTTACGATTGCCACAACGAATACCATTGGTTCTTATAAAAGTCATCGCTAAATAGCATTCGCTCCATAGCGAAAACGCAGGTTAACGTAGGATTTCAAGAATTGGGCTCCAGGCCATATACACATACGATGTTTCTAAGTTCCCCACTTATAAACCAGAGTAGTAACTACCGTCTGAAGTTGTATCTACTCAGGTCGCCAACACAAGATTAAAAAAATACCGTGAAACTTATAGCAAAATAGTTATTGTTTACTCTTTTAAATATTTGCATTTGTTTAATGGTTTTAAAATATCCCCTTTCCTGCATTGGGTCAATTAAATCGAAAATGTCTCTTCGGATCTAAATTTTATTCCGCCGAAAGATTGTAATAGCTGACGTTCCCTAATGAGCCGTAAAAATATCCAGATTTGTCGACATCCCATGACTGTGTTTTTGAGACATAACTGTATAGATAAACTAATTTTTATTAATTTGAAGCAGTAAACTATTATCTTGAATTAGTAATTAATATGAAGTTAGGCGTATATTATTTAGAGACATTTATTTCAAACATATTAGGTTGGTCAACTGGGTATTGGCGCCAAAGAACCGTATACATGGTATTTTAGCACGGTAGTTATAAGTCTAATGCTGTTGAAGAAGAGTAGTAGACTTATAAATCCGGTATACTAAATCCGGGTGTTATGAGGTGTATACACGGAGTTTAACACCGTGATTTAGTACTACCGTAGTTAGAACTACAGTAGTTATTGTTTGTGTATAGGTACTTATACATACATAAATTGGGGGATACATAACTCCCCCCGACGTACATGAAAAATTAAGGTTTCCTTGCTTAATTTTTAAATTCATAAAATTTATTGTTTGAAATTCATGGTTTCTAAGGGTTTCTTTATTTCTCTTTGTTTCCTTAAATCTAAAACTGTTTTCTTTATTCTTATATCTAAGATACATTTTGTAAAATACATATATGATCAATAAAATAATTAAATGATTAATACGATTGTCCAAACGCTTATGTTGTCGTTGTGTAACTTGGGCACTTTGAGTTCATTTAAGTGTTCTTTGTAGTTTTCCATTAGTTTCATGGCGTGGTTGAGGTCGTTTAATTCTAGATGTTCTGGCATGGGTTTCTTGATTATTTCTTCATCTTCTGGTTGTTGTATCTTAAACTGTAGTTCTGGTAAATTTGCTAGCTTCTTGGTTGCTACGGGATCTTGGTAAAACTCTGATTATTTCGTTTTTCAGTTTCAAATAACAGTCTTCCTTGAGGGTGATTAATTTGCTTCCCGTTAATGCTAGATTGTTTTTGTCTTGATTTCAGTGGACGGTTGCTGTTATTTCTTTGGGAAAATGGCAATCCATTTGTTTTTTGTAAGTTTTTGAATCTTCGTGTAGGTGATTTGTACGGGTTTGGCTTCACAGTTTTCGTAATGATTGGAAAATTTTAATAATTGTACTTCGCAAGGGCTGTCTTATTCAATAGTTGTCGTTGCCAGCGATTGGCATAAATATTGATTTGGTGTTACTTCGGTACATTTTTCGTTTGTATAACCATATCTTAGTTCATTTAAGGATAGGATCTTGGTTTTGGGTATGATAACTTGATACATTCTAGTAATTTTCATTGGAAAAGCAAATAAATGATAATAGTTATAATTGTTACTTTCTACTATTGGGATTTCTATTAAAAATGTTATTTTATTATTTTTTAAATAGCCTTTAACTAGAGCTATTTTTTCAAATATAAGAACGTTGGATTCTATTATCTCAAAGGATAATTTACTATTGGTTATAAATGATCTAATTCTTAATAATTCCTTTAATAAGTCACTTGGTTCAATGATACTAGAGTGTAAGGTATTTAATTATGCAAATGTTACAGCGTTTTCTAATGTAGCTAAAATTTGTTGGATTAAAGTGAGGGTTGATATTATTTGGGTGAATATTGTATTGAATCTAATTAAATCTCGCATGCATAACATGGTAGTTTACATGTTAGTTTCAAGGATTTGTATTTGGTTGGCTATACTATCTTGGTTTCTTACTAGCTTTCTTAATGTTTCGTTGCATTTTATAATAGTTGATTGGGTTAGGGATATTTGGTTGCTAATTATAGTTTTTATATCGTTTTAATTTTCAATTAGTTGTTGTATAGCGTTGTCATAACGTTCTGCGTCTTGGTTGTCTAAATTGCCTGTGAGGTTACCTAATCCGTTAATTAATCCTCTTTTTTGTCTTGCAGTTTGCTCTGTGGGTATTAATCTGTTAAATTTGTCTTCTATGTTTCTTAAAATGCTTTCTATTATACTGTTATAATTCATCATTTCTACGGCGTATTCCTTTCAGAATTTTGCTGTGTCCATTGATTGTTTTAATCGATAATAATTGTTTTTGATTATTTGAAATTTTGTTTCAGTTCCGTTAAATCAAATTTTTGTGCTAATGTTCAGTAATCTATTGTATTTTGCATACTTCCCAATTTTATTGGTGGTACACCGGGGTTGTTTTTTATATCTTCAATTACTATTTCGTTGTCCGTTCTGCCTGGGCGGAGATTGACGGTAAGGGTGATGATTGTCCATCTGAAATTACAGGGTGTCTTAAGTTTTTCAAGTGAATGTATTTTGTTATCTTGTCGTTGTCTACTACGGCTATATTTTTGTCGGATATTCTCTTAATTTTAAATGGGCCTAAATTCCTGGGTGTCGTTTTGTGTCGTTTACTTTGGAAAATTTTCTCGTATACGGTTTGTCCTATTGAAAATTTATTTGCGTCGGTATTCTTATTGCGGGTTGTGGTGATACGTTCTTTGTCGTTATCTAATTGATCTTTTACTTTGTCATAAGTTATTTTTAGTTTCTCTTTGTGATCTTTAGCGTATTACTGATATACTTCTTTGTTATAATGTATGCCATTGTAGGCGATTAGTGTGTATGACATTAAGTTCGTGATGTGTTTTTTTTTGTTCGTTAATCTTAATAATCTGATTTGTTCTAACAGGGTCGAATGTAATCTTTCAATTAGTCCGTTCGATTCAGGTTGATTTTCAGTTATAAAAAGAATTTTTATTTTATGGAATTCTAAAGTGTTTTGTATCGTCTCATTTTTGAATTCGCTGCCGTTATCTAAGGTTATTGTTTCGGGTGTTCTATAAAATGTAAAGTACTGTAAAAATCCTTGTGTTACGTTGATGCTAGTTTTAGAGGTGATGGATATTGCTTGGCCTATTCTGGTGAGGAGACGTTCACCGTAGTCCCGTCCATGACATCATAAAATATCAATCTCGGTTGTTGTGTGCTTAAAATTGAGAATGATGCCTCGGTTATGTAATTATAAGTTTTGTTTGAAACAGTTTTTATTTTAACTATGGAATAATTTAAATATAATATCAAAATTATGGAAATATGAAAACCACTTCACTTTGGTGAGGGTTATAAAATTCAGAATTTAAGCATTCTACCTATTTTAGTAGGTTAGAAAATGAATCAATAAGAAATATCCATATTCACATTTATATTTTATGTAGATAAAAGCTTATTATTATCTGATTTCCTATAAATATTCCGTTTGTGACGTCATGAACGGGACTGCGGTGAACGTCTCCTATTTTGGTAAATACATCTACAATTGTTAAATTCTTTTGTGCTTCTACTACTAGAGTATCGGCATGTAATTTTTGAAAAGGTTTGTCAGGTATTTTAGTTAACATTATGGGTATTTTTGGGGGTGTTCTGTTGTATTTTGCCTTGTCGCATAATTCACATTGATCGATAAAGTCTGTAGTTAATTCTTTCATATCTTTAAAATAATATCGTCTTTGCTTTACTGTTTCATTAATTCCAGGATGGTTGGTTTTTCCTTCGTGTTGATTCCTAATTACATCATTTATTTCGTCAGGGTGGTCTAATGTTATTAGTTTTCTTGTGCATCTGATAAGTTCAGGGCCTGAGTTATTGAATAATTTAACATATAATTCTGAAAATCGTTTATATAAATGTTCGGTGTTAAAATAAAAGTAAAATCGTTTTTTCTCGGGGTGTATTCTTTTAGAATTTTAATTATTTGTTCCTCGATGTCGGCTTTAGTTATTTGAATTTGGAATATTTTCTTGTTGTCTACTTTTGTATATTTTACAAGATTGGGGTTAGTTAAAACTTTGGTAATTATAAATTGATTCGGTTTTATATCGATGGCTTCGTTTAAAATTTTAATTGCGGTTTTTGGTTCTTCATTTTGTGTCAAATGTATTGTGTCTATCTCGCCTGGGTCGTCTCTTTGTTCCGTCTCGTCTACGTTTCCTACAATGGATCCCGTTTCTAGTGCGTTGAGCTGTATTTTACTTAAAACGTCTTCGTTGTTATTATAAATTCCTTTTTTGTTATAATTTCGAAATCGTATTCTCTAGTCTGATTCTCCATCGTTGTAATTTTAAATTTGGTTCTTTAAGTTTGCATAGCCACACTAATGGTAGGGTCTAAAATATTTTGTTGCCCAAATTATGGCTAATAATTCTTTCTCTATGGTACTATATTTTTGTTCAGTCTCATTTAGGGTCCTGGATGCGTAGCTGATGGGTTTATCGCTACCTACTTTTCCTTGGTTCAATACTGCGCCTAATGCTACATTTGAGGCGTCTGTCGTTAGTATTAATGGTTTTGAAAAGTCTGGGTATTCTAATACAAGGTGATTCGTTAGTATATTTTTAATTTTGTGTACGGCTTTAATGAATTCTGGGATGTGTTCAATTTTGTTTCCCTTTTTTAAACAATTTGTCAGGGGCTTGGTTATCTGAGCGTAACCTTTAATAAATTTGCGTAGTAACCACCAAGTCCTAAAAATCCTTTAATTTCCTTGTTTGTTTTTGGTAGGGGGTAATTTAGTACTGCATTTGTTTTATCGGGGTTTGGCATGACTTCTTGGGGCGTTATTCCATGTCCTAAAAATGATACTTCTTTTTTGTAAAAATTCGCTCTTATCTAGTTGTACTTTAAATTGTGCTGTTCTTAATCTTTCGAATACTTCAGTAGATGGTTGACAGGTAAATCACCACCACATTTGCTCCAGCATCCACATTTGCTCCCAAATTTACATGTAGATTCCCATAAGGAGGAAATGAGGGAGATGAATCTCCTCCTGCTCTCTCCTTGCTCTCCTCGTTGCTTGGACACCCCCAACCATTTTGATTACGTCACACCCGCATTCTTTCCACCCGCGAGATAAATCTTTTTCCACACTTCCACCCACGAGATAAACCTATCTTGTTTGGTATCAATTAATATCAGAATTTTCTCAGCTACCCGAATTCCTAAGAATTTTTTAGACAGCGCTACCCCCCATGGAGCTACACCAATTTTAAGATTTCTTACCTGTAGCGACTTTTGAGCGTTCTTATAAATTTTTTTTAGTCATGTAATACATCTTGTAGAATCCGAATCTGCAAACAGATTTAAAATTGGACCACCCCCTGCAAAGTTATACCCCTTTAAAGTCCGGTACCTCTAAATTTTGCTTTTTGCTCTATAAGCAAAACTAACAAATAGTTTTCTTCGTCTAACCAATGCATCTTTCGAGATAAACCTATCTTGTTTGGTATCAATCATTATTAGAATTTTCTCAGCTACCCAAATCTCTTTAGATTTTTCAGATAGCATCACCCCCCAGGGAGCTACCCTCATTTTAAGATTTCTTACCTGTAGCGACTTTTGAGCGTTCTTATAAACTTTTCTAGTCATGCAATACATCTTGTTAGTCTAGAATTTTATGTAGAATTCGAATCTGTAACCAGATTTGAAATCGGACCACGCCCTGCAAAATTACACACATACCCTCTGCGAGATAAATCTTTCTCCACACTTCCACCCACGAGATAAACCTATCTTGTTTGGTATTAATTAACATTAGATTTTTCTCAGCTACCCGAATCTCTAGGAATTTTTCAGATTGCATCATCCCCCAGAGAGCTACCCTGATTTTAAGATTTCTTACCTGTTGCGATTTCCGACCGTCCTTAAACATTTTTTTAGTCATGCGATACATTAAATTAGTCTAAAATTTTACGCAGAATTCGAATCTGCAAACAGATTTAAAATCGGACTACTCCTTACAAAGTTACACACATACCTTCTAGCGAGCATACCGCGACCGTACCACTACTCGCTTTTAATGTTACACCATACTTTCTATCTTGTTTAGCTCATCTTTCGAGATAAATGTACTTTGTTTGGTATCAATTAATATTAGAATTTTCTCAGCTACCCAAATCTCTTTAAATTTTTCACATAGCACCATCCCCCAGAGAGCTACTCCAATTTTAAGATTTTTTGCTGGTAGCGATTTCTGACTGTCCTTATAAATTTTTTATACATGTAGCACATCTTGTTAGTCTAGAATTTTATGCACAATCCGAATCTCTAAATAGATTTAAAATCGAACCACCCTTACCATTTTACACACACCTCTAAATTATAACTTCCTGCAGCTCATACCTAAAAAAATCTAAAACAATTCTTAAAACTTTTATTACAAACAATTTTTACTAATACAGTTTAAATTTGTAAACCACATTTTTAAATACATATTCACAATTTTTTATTCTTAAGCTAGAGCTCATATCGGCTTATACTTATTAATATTTATTTCTAAATAGAGCACCTTTTCCAAAGACCAACCGGACCCGCATGTTTCAAATTCCTCTGATTTTGTTCTTATGGTTTCGTTTAAGACCTCGTACATATTTTCCGGATTACTAGAAGACGTTATAACCATACTTTTTGTGTTAAAGGATTTCACATCGGTAGTCTCTTCTCCCATTTTGGTGTAAACGCCGTAGAGTTCGCAATCGACTTTTATTGCTGTATGATGTATTCTTTTTTCATTTATTAATCGAATAAATCGCTCTTTCTGCTTCCAAAGAAACTCGGACCCTCCATCGCCGACACGGGCATTCTTTATGCGATAGCTAGCCATACGGTTGTTAAACGCTGTGCTATCCATTTCTACACCATCGTCGTTAGTAGCGGTAACTGATGCATTTTTATGTTTGTTGCTCCGTAGATGATCAGGGTATGCAGACTTTAACACCTCCATGTCGCACACTTTACACATAATTCGTGGTTGTTTCGTACAAGACCCTTTAACAGCTGGCGGAGCTGAACGTTTACTGCTTAATGACATACCGTGCTGTTTTTCCTTGTGTCGCTGTAAGCTATTCTTGTAAAAGCAATACTGCAAGACCCACAGTTTAAGTACTTTGCTGCCGACGGATGTATAAGCTTAACCGTGGACGATGTTACACCACGACATTTGTTCTGATGCCGTTTGAGAGCATCCCTCCTGGTAAAGTAGACGTGACAGGGATCGCATTTAAAAACGTTTAGTACAAAACAAAATCCGTACTATAAGACTTTGGTTAAACTTGTAATCAAACTAACTTATAACTAAAAAGCTTACTCTAGCGTACCTGATTTATGTTCCTTATAGAATCCATACCGAAGGTTACCGAAGACGACCGAACGATGTTGAGGATTCAGCGGGGAACTAAATGACGTCATAATCTTTGCTGCTCGTCCAATACATTTAGCGCCAATGCATGCACCTTGTTCGCATCGTCGATGGTGCGAATGCCGTTAGTAGAAACATCGGAAACGTCTTCCATGTTATACGGATCGCGTGCATATTAAAAATCCAAAAGCGTGATAGCACACGCACACAAATTGTGTGCAAGTCGTGCTGTAGAAGATGCAGTGCTACTATAACCAAAAACTTAATAAAAACACTTTAAACCATTACTAAGGAAATACCAATTTGTTGTCTACAGAATACTTACTAATAAAGCAATTTAATTTTAAATAACTTCTACGTCATACTTTAGGTAATGGTAGGCTTGAATATTTTCTAAATGAATCACCAAGCAAAAGTATATGCTTAGCGGTATTAAAATTAACCATTAATTTCCCATTTTTACGACCGTGGTTAATTATAGATTAAAATTTAATTTGTTCACGTTCGAGCTTCCCGTAAACTAACATATTTTATAGTAACAATGCGCTGTATAATACATGCATACCCCTTCGCCGCGCTACTGCTATTTTTGTAATTGCTAGAAAAAGTCACTCTCCTTTTTACTGTTAGGACCAATGCACAGCACCATTTTTATACTTTCTATAGCACATCGCGCACTTTTTCGTCTGATAATTAAATATTGCTTCTGTAGGCTTTTGCACTTTTGCATAGCGGTCGGCCGCACGTAATGATTTTTAGAACCGGTAAGTACTCGATATCGCCCAAATAGAGAATTAGATGCTCGATGTCTGTCAACTTCCGATTCCCTCGTAAAAGGTAGAAAAAACTCGGTCAATTATCCATATAACTTAAACTTCGACCCGCTCCTGTTCTGATAATTTCCAAACATTTTTCAAACGACAATGGGCTTAAAAATTTTTAAACCTTCGAGGGATCTATAAGTCGTAATCAATTACACGTTCGAGCTACCCGTAAACTAACAATGCGCTGTATAATACATGCATACCCCTTCTCTGCGCTACTGCTATTCTTGTAATTGCTAGAAAAAGTCAGTTGCCTTTTTTACTGTTAGGATCGCTGGATTCGATGAGCTTCCACGCACTAACACCTAACGTATCTTTCCTACTATTTGTTGAACAAAAACTACCGGCTTCGCCATGTTCGTATACGAACGTAAACAGATGTTTGTGGATATGTACGAGAATATGTCATATACATTAATCAGTCTAAGCTATTTTATTTAGTCCACGAAAACTACTATTTTTCTAAACCACAATTAATAATCGCCTTTATAGGTTTAACATTTCTACCATTATTCAATGACTTTAATTTCTTATTGGAGAGAATTCTTATTCTCCCACGCACTGCTGCGTAGTTGCATGCCCACCCCTTTTGGGAATATATGCTCGTTATAGGTTGTAGCACCCGCGGTTTTACTTAATTACTTTAATTTTTTTAATCGTATCTTTCTCGCCTACAGTACAGTAGGACTTAGCCCTACTACCAACAAATTCTAATACTGGACCCACATTAAAGTTCTCTTTGAATTTCTCTACAATTTTTTTTGTTAACATGCGGTGTGTTTATTATTTGCGGGGTAGTCACTCTTTTAAGATAACTATATTTTGTTTGGTATCAACTAATATTAAATTTTTCTAGGGACCCAAAATCGGTAAATAGATTTTAAATAGGACCACCCCATACAAAGTTATGCCTTTTAAAGACTAATTTTTACCCATCTTTATTTAACTCCATCTTTAAAACCCTTTTTTCGCTACCCAAGACATATGCTTTGACCAACCGTTTCCCTAGAAATCTAAAACCGCCGTGTCCCGCGAATACCACGTGGAGATAACACGTATACTCTGTCAACCAGGATAGAAGCCGAAAGGATTTGGAAGGTGGGAGAAGAACTTAAAAATTATGGAATCTTAAAACTACTATATACAATACATTTACAAAATCCACACAAATATAAACAACTATTTTATATCTTTACGCCCCCATGCGTAGATTGTTGTACTATTAGGAATGATGTACTCTTTGTCATCTTCCCTCGATAAACTAATTTTATTAATAAGCTGCGTATACAAATCGTATTCTTTTACTCCGGATACATACGCAGGCAAGTACTTGATACCATCCAAATAAAGAATTGGATGCTTGGTGACTGTTAACATCCGCTTCCCTCGTGTACGCCCAGACACATCCCAGCCCATGAGCACCCCTGCGCATGCACACCCCTGCCCATGCGCACCCCTGCGCGTACGCACCCCTGCCCATGCACGCTGCCCATGCGCACCCCTCTCTGAGCGACTGCTATTTCGGGGTAACGTCTCAGCCTTTTATAAATAAAGAACAATGTTATATACTATTATAAAATGTTTATTCTGACATTATACATAACAAATTTAAAAATATTTAATACCAAGCATGGAGTCATTTAAACTTAATTTTAATACAAAGTTATATACAGAAGACAGTCCTTTCTTTATGTTTGTTTGGAGTGGTTTTAATTTTATCTAATTTTATTCGCAGCTTAAAATTTAAATCGATACCCAAGTCTTCTATCTCCTTTTCTAGCCAATAGTTTGATGCATAAAGACCGTCTAGGTTTTCGAATTGTAAAATGTACCGAAGTTTGCCTCTATATTTAAAGTCTTTGATTCCACCGACAACCAGATCCATTCCTTCGTGTAATTCTTGCAGCTTGTGACAATCTTTTAATCGCAGCTTTCCCACTATATCCTGCATACGTATCTTGTTAGCTTGATCGACTTCTTCTTGTCGGTATTGGAGGAAATCCTTTTTTCCCACACACTGTTGCGTAGTTGCATGTCCACCACTTTTGGGAATATATGGTTGTTATAAGTTGTAAGACCTTCGGTTTTAAATGATCCGAAAGGTTCTTTACTAGGTAAAAATACAATGTTTAGCGGAACCCCTTTGCGTGTGGTGTACGCCAAGGTTACGAAACCCGCATTCCTTAGTTCGTCTTTGTTATCTGCCATTTTGATAAATACGTTTTTGGAATAACCTTTTAAAAAGTATACAGTTTTAGTACCATCCTTTTCTGCAAGAACGCCTACATAACTAAAAGAGTCTTTCTTACTAACCGCAAATGCATACAGCTTGTACAACCCGGATGTATCTAAGTCAGTCCATCGGTACATAAAATAATCTTTTAATTCTTCCTCATTTTCTCTAATAAGATGTTCTTTGTCTAACACATCTTTGTATTGTTCGCGTATTGTCGCAGTGTTTTCCATGTAGTCCAATTTTCGCCTTTTTGCATCCATTTCCTCTAATTCCAGTTGTCTTTTCCTTCCACTTACAGCGTATGGCATGCATAATGGGACAATTTCCTTTAGCGTAAACGGATAGAGTTTACTGCCAATATTTGCGCGTTGTCGTACAACCTCTGGGCGAATGTTATGTGTATTTATCAATCCCAATTCCGAAATGACTATTTCTTTTGGAATTGTAGAATATGGTGTTGCAGATTGTGTAAAATATGTACTACCTGCTTTAATGTAGCACTTGTGTAAGATTTTATATTGTCTTGGCTGTCTTCCTCCTGTACTATCTCCAAATAATTTACGGGTAAATAGTTAAAACTAAAAGCCGAAAGCACATACTTTATCAATGTTTCCCTTTCTTTTGGTTTTTCGGACAACTTAATTTGCAAACCCGTCAATTTTTTTGTATTACCATTACCCCAATACACGTACTGTAGCAGGTTATTATACACTAAACAGCAGCTATTTTGTAGCTTGTCCGATAGCTTACTCCACATTTTGGGAAGTGGTACCGAGTACATTGGCGCCTTTAGGAAGTATAACTTACTATCTTCCAATAACGTTAAACAGTCTTTTAAGGGATTATACACCCGTTCCGCACTGACATAGCTTCCAATTGCATAGTTGTATATTGTCGCTTCCAATCGCGTAATACCATGTTCTTTGGCCAAAGTAGACGCAAATGTTTCCCTTAAACGTACATCTGGACAACGTAAAAATCTAGTATATGATTGCCAAGTTGTTTATTAACACCAGGACTTGTTATCTGACACACAAATTTGTTGTATATCTTAATTCTTGCATTGGTTGTTAGCCATGTTAAACAATCAATTCCCACAGTTTTATCGTTGTCAACTATAATATTACACTTTTCTTCGTATTCGCCCTTATAGCAAAAGTTATGGTTTGTAGTTAAATAATTACACATCTCCATCTTGCTAAATATGCCCGCAAAATCTTGGGTTACATCCATGTCAAAAAGATAGAAATAATCTTTTTCGAGTTCGTCTAATATATCTGGTAGTTCCTCCAATAAAGTTTCCAACTTAACATCTGCTAGCTCCACTTTGTATGGAACACATATAGGATTTTGGAATTTTTTATTAATGCATTCGAGGTTTTCTTTTCCGATAATTTCTTTTACTCTCTGGCCCATTTTGTTTAGTGCTTTCCAGAGAAAACGGAAGCTTAGCTTTAACACCACGCCTAGCGGAAACAAATCGGTCAAACTTTTTTCGTAGATAGCTGTTAAATGCACCACAAATTTCTTTTTTTAGGATAGCTCCATGGGAGGTGGCGCTGTCTGAAAAATTTTAGAAATTTGGGTAGCTGAGAAAATTCTAATATTAATTGATACCAAACATGATAGGTTTATCTCGTGGGTGGAAGTGTGGAAAAAGATTTATCTCGCGGGTGGAAAGAATGCGGGTGTGACGTAATCAAAATGGTTGGGGGTGTCCGAGCAAGGAGGAGAGCAAGGAGAGAGCAGGAGGAGATTCATCTCCCTCATTTCCTCCTTATGGAAATTTACATGTAAATTTGGGAGCAAATGTGGATGCTGGAGCAAATGTGGCGGTGATTCGCCTGTCAACCATCTACTTACTTCTTTTAATCTTTCTATATCTTCTACTAGTGATGTTGAATAAACTATGATGTTGTCTAGGTACACAAGACATTTCTCGTTGTGTATTCCTCGTAATATATTGTCCTTGACTGGCTGGAAAGTAGCGGGTGCGTCCTTTAATCCAAATGGCATTCGTTTATATTCATAATGTCCTCTAGGTGTGCTAAATGCAGTTTCGGTGTGTCTATCTCGTCCGTTTCTACTTGATGGTATCCTGAAGCGAGGTCTAATGTTGAAAAATATTGACATTTACTTAGTTTGTCTAAAATTTCGGTGATATTTGGTAGTTGATATTTGTCATCTACCGTTTTTGCGTTTAGCTTTCTATAGTCTATTACTATTCGATATTTTCACTTGCCTAAGGCGTCTAACTTCTTAGGTAGTATTAATACGGGGCTACTCCACGGTGAGTTAGAGTGCTGGATTATATCTTGTTCTAATAAGTCCGCTACTTGTCTGTCAGCTTCTTCTTGGCTTGCCTGAGGTAATCTATATGCTTTTGTAAAGATTGGTTGGTTATCCGTTAGTTCGATTTTATGCTTAACTGTGTTGGTAAAGGTTAAGGGTATTCCCTCACAATGGAATATGTCACGCTATTAAAAACATTAATTTTTAATTGCTCTCTGCTCTTCTCGATTAATGTCGGCGTTGAAGCGAATGTTACGTAAATTTTCTCTTAACATTTTGTCGTGTTCTATGGGGTTGTAATTGTTTTCTAAATTTTTATCTACGTCTTTATCTACATTAATTGGGTTTGTTAATGATAATTCTACGGGGTAGTCATTTGAGTTTAAAATTGTTGTGGCATAATTATCTCTTATTTGTACTAAGGCGGTTGGGGTTTCTATTCCTTGTTGAAATGTTATGTAATTTATTATTCCTATGTTATTTTTTGAATTTACTGGAATTTTTATTTTTTCTCTGTTCGGGATTCCATCGTGTATTTTTGTTCGATTTGGGCATTTTGAAATTTAACGGGGATTCGTCCATGTTTCGTTCTCAATATACGGTTCTTTATGTCAATGTTAGCTCCTAATTTTCTTAGAAAGTCCATTCCTATCAGTCTGTCATATTTGTCGTTGAATTCGAAAATACAAAATTTGTGTTTCATTTTTACATTGAATGTTCTAGGTAAGGGTACATTAGCTACGAATTGGTGTAGGGTCGTTTGATGGGCTGTTTTAATTTTCAATGGCTCTCTCTCGTACTGGGATGAATGTAATTATTCTGGTGATTATCAAATTCTTCTACTTCTTGATGAAATAGTTCTTCCGATGTAAAGTTGCGTTTTTTGATTGTAACTTGGTCGGATGTGCGTTATTTTTGTATTTTGTCTGATGTTACCAGATGAGATATCCATAGATGTTGGTTTATAATAACTATTAGGATTGTTATTGTTATTTGTCATTGGCGTATTTCTAAAAGGGTTTGCGCTGAATGCTGGTCTTTGTTGGTTTATGTTTTGGTTAAATCTTGGTTGAAATGCGGGTTTTGTAAAATTTAAGTTAAACGTTGGTTTTGGAAATTGTTTAAATTGATTATTAAAATTTGAGTTATTATTTTGTGGTTGCTTTGTTTGTGCATTAAACAAAGTGAATTTTGATTGAGTGGTTGTTTGTCTCGCGGCTTGTATGGTTTTTATTGGCAAATAGCTTTTATTCGCGCTAGGGTTATATAGTCTGTTTTGATAGTACATGACATTTTCTTCTTCTATTATCATATTTATGGCTTCTTCTAAATTTTGGGACGTTGGAATCTGATTTTATCTAATAGTCGTTGTGGTAGTGCATTTATGTAGGTGTGCAGTGCTATTTCGTCATACATTTTTGTTTTAACAGTCGGATATTGTAGTCGGGTTCTTCGATTTTTAATTTTGTTAAGATTAGACTTCTTACGTCTTGGCATTTTATTTCTGAATTGGTACGGGAATTGGTTATTTTCCATTCTTAGGTTTATTAGGTTGAGGATAAGTCATTTTATGTTTCGTTGATCGCCAAAATATGCAATCAATATGCGTTTAAAGTTTTCCCACTGTTCTAAGTCATCTCGGCTGGCTATTAGTGTTAGTGCCCGTCCGGTCAGCTTACTTATGTCAGGCGTAAAAGTAAAACATTTCTTTCGTTGTCTCCGGGTTTGTAAAAAGTTTTCAAAAATATTTCGCATGCTGTAATGAAATTTATAAGCAAAGCTTGATCTCCGTTAAAGCTGGGTACGGTTTCGAGGTAAATCTTCATTTCTGAACTCATGATTATTAAGGGTTGTTTTAATAATTAAAGTTACTTTAGATTTTAATTAATTTCAAATTTTTGTAAAAATTGAGATTTATTTCACGGTTTGTATTGTTACTTTTTAATTTGTTTTGTTAATTTTCAGTTTGAAGTGTGTTGGGTTATTTAAAGAATCGAGTTGCTTTTATTTTATACGTAATTATGCGGTGCTATTATTAAATTGAGAATTTATGCTCAGTATTATCTGGTTGATTGCTGTAGCATTAAATTCGTTAATTATGCTTCGCGGATGTTAAGTTGCTGTGAATTAATAATTTTTCGCGGTATTTACTTTACTTTGTATGTTTTGTTGCGCCACTTATGATTTTATTATATCTCTATTTCTGTTCTGCTGATTAATTGAGTCTGCTTTAATTATCTCGTCTCCGTAGGTGTTGTGTGTATACTTTGCAAATGTGTTGTCTAGTTCACTTGAGTCTTAAATATAAAATTGCAACTTTTCAGTCTACCGTTTTGTTACAGTAGTTGCGTCAGTGTTTCATTTATAATCTATACAATATGTTTAAATTGTAAGTTTTAAGTTTACTGGAAATGTAATTCCAGTCTCTGTGAATAGTTTTAAATAATTAGCGTAATGCTTTTGTATAATTGGATATCTTCGTGCTGACAATATACAATTATGCTTTATGTAATCGTGAATGATTTTTTCTGAAAAGTTTTTGTTTTCAGTCTGTGATAAATTAAATAAATCGCGTCTTTTACCTCGCTAATTGCTGCATAAAATGTTGCATTTAAATGTGGCTTTTTATAAAGTTGCAATAGCTTTTCTGTAATGTGGATATTTATAAAGTTTCGATGGTGAATGATTTCATTCATTGATGGTTGTCAGTAACAATTTGTATCAGAGTTGCGTGTAGTTTCAATTTGTAATGGATTAATTTATTAATAGATTGCAAAGTGCGTTTCTATAGTTTATAGAAGTACGATGAAGGTTACGTTTGAATAATTGTGTCTATAATTAGTTGCGTTTTATACATAAGCTTTCGGTATTAAATGGTAGAGTTAATTACGTTCTATTTTTGGTATTTTACAATCGTTTTCGTTTTATTTCAATTTTTTCTTGCGTCAGTTACGTTTTGGTTTGTTTAATAATTGTAATAATTGTACCAATAGTTGCTTTAGAAATTTTCTTTTGCTTAAAAATAATCTTTCGTATTTGAAAATAATTTCCCTTAATATATAAGTAAATTATTTTCATTAAATGGCATAAAATTGCGGTAATAATAGTTGAAATCTGTACATACATAAGATAATAATCAAAAATTCTTTTACTAGGTAATATCGGTAAATTTGTAAAAAAAATCGATTGGTTTTAAGGAAATGAACTCACATTAATTTCTTCGTCGATTTCATGGATTCGGTCGACTAGTGTACTTTGTTCACGTTGGATTGGTTTGGATTCGATCGATGCGTGTATCTCCCTCAAGTTTGCTTGTTTAGATGGATTCGGTCGATGTTTGTACTTCTTCCAATTTTGTTTAGGTTCTGTCAAATTGGGAATTCAAATCCTCAGTCACAAGTCTTATTCGTAGTGCCTTTTTGACATCCGTACGACTGCGTCAGTTACGTTTCGGGCCTTGTGAGCTGTCTTTTTAAAAACTTCTCCCAATTCTTCGTAACAATATTTATTAACTTAAACAGAAATTACAGTTGAATTTTGACAAACTGGTTTATAAAACTCTGTTGAAATAAAATAATTAATTGAACTAATATTTTGAGTAGCCTAAGCAAACTGCAATGTTAAAGCTGAAATACTTTGACTGGCTGCCTGGTCTTGGGGCTCCCGGAGTATTTATGTTGTCCCTGCCCCTCACAGTTCTGTGGGAACTTGCAGAGCTCATGTCTGCTTATTCTTAATTCTATTCATTAATACATTGTAACAATCTTACTTTCTAGGTAACCACGGTATCTTAACCGTCTGTGACCTTCACCAGCAGTATCACTATCGTCTGGAATACATTGTATTGCATCAGTTCTCACGAACTGTTAATAACCTTTTTATATCTATCCTTGGATTACATTGTTGTACTTGACTTAAAAATTTCTTTAACGATTTTTAATAATTTTCTATTAGATTCTATTTTATAATACGTACATAAATTGGGGGATACATAACTCGCGCTAGCGTTATAACCCCAATATACATCTCATGTACTTTCAATTTTTGTATTCGGTGACATGGACCAGTTGGAGTTTGTAGTAGACTCGTGATGGATTGATATAGACCGTGGGAATCTTAGATCTAATTAAAGCTTGTCGTTTTATAAATTGGGTTTGAAATTACAACACTTCTTTGCCAGTGTTAAAGAAAAACACTTAATTTAGTTCTGTTAGACATTTTGCTTAATACCTAAACGTTGTAGATAAAACATGTCGGTTGACATAGTAGTACTGGACAATTTAAATATTATTAACTCTCAGTGACCTTTACGCCGTATCATAACCTACTTTACAGAAGCTCTCTTAATAAAAGTATTATAATAATATGAATTTATATACGGCTCAAATTTTCCCCATCTTAAAATCCCGAAGCGATTAAAATTGATTTAAAGGCGGCGCACGAAAGCGATGGGCGTATAACAAACTGAAAACTTTCCTCGCTGGCAATCCCTTATCAGAACACTGCGTAAATTGAAACTCATTCAAAGATATGGACCAAGCTTTCTGAAAAACATTATATAATCCTTTAAAGGAAAGTACTGGATTGGCCAACTGGATCTATGACAATTTGATTCTGATGTCACTGCAATGGTGCACGCTCGAGAGATTTGGCTTTTCCATTTTTGAGCTTTAATTGAAAATCGCTCGCGTTTATTTTTAATTCGCTGACTCTGCGGCCTTTTAACAGTTGGTAATCAGTTTTGTATGGTTCGCTAAATTTTCATGTCGTTTCGCTATTGTATTCTTTGTAGTGCCGCACCTGCTGCTTGTTCGAGATTAAATATTGTATGTATATGTGGATTAAGCACTTTGTAATGCGGATGGCACTTGTATTTGTTTTTGGTGAACAAAAGTTAAGCCAAATAAAATTTTAAACACATTGGGGTTTTCTCGTGTTTATTTTGAAATTATAAACTTCAGGAAAAAAACAACAAATTTATTAACTACGAGTCGTGACTATTGTGCACACATCACATTGTGGCTTCTGAAATATCTCAATAATGAATCTTAGTAACATTGTATGATGTCATAAATATACTCAGTGATATGGAAATTGTACACCAAGAAAAAATAGGATTTTTTTAAATACCTAACTAAATTTAACCCTTTGGTAATGAACGGTATTCTGAAGTACCATTTTTAGAGTTCCGTACCTTATAAGGTATAACGGAACCTTTATAAGATCACTCTCGTGTCCGTCAGTCCGTCTGTCACAGAGGTTTTTCTCGAAAACTATGTAACGTAGGAATTTGAAATTTGGCACAATGCTAGGTCTTTATAGCGAGCACATATATCAACAGTGAGAAAATAGAAACAAAATTTTTAGATTAAAATGGCGAGGGTTAATTCGGTAAAAAAAAAGTTTTTAGTAGAGGAATAGGTCGATCCTGGCGCACTCCTCACTCACTCATTTTTACATGTAAATTCCCGTAAGGAGGATCTGCGGGAGAGGAATTTACTCCTTGCTCGGACACCCTCCATCACTCCTACCCTCAAAAATCGATAACCTAACCCCTAAATTTAGGACCAACTTTTACAACCACCATATAGGTAAAATCACCGCAACACCGTGCTCTCGGTTACCTAATTTCGGCTACTTTTTCAAGGTGGTGGTGACGTCAAAGCCAACTTTATAAATAAAGAGCAATGTAATACTATTCTAAAATTTTTATTCTGACATACATAACAAAATTTAAAAATATTTAATGTCAAGCATGGAGTCATTTAAACTTAATTTTAATACAAAACTGTACACAGAAAACAGTCCTTTCTTTATGCTTGTCTGGAGTGGTTTTAATTTTATCTAGTTTCATTCGCAGCTTAAAAATTAAATCGATCACCAAATCCTCTATCTCCTTTTCAAACCAATAGTTTGATACATAGAGACCGTCGGTTTTCGAATGTAAAATGTATGGAAGTTTGTCTCTATATATAAAATCTTTGATTCCACCGACAACCAGAGCCATTCCTTCGTGTAATTCTTGCAGCTTGTGACAATCTTTTAATCGCGATTCTCCTACTATATCCTGCATACGTATCTTGTTAGCTTAATCGACTTCTTCTTGTCAGTGTTAGAGGGAATCCTTATTCTCCCACTCACTGTTGCGTAGTTGCATGTACACCACTTTTGGGGATATATGATCGTTATAGGTTGTAAGACCCTCAATTTTAAATGATTCGAAAGGTTCTTTACTAGGCGAATATACAATGTTTAGCAAAACCCCTTGTAACATGTTTAATTTCAGCAATAATTATTCGCATTGAATTACGAGGATAATGCGCTAAGCGTGCCTTATTCTTTATTAATCTTCTTATATTAAAATATCTGGGTGACATAAAATTACTTCGTCAAGCATCTTTAGCTGTTTCTTTCGTATTCCCCACCTCTAACATCGCTATCTTTCGGCTCTCGCTTCGTCGAGTTAGTCGCCCGCTGGCAACCGTCTTATCAAGATGTATTCCCGGCTAGAGGCATGCGACCTTCGGCTAAATTACTTATGTAAGCGAGTCAGGTCGTGCTAGACCTGAAGCCACTTTGATAACTTCTACTAACGGTTGGTAAATTATACATTTTACGAACTAATTTAATTTGGTTTCATTTATTTAGCTCGTCAACTTAGGATTTGTCAACTAAAAATTTGTCACTTAGAATTTGTCAACTTAGAATTTGTCAACTAAGGATTCGTCAACTTAGAATTTGTCAACTTAGGATTTGTCAACTTAGAATTTGTCCACTAAGAATTTGTCAACTAAGAATTTGTCAACGAAGAATGATAGATGTTGGTTTTGATTGCAGTCGTCCCAAACTAGAAATGGCTAGTAACCTTGTTTGGAGATTATGAATTTCCATCCAGATTTGTCTTGGAGCAGCAGAGGCAGTTCGGTTCGTTATTAGATATAAGAAATTTCTTGCATGTGTTTTGAATGTCGTAAAAATTTGATAAACAGACTATCATATAAAACACGAAAAGTTGCTATTATGTTTTCGAACATGTAATCTGTTTAATTCTCAATTATTGTTGAACTGGTTTTATAAGCCGTAGAACGAAATTTTGTCAGATTAGGTTTATATAATTACAAGCTTTGTTCCATTTGACCCTTAGATAATTTCAAGGTATGTTTTCGACGTCATACTTTTTTGTGTTGCACAGTTGACAGATGTTGTCATGAAAGCAGATGCTTCGTGCAGCTGTGATAGAATTTAAATTAAACATTCCTATTTTTGTGATTAGCTTTTATCTACATATAAATTATAAAATCTAAATATGAAAATTTAAATACACGCTGCGTAAGAATTTAGAAACTATGATCAACCTGAAAAGATCTGCCCAGGTTAGAAGCGTTGATTTAGTGTATTGTGTCTACAAATTATTTTTAATCAAATGTTTAAATCAAGTTTATGTTTGAACAGCAGTTCTTTGTTTTAAAAAGCCAAAACCTTGACTTTGTTATAGATGTTAATGATGAAATTTTTTTTACTTGTTAAAAAGTTTTGAAATTTTAAAAGAGAGTTTTTTTTAGTAAACAATTAGTTAAACTTTGAGACTTTTATTTTGGTCAAATGCGATCAAATCTGATAACACAAAGGTAGAACTTTTGAGTAATAATTTTGTGCCAATATCATATTGGATATACATTTTCTATTTTTGATACTTTTATAGGACACAAATGGTGTTCTACATTTTTATTTATTTAATCTTTGCAATTTCTTACAGGAGCTGCGTCTTATTTTTATAAGACAGGTTTTTGTTAACAAAGGCGATCGTTTTATTTTTGGGTTTCCACGTCCGCTCTTAGAATTCTGCTCTGCTATTATCGCGATTATCTCAGGACTTGGCGCCTATTTAGCTTAGTTTAGCTTTGGTTTGCAAACAAAATTCGACTTACCTCCCCACTTCTTATTGTTCTACCCAGGAATAGACCTCTAGCTATGTCGGAAGATTTTAGTTACACTGGCGCCCATTTAGAAAAATAATTCACACTTGCGCCTCAACGTTTAGTGCCCCGAAAAATAAAAGAAAATAACAATAAAATTCGTATCACCCTTTGCGTGTGGTATACGCCAAAGATACAAAACCCGCATTTGTCTATGTTATCTGCCATTTTGATAAATACGTTTTTAGAATAACCTTTAAAAAGTATACGGATTTAGTACCATCTTTTTCCGCAAGAATGCCTACATAACTAAAAGACTCTCATACTAACCACAAATGCATACAGCTTATAGAAACCATGTATCTAAGTCTGTCCATCGACATAAAATAATCTTTCAATTCTTCCTCATTTTCTATTATAAGATGTTTTTTGTCTAAGACGTCTTCGTATTGTTCGCGTATTGTCTCAGTGTTTTTTATGTAGTCCAACATTCGCCTTTTTGCATCAATTTCTTCTAATTCCAGCTATCTTTTTCTCCCACTTACAGCGTATGCCGTGTATAATGGGGCAATTTCTTTTAGCGTAAACGGATAGAGTTTACTACCAATATTTACGCATTGTACAACCTCTGGGCGAATGTTAAGCTATTTATCAACCCCAATTACAAAATGATTATTTCTTTGGAATTGTAGAATATGGTGTTGCAGATTGTGTAAAATATGTACTACCTGCTTTAATGTAGCACTCGTGTAAGGTTTTTATTTTATCTTGGCTGTCTTCCTCTTCTACTATCTCCAAATAATTTACAGGTAAATAGTTAAAACTAAAAGCCGAAAGCACATACTTTATCTATTTTTCCCTTTCCTCTGGTTTTTCGGACAACTTAATTTGCAAGTCAGTCAATTTCTTTGTATTGCTATTCCCCCAATACACGTACTGTGGTAGGTTATTATACACTATATAGCAGCTATTTTGCAGCTTGCCCGATAGCTTACCATTTTGGCAAGTGGTACCGAGTACATCGGCGCCTTTAGGAAGTATAATTTACTATCTTCCAATTAGGTTAAACAATCTTTTAAGGGATTATACACCTGTTTCGCACTGACATAGTTTCCAATTGTACAGTTGCATATTAGACGCGAATGTTTCTCTTAAACGTGCATCTGGATAACGTAAAAAATCTAGTATATGATTTCCAAGTTGTTTATTAACACCAGGACTTGTTACTTGACACACAAATTTGTTGTATATCTTAATTCTTGCATTGATTGTTAGCCAAGCTAAACAATCGATTCCCACAGTTTTATCGTTGTCAATTATAATATTGCAGTTTTCTTCGTATTTGTGCTTGTAGCAAAAGTTATGGTTTGTAGTTAAATAATTACAGATCTCCACCTTGCTAAATATGCCTGCAAAACCTTGGGTTACATCCATGTCAAAAAGATAGTAATAATCTATTTTGAGTCTGTCTAATCTATCTGGTAGTTCCTCCAATAAAGTTTCCAACCTAACATCTGCTAGTTCCACTTTGTACTAACACATAGAATTTTGGAATTTTTTTATTAATGCTTTCGAGTTCTTCTTTTCCGATGATTTCTTTTACTTCCAGGCCCATCTTGTTAGTGCTTTCCAGAGAAAACGGAAGCTTAGCTTTAACACCTAGCGGAAACAAATCGGTCGAACTTTCTTTGTAGATAGCTGTTAAATGCACCACAAATTTTTCTTTTAGGAAAAACATCCTTTTCCGTCAAATGGCTTACATTCTCTTGTTTAGGAACAGTTTTGTTATCCGTCCTAGGTCGGACTTAATCCGACCTAGGTCGGACTGGACAGGGGTGCGCATCGACATATGTCCGGATATATGTCGGATATATGTAGGATGTTAGGTTAGTGTGAAATTGCCTTATAGGGTGAAATTGCCTCATAGGGTGAAATTGCCTCATAGGGTAAAATGGCCTTATAGGATGAAATTACTCCCGACTTAGGTCGGATGGAAATTCGACCTAAATCGGATTAATCCGACCTAGGTCGGATTTATTCCGAATGTTGGACATATGGAGGACATGGCTGACATATGTTGGATACATGTTGGACATATGGTGAACATATGTCGGATATATGTCGGATATATTATTATAACCCCTCCGCACCGGTACGCGAGCCATTACGTCAGTTGGTAGCAATGTTAGGTAATGTAAAAATTGACGCGCAAGTTATAGATGACGTCACACAATTATATAAAATTACTCCATCACATAAAAAAGAAACGGAAATGCTACTCACATAATTTGCAGGGCTTCTTGCAGAAATACTCCATGATGTCGGCGGCGTCTTCGCTACTCTTTCGGGCGTCGGCTGCTTTGCTGATCTTTTGGGCGTGGGAATTCTTGAGCCCAGTCGAACCCAAATTCGAGTTGTCTTCTCTCTATATGTAGATAAAAATAAGGTAAGGGAGACAGGTAGAGGCACGATAATTAGGAATCACAGGAAACCTACATATCAGAAAAAGACACGATACGATACAAGACAACTATACTTGTTCACGTCTCGGAGACTTGTCCCTACACGTATGCCGGAAATCTACCACTTGCCTTCTTGGCCCACCGCGTCGGCGCAAATCTCGCGCAACGCACTATTTGAAGTGACGGAAATACGCACGCGGCCTTTTAAATTTATGGCGCGAAATTCTTACAAATTAAAACTTGAATTGAAAGTGTCCAGTGCCGATTTCGGCACGTAACAATATGTAGGATGTATACTGGACATATGTCGGAGGTATGTCGGATATAGTTTGGATGTATGTCAGATGTATGTCATACGGATGCGATAGGAGCGAGAAGGATAAAGTAGAGTGGAGGGGAGAGTTTATGTTAGTTTACGTTGTTTGGAGTTAGGTTAGTCGGTGTTTAGATTAGGTTGGTTGGACTTGTCAGGAGTTAGGTTAGCTAGTGGTGTCTGGAGTTAGGTTAGATTAGTTGGACTCGCGTGAACTTAGGTTAGATAGAAGGAAAAATAGATAAGTTAAGTTAGCGGCGCAAGGCTGACCTAACCTATCATATTAAACCCACCTTTGTCGTTAGAACTATAATAGAACTATAGGAATATACCAATAAGTTGCCAGCAAATTGATACTGTAGCGGGCTACTACTACCGCGTTCCACTAATTCAAAACAAGTAATAACAAGACTCTTTATTACTCACTGTTCATAAGTCTAATTAACAGTTTATGCCTTATTTTTAGATGTTTTCAGTCCAATTAACAATGAAGCACTATCACACTAATGAATTTACAAGCACTAATATCTTCTTAAACTAAATTCTTAACTATAGGTCTATTAACAACATTAAAACACCTATTTATTTATTACACTTTTGTCTATTTATGTATTCTACAAGCTGTATGTACATTAGACACCTTCACATAATATAACATTTATGTTTACTCTTGGACTTCCAAAAGCTCAACTATTTAACTTTACACGATATAATTTATATTCGACATTCTGATATAGACTAACTCTGTACTTCATCATCGATCTTATTTATACCTTGAATTAAAAGGATGATTCATCTTCCAGTAATTGCTAAAAAATTCTCGGTCTCACGGCGCTTGTGTGTTTGACGAGTTGCCTAATAGTAGCTCGTAACAATACTTTACTCTTGTGGTGCGGTGCGGTGCGGTTGCAATGCTCCAAAAAATTGTTAAAAATACTTAGAAGTCAGGGCTGTTGCTAAAATGTATCAGCAACTGTAGGACTATCCTTGAGCTATAAGATCTCGTGCGTAAAAGGGTTTTTTTGAAAAGTAGCGGTGCTACGCGAAGTTAACACTTCATATTTTCAATCTATCATAATTTTAACTAATGTGGTGGAACTACCGATTTATCAGGACCTGTAGAACCGTTGTGGCTTCAAATAAAAGTATCTTTAAAACTTGCGGTGTTACAAAATGAGGTGTAAACTTCACACAAACCCTTACGCTCACTTTAGAAACGTTTTTTTGCAATCTAATTGTAAAAATTCATTTTTCTCATAACAGTACGTCATGGTTTGACGCTTTCTGAGTAAATTTCCGTAATTTGTTTAAGCTTTCACTCGGCCATTTCTGTAGAAGTTCTAGTGAAATTTTTTTTTAATAAATAAATAAATTATTAACAAAACTATTAAATATTTTTCAATGAAATTTCAGTAGAAACTTAATAGTTTTTAGAGGTACAGTTTCCAAATTGTTTCAACTCAATTATTGTTTAAACAATAGTAGATTTAAAGAAGGGGCATTTATTCACTTTAGATTCAATTGTAAGTAAACAAATTAATCAATGACCAGTAGTTAATGCGGCGGTTACCTTCGATAATCACAGATGGTGAGATAAGTAGATATGTATACGAAATCAATAAGAATAGCGGAAACCTTCAAGTACTTACCTGAGTTATTAGATTTAGCGGTGTTCGAAGAACTAGTAGTAAAAAAACGTCGACTTTTTGACAGGAGGTCGACTGTCTAACAAAAAACCATTACGACGCTCAGCACACTTTTAACTAAATTTTAGCGTACATCAATGACACAGAGTAGCTTGAAGGCTGAATCGCAACAAATCTAATGCCATTTAATGTCCACAAGGCGGATGCGTGTTTACCTGCAAGCTAACATTGAACTGAACTTTTCAAATTGGGATTATTGAAACACTTAACAAAATCATTTATCATAAGTTAGATAAGGTTATTGCAAAGCACATTGTGCATTTTCAGCAAATATTTATATGCTATAATTATGTTACAACTAACAGTAAATTAACTATATACAAACGGAACATACCGCCCACCAAAATGCAAGGCATTTTTAAAAGAAAAACAATCACCAAGGCTGACTGAAATGTAGAAAAGGCGAACAAATAGAAAAAATTAAATTAATGCGAAGAAAAACAAAGAAACAATTAATGCGAACCGAACACAAATTACAAACATGCTAACCACACAGCTTAGCAACAAGGCGCCTATAGCGGTCTTGAGACATGGTAATAAAAAAGCGACCAGCAAAGTCGACGCCCGAACGCAAAAAAAGCTTAACTTGAATGCCTTGACATGTAGGAAGGTTGCATATAGGAGACCGCGATGCGGTAGGAGCGGCCTTCCGACAAGTCACACACCGACTCGGAACACGACAAATTGACTGATTATTAGAAACAATTCAAAATTGTTTACGGACGATAAAATCAACTACGAGGACTATTTTTTTCAAGGTCCGATCGGTCGCAAAATAAAAACCACAGTACAAATCAAAAATTATTTATTTGTAACAAGTACTTACATAATTACTCTATTTTTCTACATAGTCGCCACTCAGATTTAGACATTTTCTCGTAGCGTGGTACCAACTTCCCAATACCCTCGTTGTAGAACGTAGCCGCCTGTGTGTTCAGCCATGTTTGTACGCTGGTTTGCAGCTCAATGTCTGTGCCAAAATGTTGTCCTCTTAACCAGCGTTTCAAGTGAGTAAACAGGTGAAAATCAGATGGAGCCAAGTCCGGGCTGTATGGTGGATGACCAAACACTTGCCATTGAAAAGACTGTAGGAGTGTCTTTGTTGATACTGACTTCCTTCCCTGACCGCCTGCATCATGAACATCTGTACGTCCTGCTTTAAAGTTTCTGCACCATTGTCGCACTTTGCTGTCACTCATTTAAGTTTCACCGTACACAGTACTTATTCGTCGATGAATTTCGACTGCATTACACCCCTCAGCCTGAAGGAATCGAATTACCGCACGAACTTCACACTTGGCGGGAGATGCTATTGTTGTAGACATGTTTACGTGCTACCTACGTGAACACAACTAAACGGAAGTGACGCGACGCGATTGACAGCCATACTAGTGACGCTGTGCAATACATCTGCGCACTGGTTCATCCGATTTTTAGGGGAGTTTTTATTTCGCGACCGATCGTACCTTGAAAAAAATAGCCCTCGTATTTGAACATCCGAGTAGAAGTATTTTAAATGGACAAAACTGATATACAAATCCGTAAAGCGACTTTTACTAGGCAAAAGGACGGGAAATTTGCTTTGAGAGGATAAAGATGCGTGAGACAGCCACCCACAAACCCGTACGACTCCTTCTGTAATAAAGGGGGACAATTTGCAAAAATTGTTTTTTAGAACTGATCCAGACTGGAGGGCGTCCAGTTCAATTGAAAAATGAGTTTGTTGAGTGTACTTAATCAAAGGGATCAAAGCATTATGTAGCTCGAAAAAGGACAAAGGTCCGGTGTATTTTGACAATGGATGTTGTAGGTTATGGACAAAGCGGAGAATCCAAGCAACAATGCGAATAATGAATTGAAAAGAAGAATTATTTTCTAAAACTATTTCAATCCAAAAAAGGGACGCGAAGGCGGTCAGAACAATAGAATGTTCTTTGATGAGAATTTCAGGAGAATTAAAATGTGGTATATGTGGATTGTATTTCTCGAACAAACGGTACAAGACATGGGGTGCCGACTACCATAAAGAACACTGGCACAAGTCGCTAGGTAGTAAACCACGTGACCCGACATCGGCAAGATTTTTATTGGAGGGGATATGATGCCAAGAAGCGCGAGAAGTGTTTTCTTGAATATTGGAGACCCAATTGGCGACAAAGGCCTTCCAGCGCTGTTGTGGAGACCGAATCCAAGAAAGAACCACCATGGAATCAGACCAACAAAAATTTTATCAAACGTAAGATGGGAATCAATGGTTTTGAGGATAAAGGTTAATAGTTTTGATTCCAAGGTGGCGGCTAAAAGTTCGAGTCTGGGTAAAAAAAGGGTACGAAGAGGAGCAACCTTAGATTTTGCACACGCTAAGCGAACCTCAACGGCGGAAGGGGTAACAAAGCAAAAATAAACAACAGTACAGTAGCCACGTTCGGAGGCGTCAGCAAAGCAGTAAACTTCGCACGTAGTAAACTCTGGTAGGATTAGCAAGCGAGGTAAAGCGAAATCCGAAAGAAGCGGTAACTCATGCAAGTATCTTTCCCACAAACGGAGGAGGTCAGGTGGAGGGCGAGCATTCCATTCTAATTTTAACGACCACAAACGCTGAATTAAATGCTTTACTAAGAAAGTTAGAGGGGATAAAATTCTATAAGGTCGGAAATACCGACTAAGGTGAAAAGTAAGTTGCGTTTGGTACATGATATCGATTGTGGTTGAGCTAGGAAATAAAAAGTATCTGAAGTGGGGTTCCATTGAAGACTTAGAACTTTCACAGGTTGAGTGTCATAATCCTCAAAGGAGCGAGGTTGTGCGAATTGTTGTGAAGCGGAAAGATCTTTAAGTAATTCAGGTTGATTATTAGACCACTTATGAAGTTCAAAACCACCCAGTTTTAAAAGAACAATTAATTGATTTGGTAAAGCAAGGGTTGTCTCAATAGAGTCCTCACCAGAAGCGATATCATCGATATAGGTGTAATTGCGAAGAGCAAAAGCGGCCAAAGGAAAGGAGTTTTCTTCGTCCTCGGCCAACTGCAGAAGCGTGCGTATCGCAGGAAAAGGAGTGCAATTTACCCCATAGGTAATTGTATTCAATTGAAAGTCTTGAATAGGCTCCTCAGGAGAAAAACGCCAAACAATTCTTTGATAGTCACAATGAGCGGGATTAACAAGGATTTGTCTATGCATTTGACGAATATCTGTAGTAATAACATAAGGATGAAGGCGAAATTGTAACAAAATTGCAGTAATATCTGGTTTCTTACGGTTTAAAAACCAATTCTTACAGTTTAAAAAGTTCATAAATACCTCGCGCAAGCGGCGCTACTGGCGGTTGGTAACGCTAACCTTTGTACAGATTTCGGCGCGCCCATCTGTCAATGACGTCACCAATACACTAATTAAATTGCGCAATTATGCCATATATAAATTTAAGACAATAGTTATACAACAAATACTCACATGAATATGTCCCTGGGCTAAAGTTGGCTTCTGTTGAAATCCATCAGGGCTACTGAGGGCCCTTTTTAAGGCAATTAACAGAGGGTACGCCTACGTCTATCCAAATAGCTTGGACTCGTTCTCAGGGCTCCACTCCGAAGTGTTTAAAGATGTTGCTCCGGCGTGGAATGCGGTTCAGCCAATGGCTACAATTTGCCTCCTACCTATGTAGGGAGTAAACAGGGAAAACCAAGTATAAGGGGCGACAAACAGATAAGCAAGGCAAGGAAATCTACATAGATAAAGATAACGATACGTTACCGAAAACGTCCACTGCACTCGAAGGTTCAAGCAAAAAGCCACGTTACAGCGCCTCACGGAAACACTTCCCCACTTTTTGTCCTTTCACGCGTCGGCGCAAAATTATTCGTCCAACCCACTTTTGACGTGACGGAACTACGCGCACCGAGTCTTTTGAATTTATGGCGCGAAACTTCCGCACATCAAAATTAAACTAAAACATGTTTAAGTGCCACTTTGGCACGTAACAGGTTGAAGTTTGGGCCCAATAAAGAAGTGATCGTTTAAGGATGATTGAGACAGAGTTTTAGTGGAAGTATTGAAAACAACTCGTAATTTTATACTTATGCCTTCGGGTTTCACAACGCAATGATGTGGGATGTAATAAGGAAAGTCCGAATGAGATCCACTAACAACAGATTGCAAATGTTGAGAATCCAGATATTCACGCATAAATGAAACGTATTGTTCGTAAACACGAGATTGCTTAAGTAGACGATTTTCTAAAGAAACAAATCGTTGTAAGGCAAGACCACGACTACCTGGAAAAATGGTTCTTGATGTCTAAACGGCAGTGAGACGACATATCGACCTTCTTCATTGCGGCGAAACGTATCAACAAAATGTTTTTCAACAAGGGTTTCTTCAGGTGTAAAAAGTTGAGCGCAGGAACAGTTTGGCTTCCCAGAATTTAGCGACAATATTTTCCAATGGGGAAGTAGAATCTGTCGTACAAAACAAGCTAGTTACTTCAGAAACGGGCGAAGAAGTTATGCTTCCCATTAAAACATATCAAAAAATAGTATTAATAGCAACAGGTTGATCGCTAGCACCCTGGATGCGACCTTCTAATAACACTTGGGGAAAATATCTGCGCCAAGTAAGAAACCAATGGGCCCAAATTAAGCAAAGAGTAGATCAGCTAGCTTGAGGTTAGCCAGATGATTGAAATATTCTAAAGAAATATTAGAAGTAGGTAAATTTTCACAAATTTTGGGAAGCACTACAGCTTTTAAATTAATAATCGGTGAAGAGACACTTATTGGTTTGAGCGAGACGGCGACAGCGCCATACAGAGCGCATGGAGTCTAAACCACTAAGAGTAAGGGAATGTGGAGTAGTACGAAAACCTAAACGTTTCACGCTATTTTGCGAAATAAAAGAGGTCATGCTGCCCGAATAGAGTAAACCGCGAAATTTTTGGAAAGAACCAGAGCAATCAGCAATTTCCACTTGAACGGTGGAAAGTAGAACAACTGTAGTATTAACTAAAGAATGAAATAAAACTACATTTGAAGTTGACGGACCACTACAGCTAAACGAAGCCGATGATTCCTCAGAGGCAAGAGGAGCGGAAGCCTGGTAACAATCTTGAATAGTAAGATTAATACAAGGTGAAATCATAGAGGCGGCGGTGTTCGGGCTCATGCGAGCCTGGTTACTAGCAGCGAAAACGGGTTTAGACGAAACGCGATCGAAATGCAATAAGGAATGATGACGCTGATTGCATTGGCGGCATGAAAAAGTAGACTTGCATTTATACTTAAAATGTGAAAATTGCTAAGGCAATTAATGCAAAGATGTTGTTTTTTTGCAAAGTTGTATCCATCTTGTGAAGAAAGTTTGACGAAATCATTACAGCAATGAAGATTGTGATTTTGTTTGCAAAGCGGACATTTATTAACATTAGACTTCGTCTGGACTAACACGGAAACAGCAGATTTATGATTGACCGTCAAATTTGATAAAGATTTACAAGTTTTTTCCAAGTAAGCAATTAACTCTGCATAGGATGGGATAGAAGAAAGATCCTGATGTAACTGAACATTGGGGCAGTGTGCACATCTAGGCGATTTAGAATCATTTGCAGCAGGATAAAGTTCCATTCCTCTACAGGCAAATCAAACTTCTAAGGGCTTGCAACCCATGCGGTTGGTTACCCATTGGGCGCGTCTCCAGGTGGCGGATAGGAGAAATCCCACGATATATGACCAAGGAATTGGCTATCTACTTTGGGAAGGATCGTGACATGCTTATCTCTTTCAGTGACCCAGTGCCTGAGTGGTATAAGACCTACAATATGGTGGAGAGCAAGAGACTGTGCTAAAGCGGAATAAAATCCGCCCCTTAGCCAAATGAAAACGATCCCGCTGACCAAACCCCTCAGCCGAAGCTGTAGTTTCGTGACTAGTAGGCCTGCACTGAGATAAACGAAGCCGGACAAGAAGATGTGGGGGTCTTGGCTTAACCGCCCGGACCAAGAGGAGATAACTCCGCTAAAAATTCTAAATCCTGTGGCGAAGGACTGAGCTCAAGGGATGCGTGGCTGGATAGATGACCAGTCTTAATCAGTTCAGAACTCGGGGAACAGGGCGGAACTCCATTTTATTCACGCCTTCTATGTCAACAGGGGGCATCTAGCATGGTGACCATTTACACGCCCCTTACTCATGGGAACAATTATGAAAATATTTGTACCATAAGTAAAACAGAACCTGAAGAGGTGGAACCGGCAATGGGGGACTCCTCAGGGTACCAAAATATATCCATGGAGGTGGAGCAGACCCGGGAGGCAAGTCCGCTTGCAAGACCGGTGTCTGATACACCAGATACGGAGAAAACAATAAAGAAACTTGCAGATACTAGATCGCAAGCAAAGAGGCTTTCGGGTGCTCAGCGTAGGAAGCTGAGGCAAGCCAAGAAAATCGAACCTGGGACTTGGACGGAGTCACACTCGTCCACAAAGTAGGTGTCGGTGTAGAAGGAGAGTGGGGGCAGTAAAAGACCTCGTTCAGAAACTTTCACACCGACACCATCTAGAGGCGTTGGGTAGAACGAGACAGCGCCTATTCGGGCGACCAAAGTTAGACCCGAAGGAAGTCGATACCCTCTCATCAAGGGACCTGTACTCTGTAATTCGGGGTGCAGGCTTTGCAGATTGGGTACAATACTTAATCCTGGTCAGCATTATAAGCTTTTTAGGCTGCAGTGCGGCGGAGCCGTTTGGCAGACACACCCGCCATGGGGAGTGCTTTTCCACTTCACCGGGCTCGGATAACTATCAAAAAAAAGCTTGCAAGTTATCAGTAAAAATGTCTACTAATTTTTGCAAACCTGATGGGTGATCAGAATTCAATTTTGGGGATTTTTCAATATTTTCCCAAAGAGCAGAAGTGATGCGGCGAATATTAGGATATTTTTCACGAATTTTATTATATGCAAGGGCTTTAACCAGAAAAAAGTATTGTTGAAGCGCTTTCTGATTGAATCCTCTATCTCAAATTGATTATCCGCGTCTTCGGCTGAAGCGATTTCACCAATAATAAAGCTATGTTGCTCAAAAAAGTGTTTCTTAATCGGTGTCCATCGACGTGTATTGAACCCGGAAGAGTTTTAAAACACTGGGTTCAACTACAGTCGTGTTAACGATTTCAAAGATCTCTTGAAGGGAGTTAATTTGCGTGTTTCTTATAAAATACGCCTTTTTAAGTCTGTTTGCAATGATTAGAAATTTCTAAAGCGAAAGCGAAGAAATACAAGAGGAAAAATATGCAAAAGCAAAACGAAACTTTTAATGTATGCACTAATATAAGCACACAATTACCTAGTTTTGATTACCGCGCTTTATGTGAAAATCCAAATAAAACACTACAAATAATTTAAAGACCAAATTCAAATATTAATCAATCAAGTATGTAACTATAAGATAATAACTAAGATACATAATGCTAGACCTTGATAAGCGATATCTAACAACGTAAAGTAATAAAAAATTTAGAGCTTGCAGGTAACATTCAGATCCGGCTCCAAGGACCATATATGTTAATGCGGCAGTTACCTGCAATAACCACGGATGGTGAGACAAGTGGACATGTACCCGAAAACAATAAGAATAGCGGGAACCTTCAAATACTTACCTGAGTTATTAGATTTAGCGGTGTTCTAAGAACTAGTAGTAAAAATCGTCGACTTTTGACAGGCGGTCGTATCTGTCTAACAAAAAACCATTGCGACGCACAGCACACTTTTCAGTAATTTTAGCGGTAGATCAATAACACAGAGTAGCTTGAAGGCTGAATCGCGATAAATCTAATGACTTTTAATGTCCACAAGGCGGATGCGAGTTTCCTGCGAGCTAACATTTGAACAGAACTTGCAAATTGGGATTATTGAAACACGTAACAAAATCAAAATATCATAAGTTAGATAAGATTATTGCAAAGCACATTGTGCATTTTTATCAATTATTCATATGCTATAATTATGTTATAACTAACAGTAAATTAACTGTATACAAACGGAACACCACTTCTTATGAAGGTCTTTCGAAGACTTACTTACACTTTTCATTTGAAACTTTTTTCTCTGAATATTATAGCTTTCCGTCAATCAACGAAAAACGTGTTTTTCATACCTTTGACTATTGTTTAAAAATATTAATAATGAAATGATTTGATTGGATCCGTATTACACTTCATCCTAATGACTTACACTAACATATTATGCATTCAAACTGTGTACCTCAAATTTGTCGACATTTTTTCTAATTTCCTCAACTAGGGGTTGATTGACGTAAAATTACATCCTTGTTATACCTCTATAACAAAAGTTGCCCGATCTCGACTCTGGGCTTCCGTTACGTGTCAACCAGCCTCTAGACAGCAAAAATAAACATACGTGTATTAGCGTTTGTTAAAATTATTCGTAGAAAAATATCTATTTTGTTCCACTTTTGAGTCTTGAAAATTTTATAATATACCTACCAGAAATTGTTACGCTCCAAATGCTAAAGCGCCCCGAAGCAGTACTTCCGCCTCGAGTCAGCTACCTTTGGTAACTACAGATTTGTTAGAACGCTTCTAGATTTAAAATTCGCAAATTAAGCTTTAAAAATCCTCGTAATTCAATCAAGTGTAGCCCACCTGGATTAAAATTAACTCGAACGTATAAAGAAATAAACATAAACGTCAGATCGTATAACATTCTCGTAAGCGACGAGCAGCTCTTTTCATAGGTAATTAGTAGATAATACTTGATCATTAGGCGGTTCAAAAACCGGACGGACGTCATACACACTTTGAAGCGCACATCTGCACGATCATTCTATAGATATACCTATTACCAAAAAGTAAGTAGAGGATATCGAGTGCATCCTTGCAGCACTAAAAAGTGCATTAGGCATACCAGGGTGTACTGACGCGCGCACACACACGGGCCATCGTTAAAACAAGCTAAACATAATTGAAATTATTCTTTATCTATTGGCAATTTTTTAATCAGGAGGTAATTTAATCCAATTATAATAATAGCATGGCTTTGAGATTCTATCGTCGTCAAAAGCTACAAAAAACCGATCAGATTTTATAGCAACGACGGCAGAATACATGGCAGGTAATTATGATTAGACCGGTGCACGCGTTTTATTTATTAAAATAAGTTTATTATGTTGGCGGGATGAAGAATCTTTCTTGAAAATAAATTCACTCATTTAAAGTATTTTCGATAGGATAAAGAATATTACAAACAGTAGCTTAAAGAAAAAATTGTTCCTCCCACAAAGTTATCGTTTAGGCGTCTTACAAAATAACTAACATACAATTTATAAATGAAAACGTTCACGGTCAGTCAGGATCAATAATACGTGTTTGGATTTGGACCGTTTTATATCAAATACTAATGAAGCTGACGTTTTGCCCAATTTCGTAGGAGACGTTGTTTCGTACAGTTTTGGCTCCAGAAAATCTAGCCGGTAATCCAAATAGAAGCTTGGTGAAGTACCTTAAGAAAGATCCTGTTTCGGTAAAATACCAAAAACTATACTTATCATCATTAGGTCTTCAGTCCTGGAACTGGTTAGACGCGTACCATCATTGTTTTCTATTCTGAACTAATCTACACCTTTCCCTGAAATATGCACAGTCTGCATCTACACTATCTGATCTAGGTCTACATCTACCTCCTTTCTCCTATCTCTGCTTGTAGTATATCACATACTATTCCCCAAAAATGCCTTAGAATGTATTCTACCCTTCCATTTCTCCTATTCTTTTTCCACAGATAACCTTGTTCCCATACTATTTCTATAACCTATTTGCTATTAACTTTGACTGCCCATGCTATCATCCTCATACATCTAAAGCACAGCATTCCAAAAGGCCGCTACCTTTTTTGTGTCCGCTTTACCTACTACCCGTATTTAATGGGCATACTATACTGTGCTCCTCACATATGCTTTCAACAAATTTTTTTTCTTGTTTCTATGTTTGTTGTCTTTCATCAGGCACAGTTCTGTCTTGTTATGTGCAGGTCGGTCTCTTCTATTGTTTTACGATGATATACCCTATTTCTCCGACATTCAGTGGTTGTGAAGGGGGAGGGGGGGGGGGGTTGTGAGTGTTGTCACGCACGTTAAAGATCCCTACCTTGCTTGGGACAGCAAGGGTTCGGCAAAATTCCAAATTTTCCAGGTAAAAAAAACTCGTTTCTTAGCCAATGTAGTACCTTTGGGTGGAGCATTGGAAAATCACATTTAAGGTTGTGAAGGGGGGTAAGCAACCAAGTTCCCCCAGCAATTGCACATTTACCGATTTAATATTTTTTTCAATATATCTTTTCGCACAGTCAACGTTAGTTGTAGATGTTTCACAACCAACACCTGTAGTTGTTTATAATAATCATCAGATTTATCTGCGCTTATTTTTTCGTCATTAGGTTTTCCGTCTCAAAATTGGTTGGACACGTACCTACACTTATTTATATTCTGAGCTAGTCTACACAGTTACCTGAAATTCTCAGACAGCCTGTATACAGCTCGGTTCCCCATCTATTGTTTTTAATTTTATGCTCTATTTCGCCGAGATTCAGTGAAGGTGGTTAAGCAGCCTGTGGTTGCCAAGATCCCCAACCCTTTGCCGAATTAAAAGTTTTCCAGAAAATCCTTTCACACAATTATCATTATTCGAGAATATTGCCCAACCAATACTTGTAGTTGCCTATAATAATCATCATGTTAAAGTACAGTTACTTTTTTGTCATTAATTTATCCATCCTGGGACAGGTTGGATGCGTACTTCCATTGATTTCTATTCTGAGCTAGCCTACACATTTCCCTGAAATTCCTACAGCTTACATCTTTTACTATCTGTGTGCAGTACTCTAATCTAGGTCTATCTCTCCTTTTCTTTTTCCAATCTCTGTTTCTAATATATTCCGCACTATTCCCTCATGCCATAGTATGTGGCCCATCATCGTTCTATGTTTTACCGTTTTCCACATATTTCTTTCTTCCTCTACCATTTTTAGTACCTCTGTGTTCTTAACTTTGTCTGTCCATGATATCTTCATCATACGTCTGTAGCACCACATTTCAAAAGCTTCTACCTTTTTTTTGTCCGCTTCTCCTACTGTCCAGGCTTCACAGCTAAACAGTGGTGCAGTGTGGACAGTCTTTTACTTGATTCCTAAACCGTTGTCTATCAAGAATGTAACCTATTTGATATCTTCCTATATCTCCTGGCATCTTCCACGTGCATCGTCTTCTAGTATGATGTTGAAATAATGTATTTGTTATGGTTAAGTTGTTCTTGTCGCAAAATCCTACCAACCTATTTCCTCTGTCGTTTCTCGTGCCTAAACCAAATAAACCTTCTACCGCTGCTTCCCAACCCTCACCTACCATCATCATTAGATCTTCAGTCCTGGAACTGGTTAGACGCGTACCATCATTGTTTCCTATTTCCCTGAAATTTGCACAGTCTTCATCTATCTAGGTCTACATCTACCTCTTTTTTCCTATCTCTGCTTGTGATATATCCCATACTACTCCCCAAAAATGCCTTAGAACGTATTCTGCCCTTCTATTACCCTTATCTTTTCCCCAGATATCCTTGTTCTCCTACTATTTCTATAACCTATTTGTTATTATCTTTGTCTGTCCATGCTATCGTTCTCATACATCTGAAGCACAACATTTCAAAAGGCTGCTACCGTTTTTCTGTCTGCGTTTCAGACTGCCCGTATTTCATATGCATACTGTGCTGTGCTCCACACATATGCTTTCAACAATTTTCTTCTTGTTCTATGTTTGTTGTCTTTCCTCATAGGCGCTGTTCTTTCTTGCTAGATGCAGTTCGGTCACCTACTATTGTTTTACAGTTATATACCCTATTTCTCCGACCTTCAGTGGTTGTGAAGGGAGGTAAGCAGCCTGTGGCTGCCAAGTTCCCCCAACACTTAACCATTTACCGATTTAATATATTTTTCAATATATTTTTTCGCACAGTCATCATTAGTTGCAGATATTTGGCAACCACCAACTAGTTGTTTATACTAATCATCAGATTTATCTGCGCTTATTTTTTCGTCATTAGGTTTTCCGTCTCAAAACTGGTTGGACACGTACCTGCACTTATTTATATTCTGAGCTAGCCTACACAGTTCCCTGAAATTCTCACACAGCATGTGTTTACAGCTCGTTCCCCTTCTATTGTTTTCTAATTTTATGCCCTTATTTCACCGAGATTCAGTGAAGGGGGTTAAGCAACCTGTGGCTACCACGATCTCCCAATACTTAAACATTTGCCGAAGTAATGGTTTTCCAGTACATCCTTTCACACACTTAACATTATTCGAGAATATTGCCCAACCAATTCTTGTAGTTATTTATAATAATCATCATGTTTAAGTACAGTTATTTTTCGTCATTAGTTTATCCATATTGGGATTGGTTGGATGCGTACCTCCATTGATTTCTATTCTGGGCTAGCCTACACATCTCCCTGAAACCCCTATAGCCTACATCTTTTACTATCTGTGTGCAGTAGTCTAACCTAGGTCTGCTTCTTCTTCTCCTTTTTCCTATCTCTGCTTCTAATATATTCCGTACTATTCCCTCATGCCGTAGTATGTGGCTTATCATCCTATCTCTTTTATTTTTTACCGTTTTCCCACATATTTCGTTCTTCCCCTACCATTTTTAGTACCTCTTCGTTCGTAACTTTGTATGTCCATGATATCTTCATCATACGTCTGTAGCACCACATTTCAAAGGCTTCTACCTTTTTCTTGTCCGCTTCTCCTACTGTCCAGGCTTCACAGCCGTACAGTGCTGTGTTCCACACATATGTTTTAAGCATTCTTTTCCTTGTTTCTATGTTTATGGTCTTTGAGCACAGTAGTTGCTTTTTCTTGTGAAATGTAGCACGACCATGTGATAATCTTTGTTTTATATCTTTTGTGCTTTTTCCATCTTGCGTTATTTGGCTTCCTAGGTAGCAGAAATCCTTAACCTCTTGTAAGTTCGTGTTACATACTTGTATTCTTGTTTTTGATTTATTTTCCCCACCTTTGCATACTAGAACTTTAGTTTTAGCTTTGTTACTTTTCATACCGTATCTCTCTCTTAGAACCGTTTCCATTTCATTAAGAGCAGCTTCTAACTCTTTCTTGCTAGACGCTAATACCGCTATATCATCTGCAAATCTAAGCATATCAATTTTTTGTCCCTGCATAGTAATTCCAAATGTCTTCCTGTGCTTGACAGTATTCATTGCCTCTTCTATGTACAAGTAAAAATCAATGGGGATAGGGCACATCCTTGTCTCACCCCTTTCCTAATGTTTACTTCTCTTTGTTCCTGCTACTATTATTGCTGTTTGCTCTTTGTATAAGCTATTTGCTATTCGTCTATTCCTATAACTCGTTCCAATCTTTTTGAGTATTTCAAACATTTTTTTCTATTTTACATTATCGAATGCTTTTTCCAGATCTACAAACCCTATATACACGCTTTCCCCTTTTTCTATTGTTTTCTCCATTATCACTCTCAGAGCTAAAATAGCCTCCCGTGTTCCCCTGTTTCGCCTAAACCCAAATTGGTCTTCTCCTAGTATTTCTTCCGCCCGTTTTTCCATTCGTATTTGCACAATTTTAGTTAATATTTTTGACACGTGTGCTGTCAAACTTATTGTTCGAAAATTTTCACATCTATCCGCGCCTTTCTTCTTTGGTATAGTTACTATGATGCTACGCTTGAAATCTTTGGGTATCTCGTGTGTCTCATACATATAGCTTACAAGTTGAAAGAGACGTTCTGTTACTGCTTGTCCAGCGGCTTTTAGAGTTTCTGCTTGCACCTTATCTGTACCCGGTGCCTTACCATTTTTCAGACTCTTTAATGCTAATTCAAACTCAACTGTAAGTATAAGATATCCCAAGTCATCATTTTCAATGTCTGATTCCTGTTCTAATGCAGTTAGTTCCTCTCCTGCATATAAATTCCCTATATATTCTTGCCATCTACCCACTTTCTCTACGTTTTCTATGATGACGTTTCTTTGTGCGTCCCTTATATTTTTGCTATACGGTTTTATATCCCTAAAATTCATTCTAATTAATTTGTATGCTTTGTCTGTCTTTCCTATTTCTATTTTCGTTTGTACCTCTTTGCACTTTTCATCAATCCATTGTTCTTTAGCTTTCCTGCATTTTCGAATAATTTCCCCTTCTTATGGCTTTGTATCTCTGTTTTCCTGTTTCGTCTGATTTATTTTTGTATTTTCGTCTTTTTTCTATTAAATTCAGAATATCTTTTGTTATCCATGGTTTCTTATTTTTTTTTGTGTATACCCCAGAATATCTCTGGCCGCCATGTCTAGGCTGGATTTAATGATATTCCATTCTGTTTCTACTTCCTTAGCATCAGATATTTTCCCGATATCTTTGAGCAATTCATTTGACTTTTTTTCGAATCATTCTTAAATATCTTTATCTTTTAGTTTCTCTAAATCCAAGTGCTTTTTTCCGTTTCTTTTTTTCACATTCTTAAATTTAAGTGCGGCCTTCATAATTACGATGTTGTGGTCAATCTCTATATCTGCTTCTGGGTAGCTTCTACAGTCTTTTACTTGATTCCTAAACCGTTGTCTAACAAGAATGTAATCTATTTGATATCTTCCTATATCTCCTGGCATCTTCCACGTATATCGTCTTCTATCATGATGTTGAAATAATGTGTTTGTGATGATTGAATTGTTCTTATCGCAAAATCTACCAGCCTCTTTCCCCTGTCGTTTCTCGTGCTTAAACCAAATAAACCTACTACCGCTCCTTCCCTACCTTCACCTACCACGGCATTAAAATCCCCCTTAATTATTAAATTTTTACGTCCTTTTACGTATCTTAATATGTCTTCGAAATCTTTGTAGATGGCTTCTACCTCTTCGTCACTGTAGGTAGAGGTGGGCATGTATACTTGTATTATTACTGTGTTTACCGGTTTAGATTCTAATCTAACCATGAGAACTTTTTCTTCTTTTGTAAGTAGTTTTCAACACGATGTCTTATCTTTTTTCTCATAACTATCCGCACACCCGAATTTTCTTCCTCTGATCCCGTATGAATTACCCTAAAGACTCCACTCCAAAAATCCCCCGCTCTTGGACACCAAACTTCGCTGATCCCTACCATGTCTAATGCTAACTTATGTATTTCAATTTTCAAGTTCTCTAGCTTAATCTACTTGCTTCATACTTTTGACATTCCACGCTTCGATTCGCAGAATGTTCCCGACCATTTTTCTAAACTTTCCGATCACATCCCCCAAAGTAGTTTCCTCCCGGAGATCCGATTGGGTGAATATTTTGACTCCGGAATCTTTTACCCAAGAGGATGTCATTATATTGATTACAATTTAACCTTTTATCTACCAGCGGTACTTTAGAGTACCACAACATTTTGAGTACTCTTTCGTTCTTTTGTAAGTAATTTTCTACACAGTATCCTATCTTTTTCCGCATAGCTATCCCCACACCCAAATTTCCTTTCTCTGCTCCTGTATGAATTATCCTGGCGTCTCCACTCCAAAAATCCCCCGCCTTTGGCCACCGAACTTCGCTGATCCCTACTATGTCTAGTGATAACCTATTCATTTCGATTTTTAGGTTCTCTAGCTTACCTACTTGCTTCATACTTCTAACATTCCACGTTCCGACTCGCAGAATGTTCCCAACTCTTATTTTTAACTTTCCGATCGCATCCTCCGAAGTAATCCCCTCCCGGAGATCCGAATGGGGGACTATTTTAACTCCGGAATTTTTTACCCCAGAGAATGCCATCATGTTTGATACATTTAAGTACGCTGTGTACTTGGGAGATAATGTGGTGGTTTTCCGTGGCTTTCCACTCTAAGTACTGGTTCCTCACTAACGACCCTACTACTTTGGTTGGACCTGTAGTTTGGCTCTTTAGCTCATTAGAATACACAAGCCATTTTACCTATTCTAGTAATTTAGAACTTCGGCAAGGTGCAGGTCCATTCGAAATGGACCCTCACCTACCACTGCATTAAAATCCCACGTAATTATTAAATTTTTATGTCCTTTTACGTATCTTAATATGTCTTCGATATCTTTGTAGATCGCTTCTACCTCTTCGTCACTGTAACTAGAGGTGGGCATGTATTATTACTGTGTTTACCGGTTTAGATTCTAATCTAACCATGAGTACTCTTTCGTTTTTTTGTAAGTAACTTTCTACACAGTATCCTATCTTTTTCCGCATAACTATCCCCACGCCCAAATTTCCTTCCTCTGCTTCTGTATGAATTACCCTGAAGTCTCCACTCCAAAAATCCCCCGCCTCTGGCCACCGAACTTCGCTGATCCCTACTATGTCTAGTGCTAACCTATTCATTGCGATTTTTAGGTTCTTTAGCTTACCTACATGCTTCATGCTTCCAACATTCCACGCTCCGACTCGCAAAATGTTCCCGACTCTTACTCTGGACTTTTCGATCGCATCCTCCCGGAAATCCGAATAGGAAATTATTTTAACTCCAGAATCTTTTACCCCAAAGAATGCCATTATTTTATTATAATTTAGGTACGCTGTGTACTTGGGAGGTAATGTGGTGGTTTCCCGTTGCCTTCCACATCGCGGTAGTGTGTCTTAGACTGCCATACCGACCCCTATGGTTTCTGCCAATCTAAGTACCGAAAGAGCCACTGTCTTCTTTCGGGGACCTGTCTTAGTCTGGTTCCTTACTAACGATCCTACTACTTTGGTTGGACCTGTAGTTTGGCTTTTAAGCTCATTAGAACACGCAAGCCATTTCACCTGCTCTAGTAATCTACAACTTCCGCAAGGTGCAGGTCCATTTGAAATGGTCCTTTCGAAAACTATACTGTACGAATAAAAATGGTTGCCAACTAATTCAGTGGAACAGGTGGTGTAAGTGTTTGAAGTAGGTTCTGAAAGACTATCGGATGTGAAATATGTCTTTATCGCGAAATATTTTTCACATCAACTAATCTCGCACGGTTTCTAGTGAAAAGTCCTAAAAAAAAATACAAAAGGATGCCAAAACCTGAGATCAAGAGAGTGATTCTGGCTTACAATTTATCTAAGAAATCGTTAAGTACACTATTGCTTAAACACAAACAAACATTAACCCTAAAGGCACTAAAATCTATTTAAAAATGTTACGGGAAAAGTAGGCGTTAAACAAGTTAAATTTTGATTTGTCCTGAAGAAACGGGAACTTCGTAACAAAAAAAAAAGGTGCATCAGCTAACTGCAGTGGTGTGAGAATGGGTTCCTATGGATAAAGAAGAAAATAAAATAATGAAATACAAAATTAATAATTAACAAGGTTTAACTGAAGATCTTGTCTCTGGTAAAATTGAGGGGCGGCAAACAGTACGTCACCGCAAGATTTGTGCTGTGCTTTCTATGTTGAAGACTATTATTCCGCATAAAACTCTTTTGCTTTGGTATTCTAAAGTGGGTCATTATTAACGAGTTGTCTCAAAATAAAATCCTAATTCGACTATTACTGGGGTAGCTGGATATCCTTTACAAATCAGTAACTACTAAATAAATTAAATAAAAATCAACCTAACTTAACCCCTATAAACATAAAAATAATTTTCATACATGATATTGTCGGAGGATTTCACGACCCGAGTCATTATAAATATTTATGGTCCGGGTTGGGACTGTGTCATTTTATAAACTAAGTTCTACGTTTCGCCCACTTTTGTAAGGGGCTTCATCAGGACAAGAAAAAGAAAATGATTAATAAAATAATAATAAAGATACGAATGATAATATGAAGTAAGCAAGTTAAAGTGTAAAGTGTAGAGTTATTCTTAAACTAGCAGACTCATTAGCCCATTCAAAGCCAAAAGGTATGTTGTAGCGAAAGTGGTAGTTTATATAGAGCGAGAACTTGATGCATGAGCGATCATGAATAGAGAGGAGTGTCGCAGGGGTTCAGTGAACGTCACGGTTCCGCTATTTTAAACATATGCTTGTTTTCCAAATGGGGGAAAGGTAGTAGCCATCGTCTTTGTTTAGATTATTAGAATTTTTATGGATTTCTATGGATTCTCTAATTTTTCTATAGTAGAAAAATGGAATTTTAGCAATTAGTTTAGTTTTGTCAAAGTTAATGGTATGGCCTGTTTCATGTTGGTGTTCGGCTACCGCTGAGCGATTGTACTGGCTTGTTCTTAAGCATCGCTTATGCTCGTCTAGTCTAGTCTGTACTGATCGTCCTGTTTCTTTTATGTATACCAAACCGCAGCTGTAAGGTATACTATATACGCCTGGGGCTTTATGGCTATTTTCTGGATCTTTTGGGGTTGGTAGTATTTGTGAAATTTTATTAGTGGGTTTATAGATTGTTTTGATGTTGTGTTTACGTAGAATTTTGCCAATTCGGTCTGTTGCCCTGTGTATATATGGAAGGATTGCTAAAGATCGTGTATCGGGATTACAGCGTGATTTGAGGGTTTGTGTAGGATGCAGATGCCGGTTTATTACTCTGTCGATATCTGAGTTACGATAGCCGTTTTTTATAAGATTGTTTTAAGATGGGTCAGTTCATTAGATAAGTGTTCTGATTGTGAAATCTTAATTGCACGGTGGACTAGAGAGTTGATTACCGATGATTTTTGTGAGGGATGATGATGTGACGACGCATGTAGGTATCTGTTGGTATGTGTGGGTTTTCGATATACGGAATGACCTAGTCGTCTGTTAGGTTGGCGCTCCACCAGAACGTCAAGGAATGGCAGAGTTCCGTTCTTTTCAATTTCTATAGTGAACTTAATGTCTTTATGTTGATTGTTTATGTGATCTAGAAAATTATCGACCGTTTGGTGTCCATGGGGTCAGATTACAAAAGTGTCGTCTACATAACGGAGCCAAGTTTTTGGTTTAAGGTCTGTGGATTCTATTGCCATGGATTCTAAAGACTCCATAAATATATTGGCCACAATAGGGGATAGAGGTGAGCTCATCGGTGTGCCCGAAGTTTGTTTGTAAAATTGTCCGTCGAAGACAAAATAGATAGAAGTTAAGCATTTTTCAATGAGCATGGTCAGATATTCAAATTCGTTTTCTTGAGGTAGGAGTTGTTTAATAATGGAAACAGTGTCTATGACAGGCACGTTTGTAAATAGGGATGTTATGTCAAAACTGACTAGTATATCATTAGGGCCTAGTTAAATATTTACAATTAGTTCTATGAAATGAGTGTTACCGGAATAAGGTTTTAAAAAATTTGCTAGGTATTTTGCCAGATGGTAAGTTGGCGAGTCAATTGTGCTAACTATCGGACGGAGAGAGACATCAGATTTATGGACTTTAGGAAGGCCGTGCAAGCGAGGTGGTTTAGATTCACGAGGTATTGTGCGTTTTTGGATAGTTTTGGTAATATTACAGGATTTGGTAAGTGCTGAAATCTTCCTTTCAAGCTTTGAAGTGGGGTTTTTTGTTATAGGAGTATAGGAACCGCCCTGTAATAATTGTTTAATCTTTTCTTTGTATTCTGTACGGTTTAGAATTACAGTCGCATTATCTTTGTCTGCAGGGAGTACAACAATTTTCTTGTTTGTTCGTAGGTGTTTTAAGGCCGTCATTTCTTGCTTTGTCACATTTTTGTTAGGAGTTTTGGCATGTCGCTGATTCTACAGAGCTAAAGAATTTCTTCTGCGAGAATTTTTCTGGGTGCAATTGAGAAATATGGTCGTTTGGACAGGATATGTAGTGCAATTAAGATTTACAACCAGAACACTTGTCTAATGAACTGACCCATCTTAAAACTAGTCTTATAAAAAACGGCTATCGTAACTCAGATATCGCCAGAGTAATAAAACGGAACCTGCATCCTACACAAACCTTCAAACCACGCTGTAATCCTGATACACGATCTTTAGCAATCCTTCCATATATACATAGAGTAACAGACCGAATTGGCAAAATTCTACGTAAACATAACATCAAAACAATCTATAAATTCACTAATAAAATTCTAAAAATATTACCAACCCCAAAAGATTCCGAAAATAGTTTTAAAGCCCCAGGCGTATATAGTATACCTTGCAGCTGCGGATTAGTATACATAAGAGAAACAGGACTGTCAGTACAGACTAGACTAAACAAGCATAAGCGATGCTTAAGATCAAGCCACTACAATCGCTCAGGGGTGGCCAAACACCAACATGAAACAGGCCGTACCATTAACTTTGACAAGACAAAATTAATTGCCAAAATTTCATTTTTCTACAATAGAACAATTAAAGAATCCATAGAAATCAATAAACATTTTAATAATCTAAACCAAGACGATGGCATCTACCTTTCCCCCATTTTGGAAAACAAACCTACGTTCACAACAGCGGAACCGTTACGTTCACTGATCCACTACGACACTCCTCTCTATTCATGATCACTCATGCATAAAGTTCTCGCCCTATATAAACTACTACTTTCGCTACTTTCACTAGTTACTTCGCCACCAGACACCTTTTGACTTTGAATGAGCTAGTGAGTCTGATAGTTCAGGAGTAACTCTACTTTTTACACTTTAACTTGTCTACTTAATATTATCATTCTTATCTTTATTATTATTTTATTACTCATTTTCTTATTCTTGTCCTTATGAAGCCCCTTACAAAAGTGGGCGAAACGTCGACCTTAGTTTATAAAATGACACGGTCCCAACCCGAACTCATAAATATTTATAATTTCCATACATGTACAAATATCTTTTTCTAAAAATAAATATTACTCTAAGATCTGGCCAGGTGTTGATAAAATAAAATAAAAAAAAAAAAACATCCCAAAAAAAAATTCTAAAAAAAAAAAACATTTACTATAAGCAATAGATAAACTAATCGTCACTCTAAACTTTTCTGTTTTCCTATTTAATGAGGACATTTGTAAATGCTAAATTATTGGCAATGTCATTCAGAAAACAAGAAAAAAGCAGTTCACTACCAAATTTGCACTATATTGTCCTTTCTAAAGCACTTTAAATTTAATACTTTTAATACCCTAAATTTCACTTAGTTTAGTCAAAAATTAATATTACCAAAACATACAATTAATATTTAAAATTTCATTATATTGTTTTTAAAACGTTATACAAATGTACTCACTTTTCAATTTCAAAATTTCCAGTCACCATCAAGATTTTTTCCTAATAATTTAGCAAGTGTCTAAAGCTCAGCAATTTCCTAACTCCAAAATATGCTCCACAAGGTTCCAATTTAATAAAGTGATTCTTACCCCTTTGTTGCAAAACAGTTTTTCGACATTAAATCCAAACTTGCGCGTGGAATATACCATGCCTCTTACAGAAGTATTTCATATTACATGTCGATCGCCGCCAATTTTGTTCGAGAACTGCCATACAATTTTCTTGGAGCTTCTGAACCTTCTATCACATCCTCATATACCAACTCACTTTTGTCAAATCCACATTCCCCCTATTTTATTCGCACGTATCGCTACATTTTTTATATTTTCATGTAGTCACATAGATGAAGGTCTGCACGTGGCAGGTCAATGGTGATGTGAATGACCTTTATATCTACAAAAATGACCAAAAATTATCCTTCCAAACAGGATAAGTATCTAATGTATTTTGATGAAATAACCAGTATGGATGGGCCATGAGTCAACCTCTTCCGTACGGATGTTTCGAATGGTCTGATACCAATATCGCTGAAACCTTAATTCCCGATGATGCTTCTGAGGCATATATTGATTTGGAGTATCTTGAATCCATTCACGATCTACATATGAATATCCCATTTTGCTCTGAACATATAGACCCAACGACTGGAAAACCACTCGTAGAAAGAACACAAAACATCAAATTAATGACGACGTTGAATTCTAAACAAAACTATGTGATCCATTATAGGAGTTTAAAACAGGCGTTGGCAAATGGACTTAGATTAAAAGCCATTCAAAGGACACTTAAATTTAAACAAAGCTGCTGGCTAAAGTCATATATTGATTTAAATACAGATCTCCGGAAGCGAGCTAGGAACGAGTTTGAAAAAAATCTATTCAAATTGATGAACAACGCTGTTTTTGGTAAAACAATGAAAAACAAGCGAAAGCATTGTAATGTTAAGCTTCTTCAAAATTGAGGTAGTGGATATGGTGCCGAAGCTCTCTGTTTAAGAATCTTACAATTTTTGATGAAAATTTTGTATTGGTAGAATTAAATAAATCAGAAATATACTTTAAAGAACCGATATACGTAGGCATGTGTGTCTTGCACTTATCGAAACTCACGATCTATGATTTTCATTATGGCTACATGAGTGCTACCTTTGGAAATAACTGCAGTGTTTTATATACGGATACTGATAGTCTTATTTACAAAATCAACAATCGTGATCCATATGAAATTATAAAGCGGGACTGCCGACAACGTTTTGATACTTCTGACTTTCCAAACGATAACGTCTATGGAATTCCTTTAGTCAATAAGAAAGTAATGGGGATGATGAAAGATGAAAACAATGGACGGATTATGACAAACTTTATCGGATAAAGATCTAAAATGTATGCTATAAAAATGTTTACAACACCAGAAGAGGAGAAAACAGAACGTTTGCGTGTGAAGGATGATTCCACACCTTACATTACATGTGATTTTCCAATGCTTCACCCGAAGGTACTACATTGGTCAGGAAGCGAGTTTATTTTTACCTGGAAAATTTGTAATTTTGCCGTAATTTTGTAAATTTGTAATTTTCGCTCTATATCTCGTGTATCTCTGAACAGGTTGTTCGGAGCATTGCTATCCAACCTTGCGTTGTATAGCGCAGAGCTTCATCGATCGACGTAATACAGGGAATAACCCCAAATAACAAGCGACCTTGCCCTAATGAACCGTAGTCTTTAAACACCCAAACGCAAATAGAATATTTTATTGCACTTTTATTGCCAATTAGCAAAATATTTGAACAGGATTATAATTAAACGAAATTTATCTAGATGAACAACTAAATTTGGAACGAAATCATTTTTCGTATTATTTTTAAATAGGTGAAAATTTTTAGAACGCGGTTTTGATTAAAACGGACTTTATATATTAGGAACGAATATAGTTTGGCTGATTTTTATTAGAATTCAACGTAACAAATTGTATTTTATTTTAAATATTTAACAAATTTAGGGCTTCGAGTAAATATCCAAGAAAAATAAACAGCTTCGAAAAACATCCAAGAAAAGTATTCGAGTAAACATTCAAGTAAACGTATTTGAATGTACGTCTGTAATTACGTGAAGATACTCAAAGTTACTCTAGAAATCCAAGGGGAAAAATACAAGCAACCATAATTCATCATTCTGGTAAATCAACTGAAGCAGGTCGAGCCGTATCAACAAAGGTGTGCTAACCACAGACACTCTGAGGCAATTCCAGTGACGAGCAAGAAAAACGCAGGTTAGAGATCTTAAAATTTTTATTAGTTAAAGACTGTTTCAATTTTAATATTTGCTAAATATTATATATCTGTAAGAGTCAACAAAAAGGTCATTTGAGAATTTGAAAATAGGAAATCATCTTTGAACGTTCGAAAGGTACTATAAAGTAATTACTAAGATATTTTTGATGGCTTTCATGAAAATTAAACTTGGTAAATGTGAATAATTTATTCAAGGGCTAATTGTTGAATGGACATAAAACTGTACATATTATGAATCATTATACTGTGGAATTTTGGATTGCTTCATTTAAATTATTTCAAGAAGTAGAAAGAAAAGGCTTAAACAATCCTTATTGTCGTGAAGTAGGGTATTACCACTTTTGCAAAGAGTTACGGCTGAAATAAGCCAAATTCTATTACGGCCCACTACGTCAAAACGACAATACTGTCAATTTTTATAATGGGGCTTAACCCCAATATTCTATGGAGCATGAGACTATTTGAATTACAAAGGGGAGGTGGTTGGTGGGCTTAAATTTTGCTGTCTTGGACTTATCGAAACTCACGATGATTATATAATCGGATTTAGCAATTATTAAATACACAAATACTAATATGAGTAGTTAGAGATTGAAGAAAGTAACAAGTATTAAGGGTTTGAGGGTTGTTTGTGTAAAAGGATATAAGGATTTATCTTGTTTCTATGTATTACAACTTGACAAGTGGATTTGCTTTTAATACGTATGTTAATGGTAGATAACACGAAGTTACGCGTTCTATAATTTGAGATTTGTTTTATAGGAGAATAAACTAAACAAAAGGGCAGAAGCGAAGCTCCATTCAACTTGCCGTTTTAGTGTTTTGTTGTAGATATATTCCACACTTGAAGTTTTATGAAGCAGTAAACCAAAATCGTACTTTAATATTGTATTAAACATTTATTATTACAAAAACAATGGAAATCACTTTGGGTAATTGGGTGCTAGCGCCAAATGAATATTAATGTATTAGAATATTTTTTCTATAAAAAAGGAAACCGTTGCAAATGAACCTGCAACATATTACAGTCCCGTCGACGAGGTACGCGCGACACTACAATCAGTTGGTAAGAATATTAGATAATGTAAAAATGACGCGCAAATTATAGATGACGTCACACAATATGCAAATTTTGGATTGCTTCATTTAAATTATTTCAACAAATAGAAAGAAAGGGCTTAAACAATCCTTATTGTCGTGAGGTAGGGTATTACTACTTTTGCAAAGAGTTACGGCTGAAATAAGCCAAATTCTATTACGGCCCACTACGTCAAAACGACAATACTGTCAATTTTTATAATGTGGCTTAACCCCAATATTCTATGGAGCATGAGACTATTTGAATTACAAAGGGGAGGTGGTTGGTGGGCTTAAATTTTGCTGTCTTGGACTTATCGAAACTCTTATCGAACCCTTGCCGTTCCAGGCAAGGTAGGGATCTTTAACGTGCGTGACAACACTCACACACGCGACCTCCATTTAACCTCTCATCCGAACGAGGGCGTAATTTTTGTGAAAAATGCTCACCTGCCATTTTTCAAGCAGTCGGACGTGTCGGGATTTGAACCCGGGACGTTGGGATCCGTAGTGTTACGCTTACTACATTGATCCACGGCGACGCCGATGATTCCACACCGCTGCCTATTGCTCTTTCCAATTTTGGTGTAACTAGAAAGATTAAAGGCATAAAGAAATCAGTTATTAAAAACAAAATTACATTTGAGGACTTTGTACATTGTTTGGACGAGTATAGAGAAAAATTGATATCTCAAAATTTAATCCATTGCAATATAGGGGCTATATATGTATCGATTAACATAATAATGTTAAACTGTGTGAGCAGCTCTAATTATATTTTAATTATGTATAAACTTTGTATGGTAGTCTGACGTATAATAATTTAGTATATAAATTAAAATTTACATTATAGTTAATTAATTAGTTTAGATATAAGTAAATATTGCAATCATTAGTTATATCTTAATTTAAATATATGGTAATTTAGATATAAGTAAATGATATTGTTATAATAAATATATGTAAAATTAAATAAATATTGTATTAGACATAAGAGCAATGTATATGCATCATATAGATATGCGTAATATAAACACTTTTATGATTCTTTTGATATGTTTCTTTGTTTTGAAAAGTATATGTAAGTAAGCATTATAGTTTCTAACAAGATGGTATAAGCTATAATTTAGACTGTGACGTCAAAGGGTTATATGGTATCATAGATGGAGGTTTGCACGTGGCAGGTCAATGGTAGGGTGAATGATCTTGGTTTCTACTAAAAATAACCAGAATGGACCTTAGAATTGGCCCATAAAAAATACATGGGTAAAAACAGGTTTTTATCCAGAACGAAGGTAGCATATCTACTGATGTCCAATAAAGTTTCACATCATTTCACCGAGACCGCTAGAAAATCCCCGTAACGGTGTTGTTTGAGGGAGCGCCTCGAATGTGCCTCGATTTTTTGCAACCTATAAAATTATTTTTGATTTAGTGGGTGTGATCTCCCTTTGTTTACAGCTGACAGTTTAAATTCAAGAGGGCTAGGGTAATAAAAATTAAAATAAATTGGTTAAACTATACAAAACGCATAACTTAGTTCTCCTTAATAAAATACAGCCAAGTATGCAAAGCAGATCACAACCCACGTGAAAACACATTGCAAGTTTCTTATGAAGTAGTTGTACCATGCTGTTAATGTTTGTTTTATAGAAAATTTATATAAAGATGAAATTCAGTTTTTTGTTACAAATAATATGTCTCCTGTCTTGCGTACAACTCATACAATCCAACAGGTATCTTAACGTATTTATACATAGCAAATCATTCTACCTCTACAATGTAACTACTAATTTATAATCTACCTAAGGCTGGATCCAGGAAACAGAGGTATTACTTTTACTTTCTAAAAACTTTTAGAACGCAGTCTTATAAAGTTTTGCAAGACCTTTAATTTGCCATTAGTCCCAAGTCTGTCGGACTTTCCGTTAACTAAAAACAGTAAATTTAATTATTATAAGAAATAGAAACTTGTTATCTAATCGTTGAAAAGGCATGTTAAAATTTAATTCACTTAAGTAACAGTATACATAACTTCAATTTGGTCTATTTGAAAATTAGTAAATCTAGTTTTATTGTGTGACAAATTCTACTTCCTAGTGGAAGATATTGTTACTGCATTATGGAAGTTGAAAATATTCCTGATGTTCCACATTTGAAAAATGTTTCTACCGAGAAAAGCTTTGTTGGCACTCTTAGTTACAAGGTATGAAGCTTACATTAATTAATTATAAACGAAAAATATAGCATATATGCTACATTAAGATAATATACGTTAAGTAATTTATTAATATTCAGGAAAATGAGACTTGGAAAATAGGGATGACCTTCGATATTACGGAAGATGTACATAACTAGCAACAAATCCCAAGTGACGATCTGGACAGTAAAGATAACAGCAACCATTTCTACTATAGACCCACAAGGAAAGCGACCTTTTGTTGTCACCCCATTTCAAATCATGTAGGGCTGAATGGACTATGAAAAGGTCTAATAAAGCGTCATGAGTGGTCACGCGACCGAATCGCCGATGATTGTATAATCGGATTTAACAATTATTAAATACACAAATACTAATATGAGTAGTTAGAGATTGAAGAAAGTAACAAGTATTAAGGGTTTGAGGGTTGTTTGTGTAAAAGGATATAAGGATTTATCCTGTATTATGTATTACAACTTGACAAGTGGATTTGCTTTTAATACGTATGTTAATGGTAGATAACACGAAGTTACGCGTTCTATAATTTGAGATTTGTTTTATAGGAGAGTAACTAAACAAAAGGGCAGAAGCGAAGCTCCATTCAACTTGCCGTTTTAGTATGTTTTGTTGTAGATATATTCCACACTTGAATGTAGCAGTAAACCAAAATCGTACTTTAATACTTTAGTGAACATTTATTATTACAAAAACAATGGAAACCACTTTGGGTAATTGGGTGCTAGCGTCAATTGAATTTTAATGTATTAGAATATTCTTTCTATAAAAAAGGAAACCGTTGCGAATGGACCTGCACCATGAAGAAGGTCTGGATTACTAAAACGGGTAGAATTCTTTCTGCGTTCCAGTGATCTAAGGAACCAAACTACAGGTCCAACCAAAGTAGTAGGGTCTTTTGTGAGAAACCAGACTAAAACAGGTCCACGAAAGAGCCAGCAGCTTTTTCAGTATTTAGAGTGGCAGAGACCATAGGGATCGGTATGGGATTCTAAGACACTACTGCGATGTGAAAAGCAACGGGAAACCACCACATTACCTCCCAAGTACACATTATAATTTAATTAAGGGTCGCTATGCTTGCGGCCACGTCTCCAATGCTCCACCCGAAGGTACTACATTATCTCAAGTACACAGCGTAATTGAATTGTATTTAAAATAATTGCATCCTCTGGGGTAAAAAATTCCGGAGGTAAAATAGCTCTTCATTCAGATTCTCCTGGATGGGATTACTTCGGAGGATATGATCGGAAAATGTAGAAAAAGAGTCTGGAACATTCTGCGAGTCAGAGCGTGGAATGTTAGAAGTATGAAGCAAGTAGGTAAGCTAAACAACTTGAAAATTGAAGTGGAGAGGTTACCACTAGACTTAGTAGACATTAGCGAAGTTCGCTGGCCAGAGGTGGAGGATTTTTGGAGTGGAGACTTTAGAGTAATTCGTACAGGACCAGAGAAAGAAAATTCAGGTGTGGGGATAATTATGCGAAAACGACAGGACAACGTATAGAAAACTACTTACAAAAGAACGAAAGTATTTATGGTTAGATTAGAATTTAAACCGATAAATACAGTAATAATAGAAGTATACATGCCCACCTCTAGCTATAGTGAGGAAAAGGTAGAGGTGATCTACAAAGATATCGAAAAGATATGAGATATGTAAAAAGACATGAAAATTTAATAATTATGGAGGATTTTAATGCAGTGATATGCGAGAGTAAGGAATGAGGGGTGGTTGGTTTATTTGGTTTAAACACGAGAAATGACAGGAGAACTTGCTGATAGAATTTTGCGACAAGAACAATTTAACCATCACAAACACATTATTTCAATATTATGCTAAAAGACGATATACATGGAAGATGCCAGAAGATATAGGAAGATATCAAATTGATTACATTCTTGTTAGACGACTGTTCAGTAATCAAGTAAAAGACTGTAGAAGCTACCCAGAAGCAAATATAGACACTGACCACAACATTATAATTATGAAGACCGCTCTTAAATTTAAAAATGTGAAAAAATAAACTGCAAAAGGCACTCTGACTTTGAGAAATTAAAAGATAAAGATATCCACGAAAGATTAAAAAAAATCAAATAAATTGCTGATAGATGTCGGTAAATTTTCTGATACTAAGGAAGTAGAAATAGAATGGAATAACATTAAATCCAACTTAAACATAGCGATCAGAGACATTCGGGGGTATACGCAAAAAGAAAATAAGAAACCATGGATAACAAAGAATATCCTGAATTTAATAGAAGAAAGACGAAAATACAAAAATAAATCAGACGATACAGGAAAACAGAGATACAAAGCCATAAAATGGGAAATTATTCGAAAATGCAGGAAAGCTAAAGAACAATGGATTGATGAAAATGCAAAGAGGTTCAAACTAAGATGAAAATAGGAAAGACCGTCGAAGCATTTTTACGGATATAAAATCATATAGCAAAAATATATGGGACGCGGGAGGAAACGTCGTTATAGAAAATGTAGAGAAAGTGGATAGATCGCAAGAATATATAGCGAATTTATATGCAGAAGAGGAACTAACGGCATTAGAGCAAAAATCACACATTGAAAAGGATGACTTGGGATATCCTATACTTAGAGATGAGCTTGAATTAGCATTAAAGGGTCTGAAAAATGGTAAGGTGCCGGGTACAGATAAGGTGCAAGCAGAAACTTTAAAAGCCGCTGGACAAGCAGTAACAGAACGTCTTTTCGAATTTGTTTGCTATATGTATGAGACAGGCGAGATACCCAAAGATTTCAAACGTAACATCATGGTCACTATGCCAAAAAAGAGAGGCTCGGATTGACGTGAAAATTTTCGAACAATAAGTTTTACAGCATACTGTCAAAAATATTAACTAGAATTGTACAAAGACAAATGGAAAAACGAGCTGAAGAAATACTAGGAGAAGATTAATTTGAATTTAGGCGAAATAGGGGAACACAGGAGGCTATTTTAGGTCTGACGCTGATAATGGAGAAAACAATAGAAAAAGGGGAAAGCGTGTATAAAAATTAACAAAAATAAAACTAAAGTACTAGTATGCAAAGCAGGGGATAATAAATTAAAAATTAGGATACAAATAGGTAACGCGAACTTAAAAATGGTTAAAGATTTCTGCTACCTAAAAAGCCAAATAACGCAAGATTGGAAAAGCGCAAAAGATATAAAACAAAGATTACCACAAGGTCGTGCTACATAATAGGAAAAGCAATTACAGTGTTCAAAGACAACAAACATAGAAACAAGAAAAAGATTGCTGAAAACATATGTGTAGAGCACAGCACTGTACGGCTGTGAAACCAAAACAGTAGGTGAAGCGGACATGAAAAAGATAGAAACCTTTGAAACGTATGATGAAGATATCATGGACAGACAAAGTTAGGAACAAAGAGGTACAAGAAATGGTAGAAGAGGAAAGAAGTAAGTGGAAAACAGTAAAGCACGAGGGAATAGTGCGGAATATATTAGAAGCAGAGATAGGAAAATGAAACGTGGAAGTAAGACCTAGGTTAGAATATTGAACACACAGAGTGAAAGAGCTGTAGGCTGTGGGAGTTTCAGGGAAATGTGCAAGTACGCGTCCAACCACTTCGAAGATGGAAAACCTAATGACGAAAAAAGTAACTGTACTTAAACCTGATGATTATTATAAGCGACTACAGGTAGTGGTTTTGAAATACTCTCAACTAATGTTAATTATTCGAAAGCATTTACTGGAAAACTGTTAATTAGCAAATGTCTAAGTGTTTGGGTTCCTTTGGTAGTCACATGCTGCTTAACCCCCTTCACATATCACTGAATCTTGGTGAAATATGGCATATAATTAGGAAACAACAGAAGGGAAACCGAGCTGTATTCAGGCTTTGGGAATTTCAGGAAACAGTGTAGGCTAGCTAAGAATATAAATCAGTATCTAACCAGTTCCAAGATGGAAAACCTAACGACGAAAGAAATAATTGCACTTAAATCTGATGATTATTATAAACAACTACATACGTTGATTTTGAAATATTTTCAACTAATGTTAATTGTGCGAAGGGATATATTGGAAAACTATTAATTTGGCAAATGTTCAAGTGTTGGGGGATCTTGGTAGTCGCAGGATTCTTAACTCCCTTCACATACTACTGAATATCGGGAAAATAGGGTATATATTTATAAACAATAGAATGGGGAACCGAACTGCATTTAACAAGAAAAGGCAGCGGCTATGTTTGAAGACAACAAACATAGAAACAAAAAGAAAATTATTGAAAGCATATGTGTGGAGCACAGCACAGTACGTCTATGAAATAGGGGCAGTAGGAGAAGCAGACAGAAAAACGGTAGAAGTCTTTTGGAACGTTGTGCTTCAGATGTATGAGGATGATAGCATGGACAGACAAAGTTAATAATAAAGAGGTTATAGAAATAGTAGGGGAATAAAGATATCTGTGGAAAACAAAAAAATAGAGAAATAGAAGGGCAGAATACGCTCTAAGGCATTTTTGGGGAATAATGCAAGATATACTACATGCAGAGATAAGAAAAAGGAGGTAGAGATAGACCTACATCAGACTATTGCACACAGATAGTAAAGGATACAGACTGTGTAAATTTCAGGAAAATGTGTAGGTCAACACAGAATAGGAAACAATGAAGATACGCGTCTAACCAGTTCCAGGGCTGAAAACCTAATGATCATGAAAAAAGGAGAATTGAATATGCTAAGTTTTCGTACTCTAATAACCTATTTTGAAAAGTTAGCAATAGATGAAGAGTTGCTACGTACAATGACGTAGCCGGAAGAAAACGTAAATATACCAGGCTAACTACCAATGCGTTGAGGGGGAGGGGTTCCTAGCAATTGTTACGTGCCAAAGTGGCACTTAAACAGTGTTTTTAGGTTAAGTTTTGATGTACGGAAGTTTCGCGCCGAATTCTTATTACAATTTAATTGGTGATACATTTATATGGTCGATAAAACAGTTTACGGAGTCGGTAATACAGTTTAAGAGTTCATAAATACATCGCGCAAGCGCAATGAATACGAAAGCAATACAACGCCCTGGCGGCCGGAAGAGCGAACCTTATTACAGATTCCGCGCTGCAAACTACCAATGACGTCACCACTGCCAAATTACATTGCGTAATAAACGGAAATATAAAAATTTAAACGAAAAGAGTATTCACTCAGATATCCGGCCTTCGCACGAAGTTGCGCTACGGTAGGCCTCTCTCAAGTCCATCCGGCTACATCCCGGAGGGATTAAAGATGGTGATTCCTCCAGAGCTGCTAGCGGAGCATGTACATCAAGGTCGTGGAGTCCGGTTTGCCTATGGCTTCAGATTCATCACCTACCTATGCAGGGAATGACGGGAAAAAGGTATAAGGTACTACAAACAAAAGATAAGCAAGCAAGGGAACTCTACATAGGTAAAGCTACGATACGTTACCAAAAAAACGACCACTTCACTCGAAGAACAAAGGCAAAAGGCCACGTTTTAGAGCGTCACCAAAACCTCTCACCACTTTGTCCCCACTCTTTGTCTTTTTCACATCCGCACGAAGTTATTCGTCTACCCCTCTAGTGTCGTGCCATCTGCGCAAATGCACTTTGACGTATCGGAAGTACACGCCTAGTCTATTTAAAATTCCCGCGCACCGCGTCTTTTGAAATTATGGCACGAAACTCCCGTACATCAAAACTAACCTAAATACAATGTTACAGGGCCACTTTGGCACGTAACACAACACAAAAATAATACATCGCCAACGATTTTCTATTTACAATAAAAAAACACAAACATTCAAATTTCTATCGAAACAGTAAAACAAAATTAACTAAGGTTACTATTTAATAAAACAATTTTACTCTATGGACAAATTCACTAATTGTTCGCAACAAGACGATTTTATTCAATACGGAAGTAACAAAAAAGATTAAATTTAAAAAAAAGAGAACTAAACGTAAGAGAATAAAGTCAATACAATCAGAACTAGAGCGCCAGAGCTATCAAAGGGTCTACAATTATTGGCGAAAACACAAGTCCAATAATCTGAAATTAGCCAACCACATGTTGAGCGAAATCGAAAGGAACGCTAACCAAAACCAAAATCGAAGCAACAGTTAAGCCAAAGTTACACAAAACAAAATCGGAGCCCCACGCCAGGGCGCCAAAATTTATGCTACGTGCCTTGACGTAGCCTAACAAAAAAAGGAAGAAGAACGAAATAAAGATATTGACCGGGTTCATTCAGTGAGTAGGCGGGGTGTAATACATGCAAAAATTAAAGAAGGCCTGAAATAAAAATACACGCACTCATTCATTAAAACCACACGCAACATAAAAAAATTATAAGTAAACAAACAGAAAAAAACATGTATATCAGTACATTACATGTGATTTTCCAATGCTCCACCCGAAGGTACTACATTGGCCAGGAAGCGAGTTTTTTTTTACCTGGAAAATTTGGAATTTTGCCGAACCCTTGCTGTTCCAAGCAAGGTAGGGATCTTTAACGTGCGTGACAACACTCACACACGGGACCTCCATTTTACCTCTCATTCGAACGAGGGTGTATTTTTGTGAAAAATGCTCGCCTAACATTTTTCAAGCGGACCGTGTCGGGATTCGAACCCGGGACCTTGGGCGTAGTAGTCACACACATACCACTACGCCACGGAGCCGCCTTGTATATCGGTACAGCAGTACCAAAAACAATGAAAACAAAAATAAATAGTAATCACAAAATGCATGTCAGAAGGAACAAAAAGAATCAATTCTTAACGTGGCGAGCTGCCGTTTTCCGATATCTACCCCCATATTAATTAACAAAAAGAAAATCACAACTCTAAAAACCGCAGCTTTAAATCGTCATATTAAATATAAAATTAAGTATATACAATCGTTACAACATCAATAATAAGTGTCAACCCCCCCCGTACATATGATCATAATTTTAGAACCACAAGGTGTAATCATCCAACAAAACTGAAGTATACTAGTTCAACCAGTTCCTGGAGTCCATACAAAAAAAAATAGTGGATAAACACTCACCCACGTGTCGACTATGTTGGACCTATCACACCCTCTTTAGGGCCGCAGCGGTGTAGCAGGCCTAGGACCACGCAATTTGTGCGATATTAAAAAGGGCGGCCATCGCCTCATCAATTAGGTCCAAGGTAACAGCTAGGCCTATCCACCGGAAGAAGTTACCACGCTGTATTGCGTGCGCGAAATTCCCACGAAGAAAACGGAAACAGCAAAAATATAACGAATGTTTTTGTCGTGTATTAGGAAAAGCAAGTGAATATTACTTTGTTTCACTAAATAACCAGAGTTCAAAAAGTAATATTAGTGTTACCAAACGATTAGAAACTTGAAAACATGATTTTATCGGATAGTACGCAACCGTACTTTGACGAGTTTTTAGATGGAAATTACATAAGAATCAATTATACGCGGTCGTACTGTATAACCAGTTAACGAATACCTAAAACAAGGTACTGACTATTTAATTATAGCATAAACTTTATGTTTTAAAAAGCAACTAGATTTGAGTTAAAAATTATTGTAAAGCTGCTTATGATGAACAGGTAAAATAGATAGGATGTTGATGAAGGATTTAAGAATAGCAACGAAATCGATTTAACAAAATTATTGTAAAGCGGCTTATGATGAACAGGTAAAATAGATAAGATGTTGCTGAAGGATTTAAGAATACCAACGAAATCGATTTAACAAAATTATTGTAAAGCGGACTTATGAATTAACAAGGGAAAAGGGGTATTTAATTTATCCCGAAAATAAACGTAACAAATCCCCCCCAGCAAAATTAACAGGTCGGGGTAGAAAAACAAAAGTACGGGAGTGGACAGGACAAAAAAACCCAAAGAAAGAAACCCAAACAAAAAAATTTGTTAAAACTAAAAAAAATTCGTTACGAAAACAACAAAAAACCAGAAAAAAATACTCCAAAATAATAAAAAAAGAACTCTCATCCGACTCGAAGAACCAATAGAGATAACGATCGGACTACCCGAAAGAGCGACTCAATACACTTACTGGAGTGAACCGAGTACTAGAGCAACAGAAAAAAGAAAAGAAAGGGAAAACGGGTAATAAGCAAGCAACGAGGACTAAGGTGGAACGGCCTCAGCACTGCGGAGTCGTCAAAGGACGGATGTTTCTCAGAAGAAACGGTAAAGTTATCACTCTCTAGAACAGGATTGGTTTCCCGCGAAGAAATCAAAAAAAAGAAAAGCGAGAATCAAACCGAACAGTAATAATCAAAAAACGACCCAAGCGTCAAGCCTCAAGTATGCAAAGGAACAACAAGGGAGAACGAGAGGAAGAGCGCTGGTAAAAGAAACAATGTACTACAAATATGATAACCAAGGATCGCAACAACCGAAGAACCAAAGAAAATAAATGCTAACTAGTCCTAAAGTCACCTAAGTCGTGATTTCCGAAGAAAAGAAAAACGGACTAGAAAGCACCTACCACAGGAGCGGATTGACGAACCACAATTGGACTAGGCCCGGCAGCAAAAAAAAACTAGCAACAGGAAAAAACCGAGGAATGTTGAACGAAAGGAACGAGAAAAAAAGAAAAAAACCAAAAAGAAACAAGCACAAACACAAGTACCAGAACCAAAAAACCTAAGAATCGTACAAAAAAAATAAAACAGAATCCCAGTGTAATTATGTATGAGTATGTGAGAGAGTGGGTATGTGTATGTGTGTGAGTGTTGATGTATGAGTAGGTGAGTGTATGTGTGTGAGTGTGTGCGTGTTCATGTGTGTGTTGTTGGTGTATGAGTAGGCGAGTGTATGTGTGTGCGTTTATGTGTTGGACCGCTGTAGTCGCCTCTTACGACAGGCAGGTCGTACCGTGAGACTATTCTATTCCCGGACCCACACGGGGTCAAGAAAAAAGAAAAAGAAAAAGAAAGAAAACCCAGCAAACAAGCAAGTAAATAAAAAGATTGTAAAGTTCAAAAATTAAAACCTAAGGGGAACAAAATTGGCATAAGAATCTGGGGCACGAGGACTAGGTACTAAGTTTAAGACGTATACGCCGCCAGAAGGAAAATTAAACAAAATCAAGGGCATTAGAACTTCGCCGACATACATCTTCCGGTTCAAAAGGAGCATAGAATAATACCTCTGTCGGGCAGTTTTCTGCCAAACAGGAACAGCAGAGGGTGTAGTAGTTGTAGCACGAGGTTTAGGAGGTGGCAAGGGTAGTTTTGAAAACTCACAACGCGTTATGGAAAAAAGTAGTTGGTTGTTAGGATTAGGAAAGTCAACGGTAGAAAAAGAAAAAGTATTGGCTGTATGAGAATCAACCTTACGAAAAGAAACACAAGCATAGCACACTTCAGTTACGTTAGCTAGGAGGACAGAAGTAGATAAAATTTCAACGACGTTAGATAAAGGACTAGACGTATCACAGTTAGGATAGAACACAGCATTGGCTGTGGGAGTATTCACCTTAGAAAAAGGAGCAGAATCCGATAACATTTTGACCATATTGCATAAAGAAACAGCAGGTAGAAGTTCACTAACGTTACAAGAACAAACAGTATCAAGTAGAACTTCGCCAATGTTAGGAAAAGGAGTAGAATAAAGGGTATCAACATGAAAGAAAGGAGCAGCACCAGGCAGAATTTCATCAACCTTACAAGAACAAACAGCATCAGGAAAAACTTTATCCACAATAGGCTCTGATTCCTTCACAATAGTAGATAACGAAACAGGATCAGGTAAAACTTTGATGACGACAGCAACAGGCATCACAGCTACGGGTTCACTAACTTCAACAGGGCTTTCTCTATGCGTATTAGAAATTATCTTTACTTTAGCTACGGCTGTGATTGCCGGCATGACAGAAATTTCTGGAGTAGAACCATTTAAGAAAACAGGAACAGGTAAAATTTTGACAAAAACGGCAGGAGGCATTAAAGATACAGGTTCATGGACTTCAACAGGACATTCGCGGACTGACTTAGAAGTTATCGTCACTTCAGCGACATCGGTGCTTGCAGACACGACAGGAATTTCTTGGGTAGACTCATTTAAGAAAGCATGAACAAACTCTTGAGAAGCTATATTGACCGAAGAAGGGTATGTGTTGATTGTAGTAGCGGGATGACCTGGATGCAATACAAAAGAGGACGTAGAGTGAGAAGCAGAAGAAATTAGGCATCTAGAAGTGAGGGCACAATTTGAAGGATTATTCGAAGACCTATTAGTAGTAGGATGATAGTGTGGACAGTTGTGGCGAATAACTTCCTTATGCCCACAACCATAGCAATAGAATATTTTAGAACGAGTACAACGTGTCGAAACATGACCAGGTTTGTCGCAATTAAAGCAAAGAACCTGACGAGTAGAAGCAGAACTAGGAATAAGAACGTAGGAAGTACAGAAGAAGTATCTGATCTACTCGTAGGCGTAGGAGAAACCTTAACAACTCGGTCATGTGAAGTGAAAGTATTTTCCTCCATAGTAGCAGACTTATAAGCAAAATCGAGGTGTAGGAATTCTGAGTTTAATGAAGTAGCCACGTCTTTCCAACATTTGAGGAAACGCTGATGTGCTTGGAAGAGAAGTAAAGCCTTTCCGGTAAATAATTCCGGAGTAAAAGGAAAAAGTTGCTGAGCAGAAATATTACGCGAAATACTGAATTCGTTAATACGAAACAAGAATTTCGGTAGAGAACCTTCACTTGAAAAAGAGACATTCAATTTAGCGAGCGGGTATCCTTTGGTAGAGGTTATCGTATTGCCAGTAGTAGAAGTATTCAATTCTTTCTCGAAATCTGAAAAAAGATAAGGAACGTCTTTGGTGGCGGCGGCAGTTATATTAAGAGTTTGAGGACTGGAAGAAGGCTGTTGACTAAAATCAGCAAAAGTAACACGTTTGAATTTTCTAACAGTCGCCTCAACATACGAACGAATGGTTTGTAAAGCGAATAAAAATTTATTTTTCATAGGGGCTTCCTCCTCAGAGCTAGCCAACAACAATTCACAACGTCGCTGAATGTGTACCCATAAGGAGCGCAAGATCCTCAGTAAAATCGTCAGAAGACAGTCCAAGTTCAGTAAACGTGCGTTCAATCACCTCATGATCCTCTGTGAACGTAATTGTATAAGGACTAGAGGTGAAAAACTTCCACTTGAATCGCGTTGCGGACGGCTTTATGCAACACCTCGACTTTAATGTCAGAGTCAAATCCTCGAGAAGATAACTCATATTGGAGTTCGGGTTATAACAGCCTATTTACATTCAACCCCCACATAACCATTGTGACAAAAGAAATACACACTGTATGTCAGAGTAATGCAAAATCCAACCTCAACCGAATGAACTATAAAATATCACAAATGAATCGCAACAAAACGATTTTATTCAATACGGAAGTAACAAACTGATTAATTTAAAAAAGAGTACTAAACGTAAGAGAATAAAGTCAATACAATCAGAAATAGGGCGCCCGAACTTTCAAAGAGTCTACAATTATTGGCGAAAACACAAGTCCAATAATCTGAAATTAACCAACCACCGATGTTGAGCGATTAAGAAGGAAATAAGAACCAAATTTTAAGAAAATCTAACCCACACAATAAATAAAGAAAAGAAATAAATACAAGTTTGAGCATAAGGGAAGAAAAAATAAGAAGTATCAGGCCGAGAAAACGGATAACGTAGTAACTTGGGCAGTACAAAAAAATCAGGCCAGAACCAAAACAAAAATTGGGGCAGAAATTAAACGAAACAAAATCGAAGCGAACGCTAACCAAAACCAAAATCGAAGCAAAAGTTAAGCTAAAGTTACACAAAACAAAATCGGTGCCCCACGCCAGGGTGTCAAAATTTATGCTAAATGCCTTGACGTAACCTAACAAAAAAACGGAAAAAGAAAGAAAATAAAGTAATTGACCGGGCTCATTCGGTGAGTGGGCGGGGTGTAATACATGTAAAAATTAAAGGCCTGAAATAAAAATACACGCACCCATTCATTAACACAACACGCAACATAAAAAAATTATAAGTAAACAAACAGAAAAAAACATGTTATATCAGTACAGTAGTACCAAAAACAAATGAAAACAAAAAATAAGTAGTAATCACAATATGCATGTCAGGTAGAACAAAAAAAAATCAACTCTTAACATGGTGAGCTGCCGTTTTTAGGTATCCACCTCCATATTAATTAACAAAAAGAAATCACAACTCTAAAAACCGCAGCTCTAAACCGTCATCTTAAATATAAAACTAAGTATATACAATCGTTACAATATCAATAATAAGTGGCAAACCCCCCGTACAGATGATGATCATTTTAGAACCACAAGATGTAATCATCCAACAAAACTGAAATATACTGGTTCAACCAGTTCATGGAGCCCATACAAAAAAAAAGGATAAACACTTACCCACGTGTTGACTATGTTGGACCTATCACACCCTCCTTAGGGCCGCAGCGGTGTAGCAGGGCCTGGGACCACGCAATTTGTGTGTGCCAAATTAAAAGGGGCGGCCATCGCCTAATCAATTAGGTCCAAGGTAACAGGTAGGCCTATCCAGCGGAAGAAGTTACCAAGCTGTATTGCGTGCGCGAAATTCCCACGAAGAAAACGGAAACAGCAAAAATATAACGAATGTTTTCGTCGTGTATTAGGAAAAGCAAGTGAATATTACTTTGTTTCACTAAATAACTAGAGCTCAAAAAGTAATATTGGTGTTATCAAACGATTAGAAACTTGAAGCTTTCATCGGATAGTACGCGACCTTAGTTCGACGAGTCTTTAGATGGAAATCACATAAGAATCGATTATACGCGGTTGTACTGTATAACGAGTTAACGGATACCTAAAACACGGTACTGACTATTTAATTATAGCATAAACTTTGCGTTTCAAAAAGCAATTAGATTTGTGTTAAAAATTATTGTAAAGCGGGCTTATGATGAACAGGTAAAATAAGTCGAATGGTGATGAAGGATTTAAGAATAGCAACGAAATCGATTTAACAAAATTATTGTAAAGCGGGCTTATGAATTAACAACAGAAAAAGGGGTATTTACTTCATGCCGAAAATAAACGTAACCAATCCTTCCAGCAAAATTAACAGGTCGGGGTAGAAAAACAAAATTACGGGAGTGGACAGGACCAAAAAACACCCAAAGAAAGAAACCCAAACAAAAAAAATTCGCTTAAAAACTAAAAGAAAATTTGTTACGAAAACAACATAAAAACAGAAAAAAAGAAACACTCCAAAATAATTAAAAAAAAGATCTCTCATCTGGCTTGAAGGACCAATAGAGGTAACGATCGGACTACACGAAAAAGCGACTCAAGACACTGGAGTGAACCGAGTACTAGGACAACACAAAAAAAAGAGAAGGAAGACGGGTAATAAGCAAGCAACGAAAACTAAGGTGGAACGGCCTCAGCACTGTGGAGTCGTCAAAGGACGGATGTTTCTCAGAAGAAACAGTAAAGTTATCACTCTCTAGAACAGGATTGGTTTCTCGCGAAGAAATCAAAAAATAGCGAGAATGAAACTGACCAGTAACAACGAAAACAGGACCTAAGGGTCAAGCCACAAGTATGCAACGGAACAACAAGGGAGAACGAGAGGAAGAGAGGAAGAGCGCTGGTAAAAAAGACGATGTACTACAAACTGTGGTAACCAAGAATCGCAACAACCGAAAAACCAAAGAAAATAAATGCTAACTAGTCCTAAAGTCGACTAAGTCGTGATTTACGAAGAAAAGAAAAACGGACTAGAAAGCACCTACCACAGGACCGGATGGACAAACCACAATTGGACTAGGACCGACAGCAAAGAAGACCAGCAACAGGAAAAAGGCGAGGAATATGGAACGAAGGGAATGAGAAAAAACGAAAGAACCCAAAAAGAATAACACCAAGTACAAATACTAGAACCAAAAAAACCTAGGAATCGTATAAAAGAAAATAAAACAGAATTCCAGTGTAATTATGTACGAGTATGTGAGAGAGTGGGTATGTGAGTGTTGATGTATTAGTAGGCAAGTGTATGTGTGTGTGTGTGTGTGTGTGTGTGCGTGTGCGTGTGTATGTATGTGTGTGTGTTGTTGATGTATGAGTAGGTGAGTGTATGTGTGTGTGTGCATGTATGTGTTGGACCGCTGTAGTCGCCTCTTACGACAGGCAGGCCGTATCGTGGGACTATTCTATTCCCGGACTCACACGGGGTCAAAAAAAAGAAAAAAAGAAAGAAAGAAAACCCAGCAAACAGGCAAGTAAATAAAAGGGTCGTACAGTCCAAAAATCAAAACCTAAGGAGAGCAAAGTCGGCATAAGAATCTGGGGCACGAGGACTAGGTACTGAGTTTAAGACGTTTACACCGCCAGAAGAAAAATTAAACAAGATCCTTGATCATTAAGACTTCGCCGACATACATCTTCCGGTTCAAAAGGAGCATAAAATAATGTCTGCCTCTGTTGGGCAGTTTTCTGCCAAACAGGAACAGCAGAGGGTGTAGTAGTTGTAGCACGAGGTTTAGGAGGTGGCAAGGGTAGTTTTGAAAACTCACAACGCGTTATGGAAAAAAGTGGTTGGTTGTTAGGATTAAGAAAGTCAACGGTAGAAAAAGAAAAAGTATTGGCTGTACGAGAATCAACCTTACGAAAAGAAACACAAGCCTAGCACACTTTAGTTACGTTAGCTAGAAAGAAAGAAGTAGATAAAAATTCAACGACGTTAGATAAAGGACTAGAAGTATCACAGTTAGGAAAGGAAAACAGCTGTATTGCGTGCGCGAAATTTCCACGAAGAAAACGAAAACAGCAAAAGTATAACGAATGTTTTCTCCGTGTGTAAGGAAAAGTAAGTGAATATTAATTTGTTTCACTAAATAACAAGAATTCAAAAAGTAATATTGGTGTTATCAAACGATTAGAAACTTAAAAACATGGTTTTATCGGATAGTATGCGACCTTAGTTCGACGAGTCTTTAGATGGAAATCACATAAGAATCAATTATACGCGGTCGTACTGTATAACCAGTTAACGAATACCTAAAACATGGTACTGACTATTTAATTATAGCATAAACTATACGTTTCAAAGCAACTACATTTGTGTTAAAAATTATTGTAAAGCGGGCTTATGATGAACAGGTAAAGTAGATAGGATATTGATGAAGGATTTAAGAATAACAACAGAATCGATTTAACAAAATTATTGTAAAACGGGCTTATGAATTAACAAAGGAAAAGGGGTATTTAATTTATCCCGAAAATAAACGTAACAATATTCTACAAAGTTTCTGATATTTTGAAAAGGCAAAAAAATTCCCGAGTTTGTAATTCAAGTGGTTGTGCATTTTCTGCAAACGTTAGAAAAGTTTCTAAATTCTTTAAAAAAAATGTCGGAGTTACCAATTAAATGCCTGCATTTTCAAAAATGTCAACTTCGTACATCAAAATAAACCTCGATTTTCATATTTTTATAATACCTCTTTGCATTCGTACCCGACTAGAGGTTAAAAAAGTTGATTATCTAAACGATGTCATGTTTGCATTACCTTCGTATGTTTGCTTTCGTTTTTAGAGCGTGCTACGATTGTAAGAAATTCTACTTTTTAAATTAATTAAGTCGTATCTAGAGTTCCATAGCAGAATAGTAATTTTTAAGTTACAGAATTTAAGTAATAATAATCACATCCGCATTTCAATTAATTAACGACAACCTGTACACATCATGGTGTTCATGCATGAACGATTTAAGAACCACAAGAAATCTAAAAATTAAAGATCATGCATAAACGAAGCTGTTTACGATTTCACAAAAACTTTTCATATTTAAATTCGTATATACATGCTTGCATGTTTCATGTTGCTTATTATGCAAACTAGTTTCACTTTCATTTTTGTTATTAAACCATTGCCATCTTTAAGTATTAATTAGGATTTGTATTACCTGGACACATAAATTTAGAGAAGAAAAAATGTAAATGCGGAAGCATAACAATAAAAACAGCAATTATTATTGGCATATGCAGTACCGTAACCTCTTTCAACACTATATGTAACAAGTATTTTCGTAACAGTTTTGATTCGCTTTCACCTTGTCTTACCTCATACATTTAAAAGATTAAGCCATAGATAATCACTGACATGTTATTATTAAATAAAAAACATTAAAAATAGCTTTCTACATATACGTACTTTCGCTCAAATCAACGTACCAGGTTTAATAGTTAAAATTTTATTTATAAAAGTAGTTAATTAAAATATATCAACACAGAACTAAAAGTAGAAAATAATACTGCACTAGAAATTAAATACATAGTAGTGAGTGTAACAAAACAAAGTCTTCACATAATGAGAACAACAGTACGACTAGAAATGATGTCCATAACCTTCAAAGTCACCACCACCGCCGCCTTCGTGATGTTCGTGATGAGAATGTACGTGGACCGGGATAGCCACTGGGACTTTAACAGCATAAGGTACTGGCTTTTCGATAGGTACAGGAACCTCCTTGTAAACTGGGTACGGCTTATCTACAGGAACTTTAACAGGATACGGTACTGGCTTTTCGATAAAATAAGGAATCTTCTTTTCTATGGGTATGGGATGAGGTACTGGAACTTTAACGTGGTAAGGAACTGGTTTTGGAACATCCACCGGATATGGTTTGTCAATCGGTACTTTAATTTCATAAGGGATGGGTTTCTCAACTGGTATTGGGATGTGTTTTTCAATTACTACGTTGTATGGCTTGGGTACGTGAACTGCGTACGGCCTATCGACTGGAATTTTAACTTCGTACGGTACTTTTTTCTCAACAGTAAACGGTTGCGGCACAGGTATTTCTACTTTGACAGGTACTGGAATTTTCTTCTCTACTATGAAGGGCTCTGGAACCGGAACTTTAACAGGAACTGGTATTTTCTTTTCAACTGTGTAAGGATGTGGAACTAGTATTTTAACCTCGTAAGGTCGTGGTACTGGTACTTTAACTTCGTACGGAATTTTTTTGATGACTTCGTACGGTTGCGGAACCAAGTATGGTACTTTCACGTATTCCTTAACGGGATATGGAATTTTCTTCTCGACGGTGTATGGATGTGGGACTGGCACTTTAACCTCAACTGGTATTTTCTTTTCAACTGTGTAGGGAACATGCTTTTCTACGGTGTAGGGTACTGGAATCTTCTTCTCAAGAATTATTGTTTTAACAGTTTCGTGATGGTGATCATTTCCGTATCCATAACCACCGCCGCCGCCGCCTCCTAGGTCCCAACCGCCACCGCCGCCTCCGTAATCACTACCTCCTAAATCGTGTCCGCCATAATCTCCTAGTAAAAGTCCACGTTTGTCCTGTTTTTTGTTCTCCTGCTTTGTGGTTTCAGCAGCTAGAGCAGAGCACAGGCACACAGCACTTATAACAACCTAAAAAATTAATGCAAATTGTATTGTTTAATATATAAAAGAAGAGGTACTCACCAAAGCCTTCATGTTGTATGTGCAAAGAATGGAAGGCTCTGACTGGAATTAGAACGTGAGCGCTTTTATATTGTCCGTACGAGGACTTTCCCATATGTGGAGAGGTACTAAGTGTGTTTCACTCCATCGTCCGTTATTGAACGTCTTCTGTCTGTCTTATGCAACGCTATGGTCTGTAGAGACACTTCCGATCTATTAATAACACTAACTTGAGCTCTGTTAATTATGATTGTACGTAATAAGCGCGAATTTGTGAAGTGTAACTGAGCACATTCCTTAATAGGATTCCGGTTATTTATAATTAGTATATTTTAAAATGTTTAAATAGGTGTACTCGAGTACATTTCTATTTTCAAATACACCTTTTACTGATTTTTGAATTAATTTTGAGAAGAGAAAATAATTGACAAGTATTCAGATGTTAGAATTTAAAACAGTTCAAGAATAAATAATTACAGAACCACCCAATTTTATTAGTTAATTTAAAATCATAAATTTTTCATACGAAATCTTTAAAATTATTATTCCTTATTAGAAATATGCCTAGCAATAACTTTCGTTGCAGTTCGGTATGTGAAAAAATCTTTAAATCTTAACAGTTTGCCGCAGTTAATTTAAAATAAAAAGGAGAGTACAACAAAGTATAAAATCAAATTACTCAAATTTTTTAAAGAAAAATAAGGTTAAAACACATCAAAAAGGGGCTGGTCTACATACGGATGAAAAACATAGTTTTCATAATATTTTTGAAAAAATATTCTGCAAATCTTTAAGAAAAACTAAATTGTTTCAAAAGAATTGACTTAATTTAAAGAATTTTAGGTTGCAAGTTGCTTAACAGTTAAAAACTCAAATAATACACTTCTAAATATAAATATAAATATATAAATATAATTAAAAGCCCTTAACCAAATTTTTAAAAAAATACATACATATTTCCGTCACTAAATGGTCGTCATCAGAAGCAAAACAATTATAAAAACTTGATAAGAAATACTTTTGAGAATATTTTCTTTATCATATAGACTAAAGTGAACCTTTCTAACAGACAAGACTAACGTTGTTTAAAACACCTGATATTTTTGCAATAGTATTTTATTTCGAGCAATATCGGTACTAAACTTACCTAACCTGGAGAGGCGTCAACCGTGTTAAAGATGATATTGTAACGTAAACAAAAATAGTCCATATAGAGGAAATTACAGTAAGAATCTTATTTAGCAGATCAGGTTGTAACAATTTCTTTTGCTCTGTAAAAAATTGCTTTTCGAAACAACTTAGAAGTATTAAGGCAATAGACAAAAATGAAAAAAATTCGCCACGAGTATTTATTTGCAATTTAGGTAGATTTTCGAATTTTTAATATGTTTTAGTCACATATGGAAAACAACAGCCGATTTTTTTATTAGTTTAGTTCAATTACAGGGCCAAGTTCAACATTTGGTAGCCACAATCATGTAGAAAACCATTCAGCTGATTTGAAACCTGGTTTGTAAAGTCATAAATAGCAGTTTAATCTTCCAAAAGTTCGTGTAAACAAATTGTTCAAGAAATATCTCATGGTTTACAACTAGTTTCATACACACAGTGAGTGGGTCTTAAACATTTGTTCTAATAAGAATTCCCCTGGTTGAACTGTCTTTGTCAGTAATTTTCTAAATCCGCTCACTTCCATATCATCTTCGAGGCAAGCAGGTTGGGAAGTCGTTGATGGTGAGATTTTATGGTCAAAACTGTAAGTGTCTTGATCTAATTTTATTACAGCGCAAAATCCCAGGAGAACCAACAAAAATATAAAAAAACTGACAAAATGCTGTAGAACCAAGACGCCGAAATAAAAACAGAAACAAACATGTTCTACATGATAAGCGCGAACCTTCCACCAGTCGACTTTCGGCGGGAAAATCCTCAAACCGAGGACTTAATAAATCACATCGAAGGCATTTTTCGCCAAATTGGGGGACACTTTAATGCTAAGTCACCATTATGGGGTAGCCCTATAGAAGACGATAGGGGTTCACATTTTGCTGATCTTTTAACAGAATAGGATCTTAGCGTGATAAACACTGAACCGTTTTTTTGTTGTTATTAATTTGTTTTTTCTTTCGGGGGCCTAAACGTTGTGACGTCACTGTAACTTATTTTTCTTAATGGGCGCCAGTGAACAAAAATCTTCCGACATAGCTAGGGGTCTATTCCTGGGTAGAGCAATGAGAAGTGGGGGGTTTAAGTCGAATTCTGTTTGCAAACCAAAGTTAAGCTAAATAAAATAGGCGCCACCATGTCCTGTGATAATTACGATAATTGCAAAGCACAGTTCTAAGGGCGGACGTGGAAACCCAAAGATAAAATGATTGCCTTCGTTAACAAAAACCTGTCTTATTAAGATAAGACGCAGCTCCTGTAAGAAATTGCTAAGATTAAATATATAAAAAAGTAGAACACCATTTGTGTCCTATAAAAAAAATATGAAGAATAATAAAAAAAATATTTCCAATATAATATTGGCATCAAATTATTACTCTCAAAAATTTTAGCTTAATGTAATTAGATTTGATCGCATTTGACCAAAATGAAAGTCTTAGATTTTGAACTAAACGTTTACTAAAAAAAACTCTTTTAAAATATCGGAACTTGTAACAAAAAATTGTCATAATCAACTACATCAAAGTTAAAGTTTTAACTTTCCTTTTTTCTTTCATTAATCAACCAACTTTACTTTAAACATGAGCTTGTTATACAAATTAAAGTGATAATGATTTGTAAGTATAACACAGTGAATTAAATTCTAACCTGGGCAGATCTTTTCAGGTAGATAACAAATTACTAGAATCTAACATAATGAGAATTTGAACTTTCATATTTACGTTTAATAATTATGTATAGATAAAGCTGATCACAAAAATAGGCATGTTTGTTTAAATTGCATTACAGCTGCTCAAAGCATTTGCTTTCAAGACAACATCTGTCAACTGTGCAAAACAGAAAAATATGACGTCGAAAACATACGTTGAACTTATCGAAAATTCATATGGAACAAAGCATGTTATTTTAGAAAGCTAATTCGACAAAATTTCGTTTTACAACTTGTAAAACCAGCTCAACAATTAATTGAAATTTACACAATTTATGTGTACTAAACATAAAAGCAAGTTTACGTGTTCTAAACTTTAAAAATCTTACAGCTAATTACGAACCAAAAACTGCATTAGCCGCTTCACAACAAATTGAGACGGGATTTCCGTTCTTCAGCAAAGTTACCAGCCATTCTAATTTGAAACGACTGCATCCAAATTATCTTCCATAATTTCTTATCAGACAAATTTCTTATGAGGCAAATTTCAAATCAACTGTTCCTAAATAACGGTAATTCTTTGGATCCTAGATGACGAATTATATTTGTTCCATTCTTTATCGTTGCATTCTACATTGTCGAATTATATTTTGTCGCATTCTACAGGTCGCATTCTACAGGTCGCATTCTACAGGTCGCATTCTACAGGTCGCGCTAAATAAATTACCTCAAATTACATTAATTCGTATGATATATACTTTATCAACCGTTATTAGAAGATATCCCAACGATTAATAGCTGATGCGAAGGTTGCCAGCCTCCAGTCGAAAATACATCTTAACACAGCTGTTGCAGGCGGCCGACTCTTTGTCGAAACCAGAGCCGAGCGGTCGCGCCGTCAGAGGGGGGAACACGAAACAATCAAATAGAGATGTACTTGGAAATAGCTTTATGCGACACAGATATATTAATATAATTAGATCCCTAAGGAACAATGCACGCTTAGCGCATTATTTTTGTAATTCAATGCAATTAAATTACGACTGAAAAATAAAAATGTTACACTACCTTTTTCCTAAAAGAAAAAAAATCTTTTACAACAAAAAATTTTAAGCAAAAAAACAAAAGATTTTTTTTTTATTTTATAAGAGCTTTTATTAAACTCTCAACTGACAGCACAAATATCTACTAAACATCATACTTTACGAATCGGAATTACTAATTTATTCACCATCCAGAATAACTATGAAAACGAGGGGGGCAAATATATACAAATTTGAGTGTGTCGGTAACTACGTGTACCAAATGTTTATAGGGAGACAAAATCGGGGAGTCACAACCGGTATAAGTCAAAATCGAGAGAAGTCAAATTAAAAAGTCAAACACTCCACGGGACAAAAAAATCAATCTAATCTTAAATTTAAAGGAACTCTTTTACTAGAGCAAGAACTTTCTTACTCCTACCGAAGCCAGTATCTACCAACTATAACTAAACACAACACAAATTATCCAAACTTCCCAAAAATAACAACTCCACTTCCTGGAGCTCAAGCAACTTTATCAACCAAAAAGGACGCTACTATATCAAAACAGCATCACAATACAAAATATTATCATCTCAAAGTAATAATCAAAACCAAAGTAAGCTAACCAACAGGTCACTTACAAAAATGGAATACAAAATATTATCAGCTCAAGGTGATAATCGAAACTAAAGTAACCAACCAACAGGTTACTTACAAAAATCGAATACAAAATATTATCAGCTCAAGGTGATAATCGAAACTAAAGTAACCAACCAACAGGTTACTTACAAAAATCGAATACAAAATATTATCAGCTCAAGGTGATAATCAAAACTAAAGTAACCAACCAACAGGTCACTTACAAAAATGGAATACAAAATATTATCAGCTCAAGGTGATAATCGAAACTAAAGTAACCAACCAACAGGTTACTTACTTAAATCGAATACAAAATATTATCAGCTCAAGGTGATAATCGAAACTAAAGTAACCAACCAACAGGTTACTTACAAAAATCGAATACAAAATATTATCAGCTCAAGGTGATAATCGAAACTAAAGTAACCAACCAACAGGTTACTTACAAAAATCGAATACAAAATATTATCAGCTCAAGGTGATAATCAAAACTAAAGTAACCAACCAACAGGTCACTTACAAAAATGGAATACAAAATATTATCAGCTCAAGGTGATAATCGAAACTAAAGTAACCAACCAACAGGTTACTTACAAAAAAAACGGAAGTGAGTGCACATCACCCCCATAACTCAAGGTGCTAGAAGTCTTGTTTTTACTAAACCTAAACTCCTACACAATTATCTCTCAACCCAAAACTTTGAGTATAAAACCGAACCAGTCAGGGCTGAAATCTCCTTCACCCTACTGATTATCCTATCACCAATTTTCCAACATCAACACCTATTAGTGATGGATCAAATGGTGAGGTTCACCATGCAAACCTCTGACCTTATCAAACAAAAATTAAAGAAAGGTCGAAAACAAGGGAAAGAATATACCAATATTCTCTCTACCTAATTATGTAGAAATCAAGACTAACAATATATATAGTCGACTTATTTCTACTTTCTAATAATATCTTCTATTAACGCGCGACAAACTTAACTAGTATGTACATCAACGTACACTACAAAACTACTATACAAAATTTTGGCTACAAGTTTCCATAACCATACAAAATTTTCCAAATAAAATAAGTTATAAAAGGACAGTCTTCATTTAGTATTAGTTTAGACCATACTAAATCAAAAATCAGAACAAAACGAAGCAAGCAAACAATTGATTTACTTATAATCAAAGAAAGGACTGAACTGGAACTAATCTTCAGGATCATCATTTTCATCTGGATCTGATGCAGCAAAGGGCTTCAAGTCCTTAACATGGCATTTCCGGCTTTTGAGTACGAAATAATTTATACATTTAAAAGAAATTAATCTCGATGATAGCTACCAAAAAAAATATCAGTGTTCATGTACACTCTCGCCCTACTACTAACCGACCTGTCCAAACAACTACAATGCTTCACAACGCCTAAATTTGCTAGAGTGACAAACCCTCTACGAGTCTCACCTAGACTAACAACCAAAAATTACATCAACTCAAAAAATTATGATGCAAAAATTACTAGAGCGACCAACTCACCTCGAGTCTCGTCTAGACTTACGTAATGCTGAGCGACCAACTCTTCCTGAGTCTTGTCTAGACTAACATACTGCTGAGCGACCAACCACGACGACAAGTTCTGCCTAGACTAAATTGCGTTGCAATGCCGATCTAAATAAAAAATTTGCTAACAAAACAAAAACGTGCCGATGCACAGGAGCAATTCTCAAATGATATGGCGACAGCTCAAACCAATGTACCTAATTTACCGAAACATTATTTCTTGTACTCTGTATCTAGTAACTGTATAATACAAAATGATATGTGAATTATTATTCATGTGATTCGCTTATTTTTGAACATGACTAACACGAAGCAGAAATCTCTTTACTTTCCGTTGCAAAATCTACTTCATAACTCGAAAGGTCAATCAGACAACCAGGCTTATCGACTTCTTTAGCTAATAGTCTACCTAAAATTTTTCTTTTCTCAAGAACTGGTTTCTCACTCACTACTCCTCTGATTCTCAGTTCATATTCCAGTTCCTCTTTAAGTAAACAAACAATTTGGAACTTTTCAAACATGATTGAAATAGTTTAATATTTTAATGAAATCAAATTGATAAATCTAAATGATTTAAGCCTTACAAAAATTGTCAAAACAAATTCGGGCAACTAAAGGTCAACGTCAAAAAGTGTATTTGGTAAAAATAGGTTTTTGCCAAAACAATATCAAATAAAATCTTTATTGGGTCAAAATAAAATTAAAGTTAAAAATAAATTTGACTAAGGTAATTAATTGACTGAAGGAGGGTCAATGTCTCAACTAAACTTATGCCAAAACAAATTTCAAGATCATTAGCAAATTTAAACAAACAAATTTCAAAGCAAAATACATTTTGAGCAAACAAATTTCGAAGCAAAATAAATTTTGAGCAAACAAATTTTGAAGCAAAATAAATTTTGAGCAAACAAATTTCGAGGCCCTACACATTGCGGCGCTATTGTTACGTTTTTTTGTTTATAGTTTAACTGGAGCTACGTTGGGCGCCATTGTTACATTTTTTCTAAATGGCAAGCCCCACGTTGGTTTTTTTGTTTTTTGGTTGTGGGGCCCTAAACGTTGTGACGTCACTGTAACTTATTTTCTTAATGGGCGCCAGTGAACAAAAATTTTCCGACATAGCTAGGGGTCTATTCCTGGGTAGAGCAATGAGAAGTGGGGGAGTAAGTCGAATTCTGTTTGCAAACCAAAGTTAAGCTAAATCAAATAAGCGCCACCATGTCCTGAGATAATTACGATAATTGCAAAGCACAGTTCTAAGGGCGGACGTGGAAACCCAAAGATAAAATGATCGTCTTCGTTAACAAAAACCTGTCTTATTAAGATAAGACGCAGCTCCTGTAAGAAATTGCTAAGATTAAATATATAAAAAAGTAGAACACCACATGTGTCCTATAAAAAAAAATATAAAGAAATAATAAAAAAAATGTTTCCAATATAATATTGGCATCAAATTATTACTCTGAAAATTTTTAGCTTAATGTAATTAGATTTGTCGCATTTGACCATATCTTATCAGACAAATTTCTTATTAGGCAATTTTCAAATCGACTGTTCCTACATAATGGTAATTCTTAACTTTTTCTTGGATTCTAGTTGACGAATTCTGCATGTTTCATTCTACGTTGTCGAGCGTTATTAGAAGATATCCCAACGATTAATAGTTGATGCGAAGGTTGCCAGCCTCCAGCCAAAAATACATATTAACAACGCTGTTGCCGGCGGCCGACTGTTTGTCGAAACCAGAGCCGAGCGGTCGCGCCGTCAGAGGGGGGAACACGAAACAATCAAATAGAGATGTACTTGGAAATAGCTTTATGCGACACAGATATATTAATATAATTAGATCCCTAAGGAACAATGCACGCTTAGCTCATTATTTTTGTAATTCAATGCAATTAAATTACGACTGAAAAATAAAAATGTTTCAACACTAATGATTCACCTACCTTTGAGGGGCATAGACGCAGCAATTTTATTGATATTACTGCAGCCTCGCACGAGATGTTAGAAATCATTTGTGATTGGAAATTAAGGTCGGACGAGGAAACGCTCTTCGACCATAAATTAATAAGATGGGACGTTGAAACCAAAACAAACGCAAACGAGCAGTTAACTATATTTCCGCGGTTTTGTAATAGAAAGGCTAATTGGGAGCGGTTTAAACAAAAATTTGGCAAAAGTATCCCTGCGCTCGAAAACGAGTTATTTAACCGCCGAGAGGCAGACGAAATAGAAACACTTGCGAAAAATTTAAACGACGCAGTTGTAGAGGCGTCATCATACTCCATGCCGCGAAAGAAAACATTTAAAGACAGCGTACCCTGGTGGACCCGGGAACTAACCACCAAACGGAGAGAAACGCGTAACCTAAGGCGCCGCTATCAACGCGCCTCGGGAGATATAAGAGAACAACGGAAAATAGAATTCAATCAAAGTTACCGCGAATATAAAATATTAATAGAAGAAATGCGAACAAATAAATTCAAATAATTCTGCACGCGAAACTCACAGAAAGAACCTTGGGGAACCGCAAACCGCGTAATAAGGGGTAAACAACTGAAAATCGCGCTCGGTAACATAAGAAAGACAAATAACGAATATACGGAAAATTTTAAAACCACAGCGGAATATTTATTAGAGAAATTCTTTCCTTCGGATAATCCCGAGGAAGATGAGGGGCCGCACGAGTTGGTACTTCGGGAAGCTACAGAGACGCACGAAACAGGTGCCGATAAGACAATCCCAGTTTACGAGGTGGTCAGGGCTCTTAGAAGGATGAGACCTAAGAAGGCACCGGGGCATGACGGAATCACTTCAGACGCAGCTCTGAAGGCGTGTCTGTTAGCCCCATGTGTCTTTGCCAAATTGTTTAATCTTTGTCTAGAAAGGAGTGTCTTTCCGCCTTGCTGGAAGGTCCAGAACGTGAAATTCATACCTAAACCTAAAAAGGCGGATGCGTCAGACCCGGGCAGCTATCGTCCAATTAGCTTGCTACCTACCGGTGCTGGGGAAAGTTTTGGATCGCGTTATGGCTACCCGAGTTGAGCACTTAGTGCGCGGCAGCGGCGGTTTTAATAACCGATAGTTCGGTTTTATGGAGGGAAAGTCGACTATTGACGCATTAGAGTTTGTTGTCGGGGAAATTAAGCAGGCAAGAGGTGCTAAAGAGTACTGTTGAGTAGAGTAGTGTTGTTGCTTTGGACATTTCAGGAGCATTTGATGCTGTCTGGTGGCCATTGTTTGTTTGCGAGTTGGAAAATAGGGGTTGTCCACGATACTTGATGTCTTTGGTCAAGAGTTATTTCTTGGGGTGATTGGCACAGGTTGAAATTCCTGTTGAAGTTTTGTCGAGGTGGAAGGGGGATATCCGCAGAGGTCATGCTCTGGTCCCACATTTTGGAAGTTGTTGTATGAAAGCATCTTTAGGGTCAAGTTGCCCACAGGATGCTCAATCGTTGGGTGTGCGGATGATACGCTTTTAATTGCCAGATCGCAATTTTTAATGGATATGCGCACAAAACCAAACGAGGCGCTTAATAAACTACACGAATTAAAATTTAACACGGCGAAGTCAGAGGCGCTCTATTTCGGAAAGAAATCGGGACAGCGGCCCCTTAGGCTAGAGCTAGGAGAGGAGGAAATACCGTTTAAGAAAGCAATTACATACCTCGAGGTAAAGATTGACGATAAGTTAAATTGGAAAGTTCACGTGCAGTACGTAAAAAGTTAAGGCAGCGAAATATCAAACAAAATGATGGCGGCGGCGAAAATAAACTGGGGTTTCAGGGGCGAATCGCTGAGGACAATTTATGCCGGAGCAATTGAGCCGACAATGCTGTATGCAGCTTCTGTATGGGCGGAAAGTTGTAAAGTTCGACAGATGCGTCAATTGACGAGCGTACAACGCATAACCGCGCTCTAGGCGGGGAGGGCATACAGGACCACCTCCACGGAGGCGGTCCTGGTGATCAGTAGGACTCTACCTATCGAATATGTCGTTAGGGAGATTAGAAATATGAAATTATTAAATATAGGGAAAGGGCGCGAAATTATCGATGATATTAATCTTGGTAATAGGGAGATAGAGAGAAAGATCGTTGTACCAGAGTTGGGGCACCCGGCCGATATTAGAGGAATCGAGTTTGTCGAAGACGATGTGGACGCGCCGGGTATCAGAATTTACACGGACGGTTCACGTAAGGATGACGGACCAGCAGGCACGGCGTTTGTCGTGTTTCAGCAAGAAAGCCAGGTGTTTCGGTTTCAAACCAAACTCGCGAACTGGAGCACTAGCTTCCAATGCGAATTGGTAGCCATACGAGAGGCTATTTATTACGTAATAAACCATACGAGCAGAGGCGAGTATTATATAACCAGTGATAGTAAATCGGCGCTGACGGCTTTAAGAAACATGAACACCTCGACAGACCTCCAAGCGGACGTCTGGAGAATAGCGCATACGGCGCTCGAGTTTCGACATTTAAAGTTCTGTGTTGTCGGTTAGGAACCATCGCAAACGGCGACTGGTATCACATTATGCGAATAGCCATAGAGGCTGAACACTGAGGGCAGTTACCGTTCATTACATTTCAAGCCCCGAAGGTACTACATTGGCAGAGGCGAGTTTGTTGCCTGGAAATTTATTCGAACTTGCGTTCGGCAAGGTAAGGTCTTTAATCTGACAACACTCACAGGACCTCCATTTAACCTCTCATCCGAACGAGGGTCGTAATATTTGTGAAAATGTCACTGCCAATGGTTGAGAGAGGCGGATATTGAACGCCACGGGCACTGGGATCCGTATCTATACCGAGCTACTACATTGATCCACGGCGACGCCCGGGCAGGTTGACCACAAATTCATACCGAGCATAGAAGAAGCTAGAGATAAGGTCGAAGTAAAACTCGATCATAAAATGGTGCAACTGATAACAGGGCACGGAGCTTTGAAAGCGTATTTACAAAGGTTCGGTTTAACCGATAACGACCGCTGCGAATGCGGTAAGGGCGCAGAAAGCGCAGAGCACGTGCTCTTCGACTGCCCACTCGAGGTGGTAAATCGAGGGTTAGCTAATATGAAATTAGCTATCGCAGAGCTAGCATGGCCAAAGAGCCTAGAGGAAGTCAGGGAAGTGACTAACCAGAAGGCGTTCTGGACAGTCTTCAAAGAATTTTCGGGAAGGGTCGCGAGATTAGACTGTGATAGCCGCGCGTAAATCAGAGGGCGTAGGGGAGGATTGAAAAATTTTTATTTTGATTTGGCAAGAGAAACGGACATGAAAATGATATAGCAAATGCTGCATAAAATTAAAAAAATATATATATTTAAAAAATAAAAGAAAAGAAAAGCAAAAACAAAAGCAAAAATTAATACCCAAAATCTACTATGCACGACAAACCCCACACCACTAAAACAATCATTGTCCCACCTTATACGCCCGGAAAAATCGGAATCGGGAATAAACTAAAACAAATAAATAACAACAAAATAAATCAGTAAACCCTAATTAACTTAAATCAGCAAATAAATAAATAAAATAAAATAGAGTGAAACCGCGCATTCCCTCACGACTTAAAAGTAATAGTGATTGTGATCCTCCCTAGAATGTTTAGTGCATACTCACCAGAACTTTAACAGTGCATCATCTCCCCTTAGTAGTAAGATACCAATAGACGTAAGAAGACGATCAGGTTTTCGGATGCTTGGGAAATTAATATACGAAGTAGGATTAAACTTGTGACGGATGTACTCGCATAAGCATTGGCTTGTATTAATAAGGAGATTTTGAAATAATTTAACGAGCATGTTTTGTGCGTAATGGCGCTAGCCGTCATAATGCTTATGCGAGTACAACTGATAATTTGGGCGATGCTTTTGCTAATTTATGCACTGCTGCAGGATTTTGCTTATTTAGATTTATTAATTTATTTATATATTTATTTTATGTTTATTTATATACTTACATTATATTTATACTTATTTTATATTTATATTCACATTTTTGCCTGAATTTTTGTTCTGTGGTTAGATTTTATTTGCTAGACGTTTTGCCTCCAATTTTGGTATATATATATATATATATATATTACTCATATTTAGACCAGGGTAGAAAATTAAATAATCACATCAAATAATTTTAATCACCGTGTAGAAGCTTTGGGAAAAAGTACGCTTTATTAAAACCATAAAGCATAAATAAATTCGGACGTTTCAGTAAAAATAAGAGATTTAAATCATGTACAAGACGCTTTATATCAAAAGAAACAGTATTAAAAAACTGTACGTGTAATTTAATTATTCCTAATAAAGAAACAAATGGAAATTACGTGCAAAATTTATATTAATTAACCCTATTTTAAGTAACCGGTATTAAACAAAGTGTACACATAATAATTAACATTTAATTTGTATTCGCTAAAAATGAAAGGATAGAAGTCAATTTTAGTTGGAGTTAATTAAACCATTATTAATAATAAGCATAAAAGTCTGTGAAAATCCAAGATTATAATACCAGAAAATAAAGCTCTGAGAATTAATATTATGTTTGAACACCTGCGTAGTTTAAATGTCATGTACGGCGAAAATTTTGTAGATAACAAATGGTTTCAAAGAATCTTGGAGAAATCGTAGCTTAATAGTTACGAGAAATGCTAAAGGTGGGTTATTTCACACTCCACATGGACTAAAATAATCGATAATAAAGAATATCAATTTGCATCAATAAGAACAGGTTAGATAGAGACAGATAATATGCACAAGACCGAGACACATATAGTAAAAGGCGTGATTTAAGCAACGTCACGAGGGTCACAATTGGTTGAAAATAGGATGCAAATATCAGAGGTAGAAACAACGATTTCTGTATAAAAGTCAATTAGTTATTTCCAGACATTGCGTGCCGTGTTGAGAATTTCTGAGATTTAACTGGTGCGAGTGCAAAATTCGTAAAAACCGATGCGCTAGCTACGGAATGGGAACATAGCATGCGAAATTCTTTAGAATTATCCATTTTGGGGACTCGACCGACAGACAGGCTAACTTCTATATATACCCAGGTGAATATGAACAAGCTCTCTTACATCCGCGACTTGATTCAATACGTTAAACAGGGCATTTTAGTTTGATAAAATAATTTAAAGTTTGCTCGTATATTTTGGTGATTCAAAATAGTTTGTTCTTTACGTGCTAACATGAATATACTTTAGTGCACTTAGATACAAGGTAATAAAATTTAGTATCACTGTGCCAATTAGTAAAATTTACAACGACAAATGTATACACAAAAGTAGGCAGTTTTGGCGTATATTGGTGAAAGAAGTATGAATTTCTTTGCTATTTTTCGGGGGTGTTAATAATTAAATGGTTCATGAATGTGTCTGGATCCACAAAACAAGGGTCAGATATACACAGATGAGTTCCGGAAAAGCCCAGAAACAACTTTAGATGAATGGTGATGGAGAAAATTTTAAAAGCTTTGAGAATCAGAAGCCGTAAATATAATCCAGTTGGAATGGTGTGATTAACAAAAGGGACGATGTACATTGAAGCTACGAGTGCAGTAAACTTCAGGTAAATTATACTTTTTTGTTTGAACTTTGATATTTTGGTGTGTGTCGAATAACTTTATAATTGATTTACTTTAAATGGACATTAGTGAAATTGTACTAACAATAAAATTTTAATTTTAAGGTGAAATTTTGCTTGTTTAAGTAGAAAGGGTATTTAGTATTGATGTTCTGGATTATGATGAAATTTTAGGTATGTCTTTGAGCTCAATTAGACGAACCTGGTTAATTAACGTAAAGGGTGGTAGATGCTCCTTTGTACTCAGACTCAGGTCTGCATATATTGTTATATTAATTAGTAGGCATCCTACAAGGACTTTAATTCTGGATGCACATTAAATGATAATAAAATTAATCTTGAAATTCTTTTAAAACTGAAATTTATGCTGAATTTTTAATTTGAAATTTTAATGTATTGTGAATATTGATGTAAATAGAGTTAACGTTGATGTTTGTGGTAGGAATGTGTTTGTCTTTTTTTATGAATGAGAATGAAGGTTTAACTAGAGGAGCAGCCGAGGCGATTAACAGAAGAAAGTCAATGGACCAACACAGTTAAGGTAATGAATAGCTTTTTGTAGGATTCACAGCATTCTTCGGCATCCAATTCGTAGGGGCTTGATTCGAAAAGCGGAGTACCCGGATTTAGGTGGCTTCACAGCATTATTTGGCGCAAAAATCGGTGGGGCTCGAATGGTTTTTTTTTTGAAAAGGCCAGTTCCTGCAGATATGAGAGGTAACACAACATATATATATATATATTACTCATATTTAGACCAGGGTAGAAAATTAAATAATCACATCAAATAATTTTAATCACCGTGTATAATGAATATTATTAGATAATACGCGTTATTAAAACCGTGAAGCATAAAAATTTATTAGTTTCATTAAACATAAGAGATTTAAATCATGTACAAGACGCTTTATATCAAAAGAAGCAGTATTAAAAAAGCTCTGCGTGTAATGTAATTATTCCTAAACAAATGGAAATTACGTGCAAAATTTATCTTAATTAACTCTATTTCAAGTAACCGGTATTGAACAAAACGTACAGATAATATCTATAGAAACTTGTAAAAATCCAATGAAATGCAAATCCTAGAAGTGTTAGTTAGAAGTAGGATGTTTGAACACACCTGCTTATTTTAAAAGGCAATTTCAGTTTAATTTGTTTAGATAAACATGTCGATTCTAAGGATATTGGAAATGGTCAGTTGCTTTAGCACGAAATACAAAACAGGGTTTATTTAAAAAGCTCTGAGAATTAATATTATTTTGAACACCTGCGTAGTTTAAATATCACATACGGTGAAAATTGTGTAGATAACAAATGGTTTCAAAGAATCTTGGAGAAACCGGGGCTTAATATTCACGAGAATGTGCGATACGGGGTTATTTAACCCAGATAGTCCACATGGACTAAAATATAATCGAGAATAAAGAATATCCATTTGCACCAATACGAACAGGTTAGAAAAGGAAAGAGAAAATGCGTCAAGCAAAGACACATATAGTGAAAGGCGTGATTTAAGCAACGTCACGAGGGTCACAATTGGTTGAAAATAAGAGGCAAAAATCAGAGGTAGAAACAACAATTTCGGTACAAAATTAATTAGTTTTCTCGGACATGTTTTCGTGCCGTGTGAGAATTTCTGAGATTTAAATGGGGCGAGTGAAAATTTCGTAAAAACCGACGCGCGAGCGACGGACTGGGAACATAGAATGAGAAATTCGTAAGAATTGTCTGTTTTGGGGAACAGACCGACAGACAGGCTTTTTGCTATATATACCGGTGGTAATATGAATTTCGGCCTCTTAGACTTTTGACTATTTGATGCGTTAAAAGCTCTTACATCCGCGACTTGATTCAAGATGTTAAACAGTGCATTTTAGTTTGATAAAATAATTTAAAATTTTGCTCGTATATTTTAGTGATTCAAAATAATTTGTTATTTACGTGCTAACATGAATGTACTTCAGTGCACTTAGATACAAGGTAATAAAATTTAGTATCACTGTACCAATTAGCAAAATTTACGACGACAAATGTATACACAAAAGTAGGCAGTTTTGGCGTATATTGGTGAAAGACGCATGAATTTCTCTGCTATTTTTCGGGGTGTTAATAATTAAATGGTTCAAATACGTGTCTGGATCCACAAAACCAGGGTCAGATATACACAGATGAGTTCCGGAAAAGCCCAGAAACAACTTTAAATAAATGGTGATGGAGAAAATTTTAAAAGCGTTGAGAATTAGAAGCCGTAAATATAATCCTGTTGGAATGGTGTGATTAACTAAAGGGACGATGTACATTGAAGCTACGAGGACAGTAACCTTCAGGTAAATTATACTATTTTGTTTGACATTTTGTGTGTGTTGAATAACTTTATAATTGATTTACTTTAAATGGACATTAGTGAAATTGTACTAACCATAAAATTTTAATTTTAAGATGAAATTTGCTTGTTTAAGTAGAAAGGGTATTTAGTATTGATGTTCTGAATTATGATGAAACTTTGGGTATGTCTTTGAGCTCAATTAGACAACCTGGTTAATTAACGTAAAGGGGTGGTAGATGCTCCTTTATACTCAGACTCCGGTCTGCTTATATTGTTATATTAATTAGTAGGCATCCAACAAGGACTTTAATTCTGGATGCACGTTAAAGTGATAATAAAATTAATCTTGAAATTCTTTTAAAACTGAATTTTATGCTGAAATTTAATTTGAAAATTTAATGTATTCTGAATATTGATGTAAATAGAGTTAACGTTGATGTTTGTGGTAGGAATGTGTTTGTTTTTATGTATGAGGATGAAAGCTATCTAGAGGAGCAGCCGAGGCGATTAACAGAAGAAAATCAACAGACCAGGTAATTCAAGAGGTTTCACAGCAATATATATATATATATATATATATATACATATATATATATATATATATATATAGGAAAGAAGATTGTACTTATAATATGTCAGTTAGACAATGATAGGGAACGCTAGGGACAAATTTAGGATGAAATTTGAATAAATACTTAGACCAGGGAGGACGAATTAATAAATGCATAGAACAGGCAAAATAGCTGGATTCACTATTAAACATTCGGCGAATGCTTATAAAATTTGAATCCATTTTTAATATTAGTTAGCCAGATTTGGATAGTTTGAAGACGATCCTTCAGATCGCACCAGTAAGTAGAGCTGGCAGCTGCTATCCGCTATTACGGATCCCTCCCAATTCATTTTTGCGCGTGTCTTGTGGATCGGGCTAACTCTAAAATCAACGCCAGGGGTACCATTCTTTAAACCCTATTTTTAGTTTCAGTTTGTTAGTTTTTTATTTAGTATTGATTAGCCTGAAGTTAGATTAAATTAGGAGCACGTTTACTTTTCGCGTTTAAACCCAATGTAGTACCTTCAGGTGGAGCATTGGGGACATGGCCGCAAGTATAGCGGCCCTTAATTACATTATAATGTAGAACCAAGAAGCACCCACTAGCCCACATGCACCCTCTAGCCAACCAACATTGTTAATCATCCTCGAGCTGATACATCACTTACGACATCAGTCTGAGGCCATCGCCTTTGTGACTGTAAGCAACCAGCTGGAACCTGTGCCGAACCAATCTAAGGGTAGCAGCCAACGCCCAGCGGTTAAGGATGACTAATTTTTGCAAAATCCCAAAAGGATTTTTTAAAAAATTTTACAACCTCCTTTTCCACAACGGCTAAATTTTGAACCGCAAAAATCTCCATCGTGCCAGGCTGTAAGACCCGGCTCCCAACTGAGTCATAATTATAATTTTTTGTTGATTTTATAACCTTTTTACTTAGAATGTATTGTTACGAGCTACTATTAGGCAACCCGTCAAACACATAAGCGCCGTAAGCACTGTATATTCTCCAGGAAGCGAAGATGTTTGAGCACATACCAGAGAATGAATCATCTATTTTAATTCAGGGTATATATAAGACCGCTGATAAATATATCAGTTAGTCTATATCAGAATGTCGTATATAAATCATCTCGTATATAGTTAGTTGTTCGTTACGTTCTGAAAGTCTTTAGTAAATATAAATGTGTATTATGTGAAAGTGTATATTGTACCGACAGCTATACATAAATAGACAAAAGTGTAATAAATAAATAGTAGTCTTTAGTGTTGTGAATAAACCTATGGTTAAGAAGTTAGTTTAAGAAGATATTAGTGCTTGCAAATGGCATTAGTGTGATAGTGCTTCATTGTTAATTGGACTGAAAACATCTGTAAATAAGGTTATACTGTTAATTAGACTCAAGAACAGTGAGTAATAAAGACTTTTATTACTACTTGTTTTAAATTAGTGAAACGCGGTAGTAGGAGCCCACTACAGTATATTTTCTTGAAAGTAATATTTACCCTAAATTTGGTATATTTGAAATTGTTACTAATAACTATTATAAGACTATTTCAATTACACTTTGTAAGTGATTAATCAGATCTGATGCTCATATAGATCCAAAGAAATGAAACTTTGTATAATTTTGATACGACTAACACATGTGAAATTATTTATTGATTTTTATAATTATTATTGGATAAAAGTAACTTCTTTTAAAATACATACTTTCTGATTTTAATATGTTCAATTTTCTAAACAGAGTAAATTCAAAATTTTAAAATGATCCACTTCGATAGGGTTTCTGTATATACCCTACGATTATAACTTTTTAATACTTGCTAAATACAATAGTGCACACTTCACTTTATTTTGTTTTCCGTTTTACAATGAATATTTCAACCCAGCATTTTCATGATCTCACATGGGATAATAACCAAGCTAGCCGCCGGCACAACAAGTTTTATAGTTAGTCCCGTAGGCGTAAAAGGCAAGGTACCTTTAAAGTTCCGAATTCTTATTCGATTTTCTTCCTAGGGGCAAGATCATAAAACGCATTCTCTAAAAAACTAAAACTTTTACACTGACGTCTAACGCATTGGGGTCCGAAATGTGTAACCATATTAAAAATTAATATTTCTGCAAGGTCCACATTGTATATGCTATACACCTGTCGAAAATATTATTATATATACTAGACATGTCCAAAATACGTTTTTCCATGTAAGTCATGTCCAAAATAAGTTTTGCCATATAGTCAGTCATGTCGAAAATATTGTATAACGCTCCATCGATCTATAAATACATATTTTTAACATTGATAGTGCGTGATTATGGAAAATTAAGAAACCTTATATCCACCATCCATAATCAAGTTTTTCCAGCGGATTTAAAATATGATTTTTCTACCTATACTTTAATAGTAGCATACAAAAAACAAAATAAAACACCCACGTATTATTTTTTGACGATTATAAAAGCTTATAAATTTAATTGTAAAATACACTGCATTGTTTATTTGAATAAACATTTAATTTCACGAGGTTAATAAATGTTCAGATCAGTACCGTATAGTCCAATCACGAGTCTTATATTAATTAATAATAATAATATAGGCTCTACTCGTAAATGTTGGTTATTGAACAGCATTTCCAATGTCAGACGATTTTTGTGCCTTGTACGCATCCCGTTCGACAGAAGGATCAGTCTGGCTCGACCACTCGCTGCAATTAGAAGCATCGTGGGTCTCAATAAGGTCCGAGCAGCGTAATCAAGTGCAAAATGCCCTTGAATTTTGTTTGTTTCTGATAGCGGTAAGCAAGTTAAATAATTATTAAAGTAGACTAAATGATTTTATTGTAGCGCTCACCAATAACAATAGCTCACCCATAACGATAGCTCGCCGATAACGATAACTTACCGATTAATTTTTGATCTCGATAACTTGCACGTTTACTAATTTTTAATTTCACTAATTTACAACTTATAAGGTTACAAATTTACAAGTTCAGATATCACGTTTTAATTTCTCAGTTTACCGTTAAATAATCTCGCTTTAAGATAAGTTAAAGAAGAGTTGAATATGATGCACATTGAATAGCTCGTTTTATGTATTGATTTTGTTTCGATTTACTTCGATGGATTGCACAGCAAGTTGATGAAAATGGTTCCCTATAATGGTCCAGTATAATACGCTGTAATGCATTTAATTAGTCATTAGTTCAAAAGAAGAAGCCCAAGCTTACGCTTTGTAAAATGCTGATGTGGAAAGTTCGCTGACGTCACTTGTTTGTCCAAGAATCGCAAGCTAACACATGTGGTCTCAACAAGGTATTTGCTAAAATGAAGTTCAAAGTACAACCAGCTGCTAAGGTAAGCGTTAGCCTAAGGACTTGGCCTGACAATAGCTGTTCTGAATAACTTGACAACAAGGCGAATATTTGAACCTAAAATAGTACCGTTTTTTAATTTGTTTTACGAGGAAGTCGAAAGAATTATATCATTTGGATTTCATTATAGTATAAATTATTGCTTACATTTGACATTACTGCAAATAATTAAGATTATTAATTTTTTTATTTAATCCGGAAAAGTATTTCATTCAAGTCCAGTAATACATAAAGTAATTATGAGAACTAATTTTATTTAGCTTTGAATATATAACAAATATTTGTAAACCAAGGTAAACAGATCTGTGCATTTTGGATATTTAAAAACTTTACGGTCATATTTAATTCATTGTAGGCATTTTGATTCCTAGTAGAAATTATCAAAATTCTTCTCATATTTAAATATCTGAGTTTAAAAGATTAAATCACGTTATCTATTGTACACTTTTGTATATAAATTTTCAACAGAAAAAGGCAAATTTAATTAAAAAACCATCATTCGATTTAATTGAACAACTGTTTTATTTTGGACAAGTGCGTCCAAAGGTAGAAATAAATAAGTTAAAAGAGAATATATCCCCTTTTATAAAGAACAAGGTTGTTGGTTGTGATACAATGAAGAAGTACTAAACAATGCTTCCAAGAAGCTTGATATTTAAATTTTCTTTTGCTACTTATGTTTAAATTATAGGTATTAATAACTACTCTTTTTCTTTATTGTATAAGGTAGCAAGAGTGTATCTTTTGCGTCCTTCGTTATTATAATAACTTTATTTTTTTCAGATCCTGCGTGTTCGCAGAAACATTTTCTTTAGTATCTTCTATACGACTTTCGCTTTTCAAAATTTGTCAGTAATTAGCATAGGCCTACTTACATAACATATATTTTTCTTAAGAACGGATTTTGAAATTTACCACCTCTATTAAAGAGTTATTTAACACGGTTATAGTCGGCGCATCTACTATGGAATGAATATCCTTTATCTGCTTCGGTTAGTTTTGTAGATAAATTCTTTCCGAAATGTTCCACGCGTTCTCATTGGTTGACAGCCCGCTATCAGTCGTTTGTCCGGGGAAAAGGCGTTTCAGTGGTTATCTGCAAGGTGTTGGATTTTAGCGGGTCTAAATATATCACGTATCTCGCAACTTTGTAAAGGAATTTATTAACAAATGGTATTCAGTGCACGTTTCAAACTGTACGTATATAAGAATTTTAATTTCCATATTTTAATTACATATACTTGTTTTGCTAAGTATGGCATTTTCTATACGTTTCAAACCGCACGTATTACTGAACTTTTTAGCGGGATTTGTTTAACGAATGGTATTTCGTGTACGTTGTAAATTGCACGTATCCCATCGCCTCCAATATTCATACTTTATCTAATATGCTTGTTTTAAATGTTTGCTTATACAAACTGATATAAATTATATGCGTTTATTGACTTCTTTACGTAACTGCGTTTAGAAAGAAATTTCATTCCGCGGTTGTTTTTCTTCAAATATGTTGAACCTGCATTTGATTTTGAGCTTAAAAATGTCTTAAATGATCTAAACACGATTGGATTGCTTCCGTAATTATTTATTTTCGTAAATGTGGTGAGTTGTTACTGAATGAGCTTCCTTTGATTAATTGTTGCTTGTTACTGATTTTATACAGAGTGATTTGTATTTGCTTTTTGCATAATGAACGAATTATGTACATTTTATAATTTAAAAGTTTGGTTATTGCGGTTTCTATGTTATTTACATAAAGTATTCCCTAGTGACCTTATATGACCTTAAATAACCTTCTTATCATAGCAATATATTGCCGTGGAATTGGGAATTAAACTTATAACATCGAGCCCCAGCGTTGGGCCGTCATAAGATTGCTGTGAAACCTTAAAAAAATTCTTGGACGAAACTGGGACAAAGCTTTAACATCAGTCCTTTACCAGTGTCATCAAATTATTTTCAAAAAAAAATTGCTTACCCTTTTATTTCTGCTTCAACAATATTCAGCAGTTTCCCTGGCTAGCTCAGCTGTGCCTCTTCTCGGATACCTAAATTTACAACCATTCTTCTTTCACACTCGCACGCCATTCAATAAAATCACCAAATATTATAATCTTTTATTTACAATCTTTTATTTACCGCTATTTATGGACAAATTATTCACATGTATAAAAAAACCAGTTTGATACACTAATTACAAACTCAAAATGTGATATGTTTTTAAAGTCCTTGATTTTCTAATTATTTCCAAACAAATTCAGTAAAATATGAGTAGATGGGCCCCACATATTACCCTAAATTGACTGTACACTGGAGTATGGTGAGCTCATAATAACCCAGTTTATTTTGTATATGCCTTTTACCTTGCATAAATTAATACAAAATTTATAGACCCGTTTACCCTTTACAATCCAATTTATATCCAAAATAAAAAATTTTAAGTTTTAAAGACGCCCCTTTTTAATGTTCAACCCCAATAAATTGTCCAGTACATGTATCTTTTCTAATAAGTTTATATAACCATAAATAAATCCCAAAATTCACTCACACAGCACCAAAATTTCACAAAAGTTTATCAGACAACAGAAATTTCAAATAAATTACCTGGAGAATGCTTCCATTCCTTCGACGACGATCGCAAGTACACCGCAGCTTTATTACCATGCGCTGTGATACTTAGCGGATTCACAGACGATAACACCATTTGCGAGCCAAGCGCCTCGTTTCATAGTACCATTCCATATTAGCATACAATCCTGGTTGTTTGTGATGCTTACCCCACATATATCATGCTTCCGTTTATTGATTTTCGAGCTTTGTATAGTTGTAGCCGGACCTCTATATATTTAATATACACTACACGTATTTCGCTACTAATAAGTTACACGTGCTAGCACTATATTTATTGTATTATCAACACATCTAATACTCACAAAAAAGCTTCTACTATTATTATGGTCAGCATTCAGTACTTTATCGTAGTAGAGTAGTATAGAACCGAAGCGAAGACAAGAGACAAGAGGACGTTAATAATTTTGATTCAGTATTTATCTTGTTTCAAAATCCTACTCCCGGACACACTTCACGTGAAAAGCTCATTTTCAAATCTAAATTCTACAAATTTTGAATACAACCGTCTTGAAAATTCCTGAAATTTACTCCGTCCTACGTGCCGTATGTCCAAAAGCGCTCCCAACCTTCACGTTTGTCTACGTTTGGAAAACTGTCTGTTTTTAACCAATGATAATATTCTCTGTCGTCATAAAACCCCGCCTGTACTATCTTTATCTCTGTCTTATGAATGTCTGCTGTCGCGTTTATAACCCCACTTGAGTTATAGAAAATCGATATTGCTGACAGCTCATCCCCACTCCACGTGTATATGGTATGTGCGTTTTCAATATCAACGCTCTTATATCTGTCTCTATCTGTAGTATATAACCGATCGTGCATTTCTCTCGCTCTTTAAGAGTTTTGTTAGTCTTGTGGTTTAAACTCAACTGACGGTTGAAAATATTTCTATGACGTCCTACCTTAATATGTTCATAATTTCGACGAATGTAACCTTTTGAAAACGCAGGTATTTGTTAATTATCGACCGTTTAGCACAACAATTCTCTGATTTTATATTTTGTGGTATTAGATAAAACTGACGTTTGCTTGTTACAACGAAAAACTTTTTCTTTAGAATTATTGATTTTCTTACCCTAGCGCGTTTTCTTATGCTTTTACGTGTTGGATTAAAATTAATTAAAATTAATTATGCGTATTCTATTTGCTTTAAACTGTTGTTCTTCATGTACTTTTAACCTTTCAATTATTAATTATAAAAATACGTCACTACTTGTCCGTTCTCCCTAAATGAATTAACTAAATTTTGCGCGTAAATAATTTATTCTTTTCTCTATACAGGGCGGTTGAAATTTTTTTGTTTACTCCTGATTTTAACCCTTTGAATCCACAACAATATATATATATATATATATATATATATATATGTTTACCCCTGATTTTAACCTTTTGAATCCACAACAACACAACAATATATATATATATATATATATATATATATATTGTTATGGATTCAAAGGGTCAAATTTAGGGTGAGCAATGCAATTCCAACCACCCTGTATAGAGAAAGGAACATATTATTTACGCACAAAATTTATTTACTTTATTTAATTTAAACGGACAAGTATTGACGTATTTTTATAATTAATGATTGAAAGATTACAGGTACATAAAGAAAACCAGTTTTAAAAACAAATAGAAACGCATAATTGATTTAATTAATTTTAATTCAACATGTAAAAGCATTAAAACACACCAGGGTAAAGAAAATCAATAATCCCAAGGCAAAAGGTTTCTTGGTAACAAAACAGACGTCAATTTTATCTAATACGGTGAAATACAAAATTCAAGAATTGTTGTTTTAAACGGTCTATAATTAAAAACACCTGCATTTTTAAAAGGTTACATTCTTCGAAATTATCAGCATAATAAAGCGGACTTCATAGAAAATAGTTTTTAACCGTCAGTTGCTTCGAATAACAAGCTAACAAAGTTCTTAAAAAGCAGGGGAGAGGCACGATTGGTAATATGCTACAGATAGAGACGGATATAAAAGCATTGGCATTCAAAACCCACGTTCTTATCCACGTGGACTGATGAGACGCTGTCAGCAATATCGATTTTTTATAACCCAAGTGGGATTTAGAACGCGACAGCAAATATGCATAAGACAGATAAAAATATTACAGGCGGAGTTTTATGACAACACAGAATAGTATCATTGGTTGAAAACGGATAGTTTTACAAACATACGAACGTGCGACAGGTGGAAGTGATTTTCGGATCATACGCGCGTTCACGAGGTGAATTTCTGAAAGCTTGAAGTCGGTTATATCAAAATTTGCAGAAGCGTTATTAGAAAATAAGTATTTCGCGTGAAGTGTGTCCTAGGCGTGGCATTTTAAAGATATAAATACTCTGGGAGAATTAGGAGCTCTCTTTGTATTCTCATCGTTTATACTACTTACAACGATAGACCGACGTTATAGTAGAGTTCTTGTGAGTATTAAAAATTATTCATAATTCAGTAAATGCAGTACTAGCACTTGTAACTTGGTAGTTGAGGCCTCATAGTTATTAACGTGAGTAGTGTCGAGTGAATTAAATTAACCAAGGTCTAACTAATACCATACCAAGCTAGTAAATCAATAAATAAAAGTATAACATACGTGAGTTTGTATGCTGTTATGGAATGGTATTTGAAAGCAAAGCGCTTGGCCAATATTGGGGTTATTATCTATAAATATGTGGAGTATTAGAGCGCATAGTCACGAAGCCAAGGGATTCTGGTGAGCATCGTCGAAGGGATGGAGGTCTGAAGCATTTTTCAGGTAACTGATTTGAATTTTCTGTTATCCGATAAATTTTTGGAATTATTTGGTGATGTGGGAGTGAATATTGGGGTTATTTGTGGTTATATAACGTATCGGAAAAGATACGTGTGCTGGACAATTGTTGGGGTTATTTAAAATATTGAAAAAGGTTGTATGTAACACTTACTAAATTTCATTATAAATATAAATTGGATTGGTACAGGGGTCTATTAGTTTTGTATTAATTTTATGCAAGGTAAAAGGCATACATTAATAAAATGGGTTTTTATGAGCTCACCATACTCCAGTGTGCAATAAATTTAAGGTATTATTTGGGGCACATCTACTTATATTGTATTAAATGTGTTTGCAAATAATAATTTAAAACAAGGACTTTAAAACATATCACTTATTGAGTTGTAATTAGTGTACCAAACTGTTTATATCTGTGAATAATTTGTTTGTAAATAGCGGTAAATAAAGATTGTATGATTGTTGTATTATTTGGTGATTTTATTGAATGGTGTGCGAGTGGGAAGGAAGAATGATTGTAAATTTAGGTATCCGAGAAGGGGCACAGTTGAGCTAGCCAGGGAAGCTGCTGAAGATTGTTGCAGCAGAATAAACGGGTAAGAATATTTTTATAAATTTTTTTATTTTTTTTTGAAAATCAGGGTTGACACTGGCGATATCAAACCCATAAGTTTCCGATCACAGCAATCCTATGGCGCCCAACGTGAGAAAGACCAGGATTGAATAAAAGGCAATGAGTACAAGCAAGAAACAAAGTATATCCAGAAAAAGGAAAACAAAAATCGATAATTTCAAGGATAGTTGTAAACAAGCACGCGAGTTATGTAATCCCCATTTGATATATATATATATATATATATATATATATATATATAAAAGAAACTAATACTTAAGAAGTTATTAGAAATATTAGGAAATGTGCAACAATGTAATTGAAGGACATTTTTATTCAGTTTATTAACGTTCATGGGAACGGAAGCGCTACAAAGTAGCACAAGGATAAGTGACACTGCAGATGTCAGGTCACAGACGGTCGTAGACAGTCACGTACCGAGATTACGCAGAAGTAAGCTCGCAACAAAGTAGTTATGAATAGCTTTAAAATTACAACAATGTATTATGAATAAGAGTCAAATGAAAGCAGACATTAGGTCTGCAAGTTCCCACAGAACTGTGAGGGAGTAGGGAAATTATAAAAGGCCCGGAAGCTCCACTCGCAGTCAGTTAATCCATCGTTCAGCTTTAGCATTGCAGTTCGTTAGATAACTAACTTTGTACAATTAATTAATAGTTTCGGAGTAATAATTTCAAGATTTTCTAAATTCAACATTAATTTCTGTATAAAAAATTAAAGAAATGTGTTAAGAAGGTTGGAAGTCTTGTTAAAAAAACCGCTCCCAAGCCACGAACCTTAACTGGCGCAGCGTAACGGATGTCAAAAGGGCACTAGCTAATCCAAAATAGAGAAACTGGTGGTCTGGAATTTCAATTCCGAATTTGGCAGAACAAAGCAAAAGTTGGAGGCGAAACAAGCATCGTTCAATCCCAGCAAAAAGAAGTTGAAGGCGAAACAAGAATAGTTCAAATTCAACAAAAGAAAAATTGGAGGCGATACAAGAATAGATCAAATCCAAAAGAAATCCGAAACAAAGAAAGAAATCAATGAAATCAACAAAGCAACTAGTGTAAGTTCATTTTCCTTAAACCAATTGAATTTTATTTTTATTATTAACAAAAACATTTGATATTTGCTAGTTTATGATTTATATATGTATTTTGACTATTGTTACAACTATTTTATGCAATTTTTGAAAATAATCTGTTTGGCAATTGCTAGAGATTATCTTCAAGCTGTTATTGAAATGTTATCATTATTTTATACTTTGTATATGAGAAAGATATATAGGAATTTAAGAAAAATTTAATTCTGACACAAAAAAAACTTGAGACATTTAACAAAGTCGCAAATTTTAAGCGCACAAGAGACTATATTACGTTTTAAATAACGCAAGAAAATCTTTAGAAACAAAATCAAACTTTAATTCAACAACTTTAACAGGCGCAAGAAAATTTTTAGAATTTCTAATTCAATAACCTGGCATTTAACTAACGCAAGAAAATTTTTTAGAAACAAAAAACGAATTTCTAATCCAACAATACGAGAATTAACTGGCGCATAAAAAAATAATTTAAATACCCCGAGAATAAAAAGCGAAAGCTAAATCACGAACAATTAAAACCAAAATTCTTATAACAACGCAACTATTCAAACGCGAAACGGAATACGATCCATAAATAGACAACTTGCATTCTATTATTAAAACAACGAGAATTATTCAAACGGAACCAAAATTCATCGTATCATCTTTAAAAGTGAATCAAATCTAAACTTGGTAATCACGCATAAATATAATTATAAATTACGGTACAAAACCTTTCAGCATTGTAAAATTGAAACAGCATAAATTACGACCGAAAACTTTTTTATAAAGTATCAATTTAAATTACGTTTAAATTACAAAACCAACTCAAGAAAGCTATTAATAATTACTATTGAAAAACGCATATTGCAACCTCATTCAGACTTGATAATTTAATTAAATATTTCAGTAAATTAACGAAGCAAAAATTTCATTGTATAAAATCGCATCGATTCCTGAATAATACCCACAGTATATTTAAAAATAACCTGTAATAAAGACGCTAAAAGCAACTAAGCAACTGACAACATCCTGCAGCAGATGGCAACATTGTAAGCATTGCAGACACCTTACAATCGCATAAACCCACGAGAAGAGATAATTATTACGCACATAACTAAAATCGACATAATAGAGAAGTTTTAACTGACGCAACTGACGCAAATCATTCAAGCAAGATAATTTACCACAAAAACCACTCAAATTAACATCGGCAAACTAAAAGTGTATAACTTATTAAATAACTACACAACCATGCAAGTAAACGCAAATTAAGCAAATAAAATTTTAAATAATCCGAAACGACCCAAATTAAAAACAGCAAGTAACCCGACGCAATCCAAACGAAAAAGTAAAAAATTCAAGCAAGAAATAACACCACAAACTACAAAATAAATCCAAATTTAAAAAAAAAAAATTTTTTTTTTTAAATTACCCAAATATTTGCTCAGACAGGATGACTAATGAAATGAAGCTGTATATGGACATGATACCAAACTTTAACAGTAATCAATGTATGTTAAGTACCTATATTTCAGCCTGTGAAATATTCTAAATACCTTTTATAAGCCCGGTGATAACGAAAGAACACCTTGCTTATCCGCCTTATAATAAGTAAACTGACCGGAAGGGCACTAACATTAATCGCGAGTCGAGAAAACGTAGACCAGTGGGATGAATACAAACGCATATTAATAGCATATTTTGGAGACCAAAGGAACCTATAATGCCTAGTGAGAGATTTGACAAACCTTAGGATGGAACACAACCAATCCCCATATCAATTTGGTATGAAATGCCAAGTTGTAAGAAGCTTAATCTTGACAAAACTCAAAATTGAAGAAACCGACCCAAATGTAAGACTTTTAAAAACAAAAATGTACGACGAGATGGCATTAGACACCTATCTAAATGCACTACCCAAACAACTTTCAGATAAAATTAGATTTCAACATCCCCAAGAGTTAGAAGAAGCAATGAACATGATAATCGAAGAAGAAAACGTAATGTATTACAGAAACCGACTATATAACCCCGACGCGAATAAAAGCTATACGCCAATAAAAACTATGCAACCCGTGAGACAAATAAATCCACAACAAAAATTTAACCCGTTCAATGCACAAACCAACCAAATGCGAACTAATATTCCACATTTTAATAACTCAAACTTTAACAATCAATATAAACAATTTCCAAAACCAACATTTTACCCAAACTTTCTAAAACCCACATTTCAACCAACATTTAACTCGAACTTTTCAAAACCTGCATTTCAACCGAGATTTAACCAAAATGTAAATCACCAAAGAATAGCATTCAACGCGAATCCTATTAGAAACTCACCCATGATAAACAATAATAATCTCAATAACTATTATAAACCCACACCAATGGATACCTCATCTGGTAACACCAGACCCAACACCAAAATAACACACATTAGACCAAACCCCAATCAAAAACGCAGTTTCACCTCGGAAGAGCTATTTCACCAGGAAGTAGAAGAGTGTGAAGATGACCAGAATAATTGCAATCGACTGTGTACAAACAACGAACAAAACTAATCAAACCATTATGAACGCGAAGAGCCATACGAAATTTACGAAGAGGACGACGAAGAAAACGCGTTCTCAAATTTTCAAATGGACCACTTTATAAACGTCCAAACGTTATAAACCTAAATAATATGAATCACCTTGTACTACCCTATATCGAAATACACCACACTGAATTTAAATTACTAATCGATACCGGATCTTCACATTAATAAGCCCGCGAACAGTAAAGAAACATTATCTAAACTATGTAGAGAGAGAACCCTTCTAAATTAAAACCGCCCATCAAACAACCCTACACCAATTCGTAGCAAACATACCTTTACCAAAACCTTCAACGTAAAGATGAAACACAAATTCTGCATATTTGAATTTAATGACAAATATGACGGACTATTAGGAATGGACCTTCTAAGAAAATTAGGAGCCAACATAGATATTAAAAACCGTTTACTAAGAACCAAATATGAACGAATCCCCATCAAATTTCAAAACACCCAAATTGACGAAAAATATACAATAGAATCCCGAACGGAAAAAAAGATAAGAATCCCCGTAAATTCAAATAATAATTTAGGAATAATAAACCACACAACAAGGAGTAGAGACCCCAACCGCATTAGCACAAATTAAAGAGAATTATGCCACAACAACAATATTAAACTCAAATGACTACCCCATAGAACTATCTTTAACAAACCCGATTAACGTAGAAGAATTAAATTTTAACGAAATGGAAATAGATGAAAACCTAAACGAAAACTACAACCCCGTAGAAAACGACGAAATGTTAAGATAAAATTTAAGTAATATCCGATTTAACCGCGACATAAATCCAGAGGAACAAAGAGCAATACAAAAATTATGTTTTGAATACCTCGACATATTCTATTGCAAAGGAATACCCCTAACTTTTACAAATACAGTTAAGCACAACATTGAGCTAACAGACAACAAACCGATATTCATGAAAGCATACAGATTACCCCAGGCAAGTCAGGAAGAAGCTGACAGACAAGTGGCCGTTCTATTAGATCAAGACATTATACAACACTCCAATTCACCATGGAGCAGCTCCGTATTAATAGTACCAAAGAAACTGAACGCATCAGGAAAACAAAAATACAGAATGGTAAAAGATTACCGCAAACTAATCGAAAAAACGGTGGACCATGGATACCCGTTACCAAATATAACAGAAATTTTAGATAAATTAGGCAAGTGCCAATATTTTTCGACGCTAGACTTAGCATCAGGATACCATCAAGTGGAGATGGAAAAAGGATATACACAAAAAACAACCTTTAGCACACCTAGAAGACATTACGAATATAAACGGATGCCATTTGGACTAAAGAACGCACCCACAACTTTTCAACGAGTAATGGATAACATACTACCAGGGATACACAACGAAAAATGCCTTGTGTACCTAGATGATATAATAGTGTATTCAACATCATTAGTGGAGCATTTTGAAAGATTACGAGAAGTATTCGAAAGATTAAGAACCGCACAATTTAAAGTACAACTAGATAAGAGCGAATTTCTACAGAAAGAAGTAGCATTTTTAGGACACATAATAACACCCCCAAGGAGTGATGCCGGAACCGCGACAAAACAAACGCTGAATTAAATTACCCCATACCCAAAACGAATAAAGCGATAAAAGGATTTTTAGGCCTTAGCGGTTATTACCGTAAATTCATTAAAGATTATGCTCAAATAACCAAGCCCCTAACCAATTGTTTAAAAAAGGGAAACAAAATTGTACATACCCTAGAATTTATTAAAGCTGTAGATAAAATCAAGAGTATATTAACAAATCACCCCGTATTAGAATACCCCGACTTTTCGAAACCATTCGTATTAACAACAGACGCATCAAATGTAGCCTTAGGCGCAGTATTAAGCCAAGGAACAGTAGGCAACGATAAACCCGTCAGTTACCCATCAAGAACCCTCAACGAAACAGAGCAAAGATACAGTACGATAGAGAAAGAATTGTTAGCCATAATTTGGCCAACAAAGTATTTTAGGCCATATCTATACGGACGAAAATTTTATATATACACCGATCATAGACCATTAGTATGGCTATGCAAACTCAAAAAACCCAACTCCAAATTACAAAGATGGAGAATTCGACTAGAAGAATATGTCTATGAGGTCATATACAAAAAGGGAATTTACAACAATAACGCAGACGCTTTAAGTAGAATCCAACTTAACGCACTAGAAACACAATTAGTAATAGGAAACGTAGACGACACAGAGATTAGAGAAGACCCAGATGAAATGAAAACCATACATTCGACACAAAATGACGAACCGGAAACCGCAATTAAAATTTTAAACGAAGCTATAGACACGAAACCCAATCAATTTATAATCACAGAAGTTTTAAATATCCCCAACCCTGTAAAATATACAAAAGTATATAATAAAAAAATTTACCAAGTTCAAATAACCAAAGACGACAATGAATCACAAATAATTAAAATTCTAAAGGAATACACCCCCGAGAAAAAACGATTTTACTTTTACTTTAACACCGAAAACTTGTACAAACGATTTTCAGAAATATATGTTAAACTATTCAACAATTCTGGCCCTGAACTTATAAGATGCACAAGAAAATTAATAACATTTGACGACCCTGACGAAATAAATGACGTGATCAGAAACCAACACGAAAGAAAGACCAACCATCGAGGAATAAATGAGACCCTAAAACAAAGCATGAGACGTTACTATTTCAAGGACATGAAAGAATTAACTACAGACTTTATCAATCAGTGTGAACTATGTGACAAAGCAAAATATGACAGAAAACCCCCGAAGATACCCTTAATGTTGACTAAAACACCAGACAAACCTTTTCAGAAATTACATGCAGATACTCTAGTAGTAGAAGCACAAAGCTACTTAAGAATCGTGGACGCATTTACAAAAATAGGCCAAGCAATACCAATCACTTCTAAAAATAGTATAGACGTAACTCAAGGATTTTTACATTATTTTACATTTTATGGAACGCCCGAAACAATCACGTTAGACAACGGAAGCGAGTTCAAAAACGAAACAATAAAAAACACTTTGGAATTACACAAAATAAAAATTCACTTCATAACTGAAAACCACCCTGAATCCAACGGATTAATTGAGAGACTACACTCAACTCTATTAAAACAAATCAAATTATTAAGAATCAATTACAAGAAAGAACACATAACTAACTTAATGTCATACGCATTAATCGCGTATAATAACACAATTCATTCATCGACAAATTTTACACTCTTAGAACTAACCCTAGGACACTCAGATTCACGCAACCCTTATGATATACATTATAACAAGGAAATCTATCAGCAATACGCTAAGGATCACAAAGAGAAACTAAAAATAACTTATGACAAGGTAAAGGATAAGTTAGATAACGACAAAGAACGTATTACCGCGCCCCGTAATAAAAATACAGATATAAATAAATTTTCCATAGGACAAACCATATTCGAAAAAAATTACCAAAGTAAAAGACTCAAAACGGCACCGAGAAATTTAGGCCCCTTTAAAATCAAACGAATATCCGATAAAAACGTAGCCGCAGTAGACGACGGCAAGATAACAAAATATGTTCACCTCAAAAATTTAAGACACCCTGTACTTTCAGATGGACAATCATTACCCTTACCGTCAACCTCCACCCAGGTAGAACGGACACAGAAATCATAATTAAAGATATAAAGAATAACCCCTTTATACTACCAATAAAATTAGGCAGTATGCAGAACACTATAGACTATTGGACCTTTGCACAAAAATTCGATTTAACCGAGCTGAAACAAGAATTTCAAATAATCAAAAATAATTATTTTCGACTAAAACAATCAATGGACACAACAAAATTCGGAAAAGAATACGCGATAGAAATGATGAACTACGACAGTATAACAGAAAGCATTTTGAAAAATATAGAAGACAAATTTAATCGACTAATACCCACAGAACAGACGGCAAGAAGAAAAAGAGGACTAATCAACGGATTAGGAAACATAATAAAAGCAATTACCAGCAATTTAGATAATCAAGACGCAAAACGCTATGACAACGCGATACAACAATTAATAGAAAACCAAAACGACATCAAAACCATAATTAGTAACCAAATATCGTTAACTCAATCAACGATCATCAAATTTAATGAAACCCTGAGAAAATTAGTTAGAAACCAAGATAGTATAGCCAATCGAATACAAACCCTAGAAAATAACATGCAAAGTACCATGATAGGCATGCGAGATTTAATCAGATTCAACACGATATACAACCAGATAATATCAACCCTTACCTTAATGCAACAAATCCTAGCAACATTAGAAAACGCAGTAACCTTTGCAAAATTAAATATCCTACATTCAAGTATCATAGAATTGATTTATTAAAAGAATTATTGAGAATAAAAACTTTTATAACTAACAGTAAATTACCTATCGATGTATTAGAATCAAACATTTTAATATTTGAAAAAATAGCTATAGTTAAAGACTATGTAAAAAATAACGATATAACATTTTTAATAGAAATATCAATAGTAGAGATTAACAGTTACAATTATTATCACTTATTTGCTTTTCCAATGAAAATGACTAGCACATACCAAGTTATTATTCCAAAAACCAAATTCCTATCCTTAAATAAACTAAGATATGGTTATACGAACGAAAAATGTGATGAAGTCACACCAAATCAATACTTATGCCAATCATTGACAACAACAACAATTCAAGAAGACAGCCCTTGCTAAGTACAACTACTATAATTCACCAATCATTACGAAAATTGTGAAGTCAAACCTGTACAAATCACCAATATGAAAATCCAGAAAGTAACGGAAAACAAATGGATAGCCATTTTCCCCACCGAAGTAATCGCAACAATGTACTGCAATCAAGACGAAAGTAATTTAGCATTAACCGGAAGTAAATTAATCACCCTTAAGGAAAATTGTTATTTGAAATTAAAAAATGAAATAATTAGAGTTTACCAAGATCCCGTACAAACCAAGAAGTTAGCAAATTTACCCGATTTACAAATCAAGATTACCCAAGACGAAGACGAAGAAATACTTCAAAAACCCCTACAATTGGAACACCTGGAATTAGACAACCTCAATCACGCCATGAAACTCATGGAAGACTATAAAAACACCTGAACGAAATCAAAAGGCCCCAAGTACGCTACGACAATATTAGTGTATGGACAATTATATTGATTATATTGACGATTTTATTGATTATTTATGTAACTTATGAAATGTGTATTAGATATAGAAATAATAAAGGAAACAATTTTAGATTTAAGGCAACCAAAGAAACGAATGTACCCCTAGAAAATATGAATTTTAAAAAATGAGATTAAACGAATTTATTTAATTAAAAATCAAGAAAGGTAAAAACCCTTAATTTTTAATGTACGTCGGGAAGAGTTATCTAATCCCCCATTTGATATATATATATATATATATATATATATATATATATATATATTACTCAAATTTAGACCAGGGTAGAAAAATTAATAAACGTCATCAAATAATTTTAATCACCGTGTATAAGGAAGCTTTAGGTACGAATACGCTTCATTTAAAGGTATATTGGATAAATTCGTCATTTACTTTTAAACATAGGGTTTATATTGTTTAGATAATGTTAAACACCGTGTATATTAAAGCAGTGGAAAATAGTACGCTTAATTAAAGGCCTACTGTGTAGATATAAATCATTCAATTAGAATGTAGGGTTAGTATAGAATTTCATTAGATAATACGCGTTATTAAAACCGTGGAGCATAAAAATTTATTCGTTTCATTAAAAATAAGGGATTTAAATTATTCACTAGACGCTTTCTATAAAAAGAAGCAGAAATAAAATGTTCAATTTGTATGTCATTTAATCGTTCCAAGTACTAAAGCTAGCGAGAAATTATAAAGACGTGGGGAAATTATATAAAAGCCTTCAGTGTATTAGAACGCGGAACACCTGCAGAAATAACGATGTATATGAAGTGGATAAGCTTTAAGCTATATGAGTGCAAGTAAGAAAGCGAGTTTGTGGTATAAAGACAAGCGAGATGGAATGCATTAGCAGTTATACGAGGGGAAATGTGAAACAAGCGCACAGGTTTTAGATAGGACGAACAGACTAGATTGGCATTTAAGGTTGAAATAAGATGCAAACATGAGAGGGGAAGCATATCAGTTGGTGTGTAAAATTAATTAGTTGTTCTCGGACGTGTGTAAAATTCTTAGATTTTCAACTAGGACGAGTGCAAATTTTTAGTAGAATCGCTGTGCCGAGCCGTCGGAAGGGAAAACAGAATGTGAATTTCTTAAAATTGTCCGTCGCGGGACAAATTCGACTTGCAAGCGGGCCATTATATAAACCCGGGCTAATAGAAGTTTCGCTCTCTTATATTTTTGATTTTATTCGATACTTTAAACAGTTTTGCTCTTTATTTTTTGATTATTCGATACTTTAAGTAGAATACGTGGTGATTACGTGCTACAATAAAAGTTATTAGTACACTTAGAGAAGATAAATGAAGGTAACAAAGTCTAGTTATATTTGCGGGTATTACTGTACCAATTATCCAAATTAATAACAATAAATAAATAAATAGAAGTAGGCAGTTTTTGGTATAGCGTGAAAGAATTACGAATTTCATTGCTATTTATCGGGAGTGTTAGTAATCAAATGTTATTCGTAAACGTGATTGGATCCACAAAACAAGATTTCGATATACTTAGATGAGTTCCTGAGAAACCCTGAAACCTTTTAGACGAATGGTGGGGGAGAAAAATTTTAAAGGCGGCCAGAAATCCGAAGAAGTAAACATAAACCAGCTGGAATGGTGGGATTAGCAAGTCCGATGTACATTGAAGCCACGAGTGCATTAACCTTCAGGTAAATTATGCATTTTGTTCGATCTTAGATGTTTTGGTGTGTGTTGAATATCTTTATAATTTATTTACTTAAAATGGACAGTAGTAAATTTGTATAAACAACAAATTTTTAATTTTAAGGTAAAATTTTCTTGTATAAGTAGAAAGGAGTATTTATCAGGTTTATGTTTTTGATTATGATGAAAATGTGGGTCTGTCTTTAACCCAATTAGACTAACCTGTTAAATTAACGTAAAGGGGTGGGAGATGCTCCCTTTTATTCAGACTCAGGTCTGCAAATATTGTTTATTTAATTAGTATGCATCCTACAACGACTCTAATTCTGGATGCAAATTAAAATGATGACAAATTTGAACTTGAAATTTTATGATGCTGCAATTTATGCTGAAATTTAATTTTGAAATTTTAATGTATTGTGAATATTGGTGTAAATAGAGTTAACGTTGATGTTTGTGGTAGGAATGTGTTTTCTTTTATGAATGAGGATAAAAGTTTTAACTAGGTGAGCAGCCGAGGCGGAAGGATTCAAGAGGCGATATTCAGGTAAGAAATCGAATATCAGAGGAGATTTCACCATAGTAACGAGGATCGCAGCAATTCTTGACGCCCAATTCGTGAGGCTCGATTCTTATAGGGAATCACAGCAAAGCTTAACGGCCCAATCTGTGGGGCTCAAATGATCAGTAGAAAGCACCAGTTACAGTGACCAGAGGCGCATTTCACAACAATATATATTGCTGTGATAAGGGGTTGTTTAAGGGTGTACTTTATAGTAAAGGTAGTTTAGAAATGAGAAATTACCATAGGAAGCAGAAAACTGCATTTATTTAGTAAAGAATTGAGAAATGGAAATAGTTTGTAAATAGTAAGCAGTCAACACCCTGTATATAAAGTATAAATAGTTTTAAGCGACGCAGATAGACATAGGAAGACGCATAGTTAGCGTAGAAACCAGGAACACATGCATTAGGTAAATAGTAAATAATTAACACCCTGTAGATAGAGTTTCAGTTAATTTAGGCAATGCAAATAATGATATTTTTCAGTGGAAGCAAGCGTATTTTGTAAGTAAACTTAATAAAGTGTAATTAAACACGCATTCAAAAGAGTTCCAAACGATTACGTTAATACTGAGATAAGAAATAGAGCTTCAGGAAGCATAATGTAAATGCGTGCAAGTAGTTAAGAACTTTGATAAGAAAGGACATTAATAATTGCGTAAATAACATGCAGATATGAAAATTAAAAGTCGAATTGCATCAGTTGTTTATGGAAAAGCGATTAGATTCGTCAAAACACCGCATGTTTGATAACGAAGACAGCTGCGACCAGGTCACAATTATTGGAAAACATAGAAAATTACATCAGAAACTACTTTAAATGTAATTATTTGATTGGTTAAAATAAGCGACGAGTTTATAGACCATACCCACTGACGGAGTAGGGGAGAAAAGGTATATTAACAGGTACAGTGATAACGAAGTCAGTTTTCAACTCAACATAGTCCGAAGTGCGCCACTATGAAATAAAGTGATACGTAATAATAATTCAAAGTGAAAAATTGTATAAGTGCCAAGATGAAAATTATGATTGCCGATTAAACGTAAGTAGATTTTGGGGAATTATATTTTAAACTAAAACAATAATAATAGGGATTCCGAGTCCGTGGAGAATAAATGTAAGTTCGAGTCAGGCGACAATGATAATAAGAATTCTAGTCTAAGTCCGTGGAGAAGAATAATACAATTTTTAAGTCAAGGGAAAATAAATGATGATAATCCAATACTTAGTTTGGGGAAATTGATAAGAAGTAATTCTAAGTCTGAAATGAGACGACAATAAATTGGGGTGCATAAGTATAAGTTAATGGTAGTCCAGAGGGTGATGGCAATAATTTAAATGCAATGGTTCAAGCGTGTGGATAGACAATATTTCGAATGGGCATGTAATAATCCTGAATTGGGGGAAGATAATTTTTATTCAAATGGATGGCTTAATGCATGGGAAATACTAGTTATGGATAAGTCAATGCGAAGAAAATAGACCAGGTCAGATTTTAGTTATAAGACATTTTATTTTTCTATATTTTTATTTGAATATTGAATTTGCTTAATATAAATTAATGTGACGAAGTTCACCAAAACAAAGGATTTGAATCGTATAAAGTGCGTGATATTATAAGAGGTCTCGAACGTTCTACACTTCTTTTATAAAGATAATAGGTTTTTTTTTGTAATTTTGGGTTTTTGATTAAAAGTATATGATTTTGATAAATGAGATTTACAACATTAATTAATTGAAAAGTGTATTTCACATAATTTACAAAAACTGTATATAATATTTGTTTCATTATATTGAATCGAATTAACTGAATTTTATAATTCCAAATAAATGCTAGTCGAGGTCATAAGATAAAGTTAATGACAGTGATTTGATAATTTAAACAGTTCAAAGAGGAGCTATAAGTTGAATACGAAATTGATAACAAGTAAGGCGGTAACGTATCAAATTTTGTCATTGGTAGACAAGGTTTGTTCAAGATAAAATCCAGTTAAGTTTCTGGAGGGAATTTATAGCAATATTAATAAGACAGCTCAACGTCGGAGGAGATAATTACAATTCTTGTTTATACATAGCAATATTAATATGGTCGCCCAAACAATGGGGCGCGAATAATTTAGGGAGCATAGCAATAATAAATATAACAGCCCAACGTAGGGGCTCGATAATTCCAGTAGTACATAGCATAATTAATATGTCGCAACAACGTGAGGGCTCGATTAAATCGCGATAAAATACAATCTGAGATTAAGAGGCACAAATTAATTTAAAAAAATGAATTTAAAAATACAAACGCGAGATTTATAATAAACCGGACATTTAAAGAGTTTCGATTAGCGGAAAATAAAGAAATTTGTACAGTGATTAAAGTTAGGTAGATTTATTTAGTATTTAAAAGTTTAGCGTAAATATAATAATGGATAAAAGAATACGGGAAACAAGGGAAGCTTTAAGACAACAAGGAGTGGAAATAGGATCCCAGGAGAGGGTGATTATTCAGGAAACCAGTTCCATTGAAGAAAGGCGAACTTCACAAGAAACCAAAATAATGGAGATCTTAATGGCATTAAACAATAAGATGGATAGGAGTGAGAAAGCCATAAAAATAATTACAACAAAAATGGATGAAAACAGCGAGAAATTGGGGAATGAAATCAAAATTCTTAGTAATGGACTGAAAGAAACGAACCAAACGATCGCTGAAATAAGGGAACATATGCATGAAAGAATTGGGAGAGTTTCTGAGGAAATAGACGTTCTATAGGACCATATTACTTTAGTTAAAACGAAACAAGAAAATACGAAAGCGAGTCTAACGATAAAATTACAGATTTAAATATTAAATTAGGTAAAATTGAAGAAAATTGCGAAACGGAGTTCAGATCAATAAATCAAGAAATAAATAATTTAAAAAGTAATCCAATAAATTTTAATAGAGAACCAATTAGGCTAGTTCAAACAAACCTTTCAATTGAACAGTTTACTAAATTGTACGGGGACGGAAAATTAAATCCGAAGTTATTTCTGAAAAATTTTAAAATATTGATACAGGGATCTACAGATGAATTATATAAATTAAATTTAATCAAAGTAATGCTGAAGGGAGATGCTGAAAAATGGTACAATTTAGTTGAGAGTGAAATCGGGGAAAATAAAGTGTCGGTTAAACAAGTGTACGTGCTATTTTATAAACGGGGGGCAGTTTGCATTATATAATGAGTGATACAGTTAAGTTTACTTCCAAGTGAATTAGTGCAGTCTAATTAAATAAAATCTATGTAAACGCTGATAAAGTGTTATTATTAAATAGTAAAGTTGATATGTAAGTACAAAGATTTTTGTTTGGATGCACGAGAAGTAGTAGAATTTAAAAATTGTTTGGATGAAGATAAACGCGAAGTTTGCGTAGTACAATTTATTTGCAATAAAAATAACGAAATTTGGAGATTGGATATTTTGATTGGAATTTATAAAACAAGAGATCTGGAAGTAGAGGCATGTATGGTACACGTGGGAATTCGACCATGGAATTAATGGATAGACGGAGGACCTACCAGACGGCAACATCTAAAATGGGCTAGTTGGTGGACCGCAGTACGAAGACAACTATAAAGTAGGAGATAGAATAAGACATTTCATGGTGAATATTTTTATAGTGTTTGTGGTGTTTTGATGTGGTTTATTATTATTTGATTTGATTTTTATTTGAACATAAATTTATAGGACTGTTAAAACGAAATTGATTTTTGATCATTATTCATTAATTTGCAGATAACCAAAAGTTGTAAAAAGGTATAGAGGGCTTTTTGATATTTAGTTGTGCAGAGAATTTATATGCACATCTATAGAGTTTATGGTGAGCTCATGCTAGAACGAAGGGTAACGTAAGGGATGAGGAATGCTCTCTTACTTTAATAAAAAGTTGTGTTAAAGGAATTATCAAAATGCAAAATGATTGTTATAAAACTTACTGAACATATGGATGTATATAAAGCGATAGTATTTTAAATTTGAAAAAAGTGTAATTTGGATTCCAGACAAATAGAGTGATATTTTGGTTAATTGAGTTGTTTTTGAATGCATGATTGATGTGGATTTCTATTTAGGTTTCTATGGTGACCAGGAGAGGAAGTTTTTTTAGATGTAACAGGTAGGTGTATGTAATATATAGGAAGAATCAAATTAAGAGAACGATTCAAGAGTAGCCAAGGTAAGATTTGAGCTTAAGGGCGCGATAGCATCCCTCTATTTTCATAACACGAACTAATTTTAAAATAGCCGCCTTTGTGGTATGACTTTCGCATGATAGAGGGAACTACTTTATTTTAACTTTAGTAGTTTAGTGGTTCGTTTCCAAGTTAGGCAAATAACGGTTGCTAGGATACGGTACGATGCTGGTTTTTCTCCATTTCTGTAACTATTCATCGTAAATAACCTTCAGCAATTTCTAAGTTGTTGAACAGCAAGCAAAGCGTTAGATATAGCTGAAATCAAATAAAGTCAAGCATGACTCATCGTTGCGCATATGAATAAAACACAGCCACAATATTGTTATGCTACTACTGGCTCTTCCCCATCTAAAAAGGATAGCTAGAAAAATATTCGTCGGCTGTATAATTCAATGCAACCACTCTGAACGTATGTCCATAAAATATTTCCGTTTGTAATTAATTGTCAAACATTTTTAAGGTTAGGTTAGAATTTGTGCTTTGTTATTTCACTTGCGATTTTCTACTTTTCTTTTAAAGATAATTCTGATATACAACAAACAGTTTTTTTTAAACTAAGAACCTTCTACACATTGAATAGTGTTTGGTTAACACTTATCAAAATGAACACGCTTCGTAACAAACATTTGAACTTTCAAGCTCAGTTGTTGGTGATGAATGTTCTAACATTTTTTGAAAGAGAACGTGATAATTATGGAACATTGGCCCCATTTGGGTCAGTATTGCAGGTATAATCAAATTTTCAAGTGATATGTTGTGTTTTAACTGTTGCTTATTGTTAGCGAACATCTGAGGCTTGTGGGATAGCACTGAGTTCTCTTCGTTCCATTAAAAAAAGAGAGTTTTAGAAGCCCGAAAAGAAAATAAAGTTCCTGAGTCACCGAGCAAGCACCGAAAATTCAACAAGTTTAAATCGTCTGATGTAGATTGTTTGGTAATAGATGCGATTAAACGAAAAATTTACGAAATGTATTCCAAATGTAATATAGTTTTCATAACAATTTTATTTAGTGTTTTTTAGTATTATGCTTTTAGGGCTCCATGTAACTGTTAAATCTTTACGACAAGAAATTGTAACCGCTCAAATTTTTAACTTCAGCCAGTCTAGTCTGACAAGACTTCTATCAACAATTGGTTTTTCTTTTAAATTGGACGATGGTAGAAGGGCTGTGCTTGAACAGGAACATATTGCTGCTGCACGAGTGAAGTTTTTAAGAGCATATGAAATGTACAAACAATTGTAACTTTATGATCCTGTTTTCTTGGATGAGACGTGGATTTTTAGTCGAGGTTCTGTTAAGAGGAGTTGGCATAATGGTTCCAAGCTCAATGTAAAGAGAAAGCCTCCTGGAGAAGGAAAACGGTTAGTTGTTTAAAGTTAAAATTACATTTATAGAAATATTTTTTATTACAGGTTCATAGTCGTACATGCAGGCAACAAAACTGGATTCATCCCCAATGCAGCACTTTTGCATTCTACAAAATCTCCAAGTGCTGACTATCATGGAGACATGAATGCAGCATTATTTACAAAATAGTTTGAAGAACGTTTAATTTCTAATTTAAGCAAACCCAGTGTAATTATTCTAGACAATGCTAAATATCATTGATTACTTGATTAAACACAATGTTAGTTGCGGCAGTCACACGTTAAAAAGGGAACTATTATCATAAATTAAAAAACATCCTCAACCAAAAATTTATGAAATAGTACCCTAGCAGAAATGTACGGACACAAAGTTTTGCGGCTACCTCCGTATCACTGCGAATTTAATCCTATAGAGTTGGTATGGGCGAACTGTAAAAAATATTACAATAAAAATGTTGGACGGCTTAACCAACTTTATAATGACACAAATGTCAACTTGATATGGCAAGAATCTTTGCAAAGAATAGATGGGTCATATTGGCAAAAATGTATCACACATGCAGAAAAATGTATGATGGAATGGTGGACCTTAGTACAGCAGTTTGATGTTGTCGAACCTTTAATTATCAAAGTGGGTGATACAAATAGTGATAGCAGTGGCTGTGATACTGATCAAAATAACCTGTATTACCTACACGGTAATTTTAGTTGGTTTTGTTAGCACGAGACCAACACAAACACAATACACAAGTGTATGGTAACGGTCACCAAATTGCATTATTTATTGTGCAATATTTATGTTAACAAATTATTAATGTTTAGCGATTGATGTTTAACCATTCATGACCTGCTAGAGTTTTTATACAAGAAATTTAGATTTAAGTTTCATTGTCATTATTATTTGTGCAATAAATTTATATCGACTCGTTTACAGAAAACTTGTTTGCTTTCAAAAGTTAAAAAAGGATACAATCATTACATCAATACCACCAACGTGACACTTTAAATCAACCAAGTGTGTTGGCTACCACAAGGAAAGGTCCAGGGTGGGGTTGGTGTGTACGTAAGGAAGGAACTTAAATGTCAGGTTATTTTGTTTGGTTTGCAATTGACTCGTATACTTGAACATATTTTGGATAATGTTTAAATTAAATCGCAAAACTTTTACTGTAGGCACAGTATACAGATCCCCAAACTCTAATCCGCTTAGTTGTGTTGATGAACTAGATAATATATTATCTTATTTAGCACCAATGATGGATAATATAATATGTTTAGGTGATGTCAATGTGAATCTTTTCAATTTAAGTAATATTATCACACACTGCATTGATTCTTATGGATTCGTCCAAGTAATAAACGAACCCACGCGCATAGTAAATAACAGCAGTACTCTTTATTGATTTCATATATTTATCAAGTGATGAATTATTTGTTCGTGCAGGTACTATTGATGCTGATATTGTTTCGGATCACAGAGAAAATTAGAGATTGTGTTAAGGATAAGATAAAACTCATAATTAACAATACCTCTTCCATTAGTTAGTTCTTCAAGAAATTTCTGTTTAATACTTGACAATGATCTACGCTTTAAGTCACATGTTGCAAGGTTAATAAAAAGGTCGTATATAGCACTTAAACAACTATATGCTTGTCGGTCTATACTAACCTTACAATTGAAAAAGCTGTTGTCGGAAGCTAGTTTTGTCATTATTTAACTATTGTGATTTTATATATGGTCCAAACCTTGATAGTACTTCTATGACACAAATACAAAGGATTCAAAATACTTATCGTTTAGTTTTTGGACTAAAAAAATTTGATTATGTATCGCATAAGATAAAAGAGTTGCACTGGTTAAATATGGATAACTGCAGGAAACATCATTTGTTATGTTTTGTTCATAAAATAATTATAAATGACTTCAGAGGATATTGCTAAAATATTAATGACACGCTCCAAAGTGCATTGCATCAACATTAGACACACTAAAACTTTAACAATTCCCAAGCACCTGACTGCTATGTTTCAGAGAAGATTCATCTATAATGCTGTTTCTACTTATAATGCAATTCCAGATGGATATAAAAATCTTTTTTACTTTTACTGCATTCAAGGTTCAAATCAGGGCGCATATTTTGGATAAGTAGTAACATAGCCAAATTGTATATTTTTCAATTATTGTGTAATTATTCATTTGCTTCACTCATTTTCCTTGTAGAGATATGTAGTGGTTTATGCAGGTTAAGTGTACGATAGTCTATGACTAAACTTTGCCTGTATGGACCTACAAACATGCCTTATATACTAATATTTAATGTAATATTAACAACAATAAAGTCAATTTCAATTCGAAAACTGTTCTTATATTTATTGCTAAACGTTTATCTATTGACCTTAAAATGTGTGGTTTAAAAAGTATTATTTACAAATGCCTGTTATTCACTTCTTTTCACCAATAGTTTTATATCATTTACATTGCTACGTATTGTGTAAAACAGTGTTCTTTTTAAGTTTTTGGTTGGTAATGACTTACTGTTCAAAAATACCTATATACACATTGTAAATGTTACAACCTATTTTTAATTTCTTAGTTATTCATTAAAAATAAAACATTTGTAATAATTTTGTTTTAATAAAGCACACTTTACAGGTAACAACTCAAAGTTTTTTTGTATTGGAAATACATTTTTCGATATTAGCATTTGATGAAAAATATTAAACCGAAGACCCCCAAATATTCTATTAGTTTGAAATATTTATTGAAATAAACGTTTAGTCGTTTTTGACAGAGTCGATTTAATGTAACACAATAGCTATTTTTGACAGAATAAACCAAAAGGAATTCTTTTATGGTTTATTTCTAATGCCTAAAGTTAGGTCTAGTTTCGTAAATTGTTTAATCCTAAATAAACTTTTCCATTTTTATTTTTAATTTAGCCTAAAATATATTTCATAATTAGTGGGAGTTTTGAAGTTTATTGTTTATTATAATCATTTTTTGCCGGCAGCACAATTTGAGAAAATGTTATTATCACATCTATTTGACGTTACATGTGAACTATGTATGACCAAAAAATTACGGAAGTCTGCTACGTGGGGGTAAAGAATGGGAACACTAATAAGTTGCCTATATATTTAAAGCTGATTTTGACACTTTTCAAATTGAAAATATAATTATCATTGCAGACCCCTGGTGAAGACACACAAGACAATGAACGTCCCCAAAGTGAAGTGTAAAATGGTGTAGGAAAAATTATCGTTTTTTGAGAACATCCTCTCCCAGATCGTTCAAATTTGAAAATCATTTTGCCGAGTACTAAACTCGCAACCTAATTTGTAACAAAATGTATCCTATTTCCCAGCAATGGTTCCACTAAGATATTTTAATAAACATTACTCTTACTAACATGATGCAATATTTTGCTTATATTGAATATTGTAGAGTATCTAGTTACGTTTTGGGACACGGCACACTACCCTTTTTTTTTAAAACTATTATAACATAGTATAAGCTTCACAAAGTAACACTGCTGTAATAATTTACTTATCGCTTGTAAACATAAACATGAAAGTTTACAAACAACCATGGATGTTGAGGTTATGTCATTTTTGGCTTCATAAATATTCGCAATTAATCCAATCATTATTATATTACACTTATCAAAAGGTAATTCACCATATATTATTAGTTTACTTTATTTCAATGCGACAAAAACAAAGTCCAAAATAATTCAATTTGAAATATTCTGGTTTTAAACCTTATTCTACACATCATTAACAGTGCCATCTTCGGAGGAAGTCGTAAACAATTTCTATTACAATGGCGTACAATTAATGTAATAATTCAATAAAATCCATTCAGTACACTACGGCTATCACGATCAATATTTTTGAAATTTTTTTTAACAGAACGATTATATATGTATTCTGCTATCCAACGAATGTTTTTTTTATATACAAATTGATTCTGTTAGATGTAGTAACTAAAATAAAGTAAGTGAATTTTAATATTACTTTTAACAGCTATTTCTTGCTTATTACTGCACTTTAGAAAAAAAAGCAAACCTTCGTTAGAAAGTACAAAGTTTTGCGAGTCTAATGGTGAAGTTACATTTTGCATATTTTCAATCCAACAAAAGTTATTTACCAAACAGAATAACCTGTTTTTTGATGGATTTTAGGCAGCCAACCATACATCCGATCGCGCCCTTAAGTACACAGCATATTTGACATTATAAATATTTATGGATCCGGTAAAGGGACCGTGTCATTTTATAAATTAAGGTCGACGTTTTGCCCACTTTTGTAAGGGGCTTCATCAGGACAAGAAAATAAATAAGTAATAAAATAAAAAATAATAAAAAGAGAATTATTATCTTTTTATTATGACTACGGCCGTGAAAGCCTCCGACAATAGCATATTTGACGGCTCAACGCTGGGGCTGGTTTGTTCAGGCTTAAAGACAGCAATATTATATTGAAATTAAAATTCTTTCTTTATCGCCATACTATTTAAAAATTGTGATACACTAAAAATCTTAATTTTTAGTTCTTGTTTTGGTAAACATTTCTGATATTGCAGTAAAATCGCTGTTGCAGATTAAATTGATTTCTTGTATCAATTGCTTAACATTCACTATTAACATTTAGATCATACATTGTTTGGATAATAATATGGAATTTAAGCTAATGCTGTCTGTCTATAGACAAAATAATGATCATCGATGACATTTGCGAATAGTAAATCACTTGAAAATATTATAAGGTTAACGCCAGACATTTTCAAAAGTAGAATTATGAGAGTAAAAGTTTCTAACATAAATAGGAAGGTAGTGCAATGATGTTAATAAAAAGATTGAACGATCATCTAAAAACTACATCTATTACTCAACTCAAAACTATTAAATTAACGGACATTACGCTATAATACCTTCGCAAATTACGTGAGATCATGCATTTACATAAAAGATTTAGTTAAGTTGTGTTAATCCTTACAAAAACGCCATTTCACAATGAATATGTAAAGCTTCTTTAAAAGCCTCTTTACCCGAAACAAACTAATTTACATAATTGACTATGCTACATACGAACGAATAATTTAACCTTGAGTTAAGTTATACAGCTCATTTTAAAGTACAGACATCTTCATCGGCACACGCAAGATGCAACAAAATGCAAATTGGGGAATACGTATGTTTGTCTGGTCATTGATGAGGATACGATTATTACCGCAAATAAAACAACGCTGGAGGTAAACGATTTTGAACATTAAGATTTTATTTAAATAGTTTAGGGTTGTCCATTTAAAACAATTAATTGCAAAGCCAGCTGAACTTAATTTCGAACACGTAGCACGCGCCAAAACGAATAGGAGTTGAAAATTTGATACCAATAAGAGATTGGACTCTATACTTGGTAAAAGGAAGCAGGCTCAAATTGTAAAAGTATTTGGACCGAAAGAAAGAAATAAGTGAAAAATGGTATAGGCAGGTCTTGGAAAACCTTTCGGATCCTGAACAATCTCTTCAGTAGATAAGCTACCTTCGAACAAGATCAAAAACCGGTTTTCTTATGGGATTTAACATGGGAAATTCTAAGTCAGATACAAAGGTCATTCACCCCGGGCGATTTTACATTCACAGTTCACGTGACTTTTGCTTAACCGTTTTATATATGAATTCTGGTGCGGTCCGATACACAATCTCCCCCTACTCTGCCTCACTCTCTCCACCTAAATAAAAATATGCCTTGATTACGATGCTTTATTACAGATTGCACTTACATACACTAATTTTATATACTCTAACATACATATTTTTAATATTATATATATATATATATATATATATATATATATATATTGTAATGTCAGTGGGAGCTACAAGGGTTCTAAGGGTGGTTTTGTGTAGAAGGTAGTGTATGCCAAATAGAATAATCCATATATCAGATCACGTAATTTAAAAATGTATGTTTGCCGTACTTTACATACGTTAAAGTATTTAAAATGTTAGTTGAAATGTAAGTGCCAAGATGTGAATTATAATGACTTGATGACGTGATAAAATACACAGTGCTCAAGGTTTTATACTGAGTTATAATTTAATAGGCCATTGAACGTACATTTGCCAACCGAAAACCGGATGCGTCTATGGTTGTCCACTATTAACCTCGCAGATCCAAGTTCATGTGTGAATTATTTTGGCTTTTATTTTATTAGAATCAACTTTTGGACAAACATGTAATCTCAAAATTATAAGTAATAGCAGTGTCAAATATGATCGAAGGGTTGTGAAACATTTAGGACCAATGATAGAATATTATGTATAAAATAGGAAAGTGCTAAAGACAAAATTTAAGGTATTTGTGACACGGACTCAGTGATAAAATGTTATTGGATGATTTTTTATATAATAGGTAATAGCGAGTAGGCAGAAAATGTTGTAATTATCACCTAGGATAGTAAACAAAGGGAGTTGATTTCGAATTATTTTTGTGAAAAGACGTGTTTTATAAAACTGCGCTAAATTGTATAAATATTTTTGGAAGAGTAAATAAATGTGTTTGAATTGTAAGAGTTTGATTTATAAAGAAGGAGTAAAGAGAAGTATCAGTGTATAAAGAATTAATAGCGGCGACGAATAAAAGTGAATATTGGAATTAGTGCGACAGCGAACCGGCGGAAGATAAGTTTGAATTGGAACGAGAGTATATAGGTAGAAGGCATCGAGTGAGAAACATAAGAGTGATGAATATAAGGATTGATTTGGATATGGATTTATGTGTAGCGGGACATTGAGTGGTAAACAGGAACGAAGATAGATTTGGATTGAGTGGTAAACAGGAACGAGGATAGATTTGGATTGAGTGGTTAATAGGAACGAGCATAGATTTGGAACGAGTGAACGAGGGGAGCAGAATTAGAAAGCAGCGTAAGAATAGCAAGTGGAAGTGTACAAGTCAAGGAAGGAATTACTACGGAAGAATTAGCGCAGGGGAAGTAGATAAAAAGGGTATTTTAAATTCTAAATTCGGGTTATATTTATTTTAGATTTGGGCGTAACAAAATTAAAGAAAAGACACCTGGAGGCTAGACGGCAGTTCAAAGTGATAGTGAAACCTTGTGAAGGCGCATACGGCGAAAAGGATTTTGAGCCAGCATTAAGAGAGGCCAGTAACGACGTATAATCCAGGTGAGTACGGTGTATTATAACGTCAAAGTCATAAATTTTGTGGTATTAATTAATTTGGCACAAGGCTACGTGGATCACATAAAATTTGGCATATACACAAGTAAATTCTAAAAAAGGTACTAAAACAAAAGATAGTGCAGTTTGGTTGGGCATTGCACATCTACTTACCACTGAACCCACGGTAAGTAGGTGGATACCCTGAGAAGAAAAGAGTTCATATAGACGAGGCATATTAAAAACAATTTTGATTTAATTAACCAACCAAACGTTGCTAAAATACGTGGCGTGAAATAGGTATTTGCACATCGTATAAAATCATTAAATTAATAAGAAAAGGCGCGCAACAAAGAAAGAGTGTGGGGGGCAACATAAGAATATATATATATATATATATATATATATATATATATATATATCGTAAGCTTAGGCATTTTTTGGAGGCATATTATATAAGAAATGAAGTTAATTCGTTAAATTTTAGGCAGGACACCCAAAATTTGCATCCCATATATTCTAATCTGTACAGAATTGCAAAGTCAACTTTTAATTTTCAACAATGATGTGAAGGCCAGAGCGCATATTATTTACCTAATATTCGTACAAAATGTGGAACACGCTCTCTTATCAGACTGGTTTTATATTAATTCATTCATAGTTGGTCGTTTACTCTATGAACAAGTAATTTTATTAATTAACTTTAAATAATCCTCTTTTTAGTGCTCCAATATTTTTATTTTTTATTTTATCCATTTATGACTAACAACAACTCTGATGTGTAGGGTTGTTTTTATAATTTTAATATTTATGCATTAACAATTAAGTAAGTAATTTTTTAAAAGAAATTTTTTTGATGACTGTATTGACTGCTTTTCCTTTTGTAGAATCTTGATAAAGGCAACAACCCTTGCCGAAACGTCGATTTGTAATTAAATATATGCAAAATATTATGTCGTTTTAATTTTTTGGACTAAAATATCCCAATTGTACCGTAACATTTTATCAAAAAAACTATTATATATATATATATTACTCATATTTAGACCAGGGTAGAAAATTAAATAATCACATCAAATAATTTTAATCACCGTGTATAATGAATATTATTAGATAATACGCGTTATTAAAACCGTGAAGCATAAAAATTTATTAGTTTCATTAAACATAAGAGATTTAAATCATGTACAAGACGCTTTATATCAAAAGAAGCAGTATTAAAAAGCTCTGCGTGTAATGTAATTATTCCTAAACAAATGGAAATTACGTGCAAAATTTATCTTAATTAACTCTATTTCAAGTAACCGGTATTGAACAAAACGAACAGATAATATCTATAGAAACTTGTAAAAACCCAATAAAATGCAAATCCTAGAAGTGTTACTTAGAAGTAGAATGTTTGAACACACCTGCGTATTTTAAAAGGCAATTTCAGTTTAATTTGTTTAGATAAACATGTCGATTCTAAGGATATTGGAAACGGTCAGATGCTTTAGCACGAAATACAAAACAGGGTTTATTTAAAAAGCTCTGAGAATTAATATTATTTTGAACACCTGCGTAGTTTAAATATCACATACGGTGAAAATTGTGTAGATAACAAATGGTTTCAAAGAATCTTGGAGAAACCGGGGCTTAATATTCACGAGAATGTGCGATACGGGGTTATTTAACCCAGATAGTCCACATGGACTAAAATATAATCGAGAATAAAGAATATCCATTTGCACCAATACGAACAGGTTAGAAAAGGAAAGAGAAAATGCGTCAAGCAAAGACACATATAGTAAAAGGCGTGATTTAAGCAACGTCACGAGGGTCACAATTGGTTGAAAATAGGATGCAAATATCAGAGGTAGAAACAACAATTTCTGTACAAAATTAATTAGTTTTTCTCGGACATGTTTGCGTGCCGTGTGGAAATTTTCTGAGATTTAAATGGGGCGAGTGAAAAATTCGTAAAAACCGACGCGCGAGCGACGGACTGGGAACATAGCATGAGAAATTCTTAAGAATTTTCTGTTTTGAGGACAAAAGCGACGTGCCGGCTATTCGCTATATATACCGGTGGTAATATGAATTTCGGCCTCTTAGACTTTTGACTATTCGATGCGTTAAAAGCTCTTACATCCGCGACTTGATTCAAGATGTTAAACAGTGCATTTTAGTTTAATAAAATAATTTAAAATTTTGCTCGTATATTTTAGTGATTCAAAATAGTTTGTTATTTACGTGCTAACATGAATGTACTTCAGTGCACTTAGATACAAGGTAATAAAATTTAGTATCACTGTACCAATTAGCAAAATTTACAACGACAAATGTATACACAAAAGTAGGCAGTTTTGGCGTATATTGGTGAAAGACGCATGAATGTCTCTGCTATTTTTCGGGGGTGTTAATAATTAAATGGTTCAAATACGTGTCTGGATCCACGAAACAAGGGTCAGATATACACAGATGAGTTCCGGAAAAGCCCAGAAACAACTTTAAATAAATGGTGATGGAGAAAATTTTAAAAGCGTTGAGAATTAGAAGCCGTAAATATAATCCTGTTGGAATGGTGTGATTAACTAAAGGGACGATGTACATTGAAGCTACGAGGACAGTAACCTTCAGGTAAATTATACTATTTTGTTTGACATTTTGTGTGTGTTGAATAACTTTATAATTGATTTACTTTAAATGGACATTAGTGAAATTGTACTAACCATAAAATTTTAATTTTAAGATGAAATTTGCTTGTTTAAGTAGAAAGGGGTATTTAGTATTGATGTTCGGGAATATGATGAGACTTTGGGTATGTCTTTGAGCTCAATTAGACGAACCTGGTTAATTAACGTAAAGGGTGGTAGATGCTCCTTTATACTCAGACTCCGGTCTGCTTATATTGTTATATTAATTAGTAGGCATCCAACAAGGACTTTAATTCTGGATGCACGTTAAAGTGATAATAAAATTAATCTTGAAATTCTTTTTAAAACTGAAATTTATGCTGAATTTTAATCTTGAAATTTTAATGTATTGTGAATATTGATGTAAATAGAGTTGACGTTGATGTTTGTGGTAGGAATGTGTTTGTTTAATTTTATGAATGAGGAGGTTTATAAAATTAGGTGAGCAGCTGAGGCGAAACCAGGATCACAGCAGTTTATGACGCCCAATCGGTGGGACTAGAATTTTTTTGTTGAAAGGACCCAGTTCCCGCATTCAAAGGAGTATATCACAGCAATATATATATATATATATATATATATATATATTGTTGTGTTAGCCTATAAAACCTCGCCTGAGTAAAAAAAAACATTCGAGCCCCACGAATTGGGCGTCATAAATTGCCGTGCAACCCTATATGCCTCTGGAATTTCCTTAAAATCGTTCGAGCATTTATTTATTTACCAAAAAAGAAAAATTTTCAAAAAAAAATTTCTTACCCAGATTCTGCTTCCATCAACTTTGATTTCTTCAACCGCTTTCCTAGCTAGCTCAGTTGGGCCTCCTCTTGGATACCTAGATTTACTATCATACTCTTTATCGTTCACGCACACTCGCAATAAAACCACAAAATAATACAACAATAATACAATATTTATTTACCACTATTTACAAATAATAATTCAAGATTATTTACATTTCCGTGCTCAAGTTACACCTCATTAAATTCTATCTTTGAAAAGTCCTGGATTTTAAATTGAAATATCAAACACATTGGATGTAACCGGAGTAAATGGGCCCTGAATAATACCTTATTAAAATTTTGTTCTAATTATTATAATTATTTCTAATTAGTACACTTTGGAGTATGGTGAGCTCATGATAACCCAGTTTATTTTATTAATGTATGCTTTTTACTTTGCATACTCTTACTACAAACACAAAAAACTCATGTACTCTTAACAATAACATTTTAAATTCATGAGGAATGTTAATAAACTTTATATACACCTTTAGATTTATATTCAAATACCATAATAAAAGTTAGTTATACGTATTTTTTTCAATATGCAAAATAATGCAAAATCAAAGTTCACTCTCACACATCACAATAATTTTCATAGTTTATATAAAAACAGCAAATTCTAATGCGTTACCTGGAATTTCTTGAAGATCCCTACTCCGTTTGCGATGAAGTTAAATTCCTGCACCCTCGGTCTCGTGATTCTGCTCTGCTTACCGCCTCCAGCTATTTATAGATGAACACCATCTAAGTTGTGCTGCATGCTATTCATTCAAGATCCATCCAAATCCAAGTATATTACACTTTTTCATTATTGCATAATTTAATTTACGTTACTTTACTTTACTTTACGAGCTTGTTAAAATATCTGTTGCACCTCAATTAAAATTAAATTTGACACTTTCCGCGTTTTAAACTATGAGGCCAACAATTTAACACAGTACTATTATAAATTTTAATACTTACAAGCTCGTTAGTAGATTTCTGTACGTAGTAAGCTTTGCAAATTAACGAAGTCAAAGAGCGAAGTCAAAAGAGAAACTTAATAACTCTTCTCTCATATTTATACGATTCTAAGTGTAACCTCTCCAAACCCTCCTAACGCGAAACACTTAATTCAACTAATATTTCCGCAAATTTTGGTGTAACCGTTTTCAAAATCTTTGAAATTTAGCTCGTTGATACGATATTTTCCGAAAAACCCGCATTCAATTTTCCCGTGCTTGTCTGTTTTACAACTAACTATTTAGACCAATGATACTTTCAGTAACGTCTTAAAAACCCCGCCTATATTAACTCTATTCTTCTCCTATGCTAAAATGATTTTTTTTTCTTTATCTTTATTGGCCTCCACTCGTTGGATAAGTGAAGCTTTAATTATTCGCGGCTAAGTCTGGGAATTACCCCAAGGGTGAGCAATGAGAAAGGGTGTGGGGATAGTCTAAACTCTACAATAAACAAACAAAAGGAAAATGGGTTGAGCGCCACTGTATCTGTATGAACGGTTACTCTAAAGATTCATTACTCCTATGAGAAGATACAGAAACTCACGGGATGGGAACACAATAAAAAAACTTACAACTTACTGAACTAATGTATCTGGAAACCTCTGGAACATACTTACGACCTCTCCGATCTCGATGATCCTGGATAAAAATGCACAACAAATTCTCTATTAGAAAGACACAATTTGTGCTTTCCAACAAAAAAACACGCTAATAATTACAGATGGATAATATTGAGATTACCACACCAAAGATATTTAAATCAAAAATGAATACCTAGAACAAACCAGTTGTAGCATATCTGTGCTTTATAATTTACTTCAGCATTCGTATAATTTCATTTTTCAACAAACTTATTTTCTTTAAAAATTTAGTAAAATTAATTATGCATGGAATAAAAGACTTGAGTCTAAAATGAAATTTAATATAATTTCTCTTTCTTGATTTTTTTTAAATATGTTTACAAAATGAACTAATAAAATTGGTTTTTCTATACATCTGCCTTTGACATAACAAGACCTTAAGTTAATAATATTTTAAAACAAGTTTTGACACCAAGTGCTCAGATCTGATTATTGGTTCACATATGTTTCTCATAAATTATTTCTTGAAAAATTTGAATCACATGCAGTTAACTTGGACAAACAACTTTTCATTTAATTCAGGTATTATGAGCTTATTAAAATTTAACATCTGCAAATAAATTTTCTAAAAAGCAAGAAATGGACTTTGAAGTCTCATATTTTTAACAAGTGAATTTCTGCAAACCTTACAAAATTATTACTATAGCATTTCGTGGCAATTTTCTCCTACGTTGTTCTATATGCACAAAATTTAACTTGACCAAACAATCCTTGAATACTATTTATGTGAGCATTCATAAGTTCTCACAAACAAAACAAAAAGGTTTGATACCTGTATATGTTGATGTCTTCATCCCTATTTATCAAACTGCGACGTACATCCTTTGAAATCTGCTCATCAAATTGTCGTAACAAAACATTAAACAACAGCTGTAGTTGCCCTGATAAACGAATAGCTTTCCAATCTTTTATTCAAATCTATCACGTCCTACCATATCATTATGTTATTGCAACATCTTAATATATTGTTCCGTCATACGCTAAAGGAATAAAAATATTTTATAAGTTATTTGGTTAATGCGATCTTACCGTTAACAAATTCCGACACAACAATTCAAAAGGCGGCGCGTTCCAGTGCCTTGCCGGTGTCACAGGAGCCTGGAGCTTCACTCTGTGTCCCAAGGCGACTCGCCCCCTATCATTACCATCTCACGCCGATCCGGAGGCCCCACCTATGCAAGGCCTGAAGATTCATGCTTTTTCGAACTATGCCAACTCGACTACATTTACAAAAGCAATGGCCGATCTCGTTCCGTTCTAGTACGGCACCTTATCTGCGTGGCGCATTACCCCGTGACCTATACACGCACGCGCTATCTTAATTCTAACGAATGAAAGGGAACAATCCGCCTGCAAGTTAGGCAACACAAACGACTAGACCCTATATAAATACGTTCCTTGAATGTATAATATTATTAAATATCTCCGTGCAAAGCATTTAAGTTATTTAAGCGAACATGATTTCCTGTTTCAATATAGAATTGTTTCTCTTAGATATTATAGCATCAAATACGAGAATTAAATACCACAGAATAAAATTATACTGAAGCGATTCTTGCGAACATGGTGCTATTGAATATATATTCGTTACAATGCATATTATATGTTTCCTTCTAACCATATTTGAGTGGTAGAAAATCGATATTACTGTCCGCGTATTATCTAACCCACGTGGACTGAATACGTGCGTTTCAAAGTGAAATGCTATTATGCCTGTATCATTCCGAAGCATATCATTGATTGTCCATCCCTTCTGCGTTTTAAGGAAACGTTTGGTTAGCATTTATGCGAACATCCGACCGTTTGCACAATATACCTCGAATTTTGTTTTTTATCTACACAAATAACGAGAAGTTGACCTTTCAAAACATGCACCTGTACCTAATTAACGAACGTTTTAAAATAACATTTCTAGGAGTTTGCGTTTCAAGGTATTTTCTATCTTCAACGTGTTTGTTTGTTAGTAAAGCGTTTCGCCTTGGAATTATGGATTTTTCACGCTCTTATGCGTTTTAGACGTTATATCCCTTTGAATTAAACTCAATTACATTAATTAATCATTTCCATTGACTTATACAATTTATTTTCTTTACGAACTTATTAAATTTTAATCCCTACTTGTAAAATTATGGTAATACTTGTAACTTTCAATTAACTAAATGAAATAAATTTCGCACGTAAATTATGGTTGTTTCCTCTATACAGGGTGTTTAAAATTGCCTTGTTCATACCTAAATTTATATATATATATACTGATATGATAACGCCGTACTCGGTGTTCTGGACGTTTTTACTTAATGCCACCACTCTGTGTTCTCAAACCAAATTTAATCTTACTAATTTTACTATTATGCACAACGTTACGATGATCAATTTTTCTCTTCTCCACTCCTTTTTGATTACCTGATTTTTAAAAAATATTTAAATACACCCTTCAATCAATCAATATCATATGAATTATTTATCCCAAAATTTATATACTTTGAATTCAATCTAAAGCCACCAAAAACTACCTCTGTTTACCAAAGAAACCTGGAACGTTCTAGACACCTTGATAATACATTACGTAAGTTTAACGTATGCAATGTTTGTTGTTGACTTTATCACAAGTTTATATAAATTGAATAAATTTGAATTATTTTCATCAACACTCGAATTATTATTATTGTACCATGTCTTCCTAATCCTTGCACTTATTGTCACTATAATATACACTTGATATTTTATTATATTTAAATTACGCGTGACTTTCTGATTAGCAGTGACGCAGCTTCGCCCTGCCTGAGTTATGAACTGACCCGTCTTATCATTGCTCTGTATTATATAGGCTGATCCCACTTACATATGGGCTGGGTTTTCAACAAGTTCTGCAGATAGCTCAACCAATCAGGTCTTTAATATTCGCTGCATTTCAAATTGTTTCTGATGTAATTTCTTTGGTTTTCCATGTAATGGTGTTTATTTGATACTTTATTATTCGTTATCTTGACCATACGTTGTTTTGTGTAGATATCGCCTTTCCAATAATTGAACAAAATAAATGATGTAACTTCAATGTTATTTTCGTTTATCTATTTTTATGCGTGTTTGAAACTGCGTTTTCTTATCAAAAATGTTTATTATTTCACCGTAATTACATAAAGCTTTGTTAGGTTTTATCTCTTATCTTCGTATTTGTTTTATAACTAATTAGAACACTTTTCGACGCGTGTTTAATTATATGTACTATCATTTCTTCTGAATGCGCGTGCTTTTGTTGAAAGATATTCTTACTTGCATTACTTAAAATTAATAACGGTTTATATACAAAGTGTTAAATACTTGCTATTTACATAATGTATGAATTACCTATTTTTCTGCTAAATACGCGTTCTATCGTTGTAAGATATGCTTCGTTGCATCGCTTGAAGCTAATTACGGTCTATATACAGAGTGTTAAATGCTTGCTATTTACACTATGTACGAATTACTCAATTTTCTGCTAAATAAATGCAATTTTCTGCTTCCTATCGCAATTTATGTTTACTACACGACCCTTGCTACTAAATACATCCCTAAACAACCCCTTATCACAGCAATATATATATATATATATATATATATATATATATATATATATTGTATCGGTTTATCCGAATTAACAAACACTACACATATATTGATTGCTTATATCTAAGTTAACGTTCTTTAGAATAACTTACCTTAATACTACGTTAACAAATAACTGTACATTTACAATAGGATTAAAGATACCAATTCAATTAACATATAATATATAACTCTACATGCATATATTGGAGTAATTTATTATAAATTAAACCGCCTTCTCAACTTCCATGCTATCTATGGAATAATGACCTATTGGTAATGTCCTGTATGATCCTGGTATTAAATATCTTTCATCGTTGTGTGGACTTAAGGCAATTTTATCTTGAATGATTTTATGAACATGATGTTTAAATGAGTGGATCAAATTTTGTGAAATAAACTTTTCTTTATACTCGTCTACACAACGAGCAAAGTCCTCAAATGTGATATGGTTTTTAATGACAGATTTTTTAATTCCCTTGACTTTTTTAGTTACACCGAAATTAGAGAGCCGTTGGCGGTATAGAAGTATCTTCTTCTATACGCAAGCGTTCACCCTCCTCCTCTTCCAGTGTTTTGAAAACCTTTTGTCACATACATTTTGGATCTCAGCCCGACGAAGTTAGTCATAACCCGTCCATTGTTCTCATCTTTCATCATACCCAGTACTTTCTTATTGACTAAAGGAATTTTATAGAAGTTATCGTTTGAATAGTCAGAAGTAGCAAAACGTTGTCGACAGTCCCTCTTTATAACTCCATATGGATCGCGATTGTTAATTTTGTAAATAAGGCTATCGGTTTCCGTATATAAAACACTGCTGTCGTTTCCAAAGGTAGTACTCATGTAGCCATAATGAAAATCAAAGATCGTGAGCTTGGATAAATCCAAGACACACATGTGATTTATTTAATTCTACCAAAACAAGATTTTCATCAAAAACTGTAAGATTCTTAAACAGAGGATTGGATATACGAGCTTCGGCACCATACCTACCATCTCAATTTTAAACGAGCTTAACTTTACAATGCTTTCGCTTGTTCGTTATTGTTTTACCAAAAGCAGCGTTGTTCATCAATTTGAATAGATTTTTTTCAAACTCGTTCCTAGCTCGCTTTTGGAGATCTTTAACTCAATATATGACTTTAGCCAGCAGCTTTGTTTAAATTTAAGTACCCTGTGAATAGCTTTTAATCTAAGCCCATTTGCTAACGCCTGTTTTAAATTCCTGTAATGAAACACATATTTTTGCTTAGAATTCAACGTCGCCATTAATTTGACGTTTTGGGTTCTCTCTACAGGGGGTTTTCCAGTCGTTGGGTCTATATATTCGGGGCAAAATGGAATATTCTTATGTGGGTCGTGAATGGATTCAGGATACTCCAAATCAACTTCTAATATATAACCCTCAGACCAATCATCGGGAATTGATGATACGTCGATATTGGTATCAGTCCATTCGAAACATCCGTACGGAAGAGGTTGACTCAAGGCCCATCCGTACTGGTTATTTTCATCAAAATACATTAGATATTTATCAGGTTTGGATTAATCATAAGTGAGCAAATATTTATTGTTAGCAGAAGCACATCGTTCTGAACAAACTTGAGCAAGACCTCCACGTATACCTTTGTCAATGAACAAGAGTTCATCAATTTTCGTTAATAACTCAAGTTCCTGACCTGCATGCGTCATCATTGCGTTCCAAGTATACCTAGGCACTGTATAGTAGTGGGCGGGGTCAAGTTCATATGTGGAGTGACAACTTGATCGGAATTGTTCAAAAACTTCTGCCAATAACAATACGTCAGTTTCCAGATATAAATCTTTATACGACAGGTACCACAATGTGGAAGTGTATCTTCATTGGATGATTTTTAGCCCTGCCTACACACCAGCTTGTCATCCGCTAATGTCAAGTATATACAGTATAGAGAGACTGCTGCCTGGTGGCTATAAAGAACTACCGGATCCCGCCTACACTTCATATTGTAATAGCTTATTATGATTTTTTGTGGTAAATTACTTAGTAGTGTTACAATTTGGGTATATATGGAACAGTTTGGTCATAGGTTAAAAAGTGGTGTGGGATGTGCAATAGTAAAATAGTATAGAATTTTATACAACCTTATTCTAAAAACACTATGTAGATACAATTAAATAGGTATCATGACTACTAGCTAGATAAATGGTTCTTTTCCAACCACAAAACAAGTGACGTAGTTGATGCGTTGCTCAGAGGCGTGACGCAAAAGCGAATTGCCTAAGGCTGTACATACATCTTTGGTTGTCTGGCATTTTCGGTAATCTAGCGTTCCACTCTACAAGATGCATATGAAAGCACTATTCTTATCTGAATTAGTATGAGAGCCTTTTTTCCATAATAGTACAGTATGTATTGTCTCTAAGAGCTATTTACCTGGATATTATATCTTCTATAAAGTATCTGCTTTCACAACTTATATTCCTCCACTCTGGGTTACAACTAATCATTTGATCAGTTTCGATATTTATATATTGGTCAAAATTCTTCCTATACCGTCTTTTATCTGCATCAAACTCTTTCACAATAGTCACAAAATCATGTTTCGAGTTTGTATCATCTCCATTCCAGCACTGCATGCACATTTCTTTAAATCTTGAATATAGCATGTCACTACCAATATGATCAAAAAAGATATGCCGAAGATTTGCATCATCCTTTCTGGGGAGACAATCAGCAAGTTAAAGTGAGAGATATTTATTGATGGGCAAATATAGTAGCGATTTAAGCATGACAAAAGAGTTGTATGCGATCAAAATATTTAACGTTGTCAAACAATTTGATTCTTCTTTAGAGAACAAGCAGGTTATAAAGTATTTAGCAGGTCATTTCGAAACTGAAGTAAGGCAATGCATAGCCTTACAAAATATTGTTGATAGAGATGTGTTTTTAGAATATGTTCTACGTTATGATGATAGGGGTCAACCAAAGAGGATGGAGACCAGGCAAATAAGCCTGCCCATGAATACATTTAAATTCCAGAGGAATAATGGACAGGAGAGATATCAAGGCAGACGATTTGAAAGGGGGAACAGCCAAAGAAATAATTGGAATAGAGGAAATGCCATTAGGAGAGACGGGAAAAGGAAGAATGATGAATCCCATACCATTGATAATAGAACCGGTACCCAAAGAAGGGAAAATATAGCAAACGCACAGAGAAATGGCATAGTTGGTAGCAACGAAAATAGAAGGTCATATGCAGAGATAGTTAATCAGCCAGGCACGATTTTTAGAAGCAGACAAATCAAATGACGAAAATATAGAAATTAACAGATATGAGCATGCGCGTGAATTTATAAAATTTGAGTTAGAAAATGATTAAATAAACAAATGACCTGTTTCTACCTAGCACTGGCGGACCTTCTAAGAAGGTACTACACCCAGTGCTAATCGAGGAAGTTGGTCGACGGAAACCAATCCGTTTCCAATTAAACATTAATGAATAATTTTGCCTAGCATGGAGAAAGTAATTTGAGCATAGAGGATCGAAATCAATATATAAAGTGTTGGTTATTTTGCAAAAAGACAAGCCTTTGACTAGCTATTTAAATTTTGTCTAGCAATGCCATCTACACTATCACGTCGGAGACTGGAAACAGTCTTCGATAGTTAGTTTCTTATTCTCGAGTATAGAGAGCGCATGAGAAATATTTGCACTATAAATACACTTTAATTTGTGTATTATTTTAGAACTTTAGTTGGTTGTTTTGCAAAAAGATATGCGTCCGTCTGATGATCTGCAAGAACAGTGAAACCGGTCACGGGCTTGTCTTTTTGCAAAATAACCAACCCTTTATATATTGATTTTTCGATCCTCTATGCTCGAATTACTTTCTCCATGCTAAGCAAAATTATTCATTAATATAAAATGATGAAAAAGTTAATGAAGATTTACTACTTATAATAAAATTGCAAGTAGAAAGAAAAAAGATAAAACTACCGCTAGATACAGAAGCTGAAGTAAAATTAGCAAGTGAAGGTTTTATTAAAGATAGTTCAGAAGAGTTAATACAGAAAGTTCCCTATAAAAGGAATAATTTAGTATCGCCGAATAATAATAGGTTTGCAGTTTCAAAAGTATCGTAATTCTGAAAGTTAAGTTGGGAAAGATGGAAGTTGAGCTAGAGTTTTTAATAGTGCCAGGATTAAGAGTTGATGCCATTCTGAAAATGGATTTTATAAGTAAAATGAAAGGTATAAAAGATACCGAAAATAAGGTGATGATTATATAAGATGCGAGGATTGAATGAGACGCAGAAGTCCATATAGAAGTACAAGAAGATTGTATGAATTTAAATCAATTTGAAAAGGAGGTGGAATGTGAATGAGATAGAAGTTTAAGTATTAAGTCCCCTGGTGAAGTTAGAGGTGAAGTTGTAACGTTTTTAGAGAAAACTCAGAATTATTGGAAACTGCAAAAGATGATATTGAACGATGGAAATAATAGATGAAACTGATGAAAATAGTATGATTGTAGGTGTTGAAAAGAAGATAAAGGAATTTTTTGTGAATGCAGCTCTTAAAAAAAAATGAATAAAGGTAGTAAAATATTAAATGATGATGATGTGTGCTGTTTATGTCAGTGTTCCCATTGGTGATTTTTCTTTGGAGAGTCTCGTTGAATTTTCGCCAATTATGTCTTACCCTGCAACGTCTGTGTGTCGTCTGTGGTTGTATTTGTATTTCGGTGATGGTTGGTAGATGATTCGAGCTGAGGTTTTGAAGAATTCCAATGTCTAGTGGGTACGATATGTTCTTTATGATTGAGACGTCGGGGATGTCTGCTGTTTGTATTCTGTCCAGTGGGATTCTTGTCGGTGCGTTGGGTGCTACGATGTCGAAGTCCTTGCCGAGAGATTGTGTGTAGAGAATGCAGCCGCTCTTGTTAGTAGTTGTTGCTCCCCAGACTTGGTGTTTGGCACTTAAGTCGGCGTATCTTCGTGTAGCAAGTCGTCGATATCTTTAGGGCGTATATCCGTGCTGTGTGGATTTCTGTAGATAGCTATTGCATTAATCAATTGCCAGTTGACTTTGAACCTGACGTCCACGCTGTCTAAAGTAGTCGAGTGTAGCTGAAGTTGTTCGTATAGTAGTCGGTTGTGTATCAGTATGGCAACTCCTCCGTTTGCTGGTTGTCCTGGGTTTAGGGCTTCAGTTGTTAGATTTTTATATAGGATGTGTTAATTTTGAAGTTAGAATAATTAAGAGCACGTTATTATTTTTCGCGTTTTACCTAATGAAGTACCTTTGGGTGGAGCATTGGGGACGTGGCCGCAAACATAGCGGCCCCTAATTAAATTATAATGTCCTGGGTTTAGGACGGCCAGATCTTCGAATACTGGAGAAATTGTTATCGAGGTAAGAAGGATAATTGTGGCGGCTGCACCCGCATAAGCATTGATTTGTTTTAATAAGTAGATATGAAATAATTTAAAGGGCACGTTTTTGTAAGTAATGGCGCTAGCGGACATAATGCTTATGCGAGTGCACCTTATAAATTGGGCAATGCTTTTTACTTTTCTTTGTGCACTGCTATATGCTTAATGCTTATTAGCTATCTACTTACCTAAATATATTTATTTATATTTATTTATATTCATTTTATATTTATTTTTGGAGTTTGATTTGTTTTGTCTGACGTTCTGCCACCATTTTTGGTGGCAACATTTTTATAGAAACGAAGATTGTAATTGTGAAGAATGTAATTATAATATAAATCAGTTAGGGAATGGTAGGGAAAGCTAGGGATGGATTTAGGCTAAATTACTTAGATCAGGGAGAACGAATTTGTAAATTTATAGAACAGACAAAACAGCTGGATTCCCTATTAAAATATTTGGCAAATGCTTAAAAATTTAAATCTATTTTTAATATTAACTAGCTAGATTTGGGTAGTTTTAAGGCGACCCTTCAGGTCGCACCGGTAACCATAGCTGGCGACTGCTATCCAGTATTACGGATCCCTCCCCTATTACTTTCGCGTGTGTTTTGTTGAACGGATACACTCCAAATCAGCGCTAGGAATACCATTATTCAAATCCTATTTTTAGTTTTTGTTTTAGTTTGTTAGATTTTTATTTAGGATCAATTAATTTTGAAGTTAAATTACATCTGAAGCATGTTCATATTTTCGAGTTTAAACCCAATGAAGTACCTTCGGGTGCAGCATTGGGGACGTGGCCGCAAGTATAACGGCCCGTATTCAAATTATAATGTCATGGGTTTAGGTCGCGTTCTTTCCTGTAGATGTTGTAATTTGCCAAGCTGAGTTGTTTGTGTGCGGGTATTTTGGTTTCCCCAATCATCACGATTTCCACGTTGTGTTGCTGCAGAAATTATGTTTCGAGTTTGTATCATCTCCATTCCAGCGCTGCATGTACATTTCTATAAATCTTGGATATGGCATGTCACTACCAATATGATCAAAAAAAGTATGCCGAAGATTTGCATCATCCTGCTTCCATATTGAAATAACATTAGAGTTATCTCTAAGTCTATATTTTAAGGCGCTTGCATAAGTTTGCCATAGGTAGAATGAGTCTATTGCTATACGTCTACCATACGAGAAATACCGCTTGATTTTGGGTGGGTGGGCGGGGCGGTGGGCGGACGGGTGGGATGGGTGGGACGAGTAATCTAGAAAATATTTCAACGCACAAGCTGCAAAATCAAATTAAAATTTGGTTTAAATAACACGAGTTCGAACTGCAAGCCTCGCGTTATCAAAGCGCAATTAGCAAACTGGAAAACACGCTATCAACTAATAGTAGGATCTATTATTTCAACAGGTCTTTAAATGGGAAACACAAGAGAAAGCAATTAAACGTTATCGGAATGTTTAACAAATTAACGGATACCTAAAACAAGGTATTGACTATTTATAATTTATCGAATAAATTTTTGTTTTAGAATGAATAGATTTGAAAGAAATGTTATGATTGCACAAACTATTGTAACGAGTTAAAAATACAGGATGAGGTTTTGAATACAAACGAAAGCTAGGTGAATGAAAAACGAATTACCACAAAAAAGGACGTATTTGAATCTATCGACGAAAATAAACGTAACATATTGAACGCTTAGTTACATGATTTTGATTTTTTAAGTGACTTACAGTGAACCCCAACTTATCTGAAACAATATTCCAAAGAACACCCAAGGTTTTAGATTGTTCAGTTTTACAAAACTGAAACAAATCCTCATTATTTGTGTTAGTTTTTTCAATAATCGCTGATTCATCTGACTTCCACTTGCACATGGAATTCAAGACCTTCTAATATGCGCATTGTTTGCGCCCTTATTTCTTTGATCTGCTTCATTGAATTGAAACCAGCCAAAAGGTCATCAATGTAAAAGGAGTTTTCTATCATTTTGCTTTTCCTTGAATATGCATTTCTGCTTTCAATTGCAGGTTGTTCAATACACCTTGTTATTAGAAATGAAGCTGATGATGTACCATAAGTAAGGGTTTGCAATACATAGCAATTAAGACTCTTCGAGACATCATCACGCCAAAAAATCCTATATAAGGTTTGATCATCTTTCGATAATCTAATCATTCTACACATTTTTGCGATATCTCCCGTGATAGCACATACTGGAATAGTTTAAACTTCAGCATGAGTGTAAACAACTCCTCTTGAACCCCAGGACCCACTATCTACATGTCATTTAAAGAAAGGCCATTGCTACCCTTACAGGAACCATTAAACACCTAGCGCAACTTAACTGGTAAACTATATTTTCCCTAACAATACAGTGATTTGGCAAGTAAAATGTTTTATCAGATACAGAAGCATCCACATTTATCTTAGTTATGTGGTTAAATATAATATATTCATGTATAAATCCACCGTATTCGCACTTTATTACAGGATTTTTATCTAACTGTGTTTCTAAATTATAAAATCGTTTCAATGCTATATCCCTTGAACTACCTAAATTGGGGAAATTTTCTATCGTGGGCATAGATACGATAAAAGTCCTTTTCAAATCTCTTGTAGTAGTTTTAACAAAGTGATTTTCGGCACTTATTTCGTCATCAGATAATTTACAATCCGCTCTTTCGCAATCCTCAAAGACCGGAAATTTTCCACGTGCCTTGATAATGTTATCCGATTCTCTAATGAAGAAATTAGAAGCGGCCTGCCTTTTCACTGCTGATGGAGCATTTAAAGGACTCATAAATAGCCATCTGAAAAGACTTTTTGTAATGTGGGTGCATTTTTCCCCAATGAAATTTAACCTACACATAAGCGTTGCCAAAAAACTGAAGCACCCTAAAAGTAGATCAATTTCTCTTGCTTCATTAAAGCCGACATCGGCTAGGCGTATGCTTGGAGGTATTTTTATTAAATCAATGGCAAATGGTGTAACTGGCAACCGCTCTGTTATTTTTGGTAGTATCAAACATGCAATTTTTACAATAAATACGTTTATATTTGAATGGACTGTTAATTCAGTCTTGTAGCATGTTTGATACACCTTCGTTTGTACCATAAACCTTTATATCAACCTTTGATTTATGCAACTCTAACTTATCGACAAAATGCTCAGTAACAAAACTTGACATACTTCCGCAGTCAAGAAAAGCTCTGCGTTCATGTAATTTGCCATTAGCATCAGCAACCTTAATTCGAGCCATTGACAGCAAGACCTGCCAAGTTTTTGTAACGGAATTATTACTGATTGTACTAACACTATTTTCTCTACCTTCATAAGCACTTCTTGTATCTAATGCACTGGCCATCTTTGCATTAGAAATACTTGCAACACCCTTGTCAATTGAAGCAGCGTGTTGTGTCTTTTATTACAGAGAGCACATAATTTTCGATTTTATACCTATTGCTAGCCTTTAGACAGTTTAGACAAATATTCAATTTTTTGGCTTCTTCAATGCGGAGATCTACTTTTAAATCCAGGAACTTCTCACAACTGTAAATATTGTGCCCTGACTTACAATAAGTACAAGTTGATGGAGTAACTGATACATCATAATTACTAGAACATACACTATATTCTCCAACTTGTACTTTCTTACTTGGAGATTTGAACCACATCTTCATAGAATGCAAAGAATTTATAGTTCAAAGAAACAGTTTATTTAAAGAACTCCTCGCACTTAAAGCGCCAATTCCGTTCAACCCCACGTGTTTATGTAATTTTATTTATAAATGCCACCTTCTCCTGTAAAGCTTTAGTGTTAGGTTAATTTTGATATTCCTGTTAACCTCTGTGGAAAAATCCTTCTCTCCTTGGCCAATTCTCTGTGCGTTAGTTACCATGACGGGCCACTACGGTGTGAAATGTGTCTCACCCTCAGACCATTCTTGCCTAGTTAATTTTGTAGCTAAATATCCGTGTAGACAAAGCTAAATTAAAAAAAAACACATACACTATCCTTTTTATTTTCATAGAATCCCTTTAATTAATGTTTAAAGTTTCCAGCTGCTCACATTTTTGCCTTAAAAAGTGATTTTAGATCCTCAATTGTTGGCGAATCACCTGCATATTTGTAGGTTTGCCACTCCCTTTGTGATGCTAAATCCAACTTAGTGAAAATGACATAAATAATAAATTTATCCAAGTGTTGAGCAGGTTGTCTCTTGCTTTCTAAAGCGCGCAAATGCTTTAGCATGCTATTATTTCATAGGCGCACAGAGGAGTGAGATTCCTTGACTATATTTGGCATGTCAAATATTACTTTTGCATAGTTAACCCTTTATTTTCATACCTCCTCCGCAATAAAACTAGTAAAATCAAATAATTTGAAGCAATAGCCTCCAAATTTTGTTATCATATTTGTTGCCTCATCCTTAAGGCATGCACGGTATAGTGAAATTTCTGGACATTCGTCAGTACTCTATTTGAATGAATAAGCGTATTAAATATATTATAGAAGTCTTGCCATTGGCTGTACCCCTCTCCCCCATGAATATACAGGTAACAACGGCAGGCTTACATTGCTAACTGAACTGATCTAATTAGGTGCACCATCTAACATGTTTCCCTTCGCGATGATAAATATGAGCTCTTTTTTGCTCATCTTCTAAGACCTTTCGTAAAGGCTCTTGAGATATCTCCAAAACATCTCGCCCAATATTCTCTCTAAGTTGATCCAAGTATTGAGGCTTATTAATATAAACTCTTTCTTACAGATAACTCCAAAGAAAATGGAACAATGAGATTTGAAGATCTTGGGTCCATCTCAAGTCTCCGGTTCTCGAAATTAATTGATTCTGGAAATGTGTCTCAAAACAGCAATTGTGGCTCTGGCAGTAGCACCACCTTGTTGAAACCATTAGTGTTTACCTTTTTCTTGTGGAAAAAAAGTTTTCCAGCATTTTTCGGTCTCCATTTACCGATACTGTGTGACCAGCTTTATCTTGTTTGGCCGGATTATGCTTTGAGCTGAAATTGCGCACCATACTGTAACCTTTTCGCTATGAACAGGACTTGGGTGAATTAATCGTGAATTTTGTATACCTCAACACCGCGAATTTTGTCTGTTTAGCAAGCCACATAGGCGAAAATGTGCCTCGTCTGACGCCTAAATTTGTGTACAGAACGGTTTTTATATCGGCAAGATTTAACATGGTTCTAGGCACGCATTAAACTCATATGGTTTCTGTTGTCGCACCAGCTGGATTTTATAGAAATGCATGTGATCTTGTTTCAAAACGCGCTGTAGCGATCGTCGTTTGATCTCTAGATACAAAGAATGTCTTTGCATTAAAGTTTTTAAACACATTTCTGCACATGTTGAATAGTTTCAACGAATCATGCTGTTCGTGGTCTTCATGCCCTTCTCACATCTCCTATGCTGATCCCATCACTTTAAATTTGGCTGCAATATCGTATGGTTAGAACGAGCATATCTCACATTAAAATATCGTCGAAAGTTTCTCTAAGTAGAAATAATGTTTCTTTTGCTTTCTAAATAAAAAGTTACGATCTCTATCTTTCTTACAGGCGTGTATCGATCCATATCGAAACTCCCAATAATTTATTTTAATCTGAGAAAAAGAAACTCAATGAATATTAACCCCAAAAAATTATTAAAATTAAAATTCGTGAAGGAACTTTTGTGCCACGCTGTACTTTAACAGATAAACTGAGTGAACTAACGGTCCGGTAATTTTTGCTTCAGTTATCTAAAACTGAGTCCAAAGAAGTGTCACTTGCTAGGCGAAGAGGCGAAATACCTAGGACACGTAGTTTCACGCAACGGAGTCAGACCAGACCCGGAAAAAGTAAAGGCAGTACAAGAGTTGTGCATTTACTATTAAAGATTCGTTTCCGGGTTTGTAAATATTGTCCAGCCCTTGACCTAGCTGACTGAAGAAGGGCGTGATTACGTTTGAGATGAAGATTATAAGATTACGTTCCAACAGCTAAGACGTTTATTGACAATTCCGATCTTAAGTTATTGTCGGTTCGAAAGCAAATTCATCTTGGATACGGACGCAAGCAATGTCGCCATCGGAAGTGTACTATCCCAGATGTAAGACAGGCAAGGGAGAGTTATTGGTTACTTTATAACGGAATGAATGCGTTACAAGAAGGGAACTGTTGGCTGTGGTCAAATCCATAGAAGACTTTTATAAGTATCTCTACGGGAAAAAATTTTACCTGAAAACCGACCACGGCGCTGTAGTGGCTGTTAGTTTAGCAACCTCAAAAGCCAAGATTAATAGAGAAGCTACAGGAGTATGACTTCGACACGAAACACCGTTCTGATATGTCATTGCAATGAAAATACGACGACCTTGCCCCGACGATTTTAACTATTGCTCAACTAAGTGTGATCTACTTGGTCGGATTACCGTTATCAATGACGATTGGCAGCTTCTACAGTTTCAAGCCAAACACGAAAATTACAAAGAACAATGTATCATTCTGGGTTGGGAAGCCAGAGGAGAGCGTCGATTCTGACAGGGTGATAGTCTGTTAAGTCGCACGCTAAAGTCGTCCTGGTCACAGTTGAATCCCTGAAAGTAGATAATGCGATCTTGATGCAATCCTTAGAAAATAGAGATGGATCAGTGAGTACGTTTCAGGTGATCGTTTTTAAAAACCGAGTGTTGAAGGTTTTAGGACATCTACATAATGATATCTCGAAAGGATACTTCGACGTTAAAAAAACTTTGAACAAAGTCTGAATATGAAGCTTCAAGAACGTTGTAAAAGACTTGTACTGCAAGTGTCAGCTGTACCCACCATTGCGAAACCGTAAGGCCCCACAATGAGGCAATGAAACGTAGGGAAGCCCTTTTGAGAAAGTGACAATCGATGTTGCAGAATCATTCCCTGAGACCGCCTGCGAGTATAATATCTCGGTAGCCATGGTCTATTTTACGAACTGAACCGAAGCCTATGGTATACCAAATCAAGAAGCTGTAACCGACGCTAACATGCTGGTAAAGCAACTGCTCTGTCGTTTTAGAGTTCCTATGGAGTTGCCGACCAGGGCATACATTTTGTATCTGCGTTATTCCAAAAGGTTTGTTGGTTGCTGGGGATGAAGAATACCCAAACAACGTCATTGCACCCGAAATCGGATGGTATGGTAGAGCGCATATACCTCGACTTGGGTAAAACATTAGGAGGGTACGTACAAAGTTATAAGAAGAATCAACGACGTAGTATATCGGATTCATAAGCTTTCAAAAGAAGAACAAAAGTGGTGCACGTTAACCCGTTAGCACCCTACGGTAGTGATGACGCCGGTAATGCTGATGAATGGCAAGCAGTGACACCAACAAACGGTTACGCTCATGTGGATGAATGAACGTCTGGACTGAGCTATCATTGGTTCATGAGTCTTTACAGCGGCACAGGTAAAGCAAGGTTTGGGGTCACGGACGAGATTCGAAATGATCTATTCGATACGCTACTAGAATAGTGCCTGGCGCATTGCGTAGCGGCTGACCTTGATATGTCCAAAAGACTTGCTGGATGTTTAAAAATAAATTTGGTTGTCTGTATCAACCTTGCCAACAAAAACTAAAAGTTGGAAAGACCATACGGCTAAAGGCCGGCATCGGGCATCTTCTACTTGATGGCTAAGCAACAGCTTTCTGGTAAGTCGAATTACTAGGATATGTGAAAGGCGGTACGAAACCTCTAGGGCCAAATGATCAGATTTGGAGAGAATAAATTGGTCATACCCAAAATCGGTGAGTTGGACTGGAAGATCGTATTAATTATGCTAGAGGTACTATGCCAGAAAAGTCAGGGTCCAGAATTTGCTGTGTAGCGACAATCCAAATGGTACGGCGCATGCAATGAAAAGTGTTGATTGCAACTTCTAGCAACATGAAAATTTTAGAAATGGTTTCAACTGTCCTCGCCGCCACAAGAACTTTTAACGCACAGGTTACACAGTGTTATGAAACAGAAGAGTTTTAAAAGGGGGCAGTGCAATTGGTCTGCCTTTAACGAAAATAAATACATAAGAACGTATACGAAACATTTGTACACAAAAGATAATTAGTAGATACACTGAGGCGTAACATTTTCAAATACTGCTGATTGACAGGTACAAGGGTTTTCCATTTAAGAGTTATTTAGATTACAATAGGAAATTTCGAGAATGTTATTTGCAAATTTTCTGGAATGTTCTCAAACGATTGAAATGTATATGAATTGCCGCCGTGAGTACTGTAAGTTCAGTTTTGATCGTAGCTTTGATTACAATATGTTCTAGTGTAAAGTTTTGAAAAACGTTATATGAATGACTTTCGATATAAATTATTCTATGTGATATGAATTACTGTAGTGATTATATAAATTAATAATTAGTGCTTGGATATTTAATTATAGTACTTCGTTGGTAAGTAGTTTAGAAGATAGCATCGTAGTTTTAAAAGATAATACTTGTACTATTAGCGGTTAGTTCGGAAACAAATTGTTTTGATACAATTTTTAACAATCACCATTGTAATTGCGAGTTGTTAAAAAGCCTTGTGTAATCAGTTTGAAAACAAAGAACTGTTGCTATTGCAAATCGAGTTTTCGTTACAATATAGTTAGTTTGGATCTTTTTCTAAAAGTTAATAAGCAATTGATTGCAAAGAATTTTTTGTAAAACAAAGATTAACATAAGGTCGTGCTACATTTAACAAGAAAAAGCAACTACCATGTTCAAAGACAACAAATATAGAAATAAGGAAAATATTGCTGAAAGCATGTGTGGAGCGCAGCACTGTGCGACTGTGGAACTTAGACATTAGAAGAAGCGTTGAAATGTGGTGTTACAGACAAATGATGAAGATATCATGGACAGACAAAGTTAAGGATAAAGAAGATCGAAAATGGTAGGCGAAGAAAGAAATATGTAGAAAACAGAAAAATAGTAGAGATAGGATGATAGGTCACCTACTAAGGCGTGAGGGAATAGTGCGAAATAATTCAAAGCAGCGAGAAAGAAAGAGAGGTAGAGGCGGAGGTTAGACTATTGCACATAGATACTGAAAGATGTAGGCTGTGAGAATTTCAAAGAAACGTGTAGGTTAGTTCAGAATAGAAGTCAATGGAGGCGGGTTCAAGTAGTTCCAAGACGAAAAACCTAATGATGAAAAAAGTAATTGTACATACTTATATTTGATGATTATTGTAAACAATTACAGGTGTTGGTTTTGCAATATTCTCAAGAAATGTTTGTTTGTGCGAAAGGATTAATTGGAAAACAATGAATAATAACAATAATGATAATAATAATTATAACAACAAAGAGAGATAACTACAAAAAGCTATGGAAGTGAATTGGGCCTATCAAGGACACCACTAAAAGAAAACCAACGTTTCAAATTCACTTCCAACGATTGTCGAATGAAATATTTGTGGCGGTTGAATCCAGATTTAACTCCTACTAAATATTAATAAAGGCGTAAAAATTAATAATAATAATGAAAACAATATTCGGCAAATGTCAAAATGTAGAAAGATCTTGGTAGCCGTGAGGATGCTTAACCACCTTCGCGTACCCGTACACTTAATTTTTTAATGCTCTACACGAAGATACTACATTGGTCAGGGAACAAGTTGTTTTTATTTGGAATTTTGAATTTTGCAAAAACCCTTGCTGTTCCAAGCAAGGTAGGGATCTTTAACGTGTGTGACAACGCTTACATACGGAACCTACAGTAGAGGGATTGGGGAATCCGAGGAGCTCCTCCTCACTCCTCCTCCTCCTCATCCCTCCTTTCTCCTCCTCACTCCTCCTCCTGAATGTTTGCAACCAACAATACATATCTAACCTAGGTAAGAGTTTTCTTCGACTAACCACTTTAGCCTGATCTAGAATTCTCTGGACAATCTAAGCCAGTTAGAATTTTTAAAATCGGACTATCGCTTACAAAATTATACACTGTTAAAGCCTCGTACCCCAAGTTTTTGCTCTTTGATTTCATATCTAATCTAGGTAAGAGTTTTCTTAGACTAACCACTTTAGCCTGATCTAGAATTTTCTGGACAATCTAACCCGTTTGACTTTTTTAAATCTCTTACAAAGTTAGACCCTGTTATTTATTTATGTTATTTATTAAATTTTATCTTGATCTTTACATCCTTTTTGATCACTCGAGATATACCCTGTAATCTAGAATTTCCCGACTACTCCCTACGTTAACACAAACCCTCCACCCAAATTTTTAGCTAACGTATTTATAGAAATGTTATAACGTTGTCTAAAATTTACCGCAATATGCAAACCGTTCAATTATTTTAAGAATACCACTAAAACTTCGAAACCAACTTAAAACATTTTTCAATTTTTTCTGCGGGATAATTTTAAGAAACCTAATGAATTTTCAAAATAAAATCAACTCTAAAAAGCTTTATAGACAACAATTATACATAGATTTCTCTCATACCTTAAAAATCAATTTAGGTTTTTGTAAATCAATTTAAACCCTTTAAAGGAAAACTTAATAAAACACTTTAAACGTTTACTAAGGGTATATCTTGCTATTGTCTACAGAATAGTTACTAATAAAATAATTAAATTTTAAATAACTTCTACGTCATATTTTTGGAAATCGCAGACTTGTATATTGTCTAAATAAATCACTGAGCGAAAGTACGTGCATTGTTATTAAATTTAACCATTAGGTTCTTTTTAAGCGAAACGAAGAGAATAAAATTATAGGAATTTGAAACACGTGGGTCGGGTTGATCTTTGGAAAAAGTGCTCAATTTAGAAATAAATATTAAAAAGTATAAGCCGATGCGAGGAGTTCTAGGTTAAGAATAAAAATTGTGAATATGTATTTAGAAATGTGATTTACAAAATTTAAACTGTATTAGTAAAAAATTGTCTGTAATAAAAAGTTTTAAGAATGGTTTTGGATTTTCTTTTAGGTATGAGCTGCAGGAAAGTTATAATTTAGCGTGAATCTTAATATGAGACAGGTGAATAAAAAAGAAAAGAAATAAAGTGTGGAAAAGTTACGTTAAAAATTCTTGGAAATCTTAAGGCGCTAAGGAAAAGTTTGGAGTTGTTGGGCATGGTAGTATTTGCGTTCCTGCAGTTTAGTTTTAAAAAATTTCTGGTTGGAAAACTTATGTATCATACTCTAAAAAAAAAAACGCTGCGAGTGGTGGATCGGGTGGATCCAATGGATGGATCCCATAAGGTGGATCTGAGTCAGACTCCACACAAACGGCGCTGTAACGTAATCTAAGAAGGCGGGTGCGACGTAATTAAAATGGCTGGTGGGGGTGTCCGAGCAAGGACGGAGGCAAGGAGGAAGCAAGGAAGGAGCAGGGAGGAAATCCCTCCCATCAGATCCTTATGGGAATTTACATATAAAACCTTGGTTAGATGAGGGTGGAGGAGGGAGGAGTGAGGAGGGGAGCCTCGGATCCCCCAATCCTTCTACTACCTACATTTTACCTATCATCCGAACGAGGGCGCATTTTTGTGAAAAATGCTTGCCTAACATTTGTCAGGCAGATCGTGACGAGATTTGAACCCGGGTTCTAGGACATAGTAGTCACACGCGTACCAACTACGCCACGGAGCCGTCCCCTTCGCGTACCTTACATTTGGTATTCCAATGCTCCACCCGAAGGGACTACATTGACCAGGAAGCGAGTTTCTTTTTACCTGGAAAATTTTGAATTTTACCGAACCCTTGCTGTTCTAAGCAAGGTAGGGATCTTTAACGTGCATTGCATGACAACACTTACACACGGAACCTCCATTTTACCTCTCGTCCGAACGAGGGCGTATTTTTGTGAAAAATGCTCGCCTAACATTTTTCAAGCGAACCGTGTCGGGATTTGAATCCGGGACCTTGGGTATTGTGGTCACATGCATACCAACTACGCCACGAAGCCGTCCGCCCCCTTTCGCGTACCAAAGAGTATCGTTAAATTAAGGCAAAAACAAGAATTCAAATATGTAATACGAACTTACAAGTGTGAAGCGATTTGCTTTTCCTCTCTCGCGGTAACGTATATAAATTCTGTATTGCGTTAGAAAAATCTTAAATTCCCTTTTATAATTCGATACGTTTCGAATTTCTAGAACTTATGCATAATTAAAAGAAAGTTATCATAATTTTGAAACATTGTCGGAGGGTTTCACGGCCGGAGTCATTATAAATATTTATGGTGCCGGGTTAGGACCGTGTCATTTTATAAATTAAGGTCGACGTTTCGCCCACTTTTGTAAGGAGTTTTATCAGGACAAGAAAATAAATAAGCAATAAAATAAAAAATAATAAAAAGATAAGGTTTTAAAACCTTATTCCAGTAACACCCCTACTAATGTTTTAAACGCTTCTCATTTCATAGAACTAATTGCAAATATCGAGCTAGGCTCTAATGATATACTAGTTAGTGTTGACGTAACATCCCTATTTACAAACGTACCTGTCACAGACACTGTCTCTGTTATTAAACAGCTCCTACCTCAAGAAAACGAATTTTAGTACCTGGCCACGCTTATTGAAAAATGTTTAACTTCTACCTATTTTGTCTTCGGGCACACCAATGGGCTCACCTCTATCCCCTATTGTGGCCAATATATTCATGGAGTTTCTGGAATCCATGGCTCTAGCATCCACAGACCTTAAACCAACTTGGCTCCGTTATGTAGATGACACTTTTGTAATCTGGCCCCATGGACATCAAACGCTCAATAATTTTCTAGATCACATAAACAATCAACATAGAGATATTAAGTTCACTATAGAAATTGAAAAGAACGGAACTTTGTCATTCCTTGACGTTCTGGTGGAGCGCCAACCTAACGGACGATTAGGTCATTCCGTATATCGAAAACCCACACACACAGACAGATACCTACATGCGTCGTCACATCATCATCCTTCACAAAAATCATCGGTAATCAACTCTCTAGTCCACCGTGCAATTAAGATTTCACAACCAGAACACTTATCTAATGAACTGACCCATCTTTAAACCAGTCTTATAAATAACAGCTATCGTAACTCAGATATCGGCAGAGTAATAAACCGGCACGAACCCCCAAACCACGCAGTAATCCCGATACACGTTCTTTAGCAATCCTTCCATATATACACAGAGTAACAGACCGAATTGGCAAAATTCTACGTAAACACAACATCAAAACCATTTATAAACCCACTAATAAAATTTCACAAATATTACCAACCCCAAAAGATTCCGATAATAGTCTAAAAGCCCTAGGCGTATATAGTATACCTTGCAGTTGCGGTTTAGTATACATAGGAGAAACAGGACGGTCAGTACAGACTACACTAAACGAGCATAAGCAATGCTTAAAAACAAGCTAGTACAATCGCTCAGCGGTGGCCGAACACCAACATGAAACAGATCATACCATTAACTTTGACAAGACGAAACTAATTGCCAGAATTCCATTTTTCTACAATAGAAAAACTAGAGAATCCATAGAAATCAATAAAAATTCTAATAACCTAAACAAAGACGATGGCTACTATTTTTCCCCCATTTGGAAAACAAACCTATGTTCACAACAGCGGAACTGTGACGTTCACTGATCCGCTACGACACTCCTCTCTATTCATGATCGCTCATGCATCAAGTTTTCGCTCTATATAAACTACCACTTTTGCTACTTTCACCAGTTACTTCGCCACAAGTTCCCTTTTGACTTTGAATGGGCTAGTGAGTCTGCTAGTTCAAGAGTAACTCTTCTCTTTACACTTTAACTTGTCTACTTAATATTATATTTTTATTGTTTTTTATTTTAATACTTATTTATTTTCTTGTCCTGATGAAGCCCTTTACAAAAGTGGGCATAACGTCGATTTTAATTTATGAAATGACCGGTCCCAACCCGGAACCATAAATATTTATAATTTTGAAACACCCTATTTATTGTTCTTTTATTCTATTTATCTGGTAAATAAATTCATCGTTATAAATATTCCATATAGTATTTAAAATCATGTTAAAAGTCCTACATACTATTTAGAAATTCCATAAGTTATCTTCAAGGTAACGTATTTTAATGCGATTATGTGCAGCTTTTGTTTCTTTACTCAAGTAGTGAGGTCTCGATTGTTTCCGGACTCCGACAGTCCACCCTTTATCGTCCTAGTGATAAGATGCAGAAGTGAATATTAAAGGGTGACTTAAGACTAGCAATTTATTTGTGCAGTAAGTCGATCCGTGTGTGTTAGAAAATTCATCATGGTTTGTAATTTCTGTTTTGCATATATAAAACTAATTTTATTTGGTTATTTTAGCGCAACACTGAAGTTTTGATTTAATAATGGCTATGCGTATCAGCTAATGTATAGCGTATAATATGTATACGTATGGAAACCTACAGTAATGGGATTTGCAATAGAAACAAGAACAAAATTGCTGAAAGCACATGTGTGGAGCATAGTACAGCATGCCTATGAAATACGGGCAGTAGGAAAAGCAGACAGAAAAACGGTAACAGCATTTTGGATTGCTGTGCTGCAGATGCATGAGGGAGATAGCATGGACAGACAAAGTTAATAACAAATAGGTTATATAAGTAGAAGAGGAACAAGGATATCTGTGAAAAAAAATATGAGAAATAGAAGGGCAGAGTACGCTTTAAGGTATTTTTGGGGAATAGTATGGGATATATTACAAGAAGAAATAGGAAAAAGGAGGTAGATGTAGATTTAGATCAGATAGTGATAGATGCAGACTGTGCAAATTTCAGGCAAATGTGTAGGTTAGTTCAGAATAGGAAACAATGATGGTACCGGTCTAACCAGTTTCAGAACTGAAGACCTAATGATGATGAGGGTATATATAATTAGAAAAATTAGAGTGGGGGTCATGCTATATCTAACTAGAAAGAGTAGCGACTATGTTCGAAAACAATAAACCTAGAAACAAGCAAAAATTGTTGAAAGCATTTCTTTGAAGCACAGCATAGTAAAGCCCTTAGGTACATGTGATTTTTTTCCAATGCTCGACCCGAAGGTACTACATTGTATGTAATGGGTACATTATAATTTGAATAAGGGCCGCTATACTTGCGGCCACGTCACCAATGCTCCACCCGGAGGTACTACATTGGGTTTAAACGCAAGAAATAACGTGCTTCTAATTTATACTAACTTCATAGTTGATCCACCCTAAATAAAAACTAAACAAAACTAAAAACTAACTAAACAAAAATCTAACAAACCTAAAAATCTAACAAACCTAACAAACTCTAACAATCTAACAAACCTAAAAATCTGACAAAAACTGAAACAAAAACTAAAAAGAGGGTTGTAAATAATGGTATCCCTAGCGCTGACTTTCGAGAGTACCCGATCAACAAGACACAAGCAAAAATGAGAGGGGGAGAGATCCGTAATACCGGATAGCAGACGCCGGTTCTGCTTACCAGTGCGACCTGAAGGGTCGTCTTAAAACTATCTAAATCTAGCTAACTAATTTAAATCCATCCCTAGCTTTCCCTACCGTTCCCTAACTGATTTACATTATGATTACAATCTTCGCAATTCTGCTCGTCCTTCCCAAATATATACTGCAACCAAAATGGCGACAGAACGTCAAACAAAACAAATAAGCCACATAATACATGCTATATATAAATAAATATAAAGTGTAAATATAAAATATAAATAAATATAATTATGTAAATATATAAATAAATGTTTAATAAGCGTTAAGCATATAGCAGTGCACAAAATAGCGAAAGCATCACCCTATTTATCAGGTGCACTCGCACAAGCATTATGTCGGCTAGCGCCATTACACACAAAACGTGCTTGTTAAATTATTTCAAAAACTACTAAGTAATGTAAATCAATGCTTGTGCGAGTACAGCCGCCACAATTTAAGTCTTACCTCGATAATAAAATTCTCCAGCATCCGAAGATCTGGTCGTCTGTAACTTACTTCTGAAGGGGGGATGGGGTGCACTGCTAAAGTCCTGGTGGGTATGCACTAAATGTTCTTGGGGGGGATCACAATCACTGTCACTGTCACTATCACTTCACTTTCAAGTCCTGGGGGGATGCGCGGTTGCACTCTGTTTTATTGTCTTTGTTTATTTTATTGATTTAATTTAATGAGGGTTTCTGATTTATTTGTTATTGTTTATTTGTTATTATTTATTCCCGATTTCCCGATTTTCCGCGCATAATTATTAAGATAGGCAGTGATCGTATTAATGGTGCGGGGGTTTTTCGTGCATATTGGACATTTGGGTATAATTATCATTTTCTTTTCTTTTTTTTTTTTTTTTTTAATATCAGGTTTTGGTTAATCTATACTCGTATCCTCACTCACGCCAAGTCAATTTAAATTTTTTCCAATCTTCCCACCAACCCCACCGATTTACACGCGGTTGTCATTGTCTAGTCTCGCGACCCTTCCCGCGAATTCTTTTAAGGCTGTCCAGAACGCCTTCTGGTTAACCACTTCCCCGACTTCCTCTAGGCACTTTGGCCATGCCAGACCTAGGATAGCTAGTTTGCTATCAACCAACCCCCGATTTCCCGCCTCAAGCGGGCAGTCGAAGAGCACGTGCTCTGCGCTTTCCGCGCCCTCACCGCATTCGCAGCGGTCGCTGTTGGTTAGCCCGAATCTTTGTAAATACGCCTTCAGGGCGCCGTGCCCTGTTATCAACTGCACCATTTTGTGATCGAGCTTAAGCTCGATCCTACCTCTAGCTTCTATGCTCGGTATGAATTTGTGGGTCAACCTGCCCGTGACAGCGTTGTTCCACCTCTCTTCCCATTGTTGAATTGATTTTTCGCGCAGCTTTCTTTTAATCAAAGACTTCGGTATTGACGAATGTGATATTCGAAAGTCTCCCGTCGCGGCTTCTTTAGCTAATTCATCAGCCCTATCGTTTCCTACGCTACTATTGTGCGACCTGACCCAACAGAACTTTAAACGTCGAAACTCGAGCGCCGTACGCGCTATCCTCCAGACGTCCGCTTGGAGGTCTGTCGAGGTGTTCATGTTTGTTAAAGCCGTCAGCGCCGATTTACTATCACTGTAATGGGTACAGCAGGAGAAAGCCTATGTGTGATACACAACACTGTACGTCTATATAATGGGGCAGTAGGCAAAGCATACAGTCTTTGTAATGTGGTGCTTCAGATGTAAGATGATGAGCGTAGACAGACAAAGTTAAGAACAAAGAGGTTGTCGAAGTAATAGGGGAAGTAAGATATCTGAGGAGAACAACAAATAAGGGAAATAGGATAGGACCCGTTCTAAGGCATTGGGGAATAGTGCGGGATATACTACAAGCAGAGATAGGAAAAAAAGAGCGGTAAATGTAGTAAGCGTAAGACTACGGATCCCAAGATCCCGGGTTTAAATCCCGACACGGCCGACTGCTTGAAAAATGGCAGGTGAGCATTTTTCACAAAAATTACGCCCTCGTTCGGATGAGAAGTTAAATGGAGGTCCCGTGTGTGAGTGTTGTCACGCACGTTAAAGATCCCTACCTTGCCTGGAACGACAAGGGTTCGGCAAAATTCTAAATTTCTAGGCAACAAAAAACTCGCCTCTTGGCCAATGTAGTACCTTCAGGTGGAGCATTGGGAATGTAAATGAACGGTAAAGGTAGACCTAGATAGACTATTGCACACAGATAGTGAAAAATGTAAGCTGTGGGAATTTCTGGAAAATGTATAGGTTAGCTTAGAGTAGAAAGCAATGGAGGTTCGCATCTAACTAGTTGCAGGTCTGAAGACTTAATGATAGTGAGAAATATTATTATACACCGTATCATTCATAGAGTGGTTTCTATTAATCTTTATTTAAGTAGAATGAGTAATATGCAAAAGATATGTAAATCTAAATAATAATATTAAACACATTTTTGAATGACAAAAATGACGAAAATTTTAGAGGTTTGATAGGAGTGCAATATGCTAAAAATCTCTAAAGTGTAATTTCGAAATGAGCATTAAAAACAGTTAGAAATCGTAATATTGGCTAAATATTACTTCAAATTTGTACTTTCTCATTATTAATACAGTCGTAAAATTTTGCAAATAATTTAGTGTAAATCGAGAATATTTAATATAGGTTATGTAGGCGTTACGAAATACCTTTCACATTTACTCGACAGTTGGTGATAACTACCATAAAATACATAACGCAATTAAAATTTACATAAACGATAATCCATATTAATTAATTAGTACTGGCTGATGGCTACAAATAATATAGGATTTTTGGCTGTAATGCATATAAATCTTATCGTCGGACCACTTTCCAAACATCTTTTTGCTATTACTACTTACTTGTCCTAAACGCATCTGTCATACCATATTTCGTTACTTATGATGTGATTTTATAGCACATTCACTCTATAAATTATACATCGTTTAATAGTTTTTGCGAAGACCGATGGAATGGAATTTTTAAGATAAAAACCGTATAGGAATTTGAGATGTGATGAGCTACCAGAATCGTGCTGAATGATGATAATGATGATGTTCTTAGACAGGTGCACCTTTTACTAAATTAGCTACAACTGCAGTCTTTCGAAACAGGTCAATATTGTGTGCGTGCTTTTTTTTGGTTAGATTCGTGAAATTAGTTCAAAGAACGAAAACAGGTGTCGCTTTTGTCAGATGCCAATAATTTATTGTACGGAAGGAAATTAAAGTCTTCTGATTAATAAGAATTATCTGAGACAACATAATTTTGAAAAAGTATGTAATAGAAGACTTTAGACCACATTTTGATGTATATTTTATACATAAAATTTTATTACTTAGAAAGCGGAATTTTAATTAAAGAACAACCATTAAATTCAATAGCATAATTGTTTTATTTTGAACAAGTGAGTTCATTGTTAGGGTAATTAAGTTAAAAAGGTATAAATACTCTTTCATAAAAGTAAAGTCTATAACAGTGACTTGATAAAGAAGCACTAAACAACACCTTTGAGAGACGTAATGTCTAAATTGGTTCATATAATCATGGTTAAATTATTCATATAAATGACTATTCTTTTTCTTTATAGTATAAGGTAGCAAGAGTACATCTCTTGTGTTCTTCATTGTTATATTAATAATATTTTCTATACAGCTCCCGCTTTAGCGGTAAATACGATATTTCTCTCTAAGGACTTTTAAGTCCTCCCTTAGGGCAAACCAGTGATAAAAAAATTTAAAGACTTAGTGGCGTCCCCTTTGCACTCCCCTATTTTCTTTTATTAGAGTCAGTAAGTAAACAATGTTTTGTCGTAATACCCACGACTACTCATAAGCTCTATCCGAGGAATAGACACTTAGCTTAGTCGGAAGAATGTCGAGATAACTTCACCATAAGAAGCTTTCCAATTTAGCCCTAGGCTAATAATTTACACCCCCACATAAAGATCACACTATTCCCCATAAATGCTTTAGAACGTATTCTGCCCCTCCATTTCTCCTTCTTCCTCTACTATATCTATAACCTATTTGTTATTAACTTTGTCTGTCCATGCTATCATCCTCATACATCTGAAGCACAGCATTCCAAAAGGCTGCTACCGTTTTTCTGTCTGCTTTTCCTACTGCCCGTATTTCATAGGCGTACAGTGCTGTGCTCCACACATATGCTTTCAACAATTTTCTTCTTGTTTCTTTGTTTGTTGTTTTTTATCATAGGTGCTGTTCTTTCTTGTTAGATGCAGTTTGGTCACCTTCTATTGTTTTACAATTATATACCCTATTTCCCCGACATTCAGTGGTTGTGAAGGAGGGAGGTGGCTCCGTGGCGTAGTGGTATGTGTGTGACTACTACGCCCAAGGTCCCGGGTTCGAATCCCGACACGGTCCACTTGAAAAATGTTAGGCAAGCATGTTTCACGAAAAATACACCCTCGTTCGGATGAGAGGTAAAATGGTGGTCACGTGTGTGAGTGTTGTCACGCACGCCCAAAGACCCCTACGTTGCTTGGAACAGTAAGGGTTTGGCAAAATTCCTTATTTTCCAGGTAAAAAAAACTCACTTTCTGGCCTTACTATTGTTTTACAATTATATACCCTATTTCTCTGACGCTCAGGGTTCTAAAGGGATGTAAGCAGCATGTGGCTGCCAAGTTCCTCCAGCACTTGAACATTTACCGATTTAATATTTTTTCCAATATATCTTTTCGCACAGTTAACATTAGCTGCAGATAGTTCACAACCAACACCTGTAGTTGTTTATAATAATCATCAGATTTATCTGTGCTTACTTTTTCGTCATTAGGTTGGCTACATACCTACACTTATTTATATTCTGAGGTAGCCTACACAGTTCCCTGAAATTCTTACACAGCCTATATACTGCTGGGTTCCCCTTCTATTGTTTTATAATTTTATGCTCTATTTCACCGAGATTTAGCTTGTGGCTACCAAGACCCCCAACACTTAGACATTTGCCGAATTAATAGTTTTCCAGTAAATCCTTTCACACAATTACCATTATTTGAGAATATTGCCCAACCAATACTTGTAGTTGCTTATAATAATCATCATGTTTAAGTACAGTTACTTTGTTCGTCATTAGTTTATCCATCTTGGGACTAGTTGGATGCGTACCTCCATTGAGTTCTATTCTGAGCTAGCCTACACATTTCCATGAAATTCATACAGCATACATCTTTCACTATCTGTGTGCAATAGTCTAACCTAGGTCTACCTCTTCTTCTCTTTTTTCCTACCTCTACTTTTAATATATTCCATACTATTCCCTCATGACGTAGTATGCGGCCTATCACCCTATCGCTCTTATTGATTACCGTATTCCACATATTTCTTTCTTCCCCTATCATTTTCGTTCTTAATTTTGTCTGTCCATAATATCTTCATCATACGTCTGTAGCACCACATTTCAAAAGCTTCTACCTTTTTCTTGTCCGCTTCACCTACTGTCCAGGCTTCATAGCAGTACAGTGCTGTGCTCCACACATATGTTTTAAGCAATTTTTTCCTTGTTTCTATGTTAGTTGTCTTTGAACACAGTAGTTGCTTTTTCTTCTTAAATGTAGCACGACCTTGTGCTAATCTTTGTTTTTATCTTTTGCGCTTGTCCCCTCTTGCGTTATTTGGCTTTCTAATTAGCAGAAATCCTTAACTTCTTGAAAATTCTTCTTACCTATTTGTATTCTTGTTTTTGATTGATTTCCCTCCGTTGCATACTAGTACTTTAGCTTTATTTTTGTTAATTTTCATACCATATCTCTCTGTTAGAAGCGTTTCCATTTCATTGAGAGCAGCTTCTAACTCTTCCTTGCTAGATGCTAATACCGCTATATCATCTGCAAATCTAAGCATATCTATTTTTTGTCCCTGCATAGTAATTCCAAATGTCTTCCTGCATTTGACAGTATTCATTGCCTCCTCAATGTACAAGTTAAAAATTAGTGGGGATAGGGAACATCCCTGTCTTACCCTTTCCTGATGTTTATTTCTCTACGTTCCTGCTCTAATTCTATTACTCCTGTTTGCTCTTTGTATAAGCTATGTACTATCCGTCTATCCCTATAACTCATTCCAATCTTTTTGAGTATTTCGAACGTTCTTTTCCATTTTACATTGACGAATGCTTTTTCCAGATCTACAAACCCTTATATACACGATTTCACAATTTTTCTATTATTTTCTCTATTCACTCTCCAAGCTAAAATAGCTTCCCGTGTTCCGCTGTTTCGCCTAAACCCAAATTGATCTTCTCCTAGTATTACTTCAGCTCGTTTTTCCATTCGTCTTTGTAGAATTCTAGTTAATATTTTTGACTCGTGTACTGTCAAACTTATTGTTCTAAAATTTTCACATCTATCTGCGCCTTTCTTTTTTGGTATAGTTAGTATGATGTTACGTTTGAAATATTTGAGTATATCGCCTGTCTCGTACATATAGCTTACAAGTTGGAAGTGACGTTCTGTTACTGCTTGTCCGTCTGCTTTTAGAGTTTCTGCTTGCACTTTATCTGTACCCGGCGCCTTACCATTTTTCAGACCCTTTAATGCTAATTCAAACTCATCTCTAAGTATAGGATATTTCAAGTCATCATTTTCAATGTCTGATTCCTGTTCTAATGCAGTTAGTTCCTCTCCTGCATATAAATTCCCTATATATTCTTGACATCTACCCACTTTCTCTAAATTTTCTATAATGACGTTTCCTTCTGCGTCTTTTATATTTTTGCTATACGATTTTATATCCCTAAAATTAATTCTAATTAGTTTGTGTGATTCATCTGTCTTTCCTACTTCCATCTTAGTTTGTACCTTTTTGCACTTTGTATCAATCCATAGTTCTTTAGCTTTCCTGCATTTGCGAATAATTTCATATTTTATGGCTTTGTATCTCTGTTTTCCTGTTTCGTCTGATTTATTTTTGTATTTTCGTCTTTCTTCTATTAAGTTCAGGATATCCTTTGCTATCCATGGTTTCTTATTTTCTTTTTGTGTATAACTCAGAATGTCTGTGGCCGCCATGTCTAGGCTGGATTTAATGTTACTCCATTCTGTTTCTACTTCCTTAGTATCAGATATTTTCCCGATATCTTTCAGCAATTCATTTGCTTTTTTTTCGAATCTTTCTTGAATATCTGTATCTTTTAGTTTCTCAAAGTCAAAGTGCCTTTTGCGTTTCGTTTTTTCACATTTTTAAATTTAAATGCCGCCTTCTTAGTTACGATGTTGTGGTCGGTGTCTATATGTGCTTTCGGGTAGTTCTACAATCTTTTACTTGATTCCTAAACCGTTGTCTAACAAGAATGTAATCTGTTTGATATCCTCCTATATCTCCTGGCGTCTTCCATCGTCTTCTAGCATGATGTTGAAATAATGTGTTTCTGATGATTAAGTCGTTCTTGTCGCAAAATTCTACCAACCTATTTCCCCTGTCGTTTCTCGTGCCTAAACCAAATAAACCTACTACCGCTCCTTCCCTAACCTTATTTACCACTGCATTAAAATTGTTGAAAATAATTGTTTATTTTAAAACCTTTGCAGGGTGCGTTTTTCTAATTTGATTATGTTGCTTGGTTTCCAAAGAAATGTTGTTGATTTTATATACATATGTCAGTTGCAGTATTTTTATAAAACATGTATGTCATAATTTAATGTTTTCCATATTTAATAGATTAATATACATCGTTTCTTATTCATTGCATCAAACCACTCTGTGATTCTAGCATTGTAGAAAACCACAAGAGTTTTCCATATTGTCTAGAAAACCACAAGAGGTTATGGGCCCAGGTTACGTATCATCTATGCGTTATAAGTTTTGATGTAATTATGGAATTAGATCGAGTAAAATTAATCTACTTCGTGGAGCTGAAAATTGGAAAATTATGGAAAACCAACATCGTGTTGATGTTAAAGCGGAAGCATATCTACGAGGCAATACTACCTACGTACAAAGACAGTGAGCCTACCATGCCCGCACCTGATGCTGATGCAACCATAAGTTCAACCTATGAAACTGCAAAATTGAAATATGTGGATACAGATTTGCATGCCCAAATCTTAATCCGTACTTCGATCAGTGAGGATTTGTGTTCAATGTTGTCAACTTGTTCAAATGCAAGTTCTATGTGGGACAAACTTGAGCATCTATGAACAACGCTCTGGACAACGGTTAGATCTACTCTATACGAAATTGTTCACTTATGTGAAAGATCCCAGCGTTAACATTGCCACGCATTGCCATGCCATAGAAAGTATTGCAAAAGAAATCAAAGACGAAGTTGGCTCTATGACGGTGGAAGAAGTAATTGACTCAGTGGTTATAAATCGTATTTTGAATACACTGCCTCAAGAGTATTTTGAGTTTAAGGATACCTGGTCTGCAATGCCTAAAGAAAAGCAAACAATGCAAAAACTGCTTGAGCGACTATGCCTTAAGGAGCTCTCTCTACAAAATCGCCATGGCGGTGAGTCGGTTACAGGTGCTATGTATTTTAAGACAAAGAAGAGTGATCCAAAAGTGGGCGAGCCTAAGCAAAACAATAGCCGACGTCATAGGAAAATATCGGTTCAATGTTTTGCCTGTAAAAAATTTGGTCACATAATGAAAGACTGTACCAATGAGAAAGCTTTGAAGAAACACGCTGAATATAAACAGCGTAAGCAGCAGCAACAATTTAGTTCAAGAAGGAATTTTAACTGAATGTATACTTTCTGACTCGACTAACTGCTATGTACTTGAATCAACGTCGACTGTATCTGAAGAGTGGATTCTGGATTCAGGAGCGTCCGTCATCTATGTAATAGGCGAGAATGGTTTCAATCGCTCACCTTACTAAAGGTCCCTGGAGTTGTTCGAGTAGGTAATTCAGAAGCTATCTATGCATTTGCAGAGGGTGACATTCAAGTTCAAACAAAAATAGGTAATAAATGGAAAGTAATCTGGCTACGTGGTGTTTGGTATGTTCCAAAAATCGTCAAAAACATTGTATCTGTTGGAGTCGTCACATCTCGAGGCTGTAGTTGTTTCTATGTTGGTGGAAAGTGCTCTATCACACGATCCAGTCAAACGATTGTAACAGGCAAAAAGGTAAATGGAATATACAAACTAGCAATTAAAGCGAACGTTTCAAACACATCTTCTACCTGCGAGGTTAACTTAAGTGAAGATGTGCAATTGCAGATGTGGCATGAAAGGTTAGCTCATCAAAACAAACGTCATGTCAAGTCGTTTCTGCGCCTAGAGGGTATTGATGTGAATGAGGATAACGAATTCTGTGAAAGTTGTATTTACGGTAAACAACATCGTTCATCTTATAGATCTAGGCCCAATCGTACAACTAAAGTGTGTGAACTTGTCAGTACTGATGTTTGTGGACCAATGGATGTACCTTCACTATCTGGTAAGCGACTCTATGTGGAGTTCAAAGATGACTACTCCAAATTTCGCATGGTGTATTTTATTAAAGAAAAATCTGAAGTTATTGATCGGACTCGTGAATTTATTGCACATACTAAACAAAGTGGACATGTGATAAAAACAATGTTGTCAGATGGTGGTAAAGAATATGAGAATTCTGAGTACCATAAACTACTTGCTGATAATGGTATCATTTTTAGGAAATCGGCCCCGTATACTCCGGAGCAAAATGGTGCTGCTGAGCGTGAAAACCGTACCCTATGTGAATCAGCAAGATCCATGATCCATACAAAGAATTTATCTAAAAAGCTATGGGCTGAAGCGGTAAATACTGCCATGTACGTTCTTAATCGGACAGGTAATACACCAGTTAGTGGTAAAACGCCATATGAATTGTAGTATGGAAGAAAGGCGAAATTTGACCACTTAAAGATATTTGGAACTGAATGCTATGTACATGTTCCTAAGCAAAATCGAAAGAAATTTGATAGAAAAGGAGACAAAGGTATTTTGTTGGTTATCACGGCGATTATGACGGATATCGTGTTTATGTACCACACAAAATCAAGTACGCATATCAAAGATGTCAAATTTACAACAGTAGTGACAGTTAAACAATCAACTATTGTAAATATGCCCTCCTCTAGTTCATGGTTCCAAACTAATGCTCCTATGGTAGTGAAACCAGATGATACATCGTTAAGCGACAACATTGCACCTATAGAGTCTCAACATCATGAAGGCACACGGCAACTGCGAAATCGTAATATGTTGAAGAAACCCGCCCGCTACTATGATGGCTGTGATGATGAAGATGAGGTTCTTATTTCCTATGATGAACCGACCAAGTATAGTGAAGCAATAGAGTCAAATGAGTCAGCACAATGGAAAAGTGCTATGGATGATGAAATGGATTCACTAAATGAAAACAAAACATGGAAACTGGTTAAGCTTCCAGAAAATCGAAAACTAGTTAAAAGTCGATGGGTTTATAAGGTCAAGGTAAATGCAGATGGAAGTATTGGTCGCTATAAAGCTCGACTTGTAGCAAAAGGGTTTACCCCGAGAGCTGGCATTGACTATGAAGAAAGTTTTAGTCCGGTAGCATGGATGGATACAATCAGGTCACTCATTAGTATAGCAGCTGCAAAGGTATGAAAATGCGTCAGTTTGATGTAAAACCGCGTTCCTTTATGGAGATCTTCAGGAGGAGATTTACATGGAGCAACCTGATGGCTACAATGATGGCTCTGGCCGTGTGTTTACTTCAAAAGGTCTATATGGTTTGAAACAAGCTTCCCGTTGCTGGAATTCAAAATTCACATCAGTTTTATTGAAATATGGGCTCAAACAAAGTATGTCTGACCCGTGTTTGTTTATAGGTTGTTACAATGGTGAAAAACTGATGATAGCCATCTATGTTGATGACGGTTTAGTATTGTCTACAACCGAACAAACGGCAAAGAAGTTTCTTGAGGAGCTGAAGCGAGAGTTTAAAATCACAATTGGTGAAGATTTACATTATCTCGGACTATGTATTCAGCATAATAGTGATGGTTCAATTACTGTCCATCAAAAGGGTTACATTGAGCATACTCTTACAATGTTTGGAATGGATGATTGTAAGCCAGTTATGACTCCAATTAGTAAACCCTTGTCTTGTGACAGTGACAGTGAAGTATCTGTAGATGTTCCTTATCGACAAGTCATTGGTCGATTAATGTACTTGGCTCATTGCACTCGCCCAGATATTATGTTTGCAGTGAACTACTGGTCAAGATTTGTCGAAAAACCAACTAGTCATACGTGGATTAGTGTTAAGCGGATTCTTAGATACCTTGCAGGTACAAAGGACTATCAACTCACTTACCGCCATGGCCATGACAAGCTTGAAATCTACAGCGATGCAGACTTCGCCAGTGGTAGTGATCGGAAATCTACCAGTGGAGTTTTGTTTAAGTATGGTGACGCAGCAATCTGCTGGATGAGCAGGAAACAATCTGATATCGCTCTATCCACAATGGAAACGGAATTCGTGGCAAGTTGTGAAGCTGCTAAACATGCCATGTGGATCAAGCGACTTTTCTTTGAGTTAGTCAATTATGATGAAGTTCCTGTTATTAATATCGATAACCAAAGTGCAATTCAAGTTATCAAGAACCCAGAGCTGCACCGCAGTACAAAACATATTGAAATTCGTTATTTCTTCGTCCGCAAAAAGGTTCAAGACGGTCAACTTAAAGTATCATATGTGGAAACAAAAAATCAAGCCGCAGACGGGTTAACGAAAGGGTTGGAACGTTGCCGGTTGGTTCAAGTTAACAATCTTCTCGGATTGATTTAACGATATAAAAACTAAACAATTAGGGGAGGTGTTGAAAATAATTGTTTATTTTAAAACCTTTGCAGGGTGCGTTTTTCTAATTTGATTATGTTGCTTGGTTTCCAAAGAAATGTTGTTGATTTTATATACATATGTCAGTTGCAGTATTTTTATAAAACATGTATGTCATAATTTAATGTTTTTCCATATTTAATAGATTAATATACATCGTTTCTTATTCATTGCATCAAACCACTCTGTGATTCTAGCATTGTAGAAAACCACAAGAGTTTTCCATATTGTCTAGAAAACCACAAGAAAAATCTCTCGCAATTATTCAATTTTTATGTCCTTTTACGTATCTTATTATGTCTTCGATATCTTTGTAGATCGCTTATGCCTCTTCGTCACTGTAGCAAGCGGTAGGCATGTATAGTTGTATTATTACTGTGTTTACCGGTTTAGATTCTAATCTAACCACGAGTACGCTTTCGTTCTTTTGAAAGTAATTTTCTACACAGTATCCTTTCTTTTTTCGCATAACTATCCCCACACCCAAATTTCCTTCCTCTGCTCCTGTATGAATGACCTTGAAGTCTTCACTCCAAAAATCTCCCGCCTCTGGCCACCGAACTTCGCTGATCCCTATTATGTCTAGTGCTAACCTATTCATTTCCAGTTTTAGGTTCTCTAGCTTACCTACTTGCTTCATACTTCTAACATTCTATGCTCCGACTCGCAAAATGTTCCCGACTCTTATTCTGAACTTTCCGGTGACATTCTCCGGAGTAGTCCTCTCCCGCAGATCCGAATGGGGGACTATTTTAACTTCGGAATCTTTTACTCCCGAGAATGCTTTCATGATTAGTTCAATGTAAGTACGCTGTGTACTTGAGAGGTAATGTGGTGGTTTCCCGTTGCCTTCCTCATAGCGGTAGTGTGTCTTAGACTGCCATACCGACCCTTATACTCTCTGCCAATCTAAGTACCGAAAAAGCCGCTGCCTTCTTTCGGGAACCTGTCTTAGCCTGGTTCCTCACTAACGACCTTACTACTTTTTCTGGACCTGTAGTTTGGCTCTTTAGCTCATTAGAACATGCAAGCCCTTCCACCTGTTCTAGTAATCTAGAACTTCGGCAAGGCACAGGTCCATTCGAAACAGATTTAGCACCTATGTTCGGTAAATACTTAACAGTACTTGTCAATTTATATTTAGTACGTAAAAATACTTACATGTGTTAAATTTATAAATTTGTTGTGCAATAAAATTACCTTCTGTTGACTGCATCCGTATTTAATAAATTATTTACTTCATGATTTGTTGCTGTTATAATGAGTTCTTCTGTTGTAAATCATTTTATTAGCGATTAGTGGTTAAGTTTAAATTATTTCGAAAATATCTTTAACTATTTAACAATTCTATACTACGTAATGTATTGGATTTTTGGATACTTAGATCACTGGTTGTAGACTTCAAACCCTTTGCTGTAGAAGAATTTTTATCGGACGAAGTACTCGTCACCGTATCTCTCCTAAAGAGCCGAACCTTTGTTAACTTTATCAAAATGATCGTGGCGTGTTCCGCGACTTTGGCTTTGCAAGGGAAATAAGTATTGAAAATAGGAGTTAGAAATCGGCTGATATAAAGGTTTGTTTGTAGGAGTCTAAACAATAGTTAAGTACTGACCCTGTCCTAAGTTTCCGGCGTGGCAGTGGACAGTGATCACTAACTAGTATCCGGTATATACTACACTGGTCTAGCTGTTGCTAGACCTATCGGCTCCGTTGCGCGAGTTTAGGTCTACCGACGTGCTCTGTGACAAGAGGAAGCTAAGGTTGGTGAAGGAAAGTATAAAGGCCCCGACAGTGGGCACGGCGAACCTTATACCGGGGTTATGGGCGTCGGCAATGGGCACGACACCGGGCGATGCTGAATACCGGCTATGGGCATGGCAGTGGTAATAGCTGGCTTTGGGCGGAGCGAGAAAAGAGAGTAGACGTAGGCTATGGGTACGACGTCTATGAGATTGAGCACCGGGTATGGACGGGGTACGCTAGGTACTAACTATTTAACACTGGCTATGGACACAGTAGTAAAAGAAACTTTAACCTATCAGAGCGAGTAGGCAAAGCAGACTGGTCTTTCTCGCAAAAGCGCACTTTTATACCGCTGCGTGGTCGACTCGATTTGTGTATTTATTAACCAAAAAGTGGTATAACATGTAGTAGGCATACAATTAACTTAAACTACTTGAAACGTCATGTTGACGTCGGTAAATTGTCATTACAATACTCCCCCTAATTGTTGGTCTACTAAAGGCTAGCCTGGTGTTCTTATTTGCCGTTGGCGGTCTTTTATTGCCGAATAGTGGGCGTACGTTTGTCGTTGTAGTTATAATACTTCTTGCTCTTTGGATTATAACTCTGTGTCTTTCTTGAACATGGAGATCTACACCGCTTAAAGTTTTTTCCAATACGAGAGTGGTAATAGCATGTTCGCGCGAGTGAATTGTCTAGCTCGCTTTTGTGTGCAGAGCGGTTACTTGTCGTCTTCTCGGCTTGTTTGGTGTACCGCTGTAGTGCATCTTGCAGCTGTTAGCGTTTACAGCTTTCTGCTAACTGAATCGTCTGATACGGGATGGGCGTATGTTTCGTCGTTGACGTCCATCATTCTATCCGCTAACGATGCTTGTTTGTCTAGCGAATCGGAATCGAATGCAGTTAGAATGCGTTGCACGTGTAGCGGTAGTTCGTTTTTCCACTTCATTGCGATGATTTCGACGGTAGCGTCTGTACCGGCTAGACGTCGCAGCGTTGTCAATAATTGTGATGGTTTTTGATCGCCGAGAGGTATGCCGTCCAGTATCTTCTGTATAGTTTTGCCTTTATCGTGATCCCATGTATGCGCAGTACATTTATTTTCAAATTAGTATATGGCTGATTCCCTGGCTTTTTCGATAGTGTTGTGATTTTAGCTGATAATGCGCTAACAAACTAGGGGGTAAGTTTGCTACTCACAATCGATATCGTGTTTGTTCGAATAGTATACATTAAATTTGAATAAGGGCCGCTATACTTGCGGCCACGTCCCCAATGCTCCACCCGAAGGTACTACATTTGATTTAAACGCGAAAATATGACGTGCTTTAAATTAAACCTAACTTCAAAATTAATCCATCCCAAATAAAAATCTAATAACCTGAAACAAAAACTAAAAATAGGGTTTGAATAAAGGTATCCCTAGCGTTGATTTTGGAGTGTGTCCGATCAACAAGACACACGCGAAAGTAAAAGAGGAGGGATCCGTAATACCGGGTAGCAGTTGCCAGCTTTGGTTACCGGTGCGACCTGAAGGGCCGACTTAAAACTATCCAAAGCTAACTAGCTAATTAAAATGGATTCAAATTTCTAAGCATTCGCCAAATATTTTAATAGTAAATCCAGCTATTTTGCCTGCCCTATATATTTACAAGTTCGTTCTCCCTGGTCTAAATAATTTAGCCTAAATCAGTCCCTAGCTTTCCCTAACATGCCCTAACCGATTTATATTATAATTACAATCTTCTCTAGTAACTTCTTCCTTCCTAGAGTGAAACCGCGCAATCCCCTTCCCAGACTTGTAAAGTGATAGTGATTGTGAACCACTTCCCGAACGTTTAGTGTATACCCTCCAGGACTATAACAATGCATAACTATACCCCTGGAAGTAAGAAACAAATAGACGTAGGCAGACAACCAGATCCTCGGATGCTGGGAAAATTTATAATTAAGGTAAGAATAAAATTGTGGCAGCTGTACTCGCATAATCATTGATTTGTATTAATAAGAAGATTTTGAAATAATTTAACGCGCACGTTTTTGTGTGTAATGGCGCCTGCCGATATAATGCTTATGCGAGTGCACATGCATTGTTATAGTCCTGGAGGGTATGCACTAAACATTCGGAGGGGGGGAGCACAATCACTATCACTTTAAAAATCCAGGAGGGGGAGAATGCGCGGTTTCACTCTATTTTATTTCTTTATTTATTACACTGATTTAAATTAATGAGGTTTTCTGATTTAGCTTGATAGATAGATAGATAGATAAATTAATTTATTGTGGACTATACCTAGGCCAGAGCCCATACTAGCCGTACATTAGGTGTTTACATATATTTAAGGCCTAAGAATCAATAATTCCAATACAATTGGGTTTCCTATAGTTTTGGTGAGGGGGATTTGTGCCCCTATTTTGACGTTGACTGTGCACGTGGCGTGGGGCTGATTGTGTGCATAGTGCGAGTGTAAGTGTGATGTGGTAGTGAATTGCAAGAGTGTATAGTTAGTGCCGCTGGTTGTGGGTGGTCTGTTTGGTTAAAAGGATTTCATATAGGAAATGGTTTAATTCTTGAGGGTAGTTGGTGACTAGGAAGTTTATGTTAGGAAGTGGGGAGAACGGATCACAGTTTGTAGATTGCTTGAAGTTGATTTGTAGTGGAGAAGTTAGGGAACAGGAGTATATCAAGTGTTGTGGGGTTTCTAGAGATTGATTGTTGGAAGGACAGTGAGGGGAAGGAGTTAAATGGAATTGATGAAGTTTATCACGGAAGTTACCATGGCCGGACAGAAATTGTATTATAGGGGGATTAGAAAAAGGAATATGTGGAGAAATGTTTGTGATATAAGGGAAGATATCAAATGTATATCTGCCGGTGGTGGAGCGGGACCAAAGATCTTGCCAAGAATGGAGTAGGGAGTTATGTATTCAGGATTTTATGTCAGTTTTAGAGAGAGTACGGTATTCGTCATAGTGAAGTGTTCTGTCGTGTAGGATGATTGGTAGGTTATGTTTAAGGTTTCGGATTTGGAGTGAGGAGTTTAGTTGGATTTCGATCGAAGGGATTTGAAGCAGGGTATACAAGGACGCTGTGGAGGTGGTTCTGTACGCTCTTGATGTGTAGAGTAGGAAAGGTCTTATGATCGTGTTGAGCGTACGTCTGGAGGTGGGGGGTGCAAGCGGGAGCCAAGAATCTACTGCGTAACTAATGATCGGGATTATGATGTGGTTAATGATTAGTCTTCGTGTTGGATTGGTGAGGTGAACTGACTTTAGGAGTGCGTGAAGTAGGTTATGGAGTATGATTTGTGTTTTGGTTCGAAGTTTGGAGAGATGGGACTTCATTTTTAGGCGTGTGTCAATGTGGAGTCCAAGGTAGGAAGCTTTTGTTGAGAGGGGAATTCGTGTGTTAAGGATGCGAATCTTAGGATTTCGGTTTGGGCTGAGGTAGCCTTTGAGCAGTAGCATTTTTGTTTTAGATGGGGAGAGTGGTTGTCTGTTTAAAAGGACCAAGATTAAATTGAATTAATTAGAACGGCAGCGGTGGATTCTATAGAGGCACGAGTGTTGCCGGATAAGGAAAGCTACATCATCGGCATAAGCGAAGGCGGAGGTGTTTGGGATATTGAGGTCTAAGAGAAGATTGATTGCGAGGTTCCATAGGGTAGGTGATAAACGGGAACCTTGTGGACATCCTTGGGTGAGAGGTTTAGTAACCAAGTGGAAATTGGAGGTTAGGATGGCTGTTCGTGATGAGAGAAAGGATTTTATTAAGAGGCAAAGGTTGGAAGGGAAATTGGCTTATTTAAGTTGATTAAGAAGATTGGGCCACCATAGGAGATCGAAGGCAGAGTGGAAGTCGAGGAATAAGGAGACTACGTATGTATAAGGGATGTTTGGACCCTTTGAATTAGGGAGCGGATTGTACGTTCAGCGCTATGCCCAGAGCGAAAGCCGTGTTGGTTAGGTGAGAGTAAGGAATGACGTTTTATGTGTGAGTTTAGTTTGTATAGGATGGTCTGTTCAAGGAGTAAGGAGTGCAATAGGTCTGTAGGATTTGGGGTTTTCGGGAGGCTTTTTGGGTTTGTTATTATTTATTTGTTTTCGTTTATTACCGATTTTCCGCGCGTAGATGATGGGATAGCGATTGCTTTAGTGGTGTGGGGGGTTCGCCGTGCATATTAGACTTTTGATTATTATTTTTATATTATAATTTTTTTATATATTTTTTTATCTTTTTCTTACAGGTTATGGTTATCATGCGCATATTATTTCTCACGACAAGTCTAAGTTAAAGTTTTCCAATCCCCTCCGCCCTCCCTTCACCTTCCGATTTACGCGCTGTTATCACCGTCCAATCTTGCGACCCTTTCCGAAAATTCTTTGAAGGCGGTCCAGAACGCCTTCTGGTTAGCCACTTCCCCGACTTCCTCTAGGCTCTTTGGCCATGCTAGCCCTGCGATAGCTAATTTCATATCAGCTAACCCCCGATTTGCCACCTCTAGTGGACAGTCAAAGAGCACTTGCTCTGCGCTTTCTGCGCCCTCGCCACACTCGCAGCAGTCTTATCGGTTAAACCGAATCTTTGTAAATATGCTTTTAGGGCGCCGTGTCCTGTTAACAGTTGCACCATTTTATGATCGAGCTTCACCTCGATCTTACCTCTAGCGTCTATGCTCGGTATGAATTTGTGGGTCAACCTGCCCGTGAGAGCGTTGTTCCACCTCTCTTCCCATTGTCGAATTGACCTTTCGCGCAGTTTTCTTTTAATTTGAGACCTTGGTATCGACGAATGTGATATCCGAAAGTCGCCCGTCGCGGCCTCTTTAACTAATTCGTCAGCCCTATCATTCCCTGCGTTACCATCATGCGACCTAGCTCAACAGATCGTATACCGTGAGCTGCAAAAGAAGCTTCCGTTCGTAGAAACCATAGCTCCAGCGTCGCCCTCCAGAACTCCGTTAATGCAATTTGGCTCTTGACTGTTTCGACGGAGGTTGATGCCCGCGAGTGCTGTTCGTTAGTTCCATGTTCGTCGGTTTACTAATGTAGTAATTGTTATTCTTGAATCGGATCTGTAATTACCAATGTATAGTGATTGCGTGTATTTTTTAGTCGGGGTGATCGATGTGTTGATCGAGTTTAAATGGTGTTTGCTAACCTTTGTCGTGGTTGTTGAGGTAGTGACCGTGGTGACTTCGGTTGTGTGACCTACTTGGTCGTGATCAACAATGTGAGGACGTGTTCCTTTCTGTCGTAGTTGGAATTATTCTTGCGTTATGTTCTCGGTGTGGATCATCAATTTGTTAACCGTCGTGTTGCGCGTTTTACTTCGTCGCACCCGCCAATGTATTGACCGCGCGTCTTTCTTTTCTTTCTTTCGTGTTCTTCGCCCGCCGGGGTCACCAATGTAATGTGTAGTGACCGTCTGGTTGCGTACTCTCTTGTCTGGGTTACCAATGCGTGTTCTTCGTCGGGGTCACCAATATAATGACCCTGTCCTAAGTCACCAGCATGGCAGTGGATAGTGGTTACTAACTAGTATCCGGTATGACACTACACTGGTCTAGCCGTAGCTAGACCTACCAGCTCCGTTGCGCGAGTCTAAGTCTACCGACGTGCTCTGTGACAAGAGTAAACTAAGGTAGGTGAAGTAAGGTATAAAGGCGCCGACAGTGGGCATGGTGAACCTTATATCGAGGTTATGGGCTTCGGCAATGGGCACGACACCGGGCGATGCTGAATGCCGGCTATGAGCACGGCAGTGCTAATAATTGGCTTTGGGCGTAGCGAGAAAAGAAAGTAGACGTCGGCTATGGACACGACGTCTATGGGTTCCGAGCACCGGCTACGGGCACAGTGCGGTAGGTACTAACTATTTAACACTAGCTATGGGCACAGTAGTAAAAATTCTTTAACCTATGGGAGCGGGTTGGCAAATCAGACTAGTCTCTCTCGCAAAAGCGCGCTAATTTATGCCGCTGCTTGGCCGACTGGATTTGAGTATTTATTAACCAAAAAGCGATATAACATGTAGTAGGCATACACGTAACTTATAACTACTTGAAACATCACGTTGACGTCGGTAAATTGTCATTACAGTTGTGAGCCGTATCCCACAGTATGTATCTCTTTGCAATTTGCATTTCTTCTTAATACTTACATCTAAAATTGTAATTCTATAATAAAGATTATTACCATAGAGCAATAATTATTTATTCAATGTTGGAATTGATATTCATGCAAAAACGAAGTATCTTTGTTCATAATCAACTTAACCTCAAATACTTCAAAAAATCTCTATCGTTTAATTGGAAATGCAACAAACAATAAAATAGTATCATCATCCCACAGAAGTGGATGATATATGGACCTGTTGTATGTACTCACGCGCTATGATTTTCATTGTCATTATTTTTATAACCACTTGCACACACTTGGACATTCTGGGCAATCCCATAGATCTGTAAAACTAGATACACGTTGAAACAATTGATAGTGTTTTTATTTCAACGGCCTAAAGTTAGTAAACCTTTAGCTTATCAAATACTAACCGTTTGGAATGTATTTCTAAAACACTTCAATGTGACATTTTTAATTGGAAAATGAGAGATTGATGAGAAGCTTGATAGTATTGTATATCGCTGGTGGATTTAGGGGTGTTCGGTGGTGTATAACAGTGTATGGTTTCGCTACACCGATCACATTATACGCTGTAACATGTCAACATTTGCCAACACGTCGTTGTAATGCTTGCTTGTATTAGGTATTATGATATATAAACAGGTAATGGTACTCTGGGGTGTTTTAATACTTAGAGGGTTGGTTATAGTTCGTAATTTGTACGTATGTTAGAAAGCGCTTGTGGATTGCTAATGTGAGATGTACCTAATACTCTCCAATATCACGCTTAAAATAATTTTTTCGCCTAGCCTATATGAAAATGACTCATATTTGCCCTAAAAATGTGACTGAGATAAACCTTTGCGACCCTAGGGTCGCTAAACTCATAACAGCATGATTTTGTAGGTTTTTCACAATCTAGACACCTATGACTATCATTGAGATTCATTTATTGCGACTTTGACCTCAAATACTTACCAAGTGCCTACAAATTCTGGTATTACTATCCATAATAATGCTCAAGGGATAATTAATATCAATTACTATAACAAATAAGTACGTCAAATGTTATTAACCATCTTTATTTTGTGTTATTTTTCTATTTTTTTTTAATGCTAGGCGAAAAACAGTTGTGTTACACAGGCAAAAATGCATTAGCAGCCCTTAACTATCAGCTGTCCTCGCTCGCTTCGCTCGCTCAGGCGTCTAATAGCTGCGGGCTGCTAATGCTCACTTTCTGCCCTTGTGACACAATATACTATAACTGTTCTAAAACAAATAAAAGCGTTTAGCTGATACGTACCTTTTGAATTATTTTCTGTATGTTAGATCGATCTGAAAATGCTTTAAACATTTCAGCGTCAATATCTTTTGTTACGTTCATTTCTTTATTTTTTAAATATTTCCTTCTGTTACATATACAAATGGGTTTGAAGTTAAAATTTAAATATTCAAGAGCAAATTGCGACACCAAATTTACACTTTTTTTATCATTTTAATTATTTAAATCCCCTATTCCGGTTATCAAATCACCTTTCAAAGTCGTCTTTAACCTAAGATCTCTTGATTATAATAGTTATCAAAGAACAATTCATTTGAAGTTTGTTTTAAAACTAAATACGTGAACGTTAAATTCTATTCTTGTGTCTGTTAGTGTAAAAATTACATGTTTCTTAAGGTGCATTGCTTCTGGGAGAAATCCAAAATATGGATTAGTTGGCCAAGTGTAGATCACTGGAACCGCTCTACATCAACACTTAAATTTATCTTGCAATGTGATGGCATATATTTTTTCTTATATCGTAAAATACCAACTGCCATTTTCTCTTCATGCCGAAGTTATTGTTTTTTTTAATTTTCTTTGTGCGCTAAATAAACTTTTGGGTCCTTGGAAGCATCCTTTTAAAAAATTTTATTCAAAAACTACATATATCAAAATTAATTTTATTATTTTAATTACCAACACACTTGTTTTATTCACAAACAATTTGAATACTTATTTTCTTTAAGCACAAGTTTGAAACTTTACAAGTTACTATTTTCAATAATTAATAATTAACTAGAAGCGGCTTGTAGTCCCTTCAGGAGTACGTTGCGCGCCATTTACCCATTACGCCGAAGATTCGTAGAATAGGTCAGTTGAGTCAGTTGAGTGAGTTGAGTGAGCGAGTTGAGTGAGCAAGTTGAGTGATTGAGTTGGGTGAGTGAGTTGAGTGAGTGAGTTGAGTGAGTCGAGTTGAGTGAGTCGAGTTGAGTGAGTGAGATGAGTGAGTGATTTGAGCGAGTGAGTTGAGTGAGGTCAGTGAGTTGAGTGAGTGAATTGAGTGAGTGAGTTGAGTGAGTTGAGTGAGTTGAGTGAGTTGAGTGAGTTGAGTGAGTTGAGTGAGTTGAGTGAGTTGAGTGAGTTGAGTGAGTTGAGTGAGTTGAGTGAGTTGAGTGAGTTGAGTGAGTTGAGTGAGTTGAGTGAGTTGAGTGAGTTGAGTGAGTTGAGTGAGTTGAGTGAGTTGAGTGGGTTGAGTGAGTTGAGTGAGTTGAGTGAGTTGAGTGAGTTGAGTGAGTTGAGTGAGTTGAGTGAGTTGAGTGAGTTGAGTGAGTTGAGTGAGTTGAGTGAGTTGAGTGAGTTGAGTGAGTTGAGTGAGTTGAGTGAGTTGAGTGAGTTGAGTGAGTTGAGTGAGTTGAGTGAGTTGAGTGAGTTGAGTGAGTTGAGTGAGTTGAGTGAGTTGAGTGAGTTGAGTGAGTTGAGTGAGTTGAGTGAGTTGAGTGAGTTGAGTGGTTGAGTGAGTTGAGTGAGTTGAGTGAGTTGAGTGAGTTGAGTGAGTTGAGTGAGTTGAGTGAGTTGAGTGAGTTGAGTGAGTTGAGTGAGTTGAGTGAGTTGAGTGAGTTGAGTGAGTTGAGTGAGTTGAGTGAGTTGAGTGAGTTGAGTGAGTTGAGTGAGTTGAGTGAGTTGAGTGAGTTGAGTGAGTTGAGTGAGTTGAGTGAGTTGAGTGAGTTGAGTGAGTTGAGTGAGTTGAGTGAGTTGAGTGAGTTGAGTGAGTTGAGTGAGTTGAGTGAGTTGAGTGAGTTGAGTGAGTTGAGTGAGTTGAGTGAGTTGAGTGAGTTGAGTGAGTTGAGTGAGTTGAGTGAGTTGAGTGAGTTGAGTGAGTTGAGTGAGTTGAGTGAGTTGAGTGAGTTGAGTGAGTTGAGTGAGTTGAGTGAGTTGAGTGAGTTGAGTGAGTTAATTGAGTGAGTGAGTTGGGTGAGCGAGTGAGTGCGTTGAGTGAGTGGGTTGAGTGAGTGGGTTGAGACATCATAAAAACACGTGAAATAGTTGATCGGACTGAGACCACTTCGTCCTAGTAGATTTTGCCAAACCTACAACTGGGAGTTGATCGGATCAAAACTACTTCGCCCTAGTAGACTTTGTCAAAACGACAATTGGGAGTCGATCGGATCAAGACCAATTTGTCCCAGTAGTCTTTCGAAATAACTTCGGTGAGTCGATCGGATCAAGATCACTTTTTGCCCCAGTAGACTGTCGAAATCACTTCGGGGAGCCGATTTGATCAAGATCACTTCGCCCTAGTAGACTTTGTCGAACTCACCTCGGGGAGTCGATCGGATCAAGATCACTTTGCCCTAGTAGACTTTGTCGAAATCACTTTGGGAACTCGATCGGATCAAGATCACTTCGCCCTAGTAAACTTTGTCGAAATCACTTCGGGGAGTCAATCGCATCAAACTCCCTTCGGGAGTCGATCGGATCAAGATCACTTCGCCCTAGTAAACTTTGTCAAAATCATCTCGGGGGTCGATCGGATTAAGATCTTTTCGCCCTAGTAGACTTTGTTGAAACAACAATTGGGAGTTGATCGAATCAAGGCAACTTCGCCCTAGTACATTCCGTTAAAACCACTTGAAGTAGTCTAGCGTATCTAGATCACTTCGCCCTAGTAAACTTCATAGAAAAATAAAAGCTCTACGCAATGTAAATAATGGAAATGTAGCTTATAAATATTTTAATGACATAGCGTTCGAAACGATTTTTTAGCAATGTAAACTATATTATTTGCGTATTGTTATTTACATAAAATAAGTAACGTAGATATAAAAGAGCAACGGATATTATATACAGTGGTTGCAATAAGCACTAATTGTAGAAAGCTTAACCAACTGTTGTTTAACAACTCATATCACATTTCTTAACGTACCTTGGTCTGTCAAAGTTATCGAAATTAGATTATTGCTTTAGTTTAATACACGTGCAACAAATGTACTTTGAAATATATCAAGTTACTTGTGTATAATAATATGTGGAGTAGTTATAGATAGTTGATTAATAGTTGAAAATAATATATATACAAAGAAACGAAATAAAAAGAATATTCCTTTTTTCAGTGAAGCATATGAGAAACTGATATGGTTTTTACATGAGTATTGTTAAATAAAGTGTTATTGGGGTTTTTATTTGTGTACAATGAACGCTATTGGCTGTTTAAAAAGTCAATATGAAATTAAAAAAAGTAAATGTTACTGAGCACCGAACCACTTACGTTACGAATGGAAGACGGACCTCTTAACTCGGAGACATGGAGGTGACGTTTATTGCAATCCTGTTGGCCGTATATCTGCATGAGATCACGCCACATAAAAAATATAGCGATTTCTGACCAAATCACGCCGTACTGTATTCGTTCATTTGTTTTCGTAAACAAACGTCAAATGTACTAATTAATTATTTCTTAAATAAATAGCCCGCGTATATTAAAAAACGTTACTTTCGTATAACAATAATCAATTATTGGTGCTATTAAGGCATATTCGATAATTTATAAGTTTAAATTCACAAAATTTGAAAATAGTGTATTATCATAGATTTTGAAGGTACACACTCGTTCGTTTACGCCGGTTTTCATTACCTGTGTTTGATGTTTCTCGAATGAATTATACAAATTTTAATAAATGTTGTAAACCGTTAATAATTCATGTGGTAGGATACGGATACAGATAGTGTTTTTTTGGTATGTATTAAATTAGATTAGATATTTTTTAGAAGCCTGATACGAATTTTGGAAACCAACTCTATGTTTCTTCCCCCTCGCACTAACGGTAACCGACCCGTTGTCGGCTTCGTTGCACTTTCAAGGGATCGTAGCCTTTTTAACACGTTAGTGAATACGTCGCTTCGATCTAATAATTTTCAAAAAAACCCTTATTTCTCCCTTAGTATTGGGTTTTTGCGATAAAAACCACCCTATGGTACGCACGCAAAAATTCCCCACCATCCCACGACCCGCCCGAACCCCTTACACAAACTCCCTCGGACGCAAATCCCTATCAGCGATCGATTTGCACCTCTCAATGTAACACAGAGACGGGCTCTCTTAAACACTCTCTTAAACACCGATAAAGGGCCAATAGCGCCATCTGCTTTGCTTTCCCTATTGGTCAACAACCAATGAGAAAGCAAGATTAAACTGGTTCCGCTTCAGTAGATTTAGAATTAGTATAAATTAAGTAGATTTAAGTTATAATGTCACAATTCACTTGTTTGTTGTTGAGAACACTAGCCTGCGGGTGAGGAGAATATCCTCGATAGTGTTTAAAGCAACAATATAGTAAATTATAGGTTGCGAAGGTTCACTTCAGCCTAAGTGGTGAGGAGAATATCCTCTGAAGTGTTCCAGAACAACAGCTAATTTTTTTTTTTTTTTAAAGAGGTTTCCTACTGATGATGACCACATAGTGGTCGAAATACGTATCTAGTAATTTAAATATTATTTGTGGTTAAGGGTTTTTATTTAATTTTATTTTCAATTTAAATTTTAATACTGAATTTATTAAATTTATCCAAAACTTGTAAAGGTCTCAAATGTTCCAGATTTCTTTTAGTAAAAAGTGTTTTTGGTGACTTTATATTTAATTAAAAGTATATAAATTTTGTGATAAATAATCCATATGATATTAATTGATTGAAAGATGTATTTAAAGAATTTCAAAAATTGTAAATATTATTTCCTTTCATTATATGAATGTTGATTGACTTCGTTTTATCAATTCACACAGGTAATCATAAAGTGGTGAAAGAAAATTGATCATCGTAACGTTGTACACTCTGTGTAAATTAAAAAGGGCTAATCCGTGGCATAATAATAAAAGTAAAAGATTAATTTGAGAGAACACAGAGCGGTGGCGTTAAGTAGAACGTTTATTACACCGAGTACGGCGTTATCATATCAATATATATATATATATATAATATATATATATATATAATATATATATTATATATATATATATATATTGCTGTGAAACCTCCACTATCCGGGTACTCCGCTTTTCGAATCGAGCCCCACAGATTGGGCGTCAAGAATGCTGTGAAACCTCTTGAATTACCTGGTCTGTTGATTTTCTTCTGTTAATCGCCTCGGCTGCTCCTCTAGATAGCTTTCATCCTCATACATAAAAAAAACAAACACATTCCTACCACAAACATCAACGTTAACTCTATTTACATCAATATTCAGAATACATTAAATTTTCAAATTAAATTTCAGCATAAAATTCAGTTTTAAAAGAATTTCAAGATTAATTTTATTATCATTTTTAATGTGCATCCAGAATTAAAGTCCTTGTTGGATGCCTACTAATTAATATAACAATATATGCAGAGTAAAAAGGGAGCATCTACCACCTCTTTACGTTAATTAACCAGGTTCGTCTAATTGAGCTCAAAGACATACCTAAAATTTCATCATAATCCAGAACATCAATACTAAATACCCTTTCTACTTAAACAAGCAAATTTCATCTTAACATTAAAATTTTATGGTTAGTACAATTTCACTAATGTCCATTTAAAGTAAATCAATTATAAAGTTATTCAACACACACAAAACTGTCAAACAAAATAGTATAATTTACCTGAAGGTTACTGTCCTCGTAGCTTCAATGTACATCGTCCCTTTAGTTAATCACACCATTCCAACAGGATTATATTTACGGCTTCAAATTCTCAACGCTTTTAAAATTTTCTCCATCACCATTTATTTAAAGTTGTTTCTGGGCTTTTCCGGAACTCATCTGTGTATATCTGACCCTTGTTTCGTGGATCCAGACACGTATTTGAACCATTTAATTATTAACACCCCCGAAAAATAGCAAAGAAATTCATGCGTCTTTCACCAATATACGCCAAAACTGCCTACTTTTGTGTATACATTTGTCGTTGTAAATTTTGCTAATTGGTACAGTGATACTAAATTTTATTACCTTGTATCTAAGTGCACTGAAGTACATTCATGTTAGCACGTAAATAACAAACTATTTTGAATCACTAAAATATACGAGCAAACTTTAAATTATTTTATCAAACTAAAATGCACTGTTTAACATCTTCAATCAAGTCGCGGATGTAAGAGCTTTTAACGCATCGAATCGTCAAAAGTCTAAGAGGCCGAAACTCATATTACCACCTCTATATATAGCGAATAGCCGGTACGTCGGTCTGTTCCCCAAAACAGACAATTCTTAAGAATTTCTCATTCTATGTTCCCAGTCCGTCGCTCGCGCGTCGGTTTTTACGAATTTTTCACTCGCCCCATTTAAATCTCAGAAATTCTCACACGGTACGCAAACATGTCCGAGAAAAACTAATTAATTTTGTACAGAAATTGTTGTTTCTACCTCTGATATTTGCATCCTATTTTCAACCAATTGTGACCCTCGTGACGTTGCTTAAATCACGCCTTTTACTATATGTGTCTTTGCTTGACGCATTTTCTCTTTCCTTTTCTAACCTGTTCGTATTGGTGCAAATTGATATTCTTTATTATCGATTATATTTTAGTCCATATGGACTATCTGGGTTAAATAACCCCGTATCGCACATTCTCGTGAATATTAAGCCCCGGTTTCTCCAAGATTCTTTGAAACCATTTGTTATCTACACAATTTTCGCCGTACGTGATATTTAAACTACGCAGGTGTTCAAAATAATATTCATTCTCAGAGCTTTATTTTCTGGTATTATAATCTTGGATTTTCACAGACTTTTATGCTTATTATTAATAATGGTTTAATTAACTCCAATTAAAATTGACTTCTATCCTTTCATTTTAGTGAATCCTAACTAAATATTAATTATTATCTGTACGCTTTGTCTACTACTTGTTACTTAAAATAGGGTTAATTAATATAAATTTTGCACGTAATTTCCATTTGTTTCTTTATTAGGAATAATTAAATTACACGCAGAGCTTTTTAATACTGTTTCTTTTGATATAAAGCGTCTTGTACATAATTTAAATTTCTTATTTTTACTGAAACGACCGAATTTATTTATGCTTCAAGGTTTTAATAAAGCGTATTATTTAATAAAATTCCTTATACACGGTGATTAAAATTATTTGAAGTGATTATTTAATTTTCTACCCTGGTCTAAATATGAGTAATATATATATATATATATATATATATATATATATATATTTATTTGTGTTAGAAGTATTGGGATAGATTGCGTTCGACAATAAGGTTCATAATTTAAAACATTTATTAGAACTTGACGTTTCGGAGAATTTGACTCCTTAATCATAAGCTATAAGATGGATAATAATAATTACATATATAAAGGATATAAACTACTTACTTTACTAACATGTTTTGGAAGAAAACCAGTTTTTAAATTCTTCCAAAACATGTTAGTAAAGTAAGTAGTTTATATCCTTTATATATGTAATTATTATTATCCATCTTATAGCTTATGATTAAGAAGTTAAATTCTCCGAAACGACAAGTTCTAATAAATGTTTTAAATTATGAACCTTATTGTACCGATCCTTCTAACACAAATAAATAATTTCTAACCAGTACGTTCGTTACTAAAAATAAGATTAGTATAAGTATAAGATAAGTATAAAATAAGTTTAATTTAGATTTGGTAATTTTTCAATGGTCGTCATCGGTCTCGGTGGCATAATTGGAAAACGCATGGGCCGTGCATTTATATTTCCAATGCTCCACCAGAAGATACTACATTGGCCAGGAGGCGAGTTTTTTGTTGCCTGGAAATTTAAAATTTTGCCGAACCCTTGCCGTTGCAGGCAAGGTAGGGATCTTTAACGTGCGTGACAACACTTACACACGGGACCTCCATTTAACCTCTCAGCCCAAACGAGGGTGTAATTTTTGTGAAAAATGCTTACCTGTCATTTTTCAAGCAGTCGGCCGTATCGGAATTTGAACCCAGGACCTTGGGATCCGTAGTCTTACGCTTACTACATTGATCCACGGCGACGCTTAAAAAAACAACGCATGGGCCGCGAAAGCCTAAGCTATAGGTTTGAATCCTGTCCTGAACTTTATATTTTCCATACATACATACATATTAGGTAATTGCAGCGTTCGATGTGTGTCAGCGCACAACATGTACCCCGAGGTGGTCGTAGCACGGGCAACTTTATGCTGACTTACAAGGTAACCCCCTTAGAAAGGAAAGTTATAGTTTGTATTGAAAGACGTTAGGTACACCTGGAGGACCGAGAATCGTGGCGACGTCTGTGGCTAAACATGCCATCGCTGAACGGTAAAATGTCGTTACCGTTAGTAGCGAAAGATAACGACACTGTTGCAATCTAGGCTGGTAACCTGGTTCAACCTAATTAAAACTTACTAACAAAACCTTTACGAAAGCCTCAGACCGTCGAAGCCATGGTGGGCGACTGAGACGGAAATTATTCGACCCATCAGATAACGATCGCATGAATCAGGAATGGAGATTTAGTAATTGGAATGTCAGGAAAATGTACGGTGAAGCGCATAAAACCATGAATGAAATAAAAGAAAACCTCGTGGATGTGCTGTGCGTGAGTGAAACGAAGCGAAAATGGAAAGATGTTGTTTAATTAAATGATGGTATGTTGGGTTTGTGGTCTAGAGTATAGAGAGCAATGTGTTTGAGACAAAAGGTGTTGGTTTAATTTTGAATGATCAAAGAAAAACGTGTATGAAAGAATATGAATTGGCGTCTTCCCGCATCTTGAGGGTTAGAATGAAAGTGGGCATCAGAAGATCTTTTTAGTAGCATGTTGTGCTGCCGTGAATGACGATAAAGAGCGTGAGCAATTTTGTTAGGAGGTGAAAAAAGTATTAGACAAACGCGAAAGAAATGACCGTATGGTTCTGTTAGGTGATATTAATAGTTGGTTCAGAATAAACAGAGAAAATACTGAACATGTGGTATGTCCGTTTGGTGATTAAAAAACGAACGCAAATGAAGATATGTTGGTGAGTATATGTATGAAAGAGAACTGTTTGTATCCAACACATGGTATAAACATAAGAACATACACAAGTACACATGGCAAAGAGGAAATACGCGAGGTATAATTGATTTGATTGTATTTGATGAGAATTTGATAGAACCGGTAAAAGACACGAGAGTAATGGGAGAATCTGAGTGTGGGACCGATCATTTTCTGGTTCTGTCCAGAATTGATTTTAGCCGAAAGCGGATGTTTAGAAGAAATCACAATGTGAAACAAGCAAGAATAAAAGTAGAAAACTTTTTGGAACAGTCGACTCAAAGGAAGTACGCTACTATGTTAGAGCCGGAGTTGTATGACTGCAAACAGGAATGAGAGAACGCTCTGCAGTTTGAAGATGTGGAGAAATCATGGGATTGTTTGAAGAACAGTGTGATGAAAAGTGCTTTAGAAGTATGTGGAACGAAAAAGTTAGTACATGTAATAAAAATGCGTGATCGAGTGATGAGGCCAAAAAGGTTGAACGGGGAAAAGAAAGTGGCTTATAAAAAAAGTGATTGTAGAAAAAGAAAATAATTTCAGGAAGTATATAAGGGAAAAAGGCGATAGATATACGAAAGAATTAGTAAAGGCAAGCAACGAGCAACTGAGGAAGAGGGAATAAAAACTTGTTTGGGAAATGGATAAGGAAGACAAGAAAGAGTGGAAATAAACGCGTGAGTGGCATTGTTAACAGTAGAAATAAAATTGTTTGGGACGAAGCAAGTGTGAGAAACTGTTAGAAAGGGTATTCTAAGACACTGTATAGTAATGGCAAGAAGGATACAGATAACTGTGTGGATGATGAAGAGAGCAGCAATGTACTGGCCGAAAACGTAGATAATAGTATAAAGGTCTAATGCAGTGTAGATGAGGTACGGAATGCAGTGAGAACTCTGAAGAATGGTAAAGAGCAGGTGTAGATGTAATAACAAGTGAAATACTTATGTATGGGTCCAGAGTGCTAATTGAATGTTTGTGCAAACTGATTGTGTTGAGTATAGAACAAGTAAAGATGCCAAACGATTGGAAGAGTACGATCATGATTCCTTTGCACAAAGATAAAAGTAGCAAGTATGAATGTAAAAAAAAGTGTATGCATGCCAGAAAGAAAATGTATGCAGCATTTGTAAATCTGAAAAAGGCGTATGACACTGTGAACAGAGGTGAATTATGGAAGGTGCTGTGTAAATATGGTGTAAGCAAGTGCTTTATAAAATTTATCGGAGCTGTGTACGAAGGCAGTAGAGCGTGTGCACGTGGTAACATGGGGCAATACTATGCCATCGTAGAAGACGTAAAACGGGGCTGGGTGATGTCTCCATGGCTGTCTCAATGTATTTATGGATAAAAGTACGAGACAGGCTTGCAAAGGAATGGGAAGAGTGAAAATTGGTGAAACAAATGTCAGCGCGCTGTTGTATGCAAAAAACACAGTAGTGTTGGCTGAGTCATCACAAGATTTGCAACGAATGCTCGACAGGCATTTAGAAGCATGTAAAAATATTCAATTAAAAGTGAATGGAAATAAGAGGAAAATAATGATTTTTGATAGAGATGGCGGAATTGATGACTTTGTATTTAGAATGGACAATGATACGATAGAGAAAGTGAATGATTTCGTGTACCTTAGTAGAAAGTTTATAAGTAATGGAAAGCTGTATAGTGAAATAGAATGAAGGGCAAATGCTGGTACAAAGGTGTTTGGAGGTATGTGGGCTGTGAATAGGAATGAAGGATTGAGTACAAATGCAAAGCTAGCCATTTACAACAGTGTATTTGTGCCAACTGTTCGGTATGGAATCGAAACTTGTGTCTGGTAGAAGAAGCATGTTAGTCGTATAAATGCAGCAGATATAAAGTTCCTAAAAAGTGTGTGCAGAAAATCATTGAGAGACAAAGTGCCAAACGAATGGGTCAGAGCAGAGTGTGGGGTGCAAGTGACCCTTAAGGAGTTGTGCGATCGAAGTACGCTTACATGGTTTGGACAAAAGAAAGAATGAATAAGGATAGACTGGTAAAGCTGCAAGAAGCCGACCGCGTAATAGATATGGTTGGCTGTAGTGGAGGAGATCCTGAAAGAGCGACAGGTAAGAAGTCTGCGGAATATAAGAGCATGCCAAAAGCATGTATGAATGTTGCGAAAGCAAAGGAAGTGTGTAGGGACCGACGCATGTGGAGAAAAAATTGTGAAAGGTGCTGGGAGTAAAAGTAGTGTAGTAGTTTAAAGTTATACCCTTCATATCCACCTCAGAAATAGGTGTTAGGTTTGGTTATCCCGAAAGGAATACCGTGATTCGTGTGTGTGTGTATGTGTATGTGTGTGTATGTGTGTGTGTGCGCGTGTGTGCGCGTGCGTGCGAACGTGCGTGCGTGCGTGCGTGCAAGCTTGCGTGCGTGTATGCGTGCGTGCTTGTGCGTGTGACTGTGCGTGTGCGTGTGCGTGTGCGTATGCGTGTGCATGTGCGTGAGGTACGTGTGTCGTGTGCGTGCGTGTGCGTGCGTGCGTGCGTGCGTGTGCGTGCGTGTGCTGTGCGTGGTGCGTGTGCTGTGCGTGTGCGTGTGCGTGTGCGTGTGCGTTGTGCGTGTGCGTGCGTGCGTGTGCGTGTGCGTGTGCGTATGCGTGTGCGTGTGCGTGTGCGTGTGCGTGGTAGTGCGTGTGCGTGTGCGTGTGCGTTGCGTGTGCGTGCGTGTGCGTGTGCGTGTCGTGTGCGTGTGTGCGTGCGTGTGCGTGTGCGTGTGCATGTGCGTGTGCGTGTGCGTGTACGTGTGATGTGCGTGTGAGCGCGTGCGTGTGTGTGTTTTGTAGGTAATTGCACTAGGTAAATTAATAAATACTAAGGTATTTAGTTCATAAAATGAAACAATAACTTAGACTTTTATACAAAGCCTAAATGATCATTTCGAATCGAGCTAGTAATTGAAAAATGGAAAAAATAAGATCCCAGATAGGATTCGAACCTGTACCTTCAGCTTTGGAGGTCGATGCGTTTTCCGTTGGCGTAATTGTACCAACAAATGCTAAGTGAAATGAATATGCACTCGGGTGCAGATAAGTTGATTTAAGACACATAAAATATGCCTACAGGTTAACAGGAGCGCATATTAATAAGTACAAAAGGTACAATAGAAAATAGACATGGAGTCTATTTTGCTTAACCTACGGAAAGGTTATTTTGAGCCACTAGAATAAGAATTACTGGTTGTGTAAATGATAAGTACAACTGGGATAACGATCAACAGCGCTGTAAAGTAATGTGGTTTGACCAGGATGAAAATCATCGTTCGGTGTTGTGTAGTTAATTAATTTAGCTTGTAGCGTAATACTAGGGCTTGAATGACAATTGCAAGCTACTGGAGATGGTTCCTCGGATGAAGATCGATGAGGTTTCAATTTCTGGTCGATTTGGAGCTGTTTATATATGTTTTCCACTCTTAATTGCAAGTAGGGTTAATGTAGTCGGTACAAAATGAATTACGTTCGGTTGGGTTATCACAGTAAACAAGCTTCCTTAACGCCTGGTAACACACTGGCAAAAGGCAAAAGATAATAAAATAATAAGAAATTGCTTATTGCATATAACAACAGATTAATCAATAAATTTCGTGCCTTTTTGCTCTTGATTACATAAATGTTTAATATCTGTGTAATTGATTTTTCAGTTAACCTATTTTATTTAAATTTAATACAAGGCAATGTCTTTTTAGACCTTTTAAGGCAATGTCTTGTTTAAAGAATGTTGTAGCGTTAATTTTTACTACATAATATGCTGCAATAAATACAGTATTGCCCGAAATAAACAGTACTGAAATTGTAATTGTTTTGTATATTTAAAAAATACATATTATTGACACTTTATTATATGTTCTAAATGTGCACCTCCTCGTTCGAGACAGACTTCATAACGATGTTCTAAGTTTCTGGTCATGTTATTGAATAAGGGTTGTCTCAGTGCTGCGAAGAATACTCTAACGGCATCCTTTAATTCATCGATGGTTTGTGGTGCCCGTTTGAAAACGGCATTTTTAGCCATGCCCCAAATGTATGCGTCTGGAGGTGTGAGGTCTGGAGAATGTGAAGGATAAGGGAAGTCAGTAAATCGTGATATGAATTTGCTTGGAAAATGTTCTTGAAGAAATTGACGAATTGCGGCAGCAGTATGGCAAGTTGCCCCGTCCTGCTGAAAAAATTGGTTTCGAAATGCCAAGTTACGTGCACGACAGAATTGACGTAGATCAGGATAAATCGTGTTAAAATTTGTCTGTACCTCTGTTGATTAAGTGTGACTTGCCTACCATTCTCTTCGATAAAGTACGGACCAATGATTCCGTGTCCGGAAACAGCACACCAGACACTCACTTTTTCACTATGTAAAGGAACCTCTTGAACCTCATCGGGTCTGGCAAAGCCCAGAAATCGATTTGTGCGACGATTCACATAGCCTGACAAGTGAAAATGTGCTTCGTCTGAAAACCAAACATTTTTCAAAAATTCAGGTTTTTCATACTGTAACGCGAGAATTCTGGAGCAATATTCCACTCTACTGCGATAATCCCGAGGATGTAGTTGTTGATGTACCTGAATCACATACGAAAATGTACCCAGCTCCTTCAGGATTCTTTGAAAGGAAGTTCTTTTAAATCAAGTTGTAACGCTGTCCTTGCCTGGCTGACTTTTGAATTTTCTAAGATTTGCTCAAAACACGTTCATGGTTATTGTTGTTGTTAACTGTCCTGGGACGCCCTGAGTTTCCTTTTCGTTGGCACAATACACTACCTGTATTTCTAAACTTTTCAATAACCTTCAAAATTACAGCATTACTTGGAGAACGTTTATTAAACCTTTGTGTGAATTGATCAGACACGTATAGCAAACTTGCACCATTACGTCGGCCGATTCCGTATGAACGAAAATAATGCTCTAGCAGAAACACTTTCTCCTCTGTACTTAACACCATTTTTAACAATTAGGCCCTACTAATTACTTGTTTGAGGTTTATTTGACAGGTCTATACTAGCTAACTTGAGTGTGACAGCGCACGCATAAAAACACCGCCAACTTAGTTTCAGTACTGTTTATTTCGGGCAATACTGTAATATCAAATATATTCAAATTTACACCGAATTAAACTTCCCGGGGCGTCAAATGCCTTTCAAATTTTAAATCTAGCACCTTCCCTGCAGTCATCCTAATCTCGGGGTGGCGTCCAGATGTCCCTTTGTTTGGTTGGCGGTAGCTCTACTATCGACTGTATTTTGTACAAAGGTAGAGGAATAAGGAACGAAAAGGAAATGGAGCGCTTTGCCAAAACACGTTTACACTCGAGTAAGGCCGGTAGTAAAGTATGATTTTTTCGACATAACCGCTTCCACAAAACATCTCTCCTCTCTAAGAGAGGTTAAAGTTTTCTGACGCAAATGGTGGACAATGCTGCACGTTAAGTATGGGGCATGTGAGAACCAAATCTTGTGTGGTTTTCACATAATGCTTATTTTAAACATAATAATAATTGAGAATTCTCCTTGCGGCGTTTAAAAATCCCCCCCCCCCCAACCTAACTAATACAATAAAAAGTTTAAGCCCTATCTAAAAAAGGCGGAACAAACCAAGTATCCGTACCGTCAAATTTTTTTTGATTTGATGGTGCTAAATGATAGTACTTTTAATGCTGATTCCAAATATATAATCGATTTTCCGCGGAAATTATCGGCTACGCCGGTATAGCCGCGCAAACATTTAAAATTTGTTCTATTTTCATATGCAACTTATATGACAACGGGAGAAATTTTAAACTTGATGCATTGCATCGTTATGCAACACAAATTCGGCATTCATGCCTAACTTAACCAAAATATAGAAGTTGACTCATCTGAGTGTGGATAAGAAGGTTCAAAATTTGAAAATGTGTTTATTTTACAACAATCAACATTTACAACAATTAACATTTGTATTGAAATTAATTTACATTGCGTGGTTACTGGTTATCAAACTTAACAGTGCTAACAAATTAAAAAAATTCTGTCAATTCGTCAACATTTTCAGTTTTACATTTTTTCAAAAACATGTAATGAGCAAAATGTCCTGTAAACTGAGATTTTCTCTGATTATAATGAGACACAAATCGTCTTGTGTGGCGCCAAGAACTTTCGATTCCATTCGTGTGAGCACCGGAGGTTGGGTCAACAAAATTTACTGAATGATTAACGGTGAGGTGAGTGTATCTTAGTTCTCCCAAATATGAGTAGGATTTCCAGCAGTCTGACATTATCGTCGCCCCTTTCTCAATTCATTGCTCTATTATCCCAACTAGTGTTTCGGCAGTTCTATCTTCTACTGCGATTATGAAGATTTGTCCCGTGTTTCGGTCTAGACCACCAAAAACCCAACAACCTTCCATTTTATGTCTACGGTTGTATTTACGTTTGCCAAATTAAAATCATCGATTTCTACAACGTGCCCAGTTCCACCGATTTTGACTGATTTCATCATGCACCATTCCTCCAGTACCTATTCAATGTAGCAATAATTTTCGGTAAAATACTTCCAATATAAACCAGAACCTAGTACCAACCTGTCTCACAAATGAAAACCAGTCGGCAACTGTTTGTTTCGTCAGTGACAATTCCCGCATAGCATTTCCATGAGGGTAGTTCCTTAGAATCATGTACAACAGCATCAAAATGGACCCATATACAAAATTACTTTTGGAAAATCACGATTCAGATTTCAAGGTGATGGTGGTGTCGCAAGTGTTTGGTTTTTGCTTGTTTATTGAAACTTTAACCCGACACCGCCAACAGTTTTCTTCAAAAAATAACTTCATTGGAGTGCTGCATCGAGGGTAATTCTTTTCGCGCTCCAAAATGTTGCAGTGAAATAAGTATTCGAAAAGTTTAGATTCGTTCCGAAATAACTCGTATAATTTCAGTAAATTCCATATCATCATCATCATTAGGTCTTTAGTCCTGGAACTGGTTAGACGCGTACCCTCATTGTTTCCTATTCTGAACTAACCTTCACATTCACTGAAATTTGCACAGTCTGTATTTATCACTATCTGATCTAGGTCTACATCTACCTCCTTTTTCCTATTTCTGCTTGTAATATATCCTATACTATTCCCCAAAAATGCCTTAGAACGTATTCTGCCCTCCCACTTTTCCTATTTTTTCCACAGATATCCTTGTTCCTCTACTATTTCTATAACCTATTTGTTATTAACTTTGTCTGTCCATGCTATTATCTTCATACATCTAAAGCACAACATTCCAAAAGGCTGCTACCGTTTTTCTGCCTGCTTTCAACAATTTTCCTCTTGTTTCTATGTTTGTTGTCTTTCATCATAGGTTCCCCTTCCATTGTTTTATAATTTTATGCCTTATTTCACCGAGATTCGGTGAAGGGAGTTAAGTTGCCTGTGCCTGCCAGGATCCCCCAACACATAGATTTTGCCGAATTAATAGTATTCCAGTAAATACTTTTACAGAATTAACATTATTCGAGAATATTGCCCAACCAATATTTGTAGTTGTTTATAATAATCATCATGTTTAAGTATAGTTACTTTTTTCGTCATTAGTTTATTCATCTTGAAACTGGTTAGATGCGTACCTTTATTGATTTCTATTCTGAGTTAGCTTACACACTTCCCTGGAATTCCTACAGCCTACATCTTTCACTATCTATGTGCAGTAGTCTAACCTAGGTCTACCTCTACTTTTCTTTTTTCCTATTTCTGCTTCTAATATATTTCGCACTATTCCTTCATGCCGTAGTATGTGGCCTATCATCCTATCTCTCCTATTTTTTTTATCGTTTTCCACATATTTCTTTATTCCCCTACCATTTTAGGACCTCTTCGTTCTTAACTTTGTCTGTCCGTGATATTTTCATCATAGGTCTGTAGCACCACATTTCAAAGGTTTCTACCTTTTTCTTGTCCGCTTTTCCTACTGTCTAGGCTTCACAGCTGTACAGTGCTCTACTCCACACATATGTTATTAGCAATATTTTCCTTGTTTCTATGTTTGTTGTCTTTGAACACAGTAGTTGCTTCTTCTTAAATGTAGTCCGGCCTTGTGCTAATCTTTGTTTTATATCTTTTGCGCTTTTCCCACCTTACGTTATTTGGCTTCTTAGGTAGCAGAAATCCTTAATCTCTTGTAAGTTTTCGATACCTATTTGTATTCTTGTTTTTGATTTATTTTTCCATCCTTTGCATACTAGTACTTTAGTTTTATTTTTGTTATTTTTCATACCGAATCTCTCTGTTAGAACTGTCTCCATTTCATTAAGAGCAGCTTCTAACTCTTCCTTGCTAGATGCTAATACCGCTATATCATCTGCAAATCTAAGAATATCAATTTTTTGTCTCTGCATATTAATTCCAAATGTCTACCTGCATTTGACAGTATTTATTGTACAAGTACAATGTACAAGTTAAAAATTAATGGGGATAGGGCACACCCCTGTCTCACCCCTTTCCTAATGTTTACTTCTCCACGTTCCTGCTCTAATTCTATTACTGCTGTTTGCTCTTTGTATAAGATATGTACTATTCGTCTATCCCTATAACTCATTCCAATCTTTTTGAGTATTTCGAACATTTTTTTCTATTTTATTTTGCTTTTTCCAGATCTACAAACCCTATATACACGTTTTCCCCTTTTCTATTGTTTTGTCCATTATCACTCTCAGAGCTAAAATAGCCCCCGTGTTTCCCTGTTTCGCCTAAATCCAAATTGATGCGCTCCTAGTATTTCTTCAGCTCGTTTTTCCATTCGTCTTTGTACAATTCTAGTTAATATCTTTGACACATGTGCTGTCAAACTTATTGTTCTAAAATTTTCACATCTATTCGCGCTTCTCTTTTTTGATATAGTTACTACGATGTTACGTTTGAAATCTTTGGGTATCTCATCTGTCTCATACGTATAGCTTACAAGTTGGAGAAGACGTTCTGTTATTGCTTGTCCAGCTGCTTTTAAAGTTTCTGCTTGTACCTTATCTGTACCCGGCGCCTTACCAGACACTTTAATGCTAATTCAAACTCATCTCTAAGTATAGGATATCCCAAGTCATCATATTCAACGTCTGATCCTTGTTTTAATGCGGTTAGATCCTCTCCTGCATATAAATTCCCTATATATTCTTGCCATCTACCCATTTTCCCTACATTTTATATAATGACGCTTCCTCCTGGGTCCTTTATATTTTTGCTAGTATGTCCTTAAAATTGATTCTAATTAGTTTGTATGCTTCATCTGCCTTTCCTACTACTATCTCAGTTCGTACCTCTTTGCACTTTTTATCATTTCATAGTTCTTTAGCTTTCCTGCATTTGCGAATAATTTCCTGTTTCCTGTTTCGTCTGATGTATTTTTGTATTTTCGTCTTTCTTTTATTAAATTCAGGATATCCTTTGTTATACATTTTGCTATCCATGGTGTCTTATTTTCTTTTTGTGTATACCCCAAAATATCTCTGACCGCCATGTCTAGGCTGGATTTAATGTTATTTCATTATGTTTCTACTTCCTTAGTATCAGATATTTTCCCGATATCTTTCAGCAATTCATTTAATTTTTTTCGAATCTTTCTTGAATATTTTTATATTTTAGTTTCTCAAAATCAAATTGCCTTTTTCCGTTTCTTTTTTCAAATTTTTAAATTTAAGTGCGGCTTTCATAATTACGAAGCTTTTGGGTAGCTTCTACAGTCTTTCTCTTGATTCCTAAACCGTTGTCTAACAATAATGTAATCTATTTGATATCTTTCTATATCTCCTGTCATCTTCCACGTGTATCGTCTTCTAGCAAGATGTTGAAATAATGTATTTGTGATAGTTAAGTTGTTCTTTTCGCAAAATTCTATCAGCCTATTTCTCCTGTCATTTCTCGTGCCTAAACCAAATAAACCTACTATCGCTTCTTCTCTATCCTCACCTACCACTGCATTAAAATCCCCCGTAATTATTAAATTTCCATGTCCTTTTACGTATCTTAATATGTTTTCGATATCTTTGTAGATCGCTTCTACCTCTCCGTCACTGTAGCTGGAGGTGGGCAGGTATACTTGTATTACTACTATGTTTACCGGTTTAGATTCTAATGTAACCATGAGTACTCTTTCGTTCTTTTGTAAGTAATTTTCTACACAGTATCCTATCTTTATTCGCATAACTATCTCCATACCCAAATTTCCTTCCTCTGCTCTTGTATGAATTACCCCGAAGACTCCATTCCAGAAATCCCCCGCCTCTGGCCGCCGAACTTCACTGATCCCTACTATGTCTAGTGATAACCTATTCATTTCGATTTTTAGGTTCTCTAGCTTTCCTACTTGCTTCCTTCATACTTCTAACATTCCACGCTCCGACTAGCATAACTTTCCCGACTCTTATTTTGGACTTTTTGATTGCATCCTCTGAAGTAGTCCCCTCCCGGAGATCCGAATGGGGACTATTTTAACTCCGGAATTTTTTACGCCAGAGAATACCATCATATTTATTTCAAATTAAGTACGCTGTGTAATTGGGATGTAATGTGGTGGTTTCCCGTCGTCTTCCACATCGCGGTAGTGCGTCTTAGACTGCCATACCGACTCCCTATAGTCTCTGCCAATCTAAGTACCGAAAGAGCCGCTGCCCTCTTTCGGGAACCTTTCTTAGTGTGGTTCCTCGCTAAAAACCTACTACTTTGGTTGGACCTGTAGTTTGACTCTTTAGCTCATTAGAACACGCAAGTCATTTCACCTGTTTTAGTAATCTAGGACTTCGGCAAGGTGCAGATCCATATGAAATGGAAATTCCTTTTATCCATATTTAAAGTTTTGGAATAATGTACTATAAAGGATTAAAGAATAAATGTAAATGACTTGAACAAATTAATTTTCACCAGAAATGAAAATATAATTGGCAGAAAACAGGAAATGTCGTTTCCATTAAGGATGGACTTGGGCTCGGGCTTTCGGGCCGGGCCGGGCTCGGGCCGGGCTCGAATGTAGGCCAAGCCGTTGATTACATTTTTCGGGCCGTGCCCAAGCCGGGCCTATCTTTTTTCGGGCCGGGCCGGGCCGGGCCGGGCCAAGCGATTCGGGCCGGCCCGAATTTTTCGGGCCGAAAAACGCATGAGTAGATACTCCACTGTCCTTTCACTTTTATCTCACATTGAATAAGTAGGTGAACGTTCTTAATTGTATTTTCACGTAGTGTCTTCATGAACCCATTAATAACACTAGACAGTTCATTTACATTTCCAATGCTCCACCTGTAGGTACTACATTGGCCAGGAGGCGAGTTTTTTGTTGCCTGGAAATTTAGAATTTTGCCGAACCCTTGCCGTTCCAGGCAAGGTAGGGATCTTTAACGTGCGTGACAACACTCACACACGGGACCTCCATTTAACCTCTCATTCGAACGAGGGCATAATTTTTGTGAAAAATGCTCACCTGCCATTTTTCAAGCAGTCGGCCGTGTCGGGATTTGAACCCGGGACTTTGGGAAATAACACTAGACAACAAAATTTTAGTTTTTGTTTGTTACAAGAACTGTAACAGCTGAAGCTTACAGTATTTTTGGCGCTGATTTCAAATATGTTAGTGGGGGTTTTCTACCGGGCACAGTTTTTGTGTAATTTCAATTAAAAGAAAACCTTTGTTATACACACATGCAACATTGGTACATTCCTAAAATCGGCTTCGCTTGGATTTTCTGGCGTACTCTGCTGCAGGTAAATAAGTCTTAAGATTCCAGCAAAAGTCAGCTAGCATTCTGGGGCTCCACTTTCCTTGGTAACGTGTTTCCATGGTTAATATTTCCTGACGAAAGCGTTCACCATGTTCGTCACTCACAGTTCCAAGATTGTTTGAAAAAAGTCCAGATGTGAATCTAAGAAATGGATCTTTAGTGACATGTTACAGCCAAGTGTTTTATAGCTTTCTAGAAGCTCGGTTATCAGTTCTTAGTAGTTATCTACCTTGTAATTTTCAAGAAATTTATTAACTGAATGAAAGTCGGACCGGCCCGAAATTTGGGGCCGGCCCGGCCCGGCCCGGCGGGCCGGGCCATCAGTTTCCATTTCGGGTCGGGCCTCGTGCCGGGCCGGTCACTTTTCTGCGCGGCTATACCGGCGCTGACGGTAATTTCCGCGGAAAATTGATTACATATTTGGAATCAGCATTAAAGGTACTATCATTTAGCACCATCAAATACTAGGATTATACCAAAAAGGCACAACAGTGTGTGCAGATCAACAATGGAAATGGTCAAACTTTTTAGGCATGATTTACTAGAAAACAAATAAGCACCGAGAATTGTAAGTGGAAATAATATTTTTGCAAATAAGAAAGCCAAAAAACGAATTTTTAATTTTGAGTTTCAAATTTTGTAGATAAGAAAGATACCTATGATAAATGTTCTAATAGCCACTATATAATTTATAGTTCTGTATATCTTTAAAAATGTTGTTCTTTATTTCTGAGGTAACCCAATAAAATTGATTTTTAAGCGGCGACAGAATTTCAAAAAATTTAGCGGTTTATCAGGGGATTTAGAAGGAGAAGATCCTCTAAATTTTTGCCCCAGAGTCCATAAATTCTGGTCCCGACCTTGTCGTTCGATATTAAAAGGGTTGTAAACCACAAGAAATTATTTTGAAGATCTACTGTAAAGTTATTTGCATTACACTTTGAAAAATTTGTATACGTATTTTATTAACAATAATATTTTTGTAATACATTCACGTTATTAAAAAGGGACTGTTCTTTTTGAAACACTCAATAGTATTAATCATTATGGGATAAGAGTAGGGTTTAACTAAAGTCTACATATTATAAAAAGCAATTTTTATATATAAATCGAGTGTCAAATAAATCGCAATTATCGCCTTACATCAAATATTAGTCAAACTAAATCATTTTTATCTCAGAAAGTATGTACAATTTACAATTAGACTTAAAGAAAGTATAATGAATTTAGGAACTAGCTCATTTCTTTCCAAAAAGCATCATTATTAAAAAATTTATTACATCCTTAAAACCCTTACTAAATTATAGCTTTATAAAAATTAGAAAGAAAGATAAAAGATAATTGAGACATGAAGATGTATCAACTCCGTTTAAAAAGCCTAAGGGCACGCGCGACAAACTCTTAACGATAAACTTGTCTATTGGCTCATCCTGCTACCGGTCGTGAATCCCATTGGTCGCACGTGCCCTTGTCAATCATACATTGGTTGATGAGCTTTTAGTAGAAGCTCATCATATGGTCGGACAGTTATAGTTTGCGCTTGTAATTCTGGAAATTATCATCTGAATCAACTTTTAGAAATATTATTTGCTTGATACATGGCATTAGACACTATAAAATAACCTTTCTTGATTTTTCCGCGAAAAATAGTTGTAATTTATAACAATTGTAAAGCACAAACTTCCACTGGTCGTTTAGGGGGCGGGAATACCGACCCTCATCACGGGTCATCATCATCACCAACTCAACAGTTAAACCGCGATCGTTCAGTGTATCATATTACCACTAAAGTAATAAATTTGTGTTAGTCATGTTTGTTTACGCATAAACTCGTTAATTCGGGTCCAGATTTTCAGGAGGATATCAGGTAGGTTTAGTTATATCGATGATGTTTAATTCGCGAATGTAATTTGTGTTTACGGGATATTAGCGCGATCTAGGAAATAATTTTACAAAAGCATTTAATAATTTGTAGGGGTCTGAAGTTTGTAAAGCCCATAAGGGATGTCTCTTACAAAACAAATATAAAAAACATCATAAGATTAGTACTTCCATGAGCTTGTTTAGCGATATAATTTATTTAATTTATTTATTTTTATTCTTTTGTGTGCCTATTTTACACAGAGGAAATGATGTTTTGACTATGCATATACATCAAAAACTCAAACAAATGAAGTCATTTAAATTACTGGAGTTTTAATGTTCTTTTGAAAAATGAAATTGCGTATTCTTGACCCACCGCAACGCAATTTTGTTGCGCACTGTAAAATTCCCAAAAAACTAACAATTTTAAATCAACAACCACCGTTTATTTAAATAATACAGAAAGACAATAAATTAGAACACCGTGGCACGATACAAATTAAACTAATTATTTTAATTAATACAGAAAGGGCATATTTAAAAAAACAACTTTTTATTGATAATTTAGGTAAAGATAACGTTAGGACAAAATGGTACCTTACTTATAAAATTAAGAAACGAATTTTTGCTAAAATAATAAAAATAAAATAGTCCTAGGCATGAATTTAAGATATAAAAATTTTTATATCGTGTATAACAAACGTGGCAACAAAAAAGTGTTACATAGGGGTGGAGACCGGGGTTAGTCGGTTTGTTGTTACAATTTAAATTTGAAACCGCATTAGCGGACAATAAGTAATGTTAAAATAGTTATTCTTAGACCAAAGTATTATTTATAGCGATACCTTCTACCTACCCTACGTTTGACTTTCCAGTGCTCCACCCGAAGGTACTACATTGACCACAAAGCGAGTTTTTTTACCTCATCATCATAATTTTGTTTTCGACCTTACTTAAGGTCGGTTTGAGTAGGGATGGACTCGGGCTCGGGCTTTCAGGCCGGCCCGGCCCGGGCCCGGCCCGATTTCGAGCTCGAATCCGGGCCGGGCCGTTGACTACTTTTTTCGGGCCGGACCAATATTTTTTCGGGCCGGGTCGGACCAAACGACTCGGGCCGGCCCGAACTTTTCGGGCCGAAAAACGCATGAGTAGATACTCCATCGTCCCTTTACTTCTATCTCACATTGAGTAAGTAAACGTTCTTAATTATATTTTCACGTAGTGTTTTCATGAACCCATTAATAACACTGGACAACAAAATTTTAGTTTTTGTTTGTTACAAGAACTGTAACAGCTGAAGCTTACAGTATTTTTGGCGCTGATTTCAAATATGTTAGTGGGGGTTTTCTACGAGCATAGTTTTTTTTTTGTAATGTCAATTTAAAGAAAACCTTTGTTATACACACATGTAATATTGGTACATTCCTAAAATTTGCTTCGCTTGGATTTTCTGGCGTACTCTGCTGCAGATATTTTGGTCTTAAAATTCCAGCAAAAGTCAGCTAGCATTCTGGGACTCCACTTTCCTTGGTAACGTGTTTCCATGGTGAATATTTCCTGACGGAAGCGTTTACCATATTCGTCACTCACAGCTCTAAAATTGTTTGGAAAAAGTCCAGATGTGAATCTAAGAAATTGATCTTTAGTGACATGTTACAGCCAAGTGTTTTATAGCTTTCCAGAAGCTCGGTTATCAGTTCTTTGTAGTTAGTTGCCTTGTTATTTCCAAGGAAGTTATTAACAACATTTTTAAAAGATTTCCAAGCAGCAAGTTCACAGTCATTCAAACAGCCTTCGAATCCATTATCATTCATTAGTTTTCTTATTTTCGGACCAACAAATATACCTTTCGCATCACTTAAATTGGGGAACTGAAATCCACTTCCCTCCCGATCCATTGCTTTAACAAAAATTTTTATAAGACCTAGCTTAATGTGTAGGGGGGAAGGTAAACTTTTTCAGGTTTTACTAATGCTGGACTCACAACGTTCTTCTCTCTCCAACAGTCAATGTTTCTCTTTTTGGCCACTCTTTCTTAAGATAATGATTCTTTCTATCCCTGCTGTTCCACTCGCACAAAAAGCAACAAAATTTTGTATAACCAAGTTGTAAATCAAGTAGCAGTGCTATTACTTTAAGATCTCCACAAACATGCCATGGATGTTTCTCGTACTGAATCATATCCAACACAAGTTTTATACTTTCATGTCTCCTTCATGATAGCTGCATGAACCAAAGGGATCAACGGGTATTTATTCCCAACATGAAGAAGGACCGCTTTTATACTACGTTTTGAAGAGTCTATAAAAAGACGCCATTCATCAGGATTGTGGGTATGTCAAAAAGATTCCACTAAAGATTCCACATCATTGCAGTAAACTAAGTCCGCACACTGTGAGAAAAAACATTCGAAGTCACACTGCCTGTCACGGAAACCACTTATTTTTGTGTTGCGTTGTAAAGGATTCCATCCTTCCTGTCGTGATGCTAGTATTTCAGCTCGACTCTTGGATAAATGTAGATCACGAACGAGATCATTTGGTTCAGACTGATTTATTAAGTGCGGTTCAGTATTTGTATTTTCTAAAAAGTCTGAGTCCCTTTTTTCTTTATCATCCGATAAATCTGTACAACCTTCAACAACATCGTCATCTAATTCCCATGTTCTTGGTGCTACCGGAATCGGAAGCTGTGGACTGTGAGGCACTGGTCTTAAAGCAGAGGGAATATTAGGATATTTAACAGTGTGCCTAGTCTTAGCTGTTATCCGTGATATTTTCGTTAAACAAAAATAACAGTCTGTGGAGTGATCCTTAGGTTCTCGCCAAACCATCGGAACTGCAAATGTCATGTGACGGGATCCATTCAACCAACCAGTTAACAACGTTACACACGAATTACAACAACTATGAGGGGCTCAAGACTTATCCTGATCACCCAATTTACATCCAAAATATAATTTATTTAATTTTTTATCATTGGAGTTATATTTCTCCTCTGAGATTTTAGTGTACCTCACCACAAATATAGCGGAAACAGTCTGGGTGATTAATGCAACTACGTGGCATTATTATTGAAAATTTCACTGTAATGCACTCACAAACACTTAACACACATTATTTAAACAGTACAATACGGAAAATTAAATCACAAACTGATAGGAAAAGAATCGGTACCCGACGAATGAGCTGCAAAATTCAAGAGCTCACATTAGACTAAATGGAGATATTTGTTAGTTGCGTTTGTTTAATTTATTTCAATGTAGACTGAGTCATCTAAGTCGTAAAAACTGGACAAAACTAAACACGCATAGAGTACGCGCACTTCAGTGTGATTAATCACGCAGGACATAATTGCTAGTTATGTAATTTGGATGAATCATAGAATGTGTCATTAGTAAAAGATTTCATTAATGTGGTGAAATAATAAAATTATATTATTATTTATCCTGGACATTAAGAACAAAAATAAAATGTTTAGTTTGAATAGCAAGATACATATTGAAAAAAAAATCAACTTATTATTATTAAACAAGCATAGTTAGTGCCCATGTTACGTTTGAGGGAAAATGTATAATAATGCCATTATCGAACTCATGCCATAAAAAAAGGATAAAGTAAATAAAAATTTTATTGGTATATAAAAGGATCTACGTACTGATTTATACCTTTTGGTAATCATTTTTTAAAAACTTTTCAATCTTAAACAATTACTTCATTTTACTTCTATTCTATCAGATAATATGTATTTTTAAAGAATAAAGTATCCTCTACATACCACAATTTTAAAATCTAACTTTTTTTAGCAAACATTCGGTATATTATTTGACTTTCAGGTTCCTTAAGTTCTAATAACATTAGGTACCAATTTTCAATCGCTTGAGATATTAACCGATGAAGTTTGGTACCGTTTATATTACAACTTATAAACAATTTATTTAATTTTTAGCATTCAATAATTCACCAAAAGTGTTAAATCTTGAACTTTGGCACGATTTATCAGTCGGTCAAATAAAAATTTAAAAGAACTAGAACAAAGACAGTCAAATTATAGATCAAACTTTAATTCCAAAAGTTTCAGTTTCTTAAAGTAAAAAAAGCTTTTAAAATCCGTCTGTAAAAATTTCATAAACATTGAAAAACGCTAAACATTTTGTACTACGATATGTTCCACAAGTATCTTGATTGTAACTCAAAATCTTTATACTTTTAAATCAAACAAATGAGTGATAGTTACTTGTTGAACACAACTGAAAAAACATCTTCTCATTCACTGAATGAAAGTCGGGCCGGCCCGAAATGAAAATTTCGGGCCGGGCCTCGGGCCGGGCCAGTCACTTTTCTGCGTCGGGCCGGGCGGGCTTATTAAAAGCCCGGCCCGGCCCGGCCTGAGTCCATCCCTAGGTTTGAGGCAGCGCTAACTTCTTTTCTATTCAGTGCTAATCTAAAAAGTTCTACATACCCTTCACAACCTAAATTTCTGATTATTTCACTAATATAGCTTGATCCAGGTCTTCATATTCCCTTGTATCTTTTTCCTATCTACCTGGCTCTACATAGATATTAGCAACCTGATGGTTGTTAAAGAACTCTAACATGTTTACATGATTACCATTTATAAGAAAATGAAATATTATTATAATAATATTATTATCTCCTCCAAAAAAGCAAAAGTGTTAAATTATATGTTATAGTAAGGCTTAAGCAACGAATCGCTACTAACATGCCAGACCGCTAACTAATTGTGAGTTATGTCATGGTGACATTTAGTTGTCTGATTTTTATTTACTTTTTTTTGTTTTTTTTTTCAAAGTTACTTAAGGTCGGTCTGATGCAGCTCTAAATTATTTTCTGCTCTGAGCTAGTCTAAAAAGGTCTACGTAACCTTCACAACCTAAATCTCTAATAATTTGATTAATATAGCTTTGTCTAGGCCTTCGTATTTTTATTTGGTAGTCTCTAATCTAAGACCTTACTAAACAGTCCCTCATGTCTTAACTGGTGCCCTCTCATTCTATCTCTCCTGACCTTTAATTGTTTGCCACATACAGAGTTCCTCACCTATTCTTCTATAAACTTCCTCATTTGTTACTCTATCTGTCCAACTAATCTTTAGCATTCTCCTTTAACAGCAAGTTTCAAAAGCTTCTATTTTTTCTTATCTACCTCTTTAATTGTCAAAGTCTCACTACCGTATAATAGAACGCTCCATACGAATGACTTTAAAAAACTTTTTCTATTATATAAACTACGAGGGCCATTTTTTTTAACCTCCGATAGGCTATAAATAAAGACAAGTTCATATAAAACAATAATTTTATTACCAAAGGATTGGTACACTTACGGTTACTTTTCGACATAATCACCGAAGAGATTAAAACATTTGTCATATCTGTGGACAATCTTTTCAATACCCTGTTCATAGAAAGTTGCCGCCAATGAATTCAAGAAGTCCTTGACGTTGGTTTGAAGGTCCTCATTGGTTTGAAAGCGATTCCCACCAAGCCACGTCTTCAGGTCAGGAAAAAGATGAAAATCGCTTGGTGCTAAGTCAGGGCTGTATGGCGGATGATGAAAAATGTCCCATCCAAATTGATCGAGAAGCCGTTGAGTTGCTCCAGCAGTGTGTGGACGGACATTGTCGTGAATCAGAACAACTGCAGCGGTCAAATTTCCTCTTCGTTTGTTCTGAATGGCTCTACGCAACCGTAGTAAAGTTTCACAATAAACAGCTGCAGTGATTGTGGTTCCGGGCTCCATAAACTCCACCTTGTTGGTACCAAAACACAGTAGCCATGGTCTTTCTGTTGTTGAAGGTTTGTTTGAATTTCTTTGGTTTGTTTGGTGAAGTTGAATGCATCCATTGTTGTGATTGTCGTTTTGTTTCCGGTGTGTTGTATTGAATCCAGGTTTCATCCCGTCACGATTGATTTCAAAAAGTTGTCTCCTTCATCATGACAATGCTCAAGGAACTCCAACGCTGACGCCATTCGTCGAGTTTTGTGGCCGCCCGTCGGCATTTTTGGGACCCAACGTGCACAAAGTACAAAACAGACCTTGAAACTTCTGGAAATTCCGTACACAAAGCAGTAATGGCGAATCTGCGGTTGAACCAAGTCATCTGAAACGACAGATTTGCGCCCTTGGCCCCTTCATCATGCACATCATTACGACCATCTTTAAACTTTCGACACCATTCACGCACAACACCATCACTCATGAAATTTTCCAAATACACACGACTCATTCTTCGATGGATTTCTGCAGCACTATGGCCTTTAGCCTGTAGAAAACGAATCACACTTCGCACTTCACACTCGGCGGGAGCATCAATAATAGCGGACATGTTTACGTGGCTGTAGCACAACGCCGACTGACTCCTGAATGTCAACAATGGCGAAGAGTGTCGTGCAAGAGCTGCGCAGTCGCCTACAGTGTATGCACGCTTTCTGCTACCCGCATAGCGTCTGCACGGAGCGATCGAAGGCTGAAAAAGAATGGCCCTCGTAATACTATTAGCTATTAGTAAGCCCTTCTTTTTAAAAACATTTTTCCAGCTTGAGCTATTCCAGCTACTATATCCCTTCTGCTATGTCCGTCCTTTGTAATTATACTACCTAAATAGCAAAATTCATCTACCTCGTCTAACTCGGTATTACCTATTTTTAATTTTGGTTTAAAACTATGCTGTAACTCACTTGTCATTATAAATATTTATAGGTCCGGGTTGGGACCATGCCATTTTATAAATTAAGGTCGACGTTTCACCCACTTTTGTAAGGGCCTTCTTCAGGACAAGAAAATAAATAAGTAATAAAATAAAAAATAATAAAAAGATAATATTAAATAAACAAGTTAAAGTGTAAAGAGAAGAGTTACTCATGAACTAGCCGACTCACTAGCTTATTCAAAGCCAAAAGGTGTCTTATGGAGAAGTAACTGGTGAAAGTAGCAAAAGTGGTAGTTTATATAGAGCGAGAACTTGATGCATGAGCGATCATGAATAGAGAGGAGTGTTGTAGCGGATCAGTGAATGTCACGGTTCCGCTGTTGTAAACATAGGCTTGTTTTCCAAATGGGTGAAAGGTAGTAGCCATCGTCTTTGTTTAGGTTATTAGAATTTTTATTGATTTGTATGGATTATCTAATTTTTCTATTGTAGAAAAATGGAATTCTAGCAATTAGTTTCGTCTTGTCAAAATTAATGGTATGGCCTGTTTCATACTGGTGTTCGGCCACCGCTGAGCGATTGTACTGGCTTGTTCTTAAGCATCGCTTATGCTCGTTTAGTCCAGTCTGTAGCGATCCGATCTCTACCCCAGGACGATGCAAACTTAATTCACTTTGAAACAACTAAATCTCTCCGACATGCCAAAACTCCTAACAAAAATGTGACAAAGCAAGAAGTGGCGGCCTTAAAACACCTACGAACAAACAAGAAAATTGTTATACTCCCTGCAGATAAAGGTAATGCGACTGTGATTCTAAAACGTAGAGAATACAAAGAAAAGATTAAACAACTATTAGAGGACGATTCCTACACTCCTATAACAAAGGCCCCACTTCAAAGCTTGAACGGGAAATTTCAGCACTTATCAAATCCTCTAACATTCCCAAAACTATCCAAAAACGCATAATACCTCGCGAATCTAAACCACCTCGCTTGTACGGCCTTCCTAAAGTCCATAAACCTGATGTTCCTCTGCGTCCGATAGTTAGCACAATTGACTCGCCAACCTACCATCTGTCAAAATACTTGACAAATTTCTTAAAACCTTATTCCGGTAACACCCCTACTAATGTTTTAAACTCTACTCATTTCATAGAGCTATTAAGCTAGATCCTAATGATATACTAGACAGTTTTGACATAACATCCCTATTTACAAACGTACGTGTCATATACACTGTCTCCATTATTAAACAACTCCTACCTCAAGAAAACGAATTTGAGTACCTGACCACGCTCATTGAAAAATGCTTAACTTCTACCTATTTTGTCTTCGACGGACAATTTTACAAACAAACTTCGGGCACTCCAATGGGATCACCTCTATCCCCTATTGTGGCCAATATATTCATGGAGTCTTTGGAATCCATGGCTCTAGAATCCACAGACCTTAAACCAAAAACTTGGCTCCGTTATGTAGATGACACTTTTGTAATCTGGCCTCATGGACATCAAAGGCTCAATAATTTTCTAGACCACATAAAGATATTAAGTTTGCTATAGAAATTGAAAAGAACGGAACTCTGCCATTCCTTGACGTTCTGGTAGAGCGCCAACCTAACGGACGACTAGGTCATTCCGTATATCGAAACCCACACACACAGATAGCTACCTACATGCGTCGTCACATTATCATCCTCACAAAGACATCGGTAATCAACTTTCTAGTCCAACGTGCACTTAAAATTTCACAACCAGAACACTTATCTAATGAACTGACCCATCTTAAAACCAGTCTAAGAAACGGCTATCGCAACTCAGATATTGGCAGAGTAATAAACCGGCAGCTGCATCCTATACGAAACCCCCAAACCACGCTGTAATCCCGATACACGTTCTTTAGCAATCCTTCCATATATACACAGAGTAAAAGACCGAATTGGCAAAATTCTACGTAAACACAACATCAAAACAATCTATAAACCCACCAATAAAATTGTACAAATATTACCAACCCCAAAAGATTCCGAAAATAGTCTTAAAGCCCCAGGCATATATAGTATACCTTGCAGTTGCGGTTTAGCATACATAGGAGAAACAAGACGGTCAGTACAGACTGGACTAAACGAGCATAAGCGATGCTTAAAAACAAGCCAGTACAATCGCTCAGCGGTGGCCGAACACCAACATGAAACAGGCCATACCATTAATTTTGACAAGACGAAACTAATTGACAGAATTCCATTTTTCTACAATAGAAAAATTAGAGAATCCATAGAAATCAATAAAAATTCTAATAACCTAAACAAAGACGATGGCTACTACCTTTTCCCCATTTGGAAAACAAGCCTATGTTCACAACAGCGAAACCGTGACGTTCACTGATCCGCTACGACACTGCTCTCTATTCATGATCGCTCATGCATCAAGTTCTCGCTCTATATAAACTACCACTTTCGCAACTTTCACCAGTTACTTCGCCACAAGACACATTTTGGCTTTGAATTAATGAGTCTGCTAGTTCGGTAGTAACTCTTTTCTGTACACTTTAACTTGTTTATTTAATATTATCTTTTTATTATTTTTTATTTTATTACTTATATATTTTCTTGTTCTGATAAAACCCTTTACAAAAGTGGGCAAAACGACGACCTTAATTAATAAAATGACACAGTCCCAACCCGAAACCATAAATATTTATAATGACTACGGCCGTGAAAGCCTCCGACAATATCACTTGCCATTATCTTGGTCTTTCCTGAGTTAATTGTCATACTATAGTAACTCTGTAGTATCTCATCTAAAATATTTAAAAACTCTCCTAGCTCTTTTCTAGACTCTGCTATAATGGCTATATCATCTGCAACACGTAACATGTCTATTTTCTGTCCCTATACACTAATACCTATCTCTTTTCTTTCTCTCTCTCTCTAGCTAAGTTTAAAGCTTCCTCAATATAAATACTAAAAATCAAAAGAGATAGCATACAGCCCTGTCTAACACCATTTCTAATCTTAGCTTCCTTTTCTATTTCATCAAATCTAATTACTACGCTTTGGTTTTTATATAGACTGTAAATAATTTTTCTATCCCTATGAGAGATTCCTATTTTTCGAAAAACTCTAAACATAACAATCCAATTCGCCCTATCAAATGCTTTTTCTAAATCTACAAACACGAAATGAATCTTTTTATTTTTTTGTAACCTTTTTTCGATATTTACTTTAATCATTAGTATCGGTTCTCTAGTCCCTCTGTCTTTACGCAAAACCATATTGGTCTTCGCCTAAATAATTCTCAGTCAAAGCTTCTACTCTATTTTTAATTGTTATTGTTAGTATTTTGGAAGCGTGAGAAATTAAACTAACCGTTCTAAAATTCTCACACCTATCAGTTTCTGACTTTTTTGGGATTGGGATAATAATATTTTTTTCGAAATCTATTGGAACCTCACCTGTGTCATATATTACTTTTACTAGTTCATATAATCTATCTAAAGTTTTCAATCTTGCATATTTTATTAATTCTGCGGGTATATTGTCTATCTCCGGCGCTTTATTTAGTTTAACATCCCTAACAGCTCTATCAAATTTCTCTCTTAATTTTGAGAACCCTATTTCTACATCCTCTTCTTGGTTATTCTTTAACTCATCCATATCGCGTCTCTTATATAAATCTTTTAAATATCTTTTCCATCTATCTGCTACCTCAACTTTATTTATTAGAAGCTCATTATTCTCATCTTTAATACCATTATATTTTTTCCCATTTTACCCGAAAAGCTTTTTAACTGCCCTGTAAGCCCTGTCTATCCTAAATACTCTCAAATCATCTTGTATTCCCTTACAATTCTCTTCCATTTATTTATTTCTGTTTTTTCTACACTCATGTACTATCTTATTTCTAACTCTATTATATTTTTGCTTACTTTATTCAGTTCTCTGAGAGGTTTAAGCTTTCTACTATTCTCTATTAAATCTAATATCTCCTTTGTTACCTAGGGTTTTCACGCTTCTATTCTTTTCTTACCTATAGTCTGTGTTGCTGTATCATGTACAGCCTTTTTTTATTTCTTTCCATCTATTTTCTACGTTCCCTCCTACAGCTGTCTCTTTGCTCTTATTATCTAATACTTGTTTATATTCCTCTTTTACCCTACTATCATTAAGCTTACCTAGATCCCATTCCTCTCTTTTAACCTTTCTCAATTTTTTGAATTTTAGTTTACACTTCATTTTAACTAAGTTATGATCGCTATCTATGTCAGCCCCTGGATAACTACGACAGTTTTTAACTTGGTTTCTAAATCTTTGTTTAATTAAAATTTCTCACAGAATACACAATAAGTCTCCTCTACGGAATCACAGTTGACTTTGTAAATTTTCCACACTTTATATTCACATTTTTCTTTGTCGGTTTGTTTATATTCAGATTTTATGTTTTTCTAAATATAAATATCTCTGTTCGATTTTCAAAATTCTTATTTTTTTAATTTTTTTAATTTGAAGTTCTTTTTTGTTAGGGGTGTAAGTTCAAAACAGTTACTTTTTGTTTTTTCCGCCCACCTTTTCTGATATTTTTCCGAACGCTAATTAAGGTTTGGCCCTTGGGAGCTGCGTTTTTAGAAAACTTTTCCAAAACTTAACAAATTTATTTTTAATTGATAGAGAAATTAATGTGGAATTTTGACAAACTGATTTTAACTTTAAATCAAAATAAATTAATTAATTGAACTAATATGGTAAGCAAACTGCAATGCGAAAGCTGAATACTTTGACTGATTGCCGGGTGCTTGAGCTCCCGGGCTTTTTATAATATCCTAGCCCCTCACATGGCTGTGGGAACTTGCAGATCTTATGTCTGCTTTACTCTTAATTCTACACTTTGTTACATTGTTTCAATCTTATTTCTAGGTAATTGCGATATCTTAACCGTCTGTGACCTGCCACCTGCAGTATCACTATCGTCTCGGCTACAAAGTTGCATATCCGTTCTCATGAACTGTTAATAACCTGTCTGGTTTATCCTTGTATTACATTGTTGCAATTGACTTATGATTTATTTAAAAATTTCTAATAATTCCTATTAGATTCTATTATTTAATATATAGGTAAATTGGGGGATACATAACTCGCTGCGCCAGCTTGCGGTGTGAGTGTTATTTCTGAAGGACTCAAATATTCACTAGTTGTTGCTCTTGGAATGTTCGTCTTAGACTTTGATGAGCTGTGCAAAACTTTAGAGATAGACAGCTGTGAGCTCTACTGGACTGGTATCGGTGTTTGCATCCTTCTCTTGTTGTTAATTGACTGTTTTTTAAATATTGAAATTTATGTTCTTATTAGAAATCTATTATTTTAGCTGGCATAAACGTATCATCGGTAAAATATTTTTGTTAAAAGGAAATATACCACTTGGACGATAGTAGTAAAGGGTAAAATCATGCATAAACGTAATCACCTACTTTAATTACATTTTTGATGCTCGACTGTAACTTGCTTTAACTGTATAGCGATATCGAAGACTATTATAATTATACTTAACACTCACGACAACAATAAAGTTAATAGTTTTGTGGTCCTACCATGACAATAACAATCCCGTTTTTCAGCGATGCTTTTAAATCTGCGTGATTTAGGAGGGGATCAATAGGGAGTAAGAAAAGAAGTACCTCTTGCCCAAACATCCCTCCCGCACCAAAATAAATATAAATTTATTTTAAGCAACGCGAGTTAGGTTCTGGGCCTCTTGGAGCGACTTTTTAAAAAGCTTTTCCTAAAAACTTCTTCTTACGAATTTATTTGATACTGAATTACAATGATTAAATTTTAATTTACAAGTACGTTACGTTCAGTAACGTTGGAGATCGAAATTATTCTAACTTGACTTTTACTAATTAAATAAATTAAAATTATGGTGAGTAGCTGAACTGACGACAATGTTAAAGTTGAGAAGTTCTCGACTGACTGGCCATCTTGGGCTCTCGCGGGTATTTATACTATCCCTGTCCCTCACATTGCTTGTGGGAATTGCAGAGCTCATGCTTGCTTATTTCTGTATTTAATACAATGTAACAATCTTGATTCTATAATTGCTGTCTTATAACCTTCTGTGACCTGCACCTACGGTATCACGTTGCGTCTGGAATACAATGTCTGTTTCCGTTCTCACTGTCTGGCTTGTTGAACTTCCATTAACCTTTTTATTATGTCCTTGAATTTTACATTGTTGCATATGACTTAAGTTTTAATAATTCTTAATTCTTAATAGTTCCATTAATTACATATATATTCTAATTTGGGGAATATGTAACTTCTCCCGGCATAGATGAAAATTAAGGGGTTTTGCTTAATTTTAAAACTCATCATCCCTAAGGATTCGTTTATTATTTCTTTAATTCCTTTTGTTTCTTGTTTCTTATTACTAATATTTGTTTCTTTGTTCCTATATCTAAGATACATTTTGTACAACACATACATAGTTAATAAAATGATTACAATGATTAATAAAATTGGCCAAACACTGATATTGTCATAATGTACTTTTGGAACTTTTAATTCACTCAAATGTTCTTTGTAGTTGTTCAATAGTTTTACGGCTTGGTTGAGATCGTCTAGGTCAAGGTGTTCTAGTTGCATTGGTTTCTTGCTGATTTCGTCGTCTTCGGGTTGCGTAATCTTGAATTGTAGTTCCGGTAAATTTGCAAATTTCTTCGTTATTGTTGGATCTTGGTATACTCCAATAATTTCGTTTTTCAATTTTAAATAGCAATCTTCTTCTATGGTAATTACTTTACTTCCAGATAATGCTAAATTATTTTTGTCTTGATTGCAATGGGCGGTTGCTATTACTTCTTGTGGAAATACAGCAATCCATTTGTTGTACGTAATTCCGTAACTTTGTTAATTTTGATATTTGTAATTTGTACTGGTTTTGGATCACAAATCTCATAGTAATTAGAGAATTTTAACAATTGTACCTCGCAGGAGCTATCTGCTTGAATAGCTGTTGTCGTTAATGATTGGCATAAGTATTGAGTTGGTGCCACTTCTTCGCAATCTTTCATTCGTGAAACCATACCTAAGTTCATTCAGGAAAAAAACTTGGTTTTAGGAATAATAACTTAATACGTGCTAGTAACTTTCATGGAAAAAGCAAATAAATGATAATAATTATAAGTGTTGTGTTACTTTCTACTGTGGGGATTTCTATTAAAAACATAATTTTTTATATAACCTTTTACTATGGCTATTTTTTCAAATATAAGTATATTAGATTCTGTTATTTCAAAGGGTAATTTACTATTAGTTATAAGTGATAATTCTTAATAATTCATTTAACAAATCAATTGGTTCTATTACGCTAGCGTGTAACGTGTTTAGTTTAGCAAATGTTACAGCGTTTTCTAATGTGGCTAAAATTTGTTGGATTACAGTACGGGTGGATATCATTTGGTTAAATATCGTGTTAAATTTGATTAATCTGGCATTCCTAATATTGTCGTTTGCATATTACTTTCAAGGGTTAGTATTCTATTAGTGATACTGTCTTGGTTCTTTACTAGCTTTCTTAGTGTATCATTAAATTTTATTATGGTTGATTGAGTTATAGATATTTGATTTTTAACAATGGTCTTTATTTCATTTTGGTTTTCAATTAAATGTTGTATGGCGTTATCATATCGTTCTGCATCTTCGTTGTCTAAGTTGCCTGTGATAGCTTTTATAATATTACCTAATCCGTTAATAAGTTTTCTCTTTCGTCTTGTAATTTGGTCTGTTGATATTAATCTATTAAATTTATCGTCTGTGTTCTTTAAGATATTGTCCATTATACTGCTATAATTAAGAATTTCTATCGCGTATTCTTTTCCGAATTTGGCTGTGTACATTGATTGTTTCAGTCTGTAGTAATTGTCTCTAACTAAATAAAATTCTTTTTTTAATTCTGTTAGGACAAATTTCTGTGCGAATGTTCAATGATCTATTGTATTTTGCATACTTCCCAATTTTACTAGTAGTATACCGGGGTTATTCTTAATGTCTTCGACTAATATATCGTAGTCCGTTCTACCTGGGTGGAGGTAGACGGCAAAGGTGATGGCTATCCACCTGAAATTACAGGGTGTTTTAAATTCTTCAAGTGATTATATTTTACTATGTTACCGTTGTCTACTACGGCTACATTTTTGTCTGATATCTTTTTGATTTTAAATGGACCTAAATTTCTAGAGGCTGTTTTGTGTCGTTTACCTTTAAAATTCTTTTCGTATACGGTTTGTCCTATTGAAAATTTATTTATATCGGCATTCTCATTGCGGGTTGTGGTGATGCCTTCTTTATCGTTATCTAATTTATTCTTTACATTGTCATAAGTTATTTTTAATTTTTCTTTATGGTCTTTAGAATACTGTTGGTATACTTCTTTATTGTAATGTATATCGTAAGGGTTGCGGGAATCTAAGTATCCTAATGTTAATTTAAGGGATGTGAAATTAGTTTATGACTGAATTGTGTTGTTGTAGGCAATTGATGCGCATGACATTAAATTAGTTATGTGTTCTTTCTTATAAGTTAGTCTCAACAGTCTAATTTCTTCCAATAAAGTTAGATGTAATCTTTCAATTATGATTCTGGGTGATTTTCCGTTTTAAAATTAATTTTTATTTTATGGAGTTCTAAGGTATTTTGTATTGTTTCATTTCTAAATTCACTGCCATTGCCTAAAGTTATTGTTTCTGGTATACCGTAAAATGTTAACTATTTTAAGAATCCTTGGGGTACGTCGATACTATTTTTTGAAGTGATGGGTATAGCTTGTCCTACTGTGGTGAATGCGTCTACGATTGTTAAAAAGTTTTGAGTTTCTACTACTAGAGTGTCTCTGCATGTAATTTTTGAAAAGGCTTGTCGGGTAATTTAGTTAACATTAAGGGTACTTTTGGGGGGTAACCTTTCGTATTTCGCTTTGTCGCATAATTCGCATTGGTTAATAAAATTTGTGGTTAATTCTTTCATGTCTTTAAAGTACTATCTCCTTATGAGTTTTGTTGATTCCACGATGGTTGGTTCTTCCTTCGCGTTGATTTCTGATTACGTCATTTATTTGGTCTGGGTCATCTAAGTTATTAATTTTCTTGTACATCTAATAATTTCAGGGCCTGAGTTATTAAATAATCTATAATTCTAAAAAATCGTTTTTATAAATTGTTCTATGGTGAAATAAAGGTAAAAACGTTTTTTCTCTGGGGTATATTCTTCTAAAATTTTAATTATCTGCTCCTCCTTATTATCTTTAGTTATTTGAATTTGATATATTTTCTTATTATCTGTTTTTGTATATTTTACTGGATTGGAGTTGGTTAAAACTTCGGTAACTATGAAATGATTTGGTTTTATGTCTATAGCTTTTACTTTTATATCAACACCGAACATTTATACAAAAGATTTTCAAAATTATACATTAGATTATTTAATAATTCAGACCCCAAGATTATCAGATCTACACGGAAATTAATAACTTTAGATGACCCTGACGAAATAAACGACGTAATTCGAAATCAAGACGAAGAAAAAACCCATTATCGTGGAATCAACGAATCATGAAAGAATTAACTATGGATTTTATCAACCAATGCGAATTATGCGACAAAGCGAAATACGACAGGTCACCCCCAAAAATACCCTTAATGTAACTAAAACACCCGAAAAATCTTTTCAAAACTACACGCATACACTTTAGTTGTAGAAACGCAAAACTTTTTGACAATCGTAGACGCATTCACGAAAGTAGGCCAAGCGATACCCATTATTTTATAAAATAGTATCGATGTAATTCAAGGATTCTTACAGTATTGTACATTCTATAGCACACCGGAATCAATAACTTTAGACAATGGAAGCGAATTCAAAAACGAAACAATACAAAATACCCTCGAACTTCACAAAATAAAAATTCATTTTATAACCGAAAATCACCCAGAGTCAAATGGACTAATTGAAAGATGACACGTAACATTATTAGAACAAATCAGACTATTATGACTAACTTATAAGAAAGAGCATATCACTCATTTAATGTCATACGCATTAATTGCCTGCAACACAAAACACTCATCAACTAATTTTACACCCCTCTAATTAACACTAGGGCACTCAGATTTCCGCAACCCTTACGATATACATTACAACAAATAAGTACACTAACACTATGCTAAATATCACAAAGAGATCTTAAAAATAATTTATGATAGTGTAAAAAATAAATTAGATAACGACAAAGAGCGTATTACAACAACCCGTAATAAGAACGTCGATATAAATAACTTTTCAGTAGGACAAACCATAAACGAAAGAAATTTTAAAGGTAAGAGACACAAAACGGCCCGTTTAAAATCAAAAAAATCTCAGATAAAAATGTAGCCGTAGTAAATAACGGAAAAATTGTAAAACACATTCATTTTAAGAATCTAAGACACCCTGTAATTTCAGATGGACAACCATCACCCTTGCCGTCAACCCCCACCCAGATCGAACGGAAGAAATGACATAATAGTGAAAGACATTAAAAACAACCCCGGTATACTACCAGTGAAATTGGGAAGTATGCAAAATACAATCTATTACTGGACATTCGCTCGCACAGAAATTTGATTTAACAGAACTAAAACAACAATTTTATATAATTAGAGATAATTATTACAGACTGAAACAATCAATGGACACAGCCAAATTCGGAAAGGATACGCGATAGAAATGCTTAATTACAAAAACATAATGGAGAACATTTTAAAGAACACAAACGACAAATTCATTCGATTAATACCAACATACCACATCACAAGACAAAGAAAGGATTTATTAACGGACTAGGTAATATTATAAAAGCGATCACAGATAGTTTAAACAACCAAGATGCTGAACGATATGACAACGCAATACAACAACTAATTGAAAACCAGAATGACATAAAAACTATTGCTAGAGATCAAATATCCTTAACCCAGTCAACCATAATAAAATTCAATAATATATTAAGTAAAACAGTAAAAACCAAGACAGTATAACTAACAATAAACTACCCTTTGAAGTAACGGAAACCATCATACTTTTATTTGAAAAAATGGCCATAGTAAAAGGTTATGTAAGGAATCATGAAATTACGTTTTTAATAGAAATCCCCATAGTAGAAATTAACCCTTATAAGTATTATCATTTATTTTATTTCCCCATAAAAGTTGCTAGCCAGTATCAAGTTATTATTCCTAAAAACAAGTTTCTTTCCCTAAATGAACTTAGGTATGGTTTCACAAATGAAAAGTGCAAAGAAGTAGCCCCATTCAATAGTTATGTCAATCATTAACGACGACAACTATTTAAACGGATAGCTCTTGTGCAGTACAACTGTTAGGATTCTCTAATCACTACGAGAATTGCGAGGCAAAACTAGTACAAATTACAAACATGAAAATCTAAAAAATCACGAACAAATGGATTGCTGTATTTCCACAAGAAGTAATAGCAACCGCCTATTGCAACCAAAACGAAAACATTCTAGCTTTAATTGGAAGCAAGGTAATCACAATAAAAGAAGATTGTTGTTTAAAACTAAAAAGCGAAATTATTAGAGTATACCAAAACCCAGCAATAACGAAGAAATTCGCAAATCTATCCGAATTACAGTTCAGGATTACACAACCCGAAGACGACAAAATCAGCAAGAAACCAATGCAACTAGAACATCTAGACCTAGACGACCTCAACCAAACCGTAAAATTAATGGACAGTTATAAAGAATATTTAAACGAAGTGAATGTGCCAAATCTACACTACGATAACATCAGTGTTTGGACAATTTTATTGATCATTGTAATAATTTTATTAACTATGTATTTATTCTAGAAAATGTATCTTAGATTTAGAAACAAAGAAACGAAGATTATATATATATATATATATATATATATATTTCTGTGATATTAATCCCAGCGTTGAGCCGTCATAAATTTTGTTGTTAAATTTACCCCTTATATTCTTATTGAGTCCCACGATTGGACATTATATATAAGTGCTATGAAATTGGCCCCACGATTTGGGCATGTCTATAAAATGCTGTGATATTCCCTTTGAACAATCAAGCCCCTATGATGTGGAATGTTTAGTTATGGTTTTTGCCCCGACTAGCTTATTTAATTAAATAAAGCAATTCTACAATACACAATATAATGAATAAATATTTACAACTTTAAAAATTTTCCTCTTTTCAGAATATTTACATATACCAGATTTATGATATTTGAAACCAGCAAAACTATCTTTTTGCTTATATTTAGGGACCTTTAAACGTTCCAAGATGACTATTTCCTGTGTAATAAATTGTTAAATAAACCCACTATATTTTGTTGGCTCTTACAGATAGAAAATGATAAATATTGAATTAAAAACAGTTTTCAATAATAAATGGTATCAAGATTGCTAACCTGGAATGGTTCTGTAGTTCCTTTCTAGCCTGTGATCTGCATCCCCAAGAGTTTTTTCGTGCCAAGTCTGAATATGTCCAAATTGAGAGTCGAATTTAGAAGTCGACATTAAAACCAAAATTACAATCCAGATCCAAATTACATGTAGGTATTAGAATCCAATTTTAAATATTGGTATGAGAACAACTTCGATGTAGATATTAAAGTCCCATTTAAATGTAGGTCTTAAGACAATTTCAATCTCGGTATTAAAATAATTTAAGATTCAATTAAATACCAGTATTAAAAGCCTTGTTATATTAATGTTAGAGATGGATTTTTAATTAAATCGTTATTACTTACGTCTATAATAGATCGGCTTATTCGTTGCACAAATTTGTACACTTTTCAAAATGATTTTACTTTAATTTTTGTTTCACTGGTTACGTAAAATAATTAGTTCTTTCAAACATAATTGTAGCCCAGTTTGTATGTATACTAACCCGTCGCTTCATCCTTATCGTATTTAAAGCCGTGCCTCCACCTGTTTTTCATTGGTACATTCACGTGCTGGGACGACACTTTTACCTTTATCTTGTATGCTTCGGGATTTTCACCAATTATTTACTTCAAATATTCGAATGCATGCTTGGCCCGTCACGTAATACTCTTTCATATCATGGTAATTTCCAACTTTTGTCTTGTATTAACTCACGTATTCGAATGTTTGTTATTTATTATATTCTAAACTTAATAGTCTGGTGCTGGTTTATTTGTACATAATATTGGATTTTTGAACAAATGTGAATTCTTCCTGTCACGTACGATTTTCTAATAAAGCATAATTTAGATTGCGTGTACGATGATATTTTTAACGCAATTGTTAAATATTTGTAATGCCAATTCATATAGGTTTTCCGTTGATTTAATTTTGATGCATTTTGTTGCGTTTTCAAATCTTGTCTTAACTTGTAAACTACTCTTGGATATTTCTATGTTCTTATGCATTTAATCCCATGTATTTTATATACAGTGTGCTCTCAATTAACAATATTTACTCTTATAATATTTGGAATTATGTGCTTTTCTTAAACTGGAAGTTGTTTTTATTTATTCTACTACCCCTATGACTTAACCTACCCCTAAGCTACCCTATAGTTATAGCAATATATATATATATATATATATATATATATATTATATATATTTACTGTAGAGAAACCCTTTTTATTCTCGCCCCACAAATTGGGCACCAAAAAAGTTGCTGTGTACTCGGGATTATGCTTCTGCAAAAGTTGAGCTACATAAATATTTTTCCTGGAACATAACAAAATATTTCAATATCTCTGGAACGCCCCCTTAATTCTCCATACCACGGCTAGCTCTACAATCTGCTTCTTTAGCGATACTTACCATCTTAAATTTATTCTTTCTCACTTATACTACCAAATAATATTACCACTCAAATAATTCAACGAAACATACAACCTTTTATTTATACAAATCAAAATTTTTATGTCTACAGCTCAATATTTACAAATTCGGATAAACAGCTTCATAAAATATTACAATCTCAATCATTAAATTCTTTTAAATTTCATGACTTTAACTTATTTCAACAGTTTTTGTTTTATATAAGTAGATGGACCATACTTGAAACCCTAAATTAAAATTTACTCTGGTCTATGGTGAGCTCAGTATATTCTAAATGCTCCAGTTACTCTAAATGCATAAATAAATCGGATCATTGTTTTTAACAACCCTAAAGACCCGTTTACTCTTTACATCGAATTTTTATGTCATTTATTTACACCTTTAAATAATAAATACAAATTGTCCTTTTCATATACCCCCTCAACTTAGCGTTTATGTTCATAAAATACACACCCAATGTGTGAAATCACTCTAGCACAAAATAACAGCACAAAATGTTCAAGCAATAACAATAGAAATTAATTTCGTTACCTAGAGTAAGCTTTTTTCACCGTTGTCTCTGAAGATGTTGTCCAACAAAACCTCGTCTTTGCTTTCCATTCAACTGCTCTCTGCTATAAGTACATCAAATTCATTTTCACTCGCTATCCAATTCTCTGCAGACGCCTTCAATATTTCTACCCATATAATTGTCCAAAACAAATTAATCACCTTTCGTATCTATCAAACACCCAGCATCCTTGTTCCAAAAATTTCTATACACGCTTACCTCAATAACATCCTTCGTTCGTTCTTTGAATGTAGCTACAGCACCGTTTACAATATAGCACCCACTTGTGCTTTTCACGCGTTTTATTAACTTAAGACGGACTGCACTATCACCCATTTATAAAATTTTAAACTTGGATGTTACTATAGAAGTAAGTCAAGTAAGAGCTAAGCGAAGTAAGAACTCAGTGAAGTAAGAGCTTAGTGAAGTAAGTATGAGAGCCCTACTACGTCTTCTAGTGTATTTATAATGGTAGAAACACCTCCTGCACCCTATTTCATTCGAAACCGTAACCGATTCTGAAAATTTTATATGCAACAAACTTTCTAAAACTCAGAATTCTTATTCTATCGTCGCTTTAGTCCGAAACACTAGTTAACAAAATACAACGGTCGCGATCTTCTTGAAATTTTCTCTCACCCCCTAGCAATCAACCAATCACAAACATTTCTCCCATTCTTAGGTCTAGCCTCCAACTATCTTACCCTCGTCTAAATTAATATTCCTTGTCTCTTTTACAATCCCACTTTATCAACATAAAATCGATATTTTGGTTGACTTCTAAATTTTGTGACGTACTTTAAACGAGTGTTTTATTCAACGTCTATAATATGTCCTCTCTGTCTGCCTTATGCTAATACTATTCCGTCTCAACTTGCTTTCAAACCACCTGTTATTTTAGTAGCTTTCGCATCGACCGTTAACTAAAATTTTTACAGAATTATGTTCCAACGTACATTCTGGTTTCTTGAACTTGTTTATTTATCTTTCAGGCTTTCTATGAACCGATTGTCCGTTTGAAATTGTACTTTCCATGTTGTTCAATCCATAGAATTTCTTAGGATTTGTATTTAACGAACGCTTTGTTTAGTTAAATGGAAAACATGCGTTTACATTATTGATTTTATACAAAAGCTCTCCTTATCATTTGATGTGCTTGATTTATACCCTTTAAAATATGAAAGCTAATTATATTCGTATCATTCTTGAGCTTTCACTGCAAAGCTTCTACCCTTCTGCAAATTTATCATTCCGATTTATTAATACACATGTATGCTATTATCCGCTTGTTTTAATGTCAAAACTAATTAATTTGGAGCGTAAATAAATTCTTCCTATTTTCTATATACACGGTCCTTACAAAATTATTCTCTTGACTTATCTATCCCTCTTAACCTATAATTTACACGATAATATATATAATTAAATACAATCATTAAAACTTACGTTAGATGCAACAATGTATAATTGAAGGACCGATTACAAAAGGTTAATGGAAGTTCATGAACCAGACATTAGAACGGATGTGAATACTTTGTATTCCAGACGTTACTTGACACTGCAGGTGCAGGTCACAATTGACTGTAAGAACCGTATTGTTAGAATTAAGATTGTTACTTTGTATTGTATAAATGAATAAAGAAAACAGTAGACATGAGCTCTGCAGTTCCCACAAGCAATGTGAGTGGCAGAGACAGCATAAATATCCTCAGGAGTCCAAGATGGCCAGTCAGTATCGAGCACCACAACTTTGACATTGTTGGTTGTTCAAGCTACCCAATTTTGTTTAATTAAATTTAATTAGTGAAAGTAATTTTGATTGTTAAAAGCGTTAATGAATATAACGCAACCATTTGTTAATTTCCATTGTAATTTCTGTTTTAAATAAATTTGTTAGAAGAGTTTTTGGAAGAAGCCTTTTTAAAAAGCCGCTCCAGGAGGCCCAAAACCTATCTCACGTCTGTTTAGAAAATTCTCAGCAGCATTTTCATCCGCAGCTCTATAAACTATTATCATATTCATGTAGTTATCATTAATGTAATTCGCCATATTATTCGAACTAATAACTTAATAACAAGAACTTAATTGCTAAATACAAATAATTGCTCAAAAGAAAATCCCTTAAAATTAATTATTACATTTGTCTGAACACTACGTAATTGCAATTATTCAATTTGGAAAGCGAAATGGAAAAGCGATCATCGAAGTGATTGATTATCAGATACGAAATGCAGACTATGTTCAATGTCACGTTTACAACTACAACTCCTTGCGCATAATTATCTCTAGAAGAATAACTTAACGCTTACACTTAAAAGGAAAAAGAAATAACCAGCGGCATTAATTTGTAATAAAATGCGTGACACTCGATGCAAATAATGCAAGTTAACTACCAGGTTAATTTAGGTTGAACACGTCGCGCTTTGCGCCTGTGATTTCGATTAACATTAATTCAGAATTTCTTTTATACATCACGAAACTCTCATAATGACGAGAATAAAATGATGGGGAGCGTGAAATATGCGTTAAAAATTGATCCGATAACCATTGCAAAATCTCGCGACCAGATGACGTCGAGAATTGTTTTTTTTTGTGTAAATGTAAACGAGAAAAATGTAAATATATCGTTATGCGAGCTAGTTGACTATTATCTAAATAAATATCAATCATAATTGCGATGGTTCTGTATACTTGTCAAAGAGATCTCCAAAAGTCTATAAATAATTCAGTTGTTTATTGGAATGTTGAATTTCTTAATGCAGAAATGCAGAAGTTACCAACCGGGTGGCTTCGTTACGAGATAAGATGCATTTTGTAGTACGCAATGCTAATCCAAATAATTAGACTGCAAGTCTTACATTGCCTTACGTCATCCAATGAATGCTGTTGCATCAATTATGAGTAAAACCTCGTTCAATGTAGCAATTTTACTTTTTGTACAAGAATTGACAAACCTCGACGTGCTACTTCCACTGATCTGATTCTCCACTCCATTCAGGCCGGTTTTAGATACAAGCGGATACGCAAAATTGCAAAGGATGACAAAATCTGTTTAAACTAACATTAACAAATTCGATTCGTGTAAATCATTGTAATGGATCTTTGAGCAAATCAACAGAAAAACGAAATATTTTAGTGAAAAGTGGGTATATTTTTATTTTAATTCACAATACAAACTCTGAGGGTAATAATGGACACAATATCTACCAAATTTCCACCTTGCTCTTCTGACAAATTATCATTGGCGTAATGAAATTCTTCAACACGCTTTTGCAGACGCTCAAATTCACGGCTATAAGCTAACCATTAATTACAAATATTAGTAATTGCATGGCAAACTGATTTTTCAATGCACTAAACAATTAATACGTTAATTATTTTCGAATTGAAGCAACAAACTTTGTACCCACATTTCCTCCAGCATCCACATTTCCTCACACATTCTGGACCAAATTTACATGTAAATTCGCACTATAAAGTCTTATTTTAAAGAAATCTCCGCCTTGCTCCGTCTTGCTCTCCGCCTTGCTCGGATCTCAGCTACCCGAATTTCTAGGAACTTTTTAGATAGCATCACCCCCCTGGGAGCTACCCCAATTTTAAGATTTTTTTACCGCTAACATTCTGAACCAAATAGTTTTTTTCGCCTAGCCATTTCCACCCACGAGACAAATATATCTTGTTTGGTATCAATTAATATTAGAATTTTCTCAGCTACCCGAATCTCTAGGAATTTTTTAGATAGCACCATCCCCCAGAGAGCTACCCCAATTTTAAGAATTTTTACCAGCAGCGACTTTTGACCGTCCGTTCATTTACATTTCCAATGCTCCGCCCGAAGATACTACATTGACCAGGAGGCGAGTTTTTTGTTGCCTGGAAATTTAGAATTTTGCCGAACCCTTGTCGTTCCAGGCAAGGTAGGGATCTTTAACGTGCGTGACAACACTCACACACGGGACCTCCATTTAACCTCTCATCCAAACAAGGGCGTAATTTTTGTGAAAAATGCTCACCTGCCATTTTCCAAGCAGTCGGCCGTGTCGGGATTCGAACCCAGGACCTTGGGATCCGTAGTCTTACGCTTACTACATTGATTCACGGCGACGCCTGATTTTTGACCGTCCGCATAAATTTTTTTTTATACATGCGGCACATAAAATTAGTCTAGAATTTTACGCAGAATTCGAATCTGTAAACAGATTTAAAATAGGACACCCCATACAAAGTTACGCCTATACCCTCTGCAAGATAAATCTTTCTCCACATTTCTACCCACGAGATAAATCTATATTGTTTGGTATCAATTAATATTAGATTTTTCTCAGCTACCCGAATCTCTAGGAATTTTTTAGATAGCATCATCCCCCAAGGAGCTACTCTCATTTTAAGATTTTTTACCGGCAGTGATTTCTAATCATCTCTCCTTTCTAATATCTAGAATCCTTTAACCAAACACTTAACGGTATTAACACAAATAAATTAAGCACGCAAAAGTTTAATAATTTATTTTATCCGATTTACAGTTTAATAAACTAACAGAATACAATTTTTACAAAGTACAACATTATCTTCTTAGTGTAGCCGAATCCAAGCAGGTTAAAGTAACCTGTAACAAAAAAGACATTAATGTGTTTAAAAATATCTATAACAAAAAAGAGATTAATGTGTTGTTTAAAAAGAGAGGAAACGTGTTTCGGTCAATAAGACATATTGTCGTTAATCTAACAATATGAGAATAATGTAAAACATTCCAATGTAATGTGTTTTAATATGTAAATGGGAAGGTCAAGTTTAACGTAATCATTGCCCGAATTACATGTGAAAGTGGTGTATAATTTCTTTTTAAAAGTGTATATCTTCTCCAAACAAATACGTTAATTACATGAGGAAAATACGCTGAATGCAAGTCAATTAATAGCAATTTAATACTGCTTACTGACCTACCTTAATTGTTTGTACGAGGAAACACAATAAAATATATACAAATATAGCAACTATCTTATATATTTATGTCCCATGCGTAGGTTGCTGTACTATTAGGAATGATGTACCTTTTGCCGTCCTCGCCCGACAAACTAATTTTATTAAGTAATTGGGTATAAAGTTGGTGTTCACATGGTTTCGTTTAAGACCTCGTACATATTTTCCAGATTACTAGAAGATGTTATAACCATATTTTTTGTGTTAAAGGATTTTACATCGGTAGTCTCTTCTCCCATTTTTGTGTAAACGCCGTAGAGTTTGCAATTAACTTTTTTTTCATTAATTAATCGAATAAATCGCTCTTTCTGCTTCCAAAGAAACTCGGACACTCCATCGTCGACACTGGCGTTCTTTATGCGATAGCTAGCCATACGGTTGTTGAACGCTGTGCTAACCATTCCTACACCATCGTCGCTAGTAGCGGTAACTGATGTATTTTTATGTCTGTTGCTTCTCAAGTGTGCGGCGTAGGTAGTCTTTTCCATTTCGAAATCGCAGTCTTTACACATAACTCGTGGTTGTTTCGTACAAGACCCTTTAACAGCTAGCGGAGTTGAACGTTTACGGCTTAATGACAAACCGTGCTGTTTTTCCTTGTGTCGCTGTAAGTTGTCCATTCTCGTAAAAGCGATGCCGCAAGACCCACAGTTTAAGTACTTTGCTGCGGACAGATGTATAAGCTTAACCGTGGACGATGTTACACCACGACATTTGTTCTGGTGCCGTTTGAGAGCATTTTTCCAGGTATAGGAAGCACCGCAAGAGTTGCATTTAAAAACGTTTGCAGGTACCATTTTAGTATAGGAGTTTGGTTAAACTTGTAAGCGAACTAATTTATAACTAAAGAGTTTACTTTTGCGTACCTGCTTTATGTACCCTATAGAATGCAAACCGAAGGTTTCCGAAGACACCCGAACGAAGTTGAGGATTCAGCGGGGAACTAAATGACGTCATCTTGTGCCAATCCTTGCTGCTCGTCCAGTATATTTAGCACCAATGTATGCGCCCGGTTCGCTTCGTATATGCTGCGAATGCAGTTAGTAGAAACATCGGAAACGTCTTTCATGTTATACGGATCAATAACCACATCGCGTGCATATTAAAAATCCAAAAGGGTTGTAGCACACGTACACAAATTGGTTGCGTCCTGCGGTAGAAGATACAGTGCCACTATAAACAAAAACTTAATAAAACACTTTAAACCTTTACTAAGGGAGCACCAAACTTGTTGTCTACAGAATACTTACTAATAAAGCAATTTAATTTTTAAATAACTTCTACGTCATATTTTCGAAAATGGTAGGCTTGAATATTTTCTAAATAAATCACTAAGCGAAAGTATATGCTTAGCGGCATTAAAATTAACTATTAATTGTCCATTTTTACGACCGCGGTTAATTATAGATTAAAATTTAATTTGATCACGTTCGAGCTACCCGTAAACTAACATATTTTATAGTAACAGTGCGCTGTATAATACATGCATACCCCTTCTGCGCGCTACTGCTATTCTTGTAGTTGCTAGAAAAAGTCAGTCGTCTTTTTTACTCCTAGGACTGATGCAAAGCACCATTTTATACTTTCTTTATAAGTATAGCACATCGCGCACTTTTTTGTCTGATAATTAAATTTTGCTTATGTAGGCTTTTACCCTCTCGCATAGCGGTCGGTAGCCCGTAATGATTTCTAGAACCGGTAAGTACTCGTTATCGCCCAAATAAAGAATTAGATGCTCGATGTCTGTCAACTTCCGATTCCCTCGTAAAAAGACGAAAAACTCAGTCAATCATCCATCTAACTTAAACTTCGACCCGCTCCTGTTCTGATAATTTCCAAACATTTTTCAAACGACAATGGGCTCAGAATTTTTAAACCTTCGGGGGATCTATAACTCGTAATCAATTACACGTTCGAGCTACCCATAAACTAACAATGCGCTGTATAATACATGCATACCCCTTCTCTGCGCTACTGCTATTATTGTAGTTGCTTGAAAAAGTCAGTCGCCTTTTTTACTGTTAGGACCGCTGCAAAGCACCATTCTATACTTTCTTTAAAGGTATAGCACATCGCGCACTTTTTTGACTGATAATTAAATTTTGCTTATGTAGGCTTTTACACTTTCGCATATTTAAATATCTAATACGATCGATTAACCACTTTCGATTATTCTAACGGGAACCACCATACATTCCGCCGCACCGTTCTTTTTGAATACAACGATCCGATAGGCTTCCACACACTAACACCTAACATATCTTTCCTACTATTTGTTAAACAAAAACTACCAGCATTACCATGCCCGTATGTGGGCGTAAGCAGATGTTTGTGGATGTCTACGAGAATATGTAACCATATACATTAATCAGTCTAAACCATTTTATTTAGTCTAAGAAAACTACTATTTTTCTAAACCACAATTAATAATCGCCTTTATAGGTTCCACATTTCTACCATTTCCCAATGACTGGTGCTACGTACATGGAAACTTTAATTTCTTATTGGAGAGAATCATTATTTTCGCACGCACTGTTGCGTAGTTGCATGCCCACCCCTTTTGGGGATATATGCTCGTTATAGGTTGTAAGACCCTCGGTTTTACTTAACTACACTTTGTGAGACCCCTTTAATCTTTTTAATCATGTCTTTCTCGCTTACAATACAGTAGGACTTAGCCTTACTACCAACAAATTATAATACTAGATCTCCATTAAATTCGTCTATGAATTTCCCTACAACTTTTTTGTTGACAAGCGGTATATTGTATTTATTATCCGCGGGGTAGTCACTCTTTTAAGATAACTATATTTTGTTAGGTATCAACTAATATTAAATTTTTTTAGGGAGCCCAAATCTGTAAATAGATTTTAAATAGGACCACCCCATACAAAGTCACGCCTTTTAAAGACCTCTAATTTTTACCCATCTTTATTTACCTCCATCTTTAAAACCCTTTTTTCGATACCCAAGACATATGCTTTAACCAACCATTTCCCTAGATTTTTAAAACCGCTGTGTCCCGCGAACACCACGTGGAGATAACACGTATACTCTGTCAACCAGGATAGAAGCAGGATTGATTTGGAAGGTGGGCGAAAAACTTAAAAATTATGGAATTTGAAAACTAATATATACAATAGATTTACAAAATCTATACAAATATAAACAACTATCTTAGACCTATATCTTTATGCCCCCCATGCATGGGTTGATATGCTTTCAGGGATGACGTTACGCTTGTCATCTTCCCTCGATAAACTAATTTTATTAATAATCTGTGTGTACAAATCGTGTTTTTTACTCCGGATACATACACCGGCAAGTACCATCCAAATAAAGAATTAGATGCTTGGTGACTAATAACTTCCGCTTCCCTCGTGTACGCCCCAGACACATCCCTGGTGGTGATGTCATAGCCTTTTATAAATAAAGAGCAATGTAATACTATTCTAAAATTTTTATTCTGACATTATACATAACAAAATTTAAAAAAATGTAGTGCTAAGCATAGAGCCATTTAAATTTAATTTTAATACAAAGTTATACACAGAAAAACAGTCCTTTCTTTATGTTTGTTGTGAGTGGTTTTAATTTTATGTAATTTTATTCGCAGCTTAAAATTTAAATTAACACCCAAGTCCTATATCTATTTTTGTAGCCAATAGTTTGATACATAGAGAGCGTCTAGGTTTTTCAAATTGCAAAATGTACCAAAGTTTGTCTCTATATATAAAGTCTTTGATTCCACCGACAACCAGATCCATTCCTTCGTGTAATTCTTGCACTTTGTGACAATCTTTTAATCGCGGCTTTCCACCTATATCCTGCATCCGTATCTCCCACTCACTGTTGCGTAGTTGCATGTCCACCACTTTTGGGAATATATGATCGTTATAGGTTGTAAGACCCTCGGTTTTAAATGATCCGAAAAGGTTCTTTACTAGGTAAATATACAATGTTTAGCGGAACCCCTTTGCGTGTGGTGTCCGCCAAGGTTACGAAACCCTCATTCCTTAGTTCGTCTATGTTATCTGCCATTTTGATAAATACGTTTTTAGAATAACCTTTTAAAAAGTATACGAATTTAGTACTATCCTTTTCCGCAAGGACACCTATATAACTAAAAGAGTCTTTTTCACTAGCTTGTAGAACCCGGATGTATCTAAGTCAGTCCATCGGCACATAAAATAATCCTTTAATTCTTCCTCATTTTCTCTAATAAGATGTTCTTTCTCAAATACATCTTTGTATTGTTCGCGTATTGTCGCAGTGTTTTCCATGTAGTCCTTTTTGCATCCATTTCCTCTAATTCCATTTGTCTTTTTCTTCCATTTACAGCGTATGGCGTGCATAATGGTTCAATTTCCTTTAGCGTAATCGGATAGAGCTTGCCAATATTTACGCGTTGTCGTACAACCTCTGGGCAAATGTTAGGCGTATTTATCAACCCCAATTCCGAAATGATTATTTCTTTTGGCAAACTAAAATCCGAAAGCACATACTTTATCAATTTTTCCTTTTCCTCTGGTTTTTCGGACAACTTAATTTGCAAGCCAGTCAATTTTTTTTATTGCTATTCCCCCAATACACGTACTGTAGTAGGTTATTATACACTAAACAGCAGCTATTTTGCAGCTTGTCCGATAGCTTACTCCATATTTTGGCAAGTGGTACCGAGTACATTGGTGCCTTTAGGAAGTATAACTTACTATCTTCCAATAAGGTTAAACAGTGTTTTAAGGGATTATACACCTGTTCCGCACTGACATAGTTTCCAATTGTGCAGTTGTATATTGTTGCTTCTAATCGCGTAATACCATGTTCTTTGGCCAAAGTAGACGCAAATGTTTCTCTTAAACGTGCATCCGGACAACGTAAAAAATCTAGTATATGATTTCCAAGTTGTTTATTAACACCAAGACTTGTTATCTGACACACAAATTTGTTGTATATCTTAATTCTTGCATTGCTTGTTAGTCATGTTAAACAATCGATTTCCACAGTTTTATCGTTGTCAACTATACTATTGCAGTTTTTTTCGTATTCGCCTTTGTAGCAAAAGTTATGGTTTGTAGTTAAATAATTACACATCTTCAACTTGCTAAATATGCCATCAAAATCTTGAGTTACATCCATGTCAAAAAGATAATAAGAATCTTTTTTGAGTACGTCTAATATATCTGGTAGTTCCTCCAATAACGTTTCAAATTTAACATCTGCTAGTTCCACTTTGTACGGAACACATATAGGATTTTGGAATTTTCTATTAATGCTTTCAAGGCCTTTCATTTCCGATAATTTCTTTTACTCTCTGGCCCATCTTATTAGTGCTTTTCAAAGAAAACGGAAGCTTAGCTTTAACACCATGCCTAGCGGAAACAAGTCGATCGAACTTTCCTCGAAGATAGCTGTTAAATGCACCACCAATTTCTTTTTTTAAGATAAACATCCTATTGTTTGCAGAGGTTTGCTCGGCGTCAGAAAGCTCGCAAATTTTAACCAACATTATATTGTCATAAAATGGTTCTGTAATTGGTGTGTGTAGTTCACCAGTCAGCATCTGTTCGCCTTCGACATAACAAATATTACCAATATCTGTCATCAGATTATTGTTGCACATATTTTCTTCTAGCAGCCACAATCCAAATCGCTCATATGTTGGTTTCACTTTATTCCCAAGAAGTTGAGGAACGTTAATTGCCTTTGAGACGCTCATTTTTACCGTTCCAGCTACTGCCGAATACTAAATTGAATACGAAAAATTGCCCCTTATGCACCCTACAGAGTGGAGGCGTATATGGCCGAAGATATCCGAATACACCCAACCAAATGCGCAACCGCCCTGAGGCGGCCATGTTACCCCGCTATGGCAAGGATTAGTCGATCCTGGTGTAGCGCGTGCTAATGGCTTTTTAATGAGAAAACCCATTAAAAAACGATTAGTGTTAATGGGTTTTCTCAAGTTAGATTAGGTTAGTTGGACTTGTGCGCACTTAGGTTATATAGCAGAAACAATTGATAGGTTAGGTCAGCGCCGCGCCGCTGACCTAACCTATCAATTGTTTCTGCTAGACAGTTTAAGAAAATGAAATTCTTTGTCGTGTCTTCTAAAATATGTCTCGGCATCTTTTTTCCATCCTACTATAAGATTTGATAGATGACTTTCGCTCCGATAGTTGAGAGATCCGACCGGATGCTATCGCGTATCTCTTCCAAGAAAGTGGGAGTAGTGGGGTGCAGGGTTTGACGTGGAATTAAGTTTTACATCCGGTAGGCAAGTATTCGTGAAGGTAAACGAGATATTTGAGGAAAAAAATTTACTGTTTCTGGAAATTTTTGGTTATGCGATCGCGTCACAGGTTACGTGCAAAAATATATAACGATTTTCCAAAACGCGGGAGTCAAACACGTCGTGCGAGAAAGCCGGCGAGGTGTCCTAACCCACGAGTGCGAGAAAAAGGGAAAATCGTGTTGATTTTCAGAATTCGCACACGGGCGTTTTAAAATACGTAATTTGCAAGGGTAAACTTGATACTGATGAGGCGGCTCCGTGGATTAGTTTGTTTACGTGTTAGTACTAATCCTAAGGTTGCGGGTTTGATTCCCGATACGGATTTGAAAAATGTTTTTAAAATACCTAATTTGTAAGGGTAAACTTGATACTGATAATGAGACTCCATGGATTAGTTTGTGTGAGTACTAATCTTAAGGTAACGGGTTCGATTCCCGACACGGATTTGAAAAATGTTAGGCGAACATTATTATTATAAACGCCCTCGTTTGGAAGAGAGGTAAAATGTAGATCTCCCGTATGTGGGTGTTGTTACGCATGTTAAAGATTTCTACCGTGCTGGAAACGGCAAGGGTTCGGCAAAATCAAAATTTCCGGGTAAAAAACTCGCTTCCTAGCCAATGTAATACCTTTGGGTGGAGCATTGAAAAATCAAATGTAGGGGAGATTGGATAATCGATTTAGAACCTGAATGCGACGCTCACTCTGCGTAGGAAGTCTATTTTTTGAGCACTTTGCGAGAAAGTTGATCGAAATTATTCAACTTCTATAAAATTGGATCGCGAACGCTGTCGGATGCGGCAGAAGCGTAACCATCAAAATCTGAGAAAACAGTATTAATTTCTAAATTGCTAAATACACCACTTTAAAATGTCTAATATGTATTAGGTCTTAAAGGTCTATTCAGACTCTAATTTTGTTCCGATTTCGAATATAGAATATTTATTTTTAAAGAAGTATAAAATTCTGAGCATGGACGCGATCGAACCCGCTAAAATACTTACATTCGATTGTGAATTTCTCGTGGCGTTAGAAAGCACATGCGTAAAACAATCGACATATCGACAAACATTTGATATAATAGCTTACTACTAATGCTTTCGAATAGCATGCACGGGGTTCTAGATCCTAACGACCACCATTTAACACCACTCGTCACAGAACACTGGCGGGAACAATCAACATTCAAGAGCGATATATATATACAAGGCCAAGAAAAAACATATACGAAACATTATAATCCGCCCTAGCACTGACCCTTGGACAACTTATTGCAGGTTAGTTAAATCGCCTCCAGCTCACATCCTAACAACCCTTACACTTTTACAAAACCTCACTATCTAAAATACCTTAACACTACTTCTCAATACTGTTATCCCTCCTACTTGTATGGACATAATTTCCCTCTTACATCAACAAATCATGAATAACTACTTACCACCTCTAAACGCACTCCTTAATCAGTTTCTTGACACCGACCTCCTAGACACAATAGTATCAAAATTAAACCCTATAAAAAACCTTAGGTCCTGGCCATATTTCTAACATAATAATTCAAAAATCATGGCCCGTGATCCGTCATTCCATCCAAATCTAATTGCAAAAATGCTTAATAACAGCACTTTCCCGGACACCTTTAAACATCACTCTAATTCTAAAACTTACGAAACTTCCTAAAGACCAATGGCCTTCTCCCAACCATCGGCAAACTTATTGAAGAACTAATCATGCATTAACTCCAATACCATCAATCAACACAGTTTTACCAAGGTCACAACGCCAAACAAACATATCAAATATAGATAGATTCCTTTGTTTATGCAGATGATCTTGCGTTTCTTGTTCATGACAACGCTCAATTCAAACTACAATCCACAGCCAATATCCTAATTTAACACATCGAATGATGGTTAATTCGAAATAAACAACTTATCTCTCCTACAAAATTTAAATTATTACGCCCCCCCCCCCCCGCCCCGCCGATGCCCTACAATCCATATTCTGGAAACACCCCATACCTTTTCTGAAATCGTATCCTACCTTGGTATTCATCTAGAGATCTCTTTGAAAATGTCCGCCCATCTCCAGAAAACAGATCCAAAACTAAGCTAATCTTGTACAATATTCAACAGTGCATATCACAATCCATCCAACTCCGACTACAAGAAGGCTACTCCTGAACATCATCATCATCATACCTATTGTCCGTTAAATTGTTGATTCTTGGATTCTTCTTACAACTCCCCACTCCAACAAAATTTTAAATCCAATCATACGACCCTGGCTCTTATACGTTTCTCGCGCCTTCTGTACTACTTCCACTGCAGTTCTATGCACCATCCTGAAAATCCCCCTTTAGAAATACAATTATTCCACGCCATGTAGACATGCAATTTAAAATTTCTCCATGATGAAACGCTATCCCTTGGCACATACCGTACAGCCCGTATCTCGGCTTTACAACTCCCTCCTTCACTCCCGACAAACGTTCTGGTCGCACTCTGAAACCGGCCGATACACCTTCCAAATATTGCCTTCTCTATTAGTTGTAAACCGGTCACTAGCTATACTATTGCGGGCAATTGTTATACTATTGCGCAATTGTTAAAGCCGCGTAATACTTATAACACGTATCACCACGTTTTAAATATGACGCAATAGTCAAATTTACATTCATAATATAAACAAAACACGTTACTCACTTGGATGGTATTTTGCAGCTAGATCTCAGGGTCTATGTTTGACGGTTAGGTTATGTCATTGCTGAGTTCAAATTGCCAATCCTAAAACTCTATGCTCGTAGAGGAATGAAGGAACACCAGGTGGAGGTACACGAAGGTAAAGATAAAGGAACCTACATACCCAAAAGGAGAAAAGATACACACACAACACAGATAGATGTTATTGGCTTCAGGTTTCGTGACTTAATGGCGTCTTCTAACACCGCGCGCACTCCGCCATTCACTCTGCGCAGGCGCGACTTGGGGACGACGGAAACTGGCATTTTTTAATTTAATAATATCCGCGGGAATTTATTAACAAATTAAAGTTAACTCTAAAAAATGTACATTGCCAAACTTTGGCATGTAACATATTACCGAAACTCACACTCACACACAAAATTCTATCAGAACATCCATTTAAATCTAACCGGTCATGGTAAGTTTCGTTCCAAACTACATTTCTTCTATCTAACCTCCTCTGCGCTATATCCCTTTAACAATCAAAATACACCAGAAGCCTATGATCATCTATTGCACCATTGCCACACCTTCGAAATAAGTTTAAACAAGCGATACATTTTTTTTTAATCTACTTTGGGAATTAAACCACTCAGTTGTTAAAATCGTCTTTATTTACGTTTCGATCGTTGTCAAAATAATAAAAATTTCAAGTTTGACATTTATGACACAAATTGAAGGTGACTTTTGTTTATTAATGTTTGATATATTTGGCTTGAATATATTGGGTGAAAGTGAAGTTTAAAAGAATGAGTGTCTTCAATTTGTGTTGCGTCCTGGGAATGATTTTGAGGTAGCCAATACGCTTAACGTGAAATCAGCTGATTAATTTTTATATAGTTAAATTTTATATAAATTCGATAACTTGAGGATTGGAAAACATTCTTTAACATGTTTCTATTTATAAGATTGAGAAGATGGTTATTAAAGAAATGTGCGATTGCGTTACCGTAAAATATAAGCAGCCATTTTTTTATATTTAGCTTGAGGAAGCAAATCATTATGATTCAGGCTACTTCTTTGGTAGTGTCGAACTTTCACCGAATAAAAAATTTTCTCTGTTGTTATATGGTTCTGAGGCGACAGTATGGCGGGTTTACACTTGTCAGATAGTAATGCCTATTGTTATGTCAATAGTTATTGTATATATAAATAGAAATCACGAATGTAGGTTGTATTTCATGTTAATGTCGCAAGGAAAACCCAAGAAAAACAAGCAATGCTACCTAGATATTGGGAGCATTTGATTTTCATTTGTTATTTTTTTTAGTAATGGAATTGATTGTTTATTGAAAGTCACGGATTCGTTTGCTACGTAGTTATTTTTATGTAGGGTTATATAAGCAGCTTCTTTGATTTTGCGTTTTTTGTGGTTTTCTTCTTTGTCAGTAATTTTTGCGTCCTCCCATTTTATTTTATGACCGGAGTCCCTGCATGTTGCCAAATCAGAAAAATTTTCTATTTTTTATATATGATTTATGCTTTTTTAATCGAACTTCAACTGGTCTTGAACTTTCTCCTATATAATACTTGTTACATTCGCACGGTATTTTGTAGATGCAACTTAGTATCGCGTTTTTGAGTTTTGCTTTTGTTAGTTGTGTTCTTAGTATATTGGTGGTTCTAAATACTGGTTTGATTTTGAATTTGTTTTCTATTATTTTTTGGAGAATCCTTTTATGTATGGCAATGAGGGCATTTTTTGAAGCGTATCGTTGTTTCTGTTTTTTTGTTCTTTATTTTTTGGGACTTTATTCATTTCTTTCTCCATTATTCTTTTAGGATACTTGCTTTTTATTAGTGTGCATCTGATTAGGTCTTTGTCTTTCTTTAAAATTTCTTCGTTTGATGATATTAATTTTGTTCTATCATACATGGTTTTGATAATTCCTCGTTTGACACAGTGTGGGTGGTTTGAATCGAAGTTTAAGTATCTGTTTGTGTGCGTTGGTTTTCTATATACCGATGTATTAATTGTTGTATCGTTTTTTGCTAACTAGAATATCTAAAAATTGAAGTTTTCCATGTTGTTCTAATTCATATGTGAATTTAATAGTTGGTTCTCTTTTGTTAATTGAATCTACTAAGTTTTTAATTAGTTCTGTATTATGAGGCCAAATAGCATATACTGCATCAGCGTATCTCCACCTATATCCCCCACTATCCGACTTAAAATTCACAGTCATTTACTTTTTTCTGCCTCTACATAATTTCTTTCAAGAGATTCTTGATACTAAACCTTCTATACCCTCTCCTTGGCCCGTAACCTGCGATTTAAAGAAGAACGACCGCATAGAAGAATGACAATTAGTAGAGGGAGGAAGTTCATCCTAGATCCTCCTCCACCTTCCTCCCACCTCCCACTTTCCATCTAACACCTTCCACCTCCCACCTCCACATCTCACCACTAATTGCTTTTTAATGAGTTTTCTCATTACAAGCCCATTAGCACTAATTGCTTTTTAATGGGTTTTCTCATTAAAAACCAAATAGCACTATTGGCTTTTTAATGGGTTTTCTCATTAAAAAACCATTAGCACTAATTGATTTTTAATGGGGGTTTTCATTAAGAACCCATTAGCACTAACCGTTTTTTAATGGGTTTTCTCATTAAAAAACCATTAGCACTAATTGTCCTTTAATTGGAAAACTCATTAACACGAATCGTTTTTAATGGGAAAACTCATTAACGATGTTATCATTTTTCCTTACGTCACATATGTCATTACCACCACCGCCATCTAACCTTATTTAGCAAATATTTGCACATCTGGTAACAGTATTAAATAACATTGTTATCTTAAATTTGCACGATAGTTTTCTTCAACTAAACATTTTTTGGCTTACAGGAGCATGGATCGCACTCTCGGCACTCTGATCTGGATCGTCGGACCTCCGGCATCCTCCCAACCGGATCTGCTAATTCTCACCGCTAATTATGACGATATTTACATAAATCTGTGCGATTAACAAATTAAACCTAATGCAATCGTTTGCAAATTAGATTCTTATTTGTTTCAATCTCAAATATTTGCATGAATATTCTACTAACATTGATTAAGTACTGTATTTGCACAGATTAATTCATTAGGAGGGTTTAGCAAAACTATTTACATAAATCTACTAGATTAATTAATTAAACCTAATGCAATCGTTTGCAAATTATAAAGTCTCACCATGGAGACTGATTAAAACACCAACACACGGCGGACAATAGTCATTAGCTTAATCAGGTGTGCCAGTAATTTAACCCTCTAACATCACTTTAACACATCGACCATGTCTGCTTACGTCACCAGCGCTATCTTTTAAACCAATTTCTATCGACCCACCTCGTATACTACTGTAAACCAATTTTCGACTCACTCTGTAGTCTTTGAGAAGGATAGAACACGGTGCTTTCAGCGCGAATCTTGTTTAATTTATAACAGTGTTTAAGTCGAACGTCAGGATGTATTATTATTGGAAAAAGAACAATATTCGTTAATACAGTTTATTAGGTATTCTATACATTAGTAACACAATTTTGCATACAGTTAAGATACATAGATCAGCAAGAATCAGCAATAAGAAAATGTTAATTTAGGCTAAATCGAAGTCTATGTTCACTGTTGCACCAGCTTTACCCCGGCTAATCATATAAACATTTTTCTTACCGTCAATTAGCTCGCTGAAGGTTTTTATTCCTTCAAGTTTTAAGTATTCGAAAAAGCGCTCTGGTAAAAAACAAAAAAAACATCGCTTTCAACAATAGCACGACTCTCCATACTTTGTTGACACAGACTTGATTCCTAAGATACGATATTTTCTATCGGTGGGAAGTTCGGATGCGCTTATTGTAGTTTTACGCTTCGTATTCATATTTAATTTTGTAAAATCCATATTTTATATGAGCTGGCAAATAAGAAAATAAAATAAATAAAGTGTTTTAATAATTTTAAAGTAGAAATTAAAATATTACAGTTAAATCACTTACGAGTTAAGACCGAAATATACTTTTAAATGTTGTAAAAGATATAATTCAGTGTCTTGATGCAAGAATGATAATTTTAAACTAAAAAGTCTATTTGTATCGAATTCTGCAGATGTTGAAACTGATATTTGAACTAGAAACCCGGTCTATTTATATGAATCTTCAGATCCTTTCCAATCAACATAAATTCTGTTCTAAAACTTGACCCTCAACTTTGATACCCTTTCACAGAACGCTTTAGTTTCATATTGTTTATGGAAAATTCTCAAAAGTATTTTATTAACCCTAAGGTGTTTAGTAAAACTACGTTACATCAAATCGCTATAATTAAATGACTTTAACTAGAAGTATTGGCGAGCTAAAAGTTGCTAAAATGCATTAACTATTGTTGTAGGGGATAAAAACGATGGACAATTGACATACATTCACCCACCCTGCATAACAAATTTTAGATGCACACTCTATATGCAAAAGTAGTCTTTGAGAAAGATTAATTACGAGACTTGCGCCATTTTTCGTATTTAGATCTACTACAGACGTAAACAAATTTCAAACTCCAGCAATCTTTAAACCAAAAAAGCGTGCCATATTTAAAATTAAAATAAATCTTTGGTGTGAAAGTGCTAGGGTAATTACATCACATTGGATTTTCCCATTTTCATTAACGCTTCAACAGGATGGTATTTGTAAAAATTAGAAGAAACGTGTTTTATAGGACAGAAACTTGACCTTCCCAAATTATATTAAAACAGATTATATTAAAAATTATATTTACAGGATTCTTAACACTGGGTAATTCGCGAATAAATATCACGCAAGAAATGATTTTAATTATGGTAATCTCCATAAATAAGAAAAACAATAAACATGTATTTTTAACAGTCTCTTCTACATCATTAGAATGTAAACATAATTCATAACTGGAAAATTTGTTGACAGCAAAACTCCTTTCATACTTTATGATACATTATTCGTTAGAAATAAATTTGGAAAAAATTTTCACACTAACAATAACATCTTTACGAAAAAATGGATTTTTTATTGAAGCAATTTGAAACAAAATATGTTACAAACGCAAATACGTTTATTTAGCCAAGTAAAATTTATCAAGGTTCTGTTTATCTTCAGCTGTTTAATGTAAATGATGTACTAATTACATTCATCATTAATGTATAGATCAATGATATTCTTATTTATGTGCTTAAAAAAGTGTTAATAGAATACCATTTTCAAGAGGAAGAAAATAACCAATTTTATAAATCATTTATTCGATTAAAAAATACATGAAAGTTCTATTTATTTTCAGCTGTATAATGTAAATGACATGCTAATTACACTCCTCATTAATGTATTGAACAATAACACTCTTATTTATTTACAAACAAAAATGTGTTATATTTAGACGCGTTTTGATTTGAACTGTCTATGCTAAAACTAAATCATTGAAGAAAATGGCAAAGTTTAACAAAATCATTTATTCAATTAAAAAATACATTTATGTCCATGGAGTATCACGCTAGTAGCTCAATGTGACGTATTATTGTATTCTTCCATAATCTTAGGTAAAATGTCCGACCATCTATGACAACATTGCAAGTAACATCTTCTGTACAACTTGTTTTTGATTGTTCTTAATAATTTTTCGCAAAAGTTGAGTTTGATTGTAGGATACGTAGAATAGTAATTTATCTTTTATTCCACCGACTTCAGGTATTTGAAATAGCGCTTTGGTAAAAATAAAAAATCATAAAATCGAAGCTGCTTTAATCATTTCCAGGTAATTCGGTAAATCCTCGTGTAAATTGAAATCACCCTTTTCGTGATCAAATTCATATAAGTTAGCAAATTGTACAGTCCAAACGTGTCACGATACTTTATGTTATTTAACGTAATGTCGCCATTTTCTCGATTTATATCCAACTCTTTCTTTCCGAACATGAGTCGTGAAAATGTATTTAGGGAATGACAATAAAAGAACGCGCATTCTAAAAACAATACATATTTGAAACAAATTTATGTTACAAACGCAAATACGTTTATTTAGCCAAGTAAAATTTATCAAGGTTCTATTTATATTCAGCCTGATTAACTTGATCCTGATCTTCTTTCACTACTCTATTCTGTCGCATATCAAATCCCTGGTTATCCGGTGTTAATAGAAATCCCCGACCTGCAGAACTTTGTTGCACCTCCACATTTCTGCGTTCTGGACGTTTAAAGCAGTCAATAGACATTTTGAAACAGCAAATTTTTAGCGAGATTATTTTATTTTTTTTTTTACCCTTAACTCGATTTGGCGTCGGTTTCTTGCATTTTATATACATAACTTGGATTATTCTAATTAGTTTTACATTTACCAGAATAAATAAGATTTAAAATATACTTTGGAAAATCTAGATTTGTAATTGGTTTAAAAATACGCTTAAATGGGTTTTTGTTCTTTATAATACAATTACCAAGTTTCTCATATTTTTAGTAAACCTAAGATTTATAGAGTCTAAAACCGAAGTTTTTGGCTAAAACTCCTTTGAAAATGGTCAAATAAATCGTTATTAATTCTTGTAGAAATGTAAGAAAGTTTCTGTTGAAGCATTAATGAATAAATGAGAAAGTCAAATGTGTTATAATCATCCTAGCACTTATTAAAATACTTTTGGGTATTTCCATAAACAATATGATGCCATAGCGTTCTGTAAAAAGATTTCAAAGTCGAGGGTCAGGTTTTAGAACAGGATTTATGTTGACTGGAATGGATCTGTTTATATCATAAAGATTCATATAAATAAACCGAGTTTTTAGTTCAAATATCAGTTTCAACATCTCCAGAATTCGAAGCAAAATAGATAAGACTTTTTAGTTTAAAATTATCGTTCTAGCATCGAGACACTGAATTATATCTTTTTCAACATTAATATGACAGAATTCACTCAGGACTGCGCACATTTAAAAATCACACTTCGAACAAACAACAATCATATGTAAAAATGTATTATATTCTGGACATACAAGAATTTCAACACAAGAAAATTGATTTTATTATCAAAGAATTCGCTGTGATACATTTGCAGAGTGAGAAATTGTGGCAGGAAATTTTGGAAATGCCGTTGGACACTACCGATTTAAGCGATGCCTTCCAGAAGCAATGCAATTTCAGCACACAATACTTGCATGGTCTGAAATAGGATACCCCATCTACAAATGGATTATCCCCACAATGTTTAAGTTTATTTGTGCGAGAGATGATTCCAGTGGACTTTACTATTTATGTCAAGGGGGTGAATAAAATAAAAATAATTGTTCAATATCTGCCTAATAACAAAATCAAGAATCTAGATGCATGGGGTATTCCAAGTTTGAAACAATTAAGAAAAAGTTGCGACACTTTAAGCCGCTGTGTATTACATACCAACAAGAGTCTTAATTGTGTCCGCAGTAATATAGTTATGTTAAGAAATATTGTGAATAAATGTTTGAATAATTTGATTTGTTTTTATTTAGCATTGACATATATTGGCAAAAGTCCAGATAAATCCAACAATACCCCACATGGGTTGTATTAAATACATACATTAACATACTGTCACATTGGTTATTTTGTTTGTGTAATGAATGTGTAATAATCGAGCAGGCTTCAGACCTTCAAAATAATCCTGTTGGGGTAAAACCAAACCTTGTAGATATTTCCATTCTAATTGAGTAGTTCTGGGAATTTCTTGTCATTGACAAACAAGTCTCGGCAGCGATCTATACCTAGGAAGTATTCAGTTTTGCTCCTAACAAAACCTATTTTAAATACGCGTTTTTCTAAACCTTGTTTATTGTTACAGAAAAAATGGAATCCTCAAAAAAAAAGTTTCTCCAAATGATAAGCAAGTCTAGCGAAACAGTACTTCTGATTCTAAATTAAATTTTGTTTTATTTTTGCTCAATGTCTTATATTGTAGACTAGGATGGGTTAAAGGTCTAAGTATTGTTAAAAATAAATTTTACTCTCGCACTTTCTCTCTCACACAAACACCACGCGCACGCACATACACTATTTTTTTTTAATTTAAAAAGGACACGCAACACCATCTTGCACCAAACATTATAATCACTTTCTTCGAAGGTGCGGGGATGTGCGGAAACAATTGTGGCGCTTATATATTTTATAACGTTTTACTATGGAACGTAGATTTTTTAAACTTGCAAGTGGGACTAATCTTCTTTATAATTTAAATTAATTATTAAACGTGAAGCAATTACTTGCGTTAGTACAAGAAATGAAATTGGTACTGTTAGTGTAGCTTGGTCGCTGCTTATTTGATAAAAAGCTAAAATGATCTTCAAAAAATTGCTTGAACGCAAAGCACGAGAAGACATGGCTGAAATACTTAAAAAAGTGGCTTTGAGCGGGAAGCGCGAGAATGTCTTAGCGGGACTGGACGAAAAGGGTCCGCGTGGAAATTGTTTCTGTGTCGAAAGGGATTCAACGGCGACAAGCGTTCAGATGCGAAAGGGCGAAAGAGCTCTCGGGGTGAAAGAACTTCCCGAACTAGAGGAAAGCAATCCCATAGGGACTCAAAACCAATTCTAGACGTCACCAATAAAGAACTAAAGAATTCCAATATGCTTATCAGGTATAAATTCATGAATTGTAAGTGGTCAGATGGGTGAAACGTTGAGTAATTCAAAATCTCCGTCTATCCATATCTTTTTGATATGTTATACCATTTCAAATGTTTTTAGAAAATTACTAGCAACGAACTCAAAGTGAGTTTCATTTAACTCTTGTCTGTACATTCAGATTTTCATTGTGACCATCTTAGTATTGAAAAGTTTCTCTGTATTTGAGTAACGTATTTCTACGACAAATAATAATCGTTATCTAGTTAAATTATCTACCAACTCGTCGTCATATTTACTCTAGAGTAAATACGTCATGGCTCGTTTTTTTTTAGAAAATTTCAACGTGAATCAAGCTTCTTCCCTCAAATGTACATAATTGTATGATGATACTCTAAAAGTTTTACATAATGGGACCGACCCATCACAAATGCAGTACACTAGCTCTTCGGAAAAATAACAAGAAAACTTCTTTTAAGTTTCTTGTCACTCTAGCAATAACTCACAAACTTTTATGCTGATCGATGCATCAGTTTAAGAGATAACTCGAGTTGTCACACATTTAAACAAACATGTAGAAAAGAAAAAACAGTATCCATTTACTCAGGCGTCACTTGCCATATAATTTTGTAAATATAAGCCTCACACCCCTTTAATATGCTTGTGTTAAAGCGCGTAATTTTATAATCGATTTTGATATAATTCATAACACCCTAACCACGAATTGTAATTTTCTGTTCATTATAGATACGAAAGCGTGATGGCATACATTTCGTTTCCTAATTGCTTTTTTTTTACATTGCAGGAAGAAGTGGTCGTTCCAGTTGTGGCGTTCTGCGTGTAGGTGTCATACTTCTTTGAGGGATGCCTCATACCGGTAAGCCTTATTATTATTTGTAATTAATTTAGGAAATGAGAATAATGTTGGGGTCTGGAAATGATGCTCAAAAATTCGAGTGAGAAAATTAATGTCCCAGGTTCCTAGAATAGTTTTTGAAAACTCAAAAGTAACAGAGCTGCAGAGGCTTTAGCATTAAATCTTAAAATGATTTTTTTAAATATTGTATTTTTTTGTTAATTAATTCTTTTTCGATGTGATACACTTGCGCCTAATGTTCTTTTGTGCAATTGTTCGACATTTTAAATTCATCCTCCATTTAAAATGGTTGAAATTGCCCTCGTCAGTCGATTAAAGATTAATAACTTTTCGATTGTTTGTGTTTTAAAAACTATGATTGCATAAAATGAAAGAGAGTATAAAAACACTGAAAAAGGTTTACGTGTTGCATCTTTCTAAAATGAGCTATTTCCGAGAAAAGACTTTTGCATTTTTTGAATAACAATTCACTTTAGCTTATTTACTACATATTAACAAAACATTAATTATATTTTTTATTCATAAAAAATTATTGAAAAACAATTTATTTTCAATTTTTGACATGTATTACAAATTTGTATAGAACTTATAATTACTACAAAGTCAAGTATTATAAAGTTATAACAATTGGTAACCACTGATTGTTGGTCCTGGGTTTTATATTATTTCCTAAAAGAGTACGGACCTTTCTCCTATTTTGTTTATGATTAACAATAATAGAAAATAACAGATAAGTAATATGTTTAATGGTGTTATTATAGTTTACTTTAATCCGGATTTTGATAATATCACTCCTCCCTCCTTAAGCTCGAAAATAAGGGCATCTTTATTTTCGGGTTCAAAATGTTATTTTTCTTAATTCTGGGTTTCATAATCTTAATGTAAAGTACAATAAAAATGATACTTAAAAGTAATAATAAAATAAATGTATCATTAATCCATGTAACTGAATTTTGTATAGGATCTTCAAGTTTTGTCGAATCCAAGTTCCTTGCAATTATTTTCAGGCGTTTGATTTTTTCGCCATCAATTTCTCGTAATTGAAGTACATGGTGTTCTCTTCTTATATCTTCGAATGAGGTATTGAGTCTAGGTAATTGATATATGAGTTCTTCGTGAATAGTTTCCTCGGAAAAGTACAATTTTCCATTTATCTTTATGGAACACGTTTCTAAGGCAACTACATTTTTTTGATTTCAAACAGTACTTCGCTTTTATTCTGGAAGTAAAGGATATGGATGGTCCTGGAACAAATCCACCTTATAGAATCCACCTATAGAATCCACTGAATCCACCTACTTATGGGAATTTACATGTAAATTCTTTGCAAGTGAACCTCCTTGTAGACCTCCTTGTGGGATTTTTACCTTCATTTTAAGAATTTTTACCGGTAACATTTTGAACCAAATAGTTTTCTTCGACTAACCATTTCATCTTTTGAGATATATCTATCTTCTTTAATGTCAATTAATATTAGATTTTTCTCAGCAACCTGAATTTCTAGGAATTTTTTAGATGGCATCATCCCCCAGGGAGCTACCCTCATTTTAAGATATTTTACCAGCAGCGACTTCTGCCCGTCTTTATAACTTTTCTAGCCATGCGAGACATAAAATTAGTCTAGCATTTTACGCAGAATCTGAATCTGTAAATAGATTTTAAATAGGACAACCCCTTACAAAGTTACACTCTGTTAAAGCCTCGTACCTTTAAATTTTTTGTTTATTCAATTTTAACTCGTTTTTGTTTAATTAATTTTAACTCGATCTTTAAATCCTTTTTGGTCACCCGAGATATACGCTTTAACGCGGAATTTCCCGACTACCCCCACCTTAACACAAACCCTTCATACAAATTTTTAGCTAATGTATTTATAGAAATGTTATAATGTGATCTAAAATTTACAGCAAACTGCAATTCATTCGCTTATTTTAAGAAACTTCAAACATCAAAACTTTGAAAACAGCTTAAAACATTTCTAATTCTTTCCTGCAGGATAATTTTAAGAAACCTAATGAATTTTCAAAATAAAATCAACTCTAAAAAGCGATAAAGACTACTTGCATATTTTTCTCAATACTTTAAAAATCAATTTAAACCTTTTGAAAGGAAACTTAATGATACACTTTAAACCTTTACTAAGGGAATACCAAACTTGTTGTCTACAGGATACCTACTAATAAAGCAATTTAATTTTAAATAACTTTTACGTCATATTTTTGGAAATGGCAGGCTTGAATATTTTCTATATGAATCACCAAGCGAAAGTATATACTTAGCGATATTAAAATTAAACACCAGTTTCTCATTTTACGAGCGCGATAATTATAGATTAAAATTTAATTTGTTTTAAATAACGAAACCGAATACTTGACTAGATTCATATAGGTAAAATCACCACAACGCTATGCTACCTAGTTTCGGCTACTTGACCAAAGTCGCGGTGACGTCATAACCTTTTATAACTAAAGAACAATGTAATACTATTCTAAAATTTTTATTCTGCCATTATACATAATAAAATTTAAAAATATTTAATGCCAAGCATAGAGCCATTTAAACTTAATTTTAATCAAAAGCTATACACAGAAAACAGTCCTTTCTTTATGTTTGTTTGGAGTGGTTTTAATTTTATCTAATTTGATTTGCAGCTTAAAATTTAAATCTACACCCAAGTTATATCTCCGTTTCTAGCCAAAAGTTTGATACATAGAGACCTGTCTAGGTTTTCGAATTGTAAAATGTACCGAAGTTTGCCTCTATATATAAAGTCTTTGATTCCACCGACAACCAGATCCATTCCTTCGTGTAATTCTTGCAGCTTGTGACAATCTTTTAACCGCGGCTCTCTCACTACATCCTGCATGCGTATCTTGTTAGCTTAATCGACTTCTTCTTGTCGGTATTGGAAGGAATCCTTACTCTCCCACTCACTGTTGCGTAGTTGCATGTCCACCACTTTTGAGAATATATAGTTTTTATAGATTGTAACACCCTCGATTTTAAATGATTCGAAAGGTTCTTTACTAAGCAAATATACAATGTTTAGCGGAACCCCTTTGCGTATGGCGTACGTTAAGGTTACGAAACACGCATTCCTTAGTTCGTCTATGTTATCTGCCATTTTGATAAATACGTTTTTAGAATAACCTTTTAGAAAGTATACGGTTTTAATACCATTCTTTTCCGCAAGGACCCCTACATAACTAAAAGAGTCTTTCTTACTAACCACAAATGCATACAGCTTGTAGAAACCGGATGTATCTAAGTCAGTCCATCGGCACATAAAATAATCTTTCAATTCTTCCTCATTTCCTTTAATAAGTTGTTCTTTGCCTAACACATCTTTGTATTCTTCGCGTATTGTCGTAGTGTTTTCCATGTAGTCCAATTTTCGCCTTTTTGCGTCCATTTCCCCTAATTCCAACTGTCTTTTTCTTTCACTTGCAGCGTATGGCGTGCAAAATGGGGCAATTTCCTTTAGCGTAAACGGATAGAGTTTACTGCCAATATTTACGCGTTGTTGTACAACCTTTGGACGAATGTTAGACGTATCTATCAACCCCAATTCCGAAATGATTACTTCTTTTAGAATTGTAGAATAAGGTGTTGCAGATTGTGTAAAATATGTACTACCTGCTTTAATGTAGCACTTGTGTAAGATTTTTATTTTATCTTGGCTATCTTCCTCTTCTACTATCTCCAAATAATTTACAGGTAAATAGTTAAAACTAAAAGTCCTCGTTTGGTTTAGCAGTGAAGTAGCTGTTGATACCTATAACAGTTTGGAGCACATGTGTGGTATTTAGAGAAGCAAAGGTAATTGATTCAAAAGGTAACTTCACTGCATCACGTACTAACTACCATGACGTCTGTTTACGAAAGAAACTCCACCTTACTTGCCTATCTTTACACGAACTTGTCATAATCCCACCAACCGTCGAACGCTTTTATCGGTGATGGCAATAACCACCTCAAACATGAGAAAATGTTTGTTTATCGTTCAAATTAAACTATACGTACTCACGTACCAGTGCGCGGGAATCCAACAACCACATTCTTATACGTAATAACCTACTTAAATTAATGATGGGAAGTAAATTATTAAAATAAAGCTTGTAACGCCAAGAAGCGCAACAACTCTGAGCAACGTCTTTAAAAAATAGTTTCTTTTATTCTTCCTGGATCTAATTACCTGATTTTATATTATTTTAAACAGTAATCCAATATATTGTTTTTAACTTAATAATTTTATTTGCTTTATTTAATTACAGAATTACCGATATTTAAAATTTATTCGAAAACTAATAGCTTTTTGAGAAATTGCAGCGGTAACTTTTATGCCGAAGTCGCAAATAATACAGCATAACTTATCATTTTGACTATTTCTCAGAGCCATACCATGTTTTTTTAAAAGTAAGAATATGGTGAAAAAGACGGTTATGCACGCAACCGGGAAATACAGGCTGCGTTTTTGAATTAAATAATACATTTTTTGGGAACTATATTAATCTACATCAATTTACAAAAAATCCTTTTTCGTTTCTGAGGTTTTCGAAAAAGTATAAAACAATTTAAACTTTTTAACGTTCTGTTTTTTTAACGAAATCGTTTCGAACCTATGCCTATAGGAACATTTTTGTCTTGCAATTGTCCAAATAATCACCACTTAAAGTTTGAATACATACTTAATTAACACCCTATATGTTGCTAAAGTGTAAAAATTTAAGTTGTGCGTTCAAGGGTTAATAGTTAATTAACATTAACAATTAGTTAACAATAATAGTCGCTTATTAGAAAAATGGTTCAAATACTGTTATATGGGGATCCGTCAGATGTCGCGTGATCTGGATTTCACTGCACCTGCCGTTAAACACCTTAGAGGCAAAAATCGGAAGTGATTACATTATTAGGCTTTTTGAACGTCACGTCAAAATTAGCGTAGCATGCAGGCGATTATTTTTAATAAACTGAATGTGTGTGCAAACTATAACCCTCACCTGGTTAGTCTGAACTAAACGGCAAAACTTTGATGCTATTTCAGTTTGTATAATCGCACTTTTTAATTTGTTTCAAAGATTTCCATAGTTTATAAACTGCTTTTGTGTATATTTTATGTTATTTTACTTTCTAAAGTATTTTTGTACTTGTGGGGAGACATGTTCCGGAAATTAAGCGAATAATTCTAATACAATAAAATGCAAAGGAAAAACTAAATTCAGTGAAAGATCTAGGTATTTTGTGACCGTAGACCAGTGATGGCGAACCTTTTCAGCTGGGTGTGTCAAAATTTTAAAAAATCGAAACATAATTTTCGTGGCATGTCACACGTAAAGACTAAATTCACCAAATTTTGTATAATAGGCTAAGAAAATGTACAATTTATAATTCTACGTCCTTGTAATATTATTAGCTATAAAAACTTTAGAATAATATGAAAATAAATATTCTTATTAAATTTGTTTACTATCAAAATTTTAAGCAATTAAAGATAGTTTCTGAGAACATTGCTTAGAACTTTATTTAGCACATTACTTAGAACGTTACTTAGAATGTTACTTAAAACATTACTTAGGTAATTACTTACAGCCCTGAATTAATATATGGCAAGGATTATGTTTACTTTAATTAAATTTAGACTTACGTTTTAATACTAACGGCAAATTTTCACTAACTTGTAATTCACGAGCACTTCTACTATTTTTCACTTGAATTTTATTATGTCACTTTTGACTTTACTTCAAATTTACGTAATAAGTTCGTCTAGACTGTTACAGCCATGCGTCGTCAATGAAATGAATGATTCTTATCAGTTTCGGTTCCTTATATATAACAAGTTCGTTCCCTCCTATCTCTTAACCTGTTGCGCTTTATTCAAAATTGCTTACTCTATGCATTTAACTTTGCACGTATTTCAACGAATTGTATTGGGATTTGCTAACAAGTGTTGTTATTCATGCTTGAAACATCACGTAGACATAAATTCTGTATAGGAATTTATTAAATTTTCCATTTAATTTTGCACGTATACCAAAACTTATGATTCCATTTTTTTACCCATACTGAGCTTTACAAAAATGTGGCGAACTTCTACATTTATAAACTTACGTACGCCTTTTGCCCCAATATCTACACCTAATGGTATTATGAAATATGCCCGTTTTTTTAAAATTTGTTGTATGCGTTTTATTGCATTCTATTCTCTTACGCAAGTGCGTTGAGTTTGAAAGAAATTTGTTTCACGCTTAAATATGCATAATTTGTATTTATTTAGTGTTTATATGTGTTTCAAATGTTTCTAAAATAAATTGAATTGCGCCCAGAGTTATTTAGTTTACAAAATGTGATTCAGTTATTACTGACCAAGCTTCCTTTTATTTTATACAAGATGATTTGGCGCTTGAGAACGTTTTAAATGTTTAGAAATGTATTGAATGACTTTCAAAATTATTTATTTTGATTAATGTTTTTAAGTTACTACAGAATGAGCCTCCTTTCATTAATTGTGGTTAGTTGTTGATTTTATATAAGGTGATTGGAATTTACTTTTTACATAATGAACGAATTATGTACTTTTTATGATTTAAATGTTTGGTTTTCTTTATTTTTATGATGTTCACATGAAGTATATTTCCCCTGTGATCTTATATACCTTTAAATAATCCTATTATCATAGCAATATATATATATATATATATATATATATATAATAATTATTTACACAGGTAAGTTGATAAACTTACGTATTGAAATTAATAAGATGAAATAATACTAGACTTTTAAGTAAAGCCCAAATGATCATTTCAAATCGAGCTAGTAATTGAAAGAAGGAAAATATAAGGCCTTGGACAGGATTTGAACCTGCATCTCAGTTTTGCCGGAACTGTGCGTTATCAATTACGCTACCGAGGCCGATGGCTATAATTGGAAAATTTACAAATCTAAATCGTGTACAAGTACCATATATAAACCTAACTTTCAATTACGTTTAGCATTTTTTGTCAATCAATCAGAAACTTGACAATTTCAGATTGATTGACAAAAATGCTAAACGTAATTGAAAGTTAGGTTTATATATGGTACTTGTACACGATTTAGATTTGTAAATTTTCCAATTATAGCCATCGGCCTCGGTAGCGTAATTGGATAACGCACAGTTCCGGCAAAACTGAGATGCAGGTTCAAATCCTGTCCAAGGCCTTATATTTTCCTTCTTTCAATTACTAGCTCGATTTGAAATGATCATTTGGGCTTTACTTAAAAAGTCTAAGTTATTATTTCATCTTATTAATTATAATATAATATATATATATATATATATATATATCAGCTGCCCAGCGGGTTACACCATAAATCTTGTGAATCTACCTAGGAAGCTTACCTGGGCTGCTGAAAATCAAATTTCATCTAACTGCAACCTTGCTACAATCTGAAAACACTTTCCTACAATCCTATCAAAAAAATACGCAACTACCAAATTCATCACATTTTATTTACACAAAAATTCCTACTTCCAAAACTTTAGTTTATTTTTTACATATCCTCGATTAGGAAACAATTCATTTTCAAAAATGTTGTTAAATAAAAATTTTCTCATTATACAAATATCCTCTTTAAAGTAAGTGGACTAACCTCATACCTGACTTTAACTCTCATCTTAATATGAGCTCACAGTAAAACTCTTTAAACATATGTGCAAAATTATAGCACAGCAACAACAAAAAGTCTCTTTTACTTTGTACATAAACAACCTTTATATAATTATTTTAAATATCCATCTATACATTAACATATTTTCAATTAATTATTACGTTCAATAAATTTTTAAGCACATAAAATTTATAAAAATACACTCCAAAAACACCAAATGTCAAAACACATCACATAAACTCAACAACAATGTTTTAAAAAAATCAGTTACCTGGAAAACATCACACCGCCTGTATCTGCAATCCAACCATTGATGATGTTGCCCTCGACAATGACTATACGTTTTGGAACCGCTTTCAGGTTGACTCACACCATTGCTGTCAGCACGCAGCTATCTAAATCTCTCCAACTAACCATTCATAATGCCTCCAAACTTCCCAAGCTCCTGTACTGTTCCATATACCATCAGCAAACCACTACTCAATACATTAACAATCGCTAATCCATCTTAGGACGCGTTGCAAACACCAATAACCAAAGTAAACCGTAGTCTGTACTTACATGACTTTGATAAGCTTCGCTTTTATTTCTAAACGCACTTCAAGATTTTCTAAACGGCAAGTACTACAGCACACTAACTTGTGTGTGGTGTGTGTAATTATAAATAATAATTTCTTAAAAACACTGAATAATATTGACTACTACTTGCATTACAGTCGATGACAAGCGAAGAAAAGAAGAGAGAGCCTCTCAGTATCTCCTGGTGTTTGTATAGACCCAAAAGTACCCCCCTATCTCACAATTCACCACCCCACATAAACTAACTTTCTTGGTAACCTCCTAACCGTTGCAACACTTTTCAAAACTCAAATCTCAACCGAAACAAAATTCTGAAAATCCCAAGTTAGCCTTCAAGAATTCTTCTTACTTTTGTACACAAACGTCAACGGTCTAAAAAATCTTGGAATCTTAACACTTGAACACAATAAATTACGGCGAAAATAAATTCCAACCGTTTGTTGCTTCGCCGAAAAATAGCCTCAACTAACATCAATTCTTATTAGATTTACGCCCCACATGTGATACGAACCTAGCCTGATCTCTCTCTATCTTACATCCAAAAAATTTTCACGCATCTGTTAGATTGGTACCAAAAACCAACATCATCAACTACAAATCAGACTATCCACTATCAATTAAAATAAATTTCATAAAATTTCATACAGGATAAACAAAATTTGCCATCCCTCTTTTATTAACAATAGTTTAAAAAAGTTGTCATCTTTATTAATTGATAATGCTTACCCTAAGACACTCGTAAACAAAATGATATTTTAAATGAATACAAATATCGCAAATATAATTAAAATGGACAAACGGGATAATACAATCAATAATTTTAATAACAATAAGAACAATACATTATTTGTAAAATTCCGCACTCTACCCCAAATTGGCACTCTAACTAATAATTTAATAAATATATTCAAATATGAAGATGTAATAATAAATAAAAAATATATAAAAACGGTGGGATGTCTATTTAGTAAATTGAAATCTAATCTTCCTTCAATTTCTCAATCACATATAGTATACAGGAATAATTGTATTAATTGCATTCAAACATATATTGGGCATACATCGCAGATCATGAAAACGCGATTACTATTACATAAAAGTGATGCGAAATTAAAACCGGATAGATGTGCTCTTGCATCACTTACACATTATCTAGACCATAAACTCGAACTATCTACATGAATCTATTTCCTGTCCAATTAAATTATACCAGGTCTCAGCATGGTCTTTTAACAACGCCTTAACCGTGTTTAATTTTGCATGTTCATCATACAAATTTCCAACCAAATTTCTAGCGCTGTTAATAAAAATTTGAGGGTTTACCCTATTATCCCCGTAAAATTTCATGTGTTGTTCTAATGATACGTTAGTGGAAACAAATCTGGGACTATCCCCCATCAAACTTGATACATTCTGTCTAATGCCACTTACCTCTCTTTCAACCCTTCCTAATTGATCTTTGCGCGAGTCCGTACCCTCGGTTATTTTTGCATCTATCTCTTCCTCACAGAAGATTCTTACCTCAGTTTTTAACTGCCCCATTTCCTGACTCAAACCTCTTATATCTCGTTCGTTCTTATCGACCCTTGTTTCTACTTCCCCCATTTTTATTATTAGACTGTTCTTAAATTTATTAAACTCTTGAGTAGATCTATAAATCTTTTCACCTATTTGTGCAAATTTTTTATTGGACTCCTCACTCATCATCCCTAACATGCTGAGAATTAATTCATTACCTTGTTCACCTGATTCCGTCTTCGACTGATCCTTGCTTCCTCCTGTTTCCTCCATTTCTCGTGTTCTCTCAAATAACGCACTGTCACTGCTACCTATTTCAACCCCTTGACTTCTTAGCCACTGTTTCCTCTGCATACGTTTAACTCACACTTACACCTACTGAAAATATTTACAATACCCACACACTCGAAAAAAAACCTACAAAATTTTCATTCACTCAACTCTCTCAGCTCGCCAGTTTCCTGGAAAAAAATTTTACTTTTATCTGGGAAATCGTGCCTTTCATGTTCGGGTCGCTACATAAATTACTGTGAGGTTAAGCCTGAACAATCAAGCCCCAGCGTTGGGTTGACATATAAATGCAGTGGTCTTACCTGGAAACAAGCCCTAAAACCGAGCCCTACCATTGGGAGCCATAAAAATGCACTGTGTATTCTCTAGATGGGCTTGCTAATTTATGCCCCAATGTTGGGTGACCATATCAATGCAGTGGACTTCTAGATAGAAATATAACTCCAGCTATTTGCACCTAAATAAAATTTCGATACAAATTTCAAAGTTTGATTATGATATGTTCTAGTTTGATATTGATAAAATTTGTTTCTCCAAGTTGATCTACTACGGCTAGCTCTGGGCACTACCTCCTATGATATACTTACCCCAACTACACATTCTTTCAACACCTTTATACACAACAAAATACAAAAATAAAATAAAATCCTTGGACAAATATACACTCTTTTATTTATATGACATAAATGATTATTTAGATAATTTCAATATTTATATTGTTATATTTACAATATGACATTTTACCCTTTTCTTCAATCTGAATTGTTTGTGAATTATTACACTTCAACCTTTTTATTTTTCAAAGTAGATGGGCCTATCGTGAAACTTTAAATTTACCTTTACTTGGTCTATGGTGAGCTCAGTATAAACCTTTTCCCTTGATATGCATAAAATATTGCATGGTCAAATTACTCTAAAAACCCGTTTACTCTTTACATCCAAAATTATTACTCCTGTTTATACCTACTCAAATAATAACAGAAATTGTTTTTTATATACGGTAATCAAATTAATTTTCAGTTCATAAAATTTTCATCACATAATTTTAAACACGCCTAGCTTTATAGCACAATGCCAGCACCACAGTTCAACAATAAAACAAAATTCGTTACCTGGTGTGTTCTTCGGACGCACCACCTCTTCGGATGACCTTTACCAAACTCACGTACTTGGATTTTTCCCACGTTCTCACTCCTACATGGACAGCAACTCCATCTCAACTCATTCCTCCAGTTCCCCCAGTTATTAGTGGATGTTTTTCATCCCACCATCCATCCAAATTACGCCTACGTCTCAATTTAACGTGCCACCAGCACTTTCGTTTAAGAAATGCTTGGTCCGCTTACCTCAGTAGCATCCTTTTGTACTCGTACAATTAGTTATACTAATTTATTTACAGCCCGTTTAATTTGTTAGCACCAACTCGTGCATTTACAACACTTGTAACAATGTACGACGGACTGCACTATGTCGCGGCTTTTAATTTTATATTAGGATGTCTTCTCGATGCTACTTAATGTACTCGAAGCGGATCATAAGATTAAGAGAGCCCTACCACCCCTGACAAGAGCTTTTATAATCTTCAAACCCCTTCTCTAGTCACGTATTTCTGTAGATTTCGTTGAACTATCACATTCGTTACAAACAATTCTCCGAATTCCTCCGCTCAAATACCCAACGAACTTTTAAAACTCAGAATTCACTCTTTCCACTACGGTATTACCGCGAAAAACTCCCTATCAGTTGCAACCGTCGACGCGTACCCAGAAAATCTTTCCTCTCCATTTATTCTAACCACCTGAAAACACGCTCATAGTATCTGCGTCTCTATTTTCCTTGCAGCCATGCAATCATAACTACTATTTTCTGTCTCACTCGTGTTTCCCCTACTTTCATCAAGCCCCACTATCTACGATTACCGTTACCTCGCTAAATGTGCGCCTTGAAAATCAATGTCGTCGACAAACATCTTGCATCTTTGTTTCACCCATTTGTCTTTTAAAATATACTTGTCTGTCACGCGCTTGAAAACCTTCTATCAGTTGATGTATTCTCTGTCTCCCTTGATTGCTTGCTAACGACTCTCCGTCCCTTAAAATTATTGATTTTTGCTTCACAAATAACATACTCGTTCGTTTACCTGTCCTTTCCCGCTGTACAATACCTTGAAATGTTATCACCTCGTTTTATAGCTTTCAAAGAAATATTTATTTACTTGAAGCTCTCATTCTACGAATTAAATTAACGTGCTTTTTAGTTTACGAATCTAAATAAATATCCGTTGCATCTATTATTGATTTTTATATACCGCGAAGCTTTAATATTACACATGTTTGTCTGAAATAGTCAACCTTGTATTAAATTACCGTATACAAATTTTTGATTTTTACCTACCGCAAAGCTTCAGTATTATCCATGGTTGTATGCAATTAACGTATTTAAATTAATGATTTTTACTTTGTCTTATACTAAAGTATGCAAACTCTTGATTTGAAATGTAATAAATAATTTATTATATTCCTATCTACAGGGTCGTTATAAAATTGCCTTCTGGGCTTATTTACACACGTTGACCTTTAACCTACACAGTAATATATATATATATATATATATATATATATATAAATGACCGCACGTTGATGCGCCGCTGAAAATGTCCTGTAACAACGCCTCGCGTTGAATGGTCACTAAAAGAATGCTGTGAAAACGCCACGCTTTAATGCGCCGCTAAAAAAGTGTTGTGATACAGATACAGCAAATTGTAAAATTTGAAATTATTCACTTACCTTCCTTTCTAACATTTACCTGGCTAGCTAAACGGAAATGTTGGAGTTTTCAAAAATGAAATCGAACACAGCGATATCACAAAGCATTTATACATAAAATATTTTCTCTCATACAGAAGCAGATAGAACATATACAGCATGTTCCTTTCAAACATCAAATTATTTCTAACAAGTACTTATTTACTTAATTATAAAAAAATATTCCTTACCTTATCTAATTTTACAGAACTAAATCTCTTCTCTAATAGATATTTTACCTGGTTGTTTATTCCCACGTTTGTAAGGTTTGTTTTGGCCAAATCAATTCTTGTTAGATAATTTATTAAAAGATCAGAGTGTTTCGAACTCTGAACACATACTCTCCTCACAAAAAAATATTATATGATTAACACTTATTATTCTACCTTAGATTAAATGACAAATACTCCAATATCAGTTAAAAATAAATCTAAAAGTAATACTTGCAGAATCCACAAAAGCAAACCTTCAGTTCGTAATTAAATATCTTCTTATTTTAAATTGACGTCATATCAGCTTAAAAGATTTTACATATTTAAAATTCTCTTCAACCAGCAGCTACCAAAGTACGTTTTGCTTAAATCCTCCTTTCAATTATGTAATAAAATTTTTAAAATAGCGTTATATTGAAGAACTTTCCCTCGTCATTATTAAATAATAATTTCCATTTTTATTTAAGTTAATAATTTCCATTTTTATCTAAGTTACGTTTAAAACATCATTTCTATATTTATTGTGACATTGTAATTATTAAATTACAGTATGCTTACTGCATACTTTAAATATCATCTTCGCAAAGCAACAGCTTGCGGCTTAAATCAAAATAACATTTCGCCATTGAATTTATAAATGACCGAATTTAAACAGTTTCTCTCCAAGATATGTGAAGATTTCATTTTGGCTCTGTGGGAAAAGATAGCCAAGAGATTGATCTCTCCTCCGTGGAGCGTAAAGAACTGTATTTTTGAACTGCGCGTGTTAAAACTCAAATTTTGAAAGATCGTTAGATTTTAACTTGTAATAAAGCTCAAGAAATTGGGTGAATAACACTTTAATTTAGAACGAAAACTGTTACAATGCATCCGCCTGCTTATATATATATATATATATATATATATATATATATATATATATATATATATAATTTTGTACAAGTTTACACGCAGAAATGAAATTTCTGGATTTACTACTTAATTGTAACTACTAGAAAAAAAACCGGAGACCAGAAAAAATTATTCAAATCGTTGTTTTATAGAGAAAGACGTAGAACCTCACTCGTTAAAAGAAAAAACCGAACTGCTAAACGGCACGAATTCGTTTTTACTCCTAAAATTTATTTCCATTTACGCGCAAGCACAAAAAGTCATGAAAGCTATAAAAACACGTGCAAGTTAGTTTAAGGGCGACATAAGAACAAAGAAAAAGGGTGTGAGAGTTTGTTGCTCAGGTTACAAGAACCAATGAGAACTGTAACTCGGGGATTAGTAACAATAAATTAATATTGACTCGTTATCGTTCAATATGGAATGACCATAAATTATTATCTGAAAGGAGGGAATGTGTGAAAAACCCCAACAAAATAAATTCAAATGTTTAGGGTCTCACTACTGTGTTAAACACACATACAAAAAATATCTTTCTGATGAGTTGAATGTAAAAAAATATGTGAAAAATGTATAACAGTTCACTCTCAGAGGTTTTCCAAGGGTGGGCGTTTACTCCACTTGTCTGCGGTTAGATAAACGATTGAAACACGCAGGTCCAGGCGAGGAAAAGAAACTTATCGCTAAACGTGTGCATATGTTGTGTGTTAAAGCTTTTTACACCGCACTAAAAAGCACACCCAGAATTTCTGCCGTTAAGTTACGGTTGTCAAAAGAACTTACCTCTGCCAAAACTGCCCTATTAAGCCACAACTACAATAGACAAATGTTCCTTAACAACTGTACCGTGGTAAAATGTAATTCAAAAAGGAAACATTTCAGATATTGTGAGAGCTTATATTTGGACAGAAAACGTGTTTTTGATACATTAATGGCAACAGAAATGGAAAGGCCTATTGATACGCTGCGATTAGTGTGTGATGTACGCGGTGACCAGAACAAAAAGTGTTCTGTCTATGGTTTGCTACTAGCTCTCCAATCATGCACCAAAAAATATAAAGAAACTGGAACTCGTGTTTCACTACTATATTTGATTATCCAGTGCTCCATCCGAAGGTGTAACCGACCACTGCTTTCTTCCATCAGATCGATTGTGTGAGGTTACAGAAAAGGCCGCAAAGAAAAAAAGAAGAAATTTACAAACCCTTTGGTGCATTGGCATCATTAGCGAAAATTTCAAAGTAGTTAAAGTTGGTCTCCACTGTCAGGCTTTTGACTTGAAAAAAAACCATCTTCACTTTCAGCTTGAGCTCTTCAGGAGAATTGTTTTGAAAAGAACTATGCAAAGGAATGTACTTGTTAGAGGAGAGTACACCTACAGGTCACACAGAGGAATGCCTATGTCTCTAACAAAACCAGATAAACTACTTTTCAGAATGACTCCACCTGTTATTCATCTATCAAATTCGACAAAATAAGCGAAGAGGGGGCCGTGTCAACAAGTTGTTGAAGATACATTACGGGAACCAGTAAGAATAAAATGAGGATGTGCTGTTTTACAAACACATGTTATCGAAGGGGGTAATGACAATATACAAGAAGACCCAGTTTCTTAGCAGCCTGAAGAAAATGTATTGCACTAATGTGTAATAGTTGTAGCATAAAATAATTTTCTAACCTTGTAAGGTAGGCTTGGCTGTCAAGCGAACGTTTTGGTAGTTTTTTTATTATTACAGTTGTCAGTTGAGTTTTGACAAAAAAGGTCTCTTTAAATTTAAAATAATACATCTGTTAAATAACTCTGTACATTTATAGTTATTTGTACAATTAAAGCTTTACGTTTGTATAGAAGTAACTTCTGAAGGTATTCGAAATCAGTCGACAAACAAATAAAAGTATTGCGGAGATCTATAATGAAGGGAAACGCTAAGAGCACTCTCCAAAAGATCACTATCTCATCCCCTCATTAGGATAATTTTGCAAAGTGGCACCCAACGTGGAGCGAACCCAGAAGTAGCTTTACGAAAATCAACTTGAAGAGCGTGTGCTTGTAGAAGTAAGTTTTTAGAAACGCACCGCTAACCTGGCCTGTTCTTAGTACGTATATCAGTAAAGTATATACGAATCCAAACAAGCTTGATTTGAGTAACTACGCTAAAGAAACTACACATTTTCAAAATATTAATCGACACTGTACCAGTTCAGTTCGAAAATATCCGTTTCGCGTTGTTATTCTGATAGATAAAAAAAATCTCAGGCTGGCATATCTACAGACACTGACGTTTCAGTTCGTAAATATCTACGCCTCTCGAATTACTGTAGTAGATAGTATACTAAATATACTCGGCGTAATATCATAACGTGAACACGTTCTATACAGCCGCTTACGACATTATTTTGGCAGAAGTAGTTTGTACCAATTTATGAATCTACGTTCCGGAAATATTTTACCTGAACTTACAATTGTCAATCCACCAGTAAACTCAACTGTCATGGGCGAAGAAATCAGCCAAGTTGGTCTGACTCCCCAGATGTTGCAAGATCTAATTGCCAGTTTAACACCAAGAATTCCCGCACCGCAAAACGTCAGCAAAGGCAATTTTTCTTGATGCACGAATCGTTTTGGTGGCTCAAAATGTGAGGATGTTCAATCTTTTATAGGTTCAATTACTGTCTATAAAGACTGTTTACAAATTTCTGACTTAAACGCTTTAAAGGGACTTCCGATGCTTTTCGAAAACCAAGCCGCAGTCTGGTGGCAAGGTGTAAAAAGCTCTACTTACACATTTGATGAGGCGATTAAAGCGCTAAAACACGCATTTGGCTATGCGAAAGCTGCTTATCAGATCTATAAAGATTTGTTCTCAAATGAGCAAAAGGATACTGAAAAAACAGACGTTTTTGTGAGCGGTTGCAGAGCCCTACTTTCCCAATTACCGGAAACTCCAGCTTTGGATGAATCCATACAATTAGACATGGTGTATGGGTTACTTCACGTTCAAATTCGCGGTAAAGTGTCTAGGGATAGCGTATTTACCTTTCATGACTTAATCAAAGAAGCTCGAAAAATTGAATTAACTTTACAAGAAGTTAAGTTACAGTCACCTATAGTTCCGCAAGTACGAACTACCCATTGAGTATCGGTTCTCTCAAAGGGCAAATTCAGGAAGCAGTGTGTTTACTGTAGAGCTACGGTCACTTGAAAGACGAGTATCGTAAACTTGGACAGAAAAAACACGATAATACTCCTAGTACCAAGTCAGCTGAAAATCCTGTGTAGTCTACTTCAAAACCGCAAATTACTTGTTTTGGATGCGGCACTGTAGGATAAATTGGAAGCAATTGTCCCATCTGCAAAAGCAAGTCTATCAAGCAAGAAGTTCTGGAAGTTGAGTCCGAATTTCATTTCTATACCACCTCCAAGGAACCAGCAATCAGACCGATTGCCCCAATGAAAATTGCTGGCATGTCGGGTACGGCAATTCTTGATACCGGTGCTAAAGTAAGCAAGGCTGGCTACCAATTAGCCCAAGCTCTTCGAGAAAAGAGTTTTCCATTCGAGTCAAAGTCACTGCGAATGACGCTGGCTGACGAATTTGAAAGAACAGTCAGTACTTAAGTTTTCGAAGTTGAAATACTTATTGAAACAAAAGGGTTTTGACTAAGTTGATGTCTATCCCCGATCATACGGAAAGTCGAACATTGTTAGGTATTAATTTCCTCCAAAACGCAAACATTGTTGTTGATATACCTCGTAATTGTTGGTATTTTGGTGACGACTTTACCAATTCATATTCGTTTGTCCCTCATACCGGTTCAGTTCCACAACCCAATGAAATTAATACAGTTTCCTTACGCAGCGATGAAGGTTCTTCCTTAACAAATACCGAAACTTAAAGAATGAACTTCTTTCTGAAAACAAATAAATTAATTTTTCAACCTAACAGTGAAGCTACTCCGTTTGCAGAACACACAATCAACCTCATCGATGACGGTCCTGTGACAGCACTCCCATATAGGATGTCTGAACCGAAACGAGAAATTTTACGAACAATATTAAACGAGCTCTTGAAAGCTGGCACAATTGAGGAATGCGATTCTCCGTACGCCGCGCCTGTTGTGTTGGTAGTTTTGGTAGTTTTTTTATTATTACAGTTGTCAGTTGAGTTTTGACAAAAAAAGGTCTCTTTAAATTTAAAATAGTACATTTGTTAAATAGTTCTGTACATTTATAGTTATTTGTACAATTAAAGCTTTACGTTTGTATAGAAGTAACTTCTGAAGGTATTCAAAATCAGTCGACAAACAAATAAAAGTATTGCGTAGATCTATAATGAAGGGAAACGCTAAGAGCACTCTCCAAGAGATCACTATCTCATCCCTTCATTAGGATAATCTTGCAACCTTGTACATAATAATGGTTGTTTCGCATTTTGGCTTCACCAAATTTTATTTTAATATTTAGATTTAGGGGATTTTTGAATCCAGCCTGAGAAAGCCTTTCTCCTATCTTTAAGTTACATATGTAGGTGTGAAGTTTATGAATTGAGTTTTTCACAAACTTGACGACAATCGCCCCATGATTGTATGGCATGTAAACCGCATACGCTCCAGTTCCCAGGCTGAAAGAATGCGATGTGGTTAAAACGGTTTGCCTTAAGAAGCATGAAATAGTGGGTTACTATAGCTCGTGGAAGTGAGGTATGTTAAAGTAAAGGGCTTTTACTATCGTCGATCACGGAGATCGGATGCGTGTGCGAACGTTAGTTCGGCGAAGCGATTCCTCTTGTGTCCTTTCCTAACACCTAAAATAAACTATCTTGTACTCCGCTACCGCGTAGGTACTTTAATCCGCCCATAGAATTTGTTCACACAAAAAGAAACCACCCGGCGACGACCCACATGTAAAAAGTAGGAAACGACCTTGACTTCCAGTAAAAACTAAGGCTTGTTTGTTAACTTGTGTATTTTACAGTGACGGCAACTCATGCAACCAAATTTGGGGACGTACTAAGTTAAGCATGGTTGACAACACGAGTAAAGCGTAAATGTACTTTCAATTAGTATTATTGGAACAAGGTTGTCCATTCTTATTTTGCTTTGGATTGTGTTATTGTTCTTGCATACCCAGCCTACTAATAGTAGCTTTTTTGGTTCTTCTTGTTTTCGTGTAGATAAACTGTTTTGCCTCATAAATACCATTATCTATGAGAGTTTGTTGCAAAAATCAAATTTGACCATATTTAGGTTCAAAACTCACATTGTCCACATTTTGCATTTAAATTACAAAAAAAAAACCTTAACACAAAGTGTGTTCAGTGTGGTCAATCAATTTCTACCGCAACAAAAATTTTTTATTCAAAAAATTGCAAAAATTTACTACGGACTTCAACATGAAACAGTTTTCACGTTTTCACAAAAATTATGAAAAGTTCAAAAAGCGAGTTTGCGTCTGCACTCCTCATATACATTCATACGAGTATGGAGTTTATGCGCACAGACGATAAAAAGGCATTAATTCATTATAAGTCTAATGTATGATAATCACTCTCCTTACAAATTGATCACTTTGCGCAATGAATACCTAAACAGCACAGAAAAAGCGCAAAAATTTATTTAAGTGGTACTTAAGCGTTCTAGATTTGTACCATTAATTTTCAAATTTCGCCACATAATTTAAGGGTAACAAATCATCCTTAAATTGATCGATGCGCGTTCCTAATAAGAAAAATGATTAAAAGGTACGTTCCGTAATTTTATTCATCAGGTAACCTCAAATTAAGCATTATGTACTTGTAGCGAATTCACACCGGGTTATAAATGAGCTATGCAACGCGATGCGACGTACCCGAGGGCGATTGTAATTTATTTTATTAGTTCTCGGATTCCTTCCTTGAGGGTTTAACACAAAATGGGTGTTATTTAAGTCGTCTAATACGCAATGGTTCAAACCTCTAAAAAGTATTTTAAACACGCACTCTACGTTGCAATTATTAACGAATCAAGTCTTCACCTGTGACTTCTGGTCGTCAATATTTTTTTGAACAGGTGTTTTGAAATTGTCGCTATGGTTATTATTTTGCTTAAATTACTGTATAGAAACATCAAAATAATATGAATTATGTTTTGTTGTAATCTTTAAATAAACACACATGGTATACAAAGTAAGCGAATAATATGAGTGTTGTACGGAAAACTTAAACTTCAACGTTTGCATACTGCCAATGATATACAAGAATCACCACTTTTTGTAACCTATAATTCTATCATCAACAAATTTATAAATAATGTTATATAGAGTTTTAACACGCCGTGTGTAGTAATTGGGAATATAATACAATTGTAGCAATGTAACAAAACGATTCCATAATCGCAAAACCTCATTTGTAAAGTAGAACTTGATTTCCTATAACATTGCAAATGTCCTCAAGAAGCGTCCGCTGGTTGACCCAGCTTTTGCCGTAGTCTACGCTGCAGAGACCACACGCAGGAGTAGATACTTACCCTCTTCCTGGTTTTCTTGTTCTAGATCAGAACTGCTCATTCCGATATCCGCTCAAAAATCTATATAGTTTGGGAGGTGTCGGAGAAGAACGGAGTTTTTTATACACACTTTCAGACTTCGCACGTGCTCGATAAGTAATAATGATCTCCGATACCGCGGTTGGCATCTCGAATCCTTAGAGTCCCTGCAGAGCAGAATACAAAAATGTAAGTCCGATTTAGTCAGTTACTAATATTAACGCAAGATACGCTTTTAACTTTATATTTTGATGGCAATGCTTTTGAACTATATTAATTTTATGTTCTGTGAATAGATTGAGTCTGCGCGCCGTATAACGCTTCTTGTAGATCTACGCTACCACCCAAGCGATAGCGGACAGAGGTATAAAAAGGATATACCACAATACACCATAATTAATTTTATTGATTATGTAAATTGCTATTTACTTATGTTTATATCAGTTTCTACAACACTGTAGGGCATTTTATTCTTGTATTTTATCTTCTTTACTCGTACGTTACCGATCACTATGGTTGTGTAGGAGTATGCAACCAACCATACTCCTAATTAACTGACTAATAAAGCACGCATCATGCAAATAAATAGCATGCACGCATAAAACATCCCTCGATCAATAATGGCCTCGTTCGACACTTCTTGAAATACATAAACATCCGTCCAAACGTACAATACAAACAAACCCCGATATATAAGGAGCTCCAAACGCTAGAACAAATGAGTTTTTGCCCAGACGCCGACGAGTCAGCAACGTACGTATACCTACCACGGCCTCCGGGCGATCAAAGGTGAGCAACGGAACGGTAACGTCCTGAGACAGTTCTCCAGCTATGCGGGGTGCCGAGGAATGGGTACACAAGTGAAGTCGTTGGGGATGCACATCCGTCAGTCCTGTTCAGACGAGCTACTTGACGATGGAGCGGCCTGTAGCGAGTAGCCATCCTGTCGGTCGAAAACCACAGGCCAGTGGACGCAGGATCCGGATACCGTGTAGTTGGGGGACAACCAAGGGGAAGATCCGGGAAACTGCTCACTGCACCAAAACAAGAGGATTCCAGGAGCAGGTCTCTTGGAATCCAGTCATACATATTTATTTATTTAAGAAGATCAACCTGTTAGAAACACCACAACAACTCATAGAAACAAAAACATCAACAAGCCAAAAAACTCGCTAGAGTTGTAAGGCACATTTAACGACGCTGAGAGCGTCGTGTCCAGCTACTGCGGCTCCAGCTACTGCGGCTAGAACAAATCACTTCCTTTTATCCTCTCTTAAGAAAGCTACCAAACTTCTTGGAGGTAACTTAAGAATAGTGCAAGACTGAGTCACCAAGCTCCTCGTTTTCCTTCAGATTATCTCATCGTGACCACCAAATTTAATGGGATAAAATGAAATAAACTTTCACAACACTACGTGCTGAATTCTTTACTACAATATGTTGTATTTTAACAAAGTAGTATGTGTTGTAAAGGAGTACTCAAGTCAAAATAAATAGAAAGACTTGTGAAAAAAGGGTTCTATAAAAGGTAAGTTTTATTAGCGCGACTATGCAATGTGTGTTTGAATTGTTGCGTTAGAGGTGATTTTGGGGATACCGACTTTTCTTGGAGTTCTTTAGAATAAATACTTTTTCGAACCATCTTCGCCAAGTGCAGCGAGTAGCAATACAATGGCTGAACACGACATTAGTGACGACCATTGATACACCCCCGCGTTTCATAATATCGCGCAATTGTATAACATAATTACGCTGCAAATTGAATCAAATACCAAACACGTTTAAAATGATACAATTCTTAATTTAAAATATAAATAAAGCAATGTACTCACTTAAAACGCGCCTTGCAGTTAAATCTCAGGGCCATTTCCATATTTTTTGATGTGGGTCGGCTACGCCATCGTTAATTCCAGATTTATTCGTCCTCTTCTTTGTTTGTAGGGGAGCGGCAAGGATAACCAGGTAGAGGTACGATAAGACAAGAGATAAGGAAATCGACATCCTAAAGAAAAGGAGAAAAAGCAGACACCACGACACAGGTAGATGTTGCCAGCTTTGAAGTCTCGTGGCTAATCCTGTCGTGTCACTCCGCGCACTTGCATCATTCACTCCGCGCATGCGCAAACGTAACTCTCCGGGATGGCGGAAATTAACAAGTCTATTTTAAAATATTGGCGGGAATTTACTCACATATTTAACAATGTACATTTCCAAATTTGGAATGTAACATCATAACAGGACATTTAGGGGCAGTTCATATCACAGTTAGGAGCAGACTTACGACGTATTATGAATCTTAAAGATCCGCTTTCGATTCCTGATGCGGAACGCTCGAAAAATGTCAATTGAAAATCACAAAAATTGTTGTTGCTTAGATAAAAGTCGAAATGTAAACGGTTTCTGCCTTACCTGGAATAGCATTGGTTCAGTTAAATTCTAAATTTCTTAGATGAAAACTCATCTTTAGTCAAATTCTAAATTGCAGGTCCTTTTTGGCCAATGTTCCCAGTTCATCCAACGTACATTTTTTTATAATCCAATTTTCTAATCCATACAGTAGCACTGGTGACATGTAGCATTCATTATCTTATTTTGCGCATGGTCCAAAAGCTGCTGGAGCATGAAAGGTTTGGTGACAGAAATCCATTGCAATTCCTGAAAAATTTTCTACCCCTGGCCTGTACCGTAGCCTCCGACATCTTTCAAAAACTAAACGGGTAGGCGACTACCAGTTCACATGAAGACAATCTTAACGCCTCAGGTTTCTCTCAAGGAGATCACAATATTAGTAGACGAAATACATATAACCCAATTTTTCCACTACACAAATTTGGTAAAGGACAAGGATAGATTATTGTCGAAGAAGCTGACCAAAAAAATAACAGTTCTCAAGATATGCAGTTTTAGTAAACCTAAAGCGCAACACGCTTTCGAAACAAAGGTCTCTTTGTTAGTCAAAAGACACACCTGCTTATACCATTCGAGATTCGATACAAAAACACAGATATATACTTTACCCTGCAACTTTAAGACTGCTAGACAACATAATCAGAAGTCAAAAGCGGATAACTCCGTGCATTCCATTTTATGCCGTTTATGAGTAAAAAATTGTAAGAAACTTCTTTTCTAAACTCGTCCTATGAGCATTTATACTGAAATCTCTAATGCCTTTATACTGCAGCACGTTTAACACGATGTTCTTCCTTTATTACTTTATGAAGCTCTTCATACTCTAGAGTAATACAAAACTACTGCGCAACAATAACTACCGCGTATGCAAAGCCATTTCTGTTTTAGTAGACGCGCTTAAACCTAAGGCACGCGTCAAATCAGATTGCTGTAGGATTGGTCATCGTGCGACGCAGTCTTTCCAACACTTTATTCCGCTCATAACAATGATGGAGCATTCTGGTTTTGATACGTATTTTCTAGTCCTTTGAAACTGTTAAATTGTTGATCATTGAATAAAACAGAGAGAGAGAGAGAGAGGAAAATGAATGAATGGTGGGTGAGGGAATACTTTACAACATGTAAATTTTTGAACTCTTCTTACACTGTTTGCTATTCATATGCTGGGATTGTTTAGCTCAACGTTTCTTGCTCAGGTTAGAATAGCCCCAACCGCTTTTGGTTAAGTTAGGTTTGGCGCCGGCCTAACCTAAAGATTTTACTTATACAAACAACATTGGGTTAAGCTAACCTAACTGGGACTGAGACTAACCTAACCTAACCGGAAAAAGTTGGACTAACTTAACTTAGCGGGGAGAGGTTGGGGTTAGCCTAACATAACCGAAAAAGGTTGGGGCTAACCTAAGGTAGGAGGTTGGTGGTGGGAGATGGGTGGTGACGGAATGTCTATTTCAGGTTTGCTCACTAGAAAAAGTCATCTAAGCACAAATTCAATTACTTTCTGAAAAGGATGTAGAAAACGAACTCTTATACGTAAAATTAAAAATAAGAAAAAAGGTGGTTAAGTTACAACAATCTTTCATGTAAAATCCATATAGAAGAAATTACATCCCATCTGCCGCAAGTCGTATTTTATACATGTGGAAACCCCATCTATAATTTTTTTCACGGAGTCGGCAAAAATCCCCTACTACACTTCATTCTGTAAATAAGTTCTTGCTATTTAATATTTTAGAGTGAATTTATCTCTACCAGAATCAGGCAAATCTGCCTCATTGGGTGAAATTTATAACAGCCCCGCCGGCGTGGTTTGCGAGTCACTATGTCAGTTGGTAACAATATTAGATAATGTAAAAATGACGCGCAAATTATAGATGACGTCACACAATATGCAAATTATTGCAACATAATTACAAAGATTAAAGAAATACAAATTTTAAAGAAAAACCCCCACCGGGGTACTCACGTGAACATGTAGGGCTTCCTTCAGAATTACTCCATGATGGAGGCGGCTTCGCTAATCTTTCTCGGGCATCGGTTGCTTCGCTAATCTTTCTCGGGCGTGAGAATTCTTGAGCCCGGTTGAACACCAAATTCAAATTGTCTTCTTCCTATATGTAGACAATAATAAGGTAAGGGAGACAGGGTAAGGCACGATAAATTTGGAATCACAGGAAACCTAGATATCAGAAGAAAGACACGGTAAGATACCCGACAACTACACTTGTTCACGTTTCGGAGGCTAGTTCCACACGTATCCGGAAATCCACCACTTGCCTCCTTCTTGACACACCGCGTCGCCGCAAATCTCGCGCAACGCTCTATCTGAAATGACGGAAATACGCGCACAAGTTTTTTTTAATTCATTGGCGCGAAATCCTTACAAATTAAAACTTAATTAAGAAGGTTTAGTGCCGAATTTTTCGGCACGTAACAAATTGTACCTTACCACAATAGAATAAAATTATCTTACATGGTAAAATTGTCGGGACAGGAGTAGCAAAGATGTAATATTTAACACGAACACATTATGGGAAGTACAGCATCACCTAACCCACAATTTGTGCCTTCGTGCTGTTTCACCTGACTTTGCAGGTTTTATCTTTGCTACTCCTGTCCTGATGAGCCCCAATTAGGGCAAAACGCGTCGACAGGATGCCCTTGTGGCTAATATTGAGTCACTTGCCAATAAATTTCATTCTTTGATATATATATACAGTGTGTCCAAATTTCGAGTCTCTATATTGTGATTTCAGTTATTATAAGAGATAGAAATTGGGTTAAATGGGGAAAGATTTGGAGGAATCCAGGCCAGTTTTGTATCCGTTTACAAAATTGGTGTAAGTTGTCTGGTTTTGGAGATATTCGAAAAAAACTAAAAATGGCGGATTTTGTTTTTTGATAATAAAACATGAATCATAAGTCGCACCATCACAAGACTTGCACATTATTAAGACACTTTTATAAAAGGAGTATTTTAGCATAAACGGAATCATTCGACTATCTTTTGTTTTCGAGGAAACGCCCACAACTTTTGTTTTTCTTATGGCCGCCATTTTGAATATTAGGTGAATGTTATGCGCCTTAAAATTACCTTTTTAACGATATGCCACATGTCTATAAAAATGCAAAACTATCCTAAATTTTAAAAATAACTAAATTTGTATGTTCTATAACGTTTGGTAATCCCAACAGGGCAAAAATTTGATTTCTACTTTCCAAACAGTAGTAGTAGTAGTAGTACCACATACATTTTGTTAAGTAGAACTCGTAAAGTATTGGATATAAATCTTAAAATTAACTTAAACATAAAACTGTAGCCTATCTTATCTAATTTAGGGAACAAAATTAAATGTGACCGAAACAGCAAACTATCATCTAAATTCCTTCCCGTAGATGCTGAAAATGCTGGCCGTTTGCATCACGGCACATTCGACAATTAATTAAAACTTTCCGTACAACTTTGCTTAACGTGCGCCTATTTATAGAGTTAAGAATGTCACGGACTCTTTCCTGCAGTTCGTTTATATTATTAGGCGGTTCAAACTCATATACCTCATTTTTAGCAAAACCCCATAAATAAAAATCAAGTGGTGTAAGATCTGGTGATCTTGCCGGCCACATAATTGGTCCATTATTGCATATAATATTTTGGCCAAAATGTTCAGCTAATAGGGCGCTAACTTCTCGGGAATTGTGAGCTGGACAACCATCTTGGTGAAACCATAGTTTTCGAAAATCATCATCATTTGGTACAAGTCCTCTAATAGCCAGAATTATTTGGTCTCTTAACAATTCCGTATATCTGGCGCCATTGAGGTTATTGACAAAATAAAAGGGTCCAATCAAATTATTACCTATAAAAGTATTAATTGCATTGGTTAATTTACTAAAATATTTATATCATAATTAACTACCTAAGATACCACACCAAACGTTAAATCCATATCTCGTTTGAAATTTGCGTTGCGCCGTCAGATGATGATTTTCAGTGCTCCAGTGATGCGTGTTATGTTTATTGGACACCCCGCAATTGGTAAACCGCGTTTCGTCTGTCCATATTATCGATTCTGGAAAGTGCGGTTCTTCCTCGCATTTTTGGATGTACCAATTACAAAAACGCATTCGTCTGGCGAAATCTTCTCTTTTGAGGCCTTGGACAATAGTAGGTTTATAAGGATGAAACTTTTCCTTTTTTAAAATATTATGAACAGTTGATTTTGAAATATTAAGTTCACGGCTTACAGATCTTACGGATGTGGATGGATTTCGTGTTACCGCCTCAGTAATGTTTAGAACACGTTCCCTATTGTTCCCTAGTCTGTTCAAAAGCACCATAATTCAGTAAATTCATTACAATTTTTCTGAAGTATGTTTTATGCGGTTGTCGTCTTTCTGGATACAATTCCAAATATCTGGCGGATGCCGTATCAGCGTTCCGAAACGATTGTAAATAAGTATTTAGCATATCAAACTTTTCCTCATTCGAAAACTTGTAGACATGTGCCATTTTTTAAATTAAAAATGCAGCACCACCGGCACCAAAACTTACAACACACAAGTTTATCTAAATTTTAGAATTTGTTTGACAAATAACTGTAATTCAATTGTTTGGTTTTGTCACATACCACCGCATACTATTATAAAACGATATCATTTTAACTCTAGTACCACCATAATTAATAATTTGTGACAAATGCTGTTTGTGTACATTATAAAATGTGTATTGTACTTTTCATAAAGTAGAAATCAAATTTTTGCCCTGTTGAGATTACCAAACGTTAAAGAACATACAAATTTAGTTATTTTTAAAATTTAGGATAGTTTTACATTTTTTTATAGACATATGGCATGGCATATCTTTGAAAAGGTAATTTTAAGGCGCATAATATTCACTTAATATTCAAAATGGCGGCCATAAGAAAAACAAAAGTTGTGGGCGTTTCCTCGAAAACAAAAGACAGTCGAATGATTCTGTTTATGCTAAAATACTCCTTTTAGAAAAGTGTCTTAATAATGTGCAAGTCTTGTGATGGTGCGACTTATGATTCATGTTTTATTATCAAAAAACAAAATCCGCCATTTTTAGTTTTCTTCGAATATCTCCAAAACCAGACAACTTACACCAATTTTGTAAACGGATACAAAACTGGCCTGGATTCCTCCAAATCTTTCCCCATTTAACCCAATTTCTATCTCTTATAATAACTGAAATCACAATGTAGAGACTCGAAATTTGGACACACTGTATATATATATATATATATATATATATATATATATATATATATATATATATATTGAAGTGTATTAGATTGAAGTCCCTTATAATTAATTAACACTTACATATCATTAACGACAAAATACTGAACGATTTATACTTAAATTTTATCAAATACAATTGATCCATACTTAAGATTTCATTAAACACATAACATGGTGAATAATTTACACTTATTGCACTAGTAATTATCTACAGTCAGTTAAAAACTAGAAACCATAAGATTTTAAACAGCATTAGGTTTTTTTGAGAAAATTCAATAATAATAAAATCACAAAATACCATGACCAGAAGATGTATGGCTCTATTTATAATTGGTATGTTTATTATATTAAACCAGATGGGACCATGCAAACCAGCTACCAAAAAAAAAGGAAAGCTTATAATACGTAAATAATACATATAATGATCTATATTCTATGTTAATTTAAGGACTCATTATTATGGTACAAGAAGGCTGGTGATTGTATATTGCATATAAAATAGGAGAAAGAGTAGGCTAAAAGACAATTGCTTGAGTTGAGTTGGCTAAGAAAACAATTATTGTTACTTACTAAAAATTATGATGCTTCAAAGGTTTTGTTGAAAATTAATTTGTAAAATAAAGAAGTTCTTTTTGAAATTTAATCCTGTTATTTGTGGAAGATAAATATTAGAATATTGTGTATCGTCATCAAAAGCTGAAGATATATGCCAGCAAGTGCAGGTTGAAAATAAATAAATTAAATAAAAAGGGTTCATACAACCTTGTTGAAATTGAAGGAAGGTGGTGTAAAGACGAAGCCAGAATATACTAGTGTAGTATCAATAGGAAGCAGGATTCATCACAAGGTAGTAGATAGAACGGGAGATTTCAGTGCGAGTCCCAGGATCATTGTAGAAGTTGATCATCATACTTGGAACCAGTTTTGGTAACTCAAGCGTTCCATCTCAAGCACTACAAACTGTAAAGTATCCAATTTTTCATTTATATGTATAACTTGTATTTCACATTGGTTGTTTCTAAAACTAAAACCAACTATTAATCACAGATAGATACTCTTCAAGTAAAGTATTTAATTCAGTAAGCGGTCCAACAACGAAGCTGTGAAGGGTTGTACATACCTTCTGGAATCGAAGAAAAGGGTATTTATCATAGTTTCTAATCTGAAAATTAAAATTTTAACACCTAATGCTGTAATTAAATATACACAAGGGTACCTTTAGTGCTATGGAGATTTGGCGATTTGGATATTTGGGGAATTAGATATTTTCACTTTTAATCATCTAGGGTATTTTCTGCTTCGGGTATTTGGAGAAGTTTGACTGTTTTAGGTTGCCGGATGTTAAGTTTTCAATGTTTGTTACTAAGCTATGAGTATCTAAAAAAACAACGGATTTACTATTCATTTCCCAAATGTTTAATAGGCAAAACGCAAAATATATAACGGCGAACTACACGAAAAGGTTAGGTTAAGGTTATAACAAAACAAACAAATCACGTGCTTTTCTGAGCAAACGCGCATGCTCCGATCTCAAAATAGCCAGAAAAGTTGAACTTGAATCAACTTTTGGGAGATTGGAGATTCGATGTTTTTGACGTTTCTCGGCGGTGTCACGTGATCGCTTTAACCAATAGGATCATTCTCCAAATATCCAAATCGCCAAATCTCCATAGCACTAAAGGTACCTTAACATTTACAATTCTAAAATAGGTTAGGGTTACTGTTCTATATAGTTTGGTGTAGAACTAACCTTACCGGCATTTATGTTTTCAGAAGCTTATTCTAATTTCGTACAGAGGGAGCTAGTAGTCACATATTTAAAATTTGATATTAGTCATTGAACCCCGAACTAGTATCATTTTAATTTAAAACTTACCCTGAGAGAGTTATTTGTAGTCTTAATAAAAAGCCGAGGTATAAAAATAATAAAATGAACAATATTTAGAAGTCACTTATAATATTTTAAATTAAATAAATAAAAGGGTAGAGAAAATACTCATACAGAGAATAGCACATACAGATTAGGGCACACACAGAAGGGCGCATTCAGTTTATGTGACGCTCGCAACGTAGTTATATTTTAATATATATATATATATATATATATATATATATATATATATATATATATGTCTTCTTGGCTAGAATTCGTCATATTTTATGAGAAATACCCGTTGTTACGTTCCATATCGTATTTGAAAATTTACTGCCTTCTTAATTTAAAAACACTTTCAGTTTCTGCCTATTTCAATTTACGTGTTACTACATTTCCAAGATTTCAAAACCGCTTAGTTACGCAGCCAACTGTGCTTGTCTATAGCCTTTGAGGTTGCTTATCTAGGACATGGAATCTTTACTAATAAGGAATTTTCCGAATACTGCTAGTTTCATGGTAATTAAGGTAAAACAGATGTGTTACCTTGGCAAGATAAACACCTGCTCAAATATATTTCTATGCTATATTGGATCTCCGTAATTATTTCTTAAGAAAACAATTTTAGAAGTACATTGGTTGAACGAGTTTGCTAAATATTTAGTACTTGGTCGCATTGGTTCTTCTCTGATAAATCTGCAGTTGCAAATTCTTATCATAAAAAACACGTTTTCTCTTTTTTGTGACTGATTAGTAATTGCAGGGTGAGATTCCTTTAATAGAACTGTTAATATGTTCAGCCCGTATTTGTACTTAATATTTTTTGATTATTAAAACTAAGGTTTGCTTCGTTGTATCACAAAAATTTACTTAATCGGTACAGCATATTTGGTCTGTCTATATATACCCTTCACAGCCTGCGTAAATAAATACTATATGATGATGATTGATAGCTGTTTGCTTTTCTCTTGAATGGTATCTAGTTTGCCTACATTCTAGCAATATTAACAGCACTACTTTAGATTATAAGATTTATCTAATAATTTGGGGTTATATCTTTAAATGTATTATTGTAAAAGTGTGCTTTTTGTGTACTTGTATGTTTCAGTAGCTCTAGCCAGAACAAATTCGGTCTGTACCAATGACTACGTTCATGTCGGTATTTTTAATCCGGATTGAAGTCAAGCGGCTTCAAATGTCAATCGCAATTCCAAGTGTTTAGATGTAAAGGGTTTGAAAAAGAGAAATGAGATATTTCAATCCTATTTCAATTTTTTTTATTGCGTGCACGAATCTGTTGAACTGCAACTTTGTGTTACTGTTTAGATGCGTTCTAAAATGTATCAGACACATCAGGCATAGATATTAATTAATACTTTAACTACGACTACAGCGTCAAGAACATAGTTGTAAATGAGGTATATTTATATTTTCTATTACTTTACTATAATTCAAACTAGTATGAATTACAATCAATGTTCCTTTCCTTCTTGGTTTAAGGTTATGTTGATACAGCAGACAGGACCGGCAAATGATATGAAACGAAGTTGGGTACGAATATGACACCACAAGTGACATTTCAAGTGGATTGAAGAGCTGACCTGTTTATGTCGCAGTTTGAAGCCGTTTCAGTCAAGTCAAGCTGTAAATTTTTAGGATTGACTTAAACTGTTCAATCCGCTTGAAATCATATTCTTGTGTGTTTAAATCAAAGCTTGAAACTGGATTACTTAAGCCGCTTGACTTTAATCGGGATTGAAAATACCGACATAAACGTAGTCAATATAGTTAGCAGTTAGATTATGTAGATTTCTGCCGCTGCGTATATATCATTAGTATTAATTGCTTGCTGTGCCAATCGTATTATTTTTAATTACGGTGGTTAAATCCACTTAGTTCGTTATTGTAAATTATACGCAATATTTAAGGGAGTGTATACTTACATAGTTCTTTTGTTTCTAAAACACCCTTTGAGTTGCTTGTTGCTAGGTATAATTAGGATTTAAGAAGGAATGTAGGGTACAGATATTTGTCCTTAATTTAATTTTGTTTTGCTATCTAAATTCCTAGAAATTATTTATTAGAGGTACAGATGTTCGAAGTAAAAGGTAAATTGGTTGACGTGTACTATTGTTTCGTTGTTTAGATCTCCTACGTCTAATTTTCAACTGTATTTAGCACGGCATTCGTTTTCTTGCTCTTTCTCCCACCTTCCATTGTTACCTCGTAATGCGTCGAGCACTCCGTAACTGATTTCGTTCTTTTCTTATTGGTCCGCTCGTATTGCGGATAAAAACCTACAAATCTCTTTTTATACTCATTATAAATATACGTATATGCAAATTCTTACACAATATTTTGTAAGTAACATCTCATTTTTAAATAATCCAAGATATGTGGTGTATGGGTGGATTTTATACAAGAAACGGTATAAGTGAAATTACAAAACTCACCTTGATGACGTCACGTGGTCCTGAAACGTATGCCCTTGAAAATACAAAAATGACCAGAATAGATATTAGATATTTTTATGGGAAAATATATGTAAAAAGTGAGTGATTTGGTTTTAGAACGAAGGTAGCTTATCTACTTAAGTAGGTAAGGTATGTTCGTTCTAGCGCATAAAGTGCAGTTTTCCCATATATTTTCTTATGGAAAAATCTAAGGTCCATTCTGATCATTTTTGTACCAAGCATTGAAATCCGCATAAGGAAGAATTGAGGGTCAATTCAGGTTACTTTTCAACCAACACCCACTACGGAGGAGTCTATTACATTCAGTTTTTAAGAATAGGATAACACTAAACTATATAAAATTTTATTGGGGATAATAGATTTACAATCTATATTCTACATTTGTAATAAGTATTATATTTCCTCTTGTTCCATAACTGAATAATGTCCAACAGATAATGTTGCATATAAACCAGGAAGCAAGTGGCGTTTATCATCGTGCGGGCTTAGATCAATCTTATAATAAGTTGTTCATTATTTTCATCCTTCATCATTCCTAATACTTTTTTGTCAATTAGCGTAATTCCATAAATGTTGTTGGCAGGCTAGTTGGAAGTATCAAAACGTTGCCGACAATCCCGCTTCATAGTTTCATAAGGATCCTGATTTACTATTTTATAAATTAGACTATCTGTATCCGTGTAAAGAACTCGGCACTCATCTCCAAAAACGGCGTTTATATATCCATAGTGAAAATCGTAGATTGTCAACTTGGCTATGTCGAGAATGCACATACCAACATATATAGTTTTGTTAAAATATATTTCAGATTTAAGAAGTTCTATATCCACAAGGTTTTCATTGAAGATTGTAACATTATTGAATAACGGGCTGGATATACTGACTTCGGCTCCATATCCTCCGTCCCAGTTTTGCACAAGTTTCACATTACAATATTTTCGCTTGTTCTTCATCGTTTTCTCAAAAAGAGCATTGTTCATTAACATTGTTCATAGCAGGAAAAATTGATAGGTTAGGTCAGCGCCGCGGCGGTGACCTAACCTACCAATTTTTCCTGCTATCTATCCTAAGTCCACACAAGTTCAACTAACCTAACCTAACTCCAGACAACACTAGCTAACATAACTCCTGACAAGTCCAACTAACCTAACCTAACTCCAGACAACACCGACTAACCTAACTCCAAACAACGTAAACTAACCTAAACCCTCCACCTTAGCCACCGACCTAACCCATAATTTTTTACTCCAGAAAATACCAACTAACCTAAGTCCCTCATGGCGGGCGGGGTAAAATGGCCGCCATGGCGGGTAACATGACCGCCATGGAGGGGTAACATGGCCGCCTCAAGGTGGTTGCGCATTGCGTCGAGTGTATTCGGGTATCTTCGGCAATATACGTCCCCACTCTGTAGGTTTCATAAGGGGCAATTTTTCGTATTGAATTTAGTATTCGGCAGTAGGTAGAACGGTAAACATGAGCGGCTCCAAGGTGATTAACGTTCTTCAACTTTTTGGGAATAAAGTGAAACCAACAAATGAGCGATTTGGATTGTGGCTGCTGGCAGAAAATATGTGCAACAATAATCTGGTGACAAATATTGGTAATATTTGTTATGTCGAAGGCGAACAGATGCTGACTGGTGGACTACACACACCAATTACAGAACCATTATGTGACAATATAATGTTGGTTAAAATTTGCGACCTTTCTGACGCCGAGCAAACATCTGCAAACAAAAGGATGTTTATCCTAAAAAAAAATTTGTCGTTCATTTAACAGCCATCTACGAGGAAAGTTCTACTGATTTGTTTTCGGTGGGCATGGTGTTAAAGCTAAGCTTCCGTTTTCTCTGGAAAGCACTAACAAAATGGGCCAGGAAGTACAAAATTCCAAAATCCTATATGTGTTCCGTACAAAGTGGAACTAGCAGATGTTAAGTTGGAAACTATATTGGATGAACTACCATATATATTGGACAAACTCAAAAAGATTATTACTATCTTTTTGACATGGATGTAACCCATGATTTTGCTGGCATATTTAGCAAGATGCAGATGTGTAATTATTTAACTACAAACCATAACTTTTGCTACAACGATAAAACTGTGGGGATCGATTGTTTAACATGGCTAACAACCAATGCAAGAATTAAGATAGACAACAAATTTGTGTGTCAGATAACAAGTCCTGGTGTTAATAAACAACTTGGAAATCATATACTAGATTTTTTACGTTGTCCATATGCACGTTTAAAGGAAACATTTTCGTCTACTTTGGCCAAAGAACATGGTATTACGCGATTGGAAGCGACAATATACAATTGTACAATTAAAAACTACGTCAGTGCGGAACAGGTGTATAATCCCTTAAAAGACTGTTGAACCTTATTGGAAGATAGTAAGTTATACTTCCTAAAGGCGCCAATGTGCTCGGTACCACTTGCCAAAATGCGGAGTAAGCTATCGGACAAGCCACAAAAAAGCTGCTGTTTAGTGTATAATAACGTACTATAGTACGTGTATTGGGGGAATAGCAATACAAAGAAATTGACTGGCTTGCAATTAAGTTGTCCGAAAAACCAGAGGAAAGGGAAAAATTGATAAAATATGTGCATTCGGCTTTTAGTTTTAATTATTTACCTGTAAATTATTTGGAGATAGTAGAGGAGAAAGACAGCCAAGATAAAATAAAAATCTTACACAAGTGCTGCATTAAAGCAGGTAGTACATATTTTACACAATCTGCAACACCATATTCTACAATTCCAAAAGAAATAATCATTTCAGAATCGGGGTTGATAAATACGTCTAACATTCGCCAAGCAGTTGCACGACAACACGTAAATATTGGCAGTAAACTCTATTCGTTTACGCTAAAGAAAATTACCCCATTATGCACGCCTTACGCTATAAGTGGAAGAAAAAGAAAATTAGAGGAAATGGATGCGAAAATGCGGAAAGTTGGACGACATGGAAAACACTGCGACAGTATGCGAAGAATACAAAGATGTGTTAGACAAAGAACATCTTATTAAAGAAAATGAGGAAGAATTAAAAGATTATTTTATGTGCCGATGGAATGACTTAGATACATCCAAGTTCTACAAGCTGTATGCATTTGTGGTTAGTCAGAATGACTCTTTTGGTTATATAGGTGTCCTTGCGGAAAAGGATGGTACGAAATCCGTATACTTTTTAAAAGGTTATTCTAAAGGTTATTCTAAAAACGTTTATCTAAATGGCAGATAACATAGACGAACTAAGGAATGCGGGTTTCGTAACCTTGGCGTACACCACATGCAAAGGGGTTTCGCTAAACATTGTATATTTGCCTAGTAAAGAACCTTTCGTATCATTTAAAACCGAAGGTGTTACAAAACATATATTTTCGAAAGTGGAGGACATGCAACTACGCAACAGTGAGTGAGAATAAGGATTCTTTCCAATACCGACAAGAAGAAGTCGATCAAGCTAACAAGATACGTATGCAGGATATAGTGGGAAAGCCGCGATTAAAAGATTGTCGCAAGCTGCAAGAATTACAGGAAAGAATGGATCTGGTTGTCGGTTGGAGACAAACTTCGGTACATTTTGCAATTCGAAAACCTAGACGGTCTCTATGTATCAAACTATTGGCTAGAAAATGAGATAGAGGACTTGGGTGTCGATTTAAATTTTAAGCTGCGAATAAAATTAGATAAAATTAAAACCACTCCAAACAAACATAGAGAAAGGACTGTTTTCTGTGTATAACTTTGTATTAAAATTACGTTTAAATGGCTCCATGCTTGGCATTAAAAATTTTAAAATTTTGTAATGTATAATGTCGGATTAAAAATTTTAGAATAGTATTACATTGTTCTTTATTTATAAAAGGCTATGACAACACCACGACCTTGGAAAAGTAGCCAAAACTAGGTAGCCGAGAGCATAGCGTTGTGGTGATTTTACCTATATGAGGGATGAAAATAATGGACGACTTATGACAGATTTTATTGAGTTACGATCAAAGATGTATGCGACGAGGATTTTTAAGACAGCCGAGGAAGAATAAGCTGAACTCTTACGAGAAGAGGAAGAATCACCTGGCATCCGAGACTTTGGTATTACAAAGAAAATTAAAGGGATTAAAAGATCAGTGATAAAGAATAGAATTACTTTTGAGGATTATATTGATTCTATTGAAGATTACAAGGAAGTATTTGTAACGCAGAATCCAATTCAATCATCCAAGCATCAAGTTCACACTATCGCTCAGGAGAAATTGCCCTAAGCCCGCACGATGATAAACGCCACTTGCTTCCTGGTTCATATGCAACACTACCTGTTGGACATTATTCAATTATGGAGCAAGAGGAAATATAATACTTTTGCAAATGTAGAATATAGATTGTAGAGTAGTATTATTATCTCATGGCGGATGACGTCACATGCGCAATAGGTTCAATTTAAACTTAAACCTCAAGATTCACAACGCTACAGTATAACCCACAAACATCTTGCTAGCAATGTGGCTTTAATACGTCGTCACGAATATCCCATTTATTACGTTAAGTAAAATATTGTTTGTAAGGACCCCGTTCATGCTGGCGGTATCTAGAAATTCATAAATATATGAAATAAATCCAGACCTCCATATAATATCGGAGCTTTTAACTTGGTTTTACTTATAAACAATTCCAGGTTCGTAGTTTTTATCCGTAAATATTTACTGTGGCAACAATGCACATACTCGGCGGATCCCAATACTGTATATACCGAATGTGAACCGTAACTGTCATTGTCATTCTCGCTCTTATCAAGGTCTTATTGTTTCCAGTTTTCCGTTTTAATATTTGTATCAAGTAATAGTCATCAAAACAGTTTTTTTGGAAACTAACTGATAGTTAATTTCTTCAGCAATGTAAGTAGGTATTTAAAAAGAATGTTCGTTCAATGATTAATTATGATATTTTTTAGAGTAATATTATGAATAAGAAGGAGGTGATTCATAGTCAAGGACGACAGATTGTTTTTAATGTGTTTCAATATTTGAAACGCATAAAAGATTCGGGCGCCTCCAACCTGCACAATTTGCAAGAGTGCGTGGCTGAAGCAATAGGTGTGTCATTCCGAACGGTGCAAAGAATTGTAAAGGAAGGCACAAACAAACCAGCCTGCAGCAAGTTCAGTTCATCAAGGAAAACCGTAAATAAACCAAGCCCTAAGTCAACAGTGAATGGATTTGCTGAAGAGATTCTAAGAACCGTTATGTATCGGTTTGCAGCAATACATAAACGTAGACCGACTTTGAAGTTAGTATTTGACGAATTTAAAAATGATTGCCCTCATTACACGGAAAAATTAGGTTCGTTCAGAAAAATTGTTGTAAGAGCAGGGTTTCGTTGGAAGAGAACTGTAGATAACAGGAAAATTCTTGTTGAACAAAGCAATATAAGGGCAAAGCGCACCATATTTTTGAAAAATCTTAGTAAGTATAAAGAAGAGGGCAGAAGCATTGTGTATAACGATGAAACATATCTGCACAGTTCTCACAGTGTAACAAAGTGTTGGGATGACGGCACCACCAAGGGTTTGAAATCGCCAGTTTCAAAAGGGAAGCGTTTGATAATTGTTCATGCAGGTGGAAAAAATGGGTTCATTCCAAATGCAGAATTGATATTTAAGTCTGGTTTGAAAACTGGGGATTATCACGATGACATGAATCATCGCAATTATAAAAAGTGGCTGCAGGGAAAGTTAATACCAAATTTGGACCAAATTCAGTGTTTGTGATAGACAATGCATCATATCATAATGTTCTTGTGCATCCTAATCCTACTTCAAGTTGGAAGAAAACAGATATGCAGAAATGGTAGAAGGAACGAAATATCCTCTTTGAATGTAAGGAAACCAAGCCTGATTTATATTCCAAAATTAAGGCACATAAACCTGTTCATCAGCTGTTTGTAATTGACCAGCTACTGGCAGAACATGGTCATGCAGTATTGCGTTTACCTCCATATCACCCAGAACTAAATCCTATCGAGATTATTTGGGCGTTACTTAAAAACCGTGTCGCTGCATGTAATGTAACCTTCAAAATAGATGATGTATGGAAGTTGGCAGAAGAACAATTAAAAAGTATTGGAATCAACGGGTGGACTAAAGTATGTCTGCACGTAGAGAAAATTGAAAAGGATTATATGGAACGAGAAACTTTAATAGACGAGGTTCAAGACCTAATTATACTGGTTGATGATAATAGCGATAATTCAGATGGATACTTATCCTCAGGCGATGACCGATGAGTCTGATAATGGGGATGAAAGTTTAGGATGTGAACCCATTTAAAATATAATTTATGTAAAATAGTTGAATGATGGATGGTCTTTATTTAGCGTTGTAGAAAATATGTGTCATAAATACATTTGTTTGTACATTATTGTTTATTACCGAGGTGTTGAAATAAAACTTGCTTAAAGAGGGAAGCAGTCTTTATATCAAATTATGTTCAGTAGTGCTGTGACAATCGATCACTTTTGAAGCTGAAACAATCAATGATTGGCTTTCAAAGTGATTAAATTATTTTACATTTTAATTCAATCATAATCAATTCTGTTAAGCATGTCCATTCTTTGTCTCCAAAAGGGATTCTTATTGACTGTTTTTATTTCGGCGCTTCTATTCGATCGTGTTAATCGGCTTCAGTTTGGCGACATAAACCAGTTTTCGATCCGATGCAGCGTCTTCAGTCAATCCATTAAAACAAGTGGATTGTACTACTCGATCGGATCTGAATTCCGCATTCGACGACATTATGCAGGCTTGACGATTTAAATAATCTATGATTATAATATCAACAGCACCCGATCAGGCCGGTGTAGTATATGTAACTTCAGTCTTATAAGCAATATTGCTTTTGTTTAGTCAGAAAGGTTAAGATTATTAATTATTCAAGGAATTATTTTATAGCTAGATTATCGATGAAGTGCGTAAAAATATATATTAATTTAGCAAATATTTTTAAACTATAAATAAGGTTATGTAAAAAATATATAACCTGACAAGATGCAAACCTTAATTACCTTTCTTTTCATACTATAACTGTTCCTCTTCCTTCAATTCTACAGCACTGAATTGTTGATTCTATGATCCATTAAAATCAAGCACGAGATATATGCAATTTATAATAATATTAATATAACAAATGATATAAAAACCTTTTGGTATTAATTAAAAATTGTTTTTGTTTTGTTTTTGTTAGTTACAACACCATGAGTGTCATTGTGTAAACATATTCTTAAAACATTAATAATCTATAGCAACACTGTGGCACAACTTGAATATAATGAAAAAACCCTTACCACAAAAAATATTTAAAATACCAGATACGTATTTTGACCACTATGTGGTCATCATCAGTAGGAAATCTGTAACTAAATAATAATTAGCTGTTGTTCTGGAACACTTCAGAGGATATTCTCCTCACCACTTAGGCTAAAGTAAACCTTCCCAACATACAATGTACTATATTGTTACTTTAAACACTATCGAGGATATTCTCCTCACCCGGAGACCGGACGAAAGGTCTCAGGTCGCCAAACATATATTTGAAACCAGCCACCCCGTTAAACTAGAAAATGTTAAATTGTTAAAAGCGGTACCAACGTTTTCCTCCTTAAATGCCTATAAAACACTTAAAATTGTTAAACATAAAGGACCCCTCTTAAACACTGATTAAGGGCCAATAGAGCCATCTGCTTTGCTTTCCCTATTGGTCAACAACCAATGGGAAACCAAGAATAAATTGGTTTCGCTTCAGTAGATTTAGAATTAGTATAAATTAAGTAGATATAAGTTTTAATGTCACAATTCACTTGTTTGTTGTGGTAACACCAGCCTGCGGGTGAGGAGAATATCCTCGATAGTGTTTAAAGCAGCAATATAATAAATTGTATGTTGGGAAGGTTCACTTCAGCCTAAGTGGTGAGGAGAATATCCTCTGAAGTGTTCCAGAACAACAGCTAATTATTATTTAATTACAGATTTCCTACTGATGATGACCACATAGTGGTCGAAATACGTATCTGGTATTTTAAATATTTTTTGTGGTAAGTGTTTTTTTATTATATTCTTAAAACGTTTTTGTAATAAATCTTAGTAACATTTTCGAGGTGGACATTTGACATTTTTATAGTGTTTATAGTTTGTGTTTAAAACAAAAACGTCTATTGATTTGAAAAAAAACGAGTATGTAGTACTACCAAATTGTTTTTGTTCTACTAGTGACTATAAGTGATAAAATATCTTGTGTACACTGATCCAATCAATCAATAATCTGGGGTATCACATCAAACGATAAGCTCAGATCATTTTTATAGAAGAGCAAAAATCAACATAAAACTATTTAAAACACATTCCTTGGTTGCTCGACAATTTTTGCTCTTGCAACACTGGACGTGCAAGCAGTCGATGTTTTCTAGTCTCACTTTTTTATTTTGATTATTAATATAGCTCCTCCTCGCGCAGGTTTTTTCAAGGTCACCCGCCATGAGATAATAATACTACTATAAATATATTATCCTCAATAAAATTTTATATAGTTTATATTAGTGTTGTCCTATTCTTAAAAACTGAATATAATAGACTCCTACGTCGGGGGTGTTGGTTGAAAAGTAACCTGAATTGACCATCAATTCCTCCTTATGGGGATTTCAATGCTTGGTACAAAAATGACCAGATTGAACCTTTTCCATAAGAAAATACATGAGAAAATTGCACTTTTTGCGCTAGAACGAAGGTACCCCACCTACTTACTTACGTCAAATCATGGTGATGCATTCAAAGTAATTTATTTACATAAATTATTTTCCTGAACTAAGGATTTTGGGAAACCACATTCCTACGCATTAATCGCGAACACTACAATAAATTCTTCTGCAAGGCTTTTTCAAGGCGTCTTCATCGACTTGCGATTTATACATATGACTTATGTGGCAATTTGATTTTTATAAAATTATGAAAAATTATAACAGAAGCTTATGTGAAACAGTTTAATGATCTGGTACAATTAGAATTTAAATTATAATTATTAAGTTCCATAAGATATTTATTGGAGAAAATAACTTTAGCAATTTAAACCAAATCTCTTCGGCTCTATCAATATTAAGCCAATCCGTTCCCTATTCATTCATTACAATAACAATGCCCAGTACTAAAAAAGACAAACGCAATTTATTTACATCGTTATGGTTGGTACATAATCAAATTTAAATAGAGTCATTTCGTTGAGTGAGTGGCCTTTGCTCCTTTGTTAAATGGCTTTTTGCCTTTCAACTGTAATAAGACATGTAATCTCATAAGTGAGGTGCACTTTTTGTTGAAGGTAGTAGAATGCTTCACCGTGTCCATCGTAAACTTTTTCTTTTACACAATTCCATTACTGCGAGAGGTTTGAACGGCGAACGATCATTGCTTAGAGTGTTGCGCCGAGCAATAAACGTGCAAAAAGGATATAATTCCCACGCTTGTGTTGATTATTGTGTTGGTTTTACTATCGCCGTAAAATCGGAACGTGAAATGAACTTGGTATGTGTATTTAAAGCATTCTACTACTTGCAAAAATGTAAATTATCGTAAGGGGAAGTTTGAGCTCTCTTACGTTGGAGAACAAATTTGGAGAATCGGCTATTAAGATATAACTAGCGGCGGATTACTTTTATTTGAAAACTATATGTATAGAATTGTCACTCAGATATTTAAAGGAGCCATTACGATAGCTTAGAATATAAAATTGTTATTTTAAAAATTTGATATTTTTATTAAATTAACTCAACTCCGAAAGTTTTTAAACGAACTCTTAATAGTCTAATAATTTCATAACATCTAACTGACAGCTCTGCATATATCGCTAATATAAAAGCTGTCCGATCAGGTTCAATTTTAATGATTAGTTCTGCAAATATATTTGTCGTTGTAAGATAAAATAGAATTTAATTATTCAATTTCACAGACTAAGCAACAACAGGTAAGCAACAAAAAGGACTTATAGGAGTTCACTTCACAACAAATCTAAATTCTAAAATGCACATTAAATCTACTGTAACGACCGGAAGTAAGATATTAGGCTTTATCATCAGAAATTTGCAGTATTTCAGTAATGTAGAGTGTATTAAGACCCTTTACAATACACGACACTATAGCCTTTTTACCTACTAAAGGGGTTTATTTATTAGGTTTTTACTCCTATGTGACCAGCTGAAAGGCACAAGGATGTTTGACGAGGATTTCCAGAAAGTGTAAAGAGCCCACGGCAAGTTTCGGTGCAAAATGGCTCATAGATGAGGAAACCTCTAAAGGCTAAGCGGCTAGTCGAGCTATTTGCTCCGGGTAGAACATGAGCTGTGGGTCGGGATTGAACCGCGACCAAAAATGTAAAGAATATGGCGCCACCGAATTTTTGTGTACGAAGAAGACCTTACTTAAGTCTCTTGTATAAGGTGAATGCGGAAACCTTTACTCAATTACCGCTATACAACATATTACTGAAACAGAATCCCCAAAGTTTTCTTACCTTATGGCTCGATATTGACCTTTATAGATGCACTGCTACACCTGTAAACAGATTGAAACAAAGATAGCACTGTTTGTGCATTTATATTCAAAATTAATAATTAATTAGAATCAACCCTCATTCGTTCCAATTAATAATCAAAGACTTGACCAAAATAAATATCTATTCCTTCAGTTGCAAGTAAATTATTTACAAGACATCTTCTTTAAATAAGTTTGATTAAATAAAATTAATGAAAGATATGTACATATGTACTTGATAATCTCAGTATTTCTCACAAATGAAATATAATAATTTTATATTAGCAAGGTCTAGCAAAATTTATCTTCAAATGATTGAGTATAAGTTTTTTGAATATTTAACTTTATATTACAAGTTCTGTTGGTATGAGTAGTACTACTTGAACCTCACATTCTATGACAAAATATTCCACTTAACAATTAGTGAAATGTAAAATGTAACAATTTAATTCTCTAAGATTTGAATAATTTATGTTTCAAATAATCACTTCAATTTTTATTAAATATAGAATTTAACCTTTTCTACCTTTATAATGACATCTACCGTATATTGTTAGTACTAATAAAAAGATTTAATGTGAAACTTTATAAGTTCCTGTTGCATAATTTAAAAATGACTTGTTTGTCATTCACCTAATGAACTTGAATATTTCCACGTGATCAAACAAAAAATTGTTTGTCTGCTATACCCAATACTACAGCTGACGTATAAGAAAACAAATTACATACCAGATGTTAATCCGACGGAAAAATACTTGCTAGGTATAAGGACCATACCCGGAATTATAATTGATAATTTATAATCCTCTTGTTTCAGCAACTAAGAATTTAGGAATTTCCAATTCCATACAACCCAATCAGCTGCATACTGAAAATCCAACACAACATCACGGCGTCCACATTAAATAATTGAAGCACGCCAATTTGACTTTCGTACAAGGTTAAACTTCACATGGTTACTAATAAATTTTCATTTCTTGCCCAAATACATTATATATATTTCTTAAATTGAAAAGCTAAGATGTACAAATTATCCTAGATTGCATGTTAACCTAAGACCATTCAAACAATTTAACGTCTCGTCAAATGCGAGCTAATTCCAGCCAAGTGTGGATATAAAATGCGCGTCGCCGAGACGATATCATTTAAAGAAAACAATTTTTAATCTTTCTGTGCTTCCAACACATGGACTGCAACCACGTCATGTTCTTTGATTTAAGGAACAATTGACCTACTCTAACGACAGCTCAGTTGGAAGTGATTTCTTGACGTGTGTTGCCGCCTGACAACAAGCTTGATATTACAATCATCTAACGAAGGGAGCTCTTATGGTGACACTAACAAAGGGCACCTGTTGTCACCGCGTAATTTAAAATTTTACACTTTCAAATCGAAAGCTTATATTGTTTTCAACAATATATAATATTTATTTCGTAGATTGTATAGCATTATTATACTTAAGTTGGTTATTAATGAATTAAATAAGTTAGATATCTGTGAAAATATTGTCAGAAAATTAAATTGTTACAAGACTAGAATTTGCAATTATAGTATGGGATCCTGGAACAGCAACACACTCTCAGTTGATTGAAAAAGTGCAAAATAAATTCATTTAATATCTTTATTACAAGACATTTAAGACTTTCATAGGATACAATTCTTATGGGAATGCTAAAAAATTGCTGAACATTGACACTAATTCTAATCGTAGAACGAAAATTTTTCTGTACAAAGTTTTAAATAGCTATATCGACTGCTCGAATATATTAAGTAAGATAGGTTTGTATGTACTAGCCCACTTAGGTAGTGGTAAAAATTTATTTTATATACCTAATTTCGAAGAAAAAGATTTAAGACGTAAATCACCAATAATAAAACCCTGAATACATATAATTGTTTATCAACTAATACACTAATTCCTTATTCTCACGCAATTGTCGTAAACTCAAAAAGCAGTCAGCATATCTTTCTTCTAATACACAATAATAACGTCAAACTTCTTTATTAACAAGTAACAGGGCGCCAACACACGCTCACACACACACCCATGCGCGCGCACACTCGCACACACGCCAACACTAACATCCTCACACACATTCTCGTACACACCCACTCGCACATGCACTTATACTTAGCTATACAGTTAGTTATGTTTACAGTACATATTATTCTATTATTACTATTCTATATTATTATTTTACTTAAATTTAGTTTATAGTGAAATTTGCAATTAGGTTTTTACCCTGTTTATTTCAAACGAATAAATAAATAAATAAATGACAATCTTTGTCTTGAAAATTATACAGGTCCAATCAACAAAATATACATTTAATTAATTTATATAAAGTATCGATAAGTTAATGTATTGCTACAAGCCAAAATGGCATGTAGCATGTCCTAGTTTTAGTTATAATTTATAAGGTAATTCCGGCGTATTTTTTAAATTAAAAATCTTAACTTACGTCGTCCCCGAGTCGCGCCTGCGCAGAGCGAATGGCGGGGTGCGCGCATGGTGTTAGAAGTCGCCATTAAGTTACAAGCCTTCGACGAAGCAACATCTATCTGTGCCGTGTGTCTTTTCTTTTTTAAGCATGTAGGTTCCTTCTATCTTTACCTTCTCTTCTACCTAGTACCTAGTGTTCCTTCATCCTCTATGAGTGCAGTAAAAGGAAAGACGGAGGAAAATCTGATTTAACATGGCATGCATTGAACCCATCCTGCAAAACATCGCGTGGGACCCTGAGAATATAAATAGTTTATTTTCATTTAAATTGTGCTTGCAAATTGACTTAAAAAGCGGTTGCATCACTTTTAAAACGTGTGCCGTATAAGTTACAATTGGCGAGAATTACATCGCAAGTATAACAATTGCGCAGTATAACTGATGCCCGACTATAATAGTATCCAAAAGTTTCAATCTAGGTATGAAGTCGCTATTTTGAAGCAAATTAGATAAAGTGTTTAAGTAAAGGCGTTTTATGTGATATAAATTATGACAGCTAGTTATTGAGATAAATACGCTAATCTCTTTATAATGTTACATGCCAAAATGTATATGTCTTAGGTTTAGTTATAATGTATAAAGAAATTTCCGCGTTTTTTTTTAATTAAAACTTGTCAACTTCCGTCATTCCGGATAGTTGCGTTTGCGCAAAAGAATGCGCAGGTGCGGGTAGTGTCGAAAGCGGGAATTAAGCTACGATACCTAAAGCCAAGAACATCTACCTGTGTTGTGTGTGTGTCTTTTCTCTTTGTAGGCATGTAGGTTCCTTTATCTTTACCTTCGTGTTCATCATACCTGGTCGTTCCTTATCGTTCACCTACGAATGAATAGAGTTTGGACGGATGAAATTTGGAGTCAACATGGCGTGATGTGACCCACAAAACGTGATGGATCCTGGGATTTGGCTGCAAGATGTGATTTAAGTGAGTAAATTGTTTTTATTTACATTGTACATGAAAATTTGACCATTGCGTCACCTTTAAACGTATTCGGTATTTGATACAAAATGGCAGATCCATATACAATTTACGAACCCTCCTATATAGGAGTATAGGAGTTCGTAAATTGTATATAACTCTGCTTATCCCTTGATTCTTAAGCGAAACGAAGAAGGTGTTGCTATACTCTTTGTCTTTGCTCTTAAGTTTAGTGACGTATCTGACAGGGTAGCCTCTTTCTTGTAGCTCCGTTTTCGTCTATGATGTTGTCGGCAAGTTCTTTTATGACGACCTTCAAATCTCTCTCAAAGCGGACGATGTAGGTGTTATATCTTAAGTTCTGTTTCTTAAAGTAGTCTTGTAGTGGTTTGAATGTGTGCGGGCTTCCTACTCCACTGCTGATGCTTTTTGCGTGTTGTACGAGTTTTGGAAAATAGTCGATAAAAATCGGTGATATTTGGTTAGCTATTTTATTGTCGGCGTTTTCGTTTACGCCATTTGAGCTATTAGGCGATGCATACGGCCCTGAGGTTCGTGATGACCTTGGCGGTCGTGGGTTGAGGGCTGCTATGGCGTAGCTCATCGTGTCGGACGTCCGAGATCACTTGCTGCCTGGGATTGCTTCTTCTTTTTTTTAGGTTCAGGTGTTCTTCGTTGTAGTATTGGTAGTATTCATAGCGTCATTGTCGAAGTTGTTAATCCTTACAGATGTGCGAGATCCTTTACGTTTCGCGAAGTTGTGTTGGTTACCTCTTCTAGTTTAATCCTCCTCTATTCTGACAAGAACTGCCGGAGGTAAAGTTGTAGGGAAGGTTATCTTCGTCGCCTTCTTTGTATCATATTCCAGATGTGAATTGGCGCAATCTTAATGAAGGTAGCCGAGCGGCGTACATTAGGTGCAATGTTCCTATGTACACCTCTCTTCTCTTAACGGGTTTACTTTCCTTTGAGATAGCGAGATAGATTTTGGGCCTTTTTGAGCGACTTTTTAAAAAGTATTTTCAAAAACTCTTCTATTGATTTTTATTTATACAGATTTACAAGTTGAATTTTAATTACAAGTACATTATATTCATTAACGTACTGAGATCAAAATTACTTTAAGTTGATATTCACTGAATTAAATGAACACAAATTAGAATGAGTAGCTGAACAACCAACAAGGGTAAAGTTGTGAAGCTCAAGACTGAGTGGCCATCTTCGGCTTTCGAAGGTATTTATGTTGTCCCTGCCCCTCACATTACTTGTGGGAAATGCAGAGTTCATGTCTGCTTATTTCTTTATTCATTTATACAATACAAAGTAACAATATTAATTCTAATAATTGCAATTTTATTGTCTACTGTGATCTGTACCTGTAGTGGTATATTACGTCTGGAATACAATGTATTCACATCCGCTCTCATGTCTGGTTTATGAACTTCCATTAACTTTTTATTACTTCTCCTTCAATTAATTATACAATATAACAATCTATCTTCAAATTTAATAATTACCTTTGATTACCTATATATCCTAATTTGGGGGATATGTAACTAACGTTTGTGTCAACACAGGCGAAAGAGGAATCTATTTTAATCGTAATCTTGAAGTTGCTCTATGACGATGTATTTTTACCGAAGTCGAAGTAGAACTCCCTAAAACAACGATATACCATCTTTTTAAAACGATACGCTATTAATGCTCAAAGCACTATTAATTTACTAATTAACTAAGTGTTTGATTCTATTTATATAAAGATTAGCGTATTTATCTCAACAACTAGCTGCCATAATTTATATCACACAAAACGTATTTACTTTAACACTTTATCTAATTTGCTTCAAAATTACGACTTCATACTTAGATTGAAACTCTTGGATGCATTAACTTATTGATACTTTATATAAATTAATTAAATGTATATTTTGTTGATTGGACCTGCGTGATTTTCAAAACGAAGATTGTCATTTATTTATTTATTTATTAGTGCCTTAGTACCGAGACAACCGTCCGTCACATAAGAGTGGTTCACTCCCACTCCGGGCTACTAACTACATTTTAGGGAGGTCAAATGATGTTTTGCTACCCCCATCTCTTCTATCGCTTTTGCTCAATGCGAGCCCTTCTTCTTTTTTCTGCAAGGTTGCTATAAAGCTCCAAACATCCCATCTCCCTCTTTAATTTTTTTGTATTTTCTAGTATCTCCTTTACCTTCTAAGTCGCTGTTAGCTAGAAGGTTGTTAACTAACTACATTGGGCCGTTGGTGCGGGAACCTCCTTCTAGCTTCATATCTCACTGTCTTCCGCCGGGTCTACGTTTAAGCCATTGACCGTGAATTTGTTACTGATTTGGCCTGCTGATTGATTCTGTCTTATTCAACGAAGAGGGAGTTCCGTTGAACGATACTCGTTCATTAGAACAACATGAGGAACCACGTAGGACTGGGGATGCAGAGTCTACATCCCCATTCCTACCCGGTCTCCCATATTGTCCTTATGAACGAATACCGCTTCACGGAACTCCTCCTTTTGGAAGCATTGAAAAACAATTTCAGGATACTACGAGATCAGTCTACTCCTTTGGGAGTTTTTTTATGTTATTCATATTTATAGAATAGGACTTCCCAAATGTAGAGCCTCCGTACCAAAATAATTATTTTACCTTTTCTTTAAATTTTTTTCTTAAGAGCTTATTTTTTATTAGGTTAAACTATTAGAGTTTTGTGATTGTTTTTCTCTTTGAAAATATGTTGGAGATCTTATCTTATCTAATTAATATATGAAAAGATTAATGGTTAGTTAATTATCCTGTTCCTGAAAAATATCTTAAAGGTTTCACCTTTATCTATATAATACTTTAAACCATAAATAAATAGGTATTTATCTTTCTCTCTGAATTATCTTTGAGATATTACCTCATCTTACCGTATTGCAAAGCAAATGAACTATTTAAATATCTTTTTCTTTGAAAATATCTTTGAGTACTTATCTGTTTCATGTTCCGAACCTTTGGTATTTACAACCAAAAGTAGGATTTATAGTTAAATGAAAAGAGCTAACCTGCTTTTAGTTTTGTATTGGGTAGAATAAGATTTAGAAAACTAGGTATCATTAATTCAGTCGTACTAGTTAATTTGTTAACTTAGCGTCTTTATTGCTGCAACGTATTTTGTCTTTATATTGCTAGAATCCAGAATACCTTGAAAGTGTTAATGGAAACTTGTATGCATTAATATGCAATGCAAATATGAATTTTGTATTTAGTTTTATAGTGAATTTAACTGTCAGTCTTAAGTGTTTGAGTCTCATACTTGCTGAATAATTTTATGCGGTCGGTATGGCGGCAAAGAAAACTCTGGCGCGCTTTGATGATGTAGCCTGAAGATCGGGTGGCCACTTATTTCTGTCTCCTGGCATCAAAAGTATTGCTACAATTTAAAAATCAGAAGGCGCCTAAAGATATGTATTTAATGTACGCTTTCTGTCCATGTGAGCTCTCATACAAAGAGGCTTTTCCTTTTATATTTTTTATTTGTGAAGCTTTGACGTGATTATTACGCTTCATGGCGTTACGAGTTTTATTTTAATAATTAGGTGTAAAGGATAAATGAAAGTATTATTTCTCATCATTAATTTAAGATGAGATTGTGGTTGTTGGATATCCACGTACTAGTACGTAAAATCGTATAGTTTATTTATGAAATCTGATAAACAAACATTTCCTTACGTTCGAAGTAATGCGCGGTCATTGTCTCAACCAATGGGAGTATATCTGGAGGTTTTCTTTGTAAACAGATGTATCGGCAGTTAGTGTGTGATGCAGTGAAACTACCTTTTAAATCCAACACCTTTCTTTCTCTAAATACTTTATTCTTTTATACTAAAATAATTCAAGGAATTGTTATTTTTAAAAAATGTATTCAAACAACAGGTGATAGGAAAATAAATACACCTTCGATATATATATATATATATATATATATATATAAAAGTGATAATGAGGTCACAAGGTCATTGAACACCAAATTCTATAAAAAAAAACCATTCCAAAGAGAGAAATCCGGAGAAAAGTTCAATTTCTCTATATTTAATTTAAAATCTTATTGCACTTATGAAACCTAAGAACGAAAACCTCATTAATTATGTAATTAAAATCCATGTATAGACATTTATTGCAGACTGAAAATGAACCGCATACACTTTTAATAACGAAATAACTTTCAGTATCAAGATATATCATTTAGAACGAAAGTAATTTATTCATTTTAGTTAAAAATACCACAAAATTGTCATAGACACATTACTAGATAATGTGATCCCTAAACTACCTTTCAATTTACTTTTCATAAAGAAATTTGTAGACGACATAATAACAGCTATTTCTAAAGATAAACCAGTGAAACCTTACAAATTTTCAGTAGTTATAACAACAAAATACAATTTACCATAGAAAGCGAAAATAATCGCTCGATACCTTTTTTAAATACTTTACTAATTAGAAATTCAGAAAACAACATAGTAGATGGTTATTAAGAAAACCAGGCCCGCATTTCCTCCAGCATCCACATTTCCTCACACATCTGCGGCCGACCGCTATGCGAAAGTGTAAAAGACTACAGAAGCAAAATTTAATTATCAGACGAAAAAGTGCGCGATGTGCTATAGAAAGTATAAAAAATGGTGCTTTGCATCGGTCCTAACAGTAAAAAGAAGAGTGACTTTTTCTAGCAATACAAGAATAGCAGTAGCGCGGCGAAGGGGTATGCATGTATTATACAGCCCATTGTTACTATAAAATATGTTAGTTTACGGGAAGCTCGAACGTGAACAAATTAAATTTTAATCTATAATTAACCACGGTCGTAAAAATGGGAAATTAATGGTTAATTTTAATACCCCTAAGCATATACTTTCGCTTGGTGATTCATTTAGAAAATATTCAAGCCTACCATTTCCTAAAATATGACATAGAAGTTATTTAAAATTAAATTACGTTATTAGTAAGTATCCTGTAGACAACAAGTTTGGTATTCCCTTAGTAAAGGTTTAAAGTGTTTTTATTAAGTTTTTGTATATAGTAGCACTGCATCTTCTTCAGCACGACTTGCACACAATTTGTGTGCGTGTGCTACCACCCTTTTGGATTTTTAATATGCACGCGATCCGTATAACATGGAAGACGTTTCCGATGTTTCTACTAACGGCATTCGCACCATCGACGATGCGAACCAGGTGCATGCATTGGCGCTAAATGTATTGGACGAGCAGCAAGGATTATGACGTCATTTAGTTCCCCGCTGAATCCTCAACTTTGTTCGGGTGTCTTCGAAACCTTCGGTTTGCATTCTATAGGGAACATAAATCAGGTACGCTAGAGTTAGCTTTTTAGTTATAAGTTAGTTCGCTTACAAGTTTAACCAAAGTCTTATAGTGCGGATTTTGTTTTGTACTAAAATGGTACCTGCAAACGTTTTTAAATGCGACTTTTGCGGTGCTTCCTATACCTGGAAAAATGCTCTCAAACGGCACCAGAACAAATGTCGTGGTGTAACATCATCCACGGTTAAGCTTATACATCCGTCCGCAGCAAAGTACTTAAACTGTATGTCTTGCGGTATTGCTTTTACGAGAATGGACAACTTACAGCGACACAAGGAAAAACAGCACGGTATGTCATTAAGCCGTAAACGTTCAGCTTCGCCAGCTGATAAAAGGTCTTGTACGAAACAACCACGAATTACGTGTAAGGTATGCGATTGTGAAATGGAAAAGACTACGTATGCCGCACACTTGAGAAGCAACAGACATAAAAATGCATCAGTTACCGCTACTAGCGACGATGGTGTAGAAATGGTTAGCACAGCGTTTAACAACCGTATGGCTAGCTATCGCATAAAGAACGCCAGTGTCGACGATGGAGTGCCCGAGTTTCTTTGGAAGCAGAAGAATACTACATACAACAGTAAAAGTCTATTGCGAACTCTACGGCGTTTACACCAAAATGGGGGAAGAAAAGTCCGATGTGAAATTTTTTAACACAAAAAATGTGGTTATAACGTCTTCTAGTAATCTGGAAAATATGTACGAGGTCTTAAGCGAAACCATAAGAACAAAATCAGAGGAATTTGAAACATGTGGGTCCGGTTGGTCTTTGGAAAAGGTGCTCTATTTAGAAATAAATATTAATAAGTATAAGCCGATTTGAGGAGTTCTAGGTTAAGAATAAAAAATTGTAAATATGTATTTAGAAATGTGATTTACAAAATTTAAACTGTATTAGTAAAAATTGTCTGTAATAAAAAGTTTTAGGAATGGTTTTTAGATTTTCTTTTAGGTATGAGCTGCAGGAAATTTATAATTTAGAGGGTGTGTGTAAAATGGTAAGGGGTGGTCCTATTTTAAATCTGTTTACAGATTCGGATTCTACATAAAATTCTAGACTAGCAAGATGTGTCGCATGACTAAAAAATGTTTAAGGACGGTCGGAAATCGCAACAGGTAAGAAATATTAAAATCAGGGTAGCTCTCTGGGAGATGGCGCTATCTAAAAAATTTAAAGAGATTTGGGTAGCTGAGAAAATTCTAATATTAATTGATACCAAACAAGATAGGTTTATCTCGAAAGATGCAATGGCTAGACGAAAAAAACTATTTGTTAGGTTTGCTTATAGAGCAAAGAGCAAAATTTAGAGGTTTGAGAGCTTTAAAGTGTAACTTTGCAGGGCGTGGTCCGATTTTAAATCTGTTTGCATATTCGAATTTTGTATAAAATTCTAGACTAATTTGATGTATTGCATGACTAAAAAAAATTTATGCGACCGGTCGGAAATCGCAACAGGTAAGAAATCTTAAAATCATGGTAGCTCTCTGTAGGGTGATGCAATCTAAAAAATTTAAAGAGATTTGGGTAGCTGAGAAAATTCTAATATTAATTGATACGAAACAAGATAGGTTTATCTCGAAAGATGCATTGGCTAGCCGAAGAAAACTATTCGGTTCAGAATGTTAGCGGTAAAAAAATCTTAAAATGAGGGTAGCTCCTTGGGGGGTGATGCTATCTAAAAAATTCCTAGAGATTCAGGTAGCTGACTGAGAAAATTCTAATATTAATTGATACCAAACAAGATAGATTTATCTCGAAATATGAAAAATGGCTAGTCGAAGAAAACTTTTTGGTCCAGATGTGTGAGGAAATGTGGATGCTGGAGGAAATGTGGGCCTGGTTTTCTTAATAACCATCTACTAAACATTATTGTAGATTGGTATCAAAAACCTCATATCACTTATTGAATAATAAAATTAACTTCATGTTAGATTTAAAAAATAGAATTAAAAAAATTAATCATCCATCTTCATACCAAAAAAAAATTAAAAAAATCTTTATCATACTAAAAAACAACAACTATCCATCTAATTTAATTAAACGTCTCCTATACAATCACATAACTCCTCATGCAATCCTCAATAATAACACTAAAAACCGAAACGAGACTACTTTAACATTTCCATTTAACCGTCAAATTAGAAAATATTTTCAAAATACTTAACATAAAAATTACGAAAAGGAATAATTTAACTCTAAATAACCTATTCTCTAAAGTAAAATATAAAACAACTCCATTATACCACCGAAACGTTATCTACAAAATTAATTGTTTAAATTGTGACCAATCTTATATAGAACAAAGCTCACACAATGTGTCCATATTGTTTTATTTGATTCAGACCAATACGGTTCATATGCATGTCTTGCAATCAAATAAATAGTTTAGAAAACGATTGAATCGACCAATGATATTACAAATATTTAATAAAAATTTGTTTTATACAATTCATAGCTTAATATTATTTACCATCAGTATCATCAAGTAGCTACTACATCACCGTGTTTCAATAGTTTTAGAAATAGTTGCTCAAAATTTATACTGATTAAAAGTGCGGGTTCAAATCTTAAACGATAACATCGTATTTTTCTTTAATTTTATAAAACACAATCGAGTAGAATAAAGATTGATGGAGAGGAAAAGCTAGTTAGGTACATTTGAATTTAGTTAACGCGCATGCTTACTAGCAACGCAAAATATGCTTTACAAAAAGCTGAATATTGAACAAGACAAGTCTGTTTTTTTCTTTTGTACTCATGGCCTTGTATAACGACGGTTTTCTATTGGAATAACTTTGTTTGATAATTTTTTATTTTCCCCACTTATATTGAACAATGTTACAGTCGTGCCATCACAAAAATAATGCTTTTTAATATTAGCTAATTTAATTGGTAGTTTTTAAATTTTATCATAATTTTAATAAACGTGTTTATGTCATCATTTTACTCTTTGGATATTTTTAATTCCTCCTCTTAATTATTTACAAAAAATATACGTTTTGTTTGATATTTTTAGGACAAGCCGGAGTCAACCAATTGGGAGGAGTATTTGTAAATGGTCGTCCGTTACCAGATTGTGTACGTCGTCGCATAGTTGAGTTAGCTTTACTGGGAGTGCGTCCTTGCGATATTTCAAGACAACTTTTGGTTTCACATGGCTGCGTGTCAAAAATATTAACAAGATTTTACGAAACTGGATCAATTAGACCAGGCTCGATTGGAGGATCCAAAACAAAGGTAAGTAATTTTATAACCTTACGATTTAATGCACAAATTATCACTTTATATAAGTCGATTGCATTGTGAGAAAGAAATAATAAAAAGCAATTGTTGTACGCTTGAATTAAACCTTTTCTACAAGATGTATAAGTATCTCTCTATTTTCAACGTCTTATAGAATTGTAGTTTCTTGACATCATCATCATTTATCATCAACCTGAGGGATTAGCAATGGGTAACAACCTATCCTCTTTACTGGCTGAAATCTACATTGGCAACCTATAAACGAAAACGATAATTCCAAACCATCATGATCATCATTAGGTCTTCAGTCCTGGAACTGGTTAGACGCGTACCCTCATTGTTTTCTATTCTGAACTAATCTACGCATTTCCCTGAAACTTGTACAATCTGCATCTATCACTATCTGATCTACGTCTACATTTACCTCTCTTTTCCTATCTCTCTTTGTAATGTATCCCATACTATTCCTCAAAAATGCTTTAGAACGTATTCTGCCTTTCTATTTCTCCTATTTTTTCCACAGATATCCTTGTTTCCCTCCTATCTCTATAACATGTTTGTTATTAACTTTGTCTGTCCATGCTATCATCCTCATACACCTGAAGCACAACATTCCAAAAGGCTGCTACCGTTTTTCTATCTGCTTTTCCTACTGCCCGTATTTTATAGGCATATTGTGCTGTGCTCCACACATATGCTTTCAACAATTTTCTTCTTGTTTCTATGTTTGTTGTCTTTCATCATAAGCGCTGTTCTTTCTTGTTAGATGTTGTTCGGTCCCCTTCTATTATTTTACAATTATGTATTTTATTTCTCCGACATTTAGTGGTTGTGAAGGGGGGTAACCAGCCTGTGGCTGCCAAGTTCCCCCAGCACTTGAACATTTGCCGATTTAATATTTTTTCCAATATATCTTTTGCACAGTTTCTTAACATAAACACATAATTTAAAAACTAGAAAGTAACAACTGAGTTTTTCAAGTAATTATTCCAGATTCAACGTACACTCCTTTATTTTACATACATTTTGTTACCTTTTAGATATGTCATCAAGTGCTGGTTACATGTGTGGTGATACATTACCAATTACGCCCGCGATTTTTTGTTGGGTCAGTATTATTAAGTTCTGTCTTATAAACTTTCTCTACTACTCACTCCCACAAAAAGAAATCTCAAGGTCTGAGATCTGAGCTTGGGGCAGGCTAGTTATGGAAACAAAATTTGTTACGTTCAACTCCTGTCCCTTACAAAATACGCTCAATTAAGCACGTCAACACGGTTTACACATCTTATAAAGCCGTAATAAGTGACAACTAAGTAAATCATATTAATCAATGTGTGCCAAAAACTCGTGATTACTTGGATCGAAGCAAATGGTTGGCATTAGTGCTTTAGTTTTGGAAAAAGGTTGTCAGAATTTTTATTTTTTGTGTCAATCTTTCCGAATTTTACTGTTTACTTCCGTTTGTGTTTGGCTAGTAACAGCAAATACAATATCCTTCGTAACAATACTGAAGATTTGTACGAGTAATCCTGGATTATAGATGAATTCTGTTGCTTATGAGACGTGAACCTCCCATTCTGCTGATATAGCTCCTGTCGTCGTTGGTTCCTGATCTACGCTATGCTGGCCGTGCTATTCCTGTACTCGTACTGGAGGATTAACGTATCACCCAGCAACCCATAAGGCTGAACAATTATCTCCTCCCGGGTTCTTTGCTCCTCGAGCTAAACCCTCTTATCCTTAGGAGGTCATGTCTTGTGATCTGGTAGGTACTCTTCCTCGTTCTACCAAGTGCTATCCTTACCTTTTTGTATTGGCTGATTATTTCACAAAATTCCCTCTTTTCTTTACTTTACGCAAAGCCACTGCACCAGCCGTTACTAAACTGCTGGAGGAACAAGTCTTCTTACTTTTTGGTGTCTCACAATATCTTATCACTGATAACGGTTCACAGTTTCGTAGTCGTCAATTTACTTCCTGTGACCGTTACCATTCTAAAATTCTTTTTACCGCCCGGTATCACTTCTAAGCCAATCCGGCGGAACGCATCAACCGTACTATCAAGACCATGATAGCTTTTTATGTCTGTGACAACCATCGTCACTGGGATGTCAACCTTTCCCAACTTGCTTGTGCCATCAGTACTTCCAGACATGACATTATAAGCTGTACATCTTTCTTTGTGTTGTTTGGCAGAAAACACATACTCTCCGGTGACCATTTTGGACATTTATCAAAATTCAACAATCTGTATATTCCTGATCCCGAACACCCTTCCCCGGATTCCGAACACTTCAAAACTATTCGGTCACATGTCTTACAGAAACTTTCCGCTGCGTACCGCAACACACAAAATCGCTATAATATTCGACGTCGCCCGGTTACATTTCAATTAGCAGATTCTGTTTGGCGTCGAAATTACTTTCTTTCCGATACTTTACGTCATTTCAACGCCAAACTCGCCCCTAAATTTGTCGGTCCTTTCCCTATTAGTAGAATTGTGTCTCCTTGGAGTTACGAATTTAAGGATCATACCGGTGCCAAAAGCATTTGGCACGTTAAAGATCTTAAATACGTTCATACTGACAATCCCAATGTCCCCAATGTGGTCTTGCTTTTCTTGTGGCGACAAAGAAAGCAAAAAATTGTATAGATGTCTCTTCTTCACACTTTCTTATAATGAATCCGCCTTGTCTTCTTAGTTATCTCAGAACTCTTTACTAGTTACTATTGCGAATTTGTTTTCTCTCTTCACTAGAATCTATTGTTTTGCTGGTCTTCTTTGCTGTCGATCCCTATACCGATGGGGTTTCGTGAATCCGCTCCTGTGGTATGCTTCGTAGGCTATTCTCCTTTTCTTTGGAAACTGCGACTTTGTTGATTTTTCGGGCCTATTAGCTATACTCTCGTTATTTATTCGTTGAGAACGAATCCGGTTACCATAGTTTGTAGTACATTGTTTCTTCTACCAGCGCTCTTCCTCTCTACCTCTCGTTCTCCCTTGTTGTTCTTTGGCATACTTGAGGTTTGACCTGTAGGTTCCGATTCGGCTGTTACTGCTAATTTCTTCCTCGCTCCTATCCTTCCTTTTTTTAGGTTTCTTCGTACGGGAAACCGATCCTTTTTGTGATAAGAATTTAAATGTTTCTTTATGAGACATTCCTCCGTTACCGATTTTGCAGTGTTAAGCAATTTTATCTTTGTTCTCGGTGATTGCTACCTTATACCTTTCCTTTTTCTATATTCTTTACACTTCTTGATTTGGTCCGGTGTACTGGTCCTTCAAACCGGATTAAAACTTTTGTATTATTTCATGAGATCTGCTTGTATATTTGTATGAATTTTTTTGTGTTGAGTTGTTTATTTTATTTTTCTGTTAGTGTGTACTGGCCTTTCAATCCAGATACAAATCCTTTTGTTGATTGTTCAGTTGTTCCGGTAGTGTTTGGAAACGAATTTTCTTTCGTTTTGTTTTATTAGTATATTGCATGTTTCGTTGCTTCTGCGTCCTACCCCGACCTTTTAATTTTGCTAGGGGGAAATTTGTTACGTTCAACCTCTGTCCCTTACATAATACGCTCAATTATAATACACTAGCACGTCAACACGGTTTACACGTCTTCTAAAGCCGTAATAAGTAGCAACAAAGTAAATCATATTAATCAATGTATGCGGAAAACTCGTGATACTTGGATCGAAGCAGCTGGTTGTCATTAGTGGTTTAGTTTTAGAAAAAGGTTATCAAAATTTTTATTTTTGGGGTCAATCTTTCTGAATTTTACTGTTTACTTCTGTTTGTATTTGGCTAGTAACGGCAAATACTACTTCCTTCGTAACAATACTGAAGATTTGTACGAGTAATCCTGGATTATAGATAGATTCCGTTGCTTATAAGACGTGAACCTCCCATTCTGCTGATATAGCTCCCGTTGTTGTTGGTTCCTGATCTACGCTATGCTAACCGTGCTATTCTTGTACCCGTACTGGAGGATTAACGTATCACACAGATAAGTTTTGCTTATTTTCTGTTTATTTTGGATAATTATCTAACAAGTAATGAGTCGATAAAGATTGTATGAGTCTCGTGTAAACGAATCCATATTTGTCTAACATACCAACCTGGTGACTACGGGTATCTACACCTATTATACGAATAAATGTAAGAAATATAGAGTTTCTTAAATGGAACAGTTACTTCCTAGGTAACTGGGTGCTCCTAGCGAGGTCACGACCGTTGTAATAGATACTTTTGTAATACCAAACGCTTACTTTAATTGTTTTCATTTTTCTCATATCGTTGTGTATGATACACAGAAATACCACGATTTATCAATAATTGATTTTTCCTATTCAACCCGTACTGTATATATACCATAAGTTGAGTAGTTGTATAGCGGATTCACGAGCTAGTTTATATTTAGTTAGCAATGCTAAAGTTATGTAAATATGTACGCTACATTGGCGGTATTTATTGTAAAATTTGCCTTGATGATATTTAGAACTTCTGATTACTTGTCACCAAGAAATATACCATGAACCTTTTGTTTAAAGAAAACAAGAGACTTGTGTTTACGTTTATGTATTACTAATAGACTTTTGGAAGTGACCTGTTTGACCCAACTACTGTAGGCAAAGCTATTACTCTGCTTAATGGTCGTTTCCTATATTACCTTAATGCATTGATCTGACAGATTACTATTCTATCGTAGTTACTTTTATTTGTATGTTTACTATATCATTTTTCTTCCAGTGGATTGAAGTGCTGATCGTTTCTTTATGTTTGTTATTTCTCCCCGACTCTAATCCACTACTATTGCTAGCGCGGTATCAAGGTTATATGTGACTCTAGTTTATCGTTACAAGCTTTCCGATCCATTACCCATATAAGTGCTGGTGAAGCCAATTTCTGACTTTGTTAGTATAGTAATTTGCCACACTTGGCTCTTAACACAGTCAAGTATTGTTAACCGTTTCGTGTGTCGTATTGAATAAAAAGCCAATAGTTTTCGTGAATGTCATGTTGTGCTACATTGTCACTTTAACACACTCTTGAATTTTCAACGTCCAGAGATCACAGTATTCTATTGTAATTTTTTCGTCATAATCCAACCAATTAAAATAGACAACCTCAACACTTTGCGTGTTCACATTACATTCCCGAGAACAATAAAAAATCCTCAACAATATCTTGGCGTATTTATACTCATTAAATCATTGTAATCCTACTATGTAACTAATAATTTATAACAAACAGCACCGGATTGAAGAAACAAGAAGAATTGCTTTTATTTTCAAACTAATTACAGTAAATTTAATAATTATAAAAAATGGAAACTGGTTATCCAATAATTGAAAAGGTATGTTACGGGTTAATTCACTTAACACGTACAGTCGCGGCAAAACAATAAACAAGAAAAAAGTCGTTTTGCTTCCCCAAGTCTAGAACGACTTATACCCTAAAGGAACTAATAACTGAATACAGTTTTTAAGCGCTACCTGATTTTTATTGAAATAATTTGCACTAAATCAGGAAACGAAAAAAGAAAAGTTGTTATATTATTTCTAATCAACAATAGATCACGCCCCAGACCTTGGGCGGTAGTGTAAGTTATCAAAAAAATCATGGTTGATTTTCTATACCTTTCGAGAATTCTTGTAAATTGTAACAAGCCCAGGGTAAGGTTGGATGACAAGCGGCTTATAGAAAAGAAAACTCTTATGACTTGTAGCTAGCTGAGCTTTTAACCCGCGGTCGCATGAGATTGGGTCAGTGGATTTAATTAAAGTTAAAAAAAACAAGGTAATGGACGCCACCTAAATTTTTATAAAGCAATTGACTAAATGAATTTGCTTAAAGGAAAAATTTGGAAACCTATACTATCACAAACCACTTTAAATACAAGATTGATTGTCACAACTAGGTTACTTACTTTTTTCTGCTCTAAAGAAGTTCTAGGATGGCTCTGAAACAAAATTACTACAAGCAAACATGTAATTTATTTAATAATTCTGTGACTATACGAAGTCCTTAATTTTGTTTCAAATACTTATCACTGAATTGTTGTATTAATTCCTTTAATGGTCATAAAACCTTTGGGAAAAACTAAATATTCATAAAAAAAATGAACTGAAGAAAAATAGGTTTTTATGTTCTCATTTTAAACAATTATGTACAAGATAATGTAACTCAACAAAACAATTTCTTACGAATCTATATAATTACGTTACTCAGGAGATGTAAAATTTAAGTTTTTGTTATGTCTACTGAATTTTAATTAAATGGTATATTTTGTTTAACAATATCCATTTATATTTAGTAGCTCGAAGTAGCGCTACTAGAACCTTACAAGTGATTTAAATACTTTAAACATGCAGTAATGTATTGGTTAATTGTTCTCAAAGCAAATTACATTTGTTAGAATGAAGGCACGCAAACAACTTGTTGAACTAAGGTTTCGGTAAACAAGATAAGAAATAACATTTGTTTAAACAAATACTGCAAACCATATGTTACTATGATTGATGTAACTTAATTTTTTTTTTATACATAGTTTGACAAGAATGACTTCTAAATTTGAACATCTGATTAATAAAATATAATCATTCTATATATTTTAAATGTTGAACCGTTAAAAGTTAAGCTTTTTTCTATTAATAAATAGGTTGCTAAATTATCTGTACTGGAGGTATTTGTACATCAAGGCATAAAGTAATTTAAAATGAACAATAAAATATTACGTCGATATATGTGTATGTATACGAAATAAAATATGGCACATGCAGCAAAAATTCAGGAAATCAAATGGGCTTACCCACGGACGTCAATGACCTAACAACTTGTCAGCACTTGTTGCGATGTGAGCATCCTGCCACGTGTCGGTACTATCAAACAATTCCGCTTACCATTTTGTGCGAAATGAATTTCCATATAGATAAATTATTTGTACATCAACCAAATAGAATAATCTTAAAATTCCATTAGAACTATTGTAGTTTACTGAAGTTACATTATAAATTACGGAAGTTGCACGTTTGTAAAAACTAATCACTTCATAACTTTAAATTTAAATTATTATTTGTGTCGGCACTTACGCCAGGAAAACTTAATTTCCAGCAACATGTCGTCTGCTTTTATATCGCAGACCAGTGACCTTTCGGCTCGAGGAGCAGACAAAAAGTGAGCATCTGACACAATTCGACAAACAACATGAAGATCTTAGATTTTCTACATACGAGTAAGGAACACTCGCAAGATATGTAATAGTGTTATCAGCTATATTAATAAAATGCTTTAATATTATTGGTTTATTAAATATGCAAAGTGTTGGAATTCATATTAGGTAAAGCGTTAAATAAATAAATGCTGAATTAACGGCTTTGTAGCAGTAATGTTGATGAATAATTCAGTTCGGAATTTTTACATGTTACACAGCCCCTTCGCAAGAGGAAAAATTCGAGTAAACTAAGAGCAAAAATGTTATAAAGACGAAGAATTATTCCTAACAAATCTCCATCATAATAATTATCTAATAACTAACTATACAATTAATCTAAAAGAATAGACATGTATACAAAACTATCAATCTAATGTAATTTTACTGAAATCAAGAAACGAATCAATAAGGAGGAAAATTTGTGAGTGTGGTAACTACGCGTACCATACGCCATAAAAGGGTCATATTTGAGAAGTCATATCCAGGTATAAACTTTATTTATCAGCGAACTAAATCGAGAAGTCTATCACTCACTAGGTGTACAATAGGGAATTGAAATGCAAAATGATTCAACTTTTCATTACGATAACATATATACAAGTATATCCTTACCAGTATTAACCTATAAAATAATTTACCTATCTATACTATCTAATATGAGACATTACTAAACTTGTGGAATAAACACAGATTATATGAATATTTAATTCAATTACCATCAACTCAATCGAGACAATCATAAAAATATACAAAAAACATTTGTGAAATGATGAATTAATGACAATTTGTCAACCCTAAAATTCAATCATAATTTTCACAGAACTGTGCAGCTAGCTGCTGCTCAACCTTAGTAGCTATGCTACCAAGCACTACAAAATAGAATGAGGATCTTATAGACCTTTCATTTGGCTAAGAGTAACCAACAATCATGTATACTCCAAACCAGGCAAACAAAACTAGTCTACTTCAGACCTCTATCCAGGTCATAAGCAATCATAGCTCATGCAACCTCTTCCTATCGAGGACTTATGTTTAATTCTCAAAAGGGAATAAACCAAACACTGTAAACGCAATACGTCTACCTGTTATTAGTTATCCTAAACCTAAAATGAAGTAATTTGTTACTACTTATACCTCTCTTTACAAACCTGCAACCTCAAAAAATTCATGGACCAAAATATAACCTATACCAACTAAAGTTTGACAACTAACGAACCAGTTAATCAAGAGACATCAATTGTCTTAATTAACTACTAATTATACATAACTTAAACTTTTGATGAGTCATTTTTATCATCACTCTCATCAACTGAAGCAGAATAAGGCTTGAGATTTTTCACATGCCACCTACCTGCTTTCGAACCATCTATATTACATAACTCATATACTAAATTTGAAATTTTTTTTCGAATCGTACACCACGAATTTAGGTGCAAGTTTAGCAGTAAACTTTTCACTCGCACTTGACAAAACTTTATTTATTCTCCAGACTTTATCACCAACTTCAAATGACAAATGTCTGCGCCTTAAATTATAAAGACGACTTGCCTTTTCATAACCTAGATGTAGTTTAGCACGTACTTCTTTAAAAATTTCACTGAGACTTTGACGATCTGCGACATACAAGGGCCAACTGCCTGGACAAACTTCTACGTCATCTAACAAATCACAATCTTTACCATAGAATTTGCCACTAATCGGAACACTGCGGCCAAAGACTAGAAAATTTAGAGAATATTCTGTAGACTGGTGTTTTGCTGAATTTATAGCATACTGAATTTGTGGTACTTCTATATCCCACATATCATGTTCAAGGACATATGAACGAATTGCACTACCAACGGTCTTGTTGATTCTTTCTACAAAGTTACACTGAGGGGAATAAACAGTGGTAAACCAAATCTTGATTATTTCATATTTATCGCAAAGAGTTTTAAAAATCTGGCCATTGAATTGGGGACCGTTATCGCAAATAATATATTGTGGAGATCCAAGTACAAGAAAAACTTTTTCTTCTATGATACAATTAGATTAACAACAGGATCTGTTACTGGCACAGCACGACTAAGACAGTCAGGAACGACATTGAATTTTCCTTTTCGGTGTACCAAATCAAAAGTATGTTGTTTCAATCGTACAGCCCATCTGGCTAACTTTCCACTAAAAATTTGGATGCAACCTGGCTCAAGAGTTCCCACGACCCGACAAAGATTAGTCAAGGCAGCCCCTACCGAGAAATACTAGCGAAGCCACGGGCGACCATCATGGGGTAATCCTGAAGGAAGTCGCCGCCATCATGAAGTAATTTTGAAGGAAGCTTTACATGTTCACGTGAGTGCCCCTTTAGGGGTTTTCTTTAAAATCTATTTCCTTTAAATTTTGTGTAATTACGTGCCATAATTTGCATATTGTGTGACGTCATCAAAATTTGCGCGTCAATTTTCACATTATGTAATATCGTTACCAACTGCCATTAGTGGCACATGTATCACGTCGACGGGACTATAATAATAGAAGCAATTAATTTTTTAAAAGCACTTTACTCTTGTAATCTCAGGCCAACTTATATTATTATTATCGTTTGAACATCCAATTTGGCGAGCAAAAAATTTGGGAGCTGCATATCTAAAGAGCAAATAATTCATAAACAATGTAAATGCTATAGGGGTGCCAGCAATTAATTTCTTTAATATATTTCATTCTTGTAGATTCGAAGTGGCTGGATGGCCTTTTGTCGTTTTTTATATTAATTTCGCGAGCAAAATATTCAGGAGTTGTATATTTTAAGGGCAAATAATATATAGAACGTAGAAATTCTAGTCATGCTAGCAATTAATTCCTTTAATATATTTTACTATTAGATGGTGTAGGACATGATATTTATTCCATAATTCGAGAAAATTGATTTTTTTGCTTGCAAATGGTAGCAAAAGAATAGCAAAGTATGTATAAATTGTTAATTTTTTTATTTTATTTTGTGTAGGTATTTTTGTGATTGGCTGGATAGCTTAATATTAAACTATTTAGCCAATTAAAAAAATATACCTACACAAAATTTTTGCTATCATTTGCAAACGAAGAAATCAATTATCTCAAATAATGAAATAAATATCGACATCTACAAGAGTAAAGTACATTAAAGAAATTAATTATTGGCACAACTATAGCGTTTACATTGTTTATGAATTATTTGCTCTTTAGATATGCAGCTCTCGAATTTTTTGCCCGCCAAATTAGATGTTCAAATGATAATAATAATATAAGTTGGCCTAAGACTACCAGAATAAAGTGCTTTTAAAAAATTATTTGCTTCTATCATAATTACATCATCATGTAGCTTGATTTATTTGCTCTTAAATTATGTAAATCCTGAATTTTTTGCTCGAGAAATTAATATAAAAAGTGACACAATGCCATTATTATCGTTTGAACATTTAATTTCGCGAGCAAAAAACTTCGGGAGTTGCATATCTAAAGCGCAAGTAATTCGTAAAACATTTAAATGACATAGTTATGTCAACAATTAATTTCTTTAATGTACTTTATTCTTCTAAATTCGAAGTGAGTATATGATATTTTGTCGTTATTTATATTGATTTCGCGAGTAAAAAATTCGGGAGTTGCATATTTTAAGAGTAAATTGAAACGAATTTTTTTTCTATCTGGCTGGCCTCACTCATGGGCGCTAGTGAAACGTTTATTTTTATTATTTCTTCTTTATTTCTGGCTAGCTTCACGCATGGGCGCCAGTGAAACGGTTTTCCTTATTATTTCTTGCACCACGTTGTGTGCAAGTATAACGAAGTCTTCCGACACAGCTAGGGGTCTATTCCTTGGGCAGAGCTATGAGAAATGGGGGGGGGGGTCAAAATCTGTTTGTAGATCAAACTTAATCTAAACCAAATAGGCGCCACCAAGTCCTGACTTAATTATGATAATTGCATGGCATATTTCCAAGGGCGGACGTGGGGACCCAAAGAAAAAAAGATCGCCTTCGCTGACAAAAAACCTGTCTTAATAAAATAAGACGCTGCTCCTGTAAGAAATTGTAATAGTTAAATACATAAAGAAATAGTAAAAAAGTATTTCCAATATAAGGTTGGCATCAAAGACCTACTCATAAGGATGTTAGCTTTATGTGATTAGATTTGATCATACTTGATCAAAATAAAAAACTTTAATCTTGAACCAATTGTTTACTAAAAAGAATCTCTTTTAAAATAATATGATTTGTAACAAAAATTTAATCAATAACTGTATCAATCCATAGTTTTCAACTTCAGGTTTATCTTAATTATTTTTAATCAAATATTTTACAGTATATTATGAACTTGTTATACAAATACGGTTCCGACCTGTGCAGATCTGTTCAGGCAGATGACAAATTAATAACTTCTAAAAATGTTAATATTCAAGTTTTTTTTAAATTACATATGCAAGTTTTAATTTATATAAAGCAAATCACAAAATTACAATATTCATGCTTTTACGCATTAAAACAAATTACCGTGTTCCTAGTGTGAAACACATAAAAAGAACTTAAAGCTATCTACGTACCAAAACTGCATTTGTCGCCTTATTGCAAGGAAAGATGAGATCCTCGTTATTTCATGCAACGATCACAGCGTTGTAGAGTGAACCAAATTCATCCAAAACAATTTCTACTATGAATTCGTCCCACGTGTCGAATCAAATACGGTTACGATACATTCTGCAGCCGTTGTAATCCTGTAGTTGAATTACGCCGCCTTACTAAAGTAGCATCTTTACATTGTCCTTGTGTGTCTTAAAAGTTTGCATAACAAGTGTCGTTCTCTTAAAATTGCCTACTAAATTTTGTATTCTAAAAATTGCATCGTAAGTTGTAGCATTATAAGTCGTCGCGCTAAATAAATTATCTCAAATTAAACAAGTTAATAAACTTTATACGTTACCGACCGTTATTCGAAGATGTGCTAACTCATTGAAGTGGATTCGCAAATTGCCGGCCTGCAATCTAGGATACATGTTATTGCTTCTTCCACATATGGCCGACTGACTACAAAACTAGCTCGGGCGGCCGAGGCGTCCGGGGGGTAGACGGTCAAACAGAGATGTGTTTGTAAATAGCTGTAGATGACACAGATATTTAACCACAAATAGAATACCAAAGGACGATGCGGGCTTAACGTATTACTATTGTTGTTGAATGTAATTTACTATTGTTGTTAATAAAATTGTTATATTATTCTCGCAATTTTATGGAGGGATTTATTATCAAAAATAAAATTGTTACACTACCCCTTTCCTAAAAGAAAAAAAAATCTTATCTTTTTTTTTTTAACAAAGAAAAATTTAAGTAAAACAAATACAAAAGATTTTTTTTATAAATATATACTAGCCTCTTCTACATTCTTAATTATCATTATGAATTCTTATGAACCTATTAAAACGAGGGGGACAAATATCTACAAATTTGAGTGTGTCGGTAACTACGTGTACCAAGCGTCCATAGGGAGACAAAATCGGGGAGTCACATTCGGTGTATGTCAAAATTGAGAGAGGTCGAATTAAAAAGTCAAACACTCCACGGGACAAAAAAATTAATCAAAGTCTAAATTTAAAGTAACCCTTTAACTAGAGTTTTCTTACTCCTACTAAGGCTAGTATCTACTAACTATATCTAAACACATTACAAATTATCTTAATTTCCAAAAATAAAAACTCCACTTCCTGGAGCTCAAGCAACTCTATCTACAAAAAAAAGGAACGCTACAACATCAAAATAGCATTACTATTCAAAATATTATCATTATAAAGTGATAATCAAAAAGGTAACCTAACTAATAGGTTTAAATTCAAAATATTATTATCACAAAGTGATAATCAAAACTAAGGTAACCTAACTAACAGGTTACTCACAAAAATCGAATGCAAAATATTATTATCACAAAGTGATAATTAAAACTAATGTAACCTAACTAACAGGTTACTTACAAAAATCGAATACAAAATCGAACCAGTTAGGACTGTAATCTCCTACACCCTACTGATTATCCTATCACTAATTTACAAACAACACATCCTATTAGTGATGAATCAAATGGTGAGGTTCACCGTGCAAACCTCTGACCTTATCAAACAAAGATTTCTGAAAGGTCCGAAATAAGGGAAAGAATAAGCCAATATTCTCTCTACCTAAATATGTAGAAATCAGGACTAGCAACTTAAATAATCAACTTATTTCTACTTTCTAATGATATCTTCGAATGATATCTTCTAATGATATCTTTTAAAGACATCATCTAATAACATCTTCTAATAACACGCGACGAAATCAACCAGTATGCACACAAATGCACACCACAAAACTACTACACAAAACCTTAACCACATGTTTCAATTATCAAACAAAATTTTTAAACAAAATGAGTTACAAAAGGACAGTCTCCATTTAGTATTAGTTAAACACACTAAATCAAAAATCCGAACAAAACGAAGCAAACAACGATTGTTTCACTTACAATTAAAGAAATAACTAGACTGGAACTAATCGTCAGGATCATCATTCTCATCTGGATATGATGCTTCAACGGGTTTCAAGTCCTTAACATGCCATTTTCCGGCTTTTGTTCCATCCTCATTCTCTAATTCATACACTAAATTGGAATGTTTTTTTCGAACTTTACACAAAATGAATTTTGGAGCTAACTTAGCGGAGAATTTATCACTCGCACTCGAAGGTACCTTATTAGTTCTCCAAACGCTTTCTCCGACTTGGAATGAAATGTCTCTTCTTCTAAGATTGTAGCGTTTACTCGAACGTTGATAAGCTACGTGTAAATTTTCACGGACATTCCCAAAAATATCAAACAAAGGTTGACGATCCAAAACATAAGAAGGTCTACTACTTGAAACAACATCTACATCCTCACCGGGTTCAAAATTGTTACTATATGCTTTTCCACTTAAGGGTACCTGACGACCAAAGACTAAAAAATTTGGAGAATAATTGGTGGATTCGTGTTTTGCTGAATTAACTGCGTACTGAATTTTTGATATCTCATTATCCCATGTATCATGTTCTTCTACGTAAGAACGGATTGCAGTACCAACTGTCTTATTAATTCTTTCCACAAAATTGCATTGAGGAGCATAAACAGCATTGTACCAAATCTTTTGGATTTCGTACCTTGCACACAAAGCTTTAAAAACACGTCCAATCAATTGTGGACCATTATCACAAATAACAAATTGTGGTACACCGTAGACAAGAAACACTTATTCTTCTAAAAATTTTCAATCAAAGGTTGTAAAATCGAATACTTCGAGAACCAGTCACCAACAACTAAAAGTCATTTTCCTGCTTTTGAATCATCAATAAAAAAACTAATCACGACGATAGCTAACAAAAAAAATCAGCGTTCAGGTACACTCTCACCCTACTACCAACTGAACTGTCGAAACAACTACAATGCTTCACAACGCCTAAATTTGCTAGAGTGACAAACTCTCTACGAGTCTCACCTAGACTAACAATACAAAAATTACATCAACTCAACAAAAATTATGATGCAAAAATTCTAGAGCGACCAACTCACCTCGAGTCTCGTCTATACTTACGTAATGCTGAGCGACCAACTCTTCCTGAGTCTCGTCTAGACTAACATACTGCTGAGCGACCAACCACGACGACAAGTTCCGCCTAGACTAAATTGCATTGCAATGCCGATCTAAATAAAAATCTGCTAACAAAATCAAAAACGTGCTTATGCACAAGAGCAATTCTCAAATGATATGACGACAGCTCATACCGATGTACCCTTAAAATAGAATCTGTAGCCTTATCATCAAATTCGGACAAAAATGTTCTTTATTGACTCAAGCGAATTAAACTCCAGGCTTATCAGCTTCTTTAGCTAACAATATTCCTAAAATTTTCTTTTTCTCCAACACTGGCCTCACACTCACTACTCCTCTGATTTTCAGTTCATACTCCAGCTCCTCTTTAAGTAAACAAACAATTTGGAATTTTTCCGACATGATTGCAATAGCCTAATATTTTAATGAAATCAAACTGATAAATCTAAATGATTTGAGCCTTACGAAAATTGTCAAAACAAATTCGGGTAACTAAAGGTAAAAGTCAAAAAGTGTATTTGGTGAAATAAATTTTGCCAAAATATCAAAAAAATTATATTGGGTCAAAACAGAATGATAGTTAAAAATAAATTTGACTAAGGTAATTAATTGACTGAATGGGGGTTAACGTCTCAACCAAACTTATATCAAGAGCAAATTTAAACAAACAAATCTTAATGCAAAATAAATTTTGAGCAAACAAATTTCGAACCCTACAAACTTTGAGCAAACAAATCTCGAATCAAAACAAATTTTGAACAAACAAATTTCGAAGCAAGATAATTTTTGAACAAACAAATTTCGAAGCAAAATAATTTTTGAACAAACAAATTTCGAGGCCCTACACGTTGCCGGCGCCAGTGAAACGGATTTTTTTTCTATCTGGCTGGCCTCACTCATGGGCGCTAGTGAAACGTTTATTTTTATTATTTCTTCTTTATTTCTGGCTAGCTTCACGCATGGGCGCCAGTGAAACGGTTTTCCTTATTATTTCTTGCACCACGTTGTGTGCAAGTATAACGAAGTCTTCCGACACAGCTAGGGGTCTATTCCTTGGGCAGAGCTATGAGAAATGGGGGGGGGGTCGAAATCTGTTTGTAGATCAAACTTAATCTAAACCAAATAGGCGCCACCAAGTCCTGACTTAATTATGATAATTGCATGGCATATTTCCAAGGGCGGACGTGGAGACCCAAAGAAAAAAAGATCGCCTTCGCTGACAAAAAACCTGTCTTAATAAAATAAGACGCTGCTCCTGTAAGAAATTGTAATAGTTAAATACATATAGAAATAGTAAAAAAGTATTTCCAATATAAGGTTGGCATCAAAGACCTACTCATAAGTATGTTAGCTTTATGTGATTAGATTTGATCATACTTGATCAAAATAAAAAACTTTAATCTTGAACTAATTGTTTACTAAAAAGAATCTCTTTTAAAATAATATGATTTGTAACAAAAATTTAATCAATAACTGTATCAATCCATAGTTTTCAACTTCAGGTTTATCCTAATTATTTTTAATCAAATACTTTACAGTATATTATGAACTTGTTATACAAATAGGGTTCCGACCTGTGCAGATCTGTTCAGGCAGATGACAAATTAATAACTTCTAAAAATGTTAGTATTCAAGTTTTTTTTAAAGTACATATGCAAGTTTTAATTTATATAAAGCAGATCACAAAAATAGTCGTGTTTACATCACTTGTACTAAAGCTGTTCGAGGCATTTGCTTTCAAAAATACATCTGTCAGCAGTATACTGCAGAAAAATATATGACGTCAGTAACACCTGTTGACGTTACTAACAATTCATAATGAACCACGCGTGTTGTTTTCTCAAAATATCAAATCAGTAAACTTTAATTTTAATACTGGAAAATCCAGCTCAACAAATAGTTGAAACTTTTACAATATTCATGCTTTTACGCATTAAAACAAATTACCGTGTTCCTAGTGTGAAACACATAAAAAGTACTTAAAGCTATCTACGAACCAAAACTGCATTTGTCGCCTTGTTGCAAGGAAAGGTGAGATCCTCGTTATTTCATGCAACAATCACAGCGTTGTAGAGTGAACCAAATTCATCCAAAACAATTTCTACTATGAATTCGTCCCACGTGTCGAATCAAATACGGTTACGATACATTCTGCAGCCGTTGTAATCCTGTAGTTGAATTACGCCGCCTTACTAAAGTAGCATCTTTACATTGTCCTTGTGTGTCTTAAAAGTTTGCATAACAAGTGTCGTTCTCTTAAAATTGCCTCCTAAATTTTGTATTCTAAAAATTGCATCGTAAGTTGTAGCATTATAAGTCGTCGCGCTAAATAAATTATCTCAAATTAAACAAGTTAATAAACTTTATACGTTACCGACCGTTATTCGAAGATGTGCTAACTCATTGAAGTGGATTCGCAAATTGCCGGCCTGCAATCTAGGATACATGTTATTGCTTCTTCCACATATGGCCGACTGACTACAAAACTAGCTCGGGCGGCCGAGGCGTCCGGGGGGTAGACGGTCAAACAGAGATGTGTTTGTAAATAGCTGTAGATGACACAGATATTTAACCACAAATAGAATACCAAAGGACGATGCGGGCTTAACGTATTACTATTGTTGTTGAATGTAATTTACTATTGTTGTTAATAAAATTGTTATATTATTCTCGCAATTTTATGGAGGGATTTATTATCAAAAATAAAATTGTTACAAAATAATTCATAAAACTTAGGTATTCTTTAGTCATGCCAGCAATTAATTTCTTTAATGTACTTTACCCTTGTAAATATTGATATTTATTTTATTATTTGAAGATTTGATTTTTTCTTTTGCAAATTGTAGCAAAAAGATAGCAAATAATTTATATATTGTTATTTTTTTATTTTATTTTGTGTGGGTATTTTTTTAGTTGGCTAGATAGCTTAATATTAAGGTATCTAGCCACTTGTAACTTTTTTACAGATAGAGGAAAAAAATTGGTTTTATCAGCAAAAAAAAGCAAATAATTAACAAATAATTCTTATATATATTTTGATGTGTTCTGATAATTTGGCTCAGACAGCTTAATAGACCTTATGCTCAGCACACATCGAGCGCATTTAAGTCTAACAAAATGGCAACCATTTAAAAAAATGTATTTTAGTGTAATTGCGCCCTACACCTACTTTACATATTAAATTTATAATGCGAAATTTTAAGCACGTTAAACGTTATTATAAAAGCAATTACATTTTTGCTTAACTAAGTTCAAAATTCCTATTAGCAACCAAACTAGGATATCAATTTACAAGGCTCTCATAATTTCCATCAAAAGTAAACATATTAAATTTGATGGAACATAAAATTCATAATTAACTAATCTCCACGGATGAAATACGAAGAGTAAATTAGTTTGTTTAGCCGTGATTATGCACACAGAACACGTTAATATTAACAGAGATAGTTGAAATGATTCCAGCAGGCGCTGAATTTCACACGGATCGCTTGATTATCACTGAATATGTTTACACCGCTGCACCGGTCGCGCTTCCTGCCTAACATTAGAACGTTTATGGACTAACATTAGCCATTAATGAATGGATTTCAAATTATAGCTTACGTCGTATTTGAATAGAGCTGCACCTGATACCCTGAGGTATATATTATCTTATTAATGTTATTCTATTGTACCGTATTTTAGTATACGTATAAATTTAAATGAATTCAAGATCTGGTAGAATGCGAAAAATTATGTCTTGTTAATAACATTTATTTATTTGAGAAAGAATTCTTTGTCCTACATCAGTAGTACAAATACGCCAAAAGGACGGTCAAACTCTACACATAAAGAAATACACCTACAAATTCTTTTTTATATCCATAAGAAGTATATAGGCAAATCTTTTCACATAATACACATATAAGTAGAATGTTATTGGTTGAATCAGCCCCTCTTTTCCACCAGCACCCTCATTTCCACACACATTCTGGACCAAATAGTTTTCTTCGACTAGCCATTTCATCTTTCGCGATAAATATATCTTGTTTGGTATCAATTAATATTAGATTTTTCTTGGCTACCTGAATTTCTAGGAATTTTTTAGATAGCATCATCCTCCAGGGAGCTACCCTCATTTTAAGATTTTTTTTACCAGCAGCAATTTCTGACCGTCCTTATAAAATTTTTTAGTTATGCGATACATCAAATTAGTCTAGAATTTTACGCAAACTCTGAATCTGCAAATAGATTTAAAATCCAACCATCTTTTACCGTTTTACACACATACTCTCTAGCAAACATATAAAAGATTATTTTTGTTTTTTTCGGGAAAAATGTACCTTGTTTAGTGGAGTTAGGTTAGTCGGTGTTGTCTGAAGTTAGGTTAGGTTAGTTAAACTTGTGTGGACTTAGGTTTGATAGAAGGAAAAATTGATAGGATATCTAACCTAAGTCCACACAAGTCCAACTAACCTAACCTAACTCCAGACAACATTGACTAACACAACTCCAAACAACGTAAACTAATTTAAACCCTCCCCTCCACCTTATTTTGCCCTTCTTTCTCCTCTCGCATCCGTATGACATACATCCGACATACATCCAAACTATATCCGACATACATCCGACATGTCCAGTATACATCCTACATATATCCGACGTATATCCGACATATGTTCAACATATGTCCGACATGTATCCAACATATGTCAGCCATGTCCATTACTGAATTTATCCGTATTGACATTTGTATAATTTGACAAATAAAATTAAAGTTGAAAATGTTGTTGCTTAGCAACTTTTAAAACACTAGTGCGATAAAGATCAATTTACGCACGCTTATTAGTTCTTTATGCTAGTATTATAATTGCTTTATAGGGTGAAATTGCCCCCAACCTAGGTCTGATGAAAATTCGACCTAGAACGGATTAATCCGATTTATTTCGAATGTTGGACATATGGCGGATATGACTAACATATGTTGGATACATGTTGGACATATGTTGAACATATGTCGGATATATGTCGGATATATGTAGGATGTATACTGGACATATGTTGGACGTATGTTGGATATAGTTTGGATGTATGTCGGATGTATGTCATACAGATGCGAGAGGAGAAAGAAGAACAAAGTAGGGTGGAGGGGGGGTTTAGGTTAGTTTACGTTGTTTGGGATTAGTTTAGTCAGTGTTGTTTGGAGTTAGGTTAGGTTAGTTGGATTTGTGTGGACTTAAGTTAGATAACCTATCAATTTTCCCTTCTATCTAACCTAAGTTCACACAAGTTTAACTAACCTAACCTAACTTCAAACAACACCGACTAACCTAACTCCACCAAACAAGGTACATTTATCGCGAAAGAAACAAAAATAATTTTTTATGTTCTCTAGAGGGTATGTGTATAAAACGGTAAGGGTTGGTCGAATTTTAAATATATTTGCAGATTCAAATTCTGCGTTAAATTGTAGGCTAATTTGATGTATCGCAGGGCTAAAAAATTTTATGAAGACGGTCAGAAATTGCTGCTGGTAAAAAAAATATTAAAATAAAAATAACTTCCTGGGGGATGACGCTCTCTAAAAAATTCTTAGAAATTCAGGTAGCTAAGAAAACTCTAATACTAATTGTTACCAAAAACAAGATATATTTATTGCGAAAGATGAAATGGCTAGTCAAAGAAAACTATTCGGTCCAGAATGTGTGTGGAAATAAGGGTGCAGATGGAAAAGAGGGGCTGATTCAACCAATAACATTCACTTAATATATATTTTCCAATGAGCACCTGGCTGGTTTCCAATTCTTGTATTAAACATGTGACACAATATTAGCACATATTAATATGCAAACCTTTTCAAAATGACATATACCACTATGCACTATTTTCATGGTTGACGTCACACTATTTACAAACCATAAGTTTTTAACCCTTTCTCTGGACTTGTTTAAATTACACACAAGCTCCGCTCATAAGAAATACATGCAGATAGACTGCCTCACTTAACAACGAGATCGCTAATGTTATTAACCGTTTCGCTAGACCTGCTTGCCAAATTTTAGCACATTCAGTATCATCGGGGTGGTATATTTCACAATTTACAGGTGACGTAGCACTATTTGCAAATCTAGCACATATATATTGTATAATACACAGACAAAACCTTTTACAATATTAGCACATATACATTTTTAATTAACCCTAAAGTAAGCAACGTTACACAATATTTACTCAAAATAATCTTTTAAATCTTTCAAATAACATATATCACTATGCAACGTTTTGCAAATTTATCTCTGATAGGATCTGCATTACTTGCATTGGTTTCTTAATTATGTTGTACAATGTTTCACGGTATTGTATAATATTTGCACATACACATTTGCAATTAACTTCAGGTTGGTTTTGCACTTCTTCTATTAACCATACATATTAGAGCCACTATTGACGTAATTTTCTTTAAAAACGCTAACAACACCATTACACATCAATTTGACTCATTACTTATCAAATTGCCTTAGGTTATGTATATTTAAACCATCCAAATAAACTGTATTAAGCCTAACAACGCAATTATTCATGTATGTGTAACAAGCATTTACCGATTTTGTAAAAGGGTAATCATTGAAAAATCTTCGACATAAATAATCCAAATACGATAGCTACTGCTGAATTTAATTAATTGCGAACCAATATTCTAAATGAAGATTTGAAATGGAAATGAGATTTTGTTAAGCACTATTTTCGCAAGTATAAATTATAATTCTTTGTTTACAACTGTTAAAAATATTTAAATTTTAAATATTTGTAAGCTAGAATAAGTTCTTAATCTTATATAAAAATTGTTATTTGTTATGAGGATAGTTTTCAGCAAATTTGGAAGTCAGAATTTGAAGCATTTTGACCTTTTGCTCTATAATTTGTGTAGCGTCATTTGCCAATACACTCACAAACGTGATAATAAAGGATCGGTAAATTATCCCCATATAAATTGCAAAGGATTTTGTCATGTTAACAAAGATTAGGTAAGGATTATTTTTAAGAATAATTTTCTGTATGAACTTAAGCTATAAACTGTTTTTTATATGTAACAGATTCTTTAGTACGAAAAAAAAATGTTTTTGAATGCATAGATGTTTCTTGAGATTTCTGTGTCATTTCATTTTCGTAAATTCCACAGCATAATTTCTGTTGAGCTAGCCAGCAAGGGAATGGGACGGTAAGATAGTAATTTTGTATCTTTTATTGCATTCTCATTAATACAGTTTACTGTACCTGAATCACAACATTAATTAGAGGTGTTCCAACTCATAGGCGTACCACAGCAACAGCAATAGATATATATATATATATATATATATATATATATATATATATATATATTGCCGTGGAAGTCAAGACAGTCTCAGGATTCTCTATTAAAATTCGTGCCCCACCAGGGTCAACATAAAATTTTCAAAAATCCAAAAATTTCAAAAAAAAGTTCCTTACTCTTTTATTTCGCCTTTAAACTCCTCTGCTTCCCTGGTTAGCTCAGCTGTGCCTCTTCTCGAATACCTAAATTTACAGACATACCTCTTTCACACTCGCACACCATTCAATAAAACTACCAAATAGTACCACAATCATACAACTTTTTATTTACACCTATTAACAGATAAATTATATTCACATGTGTTAAAACAGTTTGATACAATAATTATAAAACTCAAAGTATGGTATGTTTTTAAAGTCCTTAATTTTTCTAATGATTTTTAAACAAATTCAATGAGATATGAGTAGATGGGCCCTACATGTTACCCTAAATTGACTTCACACTGGAGTATGGGGAGCTCATTATAACCCAGTTCAGTTTGTATATGCCTTTTAAACCTTGCATAAATTAAAACCAAAATTTTACAGACCCGTTTACCCTTTACAATTCAATTTTTATCCTGAATAAAATTTTGGATGTTCTAAATACACCCTTTTTCAATATTTAAACTTCAGTAAATTATCCAGTACATGTATCTTTTACAATAAGTTTCTACAACCATAAATATGCCATCAAAAAAAAAGTTAACCACACAGCACAAAGTTTCACAAATGTTTATAAAACAACAAACACTTCAAATAAATTACCTGGAAAATTTTTCAGGCTTCCTTCCCGTCGGAGATGAGTGCCAGAAAACCCCTCTTAATGTATCCATTTGCTGTGCTGCTCAGCGTATCCACAGGCCTCTACCATTTGCTACCTCTGCAAGCTATGCACCTCGTTTCACAGTACCATTCCATATATCATGCATACAAACTTGATTACTTGTGGTGCTTACTCTCATATAACATACTTCCATTTAATGATTTTTGTGTTGTAGCAGTCGGGTCTTTATTAATTTAATACGCACTACTCGTACTTCACGTCAATAATTAGAAGTCCGCTACTACTGTTTTATACTTGCAACCACTATATTTACGGTAACATAATCACATACATAAAACACTCTCAAAAAAAACTTTATTGTATGCTGGTCTAAATCGGAATTCAGCACTTTATCGAAGTAATGGAAAAGAGAAGAGAAGAGAGCCTCAATAACCTAGGTTCTGTATTTATATCCTTTTCAAACCCCTCTAGTGGACGCGCTTCCTGCGAAAAGCTTATTTTCAAAACGAATTCTACAAATTTTGAATATAACCGTCTCTAAATTCGTAAAATTTGCTCCGTCCTACGTGCTGTATACCCCGAATCCGCTTTCAACCTTCGCGTGTGTGTACGTTTGGAAAACTGTCCGCTTTCAACCAATGACAAAATTTTCTGCTGTCACACACTCCACCTAAGTTCTATTTATTTTTGTTATATACATGTTTGCTGTCTCGTTCAAACCCCCACTTGAATTACAGAAAATCGATATTGTTGACATCTTATCTCAACTCCACGTGTCTATTGTACGTACATTTCAATTCCTTGCTTGCTTTATATCTGTCTCTATCTGCTGTATATAACCGATTGTGCATTTCCCTCGCTTCCTAAGATGTTTGTTACCTAAGTTTTTTATACCAAACTGACGGTTGAAAATAATTTCTATGAAATTCTATCTTAACATACGCTCGACTTCTTTGAACGTAACCTTTAAAAAGCAGGTGCTTCTGTTAATTATCGACCGTTTTGAACATAACAATTCCTAGATTTTCTACTTCTTCGTATCTGATAAAACTGGCGTTGGCTTTTACAACAAATACAATTGCCTTGGGATTATTGATTTTCTTACGCAAGCACGCTTCCTTTTGCTTATATGTGTTTAATTAAAATAACTTATGGTTAATTATGCGTATCCTTAAACTTCTATTTGCTTAGAAGATTTCTTTTTCCTGTGATCCTAACATTTCAATTATTAAATATAAAAATACCATAATATTCGTCCGTTCTCCCTAAATGAATTAAATTAATTTTTGCGCGTAAATAATTTGCTTTTTTCTATATACAGGGTTGTTGAAATTTTATTGCTTTACACTGTTTTACCTTTTTGAATCCACAGCAATATATATATATATATATATATTATATATTATATATATATATATATATATTATATATATTAGTCAAATTTAGACCAGGGTAGAAAATTAATTAACGACATCAAATAATTTTAATCACCGTGTATACGGAAGCTTTGGGAAAAAGTACGCGTAATTAAAGGCCTACTTTAAAGATTTAAATCATTCAATTAGAAGGTAGGGTCTGTATAAAATTTTATTAGATAATACGCGTTATTAAAACGTGGAGCATACAAATTTATTCGTTTCATTAAAAATAAGGGATTTAAATTATTCACTAGACGCTTTCTATAAAAAGAAGCAGACTTAAAATGCTCAATTTGTATGTAATTTAAGTGTTCCAAGTACTAAAACAAATAGAAATTACGTGCAAAATTTATATTAATTAATTCAAGTTTTAAGTAACGAGTATTAAACAAAATGTGCAAATAATAATTAATATTTAATTAGGATTCACTAAAAATTAAAGGGTAGAAGTCAATACCATTCATTATTATTTTAATTGGAGTTAATTGAACGATTATTAAGGTATAATAGGCATAAAAGCTTTTAAAAAACCCAATAATACCAAATATGAGACGCGTTGCTAGCATACAAATATATCTAGAAAGTTAGAATACGTGGAATATTCAAATCGTAGAAGTGTTATTTAAAATGTTACGATTGAACACCTGCGTATTTTTAAATATCAAACTTCTAATAAATTCGAATAGATAAACATGCAGATTCTACGTATATTGGAAACGGTCGGATAAACCGTAGCTTATATTAACGGGAAGGCTAGATACGGGGTTATTTAACTCAAATAGGGATCCAAGTGGATTGAAATAACCGATAGTAAAGAATATAGATTTGTACCACTCAGAACAGGGTAGATAGAGACGGATAATATATATTTGAGCAACGTCACTGGGTTTGCGATTGGGTGAAATAAGTTGCAGATATGAGAGGTGAAAACACAACAATTTCTATACAAAATTAATTAGTTGTTCTCGGACGTGTTTGCGAGCCGTGTGAAAATTTCTTAGATTTAACTGGCACGAGTGCAAAAATTTAGTAGAATCGCGTGCCGGACTGTTGAGAAGGGAACAGACAATGCGAAATTCTGAAAACTGGCCGTCGCGGGACATAACCGACGTGCAACCGAGCTATTATATAAACCCGTGTTTATATGAGTTTTGCTCTCTTAGATTTTCGATTTTTAGTCAATACTTTACAGTTTGCTGTTATACCATACTTCAAGCAGAATACGTGCTACGATAAAAGTTATTAAGTGCATTTAGAGAAGATACAATGTAATAAAGTCTAGTTATATTTGCGAGTATTACTGTACCAATTATCGAAATTAGTAACGATAAATGAATAAACAAAAGTAGGCAGTTTTGGGTATAGCGTGAAAGAATTATGAATTTCTTTGCTATTTTTCGGGGGTGTTAATAATCAAATGTTATTCGTAATCGTGATTGTATCCACAAAACAAGATTTTGAGATACTTAGATGAGTTCCTGAGAAGCCCTGAAACAACTTTAGATGAATGGTGGTGTAGAAAATTTTAAAAGCGTTCAGAATCAGGGCCGTAAACATAACCCAGTTGGAATGGTGTGATTAACAAAGGACGATGTACATTGGAGCCACGAGTGCATTAACCTGGATTACTTCTTGTGAGGTTATATGAAAGAAAAAGTGTATAAAACACATACCACAAACGAGCAGGACCTTCGTACAAAAATACGCGAAACCGTTGGAAGGCTGAGAGAAAACGGTGGCGCCTTCAGGTTTTTAAAACGAAATTTTTTAAGACTGTGTTATTTATGTATAAGAACTAGTGGCAGGACCTTCGAACATTTGTTGTAAATAAATTTTAAATACATTTGATTATTTTGAGTTCATATTTTGCGAAAATTATAAGTTGGCTATTTCTTACGAATTTTTTAATAACAAATTACGCAAAAATTTTCTATGCATTTAATCTTAGACCTACCAGTTATACCTTTAAACGAAGTGCATAGATTAATGAAGTTTTTTGGATAGGTGTGCACTTTTCGATGGTAATACTTTTTTTGAGTAATTTCAGTTTGAAGAGCACGCACAATTTTTCATAGAACCAAAATTATGGAAAAATTATGATTTTCTCTTGCGATAATAAGTAAATGTTTGAGGAAGTTCTCATTTATTGAACACGCAACATTCACGCATACAACAGAAAACGATCTACCCTCAAAAGGTCAGTATTTCTTTTATTGCAAATTAATATTCAAAGTTCTGCACGATTTTGACACAAAACGCAAAAGTTGTTATAACTTTGAAACCATCAACAATTGGATAACAACATATATAATTATTTGAATAGGTATTAATTTCAGCTATCAAACCCTTCAATTTGGACCATTATTTTTGGGACACCCTGTATATATATATATATATATATATATATATAAATTCTATTTAGTACAAAATTATGGTTAATTATTTCTTTGACAAGTAATAAAATAACAACACGTAACTGGCTATAATAACGCTGTTGTGTAATTATATTTGAACAAATAAGCGATGTGTATTATAGATTCGTACGCCATGTACATGCTACATCATGATAATGACAAAATGTTCAAGGAAACGGAAATATAATTAACGGAAATATTTTTCATTAAGACATATTTATTGTCTGTCGACCCAAACGCGATTAATTAATAAAGTAAACATTATCAAAAGCCTTTTGACATGAAACGTGCTTTTTATTAACCATAATTTGTAAGATCCGTGAAGCATTTATAATACAACCAATCAAATTCTTTAATTTCTTATTCTACGAAGTTTGACACGTTTGCACAAATTCACCGAGCACTTGAAGTTACAAAATGACATAACTTTCCGTGCTCTCCTATTTCAGTTAATAGGCATCCATAAAGATCGAGATAATGCTAGAAGCTAGACAAGTGCATGACTGAAGAATTTACGGTTAGTATTTAAGCATTATCTGGTATAACTGATCAAGATGTAGCATTGAAAACGCATGCAATTGTGAAAGTGTTTAGGTTATAATATTTACGTTCTACGAGATAAAAAATTGACATAAGTATTGGGACGGATATACCTACCTACCTACTAATAATTTTTGTTGTCCTTGATTCGCTCGACATAGATTACCGCAATCGAATACTATTATCTTCTTCAAACAGCGATGTTGACAAGATGAGAAGCGATAACGATGATGTATACATGCGACAGTAATTATAGTCGGTGGTTCTGGTATATTACCTGAGCTACCCTAAACGTAGCAAAGTTTGCAACTGCCCTTCGTCAAATAATTAAGATCACATTATAGTTGCAATATGTTTGTTATAAGATGGTATAAATTCTAGAATTTTTCTACGACTAGGTCCTAATGAATGTGCTTTAATGAGCCGATCTCTTTGATTAATAAATTCTTTTGCGACTGCGATATAATTATTTGCGAAATATTTATAGTCGTCATTAGATAGTTTGCCGAAAACGAACCCTGGAACAGTTTGTTTGGATCAAAGAAATCCTACAGATATTTAACAGAGTAGCTCGTGCAAGTACTTCGGGAAAAATTTTAGAATCTGGAGAATTATGGTTGACTCGACTATAAACACAAGGTAATTGTTGCCGAGTAACTTATGAGGAGAGTAGGATAAATTCATGTAGAGGGCTTAAGTGCTATCCTGTGGGAATACCTCTAAATCGGTAATTATATTAGACGCCACCTGCTTCCAATCAGTATTGGGGTTTTAAAAAAAACTGAAAATGCACATGGAATCAGAATGCGAAATCAGAAAAGTGAATCTGGCAATGCTCCATGGGATGAGGGTATAATTACAATCAATAAACCAACTTTACTAAATTCAACAAATTGAATCCCTCAAACTTTAGTCCTCTTGCGGTAGTATTCGAATGCACAACCATTTAATGGTTTTCTTTTCGTTTCAAAAGATATTAGAAGCCAATATGAGATGGTACTTTTCTTACTTGTAGGGCAATACTAATCGATTGCGTAACCATCTGAAGGATATCTTTTGCTGTCAAAAGGTATCAAGAGCTAATTGTTAGGGATTATAGAATTACTAGCAGGTGAAGTTACTTTGCGTTTGTGCCGACAACTACTTTTGTGGCGGAAGCGCTGTTATTTTGTTGCGTGCTTCGTTTCCAGATATATTATATATATATATATATATATATATATATATATATATATATTGAACAAAAATGAGTCTAGAGACTGTACAATCTGAAGTGCCGATCCGCTAAGGGAAGCCCTCAAATAATGAAAAGTAATATATATATATATATATATATATATATATATATATATATATATATATACACACATATATATTGCTGTGTTATCTCGCCCCACGGCTTGGGCGTACATAAAATGCTGTGTTAACGCTTATGTTGCTCAACCACTTGTGCAAATGTTAATTTATAATTTTCTTTTGCCTCGACTAGCTGATTCAATTAAGTAAAATAATTCCACAATACACAGTATAATGATTAAATATTTACAACTTTTTCCCCTTTTAAATATCTTCTCCCTTTTTGAATTATTTACATCTATTAGATTTTTAAAAAATGAAGCCAGCAAAACGAGATTTTATTACATTTAGAGACCTGTTGAAACGTTTCAAAAATGTCTAACTTTTCATAAATATATTCAAGAAACCCCAATCTGTCGGCTCCTACGCTTTTAAATTATTATTGAAATAAAACAGTTTTAAATCATCAAAAAATATCTAACCTGAAGTGGTTTTGTAGGAGCTCTGCATTCCTAGAAATTGAAGTCGACATCCAACCAAAATTTAGTATCCAAATCGTTATTTCAATGAAAGGTTTTTCATCCGTAATAGAATATTTACCATTTTCAGAGATTATTAAATTGTTTAAACAGACAGCATTTTCCAAAGTTTCGTATCCAAAATTGTATTTAAGATCGTAATAGATCGTTATTAAAAATTTTAACAAGAATCGTAACGTAGTTATTCAGAATGTAATTTAGAACGTAGTTCTTCAGAACGTATTTAATCAGAAGGTATTTAATCAGATGGTAATTATTTAGAACGTATTTAACCAGAAGGTATTTAATCAGATAGTAATTATTCAGAACGTATTTAACCAGAGCCGTTTTTTAGAAGTACGGCTCTCTTTGCACAATTATACATTCTTTAAAATAATTTTCACTTAACTTTCACGTAAATATTTATCACATTTGAGTATAGTGACTACCCAGGTTCAAAGTATACTCACTCGATATTCAATTGTCAAGATATTTATAGGATCGGCCCCTTTTGTTTGTGATTCGTTGACTTCACGTGCTAGGCGAGACCAAGTGTTTTATCACTTGTTATTTTCGGAAACTTTACCAATTGTGTATCGATTGCATGAAGCGATGCTCTTGGTCACGTAAATTTAATGTTCTACCTCACATCTAATTCAGAAATCCCAGGAATTTTCGTTTATAAAAGCACGTACTAATGTTGTTGGCCTCATTCTAATCAGAATGGAATAAATTTGGTGTTTGTTTATTTCCTAATAAATTGGATTTTTGAACAAATGTGATTCTTTTAGATCACGTACGCTTTTAAAATAATGTATAATTTCTGCGTGCGTTTAAGGTGATATATTACCACACTTTTTGAATGTTTATCTAGCCAATTCATGCAGGTTTTTCACTGATTTATTTTCAATGCGTTTCGTTACATTTTTAAATTCTAATCTTTGCTCGTAGCTACTCTTGGATATGTGTTCTAATCGTTTGTGCTACTATATACAGTGTGCTCTCAACTAATAATATTTATAATGACCTATTTGCTCCTTTAATATCTGCAATTATGTACTTTTGTTACTTGGGAGTTTCCCTTGTTTATTCTACGATCCCTATGACTTAACCTACCCCTAAATTAACCCTATAATTACAGCAATATATTAGTCAATATATTATTCAACATCGAATCTCTTTCAAAGGAGTCACCTGACAAGCTTCGTCAAATAAACGACTTCTTATCTAAACATGTTGGTGCTTTACGCTCTTTTCACACGACAAGTCTCTGATTGAGACATTTCTCATTTATATTATTGCCAACACACTCGACACTCGACACTTGACGTCCCAAGCGCATTTGCTTTCCACTTTAAAAAAAAATCTACGGTTGAGCTCCAAAGGCACAAAAAATCCATGGCTAGTGTTAAAACATTTGTGACATCTAGCAATTCACGCGGTTGCTATAGCTGCCAAGGTTCTCATTTGCTCAGTAATTGCACTGAATTTCTAAGGTTATCAGCACAAAACAGAATTTCAAAAGTAAAGGAGTTGAAACTATGTCTCAATTGCCTATGCCAGGGACATCTTGTCGCACAATGTTCTTCTCGCTTTACTTGCAGGAAGTGCAAGTCAAAGCATCATACGCTTTTGCATGAGGACGTTCAACGTTCGCAAACTTGTACAGTTTTCGCAGGGCAAACAAACACTTTGCCTTATGTGGGTGGCGCTTCTTCGCATACAATTTCTGCCTTTTCTAGTAATACTTCCCAAACATTGCTTCCTACCGTGTGCCCATCAACTCTCAATTCCAACGGCAGATTTTTCAGAATTAGGGTTCTGTTAGGTTCAGGTTTTCAATCGAATTTCACTATTTCGGATATTTATAAGAGGTTGGGACTTCCTACAAAACCAGTTGATGTTACGATCTCCGATCTTAGCAAAGCCACTTCGCAAATCATCACCCTTTATTCTTCGTATCATTCGTGGTTCAAATTGACAATTTCCTGCTTTGTCATTGACAATATTACCAGTAATCTACCTGACTGGCATGTAGATATTACCAAGCTTCACATACCTCACAACAATAAGTTATCAGACCCTTTATTTCACGAGCATGGTTAAATCCACATCCTTCTTGGAACGCCAGTCTTCTGTAAGATTTTATGGTCTGGACAATTTCAATTAGGTCCAAATCTTCCTACTCTTTAAAAAACTCGATTTGGTTATGTTGTTGCTGGTCCGTTAGGCTCTGACATGCTGATTCGAACAAAATGTCTTTATTCGGTTATTCATCCAGTTCAAGAGCAACTCACTCGTTTCTGAGAATTGGAATAGTATCCGTCCAAAAAGGTCCTCTCACAGGAGGAAAATTCCTGTGAAAAACAGTTTTCTGCAACTACTAAAACGAACACTGATTTTACCGTTTCCATTCCGTTTAAAAAAACCCCTTCTGTTCTGGGGAATTTTCGGCATACGACATTCAAAAGATTCAAGTCTCTAGAAATGAAATTTGAGTCAAATCCAGAATTCAAAAAATTGTATACTTCCTTTATGCGGGAATATCGTAATCTTGGACATATGTCACTTACCGATCTCAGTTATACAGGTCAAGTTTTCTATCTTCCTCACCACGGCGTAGTTAAAGAGGAAAGTCTTACAACCAAACTTCGCGTTGTATTTGACGGTTCTTTTTAAATTTCCAGTCGACATTCGTTAAACAGTATTTAGATGGTTGGACCCCACTATCCAAAGGGATTTCTTTTCAATGTTATTACGTTTCCGCAAACATAGGTACGCCTTGTTTGCTGACATTGAGAAAATGTACATACAGGTTCTTATCAATCCAAGTCAAAGACCTCTCCAAAGGATACTATGGCGATCTTCTCCTTATGATTCAATTTCTACCTTTGATTTAAATACCGTAACCTATGGTACCGCGGCGGCTTTATTTCTGGCTATTCGATGTCTGACTGAGATAGGTATTCTAGTTAAGAACACACATCCTCAGTTATCCATAATAATTTAGGAAGATTTCTACGTAGATGATTTTCTTACAGGTTCTGATGAGTTTTTGATGCCAAGGCTATCTGCCAAGGGCTTCCAACGCTTCTGTCCGGAGATGGTTTTAAACTTAGAAAGTGGATTTCCAATGATCCACAGGTACTTTCCATCCTCAGGACGTTCATCTTGAGTTCGGATCTCATGAAAACACCAAAACACTTGCTCTTACCAGGTCATTTCAAACTGATTACTTACGATACTCAATTTCCAATCCGTCAGATGGCATTCCTACTAAACGGGCTATGCTGTCCGACATTTTACAGATTTTCGACCCTCTGGGCCTTCATGGGATGATCCGATTCCTGTTTCCATTCAAAATAGTTGGATTCTTTTACGACAAAATTGGGTTGTGTTAAACAATCTCGTAATTCCACGTCAAGTTGACTGTTGCAATCCCGTGCAGGTGGGGATGCATGGATTTTCAGATGCTTCAGTTCATGCCTACGGGGCATCTATCTACCTACGTTCGGTTGACCTACAAGGTCAGGCTTTTGTTCGGCTTCTGTGTGCAAAGGCTGAGGTTACGCCCTTGAAGCCTGTCACTATTCCACGTTTAGAGCTTTGTGCAGCAGCGTTGCTGGCCAAGCCTGCTGCTCAAGCTACAAGGGCTTTAGGCATAGACTTTGAGCGGTCTGTCTTTTGGTCCGATTCTACTGTCGTTTTAGGGTGGTTAAAAACACCGCCTATTCAACTAAAAATTTTAGTTTGCAATAGAGTTGCAGATATACAAGCTTGGACTGCTCATGCCACATGGCGGCATGTACCTACTAAAACAAATCCTTCCTCCAAGAGGAGTTTTACCTGCTCAGTTATTAGAATGTAGTCTATGGTGGAGTGGTCTTCCTGGTTGCATGAATCTGAGAATTCGTGGCCTATTTTTGTAAATCGTATTTCCAATCTACCAGATTTAAAAAATACTTTACAGTGTCATCTTGAGCATTAGGTCGAACATTTACCTTGGGACAAATTTTCTACTTTGACGAGACTCGAAAGGGTTATTGCATACTGTTTGCGGTTTTTGCGTAATTGTCGTAAACTCCTTCCAGAAAGAAACCTAGGTCCTCTCACGTGTGAAGAGATTTCCTTTTCACATACTCGCTTGGTTAAAACATCTCAGCTAGAGTCCTTTCCGGAAGAAATAAAATGTCTACAGAAAGGCATTCCTATTCTAAAGCCAAGCTCAGTTTCAAGCTTAACTCTTTTTCTCGACTCTGATGGTGTAATACGCTTCGGAGGTCGCCTTCAAAATTTTCAGTTCTCCTTTGTCTTCAGTCTTCAGTTTTATTGTTAAGTTGGTTCTAAGAATTAATACTACAACGAATACACGTGCAGCAGATTCGCATAGAAGATGTACAATTATACAAATATATCCCAAACACTAATAAGTCCTCTTATTAGCAGAACGCTGGTGGTTGATTACAAAACCATTTAAAGATTGTCCTTTTCTGCCAAAAAGTATCAGGAATCAATAAAGGATGGTAGTTTTCTTCCTTGTAGAGCAAAAGTGCTCTATTGCAAAATCACTTAAAGGTTTTCCTTTCGGGCCAAAAGATATCAGGAGCCAATATGAGGTAGTAGTTTTTCTTGTAGAGTGATGGTGATCGATTGCAAAACCACCTAAAGGTTTTCCTTTCAGACCAAAAGGTATGGGGAGCTATAAGAGATTGTAGTTTTTTCTTGCAGGGCGATAGTTATCAATTGCGTAAACATCTGGAAGACTTCTTTTCTTGCCAAAAAGTGGCAGGAACTATAAAGACATAGTAATCTTCTTATTTGTAAGGCGATGTTAGTCGATTGCTAAACCATCTGAAGATTGTCTTTTCTTGTCAAGAGATATCAGAAACCAATAAGAGATGGTAGTCTTCTTTCTTGTAGAGCGATAGTGATCGATTGAAAACCATCTAAATGTTTCCCTTTCAGACCAAAAGTTATCAAGAACCAATAAGAAATGTTTTTTGGCGGGGGGTAGTAATCGATTGCGTAACCATATGGAAGATTTCATTTCCTGCCAAAATATATCTGTAACTAATAGGACATATCAGTTCTCTTATTTGTAGTGCTATGGTGGTCGATTGCAAAACTATCTAAAGGCGGTCGTTTCCTGCCAAAAGGTATCAGGAACCAAAAAGAGATGATAGTTTTGTTTCTTGAAGGGCGAAGGTGATCCACTACTGAACCATCCGTAAATTGTCTTTTTCGCGATGATGATTGATTGCAAAACCATCTAAAGGTTTTCCTTTCGGAACAAAAGCTATTAGGAGCCAATAAGAAATAGTATTTTTTGTTCGGCGATATTAGTCGATTGCGTATCCATATGGAGGATTTCTTTTCCTGCCAAAAGATATCTGGAACTAATAAGACATATTAGTTCTCTTATTTGTAGAGTTATGATGCTCGATTGAAAACAATCTAAAGGTTGTCTATCTCTTTTGTAAAAAGGTATCAAATACCAATACAAATTATCTTTCTTTTAGGACGATGGTGATCGAATATAGACAGTTTGAACGATTTCTTTTCCTGCCGAAGTGTATCGGAATACCATGAAGGGTATTAGTCTTCTTTTGGGGCGAATGGGATCGATTGCAAAACCATTTTTTAGGCCAAAAGGTATCAGGAGCCAATAAGATACAGGAGTTTTTCTTCATGTAGGACGATACTAATCGATTGCTATTACTTCTCTTATCTGTAGTACAATAGTGATCGATTACAAAACCATCGATAGGTTGTCTTTTTCTATTAAGAGATATAAGGAACCACTAAGGAATGGTAGTTTTTTTGTAAGGCGATGATAATTTATTATTAAATCATTTAAAGACTGTTTTTCCTGCCAAAACATATTGGCAACCAATAAGGGATTACGGTTTTTTCTTGTAGAACGATAATGAGCGATTGCAAAACCACCTAAAAGTATAAGGGTGGCAGTATGTGATGGTAGTTTTTTTTTAGTAGGGTGATAGTAATCGCTTGTGAGATCATCTAGAGGATTTCTTTTTTGGCCAAAAGGTAATAAGCGCTTAAAAAACATACTAGTCCTCTTATTTGTAGGGTGATGGTGGTAGATTGCAAAACCATATAAAGATTCTGTTTTTATGCCAAAAGGTATCAGGAACTAATCAGGGCGGTGGTTGTTCTTTCTTGTAAGACTATGTTAATCGATTTCAAAGGTATCTAAATGTTCTCTTTTAGTGCCAAAAGGTATAAGGAGCTACTAAAAGATGGCAGTTTTTGTTCTTGTAGGACAATAGTTATCGATTGCGTAACCATCTGGAGGATCTTTCCTTGTCAGAAGGTATCAGTCGCCAATAAGACCTTAGGGGTGGTGCTAGTCGATTGCAAAACCATCCAAAAGTTGTTTTTTCATGCCAAAAGATATCAGGAAACAAAAATGAAATGTACTTTTCTTTCTTGTAGAACGATGACGATCGATAGCGTAACCATCTGGAGGATTTCCTTTTCAGGCAAAAAAGATCAAGCGCTAATAAGACATATTAGTTCTTTTATTTGTAGGGCGATAATGCTCGGTTACAAAACCATGTAAAGATTGTCTTTTTCTTGCAAAAGTTATTACAAACCAAAAAGGGATAGTAGTTTTCTTGTTTGTAAGGCGATAGTGATCGATTGCAAAACCACCTAAAGATTTTCTTTTCGGGATAAAATGTGTCAGGAACCAATAAGGGATGGTAGTATTCTTTTTCTATGGCAATATTGATTGAATGCGTGACCATTTAGTGGATTTGTTTTCCTGCAAAAAGGTATTAAAAGCTAATAACATATATTATTCTTCCTATTTGTTGGACAATGATGGTCGATTGCAAAACAATATAAAAGTTTTGTTTTCCTACCAAAGGCTATCAGGAGCCAATAAGGGATTGTGATTTTCTTTCTTGTAAGTCAATAATGATCGATTGTTAAAACATTTAAAGGTTGTCTTCTCTTGCCAAAAGTATAAGGAACCAATAAGGGGTAATAGTTTTCTTTCTTGTAGAGCGATTGCAAAACTACCTAAAAATTTTCCTTTGGGGTCAAAAATTATCACGAGGCAATAAGAGATGGTGGTCTTCTTTTTGTAGGGTGCTAGTAATCGATCGCGTAATCATCTTCAGTGTTTCATTCTCTACCAAAAGGTATCAAGAGCTTAATAGGACATACTAGTCCTCTTATTTGTAGGGCGATGGTGGTCGATTGCAAAGCCATCTAAAAGTTGTCTTCTCCTGCCGAAGGATATCACAAATCAATAAGAAATGGTAGTTTTCTTCCTTGTAGGGCGAATGTAATTGATTTCGAGGATTTTTCTTGCTAAAAAATATCAGCAGGTCAATTCTCGACATTATTCCCATGAGAAATGTGACGTCATTCCTATGAGAGTAAACTCCAGATCTAACCCCTTTCAATTTCTTTAATTTTAGGAATATTTAGATATTTTGACACTATTGAAATTAAAAACGTATGTACCAAATTTGCCATCAAGCGAACTCTCAAACCACTGTGCACGGGAAAGCATATTGTGAAAATTTTTTGGGTCTCTTCTGTATTACGGAAGAGAGCACAAAGATTTGTCGACGCTTGTTAACAACGGAGAAATTCAAGCTAATGTAAATCGAACGAGGGTAAAATCTTCTTTTACGCCGGGGTACTACTTTGTTTACGTGGCAATAAGAAAACAGTTTGAACATCATCTGTCACAACTTTGATACGTTGAATGCATTAGTTATTGTGTATGTTTTTTCAGTTAAGGCAATATTTCCAAAACAATTGAATAATGTTTGTAACTTGGTTTCGTATAATTTTTTGTTTGTTTAATCTCAAAACTTGCATATTAAGGTACACCTTATATAACTTTTAAGCTATTTAAGTTCACACCTAAGTTGGATGTTTTTGTTAAACCTATCAAATTATTTAATTTGTTAAAGCAGCAATGCGTGCAAACTCTTAGTGATACCTAAGCCGCTGACAATCTAAAAGAGATTCCATCAAAAAGTCGAGCCTGTTTGCAGTGCTTCTATGCCTAAGCACGGTGAAAAAGAATTCTGAAGACTGGCCTTGATGGGTTTATTTTGGTGTTAGAGGTTAGAAAACACATGCTAAGGCATAAGGGAATAACGCGGAATATATTAGAAGTAGAGAAAGGAAAAAAGAGAAATAGAAGTAGACCTAGATTAGACTATTGCACACAGATAGTGAAAGATGTAGACTGCGGGAATTTCAGGAAATGTTTAGGTTAGCTCAGAATAGAAAACAGTGGAGGTACGTGTCCAGCCAGTTCGAGGACTGAAGACCTAATGATGAGGAGAGGTTACTGATCCGCGGACTAATCTTAAACTTAAAAGACATACCGCTTAGGAGATGGAAGGGTTGGCACGTCGGAGATTAAATATGACGGCCATTTGCTATAACGAACACGACTAGAAGAAGATCTCCAATGAATGCCCGCTCCTGTTATCAGTTCAGTGGACTTCTGGACCTTAAGAATAGATATCGAACTCCACAACCCGTAACAGTGATAATGCTTTCTATAGTAACAAAAGTTTTATGACAAAAGTCAACAACAACAACGACATTACCCATAAACCCTAATTTGACTTTCCAATGCTCCACCTGAAGGTACTAGATTTGGCCAGAAAGTCAGTTTTTTTTACGTGGAAATTTTTATTTTGCCAAGCAAGGTAAGGATTTTTAACGTGCATGACAACATTCGCACACGGGACCCACATTTTACCTCTCATTTTTGTGAAAAGTGCTTGCCTAACATATTTTAAGCAGTCCGTGTCGGCAAACGAACACTAAACCTTGGGATTAGCAGTCATACACGAACCTGTCTGATCCATAGAACCGCCTGATGCCACCCACAACTACAGACGATGCCCTTGGGGCTTTAATCTTTCAGCGTCCTCCATTATCAGGGAATGGAAAGTGTAGTGCGTTTGACATTGGACGGAGCCATTCCTCCGGTAAAGAGGATCTGTGAAAAGATGTACAAGATGAACCGACTGCGGAATATCCAAGTCTGGCACTATTTCGGCCGACTCTTTTACCGCAACTACCAGCTAGAACAAACCTGCCCAACCTACGGCAGCGAAGACATCTTCGAAGGAACCAACTGCGAACAACGCCACGAAACATAGAAGACAAGAATATGTGAATCCATGATCGGTACTTCTAACTTGGAGTTGGCAAGATCCACCGTTCCTCTACTACCGGTATATGAGCCATAAGACATAACGGCAGTGGAAAGAAATTGACTGCGTTCCGTTCCGAGGGTTGCAGAAATATACCAAAAACTTGGTCAGACTTGGCATAGAAAGCAACGTGATCGTATCGAAGAGATTATCCTTCAGTTTCTATAAAGAATAATTATTACCATATCGTTGCTATGCGCAATAAACATTACGCTATTCTAGCAAATGGTAATGAGTTTGAATTACAAAACCATACCAACCAGAAACTGTTATCTGGTGTGGTACTTTATTACAGAAAACAGAAACCAACTCGACGAGGCATTCTTGTTGAGATAATTGTCTGCGATAATTATAAAAAAATTAAGCACAAAAATTTTCACGGTTTAATTTCATTTTTCGATTAACATGTTATGTGGCCGCAACACTACACTTATCGCACTGAAACTAACTAGAGATGGAGGTTAATTTTTAATAGTGATAATATATTAGTGGCGCCCTCTATGTCCCAGTATGCAAAACATAAAACATATCTCTCGTACAACTGTGGCAACAATTCAAAAAAGCACAAACTAGATCATCGGTGCCCCAGAAACACTCACCTCAGGTATGCAGATTTGCTTACATTCAAAAGGTTTTCAACATTAATAGAAATGCTTTCAAGTAAAACTTGAAAGGGATGCACTTTATACTATCCCTTGACGATTTACTATAGGACAATAGTATGGACTAAAATACTTCTAGGAATATCTGTTACATCAGATGAATAATGGAGACTAGACGACTTCAAATATTGAAACGAAATTGTTCACACGTTGCAAACTCGAACGCAATTTCAAGAAATTCAAATAAAAATTTATAATGACTGTATTCTCTTTATTTTAATTGCATTAGCTATCCCTCAATATTATAGATAAGTGCGTTTCTGTTCCCTCTATATTTTACCCATATCGTGACATTATGTTTACATGGTATAAAAATCTATAATCCACATCTTATTTACTCAAAGGATAATTATCATCATGCAGGCATTTTCGTGATGCTAATTTAACTTAATAGCATGCGTTATATATTATTAGCTTTATATTATTTCTGCTTATGAAATTCAAAGTGGAAAAATTGAAAGCGCCATCTAGCCAAGTTGTACAACAAATGCTGTAGGTGAATTTATTGTAAAGTACTACTTAACAGTGTTACAGAGGACTTTGTATAATAAGTTTTTAAACCGAGAATGAATTATACACTATGTTACGTTTATCGAGGCAGCCACGTTGAGCGCCAAATTTATGCTACGTTGGCTCGTAGCCGTACGTAACACAAAGAAAATCAAAGAAATGACCGGGCTCAATCGGAGATTAGGGGGGGGTTGTAGAAAGCAGACCAACATATAATGTACGCAGCTGTAAGAAGTTAGTAACAATACCTGCAATAAAAAAAATTAGAATAGCAAACCTGCAATAAAAAAAAATTAGTCCTGCAAACCTGAAATAAAGAAAAAGCATAGCATGCTGATCGAACACAGATTGTTCAGTACTTTGTAGAATGTAAAAAAAACCTGTTTGGATAATCTATATAATATAACAACGGTAAAAGCAATACAAAAATTTTTAGTACAAAGTGAGGTAATATTCGGGAGTAGCAGAAACTTTTCCTCGCACACCAATTAAACATAAATCAGACAAAATTTTAACAAAAGATAAATAGGTAAGCACAATTGATATGAGTTATCCAGTATTGTTGATTCTTCTTTTTTTTTTAAATATCATGCAAGTCTATGGTAAAAGGTATCAGAACGACAAAGATATGGCAAAACAACGGATAGATATTTAAAGTAAGAACAAGTAGGAAATAGTTCAACTTACAAAAGGTCCTTCAGTAACGCTTCCTTGCAATTGAAGTGTGGGATTCAGGATGTCCGGCACTAACGCAGCACTTCACCCTTGACTGGGAGGGTGTTGATGGAACTTATCACACGTTACCCTAATCACACCTACGTATTTCACTGGTGTTAGCAGCAGACATTATCACGCGACGGAACTATGTAGCATTGATAAATTTCTTGTTAATTCTATTTCTTGAGACAATAATTTCGAAATATTTTGTAGCACTAGTTTAATTTCAACTAGGACCAAATGTATATTATTTTCATAAACATCCAAAAAGCAGTGAGAAACTTCAACCAATACCTTTGTAAACCGGTAATCTGTTATATTTCGCAAATGACGAAATTTGCGCAAGCAATAATCTGTTTTGGATTCTTTGGGGTTAGAAAATTCAGAAACTACAGTATCAACTGTATTTGGATAATCCAAAGTATACACTACTCTGATAAAAAAAGAACCGCGAAACTAGATCGCACACACAGTTTAAATATCAAAAGACAAAGCACCAAAAAAAATCACAATGAGTAAAGCACGTGTATCACTAAAGTAAGTCCGTCAAATGTTCCGTAAAACACGTGTGTCGACCAAACACGTTCGCCTATCAACCATACTACTTCAATCGGAATTAGCACTACACTTTCTACAGTTAATATACAACTTTTATTTCACAAGAAAAACAACTAAAATCGTGCCGTGCTTGTTCATGAACAATTCGAAAATTGATACCGCATTAATTCTCACTATTGTCAAAGCAAAGAAGCAACAGTATTTTCAACGTAATTAATATATAGGAACCAAGAACAAAACTCCAACTACTCATCTGTTTATTCAACTCGTTGCTATTACAACCTTTTATCGTCTATTATCTAGACTTGTATATCCACATAAGGAACAAAATCTATACGAACGGCAAGACAAGAACGATGCAATCCACTCATTATAATACGACGCATTCGCCTAAGGAGTTAATAAATATAAAATATAGAAATAGTAGTTACAGAAATGTATTTACTAATTGGGAAAAAGCGTAAAATGTTAAGCTATAAAAATGCACGTTACAACTAAATGTGGATTTAATGAATAATTTTGTCTGATATTGGGAAAGTAATTCAAGATAGTGAACAAAAATTAATTTAAATTGTTAGTTGTTTTGCAAAGACAAAAGCTAATGACCGGTTTCGTTGTTATTGCAAGTCGACGGACTCGCGCATTTCTTTTTGCGAAACAACAAACCAAGTTCTTGAATTATACACAAATCTTGTAGAATAATCTTTGCCTTTAGTTATTAAAATTTTGTCGGCAATGTCATCTTTGCTATCATGTCGGAGACTTATAGAACGTCACCGATAATTAGTTGTTTACGCTAGAGTATAAGAGGCGCATGAGGAACATTTCTACTTTGCTACGTACATGACGTAGCCGAAAGAAAACGTAAATATATCAGGCTAACTACTAATGCAGAAAGGGGAGGGGCTCCTAGCAACACAAAAATAATACATCGCTAACGATTTTCTATTTACAATAAAAAAAACACAAATATAGAAATTTCTATCGAAACAGCAAAACAAAATTAACTAAGGTTACTATTTAATAAAACAATTTTACTCTATGGACAAATTCACTAATTGTTCCACGAAGTGCGCAATTCGTAGCTAACATTCCATAAATCTAATCAGTACCAATAGGAATAACGCTGATACTTTCGCATAAGCAGATGGGTTAAGTACAAAAAGCAAAAGCATTAAAGTTCGAAACTTTTTTAGTAAGGATTTTACCATAACAAACATTAGCGTATCTAATTTCAAATTGGGTTTATCCCTAAGCATGTTAGAAAAGGAAAACAAGTCACATACATGTGTCGGGATACTTATCTTGTCACCCTCGGAAGCGAATTGACACAGCATTGCCGCGGTGGTCAGCAATAACCACGCTTCTACCGTAATTGCAACGGCGGTCTACATGCAAGAGCAGTTGATCTACATCAAGGAATAATCGGGCTACGCAACAAGCTAAGAGCGATACAAACCAAATCCACACATTTGATAGAGGAGAAACGTGCATCGCTCTTTGAGTAACAGAACGAGCAATTTTACAAGTGCATCAACGCACAAGCTGCAGAATCAAAGTTTAAAAGGAATTCAAAATAACAAAAACTCGAAAAGCAAACATCCGCCTCCTCTAAACGCGATTCAAACTGGAAAATACGGTTTTACCGGAGAATATTAGAATATATTATTTCAACAAACCTTTAGATGGGAAACCCACTAGAACGCAATTATACGTTATCGGAAGGTAGAACGCGCTCACGGATACCTAAACAAGATCTTGACTAATTAATTGTAGCAGAAACTTGTCGTTTCAAAACAACTAGATTTACGTTGAGAAATTCTTAGAAAGAGTATTTATTATTAATTATGCGGAAGCATTTAACAATAAACATGGAATTTATACGAACAGATAATGAACTAGCAAGGGATTTGAGTTGAAAATTACGGTAAAGCGAGTTTATCTGAATAGGTACAATATATCGGGTATTGTTGAAGAATTTAATTCTAGAAAAGGAATTTATGTAAATAAAATAACCAATTATTGCCTAAAATGAACGTAACAAATCCCTCACCCCCAGCAAAATTAAAAGGTCGAGGTAAGGAAGCAAAAGTACGGGAGTGGGCAGTACCAAACAAAAAAAAAGACCCAAACAAACAAAAAAAATTTGCTTAAAAGAAAAAAAACAAAAGAAAACACTCCAAAAGCAGCAAAAAAATTCTTATACGGCTCGAAGGACCAATAATAGAAAGGGAGAACAAGGAAGAAGAGAAAAAAGAAGGGATGACGGGGAATAAGTAATCAAGGAGGACTAAGGTGGAACGGCCTCAGCACTGCGGAGTCGTCAACGGACTGATATTTCTCTAAAAAAAACAGTAAGGTTATCAACCTCCAAAGAAAAAAAGAAACGAGGAAAAATCAACAGTGCCAACCAAAAGAAGACCCAAAGATCAAGCCTTAAAGATGTAAAGGAACAGCAAGGGAGGACGGGAGGAAGACAGGAGAAATGCTCGTAAAAAAAACGATGTACTATCAACTGTGGTAACCAAGAATCTCAATAAACGAAGGACCAAAGAAAAGAAATGCTAACTAGGCCTAAAGTCGACTAAGTTGTGGTTTCCGAAGAACGAAAGACGGACTAGAAAGCACTTACCACAGGAGCGGATGGATGAAACACAATCGGACCAGGGACCGACAGCAAAGAAGACCAGCAAAAGGATAGGGAAAGGAAAGTGGAACAAAAGGTACGAGAAAAAACAAAAAGAATAACACCAACACCAAGTATAAAACCCAAAAAAATGACTAAAATCGTACAAAAGAAAATAAAACAGAATCCCAGTATATTTATGTATGAGTATGTGTGTGCGTGTGAGTGCGTGTGTGTGTATATGTGTGTATGTGTGTGGGTGTGTAAAAAGTGTGTGTGTGTGTGTGTGTGTGTGTTGGACTGCTGTAGTCGCCTCTTACAACAGGCAGGTCGTAACATGGGGCTATTCTATTCCCGGACCCACACGGGTGAAAAAAAAAAGAAAACCTAGCAAAACAGGGAACTAAATAACGAAACCGTTATGTCCAAAAATCAAGTCCTAAGGAGAGCAAAATCGGCATAAGAATTTGGTGCGCGAGAACTAGAAATGAGGTTTCAGGCATTTACGCCGCTAGATGGAAAATGAAACAAGATCAAGGACATTAGGACGTCGCCAACATACATCTTCCGGTTCGGAAGGAGCATAGACAAATTTCTGCCTCTTATGGGCAGTTTTCCGCAAAACAGCGACAGTAGGGGGTGTAGCAGTTGTAGCACGCGATGTAGGAAATGGCGAGGGTGGTTTAGTAAACTCGAAACGAGTTAAGGAAGAAAGTTGTTTGTTGTTAGGGTTGGAGGTAAGAAAGTCAACGGTAGAAAAGGAAACATCATGGGTTGTCAGAATATCCACGGTAGAAAGAGAAAAAGTATTAGCTCTACGATAATCAACCTTACGAAGAGAAACACAAGCAGAGCACACTCAGTTACGTTAGCTAGAGGGACAGAAGTAGATAAAATTTTAACGACTTTAGGTAAAGGACGAGAAGTATCACAGTTAGGACAGAAAACAGTATTGGCTGTAGGAACATCAATCTTAGAAAAAGGAACAGAATCCGCTAACACTTCAGTAACATTACATAAAGGAACAGAATCAGGTAGAAGTTCATCAACGTTATAAGAACAAATAGTATCAGGAAGAACTTGATCCACAATAAATAAAGAAGCAGAATCAGGTTGACCTTCGTCAACATTAGATAACAGCACATCAGCTATGATTTCACCAACCTTAGCTAAAAGAACAGAAGCAAGTAGCATTTTGTCAGCATGAGAAAAATGAGTAAGAATAGGTAACGAAACAGCATCAGGTAAAACTTTGACGACAACATCAACAGACATTAAAGATACCGGTTCATGAACTTCAACAGGACCTTCGCTGACTAAATTAGGAATTATCGTCACTTCAGCTTCATGTGTGCTTGCAGACACGACAGGAATTTCTAGGGTAGAATCATTTAAGAAAGCGGGAACAAACTCTTTAGAAGCTACCTGCAAGTCACTAATTCGAAGCATGAGTTGTAATGGTGGTGGAGGCACAGTTTGGGGTGAAAGTGAATAAGTAGAGCGAGCAGAAGGAGAAGTAGAATAGGATGTAGAACTAGAGATGGAGGAAATTTTGTTCGAAACTGTATTTGCCGAAGAAGCTATGTTTTGATAGTAGGATCAGGATGACCTGGACGAGGAACAGAAGCGAACGTAGAGTGAGAAGCAGAAGAAGTTTGGCTCCTAGAGCTGGAAACAGAAGTTGAAATATTATTTGAAGACCTATTAGTAGTAGGATCACAGTTTGGACAGTTGCGGCGAGAAACTCCCTTATATCCGCAACCATGGCAATGGAGTACTTGAGGACGAGTACAACGTGTCGAAACATGACAAGGTTTGTAGCAATTAAAGCAGATAACCTGACGAGTAAAAGCAAAACTAGGAATAAGAACAGTAGAACGTACGGAAGAAGTATCGGATCTACTCGTAGGCGTCGGAGAAATCTTAACAACTCAGTCATGTGAAACAAAAGTATTTTCCTCATTAGTAACAAATTTATAAGCAAACTCTGGGGGTTCAAAATGTTGAATCAGTAAATTGGAGAACGACTTCCAGTCAGAAAACCTGTGCCGGTAACCACGATACCAAAGTAACGCTTTAGCCTCGAACAAGTCCATTGCAGACTCAAATAACTGCAATTCTGACACATGATGAGTTAGTCGGAGTTCTTGAACCCGTCTCAAAAAATCATGTACGGTAAGATCGTTTGGGTCACCAGAAAATTTTAAATTCCACTCCAACACTGGGAGGCCTAGGTAGGAAGCCAAAAAACAGTAGCGACTTAGGCACTGCAGCTGGGGCTAATTCCGATTCAGCAGTAACCATATGTTGGTCGTGACTAGGTGATACGGAATTATCGGCCAGAATCTTTGCCGGTTCCAACTTCAGACATTCGTCTTAAACTCTTGTAAGGAGTGGACGATAGGAAAATGGGTTCTATAAAATGGATCGAGATTACGAAGCAAAACGAACAATTGATCATCTTCACTAAAAGAATCATAGTTTGCAAACAGTCCTGTCATACACGCAAAACAGTTAGTAATGCTTTCGGATAACTTCTGCCGTCTCTTACAGATCATATTAATCACCACCAACCTATGATCAGTCATTTTTAGTAAGAATAAAAAAGAAATTGGGAGAATAACCGTAACTCAATATAAGCTCAAGAAAAAAATTATTGCGAATACCTGACAATTTAAAACATATCCGATGGATATACTTCAGAAACACTAATAGGAGCGAAACACCAAAATAGAATAGGGCTGTAGCATAAAAGAAAAATCGGAGAAAGAAACCAACTCTAGACTTGACGGGGAGAACAAAATGTACCGAGAGGGAAGGAAGAAAGGATTATTAGCGAAAACACCAGTCCAATAATTTGAAATTAACCAAACGATAATATCGAGCGATTAGAATAGAAAACAAAACTAAAATTTAGAAGATTGAACCGCATGTAGGGGACGGCAAAAAGGCGAAAGAAAAAAGGAAATAACAGTTCGAACGTAAAGGAAGGAAAAACAAGTGGCATCAGGCCGAGAAATGCGGGTGAACTTAGGCACTAACAATAATAAAAAAATCGATGTAAAAATTAAGTAAAACAAACTCAGAGCAGAAATTAATCAAAACCAAATCGAAGTAACCGTTAACTAAAACAAAATTGGGGCCAAAGTTACACGAAACAAAATCGGACCACAAAAAAATTAACTAAAGCAAACTCGCAGCCCCACGCCAGAGCGTCAGAAATTATGCTACGTACCATGACGTAGCCGAAAGAAAACGTTAATATACCAGGCTAACTACCAATGCGGTGAGGGTAGGGGTTCCTAGCAACACAAAAATAATACATCGCCAACAATTTTCTATTTACAATAAAGAAACACAAATATAGAAATTTCTGTCGAAACAGCAAAACAATATTAACTAAGGTTACTATTTAATAAAACAATTTTACTTTATGGACAAATTCACTAATTGTTCCACAAAGCCAACATGCAATAAATCTAATCAGTACCAAAAAAAATAACGCTGATACTTTTGTATAAGCGGATGGGTTAAATAAAAAAAAAACATTAAATTTAGAAACCTTTCTAGTAAGGATTTTACCATACGAAGCATTTGTTTTAACTCTAATCAGTAAAAAAAAAGAGAATACTGCTGATACTTTGGTATAAGCAGATGGGTTAAGTACAAAAAGCAAAAACATTCAAGTTTGAAAATTTTCTAGTAAGGATTTTACCAGAACAAACATTTGCGTATGTAATTTCAAATTGGGTTCATCCCTGGGTATGTTAGAAAAGGAAAACAAGTCACATACATGTGTTGGGATACTTATCTTGTCAGTCCTCGGAAGCGAATTGACACAGCATTGCCGCGGTGATCAGTAATAACCATGCTACTACCGTAATTACAACGGCGGTCTACATGCAAGAGCAGTTTATCTACATCAAGGAATAATGGGACTACGCAAAAAGCAATTTAGCCTCCAGTGATACAAACCAAATCCACACATTTGATACAGGAGAAACATGCATCGCTTTTTGAGTAACAGAACAAGTAGTTTTCACAAGTGCATCAACGCACAAGCTGCAGAATGAAAGTTTAAAAAGAGTTTAAAATAACAAAAACTTGAGAAGCAAACATCCGCGTTATCGAAACGTGATTGAAACTGGAAAACACGATTTTACCGGAGAATAGTAGGATATATTATTTCGACAAATCTTTAGATGAGAAGCCCACTAGAACGCAATTATACGTTATCGGAAGGTATAACGCGTTCACGTATACCTAAACAGGATCTTGACTAATTAATTGTAGCATAAACTTGTGGTTTCAAAACAACTAGATTTACGTTGAGAAACTCTTAGAAAAAGTATTTATTATTAATTATGCGGTAGGATTTAACAAAGGACATGGAATTTATACGAACGGATACTGAATTAACAAGGGATTTGAGTTGAAAATTATGGTAAAGCGAGCTTATCTGAACAGGTACAATATATCGGGTATTGTTGGAGAATTTAATCCTAGAAAAGGAATTTATGTAAATAAAATAACCAATTATTGCCGAAAATGAACGTAACAACTTATTAATAATACACCATAATTGGTTGTTTTGCAAAAGAAGTGCGTCAGTCTGACAAGCTGCAATAATAGCAAAACCGGTCATTGACCTTTTTTGTAACATAACCAACAATTTTAAATTGATTTTCGTTAAATATGCTCGAATTACTTTTCCAATACCATACAAAATTATTCATTACTATTCAGCTGTAAACGTAATAGTTTCCGTTGACCAAGTTCCTCATTTAACATTGAATATAGTATTTTCTTAGAAGGTCTGCTAGTGTTAAGTAGGTAATCGGTCATTTGTTCATTTTTCAGCTAATTATGTTTGTTGGCAATTTGCAAGGAGTAAACAACGAAGTACAGATTTTGCAAATTACCAGAAAACTCAGCAAATGATTATAAGTTTATTGATAGGTTTGTCCCTGACTACTAAATCCACAATACGGTTTTTTAATAAAGTCTCCTACAGCATTTGTTGTTGTGTTTGGTTAGATTAGGTGTTGAATTTTCCACTGCATATATACAAGGTGTGAATCACAGGGAATGTCACGGAGTTTTATGACGAAACTGTGTATGTATTCAAATTTTGTTATAGCAGGTCTAGGTAAGTTCGTATAGGCTACATTTTAAAAATATTTTTAAATGTACAGAGGTTTTCAAAAAAGAGTAACATATCAAAGTTATGTATTTTTCTTATAAAACACCAGTTGAGAAAGCTGGATTGTTAAGGCATGAGGTGACTCTTTGTTCCTCAACCTCCTCCTTCTTCCTTCAACCTCTTCCAACCACCACCGTTCATCACAGCTGTCACTTTGACATTTTTCTTGCGTGAGTAACAATCCGTCATTTTTTTTGTACGTCACGGTTTTTGACTCTGTATATACAAACTTTTGCTTCATCCTGTATATACGTTTCCACACAGTTACGTCACACAGTTCTAAGAGAACAATTTTTTATTGAAGCGGGAGTTTGAACCTGGGCCGTCTGCAAGCTAAGCGAATGCCCTATTCATTAGCCTGCCGAGTCAATCGATATTTGTACGTTTACATCGCTTAGTATTGTTAAATGTACAGATATCATTTTAATTTAGAGATTAACTTAAAAGCACCTAACCCTATATATCTATTAACGAACACCTCTTAGTCACATAATTCTCAAAAGGTATGTAGACGTTTGCATCGGTTAACAGACACTTTTAAATTGAAAAAAAAAGTTTTTTAATTACCCCATCTTTTTCCACATTTATTTAAATTACGACATCATTTTCTACAATACGTCACAGACACCATTTTTGATTACGCTACAACTGTCAGTTTCAACCCAACCACAGTCAAACCTAAGTACTTGTCGAACATCTGGAATCATACCAATCATTTAAGGAATTCCATTTTTTAACTACGACATCTTTCGACTACCTAACCCTTTATTTTAATGTAGCATCTACTAACAATAAAAACGCAATCATCATTATTATTAAGTCTCCAGTGCTGGAACTAGTTAGACGCGTTCCCTCATTGTTTCCTATTCCGAGCTAACTTACGCATTTCCCTGAAATTTGCACAGTCTGCATCTATCACATCTGATCTAGATCTACATCTCCCTCCTTTTTTCTCTCTCTGCTTGTAATATATCCCATACTATTCCCCAAAAATGCTTTAGAACGTATTCTGCTCTTCTATTTCTCCTATTTTTTCCACCACAGATATCTTTATTCCCCTAGTATTTCTATAACCTATTCGTTATTAATTTTGTCTGTTCATGCTATCTTCCTCATACATCTGAAGCAGAACATTCCAGAAGGCTTTTATCTCTTTCTGTCTGCTTTCCCTACTGCCCGTATTTAATAAGCATACTGTGCTATGCTCCACATATATGCTTTGAAAAATTTTCTTCTTATTTCTATGTTTGTTGGTTTTGATCATAGACGCTGTTCTCTCTTGTTAAATGCAGTTTGGTCCCCTTCTATTGTTTTACAATTGTATACCCTATTACCCCGACATTTAGTGGTTATGAAGGGAGAAGGTCCCGGTTTCAAATCCCGACACGGTCCGCTTGAAAAATGTTAGGCAAGCATTTTTTACAAAAACACACCCTCGTTCGGATGAGAGGTAAAATGGAGGTCCCGTGTGTGAGTGTTGTCACGCACGTTAAAGATCCCTACCTTGCTTGGAACAGCAAGGGTTCGGCAAAATTCCAAATTTTCTAGGTAAAAAAAACACGCTTCCTGGCCAATGTAGTACCTGCGGGTGGAGCATTAGAATATCACATGTAAGGTAGTGTGTCTTATACTGCCATACCGACCCCTATTGTGTCTGCCAATCTAAGTACCAAAAAATCCGCTGCCCTCTTTCAGGAACCTGTCAGTCTGATTCCTGACTAACGACCCTACTACTGTAGTTTGACTCTTTAACTCATTATAACACGCAACCCATTCTACCTGTTCTAGTAATCTAGAACTTCGGCAAGGTGCAGGTCAATTCGGAACGGAAAAACTCAATAAGCAAATTAAAATTTATGAATAATATTTTTGCTGATATTGAAGTTACAAATAAGTAAAACAAACTTTATTAAAAAATATAATAATTTTATTCAAATATACAAATTTTGTACTAGCATCTTCTCTGATAGCTAAATCTCAAAAAATAAGCGTAAGCGATTTTCTAACATTCGCATCTTCTGTATATTGATTGGAACGTTAATTATCGCATTTGTGAGAAGAACTACCAAAAATGTACCAGCTCGGATGAAGAAGATTCGTATAAAATGTATTAAATACGATAATTTTTTGTGCTTAGGCGTTTACGTACAAAAGATGTTTATTACTTTTGTGTTTACCCTATTCAGTCTTCGGCTGCGATCGGAGTGTTTTTTAACTGCTGTCAATCAATTCTGATCTTTGAAAAACAACATTTTTGTGCCGCTTGCGTGTTTATACGCAAAATTCGTCTTATTACTATCGTAGTGTAAAAAAGTCTAATATACAGTGTGTTTGTTTGAAAAGTTTCCACATATAATATAAAGAAAATTAGTAAAGATATTGGAATACGGTTTATGAGCGATTAATAGGTGTCAAGGGGGGAAACATGATTTAGGGATTGTAAGATTATAACACTTTACCAGCCCACTCACCCGGTTCGAACAGCTTCTACTCGTTCCAACACCCCCATGGTGGTGTAGCGAGCTTCAGAAGCTCAAGAAAATTGTAAACCGACTGTTCAATAGAGCAAAAAACAGCAAAAGTATGGTCGACTGGTAGAATTATAAAAACCACTAAAGACTATACAAAGCTTCAATAAGAAAACGACAAAGAAACTCATGGAGGACCTTCTGTAACTCAGTTGAGTCTGCCAAAGAAGCGTCTCGAATAAATAAAATCCTGTCTAAGGATCCGGGCCAGCAACCATGTTGTCTCAAACGTGCGGATGACTTGTTTACCAACAACGAGGAAGAGACAGCGAAATTACTCCTAGATACATACTTCCCAGGAAGTGTACCCTTATCGTCTATCACTAGGATGGATGCTCCCAGGCCAACCCCAGAGGAGGCAGACTGGGAGATAGCCAACAGAGTGGTTGAGGAAGAAAAAGTAAAATGGCCAATCATAACATTCCAACTTTTTAAGTCCCCAGGATTGGATGGCATCTTTCCACCCCTACTGCGGTGGGGTCTGGAGAGGCTGCTTTCTCACCTGGTAAGGCTGCTCAGAGGCTGTATTGCGTTCGGATATATTCCCAGAAGCTGGAGGAATGTCATTCCTAAACCGGGACGGAAGGACTGCTCTTTGGCCAAATCCTATCGCCCAATCAGTCTAACGTCGTTTTTGTTAAAGACGCTGGAAAGATTGTGCGGCATTAATATCAGGGCAGGGATTGGGCAGTACCATCCTCTTCACCCAAAGCAACATGCCTATATATCAGTGAGCGCTACAAAGTCTGCCCTACACACTGTGGTAGGGCGGATCGAGAAATCCCTCAAGAACAATATGTCAGCTTTAGGTTTATTTATAAATATTGAAGGCGCGTTTAGTAAAACCACCTTTGAAACTATTAATAAAATTATGAGAGAACACGGAGTGGACAACACGCTCAGGCAGTTAATCCAACAGTACCTACGTTGTCGTGAAGTACGTGTCTGTGTGGGAACCACTTCCTTATGCAAGGCGGTAGCTAAGGGCTTCAGGGTGGCGTATTGTCACCACTACTATGGATTCTAGTAGTTGACAACCTGCTACATCGTCTTAATGGGGCCGGCTTCTACCCGGTGGGGTATGCTGATGACCTGGCTACTGTAGTAGTTGGAAAATATGAGCAAGTGCTGTGCGACCTAATGCAAACACCATTAAAACTTATGGAACAATGGTGCGTAAAATATTCCTTGACCATAAATCCAAAAAAGACCTCGCTAGTCCTGTTTACTAGCAAAATAAAATTAACGGTAACCAGATTACCATCACTTTTTCAAACATCCCTAACCCTCTCAGATGAAGTCAAGTATTTGGGTATTATACTTGATAAGAAACTTAAATGGGCTAAACACTTACAAGCAAAAGTTACGAAAGCTAGCGCAGTGTTCTGGCAATGCAGACGTGCCATAGGTAAACTTTGGGGTCTTTCACCAAAGACTGTCCTATGACTATACACTGCAGTAGTACGACCTATGCTATGTATGGAGCTGTTGTTTGGTGGCCTCAAACCAGACAAGTTAACCCAGCTAAATAACTTACGCGCATACAAAGATTAGGTTGTCTTAGTATCATGGGCGTAATGAAATGCACACCAACTGCGGTCTTGCAAGTCATTTTGAGGCTTCCTCCGCTAAACCTGCATGTGGAGGAGGTGGCTCTGAGAGCGGCACTAAGACTAAAAGTTAAGGGAGACGGTGGGAGACACCAGGATATCTTAAAGGAGGCGTTGCTAACAATGCCACTCTTGGATGCCATGGTCGACTCAATTACACCCAAACTAACATTCAGGAAGCGGAACAAGGTCTGTGTGGACCCTGAGGACGTGATTTCAGCAGATACATTCATCTTCACAGATGGATCAAAAACGAAGAAAGGTACAGGGGCAGTATCTTTTCAGATGATCTAGACCTTCACGAAAGGATAGCGTTGGGAACGCAGGCCAGTTTTATAAAACTATACGCATATCCACAGATAGCAGGGCAGTTTTAATGGCTCTAAATAGGCAGAAGATCCTTTCAGAGGTGGTATTTCAGTGCCACCTCACTCTTAAACGGGCTTCTTATTATAATATCCTCGAGCCAGCCTGGATCAAAGGTCCTTCAGGTAAATACGGTAATGGGCAGGTTGACGCTTTGGCGAGACAAGAATCAACTCAGAGTTTTGTCGGACCTGAACCATCGGTCTCTCTTTTGTCATCTGTGCTATTTACCATGATAAGACAGAGAACCTACCATCGTCATTGCGAGAGGTTGGCAAAGGAAACTTATTGCCGACAGGCAAAAATGTTCATTAAGTCTCCTGCGACAAAAAACGGGAAACTTTGCATAGGTTTGCCAAGGCAAAAACTGCGACTTTTAGTAGGTGTTTTCACTGGGCACTGCAAGGTAAAAAAACACATGCACAGATTGGGTTTATCAGAAAACCCAACCTGTCGCAGTTGTCAACGGGATGAGGAGACGGTAGAGCACATCCTGTGCACCTGCCCGGCACTCGCCAACTTCCGAGGATCCATGTTAGGTGAATTCTGGCCAGACACCACCAGAATCGGTAACACGCCTTGGACCGATATCATCAGGTTCGTCTGTAAGCGCGGATGGTTGAGTGATTGGGGACCAGGTATAAGAAGGCAGCACAATGGGCTCATATTGAGGCCTAAGTGCGCGTGGCTTTGCCACCCTTTCAATGAAATCAATCAATCAGCCCACTCACAAAATAACTCACCGAAAGACTTCGTTTTCAACAACTTTATTACCATGTAGTACAAAATGTAGGATGTCATTTAAAATTTTAAAGTTGAGTAGGTTGTGAGTGGGCCAGTAAAGTGTTATAATCTTACAACCCCTAAACCATGCTTCCCCCGTGGCACCTAACTATCGGTCACGAACCGTATTTCAATATCTTTACTAATTTTCTTTATATTACAGATGGAAACTTTTCAAATGAACACACTGTATATTAGACTTTTTTAAAATACGATAGCAATAAGACGAATTTTGCGTGTAAATACGCAAACGGCACAAAAATATTGTTTTTCAAAGAGCAGAATCGATCGACAGCAGTAAAAAACAATCCGATCGCAGGCAAAGATTGAATAGACAACTTTTGCGTGTAAACGCGAGATAGGTTTTGGGCCTCTTGAAGCGGCTTTTTAAAAAAGGCTTCTTCAAAAAACTCTTTTATCAATTTATTTGAAATAGAAATTACAATATTTATTTTTGATTACAAGTACGTTATATGCAGTAACGTGTGGAGATCGAAATAACTTTCACTATTTTAATTAAACTAAAATTACGGTGACTAGCTGAACTACCAACAATGTTAAAGTTGTGAAGTTCTAGACTGACTGGCCATCTTGGGCTTCTGTGGGTATTTATCTCATTCCTGCCCCTCACATTGCTTATGAGAACTGCAGAGATCATGTCTGCTTATTTCTTTATACAATACAATGTATTACTTCTTAGTAATCTTATAATTCTAATAATTGCTGTCTTATAACCTACTGTGACCTGCACCTGTAGTATCACGGTGCGTCTGGAATACAATGTCTGTTTCCGTTCTCATTGTCTGGCTTGTGAACTTTCATTATCCTCTTTCAAATATGACCTTCAATTTATACATTGTAACAATCTATCTTAAGATTTAATAATTCTATTTGATTACATATATTATATATATATATATATATATATATATATATATATTCTTATGCTCCACCCCTAGCTTTTTATTTCGTTATTTAATTTTAATTTTTATATGAAAATATTTACTTTTTATTTCGTGCTTTATCTACGTTTGGTCGGTTTAGAAAACAAAACTGTATTAATATGCCTCGACTATTTGAAACTCGCCTTCCCAGGGTATCCACCTACTTACCGTGGGTTCAGTGGTAAGTAGATGTGCAATGCACCAACCAAACAGCACTACCTTTATTTTTGTACCTGTAATCTTTTACTTGTATATGCCAAAATTTTATAACAGATCCACGTAGCCTTGTGCCAAATAAATTAATATTACCAATTTTTTACTTTGACGTTCAAAACACACAGTACTCACCTATTCTACACGTCGCTGTCGGCCTCTATGAATACTGGCTCAAAATCTTACTCGCCGTATGCGTCTTTACAATGCGTGGCACTATCACTACGAATAATCTGCTGTCCAGACTCCAGGTTTCTTTATATTAATTTTGATATCCCCCAAATCTAAAATAAATATGACCAAATTTAGAATTTTTACTACCTTTTTTTATTTTACTTCCCCTGCGCTAATTTTCCTGATGTTATATCTTCTTTACTCGTACTGCTCCTGCTACTCCAATGCTTTCCTTCTTCAAATCTTAATTCTGCTCGTTCCAAATCAACACTTTCTTTTTCCTTTATCTGCTCTTTCCAAATCACTGCTGTCTTCTAATTTCCACTCAATACCATTCTATCCATAATACTTTATCCAATTCAATTCCAGTAATATCTCCTTCAATCTAATAAATCCTATTCAATGCCTTTCTGCCTTTATCAATCTCGTTCCAATATCCAACTATATTCCGCTTGTTCCAATCTCGCTCTATTACACTCTTATCACTTTCCACTCGTCGTTACTATTATTATATTTATTACTCTCGCTTATCCGTACTCTTCTTTATATAAATTAAACTCTTAAACTTTTCAAATTCATTTATTTATACTTTGTAATATTCAAAATCAGCGCAGTTTACAAAACACGTCTTACTACCAAAATATTTATAAATCGACCCCCCTTCAATCATATTTGACAATACTTTTCACTTAAAATTTTGATATTACAGGTTTGTCCAAAGGTTGATTCTACTAAAATAAGTGCCGAAATGTTACACATATAAACCTGGATCTGTGCGGTTAATAGTGGAATTTCTACAGACGCATCCGGTTTTTCGATTAGCAAATGTACATTCTATGGCTCATTAATATACAACTCAGTGTAAATCCTTGAATACTGTGCTTTCTCACGTCATCAGGTCATTTTACGTCACGTCTTGGCACTTATACTTTGACTAATATACTACAAATACTTTAACATTTGTAAAGTACGGCAAACATTAAATTTTCAGTTACGGGATCTGATATTTGGCTTTCTTTGGCATACACTACCTTCATACAAATAACCTTTATACCCTTTTCTTTACTGACACTTCATTATATATATATATATATATATATATATATATATATATATCCTAATTTGGGGGATATGTAACTCGCGCAAGCACAAAAATTATAGTATTTAATACATTTTATGCGAATCTTCTTCATCCGAGCTGGTACATTTTAGGTAGTTCTTCTCATAAATTCGCTAATTAACGTTTGTTGATTACATCGTACATAAAATGGAATGTGTATACTTCTCCTTAATATTTCCACTTAAGTACACATATATTCAATATGATAGCCATTTTCCAAGTTACTGCAATTTATTTATTTTACAATACAATAATTTAATTGTTTATACGAAAATAGTTTTTATATCTATCTCTATATTAAGTATAGTTTTTTCATACATTTATGTCTACTTTACAATAGAAATAGTGACATTAGATTTTATTTCTTAGCAAGTAGCAACACCAACAGTAGTAAAAAAGATTTTAAAATTCAAGCAAGAAAATCCGGGAATGTTTGCCTGGGAAATTCGAGAACAACTGGTAGCCCAACGAGTCTGCGAACCACACAACATACCGTCAGTAAGCTCAGTCAACAGGATACTTCGAAACAGTGGTGCTTGGCCTGATCCTCCAGAGCTCTTGCGTCAACCCAGATCGTCTCAACATCCAGGTAATACACTTTTTTGATTATATATTATTTTAATTGTATATTTCAAACGCGTTTAACTAGATCTAAAGCTTTTCGCACTAAAGTACCGTGTTCACTGGAACTTTTTTAGCTTATAAATGCTGTATTCACAGCTATGCAAAGCATCTTCGGTAACCGAAGAAGTCGCTTCGAAAAATTGAGGCAACCTCGGAGACGAGTGATTTTATTCATAGGTACTCTTATTAATTTCTAAGTAACAGTAAAGACGGACAAAACAGTTTCAAATTTTTTTTGGTACTAAAGATATACGTCGTAGCTATGAACAACAGATTTCTTGCCCGGAAATTTTCACTTACGAATAATTTATTTCTGCTTGTTTCACTAATTATTCATTTATGTACATTAAATTTCGTTCTGAATGGACCTGCACCGTGAAGAAGTTCTAGATTACTAGAACGGATAAAATGAAATAAACTACAGGTTTAACCAAATTAGTGAGGTCGTTAGTGAGGAACCAGACTATACTAGGTCTCCGAAAGAGGGCAGCAGCCCTTTCGGTACTTAGAGTGACAGAGACCATAGAGGTCGGTATGGCATTCTAAGACACACCACTGCGACGTGGAAGGCCACAGGAAACAACCACATTACTTCCCAAATAGACGCGTACTAAAAATGTTATTTAGGAGTTAAAATAATCCCCAATTCAGATCTCGGGGAGGGAGCTACTTCAAAGGATGTGATGGGAAAATTTAAAAAATAGTTGGAAACATTTTGCAAGTCAGAGCGTGGAATATCAAAAGTATGCAGCAAGTAAGTACGCTAGAGTACTTGAAAATTGAAATGGGTAGGTTAGTATTAGACATAGTAGGGATCAACAAAGTTCGGTGGCCAGAGGCGGGATATTTTTGGAGTGGAGACTTTAGAGTAATTCATACAGGATCACAGGAATAAATTTCGACATCATGCTAGAAGACGATACACGTGGAAAATGCAAGGAGATATAGAAAGGTGCCAAATAGATTACATTCTTGTTAGACAACGGTTTAGGAATCAAGTAAAAGCTTATTTTGTTTTTCAAGATATCTATCTACAACTATTTAGAACTCCCATGGGGTCACCTATAATCGCTTAAATTATTATGGATAACTTATTGTCTATCGTTTTACCTAGACTACCTTATGAGATGTCATTTTTAGTCAAGTTTGTCGATGACATCATTTGTTCATTGCCAGCTCAATATGTTAACCAAACTGTTACAACATTTAATGATTTTATAAAACGCCTTAAGTTCACTTATGAAATGAAAGTTGATAGTAAAATACCTTTTCTGGATGTTCTTGTCATCAGAGACCCAGACAATCGTCTAATTTTTGACTGGTACACCATACCAACTAATTCTGGCAGGTATTTGATTTTCATTCCAATCACTCTATACAACATAAAATCAACACAGTTGTAACCTGCGGTTTTTATCTTTGTAAATACAAATTAACCATTTCGCATATTTTCATTTTAAAATCCATATTTTAGAAAGGTAAGGAAATTGCATTCTAATTCTCAAGGGGAAAACCAAGGGTTGGTAGTTCTAAATTAGTTGAGCGTATTCTTAGTAAGTCCGGTTGTCGAAACCCCATCAGGTATATGAATCATTTTAAAGAATCCACATTTAAAAGTTATTCTATATTCGTTCCTAACAACCCGTTGTGTATAGACAAGTTTTGACTTTCACATTCCTGTTCGCATTCCTGCTACGGCAGATGTTAGGTTCTTCCAAGAATTAGCAGCGAGGGACAAAACACGTATCACGTGCCTGGTTCATGGCACAGGCATGATAATGTACACTAGCGTTAATTGGCAACACCGTTACACCCCCGTTCATTTTGCTAGAAGGGTAAGGGATGGTATGAAATAGTGAGTAAGAATTATGCGACGAGCAGTGTTCGTTGGGTACTGAAAGAAATAAGATGTGACTTCTCGGTGGTTGATCAAGAGACGAGAGGTGAAACTAAGTCACGCGCGGAACTAACTTAGCAATTCGTGTCGAAGGTCAGTTTCCTTTGAACGCAATTAACACTCTTCATTAGTTTTGAAGGATTTGTGGCGCGTGACAATATAGGTTTTGTTATAACCGGAACGATCCTATTTTATTTTATATAGGACGGATTAGGTAATTTAAAGATTGATAATTCGTGGAGAGCCGTCGAAGTAATATAGTGTAAACCTCGACCCAACAAACACCGACTTATTAAATACGGAATTAATTTTACGTTTAGGTTTAATGTATTAGCTAGTGGTGAGTTTCGAGGGAACTTAGATTATTTTATAAAGGTGGTCGTGATTAGTGACTCATCCAATTAGAATTCATTAGTGGGATGAACATATTCTTCGTGTTATCGTATCCAAATTCAGTTTTCCGCACATATCACTGACTTCATTGCTGAATTAAAAGAGCCGCTTGCTGATGTTGCTATCCTGGAACTTCGACGCACCAACCAAAAACATCAGGGGAACTGTGGGCTGAATTCCTGTGGTAGCTATACCAGTAAACTGTTGGTAATTTTTTTTATTTAAATACAAACTGTTTATACATTGTTCGACGTTACTTCTTGTAGCGTATGAAATGAAATTTTAAAGTTACGCCATGATTTAATTTCAATTATCTAGTTAGTAGTGTATAATTCGATTAGCGCGAGGATCCCCTAGGGCATAAGTTAAGAATTTTCTCGATGTCAAAATATATATATATTGCTGTGATATACTCCTTTGAATGCGGGAACTGGGTCCTTTCAACAAAAAAATTCTAGTCCCACAGATTGGGCGTCATAAACGGCTGTGATCCTCTTTTCGCCTCGGCTGCTCACCTAATGTTATAAACCTCCTCATTCATAAAAAAAAACAACACATTCCTACTAAAAACATCAACGTTAACTCTATTTACATCAATATTCAGAATACATTAAAATTTCAAAATTAAAACTCAGCATAAATTTCAGTTTTAAAAAGAATTTCAAGATTAATTTTATTATCATTTTAATGTGCATCCAAAATTAAAGTTCTTGTTGGATGCCTACTAATTAATATAACAATATAAGCAGACCGGAGTCTGAGTATAAAGGAGCATCTACCACCCTTTACGTTAATTAACCAGGTTCGTCTAATTGAGCTCAAAGACATACCCAAATTTTCATCATATTACCGAACATCAAAACTAAATACCCCTTTCTACTTAAACAAGCAAATTTCATCTTAAAATTAAAATTTTATGGTTAGTACAATTTCACTAATGTCCATTTAAAGTAACTCAATTATAAAGTTATTCAACACACACAAAAATGTCAAACAAAATAGTATAATTTACCTGAAGGTTACTGTCCTCGTAGCTTCAAAGTACATCGTCCCTTTAGTTAATCACACCATTCCAACAGGATTATATTTACGGCTTCTAATTCTCAACGCTTTTAAAATTTTCTCCATCACCATTTATTTAAAGTTGTTTCTGGGCTTTTCCGGAACTCATCTGTGTATATCTGACCCTTGTTTCGTGGATCCAGACACGTATTTGAACCATTTAATTATTAACACCCCCGAAAAATAGCAAATAACTTCATACTTCTTTCACCAATATACGCCAAAACTGCCTACTTTTGTGTATACATTTGTCGTTGTAAATTTTGCTAATTGGTACAGTGAAACTAAATTTTATTACCTTGTATCTAAGTGCACTGAAGTACATTCATGTTAGCACGTAAATAACAAACTATTTTGAATCACTAAAATATACGAGCAAAATTTTAATTTATTTTATCAAACTAAAATGCACTGTTTAACATCTTCAATCAAGTCGCGGATGTAAGAGCTTTTAACGCATCGAATAGTCAAAAGTCTAAGAGTCTAAGAGAGCTTGTTTATATTCATCTCGGTATATATAGCAAAAGCCGGCACGTCGCTTTTGTCCTCAAAACAGGTAATTCTAAAGAATTCCTCATTCTATGTTCCCAGTCTGTCGCTCGCGCGTCGGTTTTACGAATTTAGTACTCACCCCAGTTAAATTTCAGAAATTTCAACACGGCACGCAACGTCTGGAAATAACCGATTAAATTTTATACAGAACTGTTATTTTACCTCTCAAGTTTGCCTTTTACTTTTAACCAATCGCAACCCCATGACGTTGCGCTACTCACGCCTTTTACTATATGTGTCTCGGTCTTGCGCATATTATCTGTCTCTATCTAACCTGTTCTTATTGATGCAAAGTGATATTCTGTATTATCGATTATTTTAGTCCACATGGAGTGTGAAATAACCCACCTTTAGCATTTCTCGTAACTATTATGCGATGTTTTCCCCAAGATTCTCTGAAACTATTTGTTATCTGCAAACTTTTCGCCGTATGTGACATTTAAACTACGCAGGTGTTCAACATAATATTAATTCTCAGAGCTTTATTTTCTGGTATTATAATCTTGGGTTTTTACAAGTTTCCATAGATATTATCTGTTACTAACGGTTCAATTAACTTCAATTAAAATTAATACTCTTTAATTTTTAGTGAATCCTAATTAAATATTCAATTATTATTTGTACATTTCGTTTAATACTCGTTGCCCAAACTTGAATCAATTAATATAAATCTTGCACGTAATTTCCATTTGATTCTTTACTTTGGAATAATTAAATTACACGTTGAGCATTTTAAAACTGCTTATTTTTATATAAAGCGTCTTGTAAATAATTTTAATCTCTTATTTTTAATAAAACGAATGAATTTTTATTCTCCACGGGTTTTTAATAAAGCGTATTATCTAATAAACTTCCTTATACACGGTGATTAAAATTATTTGATGTAATCCATTAATTTTCTACCCTGGTCTAAATATGAGTATATATATATATATATATATATATATATATATATATATATATATACTTGTCTATAATGGTGACCGTAATTAAATCCAAGTTAGTCATTTAATAAATAAGATATTTGGGAGAAGTGACTTATTAATAAATTAACGCATGTGAGTGCTTAAATCAGAAGAACCGTGCTTTGCATAATCTCTGTAAAGTTATAATTAATCCCTGAAACTAAATTTTGACAAGTCATATTTATTTGTTAACAGGAATTCGGTTACCTTATTTTTTTTTATAGATAGTTTTGTGGAAACCTTAGTTACCTAAGGAATTTATAGGTAAGACCGACTCACTACCTTAGATATTTCAACCGGAAGTAGAGTGCATATAAAGTACGAAGACCGGGAACTGCAATCAGCTTGGCACAATTGTGGAATTAAACATTTTCACGGCCAGGTAGGACTTATCCGGGTTCTTGTCTGAAGAAGTCGAGTTTTCCCTCATCTTGTAGGCTTCTCTGAAGGACTAGGAATCTGTGCCATTTTAGGCGGAACTCGAATAAGATAAGGGTGGTGCCCTCATATTACCCTGACCTAAGACTAACGGCAATATAATATTATTTCCAATCCCCTCCCCTTCGACCCACGCCCGTCGCGACTAGCCAGCCGAGCCGCGGTATAGTTTACTCCTAGGAGCAGACTTACCTCGTTTGTTCATGCCCTCCCCCTTTCCAACTTTATGACAATTTGGCATGTAACACAGTGAAGGATGATTGCGCGTACTATTGTAATGCGGTAAAAATACAGTATGAGGTTTTTAATAGAAACAGAAGCTAGGTGAATGAAAAACGAATTACCACAAAAAGGACGCATCTGAATCCATTGGTGAAAGTAAACGTAAGAAATCCTCCCCGGCAAAATTAACAGGCCGGGGTAGGAAAGCAAAAGTAATGAGAGTGGGCAGGACCAAAAAAGCAACGAGAAAAAATCCAAAGAGAAAAAGAAACAAAAACCCAAACAAAAAAAATCGCTTAAGAAAAAAAAATTAAAAGAAAATTCGTTAACGGAAACAAAAAACCAAAAAAAAACAAAGAAACACACCCAAACTGGTTCGAAGGACCAATAATAGGGAGGAAAAAAGGGAAGGAAGGAAGGGAAGCAAGCAACGAGGACTAAGATGGAACGGCCTCAGCACTGTGGAGTCGTCAACGGACGGATGTTTCACAAGAGAAAAACAGAAAAGGTTATCAACCTCAAAAGAAAAAACGGAACGAGGAAGAAAACCAACAGCGCCGACCAACACAGGACCCAAAGTTCAAGCTTCAAGTAAACAAAGGGACGACAAGGGAGAACGAGAGGAAGAGAGAAGGAACGCTTGTAAAAGGAAATGGTGTACTGTGCACTGTGGTAGCTAAAACCAAAGAACCGAAGAAAAGAAAGGCTAACTAGTCTTACAGTCGACTAAGTCGTTGTTTCTGAAGAACGAAAGACGGACTAGAAAGCACCTACCACAGGAGTGGATGGACGAAACACAATTAGTATCGGGATCGACAGCAAAGAAGACCAGCAAAAGGATAAGGGAAGAAGAGTGAAACGAATAGAACGAGAAAAAAAAGAAAAACCAAGAAGACTAACACCTACACCAACACCAAGTGGTTACGGTGAAGATCCAAAGGGGGCTATGACTAAGGACAGATCAGACTATGCGGAAGAGCTATAAAGAACACCTCGCTAGTAGGAATCAACTTCAGGACTTGCCAGCAACATCTCCTTGTTTGTGAAACCGCAAAATGGGTGCATTGCTCCTCAAGACAAGAACGATATTAACCCTGTAGAGGGTGTGTATTTCACCGCCGAGAGCAGGGGCGTTTCTTATGACAGGTAGTTACGGAATATTGAAACGAAAGCGCGAGAGTATTTATAAGGAACCTTACAATAAGCAAAAACCATTTGTCAGGGTGTAATTGAACGTAACAATGGTAAAGTGGTGAGAAGGGTATTCATTAGAGTTTTCTTCAGCGCCAATTGTGCATCATCCCATTCTCACCATTGTCTCAGGTGGGGGTAGACATGTGTGTATTGTGTATGTGTGTGTGTGTGTGTCTGTTTGTGTGTGCGTGCGTGCGTGTGTGCGTGTGTGGGTGTGTGCGTGTGTTCGTGTGCATGTGCGTGTGCGCGCGTGTATGCGTGTGCGTGTGCGCGCGTGTTTGTGTGAATGTGTGTGTGAGTATGTGGTTATTAAAATTGTAACATAACTGTGATGATGTAACATAATTTAAATGGTATTTACAGAAAGGGTTGAATAATTAGACTCGAGACGTCAGATGTTCCTATTGGTCTACTGTAAAATATTATCGACATACAGTGACAAAATGGCCCGATCTTTCATCGCGGTACGGGGTTAAATAGTTACGTTTGTCGGGCTCGCAAAATAGGTAATTAGATGAACGGAGATCGCCCTCAAATAATATTAGGTGATGGTGTCCCAGATTTGCTAACTACAACCTACTAATCGCTCTTCTTAATGAACCTTTCCTTGAATATTACTATCCTTTCTCTCTTTATTCGATTCGTTTTAGTTTGAAACAGTGTGTGTGTATATTCGTTTTTTCAGAAGTAAATTCATTTATAATCGCTCCTTTGCTACAGACCTTGGAGTTCAATTGGATATATGAGTCTGTACGTTCAGAATTAGTGATTCACGTGTTATGCCAATGATGCCTTTTACAAAAGTAGACGAAACGTTGACTTAATTTGAATGTAATACGATACCCGCATATTCCAAGCAAATGCGGTAAATATTCTAGAAAATCAACAAAAAACGGATTTTAATTAAGTTATCGCCATTGAAATTACTAAACAACACGAATCAGAGCAGGCCATGCTCAACTTTAACTATCGATGAAAGCGTTAACAATATTTTAATACTGTTTAGTTTCTAAAACTTTTAATTTGGTTCCATATATTTTATGTATAACTGCTTAATCTATTATAGAAACCCAAACGACTACCTGCTAAAGACGTTAAAATATTGGGAATATACCTGTTACCACCCGGAAGTGAAATATAACAAGCAATGTGTTGCACATAAAATTTATGATGGCAATTTTTCAAAATCAACCCGCGTAAAGGCATCGTTGACCCTAACAAATAATTTAACTAAAGATCTTAATTACATAATCTTTTACCTCGATCTCATACTAAAACTCGCTTTAACCTCCTAAATTTATACAAAACAATGGCCCTGATAATACTTTAATTAGTAAAAGTTAATTTCGGTTATTTTAAAGTTGACAGTGGTTAAGAATTCTTATAGAATACCAAAGGTGTTCAAATTTTACGACATAGAAGATGGATACGGTTTATAAGTAAAAATAAGAAGTGATTTTTTGAACTTTTAACACTGAAAATAATGATGTATGCAAAATTGAACGTCTTTGGTTTATTCCAGTATTTCGCTTCATCGTGGACATTCCCCAATGCGCAAGGTACTGTACTCACAGACCATCTACAAATACAGAATATCATCATCATTAGGTTTAGAGTCCAGAAACTAGTTGGACGCCTACCTCCATTGTTTCCTATTTTGAACTAACCTGCACATTTCCCTAAAATTCCTGGAGTCTACCTACATCTTTCACTATCTGCGTGCAATAGTTTAATCTAGGTCTACCCCTTCCTCTCTTTTTTCCTTTCTTGCTTATAAAATGTTACGCATTATTCCCTCATGCCATACTAGGAGTCCTATCATCCTATCTCTTTTATTTTTTTACAGTTTTCAAAATATTTCTTTCTTCCCCTACCATTTCTAGTACTTCTGTGTTCTTAATTTTGTCTGTACATGATATCGTCATCATACTTCTGTAGCACCACATTTCAAAGGCTTTGTAGTGTAACCGACCTGAAGGCTGACCCAAACGCTCTCCATAAACGTAACATCGGGTTCCATGATCTAGTATCTAGTGGCAGTGGCTCGACGACTCCTACGCTGTGTTGTCATAATGTACCCAAGTTCACACTGGAAAGATGGCGTTAAGGCGGGAAGGTTTGAAATAAAACTACAGAATTTACCTAACTTGACTGTTAATCAAAATAATAACCAAAAATAGACCATTGGAATGAAAGCATAGAAAAATGACATTCAAAGGAAACAGTGCCGTACTCAGCCTGGGCGATTGGGGAAAGAGCACGGCAGAAAAAACCCCAAACTGCTCTCACACTTCCAACTGCTTTTGGTACATCTTGACAAGGACGGGTGACGTACAAATACCCAGGCCACCTACACTGAATTTAAGGAGATTGCAACTGTTACCCAGGCATACCTCACATGACAACTGAAGACACGTTAGTGTATACCAGCTAGTCTTTTCTGGTAGGTACTAAGGTCAGCGAGGCCAATACTACCCAGCTAAAGTTGAAGAAGGGGGACACCAGGAAGATGACCTGCACCTTGACTACCAATGTTCCTACCCGCACGGACATAGAATGTTAGTAATATTCAACAAGGCTCGAACACACGCGCCCACATACATACATTAACAGTTTTCAGCTCTTGTTACAAAATATTTGACAAAGGCTAGCCAACTTCCTATTATTTACAAAAGGGTACACTACAAGCACAATGACAAGACAATGTGAATCGCTGAAATGAACTTATGGTATGATTGCGCATAGTTAAAAAGGCACTGATTATTTAATAGTCTATCTCCAACATAGTCATAAATGCAAACGCGAATTCTCGCGATGGTCGGTCATACCAGAGGTTCAATTTAATTACATCACAACAATTAGCACAAAGGTTAATTATACAGGGTTGGGATAAAGTATGGAGCCAAGTGAATATCTTTAAAACGAAAAGGACTTTGTAGATAAATGCAATGAGGCAAAATGCATCTGATATGATTTTTTTTGTTAATAGTGTACTTCCAGTTTAGCCGGAAATGCACTCATTTTTTTTGTTTAAATGGGACACCCTGTATATTTTTGCAGATCTTGATAGATCTTGTTATTTCGAATTCATACATACCAGGGTTAATGGAAATAATCTGTAAAAACAAGATACTAAAGCGCTTTACATTTACTCAATAATAAATTTTATTTATAAGATTAACGAGAATGAGAATAATATTGAATTTAATATAAACAAAATCATTTTAAATGTTCAAAATGCTCGCTGTTTACTTCCTGACAATATGCAAGTCTATTAATAAATTCCTGAATTACTCTTTCCAAGACTTCTTCATGGATGAGTTCACATTCATCGATGATTCTTTGTTTCAATTCCTGCAGGAATATTGATCGTCTAACGTAAACATGTGATTTCAGGTAACCCCAAAGAAAGAAATCTAGCGGACTGAGGTCTGGAGAACGAGCAGGCCATTCTACAAATCCTCTACGTCCAATCCATCGATTTGAAAAATTTGCATCTAAAAAATTCAAAACCCGTCTATCATAGTGAGGAGGCGCTCTATCTTGTTGAAACAAAACATATTGTGGTAACTGCCCATTTTGATGGAGTGCAGGAATAATTTGGTTATTTAGTAAATCTAAATACTTGTCACCATTCAAGTTTCCGTCCATAAAAAATAGGCATATAAGTCTATTTTTCACAATTTCCATCCAAACATTCAGCTTTTGTGGATGTTGGGTATGGGCTTCATAAATCCAATGAGGATTCTCATTTGACCAATACCTTGAGTTATGGCGATTAACTGTTCCATTTAAACAAAAAGATGCATCATCCGAAAACACTACATTATTTGCAAAATGCTCGTCGACATTACAGATGTCCATCATTCGTTCGCAAAACTCCAGCCGTCGGTCAAAATCATCATCAGACAATTCTTGAACTTGTATTTTATACGGATGATATTTTTCACTTTTTAATATCTTCCCTACAGAACCAGTGCCAAATCTGTGGTAGAAGTTTGAGGTGATTCCTTTAATTCAATAGCAATGTTTTGTTGTGTTATTTGTTTTGCGGGTTATATAGTTTTCATTGGCGTGTAGCTTTTATTCGCGTTGGGGTTATATAGTCGGTTTCTATAGTACATTACATTCTCTTTTTCGATTATCATATTCATTGTTTTTTCTAAGTTTTGGGGATGTTGAAATCTAATTTTATCTGAAAGTCGTTCGGGTAGTGCATTTAGATAGGTATCTAATGCCATCTCGTCATACATTTTCGTTTTTAAAAGTCTTACGTTTGGGTCGGTTTCTTCGATTTTGAGTTTTGTCAAGATTAAGCTTCTTACATCTTGGCATTTCATCCAAATTGATAGGGTGATTGGTTGTGTTTCATCCTAGGGTTGGTTAAATCCCTTACTAAACATTTTAAGTTCCTTTGATCGCCGAAATATGCCATCAATATGCGTTTGTACTCGTCCCATTGGTCCACGTCCTCGCGACTTGCAATTAATGTTAGTGCCCTTTCGGTCAGTTTACTGGTAATAAGGCGGATAAGCAAAGTGTTCCTTTCGTTATCTCCCGGCTTGTAAAAGGTTTTTAGGAATATTTCGCTGGCTGAAATATAAGTGCTTAACATACATTGATGTCCGTTAAAGCTTGGGATCATTTCTAGGTACAGTTTCATTTCATTAGTCATCTTGGCTGGGGTAATATTTGGGTAATTTTTTTAAAAAAATTTGGGTTTATTTTATAGTTTTTGGTGTTATTTAATGAGTTTTACGCTTGGTATTGGTTTGGTAGAGTTTACTTTTAATTTGCCGCTTTTTAATTTTAATTTCTGAAGTTTCAATAGGCTGAGTAGTTTTTTGTGGTAATTTATCGGGTTTGAATGTTTTGCGTTAGTTTCCTCAGTTATTACTTCTCTATTTTTTAATTATGCCGATTTTAGTTAGGTGCGTAATAATTATATCTTTGGTTTATGCGATTATAAGGTGTCTGTAATGCTTACAATGTTGTAATCTGCTACAGGATGTTGTTAGTTACTTAGTTGCGTTTAGCGTCTTTATTGTAGGTTATTTTATAATATACTGTGGGTGTTGTCGTTGTGATTTTATACAATGTCGGGTTTGAGAATGATACAATTTGTGCTTCCTTGATTTACTGAAATATTTAATTAAATTTTTCACGTTTGTATGCGTTCTCAGTACCGTAATTATTTTTCTGTTCTGAGTATTTTAATTGATACTTTATGAAAGTTTCTGTTCGTAATTTTATGCTGCTTTAATTTCACAATGCTGAAAGGTTTCGCGATGTATTTAAATAGTTTTTGTATAGTGATTTATTATTTGATTTTATGCGTATTTATCCAAGGTTAGATTTCATTCACTTTTGAAGATGAGATATTTGCGTTCAATTTGAAATCGCGCTTCGATATTTCTTGTATTAAGATGTGGTTTTTAATAATAGATTGCAGGTTGTCTATTTATGGCTTGTATTTGCGTTTGAATAGTTGCGTTGTTATAAGGGTTTTGGTTTTAATTGCTCGCGATTTTGCTTTTGCTTTTTATTCTTGGTGTATTTAAATTATTTTTATGCGTCAGTTAATTCCTTTATTGTGGGATTAGAATTCGTGTCTAGAATTCGTTCGTTGCGGTCTGTGGTCTTCTAGTTTTTGGCAAATTTTTGACCATCCCTGTTGCATTAAAACGTTGTAATGTTTTAGTAACTGTTGAACGTGATATAAGATTTCTTTCAAGATGCAAATCATTAAAAATATGACAAACTTCTTCCCTAGTTCTAACACGATCGCCAAAACCTTTTATCATTAATATTTCAATTCGATCTTTCTCACTTAAATGTACCATTTTTAACCGTACAATTTATTACCGTAAATTACAATTAACTTGACAGTTTGCTTGACATTTTTCCAACAGCTACTTTACTAAACAGTACACGTTTAATACAAAGTAAACATCAATTTGCTAATCTAAATGGTTTTTATTCTAATGCGTAAAAACTTAAAAGTGATTGTACTAAAGTGCTTTAGTGCCTCGTTTTTACAGATTATTTCCATTAACCCCGGTATGTATGAATTTAAAATAACAAGATCTATCAAGATCTGCAAAAATATACAGGGTGTCCCATTTAAATAAAAAAAATGTAGAGCATTTCCGGCTAAACCGGAAGTACATTATTAACAAAAACAATCACATCAGATGCATTTTGCCTCATTGCATTTATGTACAAAGTTTCATAAATATCGTCCTTTTCGTTTTAAAGATATTCACTTGGTTCCATACTTTATCCCAACCCTGTATAGGAACATCGGCTAGATAATAGGATAAACAAAACAACAACAATATAATTAAGTTTAAACCAAGATGGGAGCAGTGCAGTTGAATATGTGATTAACATGCTGAAAATAAAACAATTACACATAATAAAAATGTCAAATTAATCACAAATATCAAACAAATATAATATATGTTGGCAGCAAAACACATCCTAAATTCTACAGCATAAAAACAAGCCCAGATTCAGGCGCTAAATCTTTATATAAGTGCATGTTAGTTAAATATATTAAATCTAGTAAGCAAAAATTTATTCATTATGATTGCATCGGTTAAAACGTACCTTTTAGACAATTAAACACATTGTGGCATTACAAATTATAAACAAAAAATATACACAACGTTGTGGTTAATTCAATTACGATCTTAAAACCAAAACAAATATAAATATAAAATATAATGCTGTTCATATTCAAACCTGCCTAACAATTTAATTCAATATATCTAAGGAAATGATGTTGGTACAAATTGCTCGTAAAATTACAGTAAGGGTACATTTACTATTGATTCTACAATAAGGGCAATGCAATGGAAGTTCGAACTCGGTATTAAATACTAAATAAACAGATAAATAAATATTAGTTTTACTCTGATTTAGATATTAAATAAACAATTTAAATAAATAAATATTAGTTTTCGGTTATTAAACCAAATAACACACCTTTTGACATAAAACATATTCAATAAAATTGTAAATATACCTGAAATTACATATATTAAACAATCTACATCAAATTTTAAGTCAAAAGCAACAGGTAACCCATAAATATATCCTTCAATGATTAAATAAGTAACGGTTTACAAATACCAAAATCACCCTCAAAACAAAGTTGACATTTCAAGATGTAATTAGATTACCTTAAATAGCAGCTACAATATAAACTTATAAAGCACTATGTTTAATTTACCGTCAAGGAAAGTTTTTCGACCTGCCATTTTGAAACCTAAAAACAAAGTGCTTTTAACCCTGTCAACTCGCTCGACTCCCTCTACACATGTGCCCCATATAATGTAAATTCTGACGTCACGGAATGTGTTCAGAAACTTGCAAGTGGTTACCGAGCTATTCTAACAAATACCTTTAAATATCGAAATATACACTATACTATTTGCAATAACTATCAACCAATGAGAAATCGACTTAAAAACACTACAGATCACTTCAGTTTCTATCTTTTTCCTGTTCGCTTCTTCTACTGTCCACGTTTCATAGCTGAAGAGTGCTGTGCTCCACACACATGCTTTCAGCAGTTTTTCTTGTTTCCATGCTTATTGTCTTTGAACATATTTATTACCTTTTCTTGTTAAACACACCTGGGCCTTGTGCTAACTTTTGTTTTATATTTTTTGCACCTTTTCCATCTTGTGTTATTTACCTTCCTAAGTTTCAAAAATCCTTAATCTCTTGTAAATTCTAATTTCTTATTTGTATTCTGGTTTTGATTTATTCTTCCCTCTTGTTTATACTATTACTTTAGTTTTACTTCTGTTAATTTTCAAACCAAATGTTACGGTATTCCGTATTCCCTAGGAAAACAACAACGAAAGCACCATAAATAGTCCGCACCGATTACCACCACAAAAAAGGAACGCAAGAATGCCGTGCCAACTAAAAAGTTGACGAGTGGAGAGTCGTAGAAAGAAAAAAAAAAGGAAAAAACCAAGACCTATTCGATTTTACACATTAGTTCCAGTTGAAATTTGTTATATCTTTCATCTTCGAATATTCACTTTAATGCTCATTCTTTTTAATTATAGTATTTTTCTATTGATCCACACTTCAATGCAGTTTCCCGTTCAAAAAATTATAAAAAAATCACAACGCCTTCATTCGTTGTTATAAAATAAATGTCATGTATAAAAGCGTAGACAAAACAATAACTTTCTCACCATAGTAATCCACCATTTTAAACGTTGTTCTTCAATAATATTCCATTTATTAGTGTAGGATTAAAACTGCTTGGTGACACTGATCATCAGGTCATATCTCACTTAAAGTTGTTTTTATGTTTAAAACAGCAAACAAACACTTGTTTATAAAAAGATCACTAAAATTGTCGGTGTTGCATAAGTTAAAAAAAACTATGGAGAAGAATACTGCTTTTGTTTTTCAAAGTGAACGACAATCTTTACTAAAATACACGAATCCTATATCACCCAACAAAACTTCTAACGACACCAAACTAGTACATTTTTAAATCCTATCAAAAACAGAAATACATTTTATGCACAAACTGTTTTTAAAATTCAACACTATGAATGCCAGGAAAAATCATTTTACACTCAAAGCACGTGTAATCAAGTTTTCATGTGAGATTAGGAAGCAGAGTATAAACAAATGGACCTGTGTAAGATAGACAGGTGGACTTGTGTAAGAGATAAGAATATAAACAACCGAAATCGTGGGCTTAATGAGGGACGCGTATAGTTGATTGCCTATCTACGCAGATTGAAATTATAGTAATATAGCAAAATAAATTCAAATTATTGGGAATAAACGGTGTTTTTAAAGTAATGAGGCATTAAGTTGTTTTAGTATGAAATGGAACTTAACAAATCCCCCAGCAAAATTAAAAAGTTGAGATGGGAAAGCAATACCAAACAAACCGCAAGAAAATTAATTTCACAAAACAAAAGGAAAAACCAAAAAAAAGAAAAATTTCCATCCGGCTCGAAAAACTAATATGCCAGACAAAGCCAAAAAATGTAAAGAACTATAGGAAAAGGAAATATGGTTGCAATTAACGAGGACAAAGATGGAATGGAATTAACATTGCAACTATCGTCGAAAGACGAATATCTCTAATAAAGAAACAATAAACTTTCCAAACCTCAGAAAAAGAATTTATTTTTCCCAAAAAAAAAACCAAAAAATAAGAAAAGAAACGAAGGAAAAATTCAATACCAAGGGCCAAAACGCGACAATAACTGCCGAGCCTCAAAATATACTGAGGAACGTCAAGAACGCCGAATAAAAAAATTAATGTACTACAAGCTGTGGTAACAAAGCATCGTATAAAAAGGAAAATTGACGAAAGATCAACTAGCCGCAATTTCCAAAGCAAAGAAGAAAGGTATAGAAAGCACATACCTTACATTTGATTTTTCAATGCTCCACCAGAAGGTACTACATTGGCCAGGAAGCGAGTTTTTTTACCTGGAAATTTTGGAAGTTTGCCAAACCCTTGCTGTTCCGAGCAAGGTAGGGATCTTTTACGTGCATGACAACACTGACAGACACGGGACCTCCATTTTACCTTTCATCCGAACGAGGGCGTATTTTTGTGACAAATGCTCGCCTAACATTTTTCAAGCGGACCGTGTCAGGATTTGAACCCGAGAACTTGGGCATAGTAGACACACACATACGAACTACGCCACGCAGCCGCCCAGAAAGCACATGCCACGAAGTCATTGCGAAGACTGACAATAAGAAAAACCAGCCAAAGAACAAGGAAAGGAAAGTGGAACAAAAGGAACGAAGAAGAAAAACTAAAATTCAAAAACACAAAGGAACCGCACACGATCCGAAGGAAAAAGACAAAAAACGAAACCGAGTGTAGATATGGTTAAGCATGCGTATGTGCGTGTTTGGGTTTACGCGCGCGCGCGTGGGTCTGTGTGTGTGTGAAAGAGAGAGATAGTGCGTACATGCGTGCATGTATGTATTGTGTGTGGAATGTGTGCGTGTGTGTGTGTGTGTGTGTGTGAAACGACTTTTGCTTTACAGAAGGCACCACTGAAACGTTATTTCTTCTACGTTGAGGCGCTAGTGTAACTTATTTTTCTTAATGGGCGCCAGTGAACAAAAATCTTTCGACATAGCTAGGGGTCTATTCCTGGGTAGAGTAATAAGAAGTGGGGGAGTAAGTCGAATTCTGTTTGCAAACCAAAGCTAAGCTAAATTAAATAGGCGCCACCATGTCCTGAGATAATTACGATAATAGCAGAGCACAGTTCTAAGGGCGGTCGTGGAAACCCAAAGATAAAACGGTCGCCTTCGTTAACAAAAACCTGTCTTATCAAAATAAGACGCAGCTCCTGTAAGAAATTGCAAAGATTAAATAAATAAAAAAGTAGAACACCATTTGTGTCCTATAAAAGTATAAAAAAAATTAAAAAATGTATATCCAATATGATATTGGCACCAAATTATTACTCAAAAAATTTTACCTTTGTGTAATTAGATTTGATCGCATTTGACCAAAATAAAAGCCTCAAAGTTGAACTAATTGTTTACTAAAAAAAACTCTCTTTTAAAATTTCGGAAGTTTTTAACAAGTAACAAAAATTTATCTTCAACATCTATATCAAAGTCAAGGTTTTGACTTTTTAAAACAACCAACTACACTTTAAATATGAACCTGCTTTAAACATTTGAGTGAAAATAATTTGTAAGCATAATACACTGAATTACGTTCTAACCTGGGCAGATCTTTCCAGGTAGATTACAATTTCTAGAATCTTATTCTGAGTGTCTTTAAATTTTCAGATTTAAATTTTATGATTTGCATGTAAATAAATGCTAATTACAAAAATAGGAATGTTTGGTTTAAACTCAATGACAGCTGCACGAAGCATTTGTTTTCATGACAACATCTGACAATTGTGCAACACAAAAAAATATGACGTCGAAAACATACGTTGAAATTATCTAAGGTTCAGATGGAACAAAGCTTGTAATTATAAAAACCTAATCTGACAAAATTTCGTTCTACGGCTTATAAAACCAGTTTAACTATAATTGAGAATTACACAGATTACATGTTGAAAACATAATAGCAACTTTACGTGCTTTATATGATAGTCTGTTTATCAAATTTTTATGACATTCAAAACACATGCATGAAATATCTTATATCTAATAACGAACCAAACTGCTTTTGTTGCTCCACGATAAATCGAGATGAAAATTTATATTCTTCAAACAAAGTTACCAGCCATTTCTAACTAGAGACGACTGCAATCCAAACTAACATCCATAATTCCTAGTTAACAAATTTCTTAGTAGACAAATTTCAAATCGACAAATCCTAAGTGACGAATTTTAAATGATGAATCCTACATGACGCGCTAAATAAATTAAACCAAATTAAATTAGTTAGTAAAATATATACTTTACCAACAGTTAGTAGAAGGTATCTTAATAGTTTCAGGTCGAGCACGACCTGACCTGCTTACTTTAGTAATTGATGCGAAGGTCGCCTGCCTCTAGCCGAGAATACATGTTGATAAAGCTGTTGCTAGCGGGCGACTAACTTAACGAAACAAGAACCGAATCGTCGCGACGTTAGAGGCGTGGAATACGAAAGAAACAACTAGAGATGCGCGTGGAAATAACTTTATGTGACACAGATATTTTAATATAAGAAGATTAATAAGGAATAATGCACGCTTAGCGCATTATCCTCGTAATTCAATGCAAATAATTATTACTGAAATTAAACAAGTTACATGTGTACGAAGAGTGTGTTGAGAGAGTGTGTTAAACCGCTTTAATCGTCTCTTTCAACAGGCAGTCCGTACCGTAAGGTCATTCTAATATAGACCCACTCAAGGAAAAACACCAAGGTGTTACAAAGGAAATAAGTACACAAATTACAGTTAACGAAATGCACGAGAAATTATGGATGAAAATAGAGAGGAGTAAACGAGAATTTGGGTTCCAAAGTTTTTATATGGGAAGCACTAAAATTATCGACGAAAACACAATTCCGATTATTCGGCGTGAAACAACATAATAAAATGGACACGAAAATTATCATCGGGACAGAGAAGGGTGTGTACAAAAAATGAGGTCCCCATGTTGAGTATGCCAAAATATGTTACGGTATTTTGTGCGGACTAAAACTCATTTCAATCCTTTTGAGTATTTCGAACATTCTTTTCCATTTCACATTGTTGAATGTTTTTTCCAGATCTATAAATCCTACATACACGCTTTCTCCTTTTTTCGACTATTTTCTCTATTATATCCCTTAAAACTAAAATGATATTCCGCATTCCTCTGTTTCCCCTAACTCCAAATTAATCTTCATCTAGTATTTCTTCAGTCCATTTTTCTATCCGTCTTTGTACAATTCTAGATAATATACTTGATACGCGTGCTGTAAAACTTATTAGGCGGCTCCGTGGCGTAGTGGTATGTGTGTGACTACTACGCCCAAGGTCCCGGGTTCGCATCTCGACACGGTCCGCTTGAAAAATGTTAGGCGAGCATTTTTCACAAAAATACACCCTCGTTCGGATGAGAGGTAAAATGGAGGTCTCATGTGTGAGTGTTGTCACGCACGTTAAAGATTCCTACCTTGCTTGGAACAGCAAGGGTTTGGCAAAATTCCAAATTTTCCAGGTAAAAAAAACTCGCTTCCTGGCCAATGTAGTACCTTTGGGTGGAGCATTGGAAAATCAAATGTGATGTAAAACTTATTGTTTGAAAATTTTTGCATCATTTTTGGGTATCTTGTCTGTCTTATATATAAGCTTTGAAGAGACGTTCTGTTACTGCTTGTCCGACGACATTTTGAGTTTCAGCCAGCTCTTTATCTGTATCCGACACCTTATTATTTATCAGGCTCTTTAATGCTAGTTCAAACCCGTCTCTAAGTATTGAATACCCCAAGTCATACTTTTCAATCAGTTTCCTGTTCAAATGCTTCTAATTCCAGGCCTGCATATAAATTCCCTATATATTCTTCCATTTATCTACTTTCTCTTCATTTTTTATAATAATGTCTTCTAGTGCGACTGATATTTTGCTATACGGTTTAATATTCCCTAAATTCATTCTAATTAGTTTAAATGCTTCGTATGTCTTTTCGATTTCCATCTTAGTTGGTATCTCTTAGCACCTTTCATCAATCCATTGTTCATTAGCTTTTTTGCATTTGTGAATAATTTTTCATTGTATGACTTTGCATGTTTATTTCTCTGCTTCGTTTGGTCTGTTTTTAGTTTTTTTGCCTTCCTTCTATTAAATTTAGAATATCTTTTCTCACCTATGGCTTCATATTTTATTTTTGTTTATAGCCTAGAATGTCTAAACTGGATTTAATGTTACTATATTCTGCTTCTACTTCCTTAACATCGGAATTTTCCTAATGTCTTTCAACAAATCGTTTTACTTTTCCTAAAATCTTTTGTAGATATTTATATCTCTTTTAGTTTCTCAAGGTTAGAGTGCCTTTTTTCATTCTTTTTTTTTCAAACTTTTAAATTTAAGCGCGGTTTTCATGATTATTATATCGTGATCAGTATCTATATCTGCTTCCAAGTAGCTTCTACAGTGATTCCTAACAAGGATGTAATCTATTTGATATCTCCCTATGTCTCCTGCCATCTAGCGCATGCACCATCTTCTAGCAAGATGTTGAAATAATGTATTTGTGATGGTTAAATTGTTTTTGTCGCAAAATTCTACCAGTCTATTTCCCTTGCTGTGTCTCGTTCCTAAACCAAATAAACCTATTACTACTACTTCTTCACTACCCTCATCTGCCACTGCATTAAAGTCTTCTGTAATTGTTAAATTTCCAGTACCCTTTTACGGAGCTTAGTATGTCTTCGTTATCCTTTTAGAAGTAGGCATGTATACTTGTATTACTACCGTATTACTGGTTTATATTCTAATCCAATCATGACTCTTTCGATTTTTCGTAAGTTGTTTTCTACTTTTTTCCGCATAACTATCTCCGCACTTATTTTCTTCCTCAGATCCTGTATCAATTACCTTAATGTCCCCGTTCCAAGAATCTCCCGCCTCTGGCCATCGAAATTCCCTGATCCTTACTATGCGTAATGGTAACATATCCGTTTCAATTTTCAAATTCTCCGGTTTACCTACTTGTTTCATGCTTCTAGCATTCCACTTTCCGACTCACAAAATATTTCCGGTTCTTCTTTTAAACTTGCCGATCCCATTTTCCGAAGTAGTCCCCTTTCGGAGATCCAAATGGAGGACTATGTTAGCTCCGGAATCTTATACTCCAGCGGATGCAATCATTTTTAAAAAACGTTTTTGATACGCTGTGTACTTGGAAAGTGGCTTCGTGTAATAGATTGTATTTGCATGACTACTATGTCCAAAGTCACGGATTCAAAACTTGACACGGTCCGCTTGAAAAACGTTAGGCGAGCATGTTTCACAAAAATACACCCTTGTCCCATATGTGAGTGTGGTCACGCACGTTAAAAATCCCTACCTTGCTTGGAACTGCAAGGGTTTGGCAAAATTCAAAATTTTCCAGATAAAAAAAACTCGCTTCCTGGCCAATGTAGTACCTTCGGGTGGAAAATCAAATGTAGTGTGTACTTGGAGGTAATGTGGAGGTTTCTCGTTGCCTACCACATCGCATACCCCATTGGTCTCTGCCACTCTAAGTACTAAAACAACTGCTGCCTTCTTTTAAGGATCGGTCTTATTCCGGTTCCTCACTAAAGATCCCACTAATTTGGTTAAACCTGTAGTTTGGCTCTTTAGCTCACTGAAACACGCAAGCCATTCTACCCGTTCTAGTATTGTAGAACTTCTTCAAGGTGCAGGTCCATTCATAACAGAACAGAGAATATATAAAAACTTGTAGCGTCATTCGGTGTATGGACAAGAACTACACGAACTGTACCCGTTATGGGAGAAAGCTGCAATTATTAATTTGACAATACGCGATTGTTAAATCTTCTAAATGTCTTTTTTTCCTGCCGAAAGGTATCATGAGATAATAAACAATTATAGTACTCGTTCTTGTAGGACGATGTTTGATTGTAAAACCTTCTAATTGACTTATTCTCTTGCCAAAAGGTATCAGGAGATCATAAGTGATAAGAGTACTCGTTCTTGTAGAACTGTGTTCGGTTGCAAAACTATCTAAAAGATTTCTTTTTTGCCAAAAGATATCACGAAATCATAGAGGACATTAGTCCTGTATCTTGTAGAGTGACGGTGATCGATTCCTAAGTCATCTAAGGAATTTCTTTTTCTACCAAAGGGCGTGAGGAGCGTATACGATATTCTTTAGAAAATGTTGATAACACGCCTGTAAATGTTTGAAATTTTTATAGCCATTTAAGTAAATTAATTCTTTAATTTTTTATAGATTCCGAAATCGCTAACAATTGAATGTTAACATTCACATTATTTATTATACTGAAGACATCTCTAATAATTAAGCAAATGTTTTATGTTTTAAAGAATAACTTTATATTTGTTTCAAATGTAAAATAAAAGATTTCGAAGATTTCTAAGGTATCTACTTCTTGCTGCTTAATTTTCAAAAAATTTGTTACTAATTAATTTAATAATGAATTAATAAAATACTTCAATTTATTTTAGATTCCTATATTGCTGGAGATCTTTACGCAAAACAGATAAGCTCCTTAAACAATCGGTTACCATATTTTCCAACTTTGCAAGAAACTCCATATGCACACCACCGACTAGTAGAACTTCAACAACAGCTACACATATCAACAAACGCTTCTGCTCTTGAGCATTCAGTCAGTACCTGGTCAAATTTAGTTATTCCTTGTAACCACTTGAATACGATTGCAGAGAAACCCCTCAATAGTGCTACAGTACAAAATGAAGAACAGAAACAAGAAACTAAAAAGAGAAACCCGTATTCAATAGAAGAACTGCTGAAGAAACCAAATAAAAGAGAAAGAAGGTTTGACTTGGTTGCTTGTGTTGATGTTCATCAACCTGTTGGTGTTTATGTTGAGAATGTAACAGATGAAAGACAGCGTATAGAAAACACGCATGCTATGTATAGTAGTTAGGGTTTTATTGAGATAAGTGTTTAATATAAGTAATTTATTTAATTTAACTTAAATATGCATGTGACAAACTGTATTCTTAATTAAAATTGGTTGTTAAAATAAGAATGTTTTTAAAACTAATAAAAAAGATTATGAGTACATTATTTTGAGAACTTTTACTTCATAAATGTTAAGGATCCCCCGCCCCTAGTTCCTTAGACAGTTAAATGTGAAAGGAAGAAAGAAGTAGGTAGTCTCTTACTGTGTGTGCTGAAAGTAATACCAATGACTCATTCATTAATGTTGTGTATTAGTTTGAATTAGCTTAATTGTACTAATTAAGTTAATTAAGTGTTGTGATTGCTTTTCAACCTGAATCTAACCATAATCTAACGTAAAGTTTCTTGCAACCATTTAATACAGCCAGCTCGCCACACGCTAATATATTGTTGTATATAGCGAAGCCATTATTTTAGATTACTTTTAAAATATTACATTGTAACAGAATCAGTAAGCCGCACATCCTTTGTTCTTGGAAAACTTGCAACATGCTTATCAAATGTCACGTTCTCGAAATTACCTCACCTCACTTATCTTTTTGTATATTTAATCTTTTGGTCAAGACTTTTCTTTGTAGTAACCACACTTAGGTTTCCTGAACATGTGCTAGAACTCAGGGAAGTTTTGGCTTACCACTATTAAACATACATTCTTATCGCCTGCCGCGGCCTTCAACAGAAAACCCATATCTTGTTATCAGCAGTTATAAAAGACTAAGCGCCAAAATATTTGTCGATTATTGAGTTAGTTAGTTAACATGAAGCACTAGTTCATCCACTGCTGTGGAGCAAGTCGGCTCAGAGCCAACTATCAGTATGGTGACTTGATCTTCTATGGTTGGCTCTGAGCCGATTTGCTCCAGAGCAGTGGATGAACTAGGCCTTCATCCCAACTAACTAACTCACTCAATAATCGACAAATATTTTGGTGCTTAGTCTTTTATAACTGCTGATAACAAGATATGGGTTTTCTGGTGAAGGCCGCGACAGGCGATAAGAATGTATGTTTAATAGTGGTAAGCCAAAACTTCCCTGAGTTCTAGGACATGTTCAGGAAACCTAAGTGTGGTTACTACAAAGTAAAGTCTTGACCAAAAGATTAAATATACAAAAAGATAAATGTGGTGAGGTAATTTCAAGAACGTGACATTTGATGAGCATGTTGCAAGTTTTCCGAGAACAAAGGATGTGGTGTTACCTGCATGAATACATGCAATGCACTAAACGAACTTCGACACACAAGTCTGACTATATCAGAGTACACGTGCTGAGCACAGAACAATTCCAACAACTTGTGAAACCAACAAATTTTGAATAATCAAGTTTTACAATCCAAAATCGACAAAGCAATTCATTGGTTAATCTTCTGATAAGCGTTTTTCAACATACGATAGATAGCGACCTGAAAACTATAAATACAAATTCGATTTCTGCATAAATCAGTCCTAGTGCTCATCATAGTCTGAGATTGTCCTCTCCACCTGCAGTACTCATCATAGTCTGCAGCCCTTTCCAAAGTGGTGCTCATCATAGCCCGCTGAAATCCTAGGCAGTGCTCCTCATAGCCTGCGTCCTGCCTTAAACGTTACCCTATCCGCCGCCGTACCTGGAGGCAGCTGTCGTAATTCATCAACACACAATTAACAAGCACGTACGAACGCTCAGCTCCGTTCCATACTGCACCGACGTCGCTATTGTGATTACATTCGTCAAGCTCTTCCACAGGGACGACATCCCCGTAGAGGCATCAACCCCACGACGCCGCCAAAGACTTCACAAGACACCGAATACCTTCTGAACCCTTTGCTTTTGTATATATTGTAAATAGTAGTTTTTTAAGTGCATATAATTTTCATTTCATAATTTCTTTTAACGTAACTTTGACCACCCCTAAAAACACGAAGATTACTGACGAGAGCCGAACACCACCGAAAATGTCTGGACCTCGCCGACCTGTATATATGTCTTAATCTTCACTGTTAAGTTCACACGGGGCCTCTGAAGCAACTTCCGAAGCTTTCCGAAGAAAGCTGAAGCCTTTCGAAGACCTATACACCCCATTAAATGGTGCATACAGTTTACTCCTGGCTCCACAGCCCCCATGAGGCCATCTGAAGCCATCCTAACTCTTGATACATTTAATTTCACATTTATTATTTTGTAAATTTGGAACTTATACTGATTTCTTTTATGTTAATTAAACAATGAACTAAGCCAAGCCTACTTGCTTACAGACGCCGCCCCTTTTGGGCGATAACAGTACGACTTACTGATTGTGTTGCAATGTAATATTTTAAAAGTAATCTAAAATAATGGCTTTGCTATATACAACATATGCCCCGCCCATGAAAAATTTGGACCCCAAATCTAAAAATTAAAAAGTAAAGCAAAAGTTGAAAAGAAAATATAAGGAGTTTGGCAAGGAGGCAATTGTATATAAGAAGGCATTTACATCAAAATAAATCAAATCAATTGGTCACTGCAAAAAATGAAAAAAGAAATAAAATTGTAAAAGTTAAGTTTAAAAATTTTAAACATAAAAGAATTATATGACTTAAAGGTGCTGTCAATGTTAATACAAGTTAAAGTATTAATCGGAAGTAATTTTAAATTGATTAAACGTAAAAGAATTAAATGTCGTTTAATCACTTAAAATAACTAAAATATAAATGTAAAAGTAAAAAGTAAACCCTATCGAAATATACATGAAGTAAGAATATATAAATGAGTACAAACACAAAATACTTAAGATAAAATACAATTCAATACAATATACAATATAATATAAAAAATAAAGTAAACAAGTGGTAAATCAGAGCGAGCATATGAAGGCGTCACACAAAATATAATTTAAAATGTCAATGCATGATGGCTTAAAGGTTAATAGGTAAAAGTTCATACCAAAAGTTGGTGGTGCTTGATCAAGGTGACTAACGAAGTCTCAGGATGATTGCAGCTGTTGAATGCAAGCAGTACGTATTGTTTGGTATTGATGAAACAATGTTTGTGTTCACATAAGTTGAGAAAAAATTGATTGATGGTTGGTGTAGTATATAATTGGTTCCATATTATTGTTTAAGTGAAAGCACTAGTACGTGATTTTGTTCCAAGATAATAGTTCCAATTAGTTCCAAAACAATAGTTTAAAAGCACAGAAAGATTGTTCGACTATAGTGTGTAGTTGTGAGGAAGATGTATCCATATACATAAGGAATGCGAGTTTATGGAAAAGGAAAATAAGTTTTTTGAAGAGGAAATATGTGCTTTTGTGCTTCTTGCGCTTATAAAAGGTGTGCACTATCTCAGTAGTGGCTCTATACAGCTAAGAATGATGAAGTAGTCATTGGACCATGTGGTTGTAGACGTAGAAAAATGAAGTCAAGTGTTTGCAACCACTTAATATCATATTCAGTGTCCGATGTTTTGCGTTGTTCTGCATTCATAGTAGTCCAGTCAAAATAGACATTCCAGTTTGCATTAATTCCCAACAAGCTGGATTTTTGTGCAGGCCTTTAATACGTCATTACAAATGATATGTCAAAAGTCCCCATCGATCCCGCTTGTGCGTTGTTTTTTATTCGAGGTCAAAGGTCACAAATTTGCGTTTTTTGCGTATATCTCTGAAACAACGAGAGCTATCGGAAAATGGTTCAAACAAAGTTTGTAGATCGATAAATTGTCTACAAAAAAGATTTCAACACTTTTTTTCTACAAAGCATCGCTTTCGAGATATCCTAACTTTAGACCGCAGGAAAGTCGTATTTTCGACTATATGTACACATTTCCACACCACCTCTGAGGTAGTGTACACGGCGCTTTTTTTTAACGTGGTTTTCCCAGCAGGAATACTCCACACTATATTTTGATCGAGGGAATGTAATGGGACACTATTTTATTGATGAAATTTTTTTTTATTTAAATTTAATGAAAATTTTAACAGCAAGAAAATTACATCATCATTCATCATCAAATTCTTCATAGTCACTCGTTTCTTCTTCTTCACTGTCTTTTTCCTCTTCTTGCTCGATTTGTGTAGACTGCTGCAAGAAGAGAGATATATCAGTTATATCCTCATCAATTTCGAAACAATCTTCATCTGTTGCATTTGATTCAATGTTGGTGCAAGATTGGCCTTGACAATTGGTACATACCGATGAACAATACAATCCAACTTTTCTACATCCACAATTGTTTGTGCAGCCTTTTTGCAATTACAAAAAATTGTATTGAGTAATTTTTCTGGAGCAGGTGGCAGTAAAGTCTAGATTGGTTCCAAACTATTATTCATTAATTTCCAGCCCCAATCTTCAGGATTTAGATCATTGCCTAGCCACACTTGCACTTGGTAGAACACACGAAACAAGTGTTGATAAGCAGAAGCAGATGTTGGATGGAGAGAAGATAACTGCACTCTCTTATCGTTTCTTGTATTTTTCACAAAACTCAAATATCTATACTTGTCTATCAATTCCATTTTTTTTTTTGGAGCTCCATACATAGCAAGGAGAACACGAATTCCATTGGTGAGGACAACATCTGCTGACGAGTTAATATTTGTAAATACTTTTGCGTTATCAATTAAGTCTTCACGTTTTTCAAACAATTTGAATACTGTATTTTTGCTTCTTTTGAAAATTGCTGATGTCGTATCGCAGCCATTTATCGCATGAAGAAATAATATATGAGGCTGACATTTTGGATATGCAGTTAAACTTTGTGAAGAATATATTTTCGTTTGAACTTGAGCTCTCCCAGGTTTTAAAAAGTAAATGATCTTATCACTAGGTGTTCGTGCAGTTAAGATTATTAACAAATCTACATCTTCTCCAACAACGATAGTTGGATTGGTGCTACTGAATTGCTCAATTGCGGTTTCAATAATGAGGACATCAGCGTCATTTTGAGCTTGTTCCACAACAATATTGGCAGCTGCAAATTCTTCACATAACATTGAAATCAAACGAGATTTATTGTGAGTATTAGCAAGAAACTGCTGTTGGTTTGTCGGAACAGTCATTGATCGATCAAAAACGATATTAGACGATGAAGATGTTTGTTTAGCTCGACGACGTTGTTCTCCAGCTTTGATATTTTTCGTATAATCAGTATAACCGTCAAATATTATAGTAATGTTATGACCAAAGTGTCTACGAATATACTGAAGATATTTGTCCAAAATATCCTAAAATGTGTTCTCTCGATCCCACACAACACGATGTAACAGGTATCCTCCATCGATGATGTAGGTAGCATTTGCACTTTTGATATCAAAGCATTCAAAGCAATCATAAATGGCTGACTTCTGTGTCTTACGCATTCCAATTGCATCAAAGAGCGATAAAGGGTAAGGGGTTAATTCGTACTCGAAGAATTTTTCAAGCTCATCTTCAAATGTCTTCGTAATACTCATGCGTTGAAATAATAATACAGGATCTATTGGGACCTTCTCATCACGAATCTTCATGGTACTGTTCATAGATAATAGAGATAGTACTTTATCAGCACGTTTCAATTTAATATTATTAAATGTTTGGCCCATCATTTTACTCATAGATGCAATACCCACTTCACGAGCATTATGGCAATTGATTTTATCATCCCCGACGACTCCATTAGCAATGGACATGATTTTGTTCAATTCAGGAAAAGGATCATGTGATGAAAACTATTCACGAAGTTTCTTGATGTCTCCAATATCTCTCTTTCCGCAGGAATCCCTTGCATTGACATGCTGATCTGTTGTGTCCATTCTTACATCTGCTAAATCCTCCAATCTTTCACACAGTATTCATTGCATGCATGCCATAAATCCATTTACTTATGATGCTCTCTTGCGTACTTCTTCCTCGAGCAACACCTCCATCTGTTCTCATTGACTTCATCATCGATTGCTCAATGACCATATTTGTTGAAGTTCCACAACTCAATTTATTAGAACGTCTAATTGTGAAAAATCCCCGTGTAAATCTCTCGAAAACCTCAAAATCATCAATCAAGTTTTCCAATTGTAGCATATCTTGTAGATATAAATGTGCAGATTTGGCATAAGGAAAATGTCCTAATGCGTGGAAGTAAGGAAGCATTTCTCGAATGCTATTCAAACGAGTTTTCCAATCTCCCATACGTTCAGCTCTTATAAACTCCTTAGCAATTGATACCATGTGAAAATATTGCGTCCACAATTTTGCAGTTGGTCCACGTTGTTCATATTCCTTTAATTTTTGATTGAACTGCTCGAGTAATGCCTCAGCCATCTCATCGCCATTCTCAATATCAACGTACGAAATTGTGTTATTCATTAGAAGGTCTACAGTACCTTGTAGATTAGCATGCATCTCTTCATCGATGTCAAGTTCTTCTGATATTATTGTTGCTAAAGTGAGATGGAGTAATGTGTGTGCTCTAACTGCTCTTGCATAAGCATGGCCATTCAACATTTTGTCTAATGAATTAGTGGCATAAATCAAAGAGAGCACCTCTTTTATGCCACTTCCCTGCATAATATGACCAATTGCTCCAAAAAAAGACATGAGTAAATGGAAACCTCCAAGTCTTACTACGATCTTCGATACCTCAGATCCTTCAGGTGCTGCTGATACGATTTCTCGAGCTTTTGCATGCAAAGGCTGATCAAAAGTAATAATGCATACATTGTGATTATAACGTTTTGTATTTTCCAAAGCGCAGAGTAAAGTTGTGTAGATAGTATTGTAGTTACTTGCTGGTTGCTGAATGAATGGTAAAAAGAGAATTTGAGACTTTGAAAAATCCATTATATTACTCGTTAAACGTTCGATGTAACCGTTCCAACCAGGTAATAGTAAATCTTTCCATTTCCCATACAACCACAAAATATCAACTTTTTTCAGTAAAGATACTGCTGTGCTACTTTCATAATCAAAATTTTGTGCAACTATTTTACTATACCCAACTGCACCATCATTTTGATAGACTTTTATCGGTACATGAGCTTTTGCTGCAAAATCTTTCGCTGAAAGGACTTTGTTTACTCGTGATATGGGTTTTTCGGCTATAACTGCTGTTTTTGGAGTTATAATTTGCATGATACCCATTATGTGGAGCGTGTTATGACCGTCTAGAGTATGTACATTGATGTCAGCATTGTCTGCAGCATATTGAATAATTGTTTCAGTTTCTGGTGGTAGAATATGAGGTGGACGATGAAGAACTGCTGCTGCCTCATACATCATAGTTTCATTATACGATGCACACAAACCAAAAGATGAAAAAATTTAAATAAGACGTTTTGATCCAAACCGTCGATGAAAAAACACTGAGAGACCCAATTGTAACCGTGATTTGAAAGACCTAGGTCGAACAGCAGCCATAATACAGTGACTGACATTTGTACATATTAATTTCAAGTGTTCCAATTTGGATCGTTTATTTTTCAAAATTATTTGCTCTAACAAATAAGTCAAAGGTTCTGGAATATCGCTATTGATATCTTTGAACATCTGAGTAGATAAAGGATAATTATCAGTGTCAAACACTATCGACTGAATATCTTCTCGAACGATTGCTGCAGCTGCTTCAAGTATTCTCAACCTCTCTTTCTTTTCATTTTGCTTTTTATTCTCATACCAAGCTTCTATTATCGATCGATGATTCTTTGCAAATATCTTTCAATTCTTGTATTGAAAATTGACAATCATCATGATTTTCAATAAATGCAAATATTTCTTTCTTCCATCGCTGAAGTAATAGAATCACTTTCAGGACGGCCGATTTTACCTCCACTAATGGGTTTCAGAAACGAAGTGTAACAATCACTGTGGTACTTAGCCTCGGCAGCAACTAAGTCATATTCATACTGAATGCAGGCAATGACACTTCTTGCTAGCTCATCAGAACGAGTCTGAGCTTCCTTCAAGATGGTTTTCTTGAAGTCAAGGGTTGAAACTTGAGACATTCTTCGTCGAAGATGCTGCGCTTTTTTCATTTCACCCGTTTTATCTGCTTCATTGCCACAGAACAAACAGTATTTCTTGAAACAAAAATATGATTCATTACCTCGTGCTCTAGTACAAGGAGGACTAATCCCAGATGTGGTAGCTATCTCCATCTCACGCTGTCTTTTAGCTGCAACGATGCTGCTCTTCCGGGTGTATGCTTTACGACACTGCTTATGTATCGTTACAGATGTTTTGTCCCTCAAATATTCATCGAATCCATCACCCCTTTCAGTACTTGAATCCATTAAAGTTTTTAGCCCACGATCAACAACCACAATTTCACTTTCAGTCAAACATTCGTTGCAAATAAAGCAAACTTCTGACATTTTTACAAAATTTTGTAACGGCACTGTTTAAAAAGAGAATATAATTCACAAACACGTCTATTCACTACGAAAAATCGTTTAAAACTAACTGTATTTACTAGTATATGAGAGCTATGTCCTTCGGCAAAAGCAGGTATACGCTGGTTTCGACCTGAAGAATGTAGTGTCGCAGGCAGATGTTTCTCAAGGTCAACCGCCCAATAGAATTAGGGACGGACGATGACTCACTCATAATTGTATATTTTTCACGTACTTGTGTGCATGGGGCAAATAAAACTATGTTCTAATATTTTTTGTTCAAATGGTTAACCCGATGATGCATACTGGCCACGTATGAGTGCATAATCGTATTTTCTATGTTTAAAATAGCCATAATTCGAGAACAGTGCCCCGTAGAAGAAAGTGTTGAAATCTTTTTTGTAGACAATTTTACGATCTACAAACTTTGTTTAAACCATTTTTCCGATAGCTCTCATTGTTTCAGAGATATACGCAAAAAACGCAAATTTGTGACCTTTGACTTCGAATAAAAAACAACGCACAAGCGGGATCGATGGGGACTTTTGACATGTCATTTGTAATGACGCATCCAAAGCCTGCACAAAAATCCAGCTTGTTGGGAATGAATGCAAACTTGAATCATAATTTAGTCTATTTTGACTGGATTATAGGTTCTGGTGAAACAGTGTATAGCCCAAAGTAAACATAAAATGAAGCAAGTCTATGTATTGGATTATATTCAGTAGTATAATATCCAATTAAAATCAGTAATCATTCAAAATCAAAACTGCATCATTTTGGGTGGTGATGTTAGGTTAGGGTTTCATGGCTAAGCCAATAATATTAGTAGTCTTTGCCATCCTTTAGCTATTTGCTATTTATTGTGAATTGCTGCCATTTAGACTGTGTTGTCGCATTCTCTGATTTGGTTGACGAAGAGTGTGAGATCTTGCAAAAAAAATTGAAGGAATTTAATAAAAAATATAAGTTAGTGTTGTAAATAAAACAAAAATAAGAAATAGTAATTCGTGTAGAAAATTCTTAACTGCTAATGTAACCAATAAATTATACATAAAATTTCATAAAGTTTTTTAATAACTAATCGCGGGTTCAAATCCTGCTGTCAGCGAAAAAAAATTGGTTCGCTGTCAGTTGGACAAGAGTATTCAACATAAAGGAATGTACGAATAAAAAATTCCAGTCAAACTTCTTAAATACATGATGACGTATTAGTCGTTTAAATAAATTTAGTTGGAACAACCAAAAGCTAGAAATAAATAGATGGAGGAGAATTGTAAGGGAATACAAGATGATTTGAGAGCAGGTTAGACAGACAGCCTTACAGGGTAGTTAAAAAGTTTTTTGGGAAAGATAGGAAAAAATATAATGGTATTAGAGACGAGAATAATGAGCTTCTAATAAATAAAGTTGAGGTAGCAGATAGATGGAAAAGATATTTAGAAGATTTATATAAGGGAGACGATATGGATGAGTTAGAGAACGACCAAGAAGAGGATGTAGAAATAGGGTTCTCAATATTAAGAGAGGAATTTGATAGGGTTATTAGGGATCTTAAACTAAATAAAACGCCAGGGATAGACGATATTCTCGCAGAACTAATAAAATATGCAAGTCAGAAAACTTTAGACAGATTATATGAACTAGTAAAAGTAATATCTGACACAGGTGAGGTTCCAATAGATTTCGAAAAAAATATTATTATTCCAATCCCAAAAAAGTCAGGAGCTGATAGGTGTGAGAATTTTAGAACGGTTAGTTTAACTTCTCATGCTTCCAAAATACTAACAATGATAATTAAAAATAGAGTAGAAGCTTTGACTGAGAATTATTTAGGCGAAGACCAATATGGTTTTCGTAAAGACAGAGGGACTAGAGAACCGATACTAATTATTAGGATAATTATCGAAAAAAGGTTACAAAAAATAAAAAGACTCATTACGCGTTTGTAGATTTAGAAAAAGCATTTGATAGGGTTAATTGGATTGTTATGTTCAGGGTTTTGCAAAAAATAGGAACTCTCATAGGGATAGAAAAATTATTTACAGTCTATATAAAAACCAAAGCGTAGTAATTAGATTTGATGAAATAGAAAAGGAAGCTAAGATTAGAAATGGTGTTAGACAGGGTTGTATACTGTCTCCCTTGATTTTTAATGTTTATATTGAGGAAGCTTTAAACTTAGCTAGAGAGAGAGAAAAGAAATAGCTATTAGTGTACAGGGACAGAAAATAGACATGTTACGTTTTGCAGATGATATAGCCATTATAGCAGAGTCTAGAAAAGAGTTAGGAGAGTTTTTAAATATTTTAGATGAGATACTACAGAGTAACTATAGTATGAGAACTAACTCAGTAAAGACAAAGATAATGACAAATGAGTTACAGCCTAGTTCTAAACCAAAATTAAAAATAGGTAATACCGAGTTAGAGGAGGTAGATGAATTTTGCTATTTAGGTAGTATAATTACAAAGGATGGACGTAGCAGAAGGGATATAGTAGCTAGAATAGCTCAAGCTAGAAAAATGTTTTTAAAAAAGAAAAACTTACTAATAGCTAATAGTATTAGTTTAGATAATAGAAAAAGTTTCTTAAAGTCGTACGTATGGAGCGTTCTACTATACGGTAGTGAGACTTGGACAATTAAAGAAGTAGATAAGAAAAAGATAGAAGCTTTTGAAACTTGGTGTTATAGGAGAATGTTAAAGATTAGTTGGACAGATAGAGTAACAAACGAGGAAGTTTATAGAAGTATAGGTGAGGAACCCTGTATGTGGAAACAATTAAAGGTCAGGAGAGATAGAATGATAGAGCACCAGTTAAGACATGAGGGACTATTTAGTAAGGTCTTAGATTATAAACTACCAAATAAAAATAGAGTAGGAAGGCCTAGACAAAGCTATATTAGTCAAATTATTAGAGATTTATGTTGTGAAGGGTATGTAGACCTTTTTAGACTAGCTCAGAATAGAAAAGAATTTAGAGCTGCGTCAAACCGACTTTAAGTAAGTTCGAAAACAAAACAAAAAGAATAAGTAAATAAAAATCAGTTAACTAAATGTCACCATGACATAACTCACAATTAGTTAGCGGTCTAGCATGTTGGTAGCGATTCGTTGCTTAAGCCTTACCATAAACATATAATTTAACACTTTTCCTTTTTTGAAGCGGATAACCAGGTTATAGTTCATTTCTTTATAAATGGTAATCATGTAAACATGTTAGAGTTCTTTAACAACCATCAGGTTGCTAATATCTATGTAGAGCCAGGTGGATAGGAAAAAGATAGAAGGATATAGGAAGACCTAAACCATGCTATATTAGTCAAATTATTAGAAATTTAGGTTGTGAAGTGTATGTAGGGCTTTTTAGATTAGCACAGAATAGAAAAGAAGTTAGAGCTGCGTCAAACCGACCTTAAGTAAAGTCGAAAACAAAATGATAATAACCAAAATCATCTGAGGTAATTATTCATAATACCTATTCGTCTGGAGTTAATACTTTCCAGGAAAAAATAATATACAATAATATATAAATAAAATCTAAAATCACTTAAGTTTGTGCCATATTTATGTGGAATAAAAATTAGTTAATTGTAACCCACGTAAAAAGGATTAGAAAGAAAAAGAATTGTCGTTGTTCTAATTTGTAGTTAAGATAAGATTATTTTTTGTTCTATATTCAGTATCGACGAATTATGGTTATCATTAAAAAATTGTATTTCCTTGGTAATGTCTTATACAGAGAAAAATAATTATGACTCAGTCGGAGAAAGAGCAGAGTACGTCAACGTTTCGTTGTCCCATGAGTCTTACAAATATTTAAAAAGAATAGCACGCGTTCTGTACATATGTAAATTAAAATAAAATTCAAAAGGTAAAGCAAAAGGTTCACTTATAAAATCATCAAAAGAAAATTTAAAAGTAATGACTTTAAACAAAAGAATTAGATGTCCTCAATATAAAAAAAATAATTGTCCGTGAATTGTTTATTTAATTAGGTAGGGCTTTGACAAAAGAAAAAGAAGACTCGATATTACTATAGTTTCGGCTTAACATGTATTAACCAATGGTTCCAAAACTGTTTAAATCTGAAGAAGTTGGCTATGTTTCTCCAGCAGTTAAGGTTGCTCAAAATTAGAGTTTCGAAAGGTTAGCTAGGTCTCTCCAGCCATGGTATTCATGACTCTATAAAATACATAATATCTTCATAATAAAAAATTAATTTAGACTTTTCAAAATCATGTTAACTGTCTGTATGAGTGTGGCTTTGGCTAATACCAGCAAAACAAGAAATATAAAAAAATAATGTCGAAACGTTTTGTCAAAAAAGATAAAAGTCATAGTTGGTGATAATACGTAAAAATTGTATTTAAAATGCTTTAACCCTTGAGTATGGATAACTCTACGAAATTAGTTACAAAAAGGGAATTTTCTTAATATGTCCGTAAATGCCCTATTTGCGTAATAACTGATTCCAATAAATGATAAATTGGCTGTGCTTATCAATGGCTAATTCTTACATTAAAAAATTAAACAAACGTATCTCCGTTAAAAAAATGAAAATGTTAACTTTTAACTTTTTAAGAAGTGGTTTCTGTTCAAGCAGTATCTAATGACTGTCAGAAAGTAGTTTTCCAAATAAATCTGTTAATTTAGGCTTTTATATTATTGAAACTATATGTTTGAGCTAATTATTGAAATTATTGGAAAAAATGCAAAGTTTGTAAAAGTTATGTTTTCGAAATTTGATAGCTTGTAAAATTAAACAGGAAGGATACAACATTTTATTTTATTCTGTTTATGCTGGTATAATTGTACTCACATGGTTAATCTAGGAGTTTGATATTCAGGTAAAAAAAGTTCTAGTAGCTATAAAGTAAGAATGGAAGAAATCGCATAGAGAAAATTATTCTCATTTTAGTCGTTGATTGTGATTCATTTGCAAGATAATTGTATCGTTAATCATGGTAAATTTTTGTATGTGCATTTTATCTTTGGTGCAAGGAAATTGTGTGTAGCTAAAGTAAATAAGAAGGCTGGTAAGTTTGCGGATATCTACATGTTGAGATAAGATAAGATAATGCAGTAAAATTTGTTGCAGTTATAAGAAATTATCATAACTGTGTAGTAGTGCATTGGTGATTGAGCTGTTAATTTCAGGCATTTCCCAGCGATTGGCAAGGCACTGTACCGCCCGACTGTATTTAAGGATCAGGCGTGACGGTTCCCCTGTCGACCGCTACGGGTAATATCAGCTGTTACAAGTATTTATAATGGACGTGCGAATCAAAGGAATTTTAAGGTAATATAAAATTGTTGGAAGGTCACAATGTTATTATTCGTGTAAATGAAATTGGAATGGTATTAAATCAAATGCTGTAAAAATGAAAATTTGTGTAATAGAAAGTCGGCTCAGAGCCAACCATCAGATTAGTGACTTGATCTTTTATGGTTGTTGAGACATTACTAATAATTACAATGGTCACTGAAATTCTATAACGTAAGTCAACTTTTATTATTATTATTGCTTGAACTGTTATTACGCTTTGCTGTTATACTGAATCTATATACGTGTTCATTTGTTGTCATTAAATATTCTTGTTTACTTCCATCTTATCATTACACTTTATTACTATAATCGTTTTACAAAAATATCTTGCCCCAAAACCCCATCGCGGTTCCTAAAAACCCCTCTCAATCTCAAGGTCCAAGACCTGCGTTAAGTACCACCTCGCGCAACTTATCGCTACTACAGCCTCTACCATCACATCACCTAGCTATGCCATCACGCCCAAGCACGTTTAACAGAATCAAAAGTATAATTAACAATCAACAAAAGTGTACTTAACAATATCAATTCACATCAAATTCTACATTATATAGCCATGTAAGACATTTTTGCTTCATTGAACTTGCCATAGATTCCATATGCGTCACTTATTTAATAATGCATTCAGAAAGTATTTCCAGAAATTTTAAGAAACTATGCAAAACATTTCAGAACCAAAGACAGACGATGGATTAAGTACAAATTAATAACCAAATGGCCGATTACCTACTTAACATTGGCGGACCTTCTAAGAAGGTACTACACCCAGCTGAAACTAACATGTTTCTGGTTACTTGATAATGAATAATTTTGTCCGGCATTAGGAAAGTAATTCGAGCATAGTGAACAAAAACTAATAAAAATTGTTGGTTATTTTGAAAGGAGCAAATTCCAATGACCGGTTTGCTGTTATTAGAGCTCCTCAGATTGGACTAATACTCTCAACAAAATATCTAACAAAGATTTTGAAATTATGCACAAATCACGGTATATGAATATGTACAAAATGTAACTCTTTCTTTTCAAAATAACCAACAATTTATATTAATTTTTGTCCACTATGCTCGAATTACTTTCTAATGCCAGAAAAAATTATTCATTATATAGATTAAGAACGTTTAAAAGGATGGTAGACAAAATCAAAACTACTTATAAATAAACTCAGTGTGTTCAACAGGTGACAATATGTAAACATAAACTTGTTTTGCAAATAGGTAAGTAAGAAAGAGTGGAAACAAGGGTGTGAATCGCGTTGTTAACAGTAGAAATGAAATTGTTTGGGACGAAGCGAGTGTGAGAAACTGTTGGAAAGAGTATTTAAGATGCTGTATGGTGGTGGCAAGAATGATACAGATGACTAGGTGGACGATTAAGAGAACAGTAATGTACTACTGATTAAAAATGTAGATAATAATATAAAGTGAGAATGTAATGTAGATGAGGTATGACAGTTGATGAAACCTCTAAAGCATGGCAAAGCGGCTGCTGTAGATGGAATAACAAGTGAAATGCTTAGGTGTGAGTCTAGGGTGGTGATTGAATGATTGGACAAACTGATAGAGTTCTGTATAGAAGAAGTGAAAGTGTTTAAAGATTGCAAGAGGGCGATCATTATCCCATTGCACAAAAGTAAAGGCAACAAGTATGCATGCAAAAATTATCGTGTGATAGGTATGTAGTATGTTGAGTGAACCCAGTAAAGTGTATGGAAAAATTGTGATCGATAGAGTTCGATGAGTAAGATATGGAACTCAGTGTGGTTTTATGCCTGGAAAAGGATTTGTGGATCAGATGTTTGCAATGCAACAAATTGTCGAAAAGTGCATGCATATCAGAAAGAAAATGTATACAGTATTTGTAAATCTGAAAAAAGAATATGACTCTGTGAACAGAAGTGAATTATGGAAGGCGCTGCATAAATACGGTGTAAGCAAGTGCTTGATAAAATCTATCAGAGCGATGTGCGAAAACAGCATGTGTACATGTGAATGACAACATGGGGCAATACTTTGACATTGTGGAAGGTTTAAGATAGGGCTGTATGACGTCTCCATGTCTGCTTATTGTATTTATGGATAAATGTGTCAGGCAGGCTAGCGAAGGAATGCAAGGAGTGAAAATTAGTGAAACAAATATCAGCGTGCTGTTGTATGCCAATGACGCAGTATTATTGGCTGAATCGTCACAACACTTGCAATAAATGCTTGACAGGCTGTCGGAAGCGTGTGAAAATATGCAATTGAAAGTAAATATAAATACAACAGAAGCAGAATTGATAACATTGTATTTAGAAAAAACAATGACACGATAGAAAAAGAGAATGACTTTATGTACCTTGATAGAAGGTTTTTGAGTAATGAGAAGCTGGATGGTGAAATAAAAATGAAGTCAACAGCTGGAAGGAAAGTGTCTGGAAGTATGTGGGCAATGAACAGGAATGGGGGATTGAGTATAAATGCAAAGCTGGCCATTTACAACTATAGTTATAGTGATCTTTAAGGAACTATAAAACACTGGAAAACGAGAGTAAAGTTTTTGAATACTACAACGAACCAGGTTTAAATCGATAGAATATGACTACAAGTTTGATTCCACATAGCTTGTTATTTTGTTGATGTCTACTTCAGGATTTACCCTAATTAAATGGAGAAAAATATTTCTAACTCTACCAGCCACTGCTACAAATCCGCTTGTGAGCCTGAAACACATTCCACTGTATTTCTGTCACCAATACCAATAATCATGTTATGCTTATTTTTAGAAATATGTAGCTTTGAGTGACTAGATTTATTGTCAGTTGTATGAATATAAACACTATTTAGAATATCATCATTTGTAGAGTTCAATGCATGTGCATGTACTTGATAACATTTGACTCTATTTCAGATAAGGCCGTAGTATTGTTTTCAATATATGCAGAGTTATCAAAATTATCATGCATTTTTGAAATAATAAATTTATTAGTATTTTTCACAAATGATGCATAGCTTTTTTTTATCTCCGACCTTTAGTATTAGTAGCCTTTTCTCTTCAATACCAACACTAACACGGAACAGTTCTGCATCGACAAACTTTTTACACTTAGTAAGTAAACTAATTAGTTCTTTGTTTCTCTCAGTTAAATTTAACACTTGAAGTAAGACAAGTTTCATTGCCAACTAGTACCTTTATCAATTCAGCTAGGGTGTTTTTTTCTTCTATACTCAATGTTGAGACACCACACTGCTGACTGTTTAACAAATTCATGCTTTTATTTCCATACTTCTCCATCAAAATTAGGCACATATAAGATTTTTGGTTGCCTCATTAGTCAGAATAACACTTTTTCTCTCGCTGGATGATGGGTGCACCTTCACGTACTACACTTGTAAATTTTTTTAACTGCTTTCTTATTGCAGTAAACACATAAATCAGACAGGGCACCTTCACTGTAACCTTCACTTTTGGTCATCTTGTTATTTTTTTTATTAACTAGTTTAAGCAAATATATCAAACTGCCCAATTTTTAAGTCATATTTTCTTACCACTACATCGTAAAGATAAAAGTTCTATATAAAAGTTGCAGAGAATAAAAGTTGCTACAAATTATGTATAAAAAGGATTTTTCTAGGATCATTAGCAAGGGTGCTATGTTCCTTCATAGTTGAGCGAAATTTAGAAAAATATCAATGTTTACACAAAATGTGAATCTTTGTTTATTTATATAAAATAAAGATAAATGAAAATAGAGTTCAGTACATTATGTAGTGTAATATAGAAACGATGACAATTTCTTTCTTTTGATTGCATGTGCTGTTGATCTCGATGGTTCAAGTTGTTCACTTTTATCGGTCAGCTCAATGAGAGAAGGGATTGGATCATCAGTCACATCTTCATTCGGTAAGATCTTACAAATCCGCAACATTGCTTACAGATGATGAAGCACTTTCCGGAGATTTACCATTCCTAGGGTCCATTTCATTAATATGTTATCGGTTGCTCCTCCCATTCTGAACGGACCTGCACCGTGACGACCTTCTAAAATACTATAACAGGTAGAATGGCTTGTGCGTTTCAATGAGCTAAAGAGCCGAACTATAGGTTTAACCAAATTAGTGGGGCCTTTAGTGAGGAACTAGACAAAGACAGGTCCCCGAAAGAGAGCAGCAGCTTTTTCGGTACTTTGAGTGGCAGAGACCAGAGGGGTCGGAATGACATTCTAAGACATACTACTGCAATGTGGAAAGCAACGGAAAATCACCACATTATCTCCCAAGTTCACTGTGTACAGAAATTGTTCAACATGATGGCATCCTCTGGGGTAAAAAATTCCGGAGGTATAATAGTCTCCCATTCGGATCTCCGGTCGGGGACTACTTCAGAGGATGTGATCTGAAAGAATAGAAAAAGATCCGTGAACAATAGTAGGAATTAGCAAAGTCCACTGGCCAGAGATGGGGGATTTTTTGAGTGGAGACTTCAGGGTAATTCATACAGGATCAGAGAAAGGAAATTTCGGTGTGGGGATAGTTATGCCAAAAAAGATAGGAAGACGTGCAGAAAACTACCTACAAAAGAATGATAGAGTTCTCATGGATAGATTTGAATCTAAACCAGTAAATACAATAATAATAAAAGTATACATGCCCACCTCTAGCTACAGTAAGGAAATGGTAGAGGCGATCTACAAAGATATCGAAGACATACTAAGATACGTAAAAGGACATGAAAACTTAATCATTATGGGGGATTTTAATGCAGTGGTAGGTGAGGGTAGGGAAGGAGCGATAGTAAGTTTATTTGGTTAAGGCACGAGAAATGACAGGAGAAATAGGCTGGTAGAATTTTGCGACAAGAACCATTTAATAATCACAAATACATTATTTCAACATCATGCTGGAAGACGATACACTTGGAAGATGCCAGGAGGTATAGGAAGATATCAAATAGATTACATTATTGTCAGACAACGGTTTAGAAATCAAGTAAAAGACTGTAGAATCTACCCGCAATCAGATATAGACACTGATCACAACATCGTAATTATGAAGGCCGCACTTAAATTTAAAAATCTGAAAAAGAGGAACGGAAAAAGGCACTTTGACTTTGAGAAGCTAAAAGAAAAAGATATCCACGAAAGATTTCAAAAAAAGTCAAATGCATTGCTAAAAGATATCAAGAAAATTTCTGATACTAAGGAAGTAGAAACAGAATGGAATAACATTTAATCCAGCTTAGATATGGCACCCAAAGATATTCTGTGGTATACACAATAGACAAGATAAAGATATTCAAGAAAGATTCGAAAAAAGTCAAATGAATTGCTAAATGATATCAAGAAAATATCTGATACTAAGGAAGAAGAAGAAGATATTCTGGGGTATACACAAATAGAAAATAGGAAAACATGGATAACAAAGGATATCCTGAATTTAATAGAAGAAAGACGAAAATACAAAAATAGATCGGACAAAACAAGAAAACAGAGATGCAAAACCATAAAGTGGGAAATTATTCGCAAATGCTGGAAAGCTAAAGAACAATGAATTGGTGAAAAGTGCAACAAGGTACAAACTAAGATGGAAATAGGAAAGACAGACGAAGCATACAAATTAATTAGAATGAATTTTAGGGATATAAAACGATATAGCAAAAATATAAGGGATGCGGGAGGAAATGTTGTTATAGAAAATGTAGAGAAAGTAGCTAGATGGCAGGAATATATAAGGAATTTATATTCAGGAGAGAAATTAACAGCATTAGAACAGGAATCAGACATTGAAGAGGATGACCTGGGATATCCTATACTTAGAGATGAGTTTGAATTAGCATTAAAGGGTCTGAAAAATGGTAAGGCGCCGGGTACAGATAAGGTGCAAGCAAAAACTCTAAAAGCCACTGGGGACAAGCAGTAACAGAACGTCTCTTCCAACTTGTAAGCTATATGTATGAGACAGGCGAGATACCCAAAGATTTCAAACGTAACATCATATTAACTATACAAACAAAAAAAGAGGCGCCGATAGATGTGAAAATTTTCGAACAATAAGCTTGACAGCAAACGTTTCATAAATATTAACTACAATTATACAAAAACGAATGGAAAAACTAGCTGAAGAAATACTGGGAGAAGATCAATTTGAATTTAGGCGAAATAGGTGAACACAGGGGGGGGCTATTTTAGCTCTGAGGGTGATAATGGAGAAAACAATAGAGAAAGGGAAAAGCGTATATATAGGGTTTGTAGATCTGGAAAAAGCATTCGACAATGTAAAATGGAAAAAAATATTCGAAATACTCAAAAAGATTGAAATGAGTTTTAGGGATAGACGGATAGTACATTGCTTATACAAAGAGCAAACAGCAGTAATAGAATTAGAGCAAGAAAGTAGAGAAGTAAATATTAGGAAAGGGGTGAGACAAGGATGTGCTTTATCCCCATTAATTTTTAACTTCTACATAGAAGAGGCAATGAATACTGTCAAATGCAGGAAGACATTTGGAATTACTATGCAGGGACAAAAAATTGATATGCTTAGATTTGGAAATGATATAACGGTATTAACATCTAGCAAGGAAGAGTTAGAAGCTGCTCTTAATGAAATGGAAACAGTTCTAACGGTATGAAAATTTTACAAAAATAAAACTAAAGTTCTAGTATGCAAAAGAGGGGATAATAAATGAAAAACAAGAATACAAACAGGTAACGAGAACTTACAAGAGGTTAAGGATTACTGCAACCTAGGAAGTCAAATAACGCCAGATGGGAAAAACACAAAAGATATAAAACGAAGATTAGCACAAGGTCGTGCTACATTTAACAAGAAAGACCAACTACTGTGTTCAAAGACAGCAAACATAGAAACAAGGAAAAGATTGCTTAAAACATATGTGTGGAGCACAGCACTGTATGGCTGTGAAGCCCGGACAGTAGGAGAAGCACACAAGAAAAAGCTAGAAGCCTTTGAAATGTGGTGCTACAGACGTATGATGAAGATACCATGGACAGACAAAGTTAAGAACAAAGAGGTACTAGAAATGGTAGAGGAAGAAAGAAGTATGTGGAAAACAGTAAAAAATAGGAGAGATAGTATGATAGGCCACATACTAAGACATGAGGGAATAGTGCGAAATATATTAGAAGCAGAGATAGGAAAAAAGAGAAGTAAATGTAGACCTGGGTTAGACTACTGCACACAGATAGTGAAAGATGTAGGCTGTGAGAATTTCGGGGAAATGTGTAGGCTAGCTCAGAATAGAAATCAATGGAGGTACGCTTACAACCAGTCTCAAGATGGAAAAACTAATGACAAAAATAATAACTGTGCTTAAACATGGTGATTCTTATAAACAACTACAGATATTGGTCTCAACTAATGTTAATTGTGCGAAAGAATTTACTTGAAAATATTAGTACGGCAAATGTCTAAGTGTTGGGGGATCCTTGGCAGCCACAGGCTGCTTTACCCCCTTCACATACCACTGAATCTCGGTGAAATAAGGCATATAATTAGAAAACAATAGAAGGGAATTGAGATGTATATCGGCTGTTGTAAGAATTGCAAGGAACGGTGTAAGCTAGCTCAGAACATAAATAAGCTGAGGTACAAGTCCAACCAGTTTCATGACGTAAAACCCAATGACGAAAAAATGAGTGCTCATAAATCTGATGATTATTATAAACAATCACAGGTGTTGGTTGTGAAATATTTTCAACTAATGTTGATTGTGCAAAAGGATAAATAGGAAAAACTATTAATTTGACAAAGGTTCAGGTGCTGGGGGAACTTGGCAGCCAAAGGCTGCTTACCCTCCTTCACATACCACTGAATATCAGGAAAATAGGGCATATAACTGTAAAACAATAGAAGGTGACCGAACTGCATCAAACAAGAAAGAACAGCAGCTATGTTCAAGGACAACGAACATAGATACAAGACGAAAACCATTCAAAACATAGTGTGGATCACAGCACAGTACATCTATTAAATAGGGGCAGTAGGAAAAGCAGACAGAAAGAGATAGAAGCCCTTTGGAATGTTGTGCTTCAGATGTATGAGGATGGTAGCGTGGACAGACAAAGTTAATAACAAGTAGGTTGTAGAAATAGTAGAGGAATAAAGATATTTGTGGAAAACGAAAAAATAAGAGAAATAGAAGGAAAGCATACATTTTAAGGGATTTCTGGGGAATAGTACGGAATATATTACAAGCAGAGATAGGAAAAGATAGGTAGGGGTAGACCGAGATCAGATCAGATCAGGAGAAATAGAAGGACAGGATACGTTCTACGACATTTCTGGGGAATACTACGGGATATACTACAAGCACGGATAGGAAAAGAGAGGTAGACCGAGATCAGACTTTAGCACACAGATAGGGATAGATTCAGACTGTGCACATTTTAGGGAAATGTGTAGGTTGGTTCAGACTAGGAAACAATGAGGGTACGCGTTCAACCAGTTCTAGGACTGAAGACCTAATGATGATGATGAATAGAAAAGATGACAATTTCCTTATTTTGAACGCCTGTGTTGTTGATCTCGATGGTTCAAGTGGTTCACTTTTATCAGTCGGCTTGAAAAGATAAAGGATTGGATCATCAGTCACATCTTCGTTCTGTAAGATCTTGAAAATTCGCAACATTGCTTACTGGATGATGGAGCACTTTACCTACTTTTCTGTAGCCACAAGCCTTGTTGCATCCTTTTCTACAGCTGCAGGAAATTAATTTGAGAAGAGATTGAAGAGCCAGACCTTGGTGGTACTTAAAGGACAAGTTCTTGAGTGCTTTTCATCCATCCCCATTCCAACAGATTCTTCTGAACACCCAACCATACTGGATTTGGTGGTAAGTGCGAAACACATGGTGCATCACAGTATCTTTTTGTAGCTGGCAACTTCTCTCTTATTATCTGAGATGTCCTCATGTCTACATGTTGTACAAATGTAGCTGAACTTATGTTAGTGTATGCCTTCATTTCTTCACATACATTCTGGAGATTTACCATTTCTAGGGTCCATCTCATTAGTATGCTAACTGTTATTCCTTGTCCATTAGTCAGTCAACAGATACTTTTCATATTTCTCATCAAACTTTGCCCAATCGTTATATCAGACCATATGCTTGATCAAAACTTATAGTTCTTCCGATTGGAAAGTAGTCAGGCGGCTCCGTAGCTCAGTTGGTATGTGTGTGACTATTGAGCTCAAGATACCTAGTTCGAATCCCAACATCGTTAGCTTGAACAAAAGTTAAGCAAGCATTTTTCACAAAAATACCTCCTTGTTTGGATGAGGTAAAATGTAGGTACTATGTTTGTGCGTTGTTACGCACACTTAAGATCTATTCCTTGCTTGGAACAGAAAGAATTCAGCAAAATTCAAAATTTCCAGGCAAAAAAAAACTCATTTTCTGGTCATTGTAGTTCCTTCGAGTGGAGAATTAGAAATATCAAATGCAGTGATTGTGAAGTATTCCCCCGTGGTTGTAACTTGGGTGTACGCATTAAGGCCCATCCTTTCTTTCAAATTGTATATATCTTGAAGGCAGAGGTGGGCACATTTAGCATAAAGCAATGACTTCCAGCGTGAAGAAGGGAATAATATTTTTAATGTATGCAGAAAACAATAGAAGGGGAGCCAAGCTGAAGTAACAAGAAAGAGCAGTTACTATGTTCAAAGACAACAAACATAGAAATAAGGAAAAGATTGCTTAAAACATATGTGTGGAGCACAGTACTGTAGGGCTATGAAATAAAGACAGTAGGAGTAACACACGGGAAAAAAGTGGAAGCCTTTTGCAATGAGACGTCTAGATGTATGAGGATGATACCATGGACAGACAAAGTTAATAATAAAGAGGTTCTAGAAATAGTAAAGGAAGAAGGGTATCTGTAGATAACAAAAAAGAAATAGGAGAAATAGAAGGACAAGACACGTTTTAAGGCATTTGGGGATTAGTACAGGATATATTACAAGCAGAAATAGGAAAAAGGAAAGGTAGAGGTAGATCTAGATCAGACTATTGCACACAGTTGGTGAAAAATGTAGACTGTGGGAATTTCAGGAAAATGTGTAGGTTAGCTCAGAATAGGAAACAATGCAGGTATGCGTCTAACCAGTTCCAGGACTGAAGACAATGATGTAAGCAGGTAAAAAGGCCAATTACCCATCCATAGCTGAGCATTTGGTTCTCTATTTTGTAATTTAGTTACAGATTCGCAAATCTTTAATCCTAAAGCTGTTTTACACACAACAATTTATTGATCAATTTTTAGAATTTGTTGACCTTGGGTTGGCTCAAAAGTGTGTATTATATACAATTTATAGATCAATTTCAAGAACTAGTGTTCATCAATTTAAGCTGACACAACATGTTCTAATTCTTTATCTATTTTCTGGTTATTTTTTTGTAACTTTATAATTTGATATAAATTACCAATCTATAAGATGTTCACTAACTTGTTTATTTCTATAATAATTAAGAGGTCAGGTATTTATTATTTAGTATTTTTGTGAATCACTTAAGGTAGTGTAACTTTGCTAACTTAAATTACTATAAATTACGTCAGCAATCTGTAGAAGGTATGTAAATAGAAAGTAAACCTTGAAAACGGTTTTTGCTACTGAAATAACCAGAAAAAAGGAAATAAATTGATACCTGTAAAACTATTCAAGATCATTAAGATTCTTGGCAATTTTCTACTTATTTTTAAGTTCTAGAGATTGATCAATAAGTTGTTGTGCGTAAAGCAGCTATAACTGCTTGGAATCTCTCATTTTCAATGTCAGTCAGATCGGTTTAGGTTGGAGAGTAAATTTTCCAAAATAGCACGATTATTTATAAAAAATTCAATACTTTCTAAAATCAACTTGGCGAGTCAATAAATATGCTCTAACAGCACATGAATAAGCATGACTAAAAATAATCTTATCAATGCTGTTTTAACAAAAACACAGACGAAACGTTTTTTAACCCACTCTATCATTATTGCTCCTATTGATCCCATAGACGACATTAAGGAATGAAATCTGCGACTCTTGCAATGAAATTACTGAAATCAGGATTTTTGAAAGCTGAGGATTATTTCCTGCGTGTTACTATAAAGAGATTAGTCAAATGTTACGAAGCAGGCTTTTCTCTTAAATTTCTTGCACTTTTCAGTGGCAATCAGGATATAGCAGTTTCCACTGTATGATATTGATTATGAGGTGCATTGACAAAAAGAAAGCATACAAGTTTTGAGCATTTGAAATCTCTCGTAAAAGTTTATTCTTCCACAAAGTCATTCCATCTAGATCGAGTCATGTATTCGAATTTTCCTTAAAGCCATATTATGTCAGTAGTTGATGGTACTATCTCATTTCTAGCTAGTAAAGGCATTCAAGATCCTTAATTTCAACAGTCTAGCATCTTAATTTGTTTCAAAAACTTTAATTTGAATCAAACTATCTTGCTGAACAAGCGATGGTAGTTTTTTCAAGTGCTCCGTGGCCTCTTCAGGGTTTAGGGTTTCTGCAGGAGTTATTATCATTATCCCACCCCTAGCATGAAACCTTCCCAAACCATCAAGATAAGACAAGAACGAACGAGATCTAACCGCAACAATAACACCATGTGACAAAGAAATGTTCTGTTTCATCCATTTATCCATACTTCCCTTTTTATCTCACGGTACATCAGCTTTAAAAAATGTAAACAATGTTTCTGGAATGACACATTCTACCTCATTCAAAAACTGATAAGATGGAGGATATCCTATTGTGGAGTAAACCTACAAATGAATGTCTTCCACAATAATTTCTGAAGCTGTTTCAACCATTCTTATTCGTTTTTCTGGGGATTCCTCTTTTCATTTTGATACATTCTCAGAGAATATTTTATACTCTGTGTTTCTAGTATTTTTGAAATGGACAGGCTTTTACTGTTCTTGCAGCAGGACAAAAATCGCCTTCTATTTGCTTCATTAACTCTTAAAGGGAAATATTTGTAGGAACTTTTAGCAAGATAGAAATATATGTATTCCATAGCTTTTGACAAGAATCGTGAGACATAACATTATATGCCACTAATTTTGTCACATTTGCAAATCTATCGATAACTTTTGTTTAATTTATCAACCTGCTTTTCCGCTGCTTTCATTACAGAAATCCTAACTTTATCCATCGTTGCAACACGAACAATACTACTTCTTGAAAGTGGTAGCTTTTTCTGTTTGTTCACAAATTCATCAGTAATTTTCTCACCACGAAAAAAACACAGTGATTTTTGAAAGTCAATTCTTCACCAGATGATCTAAGGGTTCGTAGAGTAGACAGGAGCATTATCATCACCGCAACGAATAAAAGCTTAAATCAAGTTCTCATTATTGTATCACTTTTGACATGCACTATGCACACTAACATCTTTCCCAGTCCTGTTATAAACGTTGATTATTCTGGTTCCCACGTTTAATACTTGATAGCAGAAGAGTGTTAACTTCTTTCTCTTTCACTAAAACCGCTTCAATATCACTCAACCTATTTTTACAGATGAAACAATCAGAAACCGAGGAAAAAGCCATAACTATTTACCACACAACATAAATAACATCAAGCGACCGAGGTTGAATAAGAACTAAAGAGAAGGTGGTGCTGGTACACCGATATGTGCTAACATTGATTAAGTAATTCCTTTAACATTAGTGCTAGTTTGGCGGACCAAAATAGGGTAAAAGGCGCGGACCTGAAATAGAATTTCACTTTAATCATAAATTGTTTGATGATTGTAAGTAAAATATATTTTGCTGTTGACACATTTTTATCGTTAATTATTATTATCATTCTTCAGATTAATTATTAGTCCTGCTTCTGTACAATATTTCTACAATTAATTTTAAATAAATCTGCTTTAATACGGCGCAGTCGGTAATTGAGCTAATTATATAGTCTAATATTAGACAAAATGTTATAGATTGAGTTAATGATAGGAATCCATTTAAACAAACCATTCATATTATTCTCCTGTTTTGTTATCGGGTAAAGTGTTTGATATTGCAACATATTTGTTTACATTATGCTACGAGTTCATATAAAACTAGGGTATCATAGATAAACAATTACAAGCATCAAGTTGTCCAATTTTAAATAGGAAATACAATACGCTTCTAGATAGCGCCATGTTGTTACCTTAATTTTTAGAAATAGCAATTTTGCATTAATTTGCAACGACCTTAATTAAAAGCGCTAATCTAAGCCCTTGTTACACTCAAGAAGTTCAATAAATACGTATTAAAATGTTTTATAAAATAACCCTAGTGTTTTATACAATAGAAGTATATAAATGGCTATATAACTACCAGCCCGATTTGTATTCGTCAATAGGCTCTATTATTTTCATAGAGTTTGTTTACAGATACATCTTATTTTATATATTGTTTTACACAATTTCTTATTGCGGACTGCAAATAACCGTTCTGTTATTATATATATATATATATATATATATATATCCTATAACAGTTAATATACTTTCTGAACTGTTTGAGTTTCATTGAAACAACTTTGCAAGTTCGTTGAAACGAGCAAGCATTTGTTCCCACTTAAACCACCTTGAGTTTCTCTTTCCTTGAAAACCGCGCTTGTTATTTCCAATAGCGTATTCTACGAAATATGTTCGAAATAACTGATTTGTATATAAGCTTTTACTAAGAAAACCTACTTCATTATATTTGCAGGCGTTCGAGCTCGCTCAAGTTTTATGGATAATAAAATTGTTTCGCCTAATTATTCGTTCCTGGTATCTCCGTAGCGTGGATCGATAATAATACAAACTTCTAATCATTTCTAAAAGTATGTAACTGCTTTGCTTGACAGTATACCTGGTTGCATCCTCGCTGGGCTGTTGTAAAATATATTTTGCTTTCCCATTCTAACAACGAAATTCAATGGAATGAATTATCGTATTTTGCCTTCTTTATTGTTTACATTTTAGAAATGTTTCGCCGTTGTTGTCTGGAATATATATTTTTACTTGTTTTCGTATAATATTTAACATTCCATTGCTAGGAATGGTGTTATGTTACTTCTGTCGTGTTCCAGTTGTATATATACAAGTTCAACTTTTGAAAGGCTCTCTTACTTATTCGACTTTTCTGTATCCGATTCTAATGATATACAACGTTCTTTGAGCGTTCTAAAGTCGCGATTTCCAAATGCGTTTTTGTACATAGTGTGCTAGTATACTTAAGTTGTTAGTTCCAGCACCAAGCCGTAGACAAATCCAGCCTGCATTTCCTCATCCTAAGACGGTACCAGAGCGAAGCCGATAGCTTAAGGTACAGTTTCTCTGTTTGCTTGACTTGTGTTGATGAGTTGGAAGATAGACACTTCTTTTTGGTCGATTCTACAATAAATTGCAGACTGTACGTTACCAAACACACGCTCATAACACGAACGATCGTACAATTAATCTTAAAACTTGCGTTAGAGCACTTTTTGTTGTTTCCTTTTCTATGTACATAAATGTTAATGTCAACAACTTGCTAGTTACTTAATTACGTTATTTAAAATTTAATGTTACATTCTTCAATCTTACGAGGTGCATTTCCCAAAGCAGATGTTACTGAATTATTTTTTGTATGGATGCTAGATTATTTCTTGTACATATTTAGGGCTGGAACATCTTGTAAGTATTCTTGCATGTATATATGTACTTATTATTTAGATAATAAAATTTTATTCTCCATATTTTAAAAAGTTATACCGTACTATATATGTAAATTGACGTTTTGTGTACATCACGTTGTAAAGAACGATTATGTAAATGAGTGTTTTTGACTTTTGTAGGTATATTTTTGGGATGGTATGCTTTACTTACAGGGTAATATAATTTGTTACTGAGGTTTTTATTTTTTCTTTCTGTATCACCTACCCTATTTTACGACGTTTTTGAGCTAGCCCGAAGTCTAATGTTTTTGGAGTTCGATTTTATCATTCTGTTCTTGTTTTTGTTGCGGTATTCGGTGTAAGCGATTTTATTTCCTTACTTTACTGCTTTCTTTCTTGTCTGCACGGAATATTATAACAACTTTTTTTATACACAATTTATAGCAACTTTTATCCTTTAAAACTTTTATACAGATCTTTTATGTTGACAATGCATTGGTAAGAAAATTTGACTGAAAAGCTAGATTGCAGTGCTTTTTTAGGTTTTTTTGCGCGCCACAGCGCACGTACATGGAGGGGGTAGAAGGGTGGGGGTTTGAGTTTTGAAAACTTGAATTTTTTACTACAAACCCGGTCTGTGGAACATGAAAAAATTAGAACTAATCAACCTTTTGCAATTGGAACTTTAAAACTTTATATTAACAAACTACATGAAGATTTATACTTGAATGGAGTCAGTTTTTATAATTTCGCTAGTTTGGCAACAATGTTAAACGCTTTGGCAAATTACACAACAATCAGCTGTCCAAATAAAGTGGCTATAAATTAGCACCCTCCTACGGTTGAGCACCCAACTAAAATTCAAGCGAGAATAATTATAAATATTTTTTTTCAATTTTGAATACTAATTTGTACAATATGAATATTAAAATTAAATTGGTAGTTTTAATACAAATTCAATTTTCTCAATATATACATATTTGTGATATATATGAAGTAAATACATGGTCTAGAATGTTTTACTTGCAATATCTGCATACTAATTTGTTTTAAAATCTTTTTAGTTGCTTTTATCATTGCCTCTGGTGAAAGAATATAACTATATTTATTCGCACCTTTAATAAATAGATAATTTTCCGTTCGCTTTGAAAGCCTTTCATCCTTTAATATCTCCATTCGTCTTTTAAAAATTTTTTGATCATTTATGGGGAAACAGTGACGCACACTCTTAGTGTCGTGGCAGTTTTTAATAAAACAACATCTTACGTGCATCATCCTACAAGATTCTCAATAATCAATTACACGAAACTACCGAATTTGTACAACTTTTAATCAGTGAACAACGTCTGTTGCTTTTAAACAAAACAAAAATATACGGCAGCCATACTTTTCTATGCTTCTTATACCTTTGTTTGAAGGATCGAATACTAACTACATTACCGGCTTCACCAAACTATACTTTCACTTTGTAATGACCTCGAGCGGATGGGCGTTCAAATATAGTTTATTGATGATTCTCTCTATAAATTTCTTCTATTGAAACTGATAAACTCACTACTCTATGGCATATCATCCACTTTTGCCAATATATTTTCAATTCAGCTAGTAATGGTTGGTGTAGATAAATTGTATAAACAGTTAAAAACCTAAGAAAATTTTTGCTAATTGAATATAACATTGAAGTCAAAATAGAGCCATATGTAGCACCAACCCTCTTATGTTATGATTGATTAATTGAATGCATAGAATTGTATATTGTTTAATTACACTACCATAGATATGTACACTACTCAAATAGTTCATATTTTAGATCATAGCTATCTAAACATTAGTGTGATTGGCGGTGCAGCAATTTAACCAATCAGGTACGCTATTCGCCTAGTTACTTTTCGTATTTAAAAAAAAGTTAGGTTATAATTCTGTTTTAGTTTTGATCGATACTGAAAGTAGCCGGAACGGTTTTAGTATTAACGTGATTGTTTTTTTTTTGTAAAATACTCATTTAAATAAAAGACTGCGTTTTAAGTACAATTACATCAATTGACTGTTATTAAGAGTCCTTATTGATCTGTGGTATTAAATTACAACTATTAAAATGACGGGCATGGTTCATTGTCAGTTGTGGATGGGAAGTGTAAGTTTCCTTTTAGTTTGTAAAACTGTAATATAAAAGCTTTTAGCTGGAGCCATACATGACCGAAAGCTTCATATTATCATCATTTCGTAAAATGGGAGAGAATCCTTTGAATGTTAAAGTCATGCGTAATAAATTTACTGGCGAACCTGCTGGTTATTGCTTTGTACATTTTGCAACGGATGAAGAGGCTATTGATGCAATGCATAAATTAAATGGTAAGCCAATAACTGGTACCAATCCAATCGTCAGGTTTCGCTTGAATAATGCCAGCAATACTGGCAGAACTTTAATAGATCGTGAATTCTCAGTGTGGGTTGGGGACCTTACTTCTGACGTTGATGATTACAATCTTTACAGAGTATTTTCATCGAAGTATAACACCATAAAAACTGCCAAAGGTAAAGTAACTGAAAATAGTATCCATAACCAAGAGTAAATTTTAGTAATTTTGGATAACAGTGGATTTAGTAAAGGTTATGGTTTTGTGAGATTTGGAAGTGAAGAGGAAATGAGGGATGCTCTTATGAACATGAATGGTTACTTGGGCTTGGGCCTGAAACCATTAAAAATCTGTAATGCCGTACCTAAGCCCAAAGGATCTATTGCAGATGCTTTGGGCACAACTCCCTCAGCCACATCTATAGTAGCAGCAGCAGCTAGTAATGATTATAGCCAATATTATGATCCATCATCCTACTGGCAAAATTATGCTTCTTGGCACTCTGTATATTTGTAAATTTTTATGATTCTAGTTTAAATAGTTTTTTTTAGGAATATTATCAGGGTGATACTGCTGCAGCGGAAACATATTCAACCGATGCAGGAAGTCAGTTGCCACAAGTGGAAGAAGATGGTCTGGAATTAATAGGTAAGCAAATTTTTGTAATGTGTTATAACAGTTATTTTAATGGTCTCAGATACATATTACCAAGTTATGCTTTTATAAGTTGCAAATAAGTTTTATGCTCTGTGCAGAAAAATTTCTTAACTTACAAATAAATCTGATTTTTTTGCTGGCTGAACATCTTACTCATTAGAATAAGGATTTTATTTTATTACGAGGCTTGTTTAATTGAAACCCATCTTTGGTCAGGTTAGCCTTGGAAACAATTGTAATCGCTCAACTGACGTTTTGCTATGTTAGTGGTGTTTGTAAACTTCCCACTGGTCAGTTTCTCTCGTATATATTTGACAAGGATTTTAAGTATTGTGACTTTGAAATGACTTGTTAATAATCCGACCAAATGTTATCAGTGTGCGGTCATTCAATTTGTGTGCTGAAGGTTTGCAACCATTGGAAATTCATACACGAATGCAAGCAGTGTATGAAAATGCATGTTGTGTGTATCCAACTGTCAAGGAATAGTGTCGAAAATTTAAAAATAGACGCGAAGGGACGAATGATAAACCCTGACCAGGTGCAATGTGTGCTGCGTAAACAGACAGAAATATGGCATGTGTGAAAGGCCTGATTAGAGAAATTTCGTCGAGCTTCAATCAGAATAATTTCAGAAAGTGTTTGTGTGAGTATCGGATCTGTTCATAGCATTGTACACAAACTAGGCTACAGCAAAGTTTGTGCGCAATGGGTTCCTTGCCTTTTGTCAGAGAACCAAAAAAGCTTGTGAATGGGCTTATCTTTGCAACACCTCGCGGAATACAGACAAAATGATAACAATTTTCTCTCATCAATAATTGCTGGCGACGAATCTTGGTGTCATTATTTTGAACCATCCAGTAAGCTGTCATTGATGCAATGGAAACACGCAAATTCTCCACCACCCAAGAAGTTTAAAGTTCAACTTTCTGTCGGTAATGTCATGTTGACATTTTTTTTCCGACCATGAAGAACCCTACAGAACCTCGAGTGCATATCAACGCAAACCTGTATAATGAAATTTTGAACAAGCTCCATCAAGGAATAAGACGAAAACGTCCAAGGAAGCTTTCACATGGTGTCATTCTGCTTCCCGGCAATGCTCGACCTCATGTTGCTAACATAGTAAAAGAAAATCTTCTACGAAGGAAATGGAGGATATTAGAGCATCCAATCAATCACCTTGAGATTTTCACATCTTTGGGCCACTGAAAAAAAGGATTAAAAGGTAACCGTTTTCAGTCAGACGAAGAAGTACAAAACGCCGTGAAAGAATTCTTCGAGCAGCAGCCACAATATTTCTTTAGGCAGGGTATACACAGGTTGACGAAATAATGGGATATGTGCCTTAATCGTAGTGGTAATTATTTGTAAATTTAGTTGTCAATAAATTTTTCCTGAACCAAAGATGGGTTTCAAATGAACAAGCCTCGTATAATGCCTGATTTATTTACTTTCGGACTCGTGTTCAAATCCCAGACACAGTACTAGTGATGAGCTTAACCTTACATCATCTTCCTCATCATTAGGTCTTCAGTCCTAGAACTGGTTGGACGCGTACCCTCATTGCTTCCTAGTCTGAACCAACCTACATATTTCACTGAAATTTGTTCAGTCTTCATCTATCCCTATCTGTGTGTGAAAGTCTGATCTCGGTCTACCCCTACCTATCTTTTCCTATCTCTGCTTGTAATATATTCCGTACTATTCCCCAGAAATGCCTTAAAACGTATGCTTTCCTTCTATTTCTCTTATTTTTTCGTTTTCGACAAATATCTTTATTCCTCTACTATTTCTACAACCAATTTGTTATTAACTTTGTCTGTCCATACTACCATCCTCATACATCTGAAGCACAACATTCCAGAAGGCTTTTATCTCTTTCTGTCTGCTTTTCCTACTGCCTTTATTTCATATATGTACTGTGCTGTGCTCAACACTATGCTTTGAACAGTTTTCTTCTTGTATCTATGTTCATTGTCTTTGAACACAGCTGCTGTTCTTTCTTGTGTGATGCAGTCCGGTCACCTTCTATTGTTTTACAGTTTATACCCTATTTCCCTGATATTCAGTGTGTGTGTGAAGAGGGGTAAGCAGCCTTTGACTGCCAAGTACTTCCAGCAATTGAACCTTTGTCGAATTAATAGTTATTCTAATTTATCCTTTCGCACAATTAACATTAGTTGAAAATATTTCACAACCAACACCTGTAGTTGTTATAATAATCATTAGATTTAAGAGCACTTATTTTTTCGTCATTGGGTTTTACGTCTTGAAACTGGTTGGACTTATACCTCAGCTTATTTATGTTCTGAGCTAGCCTACCCAGTTCCCTGCAATTCTCACAACAGCCTATATACAGCTTGATTCCCTTCTATTGTTTTCTAATTATATGCCCTATTTTACCGAGATTCGGTGGTATGTGACGGGGGGGGGGAAGCAGCCTGTGGCTGCCAAGGATCTCCCAACACTTAAACATTTACCGTATTAATAGTTTTCCAGTAAATCCTTTCGCACATTAACATTATTTGAGAGTATAGCAAACCCAATATCTATATTTGTCTATAGTAATCACCATGTTTGAGAACAGTTATTAGTTTTGTCATTAGTTTTCCATCTTGCGGCTGGTTGGAAGCGTACCTCCATTGATTTCTATTCTGAGCTAGCCTACACATTCCCTGAAATTCCTACAGCCTACATCTTTCACTATCTGTGTGCAGTAGTCTAACCTAGGTCTACCTCTACTTCTCTTTTTTCCTATTTCTGCTTCTAATATATTCCGCACTATTCCCTCATGTCTTAGTATATAGCCTATGATCACATCTCTCCTATTTTTTACTGTTTTCCACATACTTCTTCCTTCCCCTACCATTTCTAGTACCTCTTTGTTCTTAACTTTGTTTGTCCATGATATCTTCATCATACGTCTGTAGCGCCACATTTCAAAGGCTTCTACCTTTTTCTTATCTGCTTTTCTTTTCTGTCCAGGTTTCACAGCCATACAGTGCTGTGTTCCACACATATGTTTTGCAATCTTTTCCTTGTTTCTATGTTTGTGGTCTTTGAGCACAGTAGTTGCTTTTTCTTGTAACACGACCTTGTGATAATCTTTGTTTTATATTTATGAGAGATGCGATTTCTGTACGCAGTAAGTAACCTGTTTCAAAATGCATGTGCAAATATAATATAAGATTGATAATTTATTGCAGATTAGAAGTTACACTTCGCTTTTTGGCTACAGGAGAGTCCTATCGATCCTTGATGTATAGTTGTAGAATTCACGAAAGTACAATTTCGTTATTTGTACCGTTGGTTTGTGATGCTTTAATAAAAGCTTTGGGACCAAATTACCTTAAAGTAATAATGACTACTAATTATGCAGTGCGTTTCAACGAAAATTACTCACTCTATATATATAAATAGCTTTTGATATATTGATTTTTATAAAATATGCAAAACGCGTTAAAATAAATATTATAGAAGCATATTTTACCAAACACAAGTTTGGTATAATTTCAAACCCCGTATTCATAAAACCGCAACCTCAATTTTTTTTTATCCCCGCATCTTACCCGACTAATATTATTACCCTGGTTACGCCCATGATGGAATTCAAATGTATAATCTTTATAGGTGTTCCTTTTACCCGAGATCTCAGTAGATATATAGAAATTCTGTTCTTTTTGTCATCTCAAAATTAAAATTTTATGAAAATATTAGTTCCCGTTTTGCCCCTAGAGCACAACCTTTCCTACTATTTCATTTGTGCAAATTCCGCTCACTTATATTGAAGAAGAGGGTAAATCTATGGAAGTGGGGCTATTTCATGTTTACGAATGAAATTTCTCAAATGTCGTTCTTTTTGTACACTGATATTGAATCCAAGATCATCTCACCAAGACTCAAGATTATATAAAATTCAGTGTATCAAAAGTTATTTGGAGTTGGTAGTTTTCATTTTAATGCGTGGTATAATGTGCCTGGCTATTGAAGGTTTATTACAAAAATGTTATAGGTACCTACTACAGTTGCGGAATGGGAAAAAGTAGCAGATGATTATAAGGACATTTGGCAATTTCCACAATGTTTGGGTGTTTTAGATGGTCGACATATAACATTTAGACCACCGATATCTGATGGTTCATATTTTTACAACTTTAAAGGCACACACAGTATTGTTTTGTTAGGGTTAGCAGATGCTAATTATAAATTTATATACGTTGATTTTGGTGTTAATGGAAGAATTAGTGACGGGGTGTTTTTAGTGCCAGCAATTTTTCAAAAGCTTTAAAAACAAATGGTTTAAATTTTCCCAAAGAAAAATGCTTACCAGGCCACCAACAAAATGTACCATATGCAGTAATTGCAGATGATGCTTTTCCTTTGTTGCCTAATTTACTAAAACCTTTTCCTCAACGAGGTCTTAACCAAAAAATATTCAACTACAGATTATCAAGAGCTCGTAGAGTAGTTGAGAGCAGCTTTGGCATATTAGCAAACCGATTTAGAATGTTAATGAACCCCATGCATTTAGCGCCAAACAAAGTTGAAAAAATCACATTGACTTGTGTTATATTACATAATTACTTATGTTCTGTTAAAAAAATATTACCTTGAAAAGTTAGACAAAATATCATGCAATTTACAAAAGACGCAAAATAAATTTGGAAACAAATCTTCATGTGTGGCAAGGCTAGCGAGAGAAGAATATAAAGCTTATTTTAATTCTGAAATTGGGCAAGTGCCATGGTAAGAGGACACTATTAACAGACATAGATTGTAAAATCTTTTTTTTATAATAAAAAAGTAAACATTATTCTCAGTATTTTATTCAAATCTACATTTTTTAATTGCATTATATAACATATTATTAATTTCTTCTTCAGTATCCAGCAAAATATTTGGATCTGTTATCAAATTAAGTTTTGAAGCAACATAATCTGCATATATTTGATTGTCAGTCTTTTTTTCTATTACATTGCGACTTTTTAAAATACTTGCAATATCTTTAATTGCATCTTCAGCAGGATCTAAGACACGCTTCTTTGCTTTGTTTAGTTTTGTTTGATGTGTCGATGGTGGATTAAAACTAGTGGTAGGAATCGAAGAGATCAGCGAAACATTTTCATTTGTTATAACCTCTTCTGTATAATATTGAGGCACATCATCATCCCCCACAATGTCCTGGGATCTGTATTTAATTAAAATATTCCCCAACTGGAGTGGTTCCACTGTTGATGTATCATTTTGCTGAAATAATGTGAATTATTGATGATGCTTATTAAAAAAATTATATATTGAGGTTAGGTTCTTTTATTAATTCAAATTTTCCATTACAAGGGTAGAAAATTCTATTTTAACCTTGGGTTTTAAAGCACAATAACCAAAAGCAGCTTATTTCTGAGAAATTGTTTGCTGTTTAAGTACTTACAGTATTTAAATCAATTTGGGTAGATTCATAATCATAATCTTGTAAGATAATGGAGTCCACAGATTTTCTTGGGTTAATATGATCTAATAAAAATTGAAGTTTATTGTAATACCAAATTGTTGGAATGAAGACCTGAAATTAAGATTTGTTATGAAAGCGCTTGGAAGTTAGTTATATTATTTTTACATCGTCAACACCTGAACCACTACTTTTGAATTGTTGTACCTTCTTATATTCTGTGGTAAAATTCGTTTTGAGTCCATTCCATTAATTTTTTATTTCTGAAATTGTTACATCAGGACGTAATTGATACAGTGAATCTTTAATATTTTCCAGGGCTGCATTTCGTGCATGTTTATTATGATACAACCCTGATTTTACATTATATAAACAAGGATTGTTATAGTAGGCATCAATTAAGGCGCGCACTTGATCATTAGACCACGACATAATTATAAATATAAGTTAGAAAAATCTGTTTATTTGAACGACAATAAACAAGAGGCTATAACATATGAAAATCATACATAGCCTACAATAACAATTCATTATGAATTTAAAATGGAACAAGTGCGCAGATTTGGGAGTCGATTTATCGAGAAAAATAGGACGGGTTCTATAAATTATGCACATAATTTATATCCTAAATTATGAACTAAATTTCTATGTATTACATCTTTCTAAAAATATTTCTAAATTTAGAAACAAATTTAGTACTAAATTTAGATAGAAACTTAGTATTGTGTAAAATGGCACTTACATACTAAAACTTTAGTTTTATTTTTGTTAATTTTCATACCACATCTCTCCGTTAGAACTGTTTCATTTCATTAAGAGCAGCTTCCAACTCTTCTTTGCTAGATGCTAATACCGCTAAATCGTCTGCAAATCTAAGCATATCAATCTTTTGTCCCTGCATCTTAATTCCAAATGTCGTCCTGCATTTGAGTATTCATTGCCTCTTCTATGTACAAGTTAAAAATTAATGGGGATAAGGCACATCCCTGTCTCACCCCTTTCCTAATATTTACCTCTCTACGTTCCTGCTCTAATTCTATTACTGCTATTTGCTCTTTGTATAAGCTATGTACTATTCGTCTATCTCTATAACTCATTCCAATCTTTTTGAGTATTTCGAACATTTTTTCCATTTTACATTATCGAATGCTTTTTCCGGATCTACAAATCCTATATATATATGCTTTCCCCCTTCTCGATTGTTTTCTCCATTATCACCCTCAAAACTAAAATAGCCTCCCGTGTTTCCCTGTTACGCCTAAACCCAAATTGGTTTTCTCCCAGTATTTCTTCAGCTCGTTTTTTCATTCGTCTTTGTACAATTCTAGTTAATATTTTTGAAACGTGTGCTGTCAAACTTATTGTTCGAAAATTTTCACATCTATCCGTGCCTCTTTCTTTTGGTATAGTTACTATGACATTACGTTTGAAATCTTTGGGTATCTCGCCTGTCTCATACATATAGCTTACAAGTCGGAAAAGACGTTCTGTTACTGCTTGTCCAGTGGCTTTTAGAGTTTCTGCTTGCACCTTATCTGTACCCAGCACCTTACCATTTTTCAGACTCTTTAATGCTAATTCAAACTCATCTCTAAGTATAGGATATCCCAGGTCATCATTTTCAATGTCTGATTCCTGTTCTAATGATGTTAATTTCTCTCCTGAATATAAATTCCCTATATATTCCTGCCATCTAGCTACTTTTTCTACATTTTCTATAAAGATGTGTTTTTGTTATATGTTTTTTATCCTAAAAATTCAATCTAATTAATTTGTATGCTTCATCTGTCTTTCCTATTTCCATCTTAGTTTGTACCTCTTTGCACTTTTCATCAATCCATTGTTCTTTAGCTTTCCTGCATTTGCGAATAATTTCCCATTTTATGGCTTTGTATCTCTGTTTTCCTGTTTCATCTGATCTATTATTTATTGTATTTTCGTCTTTCTTCTATTAAATTTAGGATATCTTTTGTTATCCATAGTTTCTTATTTTCTTTTTGTGTATACACCAGAATATCTTTGGCCGCCATGTATAGGCTGGATTTAATGTTATTCCATTCTGCTTCTATTTCTTTAGTATCAGAAATTTTCCTGATATCTTTCATCAATTCATTTGACTTTTTTCAAATCTTTCATGGGTATCTTTATCTTTTAGCTTCTTAATGTCAATGTGCCTTTTTCCGTTCCTTTTTTTCAGATTTTTAAATTTAAGTGCAGCCTTCATAATTACGATGTTGTTGTCTATGTCTATATCTGCTTTCGGGTAGTTTCTACAGTTTTTTATTTGATTTCTAAACCGTTGTCTAACAATAATGTAATCTATTTGATATCTTCCTATATCTTCTGCCAGCTTCCATGTGTATCGTTTTCTAGCATGATGTTGAAATAATGTATTTGTTATCGTTAAGTTGTTCTTGTCGCAAAATTCTACCAGCTTATTTCCCCTCTCATTTCTCGTGCCTAAACCAAATAAACCTACTATCGCCCTTCCCTAACCCTCACCTACCACTGCATTAGAGTCCCCCGTAATTATCAAATTTTCATGTCCTTTTACGTATCTTAGTATGTCTTTGATATCTTTGTAGATCGCTTCTACCTCATCGTCACTGTAGCTAGAGGTGGGTATGTATACTTGTATTATTACTGTATTTACTGGTTTAGCTTCAAATCTAACCATAAGTACTCTGTCGTTCTTTTGTAAGTAGTTTTCTACATGTCGTCCTATCTTTTTTCGCATAACTATCCCCACACCCAAACTTCCTTCCTCTGATCCTGTATGAATTACCCTAAAGTCTCCACTCCAAAAATCCCCCGCCTCTGGCCAGCAGACTTCGTTGATTCCTGCTATGTCTAGTGCTAACCTATCCATTTCGAGTTTCAGATTCTCTAGCTTACCTACTTGTTTCATACTTCTGACATTCCATGCTCCGACTCGCAAAATGTTCACGGATCTTTTTGTATACTTTCGGATCACCCTCGAAGTAGTCCCCTCCTGGAGATCTGAATGGGGGACTATTTTACCTCCGGAATTTTTTACCCAAGAAGATGCCATCATCATTCATATCAATTTGAGTACGCTGTGTAGTTGGGAGATAATGTGGTGGTTTCCCGTTGCCTTCCACATCGCAGTAGTGTGTTTTAGAAAGCCCTACCGACCCCTATGATCTCTGCCACTCTAAGTACCAAAAAAGCTGCCACCCTTTTTCGGGGACCTGTCTTAGTCTGGTTCCTCACTAAAGATCCCACTAATTTAATTAAATCTATAGCTCGGCTCTCTAGCTCATTGAAACGCGCAAGCCATTCTACCTGTTCTACTATTTTAGAACATCGTCAAGGTGCAGGTTCGCTCAGAATGATTAACTTATATATCGTGATTAATTACAGCATCAATTTACTTAACAGTAGTTGGTCACAGTGACTGAGACAGAATTCCCATTCACAATGAATGTTAACCCAAGTATAGGAAAGAAGAAATTACATGTGATTTGTCACAAGCAACCTATCACTTTGCATCAGCAGAAGGTGAAATGCCAAAACAAAAATAAACCACAGCACAATAACCATTTTTGATGGTGTCAGTGAAGCAGTGAACTTCTCAAGAAGATTACTGTAGGAAAATTATTATGCATAGCAAAGCCAAAATCTGAAGAAAGTAATAATTGTGTTGTTCTGGTTTGTTTAGGGTCACCTTGTTAGTGCTTCATGGCAACAGAGACAACATTTATTTACAAGTTAAAAATACGAACTAATTATACATTAAATGCATGACGCACAAAGAAAATATTTACAAAGTCTTTGTGTCGATAATTACAAATGTCTTCAATCACCGAAAGCACTTTCGTTCGTAAAGGTGTGAGAATCGTTTCTACATTGTAGATCTTAATGTTGTGGCATCACAACGAAGACCTGGATCTGGTTTGTGTAGAGAATGATGTCTATCATTATGCTGAATGCAATTCGACACCTAGCGTGACTTGGATAGGATTTCCTTGCTTCGATACCCTGTGGCTGGAGGTGGAGATGCTGGCATGCCAGCAACGTCCTTGGTTGATAGAAATTATAGCAAGCAGATGGTAGAATGTTATCAATTCTGGCGTATGTGTTAGCATCAAGTGCTCTAGGAGAGGATCCTGACAGCTTCAGAGCTGGAGTGGGTCCAAGCTGTGTTATGGTGCAGGCTCATGTGTATATATGGAAGGATTGCTAAAGATCGTATATTGGGATTACAGTGTGGTTTGGGGATTCATGTAGGATGCAGATGCTGGTTTATTACTCTGCCGATATCTGAGTTACGATAGCCCTTTTTTATAAGACTAGTTTTAAGATGGGTCATTTCATTAGATAAGTGTTATGGTTGTGAAATCTTAATAGCGCGGTTGACTAGAGGGTTGATTACCGATGATTTTTGTGAGGGATGATGATGACATGACGACATATGTAGGTATCTGTCTGTGTGTGTGTGTGTGTGTGGGTTTTCGATATACGGAATGACCTAGTCGTCCGTTAGGTTGGCGCTCCACCAGAACGTCAAGGAATGACAGAGTTTCGTTCTTTTCAATTTCTATAGTTAACTTAATATGTTTATGTTGATTGCTTATGTGATCTAGAAAATTATTGAGCGTTTGGTGTTCATTGGGCCAAATTACAAGAGTGTCATCTACATAACGGAGCCAAGTGTTTGGTTTAAGGTCTTGGATTCTAGAGCCCATGGATTCCATAGACTCCATGAATCTATTGGCCACAATAGGGGATAGAGGTGAGCCCCTTGGTGTGCCCAAGGTTTGTTTGTAAAATTGTCCTTCGAAGACAAAATAGGTAGAAGTTAAGCATTTTTCAATGAGCGTGGCCAAGTACTCAAATTCGTTTTCTTGAGGTAGGAGTTGTTTAATAATGGAGACAGTGTCTATGACAGGTACATTTGTAAATAGGGACGTTCCGTCAAAACTGACTAGTATATCATTTGGGCCTAGCTCAATATTTGCAATTAGTTCTATGAAATAAGTGGAGTTTAAAACATTAGTAGGGGTGTTACCGTAATTAGGTTTTAAGAAGTTTGCTAGGTATTTTGCCAGATGGTGGGTTGGCGAGTCAATTGTGCTAACTATTTGGCGGAGAGGAACATCAGGTTTATGGACTTTAGGAAGGCAGGCCGTACAGGCGAGTGGTTTAGATTCACGAGGTATTAGAAAATTTGATAAGTGCTGAAATTTCCAGTTCAAGCTTTGAAGTGGGGTCTTTTGTTATAGGAGTGTAGGAACCGTCTTGTAATAATTGATAAATCTTTTCTTTGTATTCTGTACGGTTTAGAATTACAGTAGCATTACCTTTGTTTGCAGGTAGTATAACAATTTTCTTGTTTGTTCGTAGGTGTTTTAAGGTCGTCATTTCTTGCTTTGTCACATTTTTGTTAGGAGTTTTGGCATGTCGGAGACATTTAGTTGTTTCAAAGCGAATTAAGTTGGCATTGTCTTAGGGTAGAGATCGAATCGCTGATTCTATACTCCCTGCAGACAAAGGTAATGCAGACTGAAATTGTAAACCGTACAGAATACAAAGAAAAGATTTAGCAATTATTACAAGACAGTTCCTACACTCCTATAACAAAAGACCCCACTTCAAAGCTTGAACGGGAAATTCCAGCACTTATCAAATCCTCTAATATTCCCAAAACTATCCAAAAACGCATAATACCTCGCGAATCTAAACCACCTCGCTTGTACGGCCTTCCTAAAGTCCATAAACTTGATGTTCCTCTCCGCCCGATAGTTAGCACAATTGACTCGCCAACCCACCATCTGGCAAAATACCTAGCAAATTTCTTAAAACCTAATTCCGGCAACACCCCTGCTAATGTTTTAATCTCCACTCATTTCATAGAACTAATTGCAAATATTGACCTAGGCCCTAATGATATACTAGTCAGTTTTGACGTAACATCCTTATTTACAAATGTATCTGTCATAGAGACTGTCTCTATTATTAATGTCTGAATTTTAGCAAATGTGCTACATTAAATGCGTGAATGCAATATTCAAACTATAAATACATTCGATAGCAGGACCATATGCGTAACAACAACAATTAATATGATATAATGCGTAACAGCGACTTACCAATCGCTGTAGATTATCACTTCATTCAACACGCAATAATATGGAATAAAGGAAAACAGGAGTGATATTTGGAAATTGGAGTATTATACTATTACGTACGGTCACTAGTTATAACCACTGGTGAGTCTTTGCTATATAATCAAACATGTGATTGACACATTTCAACACATACCAAAAATTTAATGACGTCGGTACAATTAGTTAGGTTCAACTGTCTTATAATTTTGAAAATGAATGAATTTTGTAGATAAGAACCAGTTCTATGTTGTACAATATAGACTGGATTTACCATCATTTATTTAATAACAAATTAAATTACAATTGGCGCGAACAATTAAACAACTCCTACCTCAAGAAAACGAATTTGAGTACTTAACCACAGTCATTGAAAAATACTTAACTTCTACCTATTTTGTCTTCGAAGGACAATTTTACAAACAAACCTCGGACACATCAATGGGCTCACCTCTATCCTCTATTGTGGTCAATATATTCATGGGGGTCTTTGGAATCCATGGCTCTAGAATCCATAGACTTTAAACCAAAAACTTGGCTCCGTTATGTAGATGACACTTGTAATCTGGCCCCAGGCGTATATAGTATATCTTGCAGCTGTGGTTTAGTATAGATAGGAGAAACAGAACTTGTCTAAGCTGCATTTAATGTTATTCCATTCTGTTTCTACTTCCTTAATATAAGAAATTTTCTCGATATCTCTCAGCAATTCTTTTGACTTTTTTCAGTTCCTTTTTTTCAAATTTTTAAATTTAAGAGCAGTCTTCATAATTACGATGTTGTGGTCAGTGTCTATATCTGCTGGATAGCTTCTACAGTCTTTTACTTGATTTCTAAACCGTTGTCTAACAAGAATGTAATCTATTCGATAGCTTCCTATATCTCCTGGCATCTTCCACATGTATCGTCTTCTAGCATTATGTTGAAATTATGTGTTTGTGATGGTTCAATTGTTCTCGTCGCAAAATTCTACCAGCCTATTCCCCTGTCATTTCTCATACCTAAACCAAATAAACCCACATTAAAAGTCCCCATAATTATTAAATTTTCATGTCCTTTTACGTATCTTAGTATGTCTTCGATATCTTTGTAGATCGCCTCCACCTCTTTGTCACTAAGGTTTGGGGCATGTATGCTTGTATTATTAGTGTATTTACCGGTTTAGATAGTACTCTTTCGTTCTTTTGTAAGTAGTTTTCTAAACGTTGCCCTATTTTTTTTTTACAACTATCCCCACATCAGTATTTTCCTTCATCTGATCGTGTATGAATTACCCTAAAGTCTCCACTCCAAAATCTCCTGCCTCTGGCCAGCAAACTTCGCTGATCCCTACTATGTCTAGTGCTAACCTATCCATTTTAATTTTCATGTTCTCTAACTTACCTACTTGCTTCATAATTCTGACGTTCCACGCGACGCAAAATGTTCTCTGACTCTTCCTTTAAACTTTCTGATTACATTCTCTCGAAGTAGTTCTCTCCCGGAGATCCAAATGGGGTACTATTTTAACTCTGGAATCTTTTACCCCAGAGGATTCCATCATGTTACTTACAAAGTTTGCTGTAGTGGTTTCCCATTGCCTTCCACATCGCAGTAGAACATCTTAGAATGCCATATTGACCCCTATGGTCTATGCCACTCTAAGTACCGAAAAAGCTGCTGCCCGCTTTCGGGGACCTGTCATAATTTGCTTCCTCACTAAAGACCCTATTAATTTGGTTGAACTTGTAGTTGGCTCTTTAGCTCACTGGAACCTACAAGCCATTCCATCCTTCTAGTAATCTAGAACTTCTTCAAGGTGCAGGTCCATTTGAAATTGTGTTAAATATACAATATACAAAATGTTTAAATTTCTAAATAAAATATCCTCAGTAATCTTTAAAGTAGATAACGCATAATAAACACAAGAGGTTTTGTTTCAAGATGTAGAGCATTTTCATATACTTAATATCTGTTTTTGTATTTATTTTACTGATATTTGGTAGATCATTTTCTCCCTAATCAAAGAATAATTGAATCAGTACTCTTGTTTACATATGAAGTGGAAGTAACACATATGCAAAATGACTCAAAGAGGAAAAGATAAAAAGGATATAAGATTTTGTGATTCAATAAGCAAAGTTTTACTGTCGGGTACTAAACTGTTTATGCCACAAAGGATAACAAAGATATAATTAATTGGTAAACAAATAAAAAGCTGATACAATTTTGTCCGCAAGAAAAATATATAACAAAGATATTTTGAAATACAGATGATAATTTAAATAACTCGTAAGTTAAATGGGATAACTTTACATCACTTTTGAAATTACATAAAATTTTTATTTAGGGTTATACTTTTTTGTGCATTATCTGTGAACAACAATATACATGGGACTAATTATACATTTTTTCTAAATTTTGCAACACTAAAAGGAAATACTTAATCTTATATTCCATACATTGCAGAGTAGCATTAAGTGCGTATTCAAATTTTATTTTTATTATTAAATCCTACTGAATAAAATAATTAACATTGCTCACGTTTCTTTAATTTCACAGAAATTTTTTATATACTTATTGTTCATTTATTTACAATTTCATAATTTTTATTATTTTTGAATTTATTTGAAATGTTGTAAGTACCTATACAAATATGTGAATAGTTTGTGAGTGAGTAATGGAATTTATTTATTAGTGGTTATCTTTAATCAAGAACTTCCTGCACCAAAAACGCCGGTTAGTATTCAGTATTCAATTAATATGAGTAACAAAATGTTTGTTCTTTTTATATTATGTTGTTTATTACCGATTGTGTATTGTGAAAAATGCCAAGAGGTCAAACAATATAATTATTTTTCTACGTATGGAGCTCAAATTATTTGCACAGACATAGTAGATTCATTTCCTAAGTTTACAAGAACTGTGCATATTCTTAAGTGTATAAATTGTAGCATCTCTACATTAGACGAAAATACTCTAAGTAATTTTAAAGGAAACACATTGGACTTAAGTTATAGTCATTTAAATACAATAAGCTCAACTGCTGTTAATATATTTACAAACAAGGCTTATACCCAAACACTGTTGTTTAACGATAATGAAATTTCATCCATTGCACCAAAGTTGTTTCTTAATTTTAAAGCGCTTGGGCAGATATCCTTAAGGAACAACAACTTAACTGAATTGCATCATGAAGTATTTGAAAATGCAAGCATTAAAATCGTGGATTTATCTGGAAACCATATTCAAAATGTCAGTGGACTTTTTTCAGATTTACATGTTACAAAATTAAACTTGTCATCAAACAATATTATTGAAATTGGAGAATATGCTTTTGATAAAACTGTATTTTCGTCAACAGCGTTGGTGAGTGGAATTGAAGTGCTTGATTTGTCAAAGAATTTTATAGAAATATTTAAGTTTAAGCAAGAGTTAGTCAATAGCAAATTAAAAATGTTAAACCTAACAAGTAATAAAATTGAAAAAATCGAAAGCAATGCATTTTCTCAACTTCGTCACCTCACTTACCTTTCGTTAGAAGCCAATCGTATTTCAGAACTAACTTTAAATTCATTCGGTGGACTTTACAATCTTACTACTCTCATACTTAAAAACAATGTTATCAAAGAAATACCACAGAAAATCTTCTCAAGCTTATTCCTACTCGAAGATCTTGATTTATCTGGGAATGCCATTCATACACTTGATAGTTATATATTTTCGGGTCTTGCAACCTTAGTAAGTCTTAATATATCACATAATAATTTGAACGTTTTTGGCGAGGGACACTTGGGACCATTAGGAAAGTTAGTGACACTTGATATAAGCAACAATGCACTTAAGAAATTTAGTCTACATTCAATAATGCAACACCTTTATAGATTGAAACTTTTGGTGTTGAATGACAATTACTGGTCTTGTAAAGACTTGTTGCAAATGTACAAATTATTAAATCAACGAATTGGTGGGTTTCATTTTCCAAGTCATCATTTTGATGTTCCAAATTTGCATGGAATTGCATGTTCGCGTATAGATACAGAAATTTATGATTATAAAAGTTTTGACCATTTCTTAAGTGTAATTTCACAAGATCAAGTGTTGGATAATTTTTATGATACAAAATTTACGAATGATACTGATTTGAGCCCAGAAGATGTTCTACAAATTGCTAAAACTGTTAATAAAATTTTGTATGTAATGCTCATTGTCGTGTTTATGTTTGTGATATTATTGGTGTTATTTACTGCTCAGTTTGTGTGTAATTACTTGAGTTCTCGAAGTGTTTTAAGTGATAAAAAAATTTGTTTAAAATATGCTCAAAATCAAGATAGTGTATCCCCGGTTTAATTTATAACTATAAAGTATTGCTGTATGAAATAAGTGTTTTTGTTTAATTTAATAATCGAATATTGTTCGATATTATTAGAAACAAAGTTTGAATCTTACAAGTTTGTATAAAGTATTATAGTATTTAGTATTTGATAAAAGCACTATGTTGGTATTTTTAAAAAGATAAATGTCCAAACTTGAAAATTTATATTTACATAAATAGGTTGATAACTGATAATTAAAATTGTAAACAATTTAATATGTATTATGTCGACTTCGCTATGTTTTTCGATACGCATTAACATAGCCAAACTTTTGGGGTTTTAATAAACTTTCCATATTTGAATGGTGGAAGGGCTTATGGGAGTGTAATGTTGTGGTGTTGAGGTAATTAATATTATCCCATTTCTTCTTAACAATTTTCTTTATTTAAATAATATCAATAGTAGTACAAGAAAAGACTGCCACCCCATTCTCTTACGACTAATTACAACACCTCAATTAAGCAAATATTCAAATCAATTATTTAACAAATTGTCCAATGTAGTATTAGAGTATTGTGCATTGAATGGTGAACTATGAGCCGACATTGTGCAATCAAAATGAAGTATTACTAAGTTGTATAAGAATAAAAATTATATGCAATATCATAGTTCAAGTACTTTAGATTTTTAAATAATTTCTACTTCTCCTGGCAGAGAGGAAGAAAAGGAAAAAGGAATTCAACACAATGTTTCTTCTTTTATATATATATATATATTGCTATGATAATAGGGTAGTTTACGGGTAAGTTAAGTCATGGGGGGTCGTAGAATAAATGTAAACAACTTCCACTTTAAGAAAAGCACATAATTTCAGAAATCATAAGAGTAAAACGGTCACTCTACATACTGTTAATTGAGAGGACACTGTATATAAAATACACGGGATTAAATGCATGAGAACATAAAGATGTCTAAGTGTAGTTTACAAGTAAAGATAAGATTTTAAAATGCAACAAATTGCATCAAAATTAAATCACTGGGCAGCATAGATAAATTGGCATTGCAAATATTTAACAATTGCGTCGAAAATATCATCGTACACGTTCTAAATAATTCATTATTAGAAAATCGTTACGTGACTGCAAGAAAACACATTTGATCAAAAATTCAATATTCTGTAGAAATAAACAAGCACCAGACGATTCAATTTAGACGATGAAATTTAACAAACATCCGAATACGTGAGTTAATAAAAGTCAAAAGTTGGAAATTCTCGAAAATACCACGATATGCGGGATGCGTACGTGACAGACAAGGCATACATTGAAAGATTTAAACTAAGTAATTGGTAAAAATTTCAAGGTATGCAAGATAAGCAGAAGTGTCGTCCTAGAATGTCAACAAGCCAATGAAATCAATTGTAGGTAGGGCTTATATATACGATAGTGACGAAGCGACAGGTTAGTTTATATTCAAACTGAGCAACTACTATGTTCAAAGGTGTCAAAAGCTTACGTAACCAGTGAAGTATAAACCAAAATAAATCAGAATTAAAAGTGCGAGAATTTGTGCAATAAAAATAAGCCGATCTATAAATAGACGTAAGTAAAACGACTTAATTAAATTCATTTCTAATATTAATAAAACATGGCTTTTAATTCCGACATATAATTTGGATTTTAATTTCAACTCTTAATCTTGAATTTTAATTCCGACTTTAATTTGAGCATATTTGATTGAGATGGCTTGAATATGGGATATTTAAGAAGACTTTAATTTGGGACTTCTAACTTCGAACATACTCTAATTTTGGAGATAATTTTAAAAATGAAAGTATTCTAATTTGGACATATTTCGACTTGGTATGATTTTAATTGGAATCGATTTATGGGAGGCGATTCTTATATGGGGCCGGCATATCAATAAGCAAACCGAACACAGAAAGGGGATGCCGATCAAAGACTAGGATGGAACTACAGAACCCATTCCAGGTTAGCAATCTTAATACACTTTTTTATTGAAAACTGTTTTGATTTAATATTTGTCACATTGTATATTTGTAAGAGTCGTCAAAAAGGGTCACCTAAAAGTTTATGACGATCGAATAGGTATCTTGGAACGTTTGAAGGTCCCTGAATAAGTAAAAGATATTTTGCTGGCTTTCAGAAAAACATAATCTGGTATATGTAGATATTCTGTACACAAAGCAAAATTTTGAGTGTTGTAAATATTATCAATTATTATATTGTGTATTATAGAATTGCTTTATTTGATTCAATAAGATCCATTCAGTAAGCTAGTCTGGATAAAAATCCTAATTTAACATTGGGGCTTAAAATAATAAAGGAATCAGACAGGAAATAATCACAGCAAAATTTATGACGCCCATCGTAGGGGCTCGTTAATCTCAAAATAATAGGGAATAACACAGCAAATTTTATGACGGCCCTATGCTGGGGCTTGATTGTTCAGGTAAAATATCACGGCATTTTATGGCGACCCAAATCGTAGGGGCACGTACATCACAAACAAGAAATTTAGTAATTAAAAATTGTATACACGAATAAAATTTAATAAGGGTTAGGAATTTGAAATATTAATAATTTAAAAATGGATAAACGAATAAATGAAACCAGAGAAGCATTAAGAAACCAAGGGGTAGAAATAGGGTCCCAAGAAAGCGTAATTTTACAGGATGTATCTATGGAAATACAAGGGCAACAATTGATGCGAAGTCAAAGTGAAGAACAACATATCGCAACAACAGGAAATGATGTCAATTTTATTAGCCTTAAATAAAAAAATGGACAAAAGCGAAGAGACCATGAAAAATATTAAGATGCAGATTAAGGAAAATGGAGAAAAGCTCGGTGCCGAAATAAAAATTATAAGCGTTGGATTAAAAGAAACGAATCAAACAATCGCGTAAATGCAGGTACAATTTGAAAATAAATTTATTAGAATGATGGACGATGTGGATAAAGTTAGGGACGAGGTTTGGAAAGTTAAATTAGATCAGGAAACGTGTGAAAAGGAAACTAATGATCGGACTACAGATTTAGTTAAAAAAATTGCGGGAAATTCAAGGAAATTGTGAAATATGATTTAATGATGTAAATAGAGAATTGGGTAATTTAAAATCAGAATTCGAAAGTGCTGGTAGGAATCAGGGGCAATACACTAAGATAAATAGACCGCAAATATCAGTTGAGCAATATTCCAAATTTTACGGAGACTACAGGGTGAATCCGAAAATATTTTTGAATAATATAAGAAAATTAATACGTGGATCAACGGATGAAAGATACAATTTAAATTTCGTTAGGTCAATGTTGAAAGGAAGCGCGGGGAAATATGGTTTGACTTAATAGAAAATGAGATAGGAACATTTCAGGAATTTGAGAGTAGATTTTTAAAAAAATTTGGGGGGGGGGAAATCAACAATACAAGGCGCAAGATAATTTAATTACAGGAAAATATAATCAGAACTTAGGGATTACACGGGAGTTATACGTCATACAAAAATTCAGTATAGCGAAGCAATTAGATCCTCCTATGGAAGAAACACAAACCATAAAGTACTTAGCGGGACATTTTGGAGAAGAGATAAGACATTATGTGATGATTCAAAATATTGTAAATAGGGAGATCTTCCTGGAATATCTACAACGTTGTGATGAGTTAGGAGAGAGTCGTGTGGCGGAAGGTAGGATGATAAAAGACAATGAGAAAACATAGTTAGAATGCAAAGAGGCACAGAAAATGATAGATAAAATAATAGGGGAAACTTTTATAGAAATAATTACAATAACTGCAACAATAATAATTTTAGAAGGAATTGGAACACAAGAGACACACCAAGAAGAGAAGCAGAGCAAATGAAACACAACAGAAACATAAATCAGTGTACAGTACAAGCACGACACCGGGAACAATAAGAACGGACCCGCAGAAATTGCGAGTCAGGCAAGACCATCTACGTCGAATCACGATTTTTGAATGAGGACAAACCATGTAAGCCCTTAAGAATTAATTGATATGAACACCAGCACGAATATATAAAATGTGAAGTGGAAAAGGATTTGAATAAAAGCTTATTATTGATAATTAAACTGAAAATTGGAAATAGTAGAGGTGGAACACTCATTAATACGGGAGCAGAAGCGTCATTAGTGTCTGAAGATTTTGTTAAACGGGAAAAGTTAATGAGGAGAATGATGCCTATTAGGAAGTTTAATTTAATAGCACCTAATAGCAAGAGATTTGCAAGTGTGAATAAGATAATAATTCTGGAATGTGAAGTGGGTAAGATGAAGTTTGAGAATGAATTTATAATAGTGCCAGGGTTAAGAGTAGATGTAATATTTGTTATGGACATAATTGATAAGTTGGGATTAAAAATAAATGCCGAAGGAAAGGTAATAGATGTAAAAGGGGAATGTATAAAATGGGATAATGAGGAAAGTATTGAAGTCGAAGGAGACTGCTTAGATATTAATCAATTTGAGGGTGAAGTTGATGTAAAGGGGGATATTGATGATGAAATAAAATGTCCAGAAGAAATGAAGGATAGGGTGAAGGCATTATTAATAAAGAAATCAGAATCCAGAATAGCAGCAGAGGGTGTGAATAAATCAGAAGTTGTAGACACGGAGCTGTTTAAAGCAATTCCGCCAGAACGCAAATCAAAAAATATATCGGTTTGTATACGAAAGGGCAAATTTGTAAGTGTGAAGTGGTTCCTTTTGATTTGTTAAAAAATAAAGGTATGATATGGGAACCGTATGAAGAATTTGGGAGTGTTATGTTAAAATTTAGAAAAGACTGAAAGAATTTTGTTGAAATTAAATTTTGTTGGGAGAAAAGTAAACAAGAAGTGTGAATTCTTTCAGGGAGAAACTAAAATTTTGGGATACGAAATAGGATACATTAGGGGGAAAAATAATGCAGATAATAACTTAACTTTAGAAAATAATTTCAAAAAGATAGTGAATATGGGAAATAAGAGGGATAAATAATTGCAGAGAAAAAACTTTTGATAATGGAGAAAGGTGTACATACTGTAAGATCAACTAGTGGAAACGGATATAATTATAAAATAGGATAGGTTAATAAGAAATTAGGATAGGTTTAGGAAAAGTAGGAGTAGTATAGGTTGATGGAAAGGGGAAGAAATATGTAAATAGAAACTAGTTTAGTAGAAATATTCGAAGAAAACAATATTTAATAGGGGTTGATGTAAATAAGAAAAAATAGAGGTAAATAAGTAAAAGTATAGATAAATAAATAGGAGTGGTTCATTAAAAATATGAAGAGATAATGATACTTTTATGAAAAATAAGAAAAGTTTTCGAACAACATGTTAGGAGAAGATATACCTGGAAAGCCCCAGGTGATAGAGCTAGATACCAAATAGATTATATTTTAGTTAAACAAAGATTTAGAAACCAAGTTAAAAACTGTCGTAGTTATCCAGGGGCTGACATAGATAGCGATCATAACTTAGTTAAAATGAAGTGTAAACTAAAATTCAAAAAATTGAGAAAGGTGAAAAGAGAGGGATGGGATCTAGGTAAGCTTAATGATAGTAGGGTAAAAGAGGAATATAAACAAGTATTAGATAATAAGAGCAAAGAGATAGCTGTAGGAGGAACGAGAAAATAGATGGAAAGAAATAAAACTGACGGTACATGATACAGCAACACAGACTATAGGTAAGAAAAAATAGAAGCTAGAAAACCGTGGGTAACAAAGGAGATATTAGATTTAATAGAGAATAGAAGAAAGCTTAAACCTTTCAGAGAAGTGGATAGTGAAAGGAAGCAAAAATATAATACAGTTAGAAATAAGATAGTACATGAGTGTAGAAAAGCTAGAAATAAATGGATGGAGGAGAATTGTAAGGAATACAAGATGATTTGAGAGTAGGTAAGACAGACAGGGCTTACAGGGCAGTTAAAAAGTTTTTGGGAAGATAGGAAAAATATAATGGTATTAGAGACGAGAATAATGAGCTTCTAATAAATAAAGTTGAGGTAGCTGATAGATGGAAAAGATATTTAGAAGATTTATATAAGGAGACGATATGGATGAGTTAGAGAACGACCAAGAAGAGGATGTAGAAATAGGGTTCTCAATATTAAGAGAGGAATTTGATAGAGCTATTCGAATCTTAAATTAAATAAAGCGCCAGGGATAGACGATATTCCAGAATTAATAAAATATGCAAGTCAGAAAACTTTGGACAGATTATATGAACTAATAAATGTAATATATGACACAGGTGAGGTTCCAATAGATTTCGAAAAAATATTATTATCCCAATCCCAAAAAGTCAGGAGCTGATAGGTGTGAGAGTTTTAGAACGGTTAGTTTAACTTCTCATGCTTCCAAAATACTAACAATAATAATTAAAAATAGAGTAGAAGCTTTGACTGAGAATTATTTAGGCGAAGACCAATATGGTTTTCGTAAAGACAGAGGGACTAGAGAACCGATACTAATGATTAGGGTAATTATCGAAAAAGGTTACAAAAAATAAAAGACCCATTTCGCGTTTGTAGATTTAGAAAAAGCATTTGATAGGGTTAATTGGATTGTTATGTTCAGGGTTTTGCAAAAAATAGGAATCTCTCATAAAGATAGAAAAATTATTTACAGTCTATATAAAAACCAAAGCGTAGTAATTAGATTTGATGAAATAGAAAAGGAAGCTAAGATTAGAAATGGTGTTAGACAGGGTTGTATACTGTCTCCCTTGATTTTAATGTTTATATTGAGGAAGCTTTAAACTTAGCCAGAGAGAGAAAAGAGATAGGTATTAGTGTACAGGGACAGAAAATAGACATGTTACGTTTGCAGATGATATAGCCATTATAGCAGAGTCTAGAAAAGAGTTAGGAGAGTTTTTAAATATTTTAGATGAGATACTACGGAGTAACTATAGTATGAGAATTAACTCGGTAAAGACAAAGATAATGACAAGTGAGTTACAGCCTAGTTCTAAACCAAAATTAAAAATAGGTAATACCGAGTTAGAGGAGGTAGATGAATTTTGCTATTTAGGTAGTATAATTACAAAGGATGGACGTAGCAGAAGGGATATAGTAGCTAGAATAGCTCAAGCTAGAAAAATGTTTTTAAAAAAGAAAAACTTACTAATAGCTAATAGTATTAGTTTAGATAATAGAAAAGTTTCTTAAAGTCGTGCGTATGGAGCGTTCTACTATACGGTAGTGAGACTTGGACAATTAAAGAAGTAGATAAGAAAAGATAGAAGCTTTTGAAACTTGGTGTTATAGGAGAATGTTAAAGATTAGTTGGACAGATAGAGTAACAAACGAGGAAGTTTATAGAAGGATAGGTGAGGATCCCTGTATGTGGAAACAATTGAAGGTCAGGAGAGATAGAATGATAGGGCACCAGTTAAGACATGAGGGACTATTTAGTAAAGTCTTAGATTATAGACTACCAAATAAAAATAGAGTAGGAAGGCCTAGACAAAGCTATATTAGTCAAATTATTAGAGATTTAGGTTGTGAAGGGTATGTAGACCTTTTAGACTAGCTCAGAATAGAAAAGAATTTAGAGCTGCGTCAAACCGACTTTAAGTAAGTTCGAAAACAAAACAAAAAATAAAAATCAGTTAACTAAATGTCACCAGGACATAACTCACAATTAGTTAGCGGTCTGGCATGTTGGTAGCGTTTCGTTGCTTAAGCCTTACCATAACATATAGTTTAATAAACGTCACCATGACATAACTCACAATTAGGTAGCGGTCTGGCATGTTGGTAGCGATTCGTTGCTAAGCCTTACCATAACATATAATTTAATAAACGTCACCAGGACACAACTCACAATTAGGTAGCGGTCTGGCATGTTGGTAGCGTTTCGTTGTAAGCCTTACCATAACATATAATTTAATAAACGTCACCATGACATAACTCACAATTAGGTAGCGGTCTGGCATGTTGGCAGCGATTCGTTGCTTAAGTCTTACCATAACATATTATTTAACACTTTTCATTTTTGAAGCGGATAACCAGGTTATATTTCATTTCCTTATAAATGGTAATCATGTAAACATGTTAGAGTTCTTTAACAACCATCAGGTTGCTAATAACTAGGTAGAGCCAGGTGGATAGGAAAAAGATAGAAGGATTTAGGAAGATCTAGACCAAACTATATTAGTCAAATTATTAGAAATTTAGGTTGTGAAGGGTATGTAGAGCTTTTTTAGATTAGCACAGATTAGAAAAGAAGTTAGAGCTGCGTCAAACCGACCTTAAGTAAGGTCGAAAACAAAATGATGAATGATGATGAAGAAAAGTATATGTAAATGGAAAGAGTATAGATAAATGGGGATAGATAAACAGGAGAAATATGAAGAGATGATGATATGTTTATGAAAAATGGGAAAAGTATTTGGAAATTGAAAATTATAGATAAATAGGGAGTGAAACATTAGTAAGAGTACAAAGGTAGTGTAAATTCATGAAAAATGGGAAAGTGTATGGAAATGGAAAAAGTATAGATAAATAGGGAGTGAAACATTAGTAGAGTACAAAGGTAATGAAAATGTATGAAAAATGGGAAAAGTATAAATAGATAGGAATTAGGGAGGTAAAATGTTTAGTATAGAGCCTCGTGTAAATAATAATCATAAGTTAGGAAAATATCATCGTACACGCATTCTAAATAATTCATTATTAGAAAATCGTTACGTGACTGGAAGAAAACACATTTGTTCAAAAATCCAATATTCTGTAGAAATAAACAAGCACCACGCGATTCAATTTAGACGATAAAGTTTAACAAACATCCGAATACGTGAGTTAATAAAAGTCAAAACTTGGCAATTCTTGAAAATACCACGATATGCGAGACGCGTACGTGACAGACAAGGCATGCATTGAAAGATTTAAACTAAGTAATTGCTAAAAATTCCAATGTATGCGAGATAAGCAGAAGTGTCGTCCTAGAATATCAACAAGCCAATGAAATCAATTGTAGGTAGGGCTTATATATACTATAGTGATGAAGCGACAGGTTAGTCTATATTCAAACTGAGCAACGACTAGGTTAAAGGTGTCAAAAGCTTACGTAACCAGTGAAGTATAAACCAAAATAAATCAGAATTAAAAGTGCGAGAATTTGTGTAACGAAAATAAGCCGAGATCTGTAAATAGACATAAGTGAAACTACTTAATTAAATTCATTTCTAATATTAATAAAACAGGGCTTTTATTTCCAACATGTAATTTGGATTTTAATTTCGACTCTTAATCTTTGATTTTAATTCCGACTTTAATTTGGGCATATTTGATTGAGATGGCTTTAATTTGGGATATTTAAGATGACTTTAATTTGGGATTTCTAACTTCGAACATACTCTAACTTTGGAGATAATTTACAAATGAAAGTATTCTAATTTGGACATATTCCGACTTGGTATGATTTTAATTGGAATCGATTTATGGGAGGCGATTCTTATATAAGGCCGGCATATCAATAAGCAAACCGAACACAGAAAGGGGATGCCGAGCAAAGATTAGGATGGAACTACAGAACCCATTCCAGGTTAGCAATCTTAATACACTTTATTATTGAAAATTGTTTTGATTTAATATTTGTCACATTACATATTTGTAAGAGTCATCAAAAAGGGTCACCTAAAAATTTATGACAATAGAATAGGTTTCTTGGAACGTTCGAAGGTCGCTGAAAAGTAAAAGATATTTTTGCTGGCTTTCAGAAAAGCATAAATCTGGTATATGTAGATATTCTGTGCAAAAGGCAAAATTTTGAGTGTTGTAAATATTATCAATTATTATATTGTGTATTATAGAATTACTTTATTTGATTCAATAAGATCCATTCAGTAAGCTAGTCTGGGTAAAAATCCTAATTTAACATTGAGGCTTAAAATAATAAACGAATCAGACAGGAAATAATCAAAGCAAAATTTATGACATGCCCAATCATAGGGCATAACACAGCAAATTTATGACGCCCATCGTAGTGGCTCGTTAATCTCAAAATAATAGGGAATAACACAGCAAATTTTATGGTATGCCCAATCATGGGACCAGTATCACAGCAATTTTATGACAGCCCAACGCTGGAGTTCGATTGTTCAGGTAAAGTATCACGGCAATATATATGCATTTTGTCGATTAACTAATGCTATTTAAGTAACATAATTATATAAATACATTTTATATAATCTTTATGTGAAATACTGTTTCACATGGTTTTTGTACACTTTCACTTTCGCATTGTCAACTCTTATCACTAGGTTTGCACCACATTTTTTACTAAGACTAAATCATTTTTCTTATGATTAACATTGAAGTTGCTGTTTTTATCATATGCAATAAAGTAGCCCTTTAGATCACCATATCTTTCTTTATTGGACTATTTATATTAAAAATAATGTGTACGAAGAAACCTGTTACCTTGACAGATTTTAGAGAACACATTTTGCACCGACTAATCCTTATTCCACCAGAAATAAGACTGCAGTATAATTTATTATTATATGTTTTGTAACATGTGGATTGTAGAACATAACTTTTAGGGATTATTGCCAACTAAAATTAAACTGTATACTTGTGGAGTAGGAGTATCCGGTTAATAAATAAACAAATAAATAAATTAACTAGATGAAATTTCAAGATATGTTACCAATACTATTTACCTTGAAAGGCTTTCAACACTGTCTTTATAGGTGTCAACATATCTAGTCTAATGATAATCAGGTGGAAGATTAGTATTTATGGGAATTCTAATTATGTCGGCTCCCTGGTGAATAGAGTTCTTTTTGCAAATGCTTAATTATATGCATAAACAAAGAAAACAATTACTTTCAACTCACTTCTTCACGTGCATCTATTTTGATACACCCCCATATTATTCTCGTAAACAGGTACACATTCAAAATTTTAACATTTTCTAAATCAACTTTATATACCAAAGACATAACAATATTCCTGTAAACAAGTACACACCCAGATACTCTCTGTATGTTTGTTGTGGTTTGTTTTGTATTTTTCTTAATCTTCTTTGATAATTAAACCACTAATAGTTGTTAAAGTCGTCTTTATTTACGTTTCGATCCATGAACTAGGATTGTTGTCAAAATAATATAAATTTTTAAGCTAGACATAAATTGAAGGTGTCTTTGATTTATTAATATTTGATATATTTGGTTTGAATACATTAGGTGAAAATTTTTAAAGTTTAGAAGCATGAGTGCCTTTAATTTCTGTTGCGCCCTGGAAGCGACTTTGAGATAGCCAATATGCTTAACGTGAAATCAGCTGATTAATTTTTTATAGTTAAATTTCATATAATTCAATAACTTGAGGATTGGAAAACATTTTTTAACATGTTTCTATTTATACGATTGAGGGGATGGTTATTAAAGAATTGTGCGAGTGCGTTACTCTAAGGCTTAAGCAGCCGTTTTTTATCTTGGGGAGGAAAACTCATTATGATTTAGGTTACCTGTTTGGTATATTTTAACAAGGTTCTGAGGCGACTGACCCTATTGCGGATTTAAACTTGTAAGATACCAATGATGTTATATAAATATTTTATATGGATTTGAAGTGATCCTACGACGAATTGACACTTGTCAGATACCAGTGCTGTTCAACGAACATTGTATACGGTTGTGAGGTAACCCTATGGCGGGTTTACACTTGTCAGATACCAATGCTGTTCTACGGGGGCTGTTAATATGCTTATTGTTATGTAATTAGTTATTGTATGTATAAATAGAAATCATGTATATAAGCTGTATTTCATGTTAATATCGCAAGGAAAATTCAGGAAAAACTTGCAATGCTACTAAAAAATGGGAGGCACTTGATTTTTATTTGTTATTTCTTTTAGTAATGGAATCCATTGTTTTCTGAAAGTCGCGGATTGGTTTGCGCCGTAGTTATCTTTATGTAGGGTTATATAAGCAGCTTCGTTGATTTTGCATTTTTGGTGGTTTTCTTCTTTGTCAATAATGTTTGCATCTTTGCATTTTATTTTATGACTGAAGTCCAATGCATGTTGGCAAATCATGATTTTTTAAACTTTTCTATTTTTTATATATGATTTATGTTCTTTTAATCGAATTTCAAATGGTCTGGTACCTTCCCTTTATAAAAAACCTGTTACATTTGCACGATATTTTGTAGATGCAGTTTTTGAACTTGGTATTGCGTTTTTGGATTTTGAATTTGTTTCCTATTCGTTGGATTTTTTTTGGAGAATTATGTATGGTATTGAAAGCATTTTTTGATGGATGCGTATCGTTGTTTCTGTTTCTTTTTTTATTTTTTGCGACTTTATTCATTTTTTTTTTTTTTATTATTCTTTTAGGATACTGTTTTTGATTAGTGTACATTTGATTAGGTTTTTCTCTTTCTTTAAAATTTCTTCGTTTGATGATACTGATTTTGCTCTGTCATACATGATTTTAATATTTCCTCGTTTGACACAGTGTGGGTGGTTTGAATCGAATTTTTGGTATATATTTGTGTGTTGGTTTTCTGTATACTAATGTATTAATTATTGTATCATTTTTGCTAACTAGAATATCTAAAAACAGAAGTTTTCCATGTTGCTCTAATTCATAAGTGAATTAAATAGTTGGTTCTATTTTGTTAATTGATTCTACAAAGTTTTAATTTTAGTTCTGTTGTTAATTTATTGCGGCTGTATTTCGATAACTAAGTGGTAGAGAAAAGTGGACATTGTATAGGCCAATAATGATAATAAATAACGATTACTTCAAAGCACTTACCTTTGTAAATATAGCGAAGCGTAGCACATTTATTTGCGGCCGTTCAGAATGGAAAACGATAGGAGACTCTCTTCGTTCTCTCCATGGTAAGTGATAAGACAGTTTTTGCACATGCGAAAAGACACAACATAGTTTATCAATATCCCAGTACTTAAATACATAGGTGCGGTGTTTGAAGTAATTTCATAAAATTTGAATATACCAGGTGGAAGTAAATAATTACCAAATTATAAATGTTTAAAATTAGGCAAGCAGTAAATTATATACAATTATAAACGGAACATCTGTATTATGAGACCAAATAGCATGGACTATTTATCGCCACCAGATTAGTGTTTTTAATTCTTGTGTGAATATTACATCTTTTTCTAATTCCTCCATAAATATCTTACTAAAGATTGGCGATAGTGGACTTCCCATCGCCATTCCGAAGCTCTGTTTGTAGAATTGGTCATTTATTTGAAAATACATCAAGTAATTCCATGATCGATGATACACTTAGTTTTGTTCTTTCGTTAAGGTTGTCGTCTTTTTGTAGTTTGTTTTTTATAATATTAAGCATTTTGTTTACAGGGGCAGTTGTGAAGAGATTTACTACATCAAAACTTACCATTTTGTGTGTATTTTCAATTTTGATGTTTGATAATTTTTCTAAAAATTGTTGGTTGTTGTTTATGAAAGAATCCGTTTTGCCTGCTAATGGATTTATAATTTTTAGGAGAAATTTTGCTAGACTGTCATGGTGGATCTATGGATCTTACGATAGGTCTCTAAGGAATGTCTCTTTTATGAATATTTTTGATAGATAAAATTGTTTTCGAATTCATTTTTAAATTTATATAGAGTTTTGTATATTTTAGTTTGAATTGATTTTGTTAGGTCCATTTCTAATCTAGTGTAATTCTCAATGTTTAACAGTTTGTTGTCTTTTATGTTGTAATCATTTTTATCCATTACTACTGTTGCATTGCTTTTGTCAGCAGGTAGAATTATAATCGAGTTATCATTTTTTAGATTGCAAATTGCTTTTATTTCGCTACTGCTTACATTTGATTTTATTTTGTGATTCTTTTCTATTTCGATTTTGCATCGTAACCTAAATTCGTTTGCTCGATCTTCTTCGAGTTGGTTCCGTATTTTCTCTATATAGCTGATTATTTCAAATGTTGGTATTAATTTTGGTGTTACTGCAAAGTTCTGGCTTTCTGTTAGAATTAGTTTTTCTGTGTCGTTAATAGTTCTGTTTGATAAATTTACAACAGTGTTTTTTAACGTTTTAGTTTGCGTGTTACTTTTCTCTATAAATAGATTATTAAATTTCTAATATGTGAATTTCTTTTTGTTTGGAAAATTCCGATTCGTAGTAGGTTTTTGAACTAATGAGAATTTTATCAAATCATCTTTTGTTACCGTTATTCGTTTGAAATGTATAATGCCCTCAGTATCTTGTTTTAACTTATAAATAATGTGTCCGTGGTTATGTAGTCTTTCTCTCATCATACTATAACTAGCTCTTTCAAGAATCCTTGATAGTGTATTTCTTGTCTGACCAAATTTGATCCTGAATCCTTTTTGTATTATTTTGTTGTTTCAGCATTTTATTAGGAACGCAAGTGAATTTTTGGAGTGCAATAGCTTTAGGTTTAGATTGTCTAAGTGTCTAAAACAACTTCAAATTTCAGGTGAATACTCGACTTGTAAATACTGCCTGTATGTGTGTTGTGGTTTCATTTGTATTTTTCTTAATCATCTTTGGGAAGTAATGTAATATTCACACGAGAATTGAAACCACTAATCTGGTGGAGATACGTATATGAGGTCTATGCTATTTGGTCTCATAATACAGAAGTAATTAAAAATTTTGTAGATTAAATTAACAAAATAGAACCAACTATTAAATTCACATATGAATTAGTGCAACATGGAAACTTCCATTATTAGATATTCTATTTAGCAAAAACGATACAACAATTAATGCATCAATATACGGAAAACCACCCACCCACACTGTGTCAAACCAGGAATAATCAAACCCATGTATGATAGAGCAAAATTAATATCATCAAACTAAGAAATTTTAAAGAAAGAGAAAGACCTAATCAAATGTACATTAATAAAAACCAAGTATCCTAAAAGAATAATAGAGAAAGAAATGATTAAAGTCCCAAAAAATAAAACAGAAGAAAACATAAACAACGATACACATCAAAAAATGCTCTCAATGCCATACATAAAAGGATTCTCAGAAAAAATCCCAGGAATAGGAAACAAATTCTAAATCAAAACAGTATTTAGAACCAACAATGCACTAAGAACACAATTAACAAAAACAAAATCCAAAAACGCAATGCAAAGTTTAAAAAACTGCATTTACAAAATACCGCGTGAATGTAACAAGTTTTTATATAGGGGAAAGTTTCAAACCATTTGAAGTTCGATTAAAAGAACATAAATCATATATAAAAAATAGAAAATTTAAAAAATCCATGATTTTCCAACTTGCATGACACTTCAGTCATAAAATAAAATGGAAGGATGCAGAAATTATTGACAAAGAAGAAAACCGCCAAAAATGCAGAATCATAGAAATTGCTTATATAACCTTACATAAAAATAACTGCGTAGCAAACGAATCTGTGACTTCAGCAAACAATGGATTCCATTACTAAAAGAAATAACAAATGAAAATCAAATGCCTCCAATATCTAGATAGCATTGAAAGTTTTTCCTGGGTTTTCTTTGCGATATTAAAATACATGATTTTTATTTATACATACAATAACTAATTACATAACAACAGGCATATTAACAGCCCCCGTAAAACAACATTGATATCTGACAAGTGTAAACCCGCCTGTATTTGGGAGGTTAATTATGGTATGGAATATGCATATTAATAATTTCAGTGTTATACCCTATTCACGTTAAATATGGGATGACGTCATAAACAGTAATAACGTGCTAGCGATTGTAAAATGTGAACGTAACTATGAACGTAGGTTTAATGATATTAGGATTTAGTGTGTAGCAGTTTGCAGTTCTGTTCGGTGTTGCAACATTTTTTACTTCTATTACTTTGACATTTCTTATTTTATTGTCACTGTTTAGTTTTGTAGTAAATCGTTTATGCTTTATATTTACTAAATAAAACAGTTTTTTTCAGAACTAAAACACTTTATACATTGCAAGTTTCGAGTATTTGACATTTAGAATGCCTAAACATTTGGTTCGCGCGCACAAGAAATGGTTACTCTGATCAGGAAATACACATAAAATAACTTAACCATGACAACGTAGCGTTTATTTGAATTATGACGTCATCCCATATTTAACGTGAATAGGGTATATTTACTTTTTTATCATTCTCAAAGCTTTCTTAAAATGACATGACCATGCAATGAAAGCTTATTATTATAATTATTTTGTTTACCCATCCTTACAAATTGCAAAGTGCACTCTATAACAACTTTTTAAAGAAGACTTTAAAAACTTCCTTTATTATAAAGTCCTGAATTTGGTTCTTTATGCAGCAAGCAGCTAAGTAAGCTTTATTCAAAATGTGAGTCAAAATATATAGAATATGGCAGCAATGCTTTGCAACATATGAGGACATAGATTTTTTCGATAGATTCTGCCTAATGAAACTCTCTATATTGTCCCTGTTACAACAAATAGTCCCTTGAATCTCTTTCCTACAAAAAGGTACATATTTCATAATTCTTTCTGTATTTCAATAAATAATTAGTCAAATATTTTTAGAGGTGGTTGTATTTAACGTATGGAGCAATTGCTGTTGACATTGAGATTTTTGCAATAGGAAATTTCTTAATAACGGCGGGTGATACAATCGAACTGCTAAAACTTTCATGAGTAGAATTATAAGATGAATTTCATCGACAGTAGCATCCTACGTCCCCAATATACAGAAATGTGTGCTACCAATGCAGAAATGGAAAGGTCATCTGAAGAATTGTACAGGACCGCAAGTTTCCAATGAGTGATTGGTGCAATAGTGCACGTTAATACCAGTTGACTGCATGGGAGATGCCGATGCAGAAATTTACATAGCACGTAAATGATTTTTCATTCTAAATATTATTTTAGAAAGAAAAATTATTGTTATTTTATTAACTTACAGGCTATAAAAAGAAACCAAATAGTAAATTTATATGAGCTAAATGACAACATTGGAAGTCAATGCACATTACAAAAATTGATAGTTTTTTCTGTGTCCGAAGGAAAGGGTTCATTGTAGACCCTAAATGTGCAAACTATATGCGATGCTAACTTAAAAATAAAGGACATGGTGGCGTGCTGACCTGGTTCTTGTTGTAACTAAATAATTTTTAATAACGGTAGGATGAAACAAGAATTTCAAGATGACAGGTATGGTAGATACCCTTTAGTTGAGGATAGTAGATATGGCCTTGAACCATACTTTAGGACTAAATTACATCCTATCTGTACTGAAGCTGAAAATCTCTGCAATATATAATAAGAACTAGAAATGTAGTTGAAATAATTTATGGGATCTGGAAACGAAGATTTCCAATAGTAAATTTGGGAACGAGGCTAAAGTTACCGACAATCATGATAATAATTGTGGTGGCAGGTGTATTGCACAGTATTGCCTTAGACATGAATGAACAGGTCCCCACAGAATGGTTGGAAAATTTATAAGAAGATGGTGAAGACTAAACTGAGGTTGCCTTTGAGGAGAATGCTGCCATTACTGCAGTCAATGTTCAACGATTAATTATTACTGAACGCTTTGACAATTTATAAAGTTTATTATTGACACAAATTACAACGAATATATTTATAATCTATTTACAACAATTTTTCGGTCGAGTATTTTTTATTGTTTTTAATTTCTCCTTCGTTAGTTTTATTACCACCTCTATTAATGTCATTTGTATTTGATGGGCTTCTTCTTTTTTTGTCTTGATTTTGCCTCAACCATGTTTCTTCTTCCACAAACATTTTTTTTATAATATATTTCTTACATTTTTCTTGGCATTTAATTATTCCACACATGTTTGGATGTTATGAATATATTTTACCACCTTAGTACAGTCAAAAATGTTTACTGATGGAGTTACAGAAACCATTGATGAACCCGTTGCAACTTGTTCATTTGACAAAAAAATAATTTCATTATTGGTGTCTGTTATAATGTTTCTATCAAAGTTATCATCAATATCCAACATTGTCACTTAAAAAATATATAAAGTGCATAATGCACTCGAACATACAAATGAATGATCCAGTCCTTTCCTGCACTTAGAATGACAATCTATAAACTATAAACTTACATACACATTGTTACTGTTTTGAGCATCTACTCGACCACCTCTTACCATTTCATTTCCCTCGTAACCATAAAAATACAATATGACAATCTAAATAACAATTACATGTTTACCAATATTATCACTATCAAATAAGTTGTTTTAGCTAAATACAGTTTTGGTTTCCAATTAATAATTTCGAGCATTAACTTAATAACTGAATGGTTCTCTGTAGAAAAGAACCCACTACCAGTTCCATTTCTGTGTTGCCCGACATCAGTTCTACGAATTTTGGTTTTTAAATTATCAAATTTGGTTTTAAATGCTCTACATTTTTTTAATTCCAAAGCATTGTCATTATATGCTACTGCTACATCCTCCCAAGCCTTGTTCTAAAATAATATCTGCAATCATTACACTCACATTGCTTAATAAAACTCTATCTTTTCTACATTTGTACATTTGTTTGTCACTTTTTATCAATCACTTTTCTCCCCAAGTAAATCGCATTTAATAATCTTAATTTATCCTTTTTTGAGAATGTCGAACCTTTTTCCTTCTGGCTTGAAACTTCACTTCACCTGCACATATTGCTTCATGGTATTTTAACTGGACAATTGGCCCGATTCTATGAGGGTTATTAGTGTTTAATAATTTAGCTGAGTGATTATTTCCATATGGTATTGAAATTTAACACAAAAATCAAAACATTGTTATACTTTCGAGCATTTGTTATACTATTGCGCAATTATAGTTTTACACGGTATAATTCCCACCATATTATAACATACCGGCCACGTTTTTAGGGTGACCGTTGTTCCTGTAGCTTCTGTACTCGTAGGGGAATGACAGGAATTAAGGTACCCGGTACAACAAACGATAAAGGTAGAAGGAACCTACACACCTAAAAAGAAAAGACACACCACTCAAGATAGTTGTTGCTTCATCGAGTGCTCTTAACTTAATGGCGTCCTTTTACGCCACGCACGCACTCCGCATGCCTTTTCGCAGACGCGACTGTCAGGGACAACGGAAGTTGGCATATTCATTTAAAAATACGCAGCAATTTATTTACAAATTAAATCTAATGTGATACATGCCAGTTGGCATGTAACAACATAAATATTACATTAGGTGAGTATGAGGCTAACTTCATGCTTGAATTTCAATTGTCAACCTAGCAAATATTGTGAAATTCGAACTTTACCTTGTTCCGTGCAGTTTAGGTCCCAGAAAATGTACCCAATAATCCACAGAAGAAGTCTGTGAAGTGCTCATCTAAATATCTTGTTTCGGTAAAATACCAAAAACTTCGACCATGCTAACAAAAGATGGTTGTTGACTAACTCAGTGGGACAGGTGGTGTAAGTGTTTAGGCGACTCTGTGGCGTAGTTGATGTGTGTGTGACTACTACGCCCAAGGTCCCGGGTTCGAATCTCGACACGGTCCGCTTAAAAAAAGTTAGGCGAGCATTTTTCACAAAAATACACCCTAGTTCGGATGAGAGATAAAATGGAGATCCCGTGAGTGAGTGTTGTCAGGCATGTTAAAGATCCCTACCTTGCTTATAACAGCAAGGGTTCAGCAAAATTTCAAATTTTCCAGGTAAAAAAAAAACTTGAACATTTGCCAATTTAATATTTTTTCCAATATATCTTTTCGCACAGTCAACATTAGCTGCAGATATTTCACAACCATCACCAGGTGTTTATAATAAACATAAGATTTATCAGTGCTTATTTTTTCGTCATTAGGTTTTCTGTCTCAAAACTGTTTGGACACGCACCTCCACATATTTATATTCTGAGCTAGCCTACACAGTTCCCTGAAATGCTTGGTTCGCACCAACTATCATCCCCCTTCCAAATTTTTAATCTTCTCAAGTTAAAATGGGTAGGCGCAGCTACTCTTTCAAGGCATGGGTAATGGAACATTTGCGGTTTTTTACATCTAAAACGTAGGCGAATGTTCTAAGATATGTGAGAACCAAATCTTAGTGGGATTTACATGCGAAGCTTAAATTAAACACAATCATAATTGAGAGCTTTTCCATGCAGGGTTTAAGAATACCCTGAACTCAAATAGTAAATGAAAAGGCGAAACCTTATAAAAAAATGCGCAACAAGTGGGACAGGTGGTGTAAGTGTGTGAAGAGAGTTTTGATATGCTATTGGGTATGAAATATGTATTAATCGGGAAGTATCTTGGATGCCACTTAACCTCACAGGGTTTTAGGGAAATGCCCTAAAAAGATTAACGATAGGGTGCCAAAACCTGTTAAGTTTATGGTATTTTAGAATGATTTAAGAGCAATTTAACTTCCCCAATGTCAATTAATCGTGCATAACCCTGACGTATAAAGGATTATGACTACAAACTATGTTGTGATGAGTAATCGCCGCGAGTAAAGTACATAAATTAATACAAGCCAGGAATTTTTTTCCTGGTTTTTACTAAAGCTACGGCTGCTACCTCAGTCAAGGGTAGTCCTTCGACTGGGGATTTTTTTGATGCTGTCCAACTCTCCTCGTTGATAAAGTCAAGATAATTTGTAGATATATGGGATAGCTACAGACAGGAAAAGGGAATCGCTTTGCCGAACTCTTGTTTAAGCAAGTTAATTCTCACCAACTATAGTCCTCTACAATTTTTTCATGCTCCTATGGCTAAAACTGCTAAACATGGCTACATTGTCATCGGATGGCTTCGTGGCCATGTGACAACTATGCCCAAGGTCCCAGGTTCGGATCCCGACATGGATCGCTTGAAATATGTTAAGCGTGCATTTTTTACAAAAATATGCCCTCGTTCGGATGAAAGGTAAAATGTAGGTTCCATGTTTATGTTGTCACGCACGTTAAAGATCTCCACCTTGTTTCAAACAGCAAGGTTCAGCAAAATTCAAAATTTCCAGGCAAATATAGTGCCTTCGGGTGGACCATTGGAAAAAAATCAAATGTATTCTTATCGCCTGAGAATGCAACGGTCGCGATTAACGCAGCACAATGCATAGGTCAATGTCCTCAAATGCGTGAGAAACTAGTAATCGCGGAACTAACACTTAAAAGCCTACATTAAGGATGGGAAAGGAAAACTTTCCCATGCGTAGTTTAAAAATGCCCTAAAATTAAGTAGTAAAATAAAATGTAAAGCATTATTTAAACGACAAACGTGAGATCATGAGAGTATTTCTGGCTTAAAATTTGGTAAAATACCAAAAACCTCAACTGTACTTACTCAGTGGGATATGTGATGTAAGTGTTTAAAGAGGGTTCCAGAATGCTATTGGGTATAAAATATGTCTTAATCGGGAACTATTTTGGATGTCACCTAATTTCGTAGGGATTATAGGAAAAAGCACTAAAAAAAAATAACAAGAAGGTGCCATAACCTGAGATCCAGAGAGTGATTCTGGCATAAAATTTACCTGAGAAATCGTTAAGCGATATTGCTTAAACATAAAACAAATCTTACCTATAAGAACGCTAACAAACCTATTTAAAGCTGCAACTAAAAGGAAAGTTTCTAAAATCAAATGTTGTGGCCTGAATCTCAATCATTGCTCAAGGTGATTACAAAATAATTTATTACAGCAAAACTGTAACTATGCTTTTACATTAATTGAAAAGAAAAATTTATATAAACATGTCAATAGACTACTATACACGATTGTGTTTTCAATGGTATTACACACCTTTGGTAGGTGTGGATAATTACCATCCACCATTGCAATTGTATATATCGCTTTCAAGTCAAGGAACTAGTGCTTCACTAGACTTCAGGGACAGCACAGAAGTATTTCTGTTTAATAAAGCAGATTTTTCAAAATTAAATCAGTATTATGATTCACAAGATTGGTCTTTCATTACAGAAATAGCTGATTTAAATGAAGTCGTTTATCTTTTCTATTTCATTTTGTTTGACGGGATAAACAAACATGTACCCAAGAAAACAGTTCATCTGGAAAAAATACCCTAGGTGGTACAGTTGGGATCTGAAAAACATCTTGGCAAAAAGAATAAACTATACAAAACGTATAAACATACACAGTTAGAGTCAGACTATAGGAAATACTCTGAAGCGAGAAGTCCTTGTAAGTTGCTCATCGATTTATGCTATATGGAATATATCTCCAATATTGAAGAGAACATACCAGTTAACATTAAATACTTTTGAGCATTTGTTAAAGGACTAAAGAGGAAAGATGGTGTACCTGCAAATATGGAGTATAATAGCACAGTACTTGACACACCTGAAAGTATCGCAGAGGCCTTTGCCAAGCATTTTCAGTCTGAAAATTCTGAACACTCTTTGAAGCCAGTGTTTGATAAGTTTTTTCTCAATCGGTCTGTATACCTATCTCAACACTGTTTTACATTCGAAGAAATTATTGCTAAAATTAAGACACTAGATACAAAAAAGCGAGGTGGGTCGGATTTTATTCCTCCACTTTTACTAGTGAACTGTAACAACTCTTTAGCGAAGCCATTGTGCTATCTTTTTCAGAAGTCTTTTAGTCTTGGGATTTTTCCCGATTGTTGGAAATGTTCAGTTCTGTTCCCAATTTTTAAAAATGGTAACAGACACCATACAGAGGTATCTCACTCATGTGCATGCATTATACCCAAATTAATGGAAGCAATTATAGCTGAAGAGTTACTACAGGTTTTTCGGTTAACCTTTCTAGAAAAACATCGGATTTATTAAGGGTCGATCAACAGCTACAAATTTAGCTGTGTTTCAAGATTTTATAACAAACTCCATGGAAAGTGGCTATCAAGTTGATGTCATATATACAGACTTGGCCAAAGCCTTCGACAGTGTTTGTCATGTTTTGCTATTAGAAAAATTGAAATATCTTGGTGTATTCGGTAAATACTTATTATGGATTGCTTCATTCCTAAGAAACCGACGCTAGTTTGTTCGGTTGGGTAATTCGACATCTCAAGAGTTTTATGTTTCCTCTGGTGTGCCACAAGGGTCACACATTGGACCAGTATTATTCTTGTTATTTGTAAATGATGTGGCTTCATGTTTCACTCGCAGTAAATTTCTAATGTACGCTGACGATATAAAATTCTTTGCCTGTATCAAATCCATTGAGGACTGCTCCAAGATCCAAGTCGATTTAAATAACTTCTTACAATACTGTGATAATAATCTACTGAAAGTTAATGAAAGTAAGTGTAAGGTCATGAGATTCACTAAATGTAACAAGCTCGTGAATTTTAATTACACCATTACGGGTGTAATCCAAACCGTAGACAGTATTAGTGATTTGGGAGTTATTTTTGACTCAGGTATGACTTTTGCTAAACAAGTGGATAATGCTGTGCTTAAAAGCTACAGGATGTTGGGTTTCCTACGTAGGTGCACCATTCACTTTAAAAATATTCGTCCAATTATAGTTTTATTCAACAGCTTAGTTCTTAGTATATTAGAGTATAATAGTATTATATGGGCACCATCCTATAACTGCTATAATTTTAAGTTACAAAGAGTGCAAGACAGTTTTGTTAAATACGTCTTATGGAAACATCACTTTCCTTATAAGGAGGTGCCCAGGTCCACTCGTTTGTTGCTGGTTGGTATGAAAGATCTCACCTTCAGAAGAAACTTGGCCAAGGCAGTATGTTTATATAAATTGGTAAATGGTCTAATCGATTGCTCACCTTTATTGGATATGGTTTTTATCCATGTCAACAATAAGGCTACACGCAACAGTAATTTTTTTGAAGAATGTTCTCACAGAACTAATTATGGACGTTCTGTCTTTATCGATCAAATAATAAGAGCATTTAATAAGAGCAATAGCAGGGATATTTTTGGTATCACTATAACTAGTGTTAGAAATGGAATTTTCTGGTGATTTTTTTTTACATCAATTTAGATAGTTTTTTGTTTAGTTTTCTGTTCTTTTGTCTATTTACGGTTATATTTTTATAGTATTTTGTGCCAATTAGGAGTTTTGTCCTGTAGATGCACTTTATAAATAAATAAATAAATTACATGATAGACATCCCTAAGCAAATATTAAAAATCAAATTATCACAATTTTCATAACTACATTCTTAACCTAATCATATAGATGTACTGTAGGTACATTTTATCAGTTCATGCAATGAATGAAAAATGTACAGTTACTTACAAATTTTTAGGGTCTAGATTCAGATGGTTTTATAAATACCTGATGAGTGATTGTTGACTGTAGCTAAAGCAGACACCATCAAATATCTCTATCTAAGTTGACTTGGAAACTCTCAACACGCTTAAATCTAGTATGAACTTGTGGAATCAAATTTGCCCCTAAAATTAAAAACAACCCACTTGGTAGGGTAATATCCGAACATGGTTGGCTACTTTCAGTCTGTTCGATAACATATTCTCAAAGATAGCTAACCTATTCAAGTTACATGTTGATTGTTTGGGAAGTAAGTATGAAGTGCTCTAAAAATGGATATTTCCTTTGTAAAATAATTTGAGACATCTTCGGCAAACTTGGAACAGATGAATTAAGACTGCAATTTGAAAATACATTTTGTCATTTTTTCTATCTAATGATTATGCACAATTAACTTACGGATAAGTGGACTAAACCAGATAAAAATACTTTTTATTTATTTGATTCAGCACAAATTAATATGACAATGCCAACTATTTTTTCGCCAAGGTTTATTTTAGACTTTCAATACATAATTACCATTCCACATATTAAATATTTCTTATTGTAATAGTTCGGGAAGTCAAACAGCTGACGGGAGTTCCTCGTCGGAGTTTTTTGACTATCATTTAAAATACAGCAAAATACTAATTCCACATTTTCCTAAAATTTGATTCTATTCCCAAGAAATTGTTTGCTTCATTAATCAAAATAGCTCATATACCAGTGTATTTTTGGCCCTGACAAAGATCATGTCATGCTTTCCAAGTGGAGTTAACGTTCTGGAGCTGCTATAATGTTTAAGAGGAAATTCCACTTTATTACAAAGCTTGTTCACATAAATATGGCAATCTCTTCAACATTGCTAATTGTCTTCAGTATTTTATTAATTTTGTGTTCCCAAGCTAATAAATGTCTAGGTGGCTACTTGCCCAGTCAGTATAGACTGTTGCTATAGCATTCTTTACTTCTATTTATATATTTGTAAATTCGGAAGTCTCTACCCGGCAGAGAACCAATCACACACTAGTGAATTTAAATTATAGGATTGTTACGTAATATTGAGGCCCCACGTTGGGCGCCAAAAATTTATGTTACGTAATATCGCGGCAGCCCCTGTTCGAGCGCCAAATTTATGCTACGTAATTCGTGGCCGTGCGTAACACCAAGAAAATCAAAGAAATGACCGGGCTCAATCGGAGATTAGGGGGTTGTAGAAAGCAGACCAACATATGATGTACGCGGCTGTAAGGAATTAGTAACAATACCTGCAATAATAAAAAAAAAGAGTCAAGCAAACCTGAAATAAAAGAAAAAGCATAGCATACGGATCAAGCATAAACTCTTCAGTACTTTGTAGAATGAAAAAAAAACTGTTGTGATAATCTATATAATATAACAACGGTAAAAGCAATACAAAAATTTTTAGTACAAAGTGAGGTAATATTGGGGAGTAGCAGAAACGTTTCCTCACACACCAATTAAACATAAATCAGACAAAATGTTAACAAAAGATAAATAGGTAAGACACAATTGATATGAGTAATCCAGTAGTATTGATTTTTTTTCTTTCTTTTTTTTTTTAAATAGCATGCAAGTCTATTGTAAAAGGTATCAGAACGACGAAGATATGGCAAAACAACGGATAGATATTTAAAGTAATAACAAGTAGGAAATAGTTCAACTTACAAAAAGTCCTTCAGTAACGCTTCCTTGCAATTGAAGTGTGGGATTCACGATGTCCGGCACTAACGAAGCACTTCACCCTTGACTGGGAGGGTGTTGATGGAATTTCTTACACTTTACACTAATCACACCTACGTATTTCACTGGTGTTAGCAGCAGACATTATCATGCTGATGGAACCAGGTAGCATTGATAAATTTCTTGTTAATTCTATTTCCTGAGACAATAATTCCGAAATATTTTGTAACACAAATCGTAAAAAAAAATAGTAATAAGAATTTAGAATCACGGGCTTTCGAGGCACGATGTAATGCATGTCATCTGATAAGTTCTTGCATTAAACTAACAGTAAATGTGAGGTGTTTTATTTGCTACATATGGTAACAAAGAAAAATCTAATGCTTTTGAATAGCGAAATTTGCGCAAGCAACGATCTATTTTAGATTCTTTGGTGTTAGAAAATTCAGCAACTACAGTAACAACTGTATTTAATTTGTATAATCCAAAGTATACACTACTCTGACAAAAAAAAAGGGGACCACGAAAACTAGATCGCACACACAGTTCAACTATAACAAGACAAATCAACAAAAAAACACAATTAGTAAAGCGACGCGTATCACTAAGGCAATGTTCCGTAAAACTTTTATTTTACAAGAAAAACAACTAAAAACACAATCAGCAAAGCAACGCGTATCACTCAAACCGTCCGTCAATGACCTTAAAACCCGTGCGATCGAGTAAACACATTCGCCTCTAAAAGCCATACTTCCTTCAAAAGCAATCAGAACTACACTGCCGCACTCTAATCTGTTTATATAAACTAGTTGTTACCATGAACTCTTATCGACTTCGTTAATAACATAAGGAACATCCAATAAGTGAATGCACCATCATATCTAATAACTAATTACAGTTGTTTATCATTTTCGATAAGTTGGAAAGTAATTTACAAATAATTCTATTTAAACTTCGTTCCTTGCAATTTATTTATTAATGAAAATCAATCTTCAAATTATCTACTTTTAAAGTAATACCCACGAATTAAATTGCATACAAATCTGAACTATTCTGAAGTATTTCCTTTATACAAACAGCGATCCCAAAGAAACGATGTATTTACTAATTGGGAAAAAGCGTAAAATGTTAAGGTACAAAAATGCACGTTACAGGATACATTAAGATCATTGCTTTTCATGACGTTTTCAAACTACCATTTATCGTATTTGTGCTGATAGAAAATTACATCCTTGACGTGTTTTAAAATTCTTTACTCTAAATTTTACAGGTCTGTACCCCAAATTATTTTTAGTTTTAATTACTAAAGTTAACCTTTAATATTAACAAAATTAAAAGAAGCTTCCTGTTCTGACAGAGATGTAGCCATTACAACATACACCCTCTATCAGCTTTTTGGTTACAGCTACTAAGAACTTTTAAGTTCAATTTGTCTTTTAACTATACATATTACAAACTCATATGAAACAGTATCAATTTTCTACTAAATTTCGTCTTGACAAATCGTGTATCAGATGCGATTTTCTTTAAAATTAAATGCAGATTTTACAGTCAAAGATAATTTATTTGGCTACTACTCTAAAAATTCCATTATCAGGAAATACTAATACTTGATTTTTTCATAGAGCACACAGTGCCATTGGATGTTGACAAATTAAATCGTGAACTGATGGAACGAGACAGTTTGTTATGGGATGCTTTGGAAAGTTCAAAATGGGTGCTTGCTGACTTACTTGAAGAATCTGGTCAATAAGTTATTTTTATTGTGTATCGTATCTATTATGTAAGTTCTTAATTAAATAATCAATAATTTTTATTCTATCATTGTATATGTATGCATTTTTGTATTTTCGAAACCTTTGATGGAAGTAAAAGTAATCAAGATGTACTGAAGTAATTGTGGTGTTGAAAACAATCATACATTCTTGATCACTTTTTATTAATTTTGACTAGCCCCATCTTAGCTTTGAAGATATAACCATGACTTATTTTGTAAATGTAGTTGTAATAAAAATATAACGATTGCATACTTTATCTTTCCTATATACAAGCATACAAACTTGATTTAAAAGGAGAAGTTATATAGCTATAGTGCTTTTAACGAACAAATTCAGTAATTAAAATAATGGGTGGAGCTTTAGTAGCACAGTACAAAATGTGCATAAGCTTGATTCACAGCGTACAAATTTACACATTCCAGTAACTACAAATACATGTATTGGTTCAATAGTAATTTCAAAAAATTGTGAATAAATTTTCACTGTTCCAGTTGGTTGCTCAAAATCGTGTTGCAATTACTACGTGTTCAAATAAACTCAAAAAACTTTGCAATTCAATTATATTTCAGTAAGAAATAATTAGAGCTTGTATTTTTTCATATTTTTAGGTACCGAAAATCAATATGTTGGTCATTCCATTTCCTGACGGTCACATTATGATATGTTATAATACAATAAATTGAAGAAAAACAAAATATTTCTGACTAAAGTTTTTCAGTCTGTTTAATTATACTCACAAATTCGTTTAAAACATGTCTCAAATTTTGTTGGTTTGTCAAATCTTCAGTTATTGATAATAAATTGTAAATAATAGATTTTGTATGAAAAATATCGTTATTTCAGAAGCAAAATCAAGAGTATCGTAAGTGGGAAATATTGGGTGGTAGCATCATTTGTTACTACAGCAAAAATCTTATATGTTAATATTGTTGAACAAAGACTAATGAAATGAAGCCCTTGAGGTTTACACTATAATGTGAATATTTACAATATGTTCATGAAAAACATCTTTCAATGATATAAAAAACCTTTTTGGTAGATGTTATCGCTTCTGTTGTACATATTTAAAATGGTGAGGTAGTTAAGGCAAGTATAAGAGAATGGTGTATCAAAAAGTAGCATTATAAAACCATAACATTTCATCATAAATAGGTCTTCAGTCCTGGAACTGGTGTAACAATTTTTTTGACCACTGCAAAGCATCAATAAATTATTAGTTAATACATCTTTTTGTCTGTTCTATTAAACAAGTAAACGTCATCAATTAAATAAATATCCGTATTGGGATCATGTGGTCTAACCACAATACAGAGATGCTAGTTTGGTTGCTAACATCAGGCGTTAACTATTTGTATAAACATTTCAATGCCAAACACCTTTGATATTTCGTGCGCAACGTGTCAACGGTCATTCTGGCTAGAACACTTGGCACGAAGGCATCATGGAGAACCTGAGGTTCTGGCCAGTAATTTACATGCGGCTTTATGCCTTTGTGAAAACTCAAGTGTAATAAACACTAGATAGTGTTTTTAATAATGTTAAGCAAATAGATATAATCTCCTAGACAAACTAAATAATTTTGTTGTAGCGCTCTTTTCGTATCTGCTTTTATTTAGTCTGATCCCGTTTTATCTTGTTTTATAAAAATAATCCCGTTTAAATTTTGTATTGTATGATTATATGGATCTTCCCTTCGTTTACGATTATTGAGTTTACCATTCAATGTGAACATTTATCAAGTTGATGATAATATTCTAAATTTAACGAGAAAGCGATAATAAATTTTGGTCTAACATGAACGCCCTTCAACTTTACCATAATATGTGGATTTAATAAAATGTTCTGCGATGAAACTGTATATTTGAAATTTCACCGGAATGTTCTTCAATTTAGATAGCAATTTTTTGGTTTCAATCTAAACGTCCAATAATTAACAGTAATGGTATTTTTAAAATTGCTAAGATGAATTTACAAGTAACAATGTGCATAATTACACGCAAGATAATTGTTTTAGTAACGATCTAAATACAGTAATACAATCAAGCTTTGCATTTTGTGATAACCGTTGGAATGGATTTTGGGTTGTCCCGTTATTCCGTATAGGAAATACGCTTTAAGCTCATATAGTTGGGTACAAGAAAAACGCAGCTGGTTGTTTACAGTACAACACGTGAAGGCAACGTCATTTGTTTGTCCAGGAACCGTATGTATATACATCTGCTCTAATACGATGTAAATGCTGTCACACAAACAAAAACCTGTTGAAACGAGGTAAGAGCTCTATATTATTCTTACATGATGTCCGCACTTGGCGAACTTTGAAACAAGGCTACACCAGAAAAATAACTTTGTGATGACCTATAACTATTATTTTGTTTAACGAACTAGAAAGGACTTTGATAATTTTTTTATTGCCAATTTAAATGCAGTGTAGTAACCGTTATTATTATTAACGAAATTAAGCAACTCCATTGAGTTCTGATTAAAGTTTCATTTATGTGTAATTATAGTTAAAGCTTTTGAACATTGAATTATTAGATATTTTCGATATTTTCATATACACTTGTAAACCGAATAACAGATCTGATATCTTTGGTATTGATTTGAGTTAATTTTTGTAGTAAAAAGAAACGCTTAACGTATTTGATATTTCATTCAAATTTATAGTTCTACCTCTGTGTAGAAGAAATTATAATGACCTTTTTGAAATGTAAATTTTGTACATGCAATATTTATCACGAAACAACTTTTAATTAAAGAATCGCCATTTAATTCTCTTAATTAATTGTTTTATTTTGAACAAGTAAGTTCAGAAATAGTGTTACTAGGTCAAGGAACAAAAGGCATAAATACCTTCGTGATAATGATATTTGTAGCTTCTATTTAACAAAGAAGCTCTAGTTGCGCTTTCAGAATCTGATGCCTAATATTTGTGTCTATAAAATTGTGTGCATGATCGATCTTTTCAGTTTTTTTTATTATGAGGTAGCAAGAGTATACCTCTTGTGTCCTCACCTTGTTAATTTAATTCAATTTTCTTTACAGCTCCTGCATAAGCAGTTAATACGATATTCCTCTCTAAGGACTCCCAAGTTCTCCTTAGGGAAAACCTGTGTTTAAAATTTAATGACTTGGTGGCACCCTTCCTAAACCCTTATTTTGGTATGAATTAAGCCACAGTAAGTAAATAATGTTTTGTAAAAAGAACCACGACCAATCCTCATAAGCTCTACCCAAGGAATAGACCCCTAGCATAGTCGGAAGATATTTGCGTTGCATCATTTTAAGGAAATCCTTCCTTAAAGTTCACTGGTTCCATCTGAGAATATTAAAGAACTCACGGGCTACTTCAATTATTTAATTAACCCATAACCAGTAAGATGACAGTTTATTTAGTAAGACTGGTAAGACATGTACCTCCATTGTTTCACTATCTGTGTGCAATATTCTAATGTAGGTCTACCTCTGCCTCTCTTTATATCCTTTCTCAGCTTCTAATATATCCCGCACTATTCCTTCATGTCTTAGAACTTGTCCTATTTCTTATTTTTTTTACTGTTTTTCACAGATATCATTCTACCATTATGTTCTTAACTTTGTCTATCCATGATATCTTCGTCATACATCTGTAGCACTACATTTCAAAGGCTTTTATCTTTTTTTCTTTTTGTTTCTCCTACTGTCCACCTTTCACAGCACTACGGTACTGTGCTCCACACATATCCTTTCAACAATTTTGTCCTTGTTTCTAGGTTTGTCTTCAAACATAGTAGCTGCTTTTTAATTTGTTAAATACAGCAGGATCTTGTGCTAATCTTTTTTTATATATATTTTGCATTTTTCCCCGTTCTATTGTTTTCTAACGATATATCCTGTTTCACCGATATTCAGTGATGGACGAAGGGGGTTAAGCAACCTGGCGGCTGTATCAATAGTTTTCCTATTGCTCCTTTCCCACAATCATTTGTTGAGAATATTGCAAAACCAACACCTATAGTTGTTTACAATAATCATCAACTTCTCCTACTGCCCACGTTTCACAGTCACACAGTGCTGTGCTCTGCACATACGCTTTCAGCAATCTCTTCCTTGTTTCTATGTTTGTTTGCTTTGAACATTTTAGTTGCTTTTTCTTGTTAAATGGAGCACGGTCTTGTGCTAATCTTTGTTTTATATCTTTTGCACTTCTCCCATCTTAGGTTATTTGGCTTACTAGGTGGTTAGACCTTTGGGATAAAATGATAGCTAGTGGTTGTTTTTATATAAAGCAATCTGGATAGTTATATAAGGACCACCTTGATATTTTAAGATTTCGAGGAATACCTAGTTATACATGAATAGGAGCTTGATTAATCACAATTATAATAATATATGTGCAAGACATAATAAAGGATAAATACCTTGTCTCATGATGTGAATACACTTGCCATTTTGTTGTTTGGAAAGTGTGTCTATTCGCGTGCACGACACAGTTGATAACGTTTCGAAACTGAATAAATATTAATGGAATATGTAGACTTTAGATTCGCACTGCACTGTTGCCGAAGTGAGCACAATAAATTTAAAGTTACGAATAGTTTTTGCACATTGTATTTACTGGAAAACATAGTCTTGCATGACGGAACACTAGGTAACAAAAATACTTAATGCTTAGTAATTTCTCGTTTCATATTTGTATTCTGGTTTTTTACTTATTTTTCCTTGTTTTACATAGTAGTACTATAGTTTTATTTTTATTGATTTTCATACTGTATCCCTATGTTAGTACTGTTATTTCATTAAGAGGTGCTGCTAACTTTACCTTGCTAGATGCTAATACCGTTATATCATCTGCAAATCGAAGCATATTAATCGTTTGACCTGCATAACAATTCTAATTGTCTATCTGCATTTGACAGAATGAATGCATTGCCTCTTCTGTAACAATTGTGTTGGATATATAAAAAAATTTATTTTCGGTACAGCATTGAGGTATCAAGGCAATAGAAAAAAAATGAAAAAATTCGTCAAGTATATTTATTTGCAAATTTAGATATATTTTGAATTCTTAATAAGTCCTTGATCCCATACGGAAAACAACATGTGATCTTTTATTTCCTAGTCTGATTAAATTGTAAGGCTATTTCATATTAAGTACCCATAGAAAACAATTCAGGTGTTTTGAAACCTGGTTTGTAAAGTCATAGATAGCAATATGTAAACATCTTATTGTTTACAGTAAACCATACACACAGCACGTTGGCACCAAGAATTTGTTCTGATAAGATTTCCCCCGGCTGAATTGTCTTTGTAAGTTTTATTCTCAATCCGCTCACGTCTACATCATATTCGAGTCAAGCAGGATGGAGAGTCGTTGATGGTGAGAATTAATGGTGAAAAATTTAAGTGCATTAATTGTATTAATTTCAGCACAAAGTCCGTCGAGTCAACAAAATACCTTGAAACCAATAAATACTTTCGTGCCAATAAACAGCGTCTAGCCAGATTATACCCTCGAGGCTACCAGCATTGTTAATGTTCAAGCATCTGTGAGTCTACAATCACCATCGAGCTCACCCGTCACGTACTATGAAATCATTCGCGAGGGGGGTACCTTTTTCGCAGCAACCAACTGAAACCTGGGCTCAACCAATCTAGGGGTAGCACCTTAAACACGTAGACCTATTTATTTATTTATTTGTTTGTTTCCAAAAGGTGGAACCCATTCACAGGATACAAAATATTCTAACTTGTACATTTATACATTTTTATATTTTTTTATACATTTTGGCAATATCTAGAATTTTACTCAGAGTATCATTGTTAATATTGCAGTGATTACTAATGTGATGGTACTCATTACACATAATGTGCATAGGTGATTTTAATAATATGTTTGTGTGAGTTGTTGGCAGGTAAAACAAATTTGATTGCCTACTTTTTGTTCTGGGAACTGAAAATCTCAGAAAAGAAAGCAATTCACTGGAGTCAACCCTGGTATGAAGCAATTGAAATACAAAGATTAGAATGGCAGCAGCCCTACGAAATTCCAAAGACGGTATAATAAACTTTTTCAACACTAACTGGTGGTCATATCCTTGTTCAGGATTGAAACCTTCAGTTTCCCAAAACAGGTATTTAAGAAATTTACGCTGAACCTTTTCAAGCAATGCTTTATGGCATTTATAATAAGGTGGCCACACAATACAACAATATTCCAGTTTAGAACGAACTATAGTTAGATACAATATAATACTTTCAAAGAATCGGTAAAGGTAAAGCTTTTGCAATTTCTGATTATAAAACTTAACACAAAATATGAAACATTAATAAAATCTGATCGTCTAAGATGTAAAAATATACAAAAGACAGCACAGTCAATATGAATAAAGTGAAAAAAGAGGTATTATGTCCTGTACCAGTAGTAGGTCTACTCTACAGCTCTTCATTAAGGAATTCCTCTACTGTGTAGTAGCATCGTTCATTATAAGAACATATTTCTTCTATGCTTACTTTCCAAGCTAATGTGGTAGTTTGTTTGGCCAGACTACTAGTTGATACTCCCTGTACGTTTGTTGTGGTATGTTTTGTATTTTTCTTAATCTTTGGGAATTAAACCAATCGTAGTTGTTAAAATCCGTCTTTATTTACGTTTCAATCCATGTACTAGGATCGCTGTCAAAATAATAAAAATGTCAAGTTTGACATTTATTACACAAATTGAAGGTAACTTTGACTTATTTATTAATGTTTGATATATTTGGTTTGAATACATTAGCTGAAAATTTTAAACTTTAGAAGATTTGAGTGTCTTCAATTTGTGTTATGCCCTGGGAGCGACTTTGATGTAGCCATTGTGCTTAACCTGAAATCAGCTGATTAATTTTTATATAGTTAAATTTCATATAAATTCAATAAGTCGAAGGTTGGAAAATATTTTCTAACGTTTCTATTTACACGATTGAGAGGTTAGTTATTGAAGCAGTGTGCGATTATGTTGTCATAAGGCTTAAGCAGCCGTTTTTTATATTTATCTTGAGAAGGAAAACTCATTATGATTTAGGCTTGCTACGCTTTCTCACGGCATACTATTTTACCATTTTACATTCAACTTATATTATATATGGTACACAGTGAACAATAAGGAAAAGAACACAAAATATCAATATAGCAATACAAATCACTATAAGCTTTACAAAACAATACAACAAAGTTGACCCCGCCACACCACAATGCTCCAGTTTGGAATACAACTCATTGCACACTTACACATCACCCAGTCACAGAAATTGACAATTCTGCATTAAATGTGTTTACAAATAACTATATTGATTTATTTAAATGTAATGCTCTGACTGCATTCTTAAAAGATTCCATTGAAACGTTAAAAATATCAAATTGCCTGTGATATTTATTTATCAACCGACACATTCTAGCCAATGGAGAAAAATATCCATAATTGTTCTTATGAAACGGAATATAAAGAAGTTGATGGTCACGAAATGTACGAGGAGAGACATAAATATTAATTATTTGCAACAATTGTGGACAATTAATGAAGCTGTTCAAAATTTTGTAAATATAACACATATCGTTAACGGACCTTCTATCAGACAGTGAACGTAAATTTATCAATGATGACACTCTCACATGAATGAAATCATTTGTAGAAAGACCCAATTTATAAGCAGCATAACTTAAGAATTTGTTTTGAACACTTTCAATTGCATTTATATGACACTTATAATTTGGGTTCCAAACTGGGGAAGCGTACTCTAAGTGAGATCTTACTAATGATGTATAAAGTAACTTAATTGCATTTATGTCGGAAAATTCCTTGGAGTTTCTATTGATAAATCCTAACATTCGAGTAGCTTTAGCCGTGACACTCATAATGTGAGGTATAAAAGACAAATTTTTATCAATGATGACACCCAAATCTCTAACTTCAGGTAAGATCTCAAGTACACTACCATTGATATTATAAGCAATCATAATAGGATTTTTTATTTTAAAAAACTTAACGCAATAACACTTTTTTAGGTTGAGTTGTAAATCATTCTGTAAACACCAATTATAAAATCTATCTAAATCAGACTGTAGGTGTAAAACATCAATATAGGAGGTTATTGCCATAAACATTTTTATATCATCCGCAAAGAGTAAGAAATTACAAAACTTGAAGTTTGATTTAATATCATTTATAAAGAGTATTGGTCCAAGGTGTGATCCTTGTGGAACACCAGATTTCACCATAATCTCTTTTGATAAATAATTTTTTATCTTAACAACCTGACTTCGACCTTTTAAATAGCTACTCAACCATTCTAACAGTACACCCCCCAATTCCCAATCCCTCCAGTTTAGCCAAAAGAATCGCATGATTTACTCTATCGAATGCTTTTGCATAATCACCATAAATGCCATCTACCTGATAACCTTGTTCAAAAGCATTTGCTATGTACTGGACGTATAATAAAAGATTTGAAGTTGTAGAGCGGCCAGCGGAGAAGCCATGTTGCTCATCAATAATAGCACATTTAAAGACAGATGATAACTGATCAGTAACAAGACTTTCAAAAATTTTCGGAATACAACTGATGATGTAGATAGGTCGGTAATTGGAAATATTTGACTTATTACCTGATTTATACACGGGAGTAATAAAACTAGATTTCCAACATGTAGGAAAAATGCCACAACGTAACGATAAGTTAAAGATCATGAACAATGGAAGGGAGAGAATAAAACTGCAATTCTTCATGAATATAGAGCTGCTATACCATCAGGACCAGGACTAGAGCTTACATCAAGATTGTTAAGTTTAGTAAATGTATCCGCCAACTTTAGATTGATGCAAGAAAAATTGATATTTGCATTTATATTCTTATCATGACAAAATAATTCTTCTTATCACTGTCAACATAAACAGACGAAAAGTAATGAGCAAATAAATTAGCAATCTCTTTTCCATTAAAACCTACATCACTATTGTAATACATTGTATTAGGAATGCCCTTATCACTACGCAAATTATTAGTGTAATTCCAAAATGATTTTACATTAGTGTAAAATTGAATTTTTAACTTTATTAGTATAGTTCCTAAAACAATAAGCAGTCATAACCTTATGTCTATTTCTTAAGTCTGAAAATATTAAATAATCATTGTAAGCATTAGTAAGCTTATATTTGTTATGAGCCTTTCTTTTTTCATAAGTTAAAGATTTTAGTTCAGGTGAGTACCAACAAGGAAAATTTGAGGTTTTCCATCTACGAAGAGGCACATACAACTCCATGGTTTCATAGAGAATCTCATAAAATAAGCTAACAGCTTCATCTAACGTAAGATCAGTTAACATCATTTCCCAATTAAATTGACTTAAATGAGTAGTGATTATGTTGTAATTAGCATTGCAAAAATCAAAGAAGTACTCTTTATATTCCAAACTGGTTCGTTTTACAACTATTGGTACTAATACATTCAAAGCTGGGTGGTGAGCATCACACGGCACTATCACATTATCAGCTGATGATATTACAATGTTTTCAATATTAGAGAATGAAAGATCCAACAAAACATTATTGGAATTACTTATATTATTCAATTGATGCAAATTTAGAAAACCAAATTGTTGAGTAATGTGACAAGAAGCCTCTCTTTCATAGTTGGTGCAATTAGGTAAAAACTTACAATAAACGCCAAACTCATCATTTATCCACCCTGTATGAGGAAGATTATAATCACCAAATAACAACATCTTACTCCCAGAATACATATCCGGTGGCGACCTCGGTGGTAGGTAGAGTGCTCCAACAATTAATAGCACATATAAGCATTCAATTTTAACAAATAGTCGTTCAATATTTTGACAAGTTTGAGATATTACACTACTATGTAAATTTGATTTGACAGCAATCAACACACCACCTCCTCTACTAAGCGTGCTGTTAAACTACTACGATCTTTCCTATATATCACATAATCATTAAGCATAATTTCTGGGTCTTTTATATCATCAGATAGCCAAGTTTCACTAAAAATTAACACATCAAGTTTACAACAAAACTAGCAATTGAACGATGTAGCTCATTTAATTTTGCTCGGAGACCACACACGTTTTGGTAGTAAATATAAATGTTATTTAATTTTTTGAGATAGTAGAATTAACAATTGTGGGAACACCATTTACATAACGGATAGTGTTAGAAAGACTTATTTCATTGTCTTGCATTTGTTGTATAAATTTGTAGTGTTGATCGTGCACGTGTCTCCGTTGCCATTATTTTAGGTAAAGTAGGTAAATGTACGATTTATGCCAAATTTGTTGTTAGTTACGAGAGAAAACTTTGACTTATGAAAATATTGGTATTGATTAAGAGTTCCTATTAAGAGGCCAAAACCCGTGTGAGAACACATTGTAAGACCTAGACAAATTGTTTTATAATATTTATTAAATGTTTCGTTGTAGGAACTTTATAATAAATGACAAAGGTTGCTGAAACTTCGACTCTTTATTATAAAAAGTGTGTACGTCCTACCTTGGGAACGTCTAGTAATTTCCAATAGATAGTTTTGCTTTTCACTCCAGAGCTTTTAAGAACCTCAATATTCTGTCTAACTTTCTTGAAGTAATCTCGCTGCATCACTCTTAAGTCTGAGCCAATTTGAACATTACCAGTGTATTTCTTCTTATTCTTAAGAATGGTAATCACTTCCTCCGTTTTATTGAAAATTACTTTCAGTGGACAATTTTCTACGAGTTTCCCGACACGAATAAACTTTACATTATCAACACTGACATCGCATATACTATTTATAATAGATTTTACTTCAGTTTCGGCATGTTGAATACGCTCCTCTATTTTGGAACTGTTAGATTCCTTTACTTTGTAAAATATTAAATTGAAGGAACGCTTCTGCCTTTCAGACATTTCCATCATGTATGATTCAATATCATTAGTATTCGTAGACGTGTTCAATTGCACAGTGGCTGCAGTCTTTAGATTTTGTAGTTCATTTTTAAGATCATCAACAGCCTTGAGCAATGTGGGTAATATTCGCAAACCACATTCACAATCCTTGCAGAAAAACTTCATGACACGAGAAGACAATCTTAAAGTTCGAATTGCAGTTGAAGTAAGTCCGCTACATACTTGATGAGTTTTCCTATTGTAACGTATTTTTTTTCTTGTTGCACCAAGCCTAATAAATTAATAATAAAACAGATAAATTTTAAAGCATTTAATTCATAAATATTCAACCAATAAAAAGTAAAGTATAATATTCCCAATAACACATAGAATCTAGGAGATTTATATTCTGTGGCTTGTTGCCAAGCGTAGTCCAGTTAATTATGAGCACTTTTGTTTCCAACGTCGAAGAATCAAGTCGCTTTTTGTAGACTAGAGATAAAAGTCAAGATGGCTCGACTAAAACACGAGGCATCTAATAGAGTCAGAAAGAAGAACTTGAGTTGAGAACATGGAACAATAATATACATCATTTAAGACATGCAATATCTAATGGACATATCTACAACAACAATTTTCAATGTTAAATTATAATAAATTTTCGTCGCAATAATTTAAAGCAGGCAGTTATGGTTTCGTTCTATCTATTTAATACGCCATATAGAAATGGTTTATTCAACAAAGAATCTTGGTACTTCAAACTTACAGATGATTAATACGCTGGAAAAATACAACAGCTGACGTCATGATTTTGCACCTGCAATTTATTTGGATACACGTGAGTGTTTGAAACTTTCCGTAACTTTGAAAGTATTATAAATTATTATGAGATTTCCTACGTTGATTATTAGAATAACACAAATTTAAAGTAGTTTTTAAAGTTAATAACACACGAATAAATATTTAGTTAGTCAGTTATTTGTACACGCATTCAATGTGTGTCAAGATATTTAGAATGACAACTTGTGTCAGATAAAAAAATAGTATAGATTCTGTTTCCTAATCTAGACGCCAGATGCAGTCTTGATTTAATTTTTACATTTTGCTTAAAAACAATTAAGGTCATGTAAAAGCTTTTTATTGGTGCTGATATTCGTGTATATTTCTTTGTGTAGACAACAGTTAAATTTGAATAGTTGCATTTTATGATCGTTATTTTTCTGATGATCAATCTTTGTTGTAAATGGTCAAGGAAGCGCTTCAATGATTATAGTAAAAATAAAATCTTGTGATATGAATAAATAAATTATGATATGTTTGCTTAAACTAAAATTTTATAGAAATGATTAATTTATAAATATTTATTTAGAAGGTTAAACTTCACTAAAATTCTTTTATAAAAAAATTAATGACAAGATAGTAAGCATATATATTGCAGTCACATGTATATATATATATCCGATTTCTACATATGAATAGAATTCATTTTGTTTCATTTGAATGAAGTTTTATTATTCTACATTTAAATTAAGAAAAGAAAACTAGAGCAAACCCTCATTAAGTAAAAAGACAGAATAATGAAAATGAATCCCTTTAGTATTTCACAGATGTTTAAATTCATTTATTCTATTTTTGGCATATGCTTTTGAAGACACAAATAGTGTCCATGTGGTGTTTTGTTTGTTCACAGGTAAAGCTGAGACAACTGTTTCACATCTGGTGGTTGAGGTTTTGGTAAGTGTGTGATAAAGAGTGAAATTCAAATTTTATGGCTATGATAGTGGTGTTAAGATGAGGTTTCCGCATTCCCTTATACAAACACAGTTAAATTTTGTTGGCACTTGTATTAAAAAATACGGTGGCGCCTATTAAAAATATTTTTGGTCGATTATCCACCCATGACCCATGCTCATGATCTACCCAGAGCTAACACTCTACTAGCCGTTTAACCCCTAAGAGTTTTCTTTGTCTAAAGCCGTTTTCCATCTGACATTACCCTGGGCTTGGAGTCTAAAGAAGAAAATCTCGACCTAGTGACATCAGATTAAAAATAGAGAGTTTTAGTATATAGTTGATAGTCACGAGGATAAAGGGTAATAAACTTACAAAAGTTTTAATTACCCCCGTTTTTTATTTAAAAATAAAACTATTACTATTACACTGGCGCCCAACGTGGGGCTGGAAATTCATTTAGAGGCTCGAATTTCAGTTAGAGGCTCGAATAAATTCATTTAGAGGCTGGAACATTTAGTAGTTATTTTCATCACACTTATATTCACCGACTGAGGTTTGCTTTGATATTAGTAACGTCTTCTTTTAGTTTCATTTTTGTTAAAGTTTGTTACAGTTTATAGTGAGTTCTTCTTTATATAGTTAGGACATTCGTTTGTTTGAGATTTCATCTTCAAAAATTTTATAATTGAGTTACGTTAGAGATATTAAGATATTTAATTATGGCAGAAACTTATAGCATCGTACATTTACTTAAAAATGAGTTAGAATATGAATTGAACATTAGAGGCATTGAAAATTCAAGACCAGTTTCAGATAAAAGGAAAATTTTAGCAAGGTTGTTGGCCAAAGAAATAGATAAACCCGGTTGTTTGATAGATCCTTCAAGTTATAAAGTAGATTTCAAAGTAGAGAAAGAAGAGATTGAGTCTAGTATAGAGTCAGTTAAAAATGTTTTGTTAGAATTTATGGATGATCCCGCTGAGTCAATTTTTAAAAGGATAAGGTCAAGATTAGTACATCTTACAGGTAGAATTCAACGGTTAAAGCTCCCTAAAGAAAATTTTGAAGAAATTGTGTTATTTAAAATGAAAGTTTGGCTACTATTCTTGTTGTGGAAGCAGATCTGCATGAGAAATTAAATAAGGGTACGAGTTCAAATCATAAAGATATTAATATAAATCCTATTGCTGCATCTAATGTGCCCATTCCAACGGTTACATATGTCACACAGTCAGTCCCTATTGGATCTTGGTCGATAAAATATTCAGGAAACCCATCTCTCTTATATCAATTTTTAGAAAACATTAGTGACATTGCACAGTCCCGAAGGTATCTGAAATGGAATTGTTTAATTCTGCAGTTGAATTGTTTACTGGTGATGCCTTAGTATGGTATCGTTGCTTCGTAGTTCATTAACAGATTGGAGTTCGTTGGTTAGTAGACTAAAGGAAGATTTCTTGCCAGCACATCCTGAAGACGATATTTGGGAAAAATCAAAATAGATTACAGAGGAATGGTGAATCAGTTGTATTGTTCATTGCTAATATGGAAAATTTGTTTAACCGATTACCTATTATTCCTGCAGAACACACTAAAGTTAGAATAGTCAAGAAAAATTTATTGCCATATTTCATTCAGCATCTTGCTCTTACAGAGATAGAGGATATTAGTACGTTAGTTAAACTGTGTAAGAAGTTAGAAGAAGCTTCTTTAAGTAAACATAAGTCTGTTTCAGTTGCACCATATAGTCACAAGCAGCCTATTAATTATTTTAATCCACGTTTTAGAAACAAAACCCCTAGTTCATTTCAGAATGCTTCAAGTCGTGTTTATACCCCTACATCTTCACATTCCCCAGTACAAGTTCTTAATTCTGCTACCCCAATGATAGAAAAGAGTGGAGTAGGTAATTCATTTATTAAGCATAAATTGGTATGTTGGAATTGTTCACGTTATGGACATACTTTCAGTGTCTGTAGATCTTTCAAGAGATTATTTTGTTATGGTTGTGGTCGTAAAGGAGTGACTAGTATCACTTGTCCGTCGTGTCCAACTCAACGAGTGGAGGAACAGAAGTTGAGTAGCGAAATTCCTGTTTCTAGATAAAATGATAAAGTTATTTGATATGGATGTTACGAGTTTATTTGATTTTGGATGTATTACATCGATAGTAGGTTCATCTTTTAGTCTTATTAGTTATGTTTGTTGGTCGATTAATGGTACACTAGTTTTTACTGTTGAAATATAGTTTTGAAGATTGCTCTTGTGCATGAGCACGTTTTGGTTTAGTTTGATTGGTTTTGAGTAGCAATTTTTATGGTCGCGTTACAACGTAGTATGTTGAGTTAAGTTAGATCTAAGCGAGACTTGTTGTGGTTCATCGTGTAGCGTTATGTTAGTCTAGACGAAACTCCGGAAGGGTTGGTCGCTCAGCGTTATGTCGGTCTATGCGAGGGTCGTGGTAAGTTTGTCGCTTTAGCAGTTTTGGCATCGTCACTTGAGATTATTTGAAGTCGGTTATGATGTGATTCGTTTTGCTTATTTAGTTTGTCAGTCTAGATGAGACTCAGAGAAGAGTTTGTCATTCTAGCAATTTTGTTTATAAGTCTAGGTGAGGCTCATAGAGGAGCTTGTCATACTAGCAAATTTATACGTTGTGAAGCATTTTAGTTTATATCGACAGTTTGATTATGGGTAGAGTAAGCGTGTACCAGAACATTTATTAATAGTTATCATGAAGTAAAGTAGAAAATAATTTCGTATTCAAATTCCCCCTTTTTCATTTATCCGTATCTTCAAATTTAAGTCTAAGAAAATGTTTAGTATCGATAATTCTGCGACAGATGAATGTGAAAATGAAGATGTTAAGAATGTTTCTGATCCTTAAGTATTTCTAATTATAGTTGATGTCAGTAGTAATTCTTTCTGGTCCATGTTTTAAATTCTTAAGTAGGACAAGATTAAAGTTAGTAAAATTTTTTTGATTTGTTTAAAGTAATTTTTGTTTTAGTAGTAATAGAGCTTAATATGTTTGTTGATTTAGATGTTGCATGTGTTAAATGACGACAAAGATGTGTTAAATGATAATTTTTGATGACGACAAAGATGTGTTAAATGATAATTTTTGATGACGACAAGGATATGTTTATGGATTTTGAATGATGATATATTTTTTTGAGGTGTTTGAGAGTGCAGCATATGCTAAGAAATGTTGCAAGTATGTAGAGATGAATATGTATTCGGTGAAGAGGTGCGTATTCAGTTATGAGGTACATGATGGAGATTACAGAGAGTGTTTAGTAAAGTGTTGAGTATACAGTCATATAGTTAGAGTGTGATAGAGTATTAAGCATTAAAGGAATGCTTGAGTTTTGGTTTAGTAGTTTGAGACTAGGCCTGATGTGCTTATTTTTATTGAGAGTGTGCATGAGCTAAGAGAGTTCATGAAGAGTTTTTTTTGTGAGTTGCTGGTGGATGTCTCCCAGTAGGCTCAAAGTATGATTTATTAGTGGTTTTGGAGTTCTTTGGTGATGAATCACTGATGTTGTAGAATTTTTGAGAGATATAGTTGAGTCTGTAGCATATTAGTCGTACAGATAATGTTGTGAGGTGCTCACTCAAAGATCAAAGGTATCTTGTTGATGAATAAGTATTGTTAATACTTTGTCTGTTTCTCGAGTGTTAGAGATTTGTTTCGTGGATGGACTTAGTAAATAACAGCTTTTGGTACTTATTAAATTCATCGATTAGTTTAAATGTAATTAGCACTTGGAAAGTTATGTACATAAATCCTTAAGACAGATATAGTAAGTTAGAGAAGAGTATTCGTTGTACAGATTTTTGTTTAATAGTAATTTTGTTATACATTCGATTTTGTTTATTACAGTTCTAATTTATAGAAAAATATTTTTCGCTTCAGGTAAAATTTTTTTTACTTTGATATGGTTGTTGCGTTTGTAACTATAGATGACATGCATCCACTGAGTGTTAGATTCCCCTACATATTCTTAACTGATTGACGTAAATACTGATTATGACTTCCCGAATTTGTCCCTTTATAGGCGTGTAGTACGCGCAGTTACTAATCACTCAATCCCATGCATTAATATTCCCCATATCAATTAGTGAATGATTCTGATTTTTTGTTAAACTCATCGTTAGTTATAGTTAAAGTTTGTGCTGTTTTGTTGTGAGTTGTTAGAGGTTTATACAGTTAATGAGAGTAATTTTGAAGTTTCAGTCAAAATTTTTTAGAAAAATTCTTCCATACCTCGAATTTTTCTCTTGGGAAGAGGCTGTGTAACGTATTTTTTCTTGTTGCACCAAGCCTAATAAATTAATAATAAAACAGATAAATTTTAAAGCATTTAATTCGTAAATATTCAGCCAATAAAAAGTAAAGTATATTATTCCCAATAACACATAGAATCTAGGAGATTTATATTCTGTGGCTTGTTGCCAAGCGTAGTCCAGTTAATTATGAGCACTTTTGTTTCCAACGTCGAAGAATCAAGTCGCTTTTTGTAGACTAGAGATAAAAGTCAAGATGGCTCGACTAAAACACGAGGCGTCTAATAGAGTCAGAAAGAAGAACTTGAGTTGAGAACATGGAACAATAATATACATCATTTAAGACATGCAATATCTAATGGACATATCTACAACAACAATTTTCAATGTTAAATTATAATAAATTTTCGTCGCAATAATTTAAAGCAGGCAGTTATGGTTTCGTTCTATCTATTTAATACGCCATATAGAAATGGTTTATTCAACAAAGAATCTTGGTACTTCAAACTTACAGATGATTAATACGCTGGAAAAATACAACAGCTGACGTCATGATTTTGCACCTGCAATTTATTTGGATACACGTGAGTGTTTGAAACTTTCCGTAACTTTGAAAGTATTATAAATTATTATGAGATTTCCTACGTTGATTATTAGAATAACACAAATTTAAAGTAGTTTTTTAAAGTTAATAACACACCGAATAAATATTTAGTTAGTCAGTTATTTGTACACGCATTCAATGTGTGTCAAGATATTTAGAATGACAACTTGTGTCAGATAAAAAAAATAGTATAGATTCTGTTTCCTAATCTAGACGCCAGATGCAGTCTTGATTTAATTTTTACATTTTGCTTAAAAACAATTAAGGTCATGTAAAAGCTTTTTATTGGTGCTGATATTCGTGTATATTTCTTTGTGTAGACAACAGTTAAATTTGAATAGTTGCATTTTATGATCGTTATTTTTCTGATGATCAATCTTTGTTGTAAATGGTCAAGGAAGCGCTTCAATGATTATAGTAAAAATAAAATCTTGTGATATGAATAAATAAATTATGATATGTTTGCTTAAACTAAAATTTTATAGAAATGATTAATTTATAAATATTTATTTAGAAGGTTAAACTTCACTAAAATTTTTTATAAAAAAATTAATGACAAGATAGTAAGCATATATATTGCAGTCACATGTATATATATCCGATTTCTACATATGAATAGAATTCATTTTGTTTCATTTGAATGAAGTTTTATTATTCTACATTTAAATTAAGAAAAAGAAAACTAGAGCAAACCCTCATTAAGTAAAAAGACAGAATAATGAAAATGAATCCCTTTAGTATTTCACAGATGTTTAAATTCATTTATTCTATTTTTGGCATATGCTTTTGAAGACACAAATAGTGTCCATGTGGTGTTTTTGTTTGTTCACAGGTAAAGCTGAGACAACTGTTTCACATCTGGTGGTTGAGGTTTTGGTAAGTGTGTGATAAAGAGTGAAATTCAAATTTTATGGCTATGATAGTGGTGTTAAGATAAGGTTTCCGCATTCCCCTTATACAAACACAGTTAAATTTTGTTGGCACTTGTATTAAAAATACGGTGGCGCCTATTAAAAATATTTTTGGTCGATTATCCACCCATGACCCATGCTCATGATCTACCCAGAGCTAACACTCTACTAGCCGTTTAACCCCTAAGAGTTTTCTTTGTCTAAAGCCGTTTTCCATCTGACATTACCCTGGGCTTGGAGTCTAAAGAAGAAAATCTCGACCTAGTGACATCAGATTAAAAATAGAGAGTTTTAGTATATAGCTGATAGTCACGAGGATAAAGGGTAATAAAGTTACAAAAGTTTTAATTACCCCCGTTTTTTATTTAAAACTAAAACTATTACTATTACACTATTACAGCTATCACATGAAAATAAAGCGTCTTTTCCTTCTGCATTTAACACACCTTCATTGCAATAAATACACAAATTCATTTTCTAACCTCAAAATCAATAATTCAATATCGTTTAAACTGCTTTCGATATTTCGCGGATATCATTATTACAACACAAAATCTAAACCTTTAGGCACAATTTCAAATATTTTGCACACTAAAGTATTAAAAAAACGGTTTTTAAATAAATTAGCTTAAAGCACATAACATGTGGCTAACTTGTGTACCTAACCTCACATAATTGCACAATCGTTTATTATAACATGAATACACGGCAAATGTATCAAACACAAAACACGTTTAAAAGTGATACAATGATCAGATTTACTTTTAAAATATAAATAAAAGCAATGTACTCACTTAAATCGCACCTTACAATTATATCCCAGGGCCATCTCATTGTGGGTCCATCACGCCATTTGCTGAGCCAGATTTATCCATCCATCCTCTTTTCACCTAGTACATAGGTAGGACGACAAGGATACAGGTAGAGGTACGATAAGGCAAGATATGATACAGGAACCTACACTAGAAAGAGAAAAGACAGACACACGGCACAGGCAGCTGTTCTCGGCTTCAGGCCTCTTAATCCAATCCCGTCGTATCACACCGCGTGCACTTGCACCATTCACTCCGTGCAGGCGCGACTCGGGGACGACAGAAACTGACCAGTCCATTTGAAAATATTGGCGGGAATTTACTCATATATTTAAACAATGTAAATTGCCAAATTTGAAATGTAACAATCGCGACAAAGCCATAAAAGAAAAAATCTTAAAAAAAAAGAAAAAGACATTTAGCATGGTAAAAACTTAAAATCTAAAGCCCAACTAACTTACATATAACCTAACTTACATTTTAGTAAATGTTTATTTTAGGCGCCACCTGTTTTTTTCAACCGATAACACGTCCTACAAGTAACCAGAAAACGGAATCTGTAGCCCCAAGTTTATCGAACTACATTTATAAGTGCACACACGAGTTTTTGATGTGGCGTAGTTATAATTGACAGCACAAATTTGTCAAAGAGCACAAAACACTACTTCAACTAAAACAAATGCGACAAGTCGCCTAACATATATACAATAACTAAAGCTAACATTACAGTTTTTAAGTACACACGCACATAAGCATTGCATTTAAACTGTTTTTTCCTTGGCAAGAAAATGCCCAAATTCCAAAATGCCCAAGAAAGCAAGTTACTATACATTTTAACAAAATTTTATTTATTGGTACTCTGGCTTAATTAACAATACACATCAAAACTTTTTAATGACATGGTTGTGAATTAACAAATTTACCAACTTACTAATTTCTTACGTTACTAATCTAACAAATTGCTACCATCAGGTTAGCTTCTTCAGTCAATACTCTAAAAAAAATTCCTACGTCTGATCATAAATACCAAACGTTAGGAAAACAAAAGACAGTAAGACAAAGTCTCAAGTTATTATCAAAGATAATAGGTAATGATAAAGATATTAAGATAAACTAGATAACAATAGATGGATCCGAAACGTCCCAGCACGCTAAACAAAAAGAAAGAAAAAAGCATCCACTCAACATCAGCTAAAACCAATCATAAAAATTCAATGAGTTATTGCAACCAAAGTTACGACAATCACCATGTAATTAAATAACATACGATAAATGCTAAAAACAAAATAATCTGGTGAAGAAAAGGTGCTAGGTTTAATTAAATGAAGCGACAGAGTTATACTGGGGAATAGATATGTGGCTAGCAATAAGTTCAGAGGAAAATTAACGGGCAGCAAAAAGATAACTAATTTAAGGTAAATAAGCCAAAAGTGTAGATGGTGAATGTTGTATGAGAAAAGATTTGGATAAATAAAGTTAACAAATTCATAACAGGGACTGTTTATGTATTTAGCAAATGTGCTACATTAAATGCGTGAATACAATATTCAAACTATAAATACCTTCGATAGCAGGACCATATGCGTAACAACAACAATTAATATGATATAATGCGTAACAGAGACTTACCAATCGCTGTAGATTATCACTTCATTCAACACGCAATAATATGGAACAAAGGAAACAGGAGTGATATTTGGTAATTGGAGTATTATACTATTACGTACGGTCACTAGTTATAACCACTGGTGAGTCTTTGCTATATATTTAAACATGTGATTGACACATCTCAACACATACGAAATTTTAAACACGTCGGTACAATTAGTAAGGTTCAACCAACTACGATTTTGAAAATGAATGAATTTTGTAGATAAGAACCAGTTCTATGTTGTACAATATAGACTGGATTTACCATCATTTATTTAATAATAAATTAAATTACAATTGGCGCGAACATTCCCCCGGCCTGAAATCATGATAATTATTTCAGAATAGAAATTAATAAGATAAACTAAAACAATATACTAGCATTAACTGACAATTAACCAATAATAAATGTTTTACCTAATGAAAATAAATATATTCATTTAAAAGGAAACAAAAATATAATTTTAATTTATTGAGCGGGCAAAGGACACAGCTTAACAACTGGCTTCTTTAAAACCGAATTATTAGTGCGAACTGTGGCGACACGCACCACACCGTCATGCCCCGGAAATACCTGTTCTATCACACCCAACGGCCACCTGAGTGGTGGGGTATTGTCCTGGTGTATAAGAACCAACGTACCAACTCGAACTGGATTCGAAAGGGTATTCCACTTTTCTCTAACTTGCAGTGTATGCAGATACTCAACATGCCACCGTTTCCAGAAATGCTGGACCATTTGATCGAGTAATTGTTTACGGTTTAAGCGATTTAGCGGTTTATCCAACACATTAACCGCCGGTAGCGATTTTAAAGGGTTAACGTTAAAAGTGCGCGGGGTTAAAGGTTGTGGATCAGAGGGATCTGAACTCAACCATGTGAGGGGCCTTGAGTTAAGAATAGCCTCTATCTGACTCAAAACCGTAGAGAATTCTTCGTAACTCAATATTTGATTACCCATAGTTTTATATAAATGCGATTTAATGCTCTTATTTTGAGCTTCCCACATTCCTCCCATGTGTGGAGATCTTGGTGGCAAAACCTTCCATTCGATTTTATTTTGCGTAAGATGAGTACCTATTTTTCTATCGAAATCTTCTGAAGTTACAAAGTTATATACTTCATCTAACAAGGCGCTGGCTCCTATAAAATTCGTACCACAATCGGAAAACATTGTAGCACATGGGCCGCGCCGCGATAAAAAGCGTTTAAAGGCGGCTAGAAATAGGTCCGCCGATAAATCGGACACTAATTCTAGGTGCACTGCCCGCGTTGCCATACACACGAATAAACATATGTATGCCTTTTGTGACCTTATACCGCGTTTTCTAGTTAATGTTATATAAAACGGACCTGAATAATCTACACCTGTATTTATAAATGGTTTAACCGACGCCACGCGGCAAACAGGAAGGTCACCCATTATTGGATATGTCGGCAATGGGCGCCTTTTAAAACAAAAATTGCAAGTTTTTATTATTTTGCGAATTAAGCCTCGCGCCGATAAAATCCAATATTTTTGACGTGAAATACACAATACTAAATGAGGCCCTGTATGCAAATGTAATTTATGAATGTGTTCAATAATTAGATTGGTTAGCGTTCCTGCTTAGGCAACAAGATTGGATGTTGATGGTCATAGGCAATATTTGCGTTAGCCAAGCGACCGCCAACTCTAATAAGACCGTCCATCAGAAATGGGCGAAGTTTCTTTAATTGGAGAGTACATTTCCCTTTCTCTAAAAACATAATCTCGTCCCTAAACCATATTTTTGAACAATACGAATTAACGTATGTTCTGCTTTAATTAAATCGCTAACCTGTATATTAAATCCTTTAGGTAATAATTTCAAGAATTTTAAAACATATGCGGTAATATTTAATAATTTAGTCCAAGACGAGCATTTCGAAATCAATTCATAAAGTGGATTTTCCCAATGGCTATCAGGTAAAACGTTAACATGCAAAGTTGCAGATTTCTCTTCGAGGAAAATTGCATTGTTTTCTTGATAAGATTTTATTGGCCAATTTTTATTACCGGACAAAAGCCATTTAGGTCCAGTTAGCCAATGCGTTGCGGCTAATAACTGCGACGGAATTAATCCACGGGAGAGACAATCGGCTGGATTCTCCCGCCCTTCAACATGGTGCCAAACACGCGGTGGCAAAAGATCTTGAATCTGGGACACCCTATTTGCAACGAATACACTCCACCGGTGCGGCGATGCGTGTATCCAACTAAGAACAACCATTGAATCCGTAAATGCGTAAATTTCATATAGTTCTATGCGGGAGTATAAGTTTCTATCACGTACTTTAGTAGCTTGGACAATAAAAGTGCAGCACAAAGCTCCAAACGGGGAATTGAGGTTATTTTTAATGGCGAAACCCTAGACTTTGCACAAAGTAAACTTATTTTGACTTTTCCTTCAGGCGACGTACTCCTTAAATAGACTACGCCCCATAACCTTTCTCAGAGGCGTCAGAAAATCCAATAATCATAACTTTCGAATTTTCAAACACTGATACGTGTCGTAACACTCAAACATTTTCTATCACATGAAGCTCGGAATAAAATCGATTCCAAAGATCGACAATTCTTTGGGGTGGTTTGTCATCCCAGCCAACATGAGCAGTCCAAAGTTCCTTAATTAATACCTTTGCGTATAGTATAACAGGTGCCAATAACCCAAGCGGATCGAATATTCGCGCGACTGTGGATAATATATTGCGTTTTGAGCAAGTGACATTCTCAATATTCACAGTAAAACAAAAGTATTCCGTATGCGGGTGCCATTGCAAACCTAATATTTTAGGCACACTGTCATCAAAAGTAATTGATTTTTCTAAACGAAAAGATTCGGGTATTTCTTGCATTAACTTGGGCGAATTAGTGCACCACTTTGCAATTTCAAACCCCCCGGCCCTAAACAACTGTAATAATTCGGTATATAATTGCTTACCTTCTGATAACGAGGCAACACTGTGGACAAAATCGTCCATGTAAATGAATTTTAAAATTGCGTTAGAGGCTAACGGAAATGATTCACGTTCATCTAACGCGAGTTGTTGTACGGTGCGTATTGCCAGATATGGGGAGGAGGTACTGCCAAAAATTAATCTCTTAAATTGATAAATAGAAATAGGTTCTTTTGGGGAAAACCTCCACAATAGCAACTGATATTTTCTGTGCTCTGGTTTTACTAGAACTTGCAAAAACATTTTCTTTAAATCGGCTGTCATTGCAATTTCAAATATGCGGAAATTCAACAACAGGAATAATAAATCAGTCTGCAATTTTGGACCTGTGTGCAATAAATCATTTAATGATTTCCCACTAGTAGTCTTTGAACTATAATCCCAAACTACTCGCAAAGGAGTACTTTTGTTTTGCGGTTTGAGAACACCGTGATGCGGAATGAAATAACAGGGATTGGGTAGGTGAGGATTTACAAATAATGCCATATAATTGTTTTTAATATGCTCTTGCATTACTTGCGTATAAGCACTCTTAAATTCAGAAAATTTATTAAATTTGCGTTCTAGTGCCAGAAATCTATTGACTGCAGTTTCGTAAGAACGTCCTAATAATATAGGATCCTGTTTAAAAGGCAAACCTACTGTATAGCGCCCTGATCCGTCACGTTGAACGGTTGATGCAAAATGTTTCTCACATTCTGCGTCCTCACTACTAATTACATTAGCTTGCAGAACTTCTTCTAATTCAAAAAACCTTTTAACAGTTGTATCTATTGATTCAGACGCAAACGCACAAAAGGTTTGTGAAGAAATCGAGGACATTGCTACAGGTGCGGCTCCAACTACTAAGTATCCTAAAGAACTTTGAATCGCGGTTAAGTTATTTTCCGAATTCACTATTTTCGCGGTACCAATAACCATTGCAAAAATCTCAGCACCCAATATTCCTTCTATTTCAGAGGGTGTACAAAAAGCTGGGTCCGCGAGAGGTAATTGGTATAAATAATTAAGCGAGTTTGCGTCTAATAATGTTGCAGGTAACTGATCAGTAATTTTATCAATTACGTATGCATTAGATGTTAGAGTAAAATTTGCATTAATTTTTGAACTAATTGTGAGTTTAACTTGCGATTTGATTGGATGCACCCCGCACCAATACCGGTTACCGAAGAATATACCTTGTACATAGACAACCCCAATTTTTACAACATTTTGTAGTTATAAAATTTGACATACTAGCCGAATCCACTAGTACCCTTATTTCTACGTCCCTTTAGGTGTGTCCACCTTAATCAATGCGGTAGGAAGTACTGCCACTTTATTTGTGATAGATTTAGAGTGTTGTTCTGATTGCGAAATTGAACAAAATGTATTAGTGTTCGGTTCTGGAACACTAATAACGGTCGGCGATAGACTTGAAGTACTTGTTTCTGGATTTTAATACATACTGGCGTTAACTTAGGCCAATGTAACAAAGTGTTGTGACGCTTATAACAAACACCACAGCACTTTTGCGAATTACAAGATTTAATGCGATGAACAGAACTTAAGCAATTGACGACAACCTTTTTCCTTGCAAATTTATATCTGTCATTTGGCGACATCTCTAGGAAGATATCGCACTTGTAAATAGGATGCGAATTCTTTTGACAAACAATACATGAAATAATAGTACTATTAGCCACGAAAGACTGCGAAACTTTCCTAAATTGCGTATCAGGTTGTTTATTTTATTAACACGTGTATCTGAACGACACAAAATTTTGCTTTGCTCTTTAACAAAAGTGAGCACTTCTGTATATGTAGGTGCGGTTGAATCTCTACGATTTATTTCAAATGATTTAATTGTTTCGTTATCTAATTTAGAAAGTGCTAAATAAGACAACATAAAATCCGCTAGATCTGGCAAGTTCAAATTTTTAATGCGCTTACCGCTGTATCAAACTTCTCTAAGAATGCGTTTAAGTGATCACCTGATTCGGAACGGGCTTGTTTAAATTCTAGCATTGTTTGTATATAATGGTTTGCGATTAAACGTTTATCCTCGTATTTTTCAATTAAGAGTTTTCCAAATTAGTTCATAATTTTCCGCAACAGGTGGTACGGTAGAACAAATTGTTAAAGCTTTTCCAGACAACCGACCTAACAAATAATGTAATTTACTAATTGGATCTAAATCCGCGTTTCCATGAATTAAACTTTTGAATGTTTGAAAGAATATAGGCCATTCCGCTATTTGACCTCCAAAAAATAGTAACTCCAACTTCGGCAATCTTACTACGGTGCTTTTAACCGGTTCGGTAACCAAAGTGGTTTGCTTTTCTTGAGGAAGCTGCTTGGCGGCTAGCATGCAGTATCCGCACAGTTCATCAAATGAGTCCAGAACATTAAAATCTGGCGTGAATGTTTTATCGATTTTTATAGAAATTGCGTTAAATCTATCGATTATACTATAAAACTCAGTTTTCGTTTCTTGAAAGGTTTCAAACCGTGCGCGAAACTCTTTGATGGCGGTTCTGTTTTGAAGATCTTTACTACAATCGTATAACCTTTGTATGCGCCTAAATAAGGTTTCCTTTTTTGCTATCAATATTTTCAGTTTCTTCCTTAGACGGCATTGCGAAATGACGTATAAACTAAATACTTTAATATAAATTTTGAACTAGGAATAATGCGTTTAAAATTATATAGATGCGTTAACAAATTATTGCAAAATTTAACTCACAAATTGTAAACAATCTTTTGTATGAGATTTTGTATACAACATGCAAAATAAACTTGTGTTGAAAATTTATAAAATTGTGAACCTACTGTAAACAAACTTATCAACGTGCTTAGATATGTCAACCACTTTCCATAAGTCACGATAACAAATCCGGCTCGAAGGACCAGATGTTTATGTATTTAGCAAATGTGCTACATTAAATGCGTGAATACAATGTTCAAACTATAAATACCTTCGATAGCAGGACCATATGCGTAACAACAACAATTAATATGATATAATGCGTAACAGAGACTTACCAATCGCTGTAGATTATCACTTCATTCAACACGCAATAATATGGAACAAAGGAAACAGGAGTGATATTTGGTAATTGGAGTATTATACTATTACGTACGGTCACTAGTTATAACCACTGGTGAGTCTTTGCTATATAATTAAACATGTGATTGACACATCTCAACACATACGAAATTTTAAACACGTCGGTACAATTAGTAAGGTTCAACCAACTATGATTTTGAAAATGAATGAATTTTGTAGATAAGAACCAGTTCTATGTTGTACAATATAGACTGGATTTACCATCATTTATTTAATAATAAATTAAATTACAATTGGCGCGAACAGGGACAAAAACATTAGGTAAACCATTAAAGAAATGAAACTTGAAAATTTAATTAGCATTCGGGTCAGCAGAGAATGATTTAAGGTCTTTGATATACCACCTTCCTTGACGTTTTCCTTCAGTGTCTTGGAGTTTATAGATAAGTGGACTATAACACGAGTGACCTTACATAAAGTGAATTTTGAGGCTAATTTCGAAGAAAATTTTTTCGTAGCATCAGATAAGACAATTACTTTTCAAACGTGTTCGCCTAAAGCAAAAGAAATATCTCATTTTTGCAGATTGTAATGATCCTTACTCTTTTCGTAAGCTTTTAACAATTTTTTTCTAACATCGTTAAAGATAGAAGGTAATGATTGTTGGTCTTCGTCCCAGCGTACTTTTTCGTCAAATTCAATTACGTTAGTATCGTCTGGAACTGAACCGTAATAACTACCATCAATTGGCGTATATCTTCTAAAAACAAGAAATGAGGGAGTGAATTGAGTTGCTTCATGTTTAGATGTACGCAAAGCTTGAGCGATTTTAAAGATATTTTCATCCCACTTAGTGTGGTCTGAGTCGATATATGAGGAAATAGCAGTGATTAAGACTCTATTTACTCTTTTGTTAGGGTTTACCTGTGGATGGTTTTTTTGCGTTGAACCAAATTTTTTGTACTTTATAACTCTTAACGAAATTTTGAAAATATTTTGAGATAAATTGCGCCCCATTATCACAGAGAATAATTTGAGGTACACCAAAGATAAGAAATACATTTTGTTCCAGAAATTTGATTATGGTGGCAGATGTGACTTTACTTAACGATTGTACCATAACAAATTTAGAAAACCAATCGGTAACAACTAAAAGATATTGGTTACCTTTTTTTTGATCGAGGGAGAGGTCCTAATAAGTCAAGCGATATTAATTGAAAGGGATAAGATACACGTTTTGAAGTTACCCATTAAACCAGAACGAGCTTCTTGAGAGCTCTTCTGAGACCCACAAATTTTACAATTTCTAATATATCGGCAGACAGGTTGTTTTAATGTAGGCCAGTAATGCAATTCAGATATTTTAGCTAAGGTTTTCGTAACACCAAAGTAAGCAGCTATAGGGTCGTCATGACACAATTTAAGAACTTCACTGCGGTTAGCGATAGGAAGTACAAGTATTCATTCAGGAATGTTAGAGATTTTGCGAAATAAGGAAGATACAAATTTATATAATCTATTATTCGTTACACGAAAGGTGGAAAATTTATCGGAATCTTCAGAAACTTGCTTTATCATGTTGAGATATCAGGCATCAGGAATTAGATCTGGGAGGTTAAGAGAAGCGACATCACGAGATAATGCATCAGGTACGATATTTAATTTACCAGATCTATGCCGAACGTCAAAGGTAAATTGAGATATACGCAAGTTCCATCTTGCCAACCGACCTGCAGGTTGTTTTAAATTATTCAACCATGTGAGAGCTGTACAATCGGTAATTACTGTAAAAGGTGTACCTTCAACATATTCTCTAAATTTTTCAATGCCAAAGATAACCCCTAATAATTCACGCTCGGTAGCTGAATATTTTTGTTCAGCAGAAGTTAAAGCACGACTTGCATAAGCGATAGGGTGTTCCAATCCATTGCTTACCTGAAACAACATTGCGCCTAAACCAGCAAGTGAGGCATCGGTTTGTATATTTATTTATTTATTTATATAAATTAATTACTTACAGGTAATACCGAAATAGTAATATTATACATGAGGAAATAAGAAACATAGTTAACACTTTACAAAATGGATAAAGATGTCTTCAAATATTTACACGTAACATTGAAAATATCGATATCGGATGGTATAGAAGCATTGTAAACTCCCATTAACTTATCACTAAATGTACTAGCCCCATAGTTAGTACGATGACTACCGATGTAGAATAAATCATTACTCCTGGTGACTTTAACTGGTATCCGAAACTGCAGCATGCTTAGTAATTGCGGACAGTCAACTATGTCATGTAGCAATTTATAAAGAAATATTATAAACGCTGCAGTACATCGAGCTAGCAGTGATTGATAACCGACCAACTGACGCCGAATGTCATGTGAACTTTCGGCATATGGATATCTAAGCTTCCAGAGAATGAAATTAATGAACTTGATTTGTACACGCTTAATTTTCTGGATGTGAGTGGCATAATAAGGTGACCAAATGATGCAATTGTATTCTAAAATACTACGAACTAAAGAATTGTATAATGATTTCAAAGCTTGGACATCGTTGATGTGTATACAGTTTCTTTTAATGAATCCCAACATCCTAAATGCTTTAGAGACAACTGAATTAATATGATTAATAAAATTTAAACCAACATCAAAAACAACCCCTAAATCAGAGATAGTTCCCACAGTTTCGAGTTTAGAACATCCAATGCAGTAATCAAACAAAATCAAGTCTTTACATTTAGTGAACCTCATAATTTTGCACTTCCCAATATTTGGTTTGAATTTATTATGAGCCAAGTAGATTACTAGATTGTCAATATCTTTTTGCACTTTAAGACAGTCATGTATAGAACTAATACACCCAAAAAACTTTAAGTCGTCGGCATATAGTAAGCATTTCGTATTTTTAAATGCAGAAACAACGTCATTAATAAAGAGAATAAAAAGAATTGGACCAAGGTGTGACCCTTGAGGCACACCTGACGAAACACTGATGCTTCTGGATATTATGCCTGCAATTTTCACACATTGGGTGCGATTCACTAAGTAGGAATATATCCATTTCAAATATGAACCTGTAATACCAAGAAAACGAAGTTTATCAATGAGTAACGTGTGACAAATACTGTCGAAAGCTTTCGAAACATCGGCGTATACTGTATCAACTTGTAATCCACTTTCCAAGCTATTTATAAGAAAATCGTGATACATGGCAAGGTTAGTGATAATGGAGCGGCCTTTAAAGAAGCCATGCTGTTCAATAGCAATACAATTTTTAAATATACTGAATAACTCATCGCATATGATGGACTCAAACAGCTTAGCAATAGAGGATAAAATTGATATGCCACGATAATTCTCTATTTTAGAACGGTCACCCGATTTAAATACTGGTATTAAAAATGACCTTTTCCAAGCTAGGGGAAATGTTTCACTACTAAAGCTTTTATTAAAAAGAATCGCTAAAGCTTGCGATAGACACAGCATTGGTGTAGGAATAAGGAAGGAATGCCGTCAGATCCCGCACACTTAAATGAATCTAAGGCATAAATTTTTCTTTTTACTTCATCTTCAGTAAAGATATGTGAAACAAGAGTAGTGCTATTGTAAGAATATGAACATTTGCTAGAAGAGGAAGGATCATTCAAGTGATTAACATAGCAAGATTCAAACATTGAGGCAAAAGCATTGGCAAAACTACGGGCATCACTTAGAATTTTGCCATTGTATGACATCCGTTTAGGAATGCCTGAATCTCTCTTTAATGACTTAATGAAAGACCAAAAATGTTTTGTGTTGGCGGAAATCATTAGCTCACTATCACAGATGAATTTTAAATAACAAAAGTCAAGCAAACGTTTTGATTCCTTACAAGCCGTGGAATATCTAACATAGTCCGTTTCCGATCTAGAGTGCTGATACCTATTATATAGTTTATTTTTTAATTGAATGAGTTTAATTAAAGAATTACTATACCAACACGGATATTTTCCAGACTTTCTTTTTAATATGGGAACAAATTTATTAATACCTTCAAAAACAGTTGAATAGAAGTAATTTGTGGCTTCATCTATACTCTGAAAGTTGTCTAAAACTGACCAATCAATTGACTTATACATTCTGTTAAGTTCATCATAGTTTGCTTTTTGTAAGCAAAGACATGGACATTCTCACAAAACCTAATACAAGGAATAAAATTACTCTTGATAGAAATAAGCAAGGGAGGATGGTGACCGTCCACAGTAGTTAAAGCAACATCAGATTCACGCACTAGAGCATTAACCCCCTCATCTGCAAAAACTAGATCCAAAAACTTACCAGAAGAATTATAAACACCATTAACCTGCAGTAAATTAAGAAATTGCATATTCTCAATTAGATTTTCAGCCTCGATTGGCAAAGTGCCACATGTGCTGAAAGAATCAACGTCAGGTACCCAATTAATTTTAGGCAAATTAAAATCCCAGATTATTAAAAATTTGGGATTTTTATGAACTATTTGAAGTCTTGCAGCATTGTCCATAAATTAATGATATAATTCACAATTTGAGTTGGGTGGAAAATATACTCCACATATTATTATACCTTGCGAAAATAGGTCGATTTTTACCCAGGTGTCCTCAAAATGTATATTGGAACAACCAGGAAGCTGGGAAGTATTAATATTAGAAGTAATAGCAACAAGTGAGCCACCACCACGGTCACAATTGAGTGCAGAATAGTTCCTGTTGGTGTTAAAGACAGTGTAAGTAGAAGGAAATAACTCATAATTAGAAATATCATTGTTCAGCAATGTCTCAGTTAAGACAATCATTTCAAAATTGAAAGAACAACTGGCACGGTAGCAATCAACAGTTTTTGTACGAAGACCACGAACATTCTGGTAAAAAACGTTGATGAATGATGAATGTCTGTTATTAACTTGTGGTTTTGTTAGTCATGAAGCTAGTAATTCAGTATCAGGCAATTTGTTAGTCTCAGTCGTAATTTGCAAAGAACTTTTGGTAATTATTTTAGATTCCCGTTTGTCCTTATCACTGTCCTTAAATTCAAAAAAGCGTACCATAACACCGCAAGGCCAATAAGAAGGAGACATGACCTTTTCAACAATATCAGCAGGAATTCCCAGTTTAAAAGAATTTAAATTACCTCTAGTGCCAATCTTAAAGCAGACACCATTGTCGCCATCTTCCTGCATGTACCTCAAAATATGTGAGGCTTCCACAATTGGAATTTGTGCATTAGCCATAACTCTACTCAAATGCAGCCAAGTTTTCTTTACACTACCACTAAAAAGAGCTGAATTGGGTAACACGGTTTGGGTACCAATGATAACCTTGTTTCTTGAGTTTAATTTGCTTTTTCTCCTATAAGCAACATCCAACCAAGACTCAGAATTCATACAATTTTCTGAATTGGATTCATTGCATAAATCAGTGTTAGAAACGGATTCCACATTAGATGCCATAGTCGCAGGAACTGAGCAATCACTATTCAAAGAAATAATCGTATCCATAGTTTTGCTACTATTCTTTGCTGCGACAGCATACTCTACTGAATGTATAGCCTTACTAACTTGGTCATTAGTTATTGGTAAATTAGAAACCTGAGTAGGTGTTAACTGTGTACCCAATATATGATTGTGAGAACTTGAAGCATGGTTCACCATGGAACTACCACTTTGAAAACTTACTAATTTGCTCTTTAAATCAGCAATTTCAATTTCCATTGAAAGAAACTTATTTTGAAAAAATTCAGCATTTTGCCGCATACACTTTAAGATTGCTAGTACAATTTTGGAATCTTGACCGAAGTCATCACCAAACTCCTCTTCAGAGATAATGGAGGGTGCAGCGCATTCAGCACATAACAACCTATCATATCCAATTATAAGTGTACATTTTAGTCTTACTGCACAGCCAGGATGAAAAGAGGAAGCACAGGAGATGCATCTCACATCACCTTTAAGACAACTATTGCACTTTTTACTAATAGAGATAGTGACAGGTTTGTCTCCATCTTCACCCATGATTGAAACTTTAACTCCAAATACCTTCCAACATAAATAAATAATAAGTTGAATGCTGCTAAATACAGCCCTGTCTTGAATTCAAATTCCAAACAATATTTATTAGAAATCACAAAACACCTGAAGATAAGAATATCACTGTGTATTGATAACTAGTTTTATGAATGTCCTTGCAATTTTGTAGAAAAATTAACTGCTTCTAGTAGGAACTATTCTTCAATAAAAACAATAAAAACACTGCACTTAAAAACACTAATGTCACCAGATAACCCAGTAGATTAGTATTCAGATGGTATAAATAAAACTATAAAACTTGCAGTTTAACTCTAAGAATTAATTTAAAATGCACAGAGCACATGCAAACATGTTGATTGCTTTATAATGTCCTATATATATTATCATATATAAAATCTTTCATCAAAATTGGGGGAGATTAAGATAGGTGCAGAAGTGATTAATATTTTAATTTGTCCAAAAGCCTGCTGAGCTTCTGAATTCCATTCGACAGATTGACTTTTCTTTTTATTTTTAATTAAAGCAGTAATGGGTGTAGATATAATTGAGAGATTAGGTAGAAAAATGCGATAATAACTAATCATTCCTATTAAACGTTTAATTTCGGTAACAGTCATGGGTGTTTTAAATTTAGTAATAGCGTCGACTTTAGCAGGATCTGCCCGAAGTCCAGTTCCATCGATAATAAAACCAAGAAATGTAAGAAAAGAACAGCAAAATTGACACCTCCCAATATATTTTAAAACCTGCTGCATTTAGGCATTCAGCAACTTCATTGAGTGTGGCGATATGTTCTTCAAAGGAACTTGAGATTACTAATATGTTATCTAAAAATACAAAGGCACGTTCCTGGTGTAAGATAGGACCTAGCGTTTGATCCATAGTACATTGTAAAGTTTGTGGTGCGTTACAGAGACCAAATGGCAAGAAATTATATTCGAGAAGACCCTGACCTGGAACACAAAAAGCAGTTTTTGGACGTGAATATAAGTCGAGAAAGATCTGATAAAAAGCTTGTCTAAGATCGATAGGTGAGATAAATTTAGCATTTCGAAGTCGGTTTAGAATAGAATTGGTACGAGGTAAGGGATAAGCATTGGGCACAGTTACAGGAGTTAAGATTTCTACCGTCAAAACAAACATGCCATTCGTTGTTTTTCTTACGGACTAATAGCACGGGAGACATCCATGGCGAATTTGAAGGAGAGATAACACCAGATTCGAGCATTTTATCTATTTTGGAATGCAAATGTTTTTGTAATGCAGGCGATAACGGATATTGACGTTGCTTAAAGGGAAAAACATCACCCGTAGAGATAATATGTGTTGCGGTAGTAACGCAACCAAGTTCAGAGGTACTTAATTTACGAAATTTGTCAATAGTAGAGTTAAGAATTGCATTTTGGGAATGGGTAAGAGAAATTTTATTAGATATGCCAGCCGATGCACAAGAATTTGTTTTGAGGGAAGCTTGCCAAGAAAAATCTTGAAAATATAGATATAAATTAAAAAGTTTACAAAAATCCACGCCAAGTAGAAATGACTAAGCTAATGTAGGTACGATCAAAAATGGAACATCACGTTCAAGTGATTCTACTCGAATTTTTAATTTAAGGAAACCAGTTACATATATTTTATTATCGTCAGATAGATTTATAGAGGTTTTTTCCGGAATAACCTGAAATTTAATGTTTTGTTCAGATAATTGCTGTAAGCCTTCGTTATTTATAAGAAAACATGACGAACCCGTGTTCAATAAAGCAATTACATTTGGAGAACCAATAGAGATAGGTTAAGTGAGGGCGGATGTCAAGAAGTTTTTTAACAAGTTGTAAGGCATTGCATTTACATTTCCAATGCTCCACCCGAAGGTACTACATTGGCCAGGAGGCGAGTTTTTTGTTGCCTGGAAATTTAGAATTTTGCCGAACCCTTGCTGTTCCAGGCAAGGACGGGATCTTTAACGTGCGTGACAACATTCAAACACAGGACCTCCATTTAACCTCTCATTCGAACGAGGGCATAATTTTTGTGAAAAATGCTCGCCTGCCATTTAGCAAGCAGTCGGCCGTGTCGGGATTCGAACCCAGGGCCTTGGGATTCGTAGTCTTACGCTTACTACATTGATCCACGGCAACGCCAAGTTGTAAGGCATTATAATTTGAATAAGGGCCGCTACACTTGCAGCCACGTCCCCAATACTCCACCCGAAGACACTACATTGGGCTTAAACGCGAAAATAAACGTGCTTCTAATTTATTCTAACTTCATAATTAATCCACCCTAAATAAAAATCTAACAGACTGAAACGAAAACTAAAAACAGGGTTTAAATAATGGTATCCCTAGCGTTGACTTTGGAGTGTGCCCGATCAACAAGACGAGCAAAAATGAGAGTGGGAGGGATCCGTAATACCGGATAGCAGACGCCGGCTCTCTGCCTACCAGTGCGACCTGAAGGGTCGACTTAAAACTATCCTAATCTAGCTAGCTAATTTAAAATGGATTCAAATTTCTAAGCATTTGCCAAATGTATTAACAGTGAATCCAGCTATTTTGCTTGCTTTATAAATTTATAAATTCGTCCTCCCTGATCTAAGTAATTTGTAAGGTAGCAGAATTTTTATAATAAAAGGAATTGACTGTTTTCAGCCAATTTGAGCATTCGGCCGGGGTAGAACGACAAATTTCAGACAAGGGAGGTAAATTCTTCTGTGAGTTTAAGGTAGCGGTATTATTAGATGCATTAGATAGAGGTTTAATATTGGAAGTAATTTTATACTTTAAATCTATTGATGTCTGGGTGCGTTGAATAGTTGGTGTTGAGGACGATTTTGATTCCTTAAGATATTCACGTCCCGAGTAGGAATATCTCTGCGGGAGTTTTCCGATAAGTTAAGTTTTTCGAGGACGATTCTTTCAAGTAAGAGAACGTCAGATAGGAAAGTTTGTTTGGTTTCGTTACCTTGTTCATCGTTAAGCAACGACAATAAATCTATATGCCGTTTTAAATGGGTTATACGCGATCTAATGCGTTTAAGCTCTATATCGGTAGGTTCTGCATAGGTTTTATGAAGTATATTATAGATAAGATATTTATTCATGCTTTAAAATAAAAACAATTTTTGCATAGGTCAATATTACAATACAAATATGTGTCATGTGTTAATACAAATATAAACTATAAACAAAAAATGACATGTTTCAAAGCTTTGCAGACACAAAAAATAACATGGTTATAATGTAATTTATGTTAAGTGAACATTAAAATCACAATTCATGTATTCTTCAAATGAGTAGTACTTTTGATGTAGCAAAAAGATTTTGATTTTGTTTTTGAACTCATTCCTTGACAATGATTTACTGACATGTGGTAGACAATTAAAGAACTTGTATGAATAATAATTAAAAGAATGTCTTGAGACTTGTAATCTAGAAAATGGAACACGAAAAAGATTATTATTTCTTCTATCATGTTGGTGAGATGTAAGAAAGACCACAGGTTGTGAATTATACGATTTGTGCATAAATAGCAGGCATTCTAAGATGTATAAACATGGAAATGTAAGAATCCCAAACTGGAGAAAATACGACCTACAATCGGCTAAGTCCGGTCATAATTCTAACTACTTTGCATTGTAGTCCAAATAGTCTTTTTGTATAAGAGGAGTGCCCCCAGACTAAAATAGCATATAGAAGGTGGCTTTGAAAAAGCGAATAATATGCAATCAAAACGATATTCATGGAGGCATAACAAAAAATTGCGCTATTTAGTTTAGAAGCAATAACATTTATATGTTGATCCCATTTCAAGGAACTATCAACATATACACCTAGAAATTTAACAAATTTAGGGTTTATATAAGAATGGTTTTTTAAAGCAAATAACATTTGTTGGCATTTGTTTTCATTAATAATTAATTTATTAGAAGTGAACCAAGAGGTAGCCGAGAAATGGGTGATAGCTAGTTTATTGAAAAGGTCATTAAGTGAATTAGAGCAATTGACTAAAGTTGTGTCGTCAGCAAATAAAATTGAGTTAGTTAATGTTACAGATGATGGTAAATCATTAATATATATCAAAAACAAAACGGGTCCCAATATTGATCCTTGTGGTACACCATATTTTATATTTTTAATCTCAGAATTATTATTGTTAAAAGTTACAAATTGTTGTCGATTGCTCAGATAGGATTTAATCAGTGAACAGCTATTATGATCAAATTTGTAGTATTCTAATTTTTTTTAAAGAATATCATGAATAACACAATCAAAGGCCTTGCTTAAATCGAAAAAGGTAGCCATACAAAAATCTCCTCTTTCAAAACTAGCTGTTACTTCATTTACAAGTTCTAAAATAGCTAGAGTTGTAGATTTATTTAATCTAAAGCCAAATTGTTCAATGCAGAAAATATTATTTAATTCGAAATGTACTGTGATTTGATTGCAGAGAACTTTTTCGTAAATTTTAGAGATAACGGGCAGTAATGAAATTGGACGATAATTCGACAATGTATTTGGGTCACCAGCTTTAAATAAGGGTATTACCTTTGCCAATTTTAAACAGTCTGGGAAAATGTGGTTTTCAATGGAAGAGTTTTTTATTACATTAGTTATAGGTGAGATTAAAATATTTTTACAGAATTTAATTATTTCAGAGGATAACTCGTAAGCATCGCTACATTTACTAGTTTTAAGAGAATCGATTATTTTCCTAACATCCAAATATGACATTGGTTTGAAAGAGAAAGTCTTATAAGTCTGATGCCCTTTATTAGTTAGATTAAGCATGGGATCATGACCATTAAAATTATTCAGTGCAATAATATTTTCTGCTACAGAGGTAAAGAAATTGTTAAAATCATCAACAGTCAAATTAGGGACAGTATTGATTTTGTTGTTTGGTCTCTTTAGGTTAATGATTTGCCATATGGCTTTAGCTGGATTTTTGGACTTTTTTATTTTTTCAGAATTATATTTAATTTTTGACATGTTTATGGACTGACGATATTGTGTTCTAAAATTATTCACTAATAATTTATTCTCAGTAGTAGGACACTGGATCCAGGTATCATACAAATCTTGTAATTTCTTGCGCATATCATAAAGTTTTTTGGTAAACCAGGGATTCTGACAAGTTTTAGAATTTTTGATAACTTGTAATGGAAAACATTTCTTAAAGATGTTATTAATTGTGGAGAGAAATTTATTGAAATCTGGTACATTATTTTCACTAATGACATTCCATTCTACTTGTTCTAACTGCCTATAGAAAATAAACTTATTTTTTCCAAATATATTACGAAACAGTTTAGCAGGTGGTTTGCAAATATTGTTTCTTATAATGGTTTGGAAGTGAATTCCCAAATGGTCAGATAAAACACTGTTGTGGGTGTTCAGCATATAGGAACTACAGTTTGTAAATAAATTATCGAGACAGTTATTGAGCCGTGTTTTGAAAGTAACAGTTAAGTTTAGTCGAAAAGATTGACATAGGTCAGTTAATAATTTAGCGTTTTTACCATTCAAATTAAACCGAACATTAAAATCTCCACAAATCACAATGGACTTAGAATAATCAACTCGATTGAGAATTTTGTTTAAGGTGGCCAGGAATATTTTGAAGTTCAAAGGTATTTTGTGGTAGATTAGACACTATTACACGAGGAATTGGTTGACCGTTAGCTTCTTGAGCCTAATATAGCTTTTAACTGCAATCGCCTATCATTTTGGTTTGTTGCCGCTTGAATATTATGCGACTCGAGCTCAAAGATCGTTTCAAAAGTTTTAAGGTGTACCGGATTCATTGTACTATAGTGTTTAAGGAAGTAGATATACCAAGATAAATTTTCAGGAAATTTACAATAGTTGTGTTTAGGGACAAAATTTTCTGTAAGAAAGAATTCGTAACCTATAGTTAATTATATAGATTATAAGAAAACGGTTTAAATCATGGCAACCAAAGATAATATGATAGTTGACTAAAATTTAAACTAAAAACAGCTTTCAATAAACTAACCAAAATTGGTTAAAACAGGTATATACTCAACTTAATATGATATTAAACGTTTTTTCATAAGGGATTGTAACATTTCACATATAGGCAATTACCAAATTGCTATATGTTTGATGGATTGCCGCGATCCAGGCGTGAATATGTAGTCGACTTGTTTATCGATTCGTGCCGTCATGCGCGTGGGGTTCAAGGCGTCTGCCCGATGTACTTGATCCATTATTGTATCAGATGTAGTCAGATAAAGTAGAATACTAAAAGAAACGTGGTAGGAAGTTTCCCTACCAAGATGGGTCGAATAAAATTCGATTCGTGGGAGAGACACGTCGCTTGGTGTATGAAGAGAGCATAGATTTATTGAAGACAATCAGCAAGATAAACAAGGTCTATAAAACGGTTCGTAAGCATGACAATATGGCGTCTTTATAGAGAATAATTCATTTGAATTGTTAGCAAGCAGTTTCATCTATAAGTTTCACCTTTAATAATAAATATATAATGGATTTCTGAATTGATTAGCATAATTTTGGGCCGTATGGAAGTCGATAAGCTTTGGAGATGTTGATCCATTCGTTGGTAATGTAGCTACGTTGGCACGTGGTTTCAATCTGCAGGTGTTGTAAGTGTGTGAACACTTCCGTTCGGTGAGTACGCTATTATTTGTTGTAACAAACACCGACCCAAAAAGAATTAAGCTTATTGTGCAACATGTCGACTTCGAGGATAAATAATTTTCTAAATGATTTTAAAATTCAATACATTTCTGATAATTAAATATATTAAAGTTGTCTGTTAAACGATTTTAAAATTGTAGCATATTTTCATATACTAAGGTATAAAAGCTTTCTTATTAAAATAAATTATGTACCACTGAATGTATATAAGATAATTTGCTTAACGATTTAAAATAGTTTTAGTGTTTTTGAATACAGAATTAGAAACTTTTCCAGTAAAAATAAAATCACTTTATTTAGAATATGTTAGATAATCTGGCTAAATTTTTTGTATTAATTGTTAAATTTAAATAGTTGATTAGGGCACATCTTGGTTTAACATCTGCCTATTAAACATCTGGACTTGCATGTTTGCTCAAACAAGTTAAATGTATGTTGTATAAATGAATTGTATGATAAGCTAATCTTTGACTTATCCTTGTGAGCCGAGAACAAAGATCTTTGCTTGAAGCATTTGTTTAATGTAATGAAATAATTTTCTTTGATGGGCTTCATCCATTAACAATCGCTAGGTTTGAAGCATTCGCTTAATGTAATGAAATGTTATTTTCATGATCACTAGCAACTGCTAATTTGTCAATTCAGCATTAATAGGACCTTTCCACTTCATGTTCATATAATTTTGATTGTCTTTAATTTACCTTATTTATTTTTTTGTATATACAAGAACTTCAAATAACTTTATTACATATCTGCAAACTAAGGTAATAGTTTTATTTCTGGAAATTCTAGTTACAATGTTTAAGTGTAAAAGAAACACAGTTATGTTGTTGAGTATCTATCTTCAGGCTTAAGTTAATTCCCGTAAGGTTTATCTACGTCTTTCCTTAAGAAGATTATTTTTTGTTTATGTGTTTGACGTAGTGGCGCCCTAAAATTGTACAAAGACAGGTTAATTAATGGAAAAGACCCCCCATCTCATGCCTCCGCAGGGATAGACCCCGAGACTAGTCCGCGAACTTAGATAATTCTTTTTGGCAACACTGCTAGGCTCTATGTCATCTTAATTGAAGCCATCCTCTGCATTATATTAACCAAAAAGTAAAAAATTGTATAACAGGATAGTCAATAAACAATTAAGGTAACTATGTATAAAGTACTTACAGAACAAATTATTTAATCCAAAAATCCATTTTCGTTCACTCACAAGTGAGGTTAAGGTAATTGTTAAACACATTCCAAAGGTACACAACACTATTTTTATAAGAAAATATACAGAACACTGTTTTTGAAAAGAAGGAATAATTTACAGTACATTTACAACTGCATGGTTAAGGTAACTTAAAAATGTAAACAAACTTAATGAAAGTGACAGTTTCAACCTGTTAAATTAAGATTTATGGTCCCTCCAATGGAGCCAACACAAAGATAAAAAAATAACTAGAAGTAACTAAATTTTAAAAGTCGCCAAATTAAATATCCAAAAATCACTAGAAAAATTTTAAATTATTAATTATTAGATATATATAATTATTAGATATTTTCCTACAAAGATATAAATATATTCGAAACTAACATCTTAAAAGATAAATTGGAGGTTAATTATGGACGAAGTAAATACAACAAAACATGTACTGGGCGCCATTGCTACGCTTTCCCGCGCCATATTATTGCGCAATCGTTTATTATAACATGATTACGCGGCAAATGTATCAAATACAAAACACGTTTAAAAGTGATTGATCAGATTTACTTTTAAAATATAAATAAAAGCAATGTACTCACTTAAATCGCACCTTACAGTTATATCCCAGGGCCATCTCATTGTGGGTCTATCACGCCATTTGCTGAGCTAAATTTATCCGTCCATCCTCTTTTCACCTCATACATAGGTAGGGCGAGAAGGATACAGGTAGAGGTACGATAAGATACAGGAACCTACATCCTAAAAAGAGAAAAGACAGACACACGACACAGGTAGCTGTTCTCGGCTTCAGGCTCTTAGTCCAATCCCGTCCTATCACACTGCACGCATTTGCCCCATTCACTCCGTGCAGGCGTGACTCGAGGACGACGGAAACTGACCAGTCCATTTGAAAATATTCGCGGGAATTTACTCACATATTTAAAAAATGTACATTGCCAAATTTGGAATGTAACAGGCTACCTCTTTGGTAGATTTTAACATGGTTCTGAGGCGACCAAGGCGGGTTTACACTTGTCAGATACCAATGCTGCTTTATGGGGGACTGCTAATATGCCTATTGTTATGTAATTAGCTATTGTATGTATAAATAGAAATCATGTAGATAGGCTGTATTTCATGTTAATATCGCATGGAAAACCCAGGAAAAAATTACAATGCTACCTAGATATTGGGGGCATTTTTCATCTATTATTTCTTTTAGCAGTGGAATCCATTGTTTACTGAAAATCATGGCTTCGTTTGCTACACAGTTATTTTTATGTAGGTTTATATAAGCAGCATTTCTGGTTTTTGGTGTTTTTTTTCTTTGTCAATAATTTTTGAGTCTTCTCATGAATTTTCAAATTTTCTATTTTTTATATGATTTATGTTCTTTTAATCGAACTTCAAATGGTCTAGAACTTTATATAAAACTTGTTACATCCACACGGTATTTTGTAGATGCAGTTTTTTAAACTTTGTATTGCGTTTTTGGTTTTTTTGTTAATTGTGGTCTTGGTGTATTGTTGGTTCTAAATAACTGCTTTGATTTTGAATTGGTTTCCTATTCCTTGGATTTTTCTGAGAATACTTTTATGCATGGTATTGAGAGCATTTTTTGATGCGTTCTTACATTTAAAAGTAATTCTTACAATCCCGCAAGCGCGGTATACTAGAAGCAAAAGGCAGTTGTTAACGCCAATCCAATAAGTGGAAATTAACGTGCCCATCTGTCAATGACGTCACACAATATGCAAATAAATAGACGTAAATGACGTAATATGCCAATTTTCATACAATAGTTTATAAAAGCGAAATACTCACATGAATATATAAGCGTCTCACAGGATAGCTTCCTTCAGAATAAGTTAAAGATGGCGTCTGCAACGTCCATCGGGGTTGCTAGGGGCCCCCTTCAAGATAATTTACGGATGGTGTGCCTAGCGTCCTTCGGGATTGCTCCGACTAGCTCTCAGGGCTCCATTCCGGAGTGTTTAAAGATGGTTCGGTTCGGCCAGGTTGCTTCAAATTATCTTCTTCCTTCCTAGTATGTAGCGGGAACGATAAGGAACAGGTTTTATAGGAAACGATAAACAAAGATAAGCAAAGGAAATCTACATAATAAGATAAAGATACGATATCAGATGCGACCACTCCACTCGAAGTTCAAAGGCAAAAAGTCACGTTTCAGCATCTCTCGGAAACTCCCCACTTTTGTTCTCCCGCCACTCGCGTCAGCGCGATCTGGCGCAAACGCACTCTGACGTGACGGAAATACGCGCCAAGTCTTTCAAATTTAAGGCGCGAAAACTCCCGCACATCAGAATTAAACTAAGGAATGTCTAGTGCCAAATTTTGGCACATAACAATATATCATTGTTTGTTTTCTTCTTTTTACTTTTTATTTTTTACGATACTTGTATTTTATTAGTGTACATTTGATTAGGTCTTACTCTTTCTTTAAAATTTCTTTGTTTGATGATATTAATTTTGCTCTATCATACATGGTTTTTTGATGATTCCTCATTTGACACCGTGTGGGTGGATGTAAGAAACAATAATTTTACAATCACACAAATTGAAACTAAACTTGCAACGTGCAGCACTGTTGATACGAGTTTGTTAATTTTAGTATATTAAATTTATCTTGTAAATGCTTGTTGCTATCGATACCTGTAGACTTTGCATTAAAATGGAACACTTAAAGCAATTACTTGATCTCTCGTGTAATCAGGTTTTAAAATCATCCTGATGAAAACAGTTGGTGATTTATTTTTCATGTGCCATTTTGGCACCTTAGGATTACAACATAGCTTTGCAATCTACTACAAAATTTCCACTAGGCACCATTGTAAGATAAAGATAATAGCTTTAAAATATGTCATAAACAATGATCCTCCATCAGTTTTCATATGATAATTACCTGCTGCAACAATAGTCAACACTACTGTAATTTATGATACACTTTATTCAGGCATGTCATGCCGTCCTCAAAATGAAATCAATGTTTAATATAAATATTTAGAGATTGTAACATTTAATAAAACACTATTTAAATAACAATTTTCTTGATTAAACTAATTTTCGACACATGTATATAGCTATTCATTTTTTAATATTTTCACATCGGCTTCTTCATTATCACTGTCTACATTCGACTCATCCATTTTTGGTGACTCTGCTAACAGTTGTTCAGCTTTCGTGTCTTCTGTTGGAACTGTAGTGCATTTTGTTATATTATTTAAAACATCGTCTGTTAAGGTAATTGGTACTTGTTTTTGATCTCCAGTTACCATAAATACTTTAAAGCATGGTTGACCTGTAGATGTCGGGTATGAAATAATCATAAGCGAACCAGGCAGTAACTGATTTTGTTCATCATCAGATTCACAATTAGTTTTACGTCGTGTATGTTTAATCAAAGAATCGTACGAATCAAAAGGGTGCTTTGGTTTTGGAACGCGGCCTGAACGTGTAGGCTTAAATATGTTAAGTTCAGATCGTTTTTTTGTGTATTTGTTCACTTTAGGCTTATATTTCTTTTTGGGCTTTGGTGGTTTGGTATGTTTTTTTTCTTCTTCACCAGTTAAACGGAAATGAGACTTTACATCATCTTCTGACTTCTGAGAAAACTTTCGTTGCTTTTTAAATACTGTAGTACTTCTCATTTTCTTTTTCTTCCGTGTGAGTTCTGTAAAAATAAGAAATAAATAATTAAAAAGTAGATGTAAATTTAATAATAATACTTAAAAATTCTTCAGTTTTCTTTAACATCGCCGACGTTTCAGGATCAGGCTCCAATAACAGTTTTAGTTTCTCAAGGTCATGGCGCAGCTCTACCATATCAAAATGTGATTGCTGTGCTAATGCTTTATCAACCAATGCTAAATTATATCGTTCTTCCTTTTTAAACTTCATTTTTAATTCTCTTCTAGTACGATTATGAAAAAATTCAGACATTAACGTAAAATCAGTTCCTAAAATATTGAGAGCCTTATAAAAGTGTATGGTCTCAGGTTTTGTCCATTCTTTGGTTCGTTTTACTCGTTTAAATACACCATATCCTGTATCAAAATCTCCATCAACAATATCTGATTTTTGCAATTGCTCTCGTGATTTACGTGTTTGTGCATTTTCAATAACTAAACTTTTTTCGTCTATTATAATTTCACCATTAATACCAATTTTAATTTGTGGTGCTGGAATGCCATCACCTTCGTCATCCGTTACAAGTTCATTTTCCTTATTGCTTTCAAAAGACTCTGTATGCTCAAGCTGTGATGAATCTTTAGATGTTTCATCCTTTACTTCCTCTTCCTTTACTTTCTCCCCCTTTACTGTCTCCTCCTTTACTTTCTCCTCCTTTACTTTCTCCTCCTTTACTTTCTCATCATTTACTTTTACTGTCTTTTGACTAAAATTTAAAAATAAAGAAAAATTATAAATAGAATTATGGCAATTTTAGAATTAAAATAAAATCGTACATGAAAAAATGTTGGCAACTTCGGTGTTAGGTTTGTTAGTTATCTAATAATTAGTATCTTTTTATTAAGCTTTTGTTGAACTTAAAAAACTCATATCCAAATATTTACTATCACCAGATAGTAGAATAATGGAAGTATTTTTATGTTTGTATGCCTCTTACACTGTACTCTAACTGATGAATAAAATAAAAATTTCTTTTTGATTTCAAAATGTTGATGGTATAAACTTTTCTAATCACATGCATGTTGCGCTAGCTGTAATATTAAATGGATAAGGAAAATTTATTTAAGTTGAATGAACAAATAAAATATGACGCACCTTGTAAAGTAGATTTCATGAATAGTTATTATCAATTAAGCATGCTATTTTATTCTTCTGTTTTAAAATATAATTTCAAATTAGAACAGTTAGTATAATTAAAGTAATAAACTCAAACCATGAAATCAGAAAGTTATTTATGGTAAAATACATATTAGGACGACGCCCTGGTTCATAAATTATTTTAAAACCACTGAGAAAACAGATTTCAATGTTAAGCATTTCTCACATACAATTAAGAAAGCCTCTATCAAAAATAATTCCGTTTAATAATACACCAAAATAATTATAACTATAGTTTACAATGTAAAATCCCAGATGTTGAATAGTGAACATTCGTGGATATCAGATTGTTGATATAATTTAATCATTTCACACAATATGTTACAATATATTCATTTTATAGTGTAAAAACAGAAGAAAGCACAAACATTAACCTAAGTAAATCACATGATATTACAAAGCACCTTCCCTGGACTTCATTCCATAAACTCAATAGGAAGACTACTATGACAAAAACCCGTTGACAACATAAGAAGTTAAAGGGGAGTTAAATGCCAATCATTATATACAACATAAATTAGAAATTAATCATTATCAGAATTTGTAAAATGTGGATGGGACCCGTAGTTGGGGGTGGTATGAGAACAAGTTAAAAGTGAAATTGAAAGTACAGAGCTCTACGAAGAACTTGAATGCATTCCCGCGAGGAAATATGCAGTAATGGACATGAGTAAAATACACCTTACATGTGATTTTCCAATGCTCCACCTGAAGGTACTACATTGGCCAGGTAGCGAGTTTTTTTTTACCTGGAAAAATTTGGAATTTTGCCGAACCCTTACTGTTCCAAGCAAGGTAGGGATCTTTAACGTGCGTGACAACACTCACACACGGGACCTCCATTTTACCTCTCATTCAAACGAGGGTGTATTTTTTGTGAACTTTGCTCGCCTAACATTTTTCAAGCGGACCGTGTCGGGATTCGAACCTGAGACCGGCGTAGTAATCACACACATACCATGGAGCCGCCAGTAAAATACACCGGCAGATGCAGGGTGGGTGCACACAGGCGCGGGGCATGGATATAATTTCATAATGACCATATGGAAAAAGAGGTTAGAAACTGGAGAGCTCGCTCTTCCAGTAAATTGGAATTTCGTGATGTGTTAGAGCAAGAGAATTTCTGTAGTTGGATAACCTAACAAATGGTTGCAAGAAAAAAATTTGCATTGGTGAATAACCTGAAATAAAACTGTGAGTAATTATAAGTTTTTTATGTTTAAAATTATTATGTATGCATTTCTGAACTGAAATGTCTATCGTTTGTATTTATGTAATAAGAAATTAATCAAAGTAAAAATAATTATTTGGTTGAACTACCTACACATCGTGTATAATAATTTTAAAATGATCTTATATATCTACGATTAGCTACTAATTTCACAGCATTATATATATATATATATATATATATATATATGAATTTTTTATTGTGACGGCGCACAGCTTTTAATACGTATAGCAAAAGTTAATTGTCCGTTGCCGAGTTTTTGCAGAAACGCAGGAGGCTGAAATTTTTCAAAAAGTGAGCTTACTATGTGGTGCATCTTGTATATATGTCAAACCGCGGGAGTACCAATTTTTTTCGGAGATGTGAATTTTTCAATGTGACGGCGCATCGCTTTCAGTACGTAAAGCAAAAGTTAATTGTGTGTTACCGAGTTTTTGGAAAAACGCAAGAGGCTGAAATTTTTCAAAAAGTTAGCTTACTAAGTGGTACACCTTATATATATATATATATATATATATATATATATATATCAAAACGCGGGAGTACCAATTTTTTTCTGAGATATGAATTTTTTAATGTGAGGGCGCACCGTTTTCAGTACGTATAGCAAAAGCTAATTGTCCGTTGCCGAGTTTTTGGGAAAACGCAGGAGGCTGAAATTTTTCAAAAAGTTAGCTTACTATGTGGTACACCTTGTATATATGTCAAAACGCGGGAATACCAATTTTTTTCTGAGATATGAATTTTTTAATGTGACGGCGCACCGCTTTTAATACGTATCGCAAAAGTTAATTGTCCGTTGCCGAGTTTTTGGATATATATATATATATATATATATATTACTGCAATATTTGGGCTAAAAGGGCATTACTTTTCAATTTGCAGTCTATTTTATGAGTCAGCATGTGGAAATACAGCAAACCACTTTGAAACGCTTTTATTTTAAATAGTTTTAAAATTAATAATTTTTGAGAACGCATTTCAGGAAGCTCAAATATAAATGTCATAATTCTTTAGAGACAATTACTCATAAAGATAAAGCGCATTGCATATTAGAAACACCATGTGTAAGACAGCACTTACATTTCAAAGTTATAAACACAGTAACTGTCGTATTTAATAAATGTAGATTGTAGAAATATTTTCTAAAAAGCTTTAACTTATTTCAAACTGTTTGGTTTCCTAGTATTATTAAATTACAAACAAATTGGAAGGAGAGATATCTGAAAAGCTTTTAGCTCGTTGCAAACCGTCATTTTAAATAGTGAAGATAAACCGTTTATATTTTCCGTGTAAAATAGGAGAGATAAGACTGCACAAACAACAGCAAATTCCAGGTAGTTTTAGTTCCAGTGTCAATTAGCTGCGCTAAAGTGAAATTTATAGCTTCTTAAGAACAATAATAAACTTGAGCATATGCAGAAATGGTGTGGGTTGGCAACAGCTGTTGTCCGTTATAACGAAGCTTGAAAACAGTATAAGAGAGATAGTTGATGTGAGTATGAATGGATGAGTGAGATGGGTATAACACGTGCTAAGGGGGAGGAGTAGTTTAAAACGCCAGCCTTGGGGTTCGGATAAGGTTATTTAGAGTGGGGTGTTCAAAATACAGCAAAACAAGTTGGTAACGTGTGCACAATTGGTAGCTTCAAGTGATTTTCGAAGAAGTGTTATTGAATGTGTTTTCGGTTAGGAAAAATACAAGGAAGTTTGTGCACGGTAGAGGGTTGTTTTTGTAAAATTGTGGCAGTTGGAAATGTTGTATACGTTCGAATGTTTGTATTGAAGAAAATTTCAAGAATTAACAGGATTTTAGAGGCGGGGGGGAGAGATATAAGCCCCAGGAGTTTGGTTGGAGGCTCTCTGATGTTTCAACAAGCTGAAGTCGCTCTTAGTTTTCAACAAGTGTACGTCGCTATTAGTCTTCGACAAGCTGACAACTCTAATAATAAAAAGATGCTTTTACGTTTGCATAAATTGGTAATTTAATTTACGTTAAAAGAGATAAGTAAAACAGTTGATATTAATTGGCAATAGTTACGACCGCAAGAACTTTGTTGTGAAGGCTTCATTCATTTATAGTTTTTTCAATGATTGATGAAATGTTATCGGCAATGTGGCGTTCATAAATGGCATTTGTGCTTATGGTGTAGTTAATTGGTTCCCAGTCACTATCTATTGCAAGAAGAGTTATTGTTATGTATTGATCGTTGTTTCGCGCTGTCCAGAGATCAGCAGTTAAAGAAACACTGGTCAATTTATTTATTGCAACCTAAATCCTTTTTTTCTGTTTCATATAGCAACATTAGTCGCGATTTAATAGTATTCCTGAAAGGTATTTTGATAAGAGGAAGGTTGGTTTGTATAAATTTTTGGAAACCTTTTCCTTCCACAAAAGAAAGAGGTAACATGTCCTGGGCAATCATGTATGCAATAGACTCATGTAAACAACTCCTGCCTATTTCTGTTCATTTTATTCGTAAAAAATACTTCTGTAATTTTTCTTTGTCTGAATGATGGGTTTGACACTTGGTAATCAGAGTCCGACTCTGAACGACCGCCAGTCATATTTTCTAGTGATGCATTATCAGAAATTCTTGCAGGACTTCTGTAAACATTAAAAAACTGGAATTTATAAAATTCATCACTTGGTATATACGACACATCGCAGTGCTTTTGAAAGACAGAGATTTTAATAATTTATTGTTTTCAGATGTTTCTGAACAAGTTGTCTTACGAAAAAGATACAAAATCAAAATTCTAGGGTGATATCGTACTGTATATACTTTGTAGTTTGTACTCGTATGATATATCTTTACTTACAAAACATTAAATATAAAATCGGTTATTACAATGTAAGGTATTATGTACCTGCTTCTAGATCGAGAGTAGGGAGACTTTGAGAAACTAGCGATGCACTCATTTAATACCACGTCCAATTCTACAACGGCACTCGAATTATGTGAATATGAAACAATATTATGCTGGTGCTTATTTTTGGTATGATTCCACATGCAGGATGTACTTCCATAATATTTAAGCTTTGTTTTACAAATGTTACATGTCACATATTTTCTAATGTCCGATTTAACGAAAAACTTCCAAATCTCGCTCATAATAAACTTTTCAATCACAGACTGAAATGGAAAACACACTTTACAACATCTCAACTCAATCTCAACACGACCTCAAGTAGCATTTTGTTATACTCCGGGGTCGCGTTCAGAGCCACTTCCACAGTTGGCAACACTGGCACTATCCACGTTCACATTATTGCACAACAAAGATATTACGACATAATTTCGTGTCAAATTGTATCACATGCCAAATATGTCGACAGTGATACAGATGCACTCTAAAAAAGATAAAAAGCACTCACCCAAAAATGCGGAACTCTTAACGATTTCGCGGTCATCCTTGCACAGGGACCATGTTGATTTCCATGTATCTCGTGTGGGCGTGGGTTACGTTATGCCATCGCGAAACCAGATTTAATGTCTTCCCTCTTCTTCTGTTTGTAGGCAGGACGAAGGAATAAGGTGAAGGCACCGATAGAAGGTAGAGATAAAGGGAAACCAACATTCTGAAAGAGAAAAGACAAAGGAACGACACAGGTAAACCTCACTGTTCGACGTCTCGTTGGCTAATCCTATCGTGTCACACACCGTGCACTTACTCATCATTCCGCGTCTGCGCATTCCTTTTGCGCAAACGCAACTGTCCGAAATGACAAAAATGCACAAGTCTATTTTAAAAATAATGGCGGGAATTCAGTCACATATTTAAAACTGTAAAATGCCAATTTTGGCATGTAACAATCGCGACAAAGCCATAAAAGAAGAGAAAAAATCTTTAAAAAAGAAAATGACTCTTAGCACGGTAAAAGCTTAAAACCTAAATCCTAACTAACCTACATATACCCTAACTTAAATTCTAGAAATGTTTATTTTAGGCGCCACCTGGTTTTTTCAACTGATAACACGTCTTACGATTAACTAGGAAACAAAATGTGTAGCCCCATTGTTTATGAACTACATTTATAAATGCACACACGAGTCTTTAATGTGGCGCAGTTATAATCGACAGCACAAATTTGTAGGAGAGCACGAAACACTACTAAAACTAAAACAATAGCGACAAGTCGCCTAACATATGTACTATAACTAAAGCTAACATTACAGTTTTTTAAGTGCATACGCACATAAGTATTGCATATAAACTGTTTTTCCTTTGGCAAGAAAATGCCCAAATTTCAAAATGTCCAAAAGAGCAAGTTACAATGCACTTTAGCAAATTTTTATGTACTGGTACTTTGGTTTAATAAACAATACACATCAAAACTTGTTCATGACGTGGTTGTGAATTAACAAATTTACCAACAGTACCATCTTACTAATTTCTTACATTACTAACCTAACAAATTTCATTCCTACCATCAGGTTAGCTTCTTCACTCAATATTCAAAAAATAATTCCTACGTCTATAAGCAATTAAATACAAACACTGTCCCAATATGCTAAAACAACCGAGAATTCGATAAGATATCAATAAAAAGCAATAGCACATCACCACGAAGTTCAATAAAAAACAACAACAAAAATGTTTATATGTTATGATGACTTAGTAGAAGGAGAAAACAAGTAATGATAAAGGATAAAGTGGGCGACTGTAATAATTCAGAAGAAAAACGCATGGAATAGGGAACTCCTAGTTTTTTGCAACTGCGAATATGGACTATTACTTACAATAGCATAGGCCGCGTCTCCTATGGGAGTCCAAAGAAAAAGCATCCACTCAAAACATCAGCTAAAACCAATCATAAAAATTCAATGAGTTATTGCAACCAAAATTATGACAATCACCACAAAATTATACAATGTAAGATAAATGCTGAAAACAAAATAATATGGTGTAGAAAAGGTGCGAGGATTAATTAAATGAAGGAACAAAGTTATACTGGGGAATCTAAATAATAAACGGATATGTGGCTAACAATAAATTCAAGGAAAAGTCAACAGGTAGCAAAAAAAATAGCATTTTAAGGTATATAAGCCAAACATGTAGAAGGTACGTGCTGTATAAGAAAAAAAATGGATAAATAAAATTAACTAATTCATAGCAGGAATAGAAACCGTTAAAGAAATAAAACGTGAAAAATTTTGCATGTACGCAAAACTTGAGCGATTTTAAAGTCATCCCCCCCCCCTAGTGTGGTCTGAATCGATATATGAAGAAATAGCGGTAATTAAGACTCGATTTACTGATAACAAAATTGTTGAAGAACAAAAAATATATCTTACAACGCATATAATTGCTAGGGGGACAAGCCCTCCTTTGAGCTTCACCTAGACTAATAAAGAAAAACTTCAACATCATCCCCAAAAAATAATTCGAAAATTACTAGAGCGACAAACTTACCACAAGTCTCGTCTAGACTTATGTAATGCTGGGCGACCAACTCTTCATGAGTTTCGTCTAGACTAACATACTGCTGAGCGACTAACCATGACGACAAGTCTTGCCTAGACCAAATAGATCTTAAAATGCTGCGTAGCAATATCGATATAAATAAAAAATTAGGTATCAAAATAAAATTATGCTCACTACACAAAAGCAATAATCTAGCGATACCTTTACAGAAAAAAACAGTATACCAAATTATTAACGTATTACTTTTATATCGAGGAATTTATCAACAACCATCGTAACTAAAGGGGATAGTAAATGAACTTAAATGTAAAACATTATCATCAACCTGACTATTGTAGTATTTAAGAAAGCGGATATAACAATGTTTTAGAAGGTATAGATATACCAAGATAAGAATTCAGTTGATTGCGTTAGCTGTATTTACGGACAAAATTTTCTTTAAGAAGGAATTTGTAACTTATAGTTAATTCTTTAGATTGTAAGCGAACACTTTAGAATTATGGTAAAGTAAGATAAAATATGAGTTACCTAAACAACTAAGTTTAATGTCATTTTAAGGAGATTTTTTTTTAATCATATAGGTTTATATCTATGGTAGAATACTTACAGAAAAAATTATTTAATCCAAAAGCACATGTTTCCACCTAGAAGTGAGGTTATGTAATTTGCTAAACACATTTGGAAGGTATATGCTTTAGTTTCATCCTAAATTAGGTTAAGTAATTATTTAAGAGAATTTAAAATATAAATACTGTTTTTATACGGGAAAATGCCAATTAATTCAGTTAGAAATAAGTTATATGAAAGGTAAACAAACACTGTTCAAGCATGGCCGACTAAAATGCTTCAGATTGACATTTCAACTGCATTCAATGTCACGCCAACATAAAATAGATGTTGCCAAATGCAATGTCGCCAGATTATATTTCTTCTATTCAAAAGCCATTAAAAATTTAAAAAATTATAATTTTTTTATTATTTTTGAGTGAAAAAACCCAATTTCTACAAAGATATTCTAAACTAACCCTTATAAGATAAATCGGAGATGAAGACAAATTTTCAACGCAACGTTTAGGCGGCACTGTTACACCCCCGCGTCTAGCGTTCAGAGCCACTTCCACAGTTGGCAACACTGGTACTATCCACTTTCACATTATTGCACAACAAAGATATTACGACATAATTTCGTGTCAAATTGTATCACATGCCAAATATGTTTACAGTGATACAAAATGCACCCTAAAAGAGATAAAAAGCACTCACCCAAAAATGTGGAACCCTTCACGATTTCGCTGTCATCCTTGCACAGGGGCCATGTTGATTTCCATGTATCTCGTTTGGGCTTGGGTTACGTTATGCCCTCGTTGAAACCAGATTTAATGTCTTTCCTCTTCCTCTGTTTGTAGGCAGGACGAAGGAATAAGGTGAAGGTAACGATAGAAGGTAGAGATAAAGGGAAACCTACATTCTGAAAGAGAAAAGACAAAGGAACGCACTGTTCGACGTCTCGTTGACTAATCCTGTCGTGTCACACACCGCGCACTTGCGCCATCACTCCGCGTCTGCGCATTCCTTTTGTGCAAATGCAACTGTCCGAAATGATGGAAATGCACAAGTCTATTTTAAAAATAATGGCGGGGATTCAGTCACATATTTAAAACTGTAAAATGCCAATTTTTGCATGTAACAATTTGTTGCCAGATACATTATGATGTGAAAGAAGTGAATGTGAAGTTGAAATACATAAGGAAGGATTGAAGAGGAAACTAGTCGACCAACAGGTGGCGGGTTTTATGAGTAATGCGGTTGGAATTTCCAACGATCTAGCTAAGGGTAGAGCCAAAGGGATTTGATTTAAACTCTTCCTAAAAAAACTTATAAAATAATTTTAAAATTATGAGCTTGCAGTTCAATAAGCAACAACTAAATTGTAAACTATAATAGTGGACCCACTTAGGTAATCGGAAATCGAACAGCTATTAATACAGGCGTTTCCTTACTATATTATTATACACTTACGTAGGTAGTTGATTTTAATCTACTAGGTAATCAAACTGAATTACATATACGTCACGAATCATGATAGTCAATTAACACAATAAAAAATTAATCTTCCAATTCATTCAAGTCAGTTAATCAAATAACAGTGATTATAGGTGTTGTTGGATGTATTTCCAGTTTATATGACAAAAATATATCATTTGTAATTTTGTATACAAGTCCGGTTCCTGTTCCCAGGTCAGAACACCCTTAAGTTTTATTAGTTCTTAGAAGGTTTAGTTTAAAGTAGAATCGAGGGTCTTCCCTTGTATTATAAAACAGGCATTACTCCTTTTAGGATAAATCTTTTACAACATGTTTGTCTTTGTACTGTTATATTTTTAAATTTACAAGAACTTTCGTTCTGTAAGGACTTGCCTCTTAATAGAAATAAAAGCAAACCATTTTTCTTTTAACTGTATTTTATTTACCCATTATTTCTAATAGGTGTGTCTATTGGTCGACTAATCGATTATTCAAATATTTGAATTCGCTTAATCAAATATTCGAATATTCTATTAATCGAATAATCGATTTGTTAATTTTTAAAAACCGCGATTTTCGATTAATCGATTAATCGAATTTCATTGCCAGCACTAGTTCCTACAATTATCTACAATATTTTGATACTATTCTTATGAACCTATGTGAACTTATTTATTTTATTTATTTTTATTTATAAATGTACATACATAGGTCACAATAGTGAATCGTATATTGTCAATTTTAAATATTTTCAGATAACAATTATAATTAAGAACCATTTAGAGCTTAATTAACAAAATTTAAATTAAGAGAATTTATATTTCAGGAATCTATGTAAGTCTCTATAGATTTAGTTCGATCAAGAAACTCCTTAATGCTATAAAAAGCATATATTAAGAGCAAGTTTTTTATATATTTTTTTTAAATTTTAATATCGGAAGATTTCTTACATTCACACTCAAAGAGTTAAATAACATACTCCCAAAGTAATTTGTTCCTGACCTACTTCTTTCAATCCGCTGATATGGCACCACTAGATTAATTTTACTATGGGTACAAATGAGTGGATATCATTGTGTCGATTATAGAGGGCTTCATTTTTCTTAACATACCGTAAACATTCTAATATGTTGATTCAAGGCACAGTTAAAATGTTGTGCCTCATAAAATAAGTACGACAATCCTCACGGTAAGCAATATTAGCTATAACATGAATAACTTTGCGTTGCAAGCCAAAAATTCGATTGCTTGCGGGGGAATGACACCATGCATTGATCGCATAAGCAACACTGGAATGAAAGAAGGCAAAGTAAACTGTTTTCAATACATCTAATGAGACTGCATTTTTTAAAGGTTTAATAAAGGAAATAGTATGACAAAGTTTTTTGACAAGAAAATTACAATGTGTCTCCCAACTTAAGGTGTTATCAAAATGAACCCCAAGATATTTAACACTGTGCTTCTCTCATTCAATAGTATTTTTTAAAGAAAATAAAATCTATTCAGATTTATCATTGTTTAAAGTTAATTTATTATGGATAAACCAGTTTTGGATGATGCTCGAACAGACATTGCTCTTCTGCAGAAGCTGCTCCATGTCTTTATGTTGGTAATATACAGTGGTGTCATCTGCATAAAGTATCACATTCTCCAAGTCACAAGTTGAAGGAAAATCGTTAATAAAACATAGGAAAAGCAGATGCCCCAGCACAGAACCTTGTGGGACCCCATGAGGAACATTCTGCAAGTTGGAAACTTTGTTGTTATAGTAAACACATTGATAGGGTTCAGAAAGATACGACTGAATTAATTTAATACCAGAATAGTCAAAATGCAACAGCCCCAACTTCTCAACCAGAATATTGTGATTTATAAAATCAAAAGCTTTTGTCAAATCGTACAAGTTAACCAACATAAACTCACGTTTATCAAAAGTGCTCGTAATCTGCTTAAGCAGAGTTATTATTGCATCAGAGGTTGACTTATTTTTTCTAAAACCAAATTGCTGCGGACATAGTACGTTATTATCATCAAGAAAATCAATTATTTGAGTCTTTATAATAGATTCAAAAATTTTTGAAAAAATAGGCACAAGAGAAATTGGCCGATAATTGTTCATATTATTGAGTGTGCCTCTTTTATGAATAGGAACGACTTTGGATACCTTTAGTGCATTTGGGAAAATTGAATCTCTAATTGCATAATTAATAAGCGTAGTTAGTGGTATTAAAATAACATCAGTAATACTTTTGTTCAGCAGAATTTATAGCCCCTAATAATCTTTAAAATTTTTGTTTTTCATAGCCATTATTATATCCCTCGTGTGTCCACACGAGACCTCTTTAAAAGCAAATTTATCATTCAGAAATGATGTATTTGTTGAATCATGGATTACGATAGAATTAATATCCTCTTGAGCTTTTTCCAATGTAAGATTGGTAACTGAATCAATAAAGAAATGATTGAAATCCTCAGTAGTTAAACTTGTATCAGTAGTATCACTACTGACAGATCACTTTTTTTCGTTAATGATTTGCCACTTACTCTTGTTGCTATTAACTGAGTTTAAAATAAAACTATCATGTGCGTGAAGTTTAGCCTTTTTCAACGCCTTTCTATAATCAGATTTAAACTTGTTCATCAAGATTTTTAGGGTATCATTTGGTGACGCGTTATACAAATCTATATACATTAAATAAGTATCACACATTCTTTTTAGATCCTCAGATAACCAGGTAACAGTCGGATTCGATTTTTTTACCAAAATCTTTAACATATTTTAATGGAAAATTAGCTTCAAAAGCTGACAGAATAATACATAAAAAACGACCAAACTTAACATTTAAACCCAACAAAGAATCATCTACAAATTTCCAATTAACTTGTGCGAGGTAGTTATAAAAGCTCAATGTACCCCGAGTAGTGATTGGACGAAACCACTTGCACTCCAGAAACAATATTCAAGGTACTTTCAACCTGTGTAAATAATGCATATGATCTGATAGACCAGTATTAATTACCTTGCACGATAATCCAGAGATATTTGTGAAGATATTGTCTAAACAACTATTATTTCTGGTGGCTATAAAATTAATCGGATGCAGACCATATGCTGCAAAGAAATCAATTAAAAAAATGACATCCTCTTTAGTACTTCCAAAATGAACGTTAAAGTTGCCACAAATTATTACATTTTGGTAACACAAGTTATTGCAGTCTTTGAATATTTTCTCCATATTAACAAAAAATATATCCAAACGAACCACTGGGTAGCCTGTATATGTTTACTAATGTTAATTTAAGAGATTTGAAATAGACCGCACATACTTCCACATGTGTTTCAATTGAATGTCGACTAATTGATTCCACATGGGTGGACAGATTTAAAGTTAATTCATCTACTAAGATTGCTACACCCCTCCACAAGCGAGTTGGTCTAGCAAAAAATGATATAGGAATTAAACTATTTAGTTTTAAAAATTTAAATTCATCTCGTTTAAAATTTTAACTCATTTAGGAATAGTACATTGCAATTTAACTCATTTTCCAAGGATTGAATATTTAAACATAAAATATTTAGATCTACATCTATAGATTCATGAAATAAGTCATCTTTAATAAGTCGACTATATTAGTCGATTGGTCGGAATTTATTAAAAATGTTTAGGTGTATTTTTAGTTCTGAATGGTTTAACAAGTATATTATTACCCCAAATTGTTTGATTATAAAATTTTTTCCCAGGAATGTTTGTGTACTGCAGCCTTAAATGACTTGTAATGATTAAATTTTGTTGCCAACTCTTCACAGGAGATTGCTTCCACTGAATGTTTCTGCAGATGTTTTTTAATATCATCACTATTGTATTTAGGGTCAACTCTGGTTATAAATACAAACGAAGGTTTTACTATCCCCTGAATATCAGATTCAGCATTGTCACCCACTATAATAAATTTTCGTTTCAAAGGGTTATTATCCACTGTAGAATTTTGCTTCATAAACACATTTTCATTCTCCTTTGTATTTATATTGCAAGGAGGATTGTTAGATTGGTTACCCCCCTGTGGTGAAGAGATTATTTTTACGATCACCATTGTGCTGGTGGCGTTTAATATTTTTATTTTTATTATTATTTTTACCCCTTCAAACTCACCTTATCATCAATTAGGTTAATGATGGATGTCATAATTTCCTGTTGTATATTTTCATGCTTTCGCAATGACCAAAGTTTAGGACGTTCCTGGCTATTATTAGTATTGTCAGTAGTAATAGATACACAGTAACGCGGCAAGTATGTCTGCTTATTCACATCATAAACTCGTTGCTTGGCAGGTGGCCGTGACATATCATTAAACTGCTGTAACGCTGCATGTGCACTTCCTTTATCTTTAGAGGCCATTGCATCATAAGGATTTTGTTTAACGCCAAATTGCGACTTAAATTTGTGAATTTCAGATTGTAGTAGAGAAATTTTTTCTTTTAGAAGTGTTGTGTTTTCAATTAGTAAATTGATTTCACTACGTAATGATAAAATTAGCTCCTTTTGCACACTTACGATGTCATAAACATTGTGTATTTCATGAGCATCTGCGTTAATTTCCGAAGTTGGACGATCCTCATTTTGACAACAAATCACGTAATTTTCATCAATGATTTTACTTTTTTTGTTCCGCACAACTTCTATGAAATATTGACTTACAATTTTTGCACTGTACACACCTAGGGCCACCAGTTGCACCCTATTGCATACATTACACAAAGTTTTGCCTCCGTCGTCAGGCCGTGTCAGTTCATCACCCGCCATTTTGAACATCACTTTAATACCACAATATGAGCAATTATCTGACTTACCACCTCTGGATCAATTTATAAAGTACAAACGGTATGTGTTAGACATAAGTTCTTAGTACCAAACGAAAGAGAATGAAGTGTGGAATTAAGTCCAACGCTTTATTTAGATATGCCAATTTTTTACTTAAGACCTTAATACGAAACACGAATTATATAAAAGCAAAAAAAATAACAAGTTTTACATACCTCATTGGTTCTGTACATGGATTATAATAGATTAAATCCATCATAGTAAGATTTTGTTTATCAGGAACCCTATTACCAAACTTTTGCAAAAAAGTTCGCCTTGCCTCAGCTACTTTACGAGATTGTTCTGAACGTATACATTTCCTTGGAACTGCACATTTAATATCTTTCCATTCTTCCATACCATCAAATATTTTACTATCATTTAACTCTTGTATGCCACTTGTGGAAGATGCCTGTAATTATATGTGAAATACATTCAGCGAATTTAAAATTAGATTCATACCGAATCAGTCCTACTTCGTTTTCTGCATACATCATCCTCTGACTCACTTGCACTTCCATAAAGAGATGAACTAACCCTACGTCGACCTAAATAAGGTACCGCTTTAATGCGTCCTCTACCCATCATCTTGACAGGATTAGGAGGTGGTGTAATTTGCTCTGAATCACACTCTAGTTCTTCCCGCTGGTTGTGGTAATTGTCATCAAAAACTTGATTTGCACCATTCTCGTTTGTTACCATAAGATTAACCGATGGTTTAACAAACAGATTTGAATCGCCACTTTCCTGTTCATTTGTTGAAGCGATTTCCAACTCACTAAGTTGTAGGATATCAGACTGTGAATCAAAAGTCACTTCTTGTGGAAGACGCGCAATATTTAAGACATCGTTAGTTTCAGTATCTTCTACTTTAGGATCTTCATTTTTAATATATTCCTGTTTTCTTTGTATTAGTAATTTTTTGTTTAAAATAGATTTAGAAAAGATTCGTCTGGAGGGTTTTGGTTTCGTATCGGTTAACTTTGTATTACTGGAAGTATCATTTTCAACTTTACAATTACTTTTATCATTTATAAAATCACTGTGCAAATCAGACAGATCTGTAATGTTAACCATATTCACATCATCTTGTACTTTCATTCGCACTTCCATTCGAGAATCAATATCTAGTTCGGCAATGACATTATCGATATGACTTGTAAGCATACTCTCATCATTTTTAGCTACATACCATTTTTGCAATTCAATTTCAGATTCATTACAATTTGTATTCATATCATCACTTTCGCTGACACCTAACTGAAATTTAATTTGTTGATTATTCTTATAAGAATTTATATTACACTCGTTAGTTGTTTTGTTAACGAATTTTAAATGTACAGGGTCTGAGTAGCTGCTGTAAGATGCTGGAATTACAAGGTCTTGATTAACTACTTGATCAGTATCGTCCTTCACCATTGCACCTGGTATGACAATGTCTGCTTGCATTATGTCAAAACACGAAGTGGACTGTTGATCACTAGAATCCTGCAACATTTGTTGTGGTAAGTCCAAAACACAATTATCATCAGACAATTGAGACGTTGTAGAAATAGAAACCTTTGGGCCAACTTTTGTTAGTAATTTTCTGCTTAATACAGGTCTAATAAGAGGTCTTCTGGTAATACTTAACCTTGGTGTGTTAGTTATTTGGTCTATATCATCTAAGGTTTTTTGTTTACATACAATTTCAACATCTTCCTCTTCAGATTTCACTTTACCTACTAAATTAATAACATTAATAATTTATAAAAATTAATTATAATATATTAAGTGACTAAATAAATAAATAAATAAATAAATATATTTAATGCTATAATTATAGGGTAGTTTAGGGGTAGGTTAAGTCACAGGGGTCGTAGAATAAATAAAAAAAACTTCCAGTTAACAAAAGCACATAATTACAGATATTAAAAGAGTAAATAGGTCACTATACATATTGTTAGTTGAGAGCACACTGTATATAAAAATACATGAGATTAAACGCATAAGAAATAGAAATATCCAAGAGTAGTTACAAGTTAAGATAAGATTTGAAAACGTAACAAAATGCATCAAAATTAAATCAAAGGAAAACCTATATGAATTGGCTTGATAAATATTTAACAAATGCGTTAAAAATATCACCGTATACGCAGTAGAAATTATGCATTATTTGAAAATCGTACATGACATAAAGAATTACATTTTTTAAAAATCCAATATTAACTAGGAAATAAACTGACAACAGATTATTTCGATTTAGATTAGAATAAGTAATAAACAATGAATACGTGATTAAATAAACGGAAATTCGTGGGATTTCTCAAATTAAATACTATGGTAGGTGAGTGTAATACGTGACAAGTCAAGCATTCATTCGAATATTTGAACTAAACAATTGGTAAAATTCCCGGAATACACAAAGATAAAGGTAAAAGGTGTCGTCCCAACACGTGAATAAACGAATGGAAAACAAAAGAGGTACGGCCTTAAATACGATAAGGAATGAGCGACGAGTTTAGTATACATTTTAAACTGGGCTACGACGATACTCTAAAGTGCTAAATTATTTACGTATCCAGTGAGACGAAAGTAAATTAAAATCATTTCGAAAAGTGTACAAATTGTGCAAGTGTGAGCCGATCTATTATAGACGTAAGTAAATAACGACTTAATAAAAATACATTTCGAACATAAATAAAACAGGGCTCTTTTAATACTGACATGGAAAAATCCTGTTAATTACTTCCTGTAATTACTCTGGTTAATTACTTTTTAGTAATTACTTCTTGTTAAACACTGACATGGTAAATGTTCTATTACTGTCTTGTTAATTACGGACATGGAAAATCTTTTATTTACTGATATTCAAATTGAATCTTAAATGGGATTTTAATTTATGGAATTGGATTCTAATAACGATTTGGAGAGTATGTTGGTTTTGATGTCGACTTCCAAATTCGACTCTAAATATTCAGACTTGGCACGAAAATTCTTGGGGGATGCAGAGGAACTACAGAACCATTCCAGGTTAGCGATATTGATATAATTTATTACTGAAAACTGTTTTAATTTAATATTTTTCGTATATGTAAGAGTCAACAAAACAGTAGTTTCAATGATCAATTTATGAAAGGTAATAGGCATCTTGAAACGTTTCAAAAGGCCTCTAAGTATGAACAAAAAGGCTAGTTTTGCTGGCTTCAATTTCTTAAATCTGGTACATGTTAATATTCTGAAAAGGCAAAGATTTTAAAAGTTGTAAATATTTAATCATTATATTGTGTATTGTAGAATTGCTTTATTTAATTGAATCAGCTAGTTGAGGCAAAGAGAATCCATAACTTAACATTTCACATCATAGATGCTTGATTGATCAAATGGGCAAATAAAATATCACAGCATTTTATTACGCCCAAATCGCGGAACATAATATAAAGGGGATAACACAGGATTTTATGATAGACCCAAATCGTGGGGCTGAAATATCACAGCATTTTATGATTACCCAATCGTGGGGCTGGAGTAACACATCACTTTATGACACCCATCGTAGGGGCTCGTTGATCCTAATGAAAATAACACGGCATTATATATATATATATATATATATATATATATATATATATATGTTACAGCCCGATTTAGCAATCGTTCTGTACATGGTTTTGTATATATATATATATATATATATATATATATATATATATATATATATATTTCGTGTTTAATAATTGTACAAGAGGTGATGGTAATTATTTGTGTATATAAAATAGGTATATAATTTACAATAAATTTCTAAAGTAGTTTGTGTAGACTATACAAATAGTTAAATTAATTTCAAATACGATTCAGGTTTACAATTTTGTAGAGTTACGTCTGTTTAGATTCATCAATGCCATTGTGTTTTAAATTTGTAGTTGAAGTTATTGCGCGATGGGTATAATAGGTAATAATGTTGATAGATTAGCTTTTAACAATCAACAGTGGCGTCTGTAAAATAATTTCATTAAATTCAATTTTCGCATATCTGTAAGAAATTATATTCAGTCTTCTTTAAGGAGTATCGAGTTTGGAAATAGTTTTTCAATAGGGTACAAGTTTGTTCCATATTTTTATTAAGTATAAAACAATATTTAGAGTAATTTGAATCCTTCTTAAAATTAACGACGACTATGTGACAGGTGTGGTTTTCATTTAGAATCGTGTTATCAGTTGTATTTGTATTGTATTTTAATCGTAATTCTGGTTGAATTAACTACATTTAATTTTCGTTATTCGAAAATTGGAGTTTGGTATTAAGAACTTATTGAGTCATCGTTGGTTCAATTTTGGAAGTTATCTTCTTGGGAAAGTGCTACATAGGGGAGATCCTAATTATCCTTATTTCTATCACCAGGAGCAGAAGTGGTACACGACACAAATCATAAGGTTCGTGGGATTTCGTAGCGTATCTGCTAAGTTGATCCTGAGCCGAGGTTATTGTACTTACATCAAGGTGTCACCGAATTAAAACATGTTTGGTATCGTAATATATTTATATGATTAATGTTCCCCAAATGCATGCACTTGGCCTTTGATATTTTGTTTATGAAATTTACAAATTAAATGTTAATAGTGATTATTAGAAAAGAGTAAAAGATACCACAGGCCAATCCGAATCTTTATTGCTTTATATTTTTGTGTACTTTTATAGGGCCGATGGATCCGCTGAGGTGTATGGGACTTAGGCTCAGAATAAAGTTAGCCGGTAATTTAGCAATATAGTAAGCAGTAAGTAGTGAACAAGATTATTCATCGTGGTGGTGAGTAGAGGTATTTATTCTGCTTCAACTTGAGTAAGCAAGTGGTGGTAATATTGGAAATTGTCATTATACTGTTGATCTAAGTACTTGAAAAACTTAAAGTGTTTATTATTACTTGTTCTAAAGTCATAAGTCTTAATTTTAAAAATATACTAACACCCCTCCCAGGGTGGTAGCATATATATATATATATATATATATATATATATATATATATATACAGGGTTATTACAAATGAAATAGACAGTTTGGATAGGTTATAGAAAGTTTATTTTTGAAAAGTTAAGGTTATTACTTATATGATTATAAAGAAGAAATGATTAAGTTTTTATTTAAAATTTTTACAAATGTTCAATGTGTGCACCTTTGGTAACACGACAGATATCAACACGGTAGTCGAATTCTTGCCACATGCTATTAAGCATGTAACGGTCAACTGTAGCAAGAGTATTTGTGATACGTTGTTTAAGTTCGTCGATATCAACAGGAAGCGGTGGTATGAAAACTTTGTCTTTTACATAACCCCATAAGAAATAGTTGCAGGGCGTTAAATCTGGACTACGAGGTGGCCACGGCTTAAGCACAAGGTTTTCCTCACTTGCACGGCCGATCCATCGTCTAGGAAGATGTTCATCCAGATATTTTCTGACCTGTAAGTGCCAGTAAGGCGGAGCTCCATCTTATACAAAAACGAAGTTATCACTATCTTCCTGTAGTTGAGGCATTAACCATTCGTGTAACATGTCCAGATAAATTACTCTGGTTATTGACACTTCGTGAAAAAAGAACGTAAACCTTTTCACGAGATAAAGCGCAAAACACGTTAACTTTAGGGGAATCGCATATATGTTGTAAAGTCGCTCTTGGGTTTTCTGTGCCCCATATCCTTACATTATGTCTATTAACTTTTCCACTAATGTGAAAGGTACATTCGTCACTGAAAATTAGGCGATTAAAGAATGTGTCATCATTTTCGAGACATTGTTGCATCTCCAGACAAAATTGTTACGCATTTACTTTATCACCGGCATTTAAACTTTGTACTAACTGCAATTTATACGGTTTCATTTTCAAACGTTTTCGCAGAATTTTCTACACAGAGTAGGTTGAGGAATTTGTAATTCTAAACTTGCTGATGTAGTCGATTATCTTGGACTTCGTAAATAAACATCACAAACACTATCGATTTGTTCTTTTGTAACAGGAGGTCTTCCAGTACTCTTTCTTTTACACAGACATCCACTATTTTCGAAACGTTTATACCAGTCATAGATTGATTGCATTGTTGGTGGTGTTTTACCGTATTTTGTTCTGAAATGACGCTGCACAACAGTAACAGACTTTGTTTTGGCTAATTCAAGAACACAATAAGCTTTCTCCACTTTATTAGCGGTCATTTTGCTAGACTGGTCGTTGTTTTAACAGCAGTACCAACCTAACAGTTGTACCAACATAAACTTTAAGAAATTCCCTATAAACCTATCTCGCTTACTATATTCAAATATACACCAGTCTGATTTTTTAAAGGCTATCCAAACTGTCTATTTCATTTGTAATAACCCTGTATATATATATATATATATATATATATATATATATATATACCTCGGTTACCTATTTTAAAAACATAATCAAGTGTTCTATGATCAGACATTCTGTGAGTTAAGTAGCTATACTAAGCATACCTTCGTTGCAAAACTAAGTTTTCAAATGCATCCAATTCAATAATGATAGATTGATTGAGGTATATTTGTGACCATATAAAAAATGGTAGTTACACTTATCACAGTTATAAACATTATAGAAACATTTACACAATAATGAGTCAATATAATATAAATAAATACAATAAATATATAAATAAATAAAAATTAAATGCAACATATAAACAAGTAAAGTGCAAATTTAACCCCTGAGCGGGAATATTGTTTGTTAGTTGCTTAATGATAATATTCCAATTTGTCTAATAAGATTTATCCATAAAGAATAAGCGAGTAATAAGGATGGTTACGTAACCAAGTCGGCAACACTGTTTTGAATCTGAGGAATGTGTAGGTAGATTTAAAATATGTCGGTAGTTTATTATAGTGTGAAGAAACAGCATGGTGAGGAGCTTTTACATAAAGTTGAGTGGGGAATTGGTGTGTAGATATCAGCAGTCTTTCTCGTACTATGATGGAGGAAGGAGTTGAGGCTTTTATAGAGTGAGCGGTTTTTCCAGAACAAAATCAATACTTTATAAGTATGGAGCAAGTAGGTAAGCTATAAAACTTGAAAATTGAAATCCCATATTAGGGATCAGCGAAGTTCGATGGCCAGAGGAGTTGAGACTTTAGAGTAATTGACATAGGATCAGAGGAAAGGAATTCGGGTGTGGGAATAGTTATGAGAAAAAGATGGGACACTGTAGAAAACTACCTACAAAAGAACAAAAGAGTACTCATCTAAACCAGTAAATACAGTAATAATACAAGTATACATACCCACTTCTAGGTACAGTGAGGAAGAGGTAAAAGGGATCTACAAAGATCTCAAATACATACTAAGATATGTAAAAAGACATGAAAATTTTAATGCAAAGGTAGGTGAGGGCCGAGAAGGAGCAGTAATAGGTTTATTTGGTTTAGGCACAAGAAACGACAGGAAAACTAGGCTGGTAGAATTTTGTGAAAACAACAATTTAACCATACCAAACGTATTATTTCAATTTCATGCTAGAAGACGATACACGTGGAAAATGCCGGGAGATATAGGAAGATATCAAATAGATTACATTCTTGTTAGACAACAGTTTAGGAATCAAATAAAAGACTGTAGAAGCTACCCAAGATATAGGCACTGACCACATCATAATTATGAAGGCCACTCTTAAATAAAAAAATTTAACAAAAAAGGAATGGAAAAAGGCACTTTGACTTTGAGAAACTAAAAGATAAACATATCCAAAAAAGATTTGATAAAATGTCAAATGAATTGCTGAAAGATATCGGGAAAAAATGCTGATACTAAGGAAGTAGAAATAGAACAGAGCAACATTAAATCCATGGCGGCCATAGATATTCTGGGGAATACACAAAAAAAGCCATGGATAGATAACAAAGGATATACTGAATTTAATAGAAGAAAGACAAAAATACAAAAAAAAGACCAGACAAAGCTGGAAAACAGAGATACAAAGCCATAATATTAGAAATTTTACGCAAATGCAGGAAAGCTAAAGAGCAATGGATTGATGAAAAATGCAAAGAGGTACAAAATTTTAAATAGACTAGGCGGTACTTCCGTACGTCATAGTAGTGCATTTGCGCAGTGTGCGTGTCCCTAGAGGGTTGGACTAATACTAGACAAAGAGTGGGGACAAAGTTGGAGAAGTGTTTCCGTGATGCTCTAAAACGGGGCTGTTTTTGCCCGAACTTTCAAGGTGTGTGGTCGGTCAGGTATCGTAGTGTGCCTTATCTCTAGTATGTAGATTTCCCTTCTGTTTTATCTTATTGTCGTCCCCTATAAAACTGGATCCTGCCGCTCCCTACATATTAGGTAGATAAATTTGCAGCCATCTCGAGGCGTACCGCACTCCACGACCGCGAGACGACTCCTGATGACCATGCCCCGCTAGCAGCTCCGGAGGAATCACCATCTTTAATCCCTCCGGGATGTAGCCGGATGGACTCCAATAGAGGCCTACCCTAGCGCAACTTTGTGCGAATGCCGGATTTTTGATGTAAGTAGATTATTAGCTAATTTGTTTGCTTGTATCGTTGTTTAATTATGTAAATTTCTGATTATTGCGCAACATACCTTTTGTATCGGTGACGTCATGGTAGTTGGCTACGCGAAACCTGTAAAAGGGGTTCGCGCTGCCCTCCGCTAGAGGCGTCACTCGCTTTATTCATTGCGCTTGCGCGATGTATCTTATGAACTTTGGTAACTGTATTACCAACTTTTAGGAACTATCACCATATAAATGTATCACCATCTAAAGTGCAATACTTTGTAAACTGTTTTATCGACCTTATAAACTATCACCAATAGAAGTGTAATAAGAATGAGATTGAATTAGCATTAAAGGGTCTGAAAAATGGTAAAGCACCGTGTGGGTGTTCAGTCACGATTTTGTATTTTTCTAGGGTTGCCTTTCGTTTGGTTAATGCATAGAGACAACAAATGTCCTGTAGCGTTAGAAAATTTATAGTGCGTAATTAAATGCGTATAATGTTTGTACACAAGAATAAATGACATTCGCGCACTCATTTCACTTTGAACTTTGATGCGTGTTTCTGTTAAGAAACACGGCTCAAAAAGAAACCTATGTTAAAATGTGTTAACATAGGAGTAAGTACTCACAGATACGTTGTCCTTTGGGATCTGCAGGTAACAGTTGTGTTCGATCAACATCGGTATACGGTGCTCGATGTGGCAGGTAGAAAAAAACAAGTGCAAATGTAATGTGTGGGTTCCCTTATCGGTGATACAAAGCATGGAACAGCCGACTAATGGCGGATTCTTCATAAAAGGCATAGGAACTGATGCAGGGTGTGTTACTCACACGTCCATGTAGCTAAGTCCGCTTCAGTGATGGTGGGCGGCGAAGACAGGAACGTCTCGGACGACTCGCACTTGGTGAACCGTGTTCAGCAGCAGATGCTGATACCAAAATGTTTTACAAAATAACTTCCTTTGATAGGATTTGGTGCACCTTGCTGGCAGGGTATAGATTATCCACATTAGTGCATGACGCACAACCTTCTGGTTTAACCTCCAGGCTTTGGTGTACTATGAACAAAGGTTATACTCCAAAGATCAGAAGCTATTGCTTGCTCCTGGCTATTGCCTGATTATATTTTTCCAATAACAAACAAAAGCTTGCCGCCTTGATCATTATAATTAATGTTTGTATTGTAACAATTGGAATTCCCAGGCGAGTCTATTTGATTTTAAGGTGTGTTGATTGGCAAGCCTATTATTAAGGAGCGTTCACGTTTGCGTTTCTATCACGCCTATGAAGTTTGTTAGATGCAACTTGGGTTGCATACCTACAATCAGGTACAGATAAGGTGCAAGCAGAAACTCTAAAAGTCGCTGGACAAGCAGTAACAGAACGTCTCTTCCAACTTGTAAGCTGTATGTACGAGACAGGGGAGATACCCAAAGATTTCAAACGTAACATCATAGTAACTATACCAAAAAAGAAAGGCGCAGATATATTCGAAAATTTTCAAACAATAAGTTTTGCAGTACACGTGTCAAAAATATGAACTAGAATTGTACAAAGACAAATAGAAAAGCGAGCTGAAGAAATACTAAGAGAAGATCAATTTGGGTTTAGGCGAAACACGGGAACACGGGAGGCTACTTTAGCTCTGAGAGTGATAATAGAGAAAACAATAGAAAAAGGAAAAAGCGTGTATATAGGGTTTGTAGATCTGGAAAAAGCATTCGACAATGTAAAATGAAAATAACTGTTCGAAATACTCAAAAAGATTGGAATGAGTTATGGGGATAGACGAATAGTACATAGCTTATACAAAGAGCAAACAGCAGTAATAGAATTAGAGCAGGAACGTAGAGAAGTAAACATTAGGAAAGGGGTGAGACAGGGATGTGCCCAATTCCCATTAATTTTTAACTTGTACATTGAAGAGACAATGAATACTGTCAAATGCAGGAAGACATTTGGAATTACTATGCACGGACAAAAAATTGATATGCTTAGATTTGCAGATGATATAGCGGTATTAGCATCTAGCAAGGAAGAGTTAGAAGCTGCTCTTAATGAAATGGAAACGGTTCTAACAGAAAGATATGGTATGAAAATTAACAAAAATTAAACGAAAGTATTAGTATGCAAAGGAGGAGAAAATTAGTCAAAAACAAGAAAATAAATAGGTAACAAGAACTTACAAGAAGTTACGGATTTCTGCTAGTTAGGAAGCCAAATAACGCAAGATAGGAAAAGTTAAAGACACAAAATATAAAATGAAAGATTTGGGCCAAATTAGTAATTATTTAGGAATAGATGTTTCATATAATAGTAAGCAAAAGTATATGTTCCTGCAGCAAACAAAATACAGTGAATGGTTAGCACAAAAATATAATATTGCCAATACAAACCCCTACTATGCACCAATTAACAAAATTTAAAATTGAGCGTAGGTGAAAATGATTCAAACTTAGGGTATAGAAACTTAATTGGAGCTTTACTATATATTGCATCAAGTACATGTCCAGAAGTAGCATATGCCGTTAAGTACTTAAGTAGATTCCAAAATGGACGTACTCAAATAATATTGCAGATATCCTTACGAAATCGCTAAGTAGAGTACAATTTTCTAAATTTCGACATTGTCTGAACTTAGAATAGGATTTTTGGTCACGGTTTACATTACCTGACCTCAACTAGAGACTTCTACCTTGCGGTAAATACTTTGAAATAGGTCTAAAATAACAAATCAAAAGAAAAAAATACAGGTTTTTGCGATTTATGCGTAAAAGATCCAATTTTGAGGTTATTTAACCTGATTAGGTGTTATTTTAATTTTGCTTTAATTATGTTTAGGGCATTAATTGTGATATAATAAAATGACGAAACACATTTGGATAGTTATTTTCGATAATCTGCTTTGAATACACAAGGTTGGAATATGCATTGCCAAAAAAATTTTTGCTTAACATTTCCTAAGAATGTGTTAGGAGTATAGCTTAGTTATTTTGATTGTTTTACTTTTACCACAAATACACGCCACTGAGTTACACCCTGATAAAATATACTTGAGTTTCGGTTTTGCCATTAATTATTTAAACTATTAAATACTTACGTTTTCAGTTACTATTATTGCTTGTTACCATTTTTATTATTATTTATTTATTTATTTTTTTATATATTAAGTAGTAATTGTAACCACGTCTTACAACAACTACTTAAATGGGAACATGTCAGCATAGCTGTTGTTCGCATATCCCATTTGCATTACATTACTTTCCATTACATTGCATTACATTCACATCACACTACAATTGGTTTTGAGAGTTCATAAGTTTTTTAAATAAGTTTTTTAAATACAGGAACAGAATCCACTAATAGAAAGAGATGTTCATATTTGTTAAATATGTAGGCACTGTTGAATTCAAATGAGCACTTAAATTTAGATGTCTTATGGTACGGTATAGTTAATTGATTATTGTTGCGCAGGTTACAAGTGTGTGCAGAAGTTCTTACATTTAGCAGACTATATAGGTAAGCTGGTTGACCTGATTTGTATATATTATATAACATAGTTGCAAACAAAAGCTCACAGTGTGGTTTTAATTTTAGGATTTCCAGTCTATTATAAATTGGAGTCACATGCTCCCTATAGGGAACATTATAAGCAAATCTCAGACAGCAATTCTGGATGATTTGAAGCTTGTTCCTCAGTTTCTCAGAGAGGTAACTAAAATAGACAGTGCTACAATAATTAATGTGGCTTATTACAAGTGCTTGACACAATTTTCACTTTATCTCCGAGAAGGAAGCATCATCTTGAATTTATAAATGGATTTCAGTTTAAAGTATGTAATACTGCAAACCTTATTTACGTGATTCTCGAAATTTAAACTACCATCACAGATTACGCCTAGGTTTTTCGCTTTGTAGCTGAATGCTATAACGCATTTGTTTAAAATTATTTCCAAGTTTAAGTTGTTTTTGAACACTGAACAGAAATACGGAGATCCTATACACTGACATATTGTTTTTTAGGGTTCAAAGTTAGGCCATTATTTGAAGTCCAGGCGAGTACTGCCTCTAAGTTATTGTTCATCTCTAAAATAACCTGGTTCGCTTTATACGGGTCTCCAGGTATATATAGTTGGGTGTAGTCGGAATACATATAGATTTTACAGTTGCCAGTTATTACAGTAGGCAGATCTGCTGTGAAAATAGTAAACAACAGTGGACCAAAGATACTCCCCTGCGGAACTCATTGTCGTACATGTAACTCGCTTGAGACCAATCGGTTTAGTTTTACTTGTTGAGTTCTTCGAGATAAATAGCTAGTCATAAGTTGAAGTGCAGATGAGCTCCAACCATAGTAGGATAGCTTTGCAATTAAGAGTCGGTGATTTATTACATCAAAGGCCTTGCTATAATCAAGGTATAACATTAACGTGGTTTGTGAGTTTTCCATATTCTGAACCAAGTTGGGGTCGAGGGGGCTCCTTAGGCCTCTGATGCGGTTCTTCAGCCTTGGTTGGAGACCCTTCTTGTAGTGGACCAAGTACAAGAAGTTTGCTTGGTATCGCACTGGTAGGATATCACTTCCAAATAAAGAAATGTGCGGCTAATTTTATGCCTTTATTTACGGGTAAAATAACTAACATTGTAGCACACAAAAACAAATATATAACATATAATAAGGAATCACGGATTACATAAATCTTGTGTTACATATCGATAAAGCACGCTAGGGTGCATCAATATTAAGAGCGTGCAGCTTATCATACGAGTGCCTGACGACTACTGTTCCAACAGGTTAAGGAAGGGATGCAAACCCCTCGTTCGCTATAACTAAAGGCGGGTTTACATCATAAAGAAATACGACTTAACAATAACTAAAGGCGGGTTTACATCATAATAAGAAATTCGCCTTAACATACCGCCCCCCTTGAAAGTATTATGGGATACCTTTCAAAGTATTCTAGTAAATTAAGATAAACTAAGATAAGCAAAATAAAGTCAAATGAGATAAAACGCCATCTGCAGATGATGGCCTAAGGTTCAACATAAATGAGAAGCAAACATTGCTAAAACAAATGGCACAAAATGCCTTATCACTAAACTATACTGAGTAAATTATAATGCCATAAAACTTCAACAATATCAACTTATTAGGTACGACTGATTTCCACTGGTAACAGACACACCTTCACAACACTTCGTCGTAACACACCACTGGAGGTTTTTACACTAACTACTCGCACCACCATCTCTTCCAGTATGTACAGCAGTGATACGACCTAGAGGCCAACGAAGCGGAGGAACGTTGTCTTCTTTCAGTAAGACCATGGCTCCTAGCAGTTGGGAGGACGCAGGAGCAAATTGCCATTTAGATCTTTGTTGTAATGTATGCAAATACTCTGATCTCCATCGTGTCCAAAAATGTTGAAGCATGTATTGTACATGTTGATAGCGAGACAAACGATTGACAGGCTTTTCCTGGATATTGAGGTCAGGAAACATGTTTAAAGGGTGGCCTATCAAGAAATGACCTGGTGTTAGGGGTTCCAGATCATGGGGATCGTTGCTGAGTGGGCACAACGGGCGAGAATTTAGGACACCTTCGATTTGCACTAATAATGTATAAAATACCTCATAAGTTAAGGAATTCGAGTCAGTTACAATACGCCGTAGATGACTCTTGATGGATTTTACTGAGCTCTCCCAGATTCCCCCGAAATGGGGCGACTTAGAAGGAATGAAATGCCAATTGATTTTGGTTTCCCTACAAAAGTTTTGTATTATGTCTTGTTGTACGACGTCACGAATATTCTGTAGCTCGCTATTGGCGCCAACGAAATTTGTCGCATTGTCAGAATATATCCTTGCATAGACCGCGTCTAGAGATAAAACGACGCAAAATACTTAGAAAACATTCAGTCGTTAGTTCGGTGGCTAACTCGATATGCACCGCCTTGACAGCCATGCACACGAAAACGCAGACATATGCCTTAGAGAAACGGCGATTATGATATTTAGTTTGTTTCAACAAAAAGGGACCAGCGTAATCAACGCCGGAGACAGAAAAAGGGTGAGACATATTGACGCGAGAACTGGGAAGGTCTCCCATTATGTTGTTCACCGGTTGTGGATTCGCCCTAAAACAAGGAACGCATTTTTTTAGGATAGTTTTGACTGCAGTTTTACTATTTAAGGGCCCAAAAGTTCTGCCGCACAACGGATAGTGTGGCATTACTACCAGCATGAAGGTTACGCGTATGCTCGTTTAAAATAACCAGATCGGTATATATATGTCTCTTAGGGAGCACCACGGGGTGCTTGGCTGAACTACTTAGGTCAGAATGCATAAGTCGGCCTCCAACCCTCAAAATGCCATTATTATCAAGAAAGGGGTTTAAAGCCTTTAGTTTGCTGGAAGCTTTCACTCGGGCGTGGGCTTTTAGATAATGGATGTCGTCTAAAAATGCTGCATTCTGAACAGACTGTATAAGGAGATTTTTACTGTGTGTTATTTCTTCGGGAGTAAGCGGCCCCGAAATTCTAGAGTTTGCATGTTCCTTGCAATTTTTGATAAACCTTAAACAATAGGCTGCGACATTTAATAATTTAGATAGGTTGGACATATTTTTAATAAATGTAAATTCTTGTTGAGGTTTTGTTTCCTGCGAGGTTAAAACAAATGCCCTGGCATTAAATTCCGGAATGTCGTGAGTGGCTGACTGGGGTGTAAAGTTAGATATATGAGTATTACTCGGCCAATTTGAAGCTGGCTCAGTTAAAAATTGGGGCCCATGCCACCATAATTTACAACCTTGAAGCTCTTGAGGACTCACTCCTCTGGATATTAGGTCGGCAGGATTGTCTGCTGAGCTTATGTGGTGCCAATTTTCAACATTTGTAGACATTTGAATTTCCGCTACTCGGTTACAAACGAAAGTTGTTAGGCTGCGTGGTTCTAAAGCGAGCCAGCATAAAACTATCGTAGAATCAGTATAGTAAAACATTTTATCATGCGGCTAAGATGCGTTTGGCAAGACGCGCTAACATCAAAGCACCGCATAACTCTGCACGGGGCAAAGAGATGGCTTTAAGAGGCGTAACACGTGATTTCGCGCAATACAAATTGCTTCCAATGTTGCCTCGAGAGTCTATGGAACGCACATAAATTGTGGCACCATAAGCATTTAAAGAGCTGTCAGAAAAGCCATGTAACTCAAGATAACACGGTTCCCTGACGGCTACTTGGCAAGGTATTTTAAATGATTGAATTAAAGATAAATTATCAATAAAATTTCTCCAAGTTCTATATATGTCATGAGGTACGGGATCGTCCCAGTCAGTCTTTTGCCACCATAACCTTTGCAAAAGAATTTTTATAGTGATTATCATTGGCCCAAGAAGACCTAACGGGTCCCAAATCGTAGATATAGTGGACAATAAATTTCTTTTAGTAAGTTGGCGCGGTTTAGATTTGATGTTTGAAGTAAAAGTAAGTAAGTAAGTAGATTTATTGCATAACTCAATATAGGTTAATAAAATATAAAACAAAAATATTATACTATAAAGCAAATTATTAAAATACAGTTAATAATATAATTAGTTTTCATTTCTACAACTTAAAATATATTTTTTTAAATTATTCTTGAATTTTCTTTGAGAAGGCTGATTTGTAACTGATTTTGGTAATGTATTATATGTCTTAACGCCATAATGAAATACATTTTTGTGGTTATCGTTTTATTCTTCTTGTATATATAGTAATTGTCTGCTTGTCTTGTGCTGTAGTTATGTATATCTGACACTTTAATTAAGTTGCTAACCAAGTACGAAGGCAGCAAACCATTTATAATTTTATATATAAAACCATACTATTATATTTCATTTGTTCCTGAACATTTAAAAATTAAGGCATTCTAACATTTTACGGACTTTGGCAAATCTGCTACATTTTAATAAACATCTCATTGCACGATTTTGTATCTTTTGCAATCTTTCCAAATCACCTTGGTTTGAGACAAATAAAATGGTGCTGCAATATGTTAGGTGTGGATAAACTATTGCTCTATATAAAGTTATTCGAGCAAAACTTGATAACTTTGCACTAATTCTTCTCAGAAATCCAACCTTTTGCTTACTTTATTTATAACCATCTGTAGATGCATTTTAAAAGTTAATTTTCGGTTGATTATTACGCCAAGGTATTTAATGTTCTCTACCAGTTCAATATCAGACCCATCTATTTGTACATTCCTATTTTCTGTTTTTATCATTTGATAACCTTTATCATTCTTTAACAACATCCATTTTGTTTTATCAACATTTATCTTCAGCTTATTTCCAACTAAATATTTGCTAATTCTTATTAAGTCACTATTTACAGATTGAATCAGGTTTATTACATTTGCACCTTCAGCATATATTAAAGTGTCATCAGCAAACATATGCATCTTTGTTACCTTCACTACATTCACTATATCGTTTATGTAAATTATAAAAAGCAATGGTCCCAAAATACTTCCTTGTGGAACACCCCACTCAATTTCTGATTTATTAGATGTTTCCGTTGCCATCTCGTTTCTTGCTCTCTGTTTTGTAGGTAGTCTTTAAACCACTCTAACGCATTGTCTTTAACCCCATATTTTTCCAATTTTTTAATGAGAATATTTCTACTTATAGTCTCAAATGCTCTTTTGTAATCTATAAAGACTGCACACACTGCCTTTCCTTTATCCATTGATTCTTTCCAGTCATTTATAATTAGCTGAATCGCTGTTTCACACGAGTGCTTCGTTCGAAAACCAGACTGATAGGTGGTTAATATATTAGTCTCATCCAAGAATTGCTTCAGTTGCTTATATATTACTGTTTCTAATACCTTTTCAATTGTGGCCAACATATTTATAGGCCTGTACTCTTCGCATTTCTTTGTTGATACCACTTTTTGAATTGGTGTAATTGTGGATATCTTTAAGTCCTTGGGCACAATACCATGCATAAGAGACATATTTATTATGTTTAGTAGCGGATAACCAATAATATCAAAAAGTTCTTTAAGAACTCTACTGTTTACACCATCCGGGCTGCTTTTATTCGCTTGCTTATATACCAATTCTTTTAGTTCATGTATTTTTAATAATTTAAAAGTACTTAATTCCTTCAGGCTTGTACGTATTGGATCGTGAAACTCAAACTTTTCAATACCAATTGATGATGTAATTTCTGTTATACTATTTATGAAGTAAGTATTGAAGTTTTCAGCAATAGTTTTGTCATTAGTTTCTAGTGTATTCTCAAATATAATGTGCTTACTATTTTGAATACGTTCGGTTTTTAATACAAGTTTTAAAGTCTTCCACATTTTTACTGGGTTACCTTTATTTTCATCTATTTTCTTTTCATAATATTTAATCTTAGCTCTACGGATCATGAATATCACATTATTTCTGCATTCTTTGTATGCTTTCCAATCTTCCATACTTCTAGTGAATGTAAATTTTTTATAAAATTTATTTCGTATATTAATTACTCTTTGTATTTCTCCATTAAACCATAATTTTGAACTATTTTGTGACACCTCCTTGTCATATGAATTATGGTCAATTGCATTTTAATGTTTGCGTAAAATGTTTTATAAAGTTTATCGATGTTGGTTATTTCATACTTCCAATCTGCCAATATTAACTCGTTCTTTATGGCCTCATAGTTAAGAATTTTCTTTATTTTGCTTTCTGCATCAACTTGAGTTTTTGTGTGATGTGACTAATGTCTGCAACAACAATACTATGATCTGTAACTTTTGGAGTGTGCCATACTGTACTTTTTAATCCATTATTATTAGTTATCACTAAATCTATTAATGTTTCAGATTCCTTAGTAATTCTTGTACTCTCAGAAATTAGTTGTACAAATCCACAGTCCTTTACAATATTTTTAACTTAATTGTATAGAAATCATTTATTTTATTCCAATCAATATTATAATCCCCAATCAGAATGATATCTTCACTACCACGTGATTCTACTAGTTCTTCTAACAAATTTTCCAACAGGTTTAGAAAATTTGCACAACTTCCACTTGGTGAACGGTAAAACACAGCTATACTTATACTTCTACTATTCAACTTAATATTACCAACAATACCCCAATATTCTAAATGGAGGCTATACTCTTTTAATATTTCAAACTGTAGAAATGACTGATAGTAAATTATGACACCTCCAGTGTGTCGTGAACTAGAATCAACCCTACCTAAACTGTATCCTTTAATGGCTATTTCATTACTTTCAATACAATTTGTCAGATGTGTTTCTGTTAAACATACCAATATTGGTTTTTCTCGATTGATTAGCTGTTGTATTTCGTCAAAATGTGTAGTTAAGCCTTGTGTATTTAAGCATAAAATTATTGACTTATAGTCTGCTGTTATATTTAAACATCTAGAAGGTAATTGCTATATGTAGTTTATTTTACGCTTTTGTAATTCAATAATCCTTTTAAAACATGTACAATTATAGTCCCATACTGTATGCTGTTCATTTAATTCTATATTTAAACGACTTTTTGCTTCCACACAGTTAATACACTTAAATTGACTTTCTTGACAATCTGCTTCATTATGAGATTGTGCACACCGTGGGCACACTATACTCCCTTTGCATTCTTTGGCAATATGCCCAAACTTACAACACTTATAACATCTTTTTATTGCCACATGCTCTAATACCTTACATCTCCTCCATCCTATTCTCAATAGTTCTTCTCTCATAATGTATTTAAATGTATCTGTATTCACTTGTACAATAATGTTGAATAACCCTTTACCAATTTTGGTTTCATACTTAATATTCATTTGAAAATTTTGTTTATGATCATCTAACTTATTTTGATTTATTATTTTTTGTAAATGCCTTCTTTGTCACTTTCATCTACTCCTATAATTTTTATCATTGGAAGTCTTTTAATGGAGTCTTTACTGTATATTCTTCTCCCATTTTTGTGATATAGTTTTCTTCATCACCTCCACTGCCCTATTATTTTCACATTCAATAACAATACCACCATTTTTGTAGTTTTCCTACACTTACTCCAATTTCTAAACTAACAGGGTCGATATTATCTTTCAATTTTTAAGGATTTCCTTAGAGTCTGTTTTTCCACCAATTTTATCTATTATTACTATAGGAGGTTGAGATACATTCCGTTTAGTGACTGAACTGTACAATTTATTAACATTGAGTTCTGCCTCTGGACACTTTTGTTCAAATAATTTATTTTTATTTCTACCAAGTCTTTACCCTGTTCATCAAACTTTTTAAAAATTCCTCATGAGTTCTTTCCAGAGATTGTAATTTTGCATAACTTCCCAAGTACATATTTCGTCTCAGTCACTTGCTTTTCACACTTTGAACAATAAAATTTTAAAACTCTTCCTTTTTAACTGCATACATCTTATTTCAGAACTTGATAAGTCTGTACAGTCAAAATGTACTATTTTTGTACACCCATCACACTCACAACATTTGTCATCTTCTATATTTAGATTACATTCCCAACAAATTTGCTTATTATACCCTTATTATTAATACTTTTACCAAAAATATGTTTGCATATTTTCCAAAATAACTTTCTTTCAATTTGCTGGGTTCAGTCCTGTACAATAACAAAACAATGTGGCACTTGTAATTGCAGAGATAAGAACTAGTTATTATGAAGATAACTGTTGATAATAACCAAAAGTTTGTATACCACCAATTTAAAATGTTAGTTATCTGTTGATATCATAGTTGTGATGCACTTTTTATAAAAAAAAGTTTAGTAGTTTGAAAGCCTGTGTAGTTAGCTCTAAGATGATACCAAATTTGATATATAAGTAGCACTTTTTATCAGTTAATTTTAATATACTTTGAGGAGCACATTAACACTTTGTTAACAAAACCAATCACTTCTAATCGAAAACGTCGTCTCGAGAATTCCAGGTTATACCCAATGCCTTGCTGTGAGCTGGGTCAGTTAATATAAATTCTACATTTGGATTAGTTTCCTCTATGTCGGATAGTACGGCAGGACTATTGGATGTGAATTTTCGTAGATTGAAGCCATAGGATTTTAGTATCTTAGTCAGGTTTTGACGGACAAGTTTAAGCTCATCCTGAGTGGAGGCGCCAGTTATTACATCGTCAACGTAAGTATCCAATTCGAGGATTCGACTCTCCCTGGGGTATTCAGTTTTACATTGAATGGATATTTCTTTGAGGCAGCGTATTGCTAAATAACTGGAACTTGCCATATCATAAGTTACGGTTTGGAGTTGAAAAATGGCTATCTCGTCAGCCGGGTTTTCATGCCATAGTATGCGTTGAAGATCACGCTGATTAGGTGCTATTAATATATGGCGATACATTTTGGCAATGTCTGCTGTATCAAAAAATAGACCTGAGCCAATGAGTATTTGCACCTCGGGAGGCTCATGAAAGTAGTTGTTGGCTAATTGAATATCGCTTGAATTATTTAGAATTTCAGGGTTAATCTCATATTGAGGGATGAGGTTTCTTATTTTATTGATTACTAAAGTAGGTATTTTAAATGTAAACGCGCCATTTGAGGATTGGAATTCTAATTTTACGCGTTTGGTAGTCGGCACAAGAGTCTGACTTATTCCTGAAATTGGCAAATTTATAGTTTCGTATGGAAGGTTCAGTTGTCTACGTAAATCGTCAGTAATAAAATTGGTTTGGCTGCCGTTATCTAAAATTGCCCTGCAAGTAACTAATCTACGATTAGCATTGTATACCTTAATGCGAGCTGTAGATAATAAAATATATGAGTTTGGATTTTGATTTGTGCAGTAGAGACTACGGTCATTTTGTGGAGCAACCTTAGGCTCGTTTTGAGGCAATGATATAGGGGCTTGTTGCGATTGTGAACTCGCGGGTTCTCTAGAAACTGGGTTATGTAATAAAGAATGGTGTTTGCCCTTACATGTTCTGCAACAGTGGATGGATTTGCAATCAGCTATTTTATGTCCCGAACGCAAACAATTCGTACATAAATTAGCACGCTTGGCTTCAGCAAATCGGGTGCTTATAGGCATGTCATGAAAACGCTTACATGAATACAAAAAATGAAATTCCTTGCATAACGGCCAAGGCTTAGCGGTGGGGGATGCAGCTAAGAGTGTATGTGAGACGCCCTTGGCTTGTTGAATATATCTTGGCTTAATTTCCGGCCTTCTGTCCGTGTGAGCTAGTTTATAATCGAGAGATTCTAAGAACTTACATCTGTCAGTAAGACAAGTTATAAACTGATTAATGTGAGATGATTGCTCGTGCTTGGAATAATTTTCCCATTCCTTACGGGAAGCTAAATCCAATTTTGAGGTTAAAAGAAAAATTAGCATTGTGCTCCAATCAGAAATGTTTTCGCCAAGGTTCTCTAACGATTTATAATGATTTTGGAAAGAGTCCAAGAAATTTCTTAAATGTTGATGGGAGCCATCTTTAACGGCTTGAATCTCAAACATGGATCTCATATGAGCATGAATAATAGCCTTTTTATTTTCATACCGGTCTTTAAGCAATTGCCAAGCAGTGGCGTAGCTACCGTCGGTAGTCGCTAATGATTTGATAATTTTCAATGGCTCACCCCCCAGGGTTGATCGCAAGTAGTAAAGTTTTTCTACGTTCTTTAAATGAGAGTTGCTGTCTATTAGAGACACAAAGGTTTCTTTAAAATTAATGTATGATTCGTATGAACCTGAAAATTCAGGTAACGGGATGGGAGGTAGGCTCGGATTGAAATATTGCATCGTGGAGCGTGTTTCTTGCGATTGAATGCCCATCGCAGTCATAGTTGACTGCTTGTTGTCTGCAAGAAGTAATTTAGCTTGAGCAACTAAAGCATAATATCGTGTTTCAAATTCTTCTCGTTCCCGATCTTGACTTTCGAGTTCGGAAAGGTCGCTAGAAATACATATTTGTTCAATCTCTCCTTGGATCTTTTCGAATTCGACTGGTAAATTTTTAAATGCCTCTAAGCGAGTTTGCAAGTCAATGCGGGACGCTTCTGACAATGATATCAAGCATTTACTAATAAATGAATCAAATCGCGTTAAAGTGGATTTTAAAATGCCACGATGAGCTACAAAATATTTCAGGTTGTCAGCTTTAAGTTCAGTCATTGTATTTATGAATCTAAAAAACGCACTTAAATAACAGGATGTGAATATGAAAAAATAACAAATGGTTATAGGGTTAAATTACAGGTAGTTAAAAACGACCTGCAATGTGCGAATAGAATTGTTACTAGAGAATTTCAGGACAAGTTATTAAAACCTTTAAACTTGGGTTGTTTATAATTTTTTAACGTATGTCAGAAAGCAGTTTGATGAATGTATTTGAAAATACACTAAAGCTTATGGATAATAAATTCTGAGTAAATTACGGTAAAATTCAATTATAGAAATGTAAGCCTTTTAAAGGGAAACAGCTGTCATGAGCGACAAAATTTTAAGTTATAGCCGTAAATTAGCTATTATATATGTAATTGACGGTAAGGTAAAGAAATGCTAATTGGTTTTAGCAGGCGCACAATACGCCTTGAGATAAGAAACGTATAGGGGTGAGCGAACCGGTTTTTACACAGATAGCAGTCAATTGAGAAAACCGCCTGCGGTATTTTAACAAACAGTTTATAAAACCTTTAAGAAGGGGTTTAAGATTTACGATCAACAATGTTTGCATATAGACGTATGGATAATAAATGTGCTACAAAGCTCTTTGATAAATAATAGGATAACTGGGATTACACCTAAAAATTTATGATGTGCCCACGTCGTTTCGACAATAAATAAGTTGAAGGTTAAATTATAGAATATAATGGAAAGGACTGACCTTTTGTTCCATTAGAGATGTGCCTGTACCCCATTTACGAAGGTATATCCTGCTCTAGAAGGACCAATGGGGCCGAGGGGGCTCCTTAGGCCTCTGATACGGTTCTTCAGCCTTGGTTGGAGACCCTTCTTGTAGTGGACCAAGTACAAGAAATTTGCTTGGTATCGCACTGGTAGGATATCACTTCCAAATAAAGAAATGTGCGGCTAATTTTATGCCTTTATTTACGGGTAAAATAACTAACATTGTAGTACACAAAAACAAATATATAACATATAATAAGGAATCGCGGATTACATAAATCTTGTGTTACATATCGATAAAGCACGCTAGGGTGCATCAATATTAAGAGCGCGCAGCTTATCATACGAGTGCCTGACGACTACTGTTCCAACAGGTTAAGGAAGGGATGCAAACCCCTCGTTCGCTATAACTAAAGGCGGGTTTACATCATAAAGAAATACGACTTAACAATAACTAAAGGCAGGTTTACATCATAATAAGAAATTCGCCTTAACACAGGTCATTCATAATTTTGCATAAGACTGTGCTTAGCACGAAAACCCGACTGGATTTGTGACAGTATTTCATTATTATCAATGTAGTTTGTTACGTGCCAAATCGGCACTTAAACATTGTATTTAGGTTAGTTTTGATGTACGAAAGTTTCGCGCCATAATTTCAAAAGACGTGTGCATTTGCGCAGATCGCACGATGCTGGAGGGGTAGACGAATAACTTCGTGCAGATGTGTAAAAGACAAAAGAGCGGGGACAAGTTTCGGTGACGCTCTAAAACGTGGCTGTTTTGCCTGATTCTTCAAGGAGTGTGGTCGTGCGGGTATCGTATCTTCATTTTTATTATGTAGATTTCCTTTTGATTATCTTTGTTTTATCTTTACCTAATTAACCTCTTCCTTATCATTCCCCTGCATATAGAAATATGGTACGACCCTGGAGCAGCCCTCGACCCGAGACGAGTCGGATGTCCATGCTCCGCTGAAGCACCGGAGTCACCATCTTTATTTACCGCAAAAGGGCTTTGGGTAGCCTGATGGACTTCAATAGAGGCCTACCGTAGCGCAATTTCGTGCGAATGCAGGATTTCTGATGTAAGTAATCCATTACCTAATTTGTTTGCTTTTTTCATTATCTTAAATTTATGTAAATTTCCTATTATGGCGCAATATAAATTATTGCTGACGTCATGGTAGTGGCAACGCGGAATCTGTAATAAGGTTCGCGCTTCCGGCCGCCAGGGACGTTGCATTGCTTTCGTATTCATGGCGCTTGCGCAATGTATTTTATGAACTTTTGAACTGTATTTATCGGCTGCTAACTGTATTACCGACTTTTAAATTACAAGAACTATCACCAAGTAAATTGTAATAAGTTGGTAATTTGTATGTATATTATGTATTCAACCACCTTAGAAATGGTTGCTAAAATGTTTATTGGCCGAAGTTCCTCATAAGATGTCGCAACACTGACCTTAGGTATAGGTGTGATTAAAGATTTTTTCCATAGATCCGGCATCGTTGAATTAATTAGGATGGAATTAATAATATGTGTAAAAACATTAATGCAAAACGGCAAAATCAATTTTAGCATTTTTAGTGAGATCCCATCCAGGCCTGTAGCATTCGATGACTGTTTATTAACTGCTTTAATCACATCATCCGAGGACACCGTGTGAAATATTAGTTCCTCTGTTCTTAATGGAAATTTCTGCAATGAAAAGTATTTAATTGTATTTTCTGCAACTTGAGTAAGTGGAATATCATTTATAAAATGTTGATTGAGACAATCCGGATCTACATTGTTTAAATTAATTGTATTTTTAGGTTTTCGATGTATGTTGGCTTTTTCAAAGAACTTCCATAGCTGTTTAGAGTTATTTTTATATAGTGAAATCATGTAAATATAGAATGCCTTCTTTTCATTCCTAACTGCTTGTGTGACATAGTTTCTCAGCTCTTTGACATAAGTACGGTCCGAAACTCTCCTAGTTCTGTTATATTTACTAAGAGCTGCATCTTTTATCTTGATCATTTATTTTAATTATTTTTGAATTAATTTCTATTTTTATTTTGTGAAGCATTAAAGCATATTGCATAATTATATTATTGTCCCATTCTGAGATGTTAGTGCATAAGAATAACAAGGATGTGCAATGATTAGGCAAAATGTTGTTGAATATTACTTCACTAATATTATTTGTTGAGGTTATTGATATAGTAGTTGTACTAACATTATTGGATGCTAGCTCAACGAAACAATATAAACACACTTAAGGTGCGGCAGGATTAGGTTTCTGTAATAATTAGAAGAGATAATTATTGTTTTAATAGTTGCATTAATATTATTCCCAGCTTCAGGTACGAGATAGTCGAACGGGTGCATGAGTGGAAATAGTGTTGAGGTATAAATAATGCTGAGGCAAAAATTGAGGTTTCAACTTAGATTAGTAGCCGAAATGTTTTACTACTACAACAAAATAATCGAATGGATGTAAGAGCGGAAATAGTGTTGAGGTATAAACAGTGCTGAGGCAAAAATAATGCTGTTTCAATTTAGGTTAGTAGTCAAAATGTTTTATTACTAAGACAAAATAATCGAACGGGTGCATGGGTGGAAAAAGTGTTGAGACCTAAATACTGCTGAAGCGAAAATAGTGTTGAGGTTTCAACTTAGATTAGTAGACGAATTGTATTACTACGAAGACAAAATAATTGAACGGGTGCATGAGCAAACACATAGTCTTGAGGCATAAATAGTGCTGAAGCAAATATGGTGTTAAGGTTTCAACTTAGGTTAGTAGTCGAAATGTTTTACTACTAAAACAAAATAATCGAACGGGTGCATGAGCGAAAAAAGTGTTAAGACGTAAATACTGCAGAGGCGTAAATAATGTTGAGGTTTCAACTTAGGTTAGTATTTGCAATGTTTTACTACCAGTGCTGAGGCGAAAATAGTGTTGAGATTTCAATTTAGGTTAGTAGTTGTAATGTTTCACTACTAAGACAAAATAATCAAACCGGTGCATGAGCAAGTATAGTGTTGAGGCATAAATAGTGCCAATGTGAAAATAGTGTTGGAGGTTTCTACTTAGTTTAGTAGTCGTAACGTTTTACTACTAAGATAAAGTGATCGATTTGGTACATGTGTGAAAATACTGTTGTGATTTCATTATGGGTCACTAGGCGGAACATTTTACTACAAGGCACAATAATCAAAGATGGGTTCAACACTAACTGCATGGGATTGCAGCATATCCTAGCAATACATCTACAATTATGCTGCATAAAGTCCTCTCATTGCAAGTCCCCTATGATAACGGCTTTGTCGTGTCGAAAATACTCATATATATCAATGTCGATTAGAACTTGCACATGCACGTACAAAGGTAACATTCGGCAATTGATTTGTTTTATAAAAGAGTTCGGAATAATATATACAATAAGAGAGTATTAAATGAAAATAAATAAACAAGCAATTGCAAAAGATACATCATTATGAAAGAACAATTACAACTCAATTAGAAAGCAGTGCCAATTCGTATGTTTGGCATTTAATTACTGTGAAGTTTGTTATATTCGTATGGTTGTTGACGTTACAATAGTAACACTATTGTTCGATAAGGCGTACGTATTTATTTTAAAGAAGAAACCATACATGTATAAAATCTGTAAAAACTATGTTTTTAATTAACATTTCATTGTATGGTCTGCTACATTAGTTTTCAACTGATAAGCGTTGTCTGTGTTTCCACTCAATAACCTGCAAAACTTCAATTGTATTATCAATAGTGTAATAAGATCAACAATGTCGGAACGAAAGATTGAACTGAATGCAGCCATTATTTTTTTTACAAATTATGCTACGTTAATGACCTGTTCGAAAACTTACAATCTGTGTTTAGACATTATACATGTTCTATGTGTGTTTATGAATCAATCCTTGAGAGCCTTTGTTGTTGTGGCACGCACTGATATTTAAATTACAATTTCATACTGCAAGGAATATGATATTGTTGTCTCAAATAGTGTCAAAAGCTCTTCCAACTGTCAAAAATTATACAAGACGAGGTTATTGTTCTAATAGTACCAAGAGCGCTTTGTATATTCATCCGCGATCTATGATCGCACGACATTTCAGTAAGAAGTGGTTCCAGGTTTTGGAATTTAATTAAACCAAATTTACTGGAAAACCAGCAAATTTTTCATTAGTATTTGAAAATGTTGTTTTTGTATGGTTTCTAATAATTTTTAATTATTTTTGACAAATCACATAATGTAAACCGATATCGGATTTTTTATGTACTGGTTCATAGCATGGCGGCGTGTTAGAATATTGTGATGCGATACCAGAATTCTAATATGCTTAATCTAAGTTTTATGGACAGTTAATTTATCTAGTAATTAATTATGTAGGCGCTAGAATAGACACGGACTTTTTTTATATTCACATCATCCTTCGTTATGGTCGTCATGAGAACGGAAGTTGATATAAATAAAAATTGTAGATGTATGAACTGTAATTGCATCGATAAAAAAAATATGAATAAATAATTAAATTGAGCAACGTTATGAATTTGATCCACGTATTTTAACACAACTCTACTAATCAAGATCTTTTGATCGATACAACATGTGTAAATATTAAACAGGGGGGATTTTATTCTGATGAATAATTTGCATATTCTATTACTTACCCACACAAGATTGTGAATCCTCCTTCATCTCGGTTCCTGGGTTATTGACATCACCAACATCCACTAATATATCCTGATTAACTGTTGGTTTAGCTAACGAATATTTTACAGTTTCCGCACTGTTATGATCAATTTCTTTAATTAATTTTGCCATTCGATTTGTTAGATCTTTTGAACTAACAATTTCTTCTTTTACACATCCCATGTTAGTATCATTCTCAGACGATTTAGAATCAACAACTTGTTCTTGTTTTAAATTGTTTAGTAATTTAGGATTTAATGTAGGTTTAAAAGATAAACGTCGGATGTTACGTCCGGGATTCTTATCATTTTTTATTGCTGGACATGAAAGTTGTTCAGCGTAAGTGCATGTAACTTCAGGATAATCTACAGTTGATTCCATAGTTTCCAGTAATTTATCTTGGATTTCACAACTAGAAAAAGTATTTGTGTTATCCAATATTTCCTTTGTATTAATAATACTTTTGGGAGACGTGTGGCTATCCTTGCATTTTTCCAACACTTTCTTATTTAACTTTGGTTTAATGAAGCTTCGTCTTGATGTCTTCTGTATAGTACATTTATCGTTAGTTAAATCAGCAGCCGAACTTTCAACTACATCTGATATAATATCATTCTGAACATGTTTAGGACTTGATGTTATGCCTTTTACGGTGTTAATATCTTCTAAAATTTTCTGTTCCATAACTTCTTTATCAATATTACAGTCACTAGACAAAAGTGTATCATTTAAAAGTACATCTTTCATACCTTCAGTTGTAGCAGCAGTATCCAAAGATTTCTCCTTTGGTTTGTTTATAATTTTCTGTGTTGTTCCACAGCTGTCGTGTTCAATAAGTTTAAAAGGTATATCTCTAATTTTATGCCCAGCATTTTCAACATTTTCTATTAATAGAAGTACATTTTGCTTGGTGTTAGTAGATGTACTGGCCGGATTCTGAACCGTTGCATCTGTAATTTCCAGTGATCTAAGTTGGATTTCAGAACTGGATTGAGTATTTGAGTCATCCAATTTTTCTTTCCCATTTATAATACTTTTAAGCAGCTTGTGGTCATCCTTACTTTTTTCTAACACTTTCTTATTTAACTTTGGTTTAATAAGGCTTCGTCTCATTGGCTTTTGTGGAGTACATGTATCATTAATTAAATTAATATCCATATTTTCAACTGCATCTAATGTAACCTCATTATGAACATGTTTGGGAGTTGTGATTGTTCCAGTTACAGTGTTGGTATCTAGTACGATTTTCTGCGGAATCTTACAACTATTGCGTTCAGTAGTTGTAAAAGATACGGGTCTAATTGTATGTTCAGCATCTTTGTCATCTTTTATTGGTGAAAATACATGTTGTTCAGTGATAGTACATGTGGTGCCGCCAGTATTACATACATTTGATTCTGCACTCTCCTTTGATTTAACTTGAATATCACAACTTGATACATTATTTGTGTTATCTAATAGTTCCGTCGAATTAATAGTACTTCTGGACAACTTGCAAGTATTCTTACTTTTTTCCAACACATTCTTATTTAACTTTGGTTTAATAAGGCTTCGCCTTGTTGGCTTTTGTGATATACATGTATCGTTAGTTAAATTAGTGACCAAATTTTCAACTATATGTGATGTAACTTCATTATCAGCACGTTTAGGACTCGTGATTATATCCGTTATAGCATTTAGATCCGGTAAAATTGTTTGTATTGTTTTACAATTATCGCCCTCAATATGTTTAAAAGGCAAACTTCTGATGTTATTCCCAACATGTTTGATATTGTCTATTAATGGAATATTTTCTTCAGTATCAGTACATGTTTTCGCAAGATTTTGACACATTGCATCCGTAGTTTCCAATGATTTAATTTGGATTTCAGAATTGGATAGAGTATTTGGTTCATCTATTATTTCCTTCACATCAAGCGACTTATGGTTATCCCTACTTTTTTCTAACACTTTCTTATTTAACTTTGGTTTAATAAGACTTCGCCTCATTGGTTTATCATTAGTTAAATTACTAGCCAAATTGTCAACTGCATCTAATACAACGTCATTATTAACACGTTTGGGACTTGTGAGTATACCTTTTACAGTGTTAATACTTTCTAAAATTCTCTGCGTGGTTTTACAACTACCATGTTCAATATCAATGACTTCTTTATTTATATTATGATCAGTAGTCGAAGGTGTATCATTTAAGGATATATTTATTTTCACATCGTCGGGTTTAACACTAGTATCCAGTTCCTCCTTGGGTTTCTTTTCAATTTTTCGTCCCTGTGGTATATTTACCACAGGTTTTATTCGGGTTCTTCTAGTTGCCATCCGTTACAATATAATAACTTACTACTAACAAACCCACCAACTTGCAACAATTAATATCCCATAAACTAATTCAGAATGTTAATATGTTAATAGTTTTATAAAAATAATTTTCACTCCCTACATATTTACGTCCCTAACCTCTTTCTGCAACTGTCATATTTAAAGTGATTGATCTTATTCCGCTTATCGGGGTAATTCGCCAATATTGCGTCCGATAATTCATAGACTAAATAATACCATAGAAAATTCTATTACAATACCTATTTTTTTAATGTAAAGATTTTTTATTTCCAGAGAAAAAATCATAATTCATTCATAGCCCAACATTAACTTGAAACCCCCAAAAATAATTTGAAAACCATAATTTTAGTTAATAATTACTAAACGTGTTACGGGTAAAATGGCGTTATTTTGTTAATTTAGAACTCCTCAAAAGAAGCGGAAACCCAATAACAATTTCAAAGGTGTATCGGCTAACTTTCGGTCGTGTGGAAGTGGTTTTGTATGATAAAATGATAAAAGTAATAAAATGTACAATGGTCGAAATATAATTATACTTTAAAAATACTACTTTGAAAGGTATTACTGATTGTCCAAAATTAAAGGCGCTAAGCCGTTATATCCTAGAAATTCGATAATATGTTTGTTACTCGAAAGACGGTTATTCCGTATAGCTTCCATTGTTCATGATATTCCAACCTCGTCCACTCACCTTCTAACTTTCGTGGTCAGAATGTTTTATTATTCAAAATCACACATTGTTTAATGTTTTATGAAACTAAAATAATATTTCAAATTCAAAGCGTTTTCAAAAATTCGATTTCGTTATTGGAGTGTCTACAATGCTCACCTTTACCTACATTATAGCTAACCGTCCATCTAAATTTAGACTCTACTAACAGTAAATTTCCAAAACATCATTGCAAATAAATTAACCTTAAAACAACAAACATAATCTAAATACTACTGACTAGATATTTACAGAACTCGAAAAAAACATTTAAAAGTAAAACTACTATTTTACTAATCTTTCTCAGATTGATTTATATGATATTTTAAATTTTATTTGTTTGCAAATTTCTTTAATAACAATACAGAAAAAAATCAGTGTAATCTTAACATTTCACCATTCCATTGTCCATTTAAAACACCGAGTCTACACATTTTAACTAACTATAGGCGATTTTTCGCGACATACTTGAATTGTTCGAGTATGGTATGCTGAAGTATCCCCCCACTATTTAAAAAACATTTACTTGTGCGGCACCGCAAAAACGTATTGTAGTTTCCTAACCTCGCTTTGAATAATTACCCGGTAAAAGTCAAGTGTTTAACATACACAAGCATAACCTGGTACAGATCAGGGTATGTTCGTTTATCTGATAGATTGGTGCCGTACAATTTCCCCTCCAGTAAATTTTATCGCCAAAACGCAAGTTTAACACATACACACATAATTAAGTATGTTGGTTTATGTTGCGAAAAATCGCCTTATAATTCCAGACTTACTCTATTAAAATATTAGAAATTTCTTCATTAATAATATTTTACATAAATTTAAACAAAATTATTTCCGTTACTATTATGTAACGGATTATTAATTTTCCACTAGATAGATCAAGTCATTTTGATTTGAAATCCTCCAGCACATAATTATACATCATAAACAAACAAAAGGCTTATAGGGAACTCGCTGTTATAATGTTCCAAACGATTCTTACAACTAATGATGCAGAATGTTCGGAGACGCAAATCATATACCTGGTGTGTACTTCCCCCACCCCAAAATTTCAACATTCATTGACAATTGAAACCAACTCATTACCCTTTCCTGGTTAATCATCCCAACCGACATGAATATAAATCCACGGTTCACATGTTTAATCTTTTTGCTTCTTTCTACGTATCCATTAAAGCTCAAACATCATTTTGTCCTTTCCTTCGTCGAAGGGCCGACGGCTTTCGCGCCTGTCTGATCACTCTCTGTTCGAATTTAGCCATTTTAATCACCCACCGTATATTAAAATTTTGTTCTCACACTTTATGCATCTAATACTTTAGCAGGGTCAGTTCAATGTCTTCAAATCGTGTGCAGCCTTACTTTTATGACATTTTATAATTCTGTGGTATTTTACATTAGGCGGCTCCGTGGCGTAGTTGGTATGCGTGTGACTACTACGTCCAAGGTCCCGGGTTCGAATCCCAACACGGTCCGCTTGAAAAATGCTAGACGAGAATTTTTCACAAAAAATACGCCCTCGTTCGAATGAGAGGTAAAATAGAGGTCCCGTGTGTATGTGTTTGCACGCACGTTAAAGATTCCTACCTTGCTTGGAACAGCAAGGGTTCGGCAAAATTCCAAATTTTCCGCTTATAAAAAACTCGCGTCCTGACCAACGTAGTACCTTCGGGTGGAGCATTGAAAATTACATGTAAGGTATTTTACATCCCATGGGATTTTATACAAATATTACTGTGAGGGCCGATGTACCCGGTTTTATTCGTAATCTTTCTTGTTGAATGCTACTAGTGTAAATCCTTTGTCGATCTTAATCGCTTCATATAAAAATGTACTGGGTACTTTTTGGTGTTTACTTGTGGTTATTTATATAACGTTCCAACTAAAGCGCCTGAACTAGCTGAATTGATAAATCATTATTTTTTGACGAATGTATCCTTAAATAACGCGAGAGCCGCGTTACAAGACAATAAAGAGTTTTCGCAAAACGTATCGCTAGCTTAGCGTAGACGATAAAGTCACACGACATAATAGCGAGCGGGAGTGCGACAATTACAGTTTTAGCATTTTAATTGAAATGTAACATTACCTAAGATTTGTCTTGAACAAATTCATATTGTAGTAGTAGCAGTAGTAGTATTTAAGATAAGAAAGAATGAGTTTATATTTATTCACTACTATGTCGTTCTACAGCAAATATGGAAGAGTTACCAAATCTTGCTGCCTTTGAAGGATTGACCAATAAAGATTTGGAGGCTGGCATTTTGCATATTGCTTTGGCTGAAAGGAAGGTTGCTAGACATAGAGCGCTGCAATATGGTCGTTTAAATTTAAACAATTTAAGTTCTGAAGAAGCGCGACTGTATTTTAGATTTTCACAAAATGGTTTGTTGCGGCTATGAACATTATTAGGCATTCCAAATGTAATTAGAACTAATGATAGAGATACAGTGACTGCTATTATGTGTGTTTACCTAATACAAAATTAGTATATTAACATACTTCTTAGGTTTGGAAGGGCTTTGCATATGTTTACGCAGCGTATCCTAACAGGTGGTCAGATCTAGAGGTGCGGTCTGGCTTGTCTGCATCATACATTTTAGATATTTGAAGCAGGGTTATTGAAATAATATTTGAAAATAATCACCACCTTTTAACAAATTTAAATGATTTAAATTGGTTAACTAATGAAAGATTACAGATGTATGCAAAGGTTAGTAAATTTGAAGGTTTACATATAAGTACAAAGTTTATGTAAATTGTAGGCTATTGCAAATAAAGGTGCATCATTTTTAAATTGCTGGGGTTTTATTGACGACACTGCTAGAACAGTCTGTAGAGCTTCGATTGAACGGGAGTTTTTCTTTGGTCATAAGCGCACGCATTGCATTAAGTATCAGTCTGTTCTGTGTCCTGATGGCTTAACTGTAAGTTTCATTGGTCCATATCCCGAAAGGATACATGATGCAGGAATATTCCGTGAATCTAATTTGTATGAGCAACTGGAGGAATGTGTAATGTTTCCAAATGGTGACAATTTTGTTTCATATGGTGATCAAGCATATGGGATTAGAGAATTGTTGTTAACTCCATGTAGTAGTTGTAACCTTACTGAAGATCAACAGCAATTTAATACTAATATGAAGCCTCTGCGACAAGCTGTAGAATAGAGTTTTGGAAAAGTTTTTGCAGAGTTTACATTTCTAGATTTTAAAAAGAATCAAAAGCTACTTTTGCAAGACGAACAAAATGTATAAAGTTGCTATAATATTAACTAATTGCCATACATGTTTGTACAGTAGTCAATCACCTGCATATTTTAATGTAAATCCGCCTCAGTGCGAAATGTATCTAGGTGCAGCATAGAACAAAATGTTGGCAGTTGGAACCATATTAATAGGTCTTGTACAAATATATAACTGTGTGCATATTGGTAATAAATATGGTTTATCAATAGCGAAATAACAATATTATATAACTATATAATGACTTTAAATTTTATTGTGTTTGTTAGTATTATAAATTAGGACAAAAATTAAGTAGGTATAGCAAACATAATTATACTCATCTACTAATATCTAAAATAAAGTCCACATGAACAAATTTATTTATTTTCCAATAATTGATTAATTCCATTTCGAATGGACCTGCACTTTGCTGAAGTTTTAGATTACTAGAACAGGTGAAATGGCTTGCGTGTTCTAATGAGCTAAAGAGCCAAACTACAGGTCCAACTAAAGTAGTAGGGTCGTTAGTGAGGAACCAGACTAAGACAGGTCCCCGAAAGAGGGCAGCGGCTCTTTCGGTACTTGGATTGGCAGAGACTACAGGAGTCGGTATGTCAGTCTAAGACACGCTACCGCGATGTGGAAGCCAACGGGAAACCACCACCTTATCTCCCAAGTACACAGTGTGCTTAAATTATAATAAAATGATGGAATTCTTTGGGGTAAAAGATTCCGGAGTTATAGTACCCCATTCGAAATAAGAAACCATGGATAACAAAGGCTATCCTGAATTTAATAGAAGAAAGACGAAAATACCAAAATAAATCAGACGAAACAGAGATACAAAGCCATAAAATGGGAAATTATTTGCAAGTGCAGGAAAGCTAAAGAAGAATGTGCTACGTACCATAACGTAGCCGGAAGAAAACGTAAATATACCAGGCTAACTACCAATGCGGTGAAAGGAGGGGTTCCTAGCAACACAAAGATAATACATCGCCAACGATTTTCTATATACAATTAAAAAAAACACGCAAATATAGAAATTTCTATCGAAACAGCAAAACAAAATTAACAGGTTACTATTTAATAAAACAATTTTACTCTATGGACAAATTCACTAATTGTTCCACGAAGTGCGCAACTCGCAGCTAACATGCAATAAATCTAATCAGTACCAAAAACAATAACACTAATACTTTCGTACAAGCAGATGAGTTAAATAAAAAAACATTAAATTTAGAAACCTTTCTAGTAAGGATTTTACCATACGAAGCATTTGTTATAATTCTGATCGGAAAGAAAAAGAATACTGCTGATACTTTCGTATAAGCAGATGGGTTAAGTACAAAAAGCATTAAAGTTTTAAACTTTTCTAGTAAGGATTTTACCAGAAGAAGCCTTAGCGTATCTAATTTCAAACTGGGTTTATCCCTGGGTATGTTAGAAAAGGAAAACAAGTCACATACATGTGTCGGGATACTTATCTTGTCAACCCTCAGATGCGAATTGACACAGCATCGCCGCAGTAGTCAGCAACAATCATGCTACTACCGTAATTGCAACGGCTGTTTACATGCAAGAGCAGTTGATCTACATCAAGAAATAATCGAGCTACGCAACAAGCAATTTAGCCTCCAGCTAAGAGCAAATCTACACATTTGATAGAGAAGAAACGTGCATCGCTCTTGGAGTAACAGAACGAGTAGTTTTTACAAGTGCATCAACGCACTAGCTGAAGAATCAAAGTTTAAAAGAAGTTCAAAATAACACAAACTCGAAAAGCAAACATTCGTGTTATCGAAACGCGATTGAAACTGGTAATCGTGGTTTTACCGGAAAATAGTAGGATATATTATTTCGACAAATCTTTACAAGGGAAACCCACTAGAACGCATTTATACGTTATCGGAAGATATAACGCGCTCACGGATACCTAAACAGGATCTTGACTAATTAATTGTAGCATAAACTTGTTGTTTCAAAACAACTATATTTACATTGAGAAATTCCTAGGAAGAGTATTTATTATTAATTATGCGGAAGGATTTAACAATAGACATGGAATTTATACGAATGGATAATGAAAACAAGGGATTTGAGTTGAAAATTATGGTAAAGCGAGATTATCTGAAGAGGTACAATATATCGGGTATTGTTAGAGAATTTAATACTAGAACAGGAATTTATGTAAATAAAATAACCAATCAATGCTGAAAATGAACGTAACAAATGGATTGATGAAAAGTGCAAAGAGGTACAAACTAAGATGGAAGTAGGAAAGACAGATGAAGCATACAAACTAAATAGAACAAATTTTAGGGATATAAAACCGTATAGCAAAAATATAAGGGACGCACAAGGAAACGTCATTATAGAAAATGTAGAGAAAGTGGTTAGATGGCAAGAATATATAGGGAATTTAAATGCAAGAGAGAAACTAACTGCATTAGAACAGGAATCAGACATTGAAAATAATCACTTGGGATATCCTATACTTAGAGATGAATTTGAATTAGCATTAAAAGGTCTGAAAAATAGCAAGGCGCCGGGTACAGATAAGGTGCAAGCAGAAACTCTAAAAGTCGCTGGACAAGCAGTAACAGAACGTCTCTTCCAACTTGTAAGCTATATGTATGAGACAGGCAGGATACCCAAAAATTTCAAACGTAACATCATAATCACTATACCAAAGAGGCGAAGTTCGGACAGATGTGAAAAATTTTGAACAATAAGTTTGACAGCACATGTGTTAAAAATATTAACTAGAATTGTACAAAGACGAATGGAAAAACGATCTGAAGAAATACTAGGAGAAGATCAATTTGAGTTTAGGCAGAACAGGGGAACACGGGAGGCTATTTTAGCTCTGAGGGTGATAATTGAGAAAACAATAGAAAAAGGGAAAAGCGTGTATATAGGGGTAGTAGATCTGGAAAAAGCATTCGACAATGCAAAATAGAAAAAAATGTTCAAAATACTCAAAGGGATTGGAATTATTTTTAGGAATAGACCAATAGTATATAGCTTATACAAAAAGCAAACAGCGATAGTAGAATTAGAGCAGGAACATAGAGACGTAAATATTAAGAAAGGGATGAGACAGGGATGTGCCCTATCTCCATTAATTTTTAACTTGTACGTTGAAGAGGCAATGAATACTGTCAAATGCAAGAAAACATTTGGAATTATTATGCAGGGACAAAAGATTGATATGCTTAGATTTGCAGATAGTATTGCGGTATTAAAATCTTGCAAAGAAGAGTTAGTAGCATGAAATGGAAACTTCTAACAGAGAGACACTATGAAAATTAACACCAATAAAACTAAACTACTGTAATGAAAAGGAGGGTAAAATAAATTAAAAACTAGAATACAAATAGGTAACGAGAACTTACAAGCGGTTAAAGATTTGTGCTACCTAGGAAGCCAAATAACGCAAGATGGAAGAGCGCAAAAGATATACAACAAAGATTAGTACAAGGTTATGCTGCATTTAACAAGAAAAAGCAGCTACTGTGTTCAAAGGCAACAAACATAGAAACAAGGAAAAGATTGCTTGAGACATGTTTGGAGCACAGCACTGTACGACTGTAAAACCTGGACAGTAGGAGAAGCGGACAGGAAAAAGATAGAAGCCTTTGAAATGTGGTGCAACAGACGTACGATGCAGATATCGTGGACAGACAAAGTTAAGAACAAAGAGGTACTAGAAATGGTAGGGGAAGAAAGAAGTATGTGGAAAACAGAAAAATAAGAGAGATAGGAAGATAGGCCACATACTAAGTCATGAGGGAATAGTGCGGAATATATTAGAAGCAGAGATAGGAAAAAAGAGAGGTAGAGGTAGACCTAGGTTAGACTACTGCACACGGATAGTGAAAGATGTAGGCTGTGGGAATTTCAGGGAAATGTGCACGCTAGCTCAAAATAGAAATCAATGGAGGTACCCGTCCAATCAATTCCAAGATGGAAAAAATAATGACGAAAAAGATAACTGTACTTAAACTTGATGATAACTATAAGCAACTACAGGTATTGGTTTTGCAGTACTCTCAACTAATGATAATTGTGCAAAAGGATTTACTGGAAAACTATTAATTCGGCAAATGTCTAAGTGTTGGGGGATCTTGGTTGCCACAGGTTGCTTAACCCCTTCATATACCACTGAATGTCGGTGAAATAGGGCATATAATTAGGAACCAATAGAAGGCGAACCAATCTGTATTTAGGCTGTGAGAATTTCAGGGAACAGTGTATGCTAGTTCAGAATCGAAATAAGCGAAGATACACGTCCAACCAGTTTCAAGACGGAAACCTAATGACGAAAAAAGTCATTGCATTTAAATCTGATGATTATTATAAACAACAATATGTGTTGGTTTTGAAATATTTTCAACTAATGTTGATTGTGCGAAAGGATATATTGCAAAACTATTAATTCGGCAATGGGGTATCTTGGTAGCCACAGACTGCTCAACCTCCTTCACACTACAAGGAAATAGGTTATATATTTGTAAATAGAAGGGGACCCAAACTGTATCTAGCAAGAAAGAGCAGTGGCTATGTTCAAAGAGAACAAACATAAAAACAAGGAGAAAATTGTTGAAAGCATATGTGTGGAGCACAGCACAGTACATCTATGAAATAGGGTCACTAGGAGAAGCAGACAGAAAAACGATACAAGCCTTTTGGAATGTTGTGCTTCAAATGTATGAGATTGATAGCTTGGACAGACAAAGTTAACAACAAAGAGGTTGAAAAACAAAAAAAAATAGGTGAAATAGGAGGGCAGGGTATGTTGTAAGGCATTTTCGAGGACTAGTGTGGGATATATTACAAGTAGACATAGGAAAAAGAAGGTAGAGATAGACCTAGATCAGACTATTGCACGCAGATAGTGAAAGATGCAGACTGTGAAAATTTCAGGGAAATGTGTAGGTTAGCACAGACTAGGAAACAATGATGGTATGCTGCTAACCAGTTCTAGGACTGAAGACCTAATGATGGTGAAATCAAAATTTATAGTAACCTAAAAGTTATATTTCTTAAAGAGAATAATCTATTCGTATTGGTAGAATTTACTATTACAGAAACTATTAAAATGAAATGTGATTATAAATATTTCTAGGGAACGTCACAATTTGTTTAGAGACAGTATCTGTATGTGAAGGCTCTTCTTAGGTTTCTAAACTTTTTTTATCTTTCGAAAGTTCTTTTTTGCAACTGTTGCAAATTTTCATTCCCGTTTTTATCTTAGAATTTACTCCAAATATCCCATCCTGAACTGGTCGAAGACTTTTCATAGATTGGTGAACATTTTTTTCAAATGAGTTGCAACAATATACAAAAACCTTATCAACCTTCGTATTACTTGTAATGACCATTTCTCTAGATAAAGTAACTGCTCTATTTTAAAATGTTTAAATTTAAAAACAACTGCACTCAGTTTATTGCCTATAACGAAATATATGTACACTCATTCCTTGGTTGTTAATAAAAGATATGTAATATTGTGCATGTTAAAAAAATTTTAGTTCTGAAGTAAAATAGCCTTTCTGTACATTTTTTAAAAGTTAATGATAAAAATAGTAAAGAAAATCTATTAAGCAAGTGAGTCTTGTATATATTTGCTATATTTAGAAAATAAGTTAAGGATTAATATGAGCTTAAGATTAATATTTCAGGAGGGTTCTCTTTTAGCTTTTTATGCCAAAACATAATATAAACCATCGAAATAAATAATAGCCTACTGTACCTGAATTAGTAATTTAGGTATGATTATTTACATCTCTCTATAACAACTAACTCAAAGAAATTTACAAAAAAGATCACAACACACTAAACAAAGAACTAAACTGAACTGCTCAATTCAAGTGATAGTATGAGACTGACTCAGATCCTCATAGTAGCTTTGGCTACAAGCTCTTATTTGTCTATTTCATATCACAATCTTTCTGGCTCAAAACCATCACCTCATAGTCCTTGCCACATTTCTACAAAACTCAGTACTGACACCCAATTAAACTAATGTTGAGTGTTGTTACCCATGATATGAGCAGATCAGTATGAAAAGAACAAAACCAAAACTAAATGCTCACCCACATTACGAAGTAACAAAGGAAGGATGGAGAAAAAGCAAGAAAACGAATGCCACACTAAACACAATTGGAGATTAGGGTGGTCTAAAGAACAAAACGACAGTACACACCAACCAATTCATTTTTTTCTTCAAACATCTATACCTACAAGAATAATTAAACATAAAACGCACATAAGATAATTTCTAGGAATTTGAATAGCAAAACAAAATTACATTGTAAGAATAAACATCACCTTTCACTCCTTCTTACATACTAATTAGATCTAATAACAAATATATCGAAGGATGTTTTGGAAACTAAAAACGAAACGAACCGAAAAATTTCAGTATTGTGTCTTTAATGCTATACGTTTCCCCATATTTGATTTCAAATTGTAACATCCTGAATTACTTATAGACTGATAGATGTTCCTTACGTTGCTCATGCTCAAGCTATATTTCACAATATATACTTATATATCTTTTAATATCGTAGTCCTGTAATTATCAGGTTCGATTTGATTTACTAAATAAGAACGAATTGTTTGGGAGTGAAGTAGAATAGTGTTAGGAATTTCCTAAGTTTATTAAAATTATGTGTCTAGGGGTTAATAATTATTTTAGTTAATCTCGTTTAATTATTTCATAAATATTTAAGTACTATTTAAATTTAAAATTATACAATATTAATAACACATGTAAGCAAATATTATTATAAGCATGGAAAACATTTGTGAAGTTGCACCTGTAGCTTGAGGTTTATGTTTTTGTTATTTTATTTCCTGTGGCATTATAACATTTTTTCATTCTGCCTTTAACCTAAAGAAGTCAATTATTAAAAACAATTTGAACTTCATATTGTCATCTACTCAAGTGTAACAATTATTATTTAATATACAGATAAGTTCCTGGTTTGCTAAAGTTTGATCTTCCTTAATCATATTTCTCTAGAAATAGTAAAAATATTAAATGTAATGTACTGCATCAAATCAATTATCAAATTAATTTGTGCGTACTTAAATATAAGCTTTTTACTGAGTGGATTATTATGGCCGTTGTTGTACTTGTTCACTTGTATACTTCCGATCGAATCATTACGTCATCTTTTGCTTAGACCATTTGTAAATGTGTACTGTATTATCGTTTATTTAACATTTGGTTATTTAGCAGTAGAATATAGCACAAGTACTAAAGACATACCTGTTATCCTCAAGCGAAAGCCAAGCTGTAGAGGCTACTCAGGACATACTACGAGATGACATAGAGGTGTACGAATTACAGGATGCACAAGACCCACAGGATGACACAATACCAGGGTTAGGAAATGTAGTTTTGCAATGGTCAGAAAATAGAGAATTACAAAAAAATGTTATGTTACAGGTAATAGTTAATGTTTATCTCTTATACCAAAAATGAGAATAGCATTATCTTTAGGTAATCCCTGCCTAGTGAATGGCTTTCATAATAATGATATCGATTCCAATTTTGATAAACAAAACGGCATAATGGTTCTAACTCTATCAGTGATAGTATTGGAGATTCAAGTATTACAAATACGAACGACTTAATGGACGACACTCGAAAAGACGATAAAGATCCAGATTTTGATATATAAAAATTTGTAGAAACATTGATGATAATATAGATTCAGATACCAACAAAAAGAAAACAAAAAACGATTGCAAAGAGAAAAGACGTGGAAAATGAACTTAAAAAAACCTAAAGTAAACACTGGTCAAGGGTATGTATCACGACTAGGTAAGGTGCAGAGAGCGAAAAGGGTGAGGCTTCAGTGTGAGGAGCAGTGCCTGCACAAATGTATCACAAACATTGTATACCAAGACAGACTACTTATTTTTCAAAATTTTTATAATTTGGCTGATAAAACTAGGCAGCACGATTACATTTTAAAATGTATCAAAACAATTCCTCAAAAAATATCAAAGCCTCAGGAAGCAGACATAAAATGCCGACAAAACAATTTACTTATTATTTTCAAATTAGATGTTCGAGTTTGTAAATTTTTCTGCATGGCAAAGCCTGACATTTATTACTACAGTAAGAAATTTGCCAGGTCGGTTTTTAAAAAAGGAAACGAGAGGAGTAGGTCAAAGTAGCAATAAGACCAGTGATGATCTACTGAAAGGTGCTATGGACACATCAACAGCTTTCACAGGGTACTATCTCATTATTGTTGGGCAAAACCTAATAAAAAATATTTAGATGGTTCACTAAATGTAAATTTAATGTACAAACTATATAGAAAAAAATGCAGAGATGATAATATGGCATTTGTACAAGAGCCCATATATAAAAAATTATTTAATACTCACTTCAATATTTCCTTTTTTAAGCACAAGAAAGATCAGTGTTCGTATTGTGTCACTTATCTAAAGTACAGTTTTAACAATGAAAGGATGTCGAAAAAGGATGAATACGATAAGCACAAAGAAAATGTACTTGATCACATTTGAAGAAAGAACACGATAGAGACAAAGTAATGGGAGACAAGGATGTGGTACTGGCTACATACGATTTACAGACAGTAGTCACTGCCAAATGGCAATATTTTCACCGGTTTCTATAAAAGCAAACTAAATGCATATAATTGTAGTCTACAATGTTAAAAGTAAATTGGGTTTTGTCATTTATGAATGAGAGCATTGTTAAAAGAGGCTCTATAGAAACTACAATCGGTATTTATAGTTTCTTAAATGATCACTGTCGAGATAAAAAGAATTAATTTGTTACAGCGACAATTGCATACCACAAAATAAAAACATGGATGTTTTGTATGTACTTACATGCCTTAAAAGCTTTAAACATTCAAATCATAACACACAAGTACCTAATTCTCGTAACTTTTGTATTTCCTCTTGTTTATTTGTATCATCAGCTAGTCTCTGGGACCGTGTAACTAAGGTTTTCACAACAGAGTAGAGTTATGTCGGGTGATGAAGTGACTTGGTGTTTAAGTACCTATCCGTGTGAGTTGGCTTCCTATAAACCGTGTGGCTAAGTTGTTTGTTATCCTTTTCTTCACTAGTACATTTAGAAACGGTAATTGGTTATTCTCTTCTACTTCCATGGTAAACTTTATTTTGGATGTATACCGTTAAGGTGTTTTAGGAAACCATTGAGTTGTTCTCTTCCATTTGTCCAGATCACGTTGTCAACATATCTTAGCCATATTATAGCAGTTTCTAATGCACGCACCTCAATATCTTCCATGAATAAATTAGTAATCACTGATGATCCCATAGGTGCTTCTTCAACTTGTCTTTGTTTGTTGAAGGTAAAATATGTGTTGCTGAGACAATGCTGTGTTAAGTCGATGATATGATCTTCAATGTTGTACTTCTCTTTCAAAAGCATGAGTGTGTCTTCTATCGGTACGTTGGTAAACAATGATATCATATCAAAGCTCATTAGTAGATGTTGTGTTTGAACTCTTTCAGTACTCAGTAGTTGGATAAAATGTTCAGCATTCTTAACGTATGAAGTTGCCATTTCAGCAAGTGGCTGTAGGTGTTTGGCTAAGTATTTTGCTAGTGTCTTGAAAGCAGATACTATACAACTCACGATTGATCGTAGCAGCACTTCTTCTTTGTGAATTTTGGGAAGACCCTAGAGTTTTGGATACCTTGATGATTTTTCTCGTGAAATTAGTTGTCCCTATTCCACCTTGTCTACAGAACTTTTCTTGATTTTCATTCTTGTGTTTTTTTTTCCAGATATGTTGTTGGATTGGTGTTGATAGACTGGTATGGTTCGTCATTAAGTAGAACGTTCATTTTGCTGTGGTAATTTTCTGTATTCATTATTACTGTTGTGTTTACTTTATCTACCGGTAGAATAATAATATCTTCATTCTGCCGTATACTTTTCAATGCAAGCCATTCTTCCTTTGTAAGGTTCTTCTTTGAAGGACGTGATGTTCTTAATCAATATGCCAAAATGTTTCCAATATCTTAAGAAAATCTCATCCTCCAAAGAGAACCTTACAAAGGAAGAATGGCTTGCACTGAAAAGTACGACATAATGAAGATGTTATTATTCTACCGGCGGATATAGGAAACACAACAGTAATGATGAATACAGACGATTACCACAGCAAAATGAACACTACTTAATGACGAAGCATACCAGCCTATCAACAAAATATCTGGAAAAAACCACAAGAATGAAAATCAAGAAAAGTTCTGTAGACAAGGTGGAACAAGAACAACTAAATCCACGAGAAAAATACTCAAGGTACTCTGAACTATTTGGTCTTCCCAAAATTTTCAAAGGAGTGCTGCTACGACCAATCGTGAATTCCATAGGATCGGCCTTACAGCCATTGGCAAAACACTTAGTCAAGCACCTACAGCCACTTGCTGAAATGACAACTTCATACGTTAAGAATGATGAACATTATATTCAACTACTGAGTACCGAATGAGTTCAAACACAACAGTTATTAGTGAGTTTTGATGTGGTATAATTGTTTACCAACGTACCGATGGAGGGAACACTCATACTATTGAAAAGGAAATACAACATTGAAGACTATATCATCGACTTAACTCATCATTGTCACAGCAACACATATTTTACCTTCAACAAACAGCACTACAAATAAGTTGAAGGAGCACCTATGGGATCACCATTATCATCAGTGATTGCTAATTTATTCATGGAAGTTATTGAGGTGTGTGCATTAGAAACAGCTATATACAAACCCAAATTATGGTTAAGATTGTTAACGACACGTTTGTGGTCTGGACATGTGGAAGAGAACACTCTATGGTTTTCTAGAACACCTTAACGGTGTACATCCAAAAATATAGTTTACCATGGAAGTAGAGGAGAATAACCAATTACCTTTTATGGATGTGTAGTAGTGAAGAAAAAGGATAACGAATAACTTAGCCACACGGTCTACACGAAGTTACGAGAAGCACTATAGAAGAATGGATACTCATGCCAAACCATTCAGAAATCACTATCAGCCAGGAAAACAAAACCAGAGCTGTAGTCATCACTAACTACAGCATACTCAGCATTCATAGTCTCAACACAAGGGATGATTCTCAAAGACTTCCACAGGCATGGCAACCAGCAATTACTAGTCTACGCATCATTATACCATTAGAAAGGAGCATTTTGTTAAATCAGCCATTCAGAACTAAACAACACGTACCAGGACCAATGACACGGAGCCGCACCAGAAATCAAGCAAGTGCAGCATAGCATTTATTTTAACTAGTAAATATAGCAGGACAAAGGAACACTTCTTCATTCACTGCTCAACTTACAGAGCCTGAAGATGGCAGATGTGATTTTGCCGAAACGTCGTCAAATTGACAGCGGTTCACATCAGAATCAGCCAGCTATGCGGAATAATACCTAGAAAATTGACAAAACATATAACTTTTACTTCTGTCAAACCAACATTTTATTTCATCATTTTTTTATATATACACATTATTTCTTTTTAATTATTAAAGAAAGTTCTAAAAATTCTTCAAAATAAGCTAATGTAAATAACCTCACTTTATTGCCTGTGATCAAGCTTAAAAATACATTCATTGATGTACAAACGAAAAATGTAATTCTCCGTGTATAAATAAGCACCCGTATGATATAGGCATATTGTAAATACATAACAAATAATGTAAGCAGCATAGTAAAGATAATTAATCATTAAGATACCTTAAAACGCATTTAAATGTAAATCGATCATTTTAAAATAAATACAAAACCACTCATTTATAATAAGAATGCATTTCTCGTGGATAAAAATAAATAATTTCCTGTATTTAAAACCCCAATTTTAGTCTTAGTTTTAGGTATTAAAACATTTTGCCGAAAAAACAAATATTTCTATAAAAATGCATCCTTTTTGCATTAAAAAGCAATTTAAGTTTATATTAATTAGCCTTTGTATAGCATAAAACACTGTAAATAAAAACATGTTCTCGTATTTTCCAGAGGAATTGAAAAAATACATCACTTGATATGAACTCATTAATAAATAAACGCTTATTCCAAAAAGCGGCTTGAACATTGAAAAATAACCGATAAAAATTAATTACCTTTTGCATTAGTATGCGACGCCACAATATTCGTATGTGTTAGAGTAGGACGAACCAGCGCATGTCACTAATAAGCGAATGAGATAACGTGCTAATAAAACTCAACAATTTAAACGCTAATGAGGATTTCCAAGAATTTTACGTAAGATAGGTGTTTATTATTTAGAATAGACTCGCGCAAATTCTGCAAATAGATAAATTTGTAAATATAAAGAAGCGTTTATGAAATAAGGTCATTCAGTCGATTCTTAAATTCGATCATGAAATGTTATTTGATTTAAGTCGCAAGCTGTTGCTTTGCGAAGATAATATTTGAAGTATGCAGTAAGCATAGTGTAGTTTAATAAAAACATTGTTACAATGAATATAGAAGTGATGTTTTAAACGCAAATTACATAAAAAATATTAAAATAATTGAATACAATGAAGAGGGAAAATTCTTCAATATAACTCTAATTATAAAATTTTATTAAATAATTGAAAGGAAGATATAAGCAAATATGAAAATTCGTAATTGCTGTTTCTAAATGGAAATTTTATGCATGATCTTGTAAGCAGATTTGCACGTCAATTTAAAATAAGAAGATATTTAATTACGAGTTGGATAAAGAAAAGCTTCGTGGATTTTTGAAAGTATAGTTTTTTTTTGGTAACTGATATTTGAATTTTGTCATTTAGTTTAGATAGTCCTAATAATTTTGCTTTAAAGGATTTTTACCAGGAAAGTTTATGTTCAGAGTTCGAAATACTGTGACCTTTTAATAGATTATCTGTCAAGAATTTTTGGCCAAACAAATCTTACAAGCGCAAGAATAAACAAAGCCAGGTAAAATATCCATAAAAAAAGAAATTTAGTTCTGTAAATTTAAAATAAGGTAAGAAACTTTTTTTATAGTAAGTACTTCTTAGTATATATGGATATGAGATCATCATACTGAGATATGGGATTGGCCTTCTAGCAGTCCAGATCTTAGCTCAATTGAAAATCTATGGATTAAAATGAAAAACAAATTCGAAAACGACGTCCAAAAAAAAGAGCTTTTTAAAACTACCATCGAGAAGATTTGGAACTCAATAGCACCAGAAGAGTAGCAAGACCTCTTAAACACTATGAATCCCGGGATTAAGGCTGTAATAGCGGCAAAAGGTGACACAACGAAATATTAAGTCAGAAATTCAAATATTTTTGTCCTACATGCACATCGTACAAAATATTTGGTTGCTGTTCCAAGCAAGGGTTTGGCAAAATTCCAAATTTTCCAGGTTAAAAAAAACTCACTTCTTGGCCAATGTAGTACCTTCGGGTGGAGCATTGGGAAATTACATGCAAGGTTTGTGAAGGGGGGGGGGGGTAAGCAGCCTGTGGCTGTCAAATTCCCCCAGCATTTGAACATTTGCCGATTTAATATTTTTTTCAATATATCTTTTTGCACGGTCAGCATTAGTTGCAGATATTTCACAACCAACACCTGTAGTTGTATATAATAATCATCAGATTTATTTGTGCTTATTTTTCGTCATTAGGTTTTCTGTCTCAAAACTGGTTGTGGTTGGGTTCCCTAAAATTCTCACACAGCATATATACAGCTCAGTTCCCCTACTATTGTTTTATAATTTTATGCCTCATTACACCAAGATTCAGTGAAGGGGGTTAAGCAGTCTGGGGTTGCCAAGATCCCCCAACACTTAGACATTTGCCGAATTAATAGTTTTCCAGTAAAACCTTTCACACGATTAACATTATTCAAGAATATTGCCCAACCAATACTTGTAGTTGCTTATAATAATCATCATGTTTAAGTACAGTTACTTTATTTGTCATTAGTTTATCCATCTTGGGACTGGTTGGATGTGTACCTCCATTGATTTCTATTCTGAGCTATTCTACACATTTCCCTGAAATTCCTACAGCCTACATCTTTCACTATCCGTGTGCAGTAGTCTAACCTAGGTCTACCTCTTTTTCTCTTTTTTCCTATCTTTGCTTCTATATATTCCGCACTATTCCCTCATGCCGTAGTGCCTATCATACTATCTCTCCTATTTTTTTTACCATTTTCCACATTTTTCTTTCTTCCCCTACCATTTTTAGTACATCTTCGTTCTTAACTTTTTCTGTCCATTTGGCTTCCTAGGTAGCAAAAATCCTTAACCCTTTGTAAATTCTTGTTACCCATTTGTATTCATGTTTTTGATTTATTTTCCCCTCCTTTGCATACTAGTACTTTAGTTTTAGTTTTGTTAATTTTCATACTGTATCTCTGTGTTAGAACCGTTTCCATTTCATTAAGAGCAGTTTCTAACTCTTCCTTGCTAGATGCTAATACTGCTATATCATCTGCAAATCTAAGCATATTAATTTTTTGTCCCTGCATAGTAATTCCAAACGTCTTCCTGCATTTGACAGTATTCATTGCCTCTTCAATGTACAAGTTCAAAATTAATGGGGATAGGGCACATCCCTGTCTCACCCCTTTCCTAATGTATACTTCTCTACGTTCCTGCTCTAATTTTATTACTGCTGTTTGCTCTTTGTATAAACTATGTACTATTCGTCTATTCCTATCACTCATTCCAATCTTTTTGAGTATTTCAAACATTTTTTTCCGTTTTACATTGTTAAATACTTTTTCCAGATCTACAAACCCTATATACACGCTTTCCCCTATTTCCGTTGTTTTCTCTATTATCGCTCTCAGAGCTAAAATAGCCTCCCCCCCGTGTTCCCCTGTTTCGTCTAAACCCAAATTGGTCTTCTCCTAGTATTTCTTCACCTCGTTTTTCCATTCGTCTTTGTACATTTCTAGTTAATATTTTTGAAACGCGCGCTGTCAAACCTATTGTTCGGAAGGTTTCATATCTATACGTGCCTTTCTTTTTACCATGATGTTAGGTTTGTAATCTTTGTGTATCTCGCCTGTCTCATACATATATAGCTTACAAGTTGGAAGAGACGTTCTGTTACTGCTTGTCCAGCGGCTTTTAGAATTTCAGTTTGCAGCTTATCTGTACCCGGCGCCTTACCATTTTTCAGACCCTTTAATGCTAATTCAAACTCATCTCGAAGCATAGGATATACCAAGTCATCATTTTCAATGTCTGATTCCTGTTTTAATGCTGTTAGTTCATTCTCCTGCATATAAATTTCCTATATATTCTTGCCATCTATCCACTTTCTCTACATTTTCTATAATTACGTTTCCTCCCGCATCCTTTATATTATTGCTATACGGTTTTATATCCCTAAAATTGATTCTAATTAGTTTGTATGTTTCGTCTATCTTTCCTACTTCCATCTTAGATTGTACCTCTTTGCACTTTTTATCGATCCATTGTTCTTTAGCTTACCCGCATTTGCGAATAATTTCCCATTTTATGGCTTTGTATCTCTGTCTTCCTGATTTGTCTGATTTATTTTTGTATTTTCGTCTTTTTTCTATTAAATTCAGGATATCCTTTGTTATCCATGGTTTCTTATTTTCTTTTTGTGTATACCCAGAATATCTCTGGCCACGATTGCTAGGCTGGATTTAATGTTATTCCATTCTGTTCCTACTTCCTTAGTATCACATATTTTCCCAATATCTTTCAGCAATTCATTTGACTTTTTTTCGAAACTTTCTTGAATATCTTTATCTTTTGGTTTCTCAAAGTCAAAGTGCCTTTATCTGTTTCTTTTTTAAAATTTAAGTGCGGCTTTCATAATTACGATATGGTCAGTGTCTATATCTGCTTCTGGGTAGCTTCTACAGTCTTTTATTTGATTCCTAAACCATTGTCTAACAAGAATGTTGTCTATTTGATATCTTCCTATATCTCCTGGCATCTTCCACGTATATCGCTTCTAGCATGATGTCGAAATAATGTGTTTGTGATAATTAAATTGTTCTTGTTGCAAAATCCTACCAGCCTATTTCCCCTGTCGTTTCTAGTGCCTAAACCAAATAAACCTACTACCGCTCCTTCCCTATCCTCACCTACCACTGCATTAAAATCCCCCATAATTATTAAATTTTCATGTCCTTTTACGTATCTTATGTCTTCGATATCTTTGTAGATTGCTTCTACCTCTTCGTCACTGTAGGTAGAGGTGGGCATGTGTACTTGTATTATTACAGTGTTTACCAGTTTAGATTCTAATCTAACCATGAGTACTCTTTCATTTTTTTGTAAGTAATTTACAATTATAAAAACAACAATACAATGTTCAGGATATTTTAGACATACTACAACTTATCTCGCTTCAAGATAGGTGTACATTAAATGACCTACTTTTTCTACATAAAACTATTAATGGTTCTGTTAACTGCCCTGAAATACTTGAATCGATTAAATTAACAGTTCCTTCTAAATTAACACGTAACTTTGGCCTTTTCTATTGCGAGTGCCTTCGAACTAATTATGATAGTTGTTACTATCTAAATCGAACTGCAATTATTGCAAACAAGTTTAAACAATTAAATTGGTTTAATAGCAGTCAACAATCCTTTCGAATGTCTGTATTAGCTAATATTAAAAATAAGTTATAGATTAAGCTTGTATGTATACACATTTTCTGTTTATTGTAAATGGGGTTTCCCATAAATGTATGAAAGTACAAATAATTTTCTACACACTATCCCATCTTTTTTCGCATAACTATTGCCACACCCAAATTTCCTTCCTCTGCTCCTGGATAAATTACTCTGAAGTCTCCACTCCAAAAATCCCCCACCTTTGGCCACCGAACTTCGCTGATCCCTACTATGTCTAGTGCTAACCTATTGATTTCCATTTTTAGGTTCTCTAGCTTATCTACTTGCTTCATACTTCTAAGATTCCACGCTTCGACTCGCAAAATGTTCCCCACTCTTATTCTGGACTTTCCGATCGCATCATCCTTAGTTGTCACCTGCAGGAGATACGAATGGGGGTCTATTTTAACTCCGGAATCTTTTACCCCAGAGAATGCCATCATGTTTGTTACAATTTAAGTACGCTGTGTACTTGAGGGGTAATGTGGTGGTTTCCTGTTGCCTTCCACATCGCAGTAGTGTGTCAGATTGCCATACCGACCCCTATAGTCTCTGCCAAACTAAGTACCGAAAGAGCCGCTGCCCTCTTTTGAGGAGTCGGTTCCTCACTAATGACCCTACTACTTTGGATGGACCTGTAGTTTGGCTTTTTAGCTCATTAGAACACGCAAGCCATTTCACCTATTCTAGTAATCAGAACTTCGGCAAGGTGTAGTCCATTTGAAATGGCTCTTACTAGTTTATAATAACATATGCGATGCCCATTCTTATTTAGTTTGGCATTGAAATTTAAAAAAAAAAGCATGTAAAGCAACAGAGAGATATATCATTGAAAAACTGATCATATTAATAAAAACCAACAGCAACACTGAGATTTTTGAAAATGATATTCCTAAAAAGTGTCTCAATCAATTTTAATAATTACTATTTAAAAGTACATAATTTTTCCTATCTAAAGTCATCTTAATCGATAAGCAGAGACTCGTTGATCCGAATCGCGGTAGTCCGAATGTTGCGGTAATCCGAACTAACCTCTTGTACTTGGTAATTCGAATTACTAGGGTTGCGGTAATCCGAATTTTTCTTGTAACAACTTGCAAATCACCTGCATTGTGTTTAACGCATAGAAAGTTTAGTGTGTTTATGGTAGTATTGAAATGAGAATTTCAATATGGCTCTTAAGCGAAAACACATAACTATATCAGTAAAACAAAAAACGGAAATACTTGATAAGTAAAACGTGGTTTCACTGGCAAACAGTTAGCTTTAATGTACGGAGTTAGTGTTTCTACAATAACGGGCATTAAAAAACGATGAAGAAAATTGAGAGGTATAAAATTTTATTCTTATTGAGAATTTTAACTAGTAATTTTGTATAACTTTCAGCTTCGTAAAAACCTGTTATTCTGGTCTGGGACATCGAAAACTTTAAAACACGCAGAGTATATAGAAATGGAATCACAGCTTTACACGTGGTTTCTTCAGCAACGAAATCGGCATACACCTGTGAGTTTTGATATTCTGGCTGCTAAAGCCATACAAATTTTTAAACAGTGCTACAATAGAGATACATTTGTCACAAGTAGAGGTTGGCTTCTAAATTTTAAAGCACGTCATGGACTTAGACATCTTAAAGTGTGCGGAGAAAAACTTTCAAACGATGAAACTGCTGTCCAACCTTTTATTGACAAATTAGCACAAATAATAAAAGAAAAGAAGTTTTTTCCGACTCAAATCTATAACGCCGACGAGTCTGGTTTGTTTTGGAAAATGCTCCCCAAGCAAACATTAGTGCAAAGAAAAAATGGCACCTGCAAGGAAAACTAGTAAAGAAAGGATAACACTTTTAGCGTGTACTAATGGAATTTGATCACACAAACTAAAACTGCTCGTAATAGAAAAATCAAAGAATCCCAGAGTATTTAAAAATAAAGGATGCATGGATGACTTCCGCCGTTTTCAAGGATTGGTTTCGCACTTCGTTTTGCAATCAGATTGAAGCATTTTAAAAGAAAAAGCGCTATTCTTAATTGATAATGCACGAAGTCATTGTAGTGAGCAAAAGTTAATTTCTGAGAATGGAGATGTTATGCAATTTTCCTTCCACCAAATTGTACAGCATTAATTCAGCCTCTAGACCAGAATGCCGTTAGGTTCACAAAATTATTCTATAAAAAAAGTTTATTAACTCATCTTTTGGGTACAATAAAGCAGCATGATAATGACATCTCCAAATGTTTAAAATATATAAATCTATGGGATGCAGTCGGCATGTTACATAATGCATGGGAGAAGGTTTCAACAATTTTATTGGAAAAAGTTGAAAAAAAATGTTAAATCAAAATGAAAGGAATATGACAGACGAATATGAACCTGAAGACTTAATCCCCTTAAATATACTACATACACAATGATATAATACGATCACCTCAAAGCCATGTCCCATATAAACAAATTAACTATTAAATTTTTTATTATTTATATTTTTTCTTATTAACTAGTTTTCGACATCCACTGGTGTCATCTTCAGTTAGTTAATTTGTTTATATGGGGCATGGCTTTGAGGTGATCATATTATATCATTCATCAAGTAACCCTATGTGAGAGAAACAATACAGACGGTTTTCCAACAAAAAAATTCATTACTACGTACATAATTACGTGAAAGAATCGAGACCCTTAAAGATGCTTCAACTATGCTAGAAACGATATCAAAAGACCAACCACTTTCAGAAAATGCTGTCATCCAATGGGTCGAACAAACTGAAGACCAGTACTTTCGAGTGGATGTAGACGCTGCTTTAAGTGACAATGAGTCTGATGAAGAAGAATAAGAAATGCGAGAAAACGTAACGGTAAAAGTGAACCACAAAGATGCAGTGAATTATTTGACTGCAGTGATACAATGGGCAGAGGAAAACGTTTCTTTAAATCATACACTAATACTTAAAGAATTAAGAGAAGAAGTAACTGTAAAACTTCACACATGTTCTAAAAAGCAAACAAAAGTAACAGATTTTTTTAAGTAGTAGTTGTTTCAAAATACACGTTTTCAAGCATTTAAGTTTATTTCTTTAAACTTGTTGCGTTGTATGTAATTTCATTCTATTGGAAATAAATGTTCATTTGTATCTACGTACATTCTTAGTTAAGAATGAGTATTATGTTGTTTCAGTAATCCGAATTTTTTGATAATACGAATCGTAATGGTTTTAATTGATTCGGATTATCGAGGATCTACTTTATATTTGATTACATCCACAGAAGCATGCAAGCATTTCAAAACAATAGATTCAACTTTAGCTCTTTTGCTTTAGGGGTATCAATATCATGGACAAACAAAGTTAAGAACAAAAGAGATTTTAGAAATGATAGAAGAAATATGTGGAAAATAGTAAAAATGGACCTGCCCCTTGCCAAAGTTCTAGATTACTAGAACAGGTACAGTAGCTTCCGCGTTCCAGTGATCTAAAGAGCGAAACTACAAGTCCAACCAAAAAAGTACGGTCGTTAGTGAGGAATCAGATTAAGACAAGTCCCCGAAAGAGGGCAGCGTCTCTTTCGGTACTTAGATTGGCAGAAACCATAGAGGTCGATATGGCAGTCTGACACACTACCGCAATATGGAAGGCAACGGGAAACCGCCATATTACCTCCCAAGTACACAGCGTATCTAAATTATAATAAAATGATGACATTCTCTAGGGTAAAGGATTCCGGAGTTAAAATGGTACCCCATTCGGATCTCCGAGAGGGAACTACTTCGGAGGATGTAATAGGAAAGTTAAGAATAAGAGTCGGGAACATTTTGCGAGTCGGAGCATGGAATGTTAGAAGTATGAAGCAAGTAGGTAAGCTAGAGAATCTAAAAATCGAAATGAATAGGTTATCACTAGACAGAGTATGGATCAGCAAAGTTCGGTGGCCAGAGGCGGGGGATTTTTGGAGTGGAGACTTCAGGGTAATTCATACAGGAGCAGAGGAAGGAAATTTGGGTGTGGGGATAGTTATGTGGAAAAAGATAGGATACTGCGTAGTAAATTACTTACAAAAGAACGAAAGAGTACTCATGGTTAGATTAGAATCTAAACCGGTATACACAGTAATATGCCCACCCCCCAGCTATAGTGACGAAGAGGTAGAAGCGATATACAAAGATATCGAAGACATATGAAGACACATAAAAGGACATGAAAATTTAATAATTACAAGGATTTTAATGCAGTAGTAGGTAAGGGTAGGGAGGGAGCGGTAGTAGGTTTATTTGGTTTAGGCATGAGAAACGACAGAGGAAATAGGCTGGTAGAATTTTGCGACAAGGACAATTTAATCATCACAAACACATTATTTCAACATCATAATAGAAGACGATGTACGTGGTAGATGCCAGGAGATATAGGAAGATATCAAATAGATTACATTCTAGTTAGACAACGGTTTAGGAATCAAGTAAAAGACTGTAGAAGCTACCCAGAAGCAGATATAAACACTGACCACAACATCGTAATTATGAAGGTCGCACTTAAATGTAAAAATTTGAAAAAAAGAAACGGAAAAAGGCACGGACTTAAACAAACTAAAAGATAAAGATATCCACGAAAGATTTGAAAAAAGTCAAAATGAATTGCTCAAAGACATCCGGAAAATATCTGATACTAAAGAAGTAGAAACAATGGAATAACATTAAATCCAGCCTAGACATGGCGGCCAGAGATATTCTGGGGTATACCCAAAAAGAAAATAAGAAACCATGGATAACAAAGGATATCCCGAATTTAATAGAAGAAATACAAAAATACAAAAATAAATCAGACGAAACAGGAAAACAGAAATACAACGCCATAAAATGTGAAATTATTCGCAAATGCAGGAAAGCTAAAGAACAATGGATTGCTGAGTGCCAACTAAGATGGAAGATACAAGTAGGAAAGACAGATGAAGCATACAAACTAATTAGAATCAATTTTAGGGATATGAAACCGTATAGCAAAAATATAGGGGACGCGGAAGGAAATGTCACTATAGAAAATGTAGAGAAAGTGGGTAAATGGCAAGAATATATAGGGAATTTATATGCAAAAGAAGAACTAACTGCATTAGAACAGGAATCAGACATTGAATATGATGACTTGGGATATCCTATACTTAGAGATGAATTTGAATTAGCATTAAAGGGTCTAAAAAATGGTAAAGCACCTGGTACAGATAAGGTGCAAGCAGAAACTCTAAAAGTCGCTGGACAAGCAGTAACAGAACATTTCTTCCAACGTGTAAGCTATATGTACGACACAGGCGAGATACCCAAAGATTTCAAAGGTAACATCATAGTAACTATACCAAAAAAAGACAGGTGCAGATAGATGTGAAAACTTTCAACCAATAAGTTTGACAACCCACATGTCAAAAATATTAACTAGAATTGTACAAAGACGAATGGAGAAACGGGCTGAAGAAATACTAGGAGACGACCAATTTGGGTTTAGGCAAAACAGGGGAACACGGGAGGCTATTTTACCTCTGAGAGTGATAATGGAGAAAACAATAGAAGAACGGGAAAGCGTGCTTATAGGGTTTGTAGATCTGGAAAAAGCATTCGACAATGTAAAATGGAAAAAAATGTTCGAAATACTCAAAAAGATTGGAATGAGTTATAGGGATAGACGAATAGTACATAGCTTATACAAAGAGCAAACAGAAGTAATAGAATTAGAGCAAGAACGTGAGAAGTAAGCATGAGGAAAGAATCATACTTCCACCATGTAACTTATCTGTCCTTGCAAAATAGGATGATGTAAAGTAAGCATTTAGACTAAACATTGATGCCTCGATTTCATTTAGCCAGTGCTCTACAATGCAGATTATATCATAGTTTTTGTCTTCCAAATAAGCTTCTAGTTCATTAGTTTTATTTGTAACTGATTGAATATTTTGATAGTAAACATATAGCTTAAAATTAAGAGACTCTACGGGTTGCTTACTATGCTCTCTATCAGATTGTTTTTTCTTGTAAAAATTAGTTATAGTGATTAAGTTGTATACAAAAGGATTTCCTTCACAGTCATTTTTTACCAAAAATTTTTATTTCTATTGTTAACTATTACATGAATTACATTACACTTCAAATTACTTAATTTGATAATATTAATTAAGTATCTTATCAATACCCGTTTCCCTATCGCGTTTAAATGCAACCCGTTATTTGAATAGTGCATTTGATTTAAGTAAACATTCACATTGTACAACTTAAAATTAAAATTTTTCTTGCTCAGTGTAATTAAGGAGTCATTTATTTTATTAATTGTTGTATTATAGTACGAAGTCACACCAAACATGTACGGTATTGTCAATAATATTAAATTAGTATTTTTGCATAAATTTATTATATACTTAAATGATTCCATAATTTCACCTCTCGTGCGATTCTGCATTATGTCATTTGACCCACCAATAAAGATTATAAAGTCCTTATATGAAAAGCTTTCTATTGATTTACTTAACCCTTCAGTAATCTGACGTATTGTGGCATTAGGCTTGAAGTGGGATTGTATATTGTTTTCTAAGTGCTGATCAACCAATTTATTTAAATTTCTTACATGACTATCACCTAATATTAAGATTTTTGATAGAGAATTGTTTTTAGAAAAGAATTTTGTTACACCTAGATCTATTTATAGCTACAGTTGATTTATTGTTTGCATCGATTGTAGGGCTTGTGATAGGATCTCGAAAATATATATCAGACAATGTAGATGAATGCTTTAGCTGCTTTTGAGTTACAAGCTGGCTTATCTCTTGGGTCAGGTGTTTATCACTTCTTATTACATTATGCCCTTTCTGCTTGTTGACTTCTTGGGTGGTCATTTCTGTGGCTGAAAATTCAAGATTCTTTTCTATAAATTGAAATTTTGAATCTGTCTGATGTTGGGATTTTTTAGTGAGTATCTGAATTTCATGGTTTTTCTCATCTATGGATTTTGTAATGATATAATTTCCAGTTGCAGTTCTTTAATTTTTGTTTCCAGTATATTAATCTTCTTTTCATTGATGATATTACTCTTCACTTGAGGTAATACAGAGGTACAGCATTTTATTTGATTACCTTGAATAATGATATTCTTGTTGTGGTTCCTTTCAAAACAGCTTTTATGATATATGCCATGGCAATTTATACAGATATAGTTATTGGCAGGTTTATCTTTGCAACATTTAAAATAATTCATTTTAAAGTTGATAAGTTGTATAAACAAATTAACTATTAAATTTTTTATTATTTATATTTTTTCTTATTAACTAGTTTCCGACATCCACTGGTGTCATCTTCAGTTAGTTAATTTGTTTATATGGGGCATGGCTTTGAGGTGGCATAATATATCATTCATCAAGTAACCCTATGTGAGAGAAACAATACAGACGGTTTTCCAACAAAAAAATTCATTGCTACGTACACAATTACGTGAAAGAATCGAGACCCTTAAAGATGCTTCAACTATGCTAGAAACGATATCAAAAGACCAACCACTTTCAGAAAATGCTGTCATCCAATGGGTCGAACAAACTGAAGACCAGTACCTTCAGGTGGATGTAGACGCTGCTTTAAGTGACAATGAGTCGGATGAAGAAGAATAAGAAATGCGAGAAAACGTAACGGTAAAAGTGAACCACAAAGATGCAGTGAATTATTTGACTGCAGTGATACAATGGGCAGAGGAAAAAGTTTCTTTAAATCATACACTAATACTTAAAGAATTAAGAGAAGAAGTACCTGTAAAACTTCACACATGCTCTAAAAAGCAAACAAAAGTAACAGATTTCTTTAAGTAGTAGTTGTTTCAAAATACACGTTTTCAAGCATTTAAGTTTATTTCTTTAAACTTGTTGCGTTGTATGTAATTTCATTCTATTGGAAATAAATGTTCATTTGTATCTACGTACATTCTTAGTTAAGAATGAGTATTATGTTGTTTCAGTAATCCGAATTTTCAACGAACTTCGTTCGTTTATGAAATCGATTTGTCGTCCATCTGTCCGTCCGAGGCCTTTCTAATGGTCGGACATCAATGTGTGATACATCAATCGATTCAGCTCGGTGTCCTGAGCTTAAGTTTTGATGTCAGTTGAAATCGGGCCACGGGACGCCGTGCCCGGATATTCCGTCGGAAAATTAAAATTTCAAATAGGTCCAAAATTAATGTGCGATACATATTTGGACTCCCCTAACATAGCTGAGTCGAAATATGGTACCCCCCACAAAATCTGACCACGGATACCCGACCCCCCCGGGGAATTAATTTTTATCAAAAATTTCAAATAGGTCCAAAATTAATGTGCGATACATATTTAGAATCCTCTGAAAAACTGAATCGAAATATGATGCCCCTTATTTACACACGCACACACAAACACACATACATACTTACATACATACATACATACACAAACACATATATAGCTTTTAAAATATTTATTCAATAAAATAAAATATATTAAAATGTCTCTTTTGTTGTTTATAAATTTTTGTATTTTATCTGAATACTTATAATTATTACAACATAATAATTTTAATTTCTTTAAATTGTTTTAAAGTAAGTCTACATTTGGAAGTTCGTTGCGACAATGCCTTGCATTTTCAACTTGTTTGATAATGAATCGCAATGGTTTTAATTGATTCGGATTATCGAGGATCTACTGTATATTTGATTACATCCACAGAAGCATGCAAGCATTTCAAAACAATAGATTCAACTTTATCTCTTTTGCTTTAGGGGTATCGATATCATGGACAAACAAAGTTAAGAACAAAAGAGATTTTAGAAATGATAGAAGAAATATGTGGAAAATAGTAAAAATGGACCTGCCCCTTGCCAAAGTTCTAGATTACTAGAACAGATACAGTAACTTCCGCGTTCCAGTGATCTAAAGAGTGAAACTACAAGTCCAACCAAAAAAGTACGGTCGTTAGTGAGGAACCAGATTAAGACAAGTCCCCGAAAGAGGGCAGCGTCTCTTTCGATACTTAGATTGGCAGAAACCATAGAGGTCGGTATGGCAGTCTGACACACTACCGCAATGTGGAAGGCAACGGGAAACCGCCATATTACCTCACAAGTACACAGCGTATCTAAATTATAATAAAATGATGACATTCTCTAGGGTAAAGGATTCCAGAGTTAAAATGGTCCCCCATTCGGATCTCCGAGAGGGAACTACTTCGGAGGATGCAATAGGAAAGTTAAGAATAAGAGTCGGGAACATTTTGCGAGTCGGAGCGTGGTTAGAAGTATGAAGCAAGTAGGTAAGCTAGAGAACCTAAAAATCGAAATGAATAGGTTATCACTAGACAGAGTATGGATCAGCAAAGTTCGGTGGCCAGAGGCGGGGGATTTTTGGAGTGGAGACTTCAGGGTAATTCATACAGGAGCAGAGGAAGGAAATTTGGGTGTGGGGATAGTTATGTGGAAAAAGATAGGATACTGCGTAGTAAATTACTTACAAAAGAACGAAAGAGTACTCATGGTTAGATTAGAATCTAAACCGATAAACACAGTAATATGCCCACCCCCTAGCTATAGTGACGAAGGGGTAGAAGCGATGTACAAAGATATCGAAGACATATGGAGACACGTAAAAGGACATGGAAATTTAATAATTACGGGGATTTTAATGCAGTAGTAGGTAAGGGTATGGAGGGAGCGGTAGTAGGTTTATTTGGTTTAGGCATGAGAAACGACAGAGGAAATAGGCTGGTAGAATTTTGCGACAAGGACAATTTAATCATCACAAACACATTATTTCAACATCATACTAGAAGACGATATACGTGGTAGATGCCAGGAGATATAGGAAGATATCAAATATATTACATTCTTGTTAGACAACGGTTTAGGAATCAAGTAAAAGACTGTAGAAGCTACCCAGAAGCAGATATAAACACTGACCACAACATCGTAATTATGAAGGTCGCACTTAAATTTAAAAATTGGAAAAAAAGAAACGGAAAAAGGTAATTGGACTTAAACAAACTAAAAGATAAAGATATTCAAGAAAGATTCGAAAAAAGTCAAATGAATTGCTCAAAGACATCGGGAAAATATCTGATACTAAGGAAGTAGAAACAGAATGGAATAACATTAAATACAGCCTAGACATGACAGCCAGAGATATTCTGGGGTACACACAAAAAGAAAATAAGAAACCATGGATAACAAAGGATTTCCTGAATTTAATAGAAAAAAGACGAAAATACAAAAATAGAATAGACGAAACAGGAAAACAGAGATACAGAGCCATAAAATGGAAAATTATTCGCAAATGCAGGAAAGCTAAAAACAATGAATTGATGAGTGCAAAGAGATACAAACTAAAATGGAAGTAGAAAAGATAGACGAAATATACAAACTAATTAGAATCAATTTTAGGTATATAAAACCATATAGCAAAAATATAAGGGACGCGGGAGGAAACGCCATTATAGAAAATGTAGAGAAAGTGGGTAGATGGTAAGAATATATAGGGAATTTATATGCAGGAAAAGAACTAACTGCATTAGAACAGGAATCAGACATTGAAAATGATAACTTGGGATATCCTATACTTCGAGATGAGTTTGAATCAGCATTAAAGGGCCTGAAAAATGGTAAGGCGCCAGGTACAGATAAGGTGCAAAGAGAAACTCTAAAAGCCGCTGGACAAGCAGTAACAGAACGTCTCTTCCAACGTGTAAGCTATATGTATGAGACAAGTGACATACCCTAAGATTTCAAACGTAACATTGTCGTGTTCTTATTTTTTTTGAAACACTATTTCTTATCTGTTTCTATTGCATGGTTACATGACTATCCTCGCGCCTGGGCAAGTGTAACGAAGTCTTCCGACATAACTAGGGGTCTATTCCTTGGGTAGAGCTATGAGAAATGGGGGGGTAAGTCGAATTCTGATTGTAGGTTGAATCTAATCCAAAACAAATAAGGCGCCACCAAGTCCTGACTTAATTAGGATAATTGCGTAGTATAATTCTAGGGGAGGACGTGGAAACCCAAAGAAAAAAAATCGCCTTCGATGACAGAGACCCGTCTTAACTGAATAAGACGCTGCTCCTGAAAGAAATGGTAATAATTAACTTAATAGAAGGGTGGAACACTATTTGTGTGCCACAAACATACCTAAAGAAATATCAAAAAAAATATCTCCTATATAAGTTGACATTAAAATTCTACTCATACAGATATTAGTTTCTTGTAGTTAGTTTTGACCATATTTGATCAAAATAAAAAAGCTTTAATCTTGAACTAATAATTTACTCAAAAGATTCTCTTTTAAAACAAAATTCAATGCTACAAAGTTTCATAAATGATTAAATGAGTTCAAGGATTTTAAATAAGGTTCCTTCAAAATAGTTACTAAGCAAACATTTTAAAACTTAGTGTAAACTTGTTACAAAGAAAAGCCGACTCGGGCAGATCTGTTCGAGTGGGTTACAAAAAGTAAACATAGTAAATCAAGTTTTCTAATCTAAATTAATTGTGTTAGTTTCAGTTCTAATAAAGAAAGATCATAAAAATATTCTTATAAATTCAACTTATGCAAGCATTATTCAAAGCATATGTTTATTAGAACACAGGTGTCAGCAGTATATTGCGGGCAAACAAGTGACGTAACAAAACATCTGTCGCTGTTACCAACAGGACAAAATGAACCAAGTGAATGGTATCTTAAAACTTTACAAGTTTTGCATTAACATTTTAATGCTGAAACATTCAGCTCAACTAATAATCAAAACTTTATAACATTCGTGCTTTTATGCACTAACAAAAATAGCGTGTTTCTAATTTAGAACACGAGCAAAATTCTTAAACTTATCTACAAACCAGAACTGCTTTATTTGGATGTTAATAGGTGTTGCAAAATCAAACGTAATCACCATACTTCCATCAGGTTTTGTAGTAATAAGCTCTTCTAACAATTATTCAATTACTCCATTATCAAAGCCGCTTCTTACGGACTGCAATACAAAGTCGTTTTACATCAGTTGTTGGAATTGTGGTTTCTATAGTTGGTTTTATGGTGGTTAATTACGCGCGCTATTTAAAGATGGATCTCTACTCGTCAAAATGTAACCGCAAATTCGCGGCCTGCCTCCAATTGTACATGGTTATTTAACAAGCTTGCAGAACCGACCCCTTATCACCTCGCACGAGCGACGGCGTGACCCCCAGCAGAGGCCTTCAAGCAAAACGCGCCTGCGAAACGTTATCGAAGGTACAGATACTTGACTATACATAGAAAACAATATGTAGATACAACTTTAGCGTATTACTAAACTTGTTGCATGTACTTTACTAATAATTTGAATAAAAGCGCTTTATAACTTTGCTTTTTATGATGGGATTTAGTAACTACGAAATAAACTTGTTACAACATCATAGTAACTATACCAAAAAAGACAGGCCCAGATAGATGTGAAAATTTTCGAACAGTAAATTTGACAGCACACGTGCCAAAAATATTAACTAAAATTGTACAAAGACGAGTGGAAAAACGAGCTGAAGAAATACTAAAAGAAGATCAATTTGGGTTTAGGCAAAACAGGGAACACGGGAGGCTATTTTACCTCTGAGAGTGATAATGGAGAAAACAATAGAAGAAGGAGAAAGTGTGTATATAGGGTTTGTAGATCTGGAAAAAGCATTCGACATTGTAAAATGGAAAAAAATGTTCGAAATACTCAAAAAGATTGGAATGAGTTATAGGGATAGACGAATAGTACATAGCTTTTACAAAGAGCAAACAGCAGTAATAGAATTAGAGCAGGAACGTAGAGAAGTAAACATTAGGAAAGGGGTGAGACAGGGGTGTGCCATATCCCCATTAATTTCGAACTTGTACATTGAAGAGGCAATGAATACTGTCAAATGCAGGAAGACATTTGGAATTACTATGCAGGGACAAAAAATTGATATGCTTAGATTTGCAGATGATATAGCGGTATTAACATCTAGCAAGGAAGAGTTAGAAGCTGCTCTTAATGAAATGGAAACGGTTCTAACAGAGAGATACGGTATGAAAATTAACAAAACTAAAACTAAAGTACTAGTATGCAGAGGAGGGGAAAATAAATCAAAAACAAGAATACAAATATGTAACAGGAACTTACAAGAGGTTAAGGATTTCTGCTACCTACGAAGCCAAATAACGCAAAATGGGAAAAGCACAAAAGATATAAAACAAAGATTAGCACAAGGTCGTGCTACATTTAACAAGAAAAAGCAACTACTGTGTTTAAAGACAACAAACATAGAAACAAGGAAAAGATTGCTTAAAACATATGTATGGAGTACAGTACTGTACGGCTGTGAAGCCTGTACAGTAGGAGAAGCGGACAAGAAAAAGATAGAAGCTTTTGAAATGTGGTACTACAAACGTATGATGAAGATATCATGGACAGACAAAGTTAAGAACAGAGGTACTAGAAATGATAGGCGAAGAAAGATATATGAGGAAAACAGTAAAAATTAGGAGAGATAGGATGATAGGTCACATACTAAGACATGAGAGAATAGTGTGCAATATATTAGAAGCAGAAATAGGAAAAAAAGAGAAGTAGAGGTAAACCTAGGTTAGACTATTGCACACAGATAGTGAAAGATGTACGCTGTAGGAATTTCAGGGAAATGTGTAGGCTAGCTCAGAATAGAAATCGATGTAGGTATCCATCCAACCAGTCCCAAGACGAAAAAACTAATGACAAAAAAATAAATGTACTTAAACATGACGATTATTATAAACAACTACAGGTATTGGTCTTGCAATATTCTCAACTAATTTTAATTGTACAGAATATATTAGAAGCAGACATAAGAAAAAGAGAAGAAGAGGCAGATCTAGGTTAGATTACTGCATACAGATAGTGAAAGATGTAGGCTGTAGGAGTTTTAGGAAAATGTGTAGGATACCTCAGAATAGAAATCGATGAAGGTACGCATTCAACCAGTCCTAAGATGGATAAATTAAAGACGAAGAAAGTAACTGCACTTAAACATGATGATTATTATAAGCAAGTACAAGTATTGAGTGGGCAATATTCTCGAATAATGGTAATTGTGTAAAAGGCTTTACTGGAAAACTATTATTTCGGCAATTGTCTAAGTGTTGGGGGATTTTGGCAGCCACAGGCTGCTTAACCCCCTTCATGAATCTCGGGGAAATAGGGCATAAAACTAGAAAACAATAGAAGGGGAACCGAGCTGTGTACATGCTGTATGAGAATTTCAGGGAACTATGTAGGCTAGTTCAGAAAATAAATAAGTAGAGGTATATGTCCAAACAGTTTTGAGATGGAAAACTTAATTACGAAAAAATAAGCGCAGATAAATCTGATGATTATTATAAACACAGTAGTTGTGTTGGGAGTGAAATATCTACAACAAAAGTTGAGTGTGCGAAAAAATATTGGAAAAATATTAAATCTGTAAATGTTCAAGTGCTGGGGGAACTTGGCAGCCACAGGCTGCTTACTCCCCTTCACAACCACTGAATGTCGGAGAAATAGGGTATATAATTGTAAAACAATAGAAGGTGACCGAACTGCATCTAACAAGAAAGAATAGCGTCTATGATGAAAAACAACAAACATAGAACAAGAAGTTGTTGAAAGCATATGTGTGGAGCATAGCACAGACAGTAGAACGGTAACAACCTTTGAAATGCCATGCTTCAGATGTATGAGGATGGACAGACAAAGGTAATAACAAATAGGTTATAGAAACAGTAGGGGAACAAGGATATGTTTGGAAAAAAAATAGAAGAAATAGAAGAGCATAATACATCCTAAAGCATTTTTGGGGAATAGTATGGGATATATGACAAGCAGAGATAGGAAAAAAGAGGTGGACGTAGACCTAGTTCGGATAGTGATAGATGCAGACTCTGCAAATTTCAGGGAAATGTGTAGGTTAGTTCAGAATAGGAAACAATGAGGGTACGCATCTAACCAGTTCCAAAACCTAATAATGATGAAGATTTAACAGTTTTATAAAATATAAAGCATGCTAATGTAACAAAAAATTTTTGATTCCCATTTGGGGACGCTAGTATAACAGTTTTAAATAATTTAATTTGCTAATTGTGTGGTTAATCTGCTAAAATTAAAAATGCCCTACGATGCGACGCTAATTTAAGTTTTAAATAATTTACACGTGCCCAATGAAACTATGCCCTTGTGGACGTTAATCAAACCAGTTTTATAAAAAAATCGAACATGTTAAGGAAATCGATCAAGATCCTGATATAATTCTCACAATCATAGCACGCGATACGTGGTAGTAATGTACTTTAAAAAGTTAAGGTTTTTACCCTTAAAAGGTGGATAAGCTAAAAACTGTTTAGCGACAGTTAATTTGGCTATCACCCCAAGGAAGAGTAAGAGATGGGTCAGGGCTGAGATTTTCTTAATTAAACAGAAAACAATTCAATTTAAAGTTGGATGCCACTGTATCTTGCAAGTATTAACCAAAAAATAAGGATAGATACAGAAAATCTTTTCGTAGTTGACGATTCTAAATTTTTCTACTTAAGTTCTTGGATAATTGATCAGATTTAACATAGAAAATTACTAGTTTGATAATATGTCTATTCCATAACCAATAATTTGAACCGCATAACAGCAATTTTTAATATATAAATTACAAGGCATATTTTTTACGTAAGGGCCGTTATGTTGTATATATTAATAGGTGGTGCATGCACCATGAGTGCTTGCGTCATCTCCTGGAATTCCTTGTGAACAACTGTGCTCAGTTGCAGCTGCGTAGGTAACCTGTACGGTCTTCAGTGTCTTTAAAATGTTCAAGATTATAGATTCGCCCGCTCTGTGCGAGATACGGTCAGTGATACGTTTTCCGACAAGAAACCTGTCTGCTGCAGACATTCACCTGCAAATTTGTGAAGTTTACGGAGCTACTGCCATGTGTGAAGGCAAATTGTGTAAATGGGTCAGAGACTTCAAAGATGGCCACGCCAACATCCATGAGCCCCGCTCCGTCGCCCATATGTGATCACAGACGATATGGTGGCTTCAGTTGAAGCGAAAATTCTTGAGAACAAACGCTTTTCTATAAGCACTCTTTCAAAGGACTTTTCTGAAGTGTCGAGGTCAGTGCTGTACAAGATTGTTTCTGAAAAGTTAAACTTCATGAAATTGTGTTACCGTCGGGTCCCTATACTTCTAACGGAGGACCACAGCAGACGGCAAGTTTCTATGAAGAGGGTTTGAAAATCTAGTTGTAAGGTACGATAAGTGTTTAAATAAACTCAGCAGCTATGTTAAAAAATCGAGAAATGTATGTCAAATCTGAAAATAAATTTGGTTTTTGAAAATGTTCTTTTGTTGTTTTTATTTTCAAATGACCCTTACTTAAAAACACGCTTCGTATATCGCAGGTCGGATAGTGATAGATGCAGACTCTGCAAATTTCAGGGAAATCTGTAGGTTAGTTTAGAATAGGAAACAATGATGGTGCGTGTCTAATCAGTTTCAGGACTGAAGACCTAATGATGATGATGAGTAAAAATGGAGATAGGATGATAGAACACATTAGTAAGGCATGAGGGAATAGTTCAGAATATATTAGAAGCAGAGATAGGAAAAAAGAGAAGTAGATGTAGACCTAGATTAGACTAGTGCTTACAGATAATGAAACATCTAGGCCTTGATTTCAGGTAAATGTGCATATTAACTCAGAATAAAAACAAGAATTACGTGTTCAATCAGCTTTAGGACTGAATACCTACCGATGATGACAATTTCATACTTCTTGAGAACATTGCTTATAATAGCATTATGTATCATGCTACAAGTAAAAATTTTGAAAAATAAATATATCGTAGTTACTCAAAATCTTTTTATTTTTCCTTTACCTAAGCATAATTTTACAATGAAAAATATTTTTCTCATCGCTAATAAAAGCGTACTTAAATTGTTATAAACATGATGGCATTCTCTGGGGTAAAAAATTCCAGAGTTAAAATAGTCCCCCATTCCGATCTCCGGGAGAGGACTACTTCGGAGGATACAATCGGAAAGTTAAAAATAAGAGTTGAGAACATTCTGCGAGTCGGTGCGTGGAATGTTAGAAGTATGAAGCAAGTAGGTACGCTAGAGAACCTAAAAATCGAAATGAATAGGTTATCACTAGACATAGTAGGGATCAGCGAAGTTCGGTGGCCAGAGGCAGGAGATTTTTGGAGTGGAGACTTCGGGGTAATTCATACAGGAGCAGAGGAAGGAAATTTGGGTGTGGGGATAGTTAAAGATAGGATACTGTGTAGAAAATTACTTACAAAAGAACGAAAGAGTACTCATGGTTAGATTAGAATCTAAACCGGTAAACACAATAATAATACAAGTATACATTCCCACCTCTAGATCCAGTGACGAAGAGGTAGAAGTCATCTACAAAGATATTGAAGACATATTAAGATACGTAAAAGGACATGAAAATTTAATAATTACGGGGAATTTTAATGCCGTGGTAGGTGAGGGTAGGGAAGGATCGGTAATAGGTTTATTTGGTTTAGGCACGAGAAACAACAGGGGAAATAGGCTGGTAGAATTTTGCGACAAGAACAATTTAATCATCACAAACACATTATTTCAACATCATGCTAGAAGACGATATACGTGGAAGATGCCAGCAGATATAGGAAGATATCAAATAGATTACATTCTTGTTAGACAACGGTTTAGGAATCAAGTAAAAGACTGTAAAAGCTACCCAGAAGCAGATATAGATACTGACCACAACATCGTAATTATGAAGGCCGCACTTAAATTTAAAAATCTGAAAAAAAGGAACGGAAAAAGGCACTTGGACTTAGAGAAACTAAAAGATAAAGATATTCAAGAAAGAAACGAAAAAAAGTCAAATGAATTGCTCAAAGATATCGGAAAAATATCTGATACTAAGGAAGTAGAAACAGAATGGAATAACATTAAATCCAGCCTAGACATGGCGGCCAGAGATATTCTGGGGTATACACAAAAAAAAAAGAAACCATGGATAACAAAGGATATCCTGAATTTAATAGAAGAAAGACGAAAATACAAAAATAAATCAGACGAAACAGGAAAACAGAGATACAAAGGCATAAAATGGGAAATTATTCGAAAATGTAGAAAAGCTAAAGAACAATGGATTGATGAAAAGTGCAAAGAGGTACAAACGAAGATGGAAATAGAAGACAGACGAAGCATACAAATTAATTAGAATGAATTTTAGGGATATAAAACCGTATAGCAAAAATATAAGGGACGCACAAGGAAACGTCATCATAGAAAACGTAGAGAAAGTGGGTAGATGGCAAGAATATATAGGGAATTTATATGCAGGAGAGGAACTAACTGCATTAGAACAGGAATCAGACATTGAAAATGATGATTTGGGATATCCTATACTCAGAGATGAATTTGAAATAGCATTAAAGGGTCTGAAAAATGGTAAGGTGCCGGGTACAGATAAGGTGCAAGCAGAAACTCTAAAAGCAGCTGGACAAGCAGTAACAGAACGTCTCTTCCAACTTGTAAGCTATATGTATGAGACAGGTGAAATACCCAAAGATTTCAAACGTAGCATCATAGTAACTATACCAAAAAAGAAAGGCGCGGATAGATGTGAAAATTTTCGAACACTAAGTTTGACAGCACACGTTGTAACAATTTTATTTTTGATTAATAAATCCCTTCATAAAAGTGCGAGAATAATAAAACACTTTTATTAATATAATAGTAAAATACATTCAACAATTAAAGTAATTCGTTAAAGCAGCATCGTCCTTTGGTAGTCTATTTGTGGTTAAATATCTGTGTCTTCTACAGCTATTCGCAGGCGCGTTTCGGTTTGACAGTCCCCTCCTCGGACGCCTCGGTCGTCCGAGCTAGTTGAGTAATCAGTCGGCCATACGTGGAAGAAGCGATAAGATGTACCAAAGATTGCAGGCCGGCAATTTGCATATCAACTTTGAGGAGCCGGAACACATCTTTGAATAGCGGTTGGTATCGTATGAAGGTTATTAACTTGTTTAATTTGAAATAATTTATTTAGCGCGACGAGAAGACCACTTTGTTATGCGACGAGAAGACCACTTTGTTATGCGACGAGAAGACCACTTTGTTATGCGACGAGACATAATGCTACAATTGACAATGCAACTCTGAAAATAGAAAATTTAAGAAACTAATTTTATGAAAACCACTTTGTTATACAACGTAAGGATGCTACTTTGGTGAGGCGGCGTGATTCAACATCCGGATTGCAGCGGCTGCCGAATGTATCGTGGCCGTATTTGATTCTACACGTGGAGCAACTCCATAGTAGAAGTTGTTTAGTATGAACTTGGTTCACACTACATGCAGTGATCTTTGTATGAAATAACAAGTACCTCATCAAGGCGAGAAATGCAGTTTTTGGTTCGTAGATAGTTTTAAGTCCTTTTTATGTGTTTCACACTAAAAACACGTTAATTTGTTCTAATGTGTAAAAGCATGAATGTTATAAAAGTTTCAACTATTGCTGAGCTAGATTTTCCAGTGGCAAATTAAAATTCACTGATTTGATGTTTTGAGAAACAACACGCGTGGTTCATTATGAATCGTTAGTAACAACAACAGGTGTACTGACGTCACTTATTTTTCTGTAGTATACTGCTGACAGATGTATCCTTGAAAGCAAATGCTTCGAACAGCTTTAGCACAAGTTATGTAAACAAGAGTATTTTTGTGATCTGCTTTTTAGAAACTAAAACTTGCACATGTAATTTAAAAAAAGAAAAACTTGAGTAGTAACATTTTTAGAAGTAATTAATTTGTCATCTGCCTGAACAGATCTGCACAGGTCGGAGCTTTTTTGTATAACAAGTTTACAATATACTGTAAAATATTTGATTATAAATAATTTAGATAAACCTGAAGTTGAAAACCATGAAGTAATTCAGTTATTAATTAAATTTTGTTGCAATTCATTTTATTTTAAAAGAGATTCTTTTAGTAAACAATTGGTTCAAGATTAAAGTTTTTATTTTGATCAAATATGATCAAACCTAAACACATAAAGCTAACATCCTTATGAGTAGAATTTTGATGCCAACTTTATATTGAAAATATCTTTTACTACTTCTTTATGTATATTTGCTGGACACAAATAGTGTTCCACTTTTTTATTTATCTAACTATTACAATTTCTTACAGGAACAGCGTCTTATTTTATTAAGACAGGTTTTTGTCATCGAAGGCGATCTTTTTTTCTTTGGGACTCCACGTCCGCCCTTAGAAATATGCCATGCCATTATCATGAATAAGTCCGGACTTGGTGGCGCCTATTTGGTTTAGATTAAGTTTGACCTACAAACAGATTTCGACTCCCCATTTCTCATAGCTCTACCCAAGGAATAGACCCCTAGTTATGTCGGAAGACAGTTTCACTGCCACCCAAAATGGGGCTGGTGCCCTTTAGAAAAGAGTAGTTTCAACGTGTCAAAAATATTAACTAGAATTGTGCAAAGACGAATGGAAAAACGGGCGGAAGAAATACTAGGAGAAGACCAATTTGGGTTTAGGCGAAACAGGGGAACACAGCAGGCTATTTTAGCTCTGAGAGTGATGATGGAGAAAACAATAGAAAAAGGGGAAAACGTGTATATAGGGTTTGTAGATCAGGAAAAAGCATTCGACAATGTAAAATGGAAAAAATGTTTGAAATACTCAAAAAGATTGGAATGAGTTATAGGGATAGACGAATAGTACATAGCTTATACAAAGAGCAAACAGTAGTAATAGAATTAGATCAGGAACGTAGAGAAGTAAACATTAGGAAAGGAGTGAGACAGGGATGTGCACTATCCCCATTGATTTTTAACTTGTACATAGAAGGCAATGAATACTGTCAAATGCAGGAAGACATTTGGAATTACTATGCAGGGACAAAAAATTGATATGCTTAGATTTGCAGATGATATAGCGGTATTAGTGTTTAGCAAGGAAGAGTTAGAAGCTGCTCTTAATGAAATGGAAACGGTTCTAACAGAGAGATACGGTATGAAAATTAACAAAAATAAAACTAAAGTATTAGTATGCAAAGGTTGGGAAAATAAATCAAAAACAAGAATACAAGTATGTAACACGAACTTACAAGAGGTTAAGGATTTCTGCTACCTAGGAAGCCAAATAACGCAAGATGGGCACAAAAGATATAAAACAAAGATTAGCACAAGGTCGTGCTACATTTAACAAAAAAAAAGCAACTACTGTGCTCAAAGACCACAAACATAGAAACAAGGAAAAGATTGCTTAAAACATATGTGTGGAGCACAGCACTGTACGACTGTGAAGCCTGGACAGTAGAAGAAGCGGACAAGAAAAAGTTAAAAGCCTTTGAAATGTGGTTCTACAAACGTACGATGAAGATATCATGGACAGACAAAGTTAAGAACGAACAACAGGTACTAAAAATGGTAGGGGAAGAAAGAAATATGTGGAAAACGGTAAATAATAGGAGAGTTAGGATGATACGCCACATACTACGGCATGAGGGAATAGTGCGGAATATATTAGAAGCAGAGATAGGAAAAAAAGAAAAAGAGGCAGACCTATAGTGCGTTTAATGCACAGATTCAGTAATTAAAATAATAGGATGTGGGCTTAGTTGCACAGTACAAACTGAGCATAAGCTTGATTTACACGTAATTAATTGTAAATAATCTACACAAATGTAATAAGTATTGAAAAATACTGTTTTTGAAAAAAAAAAAGTACAAGAGCAAAAACTACGAAAGATGAGTGAACAAAAAATAAAGCAAAGACAAACACGAAAAACTAATTGACATTTGTAGGTTAATGTTACAAATTGAAATGTGTGGTTGTTTGAATCCGGCCAACCAATACAAAATCTTTATTTAAACTTGGCGCTGATTTATGGGCGGAGCATTTACTGAATCTGTTCGTTAAACGCACTATAGGTTAGACTACTGCACACAGATAGTAAAAGATGTAGGCTGTAGGGGTTTCAGGGAGATGTGTAGGCTAGCCCAGAATAGAAATCAATGGAGGTACGCATCCAACCAATCCCAAGATGGATAAACTAATGACGAAAAGATAACTGTGCTTAAACATGATGATTATTATAAGTAACTACAAGAATTGGTTGGGCAATATTCTCGAATAATGTTAAGTGTGTGAAAGGATTTACTGGAAAACCATTATTTCGGCAAATGTCTAAGTGTTGGGGGATCTTGATAGCCACAGGTTGCTTAACCTCCTTCACTGAATCTCGGTAAAATAAGGCATAAAATTAAAAAATAATAGAAGGGGAACAAGCTGAATACGCATGCTATGTAACAGTTTAAGGGAACTATGTAGGCTAGCTCAGAATATAAATAAGTGCAGGTACGTGTCCAACCAGTTTTGAGACGGAAAACCTAATGACGAAAAAATAAGCGCAGATAAATCTGATGATTAGTATAAACAACTAGTTGTTGGTGGCGAAATATCTCCAACTAATGTTGGCTGTGCGAAAAGATAAATTGAAAATATATTAAATCGCTAAATGGTTAAGTGTTGGGGGAACTTGGCAGCCACAGGTTGCTTACCTCCCTTCACAACCACTAAAGGTCGGAGAAATAGGGCATATAACTGTAAAACAATAGAAGGTGATCAAACTGCATCTAACAGTTTTGATATCATCATTTAAACCTTGAAATAAATGATTAAAAAGCTTTGTAGTTTCATATCCTTATGTAATCAACTTTAGCTATAAATATGTAAATCAATAAGTAGTATGTAAACATAACAAATGCTCACATTCATGCGTCACACATGAAAATGATGATGTGATAATACAAATATCATAAATTGTTGTTTATACAATTTAATTTTGTAGAAAATATTTTTTCAATGGAGATGTGTTGCACAATGAATGATGACACGCAAGATACATGGATAATGGCTATGTTAAGAAATTATTTTGAATTTGTTTCCTTTTATTTAAAAAAGGTTCAGTTTCGTACAACTTATTTACAATAGCTTTCAGAAATGAAAAAAAATGTAATAAGTTAAAGTTTTTTCATGTCGAGGTTCAAACGTATTACTCGGCAGATTTTTAAAATTTAGTCAAATTATGAATAATTAAAAACAAAGAACAGTTAATAAGAAAACGTCTCATTATTTATTCATCTGATAATACAATATGGAAAAGTTAAAGCTATTCATTATCAGTAAGCAACATGTAAAATCACGTTGGAAGAAATTGCCCATAGATGAATAAAAAAACTATACATGATTATTAATATAATTATTGTAGTAAAGATACATATCAATATCACTGTAGAAAGTTAGATGACTACAACTACAAACAAGTGTCGCTCCCCAAGACACAATCATTATTATTAGTAATAAAATAATACAAGGTAAAACTTGAAAAAATATAATATACTCTGATGCAGCTAAAATTCAGTTTCCCATAACACTGTAAATAAAATTAATTTGCCGCAATTTATTTATTAATTACGTACTAGCAAAAAATGTTATCAGTTCATATATAATAGTTAAAAATAAAGTTTGTGCATGCAACCCTGAATTTTAAAACTTACCAAACAAGCTTTATTAATACAAGGAATTCAAAATTCCACTAAATATGATTATTAACATATACTGCTGGGATAAGTATGGACAAAATCCCAATATAAAACAAACGTAATTGAATAAGAAAGAATGTAACTCAAAATAAGGTACATCGAGGCTTCTTCTTCTTTTTAACTTGAAGGGCAGCTCTGGTTGCAGTTTCAAATACTTCACGAACGCCTTCCTTACTCTTAGCAGAACATTCCAAGTATGCAAAGGCATTTATTTTTTCGGCCATGGCACGACCTTCTTGAGGTTTAACGGGTTCTTGTTTCATTTTTGCGAGGTCTTTGATAGTATTTGGATCATTGCGTAGATCCTTTTTATTTCCCACCAAGATAATTGGCACATTAGGACAAAAGTGTTTAACTTCTGGTGTCCATTTTTCTGGTATGTTCTCTAGGGAATCTGGCGAGTCAACGGAGAAACACATAAGTATTACGTCTGTATCGGGATAGGATAGAGGTCTTAGTCGGTCATAATCTTCCTGACCTGCCGTATCCCATAAGGCTAATTCTACTTGTTTACCATCCACTTCAATGTCAGCTACATAATTTTCAAAAACAGTAGGCACATAAACTTCAGGAAATTGATCCTTGCTGAACACTATTAAGAGACAGGTTTTTCCACAAGCACCGTCACCTACGATAACTAATTTCTTGCGAATTGCAGCCATGGTACCTAGACACAAAGTTTACCGTCAACGCCTATTATTGAACAACTAAAAGATGGCGGACATTACTCTCAGATTAGTCAACGGTACTCTACGTAATTGTTATAAATAAAAACTGACCTTTTCCAGCACTCTCCTCGTCAGGTAAGCAGCACCACATTCAGCAACAGGTTCTGCACTTCAGCCTTTATCAAAAAGTGGACATTTCCTTAGAATAAATTAAGAAAGTATGACTAATTCCTATTTAACAGTAACCAACAAAAACTGTCACCCGAAAAACACGGTCGCCAACCTATTGTAACTATAGTCGATTATACCAACAAATTTTTGCTACTTTATTTCATTATTTAAATACCATTTATTTTTCACACTTTTAAATCCACCAATCCGAACTTACTATCCGCTCTCAATTTTCAAAAACCAATAAAATTTGCATTTTCTTTAAAATGAAACATGTTCCCCAATTAATTAGAATTAAAATATTAGAATATTTTATGGGTTTGGTTTAAAGTTTTTTACTTTTCAATTTAATAATTAAAACCTATTATAAGTATGGATTCGATTTAATTAGAATTAGAATGAATACGCCATTTAATATACATTCAGTTTCTTAATAAATACATTGTATGGGTTTATGCCATGTATTCCTTTTGTATCTTCTGCTAATTCGAAAATATTTCTAACTTTTTGTTATATAAAATTAAACTAGGTAAAACGCTATCTTAAACCAGCAATTAAAACTGAGATCTCTTATTAAAAACCCATTAATTAAATGGTAATTTTAATCGCAACGACGCAAAATTTAGTCATTCTATTTCAAACTTTGGTAATAGCATTTTAAAATTTTTTGCAGATTGCAAATCAAGATCTCAATTTACATCATATTATAATTGGAGATTTTAATATTGATATCGAAAAACAAATTATATATGCCAGAAAACTTATAATATAATGACTCATTACAGCAGAATTAAAAATGTAATAACTGTTTTACACACAATTTATCGATTTATTTCTAGAACTCGCTGCCCTTAAGCAGCAAGTCGGTTCAAAAGCGTGTATTATATACAATAATTCATAGATCAATTTTAAAAACTTGGTACTCATCAATTTAAGCCGACTTAGAACAGGTCCTAATTTTTCATAAATTTTCTGGCTAATTTTTAGTACCTTTAATACTTGAGCTTAATTACCAATCTGTAGAATGGTCACTTGTTTATTTCTATAATAATTAAAAGATTAAGTATTTATTGTTTGGTGTTTTTGTAAATTGCTTAAGTAGTATAATTTTTGCTAACCTAAATTAATACAAATCACCTCAACAATCTGTAGAAGATATGTAAATAGAAAGTAAACATTGAAAAACGATTGCTACTTCTGAAATAACCAGAACAAAATTGATGTGTATAAAACTACTAAAGGTTATCAAGATTTTGAACAATTTAATACTTATTTTTAAAATTTTAGAAATTGATCAATATATTGTTGTATGTAAATAAGCTATAAGTAAAATCTTAATAGATGTAATATTCAAAATTTTGACTTTTTTACAAGCTGATGTCTTATATTAATTAAAGATCTACGCTTACAGAAAATTATAAATTAAAATGTCGTTTGAACCACCTGCAAAAAAGAAAACAGTTTTAACACTAGATAAAAAGGTTAATATGTGTAACATAAATAAGGATAGTCAACAGAGCGTTCAAAATGATCTTTCAAAGCTGTATCGACTGGATAATGATCATGGTGTAAATAATAAGTGACTAGTGAAAATGTTCAAATTAGAACGGTTAATTTAATAGTTAATTTAATCTACATGAGAGCAATTTTTACTAATAACTATTCTAACGAGAATGCTAATTAAAAAACTAGAAATAAGATTAATATAATAATCTAGACAGAGTTGGCAACTTGATACGCTTTCGCGTTTCATAATATTGCGCAATCGTTAATATTTTAACATAATTACGCTGCAAGTTGTATCAAATACCAAACACGTTTAAAATGATGCAATTCTTAATTTAAAATATAAAAAAAGCAATGTACGCCTTGCAGTTAAATCTCAGGGTTATTTCCTTGTTTTTTTTGGTGAGGGTCGGCTACGCCATCGTTGATTTCAGATTTTTCGTCTTTCTCTTTGTTTGTAGGGGAGCGGCAAGGATAACTAGGTGGAGGTACAATAAAGCTAGAGATAAGGAAATTTACATCCCAAAAAAAGGAAAAGACAGACACTACGACACAGGTAGATGTTACCGGCTTGATGTTTCGTGGCTAATAATGATGTCGTTTCACACCGCGCATTTGCGCCATTCACTCCGCGCCTGCGCATTCTTTTGCGCAAACGCAACTGTCCGGAATGACGGAAATTAACAAGTTTATTTTAAAATATTGGCGGAAATTTACTCAAGTATTTAACAATGTACATTTCCAAATTTAAAATGTAACAAACTACTACCTAGAGCTGATCAATAGTAATCAAAATTTTTCTAAACAATTTTGGTTTGTATCAAAGGAAGTGGTTAGTGGCACAAGGAACCCCAAACCTTGATAGTTGATTAGCTCATTCACCTTAACAAATATGGAAGTGCTTGTAAACTCTACAAATTTAAGATATATTACAGATGATTGTTAAAAAGAAGATAATAAACAGAAGTTACTTCTAAGTAAATGTATATACCTGAGGTATATATTGCAATATGCAAAAGTCTCAAATACTGACATCATATATGAATCTACTGTTCTGGCAAGTAGCAATTAAATTACTGATGAACTTATAGCAGTCTTTACTAAGTAGATTATTTCCTTCAAAACTGAAAAAAGTACAGTAAAACTAATATCAAAATCTTGATCGTCAAGTTACAGTCACATTTCTAGAAAAAAAGTTTGAATCAATAATTACGAACAAATCATAAACCACAACAATAGACGATTGAGCACATCCATCCATACGAGACGTCGTACCGCTACAAGGCACACGACAAACAATTAAAAACGACCACGCCGGCTACTAGATGTGTAACATAACATCAGACAAAAGCACGCCAGACCGGAACTAGTTGGCTAAATAAAGAAAAAACAACTAGGACACAACACGAGATCTAGACCACTAGGTGGAAAAACAGACACTTAGAACACTCGCACGACAAATGATACAGACAAGACAGCAAAAACAACTAGGTTAACGCTGACTACTATACGCGCCCTGAGAGTGCAGGATCAACCAGGATAAAGAATACAGTAGCATCTTGAAAAAATAACAATCTGATTTTAAAAGTAAACAATGTTATGAATCATGTCTAAAGTTTGTCTTATCGAAGAGGAAAAAAATACTTAGCAATAGTTTATATATTATTGTTGCAGTACCTATTGATTTAAAATCTGCATTCGAAACTACCAATAGATCAGTCTTAGTAAAAAAAAACTAAAATACATTAGTTTCAAAGGTCAAGTACTACAATATCAATTCCCAAGACCGAACAAATAATTTTTAAGTTGCGCCCTAAGCTTACTCAAGCAGGTATAACAAAAAGATGCTCAAGGCTCACAATTGAAAGCACTACAAGACATTGCTGCAACCCAAAGCTTACCAAGACGAACAGAGGTTTATAGCTGCAAGAATTGATGCACTGGCAATTTTGCTGCTTTAGTCAACTTCCACACAATGATCCAAAAGTTATTCAAAAGAGTCGCGTATAGTTAGAAGATAATTAAAAACGAATCTAAATAATTAAACCAAAAATCAATACTAACGTACTAAAGTTGAAAACAAATAAATAAATAAAAATGTATAATCGCTTGTATAAATTTATAGTAAAGAAGATAGAAAAATTATGTTTAAAGGAATACAAAGGTTTGTAGTTTTAAAATTTAAAAAACACAGTAAGAAACAGCTCTAACATTCTAAACAAGAATGCAAGAAAAAAATAGATAGGTTTTTAATTGTAAAAGTCAGATATTTTGATGAAGACAAAATATAAAAATGTTAAAAATTGAATAAATACTTCTTTAAGAACGTTGTCACCTTATATTGATTACGCTTTTTAGGAGTAAAAACAAAGTTTGCTAGCTGGAGATGCCACCATTGTCTTATATGACTTTCGTACTCTAGTCGAAAGATGCCAGAAAATGGGATTACATGTAAATACATCAAAATGTGAACTATACTTTTGTGGAGAAACTGACCATCATATCGTGAAGGATTTTCAAGACATTTCTTCTGGAATCAGAATGATTAACGAACTATCATTACTAAGAGCACCGATTACAAAAAATCGACCGCAGCCATTTTGAAAAAAAAAGAGGAATTGAAGACATCTTTCGTTCGAATTAGAGATCTTTCCAATTTTCATGTCGCATACTATCTACTGAGAAACTGCTTTACTATTCCCAAACTAACTCACATTCTGAGGACGACTCCAACTTGGAAATTCAGCCAAACTTTGGAACATTTGGACTATACTATCAAAGAGACAATAGAATTTATAATCAACTCCCAACTTTCTTCAAATCAACACCAACAAGCTTTACTACAAGCAAGATTTGGAGGCTTAGGGATTAGACTAATCAAGGACCTGTCACTGCCTGCATTCCTCTCTTCAGCGTTCAATATATTTAAGTTGGTCAACTCGATGTTAAGTCTTTAAGACATCGACCAACCAAATTTGTCATACATTGAAGAAGCAATAAATGAGTGGAATAAACAGACCTCAGATTTAGGAATACCTCCGGCCCTTTTCTTCAAAAATCATGGGACAATTTATATCTTTGTTTCATGTTAAATATCAATTTGCAAGGTTTAACGAACGAAAAGGCTATTAGCTTAGGTTTACAACGACCAGAGTCAAATTCGTGGCTAAATGTACTGCCTTCGAGGTCATTGGGTACATTATTAGACAATAATACTTTCCGAATCGCAGTTTGACTGAGGATTGGATGTAAGCTTTGTGAATCCCATTTGTGCATTTGTGGATCGGAAGCTTTATCTAATGGTCATCATGGACTGAGTTGTGGAAAAGGCTTAGGTCGCTATTCAAGGCATCTAGAAATAAACTCCATTCTATCCAAGGCACTCGCTTCGGCCAAAATTCCTTCTCGTTTGGAACCAATAGGCCTAAGCAGAGATGAATGGGAAAGGGTAGATGGGATGACCTTGATCCCGTGGGAAAAGGCCAATACCTTGTTTGATATGCTACATGCTCGGATACTTTGCGCCATCTCATATTTCACAATCATCAAATCAAGCAGGATACGCTGCCAAAAAGAAGAAAATATGCCAATGTTATCTATCAGAATTTTATTTTTGTTCCTTTCGCGGTGGAAACTTTAGGACCGTGGTGTGAAGAAGCTATTCAATTTGTTAATCAATTAGGAAGATTGCTAACATTGCATAGTGGAGAACCTCGCTCTCGTCTATACCTCACCCAAAGAATAGGAATAGCAATTCAGAGAGGAAGTGCAATACAATTTTGGGACCTTCCCTTCTAGTGAAAAATTGGGTGAAGTTTTTTACATTTTAACACATAGAAACTAGTTTAGTTGTTACGATTCATGTTTAAATTATTGTGAACTGTGAAATGTTGAAAAAGAAAGTTGGTTATGTTGTGGTCACCCGCAACTTCTAAACTAAAAATATAACAAAGTGAATAGATTTGACTAATTAAAACAATGGGATTTTCTAAAACAATAGAGCAGAAATCATTACGCGATGCATGAAGAAAATGGACAAGAAACAATCACACTGTGATGAAGCGTGCAGGTAAGGCAGACAACAGATGAATGAATAAAGGATTTGAATGAGTTTAAAGCACACGGTTATACGTAAAAACCATAAAATAATAAAACGATTATTATTTATAGTAAAAACCTATAGATTGAATAAGCGCTCATTTTATAAATACTAAATCGATATAAATTAAATCATCAAAATCACCACAGAATTTGTTGAGGAAAAACATTTTTATAAAGTCAAGTTTAAAATTGATCCACGTTGCGCAATTCATTTAAAATAATTTTTTCTAAAAAAATTTTCAAATTACAGCTGTGTATTTGAAAAATAACTAATTGTGGGACACATAATTTTTAGTTAGAAATCTCATGTCCTCCCCCTAATTTCATCTATAAATAATAAATAATTAAATTCCCTGCTGCAAAATTGACATTTCTAAATCCTCGTGTCAAACCAATCACATTTAAGTAAACGTCACCTGTTATTGTGGTACGTTTTTAAAAATATGGCTAGTATCGTGAATGGAATATTAGCACAAGCTGCTGAAAATGTGACCGAAACAGCAACAAATGCAACTACAAAACCTCCTAGTACACCTGAAGGTATGGTCGTCGCGTATGGAAGTTTAATTGTTATGGCATTGCTCCCAATATTTTTTGGTTCCTATCGCTCTGTGAGTTACCATAAGGAGCAGGTAATATCATAAATTCCTAGCAAATTTTGTTTGAATAAAGCTATTCATTATAGAAACCTGAAACTATGACAACAAAAGATGCAGCGATGTTTCCAATCATTGCTTCCTTTGCACTATTTGGTTTATATTTAATATTCAAACTGTTTTCCAAAGAACATATTAACTTATTATTGACTGGATATTTCTTCTTTTTAGGAGTGTTAGCGTTGACTCATATTTTAAGGTATTGTTCCTTATTGACTAGGGAAGTATTAACTGTACCAATATAACTTTTATTTTCAGCCCGCTAGTAAGTAAGCTTGTTCCAAGTGCAATACCCAATAAGAAATATCACATATTATTTACGCAAGGTGAAGATGATACAGTGCGAGATGTAATTAATTACAAATTTTCATCGTACGATATTGTTGCACTTGCTTGTTGTATTTTAGTAGGTGCATGGTATCTTATAAAAAAGCATTGGGTGGCTAACAATTTGTTTGGATTAGCATTTGCTATCAACGCTGTTGAATTATTACATTTAAACAATGTTGCGACAGGATGTATATTACTATGTGGTTTATTTGTTTATGATATTTTTTGGGTGTTTGGAACAGATGTTATGGTTACGGTGGCTAAAAGTTTCGAGGCTCCTATTAAATGTAAGAAGTTAAACTTGAAAACTATAAATACATTTTTATTTTAGTGGTATTTCCTCAAGATTTCTTGACGAATGGTTTGGCTGCCAACAATTTTGCAATGTTAGGTTTAGGTGACATTGTCATACCGGGTATATTTATTGCTCTACTTTTGCGATTTGATAATAGTTTGAAACGGCCTTCGAAACTCTACTTCCATTCTACATTCCTCGCCTACCTTGTAGGTTTATTAGCTACAATTTTTGTAATGCATGTGTTTAAGCATGCACAGCCTGCATTGTTATATTTGGTTCCAGCATGCTTAGGAACACCCTTACTAATCGCACTTATAAAGGGCGATGTAACAGCACTTTTTAAGTAAGTTTTCTACCAGATTTACACAAGTTTTATATTTATGTTGTAGGTATGAAGATAATCAGGAGAATAAAGATGTAAAAGAAGAATCTGATACTGTAACGCAAGCAAATAAAGTTAAATAAGTATAATATTCATTCCAATACAGTATAAATAAAATACTTTACAACTGTCTTTATTAAGTTTTTTTTTATTACAAATAAATCGACAAAATTAAATTACATGCTTTCTTCTTTTAAACTTTTTGCAGTGATTGGCTCTAAATCAGTTATTCCATTACGATCAACAACTTTCACTTTGAAATTAGGGAGGTTAAATATCAAGCGTTTGTGTACTTCTTGCACACATTTCTTTAATAGTTCATATGCTTCCTCTCGGCTTAAATCATCGTTGTAGTATCGGTCAATGACAGATAAAGAGAAGATCCCTCCATAGCCATGAGCAGCATACTTAATGCTCGACATGGAAGCTAGATAATCAATAAAATACAATTGAGGACCAGTTTGATTATCATAACCTGCTAATAGCAAATTAACGTGGTATGCATTCTGTAATCAATTTAATAATACATAAGAAAAGTGTACTCGAACAACTTACGCGTGTCCGAAGAGCTTCAGCTAGATTACGACGTGTGAAAGCGGCAGCAGCACTAGGACCCAATTCATAAGCATTCCGCATTTTATACAATTGGATATTCTTTGCAATGTACTCAGCAAATTGAGTTGTGTCCCCCTGTTCTCCAGAAACTGCCATTACCAAGTTATTGGATAATTTATGAAGTTTGTCCTCGTCTAAGAAAAATAATAAAAAAATAGTCAATTAAAATGAAGCTTTACCGGTTTTCATAACCATAATGCTGTGGGCATTTGTCATATCAGCAGCAATTAGCACAAAGTCTTGCCCCTTAATTCCAATAAGACATTCCATTTTAACTTTTTAGTTAGCAAACACCAAACTACTAGTTTACAAAAACGCTGTGTAATAGGTATTTTCTACTAACATTGCTAGGTTCCTGTTTTACCGATAAGGCGTGGGAGAAATCGAAAAGCTCGTTGAGGAAATATACACCCCAGGCACAAGAATTACTGATCCGTCAGATCAAGACTAAATGACTAGAATCAAGACAATTACGTATTAAATAGTAATTTAATGAGTCTAAAAGGTATTGTGTGTTGATATTGCATTTTAAAACAGTCCGATTTATATTATTGGTATTGCAATGCACCGTTGCCCAAGATTATTATGTCCGGTTTGAAACTAACGCATATCTTATTTATAAATACTGCACACATTTGAAATATTTGAGAATGAACCTGATTCAACGGATTAAGTATTAGATTTAATAACATAACTAGAATTATACACAGACAGATGGAAAAACGAGCTGAACAAATACTAAGAGAAGATCCATTTGGGTTTAGGTAAAACAAGGGAACACGAGAGGCTATTTTAGCTCTGAGGCTGTTAATGGAGAAAATAATAGAAAAAAGAAAAATCGTGTACATAGGGTTTCTAGATCGCGAAAAGAAGAGAAGAGAAGATCAATTAGGGTTTAGGTGAAACAGAGGAAGACGTGAGGCCGTTTTGCTTTAAAGGCGATAATGGAAAAAACAATAGAAAAAGAAGAAAGCTCTATATATAGGGTTTGTACATCTGAAAAAGGTATTTAACAATGTAAAATGAAAAAAAAATGTTCGAAATACTAAAAAAGATAAGAATGAGTTTCATAATGATGGACGAATGGTACATAGTTGATACAAAAAGCAAACTCTGCAATAGAATAAAAGCAGGAATGTAGAAAAATAAATACCAGAAATGAGAAAAGACAGGAATGTGCGTTATCTTACATATCGAAGCTAGTCAATAAATACTATCAAATGCAGAAAGACATTTGGAATATTTATACAGGGACAACCAATCAATATGCTCAGATTGGCCGATGATATAGCGGTATTAGCATGTAGCAAGGAAAAGTCGAAGTGATGCTTAATTGAATAAAAACGGTACTAACAGAGAGTATGGTATAAAAATTAACAAAAATAAAACTAAAGAAGGGAAATAAGTTAAAAACCAAAATACAAATAGAAAACTTGAGTTTACAAAAAGTTAAGGATTTATGCTACCTATGAAGCCATATAACGCAAGATGAAAAAAATATAAAAGTTATAAAACATAGATTTGCACAAAATTGTGTGTCATTTTGTTACATGCCAAAATTGGCAATGTAGAATTTTTAGATTTAGTTATAATTTATAAGTTAATTCCTGCGTATTTTTAAATTAAAAATGTTAACGCAGTGTGAATGTGGAGGTGCGTGAGTGTCGAAAGCAGGCATTAAGCCACTAGACCTCAACGAAGCCACAACTATCTGAGTGATGTGCGTTTTTCTCCTTAAAAATAGGTATGTAGGTTCTTTGTACCTTACCTGTGTACCTGTCACCTAAACCTTTCATTCCCCTAGGATTGCAACAGAAGTTACGTGAAGGACAGATGGCAATTTAAAAACAATATGGCGTAATCGAATTCAATCTGCAAATAACCGCTGGACCTTGAGATTTAGGTTCCGAGATGCCACCACGTGAGTAATTTGATTTTATTTAAATTGTGCTTGCAAATTTGACTTAAATAGCAATTCCATCACTAATAAAACAAGTGTCGGTATATATTACAAAATGGCGAGTATTATATCGCGTAAAGTTATAACAATTTAACAAGAAACAGCAACTACTATATTTGTAGACAACAAACGTTGAATTAAAGAAACGACTGCTGAAAACATGTGTGGAACACAGCGCTGTACGGCTGTGAAACGTGGACAATAGGAAAAGTGGACATTGAAAAGATTGAAGCTTTTGAAGTGTGACGCCACAGACGTGCGGCGAAGATATCACGGACAGACAAAATTAAGAACAAAACGGTACTACAAATGGTAGTAGAAGAAAGAAATGTGTGAAAAAAGTAAAAAAAATATAGAAGAGATAGGATGATAGGGCACATTATAAGACATGAGGGAATAGTGCGGAATATATTAGAAAAATAGAACATAGGTAGTAAAAGATGTAGACTATGGGAATCTTACGGAATGTGTAGGTTAGATCAAAATAGTAAGCAATGGAGGTTCACGTGCAATCAGTTCTAGGACTGAAAATCTAATGATGTTGAGTAACATACTGTAATAAACAAAGCAAATATATACGCACCTTAGTAACCATATTTTAATATTTCAGGCGAATAAAACAAGTTTAATCAATCCGGAGTTTCTGGTAGCACGTTTTATACGGTATATATCACGTTAGTACCGTATAGAGTCAAGTCCAAAAAGTCGATTGCGGTATATTACATTAAAGCTAAATCCTAACCTCATTTTTCTCCATTTATTAAATTATTATTATTATGGATAATAATGTGCAAATGTTGCTTCTGCTCAGTAGTGTTAAAGATTTAGAGCACTACCTTGTATTTCTTGCTTTAGAAGAGAAAAAACCCAACAGAAGTTGTTATACTGAACTGAGAGTTTTAATTTGGAGGTTATAAATGCACGGTAGCGTAAAGAGTGCATGTCAAACGCATCTTACGCTGGCAGAACCAAATAGGCAAAATCGCTTCGGACAAATTGCATTATTTAGTACCTGTTCTGTACCAATTTTTCTCACCAAAAGAAATTTTACCTTGTGCCGTTTTGAATAAATGCGTGGCGCTGCTAGCTTAATATTAGGACCACATCGTAAAAAATACGAAAACAACAAAAATAGAAATGAAAAGGGCTGATTGTGTAACAATTTGTGCCCCAGATAGAAAGTGACGTTTTTTAAAAAATGCGTGACGCTACTAGCTTAATATTAAGCTAGCAGGCGCACATCGCAAAAATACGAAAACAACAAAAACAAAAATAGAAATAAAAAGGGCTAATTTTGTTCCTATTTGTACCCCAGATAAAAAGTTTGTACCTTGTGCCATTTTTAAGAAAATACTTAGCGCATGCTACCTTAATATTAAGATAGCATGACTACACCGCAAAAAAAAACCAAAACATCAAAAACAAAAATAGAAATTAAATGGACTGATTTTGTACCAAAATGTACCACTAGTAAAAAGTTTGTACCATTAACCATCTTTAAAAATGCGTGGCGCTAATACCTTAATGTATTAAGCTGGCTGAGCCACAGCGAAAAACATAACAGGGAAAACTGAGATAGAAATAAAAAGGGATGATTTTGTACCACCATTTTATAGTAGTTTGTACCAGTTTGATGTGGCATCCAAGTGAACGTGATAAAATTGGGCAGCGCCCCAAAAGAAGATATTTAAAAGCACCTAAAACCATTTAAAAACGTTTGTACCCGCTTGTACCACATTCGATTTCGATTGTCTCCATATCGGCGCGAAATAGAGGACTTGCAACAATCGTGAAAAAGATAACTTATAACTTTTTAAGATATTTGTATTCTGCCAACAAATACTTTTTGGTGATCGTTTGTGCCAGTTTGTACTATTTTCGGATTTGTTTGTGCCTCTAAATAAGTAATAAACAGTAGAGAAAAACCAACAGCACTCCAAAACAAAATATTTGAAAACTGCTAACGCTTTGAGTAAGCATCGTTTGTATCATGATGACGGCGAGAATGCGCAATTTAAAAAAATCGTGCAATCGGTAATTAGATCACCGATAACAAATACAGTTGAAAATCGATACTGACATCGATTCAACATGACGAAATTAAATGGCCAACTTTTTCATTCCACTAAAAAATCAATTATATCTAAATTAATTTTATTTCGAAGAAAGCAGTTCAGTTTCATCATCATTAGGTCTTCAGTCCTGGAACTGGTTAGACGCGCTAAACTCGAATTGGTCTTCTCCTAGTATTTCTTCCGCCCGTTTTTCCATTCGTCTTTGCACAATTCTAGTTAATATTTTTGACACGTGTGCTGTCAAACCTATTGTTCGAAAATTTTCACATCTATCCGCGCCTTTCTTTTTTGGTATAGTTACTATGATGCTACGTTTGAAATCTTTGGGTATCTCGCCTGTCTCATACATATAGTTTACAAGTTGCAAGAGACGTTCTGTTACTGCTTGTCCAGCGGCTTTTAGAGTTTCTGCTTGTACCTTATCTGTACCCGGCGCCTTACCATTTTTCAGACTCTTTAATGCTAATTCAAACTCATCTCTAAGTATAGGATATCCCAAGTCATCATTTTCAATGCCTGATTCCTGTTATAATGCTGTTAGTTCCTCTCTTGCATATAAATTCCTTATATATTCTTGCCATCTACCCACTTTCTTTATGTTTTATATAATGAGGTTTCCTTTATATCACTAAAATTCATTCTAATTAATTTGTATGCTTCGTCTGCCTTTCCTATTTCCATCTTCGTTTGTGCCTCTTTGCACTTTGCATCAATCCATTGTTCTTTAGCTTTCCTGCATTTTCGAATAATTTCCCATTTTATGGCTTTGTATCTCTGTTTTCCTGTTTCGTCTGATTTATTTTTGTATTTTCGTCTTTCTTGTATTAAATTCAGAATATCTTTTGTTATCCATGGTTTCTAATTTTCTTTTTGTGTATACCTCAGAATATCTCTGGCCGCCATGTCTAGGCTGGATTTAATGTTATTCCATTCTGTTTCTACTTCCTTAGTATCAGATATTTTCCCGATATCTTTGAGCAATTCATTTGACTTTTTTTCGAATCTTTCTTGAATATCTTTATTTTTAGTTTCTCTAAGTCCAAGTGCCTTTTCCGTTTCTTTTTTTCACATTCTTAAATTTAAGTGCGGCCTTCATAATTAAGATGTTGTGGTCAGTATCTATACCTGCTTCTGGGTAGCTTCTACAGTCTTTTACTTAATTCCTAAATCGTTGTCTAACAATAATGTAATCTATTTGATATCTTCCTATATCTCCTGGCATCTTCCACGTATATCGTCTTCTAGCATGATGTTGAAATAATGTGTTTGTGATGATTAAATTGTTCTTGTCGCAAAATTCTACCAGCCTATTTCCCCTGTCGTTTCTCGTGCCTAAACCAAATAAACCTACTACCGCTCCTTCCCTACCTTCACCTACCACGGCATTAAAATCCCCCGTAATTATTAAATTTTCATGTCCTTTTATGTATCTTAATATGTCTTCGATATCTTTGTAGATGGCTTCTACCTCTTCGTCACTGTAGCTAGAGGTGGGCATGTATACTTGTATTATTACTGTGTTTACCGGTTTAGATTCTAATCTAACCATGAGTACTCTTTCGTTCTTTTGTAAGTAATTTTCTACACAGTATCCTATTTTTTCCGCATAACTATCCCCACACCCAAATTTCTTTCCTCTGCTTCTGTATGAATTACCCTGAAGTCCCCACTCCAAAAATCCCCCGCCTCTGGCCACCGAACTTCGCTGATCCCTACTATGTCTAGTGATAACCTATTCATTTCGATTTTTAGGTTGTCTAGCTAACCTGCTTGCTTCATACTTCTAACATTCCATGCTCCGATTCGCAGAATGTTCCCGACTCTTATTTTTAACTTTCCGATCGCATTCTCCGAAGTAGTCCCCTCCCGGAGATCCGAATGGGGGACTATTTTAACTCCGGAATCTTTTATCCCAGAGAATGCCATCATATTTGTTACAATTTAAGTACGCTGTGTACTTGGGAGATAATGTGGTGGTTTCCCGTTGCCTTCCACATCGCGGTAGCGTGTCTTAGACTGCCATACCGACCCCTATGGTCTCTGCCAATCTAAGTACCGAAAGAGCCGCTACCCTCTTTCGGGGACCTGTCTTAGTCTGGTTCCTCACTAACGACCCTACTACTTTGGTTGGACCTGTAGTTTGGCTCTTTAGCTCATTAGAACACGCAAGCCATTTCCCCTGTTCTGGTAATTTAGAACTTTGGCAAGGTGCAGGTCCATTCGAAATGGCAGATCAGTTTAAGACATTTAAAATTTATTTTATGTTGACTATGTATTATATACTAGCGGTGCAAATGAATACAACCCACTATAAAACCAGCACTCCAATCCAAAGTTGAATTATCCAAAAACTATCCCTTTTACAATATCTTGTAAACCCTACGTATTTCCGCCAGCACGAGTGTACCATCAATCGTTCAAACGGATACAGGCTCTATCGAATGGTATTAGTGATTTCAAGTATACTGTTTTAGGGGTGCCGACTGCCACCGCTATCATATCTTTTATGTTAATTTTAAGTATATATTGAGGTACAAATAAAACGGACGTGGTATTCAACGAGTTCAAATAATATGTATAAGTTTAAATTCTAGATTTAAATTTAGGTCATGTGCTAGTCCACATGAATGTACAGCACACGATTTTGTATAAGAGAAAAGTAAACTAGAGTGTTATGCGAGTTACGTTTCGGGCCTTGGGAGCGGTCTTTTTAAAAACTTCTTCCAAAGCTTCTTGTAACAATTTTTATCTTTTAAACAGAAATTGTAATGGAATTTTAACAAACCCGATTAAAATATTCTAAGTCGAAATAAAGTAATAATTGAATTAATATTAGGGCGAGTAGCCTTAGTAAACAACAATGTAAAAGCTGAAATACTCAAGACTGACTGATCTGGGGCTCCCGGGGTATTTATGTTGTCCCTGCCCCTCACATGTCTGTAGGAACTTGCAGAGCTCATGTCTGCTTATTTCTTAATTCTATTCATTATACAATGTAACAATCTTCATTTCTAAGTAATCGCGGTTTCTTATCCGTCTGTGACCTGCACCTGCAGTATCACTTACGTCTGGATTACAATGTATTGCATCCGTTCTCACAACTTGCTCGTGGACTTATAATAACTTTTCTGCTTTATCCTTGAATTTACAGTGTTGCATTTAACCTATGTTTCTGTATAATTTTCTAATAATTTCTATTTATTTGTATACATAGATTGGGGGATACGTAACTTGCATTTAGTGCAAACAAATTTTGCCTAGCGGCCGTTTTATAGTGGTAGGTACAAATAATGGTCTTCTACTTTTATTCAACTATATAGTTGTTATTTTCTATAAACAGGATGTATATAACTTATACAAAAAGAGCGATTGATATAGTGTAAATAAATTTATTTAGCGGTTTTCCAGGGTGCGTCATTAATCTTATCATAGTTAAAAAAAAAAGTCTTATGAAAGTGTTAGGAGAATATTGTTAGGTAGTAAACTAAACGGCAAAATACTACAAATTCCGGCGTTATTGGTAACAATTGCCCTGACAGTTTAGCTTAAAACACTCAATCCGACATACACACTTTTCTATACATGTATCCAACCAAGCAAACACAAAAGGGTATATATAAATGGTATGTAAGTTTTATATATGATATTGTACAGAATCTACAGGTAAATGTTAGCTACTGTGGCTACATATTTTTCGATAAGTTTTCCTTGTTATGTTTTTTTGCTGAGGTCTAGCCAGCGTAATATATTAAGGTGGCAGCGCCACGCATTTTTAAAAATGAGTTATTGGTACAAATTTTTTACCAGTAATACATTTTGGTACAAAATTAGCTCTTTTCACTTCTATTTTTGTTTTTATTGTTTTGGTATTTTTTGCGGTGTGGTCCTGCTAGTTTAATATTAAGCTAGCAGCTCCACACATTTCTTCAAAACGGCACAAGGTAAAATTTCTTTTGGTGGTACAAATTGGTACAAAATAGGTACTAAATAATGCGATTCTGCCCATTTGGTCGTGTCAGCTTAAGGGGCGTGCAAGTTAAGTTTAAACTGTCAAATAGAACTACCACTGGATTGGCTCCGTTATTTTTTAAAATAGCGTTCCAACACTGGATAATACGATATGGATATACGGTAAAATAAGCAGATTTTCTCATACCGTATAAAAACGTGCTACCGCAAACTCCCTAATATCAAATAGCACGAAAAACTAATGTTGTATCATGTGATATAACATGAGTTATAACGATCAAGCCAAATAATTGTGTTAAAACATTGATCCTTTAAGCTATCCACTTATTAGCAATAGATGTGCATATACATAATCAGGTGTCAAAGTTATTTTCTAATTGAAAATAAATATTTTACGACATTTACGAACGTATATGGAGCATGTTACATTCCAAATTTGGACATGTACACTTATAAAATTGTGAGTGAATTCCCTCCATTATTTTAAAAGTAGACTTGTGCATTTTCGCCATCCCGGACAGTTGCGTCGGCGCAAAAGAATGCGCAGGCGCGGAGTGGGTAAGTGCGCGGTTTGGACAAGACATGAGATCATTAGCCAACAAGATGTCGAACAGTGACGTTTACCTGTGTCGTTCCTTTGTCTTTTTTCCTTCAGAATGTAGGTTTCCTTTTATCTCTACCTTCTAACGTTGCCTTCAGCTTATTCCTTCGTCCTGGTTACAAACAGAAGAATAGGGAAAACATTAAATTTGGTTTCAACGAGAGCATGACGTAACCCACGCCCAAACGAGAAACATGGAAATCGACATGGCCCCTGCGCAAGGATGACTGCGAAATCGTGAAGAGTTCCACATTTTTGGCTGAGTGCTTTTTATATTTTTTAGGGTGCATCTTGTATCATCGTAAACAGATTTGACATGTGATACAAGTTGCACCCTAAAAAAGATAAAAAGCACTCACCCAAATATGTGAAACTCTTCACGTTTGCGCGAAGAAGAAGGAAGACATTAAATCTGGTTTCAACGAGGGCATGACGTAACCCACGCCCAAACGAGATACATGGAAATCAACATGGCCACACGTTGGGCGCCACTGTTATAACCCGGCGCCCTTGCGTTCAGAGCCACGTCCACAGTTGGCAACACGGATACTATCCACATTCACATTATTGAACAACAAAGATATAACAACATAATTGCGTGTCAAATTGTGTCACATGCCAAATTATAATAATACAAGATGCGCCCTAAAAAAGATAAAAAGCACTTACCCAAAAATGTGGAACTTTTTACGATCTCGCGGTCATCCTTGCGCAGGGGGCATGTTGATTTCCATGTATCTCGTTTGGGCGTGCGTTACGTCATGCCCTCGTTGAATCCAGATTTAATGTCTTCCCTTTTCTTCCGTTTGTAGGCAGGACGAAGGAATAAGGTGAAGGCAACAATAGAAGGTAGAGATAAAGGAAAATCTACATTCTGAAAGAGAAAAGACAAAGGAATGACACAGGTAAACGTCACTGTTCGACGTCTCGTTGGCTAATAATTTCATGTCCTGTCCAAACCGCGCATTTACCCACTCCGCGCTTGCGCATTCTTCTGCGCCGACGCAACTGTTCGGGATGGCGGAAATACACAAGTCTATTTTAAAAATAATGGCGGGAATTAGCTCACAATTTTAAAAGTGTACATGTCTAAATTTGGAGTGTAACAAGCAGATATTAAGACAATTGTTCCTATAATATTAAATGCTTGTTTTCTTTAAATTAGAAACCGCTTTTTAAGCAGCGAATATAAATAGTTATAGTAAAAATATAGTTGAAAATAAACCAGTTCCGAAACTGAACACCTAATGATGATGAATGTGCTATTTATATTTATCCAACAGTTAGCATTCTATACCCACATATGGTTAATGCCTATTGAGAAACATTCTTTGATAATTTTTTTTCTTAGTTTTTCTTTTTAGTTCAGTTAGACATCAGGAAAATAATAAATAAAAAATCCTATTAGGCTACCCCAGGAGAAAAAGTTGCAGGTCAGTACTTACAGAGGAGCTGAATATTTAAAACGTTTTTTTAAAAATAAAAAAATTAAGTACGGAAAATCGCTGCTGCTGATCAAGATTATATCAATTTATCAATAGCAATTATTAAAGTAAGATAAACAAAAGGTAAAGTTTTAAATATGAAACTAGGCTTTAAACTAGGTTTAAATTCTTAAACCTCCAAAATTGACAGTTTAATTTAATCTCGGATTAGATGGATTTAATCTTAGTTTACAGAACGGTGCAAAGAAATTTTTGACTTTTAATTGGACGTTGTTTAAGATGTACGGGACAAACGGACATTATACACACAATCTCTATAAATTTTATGTTTTTATTTAAAAGTTAGTAATAAGAGGAGAAATATCGATATTGAGCTGTATTATCGAGTTGGAAAACCCTACCAGTAAACAACCATTATCGAAAACAAAATATCGATATTTTAAGAACAATGACTTTTGTGTCCATCACTAATTTTCAACTTATGATGGGTCCATAGATAAACTGATGGGTCATGAGTAAACACTATAAATTAAGAAAAAATCTTAAAATCTAACCAAGAAATTAGATTTAGATAAACACGTAGAAATGTATGTAATTTGAGTGTAAACGGAAAAGTACCCAATCCTTTCAGTTGTGTAGTAATGGCAACTAGTTACGAAGTGGAACCTGGTGCATCCTTAGAAAGTGCTCTAATAATTTCACATACAGACTCCTGTGATGATTTCCAGCAGATGGGTTCAAGTTTGGAGGAAATAAGAAATTCAAATAATGTGGAAAGGAGTAAACAAGAATATTTAGATAACTGCAATAACGTTGAAGTCGAAACTGAAGAATCATTGAACTATACCAAAGTTAGGCATATTAAAAAACGAGACGATACAACTATACGAGACGAAGAATGGCTGGAACAATCTGAACACGTCTTTGTATTAAGCTCAGCTGGTAAACCTATTTATTCTAGGTGTGTAAAAGGGATGGAATACACTTACTAAGCGATTACTTTTAGATATGGACATGAAGATAGGTTTTCTAGTTATTTCAGTATTATGCAGGCGCTTGTCAGTTTTGTAGAAGCGGATGATGATTCCATACATAGTATACATGCTGGCGATTCTACGTTTGTGTTTCTTTTTAAAGAACCGTTAATATTGGTGGCGATTTCTAAAACTGAAGAAAGTGTTGCACATTTGACTTCTCAATTAAAGTATAGTATTTAAGTATTTCCTTGTTATTTATTATGTATTTTTGCAGTTATGTTTTCAGTCAAATAGTTAGTATGTTAACATTAACTCATTTAGTCAAAATATACGAGCAAAGGCGGAATTATGATTTACGACGTTTGCTAACAGGTGCCGAAAGACTCGTCGATCGTTTGTTAGATTTCTCTGAAAAAGAACCTGCATTTATTTTAGGCGCTGTGGAATGTTTACCATTAAATGTATCAGTACGTAATTCAATTAGCTCTGCAATTGTGCAGTCGTGTAGTAAAATTAAGGTAAGGAATAATTTATTGTTTTAAAAAAACTTACGTGCTCATTTTTAGAACCTTGTGTTTGGAATTTTACTTGCAGATAACCGTCTAATAACATTAATTCGAATGAAGAAATATTTCATCCATCCTCATGACCTACATCTTATTTTTAATTTAGTACAATCGTCGGAAAGCTTAAAAACAGCAGAAAGCTGGACACCACTGTGCTTACCACGGTTTGATTCTGGAGGGTTTTTGTATGGTCATGTTTCATATCTAGCAGAAGATTGTCAGGCATGTTTATTATTATTAACCGTAGAACGAGATGCTTTTTTCTCCTTAAGTGAAGCTAAAAAGTTAATCGTGGAACGATTGCGAAGAGGAAATTGCATGGAGGCAATAAATGAATCTCTTGCAACAAAAGTAGAATCATGCAAAGAAATTGGTTTTCCGGAATTTCGTCATTATTTATATAAGTGTAAATCAACATCACAGTTTTATCAACCCAGTATAGGCGCTCCTTGCAGTATAAACGTTAGTCGACTATTAAGTTTGTATCGGAGAGCGCATTATAAGCTTAAATGTCCTACCAGGCCTTTAAAATTATTATTTGAACGAAATTCTGACAATTGTGTATTTATTGCATGGGATACGCGTGGTTTTGAATTGTATGCTGTTTTAGAACCACTAATGGATACAAACACAGCTATTGGTTCAGTTGTACGTTTATTGAATTGGATAAAAGAACACGAAGAAAGGTTATTTCATTTGAATGCGCCAACGTTTTAGTTATCTGGTGCAAATATGTTTTAAATATTTTGTATATATTTATTGATCTGTTATAATTATTGTTATAATAAAAATAATAATGGAAGCTAATTAATTTGCTGGTGCCGACATTATCACTCTGTAGATGACAATAAAATCCACAAGAATTCGAATAAATTGGTTATGGGAAATAAATGTATACTTTGTATCAAGGAAAATATTACTCACTGGTGCAGAAATCTGCTAAACTTATTATTGTAACATATATCAAGATACCATTTCGAATGGACCTGCACCTTGCCGAAGTTCTAAATTACTAAAACAGCTGAAATGGCTTGCGCGTTCTAATGAGCTAAAGAGCCAAACTACAGGTCCAACCAAAGTAGTAGGGTCGTTAGTGAGGAACCAGACTTAGACAGGTCCCCGAAAGAGGGCAGCGGCTCTTTCAGTACCTAGATTGGCAGAGACCATAGGGGTCGGTATGGCAGTCTAAGACACACTACCGCGATGTGAAAGGCAACGGGAAACCACCACATTATCTCCCAAGTACACAGCGTACCTAAATTATAACAAACATGATGGCATTCTCTGGGGTAAAAGATTCCGGAGTTAAAATAGTCCCCCATTCGGATCTCCAGGAGGGGACTACTTCGGAGGATGCGATCAGAAAGTTAAAAATAAGAGTCGGGAACATTCTGCGAGTCGGAGCGTGGAATGTTAGAAGTATGAAGCAAGTAGGTAAGCTAGAGAACCTAAAAATCGAAATGAATAGGTTATCACTAGACAATTTGGGTTTAGGCGAAACTGGGGAACACGAGAGGCTATTTTAGCTCTGAGAGTGATAATGGAGAAAACAATAGAAAGCGGGGAAAGCGTGTATATAGGGTTTGTAGATCTGGAAAAAGCATTCGACAATGTAAAATGGAAAAAAATGTTTGAAATACTCAAAAAGATTGGAATGAGTTATAGGGATTGTTACGTCGTCATCGAACAATTCGGTATTTTGTGACAATAAATACTTTGTGCGTGCATCCTACAGTTTGAGTGAAACATTTTATATACCGGCAATAACAGTGCATAAAGTGACAGTCGTACTCGAGCCTTTAACGAAGCAAGTCGCCTTCGAACCCTTGAAAAGGACGGTTGTGTTAGAGCTTTGAAAGCGAGACCGACACCATTTTCGTGCGTGTTTCTGGTTCTCCGTAAAAGCTTTTGTGCGTGAAAGTGTCTATTGCCCCCAGCGGCGCAGGACAAAGCTTTGTGCGTGAAAGTGTCTATTGCCCCCAGCGGCGCAAGACTTAAGGTATTTATACCCTTCCTTAATTAGTTGGTAGTTGTCTTTTTGTTATTACATAACCGCTCCACCATTATCGTTATTGCTATAAAAGCAATTGGTCCTTCATTGTAATTTGCATATTTATATTTTATCACACATTTATATCAACCTCCTTAACCTCAATCAATCATTGGCCCTATAAGTCGATCCGGATTCATTAGTCCTGTGGTTACACATGTCCTAAATTAAATATTATTGTGCATTTCAGCGAGTTTTTAATTAATTAATATTTCAGTTTTAAATTTGTGCTTAAAGCCCATATTTAGCGGGTTAAAATGTGTAAACATTATTTATACTGTTTTAGATTAAATTAAGCGATTTCGCCGTAATTGAAACCAGCAAGCGTTTTAATTACAAAGAAATTCATAATATAAAATTTGTCAGTTTTCAGTTTTTAAATTCATTTTAGCGGCATAAAACAGAAAGCAACCTGAAAACTATAAATCGCTTTATACTTCTTAAACAAGAAAGGTAAAGGATTTGCTTTGTATTTAAAAGCTATTGCACGTTTTGTATTACAATATTGAAAATATCTGCAGAGGAATAAGGTTGTAAAGTTGCATCTTTCGGCAAATATGTTAAGCCACATGTTTTAAACGTTTCTGTGAGCTTTTGATGGTAAGCCGCTCGGGTTGTTAAGCGGTACATCTTATATTCACGCTTTTGTTTGACGAACCGTTAGTCATAAAACGTGATTTATTGGTTATACCCTATTTTACATTTTTCGTGCTTTGAACACCTCATAATATTTTAATATTTCTCAGTGCACATTTAGCTTTACCGTTTTACAACAGTTTATTGTAGTCCTTTCAGAATCTTTGAGAATGGCTCCAAAGAAAGCACATGTGGTAGAACTCCAATTACTGAAAACACGGATTTTAGAAATATTTGAGCTTTGTAATTCTATACAAAGTGACCCAAGTTTAAAGGCATTGTTCCTTATTCAAACAAGGGGAATACATGACCTTTATGCAAATTTCAATACAATTTTAGTCGCTGTCTTGGCCTCATGTGATGAGGTAGACTCATTAACTTACAACGCTGTACGGAAGGAAGTAGATTCCGCTTATTTTTCATACTGCTGCATCTCGATACGATGCAAGAAATGAAAGCACCACAAATCATCGAAAATGCTCCAAGCAGCACGGTATCAAAATTGTTACCGTTAAAGCTCCAAATTTTAATAATGAGGTAACTGAATTTTCATCTTTCATCGATTTATTTGACAGCCTGGTCTATAATAACGCGTCGCTGTCCAATATCGAAAAATTAAATTATCTTATCAGTTGTTGTACCGGGAGTCTTTAAGAATCGTTAAATCTGTACCCATTTCGGGGATAATTTTATTATTTCCTATAACGCCTTGCGTGAGAGATTTAGCAATCCGCGTTTATTGGCAACTTTGCATTGGAAAGCAATGAAAGACTTTCTACCTTTAAAATCAGAAGACCCTAAGAAACTTAGGGCACTTATTGATTGTTTTTCGGAGAACCTTGCTGTTCTAACTAACTTAAAGTTTCCCACTGAACATTGGAACTTTATTCTGGTCGATTTGCTTTTAGAAAAACTTGATCCGTTCACTAGAAAACGCTTCGAACTCCAATCGGATCCGAAGCAAATACCTAATTTCGAGGATTTGAGATATTTTTAACCCAACAATGTGCAGCGTTGAAACCTTTTCTTCAACCGCACCTGTTTCTTATTCGACGACTGTCCATACATCGCACACATCGGTGCCTAAGAAATCCTCAGCGTTTCAATTTAAACCAAAGGTTTCTTCTAACGTAGTTTCACTGGACACACCAAGTAGCTCCAGTGACTCAAATAATTCATTTTCGCACCATTGTCCTTCCTGCAAGGGCAATCACTTAATTTACAGATGTCAATCGTTTCTAAAGAAAACTCCGACAGAACGTTTCGACATTGTCAAACGCTTACGCCTTTGTTTAAATTGCTTACGAACAGACCATGCGTCCATGCAATGCAAATCTTATAATTCCTGTCGAACTTGCGCCAAGCCGCATCATACCTTGCTACATTTTGAATCGCAACCTGCTTCTAGCCGTTCAGCTGAACCGACCGCTACACACATGCATAAAAATGCCAATAGGACGCAGTCAGCCTCTCCTATTCCGGCAAATGTTTTGTCTTCACAGACGAATTCAAATCTTGGGGTTACTGTCTTACTCTCCACTGCTGTTGTGGAAGTTCAAGATCGTTCTGGTAGATACAAACCGATCAGGGTACTCTTAGATCCTGGTTCCCAAGCTAGCTTTATTCGAGACGATTGCGTGAGCAAACTTTGGCTTCCACGCATACGTTCTCAAGTTCCGATTTATGGACTTGGGCAGACAACTTCAGCAGTCAATAGGGGTGCCGTCAGCTGCACCATTCGCTCTATGTTAGACTCTGAAAAATCTCTAGAAGTCACAACTTTTGTGCTTTCGTCAATATCTGGCAAATTACCTAGCGTTGAAGTTCCTAATAATTGGGAACACTTATGCGGCCTGCACTTTGCAGACCCGACCTGGAACTCTCCAGGAACCATTGACATGCTCCTAGGAGCAGATGTTTATCCGTTCATCATCAATGGCGGTGTTATACATGGCAAGTTTCTTCAGCCTGCCGCCATAAATACAATCTTTGGTTGGACTATTATTGGTCCCACAAAAGCTTGCAGTCTGATACTGTCCAAGCATTTTTACGTCTGTAGAAGATCCTATCGACCAGACCCTAAGGCGGTTTTGGGAGATAGAAGAGTTGCCATCCACGCCTTATACTTCTCCAGAAGAAGAAAAGGCAGATTTGATTTTGAAAACACGTTTTCTCGTGACCCTAGCGGTCGTTTTATTGTTGCGTTACCGTTCAACGATACTTTGCCCGTTTTGATAATTGCTTTGAGATGGCTAAAAAGACTATTTTCGTTGGAGCGCAAATTACATGCTCAACCGAGCTACGCGCCCAATACAACAATTTCATGCAGGACTATCTTGATGCGGGTCATATGGCATTACTCGATTCTCCGCCCGTTGGGAACGATAATTACTTTTACCCCATCACCCTGTGTTTAAAGAAGGTCATACTTCTAAAATTCGTGTGGTTTTGACGCCTCTGCAAAGGCTAAAAACAACGTGTCACTTAATGACACTCAATTGGCTGGACCTAGTCTCCAAAACGACATTTCGTCAATCTTACTGAAATTTCGTACTCATCGTTTCGTTTTACTTGTGATGTTCGCCAAATGTATCGACAAATTTTGGTTACCGAAGAACATCGAAAGTTTCAATTAATTGTTTGGCGGTTCTCCGCAGAAGAACCCATCCAGACATATCAGCTTAATACAGTGACCTATGGTATTAAGTCATCGCCTTATCTAGCATTAAAGACTCTTCAGCAATTAGCCATTGACGAAGGCAAAAGGTTTCCGTTAGCCGCTGAGGCTATACGGTCAAATCTATATATTGATGATTTCGTCGCCGGTGGAGATTCTATACAATCGGCCCGCGAAATTAAAGATCAACTTATCCGACTTTTACATTTGGCTGGTTTTGAACTTCGAAAATGGAGTTCTAATTCAGTTTCTATTTTGGAGGGCATTCCGTCAGATTTTGCCAATATACTTCTCTCGATTTCGATTCTGACGAATCAATAAAAATATTAGGTCTTCAATGGTCACCTACAGAAGATATTTTCTCGTTTCGGGTTAAACCATTAAACCAAATATGTACAAAGCGCAACATACTTTCACAAGTTGCCAGAATATATGATCCATTAGGATTTTTAGCCCCACTAACACTTTTTGCAAAACGCCTAATCCAGCATCTGTGGATGTTAGTTTTAAATTGGGATGACATCCCACCAGCAGACATTTCGTCTCAATGGCAGCAATACCAAGAAGAGTTGCCGTTATTATCGTCATTAAAGTTACCACGTTGTTTACCCCCTTCGGATCCTTCTACTTGTCATTTGCATGGGTTTTGCGATGCTAGCGAGGTAGGGTATGCAGCGGTAGTGTATTTTCAGTTCATAAATCAAACTACCGGAGAAATAACTGTACAATTTGTAACCGCTAAAACAAAAGTAGCTCCAATTAAGCGCATTTCAATTCCACGTTTGGAATTATGTGCCGCCGTTTTATTAACCGATTTACTTTCTTTACCATTCGTTCTTATCAAGGCTTGATTGACATTTCCGATGTTTCAGCGTGGAGTGATTCTACGGTCGCTCTCACTTGGATACGTTCTCCACCTTTTCGTTGGAAAACTTTTGTGGCAAACCGTGTTAGCCACATTCAAGAAATCATTGCACCTAGCCGATGGTTTTATATTAAATCTTCGCATAATCCGGCTGATCCTGCATCTCGGGGATTAATGCCAAGCGCGGTTATCTCATGTTCGCTATGGTGGGCGGGGCCTGAATGGCTTCACTACCCTAGTGACTCGTGGCCGCCTCAACCAACATTGTCAACCTCAATTGCTGAGGTAACTACGGAAAAGAAGATCCTAACATTTGTCGCTCAAACAGATCCAAACGTCATTGACATTTTACTAAGCCGCTTTTCATCGTTATATAAAATCCAAGGCATCGTGGCTTACATTTATAGATTTTCTAAACCCATGGCTCAACGTCATACGGGTCCCTTAACAGACATTGAATTACACAATGCTCTCATGATTATCGTTCGGCATGTACAAAATGTTACATTTTCAAAGGAAATAGCTTCGATCAAGGCAAACCGTAAATTACCTAAAAGCTTGCGAAAACTTTCTCCATTTGTTGATCCACAAAACATCTTAAGAGTAGGTGGGCGCTTGACACATTCTTCGCGTTCCTATTCCGAAAAGTTTCCTGCGTTATTGCCTCAGCGGCACCAATTAACCGAACTTATCATTCTGTCAACTCATGAAAGGTATTGCCATCCTGGTGTTAATACCACAGCGTATCTTATCCAACAGAATTTCTGGATCCTTTCTATTAAAAATTCAATCGGAAATTGTTTATCATCATGTCATGGATGTTTTCGTACCAAACCGGTCCTGGTAACTCCTCCTATGGGAGACCTACCGGCAGCACGTATTACCCAGATCAAAACTGCACATGGCACATTAAAACGACCTTTGGTCAAACTAGCGCCGCTACCGGTATTTTAACTTTATTTTATGTTTAGATGTATATACACATTTTTACATGTATAGTAGTATATTATTTTTACATATTTGCTTATTTACATATATATATTTTATTTTTGCATAGTTGGTAATATCGCTCGCTGTAGTGCACCACCCTATCTTTCGTTACCTCCTTTCCTAGCAAGGTCAAATCCCATGTGATTTCCTTCACCCAACCTACTTCCCTCCTTTTCAAAATTCTATGAATTTGGTGGGCGGTATGTTACGTCGTCATCGAACAATTCGGTATTTTGTGACAATAAATACTTTGTGCGTGCATCCTACAGTTTGAGTGAAACATTTTATATACCGGCAATAACAGTGCATAAAGTGACAGTCGTACTCGAGCCTTTAACGAAGCAAGTCGCCTTCGAACCCTTGAAAAGGACGGTTGTGTTAGAGCTTTGAAAGCGAGACCGACACCATTTTCGTGCGTGTTTCTGGTTCTCCGTAAAAGCTTTTGTGCGTGAAAGTGTCTATTGCCCCCAGCGGCGCAGGACAAAGCTTTGTGCGTGAAAGTGTCTATTGCCCCCAGCGGCGCAAGACTTAAGGTATTTATACCCTTCCTTAATTAGTTGGTAGTTGTCTTTTTTTGTTATTACATAACCGCTCCACCATTATCGTTATTGCTATAAAAGCAATTGGTCCTTCATTGTAATTTGCATATTTATATTTTTATCACACATTTATATCAACCTCCTTAACCCCAATCAATCAGGGATAGACGAATAGTACATAGTTTATACAAAGAGCAAACAGCAGTAATAGAATTAGAGCTTAAACGTACAGAAGTAAACATTAGGAAAGGGGTGAGACAGGGATGTGCCCTATCCCCATTGATTTTTAACTTGTACATAGAAGACGCAATGAATACTGTCAAATGCAAGAAGACATTTGGAATTACTATGCAGGGACAAAAAATTGATATGCTTAGATTTGCAGATGATATAGCGGCTAGTAAGGAAAAGTTAGAAGCTGCTCTTAATGAAATGGAAACGGTTCTAACAGAGAGATACGGTATGAAAATTAACAAAACTAAAGTTCTAGTATGCAAAGGTGGGGAAAATAAATCAAAAACAAGAATACAAGTGTGTAACACGAACTTACAAGAGGTTAACGATTTCTGCTACCTAGGAAGCCAAATAACACAAGATGGGCAAAGCACAAAAGATATAAAACAAAGATTAGCACAAGGTCGTGCTACATTTAACAAGAAAAATCAACTACTGTGCTCAAAGACCACAAACAGAAACAAGGAAAAGATTGCTTAAAACATATGTGTAGAGCACAGCACTGTACGGCTGTGAAGCCTGGACAGTAGGAGAAGCGGACAAGAAAAAGGTAGAAGCCTTTGAAATGTGATGCTACAGACGTATGATGAAGATATCATGGACAGAAAAAGTTAAGAACGAAGAGGAAAGAAATATGTGGAAAACGGTAAAAAAGAGGAGAGATAAGACGATAGGCCACATACTACGGCATGAGGGAATAGTGCGGAATATATTAGAAGCAGAGATAGGAAAAAAGAGAAAAAGAGGCAGACCTAGGTTAGACTACTGCACACAGATAGTAAAAGATGTAGGCTGTAGGGGTTTCAGGGAGATGTGTAGGCTAGCCCAGAATGGAAATCAATGGAGGTACGCATTCAACCAATCCCAAGATGGATAAACTAATGACGAAAAAATAACTGTGATGAGTATTATAAGTAACTACAAGAATTCGCTGAGCATAATTCTCGAATAATGTTAAGTGTGTGAAAGGATTTACTGGAAAACCATTACTTCGGCAAATGTCTAAGTGTTGGGGGATCTTGGTAGCCACAGGTTGCTTAACCCCCTTTACTGAATCTTGCTGAAATAGGGCATAAAATTAGAAAACAATAGAAGGGAAACGAACTGTATACACATGCTGTGTGAGAATTTCAGGGAACTATGTAGGCTAGCTCAGAATATAAATAAGTGCAGGTACGTGTCCAACCAGTTTTGAGACGGAAAACTTAATGACGAAAAAATAAGCGCAGATAAATCTGATGATTAGTATAAACAACTAGTTGTTGGTTCGAAATATCTGCAACTAATGAGGACTGTGCGAAAAGATATATTGGAAAATATATTAAATCAGTAAATGGTTAAGTGTTGGGGGAACTTGGCAACCACAGACTGCTTACCTCACTTCACAATCACTGAAGGTCGGAGAAATAGGGTATATAATTGTAAAACAATAGAAGGTGACTGAACTGCATCTAACAAGAAAGAATAGCGCTTATGAGAAAAGACAACAAACATAAAACAAGAAGAAAATTGATGAAAGCATATGTGTGGAGCACAGCACAGTATGCCTATGAAATACGGGTAGTCTGAAACGCAGACAGAAAAACGGTAGCAGCCTTTTGAAATGCTGTGCTTCAGATGTATGAGGACAATAGCATGGACAGACAAAAATAATAACAATTAGGTTATAGAAATAGTAAGGGAACAAGGATATCTGGGGAAAAAGATAAGAGAAATAGAAGGGCAGAATACGTTCTAAGGCATTTTTGGGGAATAGTATGGGATATATTACAAGCAGAGAGGAAAAAAGAAGTAGATGTAGACCTAGATCAGATAGTTATAGATGCAGACTGTGCAAATTTCAGGGAAATATGTAGGTTAGTTCAGAATAGGAAACAATGATGGTACGCGTCTAACCAGTTCCAGGACTGAAGACCTAATGATGAATACATTACACTCCAGTATCATAGAACCAATCGATTTATTAAAAGAATTATTAAGAATTAGATCATTTATAACTAACAGTAAATTACTCTTTGATGTAATAAAATCAAACATTCTTATATTTGAAAAAATAGCTATAGTTAAAGTCTATGTAAAGAATAATGAAATAATATTTTTAATAGAAATCTCAATAGTAGAGAGTAACAATTACAATTATTATCATTTATTTGCTTTTCCAATGAAAATTACTAGCATGTATCAAGTTATCAGACCCAAAACTAAATTCCTATCCTTAAATGAACTAAGATATGGTTATACAAACGAAAAATGTACTGAAGTCACGCCAAATCAATATTTATGCCAATCATTGACAACAAGGACTATTCAAGAAGACAGCCCTTGTGAAATACAGTTACTAAAATCCTCAAATCATTACGAAAACTGTGAAGCCAAATCCGTACAAATCACCAACATGAAGATTCAAATGGTTACAGAAAACAAATGAAATGCCATTTTCTCAACAGAAGTAATTGCAACCGTCCACTGCAATCAACACGAGAACAATCTAGCACTAAACGGAAGTAAACTAATCACCCTCAAGGAAGACTGTTATTTGAAACTGAAAAATGAAATAATCAGAGTTTACCAAGATCCCGTAGTAACCAACAAACTCGCAAATTTACCAGAACTACAGTTCAAGATACAACCAGAAGATGAAAAGATAATCAAGAAACCCATGCAGCTAGGACACCTAGACTTAGACGACCTCAACCATGCCATGAAATTAATGGAAAACTATAAAGAACATTCAAGTGAACTGAAAGTGCCCAAGTTACACTACGATAACATAAGCGTTTGGACAATTGTATTAATCATTTAATTATTTTATTGATCATATATGTATTTTATAAAATGTATCTTACATATAAGAATAAAGAAAACAGTTTTAGATTTAAAAAAACAAAGAGAAATAAAGAAATAATAAGTGTACCCTTAGATACCATGAATTTTAAATAACGAAAATTATGAATTTTAAAAAATTAAGCAAGTAAAACCTTAATTTTTTATTATCGTCGGGAGGAGTTATGTATCCCCCAATTTATATATGTATAATAAAATAGAAGTTATTAGGAAATTATTAGAAACCATTAAGAAACTATTAAGTCGAGTACAACAATGTAACTCAAGGATAGATATAAAAAGTTTATTAACAGTTCATGAGAACGGATGCAATACAATGTATTCCAGATAATAGTGATACTGCAGGTGGCAGGTCACAGACGGTTAAGAACCGTGATTACCTAAAAAGTAAGATTGTTACAATGTATTATAAATAGTATTAAGAAATTATTACAGTCCCGTAAACGCGGTACAGGCGACACAAAAGACAGTTGGTAACGATATTACATAATGTGGAAATTAACGCGCCAATTGTCAATGACATCACACAATATGCAAATTATTGCAGCACGTTTTCCAATTATATAAATTATATAAAAACCCCCACGGGGTACTTACATGAATATGTAAAGCTTCCTTTAGAATTACTTCATGATGGCGGCTTGCATCCGGATTACTTCATGATGGTTCTCGGGTCGTGGATCTCCTAAGCCAGGTCGCATCCAAATTCGCTCGTCTTCTTTCTGTATGCAGAGGTACGATAAGGGACTGGGTTAGGGAACGATAATCAAAGATAAGGCAAGGGAATCTACATAACACAAAGATACGATAAGACACAACACTCCTCTTCGCGTTTCGGAGGCAAGTCCTTACGCGTCTTTCGGAAATTTCCCAGCACTCTTTCGTCACACGCGTCGGCGCGAAATTCGCGCAACGCACTCCTGAAGTGACGGAAATACGCGCAACGTCTTTTAAATTTATGGCGCGAAATTCCCGCATATTAAAACTATATGAATGTTTACGGCCGATTTCGGCATGCAACAAAATAAGCAGACATGAGCTCTGCAAGTTCCCACAGAATTGTGAGGGGCAGGGACAACATAAATACCACGGGAGCCCCAAGACCACTCAGTCAGTCTGAGTATTACAGCTTTAGCTTTGTTGTTTACCAAGGCTACTCGCCCTAATATTAGTTCAGTTAATATTTTATTCTCGATTTAGAATAATTAATACCAAGTTGTCAAATTTCCATATTAATTTCTGTTTAAGTAAATAAATATTGTTACAAAGAATTGGAAGTACTTTTTAAAAACGCCGTTCCCAAGACCCGAAATGTAACTAGCGTTGCACAATAACTGAAGGCTTGGGACTGAAATGTTCAATTAAATCTCAAATTATGTATAAATATGTCATTTCACATTTAGGACCACAAACTGTAACCAAAACTGTACATTACATTAAATTATCTTTAATTCTGTTAGCTTCTAAGAAATGCTTTAATCTTTCACAGTACCTCTATAATTCTGAATAATTAGTATCGAATATCTCAATATTACTGATTCCTGCCTTTTAACTTTTTACCTTGTCGCCAGTGTTATGTATTAATTAGTAAATCGGTACAAATTTATATTATTTATCATAAATGTATAATAAATATGTACTTATAACTCTAAAATATGAATGAATTCCAACAGACACAAAATATCTCCTTGTTCTTCTTTATGTATTCTTGGAAAGTGGCTTCCAGACCCTTATGATTAACTTATAATATGCATACTTAACACTTTCAAAGACAAGAATAATAATGCCGTAGTTTAAAAGGAATTCGTGCAAAATGTTCCTAAAAAGAAAACTATTATTGTTGGAGACAAATTGGTCGCAATAGAAATTTGAACTATTCAGATAAGTGGATGCAGAATATTCCTTTTGTATTTTGTAGACAATACAACACCAGTCAAAATTACAAATATATTTCTAACATGTGTCTTTGGGATTACTATAAATACCTAACAAATACATATTAATTAAAGTTATACATCCTTTTTTATCTTACTTTAGTGGTTTCATTATCCAAATTAAATGTTTTTATAGCTAAATTCTCAAACAAATCAATCAGTTACAAATTGGTAATTTACTTTACTTTCTATTACCAAGGAAACTATCACTTGCAACTACTATTTTATTAATAATTTAGAACCGTTTTAACACTCCTACTTGGTATGACAGCACTGGTGCTAGTCTTACCATCTTCATCTTTGTATATATCGAGAACTGCTAACACAGAAACCGGTTTTTCGTATATTCCGGCAATACATTAAACAGTAGCTATGCGTATGTGGGCATCTTTGCTTTTATTTATTTATTTATCAACTTATGGTACCTACAGAGAAACTCCAAATGATACCAATTGTTATAAAAAATTAATTCAATATGAATGAAAATACATCGATTTCTTAATTATTGATTTGAACTTATTCAAATTTTGAACATTAAATAAATCAATATTTAGAAAACTTGTATTGTAATTCTTACACAGCCTGTTAATACAGTCCGTTAAACCATAATTAGTTTTATGAGGAGCTTCGACAAATAAAGCTTTATGTCTAGTAAATCTAGATTTTAATTATATTTAGAATTCTCCCCTTTGGCCAATAATTTCTAGGAGCACTCACTCTTGTCGACTATTACTACTAGATCACCCATTTCTATTGGTTTAACAGCTTTGTGCCATTTTGATCTGTGCATAATTCCAGGGAGGTATTCTTATAACCAACATTTCCAGAATCTATTTGCGTATTGTTGCACCGTCATCCAATTTTTTTCTTAATAGAGATTGATCATCATCAAAGATTCCTATTGGTTTTGAACCGTCAGTGGAACCGAGCAAGAAGTGGTTGTGTCAAAGCTTTGGCCCTCTTATCCTCAATAGCTATGTAGGTTAAAGGTCGACTATTGACAATGCTCTCTACCTCTATCAGTATGCTTCTCAAGAGCTCATCTGATAGCAATCTGGTGGATACAATGTACGTTAAGGTACATTTTACAGGTCTTACCAGCCGCTCCCAACTTCCTCCCATATGTGAACAAGGAAGTTCCATGTGGTTAGAGCAGCGCTGAGTTTTTCTCCTAACTTTTTTGTATCTATTTGTTGAATCATAGCCTTTAATTCATTATACTCCTCTGAAATTTGTTCCATTATCGGAACATATTTCAATTGGTTGTCATCGTTTAGCAATAAATTTTGAAGGCATAAAATACACGAATCTGTGGTCAAAGAATGTGCCACTTCAATGTGAATTGCTCTTATTGTTAAGCATGTTATTAGAACACCCCGTTTTTCTACTCGTCTGTGAACTAAAACGTGCATAGGTCAAAAATGTTATATCCCAACGAAACTAAATGGGCGTGTATAGGATGCTAATCGAACAGCAGACAAATCTGACATTTCTAGTATGTTGGGAGAGACTTATAGGTTTCTACAAACTTAACATTCACTTCTTACACTTTTCAGCAATACTCGAATTCGAGAAATTAAATATTTTTGTTGAACTTTATTCAATACGGTATCATAAGTATGATGATGGTACTTCTCATGGTAAAATTTTGCTACCAACTTTGTGATATAATGATCCTTCGGCATTATCATTGGTATTTTACACTGTATATTGATGTCTTGTGCAGAGCCTAGGCGACCTCTGCTTCTCATTACAACAGCATCATCCAAGGTTGACTATAAAGAGGGCTTGTTACGGCTACCTGCCCTTTTATACTTTGTAGGACCCTTACTTCCTCACCATGTCCTTCAGTCTGAGCTAGACAATACAGGAAATTTTCAGATTGCATAAACTTGTCCTTTCCCAGTAAGACACAATCTTTGATTTTATTATCATAGTTACCTCTACAATTTCGAATAAATCTAAATACAAATGCTACAGTTCTCACAAGTCGCATCCAGCTGAAAAATCTAGACCCATATATGACGGCACACTGTTGATGTATGTGGTGGACAAACTTAGAAAAAATTTTCTCTTCGGTTGAGCATGGCCAGGGCAAATTCTTAGGCCATTCATCCTTTGGTTTCCACAGGAACTTTGGCCCATTAAACCATCTACTGTCAGGATCTATGTTTAATAGTTTTTTCCATTTTGTAGCCTCATCTGCCACATTTTCTTAGGAAGGCAGCCATCGCCATTCTTTAATATCTGTTACTTCCAGAATTTCTCCTATTCTAAAGGCAACATATGGACGATATTGACGTTGTTCTGAACGAAGCCAACATATAACCATTTTGGAATCACACCAGAATATTTCTTAGATATGTTCAAAGTTAGAAATTCTATCACGAATTTCCTTAAACGTGCACCCATGAAGGCAGCTTCCAATTCCAATCTGGGTATAGAAACCTTTGCTTTGACACTTCTCTTTTAGTGGGTATTTTTCCTCTAGATAGAATTTTCATACTAGGCTTGTTGTATCTCAAAGGAAACATGAAGGAGTCATCAGTGGTACACCACCATATTCCTAATACCGTTTCCTTGACCTTTTTGTCCAAGTTCATACTTTTATTTTCATCTGTATGGTTATCACGTAGCATCCTGCTTACTTTCGGAGAATTAGATAGCTAATTTCGCATTTCGAATCCGCCCTGTTCATGTACATATTTGACTTCGAGGGCTAAATTAACCGCTTCTTCATCAGTGTCCACACAATCCAAAAAATCATCAACGTAGTGGTTGTTTATAATACCAACTACTGTGAAACTTGGAAACTTGTCTTTGAATTCTTCGGCGTTTTTGGTTTTAACATATTGTGCAGCTGCAGGTGAACATGTCGCTCCAAAGGTCATTATGTTCACTATATATACGTCAGGTTTCCTATTGTACTAAATGTACGCCTACTCTGTTCGCGATACAGTGTTACTTACCATATATGCACATATTAACACCAAATTGATATGTTTATCCATTTTTTAGGTGTATCATTTGGGATTCGTCTTGTAGTTGTATTAAATAAATGTTTTGTTAGGTAGCAATGCGATTGTTATATAATAACATAGAAGGTTAGAAGGGGGTTCAAGACCACTGCAAGTAATAACCAGGAGTCGTGTGAGATCAGAGTTAGTGGTAGCACGTACTGCTGTAATGATGTGAAAACCATATTTAACAAATAATCGTTTATGTAATATTAAAAAAGGGTGTTCATCTAAAAGCGTTTGAAGTTTAGTAAAGTATGTTAACTAAGTGGTAAAACGACCGATCTTTAGATACATTATTGCACTATTCGTTTCGCAATCAAAGTTTGACTGGTGCTATAGTGTGCTCAATAGATACATGGTGGTCAACAATTAGTGATCACAAAGATATTGCTACAAGAAACAACCTAAAGAGTAAGTTTAGAACCTTGAATTTAAATCACCTACACTCTGCAACTAGTATCAATGTGATGTATGTTCAGGTTATTGCAGTGTTTCCCAACCTTTTTTCCTCGTGAACCAAAAGAAATGTTAGAAAAAATTTGACAAACCCCCTATGTAGTCATTAATGACAGGTAAAAAAAGCAATAAAATTTTATAGAATATATATTTTTCATATTGCAGAATAATTGATTATATTAATCGTGAAACATTTAAATAAAACATTAATAAGACTAAAATGATGGCTATAAAAGTTGAAAATAAGATAAATTTAACAAACTGGTTTTTATGTTTTACATTTGGAAAAACTCTTAATGGGATATTTGTGGCTGTTTGATGGAACAAAGCAATTCAAAGTTAGGCTCAATATCTGACAATTTCAGTCTTAGATCAGGTTCTGTATTTATCTTGATAAGTATATGTTGAAAATCCTTTCTCGCATAGATATGTTGTGCAAAATGGTAATAGAATTTCAATGGCTTTTTTTGACAGAACAGGATATTCATTTTGTATACTGAGCCAGAAGTCAATTAAAAATTGATCTTTAAAAATTGCTTCTAGAAAACTGTCACAAGATAACTCTATGAGTTTTTCTTTTTCCAGTATATTTAGAGAGGTTTCTGAACTTACGTTTACTTGAAATAGATTACGTATCCAGTTGTTTGAGATGGATATATTGCATCTGTTGGGAAAATAGTCGTCGAAAGTTAATCGAAGATAGTTAAGATGTTCACATATACTCCTTTTAATGTTTTCGTCAAGTTTAATTGAATTTTCTGACAAAAAGTGCCGACAGAATCGAAACATTCATACTCATTCATCTGCAGGCATAGAATTCAAAAATTTATCTTTTTTACCATAGCCTTAATTTTATCATGTAAACTGAAAATGGCGAGACCCTCGCCTTGTAAAGACATATTTAATTCATTCAGTTTACAAAAAATGTCAGCTAAATATACAAGCCATTGCAGCCAAAGAACATCGGATATACAAGAAGACAAATAAAACGGATGATCAATAAAAAATGCTTGAACTTCAGACTTCAATTCAAACAAACGCCTCAAAACTTTACCACGGGAAAGCCATCTAACTTCTGTGTAAAGTAGTAAAGAAACGTGGAACTTCCAAAATTCTCACAAAGCATACGGAATAGAGGGCAATTTGTGGCACGCGATTTTATAAAGTTCACAATTTTCACAGCATCACTTAAAGTAGTAGATAACTCTGCAGGAATACGCTTACATACTAAAGCTTGTCTATGAATACAACAATGAGTCCATTGAATTTTCTCGTTGATCTTGTTCCCCCGTGTCACAAAACCAGAAAATTTTCCTGTCATTGATTTGCACCATCTGTACACACACCCACACAATAAGACCAGCTTATTCCATTCTTTTCAAAATAGCCTTTGACCATATCGAAATCGCTTTTCCAGTTGTGTAGGTTTTCACAGGTTTTGCAAATAGTACATCTTCTTGAACAATATTTGTAAAAAGATATCTAACGTAGACAGGCAAGACTGTGGCATTTGTTACATCCGTTGATTCGCCAAGTTGAATTGCAACATAACTCAATTTTATTCTTTTTATAAGTTCGTTCTCCACATAATTAGCCAAGTCATTAATTCTACGCGACACTGTGTTGTTTGATAAAAGAACTAGCTCAATTTTCTTTGCTGCCTTTTCCCCAAGCATACATTCGGCGATATTTTTTGCACATGGTCCAATTAAATTTTCTGCTATTGTATGCGCTTGTCCAGATCTTGCAATTCTATAACTTACTCAAAATAATGCTTCAAGGGCCATTTTACTATCTTCGTTTGAAGTCAAGAAAGAATAAAGGCTACACTTTTTGATATCAGTTAATTTTCTTTTGAAATATTCAAGAGGTTTATCTTTGTGTGTCGGATGTTTTGTTTTAATATGTCTACGAAGAAGTGATGGTTTTAAACTGCTGTTGGCAAGAACTTCATTACATATAACACAAAGTGGTTTAGGTTCCGACTCATCCCCAGTAAAATGAAAACCCAATTGTAGATAGTCACTGTTATATTTTCACTTTTTCTTTTTTCTATTATCATTTCCTTTGTTTTTTGTCTGGTGAAACGGTACTTCACTACAGCTTTCAGTATTATCATCTCGATTATCATGTTTTGTTTCTAAACGACCTGTTTTTAACCATCGATCCATAATAAAAATAAGCTGTAATAATAATTAAATTAATAATTATTAAATCATTTACATGAGAACTTGACAGTCACAATATCACTATCACTCTAGCTTTACAAGTGCTAAGCCTGTGTATGAACGTCGGTTAATACATAGGCTTAGCACTTGTAAAGCTTGAGTGATAGTGATACTGTGACTGTCAAGTTCTCGTGTAAATGATTTAATAATTATTAATTTAATTATTATTATACAACACTACTCTCCCAGTTCCCGGTTGTGAACAAATATCTAATTCTAAAATCTGTAGTAAACTGCCTTAACATGTTCACTGCCGATGACGATGCACTTGCGTCATGCGAGTTTCTGCGCAGAGGCCAATGACGACCCGTTGTCGTCACATATTATAGCGATTCTTGTCTCAGTATTAAACCGGCTGCTGCTTGAGATTGTTGTGAGTTTGTTGGCCTGTTAGGTACTGAATAGAGTGCGGTTTTAGGTATTTGGTTTTTGTTTTTATTAATAGGGTTTTTTGTTATGGAGGATCAAAATCCGGGTTGTTGCAAACTGAAACGTTCACAATATGTATATAATAAACTACTAACGGACAAGGAATTAGAAATACTCACAAATCAAGAAAGTGATTTCGAGCCATTTGAAAATAGTGAGAGCGAATATGAACCTGACGAGATATCTGAAGGGGAGGAAAGCAACAAAGATGGAGCGGAGGTGAAAAAAAATGACATTCAGACACGTATTAGAAATGAAGTTGTTAATTTATTATTTAACTTCTGAAATTAAATGGACATCAGACTAGAATTTAAAAATTATTCCTTTTCTTGAAAAATGCTAATTTTTATTGGATATCAATGATGATTCTCCCTACGGTTTTTTTTTTAGTTTGATGGTAACTGAAAATTTTTTTGAACACGTAAATGAAACAAACGTATATGCAGAAGAAGTTTCTTGCAGTGAAAATACAACCAAGCAGTCTCATATAGTACAATGGAAACCATTAACAATACAAGAATTTAAAGTTTTTCTAGGGTATTCATATGGGGCACATTGAAATAAATAGAATACAAGATTATTAGAAAACAGACGATTTCTATAGTATTCCATTTTTTCAGAGACACATGAGTAGAAACCGATTTTTACTAATTTTGCGGTGTCTTCATTTTTCACAAGATGCTCAAAGAGCCAATGCAAATTATGGAGATCGTATTCATAGAATTTGATTTGTACAGGATTATCTAAACTCGCGAATGCACGAAATTTACTCTCCGAGTAAACATTTGTGCATGGATGAGTCGATGATGTTGTGGAGCGGTCGAATTGCATTTTGACAATATATCAAAAATAAAAAGCATAAGTATGGATTAAAACTATACATTTTAGCTGAACCTAATGGATTGGTTCTAAAAGTACGGCTATATACTGGTACCGATGAAGACATTTTCAGAAAGGATTATTCAAGCAATGTTGTTTTAGCCTTGGCACAAAATTATCTAAACAGAGGCCAATCACTTTTGATGAATAATTACTACAATAGCTAATTTAAGCAAAGAACTTCTAGAAAAAGGCACGTATATAACTGGAACTCTGCGACAAAATAGAAGAAACAATCCCAAGGAAGTTGTAAATGCCAAATTAAAAAAAGGAGATATTCTAACCAAATACTGTAATGGAGTAGCAGTAGGAAAGTGGAGAGATAAACGGATGTAATATTTATTTCGTCAGAATTTGATAGCACATTGTAAACAACGAAAAATAGGAAAGGGCAAGATGTTAGAAAACCATAAACTATAACAAGTGTATGTCAAGAATTGACAAACAAGACCAAATGCAGGCTTATTATATCAGTTAAAGAAAAACTATAAGATGGTATAAAAAATGGCCATGCATTTTTTATCAATCATGTTGTTAAATAGCTTTCACTTGTATAATAAACTTACTACCCAGAAATGACTGAACTATTATGACTTCCGTCATATCATAATAAAAGTCCTTGTAAATGAAGGTGGAACTCAACGAGATGATAAGAAAAGTGGTAGAAAGCTGCCTCATTTGCCACAAAATATCAAAGATCCACAAATTGAGGCTGTCTACTGGTACGGAAAGTACAGAAAAAGTGCCGATTTTGTAGAGCAAATTCGGATATGCGGAAAAAGTGCAGAATTTATACTTTACGTACGGAAATTAAGCATCTACTTTTAGACACTACAAAGTCTGACTTTTATTTTGTAGTCTTTCATTGTGTATAAAATAAAACTTGCGTGGAATAAAGATTCCGACCCTATGCTCAACAGTACAGTTTATAAGTGAATTCATTGATATAAAATACGACCTCGGAAATAATAATATTAGCAAGTGATAAAATCAAAACAGGCATTGTTTTCTAAACATTCCTCATCCTTTCAATACAACCACAATAAATAGACCTAACCCAAACCACTTACCAAAACTGCCTGAAATGTATCCTTTACCAACAATAACACCCCCAACCATAAATCATTCTATCAGCCAAACAAAAAACCCACTCATCCATCAGACAATAAAAGAGGAGACATATTCCAATGCAGTAAAAGACAACCCACCAAACAAACAAACATGTGCAAGCAGTTTCCCTTCAAAAGAAAATGCGATTATATTAAATTCTTCACCAAACACAAAGCTAGAAATTATCTAAATGTAATCACGGAAATAATAGATCCTAAAAATATAACCTTTGCCTCAAGAATAGCAAACAACCAGATCTGCATTTATTTAACTACAAAAGAAGAGGCCGACCAGCTTGTAAATAATCGTCCTAAAATAACAGTGAATAATACAGAAGTGAAAATAGGTAAATTACTAATGCTGAGACCATAAACATGGTTATTTCAAATGTTGGCCCATCCATACCACACAATGTAATAGAAGACCCACTTATAAAGCTAAATATAACTTAAACAGACAAGATGGCATTTATAAAAGCTGCATTAACAAAAATAAAATTTAAATACATAAGCATTCCTAGACAAATCTATGTTAAACAAACTGCAAATTTAAACATCCCAGAATTCACTTTTAACTAATTAAAATATTCGAATGTTCTAATCACGCTTATTTTCCGTTTTTCATGCAACAAAAAGTACTGAATTTTTTTAATTAAAGTACAGAAAAAGTATTGACTCTTTATTCAGTTGTTCGAGTAGACACCCTGAAATGGACGACAAATGAGAAAGAGGTGCAAGAATTGTTATTCGTCAAATGTGCATAGGGATACAGTATTTTTGCCCGGTATGTTCAGATAAGCCAGGTCTTTGTCTAGAAAAGTGTTTTGAAGACTAACATAAAAATTAAACAACTTGTTCAAGCCGGATTATATATATATATATATATATATATATATATATATTGCAGTGGTACTGGGTAAAATCACCAACAAAATATATTCGAAAATTTTATCAAATTTTCAAAATTGAAAATAGAAAAATTTCAAAAAAAATTTAAATAAGTCAACAAAAAAAATTTCTTACCCGTTTTCCTCTCTTCCTCGGTTGAATTGCCAATTTTCTGCACCTGCTTCCGGCTAGCTTATTTGGACCTCCTCTTGGGGATCTAGATTCACTCTCATATTCTCAATCGTACACACACATACTCGCAATAAAACCACAAAATACAACCAACATACAATCTTTTATTTATTACTATTTACAAATGAAATTCAATATTGTCCATATTTTATTGACCACGTTGCACTTCAGTAAATCTTATTTTGTAATGTCCTGTATTTTATTTTAAAATCATCAAACACATAAACTGTACTCGGAGTAAATGGGCCTTGAATAATACCTTCTCTAAAATTCCTTCTTTATAATTTACTTTGTTTTTTTTATTCTAAGTAAACTCTGGGGTAGGGTGAGCTCATGATAACTCAGCTAATTATGCATAATGTATGCCCTTCTACTTTGCATACTCTTAAAATAAGCTTTATAGACACCTTCAAATTTCTAGTTAAATACCATAATAAAGTTATTTACACGTATTATGTTCAATACGTAAATGATCCACACTACCTTGAAAATCACTCTCATACGTCACCCAATATTCACAGTTTATAAGAATCACAATTTCAAATCGTTACCTGGACCTCTTCTTGGGGATCTAGATTCACTCACATATTCTCAATCGTACACACACACTCGCAATAAAACCACAAAATACAACCAACATACAATCTTTTATTTATTACTATTTACAAATGAAATTCAATATTGTCCATATTTCATTGACCACGTTGCACTTCAGTAAATCTTATTTTGTAATGTCGTCTTTTATTTTAAAATCATCAAACACATAAACTGTACTCGGAGTAAATGGGCCTTGAATAATACCTTCTCTAAAATTCCTTCTTTATAATTTATTTTGTTTTTTTAAATCTAAGTAAACTCTGGGGTATGGTGAGCTTATGATAACCCAGCTAATTATGCATAATGTATGCCTTTCTACTTTGCATACTCTCACAACAAACAACAAAACAAAGCCATGTACTCTTCACAAAAATTTCACGTTCTGATGGAACGTTAAAAAGCTTTATAGACACCTTCAAATTTCTAGTTAAATACCATAATAAAGTTATTTACACGTATTATGTTCAATACGTAAATGATCCACACTACCTTGAAAATCACTCTCATACGTCGCCCAATATTCACAGTTTTTAAGAATCACAATTTCAAATCGTTACCTGGAAATTTCTAGACGATCTCCGCTCTGTAGATGATGGTATGGATTTCTTCTATCTGGTCTGCAGGTCATTTCTAGCTGTTGCTAGACGAACTCCATCTAAGCCGATCCGCCAACGTCGCCTCCACGGTGTAACCAAATTCCATTTAAAAATACGTCTTTCTCAATTAGTTGCTTCAAACCACGTTACTTAATGTCCCGACACGAGTTGGTTAAAAATTATAGGTGATACCTCAATTAAAAAATGTAATCTCGGCACACTAACCGCGTATTAATTAAGAGGCTACCACCATGCAATATAATTTAAATGATTTTATAATACTTACAACTCGTGATACTTTGATACGCGTTTGGAGCGATCGAAATCTTAAGGGCCTTCACCACGTTGTCCAAAAACATTTATATCCTTCGAATGTAACCTCTCCATACCTACCTAACGCGAAATCCCCATCTACAACAACACATTCTTAAAATTTTGCACTCCACCAATATTTAATACCGCAAATTTAGCACGTCGTTATAATGTTTTCAGAAAATTAATATACACTATGCTTGTATTTGTCTCGCGTTCAACTAACTATATTGACCAATCGTAGACCTACTGACGCTTCACAAATCCCGCCTATACAACCGTTGTCCCATGCTTATGCGTTTTCTATGTCTCTTTCTAACCTGGTTTGAGTGGTACAAAATCGATATTTCTGTTTATTTGCCATCTACACCACGTGGACTTACTACGTGATTTAAATAACCCTCATTAGTATTTCCAGAGAATGCCTGCGACGGTTTACAATATACGTCGAATCTTCATGTTTATCTATACAAAATTATTGGAACCTGACATTTAAAATTCTGCAGGTGTTTAATCTTAACACATTTTAAATAACACTTCTACGAGTTGGATTTTCCAAGTATTTCAACCCCACTGATATATTTGTTTGTTAGCAACGCGTCTCACCTTTGTATTATTGGGTTTTTACACGCTTATATACATATTATACATCAATAATCGTTCAATTAAATTAATAAATTAATGGCATTGGCTTCTACCATTTAATTTCTTTGCAAACCTACTAGATATTTATCATTATTTGTACAATTAGATTAATACCCGTTACTTAAAATGAATTAACTAATATAACTTTTGCACGTTATTTCTGGCCGTTCCTTTATACAGGGTGTTTTGAAATTGTTTCTTTTATATTTATTTTTGATCTTTTAAAACTACTATTATATATATATATATATATATATATATATATATATTGCAATGTGTAATATTCAAATTTTGTATTTTATTGCTTTTTAGTTTTGATTATTTAGTTGTTTTATTTGTTCAATAAACTTTCTAGCTATATAGTGCATGATGCAACCGTTGCATCATTGGCCACTATGCTTAAAAATTTATATCAGAGGCCAATGTTGCATACCTTGCGTCATAGTTGTATTTTCATTATTGTTTCGAAAAAAAGCTTTTTTATAATAGACTATGCTTATAACATCAAAACTAATAGAATTTCACAAAAAAAGTTGTATGGTCTCTGGGGGACACTATAAATTTCAAGTGACAGTCGACGTGTTAATTTGATATTTATTTCCAATTGTATTGTAAACAAAAAAATTACATAGAAGGGAAAACTGCTGCAATGATTTTAAATATAAAGCAGAACATGATACTAATCACAATGATAAAATGTTTTAAATATAAATAAATGTTTGTAATAAAAAGAGAATAGTATTTGATTACTTGAATAAGAGGAATAAATTATAATGTATAAAAGTGTTGATATAATTTGGTATTGATGAAGTAATTTTGAAAACATATAAGGAAAAAGAAATGAAATTTATTATAGATTTATTAACAAACAGGCAGCGAACAATCTGTTTTACAGTGGGTGTGTTCTTTAATTTTTGTGTTTTGTTTTGTTTTTGCTTTTGATTTTAATGGCGTTTTAAAATCCGCCATTACAATATTATTTTATGAACCCCTCTGCAAACATTGCAAACCTCCAAGGGTTCGCAAACCACCCGTTGGGAATCTCAGGGTTATTGCATTAATCATCTTCATCATCGTATGTTTGTGATATAACAAGAATCTAATAAGCTACAAGTAAGTACATGAGTAGGTGTCTTCATTTTTCACAAGATGCTCAAAGAGCCAATGCAAATTATGGAGATCGTATTCATAGAATTTGATTTGTACAGGATTATCTAAACTCGCGAATGCACGAAATTTACTCTCCGAGTAAACATTTGTGCATGGATGAGTCGATGATGTTGTGGAGCGGTCGAATTGCATTTTGACAATATATCAAAAATAAAAAGCATAAGTATGGATTAAAACTATACATTTTAGCTGAACCTAATGGATTGGTTCTAAAAGTACGGCTATATACTGGTACCGATGAAGACATTTTCAGAAAGGATTATTCAAGCAATGTTGTTTTAGCCTTGGCACAAAATTATCTAAACAGAGGCCAATCACTTTTGATGAATAATTACTACAATAGCTAATTTAAGCAAAGAACTTCTAGAAAAAGGCACGTATATAACTGGAACTCTGCGACAAAATAGAAGAAACAATCCCAAGGAAGTTGTAAATGCCAAATTAAAAAAAGGAGATATTCTAACCAAATACTGTAATGGAGTAGCAGTAGGAAAGTGGAGAGATAAACGGGATGTAATATTTATTTCGTCAGAATTTGATAGCACATTGTAAACAACGAAAAATAGGAAAGGGCAAGATGTTAGAAAACCATAAACTATAACAAGTGTATGTCAAGAATTGACAAACAAGACCAAATGCAGGCTTATTATATCAGTTAAAGAAAAACTATAAGATGGTATAAAAAATGGCCATGCATTTTTTATCAATCATGTTGTTAAATAGCTTTCACTTGTATAATAAACTTACTACCCAGAAATGACTGAACTATTATGACTTCCGTCATATCATAATAAAAGTCCTTGTAAATGAAGGTGGAACTCAACGAGATGATAAGAAAAGTGGTAGAAAGCTGCCTCATTTGCCACAAAATATCAAAGATCCACAAATTGAGGCTGTCTACTGGTACGGAAAGTACAGAAAAAGTGCCGATTTTGTAGAGCAAATTCGGATATGCGGAAAAAGTGCAGAATTTATACTTTACGTACGGAAATTAAGCATCTACTTTTAGACACTACAAAGTCTGACTTTTATTTTGTAGTCTTTCATTGTGTATAAAATAAAACTTGCGTGGAATAAAGATTCCGCGACCCTATGCTCAACAGTACAGTTTATAAGTGAATTCATTGATATAAAATACGACCTCGGAAATAATAATATTAGCAAGTGATAAAATCAAAACAGGCATTGTTTTCTAAACATTCCTCATCCTTTCAATACAACCACAATAAATAGACCTAACCCAAACCTCTTACCAAAACTACCTGAAATGTATCCTTTACCAACAATAACACCCCCAACGATGAATCATTCTATCAGCCAAACAAAAAACCCACTCTTCCACCAGACAATAAAAGAAGGGACGTATTACAATGCAGTAAAAGGCAACGCCACAAACAAACAAACATGTGCAAGCAGTTCTCCTTCAAAAGAAAATGCGATTATATTAAATTCGTTACCAAACGCAAAGCTAGAATATTATCTAAATGCAATCATGCAAATAATAGATCCTAAAAATATAACCTTTGCAAGAATAGCAAACAACCAGATCTGCATTTATTTAACTACAAAAAAGACGCCGACCAGCTGGTAAATAATCATCCTAAAATAACAGTGAATAATACAGAAGTGAAAATAGGTAAATTACTAATGCTGAGACCATAAACATGGTTATTTCAAATGTTGGCCCATCCATACCACACAATGTAATAGAAGACCCACTTATAAAGCTAAATATAACTTAAACAGACAAGATGGCATTTATAAAAGCTGCATTAACAAAAATAAAATTTAAATACATAAGCATTCCTAGACAAATCAATGTTAAACAAACTGCAAATTTAAACATCCCAGAATTCACTTTTAACTAATTAAAATATTCGAATGTTCTAATCACGCTTATTTTCCGTTTTTCATGCAACAAAAAGTACTGAATTTTTTTAATTAAAGTACAGAAAAAGTATTGACTCTTTATTCAGTTGTTCGAGTAGACACCCTGAAATGGACGACAAATGAGAAAGAGGTGCAAGAATTGTTATTCGTCAAATGTGCATAGGGATACAGTATTTTTTGCCCGGTATGTTCAGATAAGCCAGGTCTTTGTCTAGAAAAGTGTTTTGAAGACTAACATAAAAAATTAAACAACTTGTTCAAGCCGGTATATATATATATATATATATATATATATATTGCAGTGGTACTCGGGTAAAATCACCAACAAAAATATATTCGAAAATTTTATCAAATTTTCAAAATTGAAAATAGAAAAATTTCAAAAAAAATTTAAATAAGTCAACAAAAAAAATTTCTTACCCGTTTTCCTCTCTTCCTCGGTTGAATTGCCAATTTTCTGCACCTGCTTCCGGCTAGCTTATTTGGACCTCCTCTTGGGGATCTAGATTCACTCTCATATTCTCAATCGTACACACACATACTCGCAATAAAACCACAAAATACAACCAACATACAATCTTTTATTTATTACTATTTACAAATGAAATTCAATATTGTCCATATTTTATTGACCACGTTGCACTTCAGTAAATCTTATTTTGTAATGTCCTGTATTTTATTTTAAAATCATCAAACACATAAACTGTACTCGGAGTAAATGGGCCTTGAATAATACCTTCTCTAAAATTCCTTCTTTATAATTTACTTTGTTTTTTTTATTCTAAGTAAACTCTGGGGTAGGGTGAGCTCATGATAACTCAGCTAATTATGCATAATGTATGCCCTTCTACTTTGCATACTCTTAAAATAAGCTTTATAGACACCTTCAAATTTCTAGTTAAATACCATAATAAAGTTATTTACACGTATTATGTTCAATACGTAAATGATCCACACTACCTTGAAAATCACTCTCATCGTCACCCAATATTCACAGTTTATAAGAATCACAATTTCAAATCGTTACCTGGACCTCTTCTTGGGGATCTAGATTCACTCACATATTCTCAATCGTACACACACACTCGCAATAAAACCACAAAATACAACCAACATACAATCTTTTATTTATTACTATTTACAAATGAAATTCAATATTGTCCATATTTCATTGACCACGTTGCACTTCAGTAAATCTTATTTTGTAATGTCGTCTTTTATTTTAAAATCATCAAACACATAAACTGTACTCGGAGTAAATGGGCCTTGAATAATACCTTCTCTAAAATTCCTTCTTTATAATTTATTTTGTTTTTTTAAATCTAAGTAAACTCTGGGGTATGGTGAGCTTATGATAACCCAGCTAATTATGCATAATGTATGCCTTTCTACTTTGCATACTCTCACAACAAACAACAAAACAAAGCCATGTACTCTTCAAAAATTTCACGTTCTGATGGAACGTTAAAAAGCTTTATAGACACCTTCAAATTTCTAGTTAAATACCATAATAAAGTTATTTACACGTATTATGTTCAATACGTAAATGATCCACACTACCTTGAAAATCACTCTCATACGCCGCCCAATATTCACAGTTTTAAGAATCACAATTTCAAATCGTTACCTGGAAATTTCTAGACGATCTCCGCTCTGTAGATGATGGTATGGATTTCTTCTATCTGGTCTGCAGGTCATTTCTAGCTGTTGCTAGACGAACTCCATCTAAGCCGATCCGCCAACGTCGCCTCCACGGTGTAACCAAATTCCATTTAAAAATACGTCTTTCTCAATTAGTTGCTTCAAACCACGTTACTTAATGTCCCGACACGAGTTGGTTAAAAATTATAGGTGATACCTCAATTAAAAAATGTAATCTCGGCACACTAACCGCGTATTAATTAAGAGGCTACCACCATGCAATATAATTTAAATGATTTTATAATACTTACAACTCGTGATACTTTGATACGTCGTTTGGAGCGATCGAAATCTTAAGGGCCTTCACCACGTTGTCCAAAAACATTTATATCCTTCGAATGTAACCTCTCCATACCTACCTAACGCGAAATCCCCATCTACAACAACACATTCTTAAAATTTTGCACTCCACCAATATTTAATACCGCGAAATTTAGCACGTCGTTATAATGTTTTCAGAAAATTAATATACACTATGCTTGTATTTGTCTCGCGTTCAACTAACTATATTGACCAATCGTAGACCTACTGACGCTTCACAAATCCCGCCTATACAACCGTTGTCCCATGCTTATGCGTTTTCTATGTCTCTTTCTAACCTGGTTTGAGTGGTACAAAATCGATATTTCTGTTTATTTGCCATCTACACCACGTGGACTTACTACGTGATTTAAATAACCCCTCATTAGTATTTCCAGAGAATGCCTGCGACGGTTTACAATATACGTCGAATCTTCATGTTTATCTATACAAAATTATTGGAACCTGACATTTAAAATTCTGCAGGTGTTTAATCTTAACACATTTTAAATAACACTTCTACGAGTTGGATTTTCCAAGTATTTCAACCCCACTGATATATTTGTTTGTTAGCAACGCGTCTCACCTTTGTATTATTGGGTTTTTACACGCTTATATACATATTATACATCAATAATCGTTCAATTAAATTAATAAATTAATGGCATTGGCTTCTACCATTTAATTTCTTTGCAAACCTACTAGATATTTATCATTATTTGTACAATTAGATTAATACCCGTTACTTAAAAATGAATTAACTAATATAACTTTTGCACGTTATTTCTGGCCGTTCCTTTATACAGGGTGTTTTGAAATTGTTTCTTTTATATTTATTTTTGATCTTTTAAAACTACTATTATATATATATATATATATATATATATATATATATATTGCAATGTGTAATATTCAAATTTTGTATTTTATTGCTTTTTAGTTTTGATTATTTAGTTGTTTTTATTTGTTCAATAAACTTTCTAGCTATATAGTGCATGATGCAACCGTTGCATCATTGGCCCCTATGCTTAAAAATTTATATCAGAGGCCAATGTTGCATACCTTGCGTCATAGTTGTATTTTCATTATTGTTTCGAAAAAAAGCTTTTTTATAATAGACTATGCTTATAACATCAAAACTAATAGAATTTCACAAAAAAAGTTGTATGGTCTCTGGGGGACACTATAAATTTCAAGTGACAGTCGACGTGTTAATTTGATATTTATTTCCAATTGTATTGTAAACAAAAAAATTACATAGAAGGGAAAACTGCTGCAATGATTTTAAATATAAAGCAGAACATGATACTAATCACAATGATAAAATGTTTTAAATATAAATAAATGTTTGTAATAAAAAGAGAATAGTATTTGATTACTTGAATAAGAGGAATAAATTATAATGTATAAAAGTGTTGATATAATTTGGTATTGATGAAGTAATTTTGAAAAACATATAAGGAAAAAAGAAATGAAATTTATTATAGATTTATTAACAAACAGGCAGCGAACAATCTGTTTTACAGTGGGTGTGTTCTTTAATTTTTGTGTTTTTGTTTTGTTTTTTGCTTTTGATTTTAATGGCGTTTTAAAAATCCGCCATTACAATATTATTTTTGCGAACCCCCTCTGCAAACATTGCAAACCTCCAAGGGTTCGCAAACCACCCGTTGGGAATCTCAGGGTTATTGCATTAATCATCTTCATCATCGTATGTTTGTGATATAACAAGAATCTAATAAGCTACAAGTAAGTACATGAGTAAATACATTCGAAGCTCGAGTAAAAATTAATTATTCGAGTGTTCCTTGCCTAAGGTTGTTTTATAATTTTTAACTACCCACACAGTTTAAAATAAACAGCTTTCTATACTATTAGACATTATTTCATGTCATAGGAATAACAACAAGCATACAAGATACCAATACTTACTTTTTACATCAATTGTTCATGGGAGTATTACTGAGAAGCATCCAGGCTCTACTCACATTACCAGAAATACACGGTTTTCTTTTGTTTAATTTCACTTAAAAAATACAAGTATGTAAGGAAGAAAATACTAAAATAGGTCTGTCATGCTACTATTTACTAGCAGACATTTCGTGATACGTTTAAAACTAAGGTCAATAGATCGTTATATCCACAGCAGATTATTTCCACTCATTTACCGTTTCAAGTTGAGGTATTTACATTACGAGATTACAGAATTAAACAGTAGTGCGAAATTATAAACTCATAGAATTAAAGCACGGTTATTATTTTGCATACATTACACATTAAAAACTTGTGGGTTTCTTTGGGGAGCATTGGCCGATTGAATGAGGAAAGTACCTGTGTGTTGTAGTAATTCAGTATACTATTTTACAAAAAACCGCATTATACAATAAATCTTGCATAATAAAAAATGGGAAAAAAGAAATATCGATTTTACAAAAACCTATTTAAAATTCTTTGATATTATACAGCTTACAGTTAAAAATACAATTACGAAATACCTATAACTCTAACGACGTCTCTCTTTATCCCTTTTACGTTCTCGCTCTTCTCGGTCTTCCTCCTTCTTACGTTCGCGTTCCTCATCCCTTCTACGATCTCGATCTTCATCTTTTCTGCGATCTCTATCTTCATCTTTTCTACGTTCACGATCACGACGCACCTTTTCTCGTTCCTTATCACGCTCTTTATCTTTATCTCTGTCTTTATGCTTCTTCTCCTTATCTCTATGTTTTTCTCTATCACGATCTTTTGATCTGTCACGTTTCTTTTCTTTATGTTTTTCTTTATCTTCCCGTTTCAATTTTGGAGGTTCGTCCACAACTTTTGTTTCTTCTTCCAATTCTATGTCTTCATCTAAATCATCTTCTAGTGCTGACACTTTGGCTTCCAGCTCGTTATTTTCTTCTAGTACATGTCGTTTTTGGATTCTTGGTAAGATAACATCGCAAACCTAATCGAAATAATTCGAATATATAAGTAATGTAGTGGTTTATAATATCGAATACTTACTCGTTCCTCTCGAAGGAGTTCGTCAATAAATTCATCCATGTAAACTATCTCAAATTGTGCTGAACGACTTTGACGACGTAGTTTCCTGTTATCATTGTAAAGTGGTTCCAAGTACTTGTAGCAGTCCAATGAGGAACCTGTCAAACGCATATAGTATGCTCCCAATGCTCTCACATACTTAAACTCTTCGTTCTTTATAAATTCAACAACAATATCTTTCTCAGGTTGAATTTGTAACATTTTAAGTGTAAGGCATAGGAACGGTGTTGGTTTAATATTGCCTCCAAACACACCTCCTATATAACGCAGTTCCATAGCTTTATCGACCAAAAGTTCTGCAGTTAACGCAAAACATTCTTCTTTCCAATATTTGGAGTCGTATACGCGAGAACGAATTATTTTTTCCACCAAGTATTGAGGATTAGTACCATGAAGCGACTTTGCGTCTTTTACAGTTCTATTTGCCATTTTATTTCACTATAAACATTAAATATATTGATATTATTTAACCATTAACCATAGAATATTCATAACCTTACCTTTAACAAACACATTCATGAGCGTTGCTGATAAACCTCTATTGTGGTAACATGAAATTCTATCTTAGACTAAGAAATTCTAAATTCAATATATTCACATAAAGTTTGTATAATAGGTCTTTATTTTTCTAAACCCTACGCATATCTTTACATTTCCTGTCATGTGAGCTGTTAATCTTGTATACATAAAAGTAACACCCAAAACGATAAGAAGTACAAAGTTTTGTTCACAGTTTAGAAAACGAAGTTTGGACATCGAACTTAATTATGTTAATTCTTACCTAAGATTTAAAAATTATTTAAATTCCTTTTTTTTATTAATAAAGAATGGTAGAGTATTATTTTAATTTTTATCATAACAATCGAAAAATTACTTTCTTTCCATGACAAACTGTTTGTTTAGTATTCTGAGCATTATAACCAATTATAAATAAGAATTTTTTCTTCTGTAAATGTATATTACAAAAAAATGGAAGCAGTTGAAGCGGAAATAGCAGAAATGGGATAAACGTGAACAAAAAGAACATCAAAAGGAAGTGGATTCATTAGATTTATAAATTAAAATTAATACAAAAAATTAAATATGAATAATTAATACAGTTTTATTACAATAATCGTGCAAAATGTTCATTACTTATTAGTAATTGCCCAATTTGTCTTCCCCCTGTATTCTGATGCTGTTCTACATTGACTTCCTCACTATCCTCACCGTTTTCATACCATTTTTGTGGAGTATATTCCAACATACCTAACGTAATGTTATGCACAGCAACAACTATTGACCCAACCACCGTCATTGCTGTTTTCAGATTCGATTTAATGCTTGTTGATAATATCGGGAGTCTTCTCTCCTTCCACAACCCAACCCATCAACATTCTAGTTCTGACCAGTGACTCATTATACAGATTTTCTACTTTGGTGTCAACAATTTGCAATTTAAATTACCAAGTATGGTTTAATTGAATAACCACAACCTTCTACAAGTAAATATTTAGTAAAATTACAGTTTTCCCGCTTTAAAATTATTATGAAACTAGCCGTTAGTCTTATTAAAATTTATTACGTATCTTTTAAATCATATTAAATGTTATTACCGTCTTTAATTTAGAGTTGGCATGTTACTGCTGTTTGTAATACGTAAATAAGGAATACATCAAGTGGTGATTATTTTTATATTCAAAGACTTCACATGTTTGTCGATTCTATGCTAAATTATATATTTGTAATTTCCAAGATTTTATAGAATAAACTTTTTCAATTGTCCTTTTACCTTATTGCTAGATTTAAATACGACTAATCGTTATTTTGATATAAGATAATGTTTTATGCAAAATCATGTACCGATAAAGATTGGTTAAATTTTTAAGCATCTTTTCGCATTTCTTTTTCTTTGTAGGATCTGAATAATTTTAATGTAGTTATTTATTTCATTAAAAGAGATGTTATCTCTCATTTTTATTATTATCTCTTTGGTTAGGTGACCCCCTTTTTCTTTTAAAGTTAGCTCTTTAACTTTAATTTCTTTAAGCCTCATCTCATGCCTCGCAGACCCAGTTAACAGTTCAAGAGTTTTTCTCATTCATATTGGTAATTATTTTCACCTTTCTTTCACCGCAGGCCATTTTTCACTGAAAATTTTCTCATTTTTGATTTTTCACATTCGTTTTTACAGTTTATATACAAATTTAGGTAATAGAAGGCTTTTCATTGTATAGAAGTTATGATGTGGAAACTGAACAAAAATGAATTAGCAACTAATTGGTCTTTTGAAAATAGTTCTTTAGACGCAAAGGAATTGTTAACGTTTTGTTTGAATTGAAAATATCTTGCACTACTTGATGGTGTAATCAAAAGAAGTTTTAAATTATATGTTAAAAGGTATTACATTTGTTATAGAGCAAGTCGTTCATTATTAAATTTTACTTTCCAATTAGATAAATTAAATTAAATCTGTTAAAAATCTATAATAATTTATAATCAATTGATATTTTTTCTTTGCAATAGCGACATTTTATACACAGTCGTTCATTTGTCTGTTCATGTTTTCTGACAGTTGTTTTTGTCTATGCTGACAGTTCATTTTGTAGGTTATGTATATACTGAATTGTTTTTTTGTTTTGGAATGATTATTTGAATTCTAAACTAAAACAATGAGTAATATTTATATTCTTGAACCCCCTACTTCAGGAAAGGTACTTTTCATATTCACTGCACATTTAGTGTAAATTTATCATTTTAGGTTTTACTAAAAACTACTGTGGGTGATATTGATATAGAATTATGGACTAAAGAAACCCCTAAGGCCTGTCGCAATTTCATACAATTATGTATGGAAGGGTATTACAACGGAGTTATATTTCATCGTGTGGTTAAGGGTTTTATAGTACAAGGTGGAGACCCCGATGGTGATGGCACAGGAGGAGAATCGGCATCTGGGGAACCCTTTAAGGATGAGTTCCATCAAAGATTGAAGTTTGTACGTAGAGGTTTGGTAGCTATGGCTAATGCTGGCAAAGATGCTAATGGTTCGCAATTTTTTTTTACTCTGACTGCGACACCTGAGCTGCAAAATAAACATACAATATTTGGAAAAGTAACTGGTGATACATTATTTAACATGCTAAAATTATCTGAAGGTTTAATAGAAGATGAGCGCCCAACTTATCCACATAAAATTATTAGTACTGAAGTTTTAAATAATCCATTTTTAGATATTGTTCCCAGAATAAAGGAGGTTAAAGTTGCTGAAAAAGTTAAAAAGCCTAAAGTACCTGGGGTGAAGTAAGTTCCAAATATTGGTATAACATTTAAATCATTTTCTTTGGTAGAAATTTCAAACTTTTGTCATTTGGAGCAGAAGCAGAAGAAGACGAAGAAGAAACCAAAGTAGAAGCTAAGAAATTTTCAGGAAAAAGTAAATCTACACATGATATTTTGGGTAAAATTTACAAAAACAGTTGAATAGCTACTAAAGCCACCATTACAGATGATCCTAAATTAAGTACAGATGCAACACAAGTTAAAAGTTTGAAAAATGATGCAGAAGAGGAAGTAATTGACCATGAATTGCAATTACAAAACATACGGAAGAAATTAAAGACGGAGAATAAAAAACCAATTGTAAAGAGGTTTTACTTCAGTGATGATGAAGAGGAAGAACAGCAGGAGAACGAACGTCAAAAAAGAAAGTATGTCTTTTTTATTTTCAGTTTAAACTAGTAAATAAGTGATAAGAACTTTTTAGGGACGATATTTTGAAGGAAATTAAAGACGTTAAACGTGAGTATCATAAAAATAGACTGCAAAAAGAAAAACAAAAATCAGAGGAAATGCGTGAAACCATTCAAAGAAATGAAGTCACTGAAGAATATCTTAAAGAATGTGACAAATATAAAGAAACTAGTAACTCGTTTCCAAAAAAGGGACCTGGTAGAGAGCAATTTACTTTAAACCTTTTATCTAAGTTTAAAAAGAAACTGGAATCTGCAAAAGAAAAGGATAACGAAGAAGACGAAGTTGAACCAGAACAGTTACAGAATGAAAATGAAGATGAAAAATGGTATTTTAATTTTTGGGTTTTTTATTGTTTGATGTAACTTTTTCAGGATGACCCACAAACTGCACTTTGAAGATGGAGAGCCAATTTTGGCTAAGGATGCAAACACAAAAGGAGACGATTGGTTTGAAATTTATGATCCAAGAAACCCTCTTAATAAGCGAAGAAGAGGAGAAACAACAACTATAGTAACAAGAAAATAAGTGTTTTAGTTAATTATGCTATTAGAAATATTATAGTGGTCGCGTTCAGCAAAAAAAAGCAGCTTGCGCTACCCCACATAGCACTAGCGTCTATTGCTGGACACTGGACAGATGTTCGGAAGTGAGCGCACAGAGAGCGTTAAATATTTGCACTACAAAAAATGGCGACCGCTTCCAAGCAGGTTTGTATGTAGCATACGTGTCCAGCAGAAGTATCGTGAACCATTTGCAAACTGTTGACTCTGCTGAACGCGACCAATGTAAAACATATTGTTAAGGATAGTTTACTGCAGACTTTAATATAAGAAAGGTCCCCCCGTACTTATATTCTCTTGTTATTTCACATTGTTATAAAATTCTCGGTTGTATAGTTAGGTGTTATTAATCACAGTACTTATATTGAAGTTAATGTACATCTTTGTTATATATTTTAAAAATAATAATTTTTTTAATGGTTGCAATTGTAGTTCAATTTTTGATTGATTGAATGTTTAAATTTCTAAATAATAAGTAATTTCATATGAATTTAATTACTTTATGCTACTTGGTGCTTGGGGTGTTCGTTGAAAATATTTTATATACCAAGTTGCATTTATTATTCCAAGTTTAAGGCGAGCGCACTTCAGTATATTAGTGTAAATTGTAATATTTTTTTAGAACTATTAGAGTTATAGGTTATTTCAAGTAAGTTTGTATATTTGGGAATTTCAAAGTTAATTTATTGCTATTTATTTTGGTGAAAATTTTTATTATTCAAGGAATTGTTTAACATAGAGAATCTGCTGTGTTATACTGAGCCTTGCAAAAGATTTTGCTAAAACAAATTATTGTAAACTCACTATTGGTATTTTTTCAAGGTTATGTTATTATCTTCAATTATTTTCTGTTAAATTAGTATCTTCTCTTACTGTTGGTTACATCGGTGTTTGTATTTTATTGGGTTCAACATTTTCCTTCTTATATTTAAACTGAATTGAAGTTGAATCAATTTTAAACGGACCAATGATATAAAAATCCCATCCTGCATAATAATTTTTTTTGTATACTAAGTTCTTGTCGAAATACTAAGCTTAGGGAAAGATACACTCGTCTGTGAAGCATATTGATGACAGATAGCTATGAACATTGTAAAGGTACTCTTGTATCTTATAACAAAATGAACTCCTACTCAGTGGTGTATTGGTAAAATAAGAAGTACCGGAACGCATGGTGAGAGGTAAACAATAATCTGCGACTTTCCACAAGCAACTTGCTGAAAGTTTCAGAGATCATTTTATTTTAAGCAAACTATTGTTTTCCTTGTAAGTTTTTATTTTTTTTTTAATTCTTACTATACAAAATATTAACAAACACTAAAGAAATTCGAAAAAAATAAAAATAAGAATCTTAAAGATATTGTTATTTTTATGTAGTACATTTATAGTATACTACAAAAATTCCCAAATGGGATCATACAATTTCATCATTTGCACCTGCTCTTTTAGTTTGCTGGTCAGTAGCGGATTGATGAGAACGCTACCAGGTTTTTATGTATAAAATTGGATTTCAAAATTCCAAGGGTGGTTCATGAAGTTTTATAAACAATAAATTTGCAACATGATCAATTAAAATGCGCGATCTTCTTTCCGTTATAATTAAATTCATGCTGCTGAAACCACGCTCGCATTCTGAAGAACTGCAAGCTATAATTTTAGAATATTTTTTTAACATTTCCAAATCGTCCGAAATGTTACGACCACCACAAGCCAAGTAATCTCTAAAGGCATTTAAAATTTTCCCCAAAGGTAAATTAAAGCGTTGGCAGAGAGATTCTACTTCTTTTCTCCAAATTCCATATTAATTTCAGATGGCCATTCGGTTGGTTCAAGAATTCGCAATTTTTTAACAATGTCGAAACTGTCGGAAGTCAAAATTCTGCCTGAACCTGAACAATTTGCCGATGTAGTGCTTAGCCTATTAATAATACTAATTAAAAATTTATTTCCGTGAATCAATTTTGCCATTTAATTATCCGTCAACGAAATTGAAGATAATTGCATTATTTCACAAGCAGAAACTGCTTCCGACTTCATTCCTTTCTGAGGATCTTTTAAATATTCTAAATAGGTGATTGTGCGTCGAATCAATTTGTCTGCATATACTATTGAAGTTTCCCTTTTTTGCAATGCTTCTGATAGAATAGATAGCTCGAATAGAACATCATACGTTAAGGCTAAATCTTGAATAAATTGTTTCGATGATATTCTTTTACTTAATCCATTGAATACGGATTGTTCCGTTTTAGTGCGGTTGTTGTCTTTACTCGTATTTTCGAAATGATGACATAAAGATGACCAATTCTGCCAAACTGCTGATACAGTCCTAAAAGAGCTGGCCACCCATCTGGCATTAAATATACGTCCAATACGTTTAATTTCTACACCGAGAGCAGTTGCACATGTTTCAATTTCTCTTTGATTTTTCGGAGATTGACTATATAAGGAGTATAACTTGTCCATAAATATTTGAATATGACTAACCCCATTAACCTCGGAAATAGCATCTCAAACCGAAAATTCGAGCCTATGGTCTAGACAATGGCATGCAATTAGATTGGGATATTTCTGGGTTAGTTTTGTTCCTACTCCAGATTTTCTTCCTAACATAAAACTGGCCCCATCGCTTGTAAATAAAATTAAATAGTGTTCTAAATAATTATCATCAAAACAATTTTTTTCTAAACATTTTAAGAGAACCTCTGTTATGGTGTTAGTTGTTTGATCCTGTAATTCAATTAAAACAAGAAATGAGGATCTTTTATTTTATCGGTTTCGCATTTTAAATAAATAATAAGACCAGACTTTTTACTTAAAGTGGCAGATTCATCTATGATAATAGATAAATTTCCTTGAACTTTTACTATTTGTTGACAAATTTTGGATTTCATTTGAATTCCTATATGATCAATTATTTCTGTAGCATTAAATCTAGATCGTAATCCGTGATCCATAGTAGATCTATTCATTTCTGAAGTTTTAATAAATCAAAATGATCAGAATATAGACGATCATGTTTAGCAATATAATAAGCAGTTCTAAAAACCTTACTGGTGCTACACATTTTAGAATCTTTCAACTTATCTACAATAATTTCAAGCTTTTGCTTGTCTGCTTCTTTTAAGATCCTCTCAGCTGTTGTATGTGAAAAACTTTTACAATGTGTGTAAATTTGAGACGTTAATAGAATGAGTGATATGAAAATAGCTTCGCGTTGGAAGTCACTAAAAGAGTGCTGTGATACAGATGCAGTAATTTGTAAACCTTGAACTTGAAATGCTCCTTTACCTTCCTTTTTTTAACTTTGCCTGACTAGCTCAACGGAATTTACTGAGTTTTCAAAATGAAATAAAACGCAGCGCTATCACAAAGCATTTATACAATATGAATTATTTTCTTTCATACAAAAGCATTTACAATATCGTTTCTTTCAAACATAAAATAATTTCTAAGAAGTACTTGTTATAAAAAATGTGTTCCTAGTTTTACAGAACTAAATTCCATTTTTTTTATGAATGATTTACCCTTGTAAGGTTTGTTTGGCCAAAGGATTCTTGACAGATAATTTATTAAAATGTCAGAGTATTTCGAACGCTGATCACATCTCCTGGTAAAAATTCTTTACACAAAAATATTATATAATATGATTAACACTTTTATTCTACCTTAGATTTGATACAAACCCTCGAATATTAGTTAAAATAAATCTAAAAGTAATACTTGCAGAATCCACAAAAACGCTCCTCGTAATAAAATATCCTCTTGTTTTAAATTGATGTCAAATCAGCTTACAAGATTTTCCATATTTAAAATCTTCGTTTCAAACAGCAATTACCAAAGTACATTTCTGGTTAAATCTTCCTTTCGATTATTTAATAAAATTTTTAAAATAACGTTATCTTGAAGCATTTTCCTTTTGTATTTAATAAATTCCATTTTTAATGTAATTTGCATTTAAAAACATCACTTCATTATACATTGTAACATAATAATTATTAAATTAAGGTATGCTTACTGCCTATTTCTAACATAATCTTCGCAAAGCAATAGCTCGCGATCTCATTTAAGAATCGAAATAATTGAATGAATGAATCTACTGAATGGATTTCGTTGTTAATAAACGCTTCCTTATATACAAATTATTTATTTTCTAGGATGTTACTAGAATGGTGTGGAACATTATGATGCAAGGTTTTCTCAGAAAAACTCATTAGCTTCTAAAATCGCGGCTCTTTATTTCCTTGTTATCTGGTTCCAGTTATCCGTGACGCGCGTTGTTTGTCTTGCTCCCACATATATTATTATTGTGGCGTATCACTTCTTTCCACTAGTGAATGTGAAATCATAAATCAATTTTTCTCAGTTATTCCAGTGGTTTTGCAGGTTTTTCGTGTTGCGACCCCTTCTAGGAATAAACGATTATTTATTGATTTACGTAGTTCTAAATACCGATGACTCATCCTTTTATATTCCAGAAAATTCTTTATTTAAAATAAATTTCTGTAATCCACGGGGTAATTAATTTAAATTTTAATTGCTTTTTAATGCAAAAGGGGTTGCATTTTTTTTAGAAAATATTTTCTTTCGTGTTTCAATACACAAAATTAAAACTAGATTTGGTTTTTAACTACATGTAATTATTTATTTTTATGCTAAATGCGTAAAGCTAGTATTATTCTATGTTATTTAGAGCAAATCATAGCTTTTTTATCGAAAATCTATCGATAATTAATAACTGAAAATAAATGGCTTTGTATTTTATCTTAAAACGATGGATTTGCGTTCGGATTTAATGCGGTTTAGGGTATCTTACAATTAATTATTTTTATATTTACAACTTACGTTACTTGGTATGTTTTTACGATATACTTATATCATACGGGGTGATTATTTATACTTGGGCAATTGCATTTCTTGCTTGTACATCAATGAATAAAAATACGCTTGTATTCTACAAAGCGAACCATAAATTTACGGAAATTTCCGATTTTTTTAGGATTCTTTTATATTTTGGTGGGATTTATTTGTAGAATTGGGGTTTCAATGACCTATCGTAATCTTACATGTGATTTTTTCTACCCAAAGATAGTACATTGGCCAGGAAGCGAGTTTTTTTACCTGGAAAATTTGGAATTTTGCCGGACCCTTGCTGTTCCAAGCAAGGTAGAGATCTTTAATGCGCGTGACAACACTCACACACGGGACCTACAGTTTACCTCTTATCCAAAGGAGGGTGAATTTTTGTGAAAAATGCTCGCTTAACATTTTTCAAGCGGACCGTGTCGGGATTCGAACCCGGGACCTTGGGCGTAGTAGTCACACACATATCAACGGATCCACCGAGCTCTCGTGACCTTATCACGTTAATACATTTGGCGGCGTTTCAGCAAAATCACATCTACTATCTTCACGCTCTGTAGGTAGAAGAGCAGATGTGATTTTGTCGAAACGTCGCCCAATTGACAGCGGTTTATTTCAGAACCAGCCAGCTATGCAGAATAATAGCTGGAAAAATGACAAAGTATATATATAAAATGACGTGATATGGGGTCAGGAGAGGTCATTGAAACCGAAATTCTAAAAATATATCCCACCAAAATATAATAGAATGCTGAAAAAACATGGAATTTTCCGTAAATTCATGGCTACGCCCTGTATCATACAAGCGTAACTTTATTCATTAAAGTGCTATGCAAAAACGCAAATTGCGCGTGTATAAATAATCACCCTGTATGATATAAGCTTATTGTAAATAAATAGCAAGTAACGTAAGTCGTATATGTAAAAATAATTAATTTTAAGATACCGTAAAACGCATTCAATGCGAACGTAAAAATTGATCGTTTTAAGATAAAATACAAAGCCATTTATTTTACTTATTAATTATCAATACATTTTTGATAAAAATGCATTTGGTTCGCTGTAAGTAGTATTAAATAATTGAAATAAATGTTTAAGCATAATGTACTTTGGTAACTGCTGTTTGAAGTGAGAATTTTATATGGAAAATCTTGTAAGCTGATTTGATGTCAATTTAAAATAAGAAGATATTTAGTTACAAGAGGCGTTTTTGTGAATTCTGCAAGTATTACTTTTAGATTTATTTTAAACTGATATTGGAGTATTTGTACTTAATTTAAGGTAGAATAATAAGTGTTAATCATATAATATTTTTTTTTTTTGTAAAGGGTTTTAACCAAGAAAGTTTGTAATCGGTGTTTGAAACACTCTGACTTTTAATAGATTATCTCTCAAGGATTTTTTGGCCAAACAAACCTTACAAGCGTGGGAATTAACAAAGACAGGTAAAATATCCATAAAAGAAGAAATTTAGTTCTGTAAATTTAAACTACGGCAAAGAAGATTTTTTTTATAAGTGTTTTTTAGAAATTATTTTGTTTGAAAGAAACGATGTTGTAAATGTTCTATATGCTTTTGTGTGAGAAAAAATATTTCATACTGTATAAATGCTTTGTGATATTGCTGTTTGATTTCCATTTGAAAACTCCGTCAATTCCGTTGAGTTAGCCAGGCAAAGTTAGAAAGGAAGGTAAGCGGATAATTTGAAGTTTTATAAATTGCTGTATCTGTATCACAGTGCTCTTTTAGCGACATTCTCTACGTGTGGTCATTTTCATATCACTCTTAGCAACGCCCCAAAGTGAGGCGTTGTCACAGCAATATATTCAGTTTACAACCATAAACAAAACACATTCGTCTTGGCAAATTAATCACTCGTGTCGAATCAATCATCAACACTAATGTACTTACCCAAAGAAGAATGACCTTAGAGGAAAAATATCTAATGTTATCATGAACTTTGCTAACAATCCAAGAAACAATCAATATTATAATCAACAAAATGAGCAGTATTATAAAGTTAAAAAATACTTAGCCGACCATTCAAAAATTCTTGTCACTAAGGCAGATAAAAGTGTTGTCACGGTTATAATGAATAAACAACTATATATCAGTATCGCGATCTATTGTCAGATGGGTCTATATATAAACTCTTACAAAGGGGTCCTAGATTTACTACACAAAAAAAGGTGAACAAACATCTTAAGGTACTTGTTACTGCGACAGGTTCACCCGACAGTGTGTTGATTGGTTGTGTCATTAACTGTTATTCAATTTAGAAAAAGAATCTAGGAGTTTTCGAATTGACATATTTCAAAATAATTTAATGTATGTAATTTATATTTCTTATACTGAAAAACCAAGGTTTATTTGCATGAACACAAATTTAAAGCAGTGAGACTATGTATTAGAACAAACTGCAAGTAACTGTTCAATAAAAAACGTAATTCCTGCTCTTAAATTTTATTAACACGTTGAGGCCCGGTACTCGCCTCAACAGTACTGTATAAAAAAAGGGATGCTGAATGATTCTGAAAAGAACCAACTCTGTATTTGCAATTCGACCCCTGGTAAATATTATTGTTTACCTAAAATACACAAATCAGTCCTCACCTTAAGACCTATCATCTCTACGGTTGGCTATAAACCTAAGGAATAGGTTAGGTACATACATTGACCTAGGATAGTGAACATAATATACATGCTAGTACTTCTTATTAATTGAATTATGCCTATTAATTTATCTTTAATGATACTAAGTTAAAAGATATCAAAAATTTAATTAAAATATTATATTCAATTATGCTTGGCTGGCATAAACAATAGTTATTGCCTGAAAATTTATGAAATAACAGATCAACCAATCGTTTTACAAAATGTGAGAAGTTTACGTTTCTAGAACCTGTAATATTTGTATATCCTCTTTGCAGTATTAAATGTAAGTCAAGGGATAGTTTCAAATTATTATTAATATTTAGAGGTATGCGGCAGTTCGCTACAAAATAATAATCATAATTCTCAATTTAATTTAAATATGAGTTCCAATATGAGTTTTTAACTATTGGTTACCCCATAGTGATATAAACCTTTCATTCCATACTCAACATATAATATAAAACCTTTTAAAATGAATATCAAAAATAAGCCAGAAATTAGGGATAATTTTAAATAACGATACTATCCACAAATTTGGGAGTTTTCAACAAAAGCATTAAACTACATGTGCTGTTACTAATCAATACTGACTCACATACAAAACATATAACAACTTAACGACAGTATTGGCATGGCTGCTGAACATGTTATTATAATTTATTTATTATATAAACATATATTGTGTAATGTTATTAAACTGAACTTTGAACCTATCAAAATAATCTTATACATTAAGTCCTTTTAATGGAGCCACATTAAGGGTTTTAGATAAGTGTTCACAAGTATCAAGTTGATTCTTCAAATAACAAAGTCCTCCCATTTTATCCACTGATTTCATATGTTGTTCTTCAGGATCACCTGCTACCAGCACTGGCTTAGTTGAATCAATCTACAACAAAATAATAATTTATTTATCAACAGAATACTTGCAAATTTTGCACAAAGCAAAATGTCAGAGGAAATTTAATTAAAATAATTTAATAAAATCGTTGAAATGACAAAAGTGTTTGTTAATACCAACAGATTATCTACATACTAACAATTTCAACTGAGTATTTGTTATGTTTCCACAATTTCCAAAAGAACGGATTTGCTGTGATATTTCATTGTAGTAAATACCAAATACTAATTTGCAATTGTTATAATAACTGTTAATTTGACATATTATTAGCTAATCAAAAATTCAATTTAAGTGTTCATTTCATTCAAACATTCCAATACTTCAAAATAACTCGTGCTAAGTTATAGGAAACTTGTATACATGTAGGGACACACACGCGCACGACACGCACATGTATATGTGCACACGAACACACGTACATATGCACACATGCGTGCACATATGCATGCATGTGCACGCACGCACACATACACACGCACGCTCGCACACACGCACACACACATGTATGCATGCATGCATACACACCTACATGCACACATGCGACTATCAACCAGCAAACTATTATGGTTCAACTTCACAATTAACCCATCAAACATTAGTTCCATTACATTCGTTCCGATTGAAAACTTTAATTTGGAAAAGTAAAATTTAAATGTTACCGGTAATGCAAGAATGCATTTCAAGATAAAAATTATGTGGTACAAATGTTATTAAGATCTGTTGGATCTAACACATATAAGCATCCTCTTGGCATTGGTAGCGCCAAAAACACTTGCAGAATTTGATTATGCATATAACAGCTTGAAAATCAATCTATTGCAAAACATATCACTGAACTAGGACGTGATATAATTTTGTTTCTACGTGTGATTGCAAGGTTTACGTCGCATATATATTTCTTAGACCACAATTTATACGAAGTATTAGTGGCAAGCCAATACTCGAACGTCTATTGCATTCCAGTAGTCAGGAATTTGATAACATTCTAGCAAAAAGTTTGCCTTTGAAGCATCAAAGTTAGAGAGCAAGGAATTGTGCTTACATTCACCGACAAATTCGAATTTAATAAAAAAATCAAACGTTCATCTAAACTAGAACATAGAGAAAATAAATGCTGTTGCAAGTCCAGAAAATTTACTGGGATAAGAACACATTCATATATTGATCATAAGAATTAGGCATTGACTGATGATGCTGTGGGAAAACTAACCATTTGTCAAGAGAATGTAGAATCGATACCGACAAATCTAGTGTTCTAATTATGGCAAAAAGAGGAATGTCAAGAAAGTAGGCATTCACACACTACTAGCTGGAATAGGTAATTCAGAAACGGATGCCTATCAGCTTCAGGAAGATATATCGAGTTGTGAATCCTTTGAAATCGATGAAATTATCGAGATCTATAAAAATATAGGATTTCAAGATGAAAAGAAATACTATGCGACTGTATTTATCGAAGGTAAAACACAACAGTTTAAAATCGACTCAGGTGTAGGATATTATACTCCCGGCGGTAATGTATGAGACCCACTACGACCGTTGGTAACAATGATAAGTAATTGCGAAATGATGCGCAAATAAGGTATTACGTCATATAAATGTTTTCAATTACTACATCACATGCAAAAAAACGATAAAGGTACTCACGTAACTGTAGGACTCCTTACAGCATTACGGCTATTTTGGCGGCAGCTGGCGTCGGGGAGCATTGAGAGCGTGGGTCATCCGTCTGCCCCCAGTCGAATCAAATTAATTGGTTTTCTCTCTTCTTGTAGCGGAACGGTATGGAATACAGGTGAGGAACGGTAATCAGGTAAAAAAGACAAAGGGAACCTACATAACCTAAAAGAGAAGACACGATAACGACACAAGACAACCACTAGGCTCGACGTCTCGCTGACTAGTCCCGACGTGTCGGAAATTCACCCCTTTCCTTCCACCCTGCGTCTGCGCCATCTCGAGCGCCGACGCGACTATCAAAAGGGACGGAAATACACGCACAGTCTTTTTTAAATTATTGGCGTGAAATCACTTACAAATTAGGAACTAAAATTAGAAGTATTTACAGGCCGATTTTTCGGCATGTAACAAGGATTTATGTTGCTACCAGAATCTAGTTTAAGGCATTTAAATTAAATAGAAAACTTCAAAAGTCAAATATTGCATTTAGGTCATATACTAGAAACATATTTTATCTACTCGGAAAAGCTGTCGCATCTGCCCACTGTAACAAGAGATCGTCAGATGAAGAAATTTATGTAGTCCCAGATAAATTTGACCTACTTTTGGAACATGCATGGATCTATCATCGTAGCATCGACTTGTTAGTACTCTACTTGATTATTAATTTAGTTGCCTGACCGTAAGCAAAATTGTAAAAATTAGCTTGCTGTAAAAAATTCATGACGTGCTAGGTTAACTTCAAAAAACTTAGTAATCAATGTTGTAGTAATAATTTAACATTTTCAATAAAGTACCTACATCTTTATAGCCTTTACTTTATCAACATTGTGCTCCGAACCTGGTTGAGAAGAACTAGAACGATTGTGCCTATTTCTTTCTCACATGACTTACAAAAATTTGAAACTTCAAACCCCATTGATGTCAACGTAGTCACAGACATAAAGATATTATAAACAATTTTAAAAAAAAATCGAGGAATAGGTAGGATCTGTGTCTAAATAAAAGTTTCTCTGAATGTTCATGAAAATGCTAAACCCATGTTTACTAAACATAGAAGTGTGCCCTATGTCTTAAGGGGAAAGGTCAAAAAAGAATTGGACGATCTGGAGAGTGCTAGAATTATTTCAAAAATACATAGCAGCGGCTGAAGTTCTCCACTGGTTGTTATTCCAAAACCAGATGGCGGAGTTCGACCTTGTTAATAAACAGTTAGTCGTGGTCAATTATTCAATTTGTAGCACTGAAGAGATACTTAACAGTTTAAGGAATTCGAAATATTTTTGCCGTTTTGACCTCTATAGGGCATACCTACATCTAGTTATTATCGATGATGGCAGTTGCATTAATATATGTTGACACATCATGGCACATATCGTATGCATAACCGTTCATTTGGAACAAGAACCTTTCCTTCTGAATTTAATAGGATCATTAATTAAATTCTAACGGACTTATCTAGAACTCATTCATATTTTGATGATATCATAGTACACAGACCACAATGGAAGAATGTCAGTTCAACCTTGTGGTTTAAATAATTCGATTTACGTTTAAACAGAAGCAAATGCACCTTTTTTAAAACAACAATAGAATACTTGGGGTTATGTCATCAAACAGAATCAAATTTCTAAGTCTCCTGCTAAGATAAGGGCAATTACTGGAATGTCACGTCCGAATGATTGTGATGGGATATATCGATTTCTTAGAATGGTTATGTATTATTCACATCTTATTAAAAATTTGTCTCCTCTAACATATTCGATAAAAAAACTATTACAATCAAATACAAAGTTTTACTGGTCCAGTTCATCTAATTAAAACAAGAAATTTACGAGCGTCTCATGGCAGTAATGCCGTGGCTGAAATAACAGGTTAGATTACTGTTAGAAATAGATGTTATTATTAAAAACCACAAATCACTTAACACGCATATCAGAACAGTCTGCAATAGTTTTAGCAACAACAGTGATGTGTTTTTTAATAATAATATTTATTTCTAATAGTAACCTAACCTATTATTGCAGCCACAGCATTACTGCCACGAGACGTTTGTAGAAGTTTGCCCGTAATTAAGTATTAGTTCCTTACGACCCCAATTTGCCATTGGTGTTAGAATGTGGTGCCAGTCCCACTGGCATTTCAGGTATTTTGTCACATGTAATTGGGCGGAATTGAAGACCTATCGCTTTTACATCAAGGTATTCATCTTTGAGTGACCCCAATTATGGTCAATCGGACCACAAAGCACTTGCAATCGTATTCGTGATAAATCATTTCTTCATGTATCTTTATGATCGAAGGTTCAAATTAATTATAGACAACACTTACTTAACAAAGATTTTTCATCAAAATTCCAAACTTTTGACTATGGCACATGGAAGATTATTGCGGTATACGGTATATCTTGCAGAGCTCAACTATGAAGTTGAACACAGGAAAGGAAGCAAACATACAAATGTTAAGTGTTTATCTAGAGCAGCTGTTGTCCACTTGAGTTAATCATTCGGCAAGATTTTAAATAAAGAAAATCAACTATATGGAATACCATAGGTAGCCTTGGTAGCCACAGGTTGCTTAACCCCCTTCACTGAATCTCGGTGAAATAGGGCATAAAATTAGAAAACAATAGAAGGGGAACGAGCTGTATACACATGCTGTGTGAGAATTTCAGGGAACTATGTAGGCTAGCTCAGAATATAAATAAGTGCAGGTACGTGTCCAACCAGTTTTGAGATGGAAACCTAATGACGAAAAAATAAGTGCAGATAAATCTGATGATTAGTATAAACAACTAGTTGTTGGTTGCGAAATATCTACAACTAATGTTCACTGTGCGAAAAGATATATTGGAAAATATATTAAATCGGTAAATGGTTAAGTGTTGGGGGAACTTTGCAGCCACAGGCTGCTTACCCCCCTTCACAACCACTGAAGGCCGGAGAAATAAGGTATATAATTGTAAAACAATAGAAGGTGACCGAACTGCATCTAACAAGAAAGAACAGCGCCTATGAAGAAAGACAACAAACATAGAACAAGAAAAAAATTGTTGAAAGCATATGTGTGGAGCACAGCACAGTATGCCTATGAAATACGGGCAGTCTGAAATGCAGACAGAAAAACGGTAGCAGACTTTTGAAATGCTGTACTTCAGATGTATGAGGACAATAGCATGGACAAACAAAGATAATAACAAATAGGTTATAAAAATAGTAGGGGAACAAGGATATCTGGGGAAAAAGATAAGAGAAATAGAAGGGCAGAATATGTTCTAAGGGATCTTTGGGGAATAGTATGGAATATATTACAAACTGAGATAGGAAAAAAGAGGTAGATGTAGACCTAGATCAGATAGTGATAGATGCAGACTATGCAAATTTCAGGGAAATCTGTAGGTTAGTTCAGAATAGGAAAAAATGATGGTACGCGTCTAACCAGGTCCAGGACTGAAGACCTAATGATGATGAGTTGACCATACATTTGACTTTCCAATGCTCCACCTATAGGTACTACATTGACCAAGAAGCGTGTTCTTCTTTACCTAGAAAATTTTAATTTTATCAAACCCTTGGTATTCCAGGCAAGGTAGGGATTTCTAACGTACGTGACAACACACACGTATGCACGCACGCACCCACACACACACGCGAACGCACGCACGCGCGCGCGCACACACACATACATACACACACACACACACACACACACACACACAGGACCTACATTATACCTCTCATCCGAACAAGGGCGTATTTTTATGAAAAATACTTGTCTACCATTCTCTGAACGTTCGTGTTGGAAATCGCATCCAGAACCTTGGGATCAACAGTCATACGCGAACCTGTCTGATTCACGGAGCCGCCCCCAAACAGTTTGCCTCCGTTTCTATCAGAAATGCTGTAGTTTTATCAAACATAAAGACCAAGTGTTATAAAATTAATCAACTGATAATGGATATATGTTGGACAATGAAATTTAATTCAAGCTCAAAGTGTCATAGTACCATCAAAACTGCAATCATTAGTTCTTGCCGAGCTTTACAGTAGACATACGGAGATAGTGAAAATGAAAAATTAGCCAGAAAATATTACTATTGGATAAATATTGATAAAAGCCATAGGACACATGGTCTGGTTTTGCCAGGCATGTGCATACATTCATTCTTCATCAATGAAAATTCCTGTACATCACTGGGAAGTGCCTCCAGAAGATTAAGGCAGATCCATTTAGACAATCCCAGACCATTTCAAGGTTTCTATATTCTTCCAGTTGTGGATGTGATGTCAAATTGGTTGAGTCATTCATGATGCACCAACATCAGCAAAAACCAGTGAATTATTGCTAGACATTTTTTGTTTTCATGGATTTCCAGCAGTGGTTGTATCTGATAATCCAACAATTTTTTTAAGTTAATTATTTGCACCATATTGCAAAGAGAATGGGATTTTTCAAAAATTTACAGCACCAGAACACTCTGCTACAAACGGGTTAGCAGAATGTAATGTGCAAACATTCAAAAATAGACTAGAGGTTATCATAAATAAACAGTGAAGTATGACTAAGAAAGTACAAGAAAGTCTCTTTGGGAATAGAGCCACATTATTTAAAAATGGGAAATCTCCTGCATATACAAGATATACAAGAAGATACATAAAGATTAAAACAGGAAGGAGAGGTAGATTTAAATTCTTTGTTTGTCGTATTGTCGCAAGCTCCGTGCATAATTCAAAAACTGAGCTAGCCGATGCAATTAAAATTATACATTAAAAATTGACCGATTAAAAATTTTTACCTTTTTAATTCACAAACAGGGCGCATAGGGGTATTGCTACAGTATCACAACAATATATATTTGTCAGTTACCACAAAAAGGAAATTAAATTCAAACAATTTGTAGTTAGTAACAATTAATAATGAAATCAGAGAAAAATAGACCTCGAACGTTGGGTGTCAGAAAAAACTGTGATGCTCAAGAGGAACAACCGCACACTAAAGCAATGGGCGAGGGATAAGCAAAGCAGTAACATTACAAAAAACAAAATAAGCTAAAGTAATGCTTTTCTATCAGTTGAAGTAAACAGCTTCAATATGCTCTGAACTAACTCAGTACCAAGACTGGGAGCAGATGAATCACAAACCAAACCTCTTTCCAAAATTAACTTCACCTATGTCTAATAGCCGGGCTCTGATGGAAATGAAATAGGAAATTCCTTAAGATCGTCAATAATGTACAAATCAGCAATGTAATATCGCTACACAAAACATATACATGAATGCAATCCTCATTAATAATCAATATTTTTATCGAAGAGAATAGAGATGTAAACGATAATATACAGTATTATATTATAAAGACACACCCTGATTATTTATGATTTCAACAACACAAATATATATTTATAATCTAAAGCTGTATTCTAATATTGTACTTGATGTTACTAACCCAGCCAACAAAGAAAACAATCTGTGTCGAGACAGCAAAACAAAATGAATAAGTAGTTAAGGGTTGGTATACTAGTACCTTAACAGTAAGTACTTCTTAAAAAAGCACTTGTGCAACTATAACTGAAGTTGTTGGCCCACTTTTATACATTTTAAAAATCGTATACACTCATGTTATAAACTCAAAATTTAAATCCACCTTGATATTTAATTTTGTAAACACTAATCTAAAATTATATGACAAATCCCCTGTTGCAATTTATTATTCGCAATCAATAAGGTAACTCAAACAACAAAAGTACCGAATCATTAATTACAAGACCAAATGGTGACGGCAATAATTAAAATGAATAGGAAAAGGCTCACCAACAGCTGTGATTTGCGCGTAGTAAACCAACCTTCGGTTCAAGTTAAAGATAAGATATGGTCAATGTACCGACAGCTTGGCAATGTTCCAGAAGGAAAATGTACATCCCAACCGGCAACTATTCTCTCAATTAATCTGGTAGTCACGAGCAACGATTATTCTTTACAATACAGAACATATAACGTAACCTTATCAACTATAACAACGACGGTAATGCTCACGACGAGCCTAAAATATTTTCATATAACTCCAATTAACATATTACAACTTCTTACTGATCTATATCGGGTTTCCTATAACAAAAAGAAGTCGCAAGAGTCGTTATCAAGCAACAACCTTATTCAACTGCAGATCTATAATAATAGCAACACTTAACAAAATTCAACTTTATTTACTACTTAGAAATCACCAAAATCCCTTTGAGAAAATGAGCAAGATTATTATATACAGTACATAAATAATTTCCTCTTGTTAGAAAATCAAAAATCTCTTAAGCACAGTGGATATTGTAGCTTTCAGAGGTGAGATTAAGAATGTGAAATGACTTGAGTAAAATTTACGTGATGAATCCACTAAATCTAGTATAGAAATATCGGATAACACTACAAGTTATCAATACAAGTTGATTCAAATAAATGAGAGAAAATTTAATTATAAAGTACACTGTAAACTTTCGAAAGTTGATTTGAAAAATACGACCATAACAAGGCATCTAAAGAATAGATTTTTTTCGTAAAATGGGGTAAATATCATTCAGAGAATGAGCAGGGGTTCCATCGTCAAATACATCATCGAACATTCAAAGGCAAATCGTCCAAAAAAAAAAATCAGAAATTATAGTCTTAAGATTTCCAGAAACTTTCAACTTGTTAACAGTTTGTCATAGATTTTGAATATCACTCGATTTTTCATGACAAGACAAAAAATGTTAAAGCTAAACATCACACGTTAAACCAGACAGACAGTAGTAGCTTTAAATAATCTACAAGGTTAACAAAATATGTAACTGTAGCTTTTTGTCATTGATCAGCACATTAACACAACAATGTTTTAGTAATAAAACAATTCCATGTTAAAATAAACAAGTTGTTGAACAGTATAAAAAATGTAGGAATAAATAATAAATTTCGCCGACTATTTATTCCTAAAATACTATTAAGTTATTACCGATTCCATCCCTCGAAGATGCTGTAAAAATCCACCTAGTCTTTCTTCAAACCCAGGTGCAAAGCAATTTGGATCTACTGCAATAAAACATTGTCCCAAATTAGCAACATCACTGTTGTCACCCCATTTACGGATATTTGGTCCAAAATTAGACCCTAAAATACATTAAATTAAAGCAAAGAATACATGTTAAAATAGTTGTAGTTCCAGTTGGAAAATTGAGTTCTATTTAATAAAGCACATTTTAAATGTTACCCAAGAATTTATCAATCGATGTAACATAATCGGCGTTCCATTATAGTTTGTCTTTTAATAAAAAGTACGGACTGCAGTGGTCATTAAACTTTTTCCTGGGACCGCTATTATTAACACTACAACTAAATCACCAAACATTTTGGATTGTTATAAATTATCAGCAATTTTTGTTTGTAATATGTTTTTAATGTTTTTGAATTTTGTTTAACCGGATTAAAAATTTGCAAGATTATTCTCAGTTTAACAAAATTTTATGAGATTTGACCTGTTATTCAAATGTCACATTTTAATTGAGATATTTAAGATTATTCTGAGAATAAGCTTTCCCCTTTTAAAGAGCTAATTTAATTGTTTTCATGACAAATATTTTTGGAATTTGTTGACAATTTTGTTAATTAAGGCAGTGTAGTGCTAATGATTTTTATATGCTTAATTGTTGTATTTAAGATAATGCTTTAGAGTTGTTGTTTTTAGGGTCGTAATTTCTTGTTCTTTTTTTTGTAATTAATGTGGAGGACCTAAAAACGGCAGCTCGGCATTTTATTTATTGATTGTTTTATGTTACGTTCATTTTTTGCACTACTGCTCTGTCGTATATATATATATATATATATATATATATATATATATAATGCTGTGATAAGGGGTTGTTTAGGGGTGTATTGCATAGTAATTGTCGCGTAGTAACTGTAAATAGCAATTGGAATTAGAAAACTGCATATATTTAGCAGGAAAATAAATAATTCGCACATTATGTAAATAGCAAGCATTTAACACCCTGTATATGGACCGTAGTTAACTTTAATCAATGCCTGTAAGCATATCTTCCAATAATAGAACGCGTAATTCAGCAGAGAAATAATCATACAGGTAATTAAACTAAGTTGAGGAGTGTTCAACAAGTTACAAAATAAATACGCAGAAGATAAGATAAAACCTAGTAAATCTTCATGCAATTACGCTGGAACAATAAGCGCTTTGATAAGAAAACGCACTTTCAAATATGAGTTCAAATAAATACATAAACGAAAACAGCAATCGTGTTACATCATTTATTTTGTACAATTCTCCAAAAGCTTTATCTATACAAAACAGCAGACATAAGTTAAAAGTCCGGCCATGATAGCAATAGTAAATAACAGCATGATACGAAAATTCAAAATAGTTTCATCAGAAATCAGCTTGAAAATATACTAGAATATCCAGGACTAATATGGTTGGTCGCAACAATCTGAAAGGCTGCTTGGAAAACCAATCCAAATGTGGTGGGAAAAAGCTATAAAACGCCCAGAGGTGATAAGGCACAGCTAGTCTCAACTTGAATCACGTCGAATTCACAATACTTTTAATCAAATATTTACGCGTCACATAAATAAAATGTATATTATTGTGCAAAACAGTGCCATGTAAAAATTGCTGTTTACGATTGCAATAAGAATCAAAATTTCCTATTAGTTAAACCATTTTCCCTTCCTTATAAAATGTGGGTCAAATACTAATGCACGTGTGCAAGTGTAGTGTAGTATAACATTATCATTGTCTATTGAAACGTGTTCGAGTAAGTGTGTGGAAGAACAGGATCCAGTGCTGATCGCCTGAACTACTGCATACTGCCAAGCCCGAGCTGCTTAACACTGTCTTCATTATAGTTACCCACATTAATGTGCTGGTGAGTACCACAGATTTTATAAGTTCCTTTCATTTCTGTTTTACCTATTCTACCCGCATTTATCAAGTATACGACCATTACAGTCCGCTCTTAATACGTAACAATTGCGTTAAGAACATTTGAACAGCTTTTGCCATTTTTGCAGAAAACATGAGTAGAAATTGGTTAATTAACTTAAATTAAATATTTATAATGATATAGGGCTTCTAATACACTTCTAATCGAATTCTGGTCTACTTATGGTCCAATTCTAATCCGCGTGTAAGACAATCCTAAATTCATAATACTAAGAAACCTACAAATTACAAGTGGTATTTAAGAGAAGAGGTCCAAAACGTATCCAGAGAAATATAGACTAAAGCACAAAGTGAAATTTGGAAACAAGGGGTAACCATACTGAATTATTGGTTCAAACATAAGGAGTACAAAGCAGAGCTTTGGTTTTCGATTGAAAATAAAAAGGGGGTGTTGATCCACAATACAAAACTACTTATCAGGAGATCACAAGTCAGACCTACCTAGTTTTAAGGAATCTTTTCAACACTGAATATATTAAACTTCTCCAAAGCTTGTAAGGAGTCAACAAGAACATTGAATACGTTGAAACTTACGTAAAAATCATAAAAGGTTCTCGATCGTTCCAGATTTTTTTGTAAAGGTGTCGTTTTTGGTGACTTTAAATTAAGTTAAAAAGGATATAAATTTTGGGATAAATAATCCAATAATATTAATTGATTGAAGGGTGTATTTAAAGAATTACAAAAATTGTGAAGTGTAAATATTATTTCCTTTCATTACATGAATATTGATTGACTTCGTTTTATCAATTCGCACAGGTAAGAGCGTTCAGCTGGACGTTTATTACATCGGCGTATGGCGTTATCATATCAATATATATATATATATATATATATATATATATATATATATATATATATATGGTAATTAGAGGTTATATGATTATTTTTATGTGTGTGTAATTTTTTTATTTTTTATTTCAGGCATTTCTTTAATTTTTGTATGTATTATACCCCGCCCACTCACCGAATGAGTCCGGTCAATTTCCTTTTTTCTTCTTTGGCTTTTAGGCTACATAAATGTACGTAGCAATCTTTTAGATACAGAATTAAATCATAGACGTAGATTCTCAATTTTCTTGGTGGAACAACTTGCATAAAATTCTAAATTTATAAGCACTGTAGTTGCTGTCACACGTGTTTATGATTGGACACAATAGTAAACATAAATAGAAGTAAGAAGCATAAATACACAAATAATAAATAAAACTATAAAGTTAAGTCCTGATGTTTCGCTTAATAACCAGGTTAAACTACATAGGAAAGATGTTTAATACTTTACTACTCTTCATAGACGTAAAACAAACCTCCTAAAATTCCACAGAAGATTTCAACCATTACAGCTAACCCATAACCTTTATAACCTGCAGTAATTTCTGCACCACCAAGTGGCATTAGACATGAACTATTATAAGCAACAAATGGGTCCGTTGTAATTTTACCAGTCGTATCTTGAGCCCATCCTTCAGGAATCGGTTCACCCTTACGCTTTTGTATTTCTATCTAAAATAGATTTCTATGTATTACTATTGTGCAAAATATTTTCATTCATACTTTTCCTACTGCGGCAGCTGATGTTGCCATGTCCAAAACAAAACCATTACTATCATTAGCTGGAGCTGCTAAACAGATAGGATTGGTACCGAGAGCTGCCTAAAATTAAAAAGAATATACTACGAACAAAAAGAAACAATTTACTTCTTTGGCTCGTGTTGGACATACAAGTGGTGAAGTATTTGTAAAGCTCATTCCTAATAAACCTTGTTTTTGAGCTTGTAATCCATAGAAACCTGCTATTCCATAATGATTCGATCCTGGAACACATTTAATACTGTAAAGAATACGTTTATGTTGGGCAAAAATTTTTTGTTTGACTTTTAAATTAATTTTTACTCGAAAAGTTGAAATTCAAATATTTTTATAATGAATTATAGACGATTTTGTAAAAACTTAGTTAAACGAAATGGTCTGAATCTATAAAATCCTTTGTTTTAACCACGTTGCACGTACATTTACGTAGCCTAAAAGACAAAGACGGAAAATAAAAAAAAATCCCGGGTTCAGTCGGTGAGCCGGCGGGGTATTATAAATACAGAAAAAAATTATAATTAAAGGAAATCCTGAAATAAAAATAAGAAATTACACATACTTATTAATACTTATAATCAATCTAAGTAACATGTTGAGGAGACATAACAGTGCATTATAACCAAAACAAAATCAATATCCACAAGATACACATATCAGGTAAAACGCAAAGAAAAAACAATTACCCTCTAAAATGGCGAGCTGTAGTTTTCAGGTCCCTCCCTTATGTTAAATTCCCAAAAGAAAAATTACAACTCTAAAAACTTCAGCTCTGAATTCGCAATGTAAATATAAAACTAAATCTATAAGGTTTTCTCTATGAGGTCGTAATTCAACAAAAATTTACAATTATAGCACCAACTACAGTTCTAAATCACCATCGTGAGATTCAAGTTAACTACATTAAATTATCACCGTAAGAGGTCAGGATATGATACAATATTTTCAATACGTGTCATCTCACATAAAGAGAATCGTTTTACCCCTACAAAATTTTGTTGGCAATAGAAGAACCTTATAAATATGCAGTTTCATCAAGTACGTAAAACCCATATCAGAAAATGGTGGCTAAAACACTCACCCTCGACTCCAGAGCATAGGGTTGGCCCTAATGACAGGGAGGAACATAGGGGCTCGGGACCAAGTAGTGTTGGTGTCCTTCCACACCAAAAAGGAGCAGCAATCTAACGGGCCGCTAAGTCCTCCGAAAGAAGAAGCTAGAATAATTTGAGACGAATTAGTTTATTATCGTCGAAAAGTATAAGTTTGTAACACTATCAATACTTACCACACTGTAAGGCGAGCGCGAATTCTCACAAAGAAAAACAGAAACAACCAAAAATATAACAAATGTTTTCGTTGTGTATATCGAAAAGAAGGTGAATATTAATTTTGTTTAACTAATAACCAGAGCTCAAAGTAATATTGTTGTTATCAAACGTGATTAGGAAACTTGAAACACGGTTTTATCGGATAGTTCAATACCTCATTTCAACAAATTTCCGACTGAAACAAAGAAAGCAACCACACGCCATAGCAATGCACAGCGAGTTCCCGGATACCTAAAACAGGGTATTGACTATTTCATTTATAGCATAAACTTTTCATTTTAAAACAAATAGATTTGAAATTGAAAATTACTAGAAGCGTATTTTACTGTAGGAAGGTCTAATATACCGGGTGTTGTTGGAGGATCTGAGCAGAACCTACGTAAATGAATAATGGAGCAAAAGGGTGTAGATTTTAACTGACTATCGTAAAGTAAACATAACAATTCCCCCCCAGCCAAAGTAAAAGTTCGGGGTGGGTAGAGAGAAGCAGAGGAACAACTCACTGGAACAACAAAACGGCAACGCCGAAGGGACCACCAAAAAAAAATTACATCCGGCTCGAAAGACCAATAGTGGTAACGATCGGACTACCAGAAAAAGCGATCCAAGACACTCACTGGAGTGAACCGAGTACTAGAACAACAGAAGAAAGCACAAGGAAGAGAAGACGGATAATAAACCATCAACGAGGACTAGATGAAACGGCATCGACACTGCAGAGTCGTCAAAGGATGGATGTTTCCCAGAAAATTCACAGCCATTATAATCTCCGCCGTCGTCCTGTCTCTTATCAACTAGGTGATTCCGTTTGGCGCCGTAATTTCGCTGTGTCGGACACTTCACATCATTTTAACGCCAAACTTGCTGCTAGATTCAGCGGGCGTAGTGGTATGTGTGTGACTACTACGCCCAAGGTCCCGGGTTCGAATCCTGACACGGTCCGTTTGAAAAATGTTATGCGAGCATTTTTCACAAAAATACACCCTCGTTCGGATGAGAGGTAAAATGGAGGTCCCGTGTGTGAGTGTTGTCACGCACGTTAAAGATCCCTACCTTGCTTGGAACAGCAAGAGTTCGGCAAAATTTCAAATTTTCCAGGTAAAAAAAAACTCGCTTCCTGGCCAATGTAGTACCTTCGGGTGGAGCATTGGAAAAAAAAATCAAATGTAATGCTAGATTCAGCGGTCCTTTTCCCATTTCTAAAGACGTTTCTCCCTGGACCTATGAACTTACTGATCCTTCCGATCACAAATCCATTTGGCATGTTAAAGATCGAATAACCTGCCCATCCGGACAATTCTAATGCCCCCGCTCTCGCTCTGTTTTCCTTCCAGCGGCACAAACGTCTTAAGTTCAGCACCTAGTCATCGTGCCCCAGAATTTTATGCCGACTTTGCTCTCCTTAGGTTTTGATTTCTGGACTTTAAGTTTTCTTTTTATTTACTTCCCTGTTTGTTGGGTTTTCTTTCTTTTTCTTTACCCTGTGTGGGTTCAGGAATAGAATAGCCCCATGGTACGACCTGCCTGTCATAAGAGACGACCAAAACCTAACAACGTAACAACGTACACATGCATGTGATTAGTAAAATAAGCAATTGCTATTCAATGTGCAAAATTATTTTATTACTTTTTTAAATCAACCATTGTTCTTACAATACTTAAAAGTAACTAATTAAAGTGGGGACAAAACATTTAAAAGAATAAATATAAATAATAAACAAATAAAATTATTATTGTCGAGCCCTGTGGCCGAAGTGTGTCTACTTTAATAATAACAAAAGGTACTAATTAAGAACTTTGACAAAACCTTTTTAAATTACACATATTTCGTTAAGCACCTGGTAAATAAGTATTAGCTACCATAAATAAGTCAACACCAATAATTCATTTACTTTTCGAATACCACACAATAAGACACTATGAAAGTTTGAATAAATTATCCCACATAAGTAATACCTACAGTTATTAATACCGTTAAAGTTGTCGCTAAACTATAGCATAAAAAATTAAGATACCTTATAGTATCCTAATATATGAGAAGTAGGTACTGATTCAACAAACAATGTTTAATAGACTGTAGATCTATAATTTGCATGATTATGTTATAATTGTAGTAACGTGCGCGAATTCACTTTATTTACATGCCACTTGAAACAATTTGTTAATACATAAAAAATTGGTTATGTATTGGCAAACAGCACGAATCGGTTTTTCGTTTACATAACAAATTTCAACGGCGAACTCCCTCAAACTGCTTACCTTTTAAGGATTGCAATAATGTCCAAAAACCAGTTTCTAACGACACCAATTTTTAGGGATGCATCTTCAGGATATATGCTTGGCAGAAAAGATACAGGACCATATTCAAACCAAATTTAATTATTAATAAAAAAAGGACCAACTATACCACCCACCAAAATAAGTGTAAGCTATAAATTATATATCAACAATATTTAATATTTACACCAATAACAAAAAAAATGCAACAATATTACTGCATAGACGATAAAGATAACTTACCCCATGGTCATTTCAATGAGCCTCGATTAGTCTTTATGGTTGCAAACCAAATAACACCATCATTACCTAGATGCACTTCAACGATGTGTCCTAAACACCACTTTAATAGGGAACTTGTGCCTCCCTAATAAACACCAAAGACCAGAGGTCCACTTGACTTGATTTATTTAGAAACAGGTAGATTTCAAGTAAATCTTCCAATAAAAACCCTGACTGAAAATATAAAGCTAGGGGATTCCTTCCAAATTGCAAAGTGGCGATTTCAAGCCTTAGAGAAAAGACTACACTCTAATTTTGAACTTTTTCGAAATTATAAGGCATTCATTGATGAGTATGTTGCATTAAATCATGCAAGATATATTCCTTTTCCTGCAGATAATTTTCAACTGCAAGGAAAAAATTTCCTTCCGCACCATTGTGTTCTTAGAGAAAACCACGAAACAACAAAACTTCGCGTTGTGTATGACGTTTCCAGTAAAAGTTCTAGTGGCCTGTCTTTAAATGATGATCTACTTAAAGGCTACCAGGTCCAACCAGACCTTTATGATATTTTGTGTAGGTTTCACCAATATCCATATGTTCTCTTGCTGTAGATATTGAAAAAATGCATCGTCAGATTAGAACAAATCCAAATCATAATTTTCTTCAAAATATTCTTTGGCGGCATGTGCCAACAGATCCTTTACAATGCATCGAACTTTTAACGGTTACTTTTGGCACTAATTGTGCGCCCTTCCTTGCCCCCTGTTTAAAGCAATTGGCAAAAACTGCTGCATGCTGACATTTCTGAGGCGCAAAAGCATTCCATACTATTACCGTCAAACTATCATGTTGTGTTCCTGATGCTCAGTCACGAACACAAACACCTAGGGCATGCAAGTGCGCACACGGTCTCCAATTTTCGCCTGAAGTATTGGCCACTAAACGGCCTTAGGCACGTAAAGCAAATTATTCACAATTGTATAACTTGTTTCAAAATGCAAGCGTGACCTTCACAGCAAATCATGGCAGATTTGCCCAAAGACAGGGTATCCATCTGTAGGCCCTTTGAAAGGACGGGGGTTGACTTTGGTGGTCCTTTTATGATTAGGTCTTCCAGACTTCGAAAGGCTTCTGTAACCAAAAGTTACATTGCAATCTTTGTGTGCATGGCCACTAAGGCTGTACATATAGAGCTTGTTTCATCCTTATCTACAGAAACATTTTTGCTTACTTCTAAGCGTTTCATTGCAAAAAGGGGAAACCCAACAATAATTTACAGCGATAAAGCTACAAACTTTCTTGGTGCACGCAATCAATTAAGAGAATTATTTGATGTTTTCCAAAATCGTGAACACTTTAATGCTATAATTTCATTTGCTGCTGAAACTTGTTACACTTGAGTCTACACTCAAAGGTGTACTTTTAAAGCCCCGGCGGCAATGTATGAGAGTCACTATGACAGTTGGTAACAATGATAAATGTTTGCAAAATATTGCGCAATAAACAGTTACGTCATACCTTTGATCAAATTATTATCACATACAAAAAATGTTTATTTTAATTCTAAGAGAAGATAAAAGGCACTCACGTAAACAGTAGGACTTCTCACAGCATTACGCTATTTTGACAGCAGCTGGGCGTCGGGGAGCATTAAGGGCGTGGGTCATCCGTTTGCCCCCGGTTGAAGTCAGATTAAAATTTGTCCTCTCTTCTTGTGTAGCGATACGACAGGAATACCCAGGTAAAAAGGAACGATAATAGGTATAAGGCAGGAACCCTACATAACCTGAAAAAGAAGACAAGAGACGGCACAAAGATAAACCACTAGGCTCGACGTCTGGCTGACTAGTCCCGACGTAACGGAAATTCACCACTTTTTTTGCACTCTGCGTCTGCGCATTCTCTTGCGCAAACGCAACTATTTCAAGGGACAGAAATGCAGGCACAAGTCTTTTTAAATTATTGGCGCGAAATCACTTACAAATTAGGAACTTATAGAAATGTTTAAATGGCAAATTTCGGCATGTAACAAACTCATATAGAGTGGAAGTATATTCCTCCTCACAGTCCCCATTGGGGTGGATTGTGGAAAGCTGCCATAAAAAGCACCAAATACCACATTCGTCGCATCTTAGCAGATACAAAATTGACCTTTGAAAAATTTAGTACTGTTTTATGCCAAATTGAGGCAATCCTAAATTCGCACCCAATAAGTCCAATGTCCAACGATCCATCTGATTTGACCCCTTTAACACCAGGTCACTTCCTCATTGGTACAAGCTTAACTTTATATCCTGAAGGAAAGGTAACACACTTGCCAGAAAATAGATTTTCTTTTTATCAACACTGTTCCAAAATTCAACAAAATTTCTTGAACCGTTGGTCTGTGGAATATTTAAACAGACGGCAAAATAGACCAAAATGGTTAGCTCCTTCTGAAAATCTACAAATAAATGACTTAGTCCTTTTGAAGGAAGATAGTACTCCGCTTTTGATATGGCCACGTGCTAGAATCCTCGAAGTTATGACAAGTCCTGACAAAAAAGTCCGGGCACTTAAACTAAAAACATTTGATTGTGTGATAACCAGACCTATCACCAAGGTATGTCCATTTCGTAGAGTGGCCCAGGTTACGTTACAAGTTGATTGTGTTCATATGACTTTTTCTTTATTCTAATATTTCTCAAGCCGTCCCTGGCATCATATTAATTCAAATTCTGTTTGATGTGTCCTTTGAACACGCCCCACTTAAGAGTTGCTCGTGTTTTCCAATAACACGGGCGTTATACAAGTACAAGTTGTCTGTTCGTGTGTGTGGTTCAAAGAAGAACCTTCCAATGTTACAATCCTTAAATTCAAAATTGAAATACTTAAATTTAATTCCTAAAATGCAATAATTATTGTATTTTATCCAAGTATAAATAGTGTAATGTGTGAAAGAAATTTACATGCAATTTTTAAATGTAGATAACAGGTATCGTAGTTGTAAGAATTAAACTGTCACCGTGTGGACTCAATCAACCTTATTTATCTTGTTAGAACACAGAAATAATATAAGAACATTTATGCTGATTTTACGGCATATTTTCCTGTCTCCTGTTTCAAATTATTATGTATTGATTAAATAGTGTGTGTACAAAACATTGTCATTCATTCTATTTTCCTGCTTTCGGACGCATATTAGTTACCTGGTCCTTATCTATCGAAGGAAAAATTAATAAATAAATTTAACTGTTAAAATTACTACTCAGTAATTGAGAACAAGAAGTTCGAAAATGGATTGGTAAAAGACCAACTTATTTCCAGTAACAACTACCTATTTAACCGAGATATCTTTGTGTCTAATATATCGAGATCTGGTATAACTGAAACAGTATCCAAATTCAAGGAATGACGTAGTGTCAGAATGCAAAAATCACTAGCGTATGCACTCATTACACATAATGGGCGTGAGTTCAGCACCACTTCAATTTGTAGTAATACTGTGCACATTTCTTCAGATGTCAAAATCTGATCACCTACTACACGATATAAGTGGTCTTTTACAGATTTAATTCTCGACTCAAGGATACCCTCAAAGTGAGGTGACTCAGGTGGATGAAAAATTAATTCAATGCCTTCCGATTATACTGAAAACTTCATCATTCCATTCAAAACTCTATCTATGCAAACGATGAGTAATAAATTGCTGCAACGCTGCTATAAATGTTTCTGAAGACAGATTCAATGCCAAAATGAATGGCCTTTCTGCTCGAGCACACAAACAAACAAATATATTCTTTAGTGATTTTTCTACTTCTAGTTCTATTTAAGGTAATGTTAAAAGGTCCACTGTAATTAACATCGGAATTAAAAATGACTTTCCCTGGCATGACTCGGGAAGAAGGAAACTTTCCCATAGTGAGAACTAGTCTTAAAGTATTGAAAACAAGTTTTTAAATAAGCGTTTACTGCTAGAATGAAAACATTTTAATGAGCAAACATAATATTGTGCAAACACTCGAATGAAAATGTTTGGCATGACAATTGTTACGTACTGTTTTGGGCCCAGAATATCCAGCTGGTAATTCACAGAAAATTTGTCAAAGTACTCCGCTAAAAATCGTGTTTTTGGTAAAAAAACTGAAAAACGTCGACTACTAACGAAAGGATTTATGATTAACTTAGTGGGACGGGTGGTGTAAGTGTTAGAAGAGGATTCCAGAATGCTATCAGAAACGAAATATGTCTTGATCGGAAAATACCTTGGACGCCACCTGATCTTGCAGGGACAATAGGGGAAAACCCTAGAAAGAATAACAAGGGGGTGCCAAAATCTGAGATCAGGAGAGTGATTCTGGCTTAAAAATGTATATGAAAAATCATTAGGGACACTATTTATTAAACATAAATCAAATGTAAACATAAGAATACACGGACATATTTAAGACTGCTAGCTGCAAAGAAGATTTCTAAAAGCAAGGGGAAACATTACAAGGAAAAGAAGGAATTGTTACTACAGACATACATGTAGCAAAAGAATTTAATAAATTCTTTGCTACAATAAGAGAAGTGGATAACAAGAAAGATAGTGAAGTGTTTATGCATGCATGTAATCCACGTTCATTTTATTTGTACCCAATTCAAGAAAAGTACAACTATATGTAAAACAACTAAAAAAAAGCAAAGCTCTTGGAATTGATAAAATTACAACCACAGTTCTACACTGAACTGTAAAAATCATTTCCAAGCCACTAACAATATTGATTAATAAGATATTTACAGAAGGCATTTGTCCCATCCACTTCAAAGTTGCTTTAGTAATACCAATTGTTAAAACGGGTGACAAACAACAGGTTACAATTATCGCCCTGTTTATCTTATATCTAATCTAACCAAAAATTTCGAATGATCAAGTTTATTGATAAATGTGAAATTCTCTCAAATAAACAATATGACTTTATAGTGAGCCAAGTACAAAAAATGCTATTGCTTCTGTAGTAGAGAAAATCTACCATGCATTAAATATATCCACACCCATCATTGTAATATTCCTAGACCTACAGAAGGCTTTCGACACTGTTAGTCACAAGATTCTAATAAAAAAGCTACAAAGTTATGGTTTCCGAGGGAAGATTTTAAACTTGATTGACAGCTAACTAGATAATAGAAAACAGTATGTGATAATAAACCAAACTGTACGTCAAGAGCAAACAGTAAGATCTGGAGCACCGCAGGGAAATGTTTTCGGTCCAATACTCTTTCTTCTATGAATGACCTTCTATTCCTGCAATTGAACGGTGATATTGTTTCTTTTGAGGACGATGCAGTAGCACTAATAGAATCATATTCCTGGCAACAGGTTAAAAATAAAGCCGCAGAAATTATGCGGACTATAATAAAATGGTTAGATGTAAATCAACTTACATTAAATATAAATACAACTACATATGTGTCATTTGGATCATACAAAAACAGTCTACCTACTTTAAATAATATTCAAATTAGCAATGCAGATAACAATAATGAGTTAAGTGACATACAAATACTAACAGTTCATCATCATTAGGTCTTCAGTCCTGGAACTAGTTAGACATGTAGCCTCATTGTTTTCTAGTCCAAACTAACCTAAACATTTCCCTGAAATTTGCAGTCTACATCTACTACTATCTGCGTGCAAAAGTCTGATTTCGGTCTACCTCTACTCCTTTTTTCCTATCTCTGCTTGTAATATATCCCATACTATTCCCCAAAAATTCCTTAGAACGTATCCTACCCTTCTATTACTCCAATTTTTTTTTCCCACAAATATCTTTCTACCTCTACTATTTCTATAACCTATTTGTTATTAACCTTGTCTGTCCATGCTATCACCCTTATACATCTAAAGCACAACATTCCAGAAGGCTTCTATCTTTTCTGTCTGCTTTACCTACTGCCCTTATTTCATAGACGTACTGTGCTGTGCTTCATACATATGCTTTGAACAATTTTCTTCTTGTCTCTATGTTTGTTGTCTTTGAGCATATTCACTGTTCTTTCTAGTTAGATGTAGTTCGGTCATTTTCTATTGTTTTGTAGTTATATACCCTATTTCCTGATATTTCAGTGGTATGTGAAGGGGAGGAGGCTCCGTGGTGTAGTTGGTATGCATGTGACTACTATGCCCAAGGTCCCAGGTTCAAATCCCTACATGGTCCGCTTGAAAAATGTTAGGCAAGCATTTTTCACAAAAATACGCCCTCGTTCGGATGAGAGGTAAAATGGAGGTCCCGTGTGTGAGTGTTGTCACGCACGTTAAAGATCCCTACCTTGCTTACAACAGCAACGGTTCGGAAAAATTCAAAATTTCCAGGTAAAAAAACTCCTTCCTGTCCATTGTAGTACCTTCGGGAGGAGCATTGGAAAAATCAAATGTAGGGTATGTAAGGGGTTAAGCAGCCTGTGGCGGCAAAAGATCCCGTAATACTTAACCATTTGTCGAATTAATAGTTTCCAGGAAATACTTTCGTACAATTTGATTTCTATTCTGAGCTAGCCTACACATTTCCCTGAAATTCCCACATCCTACATCTTTCACTATCTGTGTGCAATAGTCTACTTATCTTTTTTTCCTATCTCTGCTTCTAATATATTGCTCACTATTCCCTCATGTCTTAGTATGTGACCTATCATCATATCTTTCCTATTTTTTTTACTGTTTTCCCATATTTCTTTCTTCCCATACCATATCTAGTACCTCTTTGTCTGACCATATCTTCATCATACGTCTGTAGCACCACATTTCAAAGGCTTCTACCTTGTTCTAGTCTGCTTCTTCAACTGTCCAGGCTTCACAGTCATACAATGCTGTGCTTCACACATATATTTTAAGCAATCTTTTCCTTGTTTCTACGTTTGTTATCTGTAAACATAATAGTTGCTTTTTCTTGTTAAATGTAGGACGACCTTGTGCTAATCTTTGTTTTATGTCTTTTGTGCTCTCATCTTGCGTTATTTGGCTTCCTAGATAGCAAAAACTCTTAACCTCTTGTAAGTTCTCATTACCTTTTTTTTTTATTTTATTTATTACCGACTTTATTATTTTCAAAATCAATTATTTGAATGCAAGCGATAAGCGAGATTAGGGCCAAACGGCCCTGTCTTATATCTAACTTATAGCCTGCAGATACATTTTTATATACAATATTGTATTAAATAGAAAAACCACAAGATAGACATGCACAATACAGAAAGTATAATACACGCAAAATAAACTATACTACACAACACACACATGCACGCGCTCGTTCACATTCATGCATGCATTCACATCAGGCAGAAACAAGGTAGACCGTAGAGTTTTAGCAAATTCATGAACGGCTGTTAGTGTCTTTGATGAGATAATCATACAATAATTCATGGAATTTTGTTTTTGAGTGGGCGTTCCTAATATTTTGTGGCATAAAGTTCCAGAGAAGCAAACCTGTGACCAGGAACAAAGAATGGTACATTTGAGAATGGTGGATAGGAATGGATAGTACATCCACTTGCCTGGTATTGTAAGTCCTGCTTGAATGTAGGGAAAACTGCGGTGAGGTACCCTGTTTTGAACTATTTCACACATTGGAAAGTTTTAAAATATTTAACACAACTGATTTTTATTTACATAATAAAAAGTATAGTATTTATTTGCATTTTTTCAATATCTTTGACATGTATGCTATGAACGTATGAACGCACCACAAATTATATAATATATATGCTATGGCAGTAATTATGCATTCTATGTAATTCTGAATGCTACATCCGTATATATATATATATTGCTGTGTTAATAAGGTCAATTAGGGGTAGTTAGGACCTCTAATATATGGCACGTCATTAAAACAACATGAGGGTGCTGAAAATCAGACACTTCTACAAAGAAAATAAGAATTAATAAGATTAGGCAGGAAAGTTATAGACAGCACCCTGTATATAAGCAGTAGTCACAATTAATTTAAGAAACAATAAATACTTTAGAAGATTTGATTAAAGAAACGATTTGGCAAGTCATAAGGTGACAGGAGCGGTAGTTGAAAAGCAATACGCATCAATAATGCATCGTTGTCACACTAAGAAGCTCAATTGAACAAGTGGTTTCAAAAATGCGTAATAGAAAATGCATTTAATTTAATATCTAAATTATATTTTGTGTACGTGACTAGAAAGGAAGAGACAACACCTGATAGCATAACAAATAAACACGGCATGGTCTTAAAAGCAAAGTTCAACAAATTGTGCTTGTACAAACAATAATTTACGTAAACTTTAAAACCAGAAATCCTATAGAAACTATATATTTACTCGAAGGGCTACGCAAGGAAAGACTTGTGTAGAATAGGAAAAGTCACAGAAATACCCAATATATGGTAGTAAAGCATCACGTAGACAGTGAAATAAATGAACTATGCACTTGTCAAGAGATAAACAATTCATTTAAATAGAACCCGATTTGTAAACAAATCAGTTCATCATGAGTAGAGGCTTAGTCCACGACGCTTAAGTGAAAATATTAACGTGAAAAGTATTTGAAGTGATTTTATAAATAATTAATTCTACCATGGTGATAGTGAATAATTAAATTTTGGTTTCGTCGTTTAATCCTAATAAACGTAAGAAACTAAAAGGTTATTTAATTTTAATTTTAATATCAACATTAACAAAAGGACTCTAAAGAACTCCAAAAGAAATCTGAGAAAACCGGAAGACCTAATGATAAGGACTTTGATGAAATGCTAAATTACTAGATCCAATGTGGAAGTTTTTAAGAGTATTTAATTCAAGTATTGAATGCTGTAATTAATTGGAGGAAGCTACAAATGCAGACTATATTGAAAGGAGATTTAGTTTCAATGTTGGGACGATACTAAATCAGTAAGCGAAAGTCGGTAGAGCAGTTGGTGCAGGAGCTGGTTAAAACGGGAGACAACAGGTTAGCAATCTGTATATGTTTGTTGTGAAGTTATTTATGAACATTTATTTGGAGATCTTTATTTATTTGAATATTTAAAAAATTTGCTTACATAAAATTGTGAGGGTCAACAAAAATCGTTTGGTACACGTTACAAATTATATATACATTACATGAAGTTTTTCCATTTTTTCCATTTCGAATGGACCTGCACCTTGCCGAAGTTCTAAATTACTAGAACAGGTGAAATGGCTTGCGCGTTCTAATGAGCTAAAGAGCCAAACTACAGGTCCAACCAAAGTAGTAGGGTCGTTAGTGAGGAACCAGACTAAGACAGGTCCCCGAAAGAGGGCAGTGGCTCTTTCGGTACTTAGATTGGCAGAGACCATAGGGGTCGGTATGGCAGTCTAGGACACAATATACCGCGATGTGGAAGGCAACGGGAAACCACCACATTATCTCCCAAGTACACTGGGTACTTAAATTGTAACGAACATGTTGGCATTCTCTGGAGTAAAAGATTCCGGAGATAAAATAGTCCCCCCTTCGGATCTCCGGGCAGGGACTACTTCGGAAGATGCGATCGGAAAGTTAAAATAAGAGTCGGGAACATTCTGCGAGTCGGAGCGTGGAATGTTAGAAGTATGAAGCAAGTAGGTAAGCTAGAGAACCTAAAAATCTAAATGAATTGGTTATCACTAGACATAGTAGGGATTAGCGAAGTTCGGTGGCCAGAGGCGGGGGATTTTTGGAGTGGAGACTTCAGGGTAATTCATACAGGGACAGAGGAAGGAAATTTGGGTGTGGGGATAGTTATGCGGAAAAAGATAGGATACTGTGTAGAAAATTACTTACAAAAGAACAAAAGAGTACTCATGGTTAGATTAGAATCTAAACCGGTAAACACAGTAATAATACAAGTATACATGCCCACCTCTAGCTATAGTGACGAAGAGGTAGAAGCCATCTACAAAGATATCGAAGACATATTAAGATACGTAAAAGGACATGAAAATTTAATAATTACGGGGGATTTTAATGCCGTGGTAGGTGAGGGTAGGGAAGGAGCGGTAGTAGGTTTATTTGGTTTAGGCACAAGAAACGACAGGGGAAATAGGCTGGTAGAATTTTGCGACAAGAACAATTTAATCATCACAAACACATTATTTCATCATCATGCTAGAAGACGATATACTTGGAAGATGCCAGGAGATATAGGAAGATATCAAATAGATTACATTCTTGTTAGACAACGGTTTAGGAATCAAGTAAAAGACTGTAGAAGCTACCCAGAAGCAGATATAGATACTGACCACAACATCGTAATTATGAAGGCTGCACTTAAATTTAAGAATGTGAAAAAAAGAAACGGAAAAAGGCAATTGGACTTAGAGAAACTAAAAGATAAAGATATTCAAGAAAGATTCGAAAAAAGTCAAATGAATTGCTCAAAGATGTCGGGAAAATATCTGATACTAAGGAAGTAGAAACAGAATGGAATAACATTAAATCCAGCTTAGACATGGCGGCCAGAGATATTCTAGGGTATACACAAAAAGAAAATAAAAAACCATGGATAACAAAGGATATCCTGAATTTAATAGAAGAAAGACGAAAATACAAAAATAAATCAGACGAAACAGGAAAACAGAGATACAAAGCTATAAAATGGGAAATTATTCGAAAATGCAGGAAAGCTAAAGAACAATGGATTGATGAAAAGTGCAAAGAGGTACAAACGAAGATGGAAATAGGAAAGACAGACGAAGCATACAAATTAATTAGAATGAATTTTAGAGACATAAAACCGTATAGCAAAAATATAAGGGACGCACAAGGAAACGTCATCATAGAAAACGTAGAGAAAGTGGGTAGATGGCAAGAATATATAGGGAATTTATATGCAGGAGAGGAGCTAACTGCATTAGAACAGGAATCAGACATTGAAAATGATGACTTGGGATATCCTATACTTAGAGAGGAGTTTGAATTAGCATTAAAGAGTCTGAAAAATGGTAAGGCGCCGGGTACAGATAAGGTGCAAGCAGAAACTCTAAAAGCCGCTGGACAAGCAGTAACAGAACGTCTCTTCCAACTTGTAAGCTATATGTATGAGACAGGCGAGATACCCAAAGATTTCAAACGTAGCATCATAGTAACTATACCAAAAAAGAAAGGTGCGGATAGATGTGAAAATTTTCGAACAATAAGTTTGACAGCACACGTGTCAAAATATTAACTAGAATTGTGCAAAGACGAATGGAAAACGGGCGGAAGAAATACTTGGAGAAGACCAATTTGGGTTTAGGCGAAACAGGGGAACACGGGAGGCTATTTTAGCTCTGAGAGTGATAATGGAGAAAACAATAGAAAAAGGGAAAGCGTGTATATAGGGTTTGTAGATCTGGAAAAAGCATTCGACAATGTAAAATGGAAAAAAATGTTTGAAATACTCAAAAAGATTGGAATGAGCTATAGGAATAGACGAATAGTACATAGCTTATACAAAGAGCAAACAGCAGTAATAGAATTAGAGCAGGATCGTAGAGAAGTAAACATTAGGAAAGGGGTGAGACAGGGATGTGCCCTATCCCCATTGATTTTTAACTTGTACATAGAAGAGGCAATGAATACTGTCAAATGCAGGAAGACATTTGGAATTACTATGCAGGGACAAAAAATTGATATGCTTAGATTTGCAGATGATATAGCGGTATTAGCGGCTAGTAAGGAAGAGTTAGAAGCTGCTCTTAATGAAATGGAAACGGTTCTAACAGAGAAATACGGTATGAAAATTAACAAAACTAAAACTAAAGTTCTAGTATGCAAAGGTGGGGAAAATAAATCAAAAACAAGCATACAAGTATGTAACACGAACTTACAAGAGGTTAAGGATTTCTGCTACCTAGGAAGCCAAATAACGCAAAATGGGAAAAGCACAAAAGATATAAAACAAAGATTAGCACAAGGTCGTGCTACATTTAACAAGAAAAAGCAACTACTGTGCTGAAAGACCACAAACATAGAAACAAGGAAAATATTGCTTAAAACATATGTGTGGAGCACAGCACTGTTCGGCTGTGAAGCCTGGACAGTAGGAGAAGCGGACAAGAAAAAGGTAGAAGCCTTTGAAATGTGGTGCTACAGACGTATGATGAAGATATCATGGACAGAAAAAGTTAAGAACGAAGAGGTGCTAAAAATGGTAGGGGAAGAAAGAAATATGTGGAAAACGGTAAAAAAGAGGAGAGATAAGATGATAGGCCACATACTACGGCATGAGGGAATAGTGCGGAATATATTAGAAGCAGAGATAGGAAAAAAGAGAAAAAGAGGCAGACCTAGGTTAGACTACTGCACACAGATAGTAAAAGATGTAGTCTGTAGGGGTTTTAGGGAGATGTGTAGGCTAGCCCAGAATAGAAATCAATGGAGGTACGCATCCAACCAATCCCAAGATAGATAAACTAATTACAAAAAAATAACTGTGATGAATATTATAAGTAACTACAAGAATTGGCTGAGCAATATTCTCGAATAATGTTAAGTGTGTGAAAGGATTTACTGGAAAACCATTACTTCGGCAAACATCTAAGTGTTGGGGGATCTTGGTAGCCACAGGTTGCTTAACCCCCTTCACTGAATCTTGCTGAAATTGGGCATAAAATTAGAAAACAATAGAAGGGGAACGAGCTGTATACACATGCTGTGTGAGAATTTCAGGGAACTATGTAGGCTAGCTCAGAATATAAATAAGTGCAGGTACGAATCCAACCAGTTTTGAGACGGAAAACTTAATGACGAAAAAATAAGCGCAGATAAATCTTAATTAGTACAAACAACTAGTTGTTGGTTGCGAAATATCTGCAACTAATGAGGACTGTGCGAAAAGATATATTGGAAAATATATTAAATCGATAAATGGTTTAGTGTTGGGGGAACTTGGCAGCCACAGGCTGCTTACCTCCCTTCATAATCACTGAAGGTCGGAGAAATAGGGTATATAATTGTAAAACAATAGAAGGTGACTGAACTGCATCTAACAAGAAAGAACAGTGCTTATGAGAAAAGACAACAAACATAAAACAAGAAGAAAATTGTTGAAAGCATGTGTGGAGCACAGCACAGTATGCGTATGAAATACGGGCAGTCTGAAACGCAGATAGAAAAACGGTAGCAGCCTTTTGAAATGCTGTGCTTCAGATGTATGAGGACGATAGCATGGACAGACAAAGATGATAACAAATAGGTTATAGAAATAGTAAGGGAACAAGGATATCTGGGGAAAAAGATAAGAGAAATAGAAGGGCAGAATACGTTCTAAGGCATTTTGGGGAATAGTATGGGATATATTACAAGCAGAGATAGGAAAAAAGAGGTAGATGTAGACCTAGATCAGATAGTTATAGATGCAGACTGTGCAAATTTCAGGGAAACGTGTAGGTTAGTTCAGAATAGGAAACAATGATGGTACGCGTCTAACCAGTTCCAGGACTGAAGACCTAATGATGATGATGAAGTTTAATGAACGTTCGTTCAGAGGGCTTCTCATAATAAATAATAAGAGAGATTTTTGATGACTTTTTGATTGATTGAAATTCAAAATTAAAAATCAAAATCTGTCAAGGAGGAAATTTTAACATCTAAATTTCACAAAAAAGGGGCACCGGGTTATTGCAACTATATCACAACAATATATATTTCTAGGTTTTCTTAATTCAGCACACAAGTGGTGCAGTTTCATCCTTAATTCAGCAGCAAAAGGGTTAACTTCAGTAAATGCTTGAATGACATTGTTTGGATTAATGTGATGATACAATTGGACATCATCAGCATAACACTGGCAGCGACAGAATTTTAAACAGGTAGAAATATCTTGAATGTATAAACTAGATAGAAGAAAGCCTAAGACACTCCCTTGTGGAACTTCTGACACTAGGCTCCTTGAAGCTGAAAAAGTTGATGTGTTGTGGTCAACTACTTGCTGTGTATGTTCATTTAGATATGACCTAAGCCATTTCAATGATAGCTCCGTAAAATTACATTGATATTTAAGTTTTGTAAAAAGAACATCGAAATCTACACTGTTGAAGGCTGAGTTGAAATCTAAGAGAATTAAGATCGTAATTTGTTGTGTATCCATAGCATGTCTTACATCATCAATAACTTTCAAAATAGCTGTACACGTACTATGATTTGCACAAAATCTTGACTGATATTTGTCTAGAAGGTTATTATGTAAAAAGTTCAACATTTGATCTAAAGCTAAACATTCTATAGATTTTGACAATGCAGGTAGGATGCTAATTGGCTGGTAATCACTGGGATTCTGAGGTTTTGAATTTTTAGGTAGTGGTCTAACAAGGGCGTGCTTCCATAACAGAGGAAAAGAACCCGACCTAAACGAGTCAATTATAATTGATGTGAGCGATGTAACAGGTGAAGGCCAAATTTGAAGAAACATTGATGCCGAAATTCGATCAGAACCAGCAGCATTCGATTTAATATGACGAATCGCATTTAGAAGCGCATCCTCTGTAACATCAACAAATGAAAACGGTTGGATACATTTAAATGATTGAGCCAAAGACAGTTTACGAATAGTGTGTACTTTCGTAATGTCATCCAGTTGCCTGATATCTGCAAAATAGTTATTAAGAGTCTCTAAATTTGTATTTAGGGCTGGCGTTGATTGAATTTTACCAATACCGGCCTGCTTCAAGACTTTCCAAGTCTCACGGATATTTAAGCTTGTCGAGAGCTTATAATAATATCGTAGTTTGGAATTCCTAAAAAGTTGCTTTGTCTTATTGTGCATTGCCTTATAACACTCATATAATAAGAAAATGCCGCATCTCTAAAGCGCCTCATATCTGGTATTTAAGAAGTGAACCATGGAGATTTCAACATGGTTACTCGAACTGTTTTATAGGGAGCACGTATGTCATACAGATTATTAATAAAGGAATTGAATTTTGATAGTTTAATATCAATATCAGTTTGTAGATCTATTTCGAACCAATTAGTAGTTTCTGCATCCGATTGGAGTTTAAGTAAATCTACATTCTTAAAATTACGATTGGTTATTATTTTCTGCTTAAATCTAGGAGTACGAATTGAGTATGAAACAAAAATCAAGTCATGATTAGATACTTCTGGAATGTGAATCTGACCAAAGTTTAATGCTTTTTCTATTTTTGAAACAATAATGTGATCGATGGTGGATGAAGAATGTGTGGTATGATGGTTTGGATTTAGTGGGAGTATTGACAGGGTGCATGAATCTATTATGTCCTTGTAATGACAAACACATGATATTTCAGCTGATAAATTGATATTCCAATCCCCCAAAATAATTATTTCAGTATGATGAGATAAGAGTTGAAATAAAACGATTTCGATATCTGACATAAGACCAACATGTGGTGGCTTATAAACAACCCCAACAATTACTTTAATACAATTACAGAATATTTCAACAAACAGATATTCAGGACGTCCACTATAAGAAGGTGGATGAGCAACTGATTTAAATTTTAGGTCATTACAAATGTACAGAGCAACACCACCTCCTCGTTTCCCAGTTCTGTCGTTCCGTATTAATTTGTATTCTTGTTTTTGATTTATTTTCTCCTCCTTTGCACACTAGAACTTTAGTTTTATTTTTGTTAATTTTCATGCCGTATCTCTCTGTCAGAACTGTTTCCATTTCATTAAGAGCAGCTGCTAACTCTTCTTTGCTAGATGTTTAAACAACTATATCATCTGCAAATCTAAGCATATCCATCTTTTGTCCCTGCATAGTAATTCCAAATGTCTTCCTGCATTTGACAGTATTCATTGCCTCTTCTATGTACAAGTTAATAATTAACGGGAATAAGGCACATTCCTGTCACACCCCTTTCCTAAAATTTACTTTTCTACGTTTTTGCTCTAATACTATTACTGCTTGCTCTTTGTATAAGCTATGTAGTATCCCTCTATCCCTAAAACTCATTCCAATCTTTTTGAGTATTTCAAACATTTTTTCCATTTTACAATGTCGAATGCTTTTTCCAGATCTACCAACCCTATATACACGTTTTCCCCCTTTTCTATCGTTTTCTCCATTGTCTACCTCAGAGCTAAAATAGCCTCCCGTGTTCCCCTGTTTCGCCTAGACCCAAATTGATCTTCTCCTAGTATGTCTTCATCTGGTCTTTCCATTCGTCTTTGTACAATTCTAGTTAAAATTTTTGACAAGTATGTTCTCAGACTTAATGTTGGAAAATTTTCACATCTATTCGCGCCTTTCTTTTTTGGTATAGCTACTAAGATATTACGTTTGAAATCTTTGGGTATCTCACCTGTCTCATACATATAGCTTACATGTTAGAAAATACGTTTTGTTACTGCTTGTCCAGTGGCTTTTGGAGTTTCTGCCTGCACCTTATCTGTACCTGGTGCTTTACCATTTTTCAGACCCTTTAATGCTAATTCCAACTCATCTGCAGTATAGGATGTCCCGTCATCATTTGCAATGTCTGATTCCTGTTCTAATGCTGTTAGTTCCTCTCCTGCATATAAATTCCCTATATATTTCTGCTAACCACTTCCTCTACATTTTCTGTAATGACGTTTCCTCTCGCATCCCTTATATTTTTGCTATATGATTTTATATCTCTAAAATTCATTCTAATAAGTTTGTATGCTTTGTCTGTCTTTCCTATTTCCATCTTAGTTTGTACCTCTTTGCACTTTTCATCAATCCATTGTTCTTTAGCATTCCTGCATTTGCAAATAATTTCCCATTTTATGGCTTTGCATCTGTTTTCCCGTTTCGTCTGATCTATTTTTGTATTTTTGTCTTTCTTCTATTAAATTCAGGATATCTTTTGTTATACATGGTTTCATATTTTCTTTTTGTGTATATCCCAGAACATGTATGGTCGTCATGTCTAAGCTGGATTTAATTTTATTCCATTTTGTTTCTACTTCCTAAGTATCTGAAATTTTCTCGATATCTTTCAGCAATTCATTTGATTTTTTTCAAATCTTTCATGGATATCTTTATATTTTAATTTTTCAAAGTCAAAATGCTTTTTTCCATTCCTTTTTTCAAATTTTTAAATTTAAGAGCGGCTTTCATAATTACGAAGTTGTGGTCAGTGTTTATACCTTTTTCTGGATAGTTTCTACAGTCTTTTACTTGATTCCTAAACTGTTGTTTAATAAGAATGTAATTTATTTGATATCTTCCTATATCCCCTGGCATCTTCCATGTGTATCGTCTTCTAGCATGATGTTGAAATAATGTATTTGTGATGGTTGAATTGTTTTTGTCACAAAATTCTACCAACCTATTTCCCCTGGCATTTCTCATGCCTGAACCAAATACATCTACTACTGCTCCTTCCCTACCCTCACCCACCACTGCATTAAAATCCCCCGTAATTATTAAACTTTCATGTCTTTTTACGTATCTTAGTATGTCTTCGATATATTTGTAGATCGCTTCTACCTCTTCCTCACTGTGGCTGGAGGTGGGCATGTATACCTGTATTATTACTATATTTACTGGTTTAGATTCTAATCTAACCATGAGTACTCTATCGTTCTTTTGTAAGTAATTTCTATCTTTTTTTGCATAACTATCCCCACACCAGAATTTCTTTTCTCTGATCCTGTATGAATTACCCTAAAATCTCCATTCTAAAAATCCCCCGTATCTGGCCACCAAACTTCACTGATCCCTACTATGTCTAGTGCTAACCTATCCATTTCAATTATTATGTTCTCTAGCTTACCTACTTGCTTCATACTTCTGACATTCCACGTAGAATGTTTCCGATTCTTTTTATACGTTTCGTATCACATCCTCCGAAGTAGTCGCCTCCCGGAGATCCGAAAATCTCCAAAATCTTTTACCTCAGAGGATGTTATAATTTTATATACAATTTAAGTATGCTTTTTACTTGGGAGGTAATGTGGCTTAGAATGCCATACCGACCCCTATGGTTTCTGCCAATCCAAGTATCGAAAGAGCTGCTGCCCTGTTTCGAAGACCTGTCTTAGTCTGCTTCCTCATTAAAGACCCTATTGATTTAGTTGAACCTGTAGTTTGGCTCTTTAGATCACTGGATTGCGGAAGGTGCAGGTCCATTCTGAATGGACAGGCAGTTACCAAATTTAAATATTTGGGTATTACAATTGACTGCAACCTGCGTTGGAATGCTCATATACATGGTTTAGGTCAAAAGATTAGGCACCTAATGTGCTATTTCCTTAGGCTAAGAGATGTTTTGAATATCAAATGCTTGAAAGTAATATATTGTGGACTTGTACAGTCACTCTCATAATGTGGAATAACTGCATGGGGAGGAAGTTCAAAATCCCAATTGCATCAATTGGAAGTGGTGTAGAAAGACATACTGAAAATAATGTACAATAAAGAGCTATTATATAAAGAAACAGAAACATTAAGTACAATTAAGCTTTGTGTGCGAGACAATGAAATTGTATAAAAAATTTACGTAGTAATCATCCTTGGAATATAAATATGAAACCAGACAAAGCTAGCAATAATAGTGAAAACTAATTGAACGGACAACAAAGTCCACGATATATTCCCCTGCTGTACAATATTTTACCGCAGGAAATGAAAACTTGTAATTATAACGAATTTGTGTGCAAATTAAAATATGGATCAAAACTATAATGGAACTGGAACTAGACAAATTTATTCATGGCGCTTGATTGATTAAATAATTACAGATCAACATTTCACATTCATCTATAAGCAATCAAAAAGCAGAACTGAAAAATATCAAAACCAAAGGTTGTTGAAAACATGTGCCATCACGCTCAAGTATAATAACTTTTAGCGAAGAATATCAATATTTAGTTATTTATTATCATATTTTAACCTCATGTTTATCTGTTTATTCACAATGCACAAAAATGCTAATTGTATTATATATTGTAAACGATTTAGCAAGTAAATACTACTATTATTATTATTATTAAAATCAAATGTTAACTGACCTGAATATTCAATCACGCTTCTGGTAATTGACACGATCAAATTATATTCGACCTTCAACAAACCTAAACCTATTTATTTGAGTTTTTGTTAGATGAAATTCCTTGGTATGTTAACGCGAAATAAAATGCAAACTAAATGTGTTCAGCATTATCTATTTCACTTAGATAAAATTTTAAATAAATAGAATATTACAATTATTCAAGATGGATACTAAAATTATAATATTTTATTATTAGTAATTTTTATGCAAATTTTGGGGTTCAGAAAATTAGAACGCTTCAATATACTATCATTAATATATTACCCAATGCATCAATGATTATATTTACCTTTAGCAGCAACCCAACCAACTCCAACAGATTTAGCTTTTTGAATAGCTAGTTCCATGCAAAAGTTTCCAACAACAACACCCATACCATTATGCCCATCCACCCATGCTGTAGCTACTGTTTCTTTTAATATAGTTGGTACTGCAGCTCCATTTGTAGTTCCTGTTTGATTATCTCGTATGTACATATCTAAAATAACAATCGTTAAGGCATTTGTTAATTATACTAAAAAAGGTACACCTAATCTGTTCATTCCATGGCTAAAGTGACCTCTGTAGTCTGCTTCTATTAAATTATCTGCGAGTGCTTCTGCATGCACCTTTGGAGTTCCAACTGCTTCCATACAGTCAACAACAAAACGTTTGGCTTCATTCAATGGAATTATCGAGGAATCTGTATAATATAAAAGTGAAACACGAGTTGTATAAAAAAAAGCATACGCTATACATAGCTGAAAAACTCAAACTTGGTATTTATATGTTTTTGCTTCCATTCCAAGCGCTTTTAAAAATAATAGGAATTGTTATAGTGCAAAAAAGCTCTATGTTTACCACATGCTATATGTATCAACAAACGTTTAAAAACCCAACGTTTATTAAGATCTGTGTTATGATCAAGTTAAATGACCGCAATATGTAAAAATGAGTCCAATGAGCAAATGAATCGGAATTGACTTTTACTCTACTGTAAAAAATAATAATTTGTTTTTTACCAAGGATTTAATATGAATGAAAAGTCCTCCAGATGGAACATTTATTGATCACTTAAATATAAACAACAAGGCAATACATTAAAGATACAGTTTCAATAAGAACTCCTGTTCAGTATGTGTATAAAGAATGACATGGCAACTGAAACACAAAGAAATGATTACAATCATCATCATTTTGTTTTTGACCTTACTTAAGGTCGGTTTGATGCAGCTCTAACTTCTTTTCTATTCTGTGCTGATCTAAAAAGTTCTACATACCCTTCACAACCTAAATTTCTAATAATTTGACTAATATAGCTTGATTAGGCCTTTCTATACTCTTCTATCTTTTTCTTATCTACTTGGCTCTACATAGATATTAACAACTTGATGGTTGTTAAAGAACTCCAACATGTTTACATGATTCCCATTTATAAGGAAATGAAATATTATATGTTATGGTAAGGCTTAAGCAGCGAATCGCCAGCAACATGCCAGACGCTAACTAATTGTGACTTATGTTATGGTGACGTTTAGTTAACTGATTTTTATTTATTTATTTTTTTTGTTTTGTTTTTGAACTTACTTAAGGTCGGTTTAACGCAGCTCTAAATTCTTTTCTATTCTGAGCTAGTCTTCTTCCTATTCTATTTTTATTTGGTGGTCTATAATCTAAGAGCTTACTAAATAGTCCCCCATGTCTTAACTGGTGCCCTATCATTCTATCTCTCCTGACCTTTAATGGTTTCCACTTACAGGGTTCTTCACCTATCCTTCTATAAACTTCCTCATTTGTTACTCTATCTGTCCAACAAATCTTTCATATTCTCCTATAACACCAAGTTTCAAAAGCTTCTATCTTTTTCCTATTTACCTCTTGTAACAAATACAATACGTCCGCCCCTGCGCATAGTGTACGTTCTAGGCAGAACAAGGCCGAGTGCGCCTTATCTGTAGTGAGTCGACAAAGTCCATCTATGTACGCCAGTCGGTTAAGAACGCTCCGTAAACTATTATAATCAATATCAGTGATTTTACCTAAATGTTTAGTTTTGTTTGTTTTACATTCATGTATATTTGGTTTACGTTCATTAAAAGTTTAACACAAAATAACATCTGTTGATTAAATCGAGCAGAACCCCTTTCAAATTAAATAACATAACAACCACGTTATACTCTTTAATTGTTCAAGTCTCAGTACCGTATAATAGAGCGCTCCATACGTACGGCTTTAAGAAACCTTTTCTATTATCTAAACTAATACTATTAGCTAGCAGTAAGTCTCTCTTTTTTTAAAAAAAATTTCTAGCTTGAGCTATTCTAGCTACTATATCCCTTCTGCTATGTCCGTCCTTTGTAATTATACTACCTACATAGCAAAATTCATCTACCTCCTCTAACTCGGCATTACCTATTTTTAATTTTGGTTTAGAATTAGGTTGTAACTCACTTGTCATTATCTTTGTCTTTCCTAAGTTAATTCTCATACTATAGTTACTCTGCAGTATCTCATCTAAAATATTTAAAAACTCTCCTACCTCCTTTCTAGACTCTGCTATAATGGCTATATCATCTGCAAAACGTAACATGTCTGTTTTCTGTCCCTGTACACTAATACCGATCTCTTCTCTCTCTTTCTCTAGCTAAGTTTTAAGCTTTCTCAATATACACATTAAAAATCAAGGGAGATAATATACAGCCCTGTCTAACATCATTTCTAATCTTAGCTGCACTTTCTATTTCATCAAATCTAATTACTACGCTTTGGTTTTTATATAGACTATAAATAATTTTTCTATCCCTATGAGAGATTCCTATTTTTCGCAAATCCCTGAACATAACAATCCAATTAACCCTCAAATGTTTTTTCTAAATCTACAAATGTTAAATGAGTCTTTTTATTTTTTTGTAACCTTTTTTCGATAATTACCCTAATCATTAGTATCGGTTCCCTAGTGCCTCTGTCTATACGAAAACCATATTGCTCTTCACCTAAATAATTCTCAGTCAAAGCTTCGTTTTTAATTATTCATATAATCTGTCTAAAGTTTTCTGACTTGCATATTTTATTAATTCTGCGAGTAATCGTCTATCCCCGGAGCTTTATTTAGTTTAAGATCCCTAACAGCTCTATCAAATTCCTCACTTAATATTAAGAACCCTATTTTTACATCCCTTCTTGGCCGTTCTCTAACTCATTCCTATCGTCTCCCTTATATAAATCTTCTAAATATCTTTTCCATTTATGTGCTACCTCAACTTCATTTATTAGAAGCACATTATTTTCATCTTTAATACCATTATATTTTTTCCTATCTTCCCCGAATAACTTTTTAACTGCCCTGTAAGCTTTGTCTGTTTTACCTACTCTCAAATTATCTTGTACTCCCTTACAATTCTTCTCCATCCATTTATTTCTACACTCATGTACTATCTTATTTCTAACTAACTCTATTATATTTTTGCTTACTTTCACTATCCAATTCTCTGAAAGGTTTAAGCTTTCTTCTATTCTCTATTAAATCTAATATCTCCTTTGTTACTCAGGGTTTTCTAGCTTCTACTTTTCTCTTACCTATAGTCTGTGTTGCTGTATCATGTACAGCCTTTCTTATTTCTTTCCATCTATTTTCTACGTTCTGTCCTATAGCTATCTCTTTGATCTTATTATCTAATACTTGTTTATATTCCTCTTTTACCTCACTATCATTAAGCTTACCTAGATCCCATCCCTCTCTTTTAGCCTTTCTCAATTTTTTAATTTTAGATTACACTTCATTTTAACTAAGTTATGATCGCTATCTATGTCAGCCCCTGGATAACTACAACAGTTTTTAACTTGGTTTCTAAATTTTTGTTTAACTAAAATATAATCTATTTGGTATCTAGCCCTATCACCTGGCGCTTTCCAGGTATATCTTGTTCTAACATGTTGTTCGAATGGGGTGTTTCCAGTTACTAATTTATGTTCCTGGCAAAACTCAACTAATCTTTCTCCTCTATCATTTCGTCTACCATACCTAAATTTTCCTACCATTTTTCCCTCACTATCTTCTCCCACTGGCGCATTAAAATCGCCCATAACTATTAAATTCTCATCTCCCTTTACTTTTCTCACTATACTATTTATATCCTCGTATACCTTTTCTACTTCCTCATCCTCGTACTGAGTTATTGGTATGTAAACCTGTACTAAAACATTGTCTGTGGGTTTCGTACTCAATCTAACCATAATTATTCTATCACTAAATTGTAAGTACTCTTTAACTTTACGTCTTAATCTTTTACCTAACACTATTCCTACCCCTGCTTGTCCATTAGTTGTAATTATTCTATAATTATCTTTCCAAAAGTCATTACTATCTGGCCATCTCACCTCACTAATACCTAAAATATCCAGCTTTCCTTTTCTCATTTCGACTAACAAATTCGTTAACTTATCTACTCTAAGTAGTGACCTTACATTCCAAGTCCCTGTCACTAAATCGAACCGTTGTTTCAAATTCTTATGATGACGTACCCAAGTACCCTTTTCCAGAGATCCGAATGTGGGGGTATTTTACCTCCATGCAAGAAATTTACTTGTGAGTTCTCCATCATACATAGTTCGTGTTTTAGGCCACACGTACCTGGGAAATATTGTGGTAGGTTACCATATCTTTCCACAACGCAGTTTTTAAAGATTTTAGTAAAAAGCCGTACCTGTCACGACCAACCCCCAACAACCTTGTATATTATTGAGGATCACCCAAGACCGAGTGATTCTCCTCCAATATCTTTTAGTCAGCAAGGCTGCTGCCCCTTGTTGCGTCTTTTAATCGCCTTTTATGATAAGCAAGCTTACTATAGTAGTATTCTTTGTCTCCTACAATATAAGATTTGCTATGTGCATCAACGTAGCCTAACAAAAAAAACAAAGAAAGAAAATGGTCGGGCTCAACCGGTGAGTAGGCGGGGTTGTGGTAATATAACAGAAAAAAAGGAAATACCTGGAATAAAAATAAACTTACTAATTCATAATAAAAGCACCATTTAAAAAAAAACTTCTAATTAGCAATTTTTGTCACACAATAGACAGAAATCTACCCTGTGGAAAAGCAATAATTTTTGTTTAAATATCCTTGCTCACAACATCAATAAATACTAATTATATATATATATATATATATATATATATATATATATATATATATATATATATTACTCATATTTAGACCAGGGTAGAAAATTAAATAATCACATCAAATAATTTTAATCACCGTGTATAAGGAATTTCATTAAATAATACGTTATTAAAACCATGAAGCATAAATAAACTCGGTTGTTTCAGTAAAATAAGAAATTTAAATTATTTATAAGACGCTTTATATCAAAAGAAGCAGTATTGAAAAGCTCTGCGTGTAATGTAATTATTCCTAAACAAAGAGAAATTACATGCAAAGTTTATATTAATTAACCCTATTTTAAGTAACCGGTAGTAAAACAAAGTGTACATATAATAATTAATATTTAAGTTGTATTCGCTAAAAATGAAAAGGATAGAAATCAATTTTAATTGGAGTTAATTAAACCGTTAATAACATATAATACCTATAGAAACTTGTAAAACCCAAGATTAAAATACCACGGAATAAGGCTCTGAGAATTAATAGTATGTTTAAACACCTGGGTTTATTTAAAAGCTCATTCGGCGTAAATTTTGCAGATAATTAATGTTTCAAAGAATCTTGGGGAAAACGTCGCATAATAGTTACGAGAATTGCTAAAGCTGGGTATTTCACACTCCATGTGGACTAAAATAATCGATAATAAAGAATATCAATTTGCACCAATAAGAACACGGTAGAGAAGGAAAGAGAAAATGCGTCAAGCAAAGACACATATTGTAAAAGGCGGGATTTAAGCAACGTCACGGGGGTCACAATTGGTTAAAAATAGGATGCAAATATCAGAGGTAGAACAACAATTTCTGTACAATTAGTTTTTCTCGGACATGCTTGCGTGCCGTGTGGAAATTTTCTGAGATTTGAATGGGGCGAGTGAAAATTCGTAAAAATCGACGTACGAGCAACAGACTGGGAACAGAGCATGAGAAATTCTAGAAACTGGCCGTTTTAGAGACTCGACCGACAGACAGGCTTTTTGCTATATATACCGAGATGAATATAAACAAGCTCTCTTAGACTTTTGACGATTCGATGCGTTAAAAGCTCGTACATACGCGACTTGATTGAAGATATTAAACCGTGCATTTTAGTTTGATTAAATAATTTAAAGTTTGCTAGTATATTTTAGTGATTCAAAATAGCTTGTTATTTACGTGCTAACATAAATGTACTTCAGTGCACTTAGATACAAGGTAATAAAATTTAGTTTCACTGTACCAATCAGCAAAATTTACAACGACGAATGTATACACAAAAGTAGGCAGTTTTGGCGTATATATAGGTGACAGAAGCATGAATTTCTTTGCTATTTTTCGGGGGTGTTAATAATTAAATGGTTCAAATACGTGTCTGGATCCATGAAACAAGGGTCAGATAAACACAGATGAGTTCCAGAAAGGCCCAGAAACGACTTTGAATGGATGGTGATGGAGAAAATTTTAAAAGCGTAGAGAATCAGAAGCCGTAAATATAATCCTGTTGAATGGTGTGATTAACTAAAGAAACGATACTTTGAAGTTACGAGGACAGTAACCTTCAGGTAAATTATACTATTTTGTTTGACATTTTGTGTGTATTGAATGACTTTATAATTGATTTACTTTAAATGGACATTAGTGAAATTGTTCTAACCATAAAAGTTTAATTTTAAGATGAAATTTGCTTGTTTAAGTAAAAAGGGGTATTTTGTTTTGATGTTCGGGAATATGATGAAAATGTGGGTATGTCTTTGAGCTCAATTAGACGAACCTGGTTAATTAACGTAAAGGGGTGGTAGATGCTCCCTTTATACTCAGACTCCGGTCTGCTTATATTGTTATATTAATTACTAGGCATCCAACAAGGACTTTAATTCTGGATGCACATTAAAATGATAATAAAATTAATCTTGAAATTTTTTTTGAAAACTGAATTTTATGCTGAAATTTAATTTGAAAATTTAATGTATTCTGAATATTGATGTAAATAGAGTTAACGTTGATGTTTGTGGTAGGAATGTGTTTGTTTTTTTTTATGTATGAGGATGAAAGCTATCTAGAGGAGCAGCCGAGGCGATTAACAGAAGAAAATCAACGGACCAGGTGATTCAAGAGGTTTCACAGCATTCTTGACGCCCAAACTGTGGGGCTCGAATGTTTTTTTTTTTGAAAGGGCCAGTACCTGCAGATATGAGAAGATTCACAGCATTCTTGGCGACCCAAAAGTGAGGCTCGAGTTCCAAATAAAAATTTTGTTATTTTATTCCAGGAAACTGGCGATCTGAGAGAGAGTTTCTGTGTGTATAAATTTAAGAGTATTTAGAGTTAGTGTGAGTGATTAGAACGTATGCAGAGAAAGGAGTGGTTAAGGAGTCAAGGAGTGGAAATTGGAAGTGACGATAGTGCATTGTGTGAGAAAAATTCTAAAATGGAAGAAGCTGGAGGCAGTAGAGATCAGTCGAGGACGGAATCAGGGGATCAAGGAAACGAGATGATAATGAGAATGCTGGAGAGGATGAACGAAGAATCCAATAGAAAATTAGAACAGCTAAGCGAGGAAGCTAATAGAGCTAGGGATGAATCGAATAGAGCGAGAGAGGACTCAAATCGAAAATTTGAGCAAATGAGTGAAGAATCGAACAGGAAGTTAGAGGAGATTAGTCAGAAAATAGATAAGACGAATCAAGAAGTTTCAGAATTTAAAATAGTCTTACCATAAAGATGGGGAAGTTGAAAATAGGGTTGAAAAAATGAGCGTGATATTACAGGTCTTCGACAGGAAATGGGACATTTAAGGTCCGAAGTACGCATTTTTTGTGAAGAAGAGATTAATGTAAAAATGACTGAAGTAACGGACTCATGTAGGGATCAGTTAGGCAGGGTAGAACGCGAAGTTAGTAGTATCAAATACAACATGTCAAATTTAACGGGGGATGATCCCAGATTTTCTACAGGTGGAGTATCATTGGACCAACACATGAAGTTTTATGGCGATAACAGGGTAAATCCACAAATTTTTATAAATAGTGTAAGAAATCTAGTGGGAAATTTATTTGACGAACAGACTAAACTGAATACGATAAAGGTTTTATTAAAGGACAACGGAAGCATGGTACAATTTAGTAGGACAGGACATAGACACGTATCAGGACTTTGAAGACAAATTTTTACAACATTACTGGAGTGATCACAAACAGGATCAGATTAGGGACGACTTGATTACAGGAAAATTTAAGGGAGAGTTTGCAGGTTCTAGGAGCAATATGCCATCCGCAAGTACAGTGTGGCCAAACAACTGAATCCACCATTGACGGACAGACAGATTATCAAGTACCTATCACGACATTTTGAACTGGAAATTAGACAACATGTGGCCTTACAAAACATCACAGAACGGGAGACATTTTTAGAGTATTTGCAGAGATATGACGATGTATGTGTAGGACGGACAAGAGAGATACGAGAACGAAACGTTAACACAGTTAGGTTTGACAACAGGACACCAAATTATCCGAGACGACCTGACTACAACAGAAATTTTCGACCAAATTGGGAACGACGAGGACAGGAATACAGAAGTAATAGTGCGACTAGGGGACCGACGCCAAGACCTAGTTACACGCGACAGAACAGTTTACCGGAAGTAAACAGGACTGTGACCAGCACGCCGAATAGAGACAGGGACACGGATATTAACACGAGGAGGACGTACGCACAGGTTGTAGAAGGACAACCAGGACCAAGCACGGAAAACAGGATGAGACAGGATTTTTAGAACGTGACAGACCACTAGATTTCTGTGTAAATGTATACGAACATCCACGTGAATTTTTCAAAATTGAGGAGGAAGTAGAGCCAGAAACTGTAGAAAAATTATGTTTGCCAATTATTAATTTAGAAATTTTTGAAAATAATGTAGAAGTATTACTTGATACAGGGGCAGAGGCGAGTTTAATATCGGAGGAATTCGTCAGCAAAATTAGGGATAAGGTTTGTGATAGAATTATGCCTATAAAACGTAGTCATTTAGTAGCTCCAAATAAAAAGAAGTTTGCTGTAGTAAATAGTGTTGTGGTGCTTAGGATAGATATAGGAGATTTAAGCTGTGAACAGGAGTTTGTAATTGTACCTGGACTGAAGTTTCAGAGCATTTTAGGTGTTGACTGTATGATGAAGTTAGGGGTTTTGATAGATATGGAAAGGAAGGTAGTAAGGATTAAAGATAGGGTAGTGCCATGGAAGGGCAGTTATGAAGTCACAGAGGATGACACTGGGTTTAGTATTAATGTAGTAGAGGTAGAAGATGATGAAGGTAAACAGATCAACACGATGAGATGTCCAGAGGATAGGAGAGTAGAGGTTCAAGCTTTAGTACAAAAACATGCAGAATTAGTGGGGGTAGAAGCAACAGCAGCATATCGGGAGCAGGTGAAGGCAGAATTATTTTTGATGAGGTTAAGTGGCAAGTTTGTTTTTAATAAAGTAGATTTAAGGGATTCATTCTGGCGGATTCCATTACACAAAAATTCTAGAAGGTACGTAGGGTTTTCCATAGAAGGAAAAATCGATAATTGTAAAGTAGTATCGTTTGGTTTGTCGGCAGTAAAGGAAATAGTAATAAATGAGAAACAGACAAGTGTAGGGCATGAAGAAGAAGCAATATGTAAGAGTCAGGACAATAGGGATGATAAGTTTATTGTATGTGAGATAATAGAGATGTTAAGTATGGATATAGAAGGGGGAGAGATATGGATGAAGAGTATTAGGATGGTAAGAAGAAAGACATGGAGGGTCAAGAAGAGAGTTAGATTTAAATAGGATAGGGAGAGAATAGGTGTATATAAAAAAGTAGAAGTAAGTGTTTATAGAAAATAAAGCTAGGTATAGGATAAATATGGGAGATAATTAGAAATAGGTTTAGGATGAGAATAAAGAGTAAATGTAGGAAGAAAATAAGATAGGTTAAGTATAGATATTTCTTATAAGATTAGTGGAGAGTTAGGAATAGAGTAAGAGTAGGATAGGCATATAGGATTAGGTAGGGGGAAGTAAAGTATGGTGAAGATTAGTTAAAAGTTAGGAATAGGATAGGTATATAGGATGTATATAAGATTAGATGGATAAGTAGGATGAAGTTAGGGATAATTTCAGTTTATAGAAGTAGGTGAGAGTTAGGAATAGGATAGGGATATAGGATAGATGTAAATATTTTTGGATTGGAGACAAAGTAGGTAAGTTAGATAGATAAGGGTAGAGAGTGATAGGCAATTTTTTTGTAATTTTTTTGTCTAAATGCTTTATATTTGCATTCAAATAAGTGGGATTATTTGTATTCAAATAGGGGGAAAATACTCATATTTAGACCAGGGTAGAAAATTAAATAATCACATCAAATAATTTTAATCACCGTGTATAAGGAATTTCATTAAATAATACGCGTTATTAAAACCATGAAGCATAAATAAACTCGGTTGTTTCAGTAAAATAAGAAATTTAAATTATTTATAAGACGCTTTATATCAAAAGAGGCAGTATTGAAAAGCTCTGCGTGTAATGTAATTATTCCTAAACAAATGGAAATTACGTGCAAAGTTTATATTAATTAACCCTATTTTAAGTAACCGGTAGTAAAACAAAGTGTACATATAATAATTAATATTTAAGTTGTATTCGCTAAAAATGAAAAGGATAGAAATCAATTTTAATTGGAGTTAATTAAACCGTTAATAACATATAATACCTATAGAAACTTGTAAAACCCAAGATTAAAATACCACGGAATAAGGCTCTGAGAATTAATAGTATGTTTAAACACCTGGGTTTATTTAAAAAGCTCATTCGGCGTAAATTTTGCAGATAATTAATGTTTCAAAGAATCTTGGGAAAACGTCGCATAATAGTTACGAGAATTGCTAAAGCTGGGTATTTCACACTCCATGTGGACTAAAATAATCGATAATAAAGAATATCAATTTGCACCAATAAGAACACGGTAGAGAAGGAAAGAGAAAATGCGTCAAGCAAAGACACATATTGTAAAAGGCGGGATTTAAGCAACGTCACGGGGTCACAATTGGTTAAAAATAGGATGCAAATATCAGAGGTAGAACAACAATTTCTGTACAAAATCAATTAGTTTTTCTCGGACATGCTTGCGTGCCGTGTGGAAATTTTCTGAGATTTGAATGGGGCGAGTGAAAATTCGTAAAAATCGACGTACGAGCAACAGACTGGGAACAGAGCATGAGAAATTCTAGAAACTGGCCGTTTTAGAGACTCGACCGACAGACAGGCTTTTGCTATATATACCGAGATGAATATAAACAAGCTCTCTTAGACTTTTGACGATTCGATGCGTTAAAAGCTCGTACATACGCGACTTGATTGAAGATATTAAACCGTGCATTTTAGTTTGATTAAATAATTTAAAGTTTGCTAGTATATTTTAGTGATTCAAAATAGCTTGTTATTTACGTGCTAACATGAATGTACTTCAGTGCACTTAGATACAAGGTAATAAAATTTAGTTTCACTGTACCAATCAGCAAAATTTACAACGACGAATGTATACACAAAAGTAGGCAGTTTTGGCGTATATATAGGTGACAGAAGCATGAATTTCTTTGCTATTTTTCGGGGTGTTAATAATTAAATGGTTCAAATACGTGTCTGGATCCATGAAACAAGGGTCAGATAAACACAGATGAGTTCCGGAAAGGCCCAGAAACGACTTTGAATGGATGGTGATGGAGAAAATTTTAAAAGCGTAGAGAATCAGAAGCCGTAAATATAATCCTGTTGAATGGTGTGATTAACTAAAGAAACGATACTTTGAAGTTACGAGGACAGTAACCTTCAGGTAAATTATACTATTTTGTTTGACATTTTGTGTGTATTGAATGACTTTATAATTGATTTACTTTAAATGGACATTAGTGAAATTGTTCTAACCATAAAAGTTTAATTTTAAGATGAAATTTGCTTGTTTAAGTAAAAGGGGTATTTTGTTTTGATGTTCGGGAATATGATGAAAATGTGGGTATGTCTTTGAGCTCAATTAGACGAACCTGGTTAATTAACGTAAAGGGTGGTAGATGCTCCTTTATACTCAGACTCCGGTCTGCTTATATTGTTATATTAATTACTAGGCATCCAACAAGGACTTTAATTCTGGATGCACATTAAAATGATAATAAAATTAATCTTGAAATTTTTTGAAAACTGAATTTTATGCTGAAATTTAATTTGAAAATTTAATGTATTCTGAATATTGATGTAAATAGAGTTAACGTTGATGTTTGTGGTAGGAATGTGTTTGTTTTTTATGTATGAGGATGAAAGCTATCTAGAGGAGCAGCCGAGGCGATTAACAGAAGAAAATCAACGGACCAGGTGATTCAAGAGGTTTCACAGCATTCTTGACGCCCAAACTGTGGGGCTCGAATGTTTTTTTTTTTGAAAGGGCCAGTACCTGCAGATATGAGAAGATTCACAGCAATATATATATATATATATATATATATATATGCAAAAACAAAAAAAATCACGTTTTTTTAAAATGGCAAGCTGCAGTCCTTAGGTCACTATTAATCTGAATTAACAATCAAAAAATAATTACTACTCTAAAAACCACAGCTCCAAATCATCCTTGTATGCACAAAGATTAAATACATAGAATTATCACTACAATATCTTAATTAACACAAATTTACAACTTGAAAAACAACAGTTAAAAATTACCATCGTCAGCACAATTAAATATGTAAAATTTCCACAAAAAAGGAAATCATTGAAGGATTCAATATTAGTAACACATGATGTATAAAACTGTCAAAAAAAGGAAATCATTATATTAGTAACACATGTCCCCTCATCTAAAATAACTATTTTCGTACATACGAATTAATGCGAAGTATGTATGAACCCAAATAGCAAAGTCTAAGTAAACAGGGTCGCAACACGAGCAGGGAATAAAACACTCACACGTGTACCTACGGGCCGGAGCGGGACAGATGGACCTGAGACCATGTAACTGGTGTATCTTTCCATATCACAAGGAGCGGCAATTCAAAGAAATTTAGTGTCCACCGGAGGAAGCACACAGTGTGTGCACAAGAATTTTATATAGAACAGGAACGACAATTATATTTGAATCGTAGGCAGAACAGAAAATGAATCTTAATTCGTTTTGAAATAACCAGAGTTCAAAGTAATACCAGTGTTATCAACCCAGGTGATTAGAAAACTTGAAACATGGCTTATCGGATAGTTCAATACATTATTTCAACGAGTTTTAGATATAAACAATAGAGAAAGTAATTACACGCTATCACAATGTATAGCAAGTTCACGGATACCTAAAACAGAGTATAGACTATTTAATTTATAGAATAAACTTATCGTTTTAAAGTAAATAGATTTGAAATTGAAAATTACTAGAAAGCATATTTATTGTAGGAAGGTCTAATATACCGAGTGTTATTGGAGGATTTGAGCAGGGTCTAAGTAAATGAATAAGGAATCAAGAGGAGTGTGGTTTTTAACTTACCACCGTAAAGCAAACGTAACAGATTATTATTGACTAATATTTTTTGAACTATAGGTCAAAAGCTGTAACAAATTATAAACCATAAAAATATGACGTAGGGTCAAAACAATATGGATATTTGGATGTGCAACATTTGGACGTAGATATTTCAAAGTACAAAATTTACGACCGTCTCACGCCAGTAATGCGGCTGAAATGGTAGGATAGGTTATTATTAGAAATAGATATCATTATTAAAAAACACAAATCACTTAACACGCATATCAGAACAGTTGTTGCTAAAACTATTACATACTGTTCTGATATGCATGTTAAGTGAGTTGTGTTTTTTAATAATAATATCTATTTCTAACAGTAACCTAATTTGTCATTGCAGCCACGGCATTACTGACGTGAAACGGTCGTAATTTGGGCTCAAATATGTGACGATAGGTACAAGAGAAGTATAAGGGTAGTTATAATAGCATTGCCAGCATACAACATTCCAAAGACGTGTTTATATAATAATTCTAGTCCAACCACAATACTGGGAATTATAACATAAAAATGATAAATACAAGTACGATAACTCAACAAAAAATAGGTGTTTTATGCCTGTTACATTCCAAATTTGGACATGTACACTTTTAAATATGTGACTAAATTCCCGCCATTATTTTTAAAATAAACTTGTGCATTTCCGTCATTTCGGACAGTTGCGTTTGCGCGAAAGGAATGCGCAGACGCGGAGTGATGGCGCAAGTGCGCGGTGTGTGACATGACATTATTAACCAACGAGACGTCAAATGGTGACGTTTGTCTGTGTTTTTTTGTCTTTTCTTTTTGAGAATGTAGATTTTTTTCCTTATCGTTCTTTGCCTTCGTTCTACTTATGAACAAAGAAGAGGGAAGACGCTAAATCTGGTTTCAACGAGGGCATGACGTAACCCACCCCAAACAACTCCTAACAGACGAGATACCCGGAAATCAGCATGGCCCCTGTGCAAGGATGACCGCAAAATCATGAAGCGTTCCACATTTTTAAGTGAGTACCTTTTATCTTTTTTAAGGTGCAACTTGTATCACTGTAAACATATTTGGCATGTGATACAATTTAACACGTAGTTATGTCATAATATCTTTGTTGTGCAGTAATGTGAACGTGGATAGTACCCGTGTTGCCAACTGTGGAAGTGGCTCTGAACACTCAACGCCGGGGTTGTAACATGCCAATAAAATTATTTAATCACATGCAGTTAGCTATGAAAAATGCAAGTTGAAAAACCACAAGGATATGCATACATCTAATTGTCTATATACAACGTGACTTTTTAAAATAGTGTTTTGAAGTATGTTTACAATCACTGTTGCCTTTCCATCAAAATTGCTACGGATGGAGGCTATCAAAGTTAAATTTGACGAGCTTCAAAATAATGTTTTAAAATTTAATTCTACAGTGAAAGAACCTGAAGAAAAGGTTCAAGATTTCCAATCTTAATTTAACAATTTGATCGATGTAATTCGTACCCGTTATATTGAAATAAAGGGGAAAATAACACCGGAACGAGCCCATGAGGCTACAGCCAACCCGGCAAACACGTCTAATGAGTTCAAATTATTTAAAACCCCAGGATATCACCCAATTTTCAGGACTAATAGAAGATTGGATCCCATTCATTATACTCTATCATATCCTGATTCATACTAATAAAATTGTATTTGTTGCTCACAGATATTTGTATCTTTCTAGCTGTGTATGGGGCGAAGTCCAGGTTCTTATAGCTGATCTTTCTATCTCGAGTTATACCTACAGGCATTTGAAAAGCCCAAAACTTGTTTACGACTCACCTTACACGCTTACCAGCCATTACTTGAACAAGAGTTTGCAATTTAAGCATACAGGTACCCTTATGCACTTTATAAACCTCCATTTCAGTGCAGTGAATATATTAAAAACCATCTCAAAGGTTGGCTTTCTGTTATTTTTGCTCAGTTATCGTAACTTAGATGTTAAGATTCAAAATGCTTTTGATGTGCATATTAAATCCAAAATACCCACGTATTCCAAATTGTTTGTATTTTTAACACTGCATGTTGCAATTTTCCTTGCAGCAAGTTGGACGCCGACACAGTGTGACGTTTGAGGTTTCTAGCACGACGAAATGTGTAACATTTACTGTCTCAAAAACTTAAAATAACTTATGTCTTACTTAATACTGTCCCCAGTGAATGGAAAAGTAACTGCGTGCGACGCACCGACAGTAACAAAACAAAAACTAGTTTCTATGTTATGTTGATCGTCGCAGGCGACTGTCAGTTTTTTGGTTATTGCGAATGGCTGTATCTCTATCACATTAACGTTTATGTTTCAAAAACGTTCAAAAAATTGAGTTATAAGGTATGTTTATTAGTATTTTATTAACATTATGTTCCCCGTTTCTTGCTTTAATATAATAATTGAGTTTGAAGAGTAGATAAAAATATGACATTTACAATAATTGCCATGCATTCAAGAGACTATCTTTTTTGTCACAAATTGTCAAATAATTGCTTGTTCATTATAAAAAAGTTGCGTTGCTTAAGAAATAGGCAAGACACTTGAAATTTGCAGTTGTTTGCAGCTGTGACAAAAAAGCATAAAAATCGAAGATACTGGTGCACATCTGTTATAATTTATATCGTACATACCTATTGTTGTGTAACATTAATAAATCAGTCAATGTTAATTTCAGGTGCAGATATGTTGAAAATACCTCAACGAGAGCTTTTTGACTATTTAAGAAGTATAGGACCACTGCAACCAACTACCAAAATATCTCGGGATTCTTTGATTGAGTTCATAATGGGCAAATTCAATACGGAAAAATTTGTAAACGCAGGAGAAAAGTGGAAAGAACAGTCAAGTCAGTAACAGCTTCATTAGATATATTATGGAAAGGGTGTCATCGTAAATCTATAGTTTTTGAAAAATAATCAGGCTTGGATTGATACTGAAATTATTATATCGTTTTCACATACACCTAATTTGACTGTATCAAGTCATTGTAGTACATCAGTAAAAGAACGACCCAAAACACAATTTTCACTTGTGACAAAGAGGTCTAAGTTAAGAAAAGTTAAAGACTGGTTCATGACACGAGCCTTGAAGAAATGAGCTTTGCCACTGAAGTGAAATTCAGCAAGACTAGAAAACGAGATGCGGCGGAAATCTTAAAAGGGTTAATAAGTTCACCCACAAGAGCAACAAATATAAAAAAAATTACTAAGAATCTATTGCAATAAAATCCAACTGCTGTTACTCTCCAGACGAAGTATTAGCGTTAATCACTTCTACTCAATTAACAAAATCTCAGTATAAAATAATGCGAAATGGTTCTATGGAAAAAGGCGTAAGATTATATTCTTCATATTACACTATCAGAAAAGCGAGAAAATCCTGCTATCCATCTGATAATGACATCATAGTAACCGAATCTGTGGCAGGATTAATTTACAAGCTGTGGTAAATTTGACTACTGAGCGTTTGTTTATTACTGTAGAGGATGTCATGTACAGATTTGTTGGCGAAGGTTTTTTCAATTAAAAAATATAACCATTACATTCAAGTGGGGGTGCGATGAAAGTGGTGGACAAAGCAGGTATAAACAACGGTTTAGTGAAGCAAACTTTGAAAACGCAAATGTGTTGGTCATGAGCTTGATACCTTTATAATTGGTTGGTTTTGATAATGATGATATAAAAATTAGTATTTGGCATAATCCCAAACCGACTTCAACAAAATATTGCAGACCAATAAGATTTCGCTTTATTAAAGAAACCGATGAGGAAGGTTTGAATGAATTTAATTATATTACTTCCAAGATTGCTAACATAACCAACACTAAAATAAATTTTAAAGACGTTGCCATCGAAATTTCTTACGAATTTCTAGAAACCATGGTCGATGGAAAGATCTGCAATGCGTTAGCTTCCAATAAATCCACCCAGAGATGCTATATTTGTGATAGTACATGAAAAGACATGAATAATTTAAATCTAGTGAGGAACAAACCGTGTAACCAGCAGACTTTTTCATGGGGTCTTTCTAATTTACATGCAAATATTCGCTTTATGAAATGTATATTACATATCAGTTATAAACTAGAGATAAAAAATAGCAAGCTCATGATCAACACAAAGAAATTGTTGCCACACAAAAGAAAAAAAATATTCACAAATTTAGAACAAAAACAGGGCTTTTACTGGACACTCCCAAGCAAGGTGGAGGAAACACCAATGATGGGAATTCTGCAAGAAGTTTTTTGAAAATAGCGGTGTGACATCTGAAATTACCGGAGTGAACTTGACAATAATAAACGATTTGCGGTAATTCTTGCAGTGTTATCTTCAGGATTTGACATAAATGTTGATGAATTTAAGTGATACTGCAATGATACTGCTAACATGTATGTTTCCCTTTACAATTGGTATCCCATGCCGGTAACAGTTCACAAAATCCTAACGCATGGCCCAACCATAATAAAACAATTTTTAATACCAATCGGTCAACTCAGTGAAGATGTGCAAGAATCTCGAAATAAAGAATTTCGAAACTTTCGTGAAGGCCATTCGCGGAAGTCTTCGAGAATCAACACAAATATTACATGCTAAACCATTTACTAGCGTCCTCAGACCCAGTTACTACAAGTCTAATGGTACCACACAAACAAACAAGGAAAGGTCTTACTCCTGAAATTATTGAAAGCCCCGGACATTGAAATATTACCGAAATCACCGAAGAAGGTGACAGTAGTGATTCTGATAATTATTAAGAGTAACATTTGTTGTATTATTTATATATTAAAGTAATGATACGTGATGTTTACTTAATAAAATAGTTTTGTCGCGCTAGAAACTCCATCGGTTCCACTGCGTGCTCGTCAGTCATAAAAATAATTTCATAAATGCTAGATTTATTGTAGTGGAGAATAATTCTTGTGTTCCCATATTAGGATTAACAACATGTTTAGAATTAAAATTAATTACTAAAGTACATAGTGTACAACACGAGAATTTAAAGAAATTGAAATTTATAGAACTTAATGAGCATGTATCTACAGGTCTAGGGTCCTTTCCTGCAATAATTTCCTTAAAACTGTCTCGTAATGCTGTTCCTAAAGCGAATGTGAGCAAACGAGTACCTCTTAAAATTAAAATTTACTCTGAAGGAGTATGAAATGAAAGGTGTCATACATCTTGTGAAAGCCTTAAAGAATGGGTTAGTAATTTAGTCTGTGTTGAAAAGCAGATGTTAAACTAAGATTGTGTATTGATTCCAGGCAGCTTAATAAATATTTACTCGGAGATTTTTATGAGATTCCCATGTGGGATGAAATTAGTGCAAAATTGGTCAATAAAAGATACTTTTGCATTTTTGATTTAAAAGATAGTTTTTATCAGCTACTGTTTAGACTCTGAATCTAGTAAATTGTGTACCTTCAGTACTCCCTATGGTAACTATCGGTATCTCCGAGCCCCATTTGGCTTATCGGTGATACCAGAAATATTTAGTAAGCTGGTAAACAAATATTTTGGTAGTATCGACGGTGTTATACCATACTTTGATGATATTCTGTGTGCTGCAGATTCAGACGAGCATTTAAACGTTGTAGTTCAAAAATTTTTTGATGCAGCAAGCAACAATAGTATTAAATTTAATCCGATTAACTTGCAGTATTGTAAAAGGAAGGTCCGATACTTGAGACATATTGTTAGCGACGAAGATATTTTATCAGATCTCAACCGAGTAAAATGTATAGCGGAGTTAAAACCACCTGAAAATCAGAAAGATTTACAAAAGTTTTTAGGGATGATTAATTTTATTAGGTATTCATTACTAATTAGAGTAATGTAATTTCGCCACTAAGAGAATTACTTAAAAAAATGTAGAATGGTTATGGACTTAAACCCATAATGAACTCCTTGAAAAAATTTAAAAAATGGTAGATAATAATATTGCATTGGTTCCATTTAATTTTAAAAAACTGATTGAAATACAGTGCGACTCTTCAAAAGATGCACTAGGTGCATGTCTTTTGCAACAGCAAAAACTTGTTGCTTTTATATCCAGGTGCTTATCGACCACTGAGAAGCAGTATACCCAAATAGAAAAGGAATTGCTCTCATGCTCGTGGGCTTTTAATAAGTTTCATAATTATGTATATGGTCACAATAACATAGTGATCTATACAAATCACCAACCATTAACGATAATTGTCAAAAAAATTTGGCGATATTAAAAATAATCGCTTATGACGACTATGGTTAAAACTATTGCCATATAAATTTGAACTTAAATACTTACCTGAAAGATTTATGTATGTTGCAGATTATTTATCGCGTAACTTCATTTTATGCGATGTTACAAATGACGAGACAATTCAGGAAACTGTTCATGTGGTAACTGAATTCAGAATTAGTAAGTCATTAGAAAAACTACAGCAATTTAAAAATGAAACTGCTACTGATAGTGTATTAAATAAAATAATTAATTACTACAAAAGTGACTGGCCAACAAAAATATCAAATAATATTGAAACGGAATTACAACATTTCTACGAAAAAAGAAATGAGATAACTGTAGAAACTGATTTAGTATTTTATAAAGATAGATCGATTGTTCCTAAACCGCTTAGAACAGATATCCTAGAGGCATCTCACGAAACTCATTTAGGATTAAATAAAATTAAAGATAAAGTCTGTAGTTTATTTTACTGGCCAGGCATAAAGGAAAACCTTATGCACTATATTCAAACTTGTAGAATTTGCCAGAAATTTCAAAGATTTAATACAAAAAATACCTTAATTAGTCACGAGGTACCAGAAATACATTTTTAAAAAATTGCTATGGATCTTGCAGACTTTAATAATGAAAATTATTTAGTAATTGTCGATTATTATTTAAGGTGGACGGAAGTTTTTAAAGTAGTGAATAAAAATTCTTTTACCGTCATAAAAGTAGTTAAAGGAGCATTTTCACGATTTGGTATACCACAAATAGTGATTGCAAATAATGTGCCTTTTAATAGTTTTTGAATATAAAGAATTCGCCATGCAATGGAATTTCAAAATAATTATGTCGAGTCCACATTACCACAAGTCTAACGATTTGGCCAAAAAATAGGTAGGAATTACAAAAAAATTATTAAATAAGTCTAGAATCTAAAATTGATTTTGAATTATGTTTGCTAGACTACAGAAGTAGTCCAGCTGCTGGATTACAGTGTCTTCAGCACAACTATTACAAAGTAAAAAATTAAGAACTAAATTTCCTATAAAAATAGAACCATTAAAACCTCTAGTAGTAACGGAGGCTATAAAAGTAATTAAAAAGAATCAACTTAAATAGGTTAATTATTATAATAGAACTGTATTAAATCAAACTGTAGAATTTTCTAACAACGAGAAGGTTCTAATTAGAAATATAAATAATAAATTGTGGGAGGAAGGGATAATCGTTAAAAAATTAAAATTCCCACCTAAGCCGCAACAACCTGTTTATAAGAAATTACTTCAAAGATATAATGATCTTGATGAGGAAAATGAACCAATAGTTCCCAATTTTAATTTAGAAAAAGAAAACACTTTAAGAAATGCTCAAAACTTAGTTAAGTACGCAAAAAGGGTGAGACTAATTAAGCCGCCAGAAAAACTGAATTTGTAGTATATCAACTCTTAAGGCCACATATTGTTAATTAGTTAGTGCCAAATAGGAAAAAAGGGCATGTTTAGAAATAAGTTAACATTTGTCTAGTAATAAGTGCGTGTTAAATACACATTTCCCTGAAATTCTCACATCCTACATCTTTCACAATCTGTGTGCAGTAGTCTAACATAGGTCTACCTCTACTTCTCTTTTTCCTATCTCTGCTTCTAATATGTTCCGCACTATTCCCTCGTGCCGTAGTATGTGGCCTATCATCCCATCTCTCCTATTTTTTTACTGTTTTCCACATATTTCTTTCTTCCCCTACCATTTCTAGTACCTCTTTTTTCTTAACTTTGTCTGTCCATATCTTCAACATACGCCTGTAGCACCACATTTCAAAGGCTTCTACTTTTTTTGTCTGCCTCCCCTACTGTCCAGGTTTCACAGCCGTACAGTGCTGTGCTCCACACATATGTTTTAAGCAATCTTTCCTTGTTTCTATGTTTGTTGTCTTTGAACACAGTAGTTGCTTTTTCTTGTTAAATGCAGCACAACCTTGTGCTAATCTTTGTTGTATATCTTTTTGCTTTTCTCATCTTGCGTTATTTGGCTTCCCAGGTAGCAGAATTCCTTAACCTCTTGTAGGTTCTCGTTTCTTATTTGTATTCTTGTTTTTGATTTATTTTCCCCTCTTTTGCATACTTGAACTTTTGTTTTATTTTTGTTAATTATCATACCCTATCTCTCTGTTAGAACCGTTTCCATTTCATTAAGAGCATCTTCTAACTCTTCTTTGCTAGATGAATACCGCTATATCATCTGCAAATCTCATAAATGAAATAAAATCGTTAAATACGTTTATAAAAATGAATAAACACCATAATATGTAGGTTTTATCTATGCCTGCAGTAGTGTTAGGTGGGTTGCCTAATCTCAAAGATAAATCTTTAAAGATATAAAGGCCTTTATTAGAATGTTGTCATAGAGAAATTTGTTTATGTATATTTACTATTGTGCCAATCACTGCCAGTTAACATCTTACTATGGCTGTAGTCATTATGTTGATAGCACATGAATAATAGTCACGTAACAAAGTGCAGTCAGTTCACGAGTTGATCATAGTTATTTTTAGCACAATATAATAAAATCAGCATAAGTATTATGTTTGCGGAAGCATGCAGTTACTAGTTTTAGTTGTACAACACATAACAAGTTGGAAATTAGAGAAATAATTATTATTAGTTACATACCTCTAGGTAAACTTGAAGTAGACATTTTTATGTACGTTCTAACCAATGTGCAGTGCTTACATTTCCGTAAATGTACAAGTGCTCGAAAAGATTTCATTGTTATCGCAATATACTGTGAGTTATATAATCATTTGTGATTATAAAACGTTTATTAAAGCTAAAAAAATCTAATCAAAAATACTATATTTATAATAATGATAAACTCGAACCATATAATTAACTAGTAAATTTTATATATTTTTTTCTTTCGCCCACTTATCTAATATATTTCCAGCAGCTAATGGAAGCTTTAATTAATTATTACGTTGTAGGAACTTAAGGAAACGGGTCGTTTTAAACTAAAACGAATAATTATAATTGAAAGGCAAGTTTTTCAACGAAAATTTGCCGTAACTCCAAAAATTTCCCAAGCTAAAGAAAGTGTTTGCTTTCAACCCGATTTACTAGAGGTGTGCCATCATACTTAAAACGAGACATCATAAAACGCGTTATTATAAATTGATCAAGGCCCATAGATAAATATCTTTATGTCAAGGCCGCAAGTTGGAAGGCTTGCAAGAACAAGTTTTTTTAAATACTCAGGCACATTAATTGAAACATTCGAATTATACACACGTCCTTAGCCAAAAAATTGTGCCTAAGGATCTCTTCGTTCATAGATGATCAACGTCCATTCATCTGTGAATTGGACAAAATAAAAAAAATTTACAGATGTGAAAGTTATCTTCTCGACAAAAGATGGCAATACAGTGTAAGCATTGTTATAGTGACCGTATAAACACAATTGTGATTATAGGGTGCATCATTTTCTATTGGCGGAAATTTTACCGGTTGCTGATATATGTTTTGCTGCAAGATTTAAAAGTACTTAAATATTAGGCGATTTTTCGCGACATACTTGAATTGTTCGAGTATGGTATGTTGAAGTATCCCCCCCACTATCTAAAAAATATTGTATTATACACGTGGTGATTGGGCATATTCTTCCGTTGTGCTTATGTGTGTAACATCATTTTTTCAGTGTAATCAATTAATATAGCTTTTTTAACATTATACACAGGTGCGTGAAGTTAGCCGCAACATTTTTGTATTTTTTAAAAGTATTTATGTCATAAGTAGGCGCCAATTAGGCGCCAATTCGCGCCGCTTAAGCTAAATTTTGAGCTGCCTTGGCAAACAAGTTATTGATAAAATAAGATTTTTCCGGGCAAGTTCACGAAGCCGTACTTTTTTCAATTTTCAGAAAATCTTTATTCCATAATTTAGCGCCAATTAGGCGCCATTTTGCGCCGTTGAAACGAAATTTTGCGCTCTCCTGTGTATCAAGTTATTCGCAATAAACTATTTTTCTGAACTACTTAAAAACGTGAAGTTGGCCGTGACTTTTTTGAATTTTGAAAAAAATTTTGTACCACAATTAAGCGGTAATTGGGCGCCATTTTGCGCCGTTAAACAAAATTTTGCGCCCTTCTGTGTAAGAAGTTATTTAAAAAAACTATTTCTCCAAACTAGCCAAAATCGTGAAGTTGGCCACTACTTTCTTGAATTTTGAAAAAAACTTTGTACCACAATTAAGCGGTAATTAGGCGTCATTTTGCGCAGTTGAAACGAAATTTTGCGCTCTCCTGTGTAACAAGTTATTAGAAAAAAACTATTTTTTCAAACTAGCCAAAATCGTGAAGTTGGGCGCGACTATTTTGAATTTTGAAAAAAATTTTATACCAAATTTAAGCGTTAAATAGGCGCCATTTTGCGCCGTTAAAACGAAAATTTGCGCCCTTCTGTGTAAAAAGTTATTTAATAGAAACTATTTCTCCAAACTAGCCAAAATCGTGAAGTTGGACGCTACTTTTTTGAATTTTGAAAAAACTTTGTACCACAATTAAGCGGTAGTTAGGCGCCATTTTGCGCCGTTGAAACAAAATTTTGCGCACCCCGTGTAACAATTTATTTGAAGAAAACTTTCTCTGGCCATCCTAGACGTGTGTCTTCAATGTTGAAATTACCGTTCTTTACAATAAGTATCGTAGTTGAGAGATAATTGTATTATTTTAAAATGTTACAAGGACTGTGCTATAGAAAATATTATTGTAGTCTAAACAAATAAATACATTATAACCAGTAGCGTCTTGCGTTTTCCTGAGTAGACAAGATTTATTTGAGTATAATATAGAGTGAAGAATTAAATAAATAAAAGTGAAATACAATTCGCTGCTGACTTTCACAAAATCTCAGTTAGAGATATTAAAATCGGCATTTAGGATCTTAGTCTTAAATGTCTCCATATGTCTCCATATCTCATCTCAAGCTTCGATGTTAAGAGGCCGTAATCATTCTGCTGGTGATTGGGAATCGTTTGTAAGATGTTAAGAGCTTCCCCCCGTAGGGCCACTATTTGAGAGATAGCCTTCTCGTTGTTGCACCAAGCGTTGGTTATTCCCGCAGCTTCAAATTGTTTCAAATATGTGGGCCAAGGTGTTTTGTCATGGAATGTGGGTGGTTTCACTTTAAATTTAGACAGTATTGACTCGCTCCTTTCCATGCTTCTTATTTCTGGAATGTTTTGATTTACAACTTGGTTTACTAATTCAAGTGGCCGTGTTGTTAGTGAAATCACTTGTTCTTGCAGCCTCATCACATCTTCTTCCATTTTTATCAATTTACTGTCCAACTTTTGCTCAACTGTTTTTACCTATTTAGTGAAATCTTCTTTCAATGCAATGGAGCTTTCCATTAATCTTTGGTCTAACGTGGCTGTCTTTTCATTCAACTTTTCTTCTAATTTCGCAGCATTTTCGCTTAACTTTTCTTCTATTTTCTCTGCATTTTCACTAAGTGTCATTTCTAGTTTAGCTGACCTCTCCTCCATACCGGATTTAAAATCCTTGAGGAAATTTATTAAAGTTCTGCCTCCATTTTACTTTGACTTCTTGTAACTGGTATATACAAACTACTCAAATGTCTTTAGACTTAATAAATCACCCAACACAGCCTGACACCAGTGTAACGGGCTACTGCTACCGCGTTTCTTTAATTTAAAACAAGTAATAACCAGAGTCTTTATTCCTCACTGTTCACAAGTCTAATTAACAGTATATGCCTTATTTATAGATGTTTTCAGTCCACTTAACAATGAAGCACTATTACACTAATAAATTTACAAGCACTTCTTTTTAAACTAACTTCTTTACCATAGGTCCATTAATAACACTAACACAACTATTTATTTATTATACACTTTGTCTATTTATGTATACTACAAGCTGCATGTACATTAGACACAGCATATAACATTTATGTATACACTTGAACTTCCAAAAGCTCAACTACTATTACTTTACAACGATATAATTTATATTAGACATTCTAGTGTAGACTGACCCTTGCATTTATTAGCGGCCTTATATATACTCTGAGTTAAAGATATGACTTATCCTCTAGTAATTACGAGAAGCTTTCCGGTCCATTGAGAATAAACAGTGCTGGCGGCTTTTTGTGTGTTTGATTGCTAGAAGAATTCTCGAATCCTGAAGACTATGCAGAGCCTACAGCGCTTGTTTGTTTGATGGGTTGCCTAATAGTAGCTCGCAACATTATTATTAGCCCAATCCCAAAAAAGTCAGGAGCTGATAGGTGTGAGAATTTTAGAACGGTTAGTTTAACTTCTCATGCTTCCAAAATACTAACAATAATAATTAAAAATAGAGTAGAAGCTTTGACTGAAAATTATGTAGGCGAAGACCAATATGGTTTTCGTAATAAAAGATGTAATAAAAGACTCATTTCACGTTTGTAGATTTAGAAAAAGCATTTGATAGGGTTAATTGGATTGTTATGTTCAAGGTTTTGCAAAAAATAGGAATCTCTCATAGGGATAGAAAAATTATTTACAGTCAATATAAAAACCAAAATATAGTAATTAGATTTGATGAAATAGAAAAGGAAGCTAAGATTAGAAATGATGTTAGACAGGGCTATATACTATCCCCCTTGATTTTTAATGTTTATATATATATTATATATATATATATATATATATATATATATATATATATATTATAGTGGTTTTTATATGGTTAAAAATAAAAATAAACGCAGCAATTTAAAACACCCTGTATAAAGAAACAAGCAGAAATTACGTGCAAAATTTATATTAATTAATTCAATTTTTAAGTAACGGGTATTAATCAAACTGTACAAATAATATTTAATATTTAATGACTTTGCTAAAAATTAAAGGGTAGAAGTCAATGCCATTCAGTAGTAATTTAATTAGAGTTAATGGAACAATTCGGGATATATAATAAGCATAACAGCCTGTGAAAACCCAAGGTGAAACGCGTTGGTAACAAACGGCTAAAATACCATGAAACAAAGCTCGGAGAATTATATTTAAAACGTTCATTAGGAGCGAACACCTGCAAACTTTTAAATGTCACGTTCTAATAAATTCGAGCTGATAAACATGCAAATTCTAGGTATATTGGAAAACGGGTAAATGTTTTAGCAGGAAATACCAAAACGCTTTATTTAAAAGTCACGTCGCTAGTCCACGTGGGGTCTGGATAGTAGATAGTAAAGAGTATCGATTTGTACCACTCAGACCAGGGTAGAAAAGGACGGATAAAACGCGTAATGCAGAGACACTGGACAATAAAAGGCGGGATTTGTGAAGCGTCACTAGGTCTACAATTGGTTGAAATGTTTAGTCTAGTTTGAAACGAGCAAGAGCGTAGTGTAGCTTATTATTCGGGAAATTTAATAACGAGGTATAAAAATTCGTGGAGTAAGAATGGGGTTGAGTGCAAAAATTTTTAAGAACGTGTTGTTGTAGAAAGGGGATTTCGGATGAAAGACAGCCAGGAGTTGGGCGGCCTAAGAATATAAATGATTTTAGAGAACGTGGTAAGGGGCCCTTAAGTTTTCGACCGCTCAAACGAAGAGATCGCAGTATCATGAGTTGTAAGTAGTACAAAATCAATTAAATTTATTATAAGGTGGTATTCTCGTAAATAAAATACGCGGTTAAGTGTGCCGAGATTATTATAATCGAGATATCATTTTCAATTATAAACAACTCGTGTCGCGCTTTAAATAACGTGGTTCGAAGCAATTAAAATTAAAGAAGAAATAATTTAAATGGAATTTGGAATTGGTTACACCAGGGAGGCCGCGTTTGCAGTGCAATTGAGATGGAGTTTTTCTAGTAACCGCTAGAAACGACCTGCAGAACGGACGGAAGAAATAGACGACAACATCATCCTCAAAGCAGAGATCTACTATAAACTTTCCAGGTAACGATTTGATTTGTGACTTTTTAATTGTGAATATTGGGAAAATGTTAGCGTGAAATTTCAAGGTAGTGTGTATTAATTACGCATTGAACGTAATACGTGTAAAACTTTATTATGGTAGTTAACTGAAAAGTTGAAGGTTTCTATAAAGCTTTTCGTTCCATCAGAACATAAAATTTTTGTAAAGAGTACATGGCTTTGTGTTGTTATTTGTTTTAAGAGTATGCAAATGTATAATTACTAGGTATTCTGAGCTCATCCTACACCAGAGTTTATTTAGAGTAAAATGAATAAATAAATTATAAAGAAGGATTTTATAGAAGGTATTAGTCAAGGCCCATTTACTCCGTGTATAATTTCTGTGTTTAATGATTTCAAAATAAAATACTGGACATTATGAAATAAGGTTTTTCTGAAGTGTAACGGGATTAATGGTATATGGACATTATTGCATTTCTTGTGTAAATAGTTATAAATAAAAGCTTGTATGTTGATTGTATTTGAGGTTTTATTGCTAGAGTGTGTGTATGATTGAGATTATGCGAGTGAATTTAGGTACCCAAGAGGAGATCCGAATGAGCTAGCCGGAAGCAGTTGGAGAAGGCCGTTCAACTGAGGAGGAAAGGAAAACGGGTAAGGATAATTTTTTTTGATTAGGTAAATTTTGAAAAATGTGTTTTTTTTGTCGAATATGAAAAATTTATAAAAGTTTTGAATATATTTTTGGTATCGCAATTGTTTACCCGAGATCCACGGCAATAAATTTAACGCTCGATTCGAAGAGGCTCGATTAAGTTTAGGATACACGGCAATATGTTTATATTATATATATATATATTATATATATATATATATATATATATATATATATTACTCATATTTAGACCAGGGTAACAAATTAATTAATTACATCAAATAATTTTAATCACCGTGTATAAGGAATTTTATTAGATAATACGCGTTATTAAAAAACCGTGGAGCATAAAAATTCATTCGTTTCATTAAAAATAAGGGATTTAAATTATTTACAAGACGCTTTGTATAAAAAGAAGCAGTATTAAAATGCTCAACGTGTAATTTAATTATTCCAAGTAAAGAAACAAATGGAAATCACGTGCAAAATTTATATTAATTAATTCAAGTTTAAGTAACGAGTATTAAACAAAATGTACAAATAATAATTGAATATTTAATTTAGGATTCACTAAAAATTAAAGGGTATTATTTTAATTGGAGTTAATTGAACCATTAGTAACATCTAATATGTATAAAAGCTTGTAAAAACCCAATAATATTCAAATCGTAGAAGTGTTATTTAGAAGTAGGACGATTGAACACCTGCGTATTTTTAAAAGTCTCGTTCTGCGTAAATTTTGCAGATAACAAATGGTTACAGAGAATGTTGGAGAAACCGTCGCTTAATATTTACGAGAAATGCTAATAAGGTGGGTTATTTCACAGTCCACGTGGATTGAAAATAACCGATACTAAAGAATATCGATTTGTACCACTCAGAACAGGGTAGATAGAGACAGATAATATGCGCAAGACAGAGACACATATAGTAAAAGGCGTGATTTGAGCAACGTCACTGGGTTGCGATTGGTTGAAAATAAGAGGCAAACATGAGAGGTAAAAAGAACATTTCTGTATAAAAATTAATTAGTTATTCTCAGACGTTGCGAGCCGTGTTGAAATTTTATAGATTTTAAACTTGGACGTGTGCAAATTTTGTAGAAGCTGTGCCGAGCGATCGAAAAGGGAACATAGAATGACGAAATTCTGGAAATTGTCCGTTTGCGGGACAATACCGACGCACGGGCGGGCTATTATATATACCCGTGTTAATATGAGTTTCTCTCTCTTAGATTTTCGATTTTGATTCAATAATTTAAACAGTTTGCTCGTATATTTTGGTGATTATTTAATACTTTAAAACAGTTTGTTCTTTACGTGCTACAATGAAAGTAATTTAGTGCACTTAGAAAAGAAGATGCAAGGTAATAAAGTCTAGTTATAATTGCAGTACTGTACCAATTATTCAAATTTGCAGCGACAAATGAATAAACAAAAGTAGGCAGTTTTGGCGTATAGCGTGAAAGAAGTATGAATTTCTTTGCTATTTTCGGGGTGTTAATAATTAAATGATTCGTACACGTGACTGGATCCACAAAACAAGATACAGATATACACAGATGAGTTCCGGAAAAGCACTGAAACAACTTTAGATGAATGGTGGTGTAGAAAATTTTAAAGGCGACCAGTAATCCGAGGACCTAAACATAACCCAGTTGGAATGGTGTGATTAACAGAGGACGATGTACATTGGAGCCACGAGTGCATTAACCTTCAGGTAACTTATGCTTTGTTGTTCGATTTTTGATGTTTTGGTGTGTGTTGAATAACTTTATAATTTGTTTACTTAAAATGGACAGTAGTGAATTTGTACTAACAACAAATTTTTAATTTTAAGGTGAAATTTTCTTGTTTAAGTAGAAAGGGGTATTTAGTATTTATGTTCTTGATTATGATGAAAATTTGGGTATGTCTTTGAGCTCAATTAGACGAACCTGGTTAATTAACGTAAAGGGGTGGGAGATGCTCCCTTTGTACTCAGACTCAGGTCTGCCAATATTGTTAAATTAATTAGTAGGCATCCTACAAGGACTTTAATTCTGGATGCAAATTAAAATGATAACAAATTTAATCTTGAAATTTTCTGATACTGAAATTTATGCTGAAATTTAATTTTGAAATTTTAGTATATTATGAATATTGATGTAAATAGAGTTAACGTTGATGTTTGTGGTAGGAATGTATTTGTTTTTTTTTATGAATGAGGATGAAAGTTGTAACTAGGTGAGCAGCCGGGGCGGAAAAGAGTAAAGAGGCGATTAACAGAAGAAAGTCAACGGACCAGTTAATTTAGAAGGTTTCACAGCATTCTTGACGCCCAATCTGTGGGGCTCGGTTCGAAAACCTTAGTTTAAGATTAATGGAGAGGCTTTTTGTACATTTCACAGCATTCTTGATGCCCAATCTGTGGGGCTCGAATGTTTTTTTTTGAAAGGGCCAGTTCCTGCAGATATGAGAGGATTCACAGCATTCTATATATATATATATATATATATATATATATATATATATATATAGTTGATCTTGCTTTCAATAACGAACGTATTTGTTATAAATTAATTGATTTTGTATGAATATTGGGATAAATTTCGTTCGAAATAAGATAGTGGTTTGGTTTAAAACATTTATTACACTTAACGTTTCGGAAAATTTGTTTCCTTAATCATAAGTTAGTGTGTTTTATAGAAAACCAGTTTTGACATGTAACGTCATCTCATTGAAAGTTGTTGTTACAAGTACAAGTAATTGTAATTGTAACAACAACTTTCAATGAGATGACGTTACATGTCAAAACTGGTTTTCTATAAAACACATTAACTATGATTAAGAAACAAATTTTCCGAAACGTTAAGTGTAATAAATGTTTTAAACAAACCACTATCTTATTTCGAACGTAATCATCAAAATCAATATATATATATATATATATATATATATATATATATATATATATATCTATAGATGAGTATTTTCTTGCTGTGTGGTTTTAATAGTGAATTGAGTATTCTTGGGAATAAAACAGCGATAAAACTATATTCTCTTTATTCTTTTAGAACTCGAGCTTTCGAGAATCTTTATCTCTTCTTCAGGAGTAAACTACAAATAGTGGTTGTACATAATGGTTTATACTTAAATTACTTACGAATGTGAGAAATGGATAAATTGTAAAAAATTTTTATGGTTTGAAAGTTATTTTCTATTGAATGAAAAGTAATTTGTCAATGTCAAATTTTGAGTATTGTGATGTATTTGATATTTGAATAAATCGTTGTTGGACATGAATTTTGGATCATGTGTTATTTTTATTTTGAATATTAATGGATTTCTGGTGACAGTGAAATTATTTGTGGTGTATTTAAAGTGGAAACATTGCTGAAAATTTTGATGTGTTGATTATGGGACGTTTTGAATTGTAATTGTGATGAATTTGAATGTATGGATGAATGGTGAGAGGAGATAGATACTGGAAACGTGTCAATTGTGGAAAGTGATGTAGAAGTTGTATTTTTAATGTTTCATGTTTTGTCTATTTCTAGAAGATAAGCATAGACGCAACTTAAATTGTCAATGTCTTTCCTTTGATTTAACGCTTTTGGTTCTTGTGAAATTCTTACCATTTCAATGAATTTTCTTTTATTGGAATTTCTTTCAAAATCTAGAATTTGACTATTTTCGTAATCCATGTTGTGACCAGTTTCCAGTATCTATCTCCTCTCACCATTCATCCATACATTCAAATTCATCACAATTACAATTCAAAAACGTCCCATAATCAACACATCAAAATTTTCAGCAATGTTTCCACTTTAAATACACCACAAATAATTTCACTGTCACCAGAAACCCATTAATATTCAAAATAAAAATAACACATGATCCAAAATTCATGTCCAACAACGATTTATTCAAATATCAAATACATCACAATACTCAAAATTTGACATTGACAAATTTCTTTTCATTCAATAGAAAATAACTTTCAAACCATAAAATTTTTTTACAATTTATCCATTTCTCACATTCGTAAGTAATTTAAGTATAAACCATTATGTACAACCACTATTTGTAGTTTACTCCTGAAGAAGAGATAAAGATTCTCGAAAGCTCGAGTTCTAAAAGAATAAAGAGAATATAGTTTTATCGCTGTTTTATTCCCAAGAATACTCAATTCACTATATATCTATATATATATATATATATTATATATATTATTATATATATTATATATAACTTAGCTAGAGAGCGAAAAGAGAGAGGTATTAGTGTGTAAGGACAGAAAATAGACATATTACGTTTTGCAGATGATATAGACATTATAGCAGAGTCTAAAAAAGAGTTAGGAGAGTTTTTAAATATTTTAGATGAGATACTGCAGAGTAACTATAGTATGAGAATTAACTTACGAAAGACAAAGATAATGACAAGTGAGTTGCAGTCTAGTTCTAAACCAAAATTAAAAATAGGTAATAACGAGTTAGAGGAGATAGATGAAATTTGCTATCTAGGTAGTATAATTACAAAGGACGGACGTAGCAGAAGGGATATAGTAGCTAGAATAGCTCAATCTAAAAAATGTTTTTAAAAACAAACAAGAAAAAAAAATAAATAAAAACCAATTAACTAAATGCCTCCATGACATAACTCACAATTAGTTAGCGGTCTGGCATGTTGGCAGCGATTCGCTGCTTAAGGCTTACCATAACATATTGTAGCGGGCTACTATTACCGTGTTTCACTAATTTAAAACAAGTAATAACAAAAGTCTTTATTATTCACTGTTCACAAGTCTAATTAACAGTATATGCCTTGTTTATAGATGTTTTCAGTCCAATTATAGTAAAGCACTATTACACTAATGAATTTACAAGCACTAATATCTTCTTAAACTAAATTCTTAACCATAGGTCTATTAACAACACTAACACTATTATTATTCATTTATTGCACTTTTGTCTATTTATATACATTATAATTTGAATAAGGGCTGCTTTACTTGCGGCCACGTCCCCAATGCTCCTCCCGGAGGTACTACATTGTCTATTTATATACAGCTGTCGGTACAATATACACTTTCACATAATATAAATTAATGTTTACTCTTGGACTTCCAAAAGCTTAACTATTTAACTTTACACGATATAATTTATATTCGACATTATGAGATAGACTAAACTCTGTACTTGATGATCGGTCTTATTGATACCGTGATTTAAAAAGGATGACTCATCCTCCAGTAATTACTCGAAGGTTCTCGGTCCATGGAGAATGTACAGTGCTTGCGGCGCTTGTGTGTTTGACGGATTGCCTAATAATAGCTCGCAACAATGTAATTTAACACTCTTTTTTTTTTTGGAGGGGATAATCAGGCAATATTTCATTCCTTTATAAATAGGAATCATGTAAACAAGTTCGAGTTCTTTAACAATCATTAGGTCACTAATATTTATATAGAACCAGGTAGATAAGAAAAAAATTAGAATAGGAAGACCTAGACCAAGCTATATTAGTCAAATTATTAGAAATTTAGGTTGTGAAGGGTATGTAGAACTTTTTAGATTAGCACAGAATAGAAAAGAAGTTAGAGCTGCGTCAAACCGACCTTAATTAAGGTCAAAACCAAACGATGATATTCTTACACTGTGCATTGTTTGGCAGTTGATTTCGTAGTATGTCTTTCATGTTATTTCTAAAATGGCCTCGAAGTTGGTAAGAAAATACTTTGGTGTGGTTGGTTGTCACAGGGCTTTTATAAAAAAACTTGAACTATAACATTGATATTGTCTCTTTTGTAATTCAATTTAAACCTTCTACAATTTGTATGTTTACAAAATGCATATTCTACAATGTGATCTGGGTTCCTCTTATTCCTACGATAGCCATTAAAAACTAAACCGCAGGTGATTTCATTATGTGGTAACGCTTCTCTAAGAAACTGACGTCGTATTTCATGATTCTGTAGAATGTCATCCGAAAAATATCGTTGAGTTTGGAGTGATTTTAATAAACTTCACCGTAACATTGCTTTTCCTGAACGTTCTGATTCTGTTTGATCTACAAGATCATTTTTCATTGGTTGCAGCTGTTGGTCGTTTGTTGCATTTGTATGGTTGATATTTTCTTTAACGATTCCTGCAAGTCCTACAAAAGAGTTTACTTCACTATTTCCTTTATTTTCCGATTCTTTTCGCGTTCGAAAACTTATAATCTGAGGTAATTTATTAACCGCATGATTGCGAATCCCATCAGCTTCTTTGTTTTTGTTCCTGCTACTTCGCTGCTTGTATTGCTGAGAAATATCTAAAATGCATTCATTAGGTTCAAACAACATTTGTGGTTGGGCTTTACAGTACCTTTTAATTTTGGTGTACATTTTTAATCTATTCGACAAATTATTTTTCATTTGCAACCACTTACACAAATTTAAGATTATTCCACCACTACAGTAATATTTTGCTTCTTTCAGTACGCACATCGGCAAATTATTTTCGCGAATTACGTTAGCTATCATTTCTATCGTTATATGAAGCTGCTTCTTATTATATGGAGCCATGGCATTGGTATACCTACCTATAGCAATAATTGCGAAGTTACATTGGATACCTGCAGTAAAGATATATATAGTCTTTGCAGTTTCTAAATAGACCCCGTCATCCGTGACGTCACACAAGTACTAACTATTTATGTAGATGTTTGTCAACCTAATACCGTACAATATTAATGTTATAGTTTTGGTTTGAATAATAGCAATTTACGACGTTGCCAATAATTTTAAAGCCAAATATTAAATTTTGACGTTTAAATTTTAGGTTATATTCCATTCCTTGTTTTGTTGGTGTCAACGACCTCTTAAATTTTTCCGTTTTTATATATTGATATTTGGCTGGTTTTTGCCTCAAACAGTGCTATTCACAACTCATATTAGTATTAAACTGAACTCTAATAACCAAAGACGATGAACGAGATTCATTTAGACCCAGAACTAAGCTACTTGTTGCTAGTTTGATCACCTTTATAGGCTGCGTGAAAATCGCTAGTATTTGTTTTCCAGTTACATTTATAGTACAACATGTAATTATTTTCGATTTATCACGTTTCTGTTGATACTTGATGGTTGAATTTGAAACATGTGGAGTTTTTTAAAGTTAGTGCACGATCCCTAAATACAGTCTTGGATTTAAATGGCTGAAAGATAATCCAAGAATAGGTTTAATGAAACTGTTAAATATTATGAATAAATTGAATTCGATTCCGGAACATATATGAAAATAAAAGAAGAGAATCTGTAGCATTTTTGTGTTTTTAGACATGTTGGAATATGCGATAATACGCCCTGTGTTTTGTTGTTTTATATCAACTGTATAATATAAGTACGCATCTGCAGACATTAAGAAGCAGAGTGTGCGCATTAGAGTTTTATTAAAAGTTCATCTTATCTGTAGTAGTAGGTCTGTGGTAATGTGAAAATAAATGACAGTGTGTTTACTGGCAATGGTTTTGCTTTTGTATTGAAATGATAGTTATGTAATATAAAACATTATGTCTCCAATTGTATTTTATTGCTTCATTAAAAAGAACAATTTAACAAGACAAAACATGGCTTTTTCAGAATGGTGCCGTATCTAGCAAAGCGTGCAATAAGAACAATTAGAGCACACAAATTGATCGAAAAAGGTTGGTGTCATCTACTTATCCTTAATACAGTATAATGTAATTAGTCTTTTAGGTACATTATATGCACGAAATGTAAATGAATTACTAAATGTGGCTGAAATTGATTTTTCTCGTCTTCCACAAAAAAACCCTAAGTTACTACAGAGAAGTGAATGAGCAAAATTTGAAAATTAATTATTAAAGAATTTGGAAAAATTATTTGCAATAATTTTAGACAACATGTCGTATTATTATACTTGTTAAATAAAACATCTAACAGTTTCTAGAAAAAAAGTAACATTGTAGAGCGACACTAAATAAGCAATTTCTTATGGAACTAATGATTTTAAGCAAAGCTTATTTAACTTGTGACGATGTAAGTCTTAATTATGTGCTTTATAACATATCAGTATTAATTAAAATTTTAGGTATAAACCGCCAAAGATTTTAAAGCGGATTTGCTGGCGAACAATATGGACATAAGGTGTTAAGATTGCCTCCGTATCACTGCATATTCAATGCAATTGAAAATTTTTACGATGTACGATGTACTTTTATTAATTACAACTATCTTAAACTTTATGTATAATAAACAAGTACAACCATATATATTTTATTGTTCAATTACAAGCTTTTAATACTCGTTAAACTCTTGAGCGACTTGTTTTTAAAATATGGGTTGCAAATTCATCTTCAGGATATTGGATTTTGGCATCCTAACAGCTTCTACAGCGTTCAATTTTAATGGATGTAAGAAACACACTGGTGATGAACTGGCCAATACTACACTAGCTTAAATTTTGGAGGTGCTAAATACAAGTAAGGTCAAAGTCTTTATATTACACCAATCTACAAAAATGGTAAATTGTATATTGAATTATTTGTTTCAAACTACTCAATTACCTGCAACAATTATATGGCCTCGAAGAGTAATAAAGTAAATGCCTATTTTTGAAAGATTTTGCCCTTCATGCTTTTGTATATTTAACAAACTACTGTTTATATCTTTAAGAATTCTATCGAAATGATTAGTCGTTGAACCTTTTGGTTATAAAGTTTTCATTTTTAGCTTACGACACCGACTGGAGATAACTTGCAATTTTGGATTTTTTACTGGGAACAGTAATAATCCTGTAACATTTATTCTTTTCTTGAATAATGGCATATTTCAACAACATAATTCAAAGTTGGTTCATTTAGAGTCTTTATCCATATGTATTGTTTTAGTTGTTGAAATGCTTTCAAAACATGCCGTATTCAATCTAGTTGCATACTAATAAACAAGTAAAATGATCACAAATTTTAGGGTGATTTGAAAGTGTTAAATCCTTCCTTTGCATTGTACATAACATAACTTTAGTCTTTGTAGATGGTTTCAAGGAAATCTAAAAGATTATTTTAAAGTGACATATCTTAATTATTCAAAGTGTATGAGAATTTTACTTACAAATGGAATTGTAATTTCTGTTTCTTTTCTTTTCGATTTGTGTAATCAAAACGTTTAAATTATAATTCCAATGACATAACCTCTTGAATAACTGTGGTTATTATTGCGCCTCTGGTATAATATACTAATGGCCATAAAATTATGAGCATTAGAAATACGCAACTATATTTAAAACATGCTCAGTGGTAAAAATATAGAAGTAAATAAAATATATTGTTAATTAATGACTTTAACCTGTAATATTGTCGATAAAAATTTATCCTAAAAAGTACTTTTTTAAAAACTAACAAATCACATTCATCATCTGCTATTAAACATTTTCAATCTCTGTATTCTACCGATGGCGCTAATATAGTCATGTGGCAATAGGATATTGGTAGCGGCATCGTCGCTACAATTTGACGTCACAAACGGTAATGACGCAGGTCTATTTAGAAATTGCAAAGACTATACATCAGCGAATTTAGTAAGATGAGATTATTGTTCTTTTATGATCGGTATACTTTTTATTTCACTTTATTGTTCGTAACAAATTAATAACTAAAAACATAAACACTAACACAATAAAACAAAAAATATAAACAAATTATAACTTCACGAATGCTATTCATGTCTTTAAGCACACGGCGTTGATTATACATAAAAGTATCCTTTAAATAAGAAGTATCCTACACAGTATTGAACCGCACGGAAGACGACTTGCTACAAGATAAACAAATACACCCCTAAATAAAATCGTTTGTAAAACTTTTTAAACCATTACGGCATTACCTATAGAAAAAATAAATTTTGACGAATAGAAAAAATACTTTAGCTTATGAGTCATTATTGTGCAAGTGTTTACCTGAAATTTCTGGAAAATATGAAGATAAACTCCATCATTGTTAATTGCATCTTACATACTATAGAAGCCATCTTTGTTAAAATTGAATAGATATTCGACTTAGGGTAGATATATCTAAAACATAAACAAAACAGGTACCAGTACAACCCGCCGGAAAGCGTAATGTAATAGTGGCCTGATGCGAAAATCAATTATTTATCTATAATAGATTGCCACGTATCATTTGCAAGTACCACTTAGAAATAAGTTACAATAACCGCTTAAACAATTAAAAAATTTCATTTGTACTCATTCAATTTTTTTAGTCACTTCCGGTTAGCCAAAAAACAAAATGGTGGTTATTTAAAATGTTCCTTTATTGATTTTAACCGAGCAATTAATGTGTAAGCAGAAGCTCGCAAATTGTACAGGGTATTTCAAATATGCATGGCATAAATGATACGACCTATAGAACTATAAAAAATAAGTAGAGTTTGTTTAATAAACACATGTTCTAAGACCTCCATCATTGTGTTAGAGAACGTTAAAGTTAGAAATTAAAAAATAATTACTTCCCATTCTTAAAAACAGTAAGAATCTTTTAACTAAACTTAGCAGACAGTTTATCTAATTCAAAAGACACATAACTGCAGAAAAATTCCTTAATGCTGTAACTTTTTTATTTTTTCAGTCGTAATTTAATTGCATTGAATTACAAGAATAATGCGCTAAGCGTGCATTGTTCCTTAGGGATCTAATTATATTAATATATCTGTGTCGCATAAAGCTATTTCCAAGTACATCTCTATTTGATTGTTTCGTGTTCCCCCCTCTGACGGCGCGACCGCTCGGCTCTGGTTTCGACAAAGAGTCGGCCGCCGGCAATAGCTGTGTTAAGATGTATTTTCGGCTGGAGGCTGGCAACCTTCGCATCAGCTATTAATCGTTGGGATATCTTCTAATAACGCGCGACCTGTAGAATGCGACAAAATATAATTCGACAATGTAGAATGCAACGATAAAGAATGGAACAAATATAATTCGTCATCTAGGATCCAAAGAATTACCGTTATTTAGGAACAGTCGATTTGAAATTTGCCTAATAAGAAATTTGTCTGATAAGAAATTATGGAAGTTAATTTGGATGCAGTCGTTTCAAATTAGAATGGCTGGTAACTTTGCTTGAAGAACGGAAATCCCGTCTCAATTTGTTGTGAAGCGGCTAATGCAGTTTTTGGTTCGTTATTAGCTGTAGGATTATTTTTTGCATGTGTTTTAAAGTTTAGAACACGTAAACTTGCTTTTATGTTTAGTACACGTAAATTGTGTAAATTTCAATTAATTGTTGAGCTGGTTTTACAAGTTGTAAAACGAAATTTTTTCGAATTAGCTTTCTAAAATAACATGCTTTGTTCCATATGAACCTTCGATAAGTTCAACGTATGTTTTCGACGTCATATTTTTCTGTTTTGTACAGTTGACAGATGTTGTCTTGAAAGCAAATGCTTTGAGCAGCTGTAATGCAATTTAAACAAACATGCCTATTTTTGTGATCAGCTTTATCTATACATAGATTATTAAACGTAAATGTGAAAGTTCAAATTCTCATTATGTTAGGTTCTAGTAATTTGTAATCCACCTGAAAAGATCTGCCCAGGTTAGAATTTAATTCACTGTGTTATGCTTACAAATCATTATCACTTTAATTTGTATAACAAGTTCATGTTTAAAGTAAAGTTGGTTAATTAATGAAAGAAAAAAGGAAAGTTAAAACTTTAACTTTGATGTAGTTGATTATGACAATTTTTTGTTACAAGTTCCGATATTTTAAAAGAGTTTTTTTAGTAAACGTTTAGTTCAAAATCTAAGACTTTTATTTTGGTCAAATGCGATCAAATCTAATTACATAAAGCTAAAATTTTTCTGAGTAATAATTTGATGCCAATATTATATTGGAAATATTTTTTTATTATTTCTTTATATTTTTTTATAGGACACAAATGGTGTTATACTTTTTTATTTATTTAATCTTAGCAATTTCTTACAGGAGCTGCGTCTTATCTTAATAACACAGGTTTTTGTTACCGAAGGCGATCATTTTATCTTTGGGTTTCCACGTCCGCCCTTAGAACTGTGCTTTGCAATTATCGTAATTATCTCAGGACATGGTGGCGCCTATTTGATTTAGCTTAACTTTGGTTTGCAAGCAGAATTCGTTTCCCCCCCCCCTTCTCATTGCTCTACCAAGGAATAGACCCCTAGCTATGTCGGAAGACTTTGTTCTCTAGCGCCTTAGTGTAGAAAGAAAAAGACGTTTCAGTCTTTTTTAAAACAGAAGTCGTTTCAGTGGCACCCATCCAACGTAAGGCTTAGCAAAAATAGTTACAATGCACTTTTGCCAGTGGCCTACAGCAGCAGTATAAGACTCTGTAACTTTCTCTAATTTGCACGGCACTCCTTACAGTTTAACTCTGGTTATATTTTAGAATTCGGCAATGCCTTTTACCTAAATGATATATTTCTGTTTCACTTCTTTAAAGTTGATTATTTGCTCAGACAATACCATTAACAAGAATGCAGTTTGTTTGTATTATGGATTGAAATTTTAAATTTCCCATATTTTGGAAGTACGTTGTAAAAATAACATCGGTATTAGTGTCAAAATCAATTAATTAAACTCAAAGCATCAATTATCCACATTCTTTATAATCCTGAATACTCAGCAAATATTACGAAATTTGAATTGCCGTCTTCGACCCCTTCAACTCCTGTCGGAGGATTGGTAATTTTTTCCTAAAGTCTTGGTATTGCAACTAACCGTTCTTGGTCATAATTGAAACCAAACACTGAAAACTTTCAAAAATCGAAAATTTATGAAATTTGAATTGCCGTCTTCGTCCCCATCTACTCCTGCAGAAGGGTTGGAAATTGTTTCTTAGTCTTATACCTTATGGTATTATAACTCACCATTTTTGGTAATACTTGAAAATAGAGAATTTTAAATTGCAAGTTAATTCGCCGTCTTCGCCCTCTTCTGTCCCTGCTGGAAGGTCAGCAAATTCCTTCTTATGCTTTTTTTTATATATATTTTCCAGCTTGATTCATTTTTGTAAGCATACAGTATCATTGATGTATTTGTTGTAATATTTAACTGGACCGCTGTAATTTGAGCGAAGATGAAGATGAAGATGAAGCCAACTTCAGACATGTATTTCTTTTTACAAACACCACTAGCACAAATCCACGGTTTAATGAAAATTAAAGTTAAATTGAGTAAGATAAGTTAGAAATTTCATATTTAATGATATAAAATATCGTAAAATTACTCACCTGCTATTTTGTTAGCGCATATGAAATCAAAACATTTTTTCGACCACGATAATATTCACGTTATCGGGTTCACGTCTTGTAAGTTACAACCAGCATAGACATGGTTTTGCGTATACATTTTATATAGGTCAAGATTTAAGGTGAAAGGACAGTACAGTATTATAAATTAAATGTATAAAATGCCCAAGCTTTAAACGATTTTAACAAACGCAAGAAAACCAACTAAAATTTTTTTAGTGCGAAATCCATAAACATCGCTAAAAAAAGAATCTTGAGCACTACCTTTTACGTAAAGACGTTCCAAGTTGCTATGAAACATAAGTTAAAGCAAAGGATATTTGTATTAATAATTGATATTTAGTTAATAAAACTTAACAATTTTCTAAGAAAGCGGCACGTGATGCAGCCTCACATAAACGAAGGTTCATTAGCATGCAATATGTGCAATTATATCACTGTACGTAAAAATGATTTACTAAGACATTTTCGATTGCATACTAACGAACGTTTATTTTGTTGCAATTTGTGTAATTATTACTCATCACAAAAAAATGATTTACAAAAGCATTTTCGTTCACATACTAACGAGCGTCCATTCGCGTGCAATTTGTGTGATTATACGGCGTCACGAAAAAGTCATTTAGCACAACATATTTGGTCGCATACTAACCAACATCTATTTGTTTGCAATTTGTGTGATTATACTGCATCACGTAAAAGTTATTTAAAAATACATTTTCGGTCGCATACTAACGAACGTCCATTTGCTTGCAATTTGTGTGATTATACTGCATCACGTAAAAGTTATTTAAAAATACATTTTCGGTCGCATACTAACGAACGTCCATTTAAATGCAATTTGTGTAATTATGCCGCATCACAAAAAAGTGATTTACAAAGACATTTGCGGTCGCATACTAACGAACGTCCATTTGCTTGCAATTTGTGTGATTGTACTGCATCACGTAAAAGCCATTTAAAAATACATTTTCGTTCCCATACTAACGAACGTCCATTTGAATGCAATTTGTGTAATTATGCCGCATCACAAAAAAGTGATTTACAAAGACATTTTCGGTCGCATACTAACGAACGTCCATTTAAATGCAATTTGTGTAATTATGCCGCATTACAAAAAAGTGATTTACAAAGACATTTTCGGTCGCATACTAACGAACGTCCATTCGCGTGCAATTTGTGTGATTATACTGCATCACAAAAAAGTAACCTACAAGAACATTTTCGGTCACATACTAACGAACGTCCATTTGTGTGCAATTTGTGTGATTATACGGCGTCACGAAAAAGTCATTTAGCGCAACATTTTTGGTTGCATACTAACGAACATCCATTGGCTTGCAATTTGTGTGATTATATTGTATCACGTAAAAGTTATTTAAAAGTACATTTTCGGTCTCATACTAACGAACGTCGATTTGAATGCAATTCGTGTAATTATGCCGCATCACAAAAAAGTGATTTACAAAGACATTTTCGGTCGCATACTAACGTACGTCCATTTGAATGCAATTTGTGTAATTATAGTTCGTCACGAAAAGGTGATTTGCAAAGACATTTATTGTTGCATACTAACAAGCGTCAAGTTTGATGCAATTTGTTTAAATATAGCTCGTCGTGAAAAATATTATTTACAAAAGCATTTGAGATCACATACTAATGAGCGTTTGTTCGCTTACAATTTGTGTGATAATACCACGTCACAAAAATGTACTTTAACGAAGATATTTGCGGTCGTATGCTAACAAGCATTCATATGTATGCAATTTGTATACCTATATCACATCAGAAAAATGTCATTTACAAATACACTTCTAGTCGAATACAAACGAACGTCCATTGGCTTGCAATTTCTGTGATTATGCTGCATTACGAAAAAGTCATTTATCAGAACGTTTGTGATCTCATACTAACAAGCGTCCATTCGCATGCAAGTTGTATAATTATACTCATCCCACAATAGTAGTTTGCAAAGACATTTCCGATGGCATACAAACTACCGTCTGTTAATGTGAATTTGTGTGATTATACCGTATCACAAAAAGTAGTTTACAAAGACATTTGCGGTCGTATACTAGTAACCTTCATTTGCTTGCAATTTGGATAATTATACCACATTACAAAATTAATTTAAAACATTTGAAATCGCGTACTAACGAGCGTCCATTTGCATGCAATTTGTGTAGTTATACTAGCTCACAAAGAAGGTAGTTTGTTACGTTCCGTCGCTGAAATTGAATAATTTGACGTATAACTGATTAAAAAATATCATAATCCCGTATTGTATTCACAGTTAATTGCGTGTATCAGGGAATTCGACAATCTTTAGCCAATTTAAACGATTGCTTATTCATCATTCTGTAGAATTTGATCAAGTATTCAGTTGTAAAACTTAAGGTACTTGAAATTTATTTTGGTTTAGTTGTAAAATTTGCGATTGTTATTAATAACAAATTTAAGTAGGCTGTGTCTAACCTCTTGAGAACGTACTAAATTTCAAATTAGCACGGGTAATTATAATTTTAAATATTGAAAATTACTTTTTCTATACATGCTTAAAATCGGATATCTATTTTATTAAAACGCGTGCTTCACAAATATTATTATCGCATGCAATTAATGAATTAATGCCTCTTAGGTTAGCATTACTTTCAAAGGCGTGTACAGTCATTCCGCAACAAACACACAATTGTTTTCATTATGTGATTATTTCGCATCTAAAGACAAACTTGTGGTCCCTCAATAACAAGCCCTTATTTTCACGGAATTTTTTATGAGTATTTCGCAACAAGAAAAGGCATTCTACAAATACATTTAAAGGTTTTTCACTCAAAGTAGAACTCGACGTTATGTGACAGATTACTCAGAGATGAAATAGCAGAGATGTAGTTGACTGATTACGATGAGGGTACATTTTATAAATATTTTCACATACAAAAGAGCGATTTTTTTTTATTACACTCCATCTATCGAATTAAGGGTATGACGTCAAAAATAGTAATTCAGGCAGCCAAATTCTAAATGCCAATTCGAATGAAAAGATATAATACATTTTAGAGCATTCTGATTTTTACGATTGGTATTACAATGCACTGTTGCCGGGCCTGATCTGATCATCTCATATACTTTCATTAACTGCAGTAATATTTTTATTTGACCAACTACTGTGAGGATATATTGGCGTTGCCGTATTGGTAAAAACAAAACCGTTTTTTAATAGTTGTTCATACTATTAAGGTTGCCGCCAATTTTATAACATAAATTAACATACCTGTTAGTATTTGCAATTTACGACCTGATTCCAACGACGAGATATTATGTGGACTGTAGTTGAATCAAAGCCATTGCCGATTTACTCTACCTGTTATAATAATGTAAATTGCACAATAATCCAATGGTTGTCATAACTTAAAACATATGTGATTTAATTAGAACACCACACACGCAAAATGCACTTACGTCTGCGTTACTTAACAACATTATTATTTATTAACATGTATCATTAAGAGGCGACGGCTCGCAGAAAGCTCCCTTTTTGTTTTATAGGTTAAGCATAGAAATATACCAGTCTTAGCCCTCACTTTTAACACGAGCCAGAATCGTGGCGGTTGCGTGATGCCTTTTTAAACAAGAATCTTTTACCGAGGTGATTTTAATAGGAAGGGATACGCAGGGTTGACTTTAACTAATTTTAATATTAACAAAAAAGACCGAACAATAGTTTTAGCTAAATTGGGAACTGTTAACTTTGTAGATGCTTTCCCGTCGTTCTAATATTGTACGAACTTTTTTAATGTAACTATAATTCATAGCTTATTCTTATAATGTATTTTTTACAAACTAATCGTTGTTGGACCGTAAAATGCAAGTTTGCTTGGTATGCTTTGCTACATATCAACCTAGGGCGTGTTTGGTACATGATCGGAGTCAGGACCACGCCAAGGCTATATAGCGCCCTGGGGCAAAAACATTAAGGCGCCTTTTTATTGTAGGAGAATTTTTTGAATGAAGTAGAGTAGGAGCGTGTTGCTTGCATTTTAGCTTCTCTTACATTATTTAATTTTTTCAAAAAATTGTGCCTTTGTAACAAAGGCTTTGTTGTTTACTCTGTACATTATTTTCAAAAATTTATAAAATTGCCTGGCAAGGGCAAATATAAATAAGTACCTAGAACTAAAATTTTTTCACAATTTGAAATAAAAGTCGTATATCACTTTATACTATACATAAACTTTATAATAAGATAAACGCTAAAAATGTATTATCACAAAAAATATTTTTTAAGTAGTACCACCAAAAAAGTAACGATACGATATATTAAAAAAAAACAAAATATAAACTTATAAGCATTTTAATCAAAAATATATCTTACATTTTTACAATATTTTTTAAATTATACATAGCTAGAGTGTATATGTATCTAATAGCATACTAGTAGTAGCATTGCACTAAACTAAACGAACTTTACTTTGCGTGCTTTATTTTTTGCAAATTGATTTATCAATTCTTCAGTTTCTAAATCTTTTAGTAGTTCAGATTCAATTGAAATAATAGCAAGATTTGCCAGTCTTTCCTGAGCTATACTGGATCTTAGATAGTTTTTTATCATTTTTAATTTTGAAAACGAACATACTGCTGTGGCGACAGATATTGGCATGTTAACAAAATTCGTAAAGCCACATAAGTGTTTGGAAAGGATTGTTTCAAATTATTATTAATAATGTAATTTAAAGTTTCTGTAGAAGTGGAAGTGTTCACTTCACCTAACTTAATAAACTGTAATTCGTTTAGGAGTTCTACACCACTATTATGTCACGTTCATTGAAATTTAGATCAGTTAATACTATTTCAAGGTCTGTACATAACTTTAACTGCTCCTGTTTAGAATATTTGGAAAAATTGGAAATGCCCCACAAAAAGTTAAAATGATTTGAATAAGCTGATAATAATTGAAATCTTTCATTTACAGATTCTATAGTTATATCTAACATATTAAAAAAAGAATTTACTTTAAACTTTAATTTTTCATGTTCAGTGAGTTCATCATCGTGTTCGTAACTGAATTGTTTCTTAACTTTTCTAACCCTCGAGCCATCTTTTTTTTTAAATTCAAAATCAACGTCTAATGAATCAGCTATTTCACGAGCATCGACTAACAAGTCGTTGAATCCTTTATCTGATCTGTATTCTGTTAACCAATTAACTAAAGTTTTTAAATTAGCACACGCCTCTGCTATATTAAAATCCTCAGTTTGTAAAAGTTTACTTATAATATTGACTTTATTTAAAATATTATACCATAAAATCAACTTACATATAAACTCAACATTTTTTATTTTTTTGGCAAGCGATGATGCCGTATTTTTTTAATTATTGTCAAAAGCTTTATTTCCTTCACTAAAGATTTCAAATAGAGCATCGTATATTTCTCCAAGCTGATATCTTAAAGGAGTTAAAGCATCAACTCTACTAGACCATCTTGTATCAGATAAGGGTTTTAAGGTTAAATTTGATATATTTGTTTTTAAGACTGACCAACGGTTAGTTGAAACGGAAAAAAAATTATAAAATTCCTTACACTTGAAATATTTGATTTTGCGGCGTCGTTCACGACAAGGTTTAAACTATGGTTGCAACAAGGCACAAAGAATGCTCTTGGATTTATATTAAGTTTTTTTTTTGTAATCCATTATGTTTACCGCGCATGTTTGCACGATTGTCATATCCTTGGCCGCGTAAATTATAAATATCTAAGCCATTTTTTTCCAATGTTTCTATTAAGAAATTTTTCAAACCCTCACCTTTATAGGGCAAAAAGTTAAGAAATGTTCTTCGACGACAATTTTATTTTTTTCTAAATTAACGAATCTAACACATACTGATATTTGTTCTTGATGACTAGCATCCGGGGTACAATCAAGTACAATTGAAAAATATTTAGCTGTTTTAATCATGCCTAAAATTTTTAATTTAAGATTTTCTCCTATTAAATTAATTATTTCGTTTTGAATTTTGTCCCCAAGATAATGAGGCATTTTTATCTTTTCCTGAATTTAGATCCTTCTCGTGTGCTCAGATATTATAGGATCAAATTTTGCTAACATTTCAATGCATTTTAGAAAACTGCCATTATTTTTTTCAAACAGTTTGCTATTGGTACCACGTAAAGCCAAGTTTTGCTCAGCAAGAAATTGAATAATATAAAAAATGCGCTCGATAACTCCATGCCAATATTTTGTTTCTATATTAATTAAATTTTAAGCCGCAAAATCAATAGTTGCCATTTTTTTAAGCGAGTGAAACATTCTGACCATTTTTTTAAGTTCTCAAAATGAAATTTACTTTTCTCATGGATACTTAAATGTTCACCAATGTGGTGCCAGTCATTATACCCATTTTCATCACTAAATTTAATCGTTTTTAAAGTATTTGAAAGTATTCTACAACAAAACAAAACACTGAATTTTTTTCTGTTGAATATAAAAGCCACTCTCGTTCGACTTTTTCATTATTAGACAAAATTCGTAAATAATATTTATCCGAAAACCTTCGGCCTGATATTTTATCATTGGGATAATTTATACAATTTTTGCTTTGATAATGAGTAGGCCCGTTTTCAATTAATATTTGTACATCTCTAGGAGACAATATTTTTGGCCACAAACCTGGATCTTGAGGAAGTTGCGTATCGTTCACTTCCGCAGAAACTACGTCTTCGTCTTCCTCAACTTCGTCTGTAGATGTTGATGGAATCTCTTGTAGTTTAGACTCCTCCCGGTCCTCTCTCAAAGTCGATGGAAGATCTGCATCTGTTTGTATATTTGTGCTTGAAGGTGAAGGAAAAAATAGCGTAATTTTGGAATTCGTCTTCTTCAGTTCTTTTTCCAGCTTTTTTTTTATCAAATTTTGATATCCTGCAGGCTTTTTTTTTCACTTAACTTTTTTAATTCAGGTGCACAATTTACAGTCTTTACGACACTTCGATACCCAATGTTAAATGAATTGTTTTTAAAAGCGCGGCGGTATTTATAAAGATTCAAGACTCAAGATTCAACAGGAAGGAATGAACGGGAAAACTTGCAGAAACAAGAATAAACTCGCTTTCTGCGTTCTAGTCAACATATAGGGATGAGCGCGAGCGCTGTTACGGCAAAACATCGATAACCGATAATTATCGAATACATAAACATAATAAAAATAAAATTGTGCAACTAGCGCAACGTCGCGATATTGGAGTGTTGCCCTAATATTGTAGATCATCATCGGTTGAGAACATCTGATACAAAACATCGATGTTCCGATAATAAATGGAATTTAATTAGTTATTCATAGCGAATGCGCGCGTAAACGTACAGGGGACCTTTGGGTAGTCTCGTGTCTCAAACAAAAATAAGAATTTTGGTAAGTTTTAAATATTACCGTGAGGCGCCTCACGGCGCCTTTGGACTCTTGGCGCCGTGGGTTTTTGTCCTTGTTGTCCTTATGGATGGCGCGGCCGTGATCGGAGTGTCTAAAAGCGTTCATATTCACCGTAGCAATAATTAGTAGTGTATTTAAATCAAAAACTTTTTTTTCTAATTTGTCGAACTCTGCTGTTTTGTTACAATACAAGGAAATTTGGTTCATTAGGGCGGTAATATTTCTAGTTTAGGAAATGGTTTGTAGACGTGTATCAATATATAGGAACAATCTGTGAATGTTTATATCTAAATACTGAACACATCTTCAACAGTTGGCAACGTAGTCGACAGCTAACATATGACATCATAGATTTGATTTGCCCGATCAAGTATAGTTCGAAAACACAGCGTCAAGGCACTGTAAATGGATCGGCTGTTGGTGTGTTTTAGTTTTATCGCATCTCTACAGATGGCTCTGTAGGTCTATTTTCATGGGCGACTTTATTATATTGCTTAATATTTGCGAGGTTTTGTTGATTGTTGCTAACCTAACTTTTTAGCGTTCTTTTATTTGCATTTTGCAGTTTGCTCTTTAATAACATTTAACGTTTTACTTGTTATCAAATATTGATGAAGAAGTTGGCTGTCCGAGACGTGGTCCTCTAGCTTATAGAAAATAATTTTGCCTGGAATTAGGTAAGTGTTGTACAAGTACCTATATAGTAGACAAAAACGACCTAATTTGTTTATTGTTCTCTATATAAAACAATGAACAAATTTATTTTTATCTATTATGCTTGTAGAACGCTTACCTAATACCAGACATAATTATTTTTTATAATTGGAATTTTTAGTTTTATTTAAAATCTTTAGAGTCTGGTTCTCAACCTTTTGAACAGGGAAGTCGCAAACCTTGGTAACAGATTTTAACGTCGTTTAGTTTTATCACATTTTAATAGTTGGCGCTAACTTGTCAACAGTTGTTATGCAGAAAGTAGCCTATCTATTCTAACTTTATTTAACCTATGATATATTCGCTGCCGCACTTTTATGTACAGGCTGCCAATACTATGTACCGAGTTCCTGTTGGGATCAGGTTCAGTTGCATATACGTTGTATTACAGACCGATACTTTACGCTTATTTCCCTAGCTACTATTATGCAATAAATACTCGTTAGTCATAATAGATCTTTATTACAATTACCGTAACATTGTGAAGTAATATTAATACATTGATGGACTGCTATATTTTCCCCGGTTAACCACGTCAGACATCTTGTACATCAACATAGAAAACTTTAGAATAGAAACATCTATAGAAATAGAAAAAAAGTATTGCAGTGCCAGTGGTGGGTGACCGCATTACTACTTCGAAAAGCCGGCAATTCAAAAATTGGCGCCCATTAAATTTTAAATTATTGTTACCATAATTTCTAACAGTATATTATATACCTAGGGACTAAATTGAATGATTAGCCTGCAGGTGTAGGTTATTTTCTAAGCACCCCTAATCAACTAATGGATTAAATAGTATCAGTTAAGTCATGTGATATATATAGGTTAATATTTTTACTTTCTGGAATGTAGTTGAAAATTAAACTCCAAATTGAAAATGATGCACACAATAAATTTTAGACAAATTAAAACAACATAAATGAAACTAGTAATTACATTTAATCAATAGGAATTGAAAAGATAGTGAATCCAAGAAGATTCAATGTGAAACTCATTCCTAAAAAGTAAGGAACACTTAGATTTTACATATCGATGGGTATGCATGTATCATAAAGTTATAGATACAGAGTTTAATTTTAAACTAAATATTTTTAAAAAACAGAAAACTGTTGTACATATTATAGCATATGACTAAAGTGATTTTAATCCCTATCCCTATGCTAATTACAATGGGTCACAAGTCACAAACCTTAATTTCCAGGACTAAAACAATCGATTTCAGTCTCTGTGTATACAATATACTGTTACTGACCAGCAAGGTCTGATATTAAAATATTTGCTAAGCTAATCTCAGCCGTCGAGTATCAACTAGTTGGGATGTTGAGTAGTTAATGAAACCATACTTCAAAGTATCCCCTAACTACGGTGACCATATGTACTCACTTTAGTAAGACAATGCTTACTTTTGGGTAGTGTCCTTACGTCCTTTAGAACCTTTGTTAACTATTTCTAGTAATGATTGTATGTGCGTGTATTATCATCGCATTGATGGGAACAAAAACATCTATCTACCATGTAATAACTTTATCTGTACAGACTTCCTAAAGTGTTGATAAATAAATAACAAAGGATATTGATAATATATTATAAATATTTACAAACTATAATTATAACACAGCCTGACAAATGGCTAAAATTAATATTTCTAATGCATTGATTCCAAAAATTGGTAAGCAAAACCTCATATTGACAAAATGGCAACGCAAATTTCAAATAATTCAAAAAGTCAAACATATGTTTATGAGATTACAGCGCCAATTGTCGGTGACCGCGACACTAAGATTTTTTTGATTTTTGACATAGAACTCAAAATCATGCATGAAGTTACTTTTCTAAAGGTTTTTCTATGTACATCAATCCCGATAATCATAATAATACGTCATGGACACATCTCACAAAAGGCTGTGTCTTAACTCACAGATACTACATAATAAGTATAACGTGAGAACAATTAATTATTGTGACCAATACAAATACTTCAATACATAACACAATATATGTCAGAACCTTATTTGGTCCCACTGCCCTTGTATTACTTAGCCTTTTAATAGATTAATTAATTTCATATGTAGTAATTTGTTTAAAGCAGAAATTACTTTTTGTCATCTCCTTAATATTGACATCAATATTCGCCCGAGGCTTATATATAGCCTTAAAATAATCTGAAAATGCATTAACCACATTGTGTAATCCTTCTGATGACTCCATTAAAATTTAGTACTACCTCAGGTACACCTGGTGTTCGTTTTAGGCCTTTAATGAAATCCCAAAAAACAGATTTCTTAGATTTTACTTATTTTTTTAAGTTTGAAACGAATATTTTTTTTTATTATACAGTGAAACGTATTTATTGTTCCATAAATCTTCCGACACAACTAGGGGTCTATTCCTCGGTAGAGCAATGAGAAGTGGGGGGTAAGTCGAATTTTGTTTGTAGATCAAACTTAAGCTAAATCAAATAGGCGCCACCAAGTCCTGATGTAATCACGATAATTGCATAGCATAGTTCTAAGGGTGGATGTGGAGACCCAAAGAAAAAAAAGATCGCCTTCGCTGACAAAAGCCTGTCTTAATAAAATAAGACGCAGCTCCTGTAAGTAATTGTGATAGTTAAATAAATAAAAAAATGGGACACCATTTGTGTCCTGCAAAAATACATAAAGAAATAATAAAAAAAGTATTTCCAATACAACATTGGCATCAATTTATTACTCAGAAGGGTTTTAGCTTTATGTAATAAGATTTGATCACACTTGATCAAAATAAAAAACCTTTAATCTTGAACCAATTGTTTACTAAAAGATCTCTTTTAAAATAATATAACTTGTAACAAAAAATTTAATCTTTAACTGCATCAATCTTAAAATTTTAACTTTCATGTTTGTCTTTATTATTTTCAATCAAACACTTTACTTTAAAACATGAACTTGTTTTACAAATAGGGTTCTGACCTGGGCAGATCTTTTCAGGTAGATAACAAATTAATAGCTCTTATCAATATTCGCATTTGAGCTTTCAAAATTATGTATACTAATTTTAATGTAGATAAAGCTGATCATAAAAATATACATGTTTACATATATTGTACTAAAGCTGTTCAAAGCATTTGCTTTTAAAATAACATCTGTCAGCTATACAAAGTTGAAAAATATGACGTCAGTGACACCTGTTGACATTACTGACGATTCATATGGAACAAAGAATGTTGTTTTGAGAACGTTAAATCAATGAACTTTCGTTATACTACTGGTAAATCCAGCTCAACAATTAGTTGGTACTTTTTCAGTGTACATGTATTACGCATCAAAGCAAGTTAACGTGTTCCAAATTTTGAAACACATAAAAAGAACTTATAGCTATCTACGAACCAAAACTGCAATTGTCGCATTGTGACAAAGGGAGACGGGATCACCATTCTTCAAGCGACGATAACAGCGTTTGCAATTTGAAACCAATTCATCCAAACCAACTTCTATAATTCCTGCGTTCCACGTGTCGAATCATATCCTGTCGCCTTACATTCAGCAGCAATCGTACTCTCAAAGTTGAATTACGTCACCTTCTAAAGGTAGCATCTTACATGTGTTTTACTGTGTCCTTGTGTGTCTTTAAAAGTTGCATCCTACTTGTCGCGCGTTATTCGAAGATATCCCAACTATTCGAAATGGATTCGCAGATTGCCGGCCTCCAACCAAGCAAACATGTTGATATCTCTATCACTTGTGGCCGACTATCTTATAACCAGCTCGGGCGGTCGCGCCGTCAGGAGGGGAACAATCAAACAGAGATGTGCTTGTAAATAGCTGTATACGACACAGATATCTGAATATAACTAGATTATTAAAGGACGATGCAGGTTTAGCGTATTACTTTTGAAGTTGAATGCAAATTATTATTGTTATTAATAAAATTGTTACATTATTCTTGAAATTATATGCAAAGAATTATTATCGAAAATAAAATTGTTACAAGTTTCTATGTAAGTTTTATAAGCTTTTTGGATTTTTATTTTTAAAGAACATCGTAAAGAATCCCATTTTAATTTCCAAGCTTCATCATTTAACCTTTTGTGATAATTTCAGTACCTACTTTTTTCTCTAATATTCTTTATGATTTCATTATTGTACCACACTGGGTACCTCACTTTGAAGTGTCTTGCTATGGGACATATTTTCGAAAAACGTCATAAACTTTAATATAAAACTTGTTTAGTGCATCATCTATAGAATAGTCATGTTCTAGTACTGTGTAAATCTCTTGCCAATTTATTTCCATACTGTTAAAGTATAATTTTTCAAAGTTTGCCTTTTTAAAATTAAAATTTTTATTATGTGGCGAACTTATTTCCTTTATTATTTCATAACATGTAAAACTGATTCTTAGGAATGGATGATACTTATCTTCGGTAACAAGACTATTATCTTCGTGTTCTACAGAAACTGAAATGATATTACTAATCACTAAGTCTAATAGGACATTGTTAGAATTTAATATACAATTATGTTGTTTATAATCGTTATATGCTATAAAGTCATTGAGTTCTTTAGCTTCATCTAAAATTACTATACAATTAAATGACTGATTAGTCATAATACTTAGGGATATTAAAGTCTCCCAATATGGTACATTGTTTCCCATATAGAGCATTTTTAATTGTTTGAAAGATTTTCTTAAGAAGCTGTAGTTTATTTCCTGGTGGAATATATACAACGACTATGTGCACACTGCTTATGCCGAAATTGACTCTTACACATACTCCTTCTATGCTGTTATCAAAAATAGAAACTTGACTAGCTATGTACTGTTTACCAATAGCTAGGAAAACCCCTCCTTGAGATTTACCAGATACTAATTTATCTCGGTCTTGTCTGTATACATTATAATTTTGACAAAATTCAGATGTAAGAATAGACGAATTTAACCAGGTTTCTGATACTGGTATACAATCATAGTTACATGCTAATAGGGCTAATTTTAGATCAGTAAGCTTAGTTTTTATCCTTCTAATATTTTGGTAGTACATGTTCCATTTAAATTGGGATTTTGGATTCTCTACTACACTGGCTCTGTTTGGAGAATATGGTCTTGAAAATCCTGTTCAGACTGAGTAATAGGAGTCTTATTTGCAATATTTGTTTTATTAAAAAATTTTTTAATTGCAATGCCATTTGGCCAGAATTCAGTATTCTTAAATGAACTATAGTATTCCGGATATCGAGACGTTAAAGGTTGTATTCTCAAATATGATTTATCATTGTCAGAGTCAGGTAAGTTAAGTTTTGTTTCTACATATTTTGTTATTTTATTTATATCGACTGCTGGGTTGACTCTCGTTAAGTGCAAATCGGTATTTCTACGCCTCCACGGAACTGCAACTAAGTCATCTATACATCCTTTTTCTGCATCAGTTGGATTCCTACAAGCTGTTCCTACTATCATTTTTTTATTTTTTCTTTGCTCACCATTCACAATTTGAGATGTACTAGATTTTGAAATGGTAGAGCTGTTTCAAAATCTCAGCGACCCTGGGATGTGCAATGGAGAAAGTGAGAAATCTTTAGAAAACGATATAACACCTAAAAACATCATGATTTGCTAAAATAACCCTTACCGTAATGTCAAATTATTATTGTGTAAACAAATACTTAACCTTACTCCTAAGTAGGGGAGTAAAGCCGGTTTGACTTCAAAACGGTGTACGCGTATGTTTTTCCATGTAACATACGCGTGCACTGTTTTGAATCCACACCGGCCTTATATACTTTCAATGTAAAATGCATGTGGACACGTTTTCAAGTCAGACCGGCTTTATATTACTTTCAATGGAACATACGTGTGTGACTTCAAAACACACGTATGCTACGTTGAAAAATGTAAGTGCAGAGAAAATGCTGTTTTGAATTCGGTTTTCTAGCGGGAACTTATAAAGTATGCCAGATGCAAAATATCGCATTCAAGTCAATTGTGTTTAATTAAAGTGGATTCTGATTTGTTTTTTACTTTTGTTTAGAGGCTGCAAATACACAAACGTATCCACACGTATGCTACATTGAAAAAATGTAGATGCGTGCAGAAAAAATGTGGAGCTGTATTGAATTCTAGCAAGAAGTTATAAAGTAGGTCATATGCAAAATATGCTAAGGCGAGTTTGAATTCAAAGTGCGACCACTCTGCAAATACACATGAGCCGGTTTCAATGTGTTTTCACTCTTGTGATAGGTTGAAAGTAGGTTGTTTTGCAACTCCCTTTGGGGTATACAGGTATATTGTATTACCTTACGGGTTGTCAAACTCCCAAGACTTGTTTGAGGAAAAAGTTGAAAGTATTTTTGGAAATATTGAAAATTTAATTATTTGTCATGGCGACATGATTGTCGCTGGGTCTACGCAAGTGGAACATGACAAGACAGTATTAGAAGTGATAACTCGCGCTAGAGAGTCAAACACAAAATTTAATGTGGATAAATTTCAATTCGCACAAAGTCAAGTTAAATTCTTAGGCCAAATTTTTTCAAGTTTGGGTGTTCAGATAGATCAGAAACGCATAGATGCTTTACAAAAGTTAGAAGTCCAAAAAAATAAATGTGAACTCCAACGAATTATAGGATTTTTTAATTATGTACGACGGTACGTACCAAATATGTCGTTTACCAAATAAAACTTCTGACGCAGTAATAAATGCGATGCAAGATGTTTTTAGTAGATTGGGGTACCCTCAATTTCTAATCGCTGACAATTTACCCTTTCTTTCTATAAAATGTAAAAATTATTATAAAAATAAAGATATTAGAGTATTCACATGTACTCCGCACTACCATAAGAGCAACGGTTTAGCCAAAAAAGCTGTTGATATAGGGAAAAGAATATTACGTAAAAGTACTAGAATATAATAACTGTCTTATAATTGAATTAAATGCATCCCCAGCTCAAATTTTACAAAGTAGAGTACTTCGTACAGAACTCCCAATTTCAGAAAATAAACTTGAACCTAAAATTCAAAATCAAATTTATAAATCTCTATGTGAACAGAGAATTAAAACTAAAGTACATTATGATAAAACTAGTCGAAAACCAGAAAGAGAATTTAAAAAGGGGGATAAAGTGGTTGTAAAAAGTTCAATAGATAAAGTATGGTATAAAGCTACAGTATTGGAAAAATCAGTTGAACCAAAATCATATTGGATATGTAAGGATAGCAACAACAAAATAGTACGTCGTAATACGAGCCAGCTAAAACCATCTATTACCAAACATAAGTGTGACGACCTTGTACTTCAACCTGAGTTGTATCCTGAAAATTGTTATGATGAATCACATGTAACAGTCATTCTATGACCGCTACAAAATTAATTCAATTTCTGTATATAATTCTGTATATAAAGTTGTAAATGTCTAGTAATAAAGGAATTTATTTATTTGATTGGTGTAACGTTGCTGAACTGTATTGTCAAAAGGAAGAAAGTTATTTTAAGGAAATTTAACCATTGTTTAAACTATATCTTAATGTTTGAAGGCGTAGAATCGCATCAATGTGTTGTATATAGAGTCGAGATATCAGTACTTGTTTTGTTAACATGATAGCAGACTGCGCGGGCATAATTATTGATTTTACGAACAGAAGAACGTTAGGTCGCACTTAAAACACGCTTGGTGGCTTATTAAATTAAAAGGGTTTTCAGAGTTGAAACTACCCGAACTTACGTTGTGAGGATTTGTAGAAATGGTAAGCACACCTAAATTTACTGAACGGATGTTTCTAGTTGTTGGTACAAATTAAAATTCCACATCTGTTCGGACCGCTTATCGGAAAGATAGTTTGGCGTGAAGCGTCCATCATTTGTAAGTAATAAATTTTGTCCTTATGGTATTAATATTAAATGCTTTAGATATTAGCACTTCTGTCTATATTTCAACAGAGCAAGAATTTATTGGTATTGTATAAGAACACTTTTTAACAAAGGTAAAGAGGGGTTATAATTAACAGGTGGTTAATTGTATTATTGCAGGGTTTTTAGGTTGTCCTGAATTATTAGTTGTTGGCGCATTCGTGAGTATTGTGAATGTCTTTCTGCGTTTGGTTCTGGAATTGGTAGCAGAGTTGAAGAAGAGGCTTAATCGCTAGTTGGTACTGCTGACGTTGGATATTGGATCGGCTGTTCCGGAATTCAATCCATCGGTACAGGTTCATGTCCAAGGGGTGATCGTGAGTAGCCCTAGAAAATAGTTTACTTGTGGTGCCGAGTAGTAAAGTTATTTGTTTCTAACTAGAATAAAATATTGATTGGTCTTAAATTTTTCATAACTGAGAATAATATTTAAGGGTGAAGGGATTTATATGTGACAATTAACTATCGATAAAAATGTAAAGATTATAAAAGAATATTGCTATGTTGAGTCTAATTGTGAACACAATTTGCGCACATTGTGGGATATAAATATTTGGTAACTTATATTCACAACACTCAATTTTAAATTTTAATACGAGCCTAGGCGCTTTTGTTTTGAGTTACTCAGTGTCATGATTACATTGCCACTGGTTCACATTTTTTTATATTGCTTAGAATCTGTCTGGTTACTTTATTTATAAATATTAAAGGAATTGTGCAAGTGTGTACGACACAAAGTTTTATTAATTGGAAATCAGAAGCTGTTAAGATAATTACTGCGGAGAATTCTAACCTGGATTACATAGTCTTCCTAATCGGGTTGGGTGTGGTTGACTTTTTGCTTGAGTTGTTTCCTGGGCGGAACCTAGCCCTGGCGCCCATATTTACTTATCTCTTATGTAGCACTCCTACGACCCTTGTGTGCTCTTTGACTAGCCGTGGAACAGGAAGCAACAAATTAATCTCTCCGAGTTCGAGCCACTTTCATCGGTTCGAGCACAGCGTTGCTACAATTTACTCCTAGTACGCCTTCAGCGGGGCCTTATACTTTACCCCTCGCATTTAGGTGTGACACACAAACAAATGTTAATGACAAACTATGTACTGTTAATAATGACAATTCTGATAATTATGATTTAAATTTGTTATTTGATAATGTAGTCAATAATAACCATAAGAACGAACCTGTGATTAGTTATAATAGATCAAGATATGGGCGCATTATCAAACCGGCAGTGAAACTTAATCTTTAAGGGGGAGGTGTTCAGTGTAGCGAAGTGTTTGGGAACACATCCCTTTTAGTAATAGATCTAAGGTCAATACGTCAACGTACGTATGTCATGTCGTGTCTAGTCATTATGCAAGACAAGATTAATGTAATATGTAATCTGTTTATATTAAATGTTTAACACAGTAATCAAGTGGTTACTTATACTTAATATAATATTCAGCCTCACATTAAACATACATTGAACATACTTCCCCAAATATCTCGTAGACCTAGAACATTACCCTATAGAAAGCGTCTTGAAGACGGTATGACAATGGAAGTATCAAATAACGCCATAGATTATTTATATTGGAATGATCCCAATGAACTTGTTGATAGATTACGGCTTTTAGTTTCATTTCAGACTGCTGGACACACAGGTCACGGCAACGAAATAAATTCGATCATTGAAGAATTGCGCGAGACGAAAGTGATTAGATGATATGACAATTGACAAATTTGGAAGGCATTTAAATAACCGTAAAATATATATACGTGAACAGGAATATGAAAACAAAAATGAAGGTTTTGAAACCTTGATTGAATACAAGTTACATATGCTACATCACACGGTAGTAGCAACGTTTTACTCTAGTACATTCCTCGACAGTTGCTAGACATTCCGTATTTTCAACATTAAAAAGATACCCGCAAGACATTGAAATTCTTATAAACAAAAAAAGTTATGTAACTGCACAGTTATAAGGATTTTTGCTTAAACGTATGGATGTAATCAGCTTTCGTGACAGCGGTGCTATCATAAACAATACCACAATGTTTCTTGATTTTATATTAAAAGTTCCTTTCAAAGCAAGTGGAGCCCTCGACATTCAAACATAGAAGTATTTATTAATTATATTTAATAAATCCTGATTAGAAAAAAAAAGTATTATGATAGTTGCTCAATCAAAAGTGAAAGAGGATATAGTAAATGAACTTCATAAACCAGCAAGAATAAATTTCAAGAGACGCAAAGTGATAGTAAAAGGTTTAAATGATCTTCTTCAGACCGATTTGATTGAAATGTTACCATATTCGCAAACAAACAAAGGCGTTAAATACATTTTAGTAGTTATTGATTGTTTCTCCAAATACGTATGGGCTGCACCACTTAAAAGTAAAACGGGTATTGATGTTACTACTGCAGTGAAAACAATTTTAAATAAATTTAAAAATCCACCAAAAAATTTGCAGTCTGATTTTGGTAAAGAATATTATAACAAACGCTTTCAATTTTAATGCAGACATATGGCATAAACCATTATAGTGTTTTTTCTACAAAGAAAGCATGCATTGTGGAACGTGTAATTAGAACTTTAAAAGGAAAAGTGTGGCGCTTGTTTAACCTGAACGGTTCTTACAATTGGATAAAAAATTTAAGCGATGTTGTGAAACAATACAACAATACAGTTCACAGTACTATCGGAGTCAAACCTGTAAAAGTTGATAAATCAAATGAAAAAACTATTCTTAAATCATCATTTACCCACATCAAACTTGCAACCAAAATACCAAAATATTCAATTAAAGACAGTGTGAGGATTAGTAAACATAGGGAAGCATTTACGAAAGGATACACGCCAAACTGGTCAAATGAAATTTTTAAGATTAAAAAGGTAAACGTAGCTAATCCGACAACATATATATTAGAAGATCAAGACGAGAAAGAAATCAAAGGTGCATTTTATGAAATGGAGTTGCAAAAGGTTAAACATCCAGGAATTTACCTGGTAGAAAAAGTCCTAAGGAAGAGTGGAAATAAAGTCTTTGTAAAATGGTTAGACTTCTCTAACGTACACAATAGCTGGATCGATAAATATAATGTTTGCTAGAAGTTGTTATAATAATAATAATAATAATAGTTAATAAGGTAGTAAACATTGTTTCTTGCTATAACAGTTTATAAAAAAAATTTATTTCATTTCTATAAACACATTAAATCATGATCTTGTAGCAATTAAACTCGTTCATGAACCCCACTCTTTGTTTCAAGGTACAAGAAGGCGTTTATGTAAAAAGATATTAAATAACTACTTTAATATTATCAGACTATTGCTTTTAATTAACACGAATAAAAATCAATTACAAAAATACTTAATTTAATCAAAATCCAATTGAACCTTAGTTTGGAACACAACCGACATGCAAACGTTGAGTTAAGGGTTACTTTTAAACTAGTTCACAGCTTTACCACTAGAGATCAACTCTTGCAAGTTTGAATTTTGAGTTACAAATTTTCCTTATATAATCTTTTTACAGTTTTTTGCGAAAATTAAAAGTAATAAAATGTCTAAATATACATATCAAAACTTATAATTATGTTTTAATTTTTTATATATTCACAAGTGGAGATTGAAATTCGGTGATTAACATAAAGAAAATAAGCGATAGAAATATGCCAACACATAACCTATAAATAGAAGTAGCTTAAATACGCGAGCGTCTCGCGGCAGTAATGCCGTGGCTGCAATGATAGGTTAGGTTACTGTTACAAATAGATATTATTATTATTATTATTATTATTAAAAAACACACAACACAAATCACTTAACACGCATATCAGAACAGTCTGCAATAGTTTTAGCAACAACTGTTTTGATATGCGTGTTAAGTGATTTGTGTTGTGTGTTTTTTAATAATAATATCTATTTCTAACAGTAACCTAACCTAACCTATCATTTAAGCTACTTCTATTTATAGGTTATGTGTTGGCATATTTGTATCGCCTATTTTCTTTATGTTAATCACCGAATTTCAATCTCCATTTGTCATTCACAAAGCAGTCCTATAAAAGAGATTTGATGATAAATAGTGTTAAGTTCTTGGGGTTGTTACACTATAGTACGTTTAACGAACAGATTCAGTAAATGCTCCGCCCATAAATCAGCGCCAAGTTTAAATAAAAATTTTGTATTGGTTGGCCGGATTCAAACAACCACACATTTCAATTTGTAACATTAACCTACAAATGTCAATTATTTTTTCGCGTTTGTCTTTGCGTTATTTTTTGTTCACTCGTCTTTCGTAGTTTTTGCTCTTGTACTTTTTTTTTCAAAAACAGTATTTTTCAATACTTATTAGATGTGTGTAGGTTATTTACAATTAATTACGTGTAAATCAAGCTTATGCTCAGTTTGTACTTCGCAACTAAGCCCATCCTATTATTTTAATTACTGAATCTGTTCGTTAAACGCACTATAGTTACACAAAATAAATCGAAGTTAGAATGTGTATGATCTTAGCAACAAACTCTCTCAGTAACAAATTCTGGTGCGTAAAACGTCGAGCTAGTGGTTTATCTTTGTGCCGTTTCTTGTCTTCTTTTTCAGGGAATGTAGGTTTCCTTCCTATCTACCTAATTATCGTATCTTTACCTGTATTTCTGTCGTTCCTCTACATAAGGAAGAAGAAGACGAATTAAATTTGGATTCAACCGGGGGCAGAAGGATAACCCGCGCCCTCAATGCTCCCCGACGCCAGCTGCCGCCTAAATAGCCGTAATGCTGTGAGAAGTGCTACAGTTTATGTGAGTACCTTTTGTTTTTCCTTATATTTAAAATAAACATTTTTTGTATGTGATAATAATTTGAGCAAAGGTACGTAACCGTTTATTGCGCAATATCTTGCAATTATTTATCATTGTTACCAACGGTTGTAGTGGCTCTCATACATTGTCGCCGGGACTTTAAAACGTAGAACTAAAGTGTAATAACATTTGATATAAAATTCTAAATAATTTTACTCTTGTTGCTTTGCTTGATATTGAATTATTGAACAGTTCCGTACCAAATTTCACAATTGTATTTCAGCACTTGTCTGTACCTTATCAGAACTGTCAAAGACTCGTACCAAAAATTCGTGTTTTCTGATTGAGTAACATAAACAACATGTTATCGGAAAGTAAGATTTTACAACCCCATATAAAAGCCAAAATACATTTATGCCAAACGAATGTCAATGTTAAAAGGACTCATATTAAGTTCAAACTAATACATGTCCCACTATTTTATACAAATTGTAACAACATATTAGATAATGTGAAGGATGAAGGACCAAATTATTATGTTTTTGAATATTGCTTAATAAATCTCATCAGTAATCATAATTACCATTTTGAGCCATTATGTTAATTGTTGCAGCCATGGAATGACTAAACACTTGTGAAGCAAGAGAAACTTTTATCTTTTTTATTTTTGTTTCAATAATGTTGCGATCCACTATTAGGCAACTCGTCAAATATACAAACGCCCGGGGCACAGCGTATTCTTCAGGATTCGAGAATCCTTCTAGAAAATACTAGATAATGAGTCATATCTTTAATTCAGGGTATATATAGGCCGCTTATGAATGTAGGAATTAGTTCACATAAGAATGTCGTATATAAATTATATCGTGTATAGTGAATGTAGTTGAGCTTTTTGGAAGCCTAAGCGTATATATACATAAATGTTATATGAGCTTAACGTGTGTAATGTACATGCAGCTTGTAGTATACAAAAATAGATAGAGCTTGGATTGACTAATAGTTGTGTTAGTGTTGTTAATGGACCTATGGTAAAGAAGTTAGTTTAAGAAGATATTAGTGCTTGTAAATTCATTAGTGTAATAGTGCTTCATTGTTAAGTGGACTGAAAACATCTATAAATAAGGCATATACTGTTAATTAGACTTGGGAACAGTGAGTAATAAAGACCTTTATTATTACTTGTTTTGAATTAAAGAAACGCGGTAGCAGTAGCCCGTTTCAATAATGTGGAAATCTGTTATTTTTGGAGGACAGCGAATATCTTCACTACATGCATCTATGTAGTATGCATTAACAATATCCTCCCACTTTGCGGTAAGAACGCCATCGTCAGATTTCCAAAGTAAATTTTTCTGTAATAAATTATTTCTTATTCCTTTAATTAAATGAGGAACGTCATAAAGAGGTATCATTTCGCAGTCATCGATTAGGATACGTCTTTTTGGAATAACATTCTTCTTTAAGTATACTGATCGAGCATCAGCAACCATTCCTTCTATAGCAGATCTATTTGTTGTTCTTTGATCGCATATTGTGGCCAGGACTTTTAAACCTGTAAACATTGTACAATAAGAAAACTAAAACTTAACAGTTAAAAACTGTAATTAACAAAGCAATAAGACACACATTTGAATACTGAGTTACTATCTAAAAAAATTCAATTACAATTCACACCTGTTTTGTTTAATTCCTTTATTAAGACTGTAAGCAAATCCTTGATAGCTTGCGGTTTTGTTGTCGACTTGCAGAAAGTATAACAAATCATTTGCTTCCATTTCCGTGTTATACCGCGCACCATAAATATCGTTGCGTGATTCATTATTTGCCCATTCTGCACTCCTACAAGCTCATCTTCATGCTTCTTGTATGTAACATATGGCATAAGAGATATTTCATCAAAAACTAGCATACAAAATTTTTCATGCTTTTTGAAATGCACAGTGGACATTCTTAAATTCTCCATCAGAATTGGATGAATGCCATCAGCAACAGGTATTTTCTGCAATAGTGTTATCAGTGTTCTCTTTGAAGGAAGTTTAAACCATTTTGCTAACATTCCGTAACCTGGAACCGATGTCTTATAAAGAGCTAACGCCATTACTTTTTCATTCAAAGTGAATCTTATTCCCCTGGGCTTCGTTACCTCGAGTGTCAGCTGCTGGATACAGAAGTTGAAAGCTTTCTTGTGCATTTTCAGATTTGTAGGATCAAAAGAAAAATGTTTCTTCGCCAATTGCAATCGTTTCCTAAGAGATGTGCTTCTATTACGGTACAGATGCCACATTTTTTAAAATTTTAGCAGTGCGGTATAAAGTCTTTGCTTTAGGTGTTAAGTTATTGCATGAGACATATTTACAGAATGGAGAAGACTACTAGAAGTGGCTGCAATTAATTATACCAATTAGAAATATACAACAACAGTTTTCAGAAAATGTCTCTATCAGAGTATGTGTGAGTGAATGCAATAAATATTCAACATGCACCATAACATAACAACTACTGTTTCTGAATTGTACTAATTAATACAAATTCCTGTGAAGAGTGCTTGTAAATATCAATCTAACCCCATAACTAAGTGTAGTGTACTAAAGGTTCAATCTATATACTTAAATTATAAGTATTTTAATGACTTACCTTTAATAGCAACAGGTGTAGTGCATCGGCTTCTTGTAGGACTACAAGGCAGTTCTGGCATTTTAGTATAAACATGATCACCTGCAAGAAAACATATATTTGCCAAGGAATTTATACAGACAGTGTTTCGTATTAGTTAAAACTCTAACTATAGTGGATTTAAATTGTGCAGTGCGCTTGCGCCTCTTAAAGTAAAACGCGTGCGAAAGTGGTTTTGTGACGTTTATCGACGACTCTTCTTTCGACCTAGTAACGGGAAGGTTGTGCGTGACAAACTATATCCAATAAGTATAGTGCTTGCAACAGTGCATTCAACCAACTCCCCCGGAGGCATTCCAGCAACATCGATGAGGACCGCACACCAAGGACAATTTGGTGAGTGAATTTATGCCTTTTGTTTGTTAATATTTTACATGCATACAGTTTTCGTATTTAAAGCTCGCGTTTTGTTCTATTTTCGAATTACAACGATTAAATAAGACGCGCCAGCACCTTTATCTAAGTTTAATTAAATGACATTTGGTCCTTTTTCGCGTGATAGAACAGTCCATGGTGAATAAATTAATTCATTTCGTTTTAGCTTGTATGTATGTAAAACTTCGATTAACAATATTCGCATCATATTTCTATTTACTTAGATATAAAAAATTCGATCAAGTCTATTAATTAGAAATCATTATTTGATTATAGATATATTACGATTTAGCAATAGTTTAGTTAGAGAGCTTTATTAATCATTTTACAGACATAGTTAAATAGGTCCGTATAGAAAACCTGTTGCAAATGTTGGATTCAAAGTTATTCTATTGTAAAATTTTGTATACTTGTGTAGTAGGTCACTCCGTTTGGTTTATGTACAGCTGCAAACGACATTCCAGTTTTATCGTATAACCTACCTGAATGTTTAAGGGTTTTAACCACTAAATATTTTAACTATATTTCTTGTTTGAATGACTAAACCCGTAGGGCGTTTTATAAACCTTCTTGTTAAGGGTTGTCAGGTCGTTTTAAAATACAATAGGAAGCTTTAGGGATCTAACTACTCGTTTCGCATTTTACTTTACAAATCGGGTAATGACTTTATTGGATCATTTTCGGTGATTGGATTTACAATAAGATTATTGTCGCTCGTTGTTAATTGGAATAATTGTCGTTTGTTTCTTCATACAAAATGCCTGACACAAATACGTCTGTAACTTTACTAAAGCTTTACGCTGCTAGAATTCATGAAATCTTCGAACTTTCTGAAAAGGCACAATACAATGATTCAGTACATAGGTTATTCAAATTGAAGTGTCGTATCCTCGAATCTGTCTACAAAGATTTTACTGAAAAGTACATTAATGTATTGGTAAACACAGAACCAGAATTGCAACCAGCTTTAGAGAATTTGTGTAAAAACGTGGATGACGAATATTATTCTATTCTTTTAATAGAGCAAGAAATATTTTCTGCTGAAGTGAAAACTCCGTCTGCGAATCACACAAGTCGACAAGACAATAATTTTACACCTAGAGTAAAATTACCAAAAATTACTCTACCGCGTTTTGATAATGACCCAAAAACCTTTAAGACTTTCAAGGATATGTTTGATGTTTTGATAGATAAACAACCGCATTTAACGGACATCGAAAAGCATTCCTACCTTCTTTCAAGCTTGTCGGGTGAATCATTGACCTTGTTGCGGTCTATTCCTCTTTGTCATGAAAATTACAAACTAGCATATGACACTTTATGTTCTAGATATAATAATAAACGTCTTTTGGCTAATCACCATTGGGGTTTGATAAAAAACTACCCGCCTATGCATGCGGAAAACGTAAAACAACTTCGAAATTTAATTGACTGTTTCACAGAAAACTTATCGATTTTGGGATCATTACAATTTGATGTTGAATGTTGGGATTTCGTTCTTGTAGATCTTTATTATGTAAACTCGATGAGGAAACTCGTAAACGATTCGAATTGCATTTCAATTCTACTGATGTGCCTACATTCAATTGCGTCAAAGACTTTTTGTCAAAACAATGTGTAGCCTTAGAGAATCTTGTCTCAAGCAAACAGACGAAAGTGCTTAAAGGTACTATTAATAAACAAGGTCTCACTCGTTCGAATTCTGACTTGAAGCCTAGGACATTCTTAGCTGAGACTAACACTTCTCCTAAGAACAATTTGTTCTCCTGCATTTTTTGCAAGGGAAATCATGTATTGTATTCGTGCGAGCAATTTCTTAAATTGTCTCCAAACAAGCGTCACGAGCAAGCCAAACATCTTCGGTTATGTTTGAATTGTCTTCGACCAAATCATAACATGTCGTCTTGTCCGTCAAAGGTTTCGTGCAGAGCTTGCAATAAAAATCATCATACATTGTTACATTTTGTGCCGTCGATTGCTACGTCACCACCTTCTTCAACTCCAACTCGTGAAGAAAATTTGCAAACCAGTCCGTCTAATAATGCTACTTGTACTACAACAGTTGGGTCTGAGGCGACAACTTGTCTAGCTCTGCTACCCACGGTTTGTTTGGAAATTCTCGACAAGAGAAATCAACCTCAAATTATTCGTGCTCTAGTAGACACTGGGAGTCAAATTTCATTTATTACGGAGTCTTGTCGTAAGTCTATTGGTATATCGTCTCGTCCTTCTTCGATTCCTATTTCTGGTTTGGGCCAGACTTCACATCAAACGTTAGGTGTGATATCTGGAACAATTCGTCCCATTCAGGAATATGATTCAGCCCCGACGGACAACAATTTGAAAATAAACTTAATGGTTTTGCCGTCTATTTGCGGTAATCTTCCAAACAAGTATATTCAATCGTATTGGTCTCATTTGGAAAACATAAAACTCGCAGATGAAAACTGGAGACATCCTTCTCCAGTACAAATGTTATTGGGCTCTGATGTTGCCAGTCGTATTTTGCTCGATGGGAAAATTGATGGCAAAGAAATTTCGCCTGTTGCTGTCAACACCATATTTGGTTACATGATATTTGGTACTGTCGATCCCATCTCAACCAATGTTATTCATTCGTTCTTTGTATCTATCGATCCTTGTATGGATATTGATCTTAAACATTTTGGGAGCTTGACGACATTCCATCGAGGAGTTTGTCGTCCCCGGAAGATGACCTTGCTCAACAATCTTTTGATAACTCGTTGCATCGGTTACCCAATGGTAGGTTCGGCGTGAGCCTTCCATTTAGAGAAAATGTTCGTGAGTTTCCGGACTCGAAATCTATTGCCATTAAACGTCTATTGTCACTAGAGCGTCGTCTCGAAACTAATCCAGACTTGCGAAATTTGTATGTAGATTTCATGCGTGATTACGAAGCCTCTGGTCACATGTCGCTTTTATCAACGCCTCCAGCTGACAATAATGCGTATTTTATTCCACACCATGCCGTGTTCAAACTAGAAAATAATAAACCTAAATTGAGAATTGTTTTTGATGCTTCGGCTCGAGCTTCGAATGGTATTTCATTGAATGATACCTTACTCACTGGACCTAAGCTTCAGAATGATATTGTAAAAATACTTTTGGCATTTCGTATTCCCAAGTTCGTTTTTGTCTGTGACATAAAACAAATGTACAGGCAAATATTGATATCAGAAACGGATCGTTCTTATAAATTGATACAATGGCGATGGAATCCTTCAGAACCAATTTCAACCTATCAGTTGAACACAATTACATATGGAGCTTCATCCGCTCCTTTTCTCGCCATTCGCACAATCTTAAAACTAGCTGAACTAGAAGAAAATAGTTATCCATTGGCTGCTCATGCTTTGAGAAACAATTTGTATGTTGATGATGTATTGACTGGGTCGTCCACTCTCCAGGCAACTCATGAACTAAAACGTCAACTCATCGAACTACTACGTGCGGGCTGCTTCAAACTACGCAAATGGGCTAGCAACAGTCCACTACTGTTAGAAGATATTCCTACTGAGTATCAACAAGTGAAACCAAGTTTAGTCGCAAATGATCTTAAGTTTACCATAAAGGTGCTCGGTCTTCAGTGGCACTCGATACCTGATAATTTTTCATTTGAAATGCAGTCTTTAGAAAATCGTCTTTCCAAGCGAATTTTACTTTCGACAGTTGCTAGGATTTACGATCCTCTAGGATTTATTACACCAGTTACCTTTTCACTCAAACAACTCATTCAACAATTTTGGGTGCTGGGGTTGGATTGGGATGATCCTCCTCCTGAATCTATTGTCATATTTTGGAAAAAATTTGTTGCTGAATTTTCATATATTGATTCAATTCAAATTCCTCGTTATATCCCTATTGATGAAGCCTGTAGCATACAACTACATGGTTTTGTGACGCGTCCGAGAAAGGATACTCGGCTATTGTATATTTTCGTTTAGTATTTCCGTCAGGAAAAATATCTGTTCACTTTGTTATGGCTAGATCAAAGGTCGCACCTTTGAAATGTCTTTCTATACCCAAGCTAGAACTATGTGCTACCGTACTTTTGTCTAAATTAGTTCATTTTGTTAAAACTACATATTCAAATGTAACCTTTGAAAAAATCTGTTGTTACACTGATTCTTCTGTGGCTTTGACTTGGATTAAGTCACCTACCTATCGTTTAAAAATGTTTGTAGCTAACCGTGTTAGTTACATCCAAGAACGTATTTCTCCCGAACAGTGGAGTTATATTAGTTCTTCAAACAACCCATCTGATTGTGCTACCAGAGGTTTATTTCCTTCGGTATTGCCCGCGCATCCGCTATGGTGGGCAGGTCCTGAATTTTGTCGTTGTCTGAAGAAAATTGGCCTTTGCCAAAATTGTTCGTCCCTTCTCTGGAAGCATCTTCTGAGGAGAAACGCCTTACTTTGATTGTTACTGTAGAATCAACTTGGCTGGAAGACTTATCAAACAAATTTTCGTCGTTACACAAAATTCAACGTATAGTCGCATATTGCCTGAGAATCTTTAATGTTAGAAAAGCTACCATCAATTCGCTATTTTTATCGTCGGTGGAGCTTCACACTGCTCTTATGGTTATTGTCAAGGTGGTCCAACTTAGTTCACTTAAAGTTGAAATCGAAGCCGTTCGTCAAGGTGAGCCTTTGCCTAAACATCTGCAACGTCTAGGCTTATTTCTTGATTCGAATGACATTTTAAGAGTAGGCGGGAGACTGATTCATTCCAATCTTCCAGATTCCGCAAAACATCCAGCGGTATTACCCAATAAACACCGTATAACAGATTTGTTGATTAAACAAGTGCACACACAAAATTTACATTCGGGAGTAAACACAACGATGTACTTGCTTCAAGAACGATTTTGGATCGTCTCATCTCTTCGCGCAGTTCGTAGAATACTGTCTAAATGTTATCATTGCTATCGTCTTCTCCCCATTCCTGTCAATCCAGTTATGGGTGAATTGCCTTCATTTCTTGTTCCTCCTTTAAATTGGAAACTCGCCAGAATTGTAGAGCTTCATCCTGGAAGCGATGGGGCACCTCGTGTAGCCACCGTAAAAACTTCACGAGGCAATTTGAAAAGACCAATGGTCACACTATGCCCATTGCCGTCTCAATAATAAATATTAGTTATTTTAGTGTTCTTTATTATAGTTTCGTAAGCATTATTATATTCATTTAGTTCTACATACATACAAGACTCGGTCAAAGTTAAACTTTCGTGTTAAGTTTTTTAAAAAAATAGCCCAAAGCTATTTTGGTGGGCAGAATGTTTCGTATTAGTTAAAACTCTAACTATAGTGGATTTAAATTGTGCAGTGCGCTTGCGCCTCTTAAAGTAAAACGCGTGCGAAAGTGGTTTTGTGACGTTTATCGACGACTCTTCTTTCGACCTAGTAACGGGAAGGTTGTGCGTGACAAACTATATCCAATAAGTATAGTGCTTGCAACAGTGCATTCAACCAACTCCCCCGGGGGCATTCCAGCAACATCGAAGAGGACCGCACACCAAGGACAATTTGGTGAGTGAATATATGCCTTTTGTTTGTTAATATTTTACATGCATACAGTTTTCGTATTTAAAGCTCGCGTTTTGTTCTATTTTCGAATTACAGTCCACGATTAAATAAGACGCGCCAGCACCTTTATCTAAGTTTAATTAAATGACAGACAGTTACAAGTTTTCTGGAAATTTTTCAAGGTTTTTTTTTTGGACAAAGAGTAAAGTTTTGGTAGACACAATAATATACATAAAAGAGCTATTTCGCATACAACTTTACATACACGTACATGAAACGTGTTCATAATTTCTACATAAATTTAGTAAGAGAAACTGCTCACCAACATGCACAATAAATGTAGGAGCTGTATATATACTTGCAAGACTAGCATTATGTTGAATTGAGGATTTAACTGAAATAACAAACTTTAATGATATTCTTATAGTACTGCTAATTTTAGCATTCTACACAACAATAAAAATTAAAAAGATATAACTACAACTTCCTTAACCAACCTTCATTTTGTGGTAAATTCCGTGATGGTATTGCAGTACGTTTAGGAAACATATTAGATCATATTTCATCAACTGTAAAATGTTCATGGTACACGTGATAGTTTTGATAAACTTAAGCCGGATCTAGTTTAAGTAGTTTTGAGTTTGATGTTACTTGTAACCAATGACCAAAACGTACTTAGTTCTTCTCAGGATTCGGAAACCTATGTCTAGTAGCGTTCTTATTTCCACAACCCCCCACACAGCAGGAAACATATCCATAATCCATGAAACAGCTAAAAATAGTTAACCCATTATTTTAATAATATCTACTGCAGTAAAATGAATAAAATGTATCTCCCATAAAAAAAGTACTTTTCACAGAAGCCTATATAAACAAACACAAATGCTTAAACTCTTTAAGATATTAGTTCCTGTAAATTTTTTAGTTGTGCAATAAATATTTGCCCATTCCATTTCAGAATTTAATAAGACATTAAAAATGAAGCTTAAACACAAACAATACTAATCTAATTTTAGGTAAATATAATGATATTTTCTTTTCAATCACACACCTGCTTATATTTAAAAACTTCACAATCCAGATCACAATTCACAATGAATTTTTTTTAATAGAGCAATTGTAAAATCGAGTTAAACAATCTTTAAATAAAGACGCTAAACGATATCGTTACATAAACAACAATTTGTTACATTCCAAATTTGGCAATGTACATTCTTATAATTTGTAAATAAATTCCGGCGAATATTTTTAAATGAACTTGTCAATGTCCGTCATTCCGGACATTTGCTTTTGCGCAATTAAATCCGCAGGTGCAGATACTGTCGGAAGCGGCATTAAACGACGAGACCTGAAGCCTAGAACATCTATCTGTGCGGAGTTGATGTCTTTTCTCTTTTTAGGATGTAGGTTGCTTTCTATCTTACCTTCGTGTACCTCTACCTGTGGCCCTGTCGTCCCGCTACGAACGCGCATAGACGATGGACGGATAAAATTTGGAGTCAACAATGGCGTAGCCTACCCCCCAAAAACAACAAGGATCCTGAGATGTTAAGAAATACAAGTGAGTAACTGTTTTACTTATATTGTAAATGTAACTTCGACCATTGTATCACTTTTCAACGTGTTTGGTATTTGATACAAATGGCGCGTAATTTGGCGTTAATTATACGTTATATTAAACAATTGCGCAAACGTAACTGTCTGTAATGACGGAAATTGACAAGTTCATTAAAAAATATTCGCGGGAATTTATTTACAAATTATAAGAATGTACATTGCCAAATTTGGAATGTAACAATCGCGAGAAAGCCATAAAAGAAAAAACCTTAAAGAAAGAAAGACTTTTAGCACGGTAAAAACTTAAAATCTAAAACCTGACTAACTTACATATAACCTAACTTACATTCTAGTAAATGTTTATTTTAGGCGCCACCTGGTTTTTTCAACCGATAACGCGTCTTGCGAGTAACCAGGAAACGGAATGTGTAGCTCCATTGTTTTTTGAACTACATCTATAAATGCACACGAGTCTTTGATGTGGTGCAGTTATAATCGACAGCACAAATTTGTCGGAGAGCACGAAACACTACTATAACTACAACAAATACAACAAATCGCCTAACATATATACAATAACTAAAGCTAAAATTACAGTTCTTAAGTGCACACGCACATAAGCATTGCATCTAAACTGTTTTTTCTTTGGCAAGAAAATGCCCAAATTTCAAAATGTCCAAGAGAGCAAGTTACTATACGTTTTAGCAAATTTTTATGTATTGGTACTCTGGCTTAATAAACAATACACATCACAACTTGTTCATGACTCGGTTGTGAATTAACAAATTTACCAACAGTACCATCTTACTAATTTCTTACGTTTTTAACCTAACAAATTACATTACTACAATCAGGTTAGCTTTTTCACTCAATACTCAAAAAAAAATTCCTACGTCTGACCATAAATACCAAACGCTAGGAAACCAGACGAAAGTAAGACAAAGCCTCAAGTTATTATCAAAGATAATAGGTAAAATAAAGATATTAAGATAAAACTAGATAACGATAGATGGATCCGAAACGTCCCAGCTCGCTAACATCAAATATTAAATAAACGAAAATCGGCAATTGCTGCTAAATTTGAGGACGCCATCTATTCGGATAGTGTTAATACTAAAATACGCCAACAGAATCGTCTATAGAGTGACACCACCGTGGACTACCCCCTGAATTCGCAATTCGTGCATAAAAGTCCTACTTGCACACTTTTGTCATAAATAACTATTATAACATAGTATAAGCTTCACAAAGTAACACAGCTATAATAATTTACTTATCGCTTGTAAACATAAACATGGAAGTTTACAAACAACCATGGATGTTGAGGTTATGTCAGAATTGGCTTCATAAATTTTCGCAATTAATGCAATCATTATTATAGTCGAAACCATAAAAGAAGTCGTTTGCGTCATCACTGGTATTCTTACGAATTAACTTGAAAATTTTAAGTCAATGTAGCATTACACCAAGCTCTTAATTTTCATTAATTCTTTTAAAACTTTAAAAAGTATATTCCATTTACAAAAAAACTACGAAAGATATCCTATTTTAAAGAAAAGACATAATTTTACCAAAAGTTAACCTGTTAAGTATATAAAGTTCAAACATACGGGCACATACTCTTCTCTGTCGTTTTCTCCGATGAACATGTTCACGTATGTCTTTATTTAAAACGCGTACAAATTGTATTACTATCTTTATTATATACATTAGTTAAGCTTTTAAATAATCTTAAACGTATGTTTTGAATTGAGTGAGACATCTATGACGTAGAGGACTTATCTTTCGTGGTTCCTACTATATATTACACTTATCAAAAGGTAATTCACCATATATTATGTATTTTACTTCATTTTAATGCGGCAAAAACAAAAGTCCGAAATAATTGAATTTGAATTCATCATCATTAGGTCTTCAGTCCTAGAACTGGGTAGACGCGTACCATCATTGTTCCCTATTCTGAAATAACCTACAGATTTCCCTGAAATATGCACAGTTTGCATCTATAACTGTCTGATCTAGGTCTACATCTACCTCTTTTTTCCTATCTCTGCTTGTAATATATCACATACTATTCCCCAAAATGCTTTAGAACGTATTCCGCTTTTCTATTTCTCTTTTTCCCCAGGTATCCTTGTTTCCCTACTATTTCTGTAACTTATTTGTTATTATCTTTGTCTGTCCATGCTATCGTCCTCATACATCTGAAGCACGTCATTTCAAAAGGCTGCTACCGTTTTTCTGTCTGCGTTTTAGACTGCCCGTATTTCATAGGCATACTGTGCTGTGCTCCACACATATGCTTTCAACAATCTTCTTCTTATTCTATGTTTGTTGTCTTTCCTCATATGCGCTGTTCTTTCTTGTTAGATGCAGTTCGATCACTTTCTATTGTTTTACAGTTATATGCTCTATTTTTCCAACCTTCAATGGTTGTGAAGGGAGGTAAGCAGCCTGTGACTGCCAAGTTCCCCAACACTTAACCATTTGGCGATTTAATATATTTTTCAATTTATCTTTTCGCACAGTCAACATTAGTTGCAGGTATTTCGCAACCAACAACTAGTTGTTTATACTAATCATCAGATTTATCTGCGTTTATTTTTTCATTATTAGGTTTTCCGTCTCAAAACTCGTTGGACACGTACCTGCACTTATTTATATTCTGAGCTAGCCTACATAGTTCCCTGAAATTCTCACACAGCATATGTATTCAGCTCGTTCCCTTTCTATTGTTTTCTAATTTTATACCCTATTTTACCGAAATTCAGTGAAGGAGGTTAAGCAACCTGTGGCTACCAAGATCCCCCAACACATTTGCCGAAATAATGGTTTTCCAGTAAATCCTTTCACACACTTAACATTATTCGAGAATATTGCCCAACCAATTCTTGTAGTTACTTATAATACTCATCATGTTTAAGCACAGTTATCTTTTCGTCATTAGTTTATCCATCTTGGGATTGGTTGGATGCGTACCTCCATTGATTTCTATTCTGGGCTAGCCTACACATCTCTCTATAACCTCTACAGCCTACATCTTTTACTATCTGTGTGCAGTAGTCTAACCTAGGTCTCCCTCTTTTTCTCTTTTTTTCCTATCTCTGCTTCTAATATATTCCGCACTATTCCCTCATTCCGTAGTATGTGGCCTATCATCCTATCTCTCCTATTTTTTACCGTTTTCCACATATTTCTTTCTTCCCCTACCATTTTTAGTACCTCTTCGTTCTTAACTTTGTCTGTCCATGATATCCTCATCATACGCCTGTAGCACCACATTTCAAAGGCTTCTACCTTTTTCTTGTCCGCTTCTCCTACTGTCCAGGCTTCACAGCCGTACAGTGCTGTGCTCCACACATGTTTTAAGCAATCTTTTTCTTGTTTCTATGTTTGTGGTCTTTGGGCACAGTAGTTGCTTTTTCTTGTTAAATGTAGCACGACCTTGTACTAATCTTTGTTTTATATCTTTTGTGCTTTTTCCATCTTGCGTTATTTGGCTTCCTAGGTAGCAGAAATCCTTAACCTCTTTTAAGTTCGTGTTACATACTTGTATTCTTGTTTTTGATTTATTTTCCCCACCTTTGCAAACTAGAACTTTAGTTTTAGTTTTGTTAATTTTCATACCGTAACTCTCTGTTAGAACCGTTTCCATTTCATTAAGAGCAGCTTCTAACTCTTCCTTACTAGCCGCTAATACCGCTATATCATCTGCAAATCTAAGCATATCAATTTTTTGTCCCTGCATAGTAATTCCAAATGTCTTCCTGCATTTGACAGTATTCATTACCTCTTCTATGTACAAGTTAAAAATCAATGGCGATAGGGCACATCCCTGTCTCACCCCTTTCCTAATGTTTACTTCTCTATGTTCCTGCTCTAATTCTATTACTGCTGTTTGCTCTTTGTATAAGCTATGTGAATTTGAATTATTCTGGTTTTAAATCTTTTACTTCACATCATTAACAGTGCCATCTTCGGTGAAACTCGTGAACAATTTTTATTAAAATGGGGTAGAATTAATGCAATAATTCAATAAAACCCATGATCAATATTTTGAAAATTTTTTTAAACAGAACGATTATATATGTATTCTGCTATCCAACGAATGCTTTTTTTTATACAAATTGATTCCGTTAGATGTAGCAATTAAAATAAGGTTAGTGAATTTTAACATTCTTTTAACAATCATTTCCTGCTTATTACTCCACTTTAGAAAAAAAAGCAAACCTTCGCTAGAAAGTACAAAGTTTTGTGAGTTTAATGGTGAAGCTACATTTTGCATATTTTCAATCCAACTAAAGTTATTTACCAAACAGAATAACCTGTAGTTGATGGATTTTAGGCAGCCAACCATACATCCAATCGCGCCCGTGAAGAATACTTTTAAACTAGTTTACAACTTTACCATTAGAGATCAACCCTTGCAAGTTTGAATTCACGAACGTCTGGCGGCAGTAATGCCGTGGCTGCAATGATAGGTTAGGTTACTGTTAGAAATAGATATTATTATTAAAAAACACAAATTAGATATTATTATTAAAAAACACAAATCACTCAACACGCATATCAGAACAGCCTGCAATGGTTTTAGCAACAACTGTCCTGATATGTGTATCAAGTGTTTGTGTTTTTTAATAATAATACCTATTCTAACAGTAACCTAACCTGTCATTGCAGCCACGGCATTACTGCCGTGAGACGCTCGTTGATTTCAAGGTACAAGTTTTTCTTATATAATCTTTTTTAGTTTTTTTGCGAAAATTAAAAGTAATAAAATGTCAAAATATACATTTCAAAACTTAAAATTATGTTTTAATTTTTTATGTATTCATAAATGCAAATTAAAGTTCGGTGATTAGCATAAAGAAAATAGGTGATAGAAATATGCCAATTCGTAACCTATAAATAGAAGTAGTCTAAATACTGATATATGCTTGTGTTATGTGAACGAACTTAAACCATTTGAGCAGTTGCTCTATATTTAAAAATTTTGTAAATAAAGAAATAGGACGATTTCTATGAAATCTTAAATGCAGTAACGTTACACCATATTCATCCTGACATCTACTGGTAGTGAGTGAAATTAGCACATTTTAAAATAAAAATTTCTTCTACCTAAACTTTTACAGTGGAAGCTGTGTTTGTAACATTAGTTAAAAGAAAAGGATTTCATCCGATTCTGTATTTTCCCGAAATAATAAATATTAATTTTTGAAGCCCCTATTAGGGTTGATGATAAATTGTAATTGAATAAAAGGTGTGGGTACGCATTTTTCATGTAGTTTTCAGGTAAGTATGTTAGTTAAAAATTAAGCATTGGACATAGATAAATAACTTGTATGTTCTCTATGGCATTGGATAAGGATAAAAAACAAACACATTTTCTCACACCATTCTTCTTATTAAAGTTTTCATCTTCCTGCAAAAGTCTAGGCACTGTATGTCCCGCAGTAGATATATTGTATTTTTCCTACCTTAAAATCATTAAAAATACTTTAAATTAAGTTTAAAATTCAAATAAAAACAAAGTTTTATTTAATGTAGACATAGACACAACTACGGGTTTGTAACCATGCTTTTATTTAGTAATCCAAAACATTCGATTTCAATAATAATTGTGTCCGGTCATTCACAAGACAGTCCTATAAAAGAGATTTAATGATAAATAGTGTTGAGTTGTTGGGGCTGTGAAACTAGTTACACAATATAAATCGAAGTTAAGATACGATTTAATAAAACAAAAACTTTAAAAATTGGTTTGCTCAGGAAGGTGCGCTGAATGTAGATGAAACCACATTGCTGGAATTTTTGTTTGAAAGGTTGTCACAGTTACAATCACCGGCGAGCTTGTGGAGTGAGTATTCCATGCTGAAAAGAGCGTTGGTAATATATGTCGATATTTCCCAGAATAGAAAACTGTGTGCGTTTAAAAAAAATTACGGCTACATTCCAAAGAAATCTGTAAGTTGTTTCATAAAGGATGCACCAGATGAGAGATATCTAATGTGTATGTTAAGGTGCACTTTTCAATTAAATAGAAAACATTTTATAAAGTGTAAGGTTTTAGGCTGTGGCTGTGATTGGTATGGCTGGAGCATGTTGTAGGGATGAACTTTTGAAATTAGACTGCAAGATGTCTAAGACAACACTGATTTAATGATTATTCACTTTCATGAAACAAACATTTTATACACCTTTACCATTATCAATAACGATTTGCATGGAGCTGGATGACAAACAAGATTTTTTGGAAGTGTTTTACCCAACTTATACGAAAGTACACTTTTCCAAGATTTCTTCAGTCATAGCTACATTTTTTTAAAATCTGCCAGAACAAGTTCTATATACGGATCATATGCTTTTTGACAAACGTCAGCGACGCTAATGGGCAATTCAGGTTTGTGTGTGCGCGCGCGCACGCGCTCATGCGTGTGCTCACTCGCACGTGCGTGTGTTGTAGTTAGCCTGAACCGTCATGGCGGATGGAAATCATGCCTCAATCTTCACAAAATTGGATGAAATTGAAAGTTATAATTCTTTAGAAATTAACCCTAGAATACTGGACATTCGTAAAATTTACGACTGTCAATTTATTTTGGTGCCTTTCGGATATTTCCGATATACATTAATGTTTGATACGTTCAGTACCTTCCTCTTCAGTGTCATAGTAAGCATTAGTGAGTTCAGGTGTGAAAAATTTTTTCCCGATCTTATATATTCTGCACAGCCGTCGTAAGTATTACGAAAGTCCCGTATTTCCGTTATAATTAATGATTTTGTGTTTTTTTATGAATTGTTATATTTGAGTACTGTTTTGACTTGCTGTAAGTATGGTATTGCACATTTTGATAACTTTAGTATAAAATAAATATTCCTTAGAAAAATGGCATCTAAAAAACAACTGTCTGATGAAGAATTGGAAGCTATTGTTCAAAGGATTATGAATGGAGAAGAAAGTGATCCTGAACCTTTCGAGGATAGCGGTAGTGACTGGGAAGAAGACAACGTTGAAGTCGAAGTGCCTGATTCCAGTGAAAATAGCGATGGTGAATATAATCCGGAAATAACACAAAATACAGAAGATTTACATAAAGTAGGTGGTAGTGAAGATTAACAAATCCCTGAGCATACTGATAACAGTGCATCATATAGTAATAATAGTATTCATTTACCTGCTATTTCACGAAATACTAACTATATTATCCGTCTGAATAAAAGACGATTGAAAGAAAAAAACGGTTATAAGTGGTCAACTGTAATACCTAAAATGTCCAAAAGAACGGGTGCTCGAAATATTATTCATTTTATGGCTGGCACCAAGGGTGAAGCTACAAAGTATACTGTAATTGATGAATACTTTCTTCATTTTTTTTCTGAGAACATTATAGAAACTATTCTTCAATATACAAATGATGAAATAACCAAACAAGCTGAAAAATACACAACAGGGCATGCTAATGTTTAATCACTCGCCAACGATGAACTTATGGCTTTGTTTGCAGTACTAATACTTGCAGCTGCTAAAAAAGACAATCATTTATCTTCAAGGCATATGTTTGACAGCAATATCTCTGGAACTTTCTATAAAGCGTGTATGAGTTGTGAGCGTTTTAATTTTTTGATAAATTGTCTTAGATTTGACGTAAAAGAAACACGGGAAGAGAGAAAGATAAATGATCCTATTGCACATATACGTGAAATATGGGATATTTTTATAGAGACATGTAGGATCTCCTATACACCATCATCTTATCTAACTATAGATGAACAACTATTAGGATTTCGCGGGCGATGTCCATTTCGTATGTACATGCCAAACAAGCCTAATAAGTACGGCATAAAGACTGTAATGATGTGTGATTCTTCATCAAAGTATATGATAGATGCCAGTCCATATTTGGGAAAGAAAGCACCAAGTAATGGCCTACCCCTGGGAACGTATTATGCAACAGAACTATCAAAATCGGTATATGGCACTAACAGAAACCTCACCATAGATAACTGGTTTACCTCCATAGGACTTGCAGATGAGTTACTAAAAAATCCATACAAGTTAACTCTAATTGGAACATTGCGTAAAAATAAAAAAGAGATTCCCAGAGAAATGTTAGAGGTAAAGAATAGAAATCCAAATTCGTCACTTTTTTGTTTCGATAAAAAGAAAACTAGTTTCCTATATGCCTAAAAAAAACAAAATCGTTTTACTACTTTCGACAATGCACGAAGGAGCAGAAGTTTCAAGAGAGAATGGTAAACCATCAACCATTTTGAATTACAACGAAACAAAGAGTGGAGTAGATACTTTCGACCAAATGTGTTCGAATATGAGTTGCAGCAGAAAAACGCGAAGGTGGCCACTATGTATTTTCTTTGGAATGATGAGTATGGCTAGCATCAATTCTTATGTTTTATATACCTACAACAATTTAAAAGCCCAAATGAAACCCCTCTCTCGGTATCAATATATGATCGAACTGAGTAACCTATTAGCAAGGCCATGGATGGAGAAACGTTTAAATATAAAAACTTTGCGCCGTGAACTTCGTTTGGATATATGTAAAATTTTAAATATAACTCTAGAAAAAGATAGTACTATTCCCCAACGAAAGAAAAGAAAGATTTGTTTTTACTGCCCAAGTCAAAAACGCTGAATGACCACTACATATTGCCAACAATGGAGGGAGTCTATTTGTGGAGAACATCGCGGCAGTATTTGCTCACAGTGTTCTACTGAATATTAAAAACTATGTTCTTTTTAAGTCAAATAATAAACAAATGTGTATAGAATATTTCATTATTTTGTTAATTTATTTTTGAACAAACTTTTGTTTCATTTTACCCAATTTACTTGAAAGTAGTAAATAATACGATAGTCCAGTAATGACGTATATTTAAAGTAATCCAGTATTCTAGGGTTAATGTAGATGTACCACCGGAATACCAACTTCAATCGAGTAGGTGGCGGCGGCCATTCCGTCGTGTTCTTCTTTAGCCAAAGCTCAGAGTGAAGTAATTTATAGAGTCAACCCCTAGAGAGTAAATCCGCCAGGTTATCCTTAGATTTGATGTAATACGGCCTCATAGCATCTGTTACATCTTAGATTCCCGAAACGCTATTGGCAACAAAGGTGCTCCATCGCTACGATTCTGACTTTCAAACATACAGGGAGTATTAATCCAACAAATTGTGATTATTGAACCAAAAAATTGATTTTATATTTTGATGTCAGTAGATTCGAAATATCCCTATAGTAGGGGATAAAGAATACTACTATAGTAAGCCTGCTTATCGTAAAAGGCGATTAAAAGGCGCAGCAAGGGGCAGCAGCCTTGCTGGCTAAAAGATATTGGAGGAGGGTCGGTTGGTCTCGGGCGATCCTCAATAATTTACAAGCTTGTTGGGGGTTGGCCGTGACGGATACGGCTTTTTGCTAAAATCTTTAAAAACTGCGTTGTGGAAAGATATGGGAGCCTACCACAATATTTCCCAGGTGTGCGTGGCCTAAAACACGAAATAGATATGATGGAGAGCTCACAAGTAAAATTCTTGTCCGGAGGTAAAATACTCCCTCATTCGGATCTCCGGGAGGGTACTTGGGGCTCGTCATCGTAAGAATATAAAACAACAGTTTGATTTAGTGTTAGGGACTTGGAATGTAAGGTCATTACTCAGAGTAGATAAGTTAACGAATTTATTAGTCGAAATGAGAAAGCAAAAGCTGGACATTTTAGGTATTAGTGAGGTGAGATGGCCAGATAGTAATGACTTTTGGAAGGATAATTATAGAATAATTACAACTTCTTCAACTAATGCACAGGCAGGCGTAGGAATAGTGTTAGATAAAAGATTAGGGCATAAAGTTAAAGAGTACTTACAATTTAGTGATAGAATAATTATGGTTAGATTGAGTACAAAACCCACAGACACTGTTTTAGTACAGGTTTACATGCCAACAACTCAGTACGAGGATGAGGAAGTAGAAAAGGTATACGAGGATATAAATAGTATAGTGAGAAAAGTAAAAGGAGATGAGAATTTAATAGTTATGGGCGATTTTAATGCATCAGTGGGAGAAGGTAGTGAGGGAAAAATGGTAGGAAAATTTGGGTATGGCAGACGAAATGATAGAGGAGAAAGATTAGTTGAGTTTTGCCAGGAACATAGATTAGTAACTGTTAACACCCTATTCGAACAACATGTTAGGAGAAGATATACCTGGAAAGCCCCAGGTGATAGAGCTAGATACCAAATAGATTATATTTTAGTTAAACAAAGATTTAGAAACCAAGTTAAAAACTGTCGTAGTTATCCAGGGGCTGACATAGATAGCGATCATAACTTAGTTAAAATGAAGTGTAAACTAAAATTCAAAAAATTGAGAAAGGTTAAAAGAGAGGGATGGGATCTAGGTAAGCTTAATGATAGTAGGGTAAAAGAGGAATATAAACAAGTATTAGATAATAAGAGCAAAGAGATAGCTGTAGGAGGGAACGTAGATAATAGATGGAAAGAAATAAAACTGACGGTACATGATACAGCAACACAGACTATAGGTAAGAAAAAAATAGAAGCTAGAAAACCGTGGGTAACAAAGGAGATATTAGATTTAATAGAGAATAGAAGAAAGCTTAAACCTTTCAGAGAAGTGGATAGTGAAAGGAAGCAAAAATATAATACAGTTAGAAATAAGATAGTACATGAGTGTAGAAAAGCTAGAAATAAATGGATGGAGGAGAATTGTAAGGGAATACAAGATGATTTGAGAGTAGGTAAGACAGACAGGGCTTACAGGGCAGTTAAAAAGTTTTTTGGGGAAGATAGGAAAAAATATAATGGTATTAGAGACGAGAATAATGAGCTTCTAATAAATAAAGTTGAGGTAGCTGATAGATGGAAAAGATATTTAGAAGATTTATATAAGGGAGACGATATGGATGAGTTAGAGAACGACCAAGAAGAGGATGTAGAAATAGGGTTCTCAATATTAAGAGAGGAATTTGATAGAGCTATTCGGAATCTTAAATTAAATAAAGCGCCAGGGATAGACGATATTCCGCAGAATTAATAAAATATGCAAGTCAGAAAACTTTGGACAGATTATATGAACTAATAAATGTAATATATGACACAGGTGAGGTTCCAATAGATTTCGAAAAAAATATTATTATCCCAATCCCAAAAAAGTCAGGAGCTGATAGGTGTGAGAATTTTAGAACGGTTAGTTTAACTTCTCATGCTTCCAAAATACTAACAATAATAATTAAAAATAGAGTAGAAGCTTTGACTGAGAATTATTTAGGCGAAGACCAATATGGTTTTCGTAAAGACAGAGGAACTAGAGAACCGATACTAATGATTAGGGTAATTATCGAAAAAAGGTTACAAAAAATAAAAGACTCATTTCGCGTTTGTAGATTTAGAAAAAGCATTTGATAGGGTTAATTGGATTATTATGTTCAGGGTTTTGCAAAAATAGGAATCTCTCATAAAGATAGAAAAATTATTTACAGTCTATATAAAACCAAAGCGTAGTAATTAGATTTGATGAAATAGAAAAGGAAGCTAAGATTAGAAATGGTGTTAGACAGGGTTGTATACTGTCTCCTTGATTTTAATGTTTATATTGAGGAAGCTTTAAACTTAGCCAGAGAGAGAAAAGAGATAGGTATTAGTGTACAGAGACAGAAAATAGACATGTTACGTTTTGCAGATGATATAGCCATTATAGCAGAGTCTAGAAAAGAGTTAGGAGAGTTTTAAATATTTTAGATGAGATACTACGGAGTAACTATAGTATGAGAATTAACTCGGTAAAGACAAAGATAATGACAAGTGAGTTACAGCCTAGTTCTAAACCAAAATTAAAAATAGGTAATACCGAGTTAGAGGAGGTAGATGAATTTTGCTATTTAGGTAGTATAATTACAAAGGATGGACGTAGCAGAAGGGATATAGTAGCTAGAATAGCTCAAGCTAGAAAAATGTTTTTAAAAAAGAAAAACTTACTAATAGCTAATAGTATTAGTTTAGATAATAGAAAAAGTTTCTTAAAGTCGTACGTATGGAGCGTTTTACTATACGGTAGTGAGACTTGGACAATTAAAGAAGTAGATAAGAAAAAGATAGAAGCTTTTGAAACTTGGTGTTATAGGAGAATGTTAAACATTAGTTGGACAGATAGAGTAACAAACGAGGAAGTTTATAGAAGGATAGGTGAGGATCCCTGTATGTGGAAACAATTGAAGGTCAGGAGAGATAGAATGATAGGGCACTTGTTAAGACATGAGGGACTATTTAGTAAAGTCTTAGATTATAGACTGCTACATATTTTTTTGCTAGGGCTGACACTACTACTACTAGTGGCTTCAACTCGCCACACGCATGGGCGCTAGTGAAACCTTATTAACACCATGCTTCAAGTTAGGTGTCTGCAAAACTAAATCTTCCGACGTAACTAGGGGTCTATTCCTTGGGTAGAGCTATGAGCAATGGGGGTAAGTCGAAATCTGTGGGGGTCACACTCAAACTAAAACAAACAGGCGCCACCAAGTCCAGATTGATTTATATTAATGGCATAGCAAATTTCTAAGGGCGGACTTGGAGACCCAAAGAAAAAAAGATCGCCTTCGCTGACATACAAACTTGTCTTAACAGAATAAGACACTGCTCCTGTAAGAAAGAATAATAGTTAAGTCACCTAAAAAATGGGAACACTATTTGCGTCCCTCAAGTATACCTAAAATGCATAGAGAATATTTCCTACATACTGGAATCATAAAATTTAACTCTTGCTGTCTTTTGTTTATCAGGTCTGATCAAACCAGATCAGAATAAAAACTTTAAATGTAGATTATTAATTTACTAGAAAGAATTTTCTTTGTTTCAGTAAATAAAATTTCATTATAATTAAATAAAATAAATATTTGATATTCTTGCAAAATTGTTGTAAGGTTTATCAACTGATCCTTACTCAAATATATTACAGTTCAGTGTAACTAACAATATTAAGGTTTTTTATAACCCAACCAGATCTGTGTAGGTCACTTACAAATGAATATACGAAATTTTCTCATTAATTTAACAAAATTAATATTAGTTTGAAGTCAAAAGAATCACCAAGATATTCTCTAATTTTATCAAAAGTGGCAGTACTGTAATGCTAAACATCTGTAAGCCATTGTGCAATTGTTGACGGCATTGTTCAAACAAACAGGTGACGTAATAGCAGCTGTTAATTTACGTTGTAGCCACGTGTAGTCACATATTTACGGAACTAAGTGAAATCAAACCCGATACTGGGGAAAACCAGTCTAATCACAGGTAAAGTGAATAACAATTTTGTATATCCAACAAACAAAATGAAATAATGTACTTTCAGAAGGAAGTACTGAGGAAATTCTTAATTCTATTACGAACCCAATACCGGCTGTCGTCTTTGGTTGCAATGGAAACAACTTCGCAGTGCGGGGCCTGCAGCTAAATATGCTTGTTTTCCATGCTTTAATACAGATGTAGGAGCGAAGCGGATTTCTCACATTGGTTCACGGCAGCATTACTTCATAGCGTACTCCTCCGTTGTCTAATTTTATTTACAAATGTAATCTTTCATTGCGTAGTCCATAAGTTAAGGTTTCTAAATTGTAACTTCAAAGTGGTCGTGCGGTTTCTAATTTATCGTTGCAATTTCTGACGTATTGTTGCGCTAAATAAATTTTAAATTAGCTAATATGATAACGAATATGCAAAATGTGGATTAAGTACTAACCGTTACTCAGGAAGTGTTTCACCAAAATAAGGCGACCCGGAGGTCACTCGCCATTCTTTTGAATGCATCTTCACGCTGCCTTTAACTATCGACGAGTGCGCTCGCTGCGTTCTTGCATGGTGGGAGGATCATAAGTGGGTTCTCGAACCTCTCACGCGCGCGCCAGTGGCTGTGGAATTGCACCGAACTCCGAAACAAATAGACTACTAATCCTAGATATAGTAATACTATAAAAATTTGATTGTTACTCGAATCTTTATTTTAGTTAATAAAGGTATTTCAATATTCATTGTACGTTTAATGAATAGGTTCTTTTACTGCTAAAATAAAATTGTTACACTACCCCTTTCCTAAAAGAAAAAATTTTTTTTAGAAAACTTCAAATATAACAAATACAAAAAATTTTTATAACAATACTAGCCTTTCCTACCTTCCTAACTAACTATGCAATTTTATAAATTTATTCAAATGGGGGGGACAAATATTTACAAATGAGTGTGTTGGTAACTACGCGTACCTGACGTCCATCGGGAGACAAAATCGGGGAGTCACAATCGGTAATAATCAAAATTGGGAGGGGGTCAAATTAGAAAGTCAAACACTCCACGGGACAAAAAAAATTCAAATTTACAATATTTCCTGACTTGAGATTCATACTTCTAACAAGGCTAATATTTCTTACCTATAACCAAACACTTACGATTTACTTCTAATTTCAAAAAAAACTTCACTTCCAGGAGCTCATTTAGCTCTATCTACAAAAAAATTTGAATGCTACACATCAACAATTGCATAACTTTCCAAAATATCATCACTATAAAGTGACAATCAAAAAGAAGACCCTACTAATAGGTCTAAATTCAAGATACTATTATCACAAAGTGATAATCAAAACAAAGGTAACCTGATCAAAAGGTTACTTACAAATCTTAAATTCAAAATATCATCATGACAAAGTGATAATCAAAACAAAAGTGACCTAACCATAAGGTTACTTATCAAATGCAAATACAAAATATCATCGCTTCATCGTAAAGAGATGATCAAAACAAAGGTAACCTAACCATAAGGTTACTTATCAAATGCAAATACAAAATATCATCGCTTCATCGTAAAGAGATGATCAAAACAAAGGTAACCTAACCATAAGGTTACTTATCAAATGCAAATACAAAATATCATCGCTTCATCGTAAAGAGATGATCAAAACAAAGGTAACCTAACCATAAGGTTACTTATCAAATGCAAATACAAAACTGAGCCAGTCAGGGCTGTACTATCCTACACCCTACTGAATATCCTATCACTAAGTTCTAACAAACAACTGATCTCATTAGTGATGGAGCAAATGGTGAGACTCACCAAGCCAACTTTGACCTTATCAAATCAAAGAACTTTGAACGGTCAAAAGGAACAAGGAAAGAATAATCTAATATTCTCTACCTCGATATGTAGAAATCAGGACCAACAATTAAATAGCCCACCTACTTCTACATTGTAAGGATATCTGTCAAAGACATCCTTCAAACACATCTCTGAGCAACGCGCGAGCAAAATGTCCAGCGTGCACACCAAGGCACACCTCAAACCTACAAAATTTACAAAATCTCTAACCACTTATTTCACTTCTCAAATAAAATACTCAAAATTAGTGAAACGACACTAAATCAAAAATCGGAACAAAACAAAACAAACCACTACGTCATTACTTAATATCAAAGAGATGATCGGACCGGAATTAATCGTCAGGATCATCATTTTCCTTTGGATACGACGCTTCAACTGGTTTCAAGTCCTTTACGTGCCATTTCCTGCTCTTGTCCCATCTTCGTTCTCTAACTCATATACTAAATTGGAATGTTTTTCCGAACTTTACTCATAACGAACTTAGGGGCTAACTTAGCGGAAAATTTATCACTAGCACTCGAGAGGACCTTATTAGCTCTCCAAACACATTCTCCGACTCGGAATGAAATGTCTCTTCTCCTAAGATTGTAGCGTTTACTCGAACGTTGGTAAGCTACATGCAAATTTTCACGGACATTTCCAAAAATATCAAACAAAGGTTGACGATCCAAAACATAAGAAGGTCTACTACTGGAGACGACATCAACATCCTCACCCGGTATAAAATTATCATTATAAGCTTTTCCACTTAAAGGTACCTGACGACCAAAAACTAAAAAATTTGGCGAATAGTTGGTGGACTCATGTTTTGCTGAGTTGATTGCGTATTGGATCTTTGATATCTCCATATCCCACGTATCATGTTCTTCTACGTATGAACGGATTGCCGTACCAACTGTCTTATTGATTCTTTCCACAAAATTGCATTGAGGAGCATAAACAGCATTATACCAAATCTTTTGAATTTCGTACCTTGCACACAAAGCTTTAAAATACGTCCAATTAATTGTGGACCAATATCACAAATAACAAACTGTGGTACTCCGTAGACAAGAAATACTTTTCCTCCAAAACTTCTCAATCAAATGTGCCGTGGCACTTCGCAAAGGTTGCAAAACCGAATATTTCGAAAACCAATCACCAACAACTAAAAGTCATTTACCTGCTTATGAGTCATCAATAAAAAAAACTAATCATGACAATAGCTAACAAAAAAAATCAGTGTTCAGGTACACTCACACCCTACTACCAATTGAACTGTCGAAACAACTATAAAGCTTCACAACGCCTAAATATGCTAGAGTGACAAACTCTCTACGAGTCTCACCTAGACTAACAATACCAAAAGTTTACATCAAATCAAAAAAAAGATGCAAAAAAATTCTAGAGCGCCTAACTCACCTCGAGTCTCGTCTAGACTTATGTAAAGCCGAGCGACCAACTCTTCCTGAGTCTCGTCTGGACTGACATACTGCTGAGCGACCAACCACGACGACAAGTTCCGCCTAGACTAAATTGCGTTGCAATGCCGATCTAAACAAAATCTGCTAACAAAATCAAAAACGTGCTTATGCACAAAGAGCAATTCTCAAACGACACAACGACAGCTCACTCCAATGTACCTTCAAAATAGAATCTCTAGCCTTATCATCAAATTTCGACAAAGATGTTCTTTATTGACTCAAACAAATCAAACAACAGGCTTATCAGCTTCTTTAGCTGACAGTCTTCCTAAAATTTTCCTCAAAACTGGTTTCTCACTCACTACTCCCGTTCTTCTTTAAGCAGACAAACAATTCGGAATATCCGACATGATTACAAAAGCCTAATGGAATCAAACTGAAAGATCTAAATGATCTGAACCTTACAAAAGTGATCAAAACAAATTCGTACTGCTAAAGGTAAAATCAAAAAATGTTTTTGGTAAAATTATTTTGCCAAAACAATATCAAAAAAAAATTTAAGGGTCAAAACAGAATGAAAGTTAAAATAAATTTAACTAAGTTAATTAATTGATTGACTGTGGTTTAACGTTACAACCAATCTTTTATCAAAAGCGAACAAACAAATCTAAATGTCAAATAAACTTTAAGCAAACAAATTTTGGAGCAAAATAATTTTTGGACAAATGGACTTCAAAGCAAAATAAATTTTGAGCTAACAAATTTCGATGCAAAACTATTTTTGAACAAACAAATCTCGAAGCAAAATACTTTTCGAACAAACTAATTTCGAAGCAAAACAATTTTTGAACAAACAAATTCGAAGCTAAATCAATCCCGAACAAACAAATTTGGAAGCAAAAATAAATTTTGAACAGACAATTTCAAAGTAAAATTATTTTTGAACAAACAAGTTTCAGAGTAAAAAATAATTTTTGAACGAACGAATCTCGAAGTAAAATTAATTTTGAACAAACAAGTTTCGAGGTAAATCAAATTATGAACAAACAAATTTCGAAGTAAATCAAATTATGAACAAACAAATTTCGAAGCCCCACGTTGGGCGCCAGTGCTACATATTTTTTGCTAGGGCTGACACTACTACTACTAGTGGCTTCAACTCGCCACACGCATGGGCGCTAGTGAAACCTTATTAACACCATGCTTCAAGTTAGGTGTCTGCAAAACTAAATCTTCCGACGTAACTAGGGGTCTATTCCTTGGGTAGAGCTATGAGCAATGGGGGGGTAAGTCGAAATCTGTGGGGGGTCACACTCAAACTAAAACAAACAGGCGCCACCAAGTCCAGATTGATTTATATTAATGGCATAGCAAATTTCTAAGGGCGGACTTGGAGACCCAAAGAAAAAAAGATCGCCTTCGCTGACATACAAACTTGTCTTAACAGAATAAGACACTGCTCCTGTAAGAAAGAATAATAGTTAAGTCACCTAAAAAATGGGAACACTATTTGCGTCCCTCAAGTATACCTAAAATGCATAGAGAATATTTCCTACATACTGGAATCATAAAATTTAACTCTTGCTGTCTTTTGTTTATCAGGTCTGATCAAACCAGATCAGAATAAAAACTTTAAATGTAGATTATTAATTTACTAGAAAGAATTTTCTTTGTTTCAGTAAATAAAATTTCATTATAATTAAATAAAATAAATATTTGATATTCTTGCAAAATTGTTGTAAGGTTTATCAACTGATCCTTACTCAAATATATTACAGTTCAGTGTAACTAACAATATTAAGGTTTTTTATAACCCAACCAGATCTGTGTAGGTCACTTACAAATGAATATACGAAATTTTCTCATTAATTTAACAAAATTAATATTAGTTTGAAGTCAAAAGAATCACCAAGATATTCTCTAATTTTATCAAAAGTGGCAGTACTGTAATGCTAAACATCTGTAAGCCATTGTGCAATTGTTGACGGCATTGTTCAAACAAACAGGTGACGTAATAGCAGCTGTTAATTTACGTTGTAGCCACGTGTAGTCACATATTTACGGAACTAAGTGAAATCAAACCCGATACTGGGGAAAACCAGTCTAATCACAGGTAAAGTGAATAACAATTTTGTATATCCAACAAACAAAATGAAATAATGTACTTTCAGAAGGAAGTACTGAGGAAATTCTTAATTCTATTACGAACCCAATACCGGCTGTCGTCTTTGGTTGCAATGGAAACAACTTCGCAGTGCGGGGCCTGCAGCTAAATATGCTTGTTTTCCATGCTTTAATACAGATGTAGGAGCGAAGCGGATTCTCACATTGGTTCACGGCAGCATTACTTCATAGCGTACTCCTCCGTTGTCTAATTTTATTTACAAATGTAATCTTTCATTGCGTAGTCCATAAGTTAAGGTTTCTAAATTGTAACTTCAAAGTGGTTGTGCGGTTTCTAATTTATCGTTGCAATTTCTGACGTATTGTTGCGCTAAATAAATTTTTAAATTAGCTAATATGATAACGAATATGCAAAATGTGGATTAAGTACTAACCGTTACTCAGGAAGTGTTTCACCAAAATAAGGCGACCCGGAGGTCACTCGCCATTCTTTTTGAATGCATCTTCACGCTGCCTTTAACTATCGACGAGTGCGCTCGCTGCGTTCTTGCATGGTGGGAGGATCATAAGTGGGGTTCTCGAACCTCTCACGCGCGCGCCAGTGGCTGTGGAATTGCACCGAACTCCGAAACAAATAGACTACTAATCCTAGATATAGTAATACTATAAAAATTTGATTGTTACTCGAATCTTTATTTTAGTTAATAAAGGTATTTCAATATTCATTGTACGTTTAATGAATAGGTTCTTTTACTGCTAAAATAAAATTGTTACAAGACTACCAAATAGAAATAGAGTAGGAAGGCCTAGACAAAGCTATATTAGTCAAATTATTAGAGATTTAGGTTGTGAAGGGTATGTAGACCTTTTTAGACTAGCTCAGAATAGAAAAGAATTTAGAGCTGCATCAAACCGACTTTAAGTAAGTTCGAAAACAAAACAAAAAAAAATAAAAATCAGTTAACTAAATGTCACCAGGACATAACTCACAATTAGTTAGCGGTCTGGCATGTTGGTAGCGTTTTGTTGCTTAAGCCTTACCATAACATATAATTTAACACTTTTCATTTTTGAAGCGGATAACCAGGTTATATTTCATTTCCTTATAAATGGTAATCATGTAAACATGTTAGAGTTCTTTAACAACCATCAGGTTGCTAATATCTACGTAGAGTCAGCTGGATAGGAAAAAGATAGAAGGATTTAGGAAGATCTAGACCAAACTATATTAGTCAAATTATTAGAAATTTAGGTTGTGAAGGGTATGTAGAGCTTTTTTAGATTAGCACAGATTAGAAAAGAAGTTAGAGCTGCGTCAAACCGACCTTAAGTAAGGTCGAAAACAAAATGATGATGAGATTCGAAAATCTCAAACACCTTTCTTACCAGACGAGCAAGCAATACTGGAGTGCACAGCTTTAATCTAGCAAGCGATATAGTTTTTAGCATTGCTATCCGTGTTTTCTGACAAATTAAGTTTGCTACAATTATTTTATTTTCAGCCTCATACTGGTATAGGCATGCTCTGTAAGCATTCTCACTAACATCCACAAAGTCGTGTAACTGAATGCCTTTGGCATGTTTAGGAATCGTTTCTTGGAATCGCTACATTGTTCAGTTGGTGCAATTCATCCTTAAATTTTAACAAACTGGTACTTAAATACCATGGTATTGATTCATATTTGCATAACTTTTGGGTAATTAGCTTTGCAATAATTGTGATAGCTGAAACCAATCCCACGGGATCGAAGATTTGAGTTACTTGATTTTGATTTTCTAAACAACTGGCAGTAAACCCCAACTTATCTAAAACAATATTACAAAGAACACCTAAGGTTCTAAATTGTTCAGCTTTACAAAACTGAGAAAAATTCTGTGTTCGTGTTTTCAATTATTGCTGGTTTGTTTAACTTCCATTTGTGCAGCATTTTCTAATATGTGCATTATTTGCGTTCATATTTCATGACCTCCTCCATTGAATTGAAACCAGCTAACAGCTGATCAATGTAAAAAGAGTTCTCTATGATTGTGTTTACCCCTGGCTATGCATTTCTGTTTTCAATTGCAAGTTGTATAATACATCTTGTTGCTAGAAAAGAAGCCGATTATGTATCATAAGTAACGGTTTTCAATTCATAGCAATCAAGATTCTTCGAAACACCACACCAAAAATTTCTAGTTAGGCTTGATAATCTTTTGACAACCTGATCATTCTATACATTTTGGCTATATCTCCCCTGATAACAAATTGAAACTGTATAAACCTCTATATAAATGAAAACAAGTCCTCTTGAATCCCAGGACCACCATCTGCACGTCATTTGAAGAAAGACTGTTGCTACCTGTACAGGAACCACCAGGTACCATGCACAACTTAGTTGTTAAACTATTTTCCTTAACAATACAGTGTGTGGCAAGTAAAATGCCTTATCAGATACAGAAGCATCCTCATTTATCCTAGTTATGTGGTTTAATTTAATATATTCATCTATAAAGCCACCCTATTCACCCTTTTATGCAGAATTTTTATCTAATTGTCCTTTTAAATTATAAAATCGTTTCAATGCTATATCTCTCGAACTGCCTAAATTGGGGGAATTTTCTCTTTTGCGTATAGATGCGACAAAATTCCCATTCAAATCCCTTGTAGTAGTTTCAACAAAGTGATTTTTGGTACTTATTTCTTCAACAGATAATTTACAATCCACTCTTTGGCAAACTTCAACAGACCCAAACTTTTCTACTTGCCTTAATAATATGTTATCCGGTTTTCTAATGAAGAAATGTGACGTTACCTGTCTATTCCCTGCTGATGGAATATTTAACAGGTTGACTGCATTAACGGTCCCCAGGGACCGGTGTTGGTTATTATTGTAGTGCGGTAGGTGAAAACTGCAAATGTTTTAGATTCTGCAAAAAGCATATGTTGGTTAATTTTCGTTTGTTTTAAATAGCAAGATAACGTTATAATGTTTGAAGATTCAAAAATATTTTAAAACGAAAAACTCTACCGGACTTTGGGAACTGGTAACACACAGACATTACAATTTGTTACTCTGTTGCAGAACCGGTCTTATAGGACCAGCACGCATCTATATGTACATCCTTGCGCAGAGAACAGGCGTTCAACATCAGTTTATTTCAATAGCACGTGTGTGTACATCTGTGTTTTGTTACGCTAAAAATATCGCCTCAAGCTACAAAAATATCGTTTTTACCTCAAACAGTAATTACAAACAATACAATAACACATGTTCTTACAATTTAAAAGGTTCATAATTACATCGCGCAAGCGCCGAATAAGCGACGCCACGGGCAGGTGGTAGCTCCAAGCTTTACACAGGCTTTAGCGCGGCCATCTGACAATGACGTCACCAATAACAAATTAAATACGCCATTGACGGAAAATATGCCAATTTTAATACAATAGTTTATAACAGCGAAATACTCACATGAATATGTCCCTGAGTTAAAGTTGGCTTCTGTTGACGTCCATCAGGGCTGCTGATGGCCCCTTTTAAGGCAGTTAACGGAGGGTACGCCTTCCAATGGCTAGAGCCCCCTTTAAGATAGTTAAAGATGGTGACTGCTTCGGTTAGCTGTTAGCGGAGCATGGACATCCGGCTCGTTCTAGGGTCGTGGGACTGCTCTAGGGTCGTATCAGATTCCTATATGTAGCGGAACGATAAGGAATAGGTTAATCAGGTAAGGTCAAACAAAGATAAGCAAAAGGAAATCTACATAATAAAAATGAAGATACGATACCAGACACGACCGCCCTTCTCGATGTTCAAAGGCAAAACGGCCACCTTACAGAGTCTCACGGAAACACTTCTCCCACTTTTTCTTCGCCACTCGCGTCGCGCGATCTGGCGCAAACGCACTCTGACGTGGCGGAAATATACGCCAAGTCTTTTGAATTTGTGGCGCGAAACTTCCGCGCATTAAAATTAAACTAAAAAATGTTTAAGTGCCAATTTGGCACGTAACAATGTAGAGTGTAACGAACCATGTACTTCAGCTGAAAATAAATAATACAGCAAAGATAACCCAAGTGTTGTTTATGCATGCCAAAATCCAACTTAGTTAAGAGACAATGTTCTTGCAGAGTTGCCAAGTAGTGATAGTGAAAATGATTGTGATGATGAACTGGATGATGTTTATGATTCGGACGATTCTGTTATCGACAAGAATTATTTGACTTCATCAGATGAATCATACAGTGATGTAGGTAGGAGAGAATTATTCGATGATAATAATGCAACAGGAGATGAACATCCGAATATCTCTGAATCTGAAATTGATGATGCTAACGAGTGGCATGATATAGATTAGAGTGACAATGAGGCTGACGAGTTGAAAAAATAGCAAGACTCGCCTATATCAAATTTTAATGTTAATGAAATAAAAAATCCTGTAGACGCTTACAAGTTATTTGTAAGAGGATCTTTTACAGAATATTGTTGAGGACACAAATAGATTTGCTCGAGACATGTTGTTAAATGTACATAGGTCAAAATCACGTATACGTTCTTGGGTTGATGGCGATATTGCCGAACTCAAGCGTTTTTTCTTAATATGTTTAGTTATGGAATTAGTTGATGATCCAGCAATAAATTTGCATTAATCAAAAGGTCACATGTTATTATACTTACATGCGGCATATTTTACCCGTCATTTTATAACATATACCGACCCGCTTTACGAGCAATGCAATTGCTATTTAAGTCAAATTTGTAAGCACAATTTAAGTAAAATCAAATTACTCACGTGGTTGGCATCTCGGAACTTAAATCTCAGGATCCAGCAGTAATTTGTAGGTTGGGTTACGCCATGTTGTTATATATTTTATTAAATCTAATCCACAAAAAAATAAATCATGGTAGATTTTATATTACCTATCGAGAATTCTTATGTAACTGTAACAAGCCCAGGGTAAGGTTAAGATGGAAATTGGCTTTTAGTAAAAGAAAACTCTTAAGACTTTTAGCTAACTGGGTTTTTGGCCCACGGTCGCATGAGATTGGGTCAGTGGGTATATTAAAGTTGAAAGAAAATAAAATAATGGACGCCACCTAAATTTTTTATGAAGCAACTGACTAAATGAATTTGCTTAAAGAAAAAATTTGGAAACCTATGTTATCGCTAACCACTTTAAATACAAAGTTTGATTGCCACAAATATAATACTTACATCTGGTCGTCTTCTTGAATGATCTAACGATGAGTAGGGCGACTCTGGAACATAATTACTACCAACATAGATACCCTATATATCTTACGGACCAGTATGAGTATGTATTCTTTGATTTAGCTTCAATTAGTTTCTCACTATATCGTGGTACCCATTCGGGTAAGTTTAACTTTTTAAATACCTAACAATATTTGGAGAAATTTAATGATTACTGAGTAATGAACTAAAGTCAAAAATAACTCTATATTCTCTTTTAAGACAAGCAATGAACATTATAAATTATAAGTGTACTTTGGACATTATTTTCATAATAAAAGTCTGGGGTAGCGCTACTTCGACTTTATAGTTTTTTTTATAGAATTTACTTAATTTTTGGCAAATATTATTAGTTGATTAATTAATCTAAGTTTAATTTTCATTATACAGGACTTAGGCCCTATAAATTAGCATGTTGGTATTTCAAATTATGGTAAACAAGATAACTATCATGATTGTATGTCAGCATATGTACAACCGGTGAGGTATAATTTCTAAAGTTGAACACACTATTAATTACAAAAAGTTGTTGTACTCATTGTACTTTACACTTTAACAGAATGAGATTTTAGTAAATTAATTAACAAAATTATTTGTACGGGCCATTATGAACTGTATACAGTAACCTGAGGTCGTTACAAGCTTCAAAAAGGAATTCTGTACGCGGTGAATTTTCGAAAGCTCAATTTAGTAAAGATTAATGGACTGTATTTTTTCTATAGCGTGTTTCAGCAAGCAACACAATTAATTACTGTTTATGCACATGACAAAGAAAAAAAGGTAGCGTTTATTCTTTGTACTCACCTGCGACAGCAACGATGAAAGAAGTTGTAACCAATTAATAATTTGCAGCACACGAACTAGGGCGGTGCAACCAAAGTGTATAATATCCAATTAGCGGCATGTAACACGTGCACACTGGACGCGGCACATGGACAAACGATGCAAACACCAACGGGTGTGTAACAATAAACAATCAAGACGGCAATATAAAGTACGATTGCGGTTTTACGATAACATTTTTAGCGGTTTTTAAAGCGAGGATATGCGGTTTCTTTAACGATATTTTTGAGCGACTTGTTGCTACAGCGGTTTGATAACATTATTCTAATACTGCGGTCTCTACGAATATTTTACTATCTGCGGGTTCTACGATACTTCAAACTAATGCGGGCACTGCGATCACTACAAGCTAATGTCGACACACACTGCCATACTTGTAGAACGATTTCGTTTAGCAAATTTCTTGGATATTCCCAAATCGAATCTGGTTCCTCCGTGCGCGACAGACGCTTACCATTCACAAGGTTAATATACATCAAATAAACGCATTAGGGGAAATTTGACTAACAAAAATTTAAATTTACCGCGTCGAATTGAGAACAGCAAGCAAACCCAAGTAAATAATAAATCCTAAACTATAACTATTTACAAGGACGGAACAAATTCATTACATGCAAAAATGACGTAATGAACTTTGCTATGGCAGCCTTATGTTAGAAACTAATACATTCTTATCCATAGCAGCAATGACCTCTAACCTTCAAATGACCTGTACATCAACTAAACACGCCAGGTGCAGCTGCATACGAAGTCGGCCATGTGTCGAACAAAATTGCTTACTCATTTATATTTTAAACGAGTTCCATAAAATTTAATTGAACCAAACCAAATAAAATATGTTCCAGATGATCTAAGCTTACATCGAAATTACGTGGAATTACATCAAAATGATAACGAAGTTATCTACGTTTTCAGAGTTGCACTGTAATAAATTGCATAATTAATTTTAATATGATTACACATTTAAACAAACTGTCGCCAAGAAGAGTTGTACACTACACTTTTACTTAAGTTGTCACGGACAACTTTTAGAATATTGTGCCTTTATTACGGCATCTCTGCCAGGAAAACTTGATTTCCCTGAACATCTTGAGTGTTTTTTAAACACACAAAGCGACCTTTCAGTTCAACCAAGAAACGAAAAGTGACAATCGATCGCTAATCGTCGGAACAACTTGAAAATCTTAGATACTACAAGACGTAGTAACACGCTAGCAGGTTTATATATATATATATATATATATATATATATATATTGCTGTGATAAGGGGTTGTTTAAGGGTGTACTTTATAGTAAAGGTTGTTTAGAAATGAGAAATTACCATAGGCAGCAGAAAACTGCATTTATTTAGTAGAGAATTGAGAAATGGAGATAGTTTGTAAATAGTAAGCAGTCAACACCCTGTATATAAAGTATAAGTAGTTTTAAGCGACGCAAATACACACAGGAAGACGCATAGTTAGCGTAGAAACCAGGAACACATGCATTAGGTAAATAGTAAATATTTAATACCCTGTAGATAAAGTTTTAGTTAATTTAGGTAAAGCAGATAATGATTTTTCAGTGGAAGCACGCGTATTTTATATGTAAACATAATAAAGTGTAATTAAACACGCATTCAAAAGAGTTCCAAACGATTAGGTTAATACGGAGATAGAAATAGAGCTTCAGGAAGCATATAAATGCGTACAAATAGTTAACCATTTTTAATAAGAAAGGAGATTAAAAATTGCGTAAATAACATGCATATATGAAAATTAAAAGTCGAATTGCATCAGTTGTTTATGGAAAAGCAATTAGATTCATCAAAATACCGCATGTTTGATAACGAAGACAGCTGCGACCAGGTCACAATTATTGGAAAGCATAGAAAATTACATCAGAAACTACTTTAAATGTAATTATTTGATTGGTTAAAATGAGCGACGAGTTTGTAGACCATACCCACTGACGGAGTAGGGGAGAAAAGATATATTAACAGGTACAGTGATAACGAAGGCAGTTTTGAACTCAACAAAGGCCGAAGTGCGCCACTATGAAATAAAGTGATACGTATTAATAATTCAAAGTGAAAAATTGTATAAGTGCCAAGATGAAAATTATGATTGCCGATTAAACGGTTTCCGAGTCCGTGGAGAATAAATGTATCTTCGAGTCAGGGGACAATGATAATAAGAATTCTATTCTAAAGCCGGGGAGAAAAAAATCCAAGTTCCGAGTCCTGGGGGAAAATAATACAATTTCTAAGTCAAGGGAAAATAAATGATGATAATCCAATTCTAAGATTGGGGAAATTGATATGATGTAATAAGTCTGAATGAGATGACAATAGATTGGGGTGCATAAGTATAAGTTAATAATGGTAGTCCAGAGGGTGATGACAATAATTTAAATGCAATGGTTCAAGCTTGTGGATAGACAATATTTCGAATGGGCATGTAATAATCCTGAATTGGGGGAAGATAATTTTTATTCAAATAGATGGCTTAATGCATGGGAAATACTAGTTATGGATGCGTCAATGCGAAGAAAATAGACCAGGTCAGATTTTTAGTTATAAGACATTTTATTTTTCTATATTTTTTTATTTGAATATTGAATTTGCTTAATATAAAGTAATGTGACAAAGTTCACCAAAACAAAGGATTTGAATACGTATAAAGTGCGTGATACGATAAGAGGTTTAGAACGTTCGACACTTTTTTTTAATAAAGATAATAGGTTGTTTTTTTTTGGTGACTTTGGGTTTTGAGTAAAAAGTATATGATTTTGATAAATGAGATTTACAACATTAATTAATTGAAAAGTGTATTTTAAATAATTTACAAAAACTGTACATAATATTTGTTTCATTATATAGAATCGAATTAACTGAATTTTATAATTCCAAATAAATGCTAGTCGAGGTCATAAGATAAAGTTAATGGGAGTGATTTGATAATTTAAACAGTTCAAGGAGGAGCTATAAGTTAAATACAAAATTGATAACAAGTAAGGCGGTAACGTATCAAATTTTGTTATTGGTAGACAAGGTTGGTTCAAGATAAAATCCAGTTAAGTTTCTGGAGGGAATTTATAGCAATATTAATAAGACAGCCCAACGTCGGAGTTCGACAATTACAATTCTTGTTTAAACATAGCAATAATAATATAACAGCCCAACGTAGGGGCTCGATAATTCCAGTAGTTCATAGCAATATATATATATATATATATATATATATATATATATATATATATATGTTATCAGTAAGGACGATGTGATGTGTAGTAGATTGTAATGGTAATTAAATTGAAGGGTGCCTTGAAGTTTATTGGTTATTAAATATGCTATATCAAATGAAACAATAATATAAACGTTGTTGAATAAAGACTAAAATAATAGATGCACCGCGGTAAAGTCAACGAATAAATTTGGAGGAAAATTTATATGTTACAATGTTAAACTTCAAATTGTCATCCCGCCTAACGTAACTTCTGCTGTACTCGTAGGGGGGGATGCAAGAAGATGAGGTACCAGGTACAATAAAACGTAAGGTACAGGGAACCTACATGCCTGTTCCTAAAAGAAAAACACACACACACACCACCCCAGATAGTTGTTGCTTGGTTCACGTCTCGTAGCCTAGTTCTCGCTTTCGACACTCGCGCACCCCCGCATTTACTCTGCGCAGACGCGACTGTCAGTGATGACGGAAGTTAATGTTATTAATTTAAAAATACGCGGCAATTAACTTATAAACTATAACTAAATCTAAAACATGCTACATTGCCATTTTGGCATGTAACAATGTTCAGGAATGAGTTTATTATGAATACCATGAGACGAGACAGATTCCTTTTATTGATGCGCTGCATTCATTTTTGTAATAATGAGCAGTGTAATAAAGATGATCGCTTCTATAAGATAGCTGAAATTTTAAAAGTATTAAATAAAAATTCTCAAGCTGCATTAATTCCAGGACGTATTTTAGTGGTCGACGAAAACAAGGAAAACTGCAAATAAAACAATATATACCCAATAAAACTCACGCATATGGGATTAAGTTATATAAGTTATGTACAGTGAATGGATATACTAACTACATAATCATTTATCGTGGCAAGAATATGACTACTAATGCAGATACTTGCCAGAGTGAGCAGATAGTACATGATCTTTTTGAAAGTGTTGAGTTCAACAATGGGTACTACTGCTACGTGTATGCTGACAATTATTAATCTAGTTTACATTTATCCAAATCACTGTTCGAAAAACAAATAGTTTATTGTGGAACCCTGAGGTTCAACAGAAAAGGTATTCCCAAAACGCTACCTAAAAAAATGAAAAAGGGGGAAATTTGTGGTACTCAGAACAACTCCTTACCTATTATCAAATGGATGGACAAATGGCCAGTTCTAATGTTAAGTACTGATCCATCCAATACAACCACTTTTAAACCAACAGGAAAACGAAACTGGCGGCATGAGCCTTTAGTTAAAAGCGATTATTGATTACAATGAAGCGAAAATGCGGGTAGATTTTAGCGATCAAATGAGTTCTTATCATTCCGTATTAAGAAAAAGTTTAAAATGGTACTATGTAGTGTGATCAGTTAAAGTGCGTTCCAGCTTACTGGAGGTGTGCAGTTATGTGGGGAGCGGGGGTTTGATGTGTACGCACGGACACTGAAAGAAACAGGTATTCGCATGGCGTCATGGTACGTGAATTTATCGCAAAATATAGCCTGTGTAATATTAATTAATAAATTAGATGGTTTTTGAAAATATAATGTACTTTTTATTAATGTCTAACTCAATGTACCCACTAGAACCTTAGAGATATTTTTAGATTGGAAAGTGCAAGCAGTGCTGATAATTACAGGTTAATTATTCTGGCAACCCGCACTCCAACCATAAACTAACCTTTGAATTTTTGCTCGAAACAGTTATTGTAAATGCCTGGATTGTCTATAACAAGGCTAGTTCCTTAAAATTTTCTTTTATATTGGGATTTAGAAGAGAATTGGCACGGGAGTAACTTGTTACTTCTGTATCACATGAAGAAACCACTACTCCCAAAAGAGTTCAACACACCTTTGTTAAACCGTCTGGGCCAGGACAGAGAAGAAGAAGACAGTGGCAAGGATGCTATCGTAAATTAAGAGAAACATATTCAAGCAAAGATACAAGTAACTTGGTTACAAAAGTCACAAGTTATTGCAATGGATATCCTGGACAACTAGGAACGTGTTTATCTTGCTTTAATAGCATACATAGAAAATAGTTTGTATTTCAGGAGCTCAATTGATTTTTGCTAAATAACTAAGAATATTATATACTTTACACTTTTTTTTTTCAAATATCACTTATACTAATAAAGCATTAAGAAATCTTTTACATCGTTTGCTGTTTTGGTTTAAATCTGTAAAGAAATAGTAAGCTATCTGACACTAAAAAATCTTTAACACGAAAGCTAATCACAAAACGTAGGTTCTTACATGTTTTTATCTTTAATAATTGATCTTAAACCTTTGATAATTTATATAATGCAAGTATAAAATAAAAAAATAACGTCTTTACTGGTCCCTGAAGACCAGTATTGCACCATAATCACGTGAAGCCACTGGTCTTGGGGGATCGCTAATGCATAGTTCCGTGGCTTATATATTATAGGATAGGAATAGGAACGCAGTCAACCTGTTAAGGACCCACAACTAGCCATCCGAAAAGACTATTGTGTAATGTGGGTGACTCGCCAAGAAATTTGACCTGCACATAAAAGTTGCCAAAAAATCAAAGCCCCAAAAGTAGAAAAATATTTCCTGCTTCAATAAAACCTACATTGACTAGGCATATGCTTGAAGGAATTTTAACTAAACCAATGGCAAATGGTGAACCTAGCAACTGCTCTTTTATTTTTGGTAGTATCAAACATGCAATTTTTACACTAAATGTATTTATATTCGAATGAATTGTTAATTCAGTCATGTAGCTGATGTTGGACACATCTTTATTTATACCATAAACCATTATACCAGCCTTATATTTAAACAGTCCTAACTTATTTAAAATGTGTAGGAACAAAATTTGACCTACTTCTGCAGTCAAGTATCGTTTGGCATTCATGTAATTTTCCATTATCATCAGCAACCTTCACGTGAGCCATTGACAGTAAGACCTGGCAAGTTTTTGTAACAGAATTATTAGCGATTGTACTAACAGTATTTTCGCTACCTTCAGAAGTGATACTTGTACCTAATGCACTGGCTGTATTCGCCATTTTTGCATTAGAAATACCTGTCAATATGAAGAAGCATTTTATCATCGGTCTAAAGTGTTAACCTGCTAAGTCACTTCTGACCAATTTTAAAGAAGAGATGAAAAACGATTCACAGCAATTATAGTTTATAAAAATCGAGAAAATAAATTTAGAAAACACCTACAAAGTATAAGAAAGCTGTACATTACTGTAATATGTATAAATTATTATGTTGACTGTATTTTTTAGTCATTTTTGCAGATAGCTGGTAATCGTTTTTTAAAATTAATTTAACAATGGACTTAGCAGGTTACTTAAGTTAAAAGAATATTATATGCAAAGTACTTTATTATCATTAAAAAAACTATTAACAAAAAATAACGATTACACTACTTCATTCGTGTGGAAGGTCGTCATAAAATTTGTGATAGTTTACATTCAGTTTTTTTAATAGCTTGAAGGTCTTCATACTTTTTAGCGGTTATTTGGCGCCTTTCTAAATAGAGGGTTTTTCGGGTGTTTCCAAGAGTGTTTGAGAATTTTGGGATTTTTACGTTAAGGAATAGTTCTCCATTGATCATCAAAGCTAGTTTTATAATAAATTTTGCCTTCGGGAGTATATCTCAAAGCTAGAATATCTATGACTTGTCAATCTCATTTAGATTTTCCTGGACGGATACTTTTATAATACTGTATTATATCAAATTTTAAAAAAAAATCATGAGTCAAGTATTTTAGATCATACGGAGCAGGTTTCTTCCTTGCTTTCTGACATACACCAACATAATCCGCAGGTAGGTTAATAATTTTACTTTTGAGTTTTTTTTCTACGGTTGCGTGAACCAAATCCACCTCTATCTGTGTATGACCAGGTTCAAGATATTTTTGTTCGATTATTAAACTATGCATAATTGCTACATTTAATAAAACATTGGCCATAATACTGTTTCCATTTTGATATCCGCAGCCATCTGTGTATAATGGTATATCTTTGATCAGCATCTGCTGAAGGAGGGATGTTCGGCAGTACCTTCTGTTCTATAAAGTACATCCGAATACTTGCAAATTCTTCAACATCAACACCTCCTTTACATTCGTTCTATAAAAAACAATAAGCATCGGAACTTATTACATCGTAGAAACAAAGATTGTATACTTGAAGCTTCGTTTTGTAGTATAGTGTGGAAACTTTCGATTTTGGAGCCATCAAGACTGCTCGTAAATTTGCTGTGAAAACGTATTTTTACCCTTTTTATCTTTTTCTTTTTCTTCCCATGCCTTTTCTTTCTTCTGTATGTGACTATTATATTCCACTTCTGAAATTTTTCCAACCTGGTACCCAACACACTTTTCACACTCATCTTTTTTGGGGCGAAATAGTGCAAAGTTTTTTCTTTAAAAGTTTTGGATAATGACGCTATTGAAAGTGTTGGGGATTAAGAATTACTAGCATGTGAAGTTACGTCGTGTTTGTGCCGAGAACTACTTTTGTGGCGGAAGACGCTCATGTTTTGTTGCGTGCTTTGTTTCCAGAATTCATTCGCGTTTAAGATGTCTGAGGGGTTAGCTCGTGACAGCTCATACGCATTCATTCTAATGTATTTTACTTAAATTTTCAATTATATTCAGTTACAATAAATGTATTCCATGTTGAAGCCTTCTTTACATTTCTATCTTAGCAAGAAACAAGTTTTCAGTTTTATTGTTAAGTTGGTCCTAAGAGACACGTACAGCAGATTCACATAGAAGATGTGCAATTATACAAACATATGCCAAACAGAAAGAGACTTGATCGTTTGATTTACACCAGTCCCTGACATAGAATTTGTAAATACTCTGCAAAGACTGCCATTCAGCCAAAAGATTTTTTTTTTTGAGATGATGCCCTGCAATAATGAGACAATAACAGGTATAGAGTGTAAAAATTGAATTAAACATTCACGTGCATCTTTAAAAAGCTGTATTCCACTGGATGATCTTCGTCGATGTATGCTAGGGGCACGTGTCCCAAAAGTACTTTTCCAATGATGAATTGTCCACCGTCAATCCCAACAGTATTAAGAAACATGGTGCTACATACCATTTGATCTTTTTCTTTCACTCTCAAAAAATATTGAAAGGACTGCCCTCTTTTCGTTTCGTTTTCTTTTTTTCGGTTTCGATGCCTTTTAGTTGACACAGATATAACTTGATTATTGATATAAACTTTCTTTTCGCCCCATGATTGCTGCCAAAACAACTCAAAAATATGTTTCCTTTCATTTTCAGCAATTACAGGACACTTCATAATGCTTTTATCTATTGATTTACATTTGCATCTTGATTTCGTAGCTCCAGGTTCTTTAGGCTTATAATAACACCATTTTTCATTTTGTTTTAATCTACCTTAATAACGTTTAGCATTTTGTCGTAGTTTTTTATTTTTCTGAGCAAAATTCCTGGACTTGGAAACGTTTTTTATGTATTTTTACTTTTTTTTTGGATATGCGGAAGAAGAATTTGATTCGGTGTCTGAATATGGAATTAAATTAACATTATTTCTCTGGTCACCATCGGATGTATTTCTGAAATAGTAGATTCTATGGGGTAAATTTGGGATTGATGTTGTTCATCAGGGTTATTCATTTCTGGCATTAGTATAGCTACATTATCACTATTATCGGATATATCAGTCATTATGAATCCTATCTGGTCGATGTCCTAGGTAGTTAATTGTTCGTGGTCTTCTGATGGTTTCACTGCAATCCGGTCTTGACTAGGACCATCCATTATTCTATCATTAAAAATAATTAAATTTTGTAACTCTAAGTGCAAATTGGTGATGGATAGTATATCAATTAAATCTATTTCGACGTTTTGAGCGATTCCAAAATTATTGTTACATCGGTTTGCTTCAGTAGTATATCGAATTATTGTAAGGGTACATCTACATTTGCTTCTGGGCTTTGGTATAAATTATTACATTCATTTAAATGTATCTGTTTATTGTCTTCAAACTGGGAAGCGTTTTTCATTTTTGCAGACACCATTTCTATCATTCTTTTAGCACGTGGCATCTGAAAAAGGAAACTTCATCTCAGTATTACAGAATAAGCACGATTTTTATCAATATACATCCTACCGTTGCTCCTGTTGGAGAAACATTTAAAATCATCAAACTAAACAAATATTTAGTGTTCTCTAAAAAGTACTTTCCTTTATTGACTAACTTGAATAATTAAAATAAAAACCGATAAAAATAACAAAATTCAGCAGAACTGTTGTCTTGACAAGCTTACTGCACATGTTACTGTGGAGTTGGCTGTGTTTACACAGGAAAATTACTCGACTGGACTTATCTGGTATTCGCATCATCTAATATTTCAGTTTCTTGTAAATTTTCGATTGTTACATCTATTGCTAAAATGATTAGCTTTTAGACAGTTTAAACACATGTTTAATTTTTGGCTTCTTCAATGGGGAGATTCACAACTAAATTCAGGAACTTCTTACAATTGTGAATATTGTGTCCCGACACAATAAGCACAAGTTGATGGAGCAACTGAAGCATTATAACTACTAGAACTTACATTATTCTTGTTGTTTTTTATACAACCCTTTTGATTAATGTTTAAAGTATCTAGCTGCTTACATTTTTGCCTTAAAAATTACTTAAGATCCTCAGTTGTTGACAAATCACTTGCATATTTGTAGGTTCGCCACTCCCTTTGTGATGCTAAATCCAACTTAGTGGAAATGACATAAATAATCAATGTAATCCCAATGTTGGACAAGTTGGCCCATGCTTTCTAAAGCACGCAAATGCTTTAGCTTGTTATCATTTAATTGATGTAGAGAGAAGTGAACTTCTTTGACTATATTAGCGCATTCCAGATATTGCCTTTACACGGTTATGAATAGTTCGTTTTTATTTTCATACCTCTTCCACAACAAATCTAGTAGAATCGAATAATTTGAAGCACTAACTTCAAATTTTTTTATCATATTTGGTTTCATCCTTAAGGCATCTATGGAGGTAGTATAATTGCTGGACATCCGACAGTGCCCTATTTTGATGAATAAACATATTAAATATGTTATAGAAGTCTTACCATCGGCTGTATCCCTCTGAATATACAAGTAGTGACAGCAACGGCAGGCTTACGTTGGTAACTGAATTAATCGCATTAGGTACACCATCTAACATTTCTTTAGAAGTTGGGTATGTATTTCAAACTCAGAAATCAAACCTTTAGCATTTGATATTAAATCAAAATATGACTTTCCAAAATACTCTCACGTTCCTTTTTAGACTGCTCTTGAGTTTCTAAAGGCTTTTTAATCTTAGTTTCTATAGATATTTGAAAAATCTCTCCACAAAGACTCTACCTTATGGCTGAATCTTTTTAAGGAGTTTCTTTTGTATTTAGATTTTAATAAAAAATTTAAATAACAAAGGTTTATAAATAATAGGTCATAGTAAATGATGGAAAAGTAAAGTTAAATGATGGTTTACAAATTGTGAAGCTCTTATTCTGAAGTCTTATTGGAAGAAGAACTGTAAAGGACATTTTGTAACGGTCATTTGGGGGAGGACGTTCCCAAAAGCACCGTACGAAAGAAAAATGAGACAGATGAATAAAATAATTGAAGGGAAAGAATATATAGATAAAGATATAAATTGCATGGGGGTCGACTGGTAGGCCGGTAGATAGAAAAGTACGTGTATATAACTAAATTCAATTTCCTTAAATGCAAGACGTAATTGAAAATCGAAAAGAGAACAAGCTTCAGTAGTATAAATTAACACACTCTAGCCAATCAGCTGCATAGCTCAGTTGGTAGAGCGTTGATCCGGCAAATCAATGGTCGCAGGTTCAAATCCTGCTGTGGCTGTTCTTTTAGCGGTTTTCGATTACCAGTTCGATTTGAAATGTCTATTCAACTTTACATAAAAGGTTGGGTTTTCATTTCATCTTATAACTGTTAATATATATATATATATATATATATATATATATATAATAGTGGTTTTAAAAGATTAAAAGTAAATATAAACGAAGCAATTTCAAAACACCCTGTATAAAGGAACAACTAGAATATACGGGCAAAATTTATTACAGTTAGTTCATTTTTAAGTAACAGGTATTAACAAAATTTTACTTAAAATAATGAATAAAATTTAGTAGGTTTGCAAAAGAAATAAAATGTTAGAAGCCAATGCCATTAATTTATTAATTTAATTGAATTTAGTTGAACGGTTATTTACATATAATATGCATAAAAGCGTGTAAAAATCAATAATACCAAGGTGACACGCGTTGCTAACGAACAAATATATCGGTGGGGTTGAAATACGTGGAAAATTCAACTCTTAGAAGTGTTATTTAAAACGCTCGTTAAGATTAAACACCTGCAGAATTTTAAATGTCAAGTTCCAATTATTTTTGTACATAAAGCTACAAGTTTCAAAGAATATCGGTAAACCGTCGCATGTGTTCGCAGTAAATACTAACGAGGAATGATTTAAAACACGTAACAGTCCACGTGGGGTTAGATAGCAGATGGTAAGGAATATCGATTTTCCACCACTCACACCAGGTTAGAAAAAGACTTAGAAAACGCATAAGCAAGGGACAGCGTGAGATAGGCGGGACTTGTAGAACCAGTGAATATACGATTGGGTCGATATTGTTAGTTGGACGCGACACAAATACGAGCATAGTGTATATGAATTTTCAGAAAAATATTGTAACGACACCCTGAAATTCGCGGACTTAGAAATCGGTTGAGCAAAATTTTAAGAACGTGTTGTTGTAGATGGGGATTTCGGATGAAAGGCGGCCAGGAGGTGGCGGCCTAAGTTGTATAAATGTTATTCGAAAACATGGTGAAGGCCCTTAATATTTCGATCGCTTCAGACGACGTATGAAAGTTATTATGAGCTTGTAAGTATGATAAAATCATTTTTAAAGTATATTGCATGGTGAATTGCTTATAATTTGTACGCGGTTTTTGTGCCGAGGTTTCCTTTTTTTTTAATTGAGGTATCACCTATAATTTTTAACAAGCTCGTGTCGTGTCGTTAAGTAACGTGGATTAAAGTAAATAATTGTGAAAGATGTATAAGTAATTTGGATTTGGAAATTGGAGACAATGTGAAGGCAGCGTTAGCAGCTCACTTACATGGGGTTCTTCTACTAATAGCCAGAAGCGGCCTGCAAAGCAGAGAATAAAACAAATACCATCGACCACGGAGCGGAGATCTTCTAGAAATTCCAGGTAACGCTTTGAAAATTGTGTTGTTATAAACTATGAAACGATGAATATTGAGTGGAGTGACGTATGAGAGTGATTTTGAAGGTATTGTGCATTATTTTGCGTATTGAACTTAATACGTATAACTAACTTCATTATGGTATTTAAATAGAAATCTGAAGGTGTATATAAAGCTTATTAACGTTCCATCAGGAAGGTAAATTTTGTGAAGAGTACATGGGCGTTTTTTTTTGTTTGTTGTAAGAGTATGCAAAGTATAAGGGCATACATTATTCATAATTAACTGGGTTATCATGAGCTCACCATTCTCCAGAGTTTACTTAGATTTAAAATAAATTATATAAAAAGAATGAGAAATAAAATATTATTCAGGGCCCATTTACTCCGGGTACATTCTATGTGTTTCATAATTTAAATTGAAATCCTGGACATTACAAAATAGGATTTATTAAGGTGTAACTTGATTACTGAAATGTGGATAATATTTAATTTTATTTGTAAATAGTGAAAAATAAAAGATTGTATGTTTGTTGTATTTTGTGGTTTTATTGGGAGTGTGCGTGAATGATAGAATATGAGAGTGAATATAGATATCCAAGAGGAGGTCCAACTGAGCTAGCCGGAAGCAGTTGAAGAAGGCAATTCAACCGCGGAAGAGAGGAAAACGGGTAAGAAATTATGTTTTTTTGAATTATTTAATCTTTGAGAAATTTTCTATTATGAACAATTTTCGAGTTTTAAAAATTTAAGAAAAAAATTCGAATATAATTTTATTGGTGAGGATTCTACCCGAGATCCACAGCATAAATATATCAATTTAATAGCATATCCAAAGAAAAATTTTACAACTGGTTAGGTACCGTACCTCGGGCTTTTACCCACCCATTGGTTACTCTCCCCAGCTTTCAGTTATTGCACTTTAGAAACTCGACGGTCCCTTCATGCCATAATATTTCTTCATAATATAATCGATGCTTTCCAAAGTCCCGAAATTCTAGAGCGTTTATCATTAAAAATGTGCCACGTATATATGCAACTTCACACCTCGAATAAATGTTCTGAAATTTTTCCCGTTGTATATAATATGCGCTACTTATAATAATGTGGGAAATACAATCGTCATCTTCCATACAAGCCCGTCGCGATTAAAGCAGGTAATTTTAAATAAATAATTAACTATTGTTTGTTAGTTATCGTAGTTTTAACGAATTATTTATTCAACTCAGATTGTAGGTAATGTTTATTATCTTGTTGATGTATGATTATTATTATTATTATTATCGACTTTATTATTTCAAAATCAATTATTTGAATGCAAGCGATAAGCGAAATTAGGGCCAAACGGCCCTGTCTTACATCTAACTTATAGCCTGCTGGTACATATTTATATATAATATTGCATTAAATGGGAAAAAAAAACACAAGGCAGACATGTAAAATACACAAAGTATAATACATGCATAAACAAACTATACTACACAAAACACACACACACACACACACACACACACACACACACACACACACACACAACACACACGTTCACATTCACGCATGCATTTGCATCAGGCAGAAACAAGGTAGACCGTAGAGTTTTAGCAAATTCATGAACGACTGTTAGTGTCTTTGATGAGATAATCATACAATAATTCACGGAATTTTGTTTTTGACTGGGCGTTCCTAATATTTTGTGGAATAGAGTTCCAGAGAAGCGAACCTGTGATCAGGAACGAAGAATGGTACATTTGAGAATGGTGGATAGGAATAGATAGTACATCCACTTGCCTGGTATTGTAAGTCCTGCTTGAAAGTAGGGAAAATTGAGATGATAAATATGACGGCGACTGTATCAGTAGTTTCTAAATAAAAAATGATCTTCTTTCCTATCTTGTAATTGGACCAATGTTTGGTTTGTAATTAAATGAATAAATTAATCATAGAGGCCTCTTATGCACATTTCTTATATTACTAATGTTAAATTCACACAATACAGATGTGTGAACTATTGCTACAAAAATTGACTGTTAAATCAACTCTGCAACAAGTGTCCTGACAGGACTGTTAATTGTAGATTTACACAATATAATTATTTCTTACAGCATAGGTCAAGTACCAGTTAAATTTCGTGTACACCTTACAACTAAAAGGTTTAGTAGGTTAGTTACATGAAATAAACAAGCAGCCAACATGTAGAAATTTTAATGAAGGCCACGTTGATTAATTTGGGGCTAATCTTCAATATGTACGTGAGAAACTCCAAGCGTTACCAGATGTGGAACAATCGCAGTAATATAATCGTCTGACATCCACTATGATCAATCGAACAATCTGGTAGAATAACTACCATAAATTTCGAGATATGAGGAACAAAATAAAAAGTAGAATGTAAAGTAGAGGGCATAAAGTAGGATCTTATAAGCTGAAACCAATATCGTTTAGGATTAAGTGATTATAGCATTACTATATATACCAACGACAATAACAAATAATGCGTGTAATACGAATATAACGAAGTTGCCTCTTATTTTATTAGTAAAGAATTAATTAGTAATAAGTAAACCCGACAGAACCCTTTAACAAGGTGTAAAATTAGCAGAACAAGTTCACCATGCAATGAAACAAGTACAAATGCCTTCATAAACGTTATGAACTTTAGATTAGAATTGAATTGCGAGTGCTGAATAAATACCAACAACTAATAAACAACAAATAAACGCTTGTAGTGCAGCTACAAGGTCAATCGTGAAGTGAAAGTAAGCCAAGAGATGGCGTGACAGGTCCCAACAAATCTAATGATAATTATAAAGTAAGAGAAACTGAATTGCATCAAAATTAGCATGTTAAATTTCAGGCTAAGGATGTGTGCTTCCTTGTAGAATTGAATTGACTTCCGGCAGGCTGAAGCAGTGTGCTGCGAATTTGGCTAGGGATGTCTCTAGAGATTATGGACAATTGGTAGAGTACCAGGTGGAGAGACATAAGGTGTATCGGATGTAGAAGGATGAGGATGCTTTCCCAGCCAAATTTTCTTTACGACTTTCAGCACTTCCATTTAAAAATCAAATTTATCAAAATCTTCAAGAAAATAGAATAATCCTCTGGAAAAATGAAAGATGTCGATTTGGTGTTATTTTCAGGGCCTACAATCATTTGTAATTCAACAGGGTTTATGGTCCGTTTTTTTAATGCAGGTTTTTTGAAAGATGTTTAAGGTTTTTCAGCTGCTGCAGCATCACGTGGTACATTTTTAACATTCAGATCCCAACGCCACCATCATTATCATCAAAATTTTATGAGAGAGTGTCCTGTTTCTCATTCAAATATTTTGCACAGGAACTGCAACTGAGATGCATAAATGAAGCCCTTTGCTATTGATGCTCCTTTTCCTGATTTTGCCGATTGATTTTCGGTACGAGTCTCTCACTTGTGTCCACTTTTTCAGTACATGCTTACCTGAAAGAAAATATTTATTTCATTAATCACAAGAACTATTAACCACTCATTTCTTGTTTTTGTAACACCTTACTTAAATATTTTGTTTTGACCATAGTAAAACTTTGGTGTCTTATACGCCCAAAAAAAAAATGCGTGGTATTGCTATCCACATTGCATGAGGGAGCCGAAATTTCAGAACAAAATTGTAAACCACAGATAATTCTAAATTATAATGAAACGAAAGGAGTACAAAAAGGACAACCAATTGTTTTAGGTTTAGTTATGTATACTTATATTGTTATGAAAATGAATACATGTGTGTAAGAATAGTGTGTGGTACTAAAGCAACTCACATGTGTAAGAATAGGGAAAAATATAAGAATACACAATGTGTGTAACTTTTGTTGGTCAGAGTGCATGAATAAATAAGTAATGCGATATATCAGTAGTAAATCTTGTATTTATTTGGCTCTATAATTATTGTACTTAAGAAAACTAGACATCAACCACGACATAATATAAATAGTTGCAATAGCAACTATTAGGACAAGATTTGCCAGGCCCTTTATGATATACTTAAAGGTATTTTGTGGTCCTCAACCAACACTCCCACTGGAGCACAAGAATACGAAAGCTGCAACTAATTATTAGTTTCCTTCAAATTCACAACTCTTAATTATTTAATAAACTTATTATGTTTAATTGAACCCAAACTTTTTGTCAACATATCTGCGGGCATATTGGCAGTTTCTAAATATTTTAAAGCAACCTGATTACTGGCAATAACATCCCTTACAAAATGATATCTTATATCTATGTGTTTTGTACGTTTATGAAACATATGATTAATTGACAATTTCTGTGCACCTAAATTATCATTATACAATGTTATACAACCCTCTATTCTTGTCAATTCTATCAATAGGTTTCTTAAATATACTGCCTCTTTAGTGGCTTCAGAAACTGCAACATACTCAGCTTCTGTACTAGAGAGCGCAACAGTACTGTTTTCTGCTTTCCCAAGCTACTGGACCATTGGACAACATAAAGCAAAAACCAGTATATGACTTTCTGTCATAACAGTTACTACCCCAATCGGCATCAACAAAGCCTTCCAAAAACTATCTGTTTTATAAAACTTAAGTCTATAATCTAAAGTTCCTCTTAAATATCTCAAAACGCGTTTTGCATGTTTCCAATGTTTCTCAGTGTGACAGTTATTAAATTGACTTAAATAACTAACGGAATAACAAATATCAGGCCTTGTTAAAATGCACAAATACATTAAGCTACCAATAAGCTGCTGATATGGAAACTAAGTTTCATTTACACAATTGTCACTTTTTCTAAGTTCATACCTATTTCCATTGGTGTAGCTACAGTTTTGGATTCTAACACACCAAATTTTTTAAGCAATTGTTCAATATATTGTTTTTGATCTAAAGAAATAGTCCCATTTTCTTTATCAATGGTTACACGCATGCCTAGACAATTTTTTATTTACCCTAAATTTTTTATTTTAAAAACCTGACCTAACCTAAACTTCAAATCATCGGATTCAATTCGGTTATTGGAAAAAATGAAAAAATCATCGACATACAAAGCAATAATAGTTTTCTGATCACCTTTCATCTTAGTGTACAAACAGGGTTCTAATTCAGATCTTTGGTATCCTAGTTCCTTAAGAAAAAATCAACTTTTTCATACCATGATCTTGAAGCTTGCTTATACCATAAATGGCATTTTTTAAATTAAGCACTTTATTGCTACAATTATTTACTTGCAAACCTTCAGGCAACATCATGTACACAGTTTCTTTAAGATCTCCATTTAAAAAAGCTGTTGTTACATCCAGATGAAAGATATCTAAACCTAACTTAACTGATAAAGCCATTAATAATCGTAAAGTAGAGTGCCTTACCACTGGTGAAAAGGTTTCGTTAAAATCGATACCTGTTTTCTGCGAAAAACCTTTGGCTACAAGCCTGGCACGATACCTCACATTACCTTCACTATCAACTTTGCGCTTAAACACCCACTTACATTTGACAACTGTGCCGCTATCAAGGACCTCAACCAACTCCCATGCTGCATTATCTTCAAATGACTTCAATTCCTCACGCATGGCCTGTGTCCACTGATCTCGATCAGATCTGGACATTGCATCTTCAACAGATACTGGTTCACTTTCAAGATTATCAGTATCTGTGCATAGGTAGCTGACAAAGTCTTCATACTTTTTAGGATTTGTAGATACTCTTTTCGATTTACGAATTGCATCAGTTACAACAACCTCAGTGATATCCGGAATAAAATCGCTCTCTGAACTTGCAGTATTGTTTACTGAAATATCCGAAATATTAGACAAGTTCGATTGATCACTATTAACAAGAATTTCAGTAAAACCTCTCACTGAATCTAATGACTCCATTGTATTGTTAGTATCTGTACGAACTTCACTATGTCGTTCATTTACGATTACGTCCCTGCTTATCACGATCTTATTTGTTTCTGGATCATAAAGCCTATATCCTTTTACGTTTTCACTAAAAACCAACCAAAAAGGTTTTTTTTTTATTTTTTATCCCATTTGAGGCGTTTTTCTTTTGGAATGTGCATCATAACATTGCTTCCAAAAATACGGAAATTACTGACGTTTGGTTTTTTGTTAGTCCACATTTCAACAGGCGTTTTTAAAATGCCTTTTGCTATAGCACGATTTTTTAGATAGACAGCCGTGTTTACTGCTTCAGCCCAAAATTGTTTTCCTAATTTTGCATCAAAAAGCAAACACCTGGCTTTTTCAACTATCGAACGATTTAAACGCTCAGCAGTACCATTCTGTTGCGGTGTATACGAATTCGTCTTTTGATGACTAATACCGTGATCAGATAAATAAGACTCAAACTCCTTGCTGCAGAATTCACCACCACCATCGGAACGAAAAATTTTTATTTTTGATTCCTTTTGATGTTCAACAAATTTTTTAAATTTTTTAAAACCTTCAAAGGTTTCATCTTTAGTTTTTAAAAAATAAACAAAATTCATTCTACTAAAATCGTCTTCAAGTATGAGAAAATATTTTGACCCACCAATTGGTCCACAAATGTCTGCATGAATGATCTCTAGAAAAGTTTTAGCTCTATGACCTGTGTGGTTGAAAGGTAGCCTTGTTTGCTTCCCTTCACAACAAACCTCACATACTGCATTCCGATTAAAGCTTCCTTTACATTCAAGCTCTTCAACTAAACCATTTTTCATCAGGTTCAAATCCTTATAATTTACATGACCAAATCTTCTATGCCAAATCTCGCTCGTTATGGCTGTCGCTACTAATACAGAACGTTGCTTTTCGTATTTGAAATTTAAGCGATAAACATGATCTTGTAAATCCGCTGTTGCAACGAGCTTACCTTGACTATTGAAGATGTTACAGCCAGTTTCATTAAAAACAACATCATTCAAAGTTTTTATCATTTGAGCAACAGACAAAAGGTTTGTAGTCAAACCAGGTACGTACAAAACATCTTTTATTGTTATATTGTATTTTTCTTCACCAAATGTAGTAATATTTGCATCACCTACACATTCGACTGGCATGGACGTTTTATTGGCTACAGTTATTTCTTTTTACTCATGCTGTACTTGAGTATTGGTCAACCAATCACTCCTAGCAGTTAAATGCATACTGCATCCCGAATCGATAAACCAGTCTGCAGTACTAAACTGTCCAGTCAAAAAAACTGCACTAAAAGCACTATTATTACTACCCTTTTTGATTTATCATTGTTTACATTTAAATCAGGACATTTGTTCATGAAATGGCCTTTTTTCTTGCAACGAAAACAAATAACATTACTTCTGTCAACTTTATTGGGGTTTACAGAACTGCTGCTACTATCAATTGCTTTATTTTTAAAGCTCTTCCTAGGTTTAGTAACAAACGCGCTTCCACCGCGGCTACCAACATCTAGATTCATGTCAAGCAATTTCGACTTAATTTCATCGGTTTTTATATCAATGCCGAAATGTTCAATAACTAAAATCATCGGCATATACCTTTCTGGAAGTCCAGCTAAAAGAAGAGGACCGACCCAAGTATCATCAATTTTAAAACCTGTGCGAATTAACTTTTGAGCTGTTTCAATGACCTGACTTACATAAGATTCCATCGAATCGCAATTGTCCAGTCTCAAAGAAATTAAAGTTCTGAGTAAACCAATCTTTCTTGTAAATCCACTGTCCTCATACAATTTTTTAAGGGTATCCCAAACATCCTTAGCTGTTATTGCACTTTTCACATGCATAAACAAGGAGGGATCCAAAGTCAAAATTAGCTTTGCTTTGGCTTTTGCAACAAGCTCCTTATCATTTTCAGTTCCAACAAGGCAATTTGATAAGCCTTCGAGAACAAACACATTTTCTACCGCGAAAGACCAATCCTGGTAATTTTCTCGGCCTAACCATCGTGGTACACTGGTTAAATAACTCACTGCCATATTTTTAACTAATACAACTCTGACATTCAAATCGTTTTACTTAATGTGCAAAATACATCACTACATTATTGGTTCTGGCCTGGGCCCATAACCTGTTGGTAAGAGTGCATGAATAAATAAGTAATGCGATATATCAGTAGTAAATCTTGTATTTATTTAGCTATATAATTATTGTACTTAAGAAAACTAGACATCAACCACGACATAATATAAATAGTTGCAATAGCAACTATTAGGACAAGATTTGCCAGGCCCTTTATGATATACTTAAAGGTATTTTGTGGTCCTCAACCAACTTTAACCATGGCTTATTTATAATAGTCCATTAAGAAGAATACAAAGAATGGAAATAATAGCAACATTTTTGAAACTTCAAAATGAGCTCTTATAGATATTGACTAATGCATGTTTATAATAGATTTCATTAATTGATGTACAGAATTTCTTTATATTGCAATTATTTGTGTTTAATTATTTATTTAATTAAATTTGACGTGAGTACATCTAAACATATTTATTTATTGATTCGTTATTTTGTACTGTGCTAAGTGTGATGTATAATAAAGAATATTTACATTAGTAAACCATTATTATCAATTTTTCTGTTTAGCTCCCATCAATAAATATATCTAAAAAACTTATTTCCAAAACTCAACAATATGTATGAAACAGGTTGAATTGAAATTAATTTATTTATCATATATGCTTAAATGAATTTTTATTCAACCTGTTTCATACATATTGTAGAGTTTTGAAAATAAGTTTGTAGGTAAATCTTATAACGTTAATATTTTGAATTTTGCGTTATTAGCCCTTGTTTTACTAGTAACCAGGAGGAGTCACCAGTTTTAGCCGCCATTGTTTTTCACGCTATTTACATGCGTGCCCTCTTTGAACGTTCCCTTCTAACGTCATATTCATCTTGACATCTAGTGATAGCGAGTGAAATTAGTATGGTTTTCAAAATATAAAATTCTTCTTACTGTAACTTTTACAATGGAAGCTGTATTTGAAACATTATTAATCAAAGTATAAGATGTAAAAGGGTATTTTCTTCGATCAAAACGTATTCACTGATACCCATTTTTATGGCCCTATTAGGGTTAATAGCAAATGTAATTGAAGAGGTGTAAATCTTATTTTGTGTACATAGTATTTCTTTTTGAGTATTTTATTTTATTATTGGTTTCAGTTTGGACTTAGTGTACGTTCATAATGCACCATATTGCTTTAGTCCTGAGACTAACGTGTTTGAGATTTGTTGTGTGCTTGTACACAACAGCAAGTGGTTCAGTTACAATTAGGCACTATTAAAACCCTTACATTTTCCAACACTATTTTTCTTAATAAAATTTTCACCTCAATAAAAATTGTTGATATATCACCAGCCTAAATGAGTAAAGTCGAAACCCTTCCGTCTATTTTGTGGTTTTAAAGCCCTAAGCCTTTGTGAGAATATTGCTCTACTGAAGAAATGGCCGCAACTCTTGACAAATTACATCAATATTAATAGTATATTACATACTAAAAGATGAAGTAAGATTTTCGGTGAGGAGACTTGTTTGCAACCTGAGCGAGCTGGGCTGCAAAAGTCGAGCCACCGTAAATCCTTATGTCCCGCGGTTGTATATTGTATTTTTCCTACCTTAAATCCCCAGCTAGTAGGATGACGGCATTTTTTGGTCATGGTTTACGTCATATTGACCTCAAATTCGACGTCATTCCAGGACGTCAATATCACGTCGTTCCAGAACGTCAATATCACGTCATACCACGACGTCAATAACACGTCACAGTAAAACTAGAATATGTCACCGGAAAGACTCCATTTTTAAAGCCAATGCAAATATTCAATATAATGGAAATCACGAATCCGCATCATAGGATGCTGAATTGAAAACAGACATACCTTCAATGATCTATCGGAGTATACTTAATGCATAAGATTTGAAAGTGTCGTCATTTTTAATTCACAAAACCTAGGACATGAATTCATTCTTTCGTGATATATCTTGAATATTTGTATCGACATTAGAATGATGTTTTTCTATGATGCTATATTCTGTGTTCTCACACTTCTATATGGATTGAGCTAAACCATCCATCTATTGTATGCAACCTGCATTTCTCCAAAAATTAAAAGGTCGTGGTACAATAAAGAAAACACAATGTTAAATGAAATATATAAGTATCCAACTGTCTTAAACTTTTTACTTTATTTGTAATACTTCAATAATCTACAAAGTAAACATACGATTGTTAGAAACATAAATACACAAATCATTTCTCATTTAAAAACTTAAAGCGAGTATTAGGTGTATAACTAAAAACTTAATTGTACTTAAGTTTTATGACTATATTTATTATTTAATTGATCAACGTATGAACTATTGGTAATGATACACAACCTTCACAATCCTCAATTGCAAAAACAATACATTTTGCAATAAGGTTCTTTATGTCCCACAAATAAATTTTTTTTGATAATTGCTCTACAATATAAATATGTAGGTCTTTAGAATCAATAGGGTAAAAATACAAACTATTATACGATTCAAATTGTTTTCCCAAAATCAGAATTTCACCATCCCCGTTTATCAGAATATTGTGAATTTGTAGTACCAAACCATCCTTATTCATACAGTAACAGTCGGCGTTGGAACGTAATATAATTTTAAATATAAAATCTTTATATTTAAGCATCTCAAATTGTTTAAATATTTTTAAATTATTTGGCAATGGGCCAAAATTGTGTTCTTGCTCAAGCGAAACATTATTTTTCACAGTAGGCTCCCCATTATACAAAAGATTAGCTTCCGTTAGCCTTCGATGAATTTGTTGCAGTGATTACTTGGTGCTTTTATTAATTGCTTTAGTTTTGCTAAGTAATTTTCAAATGGAAATGCAGAAATTTGATCCAAGGTGCCATACATTTCACGATAAATGAGAAAGAATATGAACATTATAGACGTAATATTCTATACCAAAAATTTCTTAACAATGTTTAATAAAAGTTTTTAATAGATCATCTGCAACTGTACAACCTATACGGGATATATGATGTGCAGAAATCAACAAACTAATGGCACAATGAAGAAGCAAAAAATGTTCATAAATAGCTATATCAATTATGTTTTTAAGTATATAGGGTCCTAGATAAAGTAAAAATGTTCTAAATTCTGTCGCCTTCCAACGCTGCAACTTAGACAGAGCCCTTGGTTTTCTATTAAACTCTATTGAAATATAACACTTAGTTAAGAGTAAACGTTTTGATACTAACTCCACTATACGACTACTTAATTTAACAGGAGGGCGACCCCCTATCCATGTATGCAATAATTTCCTCGTTATCCCCAAACAGACGCAATGCATATAGTCAATAGGAACACGTTGATACTAATCCAATTTCTAGTTTCGCTAAAGGGGACATACCAATATGATGAGTTTCATCTGATATTGCTTGCATTATTACTCTTCCATTAATATATTCACCCGGCTCTGTACATTTTTCACAGGACGAATAACCACTATGTGTTTTAATTTGTTTTATAAAGGCACGTGCTGGAGCATCACATATAAAACTATGAACATTTATAGTGTATGTTCTGTTATTAAATATAAATCCTTATTTTAATAACATAGATAGCTCATTAACAAAATTATCTAAAAACAATGATATTGGTGTTGGTTTAGACTGTCCACAAAAAAGTCCAATAACAAATGGTCCGCTATTAATATTCTTAACAAGCCCTAAAATTGACCAAAATTGCATGTTAGAACTGTGAAACAAGGGTAAACCATCAATGTTAAAGCTAATATGAATAACTGTATCGCACAATAAATAGTTTGAATGGTGTGACATAACAATCGTCAAAGAATTCCCTAAGCCAAAACGACAATATTCACCATTTTCTAGCTTTTTGGTGACTGTGTTAATAGGAGTTTGTAATAATGTTCTGCTATTTAATGGTAACTGTGAATGAATTGGAGCTAAAATATGCAATAAGCCTGTTAAAGCAGAATGCGAAATTGAGTATTTGGTTGCCCAATGTCGTAATTCTTCCCGTAAATCAATATTATTTTTCGATATTACCGAATCTGCAAAACACGTAGACTGATTTTGGGAATCAATAATATAATTGTCTTCACTTTCTGAAAAGTGTTCCAACAAATTATCTGATGGAGAATGAATGTTTAAAATCTCATGATTAACAGAATTAAAGCTTATGGTAGAGCTATTACCTACTGTACAAGATTGTGTAGGGACCACATTCTCTGATCGCAATGGGCTACCTCCTACAGCATGTACTTCTATTTCACTTAATGTATGACCTACAGCTTCTGCAATTCTTCTATAAATTTGCATTTTTCCTACACAGTTTCCTAACTTAGACTTTTTATACATAATCCTAATTGATTCATAGCAGTATATATGAACAGTACACAAATTTGTGATTATTACTAATACCACCGTTTACTTTTCACCTTGGAAAAACCCTCAGAAAATTATAACACGTATTGGAAAAAATAAGAAGTACATGTAAATTCAAAAACACTAAAATTATACATTCTTAAAAATGAGAATGTAACTGCCGCAATAAACACTAATGAAAAACTAAAATATCTTTCTAAAAATAAGAGAAACCTAACAATCTCAGACTGCATTGTTAATATTGTGCACTTGTAGATTTTTTGCAAATTTTTAGGCGTTGCGGTGCATGCTTCAACCAAACTTTAATATTATCTTCTATATCCTTTTCATGAGAACCAGGTGAAGCTGTCTTTACAGCAGCTGAAAGAATATCATGTAATTATTACAACTCATACATTTATGGAATTGCCTACCAACAATAACTTTTTTTAAATTCAAATCGGTGAAGGGTTTCTTATTATGCCTTTTTCCATAGAAGCTATAATTATTAGCAACACCATCTTTCATTAGCGTTTTAAGGATTCTATTGATCTTGGTAGTTAAATCTCGACCTCCCAAGGTGGATAAATATGAGCTCTATAATAAAGATATAATTGCGGTTTGTTTGGAGCTTCGTAATAAATTCTTACCAAAGCAGAGAAATTATCGATATTTGAAAGATAATTTTCAAGGGTGACTATGCACTCACCATCAGAAAGTGGTAATTTGGCTGGAATATTCTCTGGAATTTGACATAGAATGCCAGTAGGATTTTGTTTGTTCAGTAAATCAAAAAATTTGTTATTTTGTTCTTTAATTTCATACAGGGTTTGAAAAAGCTTCTTCTGAAAGACTGAAAAACAATAACGTAAATATAATTTTTTCAAATATATACTGCACTGCATAGACCTATTTCAGATGAAGTACCTTCTGAATGAACATCTATAACTGACGTCGAATGAGTAGAGCATTCAGATAACTGTACAATTTTGCCAAATTGGGTGGACTGATCACCTAAACATATAATCATTTTTTAGAATACTTAACACGCATATGTGCAGAGGGTTGTGGGTAATACACGATATTTAATAGTTATTTACATTGCAAACTGCAAAAGAACAGTTTCAGTTGCGGGTGTTTTTAAACGGCCGAGGCAAAGCGTAAACAAAGCAGAGGCCATTTGAAAATTCAGAGCACCTGACAGGGCTTTCTCAACATGTAATGTATTAAACTTTCTTGCCTCGACGTTTACATAATAAAAAAATTGTAATGAAATTAATAGAGTCGAGTGATTATAATAAAAGTGCTATATAAGATGGATTGTTATCAATATCACCTGGGTAATAATACTGTTTTATTTAAAAGAAAACACAGACAACTCAGCATAAAACTTTAAATAACTTCTTTCGATACAAGACAGTTGTCACTTTCAGACTTCAAATAAAAGTAAAACTAATTTCTGAGAAAATAATAAAGACAGAACCTAAAATAGGTTCAATGAAATGCATATTCACAAAAAAGACACATTAGAAAAGATTCATTATTATCGCCATAACTAGCACCACTTGTATGAAAAACACTTTTAATAACTCCGTAATTCTTCCGTATAGTAAATGGAGGGCCGTGCTTTCTAACAATTTTGTTAAATATTTAACCGCAAATAATAAACAAATTTAAAGAAAATATATATAAGCTGTGCAGTTGGTTACTTATGTTAACTTCAAAATGTAGAAATATCTCAACTTTGTATTAAATTTTTCAACTGTCCTAATCATATACATAAACATTCTTTTGTTATTGGTTTTATTATAAAACAAAAAACACTCAATACTCCACTGAAGATTTTTTTCGCCGCACATTTTGCATTCGACGGGTTATCCGTTGGTTTTAAATATTTAGACAAACAATAAACGTTTAATAGTGAATAAAAGTTTAAACAGCACAGTCCTAGTTTAAATACTATAAATGTAGTTCATTACTTTATATAACCAACCTGCTCTGATTTTATTAATTTTTATGCTTGGAGAACGTTTAAAATGGGACTTATTACTCGTATCTTCATCGCTGCTATCAGACAATAATCGACGAGGTCGTTCTCGCTTCCGTTTAGCAGGCACATTAGTGTCAGTGTCGCTCTGAAGATCCGAAGTAACTTCGACCTGTTTAATTTTTGCCCGTGCTTTCTCATAATCATCTACATATGAGTGTTAAATGAATTATAATTTATACGTTACACACACTTACCACATTCAAGAAAGCATCGTGTTGTTGGATGAATAGACCAGGTATCATCGGCTGTGCTATGACTACGTAATGCGTTTGTAGCTTATAACGAGGCCACAGCACCTCTTTTTTAAGGGGTGTCAGCCAATGCTTACAACTATTGCAACACTTCCGCTTTGATCACTGTTACCATCATCGAATTGAACACAGCCATTTTTAAAGAGCTGAAATAACATTACAATAATCACAAAAACATCATTATTACTACAAAGCAGTGATAAGTACTTATAGGTATAATAGCAACAATGTTTACGTTACTGCAAGAACCGAAAGTAAGGTTATATTATAATGTAATGTCCCAGAATACAATACCAGAAGCGACACTCTCTGTCGGCGCCTTTGATATTCATGTTCAAAACTGGGTAACCTTGGCAGAAATCGGCCATGTTCTTGATGGTTATTTTGGCGCAAAGTTTGAATTAATTCTTTGAAAACATAACCTCAATTTTCTTCTAATTCCTTTATTTAATTTATACATTTACTGAATAACATTAAATAGAGCACGAGGATCACATACTATATTGTTTACTAGATAAATTAAATCTCATAGTAGAAATATAGTGATTTATGTTCTTCAAATGACTCATTCAACCTAAAACTTTAATTCTTCAAGTTTTTAGTATTTTGTATCAAGCAACCCTAATTAAAAGCAGTTGTCAAAAAACTACAGGAAAGAACCTCAATTATCAAGTAATTCATATTATTAACGCTCGGTTAAGACACAGTGGACTGTAATTTTTAAACATGAACAAACAAAGGTAAAACAATGAACTTTCCTAAGATCTGAAGCTCACTTTAAATAGGTGTTTAAAGGGTGAGAGTTAGGATGGTTATTGAAGGAAGGCAAGGATCACCAATTTAGAAATTTCATCGTTTTCGAACCCACGTTCAAAGATGGGCGCAAGGGGTTATTTTGACGTATACACCGTAATGCCACAATTTACTAGAGAACCGAATCATACCGATGTTTGTTACTATCTCTCTTAATTTTGTTATTGTCAAAATTGGCATATGTTTCAATTTATCTATAAATTAAAAATAACCTGAATTGAATGCTATTCTGGCAATAATTTATCGGATTATTAAACTGTAATTTAAAAATAAAAGGAATTTGTTGCCGGCGTTAGCACATATATTACAAGTATTAAGTACCAGACATACAGGGCGCTTTATGTGATGCATACTATTTGTTTTAATAAGCACATCAATGAAATGGTACTTATCCTGAGACTGGAAAAAAAGTTCATGCATCGTGTGGTGGCAGAGTAGTTAAAAACTCATATAAGAGGATTGGTTTTTGAAATTAACAAATCGAATTTTTTTTCATTAATATTTAATTAAAATGAAAGGAATGAGGCTAGTAGATGGTGTTTATATACAATTATTTGTTCAAAAAAGTGAGGTAATAGTTATGATTGCTTCAATGCTTTAGACGTGGATTTTTGGTAAAACTCCTTTCAAATGCATGTAATCGCTTGGATAACATTGCTTAAAAAAGAGTTTCCTCGTGTAAAACCTTCAAGAAACTTTTCGTACATCTGAAGTATTGTAAGCATTAATAGTGGGCTTAAGAAAATATTTGCTGGTGACACCTTTACTTTTTCCAAAATTTTGTCAAATAGTTGAGTGGAATGAACAATATGCAACAGCAACGTTTTAAAAATGCATTGAAAAACTATTGAATCATAACAAGTACCTATGTTTATATTTATTTAAAAATAGCTTCATTCAAATGTTTCTCAAATAAATCATGTTTACTTTTTTATATAAATGTATTGATAGGTTCTTATTTCTATGTATAATAATATTATTTAGTAGCACTAGCGACAATCACGACTTCTTAAACATAATACAGTATTGCCCGAAATAAACAGTACTGAAACTAAGTTGGCGGTGTTTTTATGCGTGCGCTGTCACACTCAAGTTAGCTAGTATAGACCTGTCAAGTAAACCTCAAACAAGTAATTAGTAGGGCCTAATTGTTAAAAATGGTGTTAAGTACAGAGGAGAAAGTGTTTCTGGTAGAGCATTATTTTCGTTCATACGGAATCGGCCGACATAACGGTGCAAGTTTGCTATACGTGTCTGATCAATTCACACAAAGGTTTAATAAACGTTCTCCAAGTAATGCTGTAATTTTGAAGGTTATTGAAAAGTTTAGAAATACAGGTAGTGTATTGTGCCAACGAAAAGGAAACTCGGGGCGTCCCAGGACAGTTAACAACAACAATAACCATGAACGTGTTTTTGAGCAAATCTTAGAAAATCCGAAAGTCAGCCAGGCAAGGACAGCGTTACAACTTGATTTAAAAGAACTTCCTTTCAAAGAATCCTGAAGGAGCTGGGTACATTTTCGTATGTGATTCAGGTACATCAACAACTACATCCTCGGATTATCGCAGTAGAGTGGAATATTGCGCCAGAATTCTCGCGTTACAGTATGAAAATCCTGAATTTTTGAAAAATGTTTGGTTTTCAGACGAAGCACATTTTCACTTGTCAGGCTATGTGAATCGTCGCACAATTTCTGGGCTTTGCCAGACCCGATGAGGTTCAAGAGGTTCCTTTACATAGTGAAAAGTGAGTGTCTGGTGTGCTATTTCCGGACACGGAATCATTGGTCCGTACTTTATCGAAGAGAATGGTAGGCAAGTCACACTTAATCAACAGAGGTACAGACAAATTTTAACACGATTTATCCCTGATCTACGTCAATTCTGTCGTGCACGTAACTGGCATTTCGAAACCAATTTTTCAGCAGGATGGGGCAACTTGCCATACTGCTGCCGCAATTCGTCAATTTCTTCAAGAACATTTTCCAAGCAAATTCATATCACTATTTACTGACTTCCCTTATCCTTCACATTCTCCAGACCTCACACCTCCAGACGCATACATTTGGGGCATGGCTAAAAATGCCGTTTTCAAACGGGCACCACAAACCATCGATGAATTAAAGGATGCCGTTAGAGTCTTCTTCGCAGCCCTGAGACAACCCTTATTCAATAACATGACCAGAAACTTAGAACATCGTTATGAAGTCTGTCTCGAACGAGGAGGTGCACATTTAGAACATATAATAAAGTGTCAATAATATGTATTTTTTAAATATACAAAACAATTACAATTTCAGTACTGTTTATTTCGGGCAATACTGTAATATTCAAACAATTTGTATTAGAACTAATGTAATCATTTGAAAATAATATATCTACATGTATTAAAATGCCATTTCGAATGGACCTGCACCTTGCCGAAGTTCTAAATTACTAGAACAGGTGAAATGGCTTGCGTGTTCTAATGAGCTAAAGAGCCAAACTACAGGTCCAACCAAAGTAGTAGGGTCGTTAGTGAGGAACCAGACGAAGACAGGTGCCCGAAAGAGGGCAGCGGCTCTTTCGGTACTTAGATTGGCAGACACCATAGGGGCCGGTATGGCAGTCTAAAACACACTACCGCGATGTGGAAGGCAACGGAAACCACCACATTATTTCCCAAGTACACAGCGTACTTAAATTGTTATTAATGATTATGGCATCCTCTGGGGTAAAAGATTCCCGAGTTAAAATAGTCCCCCATTCGGATCGGTGGGAGGGAACTACTTCGGAGAATGCGATCGCAAAGTTAAAAATAAGAGTCTGGAACATTCTGCGAGTCGGAGCATGGAATGTTAGAAGTATGAAGCAAGTAGGTAAGCTAGAGAACCTAAATATCGAAATGAATAAGTTATCACTAGATATAGTAGGGATCAGCAAAGTTCGGTGGCCAGAGGCAGGGGATTTTTGGAGTGGAGACTTCAGGGTAATTCATACAGAGGCAGAGGAAGGAAATTTGGGTGTGGAGAAAGTTATGCAGAAAAAGATAGGATACTGTGTAGAAAATTACTTACAAAAGAACGAAAGAGTACTCATGGTTAGATTAGAATCTAAACCGGTAAACACAGTAATAATACAAGTATACATGCCCACCTCTAGCTACAGTGACGAAGAGGTAGAAGCCACCTACAAAGATATCGAAGACATATTAAGATACGTAAAAGGACATGAAAACTTAATAATTACGAGGGATTTTAATGCCGTGGTAGGTGAGGGTAGGGAAGGAGCGGTAGTAGGTTTATTTGGTTTAGGCACGAGAAACGACAGGGGAAATAGGCTGATAGAATTTTGCGACAAGAACAATTTATTCGTCACAAACACGTTATTTCAACATCATGCTAGAAGACGATATTCGTGGAAGATGCCAGGAGATATAGGAAGATATCAAATAGATTACATTCTTGTTAGACAACGGTTTAGGAATCAAGTAAAAGACTGTAGAAGCTACCCAGAAGCAGATATAGATACTGACCACAACATCGTAATGATGAAGGCCGCACTTAAATTTAAGAATGTGAAAAAAAAGAAACGGAAAAAGGCACTTGGACTTAGAGAAACTAAAAGATAAAGATATTCAAGAAAGATTCGAAAAAAAGTCAAATGAATTGCTCAAAGATATCAGGAAAATATCTTATACTAAGGAAGTAGAAACAGAATGGAATAACATTAAATCCAGCCTAGACATGGCGGCCAGAGATATTCTGGGGTATATACAAAAAGAAAATAAGAAACCATGGATAACAAAGGATATCCTGAATTTAATAGAAGAAAGACGAATAAATCAGACAAAACAGGAAAACAGAGATCCAAAGCCATAAAATGGGAAATTATTCGAAAATGCAGGAAAGCTAAAGAACAATGGATTGATGAAAAGTGCAAAGAGGTACAAACGAAAATGGAAATAGGAAAGACAGTCAAAGCATACAAATTAATTAGACTGAATTTTAGGGATATAAAACCGTATAGCAAAAAAATAAGGGACGCACAAGGAAACATCATAGAAAACATAGAGAAAGTGAGTAGATGGCAAGAATATATAGGGAATTTATATGCAGAAGAGGAACTAACTGCATTAGAACAGAAATCAGACATTGAAAATGATGACTTGGGATATCCTATACTTAGAGATGAGTTTGAATTAGCATTAAAGAGTCTGAAAAATGGAAAGGCGCCAGGTACAGATAAGGTGCAAGCAGAAACTCTAAAAGCCGCTGGACAACCAGTAACAGAACGTCTCTTCCAACTTGTAAGCTATATGTATGAGACAGGCAAGATACCCAAAGATTGCAAACGTAGCATCATAGTAACTATACCAAAAAAGAAAGGCACGGATAGATGTGAAAATTTCGAACAATAAGTTTGACAGCACACGTGTCAAAAATATTAACTAGAATTGTGCAAAGACGAATAGAAAAATGAGCTAAAGAAATACTAGGAGAAGACCAATTTGGGTTTAGGCAAAACAGGGGAACACGGGAGGCTATTTTAGCCCTGAGAGTGATAATGGAGAAAACAATAGAAAAAGGGGAAAGCATGTATATAGGGTTTGTAGATCTGGAAAAAGCATTCGACAATGTAAAATGGAAAAAAATGTTTGAAATACTCAAAAAGATTGGAATGAGCTATAGGGATATACGAATAGTACATAGCTTATACAAAGAGCAAACAGCAGTAATAGAATTAGAGCAGGAACGTAGAGAAGTAAACATTAGGAAAGGGGTGAGACAGGGATGTGCCCTATCCCCATTGAATTTTAACTTGTACATAGAAGAGGCAATGAATAAGGTCAAATGCAGAAAGACATTTGGAATTAATATGCAGGGACAAAAAATTGATATGCTTAGATTTGCAGATGATATTAGCATCTAGCAAGGAAGAGTTAGAAGCTGCTCTTAATGAAATGGAAATGGTTCTAACAGAGGGATACGGTATGAAAATTAACAAAATTAAAGTTTTAGTATGCAAAGGTGGGGAAAATAAATCAAAAACAAGAATACAAGTATGTAACACAAACTTACAAGAGGTTAAGGATTTCTGCTACCTAGAAATCCAAATAACGCAAGATAGGAAAAGCACAAAAGATATAAAACAAAGACTAGCACAAGGTCGTGCTACATTTAACAAGAAAAAGCAACTACTGTGCTCAAAGACCACAAGCATAAAAACAAGGAAAAGATTGCTTAAAACATATGTGTGGAGCACAGCACTGTACGGCTGTAAAGCCTGGACAGTAGGAGAAGCGGATAAGAAAAAGGTAGCCTTTGAAATGTGGTGCTACAGGCGTATGATGAAGATATCATGGACAGACAAAGTTAAGAACAAAGAGGTACTAAAAATGGTAGGGGAAGAAAGAAATATGTGGAAAACGGTAAAAAATAGGAGAGATAGGATGATAGGCCACATACTACGGCATGAGGGAATAGTGCGGAATATATTAGAAGCAGAGATAGGAAAAAGAGAAGAAGAGGAAGACCTAGGTTAGACTACTGCACACAGATAGTAAAAGATGTAGGCTGTAGGTGTTTCAGGGAGATGTGTAGGCTAGCCCAGAATAGAAATCAATGGAGGTACGCATCCAACCAATCCCAAGATGGATAAACTAATGACGAAAAATAACAGCTTAAACATGATGATTATTATAACTACAAGAATTGGTTGGGCAATATTCTCGAATAATGTTAAGTGTGCGAAAGGATTTACTAGAAAACCATTACTTCGGCAAATGTCTAAGTGTTGGGGGATCTTGGTAGCCACAGGTTGCTTAATCCCCTTCACTGAATCTCGGTGAAATAGGGCATAAAATTAGAAAACAATAGAAGGGGAACAAGCTGTATACACATGTTGTGTGAGAATTTCAGGGAACTAGGTAGGCTAGCTCAGAATATAAATAAGTGCAGGTACGTGTTCAGCCAGTTTTGAGATGGAAAACCAAATGACGAAAAAATAAGCGCAGATAAATCCGATGATTAGTATAAACAACTAGTTGGTGGTTGCAAAATATCTGCAACTAATGATGACTGTGCGAAAAGATATACTGGAAAATATATTAAATCGGTAAATGGTTAAGTGTTGGGGGAACTTGGCAGCCACAGGCTGCTTACCTCCCTTCACAACCAGTGAAGGTCAGAGAAATAGGATATATAATTGTAAAACAATAGAAGGTGATTGAACTGCATCTAACAAGAAGGAACAGCGCCTGTGAGGAAAGACAACAAACATAGAACAAGAAGAAAATTGTTGAAAGCATATGTGTGGAGCACAGCACAGTATGCCTATGAAATACGGACAGTCTGAAACACAGACAGAAAAACGGTAGCAGCCTTTTGAAATGCTGTGCTTCAGATGTATGAGGACGATAGCATGGACAGACAAAGATAATAACAAATAGGTTATAGAAATAGTAGGGGAACAGGGATATCTGGGGAAAAAGATAAGAGAAATAGAAGGGCAGAATACTGAAGTGCTCCTTTTTATCACACATGAATTTACTTCACTATTTTGATGGTTAATGGTGCCTCGGACTAGCCAGTCATTCAATAAACAAAACAAAATAAAGCATGGAAACTACTTATTTATTGCATTTATAAACATACAAACTCCTCCTCTCAGGGCGCGTAGAAATATTGATAGAAATCGTATCCAACGTTAATGTTAAACAGCATGCAACTAGCGGTATTTAAATTAATGGCTGTTACAAGTACAAATAGATATACCATGCCACTACGGTATATCAAACAAACAATAACACATTCCATAAACAACTGGAAACAAAATAAAGAGTCATACTACCTTAATAATAATTGTCCCAGAGCATTTATTATTCTGGTCACAATGAACAACTACCACTGTCGCGACTTGCCTCTCTCTTAGGGTCACGTCTTACCCTCACAAGCACTCGAGGCGGACTGCCGAATCCGTACTCCGCGCACATACCACTTAGTTAAGGGTGGCACCACTAAAACGCACCACAATACTCCTCCGATTAAAATCGATAACATCAAATGTTGGAGAGATTAATCTCACTAACAACTAACAACGCACTTAACTAACTTAACCTAACACATTGTAAAGTGATTAAACAACGTCAGGCATTACATGGAACCTCTTTAAATTTACAATATTGTGAGGGACCAAAACGTCCCCATTTGAATCTTTTAACAAATACGCATTACTATTTACCTGTTTTATGACCTCATACGGGCCTTCATATAAAAGAAAGAATTTACGAATCTCTGACCTCTCTGCGGAAGATTTTGGATGATTTTTCACTAAAACCATATCCCCTTTCTTAAACTCTACCACGATCCTCCTACTATTAAACTTTTCACGTTTCCTCGCGTACTTTGAACGAGCGCGTTCATATGACAACTCCCAAAAATATTCTAAATTTTGTTTATTAAGATTTTCTTTTTTTGGAAAATTAAGTTCGTCGCAAATATTATTGGGTGCATCTCTTCCAAACATCAAAAATGAAGGACAAAAGCCTGTAACATCATGAACTACTGAATACAAACACAACTCAATTTTAGCTACCTCAGAAGTCCATTTCGTATGCTTTGTAAAACAATATGTTCGAATCAATCTACCTATCTCCTTATTTACACGTTCCGTGGGATTTCCTTGTGGAAAATAGACGGACGTATGAAATATTTGTACGTTTCTTTGCGTAAGGGCGTTTACCCAAATTTTTGAATGGAACTGTGTTCCATTATCGGTTAAAATAGCTTTCGGAACTAAAACATCATTAAAATAACCATTTACTAGTTTATTGACTATAATCCTACCAGTACCACGTTTCAACGGGTATAGTTTTGTAAAACGCGTAAAAGAATCTACTACTACCAATAACACCGTACAACCCCCCCTAGACGTAGGCAAAGGGCCCATCAAATCTAGACTAATTAATTCCCCGGGTCTCTTATAAATAAGAGAATTAAACGGACCTCTCTCCGTCTTCGATACCTTACATTTCTGACAAACTTCGCACGACACGACAATTTGTTTTATATTCTTTAACATTTTAGGCCAATAAAACGTTTTCCGCATATGCAAATGAGTTTTTTTATAGCCGAAGTGGCCAATATCAGAATGCTGCTGCAATATTAATTCTTTTACCTGATTCTTCGGAACACATAATTGAAAATCCCCATTTTCCTGATCACTCTTTTTGAATAAAATCCCTTCATGCATTTTATACCATTTAGTCACTCTATCAATTCCTTTTTCAATTGCGATAAAATTTGTCCAACCCAAGGATCATTTACTTGGTCGTCCCTGATTGTTTTTAAATTATTTCTAACATTTTTAAACTCATTTGTTAATTTGAGCATATACAGTCCTACAGAACCACTATTGTCTGGTTTTCGAGAGTCCCTTTTTACCAAAGGCCGTCGAGATAATGCATCTGCCGCAACGTTTTCGCTACCCTTGCAATACTGAATACTAAAATCGTATTCCTGCATAAACAATACCCAACGTGTTAATCTGGGTGTTTTCAATGAAGAATTCATAATAAAAGACAACGCCTTGTGGTCCGACACAACCACTATTGGACGTCCCAGTACCAATACCCGCCATAATTTCAATGCATAAACGATTGCCAAAGCTTCTTTCTCAGTGGTCGTATATCGCAATTCAGCTCCACGTAATGTACGACTACCATAAGCTAAAACCCTTTCATCACCTGTTGCCGGTTCTATCTGATAAGGATAACAGCCTAAACCCACATCAGAACTATCCGCTTGTATGTACATGATTTCGGCTAAATTTGGGTGGCTCACCACCGTAGTATCAAGATACGCCCTTTTTATTTTAATAAACGCATCTTCTTCACACGTTCCCCATTCCCATTTTACATCTTTCCTCAGTAGCCTTACCAAAGGAGAAGTTAAATCGGCAAAATTTCTACAAAACCGCCTATCGTAGTTGACGATCCCCAAAAACCCCCTTAACTCACGCACGTTACGCGGTCTAGGAAACCCTTGAATAACTCCAATCCGAGAGGGATCCATCGAAATACTCTCTGGCGTGATAATGTGCCCTAAAAATGAAACACTCCGCCTTGCAAAAACGCACTTTCTTAACTTCAGTGTCAAATTAGCGTTCCCTAATTTTGAAAAGATAATTTCCAAATGCTTAACATGCTCCTTCGCAGTCTTGGAATAAATCAATAAATCATCGACATACATCACTGCAAAATTATCAACGTTCGAACCCAAAACTTGGCCTAACGCCCTAATAAAACTAGCCACCGATGTCGATAGCCCAAATGGCAAAACATTAAAAACATACGTGACCCCATTAAAGAGGAATCCTACATACTTCCTATCTTGCTTTCTAATTGAATTTGGTATACGATGACGTGAGGTCCAACGTTGATAAATATTGTCCTTCCGAAATCTCACCAAAAGTTCATCCGGTCGCGGTGGAATAATGTGATCTTTTCCATTCGCGAATTTAGAAACCGTGCGTCCAAACATACCCGTACAGTTTCATCTTTTTTAACAACCGCCGTTAACGGTGAAACGTACTCAGTTTGAGCAGCTGAAATAACATTTGATTTTATTAGTTCGTCGATTTGACGTTGCGCTTTTCGCGGTGCGCAATGGCAATTTGATATGTTGCCTTAAAAACGGTGCGTTATTCCGCATACGAATCTCGAGCTCGTAACCCTTATTTTCCCGGGCGTTTCCGAAAAACTCTACCATACTTTTGTAATATTTCGTACAATTCCGCCTTTCCGTTCTCATCAAAACACTCCGCCCCTTTACAAGCCTCTAGTAAATCTAAATCTGAATATCGATGTCTTATTACCGCCGATTCTACTTCGCGTACCAAATTTATAGCCAATCGTTTTTCTTTTCTCTCCCCACAAAGCAGTTTAACTTTTAATCCCTTCAAAGGGATGCTTAAAAATCCGTTATCAAAATCTAATTGAACTTTTCTGCTGCGAGCCAATCGCAACCTAAAACAATATTTTCGTTAAGCTTTGGAACCACTACACAAGGTACCTCAAACAAAATTTTATTTATATACAAAGGCAGTAGAATTTGCTTACTTATCTTCTGTTTCTTTGACCCAACTGCAACCGAAATCCACATATTATTTACCGGTAAAGATTCAAATTTTACTGGTTCCTCAAAACATTAGTTAGAAACTTTTCAGAAATTGCGCTGCATTGCGATCCGAATCAATTAACATTTCGACCTCGGTCCCTACCACATTAGCTTTAATTACAGGAGACGACAACACTTGGCTCCATCTATTGACTCATTTTCGCCTTCACTCTCAGTTACTAAATCTTGACCAACCTCAATGTACCTTACTGACCTATTAACCTCTTCGCGAGCATCATTATTACCACCCCTCCAATTATCACGCCTATCACTATTATCATTACTATTATTCGACTGATTTGCATTACCATTGTTATCATTATTATTGTTTCTACTTTCATTAAATCTCCTTCTCTCCCCCTGGTTTCTAAAATTCTCGTTCCGATTCCTATTCCTGTCAAATCTATTATAATTACCCCTATAATTATGCTCTTCCACCTCCCTATTTTCTTTCCTATTATAATTTCTGAAATTCGACCCCTCTGCAAAAGTAGCATCTAAATTACGCAAATACGCTTCGACTTCTTCTACACCTTTCAAACCTGAAATACAAATTCCTCTCTGAATTTCTTGTGGAAAATGTTTAATTAAGAAATGCACTAATTGCTCCTCCTCCATGCTCTCAGATAAAAATACCACTTGTCCTACCCATTTTAAGAAATAGTCTGCACGACTCCCACTTTTATATTGTCCATATTTGATTTCAAGAAACAATTCCGCTCTTGTTCGATTCCCCAATATCGATTTTAAAGCACTGCAGAAATTTTCAAAACTCTTAAAACTATTTTCTTTTGCGACGCCCCAATCATAAGAAGATCCTTTCAAACAATTTAATGCCAATCCTAATCTATTACGTTCGCCGACACCTGCCTCATCCATCAAATTTTTCAATTTTTAAAGAAATATCATGGGATGTAACGACCCTCCTGGCACAAATGATAAATTTAAACCACCCAAATCCTTCCACAAAGAGACGTAATTTCTATCATAATTATTTTCATTTTTAACTTTATGTTCTGTGACAACATCATCGGACTTCACAATATCAACCTTTTTCGCTACTGTTTGCGCTAACTGATTAATGCTCCATTGCATTTCAGACATGCCTTCCGTTAGTCTAGTCATTACATCTTCTAATTTATCTACCTTCGATACTTTACTACATTTTGCATTTTCAATCTCGCCCTCATCATAATCGTTCTTATTTTTACGTGGCATTTTTATACAAATTATGCAATTCACAAAATAATAGTCCTAAAACTAACTAAAAGCTCACCTACAAGTTAATACTTTAAACATGATTTCTCGTTTCACATTAAATTTAATAATTGTCAAGGTGCGCATTCTTTCCTAACAATGAATTTTACATTTTCAAAAGCATTGTAATTGTAAACAAAATAACCCTAATACAACGTACTTTAAAACTCGTTAGCTTTAATCTGTTAAAGATAGAAAATTTCGACCTCCAGGGTTACAATACCAGTTATACCTGCAAATTCCTATCTAGCATTCTACACAAACATGTGTAATATAGGTCCAATACTTCCTTCACAATTGTACCTAAACGTGGCCTTACTTATACCGCATTCCAATGTCATAAATTCTTCTCTTACAAGTTCGGCTGTACCTCACAAATATGTCTTTGTTTCCTGTAAAGCTGGAATTTTACTTTTCCCCTCGCCTTTATTTCTGGTCTCACGTTGCGGCGTCAAATTGAAGTGCTCCTTTTTATCACACATGAATTTACTTCACTATTTTGATGGTTAATGGTGCCTCGGACTAGCCAGTCATTCAATAAACAAAACAAAATAAAGCATGGAAACTACTTATTTATTGCATTTATAAACATACAAACTCCTCCTCTCAGGGCGCGTAGAAATATTGAAAGGAATCGTATCCAACGTTAATGTTAAACAGCATGCCACTACGGTATATCAAACAAACAATAACACATTCCATAAACAACTGGAAACAAAATAAAGAGTCATACTACCTTAATAATAATTGTCCCAGAGCATTTATTATTCTGGTCACAATGAACAACTACCACTGTCGCGACTTGCCTCTCTCTTAGGGTCACGTCTTACCCTCACAAGCACTCGAGGCGGACTGCCGAATCCGTACTCCGCGCACATACCACTTAGTTAAGGGCGGCACCACTAAAACGCACCACAATACGTTCTAAGGCATTTTTGGGAAATAGTATGGGATATATTACAAGCAGAGATAGGAAAAAAGAGGTAGATGTAGACCTAGATCAGATAGTTGCAGATGCAGACTGTGCAAATTTCAAAGAAATCTGTAGGTTAGTTCAGAATAGGAAACAATGATGGTACGCGTCTAACCAGTTCAAGGACTGAAGACCTAATGATGATGACATAAATACCAAACATTTTACATTTTCCATCCTCACGTACATTATAAAGAAGTATCAACACAAAAGTGTATAATATTACTCACTGTTTACATTCCAATCTTAAAACTTTCAGGTTTTCTAGAGACCGTCAGCATTACAATTTCTTGTCCTTCCAGCTACATAGTTCCTTTGTAACACAACTTCCATTTAACACAACACCGTCTCTATATTAGCTGTACCCGCAGGTAGCTCTTTATCGTGGCACATACACGAGTTTGCAAAATGCTACGCATGGTTAACATCCTTGCCAAAACTGCAAAGAAAGTCCTATAAAAGCTTGCGCACCATTTAAATATTCTATTTCGGAGAAAGCCGGGTTGTTTCATTCACCTTTTCACTTTTCATTCATTTTCCTACATTTCTTTGTTTTCAAATTTCACATTCTAAGGTACTCCCCGAACTTAAAATTTTTCAATCTTAACAACTTGTCCTCAAACCCTCAACTGCAATCCCCTCTGCGGTATTACTTTTTTGTATAACTACATTTTGACATTTTCCAGTTAATGGAGATGGATAATTAATTCATTTTTCATTAGATCTAATTATTGTCATTTTATTCCCCCCTCTTTTTTATCTTCAGTCATGTTTTTTGTCAGTACAATCTTCCTATTGGGTTTATGGAATGAATCCCGGGAAAGTATTTGTGATATCTTGATTTATTTAGGTTAAAGTTCTGTGCTTTCTTCTGTTGAGCAAAAGAAATGAATACTTTGTATTGTATTGAAATGATTAAATTCTTTGCAATCTAATATTCTTAAATTTCCCCTACTCAGCGTTTGGGTTTTTTACATTGTATACATCCTGTATTTGAGATGCATATTAATGAATTCAGTGTTATTTACTTCATAATGCTAAGGTTTTCTTAAAAGTTCATGATTCTGCAATGAAAATTTACTGAAATAAATATTTTGTTTATCCTTTTTGTGCTTTAAAATAATTTATGAAACTAAGTTCCATTCTAATATGTATTTAACAGAGATAAAACGATTATTTTGTGGTTTTTAAATTTATGATTTTTATAGAACCAACAATTTTATTGGAATTCTAGTTTACTGAACACTATTATATATGAAAACAGAATATACAGGATGCTTCAATATTAATTTGCCCATTTAAAATTAACGTTTGCCCCTTTTGCATTCGGTTTTTATTTACCATAACGCCCATGGATTACAACTTAGTATTTATAGCGTATAGAGTATTTATAAAGTGCTTGCAGAAGTAAAAATGTTTCCTATGCCCTATCTGATACCAAAATTTTGATGCATTAATAGGGATGCATGTTGAAAATTATGCAAAAAGTGTCGCCACTAAATGAGAAAAATTTGTGTATGCAATGGAGGTAAATGTCATCTCAATTTTATTGTGTAATTCCACACTTTTTAAAAAATCTGTCATCACTGATAGAATCTTGTATTTACAAATTTAAAATCTGTGTATGTCTACTCATGTATATTGAGAAAAATTAAATTCCAAGGTGTATTCCTAATCAAAGTTGTTATCAGAACTGTTGTTGTTTATATTGGCTTAAAAAATTTTACATCCTATATTTTGAATTAGAGAAATAGGGTATATAATTGTAAAACAATAGAAGGTGACCGAACTGCATCTAACAAGAAAGAACAGCGCCTAGGAGGAAAGACAACAAACATAGAACAAGAAGAAAATTGTTGAAAGCATATGTGTGGAGCACATCACAGTAGGCCTAGAAATACGGACAGTCTGAAACGCAGACAGAAAAACGGTAGCAGCCTTTTGAGATGCTGTGCTTCAGATGTATGTTGACGATAGCATGGACAGACAAAGATAATAACAAATAGGTTATAGAAATAGTAGGGGAACAAGGATATCTGGGAAAAAAGATAAGAGTAACTGTCGCGTGCGTATTTGAAAACACGCGTTGTTGTTTAGGGGTTGAAAAGTATAGATAATGAAATACCAAGTTGTAGCATGCGTATTTGAAAACAATGCTAGGCTTGGTGTAGACTGGTGTATGATTATTGAATGAAAGGTTAACAGTCTAAATGACCAGCAAAATAGTGGATAATCAGAAAATAAATATAACAGATTGTTTTTTAGTATAATGATAGGATAACTAACCTTGATTTGACATGTGGTGTAGTTTCGACTATATTCTTGTTGTTTGAAGTGGTGAAACGGCTTACACTTGATGATGGATTGTCTGTTGATTCAATGTTCACTTATCACGCACTTCAATGTAACATTTATTCACTGATTATGCCTTTTTAACGCGACCATATTCACGGCATATCGGAGGATGCGTGTTGATTGCTTGAAGGTTGCTCGAGAACTCTGGTTTCTTATCTGTTCCTTGGTTTTGGTTAGTTTTATGTAGGTAGGGATAATGTATAGAAATCGATTAGGTATGCAGGAGTATTTTATGATATATACAAGGGGAATTGTAAATAATGAACGGTTACGGAACAGTAACAGAAGGGCAGAATACGTTCTAAGGCATTTTTGGGGAATAGTATGGGATATATTATAAGCAGAGATAGGAAAAAAGAGATAGATGTACACCTAGATCAGATAGTTATAGATGCAAACTGTGCAAATTTCAGGGAAATGTGTAGGTTAGTTCAGAATAAGAAACAATGATGGTACGCGTCTAACCAGTTCCAAGACTGAAGAACTAATGATGATGTATTAAAATGCCTCACAATTTCAAAAACTAGACTAGAATTCTCGAAGTATGTGAGCACTAAGTATTAAACACCATATATGGAATTTACTCATTAAAGTATTGAAGAATTACACATATCAAAAATAATAATTTTTAAGTACCTCTAAAAGTAACTTTTAACTTCTTACATACTCCAATTTATGTAGACATAGTCACCCAATCTCACCCTGTTTTGGTAGGTTGTATTCTGGGAAGGAACAGTCATGAAACAAAAACGAAGTTATCAAAGAGGAAATATATTATACAAAGTGGAGAAAGAAATATGCCTTTGGATCAAAGGGACGTTAAAGAATCTGAAGATATAAATCGCTAGGCAAAAACCAGATCTGATAGATAAGAGCTTAAGTTAGGTGACTGACACTGGTGTAGGTTTTTTTTTTATAAATGCATGTAAAAGAAAGCACGAAATGAAATACAATGTCCGATAGGTTAGTGACAGAACAATAGCAGTCACACAGTACAATATCAGCACACGCTGGTAGTTGGAACCATGATGATTAAGGAATTGAAAAAATGAATATGCCAATTCAGAAGGTTATCCAAGATCTTAAAAATGGAAAGGGATTGCTAATCATAAAAGATTTTAATGCAGTTGTGGATCAAGGTATACAGGGAAGCGTAATAGGGTAGTATACTTTAGGAATGAGAAATGGAAGAGGTATGACAAGCTAATAAAGATCTGTATCAGAAACAAATTAATAGTACTTAATACATCAAGAGAGCTGGAAGCTCCTTAAGGATGTAGGAAGCATATACTCAATAGACACCAACAAGTGCACAAAAATGCCAGACATATTTTACAACAAACTTTCGGGCAATTCTGATCAATATCTCTGGATCCGTAAGAGATATCAACATGTCGCTAAATTATGTCATCAGCTCATTTTCGATGCTCTACAAATATGCAAACGGAGACCCAAAGAGTCAAGTTTTGCAAGTATTCGAGACCAAAACTGCACTATACGATTCGAGGTGTATTTGAGAGTTTATGTCCTATCATCAAATTATTAATACAGAAAAATTAAAATAGAAATCTTTCTGAGGTTCCATTTTTCTATACGCTTTATTAAAAAAATATCAAATATCAAGTCTGTAATACTTCTGTTGCAATAACAATTAATTCTCTGTCAAACACTAATAATAACGCCGAATTTTGAAAGTTTGTGCTTATTCCCGCATTCTATTATTTATCATAGAAGAAATAGAACATGCAGAGAATGCTTCTATGGAGATTTTGCTTGCAAAATCTTCGAAAAGATAAAATGAAAGTTACAAGTTCTTTAGAAGCTGGTATCAAACATATATTTTCATTTTTAAATAGGAAAATCCTGTACTCTGGGACTTAAAAAAACAATCGGTTTTTGTTGATTGCCTTAATGTGTCAAAATGTATAAAAAGGTTTTTCTAGTTTTCTTTCGAATAAAATATTTTATTTCAATCAGTTCTGAATAGATCCAATCTCTGCAATCGTAAATCTCAATAAATATTCATGACATATACATTAAAGACAATTTCATAATAGTTGAATCAGATAAAAAGAATGGACCACAACATTCATTTGCAATTATCGCACAGGATAAACAACCAATTAATTTTATCAATGTTGTGAAAAACCTTTAAATGATAGGTTTTTCTTAAAATGCGTTTTGAGAAAGTGTTAGGAAAATACTATTATTTTAAATTTCGCAAATTCCATTTCAAGTTGCAAAATATTTAGGGTTGGAAAAGCCTCATACATACACCAGGCATTCATTTCAAAGAACTTCGACTACATTTTATTTTATAACGATCTAAAAAGGATGAATAAAAACATACATACATACATTACTAGCTCATTTTGAGATTGATGTCCTCTGTCTAACACAACACAGTGGATGGAAATATTCCACTGTGGCTGAAAGCTATGTGGCCGATTCCATAAAATATAAAGTGATAATAGCTGATCAAATTTTGTACAATCAAGGAGTATCTGAACTTTTGTGTTCATCATCAACAAACCAAAATTGTGATGTAAACAAAATTAAATTTGTTGATTCCATCAGATATTCACTGAAAAACTCAATGATTTTCCTGAAATGGATAATATTGAAATCTGCGGAAGATGTAAGCTGAACAAAAACGACAAGAATTCTATTCAAATAGCCAATTGTTCTTTTGTATTCACTACTACAAATAAAATAAAAATTATGACTGTAGATACGCCGTACCAATTTTGTTAATTTGTTATGGGTTTTTGAAATATCCAATCAAAGTTATTCTAACAAATTACTCATAATCTTTTCTAGTGCTTTCATTATAAAACACGGGGCTAATAAAGTGACATCCCGTTGTCATGCTGACAATGAACACTGAATGTAGTGTTACTTACATTTCAAATCAATGTTAAAATGAACTACTTTTCGAAATAAGTTTATAAAAAATATTTTACTAAAAGTAGTAACAACTCAGACTACAAATGTGACAAAATTAACAATTTTTTGTCTTTTTTATCTTTAGAGAGCAAATTTCGATTTGAAAATTTAAGTGTGTAAAATATGCGCATTCTTAAATATAATTTTATGACATAATTTATAGGAAAACATCCTAATTCTGAATTGGAAACGTTTAACATAATAGTATACAAACTATTAAGTATATTTTTAGACGTTGACAATTCTTCAAACTTCTCGAAAAAGATATTCTCCAAACTAATTATGTAACTACAAAAGTCATTATGTGGGACTATAAGTCCATCAAATAACTGTTTACTGCATTCATATGCCTTAAAATATACTAATTGTGCAGAACCATCTTAAACATTGTCTACAAGAACATCACATGTCACGCAATGATGAACATTTCTTGCTTTTCGCAATAAATATCCACAAACATATTTTAAAGTATTTTGTTCTGGAAGTTGCAAGGCACGATAATCAAGGGAACACTCAAAGGAAGATGGTTGCATGTATTGCACCTCTTCTACAATTGGCTTCCAGTCTTTTAATTTTGATAGCAGTTGATCAAAATCTTCTGAACAGTTTGCATTTCCCATATTCAAATATTGTTGAGCAAACAACTTCTTAAACGCCCTTTGAAATTGAATAGGTGTTGGATTAATTGAATTTACACTTTGTTGCCGCATGCTACCAAAGAAATTTTCCAAAGCATCTTGGTTAATTCGACGAGTCATCAAATAATCAAATCCACGTGCTTTTAAATGTTCTCATAAAAGCAATGTAGCATTAATGGATATTTGCCAACAATTAATAAATTTAATTGATTTTGTAATATCACGGCCAGCTTTAGTTATTATTCGTAGTTTATTTATGAACTGCAGCATTTTTTGTAAAAATTGCTTTTGAAAAGGTTCTCCAGAATATACTTTCTTATAGTGAGAGTTAGCTGAAGCAGGACTTGAATTCAAAATATCAAATAAATTATTAAATTTTTCTAATAGTTCACTTGTCGCTAATGCTTCGGCTGGTAAAACCCCAAATGTAATTAACATGTTCATCCCTGCAGCGACAGAGTGACTCGATACTTGAGTAGCAAGATTTACTTTCATGTTTTGAAAGTTCGTTGGATTTATATGTGCATCTGTGAGTTTAGGTACAATGCGGTTCGGCAAAGTCTTATCCTTACTGTAGAATGCTTCAAGATCACTCCACTTGGCAGATTTATCATTCCATGTTAATTGTATTTTTTAATAAATTATTTCGGGTAGCTTTTATTAGATGAGGAACATTAAATAAATATGGAATAGTAAAATTGTTTACCTGAATAGTGGGATTATCAATTATTACACCTAATATTTTTGCTGTCTGAACGAAATTTGATCCTATATCTGAACCTGTGGCAGAAACATGTAAATTTATAGCTTCTAATTTCCATATACAGTTTTCCAATAAAATTTTAATGATATTCGATGGCAACGTAGTTTCCATAAAATAATAGGCAATGGGTTGTTTCCAGCTGCTTTTAATGCCTCTAACCATAAAAACAGCTGCATTCCTCACTGCTTTGAAACTTTTTCCGCAACCAACGTCTTCAAAGCCAATAATTTCATCAGTGGAAATATTATAGAACGGGTGTGATTTCAAAGGCATTTTGTCGATACAAACTAAACAACATCGGTCTAATTCACACAAACTATTAACTTTAACTTGCAAGCCCCTAACTATGCAATCATTTTCGACACCTGGTTGTAGTTCAATAAAGTGTGTCATCCTTTATAGTGATCGCTTTGAAGGCAAATGCAACAATTAGGAAAGTAATTTTATAACACCTAGGGCTTAGAAAATACAACGACAATGCAAATTCCTTGTACTCTGAACTATAGCGACGTCCGTTGGATTTTCTTTTGTTCAAGCGCACCTGAATGTTTACAAAATTTGCAAGAGCTTCTGGAAGTAATTCCTTACTAAGTATTTCAAATGTTTCTACCAAAGATTCCCAAGAAGATGTTTTAGATAATAAATGTGGTGTTCGTTAGAGATTCCGTGTCAGGTTTTTTAATTGTGCACGTAAGTTTTCCTTTCTAGAAGAATGTGACGACATGTATTTAGGTGTTTGTGCCGACACAGACCTTGCAGGCACTCCGGATCTATTTTCTAAAATATAAATCGTGTACATTTTTACATGCAACACAAACTTCAACATACCATTAAGTATTAATGGAATATGCTCTGATGGAACTTTGCGGACACGTTTGAACAGCAACAATCGATGTCACTGACTCCGAATAGACACATGTGAAAGAAGTATTTGGTGTATTTTCTATAATAATAAAACTTGTGTTATTTTCTACATCTCATTTTATACAATACTTAACCATACCATCAAACAATGTTTCTGTATTAATACTTTGCATTAGTGCTGAAATGATATTTTCTGGAAAAAATATTTAGTATAAAAGTATAATGAATGTTTCAAATATACCTAACACACATATCCGCTTGCTTTCAGGAGTGATTTTCTTATCGTCATCATTTCTATTCCGTTTATGTGTACTGATCACTGTCAATTCTTCATTTTGGGGCACAACAGCTGTACAGACATCAACACATTCTCCTTTAGAAGGAACACCCAACGTTGGTACTGCAAATGAATGTAATCGGTTTTTTAAATCATTTAAAAACATCTTGTCTTCAAAATGAACAGCACACACATGGCACCAATTATACAAAAACTCAAGAGCTTTAGTTAATAAATCAGGCCTATTGCAAGCTTTGAACCAAGCAGAGGACCTGCAATGTATAAAATAAATTATTATTATTATACTACATAGTCTTTGGTTATGCAATACACCATCAGTCATCGTGACGAAATTGTCTCATCAGTAGAAGTTTATGCTAGTATAAATGAAATAGTCACAGTTATTTAAAAAATTTCTTATTACATTACCGATTTCTAAGAGTTTTTAGATCGAAAAGCTATTAAAAAAAACAGATTATTAACAAATTTCCAACTGTAGTAAAATAAAAAATTAATAAAATTCGTAATATATAGAAACATTTTCTATTACTAACCTAAATAGTGGCTGACATGTCGTTATTATTCACACTATAATATAATGAACGTGGAGAATGAGATAGCATTAAGAAACCCATAACTTTAAATATTTATTCAGTAATTGTAAGCTTTAGACCAATAGCTCATGTTTTTGACGTAAAAAATATTTTTGCATTTCTATTTCTACAGCCGATATAATTTCGTTTAACAAAATTGATTAAAAGAGCACATCCCTGGAATAGGTTAACATTTTCAGTTAGTGCTTACCTTATGTATTGTTAAAATTGTTTGGGATAAATAAATGTTAGCTATTTCGAATAACTAAGGATAATAAGACACTTGGGAAAAAAGTGAATAAGTGCACATAACTTTTGATAGAATATTGTTTAAGTTATAGATAGGTGATAGTAGTAGTAATTTTTATAAAAACAAAAGCATTAATAATATGTTTTGATGGTTTTAAAATTTACTACATGTCAGTAACAGTAAGCACGTTTGCGGAAAGTACATTGGTATTATAATGTTAACGTATAGCTCCCAATCAAGTAAAATAAAAAATTATTCTGCCCTCAACAAATATGTATTGCTTTTTTTACTCACCTGTTAACATCTTTGGGAAATCTGAAAATTCCTTGGTTGCCATAGAATTCGAACATCCGAGTACTGAACAATACGAACCACCTTTCTTCATTGTTTTTTATCACAATACAAAATTAATCACTAGACTTAACACTAACACGAAAAACGTAATGGCTACAAAGGTTCAATAGTACAGAAAATCTTATTAAACACTGTCATACTCCAGAGTCTTAAAGTTTCATAGAACAGGTTAACTGTAAAACAACAACAACAAACAACTTTTACAAATTCAAAAAGATATAATGTATTTATTCGTAAATAGCATACACTTGATATAACCCCAAAATTATTCTTGGATGTAACAAAAGTAAATAACCACCAGGAACATGGCCGAAATAAGACATGCGCACAAAAATTCAAGATCGAGAGTGTCGCTTCTGGTATTGTATTCTGGGACCATAGGTTAGATAAGTTAATATAGATACCACTTGCTATTTTAAGTTGTTGGCGTCTTAGACCGCCATCTGGGCGGATAGTGTTAATACTTCGTATGAAATTATAGGTTGGGTATGCATCTACACTATACTTAAAAGGTTAAAAATCATGCTATGGTTATCATCTAAGATAGCATTGCAAATAATTTGAAAGTTGATGGATGCAACAATTTATATTTCCATATTTCACTAAAATTAACTGCATTATTCTGTATGTATATAAGTCAAATTAATAAAATTAAAAATATAAACTTTTACATCATACATGCATTTCAAGAAATGAAATAAACAGAACATTTTACCAAAATATATTATTCGCTTATTGCATATTATAGGAAGAAGAAAAACTGATTTAAGGGACTATTGACAAATACAACAAAACACAGACCATTGACATACAAATAAAAAAATAATCATCTAAACGTAATATTATTCTTATGATTTGAAAATCTACGCCTAGTGGAATTCTTATTTCACAACCTCTCACATAGTGGAGAACATATCCATAATCAAAGATTCGGATAAAAATATTTAAGCCATTATTTTACCATTTGTTACAAAAACTAATAAACATGAATCTTCCCTAAATACAGTAATGTATAAACAAACACCAAGCATTAACTTTAAGATATCAGTTTCTCTTAATTTTCAGTTTTACAATAAATTATTTGTCCATTCAATATCGGTATGTAATAACAGCCATTGACTGTGAAATATGTACTTACAAAAACAATAGTAATGTAATTTTAACTAAACCTAATTGTATTTTTTTTTAAGTTACACACCTGGATATATTCAAGAAGTCGATTATTAATATTACAATTCACAATGAATTCTTTGAAATGCAGCAATTCGAATTAAACAATCTTTGAACAGCGTTACGGTTAGATAAACAATGATTATAAACGTCAAATTAACGTCAAATAAATCTGAATCAATAATGCTGTTGAAATTGTGGGCGCCATCTATTCGGATAGTGTTAATGCTAAAATGCGCCAATGGAATCGTCTATAGAGTGCCCACAGGAACACCGTGCCAAACACTGATACATGCTTGTGTTGTGTGAACGAATTTAAACCATTTGAGAAGTTGGTTTATATTTTAAAATTTTGCAAATAAAGAAATGGGATAATTCGTATAAAATTCTTAATTGCCGTATGTTACATCATATTCATCCTGACATCTACTGGTAGCTAGTGAAATTAGTACAGTTTTAAAATAAAAATTTCTTCTAGCTAAACTTTTACAGTGGAAGCTGTGTTTGAAACATAATAATTAAAAGAAAAGGATTCTCTTTCGGTTATTACCTAATCTAAGATTTCCATTATAATGTTTATTATATTTTTAAAACCCCTAATGGGGTCAATGATGAATTGTAATTCAATTAAGAGTTGTGCACGCGAACATTGCATTATTCATGTAAATTTTCAGATAAGTATTTTAGCTACAAATTAGGCATTGAAATACTTTTTCTAACACCATTCTTCTTATTAAAATTTTGATCTCATTAAAAGTAGCCCTAGTGATATAATATTATTTTACTCAACTGAAGCAAAAAGGCCGCAACTCCTGAAAAATACATCAATATTAATAGTATATTACGTATTAAACGATACAAGATTTACCGTGAGCAGACTGTTTGCAACATGAGTGAAGCGAGGGCTGTAAAAGTCGAAGCACCGTAAATCCCACATGTCCCGCAGTATGTATATTGTATTTTTCCTACCTTAAAATCATTAAAAATCCTTTAAATTAAATTTAAAATTCAAATAAAAATAAAGTTTTATTTAATGTAGCCGTAGACACTTAACTAGGGGTTTGTAACCATGCTTTTATTTAGTAATTCAAAACATTTGATTTCAATAATAATTGTGTGTCCGGTCATTCACAAAACAGTTCTATAAAAGAGATTTAATGATGAATAGTGTTGAGTTGTTGAAGTTGTGAAACTACTTACACAAAAATAAATCGAAGTTAAGTACGATTTAATAAAACAAAAACTTTAAAAATTGGTTTGCTCAGGAAGGTGCGCTGAATTGTTGATGAAACCATATTGCTGGCATTTTTGTTTGAAAGGTCCTCACAGTTACGATCACCGACGAGCTTGTGGAGTGAGTATTCCATGCTGAAAAGAAAATTGGTAATAAATGGCAATGTCGATATTTCCCTGTATAGAAAATATATATTTGCGAGAGAAAACGTAAGTTTTTTCATAAAGGATGCACCAGATGAGAGATACTTAATGTTTAAGGTAAGGTGCACTATTTCAATTAAATACAAAACATTTTGTAAAGTGTAAGGTTTTAGGCTGTTGTTGTGATTGATATTGCCGGAACATGTTCTCCAGATGAACTTTTGAAATTAGAACTGCAAGATGCCTAAGACAACACTGATTTTATGATAGTAGGGTAGCTAAGCCGGTTTGGCAACAGAGATCCACAGCAAGATATGTATACGCCGGTTCGAGAACAATATGAACAGCTAAGCCGCTTTGGGAAACAAAACGTGCAGCAAGATATGTATACGCCGCTTTGAGAACAAAATTGTCTTTGTGTGTAAATTTGTTGCGTCGGGGGTCGTTAGGTCTTTGGGGTGTGCGTTTGGCGGGGTCGTTAGATTTTTGTCGTGGGGTGGTGCGCGTGCGCTGGGGTGGAGATATTTTCTTAGGAAATTTTTAGCAGCGTTCCCGACGTTAAATATTAAATATTAAATTTTAAAAAATGTTGTGTGTGTAGAAAATGGAGTTCACGTGTTGGTTCGTATTTTTCTGGGGTAGGTTAAGCTAAAATTAAAACGCCGCGGTGAAGAATTTTTAATATTAGGCAAACGCGTGCATGTGGTAAAGAGTGCTTTAGCTCTCCTCATAAGCTGCGTTTTGTACGAAGTAGAAAATAAAATTAAGAAAGTATACGAAATGTTATATGATGGAGGTCAAATTTTAAACGTTTGCAGGTAAAATCTTGTAAAAAAGAAGTCGTTCACTTCTCGCAATTTCAATGTCACGATAAAATACTAAGAATTTGCATGCAGTCGAATATAACCTCGTGTTTTTTATTTGGTAATATATATGTAAATCACGTCGACATTCGACTTTTAATATAATGTATTTAATTAACATAAGGTGTGTTGCAAAAACATTTCAAGACAGGTATGTCGTATATTACCTTTTGGTTACATCATTCCAAATAATTTATACAAGTACACTGAACTTGCTTTTATCAAGGATTTCTTGCTTATGGATTAACTTTTACAACTCAAAGTCTAGCATCAAGGTTTTAACGTCACTCTCAAACTATAGAACGTAATAATAATAGCTTTCCTTAGCACCAATATCATTTAGAAAATATGTGTTTCTTTAATATTTATTTATTCATTAAATATTTTGCTCCAAAAATTCGTTTAGTAAACTAAGTAAATCTTCATTTTCTTCTTCTGGAAGTAGCAAATAAAATTAAGAAAATATACGAAATGTTATATGATGGAGGTCAAATTTTTAAACGTTTGCAGGTAAAATCTTGTAAAAAAGAAGTCGTTCACTTCTCGCAATTTCAATGTCACGATAAAATAACAAGAATTTGCAGTCGAATATAACCTCGTGTTTTTTTATTGAAATTATAGCTCTCTGGTAATATATATGCAAATCATTCAACTTTTAATATAATGGATTTAATTAACATAAGGTGTGTTTGCAAAAACATGTTAAGACTATTTCCTTCTTGGTATGCAAATTATACCACCTTTCATAACGATTTATTTGACTCTCAAATAAAAAAATTAATTTGATCTTATATCAAGAGGTGTTCTTGCTTACATTTTAGCAATTTGAATATATTTAAATATTTAAATGTAATTATACATTTAATTTATGTGGTAATAAAAATTCTTTTACTTTTAGCGGTTTGGTGATTGTATGTAGATGACGTATTAGACATTGTATATATATAACTCGTTTAATTGCACAAACGTGATAAAAAATTTATAGGTTATGCAAAAACGTGCATGTAGTGAAGAATTTAGCGGTGATCTTTAGAGCTTCGTCATTGTTTTTATTCTCGTTGCTTTAGTTAATTAAAGAGAGATTTTTAGGTTAAGCAAAAATAGGAAATGTGGTAGATGACATAATCACTTTCAAAATGATGAATGGTGGGGGAAGGGAGCTTCTAAACGTGCCCTAAACGGGGCTTTGCCCCATTATTTTTGTATTAAATATCAAAAAGAATAGGAGAAATTATTCGACTCGTATTTTATAATGGTTTTAATTTAAAATATTGGTGTGTGTGCAAAAAACATGTTAAGACAGGTCACTCGTTATTTTATTCATGATTGCACCACCAAAATAATTTATACAACCACACTGAACTCGTACCCGGATCTATATAACCTTTAAATGTATGCAAATAATGTCGTTATTTAAAACGTGGTGAAGAATTTGGATGGGGATGTACTCATTCTCAAATGCGGAATGGTACTCCATAAGGCGTTCTGAACGGAGGTTTTGCACGCATTAGGTGATTGAATACTTCGGAGATTTTTAGGTTAAGCAAAAACGTGCACGTGCTGAAGAATCCCCCGAGATTTTTAAAAAAATTTTTTTGTATTAAATATATAATTTTAAAAAAAAAACACACAAAATTTGAATGTTTTATTTATATTAGTTTCACTTACCAGCTTATTTTAATTACATGCTAATGAGTTCATATATTTTCATACAGTTTGATTGATTCACTGCCGAAACAAAACATTTTTACACAGCTGACAATACTGGGTGTCGTTTTTCAATACAATATCAGTAACTATTTACAATACAGCTGAATACTGAAATGTAAAGTAACTTTCACACATTTACCTACGTGTACTTAAATTTAATTGAATTCTAAAAATATATGCATATCTATGGCAGGCAACCCAGCATACACCAATTATATCTTCTTAGTGTAAAATTTTATTGTTAGGTGAATAACCAGCAATTTATTATGTAATATTTATTGCTACAAGCATGGTAATAATAATTTGCAATGTGCAAAATACCTCTTTTGTTGTTAAAAGACCGATTTAATTAAACACTATAAAAGATTGTGAATTAATTATTCTAGTTAAATTTTACAGTGCTAGAGACACTAATTATTATTAGTACTAGATATAGGTATAACAAAATTTGTATTCCAGATGATAGTATGTTCAAAGGATATTATTATTTAAAAGACTCTGTAAACATGATTAGTGAAATTATTAAAGTTAAGGAATGTAAAGCAAAAATTTGTTCATAAAAGCAAATATGTTTTCTAAAAGATATGCATAACTTACGGATCTAAACATTTCAACATCTCGCAAACTGAGATAAATATTACTTATTTCTTTGCAAAAACGTTCATATAACGCCCTTTAACAACCGCGTTCAGTAAAGTGCATGGTAGTTAATGACCTCGGCGATTGTGCTATTTATAGTATAATTATGACAACATATCCCCATATGTAAATTATATGGTTCTGGTTTATAACTAAAAACAACTATTTTGCATTATATTTTGTTGATCCTGGCAGAATAAATTACAAGTATAGCTACATTGTCAATACATTTTATTTTCAAACTCGTTTTAATTATTGTAGAATTTAGTGCTTATAAATAACCTACTTTAATTCAATAAGTTATTCTCGTTATATTTCAAATCATTTTAATAGAATTACGCAATGTTAAGTCGTTATTAAAAATTAATTTAAACAGAGTTTTTATTGTTATCGCCGTCTGTTGAAGAATCGTAGCAGAATCTGAACTATATCGCTTTTACAAAGCATGTATTCAAGATCACATTTAGTTAGTTTCAAAAAACTTTTTATCATTGTATACGACTTGTTTTAACTTGCAGTAGGTATCAATGACCGAATCAACATTACCACCCGAACATGGTTGACAACTTTAAATTTTATTTTCCCTATTACTTTCAAGGTATTAAACATTGGTATATATATATATATATATAGATTTAGCGACATCAGGCAACCTTTTTCTTAATCTTCGTTGGGAATTAAAACACTCATAGTTTTTAAAATCATCTTTCTTTACGTTTCGATCCATGACCTAGGATCGTTGTAAAATTGTCAAAACCACAACAATCATACAGGAGTATTTATCAGGCAACATATTTCTCGCATGGCTATGACAGCTTTTTGTGCTGTATGTAGAGTAATGATTAACGTTATGCTCTTTTGATTAATTTGCAATTTACCGGGCATGAATCCTTCGTTAAAAGTGAAGGATATTCCATAGATAATTTGAATAACAATCTATCACCACCAACACACCTCTAATTGGATTTTCCTTAAATATATTGCTCAAATTCAACAGAGTCGCCTTGCCAGAGATCATCTCGAGGTTGTTGATTTGTTAATGCTGTTACAAAAACTAGTGGGGGGTTTATCAGACGAATAACTAGGTGATGCTCAGTATCACAACACTTTAGCATTACCTATTTTGATGAATGTGCCATAAAAGCTAGGTACTTGGATAGATCTCGCAGTGAGTGGAACAACAACGATAGTGACGATAGTGGTGCGAAGTTTTCAAGTTAACATGGACAATGTACTGTACGATTTGTTCGAGAGTGAACAACGCATTTTACACCAACATCTGAAACATGCCATAGTATTGAATGATGTAGACAAAATCAAACGTATACTGTTCAAAGTAGGTGTTCATGTTCCTTTAAAGCCTTCAAATCGCTAACGCTGACCAATGATACATCCATTGATGTAATGGACATGCTGTTTAATCAACAGAGTAGGTGCGATCAATTTGTATCAAACTTCATTGATGCTTGCAACGGCAAAACAGAGTTAAAATGTCATCAGGTGCGCGGTGTACTAGACGCAATAGAGAGTAATTATAGTTTGAGCGATGTATATTTCCTTGAAGAATTACTAACCAACCGAGCTGTATTGAGTACGAAGGCATATCCTATCATAAATATAAAATGCAACTATAAATCACTGGTCACAGCGATTGACGATATGATTGTAGATGTTGTATATTTCGCACAACCTATGGTATTAAAAAGTATTGAAGTTAATTTTAAAGTATAAGGTAAATTATAAGTACCAACCTAATGTAGTTGGCCCTCATAGAACAACATATAACTGGCTCCTCAAGAATTTGGCAATGGAGGGCTCAAAACAGCAACCAGGATGGACGTGTGGTCCGGATTCGGGAAAATGGCCATCAAATAGTATAGATGATTATAAAAAAGTGTATATGCTATTAAAGTTATTGTTTTAGTTTAATACTATTTTTGTATGTAAATCATGCCATCTTGGTAATCCTACCTGATGCGCTATAGATAGCACTTATTAGATATAATGGAGGATGCTATTGTACGTGTCGCATACCTTTACAATAAATATATATACCTCGAGTGTTAGTCAAGTACGGGCAGAAATTGTTAGCTGAGAAGGTAATGTGTTTTACCTGCTTGTTATTTACACATATTCACGGACATCGAAATACTCAAGTTCAACCAAAACAGCGAAAATCAACCTACATCAACGTTTTGCGCTTCGGGCATGAGGAATTATAAACAACTTTCTTGACGTAGAACTAGTGTAGTAATTAGTAGTACATAGATGTAATTTGTGTGCGTGTGTGTGTGTGTGTGTCGCTATAATAAATCATATAACAGTAAAAATTTTTATTGATGAATGACATATGATGGTAAACAAACACGTAACAGCAAATCTACAAAATATGATTTTGGATATCCAACTATTATGGCTAGAATCTAAATTTAACCATTTCACATATACTTGATTTTAACTCTCTTCAATACTTTTTCCACTAAATATACATCCGGATAGTGTGTTCGTTGAAGTTCTTCTGCATAGAAGCCGCCTAATATTGGTTGTCCTCGACTATCGCGCAATAGGTACGTTAAAGGATTAGTCAAATGCACTTTGTACACCGTAAAAATTTCGTTAGACCAATTTGGTGTGTATCCCTTGGTAAATTGACCTCTATGTTTACTAATGCGAACATGATCCCCAACAGAAAATTTTTACTCTTTAAGTTAACTGTTTTGATCGTACTGTACACTGTATTGAAAAGTTTGCGTTCATTGCGTTTTGACACATCTACAGGTCGCATGCCGATTGTTCGATGTTTGGTGTTGTTATATGCAGTCACGAGTGAGGATAGTATATTCAGCCATCGATACGAACCATTCAAACTAAATTGTTTCCACATTTTTGACTTTAAGGTACGATTAACGCGTTCTATTACGCAAGCTTTTTTATTGCTGTACACACTATAATGTGTAATCATGTTTTTCCATTAAAGCCTTAAATGTTGAATTATAAAATTCTTTTCCCAAATCCGTTTGAATGTACCGTGGAATACGATGTTCTTTGTTGAAAATTGATTGAAAAGCGTTTGAAACAGCCTTACCCGTCTTGCGCTTAACCGGTACGGCCCATAAGTATTTAGAAAATACATCGATAACAACTAGAATGTATCTAAATCCTTTATTCATCTTTGCATATGGGATCATTTCCACCAAATCGGCTTGAAACAGCTCGTTTAATCCTTTTGTGATTACATGTCTTCTAGGAAAGTTAATGCGAGCAGGCTTATGTAACTCGTGGACGATTTGCTCCTTTACAGACATATTGCTAATATATGTGTGTGTGTATGGTTGACGACTATATGCGTGCGTTTTTAAGTTTCTCTTGCAACTGTTGAATATCTGCTTGAATTCGTGCAATGTCTATTCTAAATTGTGCTTTCACTTGTTGAATAGCAGCGTCTAATGTCTTATATATGCTATTCATAGAATCATCTATCCGTTTGGTTACGATTTGTGCAACATTAGCGTTCACAGTGGCTGGAACAAGGTTACGCATCATCTCTTCAAAATGGTTAAAGTCTGATCTTGTAACATACTCGCTCGAGAATTGTGTTATCATACTGTTTGTTGTCTCCTTCACAAGCGTGTCTATATACTGCTGAATAGTGGAACCACTTCCAAGCGTTGGTTCGCCCTCTTGCTGGTGTAGCGTTGCTAACCGCGATTCTAAGTACGCTTTCGTGACTGCATCATCATCTTCTTGTGGTGTAGCGACGCGCGCTAATCTCATGTTGTCAAAATCGTAGTAATCATCATAAGAAATATATGAAGCACAGTCAGACGCATGCCCAAACTTGTCGATAACCATCGTGATAATGAATAACAAGTCGCACAATCTACGCTATTATACGCAATTCGCGTAATTCTTCCATAATCGATGTAATTTCGTTTGTGTGACCGGTGTTACCTGCATCTTGCGAGGCGACCAGAAGCTTGAGCCGTTCGCACAGTTCGTTGGGATCATCAAAGTATACATACTCTAGTGGCTTCTCGTTATAATCCATAAGTAGACCACGACCACTCGGGTTTATAGTTTGCTGTCGTAAGCTATACATTGCATTACTTCTTTTTTTAATGTCCGCATAATCGTTAATTTCTTTAAGTGAGAATTTACCCAAAGGATTGAGAAGGAACAGTTGCTCGTACAACCCTTTGCTACCGTTGTAGCAAAATCGTTCTACACACCTTTTCACCAATCCCGAAGATAATGTCCGAATCACCAATCATTAATTTTCCTGTCTCCGGATTAAAACGTACTTTATCCCTGCGCAAGTGCTCCGTGTCATTGTTATAAATACCAGTAAAGTTGGAAAACAGATTATCGACATAGTATCTTACCGATGGTAAGAATCGTTGTAATAGGTCTGATGTTCTTCGCTGTTTAGGTACCGTTCGTACTCTGTATGGGTCTCTGGAGTGTTGCCGCTACTCTCCGATTCTTCGAAAGTGGACTCCACAGACTGGACTGGGCTATGAGGATTGTGTTCCCATGCCTCCTCTATTGGTGGTGCGGCGATTGGTGTGGAACTGCGCACCTGATCGAGAAATTTAGGGCGTCTTTTAGGAGTAGATTGTACGTCATGTTGTTGTGGTAACCAGTGCTGGCTTTCGATCTTGGACTCCTGTTTAATATCTTTCAGCAGACCGGTCTGAAGTGTTTGTAAACGTTTTGTAATAGGTGCATAGACTTTACTTAATGCAAGCTCCTTTTCAACCACACCTGCTTTTAGCGCTTGTAATTTCCTCTTGACTGCCTTTCGTACTTTTATGAGTTCTCGTTTGGTTTTCACGTCGTCTGCCATCGTCTAGAAACGGGTAGGAAGTGATATGCTATTTATGTGCTTTATAAGTATATATAGGTGTCAAAACCTTTTCGGTAGCGACCGTTCTGCAAATCGCCATCTTTATTGATCACCAGAAACCCATACCGATCTCGCCAGCATAAGCCGCACAATTCTTTAAACCGGTTAAACGACATATCCGTGTTTACATGGTCAGCGTATACGTGTTTTAAATTGAGTTCGTCTTGTTTGAATAGCACTAGGACATTAGCATTGTCTCTAATCAATTGTTTAGGTATTTTGGAATAGGTCTGACATAGGTAAAACAATCAATGGCCTTATGTCGACCTAAAGAAAAATATTCTCGCTTTACATTTTGTTTATCGCACGACACGTCATCGAAAATAAATATCGAATTAGGTTTTGCATCCGCTGGAGTAACAATTGCATCCCATTTGTTAAACGCAAAATATCCTATTTCTTTTATTGGTTGTAATAACCTCTCTAGGTACTGATACTTTGGTTGATACAAGGATTTTGAGTAGAGATAAACGTTTTCAAAGCGTACACCATTCGGATGTTTCAAGAGACCGATGACTACATTAGTTTTACCACAATTGGATGGACCTGTAATGAGACACCGTATTGTTGATGGTAATAGTAGTCCATGCTTTTGCACGTTAGTGTTGTTGCTGCAGTTGTGGTCCGTAATTGGCAACGCCAATTGTTGCTTTACCAGACGCATTCCATCCATATACTAAAACGTAATTGCAGTATGGTAAGCATTTAAGCGAGTAATTCTACACGCATGACCAGTCTCCTTTAAACCTTTCGACTGACAAGATTAATGAAATCCTATCGTGGCTACGGGTTACTCAATAGTGCTATCAATCGTTTACCGGTAGAATTACATTTACCAGGATATCGCTTCTGTGGACCGGGTACTAAGCTTCAGAAACGCCTCGAGCGTGGTGATATAGGTCGTAATCCCTTAGACGAAGCCTGCAAACTACACGACATCGCCTACGATCTTTCTACAGACTTAACAACCCGACACCAAGCTGATCGACGTCTTGCCGAAACAGCACAAAACGTCGTACTGCACCCGACGCTTCGTTAGGTGAAAACTTGCTGCGTTTGCTGTTGGTTCTGCAATGAATGCCAAAGTTAAATTTGGTATGGGTTGTCGCAAGAAAACGATAAGGTGTAAAGGAAAACGACGTGGTCAGCGTCTACGTACAGGAAGTGGTGTACCATTCAAGCGTTTAATTCGCACCATTTGGGAACGCATTAAAACGTTCGTCCGACCGACCTTATTAAAACTGCTAAACTTGCAGTGGCACCGATTAAAGATATAACAGATGAAATTCGTGGCATCCCACGTGTAATCCCTGTACCCAAAACTGGTGGTTTCCTACCTTTGATACCTATTTTGCAGCCCTTTCCGCAATTGGAGCGTTGTCGGGTGGAGCAGCTGGGATTGCAAAAGCTGTCAACGATGCTAAACTTGGACAACAACAATTAGATGAAGCGAAACGACATAATATGGCACAAGAGGCAGTGACACTTGGAAAGGGTCTCTATTTGAAACCTTATCGCCGTGGACATGGACTGTACCTAAAGCCTTTTCTTACACACGGGCAAGGTTTGCATAAACAAAGACAACGAAAAAAAAAACTCAACGCATTCGTTAAACCTACCTATGCGAGCGTTGACCAATGTTGACTTGAACAAATACATAAAACGTTTACCAATATCCCACTTTCGTGGAATATTCATGCGCAATTCACTTCCAAACACAATTCGTTGGCGAGAATGTGGTATTCTTAATCATGATACTACACGTGGTGTGGTAACTCATTGGACCGCGTACAAAAAAGATGGTTCAAGGGCAGTCTATTATGATAGCATTGGTAATCTACGACCTCCGAGGGAACTTGTCAAATAATTAACCTCATCAGGACCATGCACTCTCTATTATAATTATGAACAATTTCAACCGCTTAACACTGTTACCTGTGGACACTTCGTATTGAAATTTTACTGCAAAATAGTCCTCCGTTAAGTTTCTAACAACGTTATATATTATTTGATTTTAGTGTATTTTTAACTGTTTTGTATAAAAGTGTTTAATTAAAACCATATATTGCAAGTGTTTCAGGAATTTGCTTTTATTACCCCATCCCAACTACGAATACGACTAGTTGTTAGTTTATCGTCAACCACCGAACATGTACACATTTACTTTAACTGGAACTGAATCTACGCTCACCGCAATCATCAACCCACCAATTGTTCTCGATGATGACCATGAATACGTTATTGGTCTTACAAACTTTGATACATATTTTTCAATTCCCAATGTAACGGAAGCGAACAATAAATTTTACATTGATGACATCGTGCTTACTTTACCAGAAGGAACTTATGAAGTGGCAGATATTAATAAGTTCGTACGACGTAATCTGAACGATCCCCGTGAACGCACTTCATCCAAACGTTATCTTATTGATATTCGAGCCAATAATAACAGTTTACATACAGAAATCAAAGCATCAGGTATAGTGGACTTTACACAACCAAATTCACTTGCTTCGTTGCTGGGTTTTGAGAAACGTAAACTACCAGCTCTCACTACTGCTATTTCGGATCATCCGGCACAAGTCTTTCCAATCAATTCAATATGTATTGAATGTAATCTTGTGGTCGGATCGTATCGGAATAGCAAACCTGTACACATTTTGCATCAATTCTTTCCTGCAGTTGCTGCAGGGTACAAGATTATTGAAAACCCCGTAAACGTCACCTATATGCCACTTAATACACGAATCATCGATCGCATCATTGTTAAAATAGTTGATCAAAACGGTAATCTCATCACTTTTCGTCGGGAAACCATCACGATTAGACTTTATCTAAAGCGTCTTTAAACAATGGTTTTGCGCTATGAGCATAAACCACCAAAACCTATTAATAGACGCATTGTCAGCACCTTTACCAGTTACAAGACACCAGTGCACCGATTAACACCGGAAAACGTTAAATTTCTGCAAACATTAGGACTCAAAGTGCTACATAGTTAAAATGGATAGTAATATTTTAAATGTTACGCAACGTGCTATATTTGATACAACCATCGTCAATGCCGACAAACATATGCATACTCCGTACTCCAATACCACGTATGAGAAGAACGATGTTATACGGATTCCAATAGAAAACGAAGATGTCTATACACTACCATGGGACAGCGTAATTTATATTGAGGGTACAATGAATAAGTCAGATGGTGGCGTTTCGCCTACAGCCGATTTTGTCAACAACGGAGTTTTATTTTTATTTGATGAAATTCGTTATGAACTTGGTGGAAAGACTATTGACCGCGTTCGTAATCCAGGTATAACTACGACTATTAAAAATTTCCTATCCTACGATTATAGCGAAAGTCGTCGCTTTAGAAACGCCGGTTGGCCCCCCATCGATAAGCTTGATCTCGTTGATGCTAATGGTCATTTCAACGTATGCATTCCCTTGCGCATGGTTTTAGGATTTGCGGAGGACTACCGAAAAATTCTTTTGAATATCAAACAGGAGCTTATTCTTATTAGAAGTAGTGCTGACGATGCAGCTATATCGAATTCTGATACCAAAGAGTCAATCAAAATTACTATTACACATATATCATGGCGGATTCCACATATAACCGTTGCAGATGCAGAGCGCTTAAAACTACTCAAACATATTCAACGCAATGCCACCATGGACATAAGCTTTCGCAGTTGGGAACTACACGAATATCCAGAATTACATACAACACACACGCATACCTGGGCCGTGAAGACGGCTTCTCAAGTGGAGAAACCACGTTTTGTTATTGTCTGCTTTCAAACCGATACATCACGCAAAAGGGGCGCAGTCAGTTCGACCACTGTAAGTTGACCAATATGAAATTACATCTGGGTTCATCTATGTATCCTTACGATAATCTTAACATTGATTTCGATACCAATCGCTATTCTATACTATATGAGATGTATGCACAGTTTCAACAATCGTACTACGGGGTATCAGCGAGCCGATATTAACACCCAATGAATTTCAAACGCACGCTCCACTTGTAGTCATCGATTGTTCCCATCAAAACGAAATAGTGAAAGTGGGAGCGGTTGACGTACGATTAGAATTTCAAATGAAAGAAGCGCTTAAAGCTCACACTACAGCGTACTGACTCATTCTACACGATCGTTTGGTCCGCTACAATCCTGCAACCAGTGTTGTGAGTGAAGTCTAAAATTAATAGTCCATTAGTTGACGACGTTCAAAGGTTTAAAATTGCACATAATAACTTTGTGTTTAAAGAAATGGCTGTTTTACAACTATCCCTATCGAATGGAGTTGCAATAACATATGTGCTGAAACCATCATATTCTTGGAACTGTCTATCAGCTCGCTTCAAATACCAAAAGGTATGGTTAAGCAGAAACTTTCACGGTATATCTTGAGATGATGGCAATTTACAATGAATTTCCACACCTAAATGTTATTAACCTAGAAGACTTAGGGTGTACTCCTCTACATAAATTAAAGTATTACACCAATTCACACAAGTGTTTCTAGCATACCACACGACATTCGTCATTTAATTGCGCAACCACAGATGTAATTGTACTCAAAAACTGGTTTGTACATATAACCAATTATTCATTTTAATAAAGAATAATGTTTACATTAAGTAGTGTTTTATTTGTATATTTTATACCTACATACATACATATTCCTTGAGACTAGTAAAATGTGTTTCAAAAAATGTCTTGAAATAAGTTTAATTGTAAAACTTACTAACGAATCTGTAAGTATCATATTGAAAAATTCCTCTTAACGGATATGTATTTTGCATTTTTTATGCAAACTTTATGTTACAATAATACAATTAAAAAATTATATTCTACTACCGAGGTATTAAATTTTAAAGTGTTATAGTTGTGTAAACATAAAAAGCATTGCATAGGTTTTATCATCAAAGTAGTACATTTTATTTAATCCCACCTGCAAAATGATTAATTTCTTAAACCTAAGTTTCATAAAATTTATTCTCCGAAAATCAACCAACTATAAACCAGAACTATTAAATTTACATAAATTTCGGTGTTATTTTAATTTAAACTATGCTCATAAAAAGTCGTTTATGTATATAGCACCAACATTGTTACTACCTATGAATATCAAATCTTTAAAGAAATTTACAGTCATGATTAATTAATAAGTGGTCTTTTCATTTGTACACATTTTGTATATGTTGTTTTAGTTCCATTGACGACCTATTATTAGTAATCTGTTTATTATTTTATTGACGATATAAATTTTAAGATTGGAAGGGAACGATAAGAAATCTTCCTCTGACATTTATATGCACTCCGCATAGTTGTTTAAGGTAGCAAATATAAATAAGCTGTTTAATGTGTTGTAGAAGAATTTTTACCATTGTATTATCGGTATGTATAAACTTACTTACTTAATGTGTTTTAACGGAAGTAGAAATTATGAATTTTGGTAATTAGCAATTATGCTAAAATGATTTGAAGTTATGCAGTTTCCATATATAATTTACATATATCGGTATGTTGTTATAAATATCACAACCTCGAGGTCATTAACTACCATGCACTTTACTAAACTATAATTAATAAAATCCCGTACATTTAACTAAGATACATTTTTCTTAATGTGGAAGTGTTATCTATATTTTATTCAAATAAGAATCTGCTACCGCCACCTACAAAAGATAGGGACAATTAAAGAATGTAAGTTTTGTAAATAAAACATTAAAATATTGTGTGTTTCTTTTAATATTATATATTTAATACAAAAATAATTTTTGAAATTCTCGGGAGATTCTTCAACACGTGCATGTTTTTGCTTAACCTAAAATCTCCGAAGTATTCAATCACCTAATGCGTGCAAAGCCTCCGTTCAGAACGCCTTATGGAGTACCATTCCGCATTTGAGAATGAGTACATCCCCATCCAAATTCTTCACCACGTTTTAAATAACGACATTATTTGCATACATTTAAAGGTTATATAGATCCGGGTACGAGTTTAGTGTGGTTGTATAAATTATTTTGGTGATGCAATCATGAATAAAATAACGAGTGACCTGTCTTAACATGTTTTTACATATACACACACATATTAAATATATATTGAAATTGCTAAATGTAAGCAAGAACACCTCTTGATATAAGATCAAATTAATTTTTTATTTGAGAGTCAAATAAATCGTTATGAAAGGTGGTATAATTTGCATACCAAGAAGGAAATAGTCTTAACATGTTTTTACAAACACACCTTATGTTAATTAAATCCATTATATTAAAAGTTGAATGATTTGCATATATATTACCAGAGAGCTATAATTTCAATAAAAAACACGAGGTTATATTCGACTGCGAATTCTTGTTATTTTATCTTGGTAATGAAATCGTGAACAACATGTTTTACAAGATTTTACATGCAGACTTTATAATTAGATCCATTATATCACATTTCGTATATTTTCTAAATGTTATTCGCTACTTCATACAAAATACAGCTTTTGAGGAAAGCTAAAAATTCTTTACCACTTGCACGTTTTACTTAACATAACAAAATTCTTCATATAGGTAAAATCACCACTTCGCTATGCTCTCTGCTACCTAGTTTCGGCTACTTTTCCAAGGTCGTTGTGACGTCATAGCCTTTTATAAATAAAGAACAATGTAATACTATTCTAAAATTTTTATTCTGGCATTATACATAACAAAATTTAAAAATATTTAATGCCAAGCATGGAGCCATTTAAACTTAATTTTAATTTAAATTCGATTGTTTAACATGGCTAACAACCAATGTAAGAATTAAGATATACAAAAATTTGTGTGTCAGATAACAAATCCTGGTGTTAATAAACAACTTGGAAATTATATACTAGATTTTTACGTTGTCCAGATGCACGTTTAAGAGCAACATTCGCGTCTACTTTGACCAAAGAACACGGTATTACGCAATTGGAAGCGACAATATAAAACTGTACAATTGGAAGCTATGTCAGTGCGGAACGGGTGTATAATCCCTTAAAAGACTGTTTAACCTTATTGGAAGATAGTAAGTTATACTTCCTAAAGGTGCCAATGTACTCGGTACCGCCAAAATGTGGAGTAAGTTATCGGACAAGCTTCAAAATAGCTGCTGTTTAGTGTATAATAACCTGCTACAGTACATGTATTGGGGGAACGGCAATACAAAGAAATTGACGGGCTTGCAAATTAGGTTGTCAGAAAAACCAGAGAAAAGGAAAAATTGATAAAGTATGTGCTTTCAGCTTTTAGTTTTAACTATTTACCTGTAAATTATTTGGAGATAGTAGAGTAGGACGACAGCCAAGATAAAATAAAATCTTACACAAGTGCTACATTAAAGCAGGTAACATATTTTACACAATCTGTAACAGCATATTCTACAATTCCAAAAGAAATAATCATTTCGGTATCGGGGTTGATAAGTACGCCTAACATTCGCCCAGAGGTTGTACGACAACGCGTAAATATTGGCAGTAAACTCTCCGTTGACGCTGCAGGAAATTGCCCTATGCACGCCATACGCTGTAAGTGGAAGAAAAGACAGCTGGAATTAGAGGAAATGCATGCAAAAGGCGAAAGTTGGACTAATTGGAAGACACTGCGATAATACGCGAACAATACAAAGATATGTTAGACAAAGAACATCTTATTAGAGAAAGAGGAAAGGATTAAAAGATTATTTTATGTGCCGATGGACTGACTTGGATACATCCGCGTTCTACAAGCTGTATGTATTTGTGGCTAGTAAGAAAGACTCTTTTTAGAATTTTAGAATAGTATTACATTGCTCTATATTTATAAAAGGCTATGACGTCACAACGACCTTGGAAAAGTAGCCGGAACTAAGTAGCCGAGAGCATAGCGAAGTGGTGATTTTACCTATATGAAAATGAAAATAAAGAACTTTTAAATTTTTAAATAAATTTTGGTAGGAAATATTTAACAAATAAGTATATGTTAATGAAACACATATTTTCTAAATGATATTGGTGCTAAGGAAAGCTATTTTTATTAAGTTCTATAGTTTGAGAGTGACGTAAAACCTTGATGCTACACCTTGAGTTGTAAAGTTAATACATAAGCCTTGATATAAGATCAAATCAAATAATTTGAGAGTCAAATAAATCGTGATGAAAGGTGGTATAATTTGCATATATTTTAAATTCATACGGGTATAATTAAAAGATTATATGTTAGATCCGACTGCAAGTTCAGTGTACTTGTATAAATTATTTTGGGATGATGTAACCAAAAGGTATTATACGACATACCTGTCTTGAAATGTTTTTGCAAACACACCTTATGTTAATTAAATACATTATATTAAAAGTCGAATGTCGACGTGATTTACATATATTACCAGATAAAAAACACGAGGTTATATTCGACTGCATGCAAATTCTTAGTATTTTATCGTGACATTGAAATTGCGAGAAGTGAACGACTTCTTTTTTACAAGATTTTACCTGCAGACGTTTAAAAATTTGACCTCCATCATATAACATTTCGTATAGTTTCTCAATTTTATTTTCTACTTCGTACAAAACGCAGCTTATGAGGAGAGCTAAAACACTCTTTACCACTTGCACGCGTTTGCCTAATATTAAAAAAATTCTTCACCGCGGCGTTTTAATTTTTAGCTTAACCTACCCCAGAAAAATACGAACCAACACGTGAACTCCATTTTCTACACAAACAACATTTTTTTAAAATTTAATATTTAATATTTAACGTCGGGAACGCTGCTAAAAAATTTCCTAAGAAAATATCTCCACCCCAGCGCACGCGCACCACCCCACGACAAAATCTAACGACCCCGCCGAACGCACACCCAAAGACCTAACGACCCCCGACGCAACAAATTTACACACAAAGACAATTTTGTTCTCAAAGCGGCGTATACATATCTTGCTGCACGTTTTGTTTCCCAAAGCGGCTTAGCTGTTCATATTGTTCTCGAACCGGCGTATACATATCTTGCTGTGGATCTCTGTTGCCAAACCGGCTTAGCTACCCTACTTATGATTATTCACCTTCGTGAAACAAAGGATAACATTTCATACATTTTTACTAATGCCAACAACGATTCACATAGAGTTGGATACCTTCCCAATTTAGAAAATACCTTGATGCTAGAAAAATGTGGTTTGCAAAAACAATGAAACAAACGAAGGTGTTTCAAGCAACCTATAGGAAAGTACACTTTTTCTAAGATTTTTCAATCATAGCTACCGTTTTTAAGTCTGCCAGAACAAGTTCTATATACAGATCATTGTTTTCGACTAACATTAAACACACTGCTGGGCAATTCGGGTTGTGGATACATCATGGTGGATGGAAATCTTCCACGATATCAGAAGCATAAGTTACAGATTCCTTATATTGTAAGAATGAAGCTGCTAAGCGAGTTTTTAATGGGAATCATACCTCAATCTTCACAAAATCAGATGAAATTGATAATTATAATTCTTTAGAAATTAATGTAGATGCACCGCAGTCGTCATCAGCAAATGCTAGTGTTTCTAAACGTATTGTTAAGGTTAACGTAATGGACCCTATTAATATGCACAATTACTTTCAACTTTTAAAGTACGTTTTTTTAGGTTTGTTGAATTTGTCCAGTTCAAAATTGTAATTATTACTTACATTTGTTTCGTTATTTTCATGAATTAAAACAGTGATTGGATTAAATGTTTATTGAGGTGTTTCCTATTATTTAGATTAGAGGGAAATAATTTTTTTAAATTAACATTTTAAATTCAAATAAGAACCAAAGATTTTTTAAAGATAGGCTTAGGTAGGATACCACAAGTGTACAACCATAATTCTAGTCAGTAGTCACTTATTTTCCTAGGAAAGTAAGTGAAAATTTTTGTCCTGCTTCACAACCATTATAGTAAATGCAGCTGCAAGAACATTTCAGTAACTTAAATGTCATTTATGCCTAGGGTAGGTAAACATGATTAATTATAACCAAGACAACATAATATAATGTAACAGGAAATGCACCTACTACTACTAAAATAAAAACATGTCAGCAGCAGACATGCTACAACTGAAACAAATAACAAATTAAAAATCGAAGTAAAACCTGCCTTAACATATTGCTTCATCAAGCAGTTTATCATACAATGCAGAAATAAATTTCAATTTTGATACTGCTCATGTTATAGTTGCATTCATACATTGTACAGTCGCAGCACGAACTATTTCATCCACACCTGGATGTAATTTCACAACCCTTCCAAGACGTTATTTAAAAGGAGTACGATTGTATTCTTGAACCAATACGAAGCATTCAAATTTGAGCAGAGATGCAGCATTTTGCTTCCACTTCAACCTTGTTTGAAGTTCAGGTATGTATTCTGCCATCCAGAATTTTCAAAACCATTGCAATAACGATTGTAGATATTGAAATCTAGCAAGCCTGTTGTCAGGAATATGAAACATCGATGGTTCAAGAAGTGGTTGTATAGCTCTTCCAGACGTTAAGGTATCAAAGTATGTAGGGTTAGATGACGTAGGAGCGATGGAACGTGAATTAAGTACACACTCCACTTGTGATAGGACAGTAAAAAATTTCCGAAATGTTAAAGAACTGCCCAAAATGTTGTGCATGTTTGACTTTGTAAATTTAACACCAAATGTGAAGCTCTAAGCAGGATAAAATGCCATGTGACCATCTGCCAAAAAACGGCGAACCTTTTTTTTTGTATTGATTCATTTTTTAGGAATTCGCACAGTTCCTTTAAAAGTGAATGGGCATCAACAAAATTTGTTATATTGTTGGTAAACATGTTTACGGATTTACCACGCCTGGCAATAAATCGCCTTAAAGTGACCAAGAATGCTGCACTCAATTCACTTACCAATTCCAAGTGTAATGCCTTGGTTGCAAAACATACAAATAGAGCAATGTAAGCCTTTTGCACCTTATACCTCCTGAACCTTTTATTTCAGCATAACGGAACCCCTGTATTTCAGTTCATTGTTTTCAAATGCAAAAGAAGCGATTATTCATCACCGAGTCAATGAACTCTGTAAATATTTAACATTAAGCATTGGTTTTGTCTTACAGCAGATGCATTTATGAACTATTTTTCTTATCACACTTTTTCCTGAAATTATTCGATATTTATCCCTTACCTTGGCTAATAATAGCCGAGGACCACAATATAATAAACGCCTGTGCTCTGAATTAACATTTAATGTAATTAAATGGTGATCATGAGATAAAATAATGGCATGTTTTCTACTATAATTAAAGTTTGATTTTCCCAATCGCCCTCCTACATGTGGAATGCCATTCTGATCGTGGATTGGGTTTAAAGAGAGCAATTTCGATTTTGAATTTATCTCTCTATTATTTTTTTAGTTTGAAATTTCATCGCTGAATTCTTGCATTTGCGAAATCTTTACTATTTTTTGCAAAGAACATTGCAGCTCTTGTATATAGAAGAACCCTGTCATAAGAAAGTGGGTGCCTTAGATAAAATAAGAATCTTAAACAATATGTAAATATTCGCTGCAATTTGCAAAATGATGAATATGTCGAAACAAAATACAAATATTTATTTTTAGCAAGAAAACAAATTTTTCATATTTTTTTTTTATTCTGTAATGCCAACAGTAATTTGACTAGGTTGTGGCAGCCATTCCATCATGTCCTTTTCTAGTCAAGGAGGTCCCTTTCACCAAAGCTCAGATTTATATGGAGTCACCCTCCTAGAGAGTAAGTCCATCGGAGTGTCCTTAGATTTAATATGATACCACCTCACAGCATCTGTTACATCTTGGATTTCCCTAAACCTATTGGCAACAAAGGTGCTCCATCGCCACTATTCTGACTTCCAAACCTACAGGGAATATTAATCCAACAAATTGTGATTATTGAACCAGACCAAAAAAATTGATTTTCTATTTTGATGTCAATTGATTAAAAAAATTTCTGACCAGGCATGCAAGCAATACTGCAGCGCACAGTTCTAATTTAGCAAGCGATATAGTTTTTAAGCAGTGCTACTTGTGTTTTCCAGAAAATTAGGTTTGCCACAACTGTTTTATTTTCAGCCTCATATCTAAAATATAGGCATGCTCTGTAAGCATTCTCACTGACATCCACAAAGCCATGTCATTAAATGGCTTTGGCATGTATTATGTTTCTCAAAATGCTATATTGTTGTCTATGCAGTTCATCCTTAAATTTAAACCAACTGGTACTTAAATCTAATCGTATTGATTGATCCCACAAACATTAATATTTCCATAATCTTTGGATAAAACGCTTTGCAGTAATTGTGGTAGGTGAAACCAATCGCACAGGATCGAAGATTTGAGCGATTACTAATAATATTGAATGCTTACTTACTTGATTTTGATTTTTTACATAACTGACAGTGTACCCCAACCTATCTGAAGCAACATTCTAAAGAATCCCCAAGATTTTAGATTGTTCAGCTTTACAAAACTGAAAACATTTCTCATTATTTTCGTAGCGTTTTTAAAGACTTCTGGTTTGTTTGACTTCCATTAGCACATATAAAATTCAGCATTTTAATATATGCATTATTTGTACCGTTATTTTTTATCGCCTACATCGAATTGAAACCAGCTAACACGTATCAACGTAAAAAGTTTTCTATGATTTGGTTGTTCTTGCCTATGTATTTCTACTTTCAATTGCAAGTTGTTTAATAGACCTTATTGCTAGAAATGAAGCTGATGATCTACCATAAGTAACGGTTTCCAATTTATAGCAATTAAGACTCTTTGAAATATCATCATGCCAAAAAATCTTCTGTAAGGCTTGATCATCTTTTGATAACCTGATCATTAATAACAAATTGGAACTGTCTAAACCTCAGCATGAGTGTAAACAACTCCTCTTGAACTTCAGAACCCACCATCTGCACGTCATTTAAAAACAGGCCATTGCTACCTTTACAGGAACCATCAAACACCACTTGCAACTTAGTTGTTAAACTATTTTCCTTAACAATGCAGTGGTGGGGCAAGTAAAATGCCTTATCAGATACAGAAGCATCTTCATTTATCTTAGTCATGTGGTTTAATTTAATATATTCATGTATAAAGCCACTGTATTCACTTTTTAATGCAGGATTTCAGATGCGTGTTGGACAGTGGGTCCCTAAATAATCTAATTACAGTTGAATGTTGCAAATTTCTAAATTTAAAAATCCAACCGTTAAGCAAATCCTGGATAAAAGGAATCGGTTCTTCTGCTAGTCTTCGTGCTTATATTTTCTTAAGCATCGAATCTAGAGTTTATTAACACGCATATTACATACAGGCATTAGTTGTCAATAATATTACAGACACATTGCCCACACACCCCGTTCATTGTAAAAATTTACAGTCTTGAAAAAATCCCTTTAGCGGATTTTTCTTGAAATTTTCCCAGAGAACGGGTGAAATGGCTTGCGTGTTCTAATGAGCTAACAAGCCAAACTACAGGTCCAACCAAAGTAGTAGGGTCGTTAGTGAGGAACCAGACTAAGACAGGTCCCCGAAAGAGGGCAGCGGCTCTTTCGGTACTTAGATTAGCAGAAACCATAGGGGTTGGTATGACAGTCTAAGACACACTACCACGATGTGGAAGGCAACGGGAAACCACCACATTATCTCCCAAGTACACAGCATACCTAAATTATAATAAAATGATGGCATTCTCTGGGGTAAAAGATTCCGGAGTTAAAATAGTCCCCCAGTCGGATCTCCGGGAAGGGACTACTTCGGATGATGCGATCGGATACTTAAAAATAAGAGCCGGGAACATTTTGCGAGTCGGAGCGTGGAATGTTAGAAGTATGAAGCAAGTAGGTAAGCTAGAGAACCTACAAATCGAAATGAATAGGTTATCACTAGACATAGTAGGGATCAGCAAAGTTCGGTGGCTAGAGGCGGGGAATTTTTGGAGTGAAGACTTCAGGGTAATTCATACACGAGCAGAGGAAGGAAATTTGGGCGAGGGGATAGTTATGCGAAAAAAGATAGGATACTGTGTAGAAAATTACTTACAAAAGAAAGAAAGAGTACTCATGGTTAGATTAGAATCTAAACTGGTAAACACAGTAATTATACAAGTATACATGCCCACCTCTAGCTACAGTGACGAAGAGGTATAAGCCATCTACAAAGATATCGAAGACATATTAAGATATGTAAAAGGACAGGAAAATTTAATAATTATGGGGGATTTTAATGCCGTGGTAGGTGAGGGTAGGGAAGGAGCAGTAGTAGGTTTATTTGGTTTAGGCACGAGAAACGACAGGGGAAATAGGCTGGTAGAATTTTGCGACAAGAACAAATTAATCATCACAAACACATTATTTGAACATCATGCTAGAAGACGATATACGTGCAAAATGCCAGGAGATATAGGAAGATATCAAGTAGATTACATTCTTGTTAGACAATGGTTTAGGAATCAAGTAGAAGCTACCCAGAAGCAGATATAGATACTGACCACAACATCGTAATTATGAAGGCCGCACTTAAATTTAAGAATGTGAAAAAAGAAACGGAAAAAGACACTTGGACTTAGAGAAACTAAAAGATAAAGATATTCAAGAAAGATTCGAAAAAAAGTTAAATGAATTGCTCAAAGATATTGGGAAAATATCTTATACTAAGGAAGTAGAAACAGAATGGAATAACATTAAATCCAGCCTAGACATGGCGGCCAGAGATATCCGGGGGTATACACAAAAAGAAAATAAGAAACCATGGATATCCTGAATTTAATAGAAGAAAGACGAAAATACAAAAATAAATTAGACGAAACAGGAAAACAGAGATACAAAGCCATAAAATGGAAAATTATTTGAAAATGCAGGAAAGCTAAAGAACAATGGATTGATGAAAAGTGCAAAGAGGTACAAACGAAGATGGAAATAGGAAAGACAGACGAAGCATACAAATTAATTAGAATGAATTTTAGGGATATAAAACCGTATAGCAAAAATATAAGGGATGCACAAGGAATCGTCATCATAGAAAACGTAGAGAAAGTGGGTAGATGGCAAGAATATATAGGGAATTAAATGCAGGAGAGGAACTAACTGCATTAGAACAGGAATCAGACATTGAAAATGATGATTTGGGATATCCTATACTTAGAGATGAGTTTGAATTAGCATTAAAGAGTCTGAAAAATGGTAAGGCGCCGGGTACAGATAAGGTGCAAGCAGAAACTCTAAAAGCCGCTGGACAAGCAGTAACAGAACGTCTCTTCCAACTTGTAAGCTATATGTATGAGACAGGCGAGATACCCAAAGATTTCAAACGTAGCATCATAGTAACTATACCAAAAAAGAAAGGCGCGGATAGATGTGAAAATTTTCGAACAATAAGTTTGACAGCACACGTGTCAAAAATATTAACTAGAATTGTGCAAAGACTAATGCAGAAACGGGCGGAAGAAATACTAGGAGAAGACCAATTTGGGTTTAGGCGAAACAGGGGAACACGGGAGGCTATCTTAGCTCTGAGGGTGATAACGGAGAAAACAATAGAAAAAGGGGAAAGCCTGTATATAGGGTTTGTAGATCTAGAAAAAGTATTCAACAATGTAAATTGGAAAAAAATGTTCGAAATACTCAAAAAGATTGGAATGAGTTATAGGGATAGACGAATAGTACATAGCTTATACAAAGAGCAAACAGCAGTAATAGAATTAGAGCAGGAACCTAGAGAAGTAAACATTAGGAAAGGGGTGAGACAGGGATGTGCCCTATCCCCATTGATTTTTAACTTGTACATAGAAGAGGCAATGAATACTGTCAAATGCAGGAAGACATTTGAAATTACTATGCAGGTATAAAAATTGATATGCTTAGATTTGCAGATGATATAGCGGTATTAGCAACTAGTAAGGAAGAGTTAGAAGCTGCTCTTAATGAAAAGGAAACAGTTCTAACAGAGAGATACGGTGTACTTTGATTAAATTAATCAAGCCTAAATTTTCGAAGGACCAGTACATAAATACATATGTACACACACGTGACCAAGTATTTCAATTTATATGTAAATTCAACACACTCACCTGAACAAAACACATCACGTGCCAACTGTACTCTCGACACAACACATCACGTCCTTTCGTCTCTAAGGATGGCGGCAAACAGCACGGAATGTCCGTTTTCCATGCATCAGGTAACAAACCACAGCGGGTGGTCGAGAGTGGTGGTTTCACTAAATTAAAATACTAGTCTATCCGCGAACAAAGTTTACACCCACAAATTTACAATATAACCATATTAATTCTAAACATACCGCTCACCCATAAGCTCTGCTAATTTAAAACTAAAGGTACAAACAAACAAAACTACTATATATATATATATATATATATATATATATATATATATATATATACAGATATATTGAACAATTAAACTATACTTGAAAACGACTTGAGTGTGTGAGGTGTGTACAATTACTCTGCAATTGGAAGGCGACATAAATTTATCATGGGACGGTCCAATTCTCCATGACCAGCTTTAACTCTGGCAACTCTTGCGATGCCATCACGACCAGGAAATTGGGCAATTATGCGGCCAAGTTTCCATTGCAAAGGGGGAAGGTTCTTATCCTTAATAAGAACGAGTTCACCTACACAAGGAGTCGCAGGAGAGACTGACCACTTGTTGCGCTGCTGCAGGGAGTGGAGATATTCTGTGGACCAACGCTGCCAAAAGTCCTGGTGCAATCTTTGGACAAGTTGCCATCTGGTTAAACGATTGAGTTTTAGAGGGGTGGTGTCTGGATCTGGTGGGGAGGTTAACGGCTCCAAGGTCAGGAAGTGACCGGGTGTAAGAACCGATAGGTCATTAGGATCTGAACTCATGCTATACAAGGGGCGGGAATTCAGAATGGCCTCAATTTGAATTAGAAATGTTAGAAGTTCCTCATACGTAAGCACTTGTTCACCAAGTACTCTGCTTAAATGAGATTTAACAGAACGAACTCCTCGCTCCCATAATCCACCGAAATGAGGTGATGAAGGAGGATTAAAATGCCAATGTATCATTAAAGACCCGGCAGCTTGTTCCGCATATGATACAAGTAAACGAGATGCGCCTACAAAATTGGTGCCTTGATCGCTGTAGAGGTCACTACAGCGACCACGACGGGCAACAAAACGACGAAATGCTGCTAGAAAAGCTTCAGCAGTGAGATCGGACACTAGTTCAATATGAAGTGCTTTGGTGGAGATACATACAAATAAACACACATAGGCTTTGGTGCGTTTTGTACTTTGAATACGCCTCGACGTGATGGTGAAAGGGCCTGCAAAGTCCACTCCAGCATGACTAAACGCTTTGAGCTGAGATATTCGGGAAAAGGGCAAATCTCCCATTAAAGTAGCAACCGAAGGGGGATTAACTTTAAAACAACGAATGCATTTGGCTACAACATGGTTAATAGCGTGCTTAACTCCCAGAATCCAAAATTGTTGCGCGATGAAGAAGGCTAATGATTGGGGTCCAGGGTGAAATAGCTTACGATGCATACTTTCAATTATTAATTCGGTTATTCGATGCTTTTGGGGAAGTAGCATGGGATGCTTTGCATCATAAGATAGTTGAGAATGACGTAAACGACCACCAACCCGAATTACACTATTGGAATCCAGAAACGGAGCTAATTTTTGGATAGGTTTTTTGCATACTTTGCCACTTTGAATACAAACAAGTTCGTCAGGAAATACATCATGTTGAACTACTTTTACAATACAAATTAAGGCGTTGTACAACTCATCCGTAGTTAACGAACCACCTTGCCTTTCATGCCTTTTCAATTTCGTATTTCTAATGAATCGGAAGCACGAAGCCACTACACCTTGCAGTTTACGAAGTGAGGAGAAACGAGCTAGCAAACTATTAATCAAACAATCTGGCACTGTATATACTAAGACAACTTTTCGCTCTTCGCACTCAGCAGTGGAATCTGAGTCTGATTGATTAAATGGTTGATATATACGGTTAGTTGAATAAAGAAACTTTGGACCTGACCACCAATGGGCGTGGGATACAAGATCTGAAGGTAATAAACCTCTAGACCCACAATCAGCAGGATTATCTTTGCCACTTACATGATGCCAGAAGTTAGGAGGAACTCTATCTTGAATGTGAGTAATACGGTTACTAACAAAAGTTTTCCATCGGTGTGGAGAGGATTTGATCCATGATAAAGTAACTGTAGAGTCAGACCTGGCATGACTTGCATCAATCGTGATGAACGGTTTATAAACCTTATTTACAAATTCTATTAAGTCAGATAAAAGTACAGCTGCACACAATTCTAAACGTGGCACAGAAATACGTTTTAAAGGTGCTACCTTGGATTTGGCATACACAAAATTTACTGAAATTATTCCCTCTTTCGAAACACAGCGGGCGACCGTGACAGGACAGCGTGGGTATAGAAGACAGTAAAATCAGTATACAAGTAATTGGGTTATTTTGGTTGCCTTATGGATTTGGAAAGTGCAAAGAGGTTGCGCAAAGTGATTCGTGGGTCTTTTACAAGATGTGCCACGGAGTTGGTGTCACTTTTATCGCAGCCCGTGAATGACATGGTAAAAGTTCAAGTGTGTATGAATATGCTGAAAAATAAATTCGATGAACTTAGTGTTATTAGTTCCGAAATATTTAACGCGCTTGTTGTCGATACTGCAGTAAGCGAAGACGACTTGCTTTCTGACATGGAGGGCAGTGATGCGTATTCAAAACGGTATCAAACATTAAATCTACGATGCTAAAAACTGCTGAACAAAAACCAAAAAAGGGAAACATTGAATGATTTCTCAGACCTAACTACCATTTCTGGCAGACATAGGTTTAAGCTTCCAGTTCTACAGTTCAAACAATATGATGGCAGTATTTGAGAGTGGCTTCCATTCTGGGAACAGTTCAGAAAGATTCATGATAACCCGGATATTGATCCTGCGGATAAAGTAGATTATTTGGTTCAAGCAACAGCACCAGGAAGCGAAGCCAGGCAACTCGTAAACAGTTTTCCAGCCACAGGAAATAACTACATGCAAATCATATACTGCATGAAAGCACGTTTTGATAGAGAAGAACTACAAATTGAAGTTTACGTGCGGGAGCTTTTCAAGTTAATTCTAAATAACGCGGCTTCAAGAGGCAAAGTGAATGTTTCTTGTTTGTATGATAGTTTAGAAACGCAGCTCCGAGCTCTGGGAGTGTTGGGCATAATTTCCAATAAGTATTCAGCCATGCTTTTCCCTCTTGTAGAATCGTGCTTGCCAGAGGAGTTATTACGTGTATGGCAACGAAGTACTTTAAGTTTATGTGTCGAGAATGTTGAGCGTGGTGCTAGTGTTTCTTTAGAAACTCGTATGAAAACATTGATGCAGTTTTTACGGAGCGAAGTCGAAAATGAACATCACATTTCTTTAGCGTCAGAGGGCTTTGGTTTACGCAATACAAAGGCCCTTAGTCAGAATGATTTTTGGAAAAATACGAAAAGGAAGTCTAAGTTTGAATCTGGTTTATCGACGGCCGCTGATTTGATAAACAATAGTGAAACCATCAAATGTATTTTCTGTGATTATTCTCATGACAGTTCTAACTGTGTCAAAGCTAGAACTTTTCCATTAGAAAAGAAAAGGCAATTGATTGTCGAAAAGAAGGCCTGTTTTAGGTGTCTAAAGAGGGGACATTTAGCTAAGAAATGTAATAAGCGTATTAGATGTTTAGCGTGTTGCAAACGTCATGTTACATTATTGTGTCCCGAAAGTAGAGCAAATCAAAAACGGAAACTACGACAAAGGTGTGCAAACAGGAAGATTGTGGCACACCGGATGTAAGTGCAGCAAATTTTACAAATACGCATGTGTTTTTACAAACTCTAAAAGTGTGGTTAATTGGCAAAAATAGGTCACGAGAAGTGCACGCATTAATCGACACAGGCTCTCACAGGTCCTATGTTTTAAAATCCACAGTACGAGAATTAGGTTTTATGCCCAAACGAAGACAAAAATTATGCATTGTTTGTTTGGAGGAGCTATGGCTGAACATATGCACGGTTGCTATGACCTTAAAGTGGCGTAGAATAACTACTCCTGCGATGTAGAAGTTTATGATCAGACAAAAATATGTGCCCATGTTTCACCTGCCTTGCACGGTGAATGGACTAAAGAACTTGAGGACTTAGGGGTAAAGTTAAACGACACTAGCCTATCTAAGGATATTGAGCTGCTAATTGGGTCTGATATCGCAGGATCGCTTTATACTGGTCGTCGTTATGTTTTGAAAAGTGGGCTTGTAGCGATGGAGACGCTCTTGGGATGGACTTTAATGGGAAAGACACCCGTAAATCTATTGGAGAATGCTATGTCTCTTTTTGCCGTAAATCTTTTTGTAGGAGATACCGCCATTAGTAATTTGTGGGAATTGGATGGGCTGGGTATTTCTGAGCCCAGCAAATCGGCGAATAGGCAGGAACTTGAGATAACCGCCAAGAAGTTTTTTTGCGAAACTGTTAAAGTTAACGAAGAAGGTCGTTATGAAGTTTGTTTGCCGTGGTTAGATGAGCACCCCCCTTTACCTTCTAATTACAACGTTGCGAAAAAACACTTGCACGGTGTTTTAACGAAATTGAAGTCCGAGCAGTTTTTGAAAGAGTACGATGCAGTTTTTAAAGAATGGTTACAGGAAGGTATTATTGAAGTGGTTAACGGCGAGATTTCTGTCGATGTAGGTCATTACCTTCCTCATAGACTCGTTATTAAAAACAACTCTACTACAAAAATACGCCCAGTGTTTGATGCTGGCGCTAAAGAATGAGACAAACCTTTGCTTAATCAATGTCTAGAAAAGGGTGCTAACCTATTCGAAGAAATTCCTGATATTTTGAATAAATTTAGAGAAAATTGTTTTGGAGTAGTTGCTGATATACGCAAGGCTTTTTTGCAGATTTCTATAAATGAATCTGATAGAGATTTTCTTAGATTTGTGTGGGTTAACTTGGAAGGTGAAAACATAGTTTATCGTCACAAACGGGTTGTTTTTGGCGTGAATTGTAGTCCATTTCTCTTGGGAGCGACAATACAATACCATCTGGAGAGAATCTGGGAAAAGTGCGATATCCATAAACTAAGTTACACAAAAATTCTAATCTGCAAACTAAAGAAAAGCTTCTACGTTGATAATTGTGTGACAAGCATTAAAGATGAAGAATGTTTGAAAAAGTTCATCGAACAGGCTACTTTAGCCATGATGGACGGAAAGTTCAAGCTGAGGGGGTGGGAGAGGACACTTTACTCTGAAGACCTCAGTAACGACGTGCACGTCCTTGGTTTGAATTGGAATACTGGTCGAGATACGTTGTCCTTGAAGGATTGCCTTAGTAAGTTAAACGAAAATAAATTTGAAGCGGTAACTAAACGTTGCATACTCTCGACAGCGCAACGAGTTTTTGACCCTATTGGATTTGTCTGCCCAGTTACATTGGTTCCAAAATTGCTGCTGCAACAGACTTGGGAAAGCTGTTTGAAATGGGATGATCCTGTAGATGAGAGTATTCAGGAAGAATTTCGTGCTTGGGTAAAGGATTTAAACTGCCTGGAACACTTAGAAATCCCCAGATGGATAAGAGCAGGATTTGGTGAAGGAAAAACCACTTCATTGCACGTGTTCTGCGATGCCAGTAACAAAGCATACGCTTGTGTTATTTATTTACGAGTCGAATGCGACGGGGCAGTGCATGCACGACTGTTGGCAGCGAAAACCAGAGTAGCACCACTAAAGAAATTGACCATACCGCGATTGGAACTTATGAGTGCAACAATAGCAGCGAGATTATACGCTAATGTTGCTAAGAATCTGGAGGTGAAGTTTTCTAGCTATTTTAAGAATGACTCGACTACTGTGCTCTCGTGGACCACAAGGGAAGAGGAATGGGCACCTTTTGTATGGAACAGAGTTTCGGAAATACGTGGTCTCACTCAGGTTCTATCTTGGAGGTATGTTCCAGGGGTGCTAAATCCAGCCGACCTCCCTTGCGAGGTTGTTCAGCGAAACACCTGTTAAAGACGCGATGGTGGGAGGGTCTCAATGGCTGCACGACGGAGAAATAAATTGGCCCACATGTGATGTTGAAGATGATGAACTGTTAATAAATGTAGAGAAGAGAAAGGCCATCACAGCCCTATTAAATGTAGAGTCAGATTTTTGGCATTTCCGTTATTTTTCGAGCTATGTTAAACTTCTAAGGATGATGGCATGGATAATTCGTTTTACAAAAAATGTTAGGAATGTCAGCTCAAAACGTATTGGTGGGTTAACCGCTGACGAATTAAACTACGCTGAACAATTAGTTTTTAAAATTGTTCAAGAGGAAGTGTTTATGGAAAACGATGACAAATTTAATTCGTTAAATGTGTATCGTGATGGATTTGGTTTAGTTCGTCCGAGGTCTCGAATTTCAAATAGAGACGACAAAGAATATTTTCGTTTGCCAATAGTATTACCGTCCAATCATGTAGTGATTGATAAGTCGGTTTTTGAGGCTCATGTAAAATCCTGTCATATTGGTACTCAGGGTTTAATCAGTTTACTTTGAGAAAGATTTTGGATTTTGGGTGGAAGGCGATATATCAAACGAGTGATTTCAAAATGCGTATCGTGCAAAAGACACGTTGTTACGCCTTCTCAAGTTGATAGCCCACCTTTACCCGCAGATCGCGTGTGTGATGCCGTTGCTTTCCAGATAACTGGAGTGGACTTGGCGGGTCCCTTGTATGTGAAAACAGGCCAAAAGGTATGGGTGTGCCTGTTTACATGCGCGATATATAGAGCGGTGCATTTGGAACTGGTCACCTCGCTCTCGACGCCTTGTTTTATGTGTGCGTTACGTAGATTTGTAGCATGCAGAGGAAGGCCAAAAGTCATTTATAGCGACAACGGTACGAATTTTGTAGGCACTGATAATTTGTTGCGGAAAATTAACTGGACCGAAGTTGTTGAAGAGTCTGCTATCCAACGTATATCGTGGACATTTAACCCACCCACAGCGGCATGGTGGGGAGGCTTCTGGGAAAGACTCATTGGGATATTGAAAAGTTTATTACGCAAAGTGCTGGGAAAAACTTCTCTAGATTATGAAGAACTGTTGACACTTGTATGTGACTGTGAGGGTATGATGAATTCGAGACCTTTAACATACATGTCAAGTGATGCTAACGATTTAGTTCAATTGACTCCTGTTATGTTCATTCGGGATCAAAGTGAAAGTGAGTTGGCTGATTGTGATGTTGTAGATCGATCATTTTTGTGTAAAAAGGTAATCCGTATGCAAAAATTGCGTGACAATTTGCAGAGCAGATTTTGAAGTGAATATCTTGGACAGTTTAGGATATTATCCAAAGTTAAGCCGTCACGGAAAATCACAATACGAGAGGTCGTGTTAGTGGAAGACGATAAAACAAAACGGTTGGACTGGCCCATCGGACGTGTAGAGCAACTCTTGCTGGGAAAAGACGACCAAGTGCGTGTCGTACGTGTGATTACTGATAAGGGGCGACTCTTACGTCCGGTTCATAGGTTATATCCATTAGAGGAGAGTGTTGTAAGTGATGCTAAACTTCCTCAAGAATTGGTCGTGAAGTCACCACAAGAGATGCAGGAATGTGCTATTGTAACGAAAGGTGTATCGAATACCGTTGTCAACGAAGGTAATAGGAGCCGTGCAAATACACCGAAGTTTACTTCTAGTGGTAGACCAATAAGACCGCCGATTAGATATGCAAAGAATTAGTATAGACATAGTTATATCTTGAACGATAGTGTGAAAATTTCTTTGTTTTTCAAGTTTCACAGGTGGGAGTATGTTATAACCGGAATCAAATGAAATTGATAAAAAAGAAAAAGGGGTTTTTAATGATTGACAGAGTTGTCAGTTGTTCTATATTCGAAATAAATAATAAGGCGTTTATTTTAATCTTTAAGAATAACCCAACCCTATTACACCCACCGAACTTAAACGGGTAGTCTAGAGATAGGACATCCCACAACAATCTTGGCAAGTATTCATTTTTACTCCTCGTTTACAAATAACACGATAAACAAAATTAATAGGTAATTTTCATAGATCTCATTCACTATAGGTAAATAAAAAAATTAAGTAACCTCAATCTGTCTACAAGTGTCATTGCAGCCGGGTCATTACTGCCGCGAGACGCTCGTACTTATTCAGTCTCTCTTTGATTTTCTCTTATCATATTCATCTTGACATCTAGTGGTAGCGAGTGAAATTAGTACGTTTTCGAAAATAAAAATCTTCAATGTAACTTTTACAGTGGAAGTGTATTTGAAACATTATTAATTAAAAGGAAAAGATTGCAACGTCACAAAAGGGAGGTCAGCGGATGTTAAATCATATTCATATTTTTAAAGCCCTATTGGGGTTAATACTAAATGTAATTAAAGAGATGTAAATGTTATGTTTGTACAACGTATTTTTTTTTGGAAGTATTTTACTAATTTGAACTCTTGTTTACATTAGCAATGCACCATATTATTTTGGATCTGTTTTATAGGGTGTTTTCAGATTAAGTTCTGAGAATAACAGGTGTGTGTTTGTGTCGTGTACACAGTAAAGTAGTTCAGCTACGCTACACAGAGGTAACCTTCATAGGAAAATTTGTCCAAACAACAAAAATTTTATTGCACTTTTGTCATCATTTTATGTATCTCGCTTTCTCTGTCGGTGGGCTGTAAGGTATTGGTGAGAGGGCGCTAAACGCCAGAATAAACATGACGGCGCATATGACAAATCGACAGCCACACCCGATATCTGTCAGTTTTGTTTACAGATTGAGGTTTGGTTTTATATTTTTTTATATTTGGTTTATATTTTCTAATAGTTTTTTCTGTAGCTAAAGCTGTATTGATAGATTATTACATGTTTGTGTGCTGATATGCTCACTATGCAACTGAAGCCACGAATAACTTAGGCGGTGGGTGGTATTTATTCTTAAGCTGAACTGTGTTGCAGTTAGTCATTGTAAACATCATGATTTACTGCCTGGTTTGTGAGAGTTCTTCTACTGAAGTTAAACGGATGTACAGTTTTCCTAGGAGTCTTGAGAAGTAAGTTGTTTTTGAATGCAAAATGAAATATTACTGATTTAACCGTAGATCACGATTGTGGCAAGAAGAATTCGCAATAGATTTATGTCCTAAACATTTTCGTAAAGTTTTTTAATTTTGTACATTTAGAATGAAATTTTAATTAAAAAGGTAAATTAACTGGTTTGTTATTTTTTTACGAATTTCTTACACCTTATATAAGGGATGCTAAAAGTAAGTATACGGTGATTGAGAAGGTTAACTTTTTAAATAGAGCTTAATACCAAATCTTCATTTTAAACCATAATTTTCACATTTAATAATTATAGTTTTATAAAGATTTGATTTAAGTTCTATTAAATTGCAATTGTACTATTTTAAAATTTAAAAATCCCACCTATTCAGAAATTTGAATTTACACATTTCCCGCCATTCCCCCTACTAGCTGTTTGTAGCGTCACTACAGTATGCATTACAAATTGTGCATGAGAAATAAAACCATAGGAAATTTTATCTACCTATTGCAGTCTTCCAGGACAAAAAATTTGCACACAGTTGACACTCTGAAGGTACTCTGTGTCAGCTACAATTAAGCACTATAAAAAACCCATACATTTTCCAACATTATTTTTCTTAATAAAATTTTCATCTCTATAAAAATTGTTGATATAGCTCTTGCAAGCCATTTCGAATGGACCTGCACCTTGCCGAAGTTCTAGGTTACTATTACAGGTGAAATGGCTTGCGTGTTCTAATGAGCTAAAGAGCCAAACTGCAGGTCCAACCAAAGTAGTAGGGTCGTTAGTGAGGAACCAGACTAAGACAGGTCCCCGAAAGAAGGCAGCGGCTCTTTCGGTACTTAGATTGGCAGAGACCATAGGGGTCGGTACAGGGGCGGTCCTAGCTAAACTTTTCGGTGGTGCGAGATCTTATGGTGACGCCCCAGTTTACATAGACACGAAAAAAATAACATACCTAATTAATTTTACATTTATGTTCTTTATTTCGTGTCCATTTTTTTGACGAGAAGAAGAGAATAAAGGAAAAAATATTAGTTTGACTATATTTATTTAATTAAAAACGTAGAAACGAGAAAATCACTTTTCTTGCCTTTGCGTTTGCGAATTTTTTTATTAAATCGGAATAATTTAATCCTTGGGCAATGTCATTTTCTATCGATAGAATTGCAAGATCTGACAGTCTTTCTTGACACATGTCGAACGTAAGTACGTTTTAATTAGTTTTAATTTACTAAAGCTTCGTTCAGCTTTGGCGACAGTTATAGGGATGGTCAGCAAAATTCGAAGCACTGTCCACACATTCGGGAAAATATCCTGCCAATCATTTTGTTTAATAAGTTGAAGAACTTTTATTGGCTCTGCTGATTCAAGGTTTTTTTAATAATGGATTCAGGCTCAAAAGTTCTTCAACCAATTCGCAACTAGACACATCACATTTTTCCCCATCGGTTAAAATCATTTGCAAATCTGCACAGGCTTTTTCTAATAAAGACTTATCAGGAATTATTTTGATGTTATACAAAAAAGACCATGTAGCATTGAATTTGGATAAATTGTCCAAACCGAGTTACCAATACATTTTCAATTGTATCTATCATAGGGTAAAAGACGTTAATTTTAAACAGTTCTTCGGGATCTGTTGGTGTTTCATCTGCAGCTTCATACTCAAATAATCGCTTCTTTCTCCGGGATCGGACTGGCTTAAACGTGGAATCTATACCAGCCTCAGAAGCTATTTCCTTAGCTGTTATTTGAGCAGATGAATCAGTCCGGTACTGCTTCACAAATTCCGAGCAATTTTTCAGCAATTGCGATGCGTTTGATAAATCCATAGTTTCAGACTGCATAGCTTTACTTACAATGTTTACTTGAAACAGTATATCATACCAAGCCACCAATATAACTAAGAATTCAAATTGCTCCATAAACTGAATCAGTGACAAAGCCTCTGATGCAGCAACTGAATCATTCGTTTCTTCGTGAAGATTCAAAAGAGCATCACGAACTGAACAGTAATTGTAGCGAGTTTTGCAAACTTTTTTCAGTGATAGTCCTTCTATGTGTTTGGATATGACTTCCCACCTCTTTGTTGATCCAGAAAATGATACAAATAGTCTTTGGAGATTTAACGGATGATTTAGCTGCATCTGCTACCACCAAATTCAAGTTGTGACAGCCACATGGGTTAAAAATTCTCGAGGATATTGGTTCAGAATTCTGGTTTGGACACCTTTGTTTATTCCTACCATGTTGGCGCCATTATCGTACCCTTGACCTCGACAATCGTTCATATCCAAGTCAACTTCATGCACAATTTCATCAAGAAAAAGGCCAGTGAGCCCTTCTCTTGAAGAGTCACTTACCGGCTTGTAAGCAACGAAACACTCTCGTACTTTCACTTCTTCTCCATTAGTGTCAACAAAACGGAAAGTTATTGATAATTGTTCAACGTGGCTTACATCAGGAGTGCAGTCCAGTATGATAGAGAAGAATTTGGATGACTTAATCATAGTCAAAATTGTATTTCGAACTTCACTTCCAAGTAAGCCAATTAACTTGTTTTGAATTCTTTTGATCATCACAGGATCATATTGCACCAAACCCAGGAAGTTGCCATTATTATTAGTGTATAAAGTTTCAGATCCAGAGCTTCCTCTGAACGACAAATTATTTCCTGCTAAGAAGAATACTATTGCCATCATTCGTTCCAGTATAGCGGTCCACCTTGATTTTTCGTCTTCAATCTGTTTTTGCAAGTGTTTGTCTATTCCATTGAAATTTTTCAGTCTAATCGAAGTTTCTATCCAATTGTTCATAGCACGTCGATGATCTGTAGATGTTTCGTGAGTTTTGAGACGTGTCGACAAGTGTCTCCAGTCGTCTAATCCATCTTTTCCCAAATTAGAGTGGACATTTCGATTAAATATACTGCAGCAAAAACAATATACCTTGTCTGCTAATTTTGAGTATACAAGCCATCTTCTATTAAAAGTTTCCCCATTTGGCATTACTCTTTGAAAATGTATATTGGAAAAATGACGCCCATCATATATTCTAGGGTACTCTTCGTTGTTTATTTCTTTGCGTACAGGTCCACGAATAATTATTTCGTCTCGTGTGGACGAATGAATAAGCGGCGGCCATTTTGAAATATCATCACTTTCATCTTGAAGGCATGCTGCATCTGAAGTTATTATAGAAGATGTGGATGGTATATGCTGTATATCTTCTATAATAACTTCAGATGAGGTCCCAGGAGTAGCATCATCTTCAGTGTTTTTCTCTTCATGTTCATCAGCTTCTTTGTCTTCTCCTGTGTGTTGAACGTTTAACGATGATGATTTAAAAAATGTTGCAAGTGCTTTTGCAGCTTTCTCAGTATCCTCTAGTTTTTGCTTTTTTCTTTTTAAGTTCTGAGATCCTGATAGTTTTTTTTTAAGCGGCATGTTTATTTTCTGTAAGAAATACATTTATATTATGTAAATAAATAGGATCTACTCCATGGCAGTTGTCGTAATTTATGATTTTTGATATTATTCGAACAGAATATCAGAATTAATAAATCTATCTCTAACACGCATAAATACTTACTTGAACCGAGTTGAACCGTGCTTGAAATGTGTCTGTACTGTAGTTTTATCGGTAGAAAAACAATAATTCTGGTAACATTTAAGGTAATAAATAACAATTTAATAATTACAGGTTACACAAGTAAGTAGGTATATCAAAATCCAAATACACCCGTGCGCGAACAGACGATATTTGCGAGCGACTGTGACTGACGAAACAAATGTTCATTCACCCGTTCCCCTCACCGCCTCCACGTTCGTCGCTTGCGCGTAGAGCACTAGCAGGCCATAGGAAAATATGAAACAGTCATGTAAATAAATTTAGCTGGTATGTCGTACGTTTCTATTACTGCGGTAACCTATATTCTTCTTAAAAACACTTCTTTCTTTTATAAATCAAAACTAGAAACTGTAAAATACCTAATACAAAAAGAAAGCAATCGCAAACTTCTTACAAAAAATGACTGCTTTGAAGCAGCCTTATTATAAATTACCCGATGACTACGTGTAAAACATTCACTGAATTCTGTCTGCTTATAAAGTAATAATTGACCAATCTTGAGCAGCACAATAATCAATGTATTAAAACCTATAAGTGCCTGATACATTTAACTGCTATTAAACCTTCTTACAGTGCGACAGGTGTCCTGAAGTTCACATATCCTGAGCTCTGTTTAAAACATGTTGTTTTTTAGTTGTGAAAATATAAAACTAGGCGAGTGCTGTTTCGCTGTTTCACTGTTTCGGTATGGGGTTTCAGTACATTCTAGTGTTTCAGTATCATGTCTCATGAAACAGTATGCTGTTTCAGTTTGGTTACCTCTACTTGCGCGTAAGTCGATCGGTACCTAGTCGGGCGTTCAGCCGTTTTCGGCGCCCTCCATATGACGGCGCTTGGTGGGGTCGCACCGCTCGCACCGCCCTAGGGCCGCCGCTGGGTGGGTATGGCAGTCTAAGATACACTACCGCAATGTGGAAGGCAACGGGAAACCACCACATTACCTCCCAAGTACACAAGTAGAGGGGTAAGGCCGGTCCTAATTCAAAACGTGTTCAGACGTATTTTCCATATGTAAAATACACGTGTACTGTTTTGAATTAGGATCGGTCTTATATAATTTCAATGTAAAATAATTGTGAAAACATGAATTCTTATATACTTTCAATGTAAAATACTTGTGAGCACGTTTTGAATTAGGATTGGCTTTATATTACTTTCAATGAAACATATTTCAAAACACACGTATGTTGAAAAATGTAAGTGCAGAGAAAATGCGTGTAGATGTTTTGAATTTTTGGTTTTCTAGCGAGAAGTTATAAAGTATGACAGATGCAAAATATCGCATTCAAGTCAATTGTGTTTAATTAAAGTGGATTCTGACTTATGTTTTTTATTTATGTTTAGAGGCTGCAAATACACATGGGCCGGTTTCAATTCAAAATGTGTTCACTCTTGTGATAGGTTGAAAAGTGGGTTGGCAAAGTACGCAGATGGTGGTAATCTGCTATATAAGGAGATTGCTCCTAATATTAATTTAATTAGTCGAAGTTTACTGCATATATTTACATACAAACATGTATATAATTGATATTCAGGGATTTAAATACAAGAAAAACGAGTTTGTGTGCAAAGAAATTGCGGTTTTGGACTTGTTGGAAGGTGTTGTTTGGCATCAAATTTTTAAACTGCCAATGCAGTCTAGTTGTTTGAGCCAAGATCATATAAAACATAACGACTGGGTGACAAGGAATATTCATGGTCTTTCTTGGGATGAATCTTAAACGGCTGGAATGGTGTTATCATATATAGCGCTTTATTTGAAACAAATTATCCGTCCCGGTAAAGAAGTATTTGTGAAGGGTCTAGAAAAGAAGAAATTGATTAAAATCTATTTAATGCAAAACGTTGTACCTGATATGCTTGCACTAGGTTGTCCTAAGCTATCGGAGTTAAAAATCAACAACCGTTTAAAATATAACGTCCATTGTTGTAGACACAGCAATAATAATCTGCAATGTGCAAAGCAAAATACTTTGTTATTAAAAGAATGGTTTGATAATAATAAAAAACAATATAAAAGATTGTGTCTGTATTATTATTGTAGTCAGTAAGAAATCTTTAATGCTGATGTCTGCAGAAAAAAATAATTAAACTCAGACAGCACAATGCGACTTTCAACCCTGAAAGCAATTATAATTGATCAACGCAATAGCTCTTTACTGGTTTTACAACATTTAACAAATTGTACAGATATCTCGAAAGATTTGCCAAAGACAGTCAAACAGATAGACAGACTGACTGCACCAATTTTCTCATTCTTGCTTTTAAAAAATAAACAAGTCGTAGTTATTAAATCGCGAACTCAGTTTATCTGCAACAAATATATAAACGAGGAAATTTATGAAATGCTCCAACTTAAAAAAAACTAGAAATAAATCTATTGAAATATATATATAAAATACTCAAATTTAGACCAGGGTAGAAAATTAATTAATTACATCAATATATTTTTAATCACCGTGTATAAGGAATTTTATTAGATAATACGCGTTATTAAAACCGTGAAGCATAAAAATTCATTCGTTTCATTAAAAATAAGGGAGTTAAATTATTTACTAGACGCTTTCTATAAAAAGAAGCAGAACTAAAATGCTCAATTTGTATGTAATCTAATTGTTCCAAGTAAAGAATCAAATAGAAATTACGTGCAAAATTTATATTAATTAACTCAATTTTAAGTAACCGGTATTAAACAAAATGTACAAATAATAATTAATATTTAATTAGGATTCACCAAAAATTAAAGGGTAGAAGTTAACGCCATTCATTATTATTTTAATTGGAGTTAATTGAACCATTAGTAACATATAATATGTATAAAAGCTTGTAAAAACTCAATAATATTCAAATCGTAGAAGTGTTAGTTAGAAGTATTACGATTGAACACCTGCGTATTTTTAAAAGTCACGTTCTGCTTAAATTTTGTAGATAACAAATGGTTACAGAGAATGTTGGAGAAACCGTCGCTCAATATTCACGGGAAATGCTAATAAAGTGGGTTATTTAACAGTCCACGTGGATTCTAATAACCGATAATAAAGAATATCGATTTGTACCACTCAGAGCAGGGTAGATAGAGACGGATAATATGCGCAAGACAGAGACACGGATAGTAAAAGGCGTGATTTGAGCAGCGTCACAAGAGCTACGATTGGTTGTAATCAGAGGCAGATATGAGAGGTGTAAATGTAACGATTTCGATACAAAATTAATTAGTTATTCTCGGACGTGGTTGCGTGCCGTGTGGAAAATTTCTGAGATTTAACTGGCGCGAGTGCAAATTTAATAAGAATCGCTGTGCCCGACTGTCGAAAAGGAACATAGTATGCGAAATTCTGGAAATTGTCCGTTTGCGGGACAAAAGCGACGAACAGGCTAGCCATTATATAAACCCGGACTTTAAACAGTTTAGCTCTCTTAGATTTTTTGATTATTCGATGCTTTAAAAAATGTTCTTAGATTTTCGATTTTGATTCAATACTTTAAACAGTTTGCTCGTATATTTTAGTGATTATTGAATACGTTAAAACAGTTTGCTCTTTACGTGCTACGATACAAGTTATTATGCATTAGTGCACTTAGAAAAGAAGATACAAGGTAATAAAGTCTAGTTATATTTACGAGTATTACTGTACCAACTATCGAAATTGTTACGATAAATGAATAAACAAAAGTAGGCAGTTTTGGGTATAGCGTGAAAGAAGTATGAATTTCTTTGCTATTTTTCCGGGGTGTTAATAATCAAATGTTATTCGTAATCGTGATTGGATCCACAAAACAAGTTCAGATATACATAGATGAGTTCCTGAAAAGCCCTGAAACAATTTTAGATGAATGGTGGTGTAGAGAAAATTTTTAAAAGCGACCAGTAATCCGAGGACCTAAACATAACCCAGTTGGAATGGTGTGATTAACAAAGAACGATGTACATTGGAGCCACGAGTGCATTAACCTTCAGGTAACTTATGTTTTGTTGGTCGATTTTTGATGTTTTGGTGTGTGTTGAATAACTTCATAATTTGTTTACTTAAAATGGACAGTAGTGAATTTGTACAAACAACAAAATTTTAATTTTAAGGTGAAATTTTCTTGTTTAAGTAGAAAGGAGTATTTAGTATTTATGTTCTTGATTATGATGAAAATTTGGGTCTGTCTTTGAGCTCAATTAGACGAACCTGTTTAATTAACGTAAAGGGGTAGAAGATGCTCTCTTTTATTGAGACTCAGGTCTGCAAATATTGTTAAATTAATTAGTAGGCATCCTACAAGGACTTTAATTCTGGATGCAAATTAAAATAATGCCAAATTTGATCTTGAAATTTTATGATACTAAAATTTATGCTACAATTTAATTTTGAAATTTTAATGTATTATAAATATTGATGTAAATAGAGTTAACGTTGATGTTTGTGGTAGGAATGTGTCTGTTTTTTTTATGAATGAGGATGAGAGTTTTAACTAGGTAAGCAGCCGAGGCGGAAAGAGTAAAGAGGCTATTATCAGAAGAAGATCACAGCAAATCGTAGCGCCCAAAAGTGAGGCTCGAGTTCAAAATAAAATTTTTGTGATTTTATTCCAGGAAACTGGCGAGGTTTTTTGTACGTGTCACAGCAGATAATGACGGCCCAACGCTGGGGCTCGATTCGAAAACCTTAGTTCCCGAATAATGGTGAGGATCACAGCAATATATATATATATATATATATATATATATATATATAATTATTAATAGAGAATAATCCACATTTGGAATGCAAATGAATGCTTAATATATATTAATAGTTATTAAGATGAAATGAAAACCCAACCTTGTATTTAAAGTTGAATTACCATTTCAAATCGAACTAGTAATTGAAAACCACTAAAAGAACGGCTACAGCAGGATTTGAACCCGCAACCTCTGATTCACCGGATCAGTGCTCTAACCAATTGATATATATATATATATATATATATATATATATATATATATATATATATATATTCACGTCCTAGCATTACGCAAGCAGGCGAGTATCCTGTGATCGGTACGCTAGTAGGAACAAATGTAAATATTGGTCCCAGTCTCGTTGATGTTCAGAGACAACTTTGGCCAGGTACTTCTCTAACGTTCTGTTCATTCTTTCAACCATTCTATCCGATTGGGGATGAAGTGGCGTGGTTCTAGTCTTCCTGATTCCAAGATACTTGCAGACGTTTTGAAACAACGCTGATTCGAAGTTCCGACCTTGATCGGAGTGTAATTTCAACGGAACTCCAAAGCGACAAAACAACTCCCTCACTAATACATCTGCAACTGTCTCGGCTTCTTGGTTAGGTATAGCATATGCTTCCGGCCATTTGGTAAAATAATCCATTGCAACCAAGATGTATTTATTTCCTTTCTCTGATTCAGGAAATGGACCAGCTATATCAATGGCTACCCTCTCAAAAGGATTCACCACGTTATACTGTTTCATTGGGGCTTTCCGTTTTGTGACCGGGCCATTTGCAGAGGCACACAATTCACATTTCCGGCACCACTCCTTCACATCTTCTTCGCAGTTCACCCAATAGAACCTTTCTCTCACTCTTTCGAGAATTCTTTTCACGCAAAAGTGCCCTCCGGAAACACCATCGTGCAAGTGCTGCAACACTTCCGGCACTCTGCTTCTCGGCACTATCACTTGAAGTCTCTCAGTGCCATCTTCAAATTCCAGGCGTCGTTTCAAAATTCTATTTTCAATCATCAAAGAGGCCTACTGTGCCCAGTATGCCTTCAGGCTCCTACTTAAAATACTAATTTCTTCCCAAGCTGGTCGTTGTCTTCTATTTTTCCACTCAATAATACGTCTCAATTCGGCGTCATTCTCCTGGTCTTCTCGTATTCTTTCGGGTTGCCAAGTACCATCGGTTACCGTCATTCTATGGATGACACTTATTTTCTCTTCCATCTTGGAGCAATGATTGCAGTCTACTGGACAAGATCTCCTTGACAAAGCGTCAGCATTTTGATGGCTAGTTCCTACACGATGTTCTGTGTCAAGTCATATTCTTGCAGCCACTCTATCCACCTTGCCACTTGCCCTTCAGGATTTCGAAACTGTAGTAACCATTTCAGTGCAGCATGGTCTGTTCTCAACAGGAATTTACGTTCGTATAAGTACTTATAAAAGTGCTCTACGGATTTGACGACGGCCAACAGTTCCTTTCTTGTCACATAATAGTTCCTTTCTGGCCGCGAAAAGACCTTGCTGAAATACCCAATAACTTTTTCTTGTCCGCCCTGCATTGAGAAAGAACGCTTCCTATAGCTGTGTTACTGGCATCGGTATCCAACACAAATTTCCCCTGCATCCGTGGATAACTCAAAATTGGTGCGGTAACTAGTAGCCGTTTTAGTTTTTCAAATGCAATGCGGCAGTCGTCATTCCAATCATATTCTTGTCCATTTTCGGTTAATTTCGTTAACGGTTTGGCAATGTTCGCAAATCCAAGTATAAAACGTCGGTAATATGTGCACAATCCTAGAAAACTGCGTAGTTGGTGTATATCTGCTGGTGTAGGCCACTCTTGTACCGTTTTTATTTTGCAAAGTCAGCTCTTATTCCGGTCTCCGAAACGACATGTCCTAAGTATTTCACCTCTTTTCCAAGTAGGTGACACTTCTTGGGGCTCAATGTAAGGTTTGCCCCGCGTAATCTTTGGAATATTTCCTTCAAAAGACCGGCCGAACACTATCACGTCGTCTAGGTACAGCAGACAAGTCTTCCAAAACAGTCCACGCAGTATTGACTCCATCAATCGTTCAAAAGTAGCAGGAGCATTGCATAATCCAAATGGCATGACCTTGAACTGCCACAATCCACTTCCAATTGTAAACGCAGTCTTTTCTTTATCGTTTGACTCCAAGCCTACCTGCCAGTATCCGCTTTTCAAATTCAAGGTCGAAAACCATTTAGATCCGGGCAGAGTATTCAAGGTGTCATCAATTCTGGGCAAAGGATAGCTGTCTTTCTTTGTCACATTGTTAAGCCGCCGGTAGTCTACACAAAACCTTGTCAACCCGTCCTTTTTCTTGACAAGCATTACCGGGGATGCCCATGGACTATTCGAGGGTTCAATCACTCCCTGTTTTTCCATATTCGTGATAATTTGCTCGGCTTTCTTACGTTTTGCCAAAGGAAGCCGCCTGGGGTGTTGTCTTATCGGTTGCGCATCTCCTTCCTTTCTCACTATCATCCAGTGCAAACACACCTCGATATCGTCCGACCAGTTCCTTTGCCTTGCCAGGTTGGTCGCCGTTTAATCCTTGACACGAAGGTATCAACATATCCAGCAATTTCTGTGAGCAACCGTTGGCTGGTTTATCTTTCGTGACGTCCACACAACGTTTAATATGACATACTGGAATGCAACTTCCCACAATCATGTCTTTCTTCAGGGTCACCCTATGGGGATTAATGTTTAGCACCCTTACTGGTATCATGCTTCGAAACTTTACCAGCGTTCTTCCAATCAGTAATCCCTCCTGACCCATTCCGATTCAGTTGCTTCCATCATGCATATTTGTCCTTCCCGGAGCGTACCATCCGGGCGTCTTATTACTATCATTTCCGCCTTCTCGGGTATTTTCATATCACAAATCATTCGCACTTGCATCGTCTGGTTACTCGCCCCTTGAAATGGAATCTCATCATCATCTATCTGAAGCACATTTTCTTTCATGTTTACATGAAACCCATATTCTCTCATGAGATCCATTCCCAAGATCATTTCTTCTGTAATTTCAGCTACCAACACCCGATGATTAATTAATTTGTCCCCAATTGCCAACGTAACGGCAGTCTCTCCGTGAGTGCAAATTTTCTCACCACTTGCCGTTCGGAGACACACCGATACAGGTAGCACTTTTTCACGACCAACCAAATCTGGTCTCACAATAGTTCTTGTCGCTCCTGTATCCACGAGTAATCAGACAACCCTACCATTAATTCTACCATCGATATAAATGCTGTCCAGACTCCCCATCGACGATGCAGCACGGATGATAATCTCCGGGGCACTACGTTGTTCTGTCGACGTTCGCCCCCTTACGTCGACTTGCTTTAGTTTTCCTGCTGCTCAACCGGTTGTTTTTTTGGTAGAGTGCAGCGTCTTTGTATATAACCAACTTCACCTCAGTTTCAGCATCGCAGACCCCATCTCCGCGGTCGTTGTCTTTCAAGCTTTTCCACACGTTTGATTATTTCATCTATGCTGTTCTGCGCTTGATCAGGTTCCTCTAAGGCATACCTAACTTTGTGACTCATTCTGTGTGATGTCTGCTTAGCTGCTTCAAATTCAAGCGCATGAGCCAGTGCGTCATCTAACATTTTTGGCCGTGCTAGTCTTAGCGCTTGCTGTATTTCGCCATCTTTAACGCCATCCACAAATGTTTGAACAGCCAGTTGTTCGAGGAAACTATCTGGTGCCGTTGGATATGGCAATCTAACTAATCTGGCAATGTCAGCTTTGAATTCTTGCAAGCTTTCATTTGTCTTTTGTGAGCGGTTCTTAACTTGTGCATGGTACACCTGTTGAAGGTGAGCGTCTTCATATCTCATCTAAAGCTTCGATGTTAAGAAGCCGTAATCATTCTGCTGGTGATCGGGAATCGTTTGCAAGATGTTAAGAGCTTCCCCCCGTAGGGCCACTATTATGGAGATAGCCGTCTTTTTGTTGCACCAACCGTTGGCTATTGCCGCAGCTTCAAATTGTTTCAAGTATGTGTTCCAAGGTGTTTTACCATCGAATGTGGGTGGTTTCACTTTAAATTTAGACGGTATTGACTCACTTCTTTTCATGGTTGTTATTTCTGGAATGTTCTGATTTACAACTTGGTTTACTAATTCAAGTGGCCGCGTCGTTAGTGAAATCATTTGTTCTTGCAGCCTCATCATATGTTCTTCTATTTTTACCAATTTTTTGTCCAACTTTTGCTCAACTGTTTTTACCTGTTCAGTGACATCTTCTTTCAATGCAATGGAGCTCTCCATTAATCTTTGTTCTAACGTGGTTGTCTTTTCATTCAACTTTTCTTCCATTTTTGCAGCATTTTCACTTACCTTTTCCTCCATTTTCCTAGCATTTTCACTTAACTTTTCGGTAAGGTTTGTTTCCAATTCAATTGACCTTACTACGTTTTCATTTAGTGTCACTTCCAGTTTAGCCGACCTCTCCTTCATACCGGATTTAAAATCCTTGAAGAAATTCATTAAAGTTTCTGCCTCCATCTTACTTTGACTTCTTGTAACTGGCATATACAAACTACTTAAATGTCTTTAGACTTGTGTTTTAAATTAATCACTATATACCCCACACCTGACATCAGTGAAGCGGGCTACTGCTACCGCGTTTCTCTAATTCAAAACAAGTAATAACAAGAGTCTTTATAACTCACTATTCACGAGTCTAATTTACAGTATATGCCTTATTTATAGATGTTTTCAGTCCAATTAGCAATGAAGCACTATCACACTAGTGAATTTACAATATCTCCTTAAACTATCTTTTTTACCATAGGTTCATTAACAACACTAACACAACCATTCTTTATTACACTTCTATGTATTTATGTATGTTACAAGCTGCATGTACATTAGACACGTGCACTTAACATTTATGTTTACTGTTAGACTTCCAAAAGCTCAACTATTTCAGTTTACACGATATAAATTTATGTTCGACATTCTGATATAGACTAACTTCTTACGTTCATAAGCGGTCTTATACTCTGGATTAAAAAGGATGACTCATCCTCCAGTAAAGCGGCTTTTAGTACAAAAGGACTTTCGAAAGAGATCTTCCAGCCAGCTAAGTTTCTTCAACCTAGGGCAGAGCTATGAGCTAGGGTCGTAGGATGGTATACGATAATAAAGAGAATATTATGGACGCCACCGTATCTTAATAATAATTGTAATGTCTAACAATCCGAAGATAAGATACGAAAATCTTCGAAAGGAAAAAAATCATCTAAGCAATCAAAACGTATAAAAATAATACTTACTTACTTCTAACACTGCAAGCTTGGATTGGAACGATGATCTTGTACTGTTTGAAAATATAACCACGTGAGGAAATTCTTAGAACTAGGGCTTCACTAGAGCCTAGTCAAATTATCACAAAAAAATTTCAATAAAAATAGCAATTCGAAAATATAACTCTAAAATATCTAACCAATATAATGTCAGTGGTCTTTCTTTCTATACTCAAGAATTTTATGAATTTGTTTGTATCAATTATGAGAAACTATTATAAACATCAATGAAAATAAGTTTTAAAATAACATAATCCATTTTCTATTGTTTTAAAGAAATATATATATATATATATATATATATATTTCTTTAAAATATATATATATATATATATATATATATATTGCTGTGATAAGGAGTTGCTTAAAGGTGTATTGTATAGCAAGGGTCGTGCAGTAACCATAAATTACAATAGGAAGCAGAAAACTGCATTTATTTAGCAGAAAATTAAGTAATTTGGATATTATGTAAATAGTAAGCATTTAACACCCTGCATATAGAGCATAATTAGTTTAAAGCGACGCAAATAAACACATCTTACAATAATAGGACGCATATGTAGCATAGAAATAGGTAATTCATACATTAGGTAAATAACAAGTATTCAACACTCGGTATATATAGCTTTATTAATTTTAAGCAATGCAAGTATTATCTTTCAGTAAAAGTACGCGTATTTAGAGGAAAGGATAGTACATGTAATTAAACACGCATTGAAAAGGATTCTAATTAGTTATAATATAATACGGAGATAATAGATAAAACTTAACGAAGCTTTGTGTAAGTACGTAGAACCAATCAACAATTTTGATAAGAAAGTGCAGTTCAAAAACGCATAAAATAGACGAAAGTAAAATTGAAATTACATCATGTATTTTTGTATAATAAGGAAAACGCGATATCTACACAAAACAACGTATGATTTAGATAGCGAATAATAAGGTATCAAATAAACACATTACATGGGAAACCGATATGTTACATCAGAATTCACTTCAAGATGCAGCAAATACAAAGACGTTATTGGTTAAGATATCTACAGACTTGTTGAAAACCCAACCCACATACAAGTGGGATGAGCCTATATTAACAGCGAGCAATGATAAGAGAGCTCAGTTTTAAACTCTGAACTCTGAATTAAAAGTCACGCGTAATTTAATATTTAATAATATAATAGAGTATGTTATAGTGACAAATAAAGTGCAAATATGAAGACTTCTTTTGCCGTTTAACGTGAGTAGAATTTGGGTAATTTATTTAAACTAATAATATAATAATAGGGCTCCGAATTGGGGGATAACAATTCCTAATTGGGTGATAATAATTCCGATTGTAATAAATCTGAATGGATGGATAACTCGAGGATAGATATAATAATTCAAATCCTAGTTGGTTGATAATGGATGGTATAATAATTTAAATGCATGGAAAATTCTAATTGATGGTATAATATTTCAAATGAGTGGGTAGATATTATAGTTGATGATAATTCAAATATGGGGATATTTTAAATGGATTAATGTAATATTTCAAATCAGCGTCGACGATTTTGGTACAATTTTGAGTTGCGAGATTCAATGCAAATAAAACAAAGAAGCACGAAGCAATTTATGGAAATCAAGGGGTTCAATGCAACAGGTCAGATCTAATTAGTTTTAAGAGATTTTTTCTATTAAAATTTGAATACTGAATATACGTAATATGTATAAAAATGTAACGAAGTTAGCACAAACATTGCATACGTTAAAAATACGTAATATTATAAAAGGGTTTAGAACGTTCTAGGTTTCTTTGATAAAAGGGTAGTTTTTGGTGAATTTACATTGATTGCAAAGCACATAAATTTTGGAATAAATAAGACTTATGATATTGATGGATTAAAGGGTGTAATTTAATAATTTTCAAAACTTGTACATAATATTTCTTTTCATTATATGGAATTAATTAACTCCATTTTATAATTCAAACAAAGAAGTAATCATAAAGGGGCGAAGAAGAAAAAAATTATTCATCGTAACGTTGTGCACTCTGTGTAGATTAATAAAAGCTAGCCGTGGCATAATAATAAAATTAGTGAGATTTAAATTTGATTATGAAAACACAGAGAGGTGGAGTTATAGTGAAAACGTCCATTGACACCGAGTACGGCGTTATCAATATATATATATATATATATATATATATATATATATATATATATATATATTAAAAAGGGAAGAAGGAGAGAACTGGAATACAGATGGTTTCTATATATAGTGTAATACAAGACTCAAGTTTAAACAAAACAATTAGTGAGTTGAGAAACGATGCTAATTGGCAAAATGCTTTATCTTCGAGTGAATATTACTTTGTAGATCAATAATGATACTTCTCCACAAGGTGTTTGACTTTTAATTTAGAAATACAATTTGTAGCAGTCGCATGTAAAATTAAATGAGGGTGAAACATATAAAAAAAGGTTGTCTAAATATGCTTTTTAAGATTAATGAATATTATTATACAATGCAATATTTGTTTGTACCAATCAAAAAACCATATAAATGTAGGGAAGACTAAGCTAAGGTGGTTTTGAATGTACAATTATGATTTAAAAAATTTTTGATTTATATAAAAGTATAATAGTAGTTAAGGAGTTGGTTGCGAGGTTACGAAACATGCTATGGTTGTTGATTTTTCTTTGATTTATATGATGGTTGTATTAATATTTTTGGATGATAATAAACTGTTGAATAAAATAGTACTTGTTTTGGATAGCTGTGGTTTGATTCCTAGAATAAAATTATTAATAAAGTGATTAAAGGTCAAGTGTTAAAAAAGCTTAGAGTACATACACTATTTCAAAGTAAATATAAAGGTGTCCAACCAAAATTTGAAGATACTAGGAGCAAGCCGTTTTGGTGTAAAAGTTAGCAGAGCAACGAGGCATAGAGAGGATACACGTAGAGCTAGAAGAAAACACTGCTGGTATCATTTGTATTGGTCCAGGTCTGGAAGGTGAAGCAGCATACCGTACAAGTATTCTTTAGTATCGATTTAAATATTCATTCATTCTTAAAACCATCTAAAAATTAACCAAATATTAAAACAAACAATGTTGTTATTAGGTAACTGCCCTGAGATCCTGTAGGTGCACTGCATCAATTATAAAGAAGCACAAACACACGAATCTTGATATTAAGGTATTGTTTCAAGTTTATTAATAAAATATTAACTCTTCAAAATTAAGATAAAGCATTTAATTCAATGTGCATTGTTTTGACTGAAATTTATTTGACAACGGTAACACAGTTTAGTGGTATTTGCATTTTCATCTACAGTTGTCTTACATTTGTAAAATGTTAGATTGGGCCAACAGAGAAAGAGGGTGCCAGGTGTTAGTTTCATATATATCTGAATGCGAGCTTATTTGAATATAGAACCCAGGTCAAATAAGTTCTATTCAAAACAAAACAAAGATTAACCCTGAGATTAAGAGATATCAGTTCTGTAGCCGAGGTATATTTGGTATTAATTAGCAACATCCTTTTATAAAGCTGCACACAACCAATATTTGAAGTGTTTCTTTAAAATTGCTAAATAATAAAGTTTCTTTTTATAAAACGAGATTAACATTCTAATAAATATAAGTGACACCCAATAGTGGGGCCGGAAGTTCGCAATATATATATATATATATATATATATAATATATATATATATATATTGCTATGATAATAGGGTAGTTTAGGGGTAGGTTAAGTCATGGGAGGTCGTAGAATAAATAAAAACAACTTCCACATTAAGAAAGGCACACAATTTCAGAAATTATAAGTGTAAATCGGTTACCCTACATATTGTAAATTGAGAGCACACTGTATATAAAATACACGGGATTAAATGCATGAGAACATAAAGAGGTCTAAGAGTAGTTTACAAGTAAAGATAAGATTTTAAAACGCAACAAATTGCATCAAAATCAAATCACCGGGAAACCTAGATAAATTGGCATTGCAAAGATGTAACAATTGCGTTAAAGATACAATCGTACACGCATTCTAAATAATTTATTATTAGAAAATCGTTACGTGACTGAAAGAAATCACATTTGTTCAAAAATCCAATATTCTGTAGAAATAAACAAGCACCAAGCGATTCAATTTAGACGATAAAATTTAACAAACATCAGAATACGTAAGTTAATAATAGTCAAAACTTGGAAATTCTCAAATAATACCACGATATGCGGGAGGAGTACGTGACAGTCAAGGCATGCATTGAAAGATTTAAACTAAACAATTAGTAAAAATCCCAAGGTATGCGAGATAAGCAGAAGTATCGTCCCAGAATGTAAATAAACCAATGAAATCAGGTGGAGGTAGGCCTTATATATACGATAGTGACGGAGCGACAGTTTAGTATATACTAAAACTGAGCAACGACTATATTCAAAAGTGTTAAGAACTTACGTAACCAATGAAGCAAAAATCAAAGTAAATCAGAGTTAAAAAGTGCGAGAATTTATGCAACGAAAATAAGCCGATCTATAAATAGACGTAAGTAAAACGACTTAATTAAAATTCATTTCTAATATCAGTAAAACAGGGCTTTCAATCTGGACTTTAATTTTGGCCTTTATATCGACTTTTAAATTTCGACTTTCAATTGGAAATGAAATTTTGATTGAGATGGCTCTAATTTGAGATATTTAAGACGACTTTAATTTGGGACTCCGAACTTTGAACATACTCAAACTTTGGAGATAGTTTAAAAATGAGAGTATTCTAATTTGGACATATTCTGACTTGGTATGATTTTAATTGGAAACAATTTATGGGGCAGGCACATTAATAAGGAAAGCGGACACATAAAATGGATGCAGATCATGGACTAGGATGGAACTACAGAACCCATTCCAGGTTAGCAATCTTAATACACTTTATTATTGAAAACTGTTTTAATTTAATATTTATCACATTGTGTATTTGTAAGAGTCATCAGAAAGGGTCATTTAACAATTTATGACAAGGGAATAGGTATCTTGGAACGTTTGAAGGTCCCTGAATAAGTAAAAGATGTTTTTGCTGATTTTCAGAAAAACATAAATCTGGTATACGTAGATATTTTGTAAAAAGGGAAATTTTGAGAGTTGTAAATATTATCAATGATTATATTGTGTATTATAGAATTGCTTTATTTGATTCAATAAGATCTATTCAGGGTAAAAGCCTAATTTAACATTTCATAACATATGGGCTTAAATTAATAAAGGAATCAGACAGCTAATATCATAGCAAATTTAATGACACACCAATCATAGGGCAAAATATAGCAAATTTTATGACGGCCCAACGGTGGGGCGAATAACACAATATATATATAAATATATATATATTATATATATATATATATATATAATAAATATATATATAGTTTTTCAGATGAAATGAAAACCCAACTTTGTATGTACAGTTGAATTACCATTTCAAATCGAACTAGTAATTGAAAACCACTAAAAGAACGGCTACAGCAGGATTTAAACCTGCGACCTCTGATTTTCCTGAGGTCGCAGGTTCAAATTCTGTTATAGCCGTTCTTTTAGTGGTTTTCAATTACTAGTTCGATTTGAAATGGTAATTCAACTTTACATACAAAGTTGGGTTTTCATTTCATCTTAAAAACTATTAATATATATTAATAAGCATGCATTTGCATTCCAAATGTGGATTATTCATCTCTATTAATAATATTATATATATATATATATTGCTGTGATAAGGGGTTGTTTAAGGGTGTATTTTATAGCAATGGTCGTTTAGTAACCATAAATTATAGTAGGAAGCAGAAAACTGCATTTATTTAGTAGAAAATTGAGTAATTGGGATAGTTTGTAAATAATAAGCATTTAACACCCTGTATATAGAGCATAATTAGTTTTAAGCGACGCAAATAAACACATCTTATAATAATAGGACGCATAGTTAGCATAGAAATAGGTAATTCATACATTAGGTGGATAACAAATATTTAACACCCGGTATATAGAGCTTCATTAATTTTAAGTAATGCAAACGATATTTTTCAGTAGAAGCACGCGTATTTAAAGGGGAATGATAATAAATGTAATTAAACACGCATTGAAAAGGATTCTAATTAGTTATGATATAATACGGAGATAAGAGATAAAACTTGACAAAGCGTTGTGTAAGTACGTAAAAACAATCAACATTTTTTGATAGTAAATGTAATTAAAGATGCGTAAATAAATAAACATACATGGAAATCGAAATTAAAATTACATCAGGTATTTTTGTATAATATGAAAAAGCGATTATTTACTCAAAACACCGTATGGTCTGATAACGAAGTATCTATAAGCAAACAACCATTACCTGAGAAAAGAATATGTTACATCAGAAAACCACTTCAAGTGTAGGAAATACAAAGACCTCATTGGTTAAGATTAGCAACGGACTTGTAAGCCAAGCCCACATCCAAGTGGGATCAACCCATATATTAACAGCGAGCAATGATAACAGAGCTCAGTTTTAACTCAAGAAGGCCAAGCTGCGTTACTTTGAACCTAAGGGTCAGGCGTAATAATATTTTAATAGTGAAATTGTATAGTGACAGATAAGTGATACAAATATGAAGAATTCTTTTGCCGATTAACGGTTTTGAGGCTGATGACCACAATCCGAGTAAGGTGTAATAATATAATAATTCAAGCGGATAGATATAAAGTATTTCAAATGAGTATACGATGTTAATGATTCAATTGGGTGTATAATAAATTCGATGGTGACGACAATAATTTGAGGCCGATGGTAATGATTCAAATGGGTGTATAATAAATCCGAGTGTATGGATAATCTTAGTTGGTTGATAATATTTCAAAGGTATTGATGACGATAATTCTGAATTGATGTTGGTTGATAATGGATGCGTCGATAATCTTAGTACAATTTTGAGTTGCGAGAATCAATAAAGAAGCACGAAGTAAGCAGAGCAGGTTAGATCTTATTAGTTTTGAGACATTTTTTCTATTTGAATTTGAATATTGAATTTGCTTAATTAATATAAAAGTATAACAGAGTCAGCAACAAACTTGGCATACGGTAAAAGTACGAAAAATTATAAAGGGGTTTAGAACGTTCCAGACTTCTTTGATAATAAGAGTAGTTTTTGGTGACTTTAGATTGATTGTAAAGCATATGAATTTTGAGATAAATAAGACTTATAATATTGATTGAATGAAAAGTGTATTTTAAAAATTTTTAAAACCTGTACATAATATTTCTTTTCATTATATGGAATTAATTAACTTCATTTTATAATTCAAACAAAGAGGTAATCATAAAGGGGTAAAAGAGAGAAAAAATGATCATCGTAACGTTGTGCACTCTGTGTAGAATAATAAAAGCTAGCCGTGGCAGAATAAAAAGTAAAATTAGTGGGAGTGAAATTTGATTAGGAAAACACAGAGGTGGAGTTAAGTAAGATAACGCCATTGACACCGAGTACGGCGTTATCAAATCAATTTTTATATTAGACGGCCCAACGTCGGCGATCGATAGTTCCTGTTTATACATAGCAATATATATACATCGTTTAGACAACTTTACATGCATTAATGTTTTTTAGTAATCGAACTATAAAAGTATTTATAGTTATCTCTTGTTAATTTTATGTACTTCAAAAATCTTAATTTATTAAAATTCTTTAAGGAAGATATTGTGTTTTTAAAAATACATAACAACTTTTAATTATTACCGAAAAAGGATCCTGTTTTGCTTTACAAGCGAATGAATAAATGAAACGAACTTTATTTCTTGTACGGTTGTATGTAGATATTTATAAAAATTTATTCTTTGAACGAAAGGCCAAATAGTTTTATGGTATAAAATAATCTGTAAACTATTATACTTTCAAGTAAAAATCTAGACCATAAAATGTGACAAACAAACACTAAGATGTCACCTGTTAAATTGCAAACAAATTCTTGTTTAACCTTTTAAATTCTCGGAAAGTTATCTTTAAATTTTCTACGTTGCTATGAACATTTATACAACTCAAACTGTTAAATATGGAACAAAAAAATATTTACGCCAATTTAAACCACTATCTAAATTTACAAAAAAAAAAATCGCTACGTTTCCTGTAATTTACTGGTGTAACGAGAACTGAATAAATATATCACTCACCATAACAGTTCGCACGATATCTATATAATTTCAGTAGCAATTAGTATTTCCCAATTTATTTGACGATGAATTGTGTACCATCGCCCATCAATTTTCGTGTACAATTTCAACAACAGCTGTGCGTTCTTTACATGTGCTTTAGATTACAAACATGATTTCCATACTAAAAGGAATGCTTAAATTTTGTTGTTCACGACAAGGGCACTTTAACATTTCAACTTGAAATGTTTAATAGCAAAAACTGTGCAATACTCCATAATTAAAACTTGCAATACTTAATACCAGAAAAAACTTTGCAATATTCCATATCTAAAAAACTTCAACTTGCACTACAAAATAAAGAAGCATTTATTTAAATTCGAAACGAAAATAATTATATACCGTGATGATGTTATTTCAAAACCATATCCTATAAACCACCTTAAGGGCGACTAACTTAGTGATGGTTTCTACTACAAAAAACCAAAGGAATTCTTCGGCACCAGGCCACCTGCCTGTTGGAACCCATCTTCAAACAAAAACTATTCGACCACGCGTCGAAAACTTGTCTGATTGATTACATACTCCTCTTAAAATAGATTAAAGCAACGAGGTGTTTTACTACGCGAGCAAGCGCAGTGAGCCGAATTCTTGCATCAACACATTAGCGAGTAACAAAGAAACTGAAAAGCTACATTAAATTTATTAACACAGATGGAGTTATATATATATGATGACGAATAAATATTATATTAACGGAATAGAAATTTACGCGATCAATACCGTAAATGATGTTTCTATAGTAGGGGATAAAGAATACTACTATAGTAAAAACCTGCTTATCGTAAAAGGCGATTAAAAGGCGCAGCAAGGGGCAGCAGCCTTGCTGGCTAAAAGATATTGGAGGAGGGTCGGTTGGTCTCGGGCGATCCTCAATAATTTACAAGCTAGCTTGTTGGGGGTTGGCCGTGACGGATACGGCTTTTTGCTAAAATCTTTAAAAACTGCGTTGTGGAAAGATATGGGAGCCTACCACAATATTTCCCAGGTGTGCGTGGCCTAAAACACGAAATACATATGATGGAGAGCTCACAAGTAAAATGCTTGTCTGGAGGTAAAATACTCGCTCATTCGGATCTCCGGGAGGGGGTACTTGGGGCTCGTCGTATAAAACAACAGTTCGATTTAGTGATAGGGACTTGGAACGTAAGGTCATTACTTAGAGTAGATAAGTTAACGAATTTATTAGTCGAAATGAAAAAAGGAAAAGCTGAACATTTTAGGTATTAGTGAGGTGAGATGGCCAGAAAGTAATGAGTTTTGGAAAGATAATTATAGAATAATTACAACTTCTTCAACTAATGGACAGGCAGGCGTAGGAATAGTGTTAGGTAAAAGATTAGGGCATAAAGTTAAAGAGTACTTACAATTTAGTGATAGAATAATTATGGTTAGATTGAGTACAAAACCCACAGACACTGTTTTAGTTCAGGTTTACATGCCAACAACTCGGTACGAGGATGAGGAAGTAGAAAAGGTATACGAGGATATAAATAGTATAGTGAGAAAAGTAAAAGGAGATGAGAATTTAATAGTTATGGGCGATTTTAATGCGTCAGTGGGAGAAGGTAGTGAGGGAAAAATGGTAGGAAAATTTGGGTATGGCAGACGAAATGATAGAGGAGAAAGATTAGTTGAGTTTTGCCAGGAACATAGATTAGTAACTGTAAACACCCTATTTGAACAACATGTTAGGAGAAGATATACTTGGAAAGCGCCAGGTGATAGGGCTAGATACCAAATAGATTATATTTTAGTTAAACAAAGATTTAGAAACCAAGTTAAAAACTGTCGTAGTTATCCAGGGGCTGACATAGATAGCGATCATAACTTAGTTAAAATGAAGTGTAAACTAAAATTCAAAAAATTGAGAAAGGTTAAAAGAGAGGGATGGGATCTAGGTAAGCTTAATGATAGTAGGGTAAAAGAGGAATATAAACAAGTATTAGATAATAAGAGCAAAGAGCCAGCTGTAGGAGGGAACGTAGAAAATAGATGGAAAGAAATAAAACTGACTTTACTTGATACAGCAACACAGACTATAGGTAAGAAAAAATAGAAGCGAGAAAACCCTGGGTAACAAAGGAGATATTATATTTAATAGAGAATAGAAGAAAGCTTAAACCTTTCAGAGAAGTGGATAGTGGAAGTAAGCAAAAAAATAATACAGTTAGAAATAAGATAGTACATGAGTGTAGAAAAGCTAGAAATAAATGGATGGAGGAGAATTGTAAGGGAATACAAGATGATTTGAGAGTAGGTAAGACAGACAGGGCTTACAGGGCAGTTAAAAAGTTTTTTGGGGAAGATAGGAAAAAATATAATGGTATTAGAGACGAGAATAATGAGCTTCTAATAAATAAAGTTGAGGTAGCAAATAGATGGAAAAGATATTTAGAAGATTTATATAAGGGAGACGATATGGATGAGTTAGAAAACGACCAAGAAGAGGATGTAGAAATAGGGTTCTCAATATTAAGAGGGGAATTTGATAGAGCTGTTCGGAATCTTAAAATAAATAAAGCGCCAGGGATAAACGATATTCCCGCAGAATTAATAAAATATGCAAGTCGGAAAACTTTAGATAGATTATATGAACTAGTAAAAGTAATTTATGACACAGGTGAGGTTCCAATAGATTTCGAAAAAAATATTATTATCTCAATCCCAAAAAAGTCAGGAGCTGATAGGTGTGAGAATTTTAGAACGGTTAGTTTAACTTCTCATGCTTCCAAAATACTAACAATAATAATTAAAAATAGAGTAGAAGCTTTGACGGAGAATTATTTAGGCGAAGACCAATATGGTTTTCGTAAAGACAGAGGGACTAGAGAACCGATACTAATGATTAGGGTAATTATCGAAAAAAGGATACAAAAAAATAAAAAGACTCATTTCGCGTTTGTAGATTTAGAAAAAGCATTTGATAGGGTTAATTGGATTGTTATGTTCAGGGTTTTGCAAAAAATAGGAATCTCTCATAGGGATAGAAAAATTATTTACAGTCTATATAAAAACCAAAGCGTAGTAATTAGATTTGATGAAATAGAAAAGGAAGCTAAGATTAGAAATGGTGTTAGACAGGGTTGTATACTGTCTCCCTTGATTTTTAATGTTTATATTGAGGAAGCTTTAAACTTAGCTAGAGAGAGAAAAGAGATAGGTATTAGTGTACAGGGACAGAAAATAGACATGTTACGTTTTGCAGATGATATAGCCATTATAGCAGAGTCTAGAAAAGAGTTAGGAGAGTTTTTAAATATTTTAGATGAGATACTACGGAGTAACTATAGTATGAGAATTAACTCAGTAAAGACAAAGATAATGACAAGTGAGTTACAGCCTAGTTCTAAACCAAAATTAAAAATAGGTAATACCGAGTTAGAGGAGGTGGATGAATTTTGCTATTTAGGTAGTATAATTACAAAAGATGGATGTAGCAGAAGGGATATAGTAGCTAGAATAGCTCAAGCTAGAAAAATGTTTTTAAAAAAGAAAAACTTACTAATAGCTAATAGTATTAGTTTAGATAATAGAAAAGTTTCTTAAAGTCGTACGTATGGAGCGTTCTACTATACGGTAGTGAGACTTGGACAATTAAAGAAGTAGATAAGAAAAGATAGAAGCTTTTGAAACTTGGTGTTATAGGAGAATGTTAAAGATTAGTTGGACAGATAAAGTAACAAACGAGGAAGTTTATAGAAGGATAGGTGAGGATCCCTGTATATGGAAACAATTGAAGGTCAGGAGAGATAGAATGATAGGACACCAGTTAAGACATGAGGGACTATTTAGTAAAGTCTTAGATTATAGACTACCAAATAAAAATAGAGTAGGAAGGCCTAGACAAAGCTATATTAGTCAAATTATTAGAGATGTAGGTTGTGAAGGGTATGTAGACCTTTTTAGACTAGCTCAGAATAGAAAAGAATTTAGAGCTGCGTCAAACCGACTTTAAGTAAGTTCGAAAACAAAACAAAAGAAAAATAAAATCAGTTAACTAAATGTCACCAGGACATGACTCACAATTGGTTAGCGGTCTGGCATGTTGGTAGCGTTTCGTTGCTTAAGCCTTACCATAACATATAATTTAATAAACGACACCATGGCATAACTCACAATTAGGTAGCGGTCTGGCATGTTGGCAGCGATTCGTTGCTTAAGCCTTACCATAACATATAATTTAACACTTTTCCTTTTTGAAGCAGATAACCAGGTTATATTTCATTTCCTTATAAATGGTAATCATGTAAACATGTTAGAGTTCTTTAACAACCATCAGTTTGCTAATATCTATGTAGAGCCAGCTGGATAGGAAAAAGATAGAAGGATATAGGAAGACCTAGACCAAACTATATTAGTCAAATTATTAGAAATTTAGGTTGTGAAGGGTATGTAGAGCTTTTTAGATTAGCACAGAATAGAAAAGAAGTTAGAGCTGCGTCAAACCGACCTTAAGTAACCCGCTACAATATATAATTAAATCAACCACGCACTAGTATTGCTTCTAATAAGTAACGTAGAAATAATAAGCAGTTAAACTAGGTGATAGTAAAATTAACACACAATATGTTATAAATTTAAATAATAAAAAAAAGATCTCGAATACATGAGTATTAACTTGTTTTGAAAGTAAGTACTGTGTGATCTAATGATTCGCATACAAAAGGTGCTTCAATACATAAATTGTGCACACATCGATCGTTAGTATATATTCATGAATGTCTTTTCAAATATTTGCATTTAATACAGAATAATGCACATGTTGCATGTATATAGTTGTTCACTAATATATGATAAAAATATGCACACGTGGGTCATTTTTCTGTGATGCGGAATAATCGCACAAATTGTGTGGCAACAGTTGATTGTTAGTATGTGAAAAGTGAAAAAATGTTTATTTTTCTAAACCATATTTTTTACACAAATTGCACTTAATTTATTTTTCCGCAGTATGCAAAAACATATGACGTACTATAGAATTTTTCCAAATTGTTGAGTAATCGCATATGTTACATACAAATGAAGGTTCCTCAATATGAAACAACATATGTGCACGTAAGTTCCTTTTTAGTGACGTAGAATAATTACATAAATTGCACAAAAATGGGAGTTCGTTAGTATGTAAAGCCATATGTTGATTTAAAGAATATTTCCAAACTGTAGAATAACTACAGACGTTGCACGCAAATGGTTTCTCGGTTGTATGAGAGAGCATATGTCTTTGTAAGTTACTTTTCTGTGACACAGAATAATTACATAAAGTGCATGCAAATAGTCGTTCGTTGGTATGTAATAGTACATGTTGTCGCAAATTGGATTTCTCTGCTGCGGTATAATTACACGAGTTACACCGAAATTGTCGTTCGTTAGTATGTGAAAACCTATGGCGTTTTAAAGAACTTTTCCAGTTTGTTGAGTAAAGACACATGTCGCATACAAATGGTCGTTCGTTAGTATGAATCTGGTAATGTTTTTGCAGTCGAGTTTTTCCTGTTGTAGAATAATTACAAACTTTGCATGTAAATAGTCGTTGGCTCGTATGTGACCGTAAATGCTGTCGCAAATACAATTTATCTGCTGCGGGGTAATTACATGAACTAGACTGAAATAGTAGTTCGTTAGTATGTGAAACTATATGACTTTTTAAAGTGCATTTCCAATTTGTAGAGTAAAGACATATGTTGCATATAAATAGTCGTTCATTGGTATGTAATCGAATATGCTTTCGAAAATTTGATATTTCTGCTGTGAAGTACTTACATAAATTGCACCGAAATCGTTGAACATTAGTATGTGAAAGCAAATGGCGTTTTAAAGTACTTTTCCAATTTGTTGAGTAATCGCAGATGTTGCACACAAATGGTCCTTTATTAGTATGAATCAGGTAATGTATTTGCAGTTGATTTCTGCTTATTGTAGAAAAATTACAAACTTCGCATGTAAATGGTCGTTCGGACGCAGACAACATATTGCTTTGAAAATTATTTTTGCTTAATATAGAACAATGACACATTCATTCAAATCGACTATGGAATGCCAATATCTCCTACATAACACGTTTTGTAATCTGTACTTCCTATGTAATCATACTTAAGGTTCGATTGGGCATGAATTGCAAATACATGCTGTGTTGTAATAGTATTAAAATTGTAAAAAAAGGAAGTAGTAGAAATATCTCCCAAATTTTCTCCAATAGCTTTTTAGGTAATTTGTTAAAGCAATAACTCTTATCTGTACTGACTCTAAAATACAAAATAGAGGTGCAAAAGAGGCGTCACCAAGTCCTAGAATATATAAAGCATGGGTTACCCAAAGGGAGAACTTGGAAATCCTCAGTGGGAAATATCGTTTTTACTGCGAACACGCAGGATCTGAAAAAAAAATTATTATAATAAGAACGACGCAAGAGATACACCCTTGCTACCTTATACAATAAAAAAAAAGAGTAGTTATTAATACCAAAAATTTAAGTATAAATAGCAAAAGGAAATTTAAATATTGTAGCGGGCTACTACTACCGCGTTTCACTAATTTAAAACAAGTAATAACAAAGGTCTTTATTACTCACTGTTCACAAGTCTAATTAAGAGTATATGCCTTATTTATAGATGTTTTCAGTCCAATTAACAATTAAGCACTATCACACTAATGAATTTACAAGCACTAATTTCTTCTTAAACTAGTTCCTTAACTATAATTCTTCTTAGCAACACTAAACACTACTATAATTTATTGATTACACTTTTGTCTATTTATGTATTCTACAAGCTGCATGTACATTAGACACATACACATCATATAGCATTTATATTTACTCTTGGACTTCCAAAAGCTCAACTATTTAACTTTACACGATATAGTTTATATTCGACATTCTCATATTGACTAACTCTTTGCTTCCTCATCGGTATTATTTACACCTTGGATTAAAAAGGATGACTCATTCTCCAGTAATTGCTAGAAAAATTCTTGGTCTTTAGAGAATATACAGTGCCTACAGCGCTTGTGTGTTTGACGGGTTGCCTAATAGTAGCTCGTAACACTGCTCCCTCATTAAAACCGTTACGTCACGGAACTGTAAATACATTTTGACGCCAATTCGATGACTGATGACGGTATCAGCAGCTATCTCCTCTGATGCATCCACCGCGTCGTTGGAAATAACAGTCAACACTCTTTTCTTGGTCTTGGTAGACAACCGGTTGAAAACAACAAACAAGGATCTGGACGTTGGTTCCCTGAAAAACTACTTCTAGCACATTTAGGACTATCCTCCAATCTAAGCGATCCAGTCCACAGCCTAGCTTGGGCACCGCTAGTTTCGTTACTCCATTTTCCATCATCTGAGCCTTAAGATTTAGCAAAGCCTCCCATAAATATCCATAATTAGGTCTCTGCCATGAAGAATTTTTGGTGACCAGATAGTAAACATAACGATTTTTATCCTGAAGGGCCAAAGCTTTTCCTACAGTTGGCTGCTGTTGTACTAATTCATCCACACATCCAACTTTTTCTTGAAAACAATAGTTATCTCTCTTGACACTTGCAGGTCCTGAGCTACGCAATGTGCAAGGGAATACTCTTCTGGTGCTCTAAACAGATCTTGCTGTTTTTCAACAGCAACGCGAAATCTCGCCTTAGCGGAACCACCATACGCCGCCATAAAACTCTTAAAATCTACATTTGGCTCATGATTAATAACTCGTAGAACACCATTCTCATTATTCGAGCCTTCCTGGTTGTTGCCAGCGTAGAATGTTAAACGATCAAAGTGTAACATTTTCGGTTTACCACGGGGAGACCTTCTGATCCGGTACATTACATTATTAATTCTTGTTAAGACTTCATGTGGGCCTTCCCATTATCTTTGTAATTTTGGCGACAACCCACGCTGTCTTTGTGGATTATACAACCACACTAAATCTCCAGGTTGATAACCACCTTCTTGTTCTCTCGTGTCATATTGTGATTTCATTCGATTGCTTGCTGCCGGGATATTCTTTCGGACTAACGTAATCTTCACCTGCGATCTCTTCTGCAGGTTTAAATCCTAACTGAAGATCACATGGTAGCCGCAATTTACGTCCTAACATCACGCAAGCGGGAGAGTATCCTGTGCTATCATGTACCGAAGATCGGTACGCCAGTAGGAACAAATGTAAATATTGATCCCAGTCTCGTTGATGTTCAGAGACAACTTTGGGTAGGTACTTTCCTAACGTCCTGTTCATTCTTTCAACCATTTCATCTGATCGAGGATGAAGTGGCGTGGTTCTAGTCTTCCTGATTTCAAGATGCTTGCAGACGTTTTGAAACAACGCTGATTCGAAGTTCCGACCCTGATCAGAGTGTAATTCCAACAGAACTCCAATGCGACAAAACAACTCCTTCACTAGTACATCTGCAACCGTCTCGGCTTCTTGGTTAGGTATAGCATATGCCTCCGGCCATTTGGTAAAATAATCCATTGCAACCAAGATGTATTTATTTCCTTTCTCTGATTCAGGAAACGGACCAGCTATATCAATGGCTACCCTCTCAAAAGGGGCTTTCCATTTTGTGACCGGGCCATTTGCAGAGGCACACATCTCACATTTCCGGCACCACTCCTTCGCATCTTCTTTGCAGTTTACCCAATAGAATCTCTCTGCACCAATCCCGGCACTCTGCTTCTCGGCACTATCACTTGAAGTCATCTCTCGGCGCCATCTTCGCATTCTAGGCGTCGTTTCAGGATTCTATTTTCAATCACCAAGGAGTCGCACTGTGCCCAGTATGCCTTCACGTTCCTACTTGAAATACTAATTTCTTCCCAAGCTGGTCGTTGTTCTCTACTTTTCCACTCAATAATAGGTCCCAATTCGACGTCATTCTCTTGGTCTTTTCGTATTCTTTCAGGTTGCCAAGTATCATCGGTTACCGTCATTCTATGGATGACACTTATTTTCTCTTCCATCTTGGAGCAATGATTGCAGTCTACCGGACAAGGTCTCTCTGATAAAGCGTCTGCATTCCAATGGCTAGTTCCTACACGATGTTCTGTGTCAAAGTCATATTCCTGCAGCCGCTCTATCCACCTTGCAACTTGCCCTTCAGGATATCGAAACTGCAGCAACCAGTTTAGTGCAGCATGGTCTGTCCTCAACAGGAATTTACGGCCGTATAAGTACTTATAAAAGTGCTCCCTTCTTGTCACACAATAGTTCCTTTCTGGCCGCGACAAGACCTTGCTTAAATACTCAATAACTATTTTTTGTCCGTCCTGCACCTGAGAAAGAACGCTTCGTATAGCTGTGTTACTGGCATCGGTATCCAACACAACTTTCTCTTCCATCCGTGGATAACTCAAAATTGGTGCCGTAACTAGTAGTCGTTTCAGTTGTTCAAATGCACTGTGACAGTCGTCATTCCAATCATATTCTTTTCCATCTTCGGTTAATTTCGTTAACGGTTTGGCAATGTTTGCAAACCCAAGTATAAAACGTCGGTAATGCGTGCACAATCCTAGAAAACTGCGTACCGTTTTTATTTTGTTAGGGTTAGCTCTTATTCCGGTCTCCGATACGACATGTCATACGTATTTTACCTCTTTTTCAAATAGGTGACACTTCTTGGGGCTCAATGTAAGGTTTGTCTCGCGTAATCTTTGAAATATCTTCTCTAGGTTCTTAAGATGTTTTTCAAAAGACCGGCCTAACACTATCATGTCGTTTAGGTACACCAGACATGTTTTCCAGGACAGTTCACGTAGTATCGACTCCATCAATCGTTCAAAAGTAGCAGGGGCATTGCATAATCCAAATGGCATGACCTTGAATTCCCATAATCCAGTTCCAATTGTAAACGCAGTTTTTTCTTTATCGTTTGGCTGCAAGCCTACCTGCCAGTATCCGCTTTTCAAGTCCAAGGTCGAAAACCATTTAGATCCGGATAGAGTATCCAAGGTGTCATCAATTCTGGGCAAAGGATAGCTGTTTTTCTTTGTCACATTGTTTAATCGCTGGTAGTCTACACAAAACCTTGTCGGCCCATGCTTTTTCTTGACAAGCACTACCGGGGATGCCCATGGACTATTCGAGGGTTCAATCACTCCTTGTTTTTCCATGTCAGTAATAATTTGCTCGGCTTTCTTACGTTTTCACAAAGAAAGCCGCCTGAGGGTTGTCTTATCGGTTGCGAATCTCTAGTATTGATCTTATGTTGCACAACATTCGTCCTTCCTTTCTCACTATCATCCAGTGCAAACACACCTCGATATCATCCGACCAGTTCTTTTACCTTGCCCAGTTAGCTGCCGTTTAATCCTTGACACCAAGATATCAACATATCCAGCAATTTCTGTGAGCAACCGTTGGCTGGTTTATTTTCGTGTCGTCCCCACAACGTTTAGTATGGCATACTGGAATGCAACTTCCCACAATCATGTTTTTCTTGAGGGTCACCATATGCGGATTAATGTTTAGCACCCTTACTGGTATAATATTTCGAAACTTTACCAGCGTTCTTCCAATCAGTAATCCCTCATGGCCCATTCCCGATTTAGTTGCTTTCATAATGCATACTTGTCCTTCCCGGAGCGTACCATCCGGACGTCCCAATACAATCATTTCGGCCTTCTCGGGTATTTTCATATCACAAATCATTCGCACTTGCATTGTTTGGTTACTCGTCCTTTGAAATAGAATCTCATCATCATCTATCCGTAGCACTTTTTTTTTCATGTTCACATGAAACCCATATTCTCTCATGAGATCCATTCCCAAGATCACTTCTTCTGTGATTTCAGCTACCAACACCCGATGGTTAATTAGCCAATTCCCAACGTTACGGCAGTCTCTCTGTGAGTAGAAATTTGCCCACCACTTGCCGTTCGATGACATACCGATACAGGTATCACTTTTTCACGACCAACCAAATCCGGTCTCACAATAGTTCTTGTCACTCCTGTATCCACGAGTAATCGGACAACCCTACCATTAATTCTACCATCAATATAAATGCTGTTCAGACTTCCCATCGACGATGCAGCACGCATGATAATCTCCGGGGCACTACGTTGTGCTGTCGACGTTCGCCTCCTTACGTTGACTTGCTCTAGTTTTCTTGCTGCTCAAACGGTTGTTTTTTTGGTTGAGTACAGCGTCTCTGTATATGACCAACTTCACCGCAGTTCCAGCATCGCATACGCCATCTCCGCGGTCGTTGTCTTTTTTAGACGTCGCCGTGGATCAATGTAGTAAGCGTAAGACTACGGATCCCAAGGTCCCGGGTTCAAATCCCGACACGCCGACTGCTTGAAAAATGGCAGGTGAGCATTTTTCACAAATATTGCGCCCTCGTTCGGATGAGAGGTTAAATGGAGGTCCCGTGTGTGAGTGTTGTCACGCACGTTAAAGATCACTACCTTGCCTGGAACGGGAAGGGGTCGACAAAATTCTAAATTTCCAGGCAACAAAAAACTCGCCTCCTGGCCAATGTAGTACCTTCGGGTGGAGCATTGGAAATGTAAATGAACGGTCGTTGTTTTTTCAGCCTTTCCGCCTTTTGTTTTTCAAACACACGGTTGATTAATTCTTTAATGCTGTTCTGCGATTGCTCAGGTCCTTCTAAGGCAGACCGAATTTTGTGACTCATCCTGTGTGACGTCTGCTTAGTTGCTTCAAATTCAAGCGCATGAGCCAGTGCGTCATCTAATATTTTGGGCCGTGTTAATCTTAGCGCTTGCTGTATTTCGCCATCTTTAACGCCATCCACAAATGTTTGAACAGCCAGTTGTTCGAGGAAACTATCTGGTGCCGTTGGGTATGCCAGTCTAACTAATCTGGCAATGTCAGCTTCGAATTCTCGCAGACTTTCGTATGTCTTTTGCGAGCGGTTCTTAACTTGTGCATGGTAAACTTGTTGAAAATGAGCGTCTCCATATCTCATCTCAAGTTTCGATGTTAAGAGGCCGTAATCATTCTGCTGGTGATCGGGAATCGTTTGTAAGATGTTAAGGGTTTCCCCCCGTAGGGCCACTATTAGAAAGATAGCCTTATCTTTGTTGCATCAACCGTTGGCTATTGCAGCAGCTTTAAATTGTTTCAAATATGTGGGCCAAGGTGTTTTACCATCGAATGTGAGTGGTTTCACTTTAAATTTTGACGGTAATGGCTCGCTTCCTTCCATGCTTCTTATTTCTTTAATGTTCTGATTTACAACTTGGTTTACTAATTCAAGTGGCCGCGTTGTTAGTGAAATCACTTGTTCTTGCAGCCTCAACATATCTTCCTCCATCTTTACCAATTTACTGTCCAACTTTTGCTCAACCGTTTTTACCTGTTCAGTGAAATGTTCTTTCAATGCAATGGAGCTTTGTTCTAACGTGGCTGAATTTTCACTTAACTTTTCTATTTTCTCAGCATTTTCACTAAACTTTTCTTCCATTTTCTCAGCATTTTGATTTAACTTTTCTTCCATACCGTATTTAAACTCATTAAGGGTCGATTCCAGTTCAACTGACCTCAGTAAGTTTTCATTAAGTGTCACTTTCAGTTTAGCCGACCTCTCCTCTATTTTCTCAGCACTTTCACTAAGTGCCACTTCTAGTTTAGCCAACCTCTCTTCCATACAGGATTTAAAATATTTAAGGAAATTCATTAAAGTTTCTGCGTCTATTTTACTTTGGCTTCTTGTTACAGGCATATACAAACTACTCAAATGTCTTTAGACTTGTGTGTTTTTCCTTTTAAATTAATCACTATATACCCCACACAGACCTGACACCAATGTAGCTGGCTACTACTACCGTGTTTCACTAATTTAAAACAAGTAATAACAAAGGTCTTTATTCTTAATCTTTTTTGGGAATTAAACCACAACAAACATACAGAGAGTATTTAAAAGGTTTTTATTACTCACTGTTCATAAGTCTAATTAACAGTATATGCCTTATTTACAGATGTTTTCAGTCCAATTAACAATGAAATACTATTACACTGTTACGTTATTCGTGGCCGCCACATTGGGCGCCAAATTTATGCTACGTTGGCTCGTAGCCGTGCGTAACACAAAGAAAATCAAAGAAATGACCGGGCTCAATCGGAGATTAGGGGGGGTTGTAGAAAGCAGACCAACATATAATGTACGCGGCGGTATGGAGTTAGTAACAATTGTTACGTGCATTTTTGTAATTTAACCTTTTTACGCTATCCTCAAGTCATAAATACATTTCTACAAATTACTATTTTTTATATTTGATATTTATTAACTTCTTAGGCGAGTGCGTCGTATTAAAATAAGCGAATCGCTGTTTGTATCAAGTAAATACGTCCGAAAAGTTTTCATATTGCATGCAATTTAACTCGCGTGTATTAATTTTAAAAAGATAGATAAATTGAAGCTTGATTCTCATTAATAAATAAATGCCAACTTATCGAGAACGATAAACAGCTTGTAATTAATGATAGATTACATCGTTCTTGTCTGGCCATTCATATAAATTTAGTTCCGTATGTGAATATACAGGTCTAGATAATAGTCGATAAGCGGTTATTATAATAGCGACGAGTTCTGAGTTCTGTTCTGTGTTCCGATGTATTAAGGACGTTAAACTTACGGAACATGTGACGGACGGTTTTTATTGCTTACGCGTGTCTTACTAATTGTTTTTAGTTGTTTTTGTTGTACAATAAAAGTTTTTACGTAACATGGACTTAGTGATTACGCATCGCTTTACTAATGGTGTTTTTAGTTGTTTGTCTTGTGAGATAAATGTTTTACGGAACATTTTGACGGACGTACTTAAGTGATACACGTGCTTTACTCATTGTGGTTTTCCTAGTTGCTTTGTCTTTTTGATTTTTTTTTAAACTGTGTGTGTGCAACCTAGTTTCGCGGTCCTTTTTCTTTTCAAAGTAGCGCACACTTTGGATTAGTTAAATACAGTGCTACTGTAGTTTCTGAATTTTCTAACAACAAAGAACCTAAAATATATTATTGCTTGAGCAAATTTCGTTATTTGCGAAACATAACAGATTACCGGCTTACAAAGGTATTGGTTGAAATTTCTCACTGCTTTTGGGGATGTTTATGAAACTAATATACCTTTGGTCCCAGTTGAAATTAAACTAGTGCTTCAGAATAGTTCGAAATTATGGTCTTAGGAAATAGAATTACCAAGAAATTTATCAACTACATAGTTCCGACGCGTGATAATGTCTGTTGCTAAAACCAGTGAAATACGTAGGTGTGATTAGTGTAAGTGTAAGGAATTCCATCAACACCCTCACAATCAAGGGTGAAGTGCTTCGTTAGTGCAGAACCTCGTGAATCCCACACTTCAGTTGCAAGGAGGCGTTGCGGAAGGACTTTTTGCAAGTTGAACTATTTCTTACTTGTTATTGATTTAAATATCTATCCGTTTGTTTTGCCATATCTTTGTCGTTCTGATACCGTTCCCAAAAGACTTGCCTGCGAATAAGAAAAAAAAATCAATACTGCTGAATTACTCATATCAATTGTGTCTTATCTATTTATCTTTTGTTAACTTTTTATCTGCTTTATGTCTAATTGGTGTGTGAGGAAACGTTTCTGCTACTTCCCAATATTACCTCACTTTGTACTAAAAATTTTTGTATTGCTTTTACCGTTGTTATATTATATAGATTATCTAAACAGTTTCTTTTTTTTTTCATTCTACAAAGTACTGAATAATTTAGACTTTTCATTACTGCTAGGCTTTTTTTTTATTTCAGGTTTGCAGGACTAATCTTTTTTTTTTGCAGGTTTACTATTCTAATTTCTTTTATTGCAGGTACTGTTACTAACTCCTTACCGGCGCATACATCATATGTCAGTCTGCTTTCTACAACCCCCCCCCCCCCTACTCACCGATTGAGCCGGGTCATTGCTTTGACTTTCTTTGTGTTACGTAACATAAATTTTGGCGTCCAACGTGGCTGCCACGACGAAAAAAACGTAACACAATACCTGCAATAAAAAAAAATTAGAATAGCAAACCTGCAATAAAAAAAAATTAGTCCTGCAAACCTGAAATAAAGAAAAAGCATAGCATGCTGATCGAGCATAGATTGTTCAGTACTTTGTAGAATGTAAAAAAAACTGTTTGGATAATCTATATAATATAACAACGGTAAAAGCAATACAAAAAATTTTTAGTACAAAGTGAAGTAATATTGTGGAATAGCATAAACGTTTCCTCACACACCAATTAAACATAATCAAACAAAATTATAACAAAAGATAAATAGGTAAACACACTTGATATGAGTAGTCCAGTATTGTTGATTTTTCTTTTTTTTTAATAATAGCATGCCATTCTATTGTAAAAGGTATCAAAACGACGAAGGATATTGCAAAACAAACAGATAGATATTTAAAGTAATAACAAGTATGAGATAGTTCAACTTACAAAACCAGGAGCACCGGAAGAATTTCTATAGAATTGGAATAATTCGGCTACTGATCTAAAGCCTCCTGATAGCTTGGTAAACCGGATGCAATGGTGTAGCTTGGCAAAGATTCACAGTCGCCGGGTCCAACTTCACCTCCATTTGCATTTTTTGTTGCTAATATCCTTCTTTTCTATTGTTGGAATTTGTGGCACAACAGACAGGAACACATGCAACAAACGCAACTAAGAACAATTAAAGTTAGTATAATTCCGATCCAAACATCCGCCAAGAATTTTCCGTATTGCGGATCTGCTTCAGCAGAAAGAACTTCGTCAATTTCTGAAGCTAATTGGTTGAATACGGTGAAACATTTAAAAACACGATCACTCTCACAATCTCGTCTTTAAAAAAAAATGTACGTTCATATTTTATTTACTTATTATTGAATGCAAGGTAAATTTAACATATCATTAATACGGAATGAGTTAAACACTTTTGCAATTTCATTTTGCAAATGTTTTAGGGAGTTTAAAACCTGACTAAAGTGGCTCCTTTAAAAATTCTGTACAAGTTTATTGCACTTACCCTGATAAAAAAAGGGACCACTACACTAGATCGCACACACATTAATCCTAAGAAGAATCGGTCAAGTTTAGCAAGCAAGTTCTACAACTTTATTTCAAAAGAAACTCAACTAAAACACAATTAGTAAAGCACGCGTAATCACTAAGTGCGTCCGTCAATGTTCCGTAAACAAGCACGTGCGGTCGAGTAAAACACGTTCGCCTATAAAAGCACCTTTCCTTCAATGTAATCAGAGCTACACTTTCTACAGTTAATATACAACTTTTATTTCACAGGAAAAACAATTAAAATCGTGCCGTGCTTGTTCATGAACAATTCGAAAATTGAACCGCATTAATTCTCACTATTCTCCAAGCAAAGAAGAAACAGTATTTTCAACGTAATTAATATATAGGAACCAAGAACAAACTACAACTACTATCTGTTTATTCAACTCGTTGCTATTACAACCTCTTATCGTCTATTATCTAGACTTGTATATCCACATAAGGAACAAAATCTATACGAACGGCAAGACAAGAACGATGCAATCCACTCATTATAATACGACGCATTCGCCTAAGGAGTTAATAAATATAAAATATAGAAATAGTAGTTACCGAAATGTATTTACTAATTGGGAAAAAGCGTAAAATGTTAAACTACAAAAATGCACGTTACAACACTAATGCTATTTACAAGCACTAATATCTTCTTAAACTAGTTCCTTAACTATAATTTTTCTTAGCAACACAAAACATTATTATAATTTATTTATTACACTTTTGTCTATTTATGTATTGTACAAGCTGCAAGTACATTAGACACATTCACATCATATAGCATTTATGTTTACTCTTGGACTTCCAAAAGCTCAACTATTTAACTTTACACGACATAATTTATATTGGACATTCTGATATAGACTAACTTCTTACATTTATTAGCGGTCTTATATATACTCTGAATTAAAAAGGATGACTCATTCCCCAGTAATTGCTAGAAGAGTTCTCGGTTCCTGGAGAATATACAGTGGCTACGGCGCTTGCGTGTTTGACGGGTTGCCTAATAGTACCTCGCAACAATATCAAACTTCTGAAAAGCGCTGGTTAGTACTTCTTTATTGAGTCACAGCCATTAATCTATTTTTTATAAAATGGTATGTTTTCTTTTACCGTTTAACTCATTTATCTCTACCTTTTGGACGCACTTGTCCAAAATAAAACAGTTGTTCAATTAAATCATATGATGGTTCTTTAATTAAATTTATCTTTTTCTGAAGTAAAATTTTATATACAAAAATGTTCAACTTGTAACGGGCATTTTTTTGTAGTTTTGACATTTCACACTGTTTCCCAATTTATAGGTACATTTCTGCAAATTACTGTTTCTGTGTTTGATATTTATTGACTCGTTGACGAATGCGTCGTGTTATAATGAATAGATGGCATCGTTCTTGTCTTGCCGTAAATATAAATTTAGTTCCTTATGTGAATATACAAGTCTAGATAAGAGACGATAAGCGGTTGTAATAACGACGAGTTGAATAAACAGATAACAGTCGGAGTTTGTTCTTGGTTCCGATACACTAAGTACGTTGAAAATACTGCTTCTTTCTGCTTTTGACAATAGTGAGAATTGATGCGGAATTTTCGTATTCTTCTTGTACGAGCACGGCACGATTTTTAGTTGTTTTCTTGTGAGACAAATGCTTTAGGGATCATTTGACGGACCTACTTTAGTGATACGCGTACTTTACTAATTTGTGGTTTTAGTTGTTTGTCTTGTGAAATAGGAGTCGTAGAACTGGCTAAACTGACCGATTCTTTCTTTAGGATTAATGTGTGTGCGATCTAGTCTAGTGTCCCTTTGTTTTATCAGATTAGTGCATACTTTGGCTTATTTAAATACAGTGGATACTGTAGTTTCTGCATTTTTCTAACACCAAAGAATCTGAAATAGATCATTGTGTGCGCGAACTTTCGTTATTCAAAAGCATTAGATTTTTCTTTGTTACCATAGGTAGCAAATAAAACACCTCACGGTACTTTTAGTTTAATGCATTACATCATGTCTTGGAGGCCCGTGATTCTAAATTTTTATTACCATTTTTTTTTTCGATTTGTGTTACAAAATATTTCGAAATTATTGTCTCAGGAAATAGAATTACCAAGAAATTTATCAATGCTACATAGTTCCATCAGCATGATAATGTCTGCTGCTAACACTAGTGAAATACGTAGGTGTGATTAGTGTAAAGTGTGAGAAATTCCATCCACACCCTCACAGTCAAGGGTGCAGTGCTTCGTTAGTGCAGGATAACGGGAATCCCACATTCAATTGCGAGGAAGCGTTGCTGAAGGACTGTTTGTAAGTTGAACTATTTCCTACTTGTTTTACTTTAAATACCTGTCTGTTGCGTTGCCATACCTTTGGCGTTCTGATACCTTTTACCATAGACTTGCATGCTATTTTAAATAAAAGAAAAAAAAAGAAAAATCAATACTACTGGACTACTCATATTAATTGTGTTTACCTATTTATATTTTGTTAAAATTTTATCTGCTTTATGTCTAATTGCTGTGTGAGGAAACGTTTCTGCTACTCCCCAATATTACCTCACTTTGTACTAAAGATTTGTTATATTGCTTTTAACGTTGTTATATTATATGGATTATCCCAACAGTTTTTTTGTATTCTACAAAGTACTGAACAATTATACTTGATCCGTATGCTATGCTTTTTCTTTGTTTCAGGTTTGCAGGACTAATTTGTTTTTTTTTCAGGTTTACTATTCTAATTTTTCTATTGCAGGTACTGTTACTAATTCCTTACAGCCGCGTACCTTATATGTTGGTCTGCTTTCTACAACCCCCCCTACTCTCCGATTGAGCCGGGTTATTTCTTTGTTTTTCTTTGTGTTACGTACGGCCACGAGCCAACGTAGGATAAATTTGACGAACCAACGTGGCTGCCCCGAAAAAAACGTAACAAACTATAAGGCAGTCTAATCTTTTAGACTCGTATTTATCTAAATAGGAGAATTTTGATAATTTGTACTAAGAATCAAAATGTCAACAATAATTTAAATATGACCGTAAAGTTTGTAAATACCCAAAATACACAGATCTGTTTACCTTGGTTTACAAATATTTGCTATATATTCAAAGTTACGTAAAATTAGTTTTCATAATTACTTTATGTGTTATTGAACTTGAAAGAAATACTTTTTCGGATTAAATAAAAAGATTCATAATCTTAATTATTTCCAGTAATATCAAATGTAAGCAATAATTTATACAATAATGAAATTCAAACGATAAAAGTTTAATCGACTTCCTTGAACAACAAATTAAAAAACGCCACCATTTAATTTTCAAATATTCGCCTCGCTGTCAAAATTTAGAACAGCTGTTGCCAGGTCAAGTCCTTATGCTAACGCTTACCTTAGCATCTTGGTTGTACTTTGAACTTTATTGTAACAATACCTTGTCGAGACCACATGTGTTAACCTGCAATTCTTCGACAAACAAGTGACGTCAGCGAACTTTCCAGATCTGCACCAAACAGCGCAAGCTTGAGCTTTTTTTTTTGAACTGATGACGAATTAAATGCATTACTGCGTATTATACTGGACCATTACTGGGAACCATTTTCATCAATTTATTGTGCTATCCCTCGAAGTAAATCGAAACATAAAATCAATCCATAAAACGAACTATTCAATGTGCATCATTTTTGACTCTTCTTTAACTTCTTTTACAGAGAGATTAATAACGGTAAATTGAGAAATTAAACATGATATTTGAACTTGCAGGTTCGTAACTTTATAAATTGTGAATTAGTGAAATTAAAAATCGGTATGGGTTAGTGTGAGCGTGAGCGTTATAATAAAATCATTTAGTCTACTTTAATAGTTATTTAACTGGCTTACCGTTATCAGAAACAAACAAAAGTCAAGTGCATTCAGCACTTGATTACGCCCCTAGGTTTATGGCCACGCGTAGATTGCTAGCTCGGACCTTAATGTTCTCCATGATGCTCGTAACTGCAACGAGTGGTCGAGCCAGACTGGCTCTATTGTCGGCGGGATGCGCACAAGGCGCAAGAATCATCTGACATTGGAAGTGCAGTTCAAATGACCAACGTATACGAACGGAGCTTATACTATTATTATTAATTTATATACGCATCGTAATTGGGCTATACGGTACTGATCAGAACTTTTATTAACATCATAAAATTAATTGTTAATTTGAATAAACTGTGCAGTGTATTTTATAATTAAATTTATAAGCTTTTATAATCGTCAAAAAAAATTATTACAGTGTTATAAACGATGAGGAATCGGGTGAAATTCCCGGCAGGTATGTCATGCGAAATACTGTACAACCAATCACGTCTCTCTTTTCCGTCACTAATATTTCCACCATTGTATTACTTAAACAGCATTTATGTTACATACAACTAGGAATTTTTATGCTAATTAGGTTTGCTCCCTTATTATTTATTTTGACCATTTAATCAATTATTTAAAAATCTTAGAAGTGGACTTAGGGTGGTCGAACACTTAAGCTACTTTGCAGCAACTTCTTTTTTAATCGCAATTATATTGGTTGTTCAAGACACGTGAGAAACTATGACGTCGTTAAATTTAGACGCAAAAAGTTAGTCTACTTTAAACTTTCTCTGGTTGAAGCTTCGTTGTAGATTATGCTATTGCCAGTCTATAAAGTTTTTAATTTTAACCATTTTCATTTTTCAAATGGATTCAAGAATACGACGTCGGATCTTATTGAAACGAGTACTAGTATTGCACATACTACTAAAATTCAATCGTCATGTATCGACCAGAAGAAAAAGGCAATTTTGGGTACGCCCTTTGAATAGCTCTAATATGAGGATTCAACAAGGCGATGTTAATAATTTGCTTCTGGAAATGCATTTTAATGATCCTGCAAAGTTTTTCAATCATTTGAGATTAACACGATTACAGTTTGAGAATTTACTACAATTACTTCAACCTACAATACAAAGGATTCATAGGATTACAGAGCCCCTTTCACCTGCTCTACGATTAGCTTAGACAATGCGGTAAACTTTCTCATCAATTACTTCTGTTTACAATATAGCCAGTGCTCTCGCGCAGTGGTTGGTATAGGGATTTTGCATGAGAAATTTGAAATTTTTTTTCTGCTTCCCAAATCAATACCAGAAAATATATTTACGCAGTTTTAAAGAACAAGTTATAATATCCTAGTAGTGATGTAAGGCCGGTCTGACTTCAAAACGTGTCCACACGTAAGCTACATTGAAAAAATGTAGGTGCGTGCAGAAAAAATGTGGAGCTGTTTTAAATTCGTATTAGATGTTCTCTAGTGAGAAGTTATAAAGTAGGTCAGATGTAAAATATGGTAAGGCTGGTTTGAATTCAAAGTGCGGCCACTCTGCAAATACACATAGGCCGGTTTCAATTCAAAATGTGTGCACTCTTGTGATAGGTTGAAAGAGTAGGTTAGAAAAGTACGCAGATGGTGGTAATCTGCAATATAGGAGATTGCTCCTAAATGAAAGTATCGGTTCGAACAAACACGTATACATAACTAGTAAGGGATCGATCGGTTTAACTGTCAACATAGAATTTTCAGATTAATATGCCACTATTCTAAGAAATTAGTTTATTCTTATAATAATATACATCTTGTTCTTTACTGTTTATTTTATTAAAACACATCTAAGTCGATTGTATAAAGAATGATGTATTTAATTAAAGTGGGTTCTGATTTATGTGTGTTTTACTTTGACGTTACTACCTTGTTTAGGGGAAATCTTGTTTAAAAAGAGAAACTTTTATAAAATACTTTTATTTACAAATTGTTGAATATTTTGATATAACTATTTACAGTTAAAGTCTACCTATTTATAAATGAAAAAGTATTTATTAACTCCCGTTCTTGAAGTATCTGCTGCTCCCTTGCAGCCAGTTCCTCTCCTTTTTGCTTTATTATTTCTAGTTCCAAATCTAGACTATGCAGTAGCTTCTCTCCGCGCTTTTTAAATGCATTAAGCAACTCTACAGTATCCTCTTCATTGGATTTGTCATCCTCACAGCAAATAGCCATATCCGGTCCAAGACGTAACTTTTTCATAGCCAACACGTTTTTGCCGGATCTGTGAGCATAACATAACAGATTATTGTAGGTCCTCCGTTGGTTATTGCGGCAGTTTCAAATTGTTTCAAATATGTGAGCGGTTCCACTTTAAATGTTGACGACATTGACACGCTTCCTTCCATGCCTCTTATTTTTGGGGTGTTCTGATTTAAAACTTGATTTGCTAATTCAAGTGGCCGCGTTGTTAGTGAAATCATTTGTTCTTGCAGCCTCATCACATCTTCTACCATTTTTACCAATTTACTGTCCAACTTTTGTTCAACTATTTTTACCTGTTCAGTGACATCTTCTTTCAATGCAATTGAGCTTTCCATTAATCTTTGTTCTAACGTGGCTGTCTTTTTATTCAACTCTTCCATTCTTACAGCATTTTCCTAAACTTTTCTTTGATTTTCACAGCATTTTCACTAAGTGTCACTTCCATACCGTATTTAAACTCTTTAAGGGTTGATTCCAGTTCAACTGACCTTACTAAGTTTTCACTGAGTGTCACTTCTAATTTAGTCGACCTCTCTTCCATTTTCTCAGGGTTTTCACTAAACTTTTCTTCCATACCGGATTTAAAAACCCTTAAAGAAATTCATTAAAGTTTCTGCCTCCATCTTACTTTGACTTCTTGTAACTGGCATATACAAACTACTTAAATGTCTTTAGACTTGGGTTTTTTAAATTAATCAGTATACATCCAACACAGCCCGACACCTGTGTAGCGGGCTAATTTAGAATAATTTAGAACAAGTAATAACAAAAGTCTTTATTACTTACTATTCCCAAGTCTAATTAACAGTATATGCCCTATTTATAGATGTTTTCAGTCCAATTAACATTGAAGCACTAACACATTAATGAATTTACAAATACTAATATCTTCTTAAACTAAATCCTTAATCATAAGTTTTCTTAACAACACTAAACACTATATGATTTATTTATTACACTTTTGTCCATTTATGTACACGCTGGGGGTACAATATACACGTTCACATACAAATTTATATTTACTATAGGACTTTCAAAAGCATGACTAACTAACTATACACGAGATGATTTATATATATTTTGATATAGACTAACTTCTGAACCCTCAGCACCGATCTTATATATATATATATATATATATATATATATATATATATATATTTATATCTCTGTGTTTATATTTTTGGGCCTTTTTTTGTATTAATATTTATTTAATAAATGGATAAATGTAGCTTGGTTGTGAACCAATATATGCCACGGCTTTTTGAAACTCTTATCTCAGGATTTAATGAATTTAAAGTATAATAAGCAAACAGTGTGGGTACAAAACTGTATGCCTATATATTAACCACTGCCAGATAAAGCACCATCTAGTTAATTTTTAATATACTTGCTATAGATCTGGGTGTAACCGTACTAGCAATTTTTCAGAATGTAAATAAAGTTCAGAATGTTTTACTTTTGATAAAAATTTTGAGATTTCAATGAATACTACAGTTTTTTAGGTGTTACAAATATAAGAATTAAGTTGTTTTATACCTGCAATTCTACTGAAGTCGCCTGTGTTTACAAGAATGGACCCTTGACTGCTTACAGTGACCCAAAACTTGGATGTGCACAATACCTGGTAAAATAAGTTTTAATATTTGGTATTTACAATTTTACGCTTTAATTTCAGGCTTTATGAATACTAAAAGGATGTTATAAAGAAAAATGATACTCAGAATTGGCGATCTAACTAGGAACTCGTTCAAACTACTACTACGGCTGGTACACTGTTCATAATAATGGAATCCTCTGGAAATACTTTGTAGCTCTCGGTACTTCAATTCATATCAGCTTAGAAGCCGTACACATTTCACTGTGCTGGAGCAAATAATCTTCTGTGCCTTTAATGGTTGTATAAACCTTTCAAACTTACTACACGTTGCACAGAACTTCTTTTAAATTCACAGTTACTACTCTTTCAACTAACTTCAGCTTTTAATACTTTATTAAAACACGAAAGCAGGTAAAACACATCTATTCTTTTTAATAAAATTTTTACAAGTCCGCATTTATTGTTACCTTATCACCTAGGAGATCTCTTTAAAAAATTCATATTTGCCTACTATATACAAAATTCTTAAAAATACACTCATTGATCAATTATCACAAACATATCTAATAACTCTTTCAAAACATTCCATTTTGATCACTTGGGTCCTATTTTTGATTGGTTACATTTTGTTTACAATTTTCATTAAACTTACAATTAATTATTTCTAACACCACATACTAAATGAATTATGTTTCAGGTATTATGGTACCTATTACTTATAAGAACAATAGTGTCCAATTAAATAGTGAACATAAATGTGCAATACAGTAAACAAACATTATTTTTACATCCTATAACTACTAAAACATGCTAAATGAATTATTTTTCAGATATTACGGTACGTCTTACTTTTAAAAACAGTAGTGTTCATTTAAATAGTGAACATAAACATTAAATACAACCAACAGAAGCTTATTCAAATGGAATTACTTTTCATTTCTATACATAAAATTACTTAAACACCTATTTGAAATCTCAAAAAGCTTTATCACACTGAAATAGCATTCGATATAAGTTCAGCAAATAATTATTCTACGATTTTGTTTATCATCAGTTTTAAATTAGATATTCATGAATATGAGTGGTAAATAAGTGCGTCTAACCTTGGATATTACATAGAACATTACAATATATATTGTTATGGATTCAAAGAGTTAAATTTGGGGTAAGCAATGCAATTTCAAACACCCTGTATAGGGAAACATACAATTTATTTACGCGCAAAATGTATGTTATTAATTTAATTTAAACGAACAAGTATTGACGTGTTTTTATAATCAAGGATTGAAAAGTAATAGGTTTATAAAGAAAACCAGTTTTAAAAGCAAATAGAAACGCATAATTAATTTTATTTATTTTAATTCAATGTGTAACAGCATTAAGAAACACACCCGGGTAAAGAAAATCGATAATCCCAAGGTAAAAGGTTCGATGTAACAAGCGAGGACGTCAGTTGTATCGAATACCATGAAAATAAGCTCCGAGAATTGTTATTTTAAACGGTCGATAATTAAGAACACCTGCATGTTTGAAAAGGTTACCTTCGTCGAATTTATATGCATAATAAAGTGGACTTCAAAGAAAATATTTCCAACCGTCAGTTGCTTCGAATAAACAAAATAACAAAGTTTCTTAAAGAGAGGAGGAGATGCACGATCAATAAAATGCTACGGATAAAGACGGATATAAAAGCATTGGTTTCAGAACGCACGTATTCAATCCACGTGGACGCGGTCAGCAATATCGATTTTATATAACTCAAGTGGGGTTGGAACGCGACATCTAGTATGCATAAGACAGGGATAAAAATATTACAGGCGGAGTTTTATGACGACACAGAACTGTATCATTGGTTGAAATAGATAGTCTTACAACGGACAAACACGCGACAGCTGAATGCGGTTTTTCGGATTATATTGTGTGTCCACGAGGTAAATTTCTGGGAGCTTTAAGTCAGTTAGATTAAAATTTGCAGAAATATTATTTTAAATTAAGTATTTTGCGTAAAATGTGGCCGAGAGGGGCATTTTGAATTGTATAAATACTATAAGAGAATTAATAGCGTCCTCTTTGTATTCTGATCTGTCTTTGTATTTTCATCGCTTTAGACTACGTATAATAATCAACCGAGGTTATAGTAGAGGCTTGTGAGTATTGAAAATTTGTATAATTCAGTAAAAATAGTATTAGCACTTATAACGTGGTAAGTTGAGGCCTTGTAGTTATTAACGTGTGTAGTGTCGAGTGAATTAAATTAACCGAGGTCCAACTAATACCATAACAAGCTAATAAAGCAATAAACAATAGTATGATATACGTGAATTTAGATGTTGGGATGGAATGGTAATTGATAGCACGAAGCTCGGCGTATGCTGTACATATCTGTGAATAATTGTTTGTAAATAGCGGTAAATAAAGATTGTATGATTGTTGTATTATTTGGTGATTTTATTGAATGATGTGTGAGTGGAAAGGAAGAATGATTGTAAATTTAGGTATCCGAGAAGAGGCACAGCTGAGCTAGCCAGGCAAGCTGCTGAAGAGATTATTTTGAAGCAGAAATCAGGGTAAGAAATTTTTTTTTTGAAAAGTATTTAATGAATTTGGCGATCCACAGCAATCTTATGGACGGCCCAACGATGGGGCACGAATTTGGCGATCCACAGCAATATATACATATACATATACAGTGTGTCCAAATTTCGAGTCTCTACATTGTGATTTCAGTTATTATAAGAGATAGAAATTGGGTTAAATGGGGAAAGATTTGGAGGAATCCAGGCCAGTTTTGTATCCGTTTATAAAATTGGTGTAAGTTGTCTGGTTTTGGAGATATTCGAAGAAAACTAAAAATGGCGGATTTTGTTTTTTGATAATAAAACATGAATCATAAGTCGCACCATCACAAGACTTGCACATTATTAAGACACTTTTTTAAAAGGAGTATTTTAGCATAAACAGAATCATTCGACTGTCTTTTGTTTTCGAGGAAACGCCCACAACTTTTGTTTTTCTTATGGCCGCCATTTTGAATATTAAGTGAATATTATGCGCCTTAAAATTACCTTTTCAAAAATATGCCACATGTCTATAAAAAATGCAAAACTATCCTAAATTTTAAAAATAACTAAATTTGTATGTTCTTTAACGTTTGGTAATCCCAACAGGGCAAAAATTTGATTTCTACTTTCCAAACAGTAGTAGTAGTAGTAGTACCATATACATTTTGTTAAGTAGAACTCGTAAAGTATTGGATATAAATCTTAAAATTAACTTAAACATAAAACTGTAGCCTATCTTATCTAATTTAGGGAACAAAATTAAATATGACCGAAACAGCAAACTATCATCTAAATTCCTTCCCGTAAATGCTAAAAATGCTGTCCGTTTGCATCACGGCACATTCGATAATTAATTAAAACTTTCCGTACAACTCTGCTTAACGTGCGCCTATTTATAGAGTTAAGAATGTCGCGGACTCTTTCCTGCAGTTCGTTTATATTATGAGGCGGTTCAAACTCATATACCTCATTTTTAGCAAAACCCCATAAATAAAAATCAAGTGGTGTAAGATCCAGTGATCTTGCCGGCCACATAATTGGTCCACTATTACATGTAATATTTTGGCCAAAATGTTCAGCTAAAAGGGCGCTAACTTCTCGGGAATTGTGAGCTGAACAACCATCTTGCTGACACCATAGTTTTCGAAAATCATCATCATTTGGTAGAAGTCCTCTAATAGTCGGAATTATTTGGTCTCTTAACAATTCCGTATATCTGGCGCCATTGAGGTTATTGACAAAATAACAGGGTCCAATCAAATTATTACCTATAAAAGTATTAATTACATTGGTTAATTTACTAAAATATTTATATCATAATTAACTACCTAAGATACCACACCAAACGTTAAATCCATATCTCGTTTGAAATTTGCGTTGCGCCGTCAGATGATGATTTTCAGAGCTCCAGTGATGCGTGTTATGTTTATTGAACACTCCGCAATTGGTAAACTGCGTTTCGTCTGTCCATATTATCAATTCTGGAAAGTGCGGTTCTTCCTCGCATTTTTGGATGTACCAATTACAAAAACGCATTCGTCTGGCGAAATCTTCTCTTTTGAGGCCTTGGACAATAGTAGGTTTATAAGGATGAAACTATTCCTTTTTTAAAATATTATGAACAGTTGATTTTGGAATATTAAGTTCACGGTTTACAGATCTTACGGATGTGGATGGATTTCGTGTTACCGCCTCAGTAATGCTTAGAACACTTTTCCTATTGTTTAAGTCGTATTGTTCCCTAGTCTGTTCAAAAGCACCATAATTCAGTAAATCCATTACAATTTTTCTGAAGTATGTTTTATGTGGTTGTCGTCTTTCTGGATACAATTCCAAATATCTGGCGGATGCCGTATCAGCGTTCCGAAACGATTGTAAATAAGTATTTAGCATATCAAACTTTTCCTCATTCGAAAACTTGTAGACATGTGCCATTTTTTAAATTAAAAATGCAGCACCACCGGCACCAAAACTTACAACACACACAAGTTTATCTAAATTTTAGAATTTGTTTGACATATAACTGTAATTCAATTGTTTGGTTTTGTCACATACCACCGCCTACTATTATAAAACGATATAATTTTAACTCTAGTACCACCATAATTAATAATTTCTGACAAATGCTGTTTGTGTACATTATAAAATGTGTATTGTACTTTTCATAAAGTAGAAATCAAATTTTTGGCCTGTCTGGATTACCAAACGTTAAAGAACATACAAATTTAGTTATTTTTAAAATTTAGGATAGTTTTGCATTTTTTTATAGACATGTCGCATATTCTTGAAAAGGTAATTTTAAGGCGCATAATATTCACTTAATATTCAAAATGGCGGCCATAAGAAAAACAAAAGTTGTGGGCGTTTCTTCGAAAACAAAAGACAGTCGAATGATTCTGTTTATGCTAAAATACTCCTTTTAGAAAAGTGTCTTAATAATGTGCAAGTCTTGTGATGGTGCGACTTATGATTCATGTTTTATTATCAAAAAACAAAATCTGCCATTTTTAGTTTTCTTCGAATATCTCCAAAACCAGACAACTTACACCAATTTTGTAAACGGATACAAAACTGACCTGGATTCCTCCAAATCTTTCCCCATTTAACCCAATTTCTATCTCTTATAATAACTGAAATCACAATGTAGAGACTCGAAATTTGGACACACTGTATATATATATATATCATATATATATATATATATATATATATATATATATATATATATTACTCATATTTAGACCAGGGTAGAAAATTAATAATCACATCAAATAATTTTAATCACCGTGTAGAAGCTTTGGGAAAAGATACATAACTCGCGTTATTAAATAAAAGCGTGAAGCATAGAAATTCATTCGTTTCATTAAACATAAGAGATTTAAATCATGTACTAGACGCTTTATATCAAAAGAAACAGTATTAAAAAGCTCCACATGTAATTTACTTATTCCTAATAAGGAAACAAATGGAAATTACGTATTAATTAACCCTATTTTAAGTAACCGGTATTAAACAAAGTGTACACATAATAATTAATATTTAACTTGTATTCGCTAAAATGAAAGGATAGAAGTCAATTTTAATTGGAGTTAATTAAACCATTATTAATAATAAGCATAAAAGTCTGTGAAAATCCAAGATTATAATACCAGAAAATAAAGCTCTGAGAATTAATATTATGTTTGAACACCTGCGTAGTTTAAATATCACGTACGGCGAAAATTTTGTAGATAACAAATGGTTTCAGAGAATCTTGTAGAAACCGTCGCATAATAGTTACGAGAAATGCTAAAGGTGGGTTATTTCACACTCCACATGGACTAAAATAATCGATAATAAAGAATATCAATTTGCATCAATAAGAACAGGTTAGATAGAGACAGATAATATGCGCAAGACCGAGACACATATAGTAAAGGCGTGAGTAGAGCAACGTCATGGGGTTGCGATTGGTTGAAAGTAAAATGCAAAATTTGAGAGGTAAAAATAACATTTCTTTATAAAAGTCAATTAGTTATTTCCAGACTTTGCGTGCCGTGTTGAAATTTCTGAGATTTAACTGGGGTGAGTACTAAATTCGTAAAAACCGACGCGCGGGCTACGGAATGGGAACATAGAATAACGAAATTCTAGAAACTGTCTGTTTTGGGGAACAGACCTACAGACAGGCTAACCGCTATATATACGGAGGTGAATATGAACAAGCTCTCTTAGATCTTCGACTTGATTGAACGCGTTATACAGTGCTTTCTAGTTTTCCGGTTTTAATATTAAATAATTTAAACAGTTTGCTCGAATATTATGTGATTTAAACAGCTTGTTCTTTACGTACTACAATGAATGTACGTTAGTGCACTTAGAAAAGAAGATACAAGGTAATAAAGTTTAGTATCACTGTACCAATTGGTAAAATTTACTATGACAAATAAATACACAAAAGTAGGCAGTTTTGGCGTATCTTGGTGAAAGAAGTATGAATTTCTTTGTTATTTTTCGGGGGTATTAATACTTAAATGGTGCATAAACGTGTCTGGATCCACGAAACAAGGGTCAGATATACACAGAGGAGTTCCGGAAAAGCCCTGAAACAACTTTAGATGAATGGTGATGGAGAAAAATTTTTAAAGCGTTGAGAATCAGAAGCCGTAAATATAACCCAGTTGGAATGGTGTGATTAACAAAAGGGACGATGTACATTGAAGCTACGAGTGCAAGTAACCTTCAGGTAAATTATACTATTTTGTTTGAACTTTGAGATGTTGGTGTGTGTTGAATAACTTTCTAATTTGTTTATTTAAAATGGACAGTAGTGAAATTGTACTAACAATAATATTTTAATTTTAAGGTGAAATTTGCTTGTTTAAGTAGAAAGGGGTATTTAGTATTGATGTTCTGAATTATGATGAAAATTTGGGTATGTCTTTGAGCTCAATTAGACGAACCTGGTTAATTAACGTAAAGGGGTGGTAGATGCTCCCTTTGTACTCAGACTCCGGTCTGCATATATTGTTATATTAATTAGTAGGCATCCTACAAGGACATGAATTCTGGATGCACATAAAATGATAATAAAATTAATCTTGAAATTCTTTTTAAAACTGAAATTTATGCTGAGTTTTAATTTTGAAATTTTAATGTATTGTGAATATTGATGTAAATAGAGGCAACGTTGATGTTTGTGATAGGAATGTGTTTGTTTTTTTTATGTATGAGGATGAAAGCTATCTAGAGGAGCACCCGAGGCGATTAACAGAAGAAAATCAACGAACCAGGTAATTTAATAACTTAGTAGGTTTCACAGCAATATATATATATATATATATATATATATATATTATATATATATATATACCGGGTGTTCCATTAAGCGTATCGCGCGGCTGTATAAGGCCTAGAGCTTTGCGGAAAAAATTTATTTAGTAAAGTGGCCAAGAGAAATTGCTGGAAATTATTTTTAAGTTTCAATTTCTACAGCAAGGGGGAGTATTTGCTAAGGTCAACAACAAAATTCAATTTTTCTCCTAAAATTTAAGCACAAGGTATTATGCTTAAAACGCGAATAGGCAGTTATCTTTATTATTCACAACTTTTATTTGAAACTTTTTTCTGTAGATCGCACAAGGACAGCTGCAGGACCTGGTGAATTGGTTTACATGTAAATAGGGTTATCTTACAATGCCCATGTTGGAATTTAATAATCTTAGAATAGTTTGAAAGAGAATTTCTCAGGGATCAAGAGAAACGACTAAATTGATTTTTCTAATGTTTTCTAAATATGTTAGAGGGCGCTTTTTCCAATCATGCCAGTTTTTGTTTATTTACTTAAAAAATTAAATGGAAAGACATATTTATCAAAGGGGAATTGAATGAAGAGTAAAAAAGCAAAGATTTTAGTGAAAATCGCACCTCGATATCTTTAATGGTTCTTAAGTTATTGCAAAAAGTATGTGCATTTTAGAGATCTATCCCAGTACTAATTAGAATTTTCCTGAATTTTCGGATCAAATATTTGAAATTATTTAGTCATAAATATTATTATAGCAGATGTTCAAAAGTGCCTTTCATTTAGTGACGATGTTTAAAAACATTAATAATATGTCGCTAATATATCCCTTTAAAATGCATCAAGTAGGCGATGAAAACAAAAACATCCATATCTGACAACAGATATAACTCTGTCATACTAGTTATTGTTATAGCAGTTAAATCGTGTATGCTCTGTGTGTAAGTTTGTTTGTTAATTTTGAACTACAGAAATGTCTTTCTCTAATTCTGAAGCTGATGACATGCTTAGAATTTACTTTCAAAGTTTTGAAAACGCGGCTATTGCTGAGCGTGAATATGCAATGGCATATCCTGAAAGAAAACATTATACCAAAATGGTATTTACACGATTGGCAAAACGTTTAAGAGAAACAGGGCGTGTGCATCCAATTAAAATGCCCACAAGAAAACGTACAATTACAAATGAAAACAGTGTTATAAATGTTCTTGAGTGCGTTGAAGCAGATACGCATGTAAGTACCAGGCAACTTTCTGCAAATTTAAGGATACCTACGACATCGGTGCATCGTATTCTAATAAACCACAAATTGCATCCATATCATGCAGTTTTGCACCAGAACCTTTTAGATATCGATACCGACAGAAGATTGAATCATTGCTATTGGTTGAAAGATATGTCCACCGAATATCCCTTATTCTTGTCCCGCATATTAGGACAGATGAAGCTATCTTTAGTAGCGACCTAATATGCATTATTGGTCTAAAACTAATCCTCACTGGATGCTACAAGTTGATCACCAACACAGGTGGAGTGTAAATGTTTGGTGCGGCATTATTGAAAACAGAATTTTAAGCCCATTTGTTATTAATGGAAATTTGAATGGAGCAACATACTTGCATTTTTTGGTCAACAATCTACCTGAACTTTTGGAGGCTGTTTCATTAGAAACTAGGCAGAACATGTGGTTTTAGCATGACGGTTGCCCAGCACATTATTCCGTGGAAGTTAGAAATTATTTAGAAACGACTTTCCCAAATCGCTGGATGGAAAGAGGAAGTTTATTTCCTTGGCCAGCTAGATCACCAGATCTTACTGTTTTAGACTTTTATTTATGGGGAAGGCTAAAAGATACGGTTTTCCAAACACGACCTACCACACGCGAGGATATGATTGCTCGAATTCAAAACGCCATAACAAGCATTTCAAGAGCCGAAATTGAAACTGCAGTGTCAAGCACCCATCGAAGATTAGAAAAATGTATTTTTAATGATGGAAGGCACTTTGAACATGTGTTGTAATAATGTTAGTTGTTTATTGTTCGTTTTAGTTGTTCTGTTTGTGTGCGTTAAATATGTATTTAGTTTTACCAGTTGACTAAAACTGGTAACCAAAAACGGCCTTTTCTTAGGGCTACAACATTAGACATTGAAAATACAACATTTTCATAGACAATCATGCTAAAGTAATCCCACCCGCATTCTCCTCAGATTTATTATTATTATTATTAATGTTTAATCGACTACAAGGAAAAACAACGTTGTTTGTAATCGTTTTTGAAACTCTGTTAGCGTAATAATGTATGTAAGCAAAAATCACAATTCTGTATTTCCTTTTCTTTAAAATGAAGAATAACTAAATAATTCAAAACGCTATTTAATCCAAAATTCAAGGAAGTACATATTTTTAAATATGAATACGCTTTCTGCAATAACTTAAGAACCATTAAAGATATCCATGTGCGATTTTCACTAAAATCTTTTTTTACCCTTCATTCAATTCCCCTTTGATAAATATGTCTTTCCATTTAATTTTTTTAAGTAAATGAACAATATAAAAATCAATTTAGCGGTTTTTCTTGATCCCTGAGAAATTCTCTTTCAAACGATTCTAAGATTATTAAATTCCAACATGGGCATTGTGAGATAACCCTATTTACATGTAAACCAATTCACCAGGTCCTACAGCTGTCCTTGTGCGATCTACAGAAAAAAGTTTCAAATAAAAGTTGTGAATAATAAAGATAACTGACTATTCGCGTTTTGAGCATAATACCTTGTGCTTAAATTTTAGGAGAAAAATTGAATTTTGTTGTTGACCTTAGCAAATACTCCCCCTTGCTGTAGAAATTGAAACTTAAAAATAATTTCCAGCAATTTCTCTTGGCTACTTTACTTAATAAATTTTTTTCCGCAAAGCTCTAGGCCTTATACTTTATGATATACAGCTGCGCTATACGCTTAATGGAACACCCGGTATATATATATATATATATATATATATATATATATATATATATATATATATATATATATATATTACTGTGGAACCTCACCATTCTTCGGGAACTACGGTTTTCGAATCGAGCCCCAGCGTTGGACCGTCATATTTGCTGTGAAACCTACAAAAAGCCTCACCAGAGTAAAAAGAAAAATATTCGAGCCTCTTGAATTGGGCACCAAGATTTGCTGTGATTCTCGCCCTGTTGAATCTCTTCTGATAATCGCCTCTTTACTCTTTCCGCCTCGGCTGCTCACCTAATTAAAACTTTCATCCTCATTCATAAAAAAAAACAAACACAGTCCTACCACAAACATCAACGTTAACTCTATTTACATTAATATTCATAATACATTAAAATTTCAAAATTAAATTTCAGCATAAATTTCAGTATCATAAAATTTCAAGATTAAATTTGTCATCATTTTAATTTGCATCCAGAATTAAAGTCCTTGTAGGATGCCTACTAATTAATTTAACAATATTTGCAGACCTGAGTCTGAGTACAAAGGAAGCATCTCCCACCCCTTTACGTTAATCAAACAGGTTAGTCTAATTGAGTTCAAAGACAGACCCAAATTTTCATCATAATCAAGAACATAAACTGCTAAATACTCTTTTCTACTTAAACAAGAAAATTTCACCTTAAAATTAAAAATTTGTTGTTTGTACAAATTCACTACTGTCCATTTTTTAGCAAACAAATTATAAAGTTATTCAACACACACCAAAACATCAAAAATCGAACAACAAAGCATAAGTTACCTGAAGGTTAATGCACTCGTGGCTCCGATGTACATCGTCCTTTGTTAATCACACCATTCCAACTGGGTTATGTTTACGGCTTCTGATTCTGAACGCTTTTAAAATTTTCTACACCACCATTCATCTAAAGTTGTTTCAGGGCTTCTCAGGACTCATTTAAGTATATCAAAATCTTGTTTTGTGGATCCAATCACGATTACGAATAACATTTAATTATTAACACCCCCGAAAAATAGCAAAGAAATTCATACTTCTTTTACGCTATACCCCAAAACTGCCTACTTTTGTTTATTCATTTATCGTTGCAAATTTGGATAATTGGTACAGTAATACTCGCAAATATAACTAGACTTTATTACCTTGTAACTTCTTTTCTAAATGCACTAATGCATAATAACTTGTATCGTAGCACGTAAAGAGCAAACTGTTTTAAAGTATTCAATAATCACCAAAATATAAGAGCAAACTGTTTAAAGTATTGAATCCAAATCGAAAATCTAAGAGAGTGAAACTGTTTAAAGTCCGGGTTTATATAATAGCTTGCCTGTATGTCGGTTTTGTCCCGCGACGGCCAGTTTTCAGAATTTCGCATACTATGTTCCCTTTTCGACAGTCCGGCACAGCGATTCTAAAAATTTGCACACGTCCAAAGTTTAAAATCTATGAAATTTCCACACGGCTCGCAACGTCTGAGAACAACTAATTAAATTTTATACAAAAATGTTATGTTTAAACCTCTCATGTTTGCATCTTATTTTCAACCAATCGTGACCCTCGTGACGCTACACAAATCACGCCTTTAATTATTAGTGTCTCTGCTTGACGCATTTTCTCCTTCCTTTTCTACCTTGGTCTGAATGGTACAAATCGATATTCTGTATTATCGGTTATCTAAACTACACGTGGACTCGCAACGTGACTTACTCGAGTTAAATAACCCCACATCTAACCTTCCCGTTAATATAAGCTACGGTTTATCCAACCGTTTGCAATATACACAGAATCTGCATGTTTATCAGCTCGAATTTATTAGAATTTGAAATTTAAAAATACCCAGGTGTTCAATCGTAATACTTTAAATAACACTTCTACGATTTGAATATTATTGGGTTTTTTAAAAGCTTTTATGCATATTATACCTTAATAATCGTTCAATTAACTCCAATTAAAATAATAATGAACGGCATTGACTTCTACCCTTTAATTTTTAGCGAATACTAATTAAATTTTAATTATTATTTGTACATTTTGTTTAATACTCGTTACTTAAAACTTGAATTAATTAATATTAATTTTGCACGTAATTTCTATTTGTTTCTTTACTTGGAATAATTAAATTACATACAAGCTGAGCATTTTAATGCTGCTTCTTTTTATAGAAAGCGTCTAGTGAATAATTTAAATCCCTTATTTTTAATGAAACGAATGAATTTTTATGCTTCACGGTTTTAATAACGCGTATTATCTAATAAAATTCCTTATACACGGTGATTAAAATTATTTGATGTAATTAATTAATTTTCTACCCTGGTCTAAATTTGAGTATTTTCCCCCTATTTGAATATAAATAATCCCACTTATTCGTATTCAAATATAAAACATTTAGACTGCAAAAAAAATTTACAAAAAAAAATTGTCTATCTCTCTCTACCCTTATCTATCTAACTTACCTAACTTATATCCAATCCTAAAATATCTACACCTATCTTATATCCCTATCCTATTCCTAACTATCACCTAATTTTATAAACTGAAATTATCCCTAACTTTATCCTACTTATCCATCTAATCCTATATACATCCTATATACCTATCCTATTCCTAAATTCTAATTAATCTTCACTATACTCACTTCCCCCTACCTAATCCTATATACCTATCCTATTCTTATTCTATTCCTAACTTTCCACTAATCTTATAAGAAATATCTACACTTAACCTATCTTATTTTTTTCCTACATTTAATTTTCCTTCTCATCCTATATACCTATTTCTAACTATCTCCCATATTTATTCTATACCTAGCTTTATTTTCTATAAACACTTACTTCTACTCTTCTATATACACCTATTCTATCCCTATATTTAGTTCATTTAATCTTCATTTCTTATTTAAATCTGACTCTTTTCTTGATCCTCCAAGTCTTTCTTCTCACCATCCTAATAATCTTCATTCCTATTTCTCCCCCTTCTATATCTATACTTATCATCCCTCTTATCTCACATACAATAAACTTATCCCTATTATCCTGACTTTTAACTATTGCTTCCTCTTCAGTCTCTACACTTGTCTGTTTCTTATTCATTATTATTTCCTTTTCTGCCGACAAACCAAACGATATTACCTTAAAATTATAGATTTTTCCCTCTACGGAAAATCCTGTGTATCTTCTAGAATCCTTGTGTAATGGAATCAGCCAGAATGAATTCCTTAAATCTAATTTACTAAAAACAAACTTGCCACTTATCCTCGTCAAAAGTGTGTCCATGGATGGTGGACAATGGAATTGCGGTTTGGTCCGTTCATTAATTTTTCGTGCATCTTCATTTAATTCTGCCTTCACCTGCTCCCGATATGCTGCTCTTGCTTCTACCTCCACTAATTCTGCATGTTTTTGTAATAAAGCTTGAACCTCTACTCTCCTATCCTCTGGACATCTTATTGTGTTGATCTGTTTATCTCCATCATCCTCTACCTCTACTACATTAATATTCAACCCCGTGTCATCCTCTGTGACTTCATAACTGCCCTTCCATGGCACTACCCTATCCTTAATCCTTACTACCTTCCTTTCCATATCTATCAAAACTCCTAACTGCATCATACAGTCAACACCTAAAATGCTCTGAAACTTCAGTCCATGTACAATTACAAACTCCTGTTCACAGCCTAAACCTCCTATATTTATCCTAAGCACCACAACGCTATTTACTACAGCAAACTTCTTTTTATTTGGAGCTACTAAATGGCTACGCTTTATAGGCATAATTCTATCACAAACCTTATCTCTAATTTTGCTGACGAATTCCTCAGATATTAAACTCGCCTCTGCCCCTGTATCAAGTAATACTTCTACATTATTCTCAAAAATTCCTATATTAATAATTGGCAAACATAATTTTTCTACAGTTTCTGGCTCTACTTCTTCCTCAATTTTGAAAAATTCACATGGATGTTCATACACATTTACATAGAAATCTAGTGGTCTGTCGTGTTCTAAAAATCCTGTCTCGTCCTGTTTTCTGTGCTTGGTCCTGGTTGTCCTTCTGCAACCTGTGCGTACGTCCTCCTCGTATTAATATCCGTAATCCTGTCTCTATTCGGCGTGCTCGTCACAGTCCTGTTTACTTCCGGTAAACTGTTCTGTCTCATGTAACTAGGCCTTGGCGTCGGTCCCCTAGTCGCACTATTGCTCCTGTATTCCTGTCCTCGTCGTTCCCAATTCGGTCGAAAATTTCTATTATAGTCAGGCCGTCTCAGATAATTCTGTGTCCTGTTGTCAAACCTAACCGTGTTAATGTTTCGTTCACGTATCTCTCTTGTCCGTCCTACACATACATCGTCATATCTCTGTAAATACTCTAAAAATGTCTCCCGTTCTGTGATGTTTTGTAAGGCCACGTGTTGTTTGATTTCCAGTTCAAAATGTCGTGATAAGTACTTGATTATTTATCTGTCCGTCAATGGTGGATTAAGTTGTTTGGCCACACTGTATTTGCGAATAGCATATTGTTCCCTAGAACGTGCAAACTCTCCCTTAAATCTTCCTGTAATCAAGTCGTCCCTAATCTGATCCTGTTTGTGATCACTCCAGTAATGTTGTAAAAATTTGTTTTCAAAGTCCTGATATGTGTCTATGTCCTGTCCTACTAAATTGTACCATGCTTCCGCATTGTCTTTCAATAGAGCCTTTACCGTATTTAGTTTAGTCTGTTCGTCAAATAAATTTCCCACTAGATTTCTTACACTATTAATAAAAATTTGTGGATTTACCCTGTTATCGCCATAAAATTTCTTATGTTGGTCCAATGATACGCCACCTGTATAAAATCTGGGACCATCCCCCGTTAAACTTGACATGTTGTATTTGATACTACTAACTTCGCGTTCTACCCTGCCTAACTGATCCCTACATGAGTCCGTTACTTCAGTCATTTTTATATTTATTTCTTCTTCACAAAAAATGCGTACTTCGGACCTTAAATGTCCCATTTCCTGTCGAAGACCTGTAATATCACGCTCATTTTTTTCAACCCTATTTTCAACCTCCCCCATCTTTACGGTAAGACTATTTTTAAACTCTGTAAATTCTCTTGTCGATTTTTCTATTTTATCCCCTAATTCCTGATTTAATTGGTCAAATTTCTTATTCGATTCTTCCCTACCTCTATTAGCTTCATCGCTTAGCTGTTCTAATTTTCTATTGGATTCTTCGTTCATCCTCTCTAGCATTCTCATTATCATCTCGTTTCCTTGATCCCCTGATTCCGTCCTCGACTGATCTCTAGTGCCTCCAGCTTCTTCCATTTTCGAATTTTTTTCACACAATGCACTATCGTCGCTTCCAATTTCCACTCCTTGACTCCTTAACCACTCTTTTCTCTGCATACGTTCTAATCACTCTCACACACTCTAAAATACTCTTAAATTTATACACAAACAGAAACTCTCTCTCTCAGACGCCAGTTTCCTAGAATAAAATCATAAAAATTTTATTTGGAACTCGAGCCTCACTTTTGGGTCGCCATATTTTGCTGTGGAACCTCACCATTCTTCGGGAACTACGGTTTTCGAATCGAGCCCCAGCGTTGGGCCGTCATATTTGCTGTGAAACCTACAAAAAGCCTCACCAGAGTAAAAAGAAAAATATTCGAGCCTCTTGAATTGGGCACCAAGATTTGCTGTGATTCTCGCCCTGTTGAATCTCTTCTGATAATCGCCTCTTACTTAATTAAAACTTTCATCTTCATTCATAAAAAAAAACAAACACAGTCCTACCACAAACATCAACGTTAACTCTATTTACATTAATATTCATAATACATTAAAATTTCAAAATTAAATTTCAGCATAAATTTCAGTATCATAAAATTTCAAGATTAAATTTGTCATCATTTTAATTTGCATCCAGAATTAAAGTCCTGGTAGGATGCCTACTAATTAATTTAACAATATTTGCAGACCTGAGTCTGAGTACAAAGGGAGCAACTCCCACCCCTTTACGTTAATCAAACAGGTTAGTCTAATTGAGTTCAAAGACAGACTCAAATTTTCATCATTATCAAGAACATAAACTGCTAAATACTCCTTTCTACTTAAACAAGAAAATTTCACCTTAAAATTAAAAATTTGTTGTTTGTACAAATTCACTACTGTCCATTTTTAGCAAACAAATTATAAAGTTATTTAACACACCAAAACATCAAAATCGAACAACAAAGCATAAGTTACCTGAAGGTTAATGCACTCGTGGCTACAATGTACATCGTCCTTTGTTAATCACACCATTCCAACTGGGTTATGTTTACGGCTTCTGATTCTGAACGCTTTTAAAATTTTCTACACCACCATTCATCTAAAGTTGTTTCAGGGCTTCTCAGGACTCATCTAAGTATATCAAAATCTTGTTTTGTGGATCCAATCACGATTACGAATAACATTTAATTATTAACACCCCGAAAATAGCAAAGAAATTCATACTTCTTTCACGCTATACCCCAAAACTGCCTACTTTTGTTTATTCATTTATCGTTGCAAATTTGGATAATTGGTACAGTAATACTCGCAAATATAATTAGACTTTATTACCTTGTATCTTCTTTTCTAAGTGCACTAATGCATAATAACTTGTATCGTAGCACGTAAAGAGCAAACTGTTTTAAAGTATTCAATAATCACCAAAATATAAGAGCAAACTGTTTAAAGTATTGAATCCAAATCGAAAATCTAAGAGAGCGAAACTGTTTAAAGTCCGGGTTTATATAATAGCTCGCCTGTATGTCGGTTTTGTCCCGCGACGGCCAGTTTTCAGAATTTCGCATACTATGTTCCCTTTTCGACAGTCCGGCACAGCGATTCTAAAAATTTGCACACGTCCAAGTTTAAAATCTATGAAATTTCCACACGGCTCGCAACGTCTGAGAACAACTAATTAAATTTTATACAGAAATGTTATGTTTAAACCTCTCATGTTTGCATCTTATTTTCAACCAATCGTGACCCTCGTGACGCTACACAAATCACGCCTTTAATTATTAGTGTCTCTGCTTGACGCATTTTCTCCTTCCTTTTCTACCTTGGTCTGAATGGTACAAATCGATATTCTGTATTATCGGTTATCTAAACTACACGTGGACTCGCGACGTGACTTACTCGAGTTAAATAACCCCACATCTAACCTTCCCGTTAATATAAGCTACGGTTTATCCAACCGTTTGCAATATATACAGAATCTGCATGTTTATCAGCTCGAATTTATTAAAATTTGACATTTAAAAATACCCAGGTGTTCAATCGTAATACTTTAAATAACACTTCTACGATTTGAATATTATTGGGTTTTTTAAAAGCTTTTATGCATATTATACCTTAATAATCGTTCAATTAACTCCAATTAAAATAATAATGAACGGCATTGACTTCTACCCTTTAATTTTTAGCGAATACTAATTAAATTTTAATTATTATTTGTACATTTTGTTTAATACTCGTTACTTAAAACTTGAATTAATTAATATTAATTTTGCACGTAATTTCTACTTGTTTCTTTACTTGGAATAATTAAATTACATACAAGCTGAGCATTTTAATGCTGCTTCTTTTTATAGAAAGCGTCTAGTGAATAATTTAAATCCCTTATTTTTAATGAAACGAATGAATTTTTATGCTTTACGGTTTTAATAACGCGTATTATCTAATAAAATTCCTTATACACGGTGATTAAAATTATTTGATGTAATTAATTAATTTTCTACCCTGGTCTAAATTTGAGTAATATATATATATATATATATATATATATATATATATATATATATATATAGATGAGTATTTTCTTGCTGTGTGGTTTTAATAGCGAATTGAGTATTCTTGGGAATAAAACAGCGATAGAATTATATTCTCTTTATTCTTTTAGAACTCGAGCTTTCGAGAATCTTTATCTCTTCTTCAGAAGTAAACTACAAATAGTGGTTGTACATAATGGTTTATACTTAAATTACTTACGAATGTGAGAAATGGATAAATTGTAAAAATTTTATGGTTTGAAAGTTATTTTCTATTGAATGAAAAGTAATTTGTCAATGTCAAATTTTGAGTATTGTGATGTATTTGATATTTGAATAAATCGTTGTTGGACATGAATTTTGGATCATGTGTTATTTTTATTTTGAATATTAATGGGTTTCTGGTGACAGAATCAACACATCAAAATTTTCAGCAATGTTTCCACTTTAAATACACCACAAATAATTTCACTGTTAGATAATACGCGTTATTAAAACGTGGAGCATACAAATTTATTCGTTTCATTAAAAATAAGGGATTTAAATTATTCACTAAACGCTTTCTATAAAAAGAAGCAGAATTAAAATGCTCAACTTGTATGTAATTTAATTATTCCAAGTAAAGAAACAAATAGAAATTACGTGCAAAATTTATATTAATTAATTCAAGTTTCAAGTAACGAGTATTAAACAAAATGTACAAATAATAATTTAAATTTAATTAGGATTCACTAAAAATTAAAAGGGTAGAAGTCAATGTCATTCATTATTATTTTAATTGGAGTTAATTGAACGATTATTAAGGTATAATAGGCATAAAAGCTTTTAAAAAACCCAATAAAAATAAAACCCTATATGAGACGCGTTGCTAGCATACAAATATATCTAGAAAGTTAGAATACGTGGAATATTCAAATCGTAGAAGTGTTATTTAAAGTATTACGAGTGAACACCTGCGTATTTTTAAATGTCAAATTCTAATAAATTCGAGCTGATAAACATGAAAATTCTGCGTATATTGCAAACGGTCGAATAAACCGTAGCTTATATTAACGGGAAGGTTAGTTGAGCGGTTATTTAACTCAAATAAGAATACACGTGGACTGAAATAACCGATAGTAAAGAGTATCGATTTGCACCACTAAGGCCAAGTTAGAAGAAGACAGATAAAATGCGCAAGGCAGAGACACAGATAATAAAAAGCGGGATTTGAGCAACGTCACGAGGTTACGATTGGTGAAAATAAGATGCAGATATGAGAGTTGTAAACGTAACGATTTCCATATAAAATTTAATTAGTTGTTTGCAGACGCGTTGCGTGCCGTGTGAAAAATTTCTTAGATTTTCAACTGGCGCGTGTGCAAATTTAATAGAATCGCGTGCCGGACTGTCGAGAAGGGAACAGAGAATGCGAAATTCTGAAAACTGGCCGTTGAGGGACAAAACCGGCGGGCAGGCGAGCCATTATATATACCCGTGTTAATATGAGTTTCGCTCTCTTAGATTTTTGATTATTCGATGCTTTAAACAGTGCTCTCTTAGATTTTTGATTTTGATTCAACACTTTAAACAGTTTGCTCTTATATTTTGTGATTATTGAATACTTTAAGACAGTTTGCTCTTTACGTGCTACAATACAAGTTATTATGCATTAGTGCACTTAGAAAAGAAGATACAAGGTAATAAAGTCTAGTTATATTTGCAAGTATTACTGTACCGATTATCCAAATTTGTAACGATACATGAATAAACAAAAGTAGGCATTTTTGGGTATAGCGTGAAAGAATTAGGAATTTTTTTGCTATTTTTCGGGGGTTTTAATAATTAAATGATTAGTAAACGTGATTGGATCCACAAAACAAGATTCAGATATACATAGATGAGTTCCTGAAAAGCCCTGAAACAATTTTAGATGAATGGTGGTGTAGAGAAAATTTTAAAAGCGTTCAGAATCAGAAGCCGTAAACATAACCCAGTTGGAATGGTGTGATTAACAAAGGACGATGTACATTGTAGCCACGAGTGCATTAACCTTCAGGTAACTTATGCTTTGTTGTTCGATTTTTGATGTTTTGGTGTGTGTTGAATAACTTTATAATTTGTTTGCTAAAAAATGGACAGTAGTGAATTTGTACAGACAACAAATTTTTAATTTTAAGGTGAAATTTTCTTGTTTAAGTAGTAAGGACTACTTAGCAGTTTATGTTTTGATTATGATGAAAATTTGGGTCTGTCTTTGAGCTCAATTAGACTAACCTGTTTGATTAACGTAAAGGGGTGGGAGATGCTCCCTTTGTACTCAGACTCAGGTCTGCATATATTGTTATATTAATTAGTAGGCTTCCTACAAGGACTTTAATTCTGGATGCAAATTAAAATGATGACAAATTTAATCTTGAAATTTTATGATACTGAAATTTATGCTACAATTTAATTTTGAAATTTTAATGTATTATGAATATTGATGTAAATAGAGTTAACGTTGATGTTTGTGGTAGGAATGTGTTTGTTTTTTTTTATGAATGAGGATGAGAGTTTTAACTAGGTGAGCAGCCGAGGCGGAAAGAGTAAAGAGGCGATTATCAGAAGAGATTCAACAGGGCGAGAATCACAGCAAATCTTGGTGCCAAATTCGAGAGGTTCGAATATCTTTTTTTTACTCTGGTGAGTTTTTTGTAGGTTTCATAGCATACTATGACGGCCCAACGCTGGGGCTCGATTTGAAAACCTTAGTTCACGAATAATGGTGAGGTATCACAACAATATATATATATATATATATATATATATATATATATATATATATATATATAATCTGTGGGAGTATCTCGGTGGGATCTTGGCTTTACGGCACTGCATGTTAAAGGACAGAGTGTGCCGGGTCTATGTTTATTTAATGGTCTAAGATATAAACAAAGGTTTAGGCCTTAAGCATACATAATGAATATATTAAGAAAAGTGAATAACAGTTTAATTACGGAAATAATGTATCTAAAATTTGAGCAGGTTGTACAAATAATTTTTGGTAAATAGTTCACTTAATAAGCTCATATAAACGACCTGGTGGATAGCTAACCTTCAGATAGAAAATGTTTTGTGGAATTTGTTGTTTACTTACAGAGGATGCAAAATTAAAATAAAATGCGTTTTGAACATTCAAGAAAGTCGACGTAAGAAAATTATCGAATTATACGTTTATAGACAGACAATTTATGTAATTACGTATTATGCTCCACGTATGATGTCCCACCACCAAAGACTGTCCTTGGTGTGATTTTTGTGTCATTAAAAATTACAATTACATAACTCGGCCATATACTAATGAACATTTGTGGTATACAATTTATGTAATTATTCTGCATCCTACAACAGCAAATTGGGATGTTGCCACATAATAACAAACGCCCATCTGTATGCCTTTTATGTGCTTATTCTGCATCTGGTAAAAGTAAGATGGAAATTCATATGCGGTCCCATACGAATGAACGTCCATTCGCTTGCAAAATATGTAATTATTCTGCATCTTCTAAAGGGAACTTGAAAATGCATATGCGGTCCCATACAAACGAACGTCCATTCGCATGCAACCTATGTAATTCTACTGCATCTTCTAAATGGAGCTTGCAAATGCACATACGGTACCATACAAATGACCGTCCATTCGAATGCAATTTGTGTAATTATTCTGCATTTACTAAAGGACACTTGCAAATGCATATGCGTTCCCACACTAATGAACGCCCGTTCGCATGCAACTTATGTAATTATACTGCATCTTTTAAAGGAGCTTGCAAATGCATATCCGGTCACATACTAATGAACGTCCATTTGCATGCAATTTGTGTAATTATTCTGCATCTCGTAATCATAGCTTAAAAATCCATATGCGATCCCATACAAATGAACGTCCATTCGCATGCAATTTGTGTAATTACTGTGCATCATCTACAGGAAACTTGAAAATGCATATGCGGTCCCATACTAATGAACGTCCGTTCGCATGCAACTTATGTACTTATACTGCATATTTTAAAGCAAGCTTGCAAATGCACATACGGTCCCATACTAGTGAACGTCCATTTTCATGCAATTTGTGTAATTATTCCGCATCTCGTAAACATACCTTAAAAACCCATATGCGGTCCCATACAAATGAACGTCCATTCGCATGCAACATGTAATCATATTGCATCGTCTAAAGGGAGCTTGGAGGAAGATTGGGCTCGTTCCAAAAAGATTAGAATATAGTATAGATTATAATATAGAAAATAGTAGGTGGGGAAAATATAAAAATAAAATAGAGATAGCTAGGAAAGGTTACCTAGGAAATAAATAAATGAGGAAAAGACGGCTATTCAATAAGTTTTGACGCGAATAGTCGCAGTTAATAAATGTTCTTAAATATTATTAAAAAAGTGTATTATAATGGTGATTTTAAATTACATGAACAATATTAAGTTATAAAGAACATTTAATTATGGAATTAGATTAAATTGATATATGTTAAAAGAAGAAAGTTCAATTTGTATTTAGAAGTCTATTGTTTTTGGAGTTAAAATGTTTCTATCAAAGAAAAAAGAAAATAAAGGTCAATTTTAAAACGTCAAATCCTGTGTCATTAAAAACCAATTTTAAAAGGACATTACAGAAAGTAAGTGTCAAAATTATATTTGGTAAAATACAAGGATCAATTTATGAACATTTGGAAATGCTGTCAAAACATATCAAGAAAACAAAATTGAAATGAAAATACTCTTGGAAGAATACAAACTCTACGTCTACAGTATAAAAAATTTTCAAAGAAGTAAAAGGAGCTAAAATTTTGCTGAAGTAAGAAGAATCAAATCCTACAAAATTATTCAGGGAAGTTTAAATTTATTATTTATTGTAATAGTATAAAAAAATTGTATCACAGTAATTATTCTATATAAGTTTATCATTATACAGATCAAAATTTGGAATGGTCCGTAAATTATTCTATACAGAACTTCCATAGAAACTATTTGATCTGTCAAATAATTTAATTTTCAACGAACTTCGTTCGTTTATGAAATCGATTTGTCGTCCGTCTGTCCGTCCGTCCGAGGCCTTTCTAATGGTCGGACATCAATGTGTGATACATCAATCGATTCAGCTCGGTGTCCAGAGCTTAAGTTTTGATGTCAGTTAAAATCGGGCCACGGGGGCGCCGTGCTCCCGCGATATTCCGTCGGGAAAAAAAAAATTTCAAATAGGTCCAAAATTAATGTGCGATACATATTTGGACTCCCCTAACATAGCTGAGTCGAAATATGGTACCCCCCACAAAATCTGACCACGGATACCCGACCCCCCCCCCGGGAATTAATTTTTATCAAAAATTTCAAATAGGTCCAAAATTAATGTGCGATACATAAATTGTTTTAAAGTAAGTCTACATTTGGAAGTTCGTTGCGACAATGCCTTGCATTTTCAACTTGTTTCTTATGACAGATAATTTTGAAGTGGAAGTTTTATATAAAAGGTATTTAATTATTACTAATTTGTATTGAAATTTTAGGAGAACGTCAACTACTACTTTAAATAATATAACAGTGAATAGGAACCATTGTAACACTGAAAAAATTGAAGATTCAAACCGTAAGTTTTTGAACTATTTATTTTTTTTTAGTAAAATTTAAAAATAAAAAATTAAATATTGAAGCGATCTATTTTAAATCATTTAATAAAGGAAACTTAATTTATATTCAATCGATGATAAAATTTGAACCTCATCTGAGATCGTAAATTTAGTGAGCAATGGCAATATTTAGTCGGAGAAGAATATTTATAAAATACCCATTTAGAAAGTCTTATTGCTAAAAAAATACAACAATTTTATAATTCTATATTAAAATACATGACAGTATATGCGGTTCCATACATCCGAACGTGCGTTCGCATGCAACTTGTGTAATTCTACTGCATCTTCTATAGGGAACTTGTAAATGCATATACGGTCCCACACTAATGAACGCCTGTTCGCATCAGTGGCGGCTCGTGGTGATTTTATTTGAGGGGCTCTAACTGCTTATGGCATGAATATAATACAAGATAACATAAGCAACACTCACCTTCAGTGGTTTGGTGTATTCAGCCTAGTCGCTGACACAGACCCATTAATTTTTGTATACTTGTTTATAGGTTTATGTACAAAAAGTCACACACTGTACTCTAATTGTCACGTAATAATAATTTTACTGCTTGTATACGAAATCAAGCCTTCTGTCTTTCTGAGCAATAAAATGGTCTACAACTTTTTCGTCAAAATTGTTGATGTTATGTATTAAGTTTTTGTTGACTAACTTCATTGCTAAAGCATTAAAACGTTCTTCGGTCATTGTGTTCCTTAGATAAGTTTTAATCCTATTAAGAGTTGAAAACATCTTTCAGATTCGGCAGTGGACATTGGGGTTATGACTATAATTTTTAATAATTTTATTGTTTCGCCAAATGTTTCGTTTAACCCATTTTGGGTCAACCAGGAAAGCATGTTTAGGCCGCCTAAAATATTTTTAAAATCCGTTTTTGAGTACATCACTTCCACTTCAGTCCTCAATTTGTCTAGCTGTAACATCGGATAACACTTAACAATCGATTGGAAATGCGATGTTGGAAATTTTTTGGAGTAAATATCAAAATTAGTTGCGTCTACTAAAAATGCGGCTTCTAAATGAGTTCGGTATGAAAGCCTGTTCTTCATCTGAACAACTATTGTATCGCACACTTCTTTAGCAATCAAATTCCGATTTTCCACGTTACTAATTTTTTTTTGTTTAGTATCATTACAGATTATATATTTTCTATCTCATCAGATGAATTTCTAGTAGATGCTATTATCCTTTCAAAGTCTTTCATTTTTTTCTTCAGTGCAACACTGTCTGTATCTCTAGCTTGAAACTGATTAAATAATATGTCAATATGTGGAAAAATTTTATGAAATAAATTGAGAAAAACACAAAATCAGGATCTTCCAGAATTCTACGCAAACCATATGCTTCCCTGCAGGTAATAGTTTTATTGCATTTTTCTTCTAATTCCTCAAAGCATTCGATTAGTTTTTCTCTATTCTCATATACGACGTTCACAATACGAATATTATAATTCCAACGTGTGACAGCAACAGTGGGCAATTTTCGCTTCACTATTTCTTTTAGCGCATCACACCTGTAAGTAGAATGAGAAAAAAAGCAGGAATTGCGGATAAATTAGAAAAAAAATTTTAACTTTAGCATTTTGACTAGTTGCTTTCTGCAAAATTAAATTTAATTGATGGGCATAACAGTGAACAAAATAGGCATTTTTATATTTAAGTTTTATTTTTGACTGAACTCCACTAGCAGAACCACTCATAACATTTGTACCGTCATAAGTTTGAGCAATTAATTTAGATAGCGAGTTTAATATTAATTTATCTAATTCCTGCTCAATACACTCCGTTAAATCGTTAGCTGTTTTATCTATTACTCGTAGAAATGTTCAAAATCTCTCATAAATATTTCCACTGTAGAAATATCTAACTATAATTATCATTTGGCATTAATTTGAAATGTCAGTCGTCTCATCGCACTGAATTGCCAAAAATTTACTACCTTTAATTTGATCTTGAATTTCTTGACGACACACTGCAAGCATGCTTTCTAAAATCTCGTTTTGTATAGTTTTAGATGTACCTTTAAATACCCTCGCTTTGTGTAAATGTTATTTTAAAATTACATCCAATTCCGAAGTAAAATCAATTAATTCTAACAAAATTCCACGGTTTTTGGAATCTTCTTTTTCATTGTGTCCTCTCAATGACAATTCCAACTTTCCACAAAATTTAATACAATTGATAATTTTTTTTTAAAATGTATCTATTTTTAGTCACCTGCTCATTATGCTTCATAATGTTCTGCCTATATGCGGAACCTAACTGAACCGCAATGTTCACGGAACCTAGCATAGCCAAATCCGTGCCAGACTTTATATGGTACTTGCTAATTTCATGCTTTTTTATTTTATTGTTTATATGCCTCAGATCTCTAAAGCATTTTTCCGACCATGTTTTGTCCATTCCGTCACAATAAAATAAATGGCAAGGAAAACAAAATAGAACATTCGATTGAGAGCATCCAGGAATCCACTGACATTTTTTATAAATTTCTTTTGAAAAATGCCGTGTGAAACTGCGATTTCCAACCTTATCTACCTGTTTCATATTTAAATCCGGTGTCGGACGGCCTAGGTTCTTAATTTTCACCTTTTCTGCTAATGGAAGAGTTTTAAATTTAATTTCGATTATATTACGAATATTATTTTCAGTCATGTACGCCTTATAACCAAACTTACGGAAATTTTATAAAAGGAAATTATATATTTTAAATTAAATAACTAGTACTTAAATGTTAAACAAAATTTTATTATTATTATAAATATAATTTAATAAATTTTGTTGTTTTAATCAAGTTTGAGTCGGACTACTTAATGATATAAGCTCCCAGCATCACTCAAACAAACAGAAAAATAGAGAATAATTAATTAATATATATATATATATATATATATATATATATATATATAAAAAAGCAAAACTTTCTCTGCAATCTGCAGTTACAATTAAACCAATTACATGAGATGTATCTGTAAATACACATTGTATTTACCTATACAAATCGAACTGGTATTTGCATAGCCATTACAAAACAATTACTTGATCATTTTGTAGGGGAAAAAACATCCATTGACCAGGTTTCGACCTCTTGGGTCTCGATTTGTATAGGTAAATACAATGTGTATTTACGGATACATCTCATGTAATTGGTTTAATTTTAACTGCAAATTGCAGAGAAAGTTTTGCTTATATACTACAATATATATATATATATATATATATATATATATATATATATATATATATATTGCTATGAATCTTCTCATATCTGCAGGTACTGGCCCTTTCAAAAAAAACATTCGAGCCCCACAGATTGGGCGTCATAAACGGCTGTGATCCTCTTTTCGCCTCGGCTGCTCACCTAATTTTATAAACCTCCTCATTCATAAAATTAAACAACACATTCCTACCACAAACATCAACGTTAACTCTATTTACATCAATATTCAGAATACATTAAATTCTCAAATTAAATTTCAGCATAAAATTCAGTTTTCAAAAAAATTTCAAGATTAATTTTATTATCATTTTAATGTGCATCCAGAATTAAAGTCCTTGTTGGATGCCTACTAATTAATATAACAATATAAGCAGACCGGAGTCTGAGTATAAAGGGAGCATCTACCACCCCTTTACGTTAATTAACCAGGTTCGTCTAATTGAGCTCAAAGACATACCCAAATTTTCATCATATTCTCGAACATCAAAACAAAATACCCTTTTACTTAAACAAGCAAATTTCCTCTTAAAATTAAACTTTTATGGTTAGTATAATTTCACTAATGTCCATTTACAGTAAATCAATTATAAAGTCATTCAATCCACACAAAAATGTCAAACAAAATAGCATAATTTACCTGAAGGTTACTGTCCTCGTAGCTTCAAAGTATCGTTTCTTTAGTTAATCACACCATTCAACAGGATTATATTTACGGCTTCTGATTCTCTACGCTTTTAAAATTTTCTCCATCACCATCCATTCAAAGTCGTTTCTGGGCCTTTCCGGAACTCATCTGTGTTTATCTGACCCTTGTTTCATGGATCCAGACACGTATTTGAACCATTTAATTATTAACACCCCCGAAAAATAGCAAAGAAATTCATGCGTCTGTCACCAATATACGCCAAAACTGCCTACTTTTGTGTATACATTCGTCGTTGTAAATTTTGCTAATTGGTACAGTGAAACTAAATTTTATTACCTTGTATCTAAGTGCACTGAAGTACATTCATGTTAGCACGTAAATAACAAGCTATTTTGAATCACTAAAATATACTAGCAAACTTTAAATTATTTAATCAAACTAAAATGCACGGTTTAACATCTTCAATCAAGTCGCGTATGTACGAGCTTTTAACGCATCGAATCGTCAAAAGTCTAAGAGTCTAAGAGGGCTTGTTTATATTCATCTCGGTATATATAGCAAAAAGCCTGTCTGTCGGTCTGTTCCCCAAAACGGGTAATTCTAAAGAATTTCTCATGCCATGTTCCCAGTCTGTCGCTCGCACGTCGTTTTTTACGAATTTTCACTCGCCCCATTCAAATCTCAGAAAATTTCCACACGGCACGCAAGCATGTCCGAGAAAAACTAATTAATTTTGTACAGAAATTGTTGTTCTACCTCTGATATTTGCATCCTATTTTCAACCAATTGTGACCCTCGTGACGTTGTTTAAATCCCGCCTTTTACAATATGTGTCTTTGCTTGACGCATTTTCTCTTTCCTTCTCTAACCTGTTCGTATTGGTGCAAATTGATATTCTTTATTATCGATTATTTTAGTCCACATGGAGTGTGAAATAACCCAGCTTTAGCAATTCTCGTAACTATTATGCGACGTTTTCCCAAGATTCTTTGAAACATTAATTATCTGCAAACTTTACGCCGAATGTGACATTTAAACTACGCAGGTGTTCAAATATAATATTAATTCTCAGAGCCTTATTCCGTGGTATTTTAATCTTGGGTTTTTACAAGTTTCTATAGGTATTATATGTTATTAACGGTTTAATTAACTCCAATTAAAATTGATTTCTATCCTTTTCATTTTTAGCGAATACAACTTAAATATTAATTATTATGTGTACACTTTGTTTAATACCGGTTACTCGAAATAGAGTTAATTAAGATAAATTTTGCACGTAATTTCTCTTTGTTTAGAATAATTACATTACACGCAGAGCTTTTCAATACTGCTTCTTTTGATATAAAGCGTCTTATAAATAATTTAAATTTCTTATTTTACTGAAACAACCGAGTTTATTTATGCTTCATGGTTTTAATAACGCGTATTATTTAATGAAATTCCTTATACACGGTGATTAAAATTATTTGATGTGATTATTTAATTTTCTACCCTGGTCTAAATATGAGTAATATATATATATATATATATATATATATATATATATTGCTGTGAAACCTACAAAATCCGTGAACTACGCTTTTCGAATCGTGCCTCACGAATTGGGCGTCAAGAATGCTGTGAATCCTACAAAAAGCTATTCATTACCTTAACTGTGTTGGTCCATTGACTTTCTTCTGTTAATCGCCTCGGCTGCTCCTCTAGATAACTTTCATCCTCAATCATAAAAAAAACAAACACATTCCTATCACAAAAATCAACGTTAACTCTATTTACATCAATATTCACAATACATTAAAATTTCAAAATTAAGATTCAGCATAAATTTTAATATCAAAAATTTTCAAGATTAAATTTGTTATCATTTTCAAGTGCATCCAGAATTAAAGTCCTTGTAGGATGCCTACTAATTACTATAACAATATATGCAGACCGGAGTCTGAGTACAAAGGAGCATCTACCACCCTTTACGTTAATTAACCAGGTTCGTCTAATTGAGCTCAAAGACATACCCATATTTTCATCATAATCCAGAACATCAATACTAAATACCCCTTTCTACTTAAACAAGCAAATTTCACCTTAAAATTAAAATATTATTGTTAGTACAATTTCACTACTGTCCATTTTAAGTAAATCAATTATAAAGTTATTCAACACACACCAAAATATCAAAGTTCGAACAAAATAGTATAATTTACCTGAAGGTTACTGCACTCGTAGCTTCAATGTACATCGTCCCTTTGTTAATTACACCATTCCAACTGGGTTATATTTACGGCTTCTGATTCTCAACGCTTTAAAAATTTTCTCCATCACCATTTATTTAAAGTTGTTTCTGGGCTTTTCCGGAACTCATCTGTGTATATCTGAACCTTGTTTTGTGGATCCAGACACGTTTATGCACCATTTAATTATTAATACCCCCGAAAAATAACAAAGAAATTCATACTTCTTTCACCAATATACGCCAAAACTGCCTACTTTTGTGTATTTATTTGTCATTGTAAATTTTACTAATTGATACAGTGATACTAACTTTATTACCTTGTATCTTCTTTTCTAAGTGCACTAAAGTACATTCATTGTAGCACGTAAGGAACAAGCTGTTTTAAATCACAAAAATATTCGAGCAAACTGTTTAAATTATTTAATCAAAACCGGAAAACTAAAAAGCACTGTTTAACGCGTTGAATCAAGTCGAAGATCTAAGAGGGCTTGTTCATATTCCCCTGGGTATATATAGAGGTTAGCCTGTCTGTCGGTCGAGTCTCCAAAACGGACAATTCTAAAGAATTTCGCCTGCTATGTTCCCATTCCGCAGCCCGGCATGCGATTTTTACGAATTTTGCACTCGCCCCAGTTAAATCTCAGAAATTTCAACACGGCTTGCAACGTCTGGAAATAACTAACTGAGTTTTATACAGAAATGTTATTTTTACTTCTCAATTTTGCCTTTTATTTTCACCCAATCGCAACCCCATGAAGTTGCTCTACTCACGCCTTTTTACTATATGTGTCTCGGTCTGTTCTTATTGGTGCAAATTGATATTCTTTATTATCGATTATTTCAGTCCATGTGGACTGTTATCTGGGTTAAATAACCCCGTATCGCGCCTTTAGCATTTCTCGTAACTATTAAGCTACGGTTTCTCCAAGATTCTCTGTAACCATTAATTCTCTGCCAACTTTACGCAGAATGAGCCTTTTAAAAATACGCAGGTGTTCAAACATAATATTAATTCTCAGAGCTTTATTTCATGGTATTTTATTGGGTTTTTACAAGTTTTTATAGATATTGTCTGTTACTAACGGTTCAATTAACTCCAATTAAAATAATACCCTTTAGTTTTTAGTGAATCCTAATTAAATATTATATTATTATCTGTACGTTTTGTTTAATACCGGTTACTTAAAATAGAGTTAATTAATATAAATTTTGAACATAATTTCTCTTTGTTTCTTTACTAGGAATAATTAAATTACACGTAAAGTTTTCTAATACTGCTTCCTTTTATATAAAGCGTCTTATAAATAATTTAAATCTCTCTTATTTTTAATGAAGTGAATGAATTTTTATGCTTCACGCTTTTATTTAATAACACGTACCTATATATATATATATATATATATATATATATATATATATATATATAGTTATGTATGGTGATATTTAATGAAATGATGCTTTAAATTACCAGTTAAAAAATAATAAGTGCAACCTTTAAGTGGTGTTGGCCTTTAAAATGATTTAAATAAATACCTTTTTAAATTTAATTATGCCACGGCTTTTAGAAACTCTCTCAGGGAAACTGAATCTACGATTTTAAACTCTGTAAGAAGACGTGGGTTCTTTGTCCCCTTACAGGTATTGAAGACACATGCGCCTAAAGCGTTATTAGATCAAAATCACTTAACCTCTTTTTTGTGCTTGCGTATCATGATTATACAAAGATTGATAAATCTATTCAGCAAATATTTAATCTAGTTAAACGTTTGAAATTTAAATTATTCCCAAATTACTTTAATATGAAGTGTAGATAAAAATAACTTAAAATACCTGCAACCCCGTTGAATGTGTCTGGGTGTACATGGGCTTTGAAACAGGATACCACAAATCGCCTCGAACGCTTTCAGTGACTACCTAATAAAAGTATGTTTTAGTTTATGTTCAAAAAGGATTTTACTATAGTTTTAGGTTCTACAATTAACTACTACTTCACCAACTATATGCTTTATTTGCTCTATTACTACGAACACTTCAATACTTCACCAAATAAACTGATCTGTAATCCAAGAAGACGGAACCCTGCTGCTAAATATTCTCACTACCACAGGTGCAACTCTTCAACAACAACAAAGGATGCCCCGATGTTTGGTATAATTGAATCCTCTTTTGTAATTAATTTTGGTCGTATAACCTTTTCACTTTCTTTGTATTACAACCCAATCAAACTGCATGCACTTGGAAAAACACATATATTAATTTTGATAAATTTTAATTACAAGGCTCCTCAAGCCAAAAACAATTATTCAGTGTACAAAATTTTTTTAGTCCTCTTTTTCAAAAATCTTTTATCAATTAATTCATTTTAAAACAACTATCACCTAGGACAACTCAAAAACAATTATCTCTAGCCTACTAACTAATATTACATAAGGGATGCATTCAACATATTAACCTTAATTCTACTTAATTACTATTTTAGAACAGCTTTGGTATTTTTACATTTCATTTTGACATTTCATAATTTTATTTCGTTTTATAATTAAAATGTATTAAACGATTTTCATTTTAGGTAGATCAAACTTATAAATGGCACAAAGTATCCTGCACAAATTACAAATAATAATCTTAAAGACAAAACCTATACACATTCAATTGAAGTTACATTAGATACCCTTCGTATTGGAAAACAATGGAAAAATGTTTTTTAAACCTCAAACGCCGTATCACTAGTACATAATATTCTATATCTGCATTTAACAAGTAATTATTCATCAATCTTTGTTAACCGTAGTGTTTCTAAATTTTAGAATAGCTTGATAAAAGTGGTAAATTGATGTTTTTATCCGTAGTACTAACAACTATCGTTTTAAATCCTTTGATACTGTCAAATACTAAAATATATATATATATATATATATATATATATATATATATATATATATATATATATTACTCAAATTTAGACCAGGGTAGAAAATTAATAAACGACATCAAATAATTTTAATCACCGTGTATAAGGAAGCTTTGGGTACTAATACGCTTCATTTAAAGGCATATTGGATAAATTCGTCATTTACTTCTAAACATAGGGTTTATATTGTGACGGGCTACTACTACCGCGTTTCTCTAATTTAAAACAAGTAATAACAAACGTCTTTATTACTCACTGTTCACAAGTCTAATTAACAGTATATGCCTTATTTGTAGATGTTTTCAGTCCACTTAACAATGAAGCACTATTATACTAATGAATTTAAAATCACTAATATCTTCTTAAACTAACTTCTTTACCATAGGTCCATTAACAACACTAACACAACTATTTGTTTATACACTTCTATTTATTTATGTATACTACAAGCTGCATGTACATTAGACACAGCATATATCATTTATGTATAAATTCTTGAACTCCTAAAAGCTCAACTACGTTTACTGTACACGATATAATTTATATTAGACATTCAAGTATAGACTAACTCTTACATTCATAAGCGGCCTTATATATACCCTGAATTAAAGATATGACTCATTATCTAGTACTTTCTAGAAGAATTCTGGAATCTTTGAGAATATGATGTGCCTCGGGCGTTTGTACGTTTGACGGGTTGCCTAATAGTGGATCGCAACAATATTGTTTAGATAATGTTAAACACCGTGTATAAGGAAGCTTTGGAAAATAGTACGCTTAATTAAAGGCCTACTGTGTAGATTTAAATCATTCAATTAAAATGTAGGGTTTGTATATAATCATAATCAACGTGTAGAAAGAAGTAATGCAGAATTTCATTAGATAATTAAAACCGTGGAGCATAAAAATTTATTCGTTTCGTTAAAAATAAGGGGTTTAGATTATTCACTGGACGCTTTCTATAAAAAGAGGCCGAGTTAAAATGTTCAACTTGTATTTAATTTAATCTTTCCAAGTACTAAAACTATCGAGAAATTATAAAAGACGTGGGGAAGTCACGTAGAAACCTTCGGCGTATTAGAACTAAGAACACCTGCAAAGATAACGATGTATATGATAGTTGATAAGCTTCAAGCTATATGAGTGCAAGTAAGAAAGCGAATTTGTGGTATAAAGACAAGCGAGATGGAATGCATTGGTAGTTAAATGAGGGGAAATATGTAAAACAAGAGCACAGGTTTTAGATATCGCGAACAGACTAGATTGGCGATTAAGGTTGAAATAAGGTGCAAACATGAGAGGTGGAAGCATAACAATTTCTATGTTAAATTAATTAATTGTTCTCGGACGTGATGCGAGGCGTGTGGAAATTTCTTAGATTTCAACTCGAACGAGTGCAAATTTCAGTAGAATCATTGTATCGAGCCATCGGAAGGGAAAATATAATGCGAATTTCTGAAAATCGTCCGTCGCGGGACAAATTTGACTTGCAAGCGAGCCATTATATAAACCCGTGCTGATAGGAGTTTAGGTCTCTTTTATTTTTGATTTTATTCGATACTTCAAGCAGTTTTGCTCTTTATTTTCGATACGTCAAGCAGAATACATGGTGATTACGTGCTACGATAAAAGTTATTATGCATTAGTGCACTTAGAGAAGATAAATAAAGGTAATAAAGTCTAGTTATATTTGCGGGTATTACTGTACCAATTATCCAAATTAGTAACGATAAATAAATAAATAGAAGTATGCAGTTTTGGTATAGCGTGAAAGAATTATGAATTTCGTTGCTATTTTTCAGAAGTGTTAGTAATCAAATGTTATTCGTAAACGTGATTGGATCCACAAAACAAGAATTCGATATACCTAGATGAGTTCCTGCGAAGCCCTGAAACCTTTTAGACGAATGGTGGTGTAGAAAAATTTAAAGGCGGTCAGAAATCCGAAGACGCAAAAATAAACCAGCTGGAATGGTGGGATCAGCAAGGACGATGTACATTGGAGCCACGAGTGCATTAACCTTCAGGTAACTTATGCATTGTTGTTCGATCTTAGATGTTTTGGTGTGTGTTGAATATCTTTATAATTTGTTTGATAAAAACGGACAGTAGTAAATTTGTATAAACAACAAATTTTGAATTTTAAGGTAGAATTTTCTTGTATAAGTAGAAACGAGTATTTATCAGGTTTATGTTTTTGATTATGATGAAAATGTGAGTCTGTCTTTGAGCTCAATTGGACTAACCTGTTGAATTAACGTAAAGGGGTGGGAGATGCTCCCTTTTATTCAGACGCAGGTCTGCAAATATTGTTAACTTAATTAGTATGCATCCTACAAGGACTCTAATTCTGGATGCAAATTAAAATGATGACAAATTTGAACTTGAAATTTTATGATGCTGAAATTTATGATGAAATTTAATTTTGAAATTTTAATGTATTGTGAATATTGGTGTAAATAGAATTAACGTTGATGTTTGTGGTAGGAATGTGTTTTTTTTTATGAATGAGGATGAAAGTTTTATTTAGGTGAGCAGCCGAGGCGGAAGGAGTCAAGAGGCGATATTCAGGTAAGAAATTGATTATCAGAAGAAAGTCAACGGACAAGAGAATCACAGCAATATATATATATATATATATATATATATATATATATATATATATATATATATATATATATATTGAAGTGTACGTAATAGTTAAAAGGGTATAAACAGTATTTTGTTCTTTTAAGATAGTGTATATGCCAAATAAAGCCAATGACCAGATCACGTAATTGAAAAATTTGTGTTTGCCGTACTTTACAATTGGTAAAATATTTAAAGTATATTAGTCAGAGTAGAAGTGCCAATACGTAAAAGAATGACTTGATGACGTGGGAAAGCGCAGTATTCAAGGATTTATACTAAGTTGTACGTTGATAAGCCATAGAGTGTAAATTTGCTGGTCTAAAAGCCGGTTGCGTCTGTGAAAGTTCCACTATTCACAACACAGAGCCAGGTTTATATGTAAAACATTTCGGCGTGCATTTATTAGAATCAACCTTTGGACAAACTTGTAATATCAAAATTATATGTGAAAATATTGTATCAAAAAGTGTTTAACTGCAACGCGGTCATATGAACCAATGATTGAACAATATTTATGTAATTGTAAAGTGCAAAGATATGACTAATAGGTATTAGTGGCACAACGCTAGTTGGGACGATTTAATTGGATGTTGGGGGGTAGAAATGTATAAAGAGTAGGCATAATTTTGAAGTCGGTATCACCTAGGTAAAATAATAATAAAAAAGAACGATTTGAATTATTTTTGTAACAAGACGTGTTTTGGTATAATTGTGCTAATTTGAATATTTAAAAGTTAAAATAAAATATTTTTGGAAAGTAAAGCATTTGTTTGAATTGAAGAAGAATATAGATAGTCAGACGGTAGTTAAAGAAGTGTGGAAAGTTATAAGAGTAGATATTGGAGCGGTACTGAGACAGGCGTAAATAAGAGTGGATATTTAGAAAACGAGTTTGATTGAGGCAAAAAGGATTTGGAGTGGATTTAGTGGACCGAAAGAAAACGAATTAGAGGGATTTGGATAGTACATTGCGATAGAAAGGTATTGAGTGGAAAGCATAAAGCAGCACAGAATTGGAACAAGCAGGTTAAGGATCGGATATTGTTGGATTAGAAGGAGTGTGTATAAAGAACGACGGCATAATTAGAGGAAAATTAGCGCGGGGGAAGTTAATATTTAAGGTATTCAAAATTCTAAATTCAGTCATTATTTATAGATTTGGGTGGATAACAAAATTAAATAAAGCAAAACCTGGTGTCTGGAGAGCAAAGTAGTCCTGGTGATAGTGAAACGCAGTGTGAAGACCCATCCGGTGACCATAGATCGTTAGCCAGAGTTCAAGAAAGGCCTACAGCGAATAATAAATCGGGTGAGTACTGTGTTTTTGATACGTCAAAATCAATTTGGTAAGTGTAGTTGAATTGGCACAAGGCTATGCGGATCTGTTTATTAAATTTGGCATATACGAAAATAAGGTTACGTATACTAAAAGTAAAGTAGTGCTGTTTGGTCGGTGGCGTTACCATCTACTTATCACAGAACCCACGGTAGGTAGGTGTAGATACCCTGAGAAAGAGAGTTTCAATAGTCGAGGCACATTTATGTAGTTTTGTTTTGTAGACCGACCAGACATAGTTAAAGCACGAAATAAAAAGGTAAATTTATTCACACTGTCAAGTATATAAAAAGCATTTAAATAAATAAACCACAGTTTAAAGTAAAATACCAAAAGAAAGGGGGGGAGCAGTATAATATATATATATATATATATATATATATATATATATATATTACTCATATTTAGACCAGGGTAGAAAATTAAATAATCAAATCAAATAATTTTAATTACCGTGTATAAGGAATTTCATTAAATAATACGCTTTATTAAAACCTTGAAGCATAAATAAACTCGGTCGTTTCAGTAAAAATAAGAAATTTAAATTATCTATAAAACGCTTTACATCAAAAGAAGCAGTATTGAAAAGCGCAGTGGATAATTTAATTATTCCTAAACAAATGGAAATTACGTGCAAAGTTTATATTAATTAACCCTATTTTAAGTAACCGGTAGTAAAACAAAGTGTACATATAATAATTAATATTTAAGTTGTATTCGCTAAAAATGAAAGGATAGAAATCAATTTAATTGGAGTTAATTAAACCGTTAATAACATAATACCTATAGAAGCTTGTGAAAACCCAATAATAGTCAAATCGTAGGAAGGTTATTTAAAATGTTACGTTTGAACACCCTGCGTGTTTTAAAAGGCAATTTCAAGTTAATTTGTTTGGATAAACATGTTGATTCTAAGGATATTGGAAACGATCAGATGCTTTAGCAGGAAATACAGAACACCTGCGTATTTTTAAAAAGCTCATTCTGCGTAAATTTGGCAAATAATTAATGTTTCAAAGAATCTTGGAGAAACCGGGACTTAGTATTCACGAGAATGTGCGATACGGGTTTATTAAACCCAGATAACAGTCCGCGTGGACTAAAATATAATCGATAATAAAGAATCTAAATTTGCACCAATACGAACAGGTTAGAAAAGGAAAGAGAAAATGCGTCAAGCAAAGACACATATTGTAAAAGGGCGGGATTTAAGCAACGTCAAGGGGTTGCGATTGGTTAAAAATAGGATGCATATATCAGAGGTAGAACAACAATTTCTGTATAAAAGTAATTAGTTTTTCTCGGACAACTTTGCGGGCCGTGTTGAAATTTTCTGAGATCTCAATGGGGTGAGGACTAAATTCATAAAAATCGACGTGCAGGCTACAGACTGGGAACGTAGAATGAGGAATTCGTTGAATTACCCGTTTTAGGGAACAAAGCGACGTGTCGGCTATTCGCTATATATACAGGCGGGAATATGTGTTTCTCTTAGACTCTTAGACTTTCGACGATTCGATGCGTTAAAAGCTCGTACATCCGCGACTTGATATTAAACAGTGCATTTTAGTTTGATTAAATAATTTAAAGTGTGCTAGTATATTTTAGTGACTCAAAATAGTTGGTTATTTTACGTGCTAACATGAATGTACTTCAGTGCACTTAGATACAAGGTAATAAAAGTTTATTATCACGGTACCAATTAGTAAAATTTACAACGACAAATGTATACCCAAAAGTAGGCAGTTTTGGCGTATATTGGTAATATTGGTAAAAGGAAGTATGAATTTCTTTGCTATTTTGCGGGGTGTTAATGACTAAATGGTTCGTAAATGTGTCTGCATCCACTGAACCAGAGGCAGATATACACAGATGAGTTCCGGAAAAGCCTAGATCCAACTTTAAATTAATGGTGATGGAGAACATTTTAAAGCGTTGACAACTTGAAGCTGTAAATAGAATCCGGTTGGAATGGTGTGATTTACAAAAGGGACGATTACACTGAAGCTACGAGGACAATAACCTTCAGGTAAATTGTACTATTTTGTTTGACATTTTTGTGTGTATTGAATGACTTTATAATTGATTTACTTTAAATAGACATTAGTGGAATTTTTCTAACCATAAAATTTAATTTTAAGATGAAATTTGCTTGTTTAAGTAAAAGGGTATTTTGTTTTGATGTTCGGGAATAGGATGAAACTTTGGGTAGGTCTTTGAGCTCAATTAGACAAACCTGGTCAATTAACGTAAAGGGTGGTAGATGCTCCTTTATACTCAGACTCCGGTCTGCTTATATTGTTATATTAATTAGTAGGCATCCAACAAGGACTTTAATTTTGGATGCACAGTAAAATGATAATAAAATTAATCCGGAAATTCTTTTTAAAACTGAATTTTATGTTCAAATTTAATTTGAAAATTTAATGTATTCTGAATATGGATGTAAATAGAGTTAACGTTGATGTTTGTGGTAGGAATGTGTTGTTTAATTTTTATGATTGAGAATGGAAGTTATCTAGAAGAGCAGCCGAGGCGATTAACAGAAGGAATCAACGGACCAGGTAATTCAAGAGGTTTCACAGCATTCTTGACGCCCAAACTGTGGGGCTCGAATGTTTTTTTTTAAAGGGCCAGTACCTGTAGATATGAAAGGTTTCACAGCATTCTTGGCGCCCAACGTGGGGCTCGAATGTTTTTTTTAAAGGGCCAGTACCTGCAAAGATGAGAGGTTACACAGCAGTCTTGGCGACCCAAAAGTGAGGCTCGAGTTCCAAATAAAAATTTTGTTATTTTATTCCAGGAAACTGGCGATCTGAGAGAGAGAGTTTTTGTGTGTGTATAAATTTAAGAGTATTTTAGAGTGTGTGAGTGAGTAGAACGTATGCAGAGAAAGGAGTGGTTAAGGAGTCAAGGAGTGGAAATTGGAAGTGACGATAGTGCATTGTGTGAGAAAATTTCGAAAATGGAAGAAGCTGGAGGCAGTAGAGATCAGTCGAGGACGGAATCAGGGGATCAAGGAAACGAGTTAATGATGAGAATGTTAGAGGAAATGCGATTAGCTAGGAAGAATCCAATAGAAAATTAGAACTGCTAAGCGATGAAGCTAATAGAGCTAGGAAGAATCTAATAGAGCGAGGAGGAGTCCAACCAAAATTAGAGCAGATAAGCGGGAAAATTGAACAAAATACTAAAGAATTTACAGAATTTAAAGATAGTCTTACCGTGAAACTGGGGAAGTAGAAAATAGGGTTGAAAAAATGAGCGTGATATTACAGGTCTTCGACAGGAAATGGGACATTTAAGGTCCGAAGTACGCATTTTCTGTGAAGAAGAAATAAACGTAAAATGACTGAAGTAACGGACTCATGTAGGGATCAGTTAGGCAGGGTAGAACGCGAAGTTAGTAGTATTAAATACAACATGTCAAATTTAACGGGGGATGGTCCTAGATTTTATACAGGTAGCGTATCATTGGACCAACACATGAAGTTTTATGGCGATAACAGAGTAAATCCACAAATTTTTATTAATAGTGTAAGAAATCTAGTGGGAAATTTATTTGACGAACAGACTAAACTAAATACGATAAAGGCTTTATTAAAGGACAACGCGGAAGCATGGTACAATTTAGTAGGACAGGACATAGACACGTATCAGGACTTTGAAGACAAATTTTACAACATTACTGGAGTGATCACAAACAGGATCAGATTAGGGACGACTTGATTACAGGAAAATTTAAGGGAGAGTTTGCAGGTTCTAGGAGCAATATGCCATCCGCAAGTACAGTGTGGCCAAACAACTGAATCCACCATTGACGGACAGACAGATTATCAAGTACCTATCACGACATTTTGAACAGGAAATTAGACAACACGTGGCCTTACAAAACATCACAGAACGGGAGACATTTTTAGAGTATTTGCAGAGATATGACGATGTATGTGTAGGACGGACAAGAGAGATACGAGAACGAAACGTTAACACAGTTAGGTTTGACAACAGGACACCGAATTATCCGAGACGGCCTGACTACAACAGAAATTTTCGACCGAATTGGGAACGACGAGGACAGGAATACAGGAGCAATAGTGCGACTAGGGGACCGACGCCAAGACCTAGTTACACGCGACAGAACAGTTTACCGGAAGTAAACAGGACTGTGACCAGCACGCCGAATAGAGACAGGGACACGGATATTAACACGAGTAGGACGTACGCACAGGTTGTAGAAGGACAACCAGGACCAAGCACGGAAAACAGGATGAGACAGGATTTTTAGAACGCGACAGACCACTAGATTTCTGTGTAAATGTATACGAACATCCACGTGAATTTTTCAAAATTGAGGAGGAAGTAGAGCCAGAAACTGAGGAAAAATTATGTTTGCCAATTATTAATTTAGAAATTTTTGAGAATAATGTAGAAGTATTACTTGATACAGGGGCAGAGGCGAGTTTAATATCGGAGGAATTCGTCAGCAAAATTAGGGATAAGGTTTGTGATAGAATTATGCCTATAAAACGTAGCCATTTAGTAGCTCCAAATAAAAGAAGTTTGCTGTAGTGAATAGTGTTGTGGTGCTTAGGATAAATATAGGAGGTTTAAGCTGTGAACAGGAGTTTGTAATTGTACCTGGACTGAAGTTTCAGAGCATTTTAGGTGTTGACTGTATGATGAAGTTAGGGGTTTTGATAGATATGGAAAGGAAGGTAATAAGAATTAAGGATAGGGTAGTGCCATGGAAAGGCAGTTATGAAGTCACAGAGGATGACACGGGGTTTAGTATTAATGTAGTAGAGGTAGAGGATGATGAAGGTAAACAGATCAACACGATAAGATGTCCAGAGGATGGGAGAGTAGAGGTTCAAGCTTTATTAAGAAAACATGCAGAAGTAGTGGGGGTAGAAGCAGCATATCAGGAGCAGGTGAAGGCGGAATTAAGTAAAGATGGCAAGTTTGTTTTTAATAAAGTAGATTTAAGGGATTCATTCTGGCGGATTCCATTACATAAGAATTCTAGAAGGTACACAGGATTTTCCATAGAGGGAAAAATCGATAATTTTAAGGTAGTATCGTTTGGTTTGTCGGCAGAAAAGGAAACAATGATAAATAAGAAACAGACAAGTGTAGGGACTGAAGAAGAAGTAATATTTAAAAGTCAGGATAATAGGGATGATAAGTTTATTGTATGTGAGATAATAGGAATGTTAAGTATAGATATAGAAGGGGGAGAAATAGGGATGAAGAGTATTAGGATGGTAAGAAGAAAGACATGGAGGGTCAAGAAGAGAGTTAGATTTAAATAGGATAGGGATAAAATAGGTGTATATAGAAGAGTAGAAGTAGGTGTGTATAGAAAATAAAGCTAGGTATAGGATAAATATGGGAGATAATTAGGAATAGGTTTAGGATGAGGATAAAGAGTAAATGTAGGAAGAAAATAAGATAGGTTAAGTATAGATATTTTATATAAGATTAGTGGAGAGTTAGGAATAGAGTAAGAGTAGGATAGGCATATAGGATTAGGTAGGGGGAAGTAAAGTATAGTGAAGATTAGTTAAAAGTTAGGAATAGGATAGGTATATAGGATGTATATAGGATTAGATGGATGAGTAGGATGAAGTTAGGGATAATTTCAGTTTATAGAATTAGGTGAGAATTAGGAATAGGATAGGGTAGCTGTAAATATTTTTTTGAATTGGAGACAAAGTAGGTAAGTTAGATAGATAAGGATAGAGAGATAGGCAATTTTTTCTAAATATTTTTGGTTGTCTAAATGCTTTATATTTGAATTCGAATAAGTGGGATTATTTGTATTCAAATAGGGGGAAAATACTCATATTTAGACCAGGGTAGAAAATTAAATAATCAAATCAAATAATTTTAATCACCGTGTATAAGGAATTTCATTAAATAATACGCTTTATTAAAACCTTGAAGCATAAATAAACTCGGTCGTTTCAGTAAAATAAGAAATTTAAATTATCTATAAAACGCTTTACATCAAAAGAAGCAGTATTGAAAAGCGCAGTGGATAATTTAATTATTACTAAACAAATGGAAATTACGTGCAAAGTTTATATTAATTAACCCTATTTTAAGTAACCGGTAGTAAAACAAAGTGTACATATAATAATTAATATTTAAGTTGTATTCGCTAAAAATGAAAGGATAGAAATCAATTTAATTGGAGTTAATTAAACCGTTAATAACATAATACCTATAGAAGCTTGTGAAAACCCAATAATAGTCAAATCGTAGGAAGGTTATTTAAAATGTTACGTTTGAACACCCCTGCGTGTTTTAAAAGGCAATTTCAAGTTAATTTGTTTGGATAAACATGTTGATTCTAAGGATATTGGAAACGATCAGATGCTTTAGCAGGAAATACAGAACACCTGCGTATTTTTAAAAAGCTCATTCTGCGTAAATTTGGCAAATAATTAATGTTTCAAAGAATCTTGGAGAAACCGGGACTTAGTATTCACGAGAATGTGCGATACGGGTTTATTAAACCCAGATAACAGTCCGCGTGGACTAAAATATAATCGATAATAAAGAATCTAAATTTGCACCAATACGAACAGGTTAGAAAAGGAAAGAGAAATGCGTCAAGCAAAGACACATATTGTAAAGGGCGGGATTTAAGCAACGTCAAGGGGTTGCGATTGGTTAAAATAGGATGCATATATCAGAGGTAGAACAACAATTTCTGTATAAAAGTAATTAGTTTTTCTCGGACAACTTTGCGGGCCGTGTTGAAATTTTCTGAGATCTCAATGGGGTGAGGACTAAATTCATAAAAATCGACGTGCAGGCTACAGACTGGGAACGTAGAATGAGGAATTCGTTGGAATTACCCGTTTTAGGGAACAAAGCGACGTGTCGGCTATTCGCTATATATACAGGCGGGAATATGTGTTTCTCTCTTAGACTCTTAGACTTTCGACGATTCGATGCGTTAAAAGCTCGTACATCCGCGACTTGATATTAAACAGTGCATTTTAGTTTGATTAAATAATTTAAAGTGTGCTAGTATATTTTAGTGACTCAAAATAGTTGGTTATTTTACGTGCTAACATGAATGTACTTCAGTGCACTTAGATACAAGGTAATAAAAGTTTATTATCACGGTACCAATTAGTAAAATTTACAACGACAAATGTATACCCAAAAGTAGGCAGTTTTGGCGTATATTGGTAATATTGGTAAAAGGAAGTATGAATTTCTTTGCTATTTTGCGGGGGTGTTAATGACTAAATGGTTCGTAAATGTGTCTGCATCCACTGAACCAGAGGCAGATATACACAGATGAGTTCCGGAAAAGCCTAGATCCAACTTTAAATTAATGGTGATGGAGAACATTTTTAAAGCGTTGACAACTTGAAGCTGTAAATAGAATCCGGTTGGAATGGTGTGATTTACAAAAGGGACGATTACACTGAAGCTACGAGGACAATAACCTTCAGGTAAATTGTACTATTTTGTTTGACATTTTTTGTGTGTATTGAATGACTTTATAATTGATTTACTTTAAATGGACATTAGTGGAATTTTTCTAACCATAAAATTTAATTTTAAGATGAAATTTGCTTGTTTAAGTAAAAGGGGTATTTTGTTTTGATGTTCGGGAATAGGATGAAACTTTGGGTAGGTCTTTGAGCTCAATTAGACAAACCTGGTTAATTAACGTAAAGGGGTGGTAGATGCTCCCTTTATACTCAGACTCCGGTCTGCTTATATTGTTATATTAATTAGTAGGCATCCAACAAGGACTTTAATTTTGGATGCACAGTAAAATGATAATAAAATTAATCCGGAAATTCTTTTTAAAACTGAATTTTATGTTCAAATTTAATTTGAAAATTTAATGTATTCTGAATATTGATGTAAATAGAGTTAACGTTGATGTTTGTGGTAGGAATGTGTTGTTTAATTTTTATGATTGAGAATGGAAGTTATCTAGAAGAGCAGCCGAGGCGATTAACAGAAGGAATCAACGGACCAGGTGATTTAAAAGGTTTCACAGCATTCTTGACGCCCAAACTGTGGGGCTCGAATGTTTTTTTTTAAAGGGCCAGTACCTGCAAAGATGAGAGGTTACACAGCAATATATATATATATATATATATATATATTGTGATATTATGTGATATGTATGAGATTTGAACCTTGGCGCACTGAAGTACCACTCAGATATAGACTTCTAGTTTGTAAAATGATTGATGAAGGAGATGGTGAGGGCAGTTACTTGTTAAAGATATTTAAAATGATAATTTAAGAGAAAAGGAAGTTTTAAGATTTCAACTTGGGTGATGGTGATTTCATAAAGTAATTTTGAAAAGTTTGTACCAATGAAGTGAACTGCTGTTGTTTGGATATCATAAAAATTGTGTTAAAATATTTAAAAGGAAACTTCACTGCCATGTGAATATGTACGTAAAGCCTAAAAAGTCAAGTAGTATGTTTTTATTAGATTTAAGTTAGTTATAAGATGTAGAAGTTTTATTTACTTTTCAGTATATAGTTGTAAGTCTTATTATATCATTTGAAAAGAGTAGGCTGGTTTACTGTTTTAAGGGGCATCTCCATAGAGAAGTGACAGTTGTTAAATTAATTAAAAAGGGAGTTGTTGAAATAAAAATTAAGAGAAAAAACTGATTTAAAAAGAACTGAAAAAGGAATTTTACAAACTATAGAACAAAAAGTATAATCTTTTTTTGGTGACAGTTTACGAATTGTATACCTTTTATTATTGTAATCTCCTACATAAAATTCAACATATGAAAATTGTAATTGTGATATTCAAAGTATAAAGGAACTGTTGATATTAAAAAGTGATAAATGCAAGAGTCCTTGTCATTGTCTTATTATTGACCATTGATTTCTGGGAGTATTTTTGTGTAGACAGAGAAGTTCCAAAGTGGTGCTATCAGAACGCTGGAATTGCTGAACTTTTGGTGTCGAACACGGTGTTGATTTCACGGAGCTGAGTTTCCTGATAAGACCAACGACGATAAGTATAAGTGTCTCTAAAGAATTTTTGGCGTACCTAAAACCCTAAAATAAAAGGCGTAAATTCAGTAATACAAATTTTTAAAACGTACTTATCCACAGGTATTAAGAACCCACATCAAGTTCGAATCATCACTGTAGGCAGTGGAGCTTCATTGCTCAGCAGCAAGACGTTTCATTGGAAGTTCAGGTTGTATTATTATTTTTACTGTCATAATTTAAACACTTAATCCATTATACTCGATTGAAATCTTAAATTATTAACTAATATAAACTGTTTTACTGTGCGTATTTTCAAGTAATTGTTTACACTGTCACTTTTAGAAATTGCTTTAGCAGAATTAACTAGAGGTCATTTGACTGGCAGTGTCACATACATCTGTATATGGTTCAGAACTCACGCTGTATGCAGATATAGATTTTTTCACAAAATTAACCTGAGATAAGAGTTTCATTGGTCGAGGCGCAGATTTAAAGAACCAATAGAGAAGTTCATAAATCAATTAAAGAAAGGAAATTATAGGGTATTGTGATTCCTCCGAATAAGTCAGTTTCATGTACGGTTGGAATATCTTCAGCCGAATTAGGAATGATTGCTTTATAGTGATCTCCATGTATCACATCCCTGCCATTTCCAGTGCAATGAACTACAGCTAAAGGCTCGCGAACTAATTGATCTTCTTTTGCACAAAAATTATATGATGTGATACTGAAGCCGAAATGATAATAAGAATCATTTGGATATCTATTAAAGTTTATATTAGTTTGTACTGTTAACATTTCTCAAATAAATTCGATTATCTCGAAAACTAAATGAGATATCGAAAAGTGTATAGCATATTTGTAATCAGCGTACAAAACTAAACAAGGTACATATATATCATTTATTGTATCATTATGGGAATATGGCAACTGACGACGGCGGCGACGGCGGCGACGACAACGACGTAGCGATTATATCAACCTAACTTACTTCGTAAGTTTGGTTGAAAAATTATACACTACGACTACACTCACAGAACAAGACACGGTTCTTTACTTTCAACAAAAACAAGTGAAATAATCTCTACGCTTACGCAAATTAGTACCTGACAACAACAAACACGCCTTGAAATACCAACAGATACTGAAAGAAAGGGCTCTAATGACGAGAGCCCTGTTAAAGCTATCTGAAACTGTGATTATTTGCGTTCGACAGAATTCGTCGTCGTTAGATTTCCTATAAGATTTACATTGAAGCTGGGCTCAATAGAATTGAGCCCTCACTTATATACTAAACAGAATCAACGAGTTCTGTTTACGTGAAGAGAGGCACTGTCGAAATGTCTAGGACAGGTATTTATTTATTATTGCTTAAATGTTGGATGTAAAATGAATATAGTGACAGTGAGAAACGTAATTGTTTTAAATAATTTTAAAATATTAATATCAGTGTTACATTTGATCATTTAAACCACAAATCTTAAAAGAATTATATGCATTTTGGTGTTAATTTTCATTAAAACGGTTAGATGTGGTTGCTTACGAAAGGACGACGGCGGGATATGTTTACTATTTATATCTATTTTCGGCATCATACATCATTTTCATTGTAAACGTAGCATTTATAATTTATTTACTGAGACCACTTAAAAATGTCGGACTGAAAGCATTTATGCATTCGATCTCTAGTTTTGAGTAATTATTTTACGATTAATTAATTTATGCCGAAAAGTTTATTTATGGTACCTATTCCTTAAAATAACCTGGGGGGCTCTAGCCTTTGAGCCCCCATGGAGTAGCCGCGGCTGGTTCACATGCAACTTATGTAATTATTCTGCATCTTTTAGAAGTAGCTTAAAAATTCAAATGCAGTTGCATACAAAGGAACGTCAATTCGCATGCAATTTGTGTAATTATACTGCACATTTTAAAAGTAGCTTGAAAATTCATGTATAGTCCCATACCAAAGAACGTCTATTTGTATGCAATTTGTGCGATTATACCGCATAACAAATGTGTCGATTACAGAAGCATATGTTTTCGCATACTAACTAACATTCATTGAAATGCTTTTGTTGTTCGTATTGTGTGTATGAAAATTGAAAGTAAGCGTCTATTTCGTGTAATCTGTATCATTATACATAAAGAAATTCTATAAAAAGATTTGGGGTTGCATAAAAATGTTGCGTAAAATCTTAGTGCTGTAGACTTCCGTAAATGCTTTAATCGTTTTATATCTCCTTGCATGCTAATAACTTGTTACATGCCAAAATTTGGCAATGTACATTGCTTAATTTGTAAATAAATTCCCGCGAATATTTTTAATGAACTTGTCAATTTCCGTCGTCCCCGTGTCGCGCCTGCGCGGAGTGGAATGGTGGAGTGGCGCGGTGTTAGAAAACGCCATTACGCTACCAGACCCTGAAGCCAAGAACATCTATCTGTGTGGTGCCTTTTCTTTTCAGGTTCCTTATCTTGTCTTATCGTTCCTCATACCTGGTTGTTCCTTATCGTTCCCCTACAAGAGCCTAGGGTTTAGGATGGACGGATTGGAAATTTGACTCAGCAATGGCGTAGCCTACCCACAAAACAAGGACCCTGAGATGTTAAAAAATACAAGTGAGTATCCGTTTTACTTATATTGTGTCAGAAATTCGACTTTAAATGTGCATGCAAATTTGTCTGTTGCGCAATACTTAAGGGCGCGATCGGATGTATGGTTGGCTCCTAAAATCCATCAAAAACAGGTTATTCTGTTTGGTAAATAACTTTTGTTGGATTGAAATATGCAAAATGTAACTTCACCATTAGACTCACTAAACTTTGTATTTTCTAACGAAGGTTTGCCTTTTTTTCTAAAGTGGAGTAATAAGCAAGAAATAGCTGCTAAAGGTAATGTTAAAATTCACTTACTTTATTTTAGTTACTACATCTAACAGAATCAATTTGTATATAAAAGAAAGCATTCGTTGGATAGCAGAATACATATATAATTGTTCTGTTAAAAAAAATTTCAAAAATATTGATCATGATAGCCGTAGTGTACTGAATGGATTTAATTGAATTATTACATTAATTGTACGCCATTTTAATAGAAATTGTTCACGACTTTTTCCGAAGATGGCACTGTTAATGATGTGTAGAATAAGGTTTAAAACCAGAATATTTCAAATTATTTTGGACTTTGTTTTTGTCGCATTAAAATGAAGTAAACTAATAATATATGGTGAATTGATAAGTGTAATATAATAATGATTGGATTAATTACGAATATTTATGAAGCCAAAAATGACATAACCTCAACATCCATGGTTGTTTGTAAACTTCCATGTTAATGTTTACAAGCGATAAGTAAATTATTACAGCAGTGTTACTTTGTGAAGCTTATACTATGTTATAATAGTTTTAAAAAAAGGGTAGTGTACTGTATCTCAAAACGTATCTAGATATTCTACAATATTCAATATAAGCAAAATATTGCATCATGTTAGCAAGAGTAATGTCTATTAAAATATCTTAGTGGAACCATCGCAGGGAAATAGGATACATTTTGTTACAAATTAGGTTGCGAGTTTGGTACCCGGCAAAATGATTTACAAATTTGAACGATCTGGAGGAGGACGTTCTCAAAAAACGATAATTTTTCTTACATCATTTTACATTTCACTTTGGGGACGTTCATTGTCTTGTGTATCTTCACCAGGGGTCTGCAATGGTAATTATACTTTCAATTTGAAAAGTGCCAAAATCAGCTTTAAATATATAGGCAACTTATTAGTGTTCCCATTCTTTACCCCCACGTAGCAGACTTCCGTCATTTTTTGGTCATACAAAGTTCACATGTAACGTCAAATAGATGTGATAATGACATATTCTCAAACTGTGCTGCCGGCAAAAAATGATTATAATAAACAATAAACTTCAAAACTCCCACTAATTATGAAATATATTTTAGGCTAAATTAAAAATAAAAGTGGAAAAGTTTATTTAGGATTAAACAATTTACGAAACTAGACCTAACTTTAGACATTAGAAATAAACCATAAAACAATTCCTTTTTGGTTTATTCTGTCAAAAAATAGCTATTTTGTTACATTAAATTGACTCTGTCAAAAACGACTAAACGTTTATTTCAATAAATATTTCAAACTAATAGAATATTTGGGGTCTTCGGTTTAATATTTTTCATCAAATGCTAATATCGAAAAAGGTATTTCCAATACAAAAAAACTTTGATTTGTTACCTGTAAAGTGTGCTTTATTAAAACAAAATTATTACAAATGTTTTATTTTTAATGAATAACTAATAAATTAAAAATAGGTTCAATTGTAACATTTACAATAATGTGTATATAGGTATTTTGAACAGTAAGTCATTACCAACCAAAAACTTAAAAGGAACACTGTTTTACACAATACGTAGCAATGTAAATGACATCAAACTATTGGTGAAAAGAAGGGAATAACAGGCATTTGTAAATAATATTTTTTAAACCCCACATTTTAAGGTCAATAGATAAATTTTTAGTAATAAATATAGGAACAGCTTTCGAATTGAAATTGACTTTATTGTTGTTAATATTACATTAAATATTAATATATAAAGCATATTTGTAGGTCCATACAGGTAAAGCTTAGTCATAGACTACTCTTACACTTAACCTGCATAAACCACTACATATCTCTACAAGGAAAATTAGTAAAGCAAATGAATAATTACACAATAATTGAAAAATATACAATTAGGCTATGTTACTGCTTATCCAAAATATGCGCCCTGATTTGAACCTTGAATGCAGTAAAAGTAAAAAAGATTTTTATATCCATCTGGAATTGCATTATAAGTAGAAATAGCATTATAGATGAATCTTCTCTGAAACATAGCAGTCAGTTGCTTGGGAATTGTTAAAGTTTTAATGTGTCTAATATTGATGCAATGCACTTTGGAGCGTGTCATTAATTTTTAGCAATATCCTCTGAAGTCATTTATAATTATTTTAACTGAAAATAGTTCCTGAAAATGGCCATGTGTACTGCCAGTTGCCAGAGTACCAAATCCATAATTAATTTTTGATTTTTGCGAAATATCTTCAGTGTAATGCTTGTATATCTTATCACACATTGTACATGCAAACATAAGGCAGCTTACTAGACCTAATCCTCTGTTACATTCCTCTTTCAGATATAGTTTTCCACCAGTACAAATTTGGGAATGTCGGTATTGCAGACCTATGGATCAACTTAATACATATTGCAAATTCACAATGCGGTTTCCACTAACAGTTGGTTCTTTAAAAGAGTGATTTTCCCGAAATATAATTCACGAGCCTCTATTCTGAAAAACAAAACAAAATATTAGATTTGTATGAACCCAAAATTTAGCATATATACAGGACAACACATTAGTGTGACAAAGTTTAATATATCGATTATTTATTGTAGAATTTATAAAAAAAAGCAATTTACACAAATTTTAGGCTGTATTATTTTAAAAATTGTTTCATATCTACAGGGTACTCATAATTATATATATATATATATATATATATATATATATATATATAGCTAATTTTGACATACTAAATGTATCACCCTGTAAATAAATATCCTACCTATACATAGTTTCCGACATGGATATGAAATACAAATAACAATTTGTATTATCTATTATAGTGTAACGGGCTACTACTACCGCGTTTTTTTAATTTAAAACAAGTAATAATAAAGGTCTTTATTACTCACTGTTCACAAGTCTAATTAACAGTATATGCCTTATTAATATATGTTTTCAGTCCACTTAACAATGAAGCACTATTACACTAATGAATTTACAAGCACTAATTTCTTCTTAAACTAACTTCTTTACCATAGGTCCATTAATAACACTAACACAACTATTTGTTTATACACTTCTATTTATTTATGTATACTACAAGCTGCATGTACATTAGACACAGCATATAACATTTATGTATACCTCTAAAAGCTCAAACTACTATTGCTTTACAACGTTATAATTTATATTAGACATTCTAGTATAGACTGCCCCTTGCATTTCTCAGCGGTCTTATATATACTCAGATTTAAGGATATGACTCATCTTCTGGTAATTACGAGAACCTTCCAGGTCTGGCGAGAATGAACAGTGCTGGCGGCGTTTTGTGAGTTTGATTGCTAGAACCATTCTAGAATCCTGGAAAACTATGCAGACCCTACAACGCTTGTGTGTTTGACGGGTTGCCTAATAGTAGATCGCAACAATAGTCTGCTTCTGGTATAAATGACCAATTATCTGGAAGTGTATGTGACCTTTCCTCGGTTGATTTTTCACAGTTCTCTAAATATGAAATACAATGTTATAATAATTTAGATTATTTCTACAAATTAGCATACTATGTCTCAGTCTGTGACTTCAATGTTTCTGGCTCGGAAGTTTCTTCAGATAAAATACTTGGATTACTACCTCAGGTAATCCTTGCAAACCTGATGGGCCAGGCTTGTCTAAATTATCTGATGTGGATTTCAAACTGAAAAAGTTTGGGTTTTATTATGACATCTAATTAATATGTGTATTTGTGAAATTATTATGTGACAGGAGCATAACCAGTGTAGTTAGAAGGCTTGAACCCTTGTTTGCAGGTGAGACAAAATTACTAATTTTTAGTGTCAGTACTTAATAATTATATAAAAATCATATGACACATCCGAGAGCTTACTTCGTTCAAAATAGCACAAAAATTCTTCGCACTGTTGTCAAAAACAATCTAAAGCTTATGAAATCCTGTAGAATTTTAGAAAAAAATTAATAATATTTTGTAAAATACAGCTATCAAAATTCAATGCGGTAAAAACGTAAATGTTATTGTTATTGTATGTACCCTACAAATTTGATGAGTATTTCTAATACAGTACAGATGTGCTATTCTGACGTACATTTAAAACTATTCATTGAGAAAATATTAAGTAATTTTTTTCTACGTCATAATTTCAGGGCAATCACACTAACTTAGTTCTATGAAGAATGCGAAAACACTTATATTTTTAGTTTGCATTATCATATTTATAAATTCCAAATAGTCATAAGTGGAGAGTCGGGTAATTTCTGGTTTTCTATTCTCAAGGCATTTGAAGAATGTATAATTCTTGTGGGTGGATATGCGACATTTAAATAGATATACTTTCATTGTTTTTGGATTTTATATTCCAAAATAAACAGCGACATAAAGATATCCTAGCTACACTACTGAATGTATTATAACTTACAGCGGTAATTGTTGCATTTTCAGTCATCTTAAGCGGGCTGCTTTAGACTTGGACGATTGTCTTCTGGTACCACCTGGATTTTGGTTATACACCTGTCTGAACCCATCTGAAAAATGTAAATACGTAAATAAACGAAACTTTACACCAGGCGACAACAGGAAGTAAGTATACTGTAATTTTTTTCGTATTTCAGATAAATATTTGAAATTTGAAAGGCTTGTACAAGACAAAGCGGGAGTACAAATTTTTTAAAATAATTGTGAATTTCAAATTATTTACGGTCTGACTAGAAGTGAAAAGTACTGTATAAACTACACACCCTATAGTTTTGTACATTTTTAGAATCAGTTGAACATTTTGTCCCAGGACATTATTTCAAATTTTTTAGAAATAGGTGTTTTCTTATTTAAGTTTTGAAAAGAAAAGTAAGCGACTGTAATTCTCCTAAATTGGTGTATAATTGTGAGAAGAATTTGAAATCTAACGACTTTTCATGTTATTAGTAATAGTTATATTTTCGCCAGAAATTTCAAAACATTGTATTTTCTTAAAAGTAAAAATTTGCAAAATCTATTAGGCTGGATCTCAATAAATTTTAAAAGGATTTTTTAAAGTTTTGGTACCCTAAATAATCACAACATGATAGGACATTTTTAGGGGACTGCTTAAATTATAAATAGGGTTTATGTCGTTTTTAAACTGATTTATATAGTACAAAAAAGGTTAGTGTACCCAGTTTCTGTCATTTTTACCATTCGGTGTCATAAATTAAATAATGAATATTTTTGATAAAATAATGTATGCAAAACAAATAATTTATTTATTCAAGAAGACAGTAGTTGCTCGACTAAATCAAATCTACAAAAATTAATGTCAATATTTGAACACGCATTTTCAAAATCGAATGAAATATATAATTAATTTTGTCCATTACTTATCTATCTATCCACAAAGTATAAGAATTTTAAAATATACTTACCCTCGAGCGCAAATACACCCACACTAAATAAAGCATTAAATGTTTGTTTATAATAATAACGAAATGTCACTCTATGAACAATAAACTACACATTCAAAAATAAAAATTAGCGAATACCATATGCACATAAATGAAATAATACAATACAATACAAATTTGTTTCGGCAAACCACCCTGGCTATTATTAGAATGCACTATGTATCTAACGCTTTGCTTGCTGTTCAACAACTTCGAATTCGCTGAAGATCAATTACGACGAATAGTGTTACGGGCCAATTCAGCACTACGACACCAAGGGACGGATCGGAATCCGTGCGCGGCTTAGCTCTAGTCTGTGAGGAGTGGGTATGATAAAAGTCGTAGGTCGGGATTGCTAAACGCCCTAAGATGACAATTATAGTGGGGCGTGAACTTGGTAGTATGCCAAAAATAGGGAATGACGGTAAAATAATGTCACTGTGTTAGATATATTTGGGGATCTCGTTACTGGTCGAGCAAACGCCCCTGCACTTGCTATAATAAGACAATATGAAAATAAGGAAAAACTCACGGTGTAGAATGTGCTGATTCACCCTACTCACGCAAATTACTACAACAGAATAATGCACCTGGATTATACTCTTAACTTTATTTACAATCGCATGGCTGAAAAGAACACATTAATTAAGAACAGTAAGTAACATAAACAAAGGTGTATATAAGAAAATGTAGGTACGGCGTATATTGACTACGCCACAGCTACGATCAAATTAATTATGATAACTAACCAAAAGTAACAACTAGGTGGAAGTTCGCACTGCCAGGGCTACCAAAGATATACTTGTGAGTACAATTATTTCTAAAGTGGGGTAGGGTTAAATGCACCTGGGCCTCACGGCAGTACGGGCTCTTAGGTTTGACAACCAAAAAAGTGTAGACTATAGCCCGAAATATCACGCGTGTTACGCCGGGTGCATGCAAACCTCCGGTAACAATGTGGACGGTAGACGTAAGTCTGCTTGAACTATCTAGGCGCTACAACTGGTACAGTCTTACGTTACGAAACAAGTTGTACAATTTGGAAAAGTATCGCAGCTTTCAAATTTTACGGACTAATAGATATACAATGCGCACACAAGCGGCTTTCTGTTTTACACGATTCACTACAGTGAACGTAGGATAAATACGGGGCGAAATACACTATTTACTTTTAGCTTCACTGACGATAGATGCAAAAGAACATTCTATAGTTCAGGGTACAAATATCCCAATACCAGCGTGCGAACTAGTTTGGTCACTTAGTAACTACTATAGTGCAACGCTTACCTTGAAGGGTTTGTGGAGTGAATCAGGTCACTATAGACACAGCGAGGAGAGTGGGTGTCGGGATAATGCAACCTCCCCACTAACTTTACCATAGGTGTGTGTTAATGCATCAGGTTCCCGACTAAATCGGTTGATTACAGCGTACGGCAAATGTAATCTGAGGTCACTTTTCTTTCATCCAAATAAACTCCCACTATGAATTGGTATCTTATAGGTATAATAATGACAATATATAAAATAGGATGTTAGAGTGGACCTGCAAAAGATTAATTAAAACACACCCAAACGTAAAACGCGACTCGACACTTTTAAAAATTTGACAATTCCCCCCTGTCACTTTCTAGCCTTCTTCGCAATTTTGAAAAGTGTACAGTTTACTTGACTGTCCTTTATCACAAATCGGCATGTTTAATATGCTTGCTAAAGTGAAATATATAATTCTAAACGTTAAATTAAACCGAACGTTACAATAGTTACAGGAATGGAGAAAATAAACCAGCATCGTACCGTATCCTAGCAACCGTTATTTGCCTAACTTGGAAACGAACCACTAAACTACTAAGGTCAAAATAAAGTAGTTCTCTCTATTATGCGGAAGCTATACCACAAAGGCGGCTATTTTAAAATTAGTTCGTGTTATGAAAATAGAGGGATGCTATCGCGCCCTTAATCTATCTGCAATGAAAGAGTAGTACTTCCACAGTTAGTCTCTGCTGTTAGTTATAGAATCGTACATTGTCTGCAATCAGGTTTTAATTGATCCATTTGGTATGCAGTATGCAGTTTCTCGCAGGCGAAAGATAAGAAACGGAATAGAGTAATTACTACCTGACACTTTATTAGTATAAAGTACAAAACACAACTTCTAAATTTTATTTAATTTCTATTGTTATTATTAGGATAACATAAATTAATTCAATACAACTAGCTTCTTAATAATACTGAAATTAAATGAGTTGTTACTAAAATATATAAATAAAAATTTTGAGTTACTTAACTTTTATAATTGTATACAGCTCGACTGAATGACAACAGTAGAATGTATGTTTTAAGATATAGTAGAAACCACGAAAGAAGATATCTGCGTCATGACTTGTATTAAGTTAAAAATTTCAAGTCAATGTAGCATCTAGTTCATAAATACCAAATTAATATCAGTTGTAAAAAATATTTTATTTTCACACAAGTAGTTGCTTTTACTACTTTAAAATTGTCGTCTTAATACTTTAAGGGTTTAATAAATTTAATTAATATAAATGTAAGTTTATTAAAATAAATATATATATATTGCTATAATTATAGCATTAATTTAGGGGTAGGTTCAGTCACAAGGGTCGTAGAATAAATAAAAGCAACTTCCAGTTAACAAAAGGACATAGTTCCAGATATTATAAGAGTTAATAGGTCCCTATACATATTGTTAATTGAGAGCACACTGTATATAAAAATACATGAGATTAAATGCATAAGAAGTTAAAATAAGATTTGAAAATACAACAAAAGGCATCAAAATGAAATCAACGAGAAACCTATATTAATTGGCTTTATAAATATTTAACAAGTGCGTTAAAAATATCATCATATACGCAATCTAAATTATGCATTATTAGAAAATCGTACGTGACTTGAAGAATCACATTTGTTCAAAAATCCAATATTAACTAGGAAATAAACATGCACCAGATTATTTCGGTTTAGATTACAATAAATAACAAACATTGAATACGTGACTTAATAAAAGGAAATTGTTGGAATTTCTCAAATAACACCATGATATGTGAAACTTTTACGTGACAAATCAGGCACCCATCCGAATATTTAAACTAAATAATTGGTGAAAATCCTGAAGTACACAAAGATTAAAAGCAAAAGGTGTCGTCCCAACACGTGAATGAACCAATGAAAGCAGATAGAAGTACGGCTTTAAATACGATTAGAATGAAGCGACGAGTTTAGTATACATTTAAACGGGGCTACGGCTATGTTCTGAAGTGCTAATTATTTTACGTAGCCAGTGAAAAGAAAAATAAAGTAAAATCATTTAAAAAAGAGTACGAATTGTGCAACGCATAAGCCGATCTATTATAGACGTAAGTAATAACGACTTAATTAAAAATTCATTTTTAACATTAATAAAACAGGGCTTCTATTACTGACTTTTATTACTGACTTCTATTACTGATATATAAATTGGACTTTAATAATGGTATTCAAAACTGGATTATTTTATTACTGGTATTTCAATACTAGCTTTTAACACTGATATTCGAATGCGATTTTAAATTTGAAATGGTCTAAATACCTACATATAAATGGGATTTTAATAACTACATCGAAGTTGTTCTCATATCGATTTTTAAAATTGAATTCTGATACCGATTTGGATTGTATTTTGGTTTTGATGTCGACTCTCAATTTGGACATAGCTAGGAAGGAACTACAGAACTATTCCAGGTTAGAAATCTTGATACAATTTATTGAAAACTGTTTTAATTCAAAATTTATCATTTTATCTGTAAGAGTCAACAAAACATAGTAGGTTCATTGATCAATTTATGACAAAGGTAATAGTCATCTTGGAACGTTTCAAAAGTCCCTAAAAATAAGCAAAAAGGCAGTTTTGCTGGCTTCAAATTTTATAAATCTGGTATCTGTAAATGTTATGCATTTTATAGCATTTTTGATGACATACGATCACTTTACATTATTTTGGTTTGATATTTACATTATCAAAGTTCCTTTCGTTGTATCCTATCCTATAACAAATATATACAACCTTGGATATTGAAAAGTGTGCGCGCAAATGACTTTTTGTGTTGGTGGACAGTCGAAGTCGAGCATCGAACAGGGCATTATTAACTTGGCAACGGGAGTGACCGTACTAGCAGTTCGGTGTGCTGTGATCATGGAGTTTTCATTGGTGAAAACATTTCAAGAATAGTGAACTTTGGTTTTATGCAATTCACGGCGGTAACGTGCAAGACGCAGATTACAGTCCACAATAAATTACTTCATACCAGCGCAACTGGAGACCATTGCAGGTTAGTGTATTTTTAATTGATTAACTGTTTAAAATGCTGTTGGTCGATAAAAACACATACAGTAAATATTCTGAAAAAAGGAAAATTTCAAAGTTGTAAATATTTATTCATTATATTGTGTATTGTAGAATTGCTTTATTTAATTGAATAAGCTAGTTGGGGCAAAAACCATAACTTAACATTCCACATGATAGGTGCTTGATTATTAAGGGTAAATTTCACAACAAACTTTAAGACGGCTCAACGCTGGGATTAATATCACAGCATTCTATGTACACCCAATCGTGAGGCTGGAGTAACACAGCATTTTATGACATACCCAATCGTGGGGCTTAATATAATATGAATAACACAGCATTTTATGACGCCCATCGTAGGGACTCGTTGATCCTAATAAAAATATCACAGCAATATATTTATATATATATATATATATATATATATATATATATATATATCGGTTCGGCAGTTTTCATCGCCCGTCGCTGATCTAGAAACCGCAATAAAGCGAGGTTGCAAATAAAATGTTATTTTCAAACAGGTCGTTGCTTTTAGTACGTTAAAATTATCGTCCTAATAATTTAAAAGTTAAATAAATTCAATTAATATAAAATGCATTCTCAAAAAAGAATCTAAGCCGCATGTACGGCTCACAACCAAACTTAGACATTAAGTTCAACAAATATTACTTACCTTTGTGTTAAATATTTGAAATTTAATTGTACGCGAAAATAATAAATAGTAATGTGTAAAAATTCGTATTTAAAGTCGAATAATTTGATTAATAATTGAAATATCGAAAAGTGAATAGCGTATTCGTATTCAGCGTAAAAAACTGGATAAGAATCATATATTATATGTCTTGTAACATCAAGGGAACCGTGCAACGTACAGACAGACAGACCTACCGACAGACCGACCGACAGACTAGACCATCTCATTAACCAAACGAAGTTTGGTTGAAATTGTATTACACCTATTAATCTGAATAGAAAGGTGAGATAACAGAAATAATAAGTGTTACTGGCACCTACAATTGAAATCTGTCTTGTTACGTTAACTTTGGCAACCGTGCTGTAATGTAAAATCAGGAATTTGGTTTGTTGACATTCGGGTGTTTTGTGTTGACATTTTAATAAAATGACCTCTTCACCAAACATGATTTCATTATGCATTTAAAACTTCAAACGATATTTCGTTTGCGAAAAACTAAGAACAATAATACTACTTTAAAGAAGAGGGGTGTGTGTGTGCCGTATAAATTTTATACCAAAAGTAAGATTGTGATTGATATGAAAATGCATTTTATGAATTAAAAATTAACATAGGAGTAAATTACCAACGATTTTATTACAAATTTCCTGTAAAAACAGTAAAATTACATCAATTAACATGAGAAAGAAAGTTGATTAATGATTAAACAGAATAGTAAAAAACCTTTTATTTGAACTTGATTCTGTATCTTCACCAGGTTGTATTATAAGGTTGTCAACGGTTATATCAAGTACTTTTTCTCTTTCGTATCACTTATCTATAACGGCATTAGTATGATGGATACACTCTTTCCAAACATCTGCGGAACACTGCTTTAGTACTTTAATCCTACTCACAATATGCGTGCTAATCTTCAAGGCGTTTGCAACTCGTCAAAGCAATATAGATTTTATTAATATGAAAAATTGTTTTTATAATATACTCTACCTCATGCACTGAAATTAAAGATTATTATATTTGGGCTGGAAGTACTCCAACAAATTTGTAACTAATTGTTGATCTCGTGAAACCAATGTTTTCACTTTTGCCGACTGATACAGCTATTAGTTCTAATAAGAACTATTGTAATCAATATTCGCTAATTCGATTTAATTAACAATAAAAAATACGTAAATATAAAAGCGGGAACTCAGAGGTAAGCAATCTAACCAAAACCAACCAAACAAACGAGGTTATGGAAAAATTAATTTGACGGATTGGATTACCGCCGTAGTCAAATCATGTCCATTTTATATTAGGATACAAACATACGTCCACATACCTTTCTCTGTCATTATCTTAAATAAACCTACTCACGTATGACGTTACATAAAAATACATAGAAATCATATTGCTATCTTTCTCGTATCCATTGGTAAATCTTTAAAAGAATCTTAAAGTTATGTTGTGAATTGCGCTAGGCGCCTGTGACGTAGATAGCTCCTTTCGTGGTTTCTAGTATAGAAAAGTTTAATGTCGATTGTTAGCAACATTCAATCTTAGCGTATTGAATGAAAAATCTGTTAATATTTATTAAGCATGCAAAAATGTTTCCTAATTGAATTACTTTGACTGTAGTTTATTGCTAGTGGCATCATTTAGAATCTAAAAAACGACGTTTAACATCAGTAGAGCATCATATCTCACCTCAGAGATGTGTAGCTGACACCTGCACACTGGCACACCCTGCTAAAATAATGAACAAGACTCTAGTGTCCAAATATAGGCAGAATAACCACACCCTTCATTAAACAGAACTAAATCTCTGCTGATGTTGAGGAGAGCAATGCCAACTTGCTTATGGTCAGTCCGCGGATATACGTATATTCTTGAAGACGCACAAATTGCAATGCAAACCTATACCTCGTCAATATCATTAAGCTCTAGGCCCCTAAGGATGAATCAACCGACAATAAAATCAAGTAATTCTGTGAATTTTGGAACTACTCGGAAAGAGCCCATGTTATTTATGAATGCGCCCCAGGATTGCTATGAAGCCTAATTTGAAGCAACTGACAATTGTATTTTATAAAACTTGAGACAATTGTCTAAGAATACGGCACGTGATGCAGTCACACACAAACCAACTTCCATTCGCATGCAATCTGTGTAATTATACCGCGACGCGAAAAAGTAATATACAAGAACATTTTCGGTCGCATATTAACGAACGCTCATTCGCATGTGATTTGTGTGATTATACCGCATCACGAAAGAGTAATTTACACACTCATATTCGGTTGCATACTAATAAACGTCCATGGATTTGCTATTTTTGTGGTTATTCCACATTACATAAAAGTCGTTTACGAATACATTTGAGTTCCCATACTAATGAACGTCCATTTGCATGCAATTTGTGTAATTATACCGCATCGCGAAAGAGTTACCTACAAAAACACTTTCGGACGCATACTGACGAACGTCCACTTGCATGCAATTTGTGTGATTATACCACTTCAGATAAAAGTAATTTACAAAGACATTATCGATCGCATAATAACAAACGGTTCATTTACATGTAATTTGTGAAATTATACCAAATTATACCAAGTAAATTAAATTTCACTGTTTCAGGTGGTTTTCTCTTCAGACTCGCTTATACCTTTGGGTAACGTCGAAAACTTGCTTTTTGTAGTCCGATGCAGTTTTAGCTTGTTTTGTATTTGATCGCAGGTTAGGGGGGTTAAGGTGGGGGTATGAGAGTGTTTGGTGTGTAAAATTTCTTGTAGGAAAGTATGTAAAGGAAGGGAAAACTTAATGCTTAGGAATTTTAAATTAAGTAGTGAGGAAAATACTTCGAGTTGTATGATTTGTTTTAAGGGAGTGAGGACGGGGCAATGGTATAGTAGATGTTTTGGAGTTTCGGGGAATCAAGATTGCATGGACATAGCGGAGAGGGTATTATGTGGAGGCAATGTAGTTGGGATCGAAATTTGCCATGATCAGTTAGGAATTGGATAGTTGTACGGCTGGAATTTTGTATATGAGTGGGGATGTCGGTAATGGTAGGAAATATTTGGTTGGTGTATCTGCCGGTATCGGAGCAGGACCATGATTCTATCCAGGAGTGAAGGAGGGAGTCGTAGATATGGGTCTTAAAGTCGAAATTAGAGATTTTGCGGTACGTATCTGGGGATAATGTTTAATTTTGAAGGTGAATCAGACGAAGGAATTGTAGGTTAGGGGTTTGCACGAAGTGATGTAGTTGGATTGGGGGGGGGGGAGATTTTAAATATTGTGTATAGAGAGGCAGTGGAAATGATTCGAAAGGCTCGAGAGACATATAATAGGTAGGGAGATATGATTGGGTTTAGGATTCTGCGGCAATGGAGGGGTTGTGAGGGGATATACCAAGAGTCAGCAGCATAACGAACGATGGGGATGATGATGGAGCTAGTTGGTTTGATTTTGGTAAGAAGTGCTGAATGTTGTGAAGGATTAACTTGGTTTTTGAACGGATTTTTAAAGGTGTGTGCATTTTCAGGCGGGTTTCTAAATGGATACCGAGGTGAGAGACAGATTCAAAGAAAGTTAGTGATGTTCTTATGATATGAACAGTAGGACTGCGGCGGGGTTCGAGGAAGCCTTTTAGAAGTAGCATTCTGAATTTAGTAGGGGAGATGGGTTGCTTATTTAGGATTGACCATTGTTCGATATGTTGGATTAGAATATTTGCAGTGGATTGTAATGGGAGGAATGAGCTTTCATGAATAAGGAATGTAAGGTCGTCTGCATTGGCGAAGGTGTCTAGGTTAGGAATATTAAAGTCAAGGAGATGGTTAATGGATAGGTTCCAAAGGGTAGGTGAGAGAGTAAATCCTTGAGCACAACCTTGTGTTAGGGACATGGTAGTGGAAAAGTAGTTTGTACAGAGGGTAGCTGTTCGAAAAGACAGTTATGATTGGATGATTTTATATATATTGGAGGGAAAATTCTGGATCTTGAGTTGGTTAAGGACATTGGGCCACCATAGGAGATCAAAGGCGGAGTGGAAATCAAAGAAAATTGCTAGGACATATATGGATTGTGATGAGAGAACTTTGGAAATTAAGGAAAAAATTGTTTGTTCTGCGCTTGTTGGAAACCGTGTTAGTTGTGGGAAATGAGGGAGTTATTTTCGATATGTGATTGGAGTTTTTAAAAAATCAGTTTTTCAAGGAGTTTACCGATGGATGAAAGAAGGGCAATTGGGCGGTAGGAACGTGGGTCTTCAGGGGGTTTACAGGTTTCAGCAGTAAGGTGATATTAGCATGTTTAAAGGTGTCAGGAAAGATACCGGTGGTTAGGCATTTTTGGAATAGTTGGAGGATAGGTTGACGGATTACTGGACATGACTTTTAGATGATAGTGTTTGTGATGTTGCCAGGACCTGGAAATTTATGTGGGCTTAATTTGGAAACGATGGAGCCAAGAAAGTCGGTGTCGTGGATATCATCAAGAGGTGTGTTAGGAGAGATTTCGCAATTGGAGATGATTTGATCTTGTTGGAAGAAAGGGATATCCATAGAAGTAGGAGGGATGCAATGTTTAATAGGAGGGATAAGGTATTTTGGGTGGTGGGGTTTTGGAGTGATGTGGGCGTTATTAGGATTTGATTTGGAGGGGATTTTACTAACCTGCCATAAGTTTTACAGGGATTGGTAATGTTTCGTAGGTGATTCTTTTTTGCCTCGTAGGTGCTTTTGAAGGATGGAACGTAGTTGTCGGTATTGTGTTCTTAATAGTGTTATTTCAGCATTTTGAACTGCGAGTCCGCGTAGTTGTATTTTGCGTCGTAGGGCGTTTAGGTGGCGCCTTGTGTCTTGTAATGTTGGACTCCACCAGATTGTCGTGCGAGTAGTGTGGTATCTTGTCGGGATGATAGTGGATGCGGCTCGATAGATATTTTGGACAATGGAGTTTGTAAGCAAAGTTGGATGGGAACTTTGTGATAGGGCAGGTTGGGGGTTAGAGATATGGGTTTTCAAAGATTTTAGGAAGCGGAGCCAGTCTGCTCTATTTGTGTGTTAGGATGTTGATTTATGGAATTGGCGTGGTGGGGGGTTGGAGAGATGTTGAATGTTATTGGATTAAGATCGCTGAAGGTTATGAAATACAGGAGTCAATTAAATTACAGGCTGATGCAATGGCAAGGGTGACGTCAATGTTGGAGCTGTAGTTTAGGATTTCCAGGTTGGGGTGTTTAGGATGGATAAGTTGTGTTGTAGGATGAAATCTTCAAGGAGGGTGCCTTTGTCGTCAGTGGTGTCATTGTACCATAACGTAGGGCGTGCGTTAGCATCTGCACACATGTGTCGGTCTATCTGTAAGTGTTTGTAAAGTGTTGTCCAGTTGTTGCAAGTATGTCTGAATGTTTTTATTATATAGAAGGTAAGCCGAGATAATGTAGATAGTGCCAGTTTTTCAGTGTAGTTCAGCAGCCAGTACTTGTGGAGTAGAGTGGGAGAGGATAAGGGATGCATATATTTGGGGTTGTTCATGATAATGGCTGCTGCTAGATTAGGGTTTAGCGGATGAGGGTAGATAAGGGATCTAATATAAGGTGGAAGGTTAAGAATTTTGTTATTTATAAGGTAAGGTTCTTGAAGAACAGCTAAGGATATTTTTCGATCGGTAAGGAGATGGGCAAGTTTAAGTATTGCGGAGCGGGAGTGTTGGAGGTTAGCATGTATAACTGATATGTAAGAAGGTGTTGGGTGGGGATTGTGAGTGGGCATAGGAAATGCGTGGTGAGATTAGTAACCATAGTCGGTTCGTAATTTGGATATTTGTAGGGATTGCTTATACACGGGACAATCAGGGCTGGTTACGGAGGGGTTGTGGGGGCGGTTAATGCGTTGGTAGTTGGACAAATGGGATGCGAGGATTGGTTATGACACGATCTTAAGGTGTGTTCTTGACCACAATGTCCACAGGTGGTTGTTGACCGACAGACCTTGGCTGAGTGTCCAAAGCGTTGGCAATTATAGCATCTTATTAATGAAACTGGGTCTCGAATTCTGCAGGACTTATAACCGATGTACAATTGGGATCTTGGAGTTAAGATCGTTCGGAGCCTAAGAGAAACGTTAAGGATGAGGTTATCGTTAGAGTTGAATCTGGGGCGACGTATGGCTGCGGATGCTTCGGAACGGATTTCATTTTCGGGGATGAGGTGTTGAACGCAGTTTAGCTGGTAGAGGAGTGAAAGAGTGTCTGGAGTGGGTATATTTCGGTCTATGTTAAATATTATCAGTTGGGGTTGTCTGAGTTTTGGAACATGTACAGAACAGATTTGTTGGTTTAAGTTAGAAATTATGTTGACGACAGAAGGTTTATCGGTGCGGATGGTTCGGCGAATACTACGAATTGACAGGTCTGATAAGGAAGGGCGCAGGTTTTTTTTCACAATATTAAGGAGCAGGAACGAGGTTGTGTCGGAGGATGTCGGTTTTAGAGTGATGACTTTGGGAGGTGCTTTGGTAGGTGGTACGTGTTGGGAAATAGTGGCTGAAACGTGGACTTATGTAGGTGGTATGTGTGTGGGTGGTTATTGTAATGTTACCTGTTGTGCTGAAGTTGTCTTGATGTTCTTTTCTAACTGGTGGTGCCTGACTTTGGATTAATATATTTCAGCTTTTATTCATTTCTTATTTATTTTATTATTCATTTAAATGTATATAATTTAATTTTTATGTATGTTACCTTATTTGTTAAAAGTAGAATAAAATTAAGAAGGGTTTTAATAATTCACAGCTTTAAAGAATGCAAAAAGGGCTTAAATTAAATTATTCTTTAAAAAATATAATATTTTTGCGGAAAAACTCAGTGTAAATATTAGAATGTATGGTTACTGTTTTTGCTTTGTTAGTTGAATTATCGAAACGGCAGGTTTCAAATGCAACTGTAATGCGGTTCTTCCAATATTATTCGATCTCCTTCTGACTTCTTAACCAAGTTGGTTAAATTAACTTGAAGTACACTTACTATCCTTCTATTTACACGAATTTGCACAAGGACGCTTAACGTTTTACATTTTTATTTTCGTCTGATGTTATACATTTCAATCACGTGTATATTTGTATTACTATATTACTCTTACTTAATTTCTATCACTGTCTATTACATTTTGTATTCTCTTAATTAGACATTACACTTGTTATATACATTCTTAAAGTAACTGCCATCATTATAGAACGCTGACAACTATTAACAATCGTATGAGTAGTTTTGTACTTCATGGCGCTGCAATTGGAATGTTCATGACAATATTTCCATGTTATTGGGTTAAATTATTCAGTTTACCATACACAACTCCTTTGGTGGCGCAATCATCTTAACAAACTTAAACAAGTGATTTTCGCTTCCAACATCTAACTTTTAATAAAATTCTTCCTTTCATCCCGGATAGCTACCCTAACCTCCAATTTCCACTTGGTTACCTCTCACCCAAAGATCTCCATTTGGTTCCCGTTTATCACCTACCCTATGGAACCTCGCAATCGATCCTCTCTTAGACCTTAATATTCCAAACACCTCCACCTTCGCTTACGCCGATGACGTAGCTTTCCTTATCCACGGCAACTCCCGTGCCTTTATAGAATCCACCGCTGCCATACTAATTAATTCTATTGAATCCTTGTCCTCTTTAAACAAACAACCACTCTCCCCATCTAAAACAAAAATGCTCCTGCTCAAAGCCCACTTCAACCCAAACCGAAATCCTAAGATTCACATCCTTAACACATCGATTCCCCTCTCAACAACAGGCACCTACCTTGAACACCACATTGACACTCGCCTAAAAATGAACCCCCATCTCTCCAAACTTCGAACCAAAACACAAATCATACTCCATAACTTACTTCACGCTCTCCCAAAGTCAGTCCACCTCACCAATCCAACACAAAGACTAATCATTAACCACATCATAATTCCGATCATCAGATACGCAGTAGATTCTTAGCTTTTGCTTACACCTCCCTTCTCCAGAAGTACGCTCAACACCATCATAAGATTTTTCCTACTCTACACCTCACGAGTGTACAGAACCACTTCCACAGCGTCCTTGTACACTTTGCTTCAAATCCCTCCGATTGAAATCTAACTAAACTCCTCACTCCAAATCCGAAACCTCAAACATAACCTACCAATCATCCTACACGACAGAACACTCCACTATGACGAATACTGTACTCTCCCTAAAACTGACATAAAATCCCGAATACTAAACTCCCTACTTCATTTCTAGCAAGATCTTTAGTCCCACTCCACCACCGGCAGATATACATTTGATATTTTTCCTAATATCACAAACATCCCTCCACATATTCCTTTCTTTAATCCTCCTACACTGCAATTTCTGTCCGGCTATGGTAATTTTCGTAATAAACTTCATCAATTCCATTTAACTGTTTCCCCTCACTGTCCTTGTAACAATCAATCTCTAGAAACCCCGCAACACCTGATATACTCCTGTCCCCTATAACCTCTCTACTACAAATCAACATCAAGAAATCTACAAACTTTGACCCGTTCACCCCACTTCCTAACATTAACTTCCTACTCACTAACTAACCTCAAGAATTCAACCATTTCCTATGTGAAATCCTCAATCAAACCTACCACCCACAACTAGCAACACTAACATACTTAATATACAATCTTGCAATTCACTACCACATCACACTTACACTCGCACTATACACACAATCAGCACCACTCTACGTGCACAGTCAACGACTAAAATAGGGGCAGAAATCCCCCTCATCAAAACTTCAAAACCACAGTTGTTTTTGAATTAATTATTCTAAGCTCTTCAAATATGTTAATACTTATAATGACAGACGAATATGGGATCTGGCTAGGTATAGTTCATAACAACAAATTAATTTATCTATCTATCTATCTATAATTTTTATCGATATTTAAACATGTTTGCAGTTTAGTAGACACCTTAAATGCCGCCTTTAGACAAAAAATTCAAATTCTAATTAGAAAAGACGAAGACATGTAGTAAATAAGTTCTAGAATGCTCAAAGTAAAATTAGTTCGTCAACATCCTTAACATTTGCTCATACAAGTTTCCATTATATTGTTACGAACTACTGTTAGGCAACCCGTCAAACACAGCTGCAAAACCGATGGTATATCCTATGGAACTCCCGAACGTTCTAGCAAACAGTAGAATATGAGTCATCTATTTAATTGTAGGGTATATATAAGATCGGTGATAAATGTAAGAAGGGGTGTCGATATTAGAATGTCGTATATAAATCATCTCGTATATGGTTAGTTGTTCGTTACGTTTTGAAACTCTTTAGTAAATATAAATCTGTATTATGTGAAAGTCTATATTGTACCGACAGCTTGTCGAATACATAAATAGACAAAAATGTAATAAATAAATAGTAGTGTTTAGTGTTGTCAATAGACCTATGGTTAAGAATTTAGTTTAAGAAGATATTAGTGCTTGTAAATTCATTAGTGTGATAGTGTTTCATTATTAATTAGACTGAAAACATTTATAAATAAGGCATATACTGTTAATTGGACTTATGAATAGTGAGTTATTACTACTTGTTTTAAATTAGTGAAGCGCGTTAGTAGTAGCCCGCTACAATATTTTAATATTAACTTGAACCGGAATTAAGTTAATTACATTGCAAATGTAGAAATAATTTTGTTTATTTTATTTTCACTACTTGCCTTATTCACTTTATAAATTTTGTTCAAATATTGTGTTATTAATTTTATTACTATATTTATTTGTGGATTTTATTTGTTTTATTAAATTTAATCATATTATTGATTTCTTATATATAGGTGTATTTTTTTACGAGGACTTGTTTCTCTTTATATTTACATCTACGTTATGCGTTAGCAGTAATATTATTTTGTCTATAAATGTTTATAAATCGAATTTCGTCATCAATATTTCTAACGTCATACTGTGGCGTGGTTGCCACCATCAGAATACTTATTTTCGTAACTACAATAACGGTAACGGTGAAGAAATGTAGTTTGTAACTGAGCAAAATGTAATTTTAATAATGATTTTATGTCAACAATACTACAGTTTTTTGATTAAATAAAAGGTGCTATTTACGTAGGTATTTTTAATACCTAGCATATTTTAATTTTGTTTAATATTTTTAATGTGTTGAATTTACTTAGTTTTATATCAGTAAGCATTTTACACCAAACTCGTATAATAGCCACCGATATTCAACATAAGTTTCTTAAAGTGAATTTTTACTTTCTCAGATAATTTTGGTATGGAATCTTAGTAGCCGTCAGGTTGCTTAACATCTGTCGCGTATAATTGAAAATCGGTGAAAGAGGGTACATTTATAGAAAACAATAAAAAAGGAGAAGTGCAAGAGTACAAAAAAAAGATTAGCATGAGACCTTGTACTTACCGAGAAAGACAACAAACATAGTAACAAGGAAAGATTGCGGAAACGATCTATGGGGAGCACAGCAGTGTACGGTTGTGAGACGTGGAAAGTAAGAGAAGCGCCTTTGAAATGTTGTGCTACAGATTTATGATGAAGGTATCGTGGACAGACAAGACTCAGAACCAAAACGTACTATAAATGGTAGTGAAAGAAGGAATATATAGAAAATAGTAAAAAATAGGAGAGATAGGATGATAGGACATATATCAAGGCATGAGGAAATACCGTGGAATATATTAGAAGTAATGAAAGGAAAAATGAAGCAGAGGTAGACCTAAATTAGATTATTACGCACAGATAGTGAAAGATGTAGGATGTGGGTATTTCAAGGAAATGTGTAGGTTAGTTCAGAATAGAAAACGATGAATAAATAAAATAAATAAGAAATGAATAAAAGTGGAAATATATTGATCTAATATATACACATATATAATGGTACAAACAAAATAATGTGGATAAAGTGAATAAACAGATAAAACTTATAAATAAAAGTTAAGTAAAATAGTTAGAATACAAGCTAATCTAAATCGAAACAAAATACCATATACGTTACAATATAGTTATACAAATTGCAAACAAATGCTCATCCATCGTAGAGGGTATTTTACTTTAAGAAGAACTAGTGTCATCATGTACACATTCATTATTATATTTTAATGATCCACTCTTCAAGCATGAGTGGCGTCGAGTTTTGTGTTCAACCATAACACAATTACAATTCATTTATACTCTTAGCATACAACTATATACCATATCACTAAATTTTAATTACGCTGTGTTTTCGAACTATATTTGATCCGGCAAATCAAGTCTATGATGTCATATGTTAGCTGTCGACTACGTTGCCAACTGTTGAAGATGTGTTCAGTATTTAGATATAAACATTCACAGATTGTTCCTATATATTGATACACGCCTACAAACCATTTTCTAAACTAGAAATATTAGCGCCCTAATGTACAAAACTTCCTTGTTTTGTAACAAAACAACAGTTTAACAAATTAGAAAAAAAAACGTTTTTCATTTAAATACACTACTAATTACTACCACGGTATATATAAACGCTTCTAGAGACCCTGATCATGTACCAAACACGCCCTAGGTTGTTATGTAGCAAAGCATACCAACTAAACATGCATTTCAGGGTTCAACAACGATTAGTTTGTGAAAAAATGCATTATAAGAATGAGCTATCAATTATAGTTACACTAAAACATATTAGGACGAGGTGAAAGCACCTACAAAACTAACAGTTCTGAAATTAACTAAAGCTATTGAAAACTGGTTCTGTTTTCAGCAATGCGGCAACACCAATATATCCTCACAGTGGTTGGTTAAATAAAACTATTACTGCAGCTAATGAAAGTATATGAGATGATCAGATCAGGCTTCGCAACAGTGCATTGTAATACCAATCGTAAAAACCAGAATGCTCTAAAATGTAGTGTTTACGTATTATATCTTTTCATACGAATTCTGATTTAGAATGTGGTTGCCTGAATTACTATTTCTGACGTCATACCCTTAATTCGACGGATGGAGTATAATAAAAAAAATCGCTCCTTTGTATGTGAGAATATTTATAAAACATATCCTCATCCTAATCAGTCAACTACATCTTTGCTATTTCATTTCTGATTAATCTGTCACATAACGTCGAGTTCTACTTTGAGTGAAAAACCTCTAAATGTATTTGTACAATGCCTTTTCTTGTTACGAAATTGTCATAAAAAATTCCGTGGAAATAAGGGCTTGTTATTGAGGGACCACAAGTTTGTCTTTAGATGCGCAATAATCACATAATGAAAACAATTGTGTGTTTGTTGCGGAATGACTGTACACGCCTTTGTAAATAATGTTAACCTAAGAGGCATTAATTCATTAATTGCATGCGATAGTAATATTTCTGAAGCACGCGTTTTAATAAAATAGATATCCGATTTTAAGCATGTATAGAAAAAGTAATTTTCTATATTTAAAATTATAATTACCCGTGCCAATAAATTTTGAAATCTAGTACGTTTTAAAGAGGTTAGACACAGCCTACTTAAATTTGTTATTAATAACAATCGCAAATTTTATAACTAAACCAAAATAAATTTCAAGTACCCTAAGCTTTACAACTGAATACATGATCAAATTCTACAGAATGATGAATAAGCAATCGTTTAAATTGACTGAAGGCTGTCGAATTCGCTGATACACGCAATTAACTGTGGATACAATACGGGATTATGATATTTTTTAATCAGTTAAGCGTCAAATTATTCAATTTCAGTGACGGAACGTAACAAACTACCTTCTTTGTGAGCTAGTATAACTACACAAATTACATGCAAATGGACGCTCGTTAGTACGCGATTTCAAATGTTTTAAATTAATTTTGTAATGTGATATAATTATCCAAATTGCAAGCAAATGAAGGTTACTAGTATACGACCGCAAATGTCTTTGTAAACTACTTTTTGTGATACGGTATAATCACACAAATTCATATCAACAGACGGTAGTTTGTATGCCATCGGAAATGTCTTTGCAAACTACTATTGTGGGATGTGTATAATTACACAAGTTACAAGCGAATGGACGCTTGTTAGTATGAGATCACAAACGTTCTGGTAAATGACTTTTTCGTAATGCAGCATAATCACAGAAATTGCAAGCCAATGGACGTTCGTTTGTATTCGACCAGAAGTGTATTTGTAAATGACATTTTTCTTATGTGATATAGTTATACAAATTGCATACATATGAATGCTTGTTTGTATACGATCGCAAATGTCTTTATTAAAGTACATTTTTGTGACGTGGCATTATCACACAAATTGTAAGCGAACAAACGCTCATTAGTATGTGATCTCAAATGCTTTTGTAAATAATATTTTTCACGACGAGCTATATTTAAACAAATTGCATCAAACTTGACGCTTGTTAATATACAAAAATAAATGTTTTTGCAAATCACCTTTTCGAGACGAACTATAATTACACAAATTGCATTCAAATGGACGTTCGTTAGTATGCGACCAAAAATGTATTTTTAAATGACTTTTACGTGATGCACTACAATGACACTAATTGCAAGCAAATGAACGTTCGTTAGTATGCGACCGAAAATGTTCTTGTAAATGACTTTTTCGCGACGCCGTATAATCACACAAATTGCACGCGAATGGACGTTTGTTAGTATGCGACCAAAAATGTTCTTGTAAACGACTTTTTTGTGGTGCAGTATAATCACACAAATGGCACGCCAATGGACCTTCGTTAGTATGTGACCGAAAATGTCTTTGTAAATCACTTTTTTGTGATGCGGCATAATTACATAAATTGCATTCGTTAGTATGCGACCGAAAATGTCTTTGTAAATGACTTTTTCGTGATGCGGTATAATTACACAAATTGCACGCGAATGGACGTTCGTTAGTATGCGACCGAAAATGTTCTTGTAAATGACTTTTTCGTGACGCCGTATAATCACACAAATTGCACGCGAATGGACGTTCGTCAGTATGTGACCAAAAATGTCTTTGTAAATCACTTTTTTGTGATGCGGCATAATTACATAAATTGCATTCGTTAGTATGCGACCGAAAATGTCTTTGTAAATGACTTTTTCGTGATGCGGTATAATTACACAAATTGCACGCGAATGGACGTTCGTTAGTATGCGACCGAAAATGTTCTTGTAAATGACTTTTTCGTGACGCCGTATAATCACACAAATTGCACGCGAATGGACGTTCGTCAGTATGCGACCGAAAATGTCTTTGTAAATTACTTTTTTGTGAAGCGGCATAATTACACGAATTGCATTGAAATCGACGTTTGTTAGTATGCGACCAAAAATGTTGCGCTAAATGACTTTTTCGTGACGCCGTATAATCACACAAATTGCACGCAAATGGACGTTCGTTAGTATGCAACCGAAAATGTATTTGTAAATCACTTTCTTGTGATGCGGCATAATTACACAAATTGCATGCAAATAGACGTTCGTTAGTATGCGACCGAAAATGTCTTTGTAAAAATCTTTTTTGTGATGCGGTATAATCACACAAATTGCACGCGAATGGACGTTCGTTAGTATGCGACCGAAAATGTTCTTGTAAACGACTTTTTTGTGATGCAGTATAATCACACAAATGACACGCGAATGGACGTTCGTTAGTATGTGACCGAAAATGTCTTTGTAAATCACTTTTTGTGATGCGGCATAATACAAGACGTGTAAAATCCGATAACGTGAGTATTATCGTGGTCGAAAACATTGTTTTTATATGCGCTAACAAAATAGCAAGTGAGTAGTTTTACCATATTTTACTTACTCAACTTAACTTTAATTTTCATTAAACCGTGGACTTGTGCTAGTGGTGTTTGTAAACACAAAAACATGTCTAAAGTTGGCTTCATCTTCATCTTCATCGTCGCTCAAATTACAGCGCTCCAGTTAAATATTGCAACAAATAAATCAATAATACTGTATTATGTTTACAAATTTGGATCATGCTGGAAAATATATATAAATAAAGAATGAAAAGAAACTTGCTGACCTTCTAGCAGGGCCAGAAGGGGGCGAAGACGACGATTTAACTTGCAGTATAAAATTCTCTATTTTCAAGTATTACCAAAAAGGTGAGTTATAATACCATAAGAGATAAGACTAAGAAACAATTTCCAACCCTTCTGCAGGAGTAGATGGGAACGAAGACGGCAATTCAAATTTCATAAATTTTAGATTTTTGAAAGTTTTCAGTGTTTGGTTTCAATTAGAAACCAAGAACGGTTAGTTGCAATACCAAGACCTTAGGAAAAAATTACCAATCCTCCGACAGGGGTTGAAGGGGTCGAAGACGACAATTCAAATTTCGTAATCTTTGCTGAGTATTCAGGATTATAAAGAATGTGGATAATTGATGCCTCGAGTTTAATTAATTGATTTTGATACTAATACCGATGTTATTTTTACAATGTACCTCAAAATATGGGAAATTTAAAATTTCAATCCATAATACAAACAAACTGCATTCTTGTTGAGGCTATTGCCTCGGCAAATAATCAACTTTAAAGAAATGAAATAGAAATACATCATTTAGGTAAAAGGCATTGCCGAATTCTAAACTGCAACCAGAATTAAACTGTAAGGAGTGCCGTGCAAATTAGAGAAAGGTACAGGGTCCCATACTGCTGCTGTAGGCCACTGGCAAAAGTGCATTAAGGAATTTTTCTGCAGTTATGTGTCTTTTGAATTAGATAAACTGTCTGCTAAGTTTAGTTAAAAGATTCGTACTGCTTTTTAAGAATGGGAAGTAATCATTTTTTAATTTCTAACTTTAACGTTCTGTAACACAATGATGGAGGGTCTTAGAACATGTGTTTATTAAACAAACCCTACTTATTTTTCATAGTTCTATAGGTCGTATCATTTATGCCATGTATATTTGAAATACCCTGTACAATTTGCAAGTTTCTACTTACACATTAATTGCTCGGTTAAAATCAATACAGGAAAATTTTAAATAACCACCATTTTGTTTCGTTGGCTAAAAAATTTGAATGAGTACAAATTAAATTTTTAAATTTTTTTTGCGGTTATTGTAACCTATTTTTAAGTGGTACTTGTAAATGATACGTGGGAATCTATTATAGATAAATAAATGATTTTCGGATCAGGCCACGATTACATTACGCTTTCCGGCGGGTTGTACTGGAACCTGTTCAGTTTATGTTTTAGATATACCTTCCCTAAGTGGTATATCTATTCAATTTTAACAAAGGTGACTTCTATGGTATGTAAGATGCAATTAACAATGATGGAGTTTATCTTCATATTTTTCAGGAATTTTAGGTAGACACTTGCATAATAATGACTCATAAGCTAAAGTATTTTTTCTATTCATCAAAATTTATTTTTTCTATAGGTAATACCGTAATGGTTTAAGAAGTTTTAAAAAAGATTTTATTTAGGGGTGTATTTGTTTATCTTGTAGCAAGTCGTTTTCGGTGCCGTTCAATACTGTGTAGGTTGTTTTTTATTTAAAGGGATACTTTTATGTTTAATCAACGCCGTGTGCTTAAAGAGATAAATAGCATTCGTGAAATTATAATTTGTTTATATTTTTTGTTTTATTGTGTTAGTGTTTATGTTTTTAGTTATTAATTTGCTACGAACAATAAAGTGAAATAAAAAGTATACCCGACCCGATCATAAAAGAACAATAATCTCATCTTACTAAATTCGCTGATGTATATATCTTTACTGCAGGTATACAATGTAACTTTGCGATATTTCTATAGGTATAGGTATATCAATGCCATGGGTCCCTATAATAAGAAGCAGCTTCATATAACGATAGAAATGATAGCTAACGTAATTCGCGAAAATAATTTGCCGATGTGCAAAATGAAAGAAACAAAATATTACTGTACTGGTGGAATCATCTCAAATTTATGTAAGTGGTTGCAAATGAAAGATAATTTGTCGAATAGATTAAATATATACACCAAAATTAAAAGGTACTGCAAAGCTCAACCACAAATGTTGTTTCAACCAAATGAATGCATTTTAGATATTTCTCAACTAGACAAGCAGCGAAGTAGTAAGAACAAAAACGAAGAAGCTGATGGGATTCACAATCATGCGGTTAATAAATTACCTCAGATTATAAGTTTTGGAACGCGAAAAGAATCAGAAAATAAAGGAAATAGTGAAGTATACTCTATTGTAGGACTTGCAGGAATCGTTAAAGAAAATATCAACCATACAAATGGAACAAATGACCAACAACTGCAACCAATGGAAAATAAATGATCTTGTAAATCAAACAAAATCAGAACGTTTAGAAAAAGTAGTGTTACGGTGGATTTTATTAAAATCACTCCAAACTCAACGATTTTTTTTTTGGATGACGTTCTGCAGAATCATGAAATACGACGTCAGTTTCTTAGAGAAGCGTTGCCACAGAATGAAATCACCTGCAGTTTAGTTTTTAATGGCTATCGTAGGAATAAAAGGACTCCAGATCACATTGTAGAATATGCATTTTGTAAACATACAAATTGTAGAAGGTTTAAATTGAATTACAAAAGAGTCAATATCAATGTTATAGTTCAAGTTTTTTATAAAAGTTCTGTGACAATCAACCCCACCGAAGTATTTTCTTACCAACTTCGTGCCATTTTAGAAATAGCACGAAAGACACTACGAAATCAACTGCCAAACAATGCACTGTGTAAGGATATAGAAACCATAAACCCTGAAATATTGCAGGAAGGTAATTGGCAAAATTTGCGATCCTTATGCGTAAATTACAAAATTCGCTCTGAAGCCAAAGCTGATAATGATAAACACGCGGATCCGGTGAAAGATATTTTAATACACTCTCTAGAAGAAAACAAAAATAAAAATAAGTAGAGGGAAAAGGTATGTTCTGGGCCACTTCGCCGCCCCCTTCTACCCTCTCCTCTCTGCTTACTAGTTGTCGGTTGTTGAGGTGGAGGGGGCCTTATTACGATCCTTATTACTCATTTGAATTCTTCATTACGTTTATTAGCCTTTTCTTCTAGCACACTTCGATCCTTACTTGATCGACCCCCACCCCCACCCTGCTCCTTGTGGCACACTTCGATCCTTACTCGATCGATTACCCCACCCTGCCTCCTAGTTGGCGGTTGTTGAGGAAATTTATTAGACAATCTATACACAGTAGTAATAAATTCTTTGTATATATCTACATTTACAATTATATTATCATTGTACACGTTTTTAGGCTAAACAAGCATATACATTGTGATCCCTAAAACAGGCATGTAATGTATACAACTTAAATCTAAGCAATATATACAACTTATAAACTAAGTAAAATAAAATCTATCATCTATTTCCCTATGCCCTCATGCATCATATGTTAAAGCCGTGTTAGGGATGACGAAACGCTTGTCATCTGCGCCCGATAAACTAACCTTGCTAAGTAACAGCGTAAACAAATCATGTTTTTTGCTCCTAATAGACCGTATCGAATGCACGAGGGCGCGGAAGTTACTGTTATGTGCTACGTCCTTAAAACTATCAACACTTATATCCTGCACAACACTACGCTTAACCCATTTAATCTTTTTTATTACATCCCTTTCGCTAACTATACAGTAACTTTTGGCGCGAGTACCCACAAACTCTAATACTAACTCACCACCTAACTCGTCCTTGAACTTTCCGGGCACTTTTTTATTTACAAGTGGGATCTTATATTTATTGTCTGGGTGGTAGTAACTGGTGTCGAATAGGTCCAGGCGGGCATGAATATCACTGTACAAATCTTCTGTTTCGATACTATACACGAGAGAATCGGTATCTGTATACAAAAGCAAAAGCTTAGACACATACAGAGGCATCAGTTTCTCATAGTGAAAGTCGTAAATCAAGGTTTTTGATAGATCTAAAATCAAAAAGCCTGCATATATAGGTTTGTTATACGTGACTCTAAAGCGGTCCATTTGTATGAGTGCTAAATTTTTGTCAAGTACCAGATTACAATTAAAGTTCGCGCGGGCAACCAGGGTAATCGCGCACAAGGTCTTCCGGTCACACTCCCCCCGAGTCACGAGCTTAACGTCGACGCGCTTGTCTATATTTTCCATAGTTTTACCAAAGATGGCATTTTTCATGAGTTTGAAAAAGTTCTTCTCAAAAGCGTAGGTAGCACGAATGCGAAGGTCTGTGTTCACTTCGATATAAGGTTTCAACCATGGAGACTGGTCGAACTCGAGAACCCGGAGGATGGGGGTCAACACTAATCCGTTCCGCACACACTGCTGTAGATTCCTGTAGTGGATAATGTAGCGGCGTTTGTCTTCTAAGGTGGCCAGGAGCTTCGGAGTCTTAGATGAGATATAAGGCGGCGTCTTCATTTCCGCGCAGAATGGCAAGTCGTTGTGGAGATCGTGTAAATGTGGAGGGTACTCTTTAGTCAACCTCCAGAATGAATCCTTTCGCAGAGTTTTTGGAAATATTTAAGATAGTGGCCTGGAGACCGGCTGCTTCGGTAGGGGACAGCCATCGAAATCCTCCAAGGGGGATAGCCTGGCTCATGGGCCAGCCATACAAGTTATTGGCATCGTAGTAGGCTAAATACTTAGACGGAGCCATAGGACCGTACTCTTCCATGTACTTGTTATTGGCAGCAGCATAGCGTCCACTACACTGAGTCAGACCCCCCTCTGATCCCATACTTTATAAAATGGTACATGTCAAAATCCGTGAGGAGCTCCAGTTTCACGCCGGTGTATTTTAACATAGCGTCCCCGGTTAAGGGCGCTGTCACATACTGGCACGGATTAAGGTCATGAGTCGACATGCACACCCGGCGAAAGTTCTCGAAGACGTCTGCCAACAACAGTACATCTGTCTTCAAATAGAGGTCGCTATATTCCCCGAGCATGTTGAGACCAAAGTCGCGTCATACCTTCCGAGCCCTCTCGTACTCGTCGGTAGTAATGGATGTAGAGGCGAGGTCATTGTAGAAGGCGTCCTTTTGTGGTAGGGTTGTTTCCTCCAATACTTCCATACTTTGTATGTAAGTGTATGGAAACACGCCTTTCTTGGCAACCAGTTGGAACTTGGAGTCCTTGGGGAAGTGACGTCTGACCTCTACAAACTGGTCCTGATGCTATTGTTAACAATTGAGTTTACTTATTGTCATGATATTTGGGCGCAAGGTAGCACGGGGTAATAACACTTGCCTCGTAGCCTATTCGGTGAGCTTTTGACAGACAAGAAGGCAAGACAAACAACGTTGGACATTTTTTTAAGCCAGTCCCATCCTTACCAGCGAAAAAGGATGACGACAGTGATCTGCAGGTTACCATTTCTTCATAGTCTTCAGATTTAAGCCGTTTTAAAAAATTATGTACGTATACATTCACATATTTTATGTAACATGAAGTTGTCTCGTTTTTGTATATAGATTTTTGGAGTCTCTTATTGTTTTATGTGCAAATGTATGTACATGTTATGTATATATTTTTGATTTAATTGAAATAAAAAGATAAAATGCATTTTGAATGATAAACCATGTTACATATTTAACAAATTTGGAGCCGATTTCTTTGAATTTGTATTAGATTAATTGATTCCTTTTATGCGGCTTTTCGCTTTGCGACCAAGTTTTGTGGAACGTATTTAGGCCATAAAGCGAGGTATGGGTGTATATGTATATACTGGTATCTTAGTAAATCATCGTCGGAATAGAAATGAATGCCATAGACTAAGATTTATAATAACTACGATATTATATAACAGAGTAAACCCGGAAATAGTATAGCGATATTAGAACGATTGCGAAAGCATTATTTATGGTATGTTACCTAAAAATAAAAAAAACATGAGAGGTGGGGCCCCGACTAAAGTGTCCTCGTAGTAAGCAACCGATTCGTTCAACCTTTGCAGTAAATAATTCAAGAAGGTGGATCGTCGCGCCCACGCAATTGCATAAAGAGAAGCTTTCCTTCATTATTTTTACCTAACGTGAGATATTCAAAGTAGTCGATGAGTATGCAGGAGATCATAAACTGAATGAAATAGTCCTTCAAATCGGGCGATGTACGCATTAAAACTAAAATATTCAAATTGCTAGTGGGAAGCAAAATCGGTGTTTAATAAAAACTTTTATATGAACATTAATCATGATGAATGAATATACCTGTATCATTTGCATATATATTAAAACGTGCATACAACGATCATATAATTAAGCTAAAATGTGTCTTTTAACACCGTAAAACATGCGACATGATCTGCAAAATATACTGTTATATATGTACACAAAGTTTAATACTCACCTTAACTGCACTTTACGTTATATCAGAATATATCGTAACAATATGCCCGGGAGTAAACACCTGAGGTTAATCTATATTCAAATTACACAAAACTGTGCCTTTATGTGCTATTTTTTAGCAGAAATCTGCCTTAACATATCGAGACAAGCATCCAAGCAGAAAACGATGTAGAGTAACAAAAACATTTAAATTTTGTTTCAATTTAGCATGTTTTTGTCGGGGGATAATGTAGCAGGTACCCCCCTGTATAGTAATAATTTGAGTTGGTACGCGAGTTAAGGTTCGTGGCTTCGAGCGGTCCTTTTTAAAAAGACTTCTTTGGTCCTTAACACATTTATTTGTTTGAACAGATTTGAACAATTACAATTTGAATTAATTTATTCTAAGTCGAAATACATTAATTAATTTGTACAGTGAGTTACCAGTGAACTGCAAGGTAAAAGCTGAACGTCTGATGAACTGACTAGGAGTGGAGCTCCCAGTCCTTATATAACTTTCTCCCCCTCACATTTCTGTGGGAACCTGCGGACGTAATGTTCGCTTACACTTTATAATACATAGTTGCTATCTTAAAAGCTATTCATAATTACATTGTTGCAGGCCTATTCTGCGTAATCTCGGTACGTGACATCCGACGACCGTCTGTGACCTGACATCTGCAGTGTCACTTATCCTTGTGCTACTTTGTAGCGTTTCCACTCGTGGGAACTGAAATCATCTTAATAATATGTAATAAAATGTTGCAACGACATTGTTGCACTGTCCTAACATTTCCTAATGTTTCCTAATATTTCCTAATACAGATATTAGTTTTATATATATAATAGATGGGGGTTCCTATAACTCCTCCCAACGTACATTAAAAATTAAGGGTTTTTACCTTTTTCTTGATTTTTAATTAAATTCGTTTTCGTTTAATCTCATTTAAAATTCATATTTTCTAGGGGTACATTTGTTTGTTTGGGTTTCTTAAATCTAAAACTGTTTTCTTTATTATTCTTAAATCTAATACATATTTTGTACGTTACATAAATGATTAATAAAATAGTCAATAAAATCAATATAATTGTCCATACACTAATGTTATCATAGTGCACTTTGGGCGTCTTGATCTCGTTCAGTTTTTTCTTTGTATTCTTCCATGAGTTTCATGGCGTGGTTTAAGTTGTCTAATTCCAGGTGTTCCAATTGCATTGGTTATTGAAAGGTTTCTTCATCTTCTTCTTGGTTAATCTTGATTTGCAGATCGGGTAGATTTGATAATTTCTTGCTTTGTACTGGATCTTGGTAAACTCTAATTATTTGGTTTTTTAATTTTAAATAACAATTTTCCTTAAGGGTGATTAATTTACTTCCGGTTAATGCTAAATTACTTTCATCTTGATTACAATACATTGTTGCGATTACTTCGGTGGGAAAAATGGCTATCCATTTATTTTCCGTTACTTTCTGAATTTTCATGTTGTTGATTAATACAGGTTTGGCTTCACAATTTTCATAGTGGTTGGTAAACTTTAGTAGTTGTACTTCGCAAGGGCTGTCTTCTTGAATTGTTGTGGTTGTTAATGATTGGCATAAGTATTGATTGGGTGTGACTTCATTACATTTGTCGTTTGTATAACCATATCTTTGTTCATTTAAGGATAGGAATTTGGTTTTTGGAATAATAACTTGGTATGTGCTAGTCATTTTCATTGGAAAAGCAAATAAGTGATAATAATTGTAATTGTTAATCTCTACTATTGGTATTTTTATTAAAAATGTTATATCGTTGTTTTTTACATAGCCTTTAACTATGGCTATTTTTTCAAATATTAAAATGTTTGATTCTAATACATCGAAAGGTAATTTACTGTTAGTTATAAAAGATTTTATTCTCAATAATTCTTTTAATAAATCTATTGGTTCTATGATACTTGAATGTAGAGTATTTAATTTTGCAAAGGTTACTGCGTTTTCTAATGTTGCTAGGATTTGTTGAATTAAAGTTAGGGTTGATATTATCTGGTTATATATCGTATTGAATCTGATTAAATCTCGCATGCCTAACATGGTAGTTTGTATGTTATTTTCTAAGGTTTCTATTCGATTGGCTATACTATCTTGATTTCTAACTAACTTTCTAAGGGTTTCATTAAATTTGATGATCGTTGATTGTGTTAACGATATTTGATTACTAATTATGGTTTTAATGTCGTTTTGATTTTCTATCAATTGTTGTATCGCGTTGTCATAGCGTTCCGCGTCTTGGTTATCTAAATTTCCGGTAATTGCTTTAATTACGTTTCCTAATCCGTTAATTAGTCCTCTTTTTTTTTTCGTCATTTGTTCTGTAGGTATTAGTCGATTAAATTTGTCTTCGATATTTTTCAAAATGCTTTCTGTTATACTGTCGTAGTTCATCATTTCTATTGCGTATTCTTTTCCGAATTTTGTTGTGTCCATTGATTGTTTTAGTCAAAAATAATTATTTTTGATTATTTGAAATTCTTGTTTTAGCTCGGTTAAATCGAATTTTTGTGCAAAGGTCCAATAATCTATGGTGTTTTGCATACTGCCTAATTTAATTGCTAGTATACCGGGGTTATTCTTTGTCTTCAATTATAATTTCTGTGTCCGTTCTACCTGGGTGGAGGTTGACGGTAAGGGTGACGATTGTCCATCTGAAAGTACAGGGTGTCTTAAATTTTTGAGGTGAACATATTTTGTTATCTTGCCGTCGTCTATCGCGGCTACGTTTTTGTCGGATATTCGTTTGATTTTAAAGGGTCCTAAATTTCTAGGTGCCGTTTTGTATCTTTTGCTTTGGTAATTTTTCTCGAATACGGTTTGTCCTATGGAAAATTTGTTTATGTCTGAGTTTTTATTACGGGTCGCGGTAATTCGCTCTTTATCGTTATCTAATTTGTCCTTTACTTTGTCGTAGGTTATTTTTAGCTTCTCTTTGTGGTCTTTAGCGTATTGCTGATAGATTTCTTTGTTGTAATGTATATCGTAGGGGTTACGTGAATCTGAATGTCCTAAGGTTAGTTCTAAGGGTGTAAAATTTGTAGTTGAATGAATCGTGTTATTATACGCGATTAATGCGTATGACATTAAATTGCTTATGTGTTCTTTCTTGTAATTTATTCTTAATAGTCTGATCTGTTCTAATAGGGTTGAATGTAGTCTTTCAATTAGTCCGTTTGATTCAGGGTGGTTTTCCGTTATAAAGTGAATTTTTATTTTGTGTAATTCTAAAGTGTTTTGAATTGTTTCGTTTTTGAATTCGCTTCCGTTCATCATCTTTAAGTCTTCAGTCCTAGAACTGGTTAGACGCGTACCATCGTTGTTCCCTATTCTGAACTAACCTACAGATTTCCCTGAAATATGCACTGTTTGCATCTATAACTGTCTGATCTAGGTCTACATCTACCTCTTTTTTTCTATCTCTGCTTGTAATATATCACATACTATTCTCCAAAAATGCCTTGAAACGTATTCCGCCCTTCTATTTCTCTTTTTCCCCAGATATGCTTGTTCCCCTACTATTTCTGTAACTTATTTGTTATTATCTTTGTCTGTCCATGCTATCGTCCTCATACATCTGAAGCACATCATTTCAAAAGGCTGCTACCGTTTTTCTCTCTGCGTTTCAGACTTCCCGTATTTCATAGGCATACTGTGCTGTGCTCCACACATATGCTTTCAACAATTTTCTTCTTATTCTATGTTTGTTGTCTTTCCTCATATGCGATATTCTTTCTTGTTAGATGCAGTTCTATCACTTTCTATTGTTTTACAGTTATATGCCCTATTTCTCCGACCTTCAATGGTTGTGAAGGGAGGTAAGCAGTCTGTGGCTGCCAAGTTCCCCCAACACTTAACCATTTGGCGATTTAATATATTTTCCAATTTATATTTTCGCACAGTCAGCATTAGTTGCAAGTATTTCGCAATTTCATATAAATTCAATAACTTGGAATTGGAAAACATTTTTTAACATGTTTCTATTTATACAATTGAGAGGATGGTTATTAAAGAAGTGTGCGATTGCATTATTGAAAGGCTTAAGTAGTCGTTTTTTTATATTTATTTTGAGGGGGAAAATTCATTATGCTTTAAGTTACCTCTTTGGTAGATTTTAACATGGTTCTGAGGCGACTCTATGGCGGGTTTACACTTGTCAGATACCAATGTTGTTCTATGAAGATTGTATATGGATCTGAGGCGACCCTATGGCGGGTGTACACTTGTCAGATACCAATACTGTTCAACAGAGATTGTATATGGTTTTGAGGTAACCTTATTGTGGATTTATACTTGTCAGATACCAATGCTGTTTTACAAGGATTGTTAATATGCTTATTTTTATGTAATTAGTTATTTTATGTATAAATAGAAATCATGTATGTAGGCTGTATTTCATGTTAATATTGCAAGGAAAACCCAGGAAAAACTTGCAATGCTACCTAGATATTGTGGGCATTTGATTTTCATTTGTTAGAGTTATATAAGCAGCTACTTTGATTTTGCGTTTTTGGTGGTTTTCTTCTTTTTCTTCTTTTCAGGGAGTATGTGTATTCAGCTCGTTCCCTTTCTATTGTTTTCTAATTTTATACCCTATTTTACCGAGATTCAGTGAAGGAGGTTAAGCAACCTGTGGCTACCAAGATCCCCCAACACTTAGACATTTGCCGAAATAATGGTTTTCCAGTAAATCCTTTCACACACTTAACATTATTCGAGAATATTGCCCAACCAATTCTTGTAGTTACTTATAATAATCATCATGTTTAAGCACAGTTATCTTTTCGTCATTAGTTAATCCATCTTGGGATTGGTTGGATGCGTACCTCCATTTATTTCTGTTCTGGGCTAGTCTACACATCTCCCTGAAACCCCTACAGCCTACATCTTTTACTATCTGTGTGCAGTAGTCTAATCTAGGTCTGCCTCTTCTTCTCTTTTTTCCTATCTCTGCTTCTAATATATTCCGCACTATTCCCTCATGCCGTAGTATGTGGCCTATCATCCTATCTCTCCTATTTTTACCGTTTTCCACATATTTCTTTCTTCCCTACCATTTTAGTACCTCTTCGTTCTTAACTTTGTCTGTCCATGATATCTTCATCATACGCCTGTAACACCACATTTCAAAGGCTTCTACCTTTTTCTTATCCGCTTCTCCTACCGTCCAGGCTTCACAGCCGTACAGTGCAGTGCTCCACACATATGTTTTAAGCAATCTTTTCCTTGTTTCTATGTTTGTGGTCTTTGAGCACAATAGTTGCTTTTTCTTGTTAAATGTAGCACGACCTTGTGCTAATCTTTGTTTTATATCTTTTGTGCTTTTCCCATCTTGCGTTATTTGGCTTCCTAGGTAGCAGAAATCCTTAACCTCTTGTTAAGTTCGTGTTAAATACTTGTATTCTTGTTTTTGATTTATTTTCCCCACCTTTGCAAACTAGAACTTTAGTTTTAGTTTTGTTAATTTTCATACCGTATCTCTCTGTTAGAACTGTTTCCATTTCATTAAGAGCAGCTTCTAACTCTTCCTTGCTAGACGCTAGTACCGCTATATCATCTGCAAATCTAAGCATATCAATTTTTTGTCCCTGCATAGTAATTCCAAATGTCTTCCTGCATTTGACAGTATTCATTGCCTCTTCTATGTACAAGTTAAAAATCAATGGGGATAGGGCACATCCTTGTCTCACCCCTTTCCTAATATTTACTTCTCTACGTTCCTGCTCTAATTCTATTACTGCTGTTTGCTCTTTGTATAAGCTATGTACTATTCGTCTATCCCTATAACTCATTCCAATCTTTTTGAGTATTTCAAACATTTTTTTCCAATTTACATTGTCGAATGCATTTTCCAGATCTACAAACCCTATATACACGCTTTCCCCTTTTCCTATTGTTTTCTCCATTATCACTCTCAGAGCTAAAATAGCCTCCCGTGTTCCCCTGTTTCGCCTAAACCCAAATTGGTCTTCTGCTAGTATTTCTTCAGCTCGTTTTTCCATTCGTCTTTGCACAATTCTAGTTAATATTTTTGACACGTGTGCTGTCAAACTTATTGTTCGAAAATTTTCACATCTATCCGTGCCTTTCTTTTTTGGTATAGTTACTATGATGCTACGTTTGAAGTCTTTGGGTATCTCGCCTGTCTCATACATATAGCTTACAAGTTGGAAGAGACGTTCCGTTACTGCTTGTCCAGCGGCTTTTAGAGTTTCTGCTTGCACCTTATCTGTACCCGGCGCCTTACCATTTTTCAGACTCTTTAATGCTAATTCAAACTCGTCTCGAAGTATAGGGTATCCCAAGTCATCATTTTCAATGTCTGATTCCTGTTCTAATGCAGTTAGTTCCTCTCCTGCATATAAATTCCCTATATATTCTTGCCATCTACTCACTTTCTCTACGTTTTCTATAATGACGTTTCCTTGTGCGTCCCTTATATTTTTGCTATGCGGTTTTATATCCCTAAAATTCATTCTAATTAATTTGTATGCCTCGTCTGTCTTTCCTATTTCCATCTTAGTTTGTACTTCTTTGCACTTTTCATCAATCCATTGTTCTTTAGCTTTCCTGCATTTTCGAATAATTTCGCTTCCGTTATCTAATGTTATTGTTTCTGGTGTTCCGTAAAATGTAAAATAGTGTAGAAATCCTTGGGTTACGTCTATACTATTTTTAGAAGTGATTGGTATTGCTTGTCCTATTTTCGTAAATGCGTCCACGATTGTTAGGTAACTTTGTGCTTCTACTACTAGAGTATCTGTATGTAATTTCTGGAAAGGTTTGTCTGGTGTTTTAGTTAACATTAAGGGTATCTTTGGGGGTTTTCTGTCATATTTGGCTTTATCACATAATTCGCACTGATTGATAAAGTCTGTAGTTAGTTCTTTCATGTCCTTGAAGTAGTAACGTCTCATAATTTGTTTTAGGGTCTCGTTTATTCCTCGATGGTTGGTCTTTCCTTCGTGTTGGTTTCTTATTACGTCATTTATTTCGTCAGGGTCGTCTAATGTTATTAATTTTCTTGTGCATCTTATAAGTTCGGGGCCAGAATTGTTAAATAGTTTTACATATATTTCTGAAAATCGTTTATATAAGTTTTCCGTGTTAAAATAAAAGTAAAATCGTTTTTTCTCGGGGGTGTATTCCTTTAATATTTTAATTATTTGTGACTCATTGTCGTCTTTGGTTATTTGAATTTTGTAAATTTTCTTATTATCCACTTTCGTGTATTTTACAGGGTTGGGGTTGTTTAAAACTTCTGTGATTATAAATTGATTGGGTTTCATGTCTATAGCTTCGTTTAAAATTTTTATTGCGGTTTCCGGTTCGTCATTTTGTGTTGAATGTATAGTTTCCATTTCTTCTGGGTCTTCTCTGACTTCGGTTTCGTCTACGTTTCCTGCTAATGATTCTGTCTCAAGTGCGTTAAGTTGGATTCTACTTAAGGCGTCTGCATTATTGTTGTAAATTCCCTTTTTGTATATGATCTCATAATCATATTCTTCTTGTCTAATTCTCCATCTTTGTAATTTCGAGTTAGGTTCTTTGAGTTTGCATAGCCATACTAATGGTCTATGATCGGTATATATATAGAATTTCCGTCCGTATAGGTACGGTCTAAAATACTTTGTTGCCCAAATTATGGCTAACAATTCTTTCTCTATCGTACTGTATCGTTGCTCTGTTCCGTTAAGGGTTCTTGATGCGTAACTGATAGGTTTGTCGTTACCTACTGTTCCTTGGCTTAATACTGCGCCTAAGGCTACATTTGATGCGTCTGTTGTTAAAATGAATGGTTTCGAAAAGTCTGAGTATTCTAATACGGGGTGATTTGTTAAAATACTTTTGATTTTGTCTACTGCTTTTATAAATTCTGGGGTATGTACAATTTTGTTTCCCTTCTTTAAACAATTGGTTAGGGGCTTTGTTATTTGAGCATAACCTTTTATAAATTTTCGGTAATATCCGCTAAGGCCTAAAAATCCTTTAATTTCTTTATTCGTTTTGGGTATAGGGTAATTTAATACAGCGTTTGTTTTGTCGGGGTTTGGCATCACTCCTTGGGGTGATATTACGTGTCCTAAAAAGGTTACTTCTTTCTGTAGAAATTCGCTTTTGTCTAGTTGTACTTTAAATTTTGCGGTTCTTAATCTTTCGAACACTTCTCTTAATCTTTCTATGTGCTCCACTAATGATGTTGAATACACTATTATATCGTCTAGGTACACAAGGCATTTTTCGTTGTGTATCCCTCGTAGTATGTTATTCATTACTCGTTGAAAAGTTGCGGGTGCGTTCTTCAGTCCAAATGGCATCCGTTTGTACTCGTAGTGTCCTCTAGGTGTGCTAAAGGCTGTTTTCTGTGTATCTCCTTCTTCCATTTCTACTTGATGGTATCCTGATGCTAAGTCTAGCGTCGAAAAATATTGGCATTTGCCTAACTTGTCTAATATTTCTGTTATGTTCGATAACGGATATTTGTCGTCTACCGTTTTTTCATTTAGTTTGCGGTAATCTATTACCATTCGGTATTTCCGTTTTCCTGATGCGTCTAGTTTCTTTGGTACTATTAGTACGCGGCTGCTCCATGGTGAATTGGAGTGTTGTATTATATCTTGATCTAATAGATCGGTTACTTGTCTGTCGGCTTCTTCCTGACTTGCCTGGGGTAATCTGTATGCTTTGGTGAATAGGGGTTTGTTATCTGTTAGCTCAATGTTGTGTTTAACTGTATTTGTGAACGTTAGGGGTATTCCTTCGCAATGGAATATATCGCGGTACTCGTAACATAATTTTTGTATTGCTTTTTGTTCTTCGTGATTTAGGTCGCGGTTAAATCGGATGTTATTTAAATTTTGTTTTAACATTTCGTCATTTTCTACGGGGTTATAATTTTCGTTTGGGGATTCATCTATTTCCATTTCGTTAAAGTTTAATTCTTCTACGTTAATCGGGTTTGTTAAAAATAGTTCTACGGGGTAATTATTTGAGTTTAATATGGTCGTTGTGGCGTAATTATTTTTGATTTTTACTAATGCGGTTGGGGTTTCTACTCCTTGTTGAAAAGTTATGTGGTTTATTATTCCTAAGTTTTTATTTGAATTTACGGAGATTCTTATTTTTTTTTCCGTTCGGGGTTCTAATGTATATTTTTCGTCTATTTGGGTATTTTGAAATTTAATGGGGATTCGTCCATACTTGGTTCTTAATAATCGGTTTTTGATATCTATATTGGCTCCTAATTTTCTTAGAAGGTCCATTCCTAATAGTCCGTCATATTTGTCATTAAATTCAAATATGCAGAATTTGTGTTTCATCTTTACGTTAAAGGTTTTTGGTAAAGGTATGTTTGCTACGAATTGGTGTATGGTTGTTTGATGGGCGGTTTTAATTTTAAAGGGTTCTCTCTCTACGTAGTTTAGATAATGTTTTTTTACTGTTCGCGGGCTTATTAATGTTTTAGAAGATCCGGTATCGATTAGTAATTTAAATTCAGCGTGGGGTATTTCGATATAGGGTAATACAAGGTGATTCATATTATTTAGATTTATTACGTTAGGTCGTTTATAAAATGGTCCTTTTGAAAATTTGAACATGTATTCTCTTCGTCGTCTTCCTCGTAATTTTCTTGTGGTTCTTCGCGTTCATAATGGTTTGATTGATTTTGTTCGTTATTCGTACACGGTTGATTATTATTATTCTGTTCGTCTCCATACTCTTCTACTTCCTGATGAAATAGCTCTTCTGAAGTGAAAGTGCGTTTTTGATTAGGATTTGGTCTTATGTGCGTTATTTTTGTGTTAGGTCTGGTGTTACCAGATGAGGTATCCATTGGTGTAGGTTTGTAATAATTATTGGGATTATTATTGTTTATCATCGGTGAGTTTCTGTTAGGATTCGCGTTAAATGTTGGTCTTTGTTGATTTATATTTTGGTTAAACCTCGGTTGAAATGCGGGTCTTGAAAAGTTCGAGTTAAATGTTGGTTGATATGTGGGTTTTGAAAAGTTCGGGTAGAATGTTGGTTTTGAGAATTGTTTGTATTGGTTGTTAAAGTTTGCATTATTAAAATGTGGATTACTTGTTCGCGTTTAGTTTGTTTGTGCATTGAATGACTTAAATTTTTGTTGTGGATTTATTTGTCTTGCGGGTTGTATAGTTTTCATTGGCGTTGTTGCAAACGCGCCTCATATGTATTTAAACTTAAGCAGTAGGCGATTGATTATTATGTGTTGTGACATATATGTCAAGAGTGATTTTTAGGTCTCGTCCAAAAAAGTTATATTTTATGCCAGTAAATTGCACAGTTTAATACAAGTTGAGTATTACTTTTGAGAAACATAAAGTGTTCCTGCGCAAGGGTGTTTGAAGCGGGTAGCTTCTTATATACTTGCACCCGTCACTATAAAGGGCAGCGCCGTAAAGCGGCGTTTGCTAATTTCAGTGACGGTTCTACATTTATTGGCGACCGTGACAGGACTCAACTTGGTATTGTTCGATTTAGCGTGGCGTTGGTGTTTGGTTTATCAGTATCGCGTTTGAGTTACTAATTGAAAGACTGTGACGATGGAGAGACTTAAGAAATCTCGAGCTGCAGCACGCAGGGCTTTCACTTTAACTGCAAATCAGCTGACACAACTTTTGGATGCCGAACAACAAGATGTTGACCAGATAAATACAAGGTGTGAAATGTTAACTCAAAAAATAGCCGGATTAGAACAAATGGATCGTGAAGTCTATGACCTTTTGTTGGATACAGATGGAATCAGCGAGGAACAACTCGAAATAGAACTTCAGAGCACAGACGAGTATCAATTTACTTATCGCAGGTTGAATTTGCGTTGCCAACGCATTATTGGGTCACCTGCTATTGGCAGTATTAGTAACGTTGGTAGTGGCGCAGGAGGATCTCTTTCTCGTAGAATCAAATTGCCAATCATTGAGTTTAAAAAATTCGGAGGTGAGCTGCGCGATTGGCTTCCGTTCTGGAGCACTTTTAATAAAGTTCATAATGATTGTGAGTTAACCAATGAAGATAAATTTCATTATTTGTTGCAAGTTATTGTCCCGGGTTCCCGAGCCGAAGAACTTATAGTTAGTTTTCCCCCAACTGGGAATAATTATGAAAAAGCTGTAGAAAGTTTAAAAGCCAGGTTTGGGAGGCATGACTTGTTAGTCGAGTTTTATGTGCGTGAGTTGCTAAAATTATTTTAATTAAAGCACTCAATCCAAAGACGCTAAATTTAGCCAGTCTGTATGATAAGATTGCGACGCAGTTGAGAGCTCTTGACACGCTTGGTGTGACGACGGACACTTGTTCCGCAATGTTGTTTCCATTGGTAGAATCTTGTCTTCCAGAAGAGCTGTTGCGCGCATGGCAGAGATCGCTGGGCGATGTATCGGTGAAAAGAGGCGATACGCTCAAAGAACGCCTTGACGGTTTGATGGCATTCATAAGCTTAGAAGTTGACGGAGAACAACGCATTGCACTAGCAAAAGAAGGGTTTTCTGCAGCCACCATTTCTAACGAAACTGAGCGAAAAGGCAAAAAAGTTAATGAAAAACATGAGCACGTACCGACTGCTGCTGGTTTGTTTACCAAACAAGTAAAATGCGTTTTCTGTGAAGCTGGTCATAGTAGTGAGTCGTGTCACAAAATGCAAAAGGTTGCATTAGATGAAAAACGTCAAATTTTGAAACAGAAAAGGGCTTGCTTTAGTTGTTTAAAGGTAGGTCACGTCGGCCGAAAATGTCGTCAAAAAATAACTTGCATGATATGTAACAAAAGACACGTACCATTAATGTGTCCTGAGTTGTCAGCAAACAAGGGTGCTGAAGACGTTACTACACCGGTAACTCTGGATAAGGTACTACAGGCAACCAGTTGCGATAAGAATGCTGCCAATTTGTATAATCCTGTTGTGTTCCTGCAAACGTTACGAGTAAAACTCGCTGGAAAAACTGGGGAACGTACAGTGCGGGCTATTATAGACACAGGGTCACAAAGATCATATGTTTGGAAGAATACTGCTCAGATATTGGGTTTTCCGGTGCAAGGTCACACGCGGATTATTCATACTTTGTTTGGCGGAGCGTCTACAGCGGAACAAGCTCACATTGTCTATAAGATAAAGCTTATTAATTTGACTGGTGAATATTCTTGCCACTTCGATGTTTTAGACCAACCCGTAAACGAACTAGCTAAAAAAGGTATAAAAATAGCTGACGTGGGTGATTATTCGCCAATAGAAATTTTGATAGGAGCCGATGTTTGTGGAAAATTATTGACGGGTAAGAGACATGTTTTGAATTGTGGTCTTGTGGCTATTGAGACTGATCTCGGTTGGACGCTTATGGGAAAAGCTCCCAAAGAGCTTTGTAGCAAGTCCACTACTATGCAAGTCATCTCATTACTTTACAGTGAGTTAAAGGTAAATCAGCTATGGGAGTTGGACGTGTTAGGCATTATGGATCCGGTGGAAAAAAGATCTAAAGATGAAATAAATTCCGATGTACAAAAATATTTCATGGAAACTGTAGAAGAAGATGCTAATGGAAGATACGTTGTACGTCTACCATGGAAGCAAGGTCATCCACCTTTGGCTAATAATTACGAAATTGCCCGTAAGCGATTGAACCATGTTATAAAAAAGCTGCAATTTGAACAGTTGTATGAAGCTTATGTACAAGTTTTAAATGAGTGGAAAGACTTAGGCATAGTTGAAGTAGTATCTGAAGAAGAGATGCGCTGTCCCAGAAATGCTGTTACTCACTATTTACCTCATAGGGCTGTAGTGAAATCTAATAGTCTAACCACAAAGATAAGGCCAGTTTTCGATGCTTCTTCGCACGAAAAGGGTAGTCCTTCGTTGAATGATTGTTTAGAAAGCGGTCCGAATCTGATTTAGTTGATACCTGCCTTGCTATTACGTTTTCGATTCAATCCGATAGGTGTGATTGCAGACATCACCAAAGCTTTTTTTGCAAGTGGGGTTACATTCTGCTGAACAAGACGTATTAAGATTTATTTGGTTGGATTTACAGGGTAGTGAAATCATATATCGACATAAGAGAGTTGTTTTTGGAGTGTGCGCTAGTCCGTATTTACTAGGCATGACTATAAAGTACCATTTGACTCGTATGCTCGATGAAACTGTGAACAGAGAAGTTAAACAGGTCATTATGACATTGATGAATGGCTTTTACGTTGACAATTGCATACACAGCGTCGCTACCGTGAGCGAGCTAAACCGGTTTATAAAAAAATGCTCGTACAGTAATGGCCAAAGGACATTTCGACCTCAGAGGGTGGGAGCATACGCAATTGGGCAAAACGCCTTTTGACAAACCTGTGACGCAAGTGCTAGGTCTTAATTGGAACAAAACGGAAGATAGTTTAGCGCTAAATTTTGAGCACCGTGAACATGAAGCCAAAGGACCTATAACGAAGCGTGTTATATTATCGCTGACTCATAGAATATTTGATCCAATGGGATTTGTATGTCCAACTACTATTCGCCCAAAAGCATTGCTACGGCACCTCTGGAGAGAGAAAATTAATTGGGACGAAGAAGTAGACGGCGAAGTTAAGAGAGAATTTATGAAATGGTATGTGGAATCAGAATGCTTATTAGGAATTAAAGTGCCTCGATGGATAGACTATTTAAATGATGGTTCGCAAAGATCAGCTTGCATACATTCTGTGATGCCAGTACGGCAGCCTACTCATCGGTAGTTTATGTAAGAGTAGAAAAGGTCGATGGTGTAAAGTAAGTTTACTTCAAGCAAAGGCGAGAATTGCACCTTTAAAAGAAATGACTATTCCCCGGCTCGAATTGTTGGCTGCTACGATTGCAGCACGCTTGTACGTCTCTGTAAAGACGTGTTGAAATCGTTGATTGATAACGAATTTGAAAGTTATTTTTGGAGCGATTCGAGTACTGTTATTTCTTGGATAAAACAAGAAGATCAATGGTCTGCATTTGTTTGGAATCGGATTGCAAAAATTCGTAAGTTGACCGATAAAAACATGTGGCACCATGTTCCAGGAAATTTGAATCCAGCGGACCTCCCATCTCGCGGTTGTTCCTCCAAACAATTGCTAGAATCCAAATAGTTAGAGGGACCGTCCTGGTTATACCAACCACACTGTGCATGGCCTAAGGCGGATCTTGAGGTCAATGAAGATGAGGTTGGAAGAGAACGTCGCAAAAGACTTGTAGCATCTATGCTAAACAGTGAAGACTTATGGTATAATAAACGTTTTTCTCATTACAATGAAATCATTTGCTTGCTTGCGTGGATTTTACGTTTCGTTCACAATTGTCGTTTTCCTGATGGCCGAATTCTGGATAAATGTTTATCTGTAGAAGAAACAGAAGCTGCTGAGCTGTGTCTTGTTAAAGTTATACAACAAGAATCGTTTCAAGACCAGAAGGTAAAAGAGTTGTCTTCATTGCAACCAATTATTGATAAAAAATGGTATTATTCGTCTGAATACCAAAGTTTCATATCGCGAAGACGATGTCGACTTTAGATATCCTCTGTTATTGCTTGGGAAGCACCCAGTGGTTAAAAAGCTTATATTGGATAAGCACGTTGAGTCCTGTCACACTGGTGTGCAGACACTTTTATCTCTATTAAGAGAACGCTATTGGATTCTAGGAGGTCGTCGTAGCATAAAAACTGTTATTGGAAATTGTGTTGTGTGTAAACGACAAAACGCTTCCAGAATGGAAGAAATTACGCCGCCGTTACCTAGTGATAGAGTACGTGACGCGGCAGTCTTCGAAATCATTGGTGTTGATATGGCCGGGCCTATGTTTCTAAGAAATGGACAAAAAGCATGGGTGTGTATTTTCACGTGTGCGATATATCGTGCTGTACACTTTGAACTTGTTACATCCTTGTCAACTGGAACATTTGTTGACTCTTTCCGTAGATTCATTGCTAGAAGGGCCGACCATGTATCGTATATTCAGACAATGGAACTAATTTTGTCGGTACAGATAACGCGATGCGGAAAGTGAATTGGGACGCTGTAAAAAAATATTCAGCGGTGCAACGTATTGTATGGAAGTTTAACCCTCCAACCGCAGCATGGTGGGGTGGATTTTGGGAGAGATTGATTTCTATGTTAAAACAATTATTACGTAAAGTTTTAGGAAGGGCTTCGCTGGATTTTGACGGACTACATACTATATTATGTGATTGTGAAGCCATTATAAACGCTAGACCTTTGACTTACATCTCGAGTGATGTGAACGATTTGGAGCCGTTAACACCAAATATGTTTCTGCAGGAACGGCATGAAATTGGAGTACCAGAATTAGATCTATTTGATTCTGCATCATTGAACAAGCGACTGTTACGTCACAAAAAGATTCGTGATGTATTACGCAGAAGATTTCGTACCGAATACTTGGGTCAATTACGTATGGTGTCCAAACATTGCAAAATACGTTCACTAAATGTCGGTGAGATCGTTATGATTGGAAATTATCAGACAAAACGGATAGACTGGCCTCTGGATCGCATAACAGAGTTGTTACCTGGTAAAGATGGACGAGTACGAGTTGTCCGACTAAAAACTGCTAAAGGTCAGTTGGTGCGCCCAATTCAGCGTATTTATCTGTTGGAGTGTTCAGAAGGTAAAATGGTTCATCTTGATTCTGTGAATAGCTACGGTCAGGTGGGAGCAGCTACTGAAAATGCAGTGCATGACGGCGATTCCTCAGAAGAGCAGTTAAGAAGGAACATTGTACCTGTGAGTAAAACACGTGTGTACACTAAAAGTGGCCGGCAAGTTAAGTTGCCGGAAAGACTTGCGTACTAGGCTGGACAGTGGCGCGTAAATTTTGTTGTGTTCTTCGGTTGCTCATAACACAAGGTGGGAGTATGTTGCAAACGCGCCTCATATGTATTTAAACTGTAGTAGTAGGCGATTGATCATTATGTGTTGTGACATATATGTCAAGAGTGATTTTTAGGTCTCGTCCAAAAAAGTTATTTTTTATGCCAGTAAATTGCACAGTTTAATACAAGTTGAGTATTACTTTTGAGAAACATAAAGTGTTCCTGCGCAAGGGTGTTTGAAGCGGGTAGCTTCTTATATACTTGCACCCGTCACTATAAAGGGCAGCGCCGTAAAGCGGCGTTTGCTAATTTCAGTGGCGGTTCTACAGGCGTATAGCTTTTATTCGCGTTGGGGTTATATAGTCGGTTTCTGTAGTACACTACATTTTCTTCTTCAATTATCATATTCATTGCTTGTTCTAAGTTTTGGGGATGTTGAAATCTAATTTTATCTGAAAGTCTCTCGGGTAGTACATTTAGATAGGTGTCTAATGCCATCTCGTCATACATTTTAGTTTTTATTAGTCTTACGTTTGGGTCGGTTTCTTCGATTTTGAGTTTTGTCAAGATTAGGCTTCTTACATCTTGGCATCTCATTCCAAATTGATAGGGTGACTGGTTGTGTTTCATTCTCAGTCCGGTTAAGTCTCTTATTAAACATTTTAAGTTACGTTGATCACCGAAATATGCGATTAATATCCGTTTAAACTGTTCCCATTCATCTACGTCCTCGCGACTGGCTATTAACGTTAGTGCCCTTCCGGTTAGTTTACTGGTAATAAGGCGGATAAGCAAAGTGTTTCTGTCGTTATCGCCTGGCTTATAAAAGGTCTTTAAGAATATTTCGGAAGCCGAAATATAATTACTGAGTAAGCAGGTGTCATTTCCATTGAAGCTTGGGATCATTTCGAGGTACAGCTTCATTTCATTAGTCATCTTGGCTGGGGTAATATTTGGGTAATTTTAAAAAGTAAAAAAAATTTTTTTTTTTTGAAAAAAATTTGGATTTATTTCGTAGATTTTGATGTTATTTAATGAGTTTTACGCTTGGTATTAGTTTGGTTGAGTTTACTTTTGATTTGCCGATTTTTAATTTTAATTTCTGAAGTTTCGATGGGCTGGGTTATTTTTCGTGGTAATTTATCGGGTGTGAATGTTTTGCGTTATTTGAATCAGTTATTACTTCTCTACTTTTTAATTATGTCAATTTTATTTAGGTGCGTATTAATTCTCTCGTTGGTTTATGCGATTGTAAGGTGTCTGTAATGCTTACAATGTTATCTGCTACAGGATGTTGTTAGTCACTTAGTTGCATTTGCGTCTCTACTATGAGTTATTTTTAATTTTATCGTGGGCGTAATTTAATACTCGCAGTGTTTTTATATAATACACTTGGTGCGTTTTTAATTTACTGAAATGTTTTCCTGAGTAGTTTTAGTTTGATACTTAAATAAAGTTTTCGATTGTAATTTTAATGCTGTTTTTAATTTCATAATGCTGAAAGGTTTTGCGATGTATTTAAATAGCTTTTGATGTGATTTATTATTAGATTTTTATGCGTATTTATTCAAGGTTAGTTTCTATGAAGTATGAGTGTTAGTTTTGCGTTTAATTTGAATTCGCGCTTCGTTATTTCTCGTATTAAGATGTAGTTCTTAATAATAGAATGCGATTTGTCTATTTATGGATGGTATTTGAGTTTGAATCGTGGTGTTGCTTTCGCGTTTTTATTCTTGGTGTATTTTAAATTAATTTTGTGAGTCAGTTAATTCTTTTATTGTGGGATTATAAATTTTTATTTCTTGTGTTAGTTGGGATTGTAGAATTAGAAATTCTAAAAATTTCTTGCGTTAGTTAAGTTTTGATTCAAAAATTCTAAAATTTTTTGTGTCAGTTAAGGTTGTCGAGTTAGAGGTTTTTAAAAATTTTTTTCGCGCCAGTTAAGATTTAATTCCGCAATCTTAAGAGGTTTGATTTTGTTTTTAAGAATTTTTCTTACGTTAATTAAAACGTGATCTAGTCTCTTGCGCTTTGCGACTTTTTTTAATAATTGTCTCTAGTTTTTTGTTTCAGAATAATTTTTCTCAGTTCTTTGTCTCAGAATTTTTTGTTGTCTCAAGTTTTCATAAATTTTTCATATATACAAGTAAAATAATAATAAAATTTCAATAAAGGCTTGAAGATAATCTCTAGCAATTGCTAAGTCGATTATTTTTAAAAAAATGGCATAAAATATTTGTAACAATAGTCAACATATACATAAATAAATCATAAATCATAAAACTAGCAAATATCAATTGTCTGTGTTAATAATAAAATAAATTTTAATTGGTTTAGGAAAATGAACTTACACTAGTTGCTTGGTTGCTTTCATTGATTTGTTTTCTTTGTTTCTGTTTTTCTTTTGGGCTTCTTGGATTTGATCTATTCTTGTATCGCCTCCAATTTTTCTTTTGTTGAATTCGAACTATGCTTGTTTCTCTTTCAGCTGCTGGACTTGAACGATGCGTGTTTCTTCTCCAGTTTTTGTTCTGCCAAAATCGGAATTGAAATTCCCGGACCACCAGTTCCTCGAAGTTGGATTCGCTAGTGCCCTTTTGACATCCGTTACGACTGCGCGAGTTAAGGTTCGTGGCTTCGAGCGGTCCTTTTTAAAAAGACTTCTTTGGTCCTTAATACATTTATTTGTTTGAACAGATTTGAACAATTACAATTTGAATTAATTTATTCTAAGTCGAAATACATTAATTAATTTGTACAGTGAGTTACCAGTGAACTGCAAGGTAAAAGCTGAACGTCTGATGAACTGACTAGGAGTGGAGCTCCCAGTCCTTATATAACTTTTTCCCCCTCACATTTCTGTGGGAACCTGCGGACCTATGTCCGCTTACACTTCATAATACATAGTTGATATCTTAAAAGCTATTCATAATTACAATGTTGCAGGCTTATTCTGCGTAATCTTGGTACGTGACATCCGACGACCGTCTGTGACCTGACATCTGCAGTGTCACTTATCCTTGTGCTACTTTGTAGCGTTTCCACTCGTGGGAACTGAAATCATCTTAATAATATGTAATAAAATGTTGCAACGACATTGTTGCACTGTCCTAACATTTCCTAATGTTTCCTAATATTTCCTAATACAGGTATTAGTTTTATATATATAATAGATGGGGGTTCCTATAACTCGCGCCAAGTAAAGGGTAGTTGAGCGCGGGCTATCATCCTAGTTGGATGTGCACGTGTCGTAGATAGATATGTTTAAGCATTTTGTACTGATATCACAAGTTTATATTATAAGCTAGCCGGTGCATTTTTATTGTTGTAATAAATAAGTGTAGTGTTTGTTTATCGATTTTGTATTACCTCAAACTACGCGGGCAAGATTAAATAAAGCACCAGATTCCAGTTTGGTTTGTTATTTATTTATCCCCGAAACGTTACACGTTGATCACTTTCCCCCTACACTTTTCATTTGCCGCCGCCAAATCACTTTTATTTTTGTCATTTGAACTTCTTAATGCTAATTTAGAACATGACGGTTTTGTAGTGCTACAACTATTATTTACATTATCACTGTAATTAACTAACATAGGAAAATCTAAATTTTTATAATAAAAGCTTGTATTCGTATTACTGCTATCCTTCCTTTTTTAGTTTTATCTGTTGACCATGACACCGGTCTCTTAATATTGGTGTTTTTATCACCTTTGAAGTGATCCGTAGTATTTCTAAATTGTTTTCTCATTGGTCGATAAGTATTACAAATATTATTGTGTACATTTCGATATTCGAAGGTATTTGTTAGTAGCTCAGTGACCACTTGCAGGTTTCTGAACGCATTCCGGGATGTGAAGATTCAGAGTAGAAGGGGGCGCATGCGTATGGGTGATCGAACTAGAATCGACAGGTTTGAAAAGCACTTGGTCTTTAGTTTCGAAAATGGTAGGTCGAAATAGCTTCCACTTGGCTGGTTGTATTAAAGGTAATGTTTTATAAATTAATAATGCAGTTGATATTCAAGGTAATCCGATTACATCTTTGTAATCAGAGCCTTGTTTTGAATGGTTGTTGATGTTTATTGTAAAACCGTTAGATAGTTAACCATTGAAGGAATAATTTTTATGATTACCTGTTGCTTTTGTCTCTGATTTTGTCATTTGCTTTACTTATCAGGTGTAATCTATACTTTTCCTGTCGATTCCGATTTTCTTGAAATTATTTATGTATAAATGAGTATTTGGTTGGACGACCAAAACTAATGTTTGTTTATTTGAAATAATCTTTATTTAGTATTTAATAATCTGTTTTGCTTTACAATAGTAATTGAATTTAACCATAACGATGTTGTGTATATTTTTTTGTTTGTAACTTTACAATGCTACGATGTTGCTTAATTTTTCAAAAGGTATGTTTTAATCGATGCAATCATAATGAATAATTTTTAACGTTTGCTCACTAGATTTCATGTATATATTAACTAACATTCATTTATATAAAGATTTAGCGCCTGAATCTGGGCTTGTTTTTGTGCTATAAAATTTTGATGTTTTACTTCCTACATGTTTTATAATGTTTGATATTTGTGATGCATTTGACTTTTTTATTTTATGTGTAATTGTTTTACTTCAGCTTATCAACCACATATTCCACTGCATTTCTCATATCTCGGTTTAAACTTAATTATATATTTTGTTGTTTTTGTATATCCTATTTTCTAGCCGATGTTCCTATATAATTAACTAGTATTTAACGTGTGTGATAATTGTTGTGATGTAATTAAACTGAACCTCTGGTATGACCGACCTTCACGTGCCTTTCGCGTTTGCATTTATGACTATGTTGGAGAAGTCTATTAAATAACCAGCGCCTTTTAACTATGCGCCATCATACCATAAGTTCATTTCAGCGATTCATGTCATCTTTGTCATTGTACTTGTAGTTGTACTCTTGCAAATAATAGGAAATCGGCTAGCCTTTGTGAAATATTTTGTAACACGGGCTGGAAACGGTTAATGTATGTATGTGGGCGCGTGTGATCGAGCCTTGTTGAATATTACTAACATTTTATGTCCGTGCAGGGGGAGAACATTGGTAGTCAAGGCAGATTTTACCTTCCTGGTGTTCCCCTCTTTCAACTTTAGCTGGGTAGTATTGGTTATCCGACCTCAGTACCTACCAGAAAAGACTAGCTGGTTTACACTAACGTTTCTTCAGTTGTCACGTGAGCTATGCCTGGGCAACAGTTGACATCCCGTTTAATCCAATGTTGTGATCTGGGTATTTGTACGTTACCCGGCCCTGTCGAGATGTGTAAAATGCAGTTGGAAGTGTGAGGGCAGTTTGGGGTTTTTTCTGCTGTGCTCTTTTCCCAATCGCCCAGGTTGAGTACGGCACTGTTTGCTTTGAATTTCAATTTTCTTAACTCTCATGCCAATGACCTATTTAGGGGTTATTATTTTTATTAAAATTCAGTTAGGAAAATACTGTAGTGTTATTTCAAACCTTCCCGCCTTAACGCCATCTTCTCAGTGTGAATTTGGATTACATTATAACAACACAACGTAGGTGTCGTCGTGCCACTGCCACTAGATGTTAGATCATGGAGCCCGGTGTGCCGTTCATAGAGGGCGTTAGGTCAGTCTTCAGGTCGGTTACACTACACCTTTAATGGCTGATGGTCTTAAAACTTCCTATTTCTAATATAAATTCCATTGTTTACTGAAACTTTATACCTACGACTAACAAGCCTTTTTAAAATTCTACCTGTTTACCAAATACCTTGAGGTTTTAACTGTACCCATACATTTGTGTTTGGATTCAATATTGAAAACTCTTTGGCTCCCCTTTTGGTTATACTATTGTGCTTGCTTTTCCTGATTAATTTTAATATAGTTATTATACCGGGCGGTATTAACCTGATGTGATTATAATTGTTTAGTTGCCGTGGGAAGTAAGGGGTTACGTGTGGCCCTCGACATTAATATCTCGTTTAACGAATTATTTTCAAATATAGGCGTATTACAGTACAGTAAAAGTGCCAGATGTATATCTTTTCTATCTTCAATAACTTTTCTCGTCATTTTTTTAATTGTTTGCACGTGTCTTTCACTCTTTCCATTGGATTGACTATGTGTCGGTGAAGATGTTCCGTGCTGGAATTTCTATTCATTCGCGAAATCTTGAAATTGTTTGGAAGTAAATTGCGTTTCCCCGTCAGAAATCAAATATTTCGGATCTCCGAATCTAGCAAAAAAGTTTTTAAACGCATTTATTACATTGTTACTACTTATGGTGTTTAATTTTTCAATTTCAACAAATTTTGAGTAATAGTCGATTACTATTAAATAATTTATTTCTTTAAGTTCTTAAATATCATAACCCACTTTGTACCAAGGGGATCGTATGTATTTCGTGCGGCTGTAACGGTTCTGCTGCCTGTGAACTAGCATATTTTTGACAAATTGCACAATTCTTTATCATTAATTTAATTTCATTGCGAATTGTTGGCCAGAATACCAATTCTAGTGCGAGCTGTTCACATTTTCTATACCCTAAGTGGGTGTAATGAATTTTTTTCTAGGATAGCTTTTCTGAGACCTTGAGGTATTACACAACTGTGATATTTATAGATAATTTCATTTTCAATTGTTAAGTCGCTTTTATATTTAAGATATAGCCTAACAATATTTTTTAAAGATTTATTATTTTTTGGCCAACCCGTAAAAATTACTATTTATAATTGCTGTAATTCTGGATCAGCTTTAGTTGTCACTCTAATTTTATTTAAGTATTCTTCTGTAAAATTAATTTGAGGCACTACGCAAGTTAAGGTTCGTGGCTGGGAGCGGCCTTTTTTAAAAAACCATTTTCAACTTCTTAACAATTTTTATTTATTTATACAGAGTTGACTTGGAATTTTGACAAACTTGAATTAATATTATTTTAATCGAAATATATTAATTAATTGTACAAAAATGAGTAATCTAACGAACTGCAATGTTAAAGTTGAACGATGGATTAACAGTCGTCGACTGGAGCTGCCGGGCTTTTAATAATATCCCTACCCCCTCACATGGCTGTGGGAACTTGCAGATTTCATGTCTGCTTATTCTTAACTCTATTCATAAATACATTGTTGCGATCTTACTTTCTAGGTAATATCAGTACGTGACCGTCGGTGACCGCCTGTGACCTGACATCTGCAGTGTCACTATCTGTATAAAACTGTCTTTGATTTACTTGTTGCGCTTCACTTAACATTTCTTAATATTTCTAATAATTTCCTAATTTATTCTATTTCTTTATGTATAATTCAATTGAGGGATACATAACTCGCATACTTGATCGTTTAAGTCTAGATCATTACTCGAGGTTTCTTTAGAACAAGCTCTCGATAACGCGTCCGCTATAACGAGATCTTTGCCTCTTTTGCACTCGAGTTTAAAATTGTACCTTTGTAGAAAAAGTATTATGCGTTGTAAACGCGCTGGTATTTTATTTAAAGGTTTTTAATTAAGGTTATTAACGGCTTGTGATCCGTCTCGACAAATACTTGCCTTGCAAAAACGTAATCATGATATTTAGTTAGGCCAAAAATAAATCGCTAACAGCTCATTTGTTATTTGAGGTTGTTACACTTGAGGTTCCGTTAAAGCTATCGAAGCGTGATAGACAGGTACATTTTCTTGTAACAAGCACGCCCCTAAACCGTTATGACTGGCATCTACGGATATTGTTATTTCCTTCAAAGGGTCGGAATACCTGAGGACCGGGCTATTTGTTAGAATGCGTTTAAGTTTTTCAAAGGCCACTCTGTGGTGGTCCGACCACACAAAGTAAACATCTTTCTTTAAGAGTTCACGCAGGACTTTAGTTTCTTCTGAAAAGTTTTCAACATATAGGTCTTCCAAAATCTCATGGGCTGTGAGATGCGCAATGAAGGAAGCTAGAGGTATTGTATAAAAAGGCAGCACAATGCAATATAAATAAAATCTAAAAACATTGATTTTACGAATGCGTATTCTGAATTAACTCAACCTGTAAGCTATGTAAATTGCATAACCAGTAATTTATTAACTTATAAATTACAAAATTATATTTTGTGTGCGGAACCTGTAACTTTTTTGGTGTAGTATTTGTTCTTTTTTGTGTTAGGCTTCTGTGCGCGTGTAGATGAAAATAGACAGTCTAAATTTTTTAGAACTTTTGGCAGCCAAAACACTGCCCTCTTATTATTTTTTAGAACGCACCTTTCATAGAAATTTAATCTGAAAAATCAAAAACTCAATATCACTGCCAGAGTCCCATGTCCAAGATTATTAATTAGAGATTTAACGAGTTTGTCATGTGTGGTACACGTTGGAGTGTATAAAAATCGGGACAGCTCCAGAACGTTTCCCAAAGCGTAAAGCTTAGCAAATGGACTGTAATTGTATGCAATACCCGTTTTACTTTTAAGTGGTACAGCTCATACGTATTTCGAGAAACAATCAATAACTACTAAAATGTATTTAAATCCTTTGTTTGTTTGCGAATATGGTAGCATTTCAATCAAATCGGTCTGAAGAAGGTCATATAAACCTTTTACTATAACTTTGCGTCTCTTGAAATTTATTCTTGTTGGTTTATGAAGTTCATTTACTATATCTTCTTTCACTTTTGATTGAGCAACTATCATAAAACTTTTTTCTAATCAGGATTTATTAAATACAATTAATAAATACTTCTATGTTTGAATGTCGAGGGCTCTACTTGCTTTGAAAGGAAACTTTTAATATAAAATCAAGAAACATTGTGGTATTGTTTATGATAGAGCCGCTGTCGCGATAGCTGATTACATCCATACGTTTAAGCAAAAATCCTTGTAACTGTGCAATTACATAACTTTTTTCGTTTATAATAATTTCAATGTCTTGCGGGTATCCTTTAAAATTCTCAATGACTGCTTCCTCATAAGGAAATTCATAATTATGTTTAATGTTGAAAATAAGGAATGTCTTGCAACTGTCGAGGAATGTACTAGAGTAAAACGTTGATACTACCGTGTAATGTAGCATATGTAACTTGTACTCAATCAAGGTTTCAAAACCTTCACTTTTGTTTTCATATTCCTGTTCACTTATATCTATTTTACGGTTATTTAAGCGCCTTCCAAATTTGTCAATTGTCATATCATCTAATCACTTTTACTTCACGCAATTCTTCAATGATCGAATTTATTTCGTTGCCGTGACCTGTGTGTCCATCAGTCTGAGATGAAACTACAAGCCGTAATCTATCAACAAGTTCATGGGGATCATTCCAATATAAATAATCTATGGCGTTATTTGATACTTCCATTGTCATACCGTCTCCAAGACGCTTTCTATAGGGTAATGTTCTAGGTCTACGGGGTGTTTGGGGAAGTATGTTTCATGTAGATATTATATTTTTGTACTTATATGAATTATTACTCTGAATTTGTTCTGTTTCAGAATAATATCTTCTATTAGCATTTGTTCTTTTCACAATATCAAGGTACGACTTAAGATCTTGCGATCTGTACCCGACAAGATATTTTTTAAACAGTAGTTTGTATAATCCAGGAGTACCTTTATATTTCAAATCATTTATTAGAACATTTTCATCATCCAACGCGAAATTCGAATTGCCTATCATAAGACCATTTGAATCAGGGTTAAACCTAATACCATATTTATGATCAAATTCGTTCTTAACATCTTTAAACATATTGGAAATATATTCTCGAGGTAGCGGATGTAGCTGTTCGAGATAATGTGTCATACCAGGTGAATCGGCAAAGCTTTGTATATATTCCTGGGCTTCTTGTGCATTTCGATTAACTTCTGCTTCGTATTCATTCTCAACATCATCATCATCTTCCTCTATGGCATCACTTTTTATATTCGGTATATGCTGTGCAATAACCGGCGAATCAATATAGTCAACGTTCCTTTCTAGCAATTTAGGTTTAATTTTTTTTACACTGCTATGAGGCAGTTCTTCTTCTTCTTTAAATTTTTCTTTTTTTACCACACTTTCCCCATCCAGTTTATTAGCAATAGTTTCTAATCGCGATGTTATGGGTAAGATTGATTCCACTTGGACGACTTCATTATCTTTTAACTGGCGCAATTTGTTTTTTACAATGTTTCTTTTCTTAATTAAAATTCTTTTAAGTTTTAGCGCATCCTTGTTCATTGCGTAAAAAGTTTATTGTAATAAAAAAATTCTTCGATACTAACGATACTTGTGCCTCTCAAGGTTTAAATATGTATGAAGTGATCAAAACATATTCGGTACCTTCCTTGACCTGGATCACTATCTTTGTCTACAACTAAGAAACCGTATTTGTCTTGCCAACAAGCAGCACATATTTCACGGAATTTATCAGTATTGACGTGAACGTTTTTCACCAATTTAAAACAAATAATAACAAAAGTATTTATTACTTGCTGTTTACAAGTCGAATTAACAGTTTATGCCTTATTTATAGATGTTTTCAGTCCAATTAACAATGAATCACTATCACGCTAATGCTATTTACAAGCATCAATATCTTCTTAAACTACTTCCTTAACTATAAGTCTTCTTAGCAATACTAAACACTACTATAATTTATTTATTACATTTTTGTCTATTTATGTATTTTACAAGCTGATGGTACAATATACACGTTCACATAACACATTTATATTTACTCTTGGACTTCCAAAAGTTTAACTAATTAACTTTACACGATATAATTTATACTCGACATTTAGATATAGACTAACTCTGTACTTCATCAGCGGTCTTATATATACCCTGAATTAAGTGGATGATTCATACACCGGTATATGCTAGAAGGTTCAAAGCTTCTGTAGTATATACATTGCTTACGGCGCTTGTGTGTTTGACGGTTGCCTAATAGTAGCTCGTAACATTATATAAAGATTAAATTGTTTGTATAAAGAAACGTATTTGGAAAAACCCACAGTATACGAATTATGAATGCATAAAGACCGTGATTGAAAAGGGTTTTCATTCTTATTATATAAAGGAAGTTTGATCTAATATAAAATTGGTAGCACTCACAATATTCCACGCATAGATAACGTTTTTCAAAGAGTTTCATGTATAAGTACTCAATTGCATAAAAGCGTAATTAAAATAAAACATTTCTTTTGAAAACGAGCGGAGTAGATATAATAGGTTCCTTCTAGAACACTTCGATCCTCACTCGATCGATCCCCCCACCCTGCCTTCTATTTCGCAGTTGTTGAGGTGGTGTGCCTTGTAAATTCTGACGATCCTCAAGACACTTCTGGCGCACATCGTTTTCACTGGATCACCTGCCCCTCCTACCCCTTTCTGCTTGCCTACTAGTTGTAGGGTGTTGAAGGGGAAGGGGTCTTATGACAATTCTTACGACTCATATGAATTCTTCATTATGTTTATCGGCTGTGCGGGTGTCCTAATCAGCATTTTGCGGGCTAGAAAATTTTTAACGATTAGGATATAGGCAGATATAATTAGCATCGTGAAATTACATAGGATTATTTAGCACTATTATTTTAATATTATAATTTTACTTTTAACATATATCATTTTAATATTAGACTAGCATAAGTGTGTTCTTAAATTTTAGAATTAAGTTGACTACATAATTGGACTTATATACATATGTCTGTAGAGACTTTATTAATAAATGAAATAAATGAAATTATGTTTATCGGCTTTGCGGGTGCCCCATTTGGCATTTTGCGGTCTAGAAAAATTTTAACGATCCTCATGACTCGTATGAATTCTTCATTATGTTTATCGGCTTTGCGGGTGCCCCATTCGGAATTTTGAGGTTTAGAAAAATTTTAAAAATTTTAAATTGAGTGAACATATGTCCTGGGGTTTAAAAATCAATTCAAAATTATATAACATAGATATGGGGAAAAGTTATTGGCATCGTAGTAGGTCAAATACTTACACGGTGTAATGAGATCGTACTCTTCGTCCATGTACTTGTTGGCTGCAGCGCAACGTTCCGTATGGGCGGGCGGACCGGTTGCACGGGCGGGCGGGCAAACGAATGCGGATGAACGGGCGGACGGGCTGGTGGGCGGACGGGTGGATGGACGGACGGACGGGCGGGCAGGGATGGACTATTTAGTATAAAAGACTGCTTTTTGAAATTTTGAATCAGTCTTAACAGTATATTTGAAAGATGTACACCAAGCAATCTTTAGAGAAAGCAATTAGTGAAATTCGGAAAGGTGTGTTAAATACGCGTAAAGCTAGTAGGTTGTATAATGTGCCTAGAACAACGCTACGGGATCACCTCTATAAACTTGGTGTTCGAAATAAAAGTAGAGAATCAAATATCCCGGTAGAAGCTGCACGACAAAAGTTAAAATACCCATACAAAACTTTGATACATATACCACTTCTAGTGCAAAGGAAGTTGGTAAACATGGACCTTTGTTCCCATCCAATATAAGGGCAATATTTGCGGGACCATCGAGTTGTGGAAAACCAACTCTAATATCTCTCATTTTACATGAGAATGGACTTGCATTCCAAAACGTCTATGTGTTTTCTAAAAGTTTATATCAGCCAAAGTATGAACTGTTAAGAAAGTTATTTGAACCCTTAAAGACGGATATTGGTTACTACGAATTTGGGAATTATAAAGATTTGATTAGGCCAGAGGATGCAAAGAAGATTCAATTATTGTCTTTGATGATATTCATGCAAACGAACAAAACAAGATCGCACGGTTTTTCTCCTGTGGTAGACATAAGAGTATCGATTCCTTTTACTTATGCCAAACGTATGCCAGCACAGTAAAGCACGGACTTAGAGATAACGCTAATGTTATTTCAATATGGAAACAGGATGATGCAAATCTTTGGCATATCTTTCTAAATCATGTTGGTAGTGATATGCCCTTTATAAAGTTTAAAGAAATTTGTCAGCGATGCTGGAATGGTGGTGACTCGAAATATAGTTTTATTACTATTGTAAAAGATTTTGATTTGGGTAAGGGCGATATAGAAAAATTTCGATGAGTATATAAATATAGAAGAAGCCGTTAATGGTTAGCCCCAATCTCAAGTTTCATGATGACGGCCGCTAAAGATTTTATTGTAAGCAACATAAGCATCATTTTATGCAGGATGCCGTACGAAGGAAGTTTGTGGAACGCAAAAGATATACTACTTCACAACCAGATTTCAAAGAAGCTCATAAACATTGCATGAGCCTTTGCAAATCACCGCTTCCCAGTCATAAGGAATAGCGGAAAATACTAAAACCTATGAAGGAGATTAAAGTTGAAAACAAAGGCGAACTTTTAAAAAAAGATTAAGTTACCAGTTAACGACGAGCCTGTACATCGTTAGTATACGAACGTGCTGGTTAAAACTGAAGACGAAAATATATACACGTCAGTTTATGGAGTTAAGTATAATCCCCAATCTGATACGCATAGTTCGGGAAAAAGTATATTGAAATTGATACAGAAATCAGTGACATAACCTTAAATAATAGAGGTCATCCTAGCACTAGAGAGGTATCTATAATAGAAGAATTAAGAGAAGAGGGTTGTATAATAGAAATAAGCATAACACAAATCGAGCACAATCGGGGCATATCCGAACAAGAGTAGCTCATATAAAAGGACTGTTGGCATAGAAGTTATAATTTATCGATTATACAGTTTAAAGAGGTGATTAAACAAATATGTATAAAGACTTTGGGAAGGTTATTCGAAGATTTCGCAATGCTCTACGAGTAAAAAAGGCGGAATGCGGGCAACGGTTTTCGATAGAAGGACAAAATGTCTTATGTGCCAGTCATACGAGGAAGCAATACAGCACTGTACTGCTGTGTTAGTATTACCCGAAGATTTGGATGATTTTATGGAAATAATCGAGGAGATGGGATTTATAAAACTGTTGGCAGATATTCAGATGGAATATCTTTTAAATTCTAAGTTTTAAGATAAAAATTTAACTGTCTCAATTACTGCCATAAGAAATGAATGATGAGAATTTACAACATCAACAGTATCAACAACATCAACAACATCGATAACATCAACAACATCGATAATATCAACAATATAATCAACTTTACCAACCTCATGAAACCATTAAACAATTACAGCACCAACGCCCACAACATCAGCTTTGCCGTCTCTAATATTATAATGGGCAGGAGCAAAATATTAATTGGATAAGAAAAATGCTTCCTTATACATCCAATAGGGTGGAACGCTAGACTACCGAAAAGATTCCAAAGGATAGCCAATAACTGGATATCTATATAATTTGTATCTGCATTGTATTTTGTAAAAATAAAGTTGTATAAAGTTGAATAATGTTTTGATAATACGCTCATAATGAAATGTCGTTTTACATCACTTTTGCGAATACAGCGCTAAGGTCATCGTAACGGATACTATAGGGCTACGCTCGATCAATAGTTGCTCAATCGATTGCAATCTAAGTCGCCAATACATTGTGATATTCTAATCGTACCCGATGTTACTCTAACCTATGATCCAACAGTCCCATATATATCCAAATTGTCACATTACTAAGTAACTTACTACAGTTAATCACAATAGCATATTGCAATATAAAGCCTAGGGGTGGGGTACGACGGTTCTTTATAGCCACCAGGCAGCGCTTTTTATACTATATATACCTGACATTTTAATGGATGACATCCTGGTTTGTAAGCAGGATTAGGATCATCCAATGCCGATACACTCCACATTGTGGTATCTGTCGTATAAATATGGCCAACCACCAGTTTAAACCCCAAACCATTTTCCAGTAGCTTTATATCCATGATGCTATTGTTAACAAGCGAGTTTACTTATTGTTATGATATTTGGGCGCAAGGTAACACGGTGCAATAACACTTACCTCATAGCCTATTCGCTGAGCTTTTGATGTTGAATTGGAACCATGCCGCAAGCACCGTGGACCCGGCTTTAGTCAGAGGCGTGTGCAATGGTCTACCATGCGCACAAAGATCAAAGCAACATAGTAAATATTTTTTGACACCTTTATAAATGAATTATAGCTATTAAGTTGATATTAACAAAACATGCAGTTACATATACACGATGGATAAGATGCCTGTTGTGCTAGCCTGTATAGAATTATGGACTCTCAAAGCAATTATGCGTAGCCAATAACAGAATGAATAAATGCGATTGTTTTGTTATGATGCAAATTATTAGGTAAAATGAATTAGTAATATTGTAAGCAGAAGGGAGGGAAGGGATAATAAACGACAGCATTCTATAATTTATAATGAATACGACCGTGGGCTACTTCAGTTTTATTCTAGTATTTTTAATAGTTTGTAAATTTTGATATTGATATTGGAATTGATGTGTAAATATAATATAATATAAGAATTAAAAATTAAAACCAGTAGTTTACATGGAAACTGGGCATGTCACCAACCAGTTCAAAAAATAGATTTTATAGGTATTTCAGTTATTAAAGACATTGCACCAAATTCATTCCTATAATATATCATGATGCTAACCAATCATAATCCTATTACGTAATACTAAAAACTAGTGCTAGCGGCGACTTAAGTTGCTGCTACAGTTTATAAACCTGTAAAACTTAATTCATATACAAATTTTCATGCTACTGAATAAATAAGATGTAAATAAAATAGCCGAGCGCCTGCCTATTTGCAACATTTATTAAAACGTGTATGCAACGGTCATATTAATATACACGTCTGGCGAATACTAAACACATAATTATGCTAAAATAAGTCTTTTAAAATAAGCATCGTCATCATCTGAAACAATGTGCTGTTAAAATCTGGCCACAAAAATTAGTTTACTTACCTAGAGCGACTTCACAAAACTCGATTCGTAAACTGAAAGGCCGAGCACTTTACGTTAATGTATCAGCATATGTCATAAGGAAATGCTCGAGTGTAAACACCAGGAATCCATCTATGAGCAAAATGCTTAACCATTACTATTATTGTGCTATTCATTAGCAGAAATCTGCACAAATCTGCATAAATATTACGTCCAATGCTATTTTTGTTTGATGTCTGAAAGCAACTAATTAAAATATTGCATCATCCGTTTTACATAATTCACGTATGTAAAATTTGTAAACATTCAATATTTGTGCAATTTAAAGAACGATATAATGCTTTACATAATCAAATGAGGTATTTTCATTATACAATACAATAATAATTGTTACAATAGGTAACCCTATTTTGACTATTAAAAACAATGTCGATGTGTGAGCTCAAACGATTAGTTATTTGATAAAAACTTCTGGGGCATGATTCGAGTGGTCAACGGCCTACTTAAACATGTCTATGCTTGTATAAATGTGCGTGACGTCATAAATATCATAGCTTATAAATATTTCTAGCTGTAAAATATATTAACCGGATGCACGTTTGAGGCTTCTCGCGCTTTACTAAGTTCTATTTTAAAATGAAAATTGCTTTGTATTCACAGAATGTCGGTCTTTAATTTAAAGATCCAAACACATAATAACCAATATAATTTACAGATTTTTAAAAATGGGTCACTAATAGAAAAGATTTTTATAATACGTACTAATTTGCCTTATGGAGAGCTGCATTCGCGAGCGTCTTTGGTACCACGATACAATTATGTATCATGAAACCGCACCAGAAAATTGAATAACAACGGCACATATTTTTCGGAGCACCGATTAATGCAGATTTTATAAAAATTTGTTCATGCCATCTGGTTCATCGAATTTCACACTGTTGTTTAAGCCCAAACACTAGTAAATTTAAATAAGTAAGGTGTTTCTGTATGACAATTAAACTACTGATGTACCATCGTATAGATTGCGGCTATTTTCTGCAATTTACAGAAAGTGAAATCATTATACATATCTGAAAAAAATATATAAATATCCAATCAAGCATACACACGCCCAAAAATGTTCGACTTACCTAGAACGATGTTTAATTACAGTAAAAATATCAGTCGAAGGAGTGTTAACCTCTCACGATCACCCGGCGACTATGATTAGTCTCGAACCCCACAAAAGTTATAAAATGATTACATCATGACTCATCCAAAATTCTACATCACGTCTGTGCGAAGCTCGGTAAAATTGAGGTCAGCGCTGCTTTTATATAGAGTTCAAATATTTTCAATGGATCCTAAGATATTAACAAAAATTATTAAAATTAATTAGAAACCTAAAACTATCTCAAAAAACTATTTAGAATTTTACTAAAAGTAGCGCATTAAATATATAATTCATATACAAAATCGCGTTCGTCTTTGTCAATATCTGGAACCACACTAAACCGTACTAGAAAATTAAATCGTTAGTATCACAACGATACATATATTTTCTTCAGCGCGCCGATTTAACTTGATTTTATAAAAATTTGTTTTTCGCCTAGCATATATGAAAATAAATCATATCTACCCTAAAAATCTGACTGAAAGTAAATCTTTCGTTTCTAGGGCCGCAAAACTCATAATAGCATGATTTTATAGGTTTTTCCCCCGATCTAGACACCTATGACTATCATTGAGATTCATATATTGCGGCTTTGACGTTTCAAATAAATTATCATTTAACCTCGGCGTCGGTGTATTGTTAATAAGAGTTTCAAATAAAAATATAAAATAATCATAGATGAGTAGTGAATAATTGTAATTCTAACTGAATAACTGTTAGTGAAGATGAATGATAATTTAGACTGTGATGACGATGAAGGAATTACAAGTACTCCACCGGTGTTGCAAGAAGAAGTGAGCAATGCTTCTTTAAATCTTTTACCTAAAAGTCTAGAGAACGGTACAAAAATACTATGAATTATTTAATAAATAGAAAAAATAAAAATAAAAAGCTAAAAATGTAACAGAGAATGTTTTAATTGCGTATTTATCAGAAAGATCGAAACGTGTAAATGCTACTACTCGATGGGCTAAATTTTCAATGCTAAAAAGCACTTTTAAAGTCAAAGAAAATATTAATTTTGATGATCATCATAAAGCATTCTGTAAACTACCTTCCCAAAAATCTAAAATTTTGATTCAAGTACAATAAATGTATTCAATTTTAAGGCGGCAGATGATTAGGAATATCTAATGATAAAGGTATACAAATAAAATTATTGTAAATTTTAGATTAACTTTACATTGCAAGTTTCTCTTATTATGGGAGTATACGGAGCTTGCCGCCGAAATGAGTTGACGAATATGAAACTTGACCACATAGATATTAGTGGACACGTATTGATTGTTACAGTTCCACAAACCAAAATAATATTACAAGAACATTTACAGTCACAAACACTACAGTTGATGTACTGAATCTACTTACAATATACAACAAATATGTTTCTATTATACCTCCCACATTACTCATAATTCCCTATTCATTTATTACAAAATAATAAATGTACAATACAGCCGATCGGGAAAATGTATTTAGCAAAATTCCAAGGAAAATAGCCACCTTTTGAAATTGGTTGAACCTAGTACATACACAGGCCAATGCTTCCGCCGTAGTTCTGCAACTCTATTAGCTAATGCTGGAAGTAATTTAATAACACTTAAGATACCTGGAGGATGGTGTTCTTCTGCAATTGCTTAAGGATATATAGGTGATTGGTTATCAAATAAGATTAAAATTTCTCAAAATTCTAACAAACCAAGAACATCAACTGTCTAGTACCAGCACAAATAATACAATTCACATGTTAATTGCTCTTAAACCAAATAAATGAAATACCAATTAATGTAGATAGACCGTCAACGTTATCGTAAAAATGTCATCATGCTACCAGCATCTCAAATACTTACCAAGTGCCTACAAATTCTGGTATCACTATCCATAATAATGGTCAAGGGATAATTAATATCAATTACTATAATAAATAAATACGTCAAATGTTATTAACCTTCTTTATTTTATGCTTTTTCTATTTTTCTTTAATGTTAGACGAAAACAGTTGTGTATCACACAGACAAAAATGCATTAGTAGTCCTTAGCTATCAGCTGCCCTCGCTCGCTTCGCTCGCTCAGGCATCTAATAGCTGCGGGCTGCTAATGAGCACTTTGTCCTTGTGACACAATATACTATATACCGTCTGGTTACTCGAATTTTGCCCTATTTTTAAGCCTAAACACTAATAAAGTTAAACAAGTAGGATTGTTAGTTATCATAGCAGAATATTTGTATTTCAACAATATGTAAACTTTATAGCGCTTCCTTAAATTTTATTATATTAAAACGGGTTTTGTGTGATGTTCTTTAAACATTAAGCTGTAATTTAAGTCCAAGCATGAAATTTGTATAACAATTATAAGAGCGTAAAAATCTATACATTGATTCGATTTATGAATTTTCAAAATAATTATCGACCCGTTAGAGATAAAAAATTCTCGGGGGCATGATTCGAGCGATCAACGACCTACTTAAACGTGTTTATGCTTGCATGAATATGCGTGACGTCATAAATATCATAGCTCATAAATATTTCTAGGTATCGTTCTCTATTAATTGTAGAAATGACCATTAATCACGATTTATAGGAAGAAGAATACATTTGTCTATATAACTCGAAAATATCAGTGCTGGTTTGATATATATAGCTAATTTTATAAAATAATTACTGATTCGATAGCAATAAGAATGTTTAGTTTGAATCCAAAATTTATTATTAACGTTTTATATCACATTACTGTTAAATTCCGGGATTATAAACCGAGTAATACAGTTCTTGAATTGCAATTAATTCAGGAAATATATTGTTTCTCTAATAACGCGGTTTCAAATAGGTAGGCTGATATACAGGTTTTGTAATATAGTTTATTCATAAAATCGATTTCTTATGCAAATTATTTATTGTACTGTACTATTTATGTGTCGTTTTGCTTTATGCAAATCACAAAAATGCCGCATTCCATACGATACGATGATACATCTTTCTATAATTAACCGCAAAATACTAATTATAAAATGAGCTATATATTAAAACAGAGAAAAATTACTTTTACCTGACGTTGAGATAATCAAAGCGGTTGATAATTAATCAATTTATAAAACTGAATACCCTTCAAATCGACCGATTTACATATATTTTAAATTCAGGCAATTAATTGTTTTATGATGTAACTATGTTGTCTTGACTCATCCAAAATTCTTCGGCACGTCTGTGCGAATCTCGGTAAAATTAAAGGTCATCATAGCTTTTATTAGAACTCGAATATTTCAGTGGATCCTACAATATTAACAAAAAATTACTAAAAATCTATTAGAAACCATAAATTATATATCGAAAATTATGCAGAATTTCCGTATAATTAAATTAAATATGTCACTCACCTAACTGCTATGATTAACGGACAGTAAAACCGGAAAAACTGGTCCGAGCGCACTTTACATTATTATATTAGCATATCTCGTAACAATATGCCAGGAGTAAACACCTGAGGTCCATCTATATTCATACCGCACAAACTATACCTATGTGTCATTCTTTTCGTTTGTCTCGATCTGTTAACGCAGATTTCTGTTAAAGAATAGCACATAGGTATAGTTGGTGTAGTATGAATATAGATGGACCTCAGGTGTTTACTCCTGGCATATTGTTACGAGATATGCTAATATAATAACGTAAAGTGCGCTCGGACCAGTTTTTTTTTCCGGTTCACTGTTTACTATCAATGCAGTTTTGATAAGTGGTTGAAGGTGAGTATTAAACCTCTCTATACATATTTAACAGCATATTTTCAGATTATTCTGCAAGTTTTACGGTGTTGAAAGACACATTTTAGCTTAATTATATGTATAGCATTCGCTTTTTAGATAGACGTGTATATTAATATAATCGTTAACACGTTTTGACGAGCTTTTAATGTTGCATATATGAATTACATATTTAATTTTAATTTAGCGTAAATTCGGCTTAGTTTCGGGATAATTTATGGTTTCTAATAGATTTTTAGTGATTTTTTGTTAGTATTTTAGGATCCACTGAAATTATTCGAGTTCTAATAAAAGCTGTGATGACCTTTAATTTTACCGAGATTCGCACAGACGTGAGAAATTTTGGATGAGTCAAGACAACATAGTTACATCATAAAACAATTAATTGCCTGAATTTAAAATATATGTAAATCGGTCGATTTGAAGGGTATTCAGTTTTATAAATTGATTAATTATCAACCGCTTTGATTATCTCAACGTCAGGTAAAAGTAATTTTTCTCTGTTTTAATATATAGCTCATTTTATAATTAGTATTTTGCGGTTAATTATAGACAGTTGTATCATCGTATCGTATGGAATGCAGTCATTTCTGCAATTTACAGCGAACTAATCCTAGAAATATTTATGAGCAATGATATTTATGACGTCACGCACATTCATGCAGGCATAAACACGTTTAAGTAGGTCGTTGATCGCTCGAATCATGCCCCGAGAAGTTTTTATCAAGTAACTAAACGTTTGAGCTCACACATCGACATTGTTTTTAATAGTCAAAATAGGTTTACCTATTGTAATAATTATTATTGTATTGTATAATGAAAATACTCCATTTAATTATCTAAAGCATTATTTCGTTCTTTAAATTATCCGAATATTGAATTTTTAAAAAATTTTACATACCTGAATTATTTAAAACGGATGATACAATATTTTAATTATATGCTTTCAGACCTCAAACAAAAACAGGTACAAGGTTAATTCTATGCAATCAAATCGAGCATTGGATGTAATATTTATGCAGATTTGTGCAGATTTCTGCTAATGAATAGCACAATAATAGTAATGATTAAATATTTTACTTATAAATAAATACCCGGTGTCTACACTCGGAGCATTTCCTTATGACATATGCTGATACATTAACGTAAAATACTCGGATTTTAACAAAACATTGTTTCAGATGATGACGATGCTTATTTTAAAAGATTCATTTTAGCTTAATTATGTGTTTAATATTCGCCAGACGTGTATATTAATATGACCTTGGCATACACGTTTTAATAAATGTTGCAAATAGGCAGGCGCTCGGCTATTTTATTTACATCTTATTTATTCAGTGGCTTGAAAATTTGTATATGAATTAAGTTTTATAGGTTTCTAAACTGTAGCAGCAACTTAAGTCGCCGCTAGCACTAGTTTTTAGTATTACGTAATAGGATCATGATGGTTAGCATCATGATATATTATAGGAATGAATTTGGTGCAATGTCATTAATAACTGAAATACCTATAAAATATATTTTTGAACTGGTTGATGACATGCCCAGTTTCCATGTAAACTACTGGTTTTAATTTTAATTCTTATATTATATTATATTTACACATCAATTCCAATATCAATATCGAAATTTACAAGCTATTAAAAATACTAGAATAAAACTGAAGTAGCCCACGGTCGTATTCATTATAAATTATAGAATGCAACAATGCTGTCGTTTGCGGTTGGCGCCATGGTTCTATATCGAATAAGGTCCGAAAACATAGCAATGACTATTTATTATTCATATAATGCTAATTTTTCTGTTTTAGTTGTATCGCAAGTTCCCCAGACGTAACTGTGCTCCATTCCTTTAGGAGCATCTCCACTGGGGCGACGTTTTATTAGCGATCTGTGCGCATTCTTTCTAATTTACCTATTTCCGATCATCTGGCTATTTATAAGAGGCCTCAGCCCATTTTCCTTTTCCGCGAATGCGAAAACATTTGTCTGCGTTTATTAAGCTGAGTAATAAACATCGTTTTATTGTGCAGATCACATAGGAATCCTGGGCCGAAGTTATATCGGTTGCCTGTGAGCATGCGCTTTAATTTACCTTCTTACATTCATCTGGCTATTTATTAAGGAGTCTCAACCAATTTTCCTCAATAGTGTTTCTTCTACGACTACAAAACCTCATAATTTACGTGTTTTAAACTATAAATAAACATCATTTTATTATACAAATTTCAAAGGAATCCTAAGGCGATGTTATATTGGATGCCTGTGAGCATGCGCAGTAATTCACCTGTTTACGATCATCTGGCTATAAATATAAGGGTCTCATCCCATTTTCCTCAGTTGTATTTCTTCTACGATCGCAAAACCTCGTGGTTTACGTGTTTTAAACTGAGTAACAAACAAATCCTGGACCGAAGTTATATTGACTGCCTGTGAGCACGCACTTTAATTTGCCTGTTTACGATCATCTTGCTATTTATAAGAAGTCTCAGCCCATTTTCCTCAGTAGTGTTTCTTTTAACATGTAAAACATTGCAATTTACGTGTTTTAAACTGAGTAATAAACATAGTTTTATTGTGCAGATTACAATGGAATCCGTCAAAGTATTCGTCTGCGATGTGTGCCAGAAAAACTTCTCGATCCAGAGCAACCTTAACCGACACAAAAGGAGGTTCATAATATCATTAGACCACCACCACGTCAGGTTACAGCCTCAGCTCCACCGACTGGATTATCAGCACCAGTATTATTTGTGTGCGACATTTGTGATATGGGGTTTGGGCGTCGAGCTAATTTAACCCGGCATCAGCACGCTCTCCACGGAAATACTATTTCTTCTACATCGATGTCAGCCAAACGTGGAGCATCACCACCACGTGCTGCACCTGCCCCAAAACGCCAGCGACAGGACATACGATATTGCAAGGATTGCAATATGGACGTTCCTTCACGCCAGTTCCTGGACATTTACGTAGTGCTGCGCATAAGACCAAATCCAGAGACCCCGAACAAGAAGCGATACAGCTGTTATCGTCTGCCTTCCGCTCCCGGATCGCAACTTACCGCATCAATAATATGTCTGGTTGTAGAGACATTGAGACTTTACTTGAACAAAAGCAGCATTTTGTAAAGTTGATCCAGGACACCTTGGAGGCCACACGACCTTAAAATTAATGTGGAAGTGTTTGGTATGTACACAAAGATGGACTTGGGTGATACCGAAGCAACTAAATCTTTCAATACCAAGAATCAAATTATAACCCGATCGAGCGACTTGAACAAAGTGTATACAGCGTTTTCTCGGGAGATGCTCGATAAATCCCAAGAATTTGAACATCACCAGTCCGGTTGGGCCTTACAACGTGTCCTGCATTTAGAACTAAACATCAACAAATACCAGCCACTTAGGGATCCTCTTACATTGACCTTCCACGCTGGATAAAAACTAAAAAGCGGTGGTGAATGTTAAAACCGAGACGCAGCCTGTTTTGCATACTCCATTGTAGCAGCGCTGTATCCTGCCGAGCATAACCCCATCGTCTTAGCAAGTACCCCCATTACTCAAGCTGCTTAAATATGGGTGGTATAGAGTTCTATGGCCTTTGACAAGATTGCCAAGTTCGAGGCTTTGAACGATCTGAGTATCAATGTATTCGGAGTGGAAGGAAGGTCTATTGTTGGTCCTCTACATTTTACTAAACGCAGGAGAGCCCGGCACGTTAACTTGCTCTACATCCAGGATGAAGAAAAGTCATTTTGTTGGATCAAGGATTTGGGACGTCTGGTCGGTAAACAGTTATCAAAAAACGTTTACATAAATGGATCTGCGATGGATGTTTAATCTTTTTCCGACTGAGACTGCCTTGATCAGGCATACTGAGCAGGACTGTAACCATGTTGTAACCCAAATGCCCACCGCCTTCAACAACGTTTTGGAATTTTCGAGCATCCAAAACAAATGCTGGTCCCATTCGTTATTTATGCTGACTTTGAATCGCTCCTACAGCCGTACAGTTTTGCAAAGCCCGACCCTCCATGTCATCTACAACACCGCTCCAGCTGCATACCCCTTATAGCTGGGCATATTACATTAAATGCTGCTATGACAACTCCTCAATAAATTTGAGATCTACCGGGGTCCAGACGCAGCACGTAAATTTGTTATCAAACTTAGAGAGGAAGCTAGACGTCTGGGTAAGATCTTGACGACGAATGTGCCCATGATTCCTTTGGATGCCCAGAATGAACTTTTGTTCCACACTATCGATGACTGTGGAATATGCAAGAAACCGCTTGGAACAGACCGTGTGCGGGATCACAACCACATGAATGGTGCGTACCGCTTTCCTGTACACTCCAAATGTAACATCCTCTATCGGGTTCCGCAGTTTATCCCAGTGGTGTTTCACAACCTTAGTGGATATGATGCTCATTTCATCATAAAAGAACTGGGGTATGATAACGAAAAGATTAACGTTATACCGAACAATAAAGAGCGGTTCATCTCGTTTTCGAAAACTGTACGACTATCCGATACAGAAGTGGTCTTAGACAAACAAGAAAAGACTGCCGACAAGTCTTGTGTCCAACTTCGGTTTATCGACTCTCTCCGATTTATGGCGTCCGGGTTGGATACACTGGCGAAGAATTTGACCCAGGACCAGTTTGTAGAGGTCAGACATCACTTCCCGAGGACTCCAGGTTCCGACTGGTTACCAAGAAAGGCGTGTTTCCATACACTTACATACAAAGTATGGAAGTATTGGAGGAAACAGCTCTCCCACCACAGGCTGCCTTCTACAATGATCTCGCCTCTACATCCATTACCACCGACGAATACGAGAGGGCCCAAAAGGTATGGCGCGACTTTGGTCTTAACACGCTCGGAGAATATAGCGACCTCTATTTGAAGACAGATGTACTGTTGTTAGCAGACGTCTTTGAGAACTTTCGCCGGGTGTGCATGTCGACTTATGACCTTGATCCGTGCCAGTATGTGACAGCGCCCTCATTAACCTGGGACGCTATGTTAAAATACACCGGCGTGAAACTGGAGCTCCTCACGGATATTGACATGTACCATTTTATAAAGTCTGGGATCAGAGGGGGTCTGACTCAGTGTAGTGGGCGTTACGCTGCTGCCAACAACAAGTACATGGAAGAGTACGATCCTGCGGCTCCGTCTAAGTATTTGGCATACTACGATGCCAATAACTTGTATGGCTGGGCCATGAGCCAGGCTCTCCCTCTTAGAGGATTTCGATGGTTGCTCTCTACCGATATAGCCGAACTCAGGCCACCATCTTAAATGTTCCCAAGGACTCTGCGAAAGGATTCATTCTGGAGGTCGACTTGGAGTACCCTTCACATTTACATGATCTCCACAACGACCTGCCGTTCTGCCCGGAAATGAAGACGTCACTTTATATCACATCTAAGGCTCCGAAGCTCCTCGCCACCTTAGAAGACAAACACCGCTACATTATCCACTACAGGAATCTACAGCAGTGTGTGCGGAATGGATTAGTGTTGACCTCCATCCATCGGGTTCTCGAGTTCGACCAGTCTCCATGGTTGAAGCCTTATATCGAGTTGAACACGGACCTTCGCACTCGTGCCACTAACGCTTTTGAGAAGGACTTTTCAAACTCATGAACAATGCCATCTTTGGTAAAACCATGGAAAATATAGACAAGCGCGTCGACGTGAAGCTTGTGACTCGGTGGGAGAGTAACCGGAAGACCTTGTGTGCGAGTACCCTGATTACCCGTCCGAACTTTAATTGTAATCTGGTACTAGGCGAAAATTTAGCACTCATACAGATGGACCGCGTTAAAGTCACCTATAATAAACCTATATATGCAGGCTTTTCGATTTTAGACCTATCAAAACCTTGATTTATGACTTTCACTATGAAAACTGTTGCCTCTGTATGGGTCTAAGCTTTCGCTTTTGTATACAGATACCGATTCGCTCGTGTATAGTGTCGAAACAGAAGACTTGTACAGTGATATTCATGCCTGCCTGGACCTATTCGACACTAGTGACTACCACCCAGACAATAAATATAAGATCCCACTTGTAAACAAGAAAGTGCCCGGAAAGTTCAAGGATGAGTTTGGTGGTGAGATAGTTTTGGAGTTTGTGGGTACTCGCGCCAAGAGTTACTGTATAGTTAGCGAAAGGGATGTAATAAAAAGATTAAAGGGGTTAAGCGTAGTGTTGTGCAGGGTATAAGTGTTGATAGTTTTAAGGACGTAGCACATAACAGTAACTTCCGAGCCTTCGTGCATTCGATGCGAACTATTAGGAGCAAAAAACATGATTTGTTTACGCTGTTACTTAGCAAGGTTAGTTTATCGGGCGCAGATGATAAGCGTTTCGTCATCCCTAACACGACCTTAACGTATGCATGGGGCCATAGTGAAATAGATAATAGTTTTTATTTTACTTAGTTTATAAGTTGTATATATTGCTCGGATTTAAGTTGTACACATTACGTGACTGTTTTAGGGTCACAATGTATATACATGTTTAGCCTAAAACATGTACAATGATAATATTATTGTAAATATAGATATATACAAAGAATTTATTACTACTGTGTATAGATTGTCTAATAAATTTTATTTCCATATATATTGCAGTTTATTTTTATTTCTGTGCTCAATCACCGATCCCAGAGAACGGAAACAATTACCCTTTACAATTTTGATTACCCATACCTATGCCATATAATTTTGAGTGCATATGTTAGCTCGATTTAAAATTTTTTAAAATTTTTTCTAAACCTCAAAATTCCGAATGGGGCACCCGCAAAGCCGATAAACATAATGAAGAATTCATACGAGTCATGAGGATCGTTAAAAATTTTTCTAGACCGCAAAATGCCAAATGGGGCACCCGCAAAGCCGATAAACATAATTTCATTTATTTCATTTATTAATAAAGTCTCTACAGACATATGTATATAAGTCCAATTATGTAGTCAACTTAATTCTAAAATTTAAGAACACACTTATGCTAGTCTAATATTAAAAATGATATATGTTAAAAAGTAAAATTATAATATTAAAATAATAGTGCTAAATAATCCTATGTAATTTCACGATGCTAATTATATCTGCCTATATATCCTAATCGTTAAAAATTTTCTAGCCCGCAAAATGCTGATTAGGACACCCGCACAGCCGATAAACATAATGAAGAATTCATATGAGTCATAGAATTGTCATAAGACCCCTTCCCCTTCAACACCCTACAACTAGTAGGCAAGCAGAAAGGGGTAGGAGGGGCGGTGATCCAGTGAAAAACGATGTGCGCCAGAAGTGTCTTGAGGATCGTCAGAATTTACAAGGCACACCACCTCAACAACTGCGAAATAGAAGGCAGGGTGGGGGGATCGATCGAGTGAGGATCGAAGTGTTCTAGAAGGAACCTATTATATCTACTGAGCGGTTTCAAAAGAGTATAAAACGCAATTTATATAAGAGCGATTGTATAATATTTAATTGCATTTTCTACTTAATACCAAGCATACGTATTATTTAGATGAAAGAGCGATATAACGGGATATGACAGAATATGACCGTGTATGACTGTATATGACGGGATATGACATGGTAAGACGGGATTTGTCAGAATATGACTGGATATGACGGGGTTTATGCCGGGATACGACGAGATATGACGGGATTTGACGGCGTATAGCTGGATATGTCTGAATATGACTGAATATAACGGGATATAAAGTGATATAACGTAATATGTCGGGATATGACGCGATATAACAGGATATGACGGTATATAACTAAATATGACAGGATATAACTTGATATGACGGGATATGGCTGGATATGACGGGATGTCATTATATGACGGCATATGGCGGGGTATGACGGGATACAAAGGAGTATGAGCGGATATGCCGGGATATGAAAGGATATATGACGCTGGTGTGTCTAAGTGAAGACCTCATGACAAAGTCGTTGCTTTAATAGAAAGCAAGAAAAAATTAAAGTAGAGATAGTAGTAGAGGAAAATCAAGAAACCAACACCCACATTTCCTCCAGCATCCACATTTCCTCACACATCTGGACCAAATTTACATGTAAATTCCCATAAGGAGGAAATGTGGAGATAAATCTCTAGGAGGAAATGTGGAGATGAATCTCAGTTTTCTTCGACTAGTCATTTCCACCCACGAGATAAACCTATATTGTTTCGTATCAATTAATATTAATTTTTTCTCAGCTACCCGAATCTCTAGAAATTTTTCTGATTGCATCACCCCCAAGGGAGCTACCCTCATTTTAAGATTTTTTACCAGTAGCGATTTCTGACCGTCCGCATAAACTTTTTTTATACATGCAATATATCAAATTAGTCTAAAATTTTACGTAGAATTCGAATCTGTAAATAGATTTGCAATAGGACCACGCCTTACAAAATTACACACATACTTTCTAGCGAGCATACCGCGACCGTACCACTACTCGCTTTTAATGTCATACCATACTTTTTATCTTGTTCAGCTCATCTTTCGAGATAAATGTACCTTGTTTGGTATCAATTAATATTAGAATTTTCTCAGCTACCCAAATCTCTTTAAAATTTTTAGATAGCGCTATCCCCCAGGGAGCTAACCCAATTTTAAGATTTCTTACCTGTTGCGATTTCTGACCGTCCTTATAAATTTTTTAGTCATGCGATACATTAAATTAGTCTAAAATTTTACGCAGAATTTGAATCTGCAAACGGATTTAAAATAGGACTACTTCTTACAAAGTTACACTTTAAAGCTCCCAAATTTCTTTAAAATTTTTGTTCATTTATGACATATGCTTTAACCAAACATCTCCAAAAATCAAAAACCGTGGAAATTTTAGAAATGAATCCTTTATAAAGCCATAAGTGTTTAATATTCAAAACCATTTTTCAAACGGTGATGCACTGTTTTTAGAATATTCAAAACCATAACTTTTTTAATTTTAAACAGTTATCAAGGTCGGGTTTAACATTTTTTAATAACTATGCACGTCATAATTATATGCTCAAATGCTTGGAAAATACAAGTCGTTAAGGAATTTATTTTTTAACGATTATGAGCTGTCTAAATTATATCTTTAACATTTTTAATAACTATGCACGTCATAATATATAGTCAATGCTTAGAAAATACAAGTCGTTTCGAATTAATTTCTTAACGAGTATGGGCTACCTAAATTACATATGAAAGCTGTATATAATTTCTTTTATTGGACTTTCTATTAATTAATTATGTTTGAATACAGTGCATTAGAAATTGATGGATAATTGCAAGGGATTCGCACAAGGTACTTTCTAGCAACCAGCATCAACTACGTATTTAGGGAAATACAAATTTTAAATAAACACTTTAAACCTTTACTAAGGGAATACCAACTTGTTGTCTACAGGATACTTACTAATAAAGCAATTTAATTTTAAATAACTTCTATGTCATATTTTCGGAAATGGTAGGCTTGAATATTTTCTTTGGAAACAATCGAAGATTGCCGAAGACACTCGAAGAGTGCACAAACGCGGTAACTAAACCAATTAGCATTAATATCAAATATTCCGTACTTTCGTAGGTTGCTCATTTCCTAGAACCAAATCTTCCGCAATGTACAATATCCTTAAAACTATCTATATTAATATTCTTAACTACACTTCGTGAGACCCCTTTAATCTTTTTAATCGTATCTTTCTCACTTACAATACAGTCGGACTTAGCCTTACTGCGGTACAACTTTTAATACTAGACCCACATTAAATTTGTCATTGAATTTCCCTACAACTTTTTTTGTTTACATGCGGTGTATTGTATTTATTATCTGCGGGGTACACCACTTTAAACCTAAAAATAAAAACAAGATAGTTTAATACGTCTATTAATAATTTTTGCTAATGTTGGCGATACAAATATGTAAAAACAAACTTTATCAAGAAATATGTTTTTAATAAAATACATACATGTATTGATAACATCTATAAACCGCTGTGGTAACCAGAGTCTGGCGAATCTGGGATAGCCAAATCTCTAAACATTTGCGCAAGCAATTGCTTTGCAGTTGCATCTTTTACGTACTGGATGGGGTAACATTTAATAATTTCCAACACCGTCAAGTAATTTAAATTGCTGCAATCATTAGACAGAGAAATACTGGCACGGCTCTCTCCCTCTAATAACGTTTGAACCCTTTCTTCCTCCGTCGTATTTCCACATACTTTTTTTATATCACCTACAAATTTTTTGTAAAATTCTTGAAAGTTTCTACACCTCAGCTCAGCCATTTTAAAGCAGATTAATTCTCGCAAATTTAATAGCTTGATGCACTCGTACGCAGGTAGCACAATAACATTCCGATCTTTCGTAATCTCCATATTATATAAATTCTCTTTTTCAAAATTGTTCAACAGCCATATACTTCTATTAAAGGCTGTGCTCAGCTGGAATTTGAAATCTTGATCCAATTGTATGTCAACAACGTCGTTTCCAGTAGTCAAACCATTTAATCTGACTTGTTTTGATTCTTGAGCAAATTGGTGAATTTGAAATTCCACTTGAAAAGTACACAATTTCTTCCAATCGAAGTAAGAGAATGTTATCGTAGAATCAGCACACATACCACTACAGCAAATAACTTGGATGACAGGTTGAAGACCACCATATAAATCAAAACCAACTTCTATTATATGGTGGGGATAATTTGGAGAAAATTCGCCTAACCTATAGGTTGTCTTACCAACTAGGTGGTTGATATTTAATTGTGGTGCTCGCACATCACTTGTAACGTCAACACAAGAAAAATCCATCTTTAACTTGTAATTTTAATCAAACTCGACGATACTTTGACGACTAATGCACTGGAACATGGCTCCCTCGCCTTTTATGCCGATGGTCGAGCGTGCGCAGCTCTTTATTATGTTAATTGGCATTATATGCTAGTCTTGACTGGAAAAGTGACGCTTATAATTGTTTTATAGTGGGTTTTACCTGTATGTATTTAACCACCAACACCATTTTTAGAATTATTGTAAAAAATTACTCTTAGCAGTATTTTTAATATACTGTCGTGTAAGATTTCAATTATTATTGTGTTTTCCTGAGGTTCTCAAATCCTTCGGAATTTTTTTCAAATCGAATGACCCCTTACTGATTTACAGATCAACCTTTTGCAAGCACCGTATAGAATTCACCTTTAATCTATTTCTAAACGGTATTGCTCTGTCCTTTGAGATAAACCCATGGTGTAACCTATAAAATTAGTATAGAATTTTCTGGGGGGAATTGAAATTAATTATCACGTTTTTTAAAATTAGTTCCCACAAAGACCTGTATATATTGTATTAATATTCAAAAACCTATCAGTAAAACACCTCTGCATTTTTATTTAGATTTAGCTCGATAATAGAGTTAAACTCCAAAAAATATTTATTAGTAGCTAGAATTGTTAAAATTTTCAATTAGTGAATCCACATACAAATGATTAAACCAAAAGGTATAATATATATATATATATATATATATATATATATATATATTAATTCTGCACGGGGGGCTAGAAAGTGGTTAGATAATCTATTTTAAATGCAGTTCAAAATAAGACGTATTTTCTAAATAAATTTAGTGAAATGTATGATCATTAGCCTTGCATTGTTTTGTCGATGACGTCTGACTATTAATTTAATAAAAGTACTTTCCACAATTTTAGTTAATATACGGGAATACACATTCTATAATTTGATTTAAATTGGGTTAATGTAAGGACAAATTATACTTATACTTTCTCTATGTACATAAATACAGGGGAAATGATACCAAAAGTTCATTTTAAGTTTATTTTTGTAAAACGTAAAGTCGTTTATAGTGTAATTAATAGTAATACAGAATTTTCCGTCTTTGAAAATTTCGTGTGAGGACTATCGACAAAGAAGAGTAAGTCTTAGTTTGAATTTTGTAAACGTAGAAGAAATTAATATTTTCATGTATAATTCAAAAACTGTTAATCAATAATTTTTTCTAGAATGAACATCTTAAGTATTGCATACAGTGTGTGCGATAATGTTTTTACTGGAGGAACTAAAAATTACAGCCAATGAGTGGGAACAAATTAAGGATTTGGAAAACCAATCGACCGCAGCGCATAAAGAACGTATAAACGCCGCAATTCAGTTAGAACGAACCAAGTTACTATTTGAAAAACCATACACTATAACAAAATCTTCTTCCAAAATCATAATTGTAGGCCTGAACCCGTTCGACGATTACAAAATAATTTTTAGATTTGTTGACACCATTTCGCAGAGCGTACTTGATGTATCCCTCAACGTATTTAGGAAGTTTATATCAAATCTTCCACACATTATACGCACTATGGAAGTTGGCATGCGAAATCAGATATGCAAATTCGACAACTTGCGCTTTTATTTAAATAAGATTTGTTTAGTGAAGATGGTGACATTTGATGAGAATTATATGATATTTACCAAAGGAACTTTAGAGCAGTTTTTAGGGGTATCTCAGATCGTTCTCAACCATGCTAATAGTTTAAAAGAACTAACTAAAAACGGTACTCCTAATATAGATCTGTTTCTGTTAGATGTCGCAATGGAAAGATATAATAGGAATGATGTCTTACAGAATCTCGCACATGATGTAATTAAAAGCAAATACAGTAATAGTGATATTGGGTCATATTATACGAATTTATAAGAACCTACCCAAGATTGTTTAAAAACAGTATTTGTAAACAAATTGAGTATATGGAAGAATACAACAGGTTTCCATTCCACGCATTTACGAGCGATGTTTAAATTTTAAGCTATAGATTTTAGAGAAAATTCTGTAACACTATTAATCACACTTTGTTTTCTTATACGTTTCTAAATTGTTGTATTTCAACTACAGATATTAATAGCTGTAAATAAAATTATGTTATAGTTTTAAATAAAACGATTCTGATTAATAATTTTTGTAAAACGTTTATAACACCTTTTTAAAAAATACACATCTTTGTTATAATTCATTTCATAAGAACTTAGATACCCATTTCAGTTATATGGACATTTGAAAAATTAAACAATACCAATGTATAATTTATATGTTATAACATAAACAAGCTAATATATACAAAAATAATTTCTAAATTCACATCATTCATTTCTTATGATAATAGTTGAGGTGGTTAAATTTTTTACTTTAAAACTTACAATTTAGTATATGTATATTCCATTTAAATATCTGCCAACAGTTTTATAAACTCCATCTCCTCGATTATTTCTATAAAATCATCCATATTCTCTGGCAATACTAACACAGCGGTACAGTGCTGTATTGCTTCCTCGTATGACTGACACATATGACATTTTTCTCCTTCTATCGAAAAGCGTTGGCCACATTCTGCTTTTTTTACTCGTAGAGCATTGCGAAATCTTCGAATAACCTCCCCAAAGTCTTTATACATATTTGTTATATCGTCTCTTTAAACTGTACAATTAACAAATAATAACTTCTACACGAACAATCCTTTTATATATATAAGCTACTCCTATTCGGATATGTACCGATTGTACCCGATTTGTGTACACGCACGAAGCAACAGGTAGGGAATGTATTCTATGAATTAATTAATTGCATTCCTTAAGAAAATGCTAAGGACTTTAAAAGTAATTATAACTCTTGTTACACCTCTAGTCTCTGGATAAACGTTATTATTTTAGGTTGTATCACTGTTTTCTGAATCAATTTCTTACAGACTTTTCCCAAACTATGCGTATCAATTGACGGTTATACTTTATTCCATAACCGACTTGTATATATTTTCGTATTCGTCTCGACCTAACACGTCCGTATAATAAAGATGTACAGGCTCATCGTCAACTGGTAACTTAATCTTTTTTTAAAAAGCTCGCCTCTGTTTTCAACTTCAACCTCCTTTATAGCTTTTGACATGCTTTCCGCTATTCCTTGTGACTAGGAATCGGTGATTTGCAAGGGATCGATCAATTGTTTGTGCACTTCTTTGAATTTTTGCAGAGATGTAGTGCCTGAAAAAGTTATTGGTATCCATCAAATAATTAAGAATTTTCGAAAAGTGGTTACGTTCTGTCAAAGATGAAATATTATAAAATTATAAAATGAGTGATTTCGCTACGAAACCGTCGGCTTGGGACTTGAATGGTAATATGTGTGAAAACTGGAGAAAGTTCAGACAAAATTATGAGATTTTTATGGCTGCATCTGAAAAAATGCAAATATATTAAGGCAAATATATTGCTCAGCTTAGCAGGTGAAGAAGCTATAGAACTATATAATACGTTTGGTTTAAGTGAAGCTGACAAACAGAATGAGGTAAAAGTTTCAGAAGCTTTTGAAGTGCACTGCAATCCTAAAAAAAATGTCATTTACGAAAGATTCAAGTTTCATAAACGTAATCAACTGGAAGGTGAATTGTTTGAGCATTTTCTCACCGAAATTAAGAAATTAGCTCAAAATTGTGAATTTGGTTTGCTGCATGCTGAAATGATAAGTGATCGAATAGTAATAGGTATCAATAGTGAATCCATGCAAGAAAAATTACCAAGGGATAGTAATTTAAGTCTTGATAAGGCTATTGAATATTGTAGGGATGCAGAAATTTCTAAACAACAAGTAAAATCTGTGCAAGAAAAAGTAATTGATGTTGTTAGTAAAGGGCCCAGCAGTAGCAATAATCAAGGTTATGAAAGGAAAAATGATAATAAGTTTAATTGTGGAAGATGCTATAGCCGTCATACCCCAAGGGAATGTCCTGCATTTAACAAGAAACGTATGCGGTGTGGTAAATTGAATCATTTTAAAATAGCTTGTAAGGTAAGAAATGTTAGACAAGTTGAAATTGGAAATCAAAATGTTGAAGAATTTGAAGATTTTTTTATCAATTTAGTATCAGTATTTAGATACTGCAGGATATTGGTCTCAGAAAGTAAATGTTGAAACTGTGACCATTAATTTTAAATTAGATACGGGTGCTGAGTTTAATATTCTACCATCAAAAACTTTTCAAAATCTTAATTTAAGTGACAGACTCCGTTCAACAAATGTTAAGCTACAAGCATTTGGAGAAAATATTTTAACACCATTAGGAACTGTTAACTTAAATTGTTCGGTTAATGATGTTCAAAGTTTCAAAATTTTTGATTGTAAAAAATATTAACACACCATTATTAGGTCTTGAAACATGCAAAAAACTTAGTATGGTTCATAGAGTACAAAGCGTATCTCATATAAAGATAAAGAACACTTTGTTAAAAGTAATCGAGAAATTTTTGAGGGTGTAGGAGTGTTAAAATAAAAATGCAAAATCGAAATTAATGAGGATCACAACCCTATTGCTAATCCACCCAGAAGAGTTCCACTTGTAATACGTCACAAATTAAAATTAGCTCTTGAAGAACTTGAAAGTAGAAACATTATTGCAAAAGTTGATAGTCCAGAAAACTGGGTCAGTAATTTGGTTATTATTGAAAAAAAGGGATGGTTCGTTAAGAATATGCTTAGATCCAAAAAATCTTAATCTAGCTATTAAAAGACCTAAAAATATATTGATAGCCACTTGAGATGATATAACTGCTAATCTTTGTAACAAAAAAATATTCACTGTCCTAGATTTAAAAAATGATTTCTGGCATATTGAATTAGACAAGGAGTCTAGTGACTTGTGCACATTTTCAACTCCGTTTGGATGTTGGAAATTTTTAAGGTTGCCGTATGGTTTGAGTATGGCGCCTGAATATTTTCAGTATATTAATACAAAAAATTTCGGTGACATCCCGGGTGTGCAAGTCTATTTTAATTAATAGCAAGCAATACTGAAGAGGAACATAATAAAATATTAGAATAAGTGGTTAAACGAGCAAAGATGATAAGGGTTAAATTTAATATAAACAAAATTCAATTCAAAATAAATTCAGTTAAGTACCTAGGGCACATATTTTCAGATAAAAGAATTAAAATCGATCCGGCTAGGGTAAAAGCCATTCAAGCTATAAATAACCCTCACAATAAAAAAGAGTTGCAATCAATATTAGGGATGATAAATTTTTTAAGAAATTTTATAGAAAACATGTCAGAATTAACTTCTCCTCTTCGTGAGTTGTTAAAAAATGGAAATAAATTCCAATGGCTTCCTATTCATACTAAAGCATTATCGTCCATAAATGATAAAATTTTAAAATCCCCTGTGTTGGTAAATTTTGATACATCTAAAGAGATAACCATACAAGCAGATGCTTCCAAATCGGGTCTAGGATGTTGTCTAATGCAGGAAGGCAAACCAATTTTTATGCTTCGCGAAGCCTAAATAGTAATGAAATTAATTTTGCTCAGATAGAAAAAGAATTGTTATCAATTGTTTATGCCATAAATAAGTTTCATTATTATATACAGGGTTGGGATAAAGTATGAAACCAAGTGAATATCTTTAAAACGAAAAGGACGATATTTATAAAACTTTGTAGATAAATGCAATGAGGCAAAATGCTTCTGATGTGATTTTTTTTGTTAATAATATACTTCCGGTTTAGCCGGAAATGCCCTCAATTTTTTTTAATTAAATGGGATACCCTGAATATTTTTGCAGATCTTGATAGATCTTGTTATTTCGAATTCATACATACCGGGGTTAATGGAAATAATCTGTAAAAACGAGACACTAAAGCACTTTAGTACAATCACTTTTAAGTTTTTACGCATTAGAATAAAAACCATTTAGATGAGCAAATTGATGTTTACTTTGTATTAAACGTGTACTGTACTGTTGGAAAAATGTCAAGACAAACTGTCAAGTTAATTGTAATTTACGGTAATAAATTGTACGGTTAAAAATGGTACATTTAATTGAGAAAGATCGAATTGAAATATTAATGATGATTGGTTTTGGCGATCGTGTTAGAACTAGGGAAGAAGTTTGTCATATTTTTAATGATTTGCATCCTGAAAGAAATCCTATATCACGTTCAACAGTTACCAAAACATTACAACGTTTTAATGCAACAAGGATGGTTAAAAATTTGCCAAAAACTGGAAGACCACAGACCGCAACGAACGACAAAACATTGCTATTGAATTAAAGAAATCACCTCAAACTTCTACCACAGATTTGGCACTAAACCATGGTATAAGTCGACGTTCTGTAGGGAAGATATTAAAAAGTGAAAAATATCATCCGTATAAAATACAATTAGGTCAAGAATTGTCTGATGATGATTTTGACCGACGGCTGGAGTTTTGCGAACGAATGATGGACATCTGTAATGTCGACGAGCATTTTGCAAATAATGTAGTGTTTTCGGATGAGGCATCTTTTTGTTTAAATGGAACAGTTAATCGCCATAACTCAAGGTATTGGTCAAATGAGAATCCTCATTGGATTTATAAAGCCCATACCCAACATCCGCAAAAGTTGAATGTTTGAATGGGAATTGTGAAAAATAGGCTTATAGGCCAATTTTTTATAGACGGAAACTTGAATGATGACAAGTATTTAGATTTACTAAATAACCAAATTATTCCTGCACTCCATCAAAATGGGCAGTTACCACAAAATGTTTGGATTCAACAAGATGGAGCGCCTCCTCACTATGATAGACGGGTTTTGAATTTTTTAGATGCAAATTTTCCAAATCGATGGATTGGACGTAGAGGATTAGAAGAGTGGCCTGCTCGTTCTCCAGACCTCAGTCCGTTAGATTTCTTTCTTTGGGGTTACCTGAAATCACATGTTTACGTTAGACGACCAACATCCCTGCAGGAATTGAAACAAAGAATCATCGATGAATGTGAACTCATCCATGGAGAAGTCTTGGAAAGAGTAATTCAGGAATTTATTAATAGACTTGCATATTGTCAGGAAGTAAACGGTGAACATTTTGAACATTTAAAATGATTTTGTTTAAATTAAATTCAATATTATTCTCATTAATTCTCTCGTTAATCTCATAAATAAAATTTATTATTGAGTAAATGTAAAGTGCTTTAGTATCTTGTTTTTACAGATTATTTCCATTAACAAGATCTATCAAGATCTGCAAAAATATACAGGGTGTCCCATTTAAATAAAAAAAATTGAGGGCATTTTCGGCTAAACCGGAAGTACATTATTAACAAAGAAAATCATATCAGATGCATTTTGCCTCATTGAATTAATCTACAAAGTTTCATAAATATCGTCCTTTTCGTTTTAAAGATATTCACTTAGTTCCATACTTTATCCCAACCCTGTATATGGTCGAAAGTGTAATGTCATTACTGATCACAAACCACTTGTTAGTATTATGAATAAAAGTATATCTGACATACATTCTACACGCTTGCAACGAATGAAAATTAAACTACTAAAATATGAATTAGATGTTAAGTACTTGCCTAGTAAATATCTATATGTCGCAGATTTATTATCTAGATCATTCTTGAATGACAATACAGATGCCAATACAGATTGGATCACAGAAGTGGTGCACTCATTAAGCAAAAGTTTGAACATTACAGATGACAAAAGAAAAGAATTTGAAATAGAAACAAAAATGATGTAATTCTTTCAAAATTAAAACACTATTTTCATAATGGTTGGCCAGAAAACAAAAATAAAGTCCCAGAAGATGTTAAATTTTATTATAAGTACCAAGACCAAATTTCAGTGGAAGAAAATTGAGTATTTTTTGGTCGCAGAGTTATAGTACCTTCAATACTAAGGTTTTACATCCTATGTTTACTTCATGAATCACAGTGTGGCATTGTGCGTACAAAATCATTGGCCCGAGAAACAGTTTATTGGCCTGGATTAATGACCGATATTGAAAATTTAGTTGGTAAATGTAGTATTTGTGAAAGGTTTCATAACTCAAATTGCAAAGAACCACTGATTGCACATGAAATTTCTGACATACTTTTTAATAAAGTTGTTTGTGATTTCTTAGATTTTGCTGGGAAAACTTATTTAGCACTTCAAGACTATTATTCAAAATGGTTGGATCTAGTTTCTGCCCAAAACAAAACATCTCATGAAGCTATATGTATTTTAAAAAAGATATTCTCAGTTCATGGCATACCCAAATTTGTTGTTACTGACAATATGCCGTTCAATTCATTAGAATGTAAAAATTTTGCCAGCAATTGGAACTTCAATTTTATTACATCATCTCCAAATGATACCAGGAGCAATGGACTTGCCGAACGAGCAGTTCAAACATGTAAAAATATGTTAAAAAAATGTTCGTTACTTGATCAAGATATCGAACTATATTTACTTCAATATCGAAATACTACAATACCTGGGCTTAACCTATCACCGGCTCAAATTTTATTTAACAGAAGATTGAGGACAAAGATTCCGGTTCATACGGATCTACTCAAACCTGAAAATAGTATTCATACAAAATTAGTTGAAAATCAAAATAACTATAAGAAAGCATATGATAAACATGTAAAAATTCGTAAGCATTTTAATCCGGGAGATAATGCATTAATCCACAATAATAATATGTGGGAACCTGCTAAAATAGTTAGTAAACATGAAAGTCCGAGGTCGTATATTGTTGAAAATCAGCTAGGAAATAAACTAAGGAGAAATACAATTCATTTAAGGCCCACACATACGGATTTTAAAATAGGCATAGATGTTGATTTACATGATGCCAATGGCAGGTCGAATGATAACGGTGTTGAGGGTTTCGATAAATTACCTTCCAACGGTAATTCAGATAAAAGTAGGGATAATGCGGTAACTGAGACAAGTGTAAATATGACTGATGGTGATATTGTAAATGCTAGACCTAGGAGTAAACTTACCAAAACGGTATAGAAACTTTGTAATGAAATTTTGATTTAGTTTGTAAGTTGATATGTGATAACTTAATTGTGTAAGTAGGGTACCTTTTGTATTTGGTTGTAGATTTATAAGAGGGGAGATGTTATAAATGAGTAAGTTTAGTAGTGCACATTTATAGTGGTCCGGGTTGAGAGACAGTGCGGCCTGGCAATTTGATGACGACGTTATCGGCAGGGTTAACGAGATTCGCGGCACATGTATTTTCTTGTAATTATAAATAAAGTTGTCTGCTTATTATTATTAGTATCTTAATTATTCAGTGTTTTAATGGAGTACACAACAATCACCTCCAGAAGAGTATCCAGCACTTCCTTATTATTCACGAAAAGGATACCATACCATAAACTGCCAGATCATTACGGATAGTGCTTATAACATATTAAACATGAATGCCCGCTTCCCTGGTTCCACACATGACGCAGCAATTTCGCAAGCCTCCAATATACAAATGATCATGCAGCAAGAATATACTAGGGGTAATGATTCATTTCTTAGGGTACCTTTAGTGCTATGGAGATTTGGCGATTTGGATATTTGGGGAATTAGATATTTTCACTTTTAATCATCTAGGGTATTTTCTGCTTCGGGTATTTGGAGAAGTTTGACAGATGATATTTGTTATTGTTTTGGGTTACTGAATGTTAAGTTTTCAATGTTTGTTACTAAGCTATGAGTATCTAAAGAAATAACAGAATTCCTATTCATTTCAAAATATGTTTAATAGGCAAAACGCAAACTATATAACGTCGAACGAAAAGGTAAGGTTAAGGATGTAACAAAACAAACACATCACGTGCTTTTCTGAGCAAACGCGCATGCTCCGATCTCAAAATAGCCAGAAAAGTTGAACTTGAACCAACTTTTGGGAGATTGGAGATTCGGTGTTTTTGACGTTTCTCGGCGGTGTCACGTGATCACTTTAACCAATAGGATCATTCTCCAAATATCCAAATCGCCAAATCTCCATAGCACTAAAGGTACCCTTATTGGTGATTCTGGTTATCCCATACAACCTTATTTACTTACTCCATTTGAGGATCCTCAAAAAAATATCCCTAAAAGTAATTATAATCATTACTTCAAAAGAGCAAGAAATATAATCGAACAAACCAATGGAGTTTTAAAATCACGATTTCGGTGGCTATCGAATCACCGCATTTTACATAATGATCTCATAAAAGCAGGAAAAATTATTTATAGCTGCGGTGTACTACACAATATTGCTCAATTTTATAAAGATGACCTGCCAGAAAAAGAAATTAAGTTATCAGATGATGATGATGATAATGATCATCCAGATGAGTTCGTAGTATACAACGATTTATGTAGAAGGGGGTGAGGCCGTGCGAAATGAAGTTGTAGAGCAGTACTTTACTTAATAGTTCATTGTAGCGTATTGTATTTAAACATAAAAATCGGTAACATGTTCTAAACGTATTATAAGAATATCTTAAAATTAAAAAATGTTAAAATAGGAATCAAAAGGTATCTTCCATGACATATGTCGTATAAATTCAATCGAAATAGAACAATTATATAAACTGAATATTGAAATAAATTAAAAACTATTTGCTTCGGCGATTATGACTATTTTTGTCTGTGCTACCTTAGTTATTGCTCTAGCTATTGCATAATTGGATTTAGTAAGGTATTCCAATTGTTTATCATGCTGTTCCAATGTAATTTCTGTGCGGTTTCCTAAACGTCTACCTCGTTTGATTGATCGTCTTTCTTGCAATCTTTTTACATTTTGTAACATATAAATTTTCTGTAAATTTGTTCATTGACTTTAGCGCGGTGCATCTGTTATTTTGGTTGTTATCTAACAACATTTATATAATTCATTCAGTCATTATTACATATTTAATAACCAATAAACTCCCAATGCATACTTTAATTCTAATTACAATTAAAATTTACTACATACTACATATTCCTTACTGATAACATTTATATATACAAACTTGTTAACGTGTTCCTACATCTTAAAGTATCTAAGATTTCAAATTGTTCCGACGATTGGCGATCGTTTGTCACTTTTCGTTTCTTAGTTGAACTGGAAGGTCGCTTGGTGTTGAAAACACTCAACATGTGCAGGAAAGTCAGGTTTTACTAGCGAAGACGTCGTAAAAGACGGACAGAATGTTAAAAGTTGTCCAAGACAACTAAACTAGAAATGTAGTGTACAAGTCCCTTGGCGAACGTGCAACTTTGAAAACTCTGAAATGTTAAAACTCTGCCACTCTGCAACCCTGATATTCTGAAACTTTGAAATTTTAAAACTTTGATAACCATGGAAATGTGGATGGTCTTGTAATAATTTTGATGTAATTCCACGTAATTTTGATGCAGTCTTGGATCAACGAAAATATTTTATTTAGTTTGATTTAATTAAACTTATGGAACTCGTTTAGAAAACTACTGTGATCCAAACGTGGCCGACGTCGCTATGCAACCAGCGTGTTCTACTGATGCACAGGTCGTTTGAAGGTTACAGATCATTGCCGCTATCGGTAAGAAAGTATTAGTTTCTAAAATAATGCTAACGTTACAAAGTCTATTACGTAAATTTTGCATGTAATTTCCTTTTGAAACTTGTTTTACTTCAGGTTGCAATTTATTATGACTTGTATAAATATTTTTGTCAATTAATTTTCAAAAGATCCTTTTGTAAAGTATAAAGTACAATGAGTACTATAACCTATTTCTAATTAATAGTGTGTTCAACTTAAGATATCATATCTCACCGATTGTACAGGTGTAGACATACTTCGTCACAGTTATCTTGTTTATGACGAATTACAATACTAATATGTTAAATTATAAGACCTGAATGCTATATGATAAAAATTGGAACTTAAAGTAATCTGTCAATTTTTGATTTTTGCCAAAAGTTAAATAAGGAATATTTAAACATTGTGAGGTCGAGTAGCGCTACAATGACTGCCTTATAAAAAAATAATGTCCATAATTAAATATCTGATTTAAAAATTACTTTCATAAGAATTGAATTTTATTAAGTACTTTTATTTATTATGATGTTATTTACTTTTCTTAAAAGAGAATACAGAATTATTTTTATTGGACTTCAGTTCATTTTTCAGTAATATTAAATTTTCCAAATTTTGTTCGGTGTTTACAAAGTAAACTTATCCGAAAGAGTATCACGATAGTAGAAACAATTGAACTTAATTTAAAGATTACATTCATACTGATCCGTAATATATATATAGGGTGTCTATGTTGGTAGAAATTATGTTTCAGTCACCCCACTCATCGTTAGAGCCTTGAAGAAGACGATCAGATGTAAGTATGATATGTGTGACAATCAAACTTTGTATTTAAAGTGGTTTGTGATAATATAGGTTTCCAAATTTTCCTTTAAGCAAATTCATTTAGTCAGTTGCTTTATAAAAAATTTAGATGGCGTCCTTTATTTTGTTTCTTTCAACTTAAATATGCTCACTGACCCAATCTCATGCGACCGTGGGCCAAAAACCCAGTTAGCTAAATGTCTTAAGAGTGTTCTTTTACTATAAGCCAATTTTCATCCAAACCGTACCCTGGGCTTGACACAGTTACATAAGAATTCTCGATAGGTAATATTAATCTACCACAATTTTATTGTGGAATAGATTGATAGAAAAAATATAGATAATAATTTTTCGTTGAAACCTGCACAGTTTGTGGTTCAATATTTTCTTTAGAAGTACCTTGTCTAGGATTTTCTACTATACTTTCCGTGATAAACTCTGATGCCTAAAAGTCAATAATAATTACTGGGATTCAGTAATAATTTAATAGAAACTTACTGTATTCATTACTATGGAAAGGTCCGGTATACCAAGACCGTCCTCGAGGAGAATTTCATTAAATAATTCTGGAACCTCAGGAACTTTATCACACATTCCAGCTTCAACTATGTTAGCTCCCTCAATAGTAAGCACTGATATAAGATCCAAAAGACTCTCTTCTAGATCAGAGAGCGGTTTCACAAGAAGCGAGCGGCTCCGTGGCGTAGTGGTATGTGTGTGACTACTACGCCCAAGGTCCCGGGTTCGAATCCCGACACGGTCCGCTTGAAAAATGTTAGGCGAGCATTTTTCACAAAAATACACCCTCGTTCGGATGAGAGGTAAAATGGAGGTCCCGTGGGTGAGTGTTGTCACGCACGTTAAAGATCCCTACCTTGCTTGGAACAGCAAGGGTTCGGCAAAATTCCAAATTTTCCAGGTAAAAAAAAACTCGCTTCCTGGCCAATGTAGTACCTTCAGGTGGAGCATTGGAAAATCACATGTAAGGTTTCACAAGAAGCCCATCTCCGGTTCCGCAATGACCATATCGAATTTCTCTTGCACGCCTTCTCACGTTTGTTTTCATTTCACTAATTGTCTAAAATATTTACAGTTGATTAATTTACTAATAGCACTATGTAATACATACATCTTTCCATTGTCTTATAGTTTTCGAGGGGGCCCAACTTATTCGCTTTCTTACATAAAGTTGCCCATAATTTATTAACTGTAGGCAGCTCAAGAGGATTTATTTTACCACCACAGAGCATTTTATTATCACGCAGAAAACTTATTATAAACTCTTTTTGCTTTTTTGTTGTTCTTGGAGCACGGGATTGAGACATTGTTAAAATAAATACTTAACAAAGTAAAAGTTCCAGAATGCGTTTTTAAAAATAGGTTACGTGTGTTTGGACAGTTCTCATATATGTGGGTTACTAATATACAACGCGTGGTTTTCAAACGTTTTTTTGTCTATTTTTAAAGGATCCTCTAAAACTATATACTTTTCACCGAACCTTAAAATATGTGTTTGTAGAATAACATGTGTTTCATTACTTTTTAATCGGCTGTTAAAATTACAAATTTTAAAGGCTTTTAAAATTTAACCGATGAGTTATTGAATTGACCCCAAACAATATGTAAATGATTTAACGAATAGCTGATTGCAAATTTTTGACAGATCAATGCTACCAATATAGGAAAATACTTGATTTAACTAACTAGTAATAATTTGTAATTCGTACAACGTAGTCTGTAGTTAATCTAGAGTTAACTTTAATCGCGAGTTAACTAACTCTGGAATTAATCCGAACTGGTACAACGCACCCTAAGAAAAGTTTAATTACGGAAATAATGTATCAAAAATTTGAGCAGGTTGTACAAATAATTTTTTGTAATTAGTTCATTTAATAAGCTCATATAAACGACCTGCGGTGGATAGCTAAACTTTGGAGAGAAAATGATTTGTGGAATTTGTTGTTTACTTACAGATGATGCAAAATTAAAATATAATGCGCTTTTGAACATTCAAGAAAGTCGACGTAATACTAGACCATAGAAAATTTATCGAATTATACGTTTATAGACAGACAATTTATGTAATTATTATGCTTCACGTTGATGTCCCACCCCCAAAGACTGTCCTTGGTGTGATTTTTGTATTACCAAAATTACAATTATATAACACGGCCATATACTAAAGAACATTTGTGGTATATAATTTATGTAATTTTACTGCATCCTATAACAGCAAATTGGGATGTTGCTACATAATAGCAAACGTTCATCTGCAGGCTTTTTATGTACTTATTCTGCATCTCGTAAAAGTAAGATGGAAATTCATATGCGGTCCCGTATTAATGAACGATCGTTCGCATGCAATTTGTGTAATTATATTGCATTTTCTAAAGGGCGCTTGCAAATTCATATGCGGTTTCATACAAAAGAACGTCCATTCTCATGCAATTTGTGTAATTATTCCGCATCTTATAAACATACCTTAAAAACCCATATCCGGTCCCATACTAATGAACGTCCATTCAAATGCAATTTGTGTAATTATTGTGCATCATCTACAGAAAACTTGAAAATTCATATTCGGTCCCACACTAATGAACGTCCGTTCGCATGCAACTTATGTAATTATACTGCATCTTCTAAAAGGAGCTTGAAAATGCACACACGGACCCATATTAGTGAACGTCCATTCTCATGCAATTTGTGTAATTATTCCGCATCTCGTAAACATACTTTAAAAACCCATATGCGGTGCCATACAAATGAACGTCCATTCGCATGCAATTTGTGTAATTATACCGCATCTCATAAAATTGTCTTGGAAATGCATCTGCGGTTCCTATACAAATGAACGTCCATTCGTATGCAATTTGTGTAATTATACTGCATCTCATAAAAATGTCTTGAAAATGCATATGCGGTCCCATACAAATGAACGTCCATTCGCATGCAACTTATGTAATTATACTGCATCTTTTAAAGGGAGCTTGCAAATGCATATCCGGTCACATACTAATGAACGTCCATTCGCATGCAATTTGTGTAATTATTGTGCATCGTCTATAGGAAACTTGAAAATTCATATTCGGTTCCACACTAATGAACGTTCCTTCGCATGCAACTTATGTAATTATACTGCATCTTCTAAAGGGCACTTGCAAATGCATATACGGTCTCATACTAATGAACGTCCATTCGCATGCAATTTGTGTAATTATTCCGCATCACGTAACAGTACCTTAAAAACCCATATGCGGTCCCATACAAATGAACGTCCATTCGCATGCAATTTATGTAATTATTCTGCATCTGCTAAAGAAAACTTGAAAATTCATATTCGGTCCCACACTAATGAACGTCCGTTCGCATGCAACTTATGTAATTATACTGCATCTTCTAAAAGTAGCTTGCAAATGCATATCCGGTCACATACTAATGAACGCCCATTCTCATGCAATTTGTGTAATTATTCCGCATCTCGTAAACAAGCCATAAGAACTCACATGCGGTCCCATACGTATGAACGTCCATTCGCATGCAATTTGTGTAATTATACTGCATCTCATAAAATTGTCTTGAAAATGCATCTGCGGTCCCATACAAATGAACGTCCATTCGCTTGCAATTTGTGTAATTATTCCGCATCTCGTAACAGTACCTTACAAACCCATATGCGGTCCCATACAAATGAACGTCCATTTGCATGTAATTTGTGTAATTATACTGCATCTCATAAAATTGTCTTGAAAATGCATATGCGGTCCCATACAAATGAACGTCCATTCTCATGCAATTTCTGTAATTATTCCACATCTCGTAAACATACCTTAAAAACCCATATGCGGTCTCATACTAATGAACGTCCATTCGCATGCAATTTGTGTAATTATTCTGCATCTGCTAAAGGAAACTTGAAAATGCATATGCGGTCCCACACTAATGAACGTCCGTTCGAATGCAACTTATGTAATTATACCGCATCTTCTAAAGGGAGCTTGCAAGCACATTTATGGTCTCATATTAATGAACGCCCGTTCGCATGCAACTTATGTAGTTATTCTACATTTTCTAAAGGGCGTTTGCTAATGCATATGCGGTCCCATACAAATGAACGTCCATTTACATGCAATTTGTGTACTTATTCTGCATTTTCTAAAAGAAACTTGAAAATACATATCCAGTCGCACACTACTGAACGTGCGTTCGCATGCAACTTATGTAATTCTACTGCATCTTCTAAAGGGAACTTGCAAATACATATACGGTCCCATACAAATGAAGGTCCATTCGAATGCAATTTGTGTACTTATTCTGCATTTTCTAAAAGAAACTTGAAAATACATATCCAGTCGCACACTACTGAACGTGCGTTCGCATGCAACTTATGTAATTCTACTGCATCTTCTAAAGGGAACTTGCAAATACATATACGGTCCCATACAAATGAAGGTCCATTCGAATGCAATTTGTGTAATTATTCTGCATCTGCTAAATGAAACTGGAAAAGGCATATACGGTCCCGCACTGGTGAAGGTCCATTTGCATGTAACTTATGTAATTCTAATGTATTTTCTAAAGGGAACGTGCAAATACATATACGGTTCCATACAAACGAACGTCCATTCGTATGCAATTTGTATAATTATTCTGCATCTTCTAAAGGAAACTTGAAAATGTATTGTGGTGAGATTTTGGGAATTAAGGAACTGTATTCGGGAAGAAGATTGGGCTCGTTCGAAAAAGATTAGAATATAGTATAGATTATAATGTAGAAAATAGTAGGTGGGGAAAATATACAAATAAAATAGAGATAGCTAAGAAAGGTTACCTAGGAAATAAATAAATGAGGAAAAAACAGTTATTCAATAAGTTTTGACGCGAATAGTCGTAATTAATAAATGTTCCTAAATATTATTAAAAAAGTGTATTATAATGGTGATTTTAAATTACATGAACAATATTAAGTTACAAAGAACATTTAATTATCGAATTAGGTTAAATTGCTATATGTTAAAAGAAGAAACGTTAATACGAAATATGCCATTGATATACACAAGAGAAAACAAGTTGTATACCTATATGTGTCTGGACATTTAGCTTGCAATCTGTCGGTGGTGAGTCAGTACAGCACGCCATGGTCGTCACTATCCATTTATCCTGCTACAATAATTGCAGCAGCAGTCTACGTACAAAAGTAGTTGCTCTACAGAAAGAAAAAACCCATTTGGCCTCCTGCTAAAGAAAGCAATACACGCAAGACACCTCCTAGTTGTCAAACAAAAAAAACAACAAATGTACATTGCTTTTGAAATACGGTGATGAATAATGTAGAAAATATTTTGACGCACAAGCTGAGAATCAAATTCAACATTGGTTCAAATAACACGAATTCGAACTGCAAATCCTCGCGTTATCAATAGCGCGTTTAAAACTGGAAAACACTGTTTTATAGGGGAGGTTCATCAATACATTATTTAGACGAAGGTTTAGATGAAATACATATAGGAAGCAATTATAAGTTATCGGAATGTTTAATACACTAACGGGTACCTAAAACAGGATATGAACTATTTAATTTATGGAATAAATGTTCGTTTTAAAAGTAAAAGGGATTTGAGTTAAAATTATGTTAAGCGGGCTTATACCGAACAGGTACACTATATAGAGTGTGGTTGAAGAATTTAAGAATTGGAACGGAGTTTATTCGAACGAGTAATGAATTAACAAAGGAGAAAAATAGGGTAATTGATTTAAGCTAAAGATAAACGTAACAAAGCCTTTTTAAAAAGTCGCTCTAAGAGGCCCAAAACCTATCTCGCCTGTATGCAAAATTTTCTGTGAAGACGGCCCAATCATGTTGGACGCCACTTGTTATTGTTCGGGTGGGCGGCGTCCGAAAGCATGTAGGTTTGGTTTAATTATTTGTTTAGTAAGTATAAGCAAAATTATAAGTTTCATAAATACATAAAAATAAAAGTGAAATGGTTAAAATTGAATGATTTTAACAGTTTGAAGCAGTTCGTAAGTCTTCGGTAATCTTTGGAACTCCTCGGAAGGATTCGTGGCTGCTTGTGGAACCAAAATAAAATTAAACACTTATTGAATGAATGTATATACAATTTGAAGGCGTGTTCGGTAGTTTTCGGAACTTTTTGAAAGGCTTTAGATTTGCTTGTGAGGCCGAGTAGAAACTTGAATAACGGTAGTTAGAAAATATTTACAGTTTGAAGAGGTCCAGACGTCTTCGGTGGTCTTCGGAACTCTTCAGAAGGCTTCGTGTTTTTCTTGTGAGACAATGTGAGGGTATGAAGAATTATGGTGTGGACTATGTACAGCTTGAAGGGGTTCGGAGGTCTTCGGTGATCTTTGGAACCCTTCCAAAGGGCGTCGTGGTACTGGTGCCTTAGGCCTCGTCGAGTGCGTCGCCGTTGAACTCTACAAGGTTGTCGTCCCGGTGATAGAGTTGACAGATGCAATCACAATAACGACTTGTCGGTGAAGTATGGAACGGAGCTTAACGCCCATACCTGGTTTGTTAACTATTGATTGATGAATTATAGTGACGTGCCCTAGGTACGGCGGGAGACAGTGTTATGTCACCGTCGGAGAATACGCACGCTACAGAGAGCACTGCGCGCTGAAGTATAGCAGGCTATGGAGAGCACTGCTTGTTGAAAGTTTTGCAGGCTATAGGAACACTGCAAGGTGATTACTTAGGCTATGGTGAGCACTAACGAATGTCTTTCGAAGATTTTGCAATTATATTTATACACTCCACTTCCATTTCTTATGTTTCCTGTGTTGAAAAACATTAATGATGTCTTTAACCTATGAAATTGTGTTTTAAGCTTTGAGTGTAAAAGAATCTCCAAATTGTGTTTGACCAATGAGCGTGTTGATTTTTGGGTACCACAAAAAATGAGTTAAAAATTCTCGTGATTCTTAGTTTGTTCTATGTTCAGCTAGGGCACGGTGATATAGTCAACACACCCATGTGCCAAGATTGGGAATCTTCTTATCAAAACCCCAAACGTTCTCTCAACAGTTACTCTTGTGTGCTTTAGGGCTTCGTTATACCGGCCTTCACCTATTGTCGTACGGTTTAAAAGGGAGTAAGAAGGTATTTTTAAATTTGATATCCATTATCTCCTACTGTTAAGGTTTATGAATTACTTCGATATATTATAAAACTTTTGAGTACCGCTTATAGGCGTAGCTCCCCACCTTGCTAGTTTTGTACGCTGCATTACTGGGGTTGCTCGCCCTCTTGCTTGCTGACCACCAACCTGCAAAGATGCTCTCAAATGTATAGTGCTTAATAAAAATCAACATTTACTAGTGTTTAGTTTTGTGTGTTATAAAAGAGCATGAAGAAAAGTCACAGGTAACGAGCATTTTAACTCACTAAAACAATTCGCCATTCTACGAATGGTTGGTCCTTCAAGCTAAACAAGGATACAGAAAACAATTTCTACTACCATTTACTAGAGGGTTTCTACGGCTCCCAACAGATATAATAAAGGGGAAACTTTGAATCAGGACGTTAAACTGAAAGCAACCCAAGGTCACTGGTTAGCGGTACGTAGCTGCAGGTCAAAGGATTGGGGTGTACGCAGAGCTACATATTCGAACCAGGGAATCGACCTAGAAAAATACCAGATTAGCGATCATTAATTAAGACTTATTTTTTTGAACATTTAAAACTTGCATGTACTTAGATATTTATGTGAAGGGTCATCAAAAATATTGATTGATGCGTAGAAATTACGTAGGCCATTGTAGGTTTAACGAGACTGCCAAAATAATAAGAGTTATTTTTGCTAGCTTTATATTTTAATAGGGTTATAATTTGGTGATGAAAAGATTTATTTTTTGACTTTGATTCAAGGGTTTTAAATAGTAAATAATACTATGAAGGTTGTAGAAGTGCAAATTGTACATATTTCTTGATTTATTATACAAATTTTTGAATATTCAGTTTATCTTATTTAGGTATGAAATGTTAGAGAAGGGGGATTTCTCTGTTATTGTATCATCGTGCACTCTGTGTGAGGTTGAACTGAGCTAGTCGAAGCATAAGTTTAATTGTGAGAAATTTAAAATTTATTTTAAATTATTTAGGTACACAGAGCGGTGGTGAATAACAGGCAACTGAGCGTTAATCAAAGTACGACGATATCATAGCAATATATATATATATATATATATATATATATATATATATTACTCAAATTTAGAACAGGGTAGAAAATTAATTAACGACATCAAATAATTTTAATCACCCTGTATAAAGAAACAAATAGAAATTACGTGCGAAATTTATATTAATTAATTCAATTTTTAAGTAACGGGTATTAAACAAAGTGTACAAATAATAATTAATATTTAATTGGTATTCGCTAAAAATTAAAGGGTAGAAGTCAATGCCATTCATTATTATTTTAATTGGAGTTAATTGAACCATTAGTAATATATAATAAGCATAGAAGCTCGGAGAATTATATTAAAACGTTCATTAGGAGCACACACCTGCAAACTTTTAAATGTCAAATTCTAATAAATTTGAATAGATAAACATGCAGCTTCTACGTATATTGGAAACGGTCGGATGTTTTAGCAGGAAATGCTAGATGAGGGGTTATTTTACTCAAGTAGGAATCCACGTGGATTTAAAAAGCAGATAGTAAAGAATATCGATTTGTACCACTCAGACCAGGGTAGAAAGGGATGAATAAAACGCGTAAAGCAGAGACACTGTTAATAAAGGCGTGATTTGTGAAGCTTCACTAGGGCTACGATTGGTTGAAATAAGATGCAAACATGAAAGGGGAAAGCATAGCAGTTGGTGTGTAAAATTAATTAGTTGTTCTCGGACGTGTTGCGTGCCGTGTAGAAATTCCTTAGATTTTCAACTTGCACGTGTGCAAATTTAGTAGAATCACTGTGCCGAGCCGTCGAAAGGGAAAATAGAACGCGAAATTCTAAAAATTGTCCGTTGCGGGACAAATTCGACTTGCAAGCGGGCCATTATATAAACCCGTGTTAATAGGAGTTTCGCTCTCTTATATTTTTGATTTTATTCGATACTTTAAACAGTTTTGCTCTTTATTTTTTGATTATTCGATACTGTAAGTAGAATACGTGGTGATTACGTGCTACAATAAAAGTTATTAGTATACTTAGAGAAGATAAATGAAGGTAACAAAGTCTAGTTATATTTGCGGATATTACAGTACCAATTATCCAAATTAATAACGATAAATAAATACATTGAAGTATGCAGTTTTGTATAGCGTGAAAGAATTATGAATTTCTTTGCTATTTTTCGGGAGTGAGAAATCAAGTGTTATTCGTAAACGTGATTGGATCCACAAAACAAGATTTATATATACATAGATGAGTTCCTGAGAAACCCTGAAACCGTTTAGACGAATGGTGATGTAGAAAAATTGTAAAAGCGGCTAGAAATCCGAGGACGTAAACATAAACCAGCTGGAATGGTGGGATGAGCAAGTCCGATGTACATTGAAGGCACGAGTGCATTAACCTTCAGGTAAATTATGCAATTTTGTTCGATCTTAGATGTTTTGGTGTGTGTTGAATATCTTTATAATTTGTTTGATAAAAATGGACAGTAGTAAATTTGTAAAAACAACAAATTTTTAATTTTAAGGTAAAATTTTCTTGTATAAGTAGAAAGGAGTATTTATCAGGTTTATGTTTTTGATTATGATGAAAATTTGGGTCTGTCTTTGAGCTCAATTAGACTAACTTGTTAAATTAACGTAAAGGGGTGGGAGATGCTCCCTTTTATTCAGACTCAGATCTGTACATATTGTTAACTTAATTAGTATGCATCCTACAAGGACTCTAATTCCGGATGCAAATTAAAATGATGACAAATATGAACTTGAAGTTTTATGATGCTGAAATTTATGCTGAAATTTAATATTGAAATTTTAATGTATTATGAATATTGATGTAAATAGAGTTAACGTTGATGTTTGTGGTAGGAATGTGTTTGTTTTTTTTTTATGAATGAGGATGAAAGTTTTAGCTAGGTGAGCAACCGAGGCGGAGAGAGTAAAGAGGCGATTATCGGAAGAAAGTCAACGGACCAGTTAATTTTAAGGGGATTACAGCAAATCTTGCCGCCCAATTCGTGAGGCTCGATTCTAATACGAGGAAACACAGAAAATATATATATATATATATATATATATATATATATATATATATATTGCTATGATACCGCCGCACGCCGTTGTGATATTATACTTTGAACTGTTATACATTGTGCTTTGGTCGAAGAAAGACTGATTGTTTACCCACTTCGTGTTCTATATAAAGGCTCCTCCCTTCACTTGCACCATTGATTTTGCGAACGTACTTTGTTAATTGAGGCGTTGTACTTTGCCTTATCTTGCTGCCTTTGGATTTTCTATAATACCATCAAAATCCGTGTCGAAGTGATGCATTTCTTCACGTAGGCATCTAATTTGTATAGTGTATTTTTCTGAATATCCAACTTTAAACTTTCTACAAGTCACGTCCGCTTGTTTCTATTTGCATTTATTTGAATTTTCCCGTTTAATTTATCACTTAATCAAACGTCTGTTTTGTTGTTTATTATTCCAAAATCTGAGATTTTATACGAATTTACAATGTACAGATCACGTAGTCCAATTTCTATGATGACGTATTTGAATGCGTTTATTTATCATATGCGTTAATGTTTTGAATGGGATTCTTTTATAGGTAGTATGCCAGGTTATTTCTTTTCACTAATTGCGTATTTATTTCAATAGAACTCGGTGCGTTTAAAATGTTATTCCTGCGAATTTATTTTCAATTTTATATTTGTATATTTAATTTAAAGTGCATTATATGACGCACAAGTTACTTATCTTATTAAATATGATTTGATTTTTGAAGAATGATTTTTCTTTCATAAATTAAAATTAGTTGTGATTTATATAGTGTGCTCATATTAGCTTTTTGCATCTCTTAACTCCACACGGTTGCATAAACTTTTGTAACTTATTGTACGATGCTCTAATATTCTTCCCCCAACATTAAATTCTTTATATTGCTTCAATGTCACTATGATTAAATAAATAGGGATAAATTTCAATTAGATATATTCTTTTTTTTAAATACATTAACAAACTTCCAAGAGAAACATCTTTTTACCAAAAAATTTTCAAAATCCATCCTTATTTTCTAAATACTTATCACCTAGGAGATTTTTTCAAAAATTACAATTTGTCAACTATTTACAAAATATTTAAGAACTACACTCATTGATCCATTATCATTATGTATACTTCCTATTTTGGAACAGCTCGATACTTGCGTTACTTATACTACTTATTATTGGTTGACATTCCACAAATCTTAAAATTACTTAATGCTAACTAAGCATGTTAAAATAAATTCTCTTACAGGTATTATGGTACATTAACTAATTAATGAAATAGAATCTCCATCAAATAGTTAACATGAAGTTTACAAACAATCAACCGAAGCTCATTCAGTTGGAATTACATTAGATAAACGTTTTATTGAAGAACAGTTAACCAAAACACTTCTTTTAAATCTCAAACGTCTCACCACCAGTAAATGGCATTTTAGCCTAGTTTAACAAGTAATTACTTATCAATCTTCTTTTTATTATAGTCAGTTTTAAATTTAGAAAACATTAATAGGAGTGGTAAATTAGACCCTCAGACATTTTTTAAATCATTTTATATTTTATCATCATTTTATATTATATATATATATATATATATATATATATATATATTGCTGTGGTCGGGACTTAAACTCTTTGACATCGGTCCTTTATCTCTACTCATTCGAGCCTCACGAATTGGGCGCCATAGATTGCTGTGGTATGGAACATAGCTCTGGAACTTTCTTAAAAACCATTCAAGCCCCAACGTTGGACCGTCCTAAGATTGCTGTGGATCGGGGATTTAATGTTTAAATACTTTTCAAAAAAAAATTTCACAAAAAAAATTTGTTACCCGTTTATTCCGCTGCAACAAGAATCTTCAGCGGCTTCCCTGGCTACTGTGCCTCTTCTCGGATACCTAAATTTACCATTCTTCCTTCCCACTCGCACACCATTCAATAAAATCACCAAATAATACAACAATCATACAATCTTTATTTACCGCTATTTACAAACAAATTATTCACAGGTATACACAGTTTGGTACACTAATTACAACTCAATAAGTGATATGTTTTAAAGTCCTTGTTTAAAATTATTACTTGCAAACACATTTAATACAATATGAGTAGATGGGCCCCAAATAATACCCTATATTTGTTGCACACTGGAGTATGGTGAGCTTATAATAACCCAGTTTATTAATGTATGCCTTTTACCTTGCATAAAATTACTACAAAACTAATAAACCCTTGTACCCTTAACAATCTAATTTAAATTCATAATGAAATTTGTTAAGTTTTACATACCCCCTTTTTCAATATTTTAAATAACCCTAATAATTGTCAAGTATACGTGTCTTTTCCGATACGTTATATAACCATAAATAACCCCAATGTTCACTCACACATCACCAAATAATTCCAAAAGTTTATCAGATAACAGAAAATTCAAATAAGTTACCTGGAGAATGCTTCAAGCCTCCATCCCTTTAACGATGCTTACCAGAACCTCTTGGCCTCGTGACTATGCGCTCTGATACTCCACATATTTATAGATGATAACCCCAATATGCACCAAACGCCTTGCTTCGAAATTACCATTCCATGACAGCATACAAACTCACGTATATTATACTTCTGTTTAATGGTTTACTAGCTTGGTATGGTATTAGTTAAACTTCAGTTAATTTAATTCACTCGACACTCCTCACTTTAATAACTATAAGGCCTCAAATACCAAGTTATAAGTGCTAGTACTACATTTACTGTATTACGAATAATTTTTTTTACTCACAAGAACTCTACTATAACGTCGCTCTATCGTTGTAAGTAGTTAAAAGCGATGAGAAAATAAAGAGAGCCCTACCAATTCTCTTAAAGTATTTATATTGTTCAACCTTCCACCTCTAGGCCACACTACACGCGAAAAACTTATTTTAAAATAACACTTCTGCAAATTTTGATATAACTGACTTAAGGCTTCTAGAAATTCATCTCGTGGACGCGCTATATTATCCGAAAATCGCTCCCACCTGTCGCATGTTCGTCCGTTTGTAAAACTATTTGTTTCAACAAATGATACTGTTCTGCGTCGTCATGAAACTCCGCCTGTAATATTTTTATCTCTGTCTTATGCATATTTTATGTCGCGTTGCAAACCCCACTTGAGTTATAGAAAATCGATATAGCTGACCGCGTCTCATCACTCCACGTGGATTGAGTACGTGCGTTTTGAAAACCAATGCTTTTATATCCGTCTCTATCTGTAGCATATTACTGATCGTGCATCTCTTCTGCTTTTTAGGAAACTTTGTTAGCTTGTTATTCGAAGCCACTGACGGTTAAAAACTATATTCTATGAAGCCCGCTTTATTATGCTGATAAATTCGAAGAAGGTAACCTTTCAAACATGCAGGTGTTCTTAATTATTGACTGTTTAAAATAACACTTCTTGGAGTTTATATTTCCCCGTATCCGATACAACCGACGTCCTTGTTTGTTACCAAGAAACTTTTTGCCTTGTGTTTTCCAATGCTATTACACGTTGAATTAAAATAAATTGAATTAATTATGCGTTTCTATTTGTTTTTAAAACTGGTTTTCTTTATGCACCTTTAACCATTCAATCATTACTTATAAAAATACGTCAGTACTTGTCCGTTTAAATTAAATAAATGAAATAAATTTTGCGCGTAAATAATTTGTTCGTTTTTCTATACAGGGTTGTTACGTTACTCGCGGCAGCCACGTTGGGCGCCAAATTTATGCTACGTTATCTCGTAGCCGAGCGTAACACCAACAAAATCAAAGAAAGGACCGGATTCAATCGGAGATTAGGGGGGGTTGCAGAAAGCAGACCAACATCTAATGTACACGGCTGTAAGGAATTAGTAACAATACCTGCAATAAAAAAAAATTAGTCCTGCAAACCTGAAATAAAGAAAAAGCATAGCATGCTGATCGAGCATAGATTGTTCAGTACTTTGTAGCATGTAAAAAAACTGTTTGGATAATCTATATAATATAATAACGGAAAAGCAATACAAAAAAAAATTTAGTACAAAGCGAGGTAATATTGGGGAGTAGCAGAAACGTTTCCTCACACACCAATTAAACATAAATTAGACAAAATGTTCAAAGAAAATAAATAGGTAAGACACAATTGATATGAGTAGTTCAGTAGTATTGATCTTTCTTTCTTTCTTTCTTTTTTTTTCTTATGTTTTAAAATATCATGCAAGTCTTTTGTAAAAGGTATCAGAACGACAAAGATATGGTAAAGCAACGGATAGATATTTAAAGTAATAACAAGTAGAAAATAGTTCAACTTACAAAAGTCCTTCAGCAACGCTTCCTTGCAACGGAAGTGTGAGATTTACGATATCCTACGCTAACGAAGCACTTCACCCTGGACTGTGAGGGTGTTGATGGAACTTATTACACGTCACACTAATCACACCTACGCATTTCACTGGGGTCAGCAGCAGACACTATCACGCGACGGAACTATGTAGCATTGAAAAATTTCTTGTTAAGTCTATTTCATGAGACAATAATTTCGCAATATTTTGTAGCACTAGTTTAATTTCAACTGGGATCAAATGTATACTATTTTCATAAACCTCCAAAAAGCAGTGAGAAACTTCAACCAATACCTTTGTAAACCGGTAATCTGTTATATTTCGCAAATAACGAAAATCGCACAGGCACTGATCTATTTTAGATTCTTTGGTGTTTAAAAAAATGCATAAACTACAGTATCCACTGTATTTAAATAATCCAAAGTATGCACTAATCTGATAAAACAAAGAGACACTAGACTAGATCGCACACACATTAATCCTAAAGAAAGAATCGGTCAGTTTAGCAAGTTCTACGACTCCTATTTCACAAGAAAAACAACTAAAAACAATTAGTAGGCATACGTAAGCAATAAAACCGTCCGTCAAAATGTTCCGTAAAACACACGTGCCTCGAGTTTGACAAGCTAAGCTTTACCGCTTTTATTTCCAACAGAAAATCAACTAAAAACATGCCGTGAGATCGCACACACAGTTTAAGTATAAAAAGACAAATCAATTAAGAAAACCACAATCAGTAAAACAACGCGTATCACTAAGTCAATGTTCCGTAAAACGCACGTGCAGGTCGAGTAAACACGTTCGCCTATCAAGCATACTTCCTTCAAAAGGCATTAGAACTATACTTTATACAGTTAATATACAACTTTTACTTCACAAGAAAAACAACTAAAATCGTGCCGCACTTGTTCAGGAACAATACGAAAAATCCTCCCTCCTGCATTAATTCTCCCTATTGTCAAAAGCAGAACGAAACAGTCTCTTCAACGTACTTAATCTATCCGAACAAAGAACGAACTCCAACTCATCGGTTTATTCAATTCGTCGCTATTACAACCGCTTATCGTCTCTTATCTAGACTTGTATATCCACATAAGGAACAAAATTTATATTTACGGCAAGACAAGGACGATGCAATCCACTCATTATAATACGATGCACTCGCTTAAGGAGTTAATAAATATCAAATATAAAAATAGTAATTTGTAGAAATGTATTTATGAATTGAGGATAGCGTAAAATGTTAAATTACAAAAATGCCCGTTACAGGGTGTTCGAAATTGCATTGCTTACCTCAAATTTAATCCTTTGAATCATAACAATAATAATTAATATTTAATAGCTTTGCTAAAAATTAAATGGTTGAAGTCAATGCCATTCATTATTAATTTAATTGGAGTTAATCGAACCATTATTGATATAATAAACATAAAAGCCTGTATTTATCCAAGGTGAAACGCGTTAGTAACAAACGGCTAAAAGGAGGGTTAAAATACCATAAAACGAAGCTCGGAGAATTGTATTTAAAACGTTCATTAAGAGCGAACACCTGCAAACTTTTAAATGTCACGTTCTTATAATTTGTGTAGATAACAAACCAAGATTCTACGTATATTGGAAACGGGTAAATGCTTTAACAGGAAATACGAACCAGGAATTATTTAAAAATCACGTCGCTAGTCCACGTGGGGGCTAGATAGTAGATAGTCAAGAATATCGATTTGTACCACTCAGACCAGATTAGAAAGGGACGGATAAAACGCATAAGTAAAAGACGCTAATAATATAAGGAGGGATTTGTGAAGCATCACTAGGTCTACGATTAGTTGAAATGTTTAGTCTAGTTTGAAACGAACAAGAGCTTAGTGTAGCGTATTATTCTGGAAAGTTTATAACGATGTATTAAAATTCGTGGAGTGAGAATGGGGCTAAGTGCAAAAAATTTTAAGAACGTGTTGTTGTAGATAGGGGATTTCGGATGAAAGGCGGCCAGGAGGTGGCGGCCTAAGAGTATGAATGATTTTCGTGAACGTAGTAAAAGCCCTTAAGTTTTCGAGCGCTCAAAAGTACATATCGCAGTATCACGAGTTGTAAGTATTACAAAATCTATTAAATTTATTACAAAGTGATAGTCTCGTAATTAAATACGCGGTTAAGTGTGCCGAAATTACTTTTAATAGAGATATCATCTTTAATTATAATTAACTTGTGTCGCGCTTTAAATAACGTGGTTCGAAGCTTCAAATTAATGAAGAAATAATTTAAATGCAATTTGGAATTGGTTACACCAGGGAGGCCGCGTTTGCAGTTCAATTGAGATGGAGTTTTTCTAGTAACCGCTAGAAACGACCTGCAGAACGGACAGAAGAAATCGACGACATCATCCTCAAAGCAGAGATCTACTATAAACTCTCCAGGTAACGATTTGAATTGTGACTTTTTAAACTGTGAATATTGGGAGAATGTTAGCGTGAAATTTCAAGATAGTGTGTATTAATTACGTATTGAACGTAATACGTGTAAAACTTTATTATGGTATATAACTGAAAAGTTGAAGGTTTCTATAAAGCTTTTAAACGTGCCATCAAAACATAAACTTTTTTGTAAAGAGTACATGGTTTTGTTTTGTTATTTGTTTTAAAAGTATGCAAATGCATAATTACTGGGTATTCTGAGCTCATCCTACCCCAGAGTTTATTTAGAGTAAAATGAATCAATAAATTGTAAAGAAGGAATTTAGCGAAGGTATTATTCAGGGCCCATTTACTCCGTGGACAATTTCTGTGTTTAATGATTTAAAAATAAAATACTGGACATTATGAAATAAGGTTTTTCTGAAGTGTAACGTGATTAATGGAATATGGACATTATTGCATTTCATGTGTAAATAGTTATAAATAAAAGCTTGTATGTTGATTGTATTTCAGGTTTTATTGCTAGAGTGTGTGTATGAATGAGAATATGCGAGTGAATTTAGATACCCAAGAGGAGATCCGAATGAGCTAGCCGGAAGCAGTTGAAGAAGGCCGTTCAACCGAGGAGGAAAGGAAAACGGGTAAAGATAATTTTTTTTTGATTAGGTAATTTTGGAAAATTTTGTTTATTGTCGAATATGAAAATTTTATAAAATTTTCGAATATATTTTTATATCGCAATTGCTTACCCGAGATCCACGGCATAAATTTGACGCCCAATTCGTGAGGCTCGATTCAAATTTAGGATACACAGCAATATATATATATATATATATATATATATATATATATTACTCATATTTAGACCAGGGTAGAAAATTAAATAATCACATCAAATAATTTTAATCACCGTGTATAATGAATATTATTAGATAATACGCGTTATTAAAACCGTGAAGCATAAAAATTTATTAGTTTCAGTAAAAATAAGAAATTTAAATCATGTACAAGACGCTTTATATCAAAAGAAACAGTATTAAAAAGCTCTGCGTGTAATTTATTTATTCCTAATAAAGAAACAAATGGAAATTACGTGCAAAATTTATATTAATTAACTCTATTTCAAGTAACCGGTATTAAACAAAACGTACAGATAATAATTGAATATTTAATTAGGATTCACTAAAAATTAAAGGGTATTATTTTTAATTGAAGTTAATTGAATCGTTAGTAACAGATAATATCTATAGAAACTTGTAAAAACCCAATAAAATACCATGTAATAAAGCTCTGAGAATTAATAGTATGTTTGAACACCTGCGTAGTTTAAAAAAGCTCATTCGGCGAAAATTTTGTAGATAACAAATGGTTTCAAAGAATCTTGGAGAAACCGGGGCTTAATATTCACGGGAAGGCGCGATACGGGGTTATTTAACCCAGATAGTCCACATGGACTGAAAATAATCGATAATAAAGAATATCAATTTGCACCAATACGAACAGGTTAGAAAAGGAAAGAGAAAATGCGTCAAGCAAAGACACATATAGTAAAAGGCGGGATTTGAGCAACGTCACGAGGGTCACGATTGGTTGAAAATAAGATGCAAATATCAGAAATAGAAACAACAATTTCTGTACAAAATTAATTAGTTATTCTCGGACATGTTTGCGTGCCGTGTGAGAATTTCTGAAATTTAACTGGGGCGAGTACAAAATTCGTAAAAACCGACGCGTGAGCTACGGAATGGGAAACGAGTATGAGAAATTCTTTAGAACTGGTCGTTTTGGGGACTCGACCGACAGACGGGCTAACTTCTATATATACCCAGGGGAATATGAACAAGCTCTTACATCCGCGACTTGATTCAAGACGTTAAACAGTGCATTTTAGTTTGATAAAATAATTTAAAGTTTGCTCGTATATTTTGGTGATTCAAAATAGTTTGTTCTTTACGTGCTAACATGAATGTACTTGAGTGCACTTAGATACAAGGTAATAAAATTTAGTATCACTGTACTAATTAGTCAAAATTTACAACGACAAATGAATACCCATTAGTAGGCAGTTTTGGCGTATATTGGTGAAAGAAGTATGAATTTCTTTGTTATTTTTCGGGGGTATTAATACACAGATGAGTTCCGGAAAAGCCCAGAAACTACTTTAAATAAATGGTGATGGAGAAAATTTTTAAAGCGTTGAGAATCAGAAGCTGTGAGTATAACCCAGTTGGAATGGTGTGATTAACAAAAGGGACGATGTACATTGAAGCTACGAGTGCAGTAACCTTCAGGTAAATTATACTATTTTGTTTGACATTTTGGTGTGTGTTGAATAACTTTATAATTGATTTACGTTAAATGGACATTAGTGAAATTGTACTAACAATAAAATTTTAATTTTAAGGTGATATTTGCTTGTTTAAGTAGAAAGGGGTATTTAGTATTGATGTTCGGGATTATGATGAAATTTTGGGTATGTCTTTGAGCTCAATTAGACAAACCTGGTTAATTAACGTAAAGGGGTGGTAGATGCTCCCTTTGTACTAAGACTCAGGTCTGCATATATTGTTATATTAATTATTAGGCATCCTACAAGGACTTTAATTCTGGATGCACATTAAAATGATAAGAAAATTAATCTTGAAATTCTTTTTAAAACTGAAATTTATGCTGAGTTTTAATTTTGAAATTTTAATGTATTGTGAATATTGATGTAAATAGAGTTAACGTTGATGTTTGTGGTAGGAATGTGTTTTTTATGAATGAGGATGAAAGTTATCTAGGAGAGCAGCCGAGGCGATTAACAGAAGAAAGTCAATGGACCAACACAGTTAAGGTAATGAATAGCTTTTTGTAGGATTCACAGCATTCTGGACATCCAATTCGTAGGGGCTCGATTCTTAAAGCGGAGTACCTGGAGTTTGGTGGTTTTACAGCAAATATGACGCCCAATCTGTGGAGGCTCGAATGATATATATATATATATATATATATATATATATATATTGTAGTGGATTTAAAGGATTAAATTTGGGTATAAACAATGCAATTTCAAACACCCTGTATAGAGGAAACAACCATAATATACGCGCAAAATTTATTTCATTTATTTAATTCAAAGTATCAAGTATTGACATAATTTTATAATTAGGGAGTAAAAATTAGTAGGTTCGTAAAGAAAATAAATTGTATAAGCCAATAGAAATTATTAATTAATTTAATTTAGTTTAATTCAACGGGTTATAACGTCAGAAAACGCATAAAAGCATGAAAAATCGATAATCCCAAGGCGAAAAGGTTTCTTAACAAACAAACAGACGTCGGTTATATAAAATACTTTGAAACGTGATTTCCGAAAAGTGTTATCTTAAACGATCATTAATTGAGCACAGCTGCACGTTGGAAAGGTCATCTTACGCTTATTTGTGTAGATAACAAGTGAGCTTCGAGGAATATTGTTCAAACCGTTGGTGGTTTCGCATAAACGCTAACAAAAGTTCCTTAAAGAGCAGAAGGGATGGACAATCAATAACATGCTTCAGAATGAGATAAGCATAAAAGTATGCATTCTGGTAGGCACGTATTCGCTCCACGTGGAGTAGACATAAGACGCGAGCAGTAATATCGATTTTCTACCACTCAAGCAAGGTTAGAACGCGACATCCAATATGCATAAGACAGAAATAAAGATATCACAGGCGGAGTTTAAAACGTCACTGAAATGTATCATTGGTCGAAATAGATAGGTTTAGAATAGAGGAACACGCAACAGGTGGATGTGATAGTTTGTCTGATATAGCGTGTTGACGCGAAAATATTTCTGGGAGTTAAAGACGGTTAGGTAAAATTTGCGGAAATGTTGTTTTGCAATTAGGTATTTCGCGTAAAGTGGATCCGGGGAGGTTACATTTGAATCGTATAAATACGGAAAGAAAATTAAAATCGGTCTCTTTTATTCTGTTTACTGCTCTTTAATTTTGCATCGCGTAACAACGTAATAGAATCAACTGATAAAGTTTGTGAGTATTAAAAATTTGTAACATTCAGTGAAATAGTATTAGATTATTTGTGGCCTTATAGTTAGTAACGCGAGTGTAATTTAAATTTAACTGAGGTCCACGAATACTTTAACAAGCTCGTAAATTAATAATGCGAGAATAAACAAGTGTAATATAAATGGATTTAGATGTTGGAATTGGTGTTCATTGGTAAGCACGAAACTCTGCTTAAACTGATTTGTCATCTATAAATAGCTGGAGGCAGCAAGCAGCGCATAATCACGAAGCCGAGGGGTTCAGGAATATAGAACTTCTCCAACGGAGATGGACTTTTGACGCTTTTTGCAGGTAACGCATTTGAATTTGCCGTTTCTTTTATATAAACTGTTGAAATTATTTGTGATGTGTGAGTGAACTATGAGAGTTATTTTTGGTAATTTAAAGTATTGCAAAAGATACGTATAACTGACTATTATTATGGCATTTTGGAATATAAAACAAAAGGTGTACGTAAAGCTTATTAATTTTCTTGATGAATTTAAATTTAATTGTTAAGAGTACATGGGTTTTCTTGTAAGTTGTAGTCATAGTGTGCAAAGTGGAAAGCATGCATTAATAAACTGGGTTATCATGAGCTTACCATACTCCAGTGTGTTGGAATAGATAAAGATAAGGTATTTTTTTTTTGGGCCCATTTACTCCTGTTGCATTAAATGTGTTTGAAATTTCAATTTTAAAAACAAGGACTTTACAAGGATAGCATTTATTGAGGTGTAGCTTGAGCACCGAATTGTACATAACCACGAATTATTATTTGTAAATAGTGGTTAATAAATATTGTATGATTGTTGTATTATTTTGTGATTTTATTGAATGGTGTGTGAGCGGTAAAGAGAATGATAGTAAATTTAAGTATCCGAGAGGAGGCACAGCTGAGCTAGCCAGGGAAGCTGCTGAAGAAACTAATTTGATAAAGCAGAATCCGGGTAAGAAAATTTTTGTGAAATTTTATAATTTGAAAATAAATTAATTTTTGAAAATTGACCAGTTCCTGTGACAAAAGAGTTCCACGGCAATATATATATATATATATATATATATATATATATATATATTGCTGTGATAAGGGGTTGCTTAAGGGTGCACGTTATAGTAAAGGTCGTTCGGGAATGAGTAATTAGAATAGTCAGCAGAAAACTACACTTATTTAAGGAGATAATTAAGAAATAGACATAGTTTGTAGATAGTAAGTAGTCAACACCCTGTATATAGAGTAGAGATAGTTTTGGGCGACGCAGGTAAACATAGGAAGACGCATAGTTGGCGTAGGAATGAGAAGTACATGTATTAAGTAGATAGTAAATATTAAATACCCTGTAGATAAAGTTTAGTTAATTTAGGTAAAACAAATAAGGATATTTTTCAGTGGAGGCACGCGTATATTGGGAAATGAATGATAAAGTGTAATTGGACACGCATTAAGAAGAAGAGTTCCAGACAATTAAATTAATACGGATATAGAAATAGAGTTTCAGGTAGTTAATATAAATGCGTACAAAGATCTAACCATTCTGATAAGAGAAATGATTAAAAATTGCGTGAATCGCATGTAAACATGGAAATTTAAAGTCGGGTTGCATCAGTTGTTTATAGAAAAGCAAGTAATCTATCAAAATACAGCATGTTGGTAATGAAAGACAGCTGTGGGCAGGTTGTGATTATGAGAAAACGTGGAGCATTGCATCAGAAACTGCTCAATATGTAATTATCTGATTGGTCAGAGACAAGCGACGAGTTCTAGACCAAACCCACGGATGGAGTGGGAATTCGAGGTTATATTAGCAAGCACCTTGATAAGAAAGTCAGTTTTGAACTCAATGAAGGCCGAAGTGCATTGCCATTAAACAAACTAATACGTAATAAGTATAAAAGTGAAAAATAAAATGAGTGCTAATATGAAGATTATAATTGCCGTTTAAACGTAAGTACGTTTTTAATGAATTTATTGTAAACTAAGACATAAAATAATAGGGTTTCGAGGTCTGAGGGAAATGGACTAGGATTCTGATGTTAAGAAAAAATACAGTAATGCAATTTAAATGTCAAGGAGAAAAGAAGAATAATACAATCTTGAAGTACAGGGGTGAAACAAACTACAATTTTAAGTCTGGGGCAAGAATGATAAAAGTCTAAGTTTGAAGAATTGAAATAAATTGGGGTATATAATTTAATGGTAGTGGTCCATAGTGTAATAATTTGAATGAAATCCAGAATTGGGGAAGATCATTTTTATTGGAAGCGTCGATGTGAAAAAGATAAAACCAGGTCAGATTTTTAGTTATAGGACATTTGTTTTTCTATATAAATTTTTATTTTTAATATTGAATTTGCTAAATATAATATGCTTGTGAAGAAGTCAACAAAAGAGGTTGCATACGTATTGAATGAGTAATAAGAAAACAGGTTTAGAATATTCTACGCTTTGTTAGTAAAGATAATAAATTTTCTTTGGTGACTTTGGGTTTTTGAGCACATACTAGATGGTTGTTAATAAATAAAATTTATAAGAAATGTATTACAAATAATTTCAAAAGCTGTACATAACATATTGGTTTCATTATATAAAATCTAAATTTACTGAATTTTATAATTGCAAATAAATGCTAGCCGAGGTCATAACATTTAAATAGTAGAAAGGCGGAGACACAAGTTGAATAGGAAAGAGATAACCCGCAAGGCGGTAACGTATCGAATTTTGCCATTGGTAGATAGAGTTGTTTAAAGATAAAGTCCAGTTGATAGCAACATTAAGAAAACAGCTGGAGGAGGAGATAATTACACTTAATCGTGAATATTAAAATGGTGGTCCAATAATTTAGAGTACGTAGCAAATAAATATAACAGCCCAACGTCGGAGCATGATAATTCTTCTAATATCATAGCATATATATATATATATATATATATATATATATAAATATATATATATATATATTGCTGTGGAACCTTTGCTGACACCTTTGGTCACGGGAACTGGCCCTTAAAAAAACATTAGAGCCCCACAGATTGGGCGTCATGTATGCTGTGATTCTCTTCGGATACTCACCTCTTTACTCTTTCCGCCTCGGCTGCTCACCTAGTTAAAACTTTCATCCTCATTCATAAAAAAAAAACAAATACATTCCTACCACAAACATCAACGTTAACTCTATTTACATCAATATTTATAATACATTAAATTTTCCAAAATTAAATTTTAGCATAAATGTCAGTATCATAAAATTTCAAAATCAAATTTGTCATCATTTTAAATTTGCATCCAGAATTAAAGTCCTTGTAGGATGCCTACTAATTAATTTAACAATATTAACAGACCTGAGTCTGAATAAAGGGAGCATCTTCCACCCTTTACTTTAATTAAACAGGTTCGTCTAATTGAGCTCAAAACAAACCCAAAGTTTTATCATAATCAAGAACATAAATACTAAATACTCCTTTCTACCTAAACAAGAAAATTTCACCTTAAAATTAAAATTTTGTTGTTTGTACAAATTCACTATTGTTCATTTTAAGTAAATAAATTATAAAGTTATTCAACACACACCAAAACATCAAAATACAACAACAAAGCATAAGTTACCTGAAGGTTACTGCACTAGTGGCTTCAATGTACATCGTCCTTGCTAATTTCACCATTCCAACTGGGTTATGTTTACGTCCTCGGATTACTGGTCGCTTTTAAACATTTTCTCTACACCACCATTCATCTAAACTTGTTTCAGGGCTTTTCAGGAACGCATCTATGTATATCTACACTTGCTTTATGGGTCCACTCACGATTACAAATAACATTTGATTATTAACACCCCGGAAAAATAGCAAAGAAATTCATACTTCTTTCACGCTATACGCCAAAACTACCTACTTTTGTTTATTCATTTATCGTTACAATTTTGATATTTGAATACAAATACTCGCACATATAACTAAATTTTATTACCTTGTATCGTAGCACGTAAAGAGCAAACTGTTTTAAAGTATTTAATAATCACCAAAATATACGAGCAAACTGTTTAAATCAAAGTCGAAAATCTAAGAGCACTTTTTAAAGCATCGAATAGTCAAAATCTAAGAAAGCCAAACTCATATTAACACTGGTATATATAATAGCTCGCCCGTGCGCCGCTTTTGTCCCCAAAACGGACAATTCTAAGAATTTCGCATTCTATATTCTCCCATCTCGACCGCCCGTGCGTCGGTTCTACAAAATTTGCACACGCGCCAGTTGAAAATCTGAGAATACCTAATTAAATTTTATACAGAAATCGTTGTTTCTACCTCTGATATTTGCATCTTATTTTCAACCAATCGTGACCCGCGTGACGTTGCTCAAATCGCGCCTTTAATTATTATTGTTTTTACTTGACGCATTTTCTCTTTCCTTTTCTAACCTGTTCTTATTGGTGCAAATTGATATTCTTTATTATCGATTATTTCAGTCCACGTGTATTCTTATCTAGCCTTCCCGTGAATATTAAGCGACGGTTTCTCCAAGATTCTCTGTAACCATTCGTTATCTGCAAAATTTACGCAGAACGAGCCTTTTAAAAATACGCAGGTGTTCAATCGTCCTACTTCTAACTAACACTTCTACGATTTGAATATTATTGGGTTTTTACAAGCTTTTATGCGTATTATATGTTCCTAACGGTTCAATTAACTCCAATTAAAATAATACCCTTTAATTTTTAGTGAATCCTAATTAAATATTCAATTATTATCTATACATTTTGTTTAATACTTGTTACCCAAACTTGAATCAATTAATATAAATTTGGCACGTAATTTCCATTTGTTTCTTTACTCAGAATAATTAAATTACACGTTGAGCATTTTAATACTGCTTCTTTTTTATATAAAGCGTCTTGTAAATAATTTAAATCCCTTATTTTTAATGAAACGAATTAATTTTTATGCTCCACGGTTTTTTTTAATAAAGCGTATTATCTAATAAAATTCCTTATACACGATGATTAAAATTATTTGATGTAATTAATTAATTTTCTACCCTGGTCTAAATATGAGTAATATATATATATATATATATATATATATATATATATATATATATATATTAAAGAAATTCATTCTTGTACATTATAGACCTTACAGGAATAATACCGTTTATTCTTTGTAGGTTTTTATGTCTGCTGGATATTGATATATAAAGACACTTTTTATGGTCTAAATTTTCGCATTTATTTTAATGTTTGATCACAGACAACTACAATAAATTATTGTTTTACAGAGGATGGATCAAATATGGTGTAATTACAGTGAGGATGATAAAGTTAACATCATTTTTTGAATAAAACGATGCTTTTTATACAATAAATATTTCTAAATAGTGAAGGTAAAATGTCACTATCATGGTTACAGCTATTTGTTTAAAAATATTTTTGTTTTTAATGATAAACGGTTTGTGAGTGGATGTGTTTGAATATGACAAGTTTCAGGTGATATGTATCTATGTTTGTGTGTGGGTTGCAAAAGAGAGTTGTGTCAGTGTTATAGCTATTTCAAAATCTCAGCGATCCTGGGATGCGCAATGGGGGAAGTGAGAAACCTTTAGAAAAGGATATAACAGGGTGTTTTCAGTTCAACCTAAAACATCACGATTCGCTAAAATAACCCTTAATGTAATATCAAATTATTAATGTGTAAACAAATACCTAACCTTAATACTAATTTATGATAAAAGACAATTCACTTTTGAGTTTTATATTACTTCTTGGGACTAAGTGAATTAAATAAATCATATAAAGAAAAATTATGGGATATTTGCTATAAGGTCAAAGTTACTATTCCTTTCGAACAGGAAGAATAAACTGTCAAGATAAAAGAAACTGGAAAATGAACCTACAATTCTTCAAATATCATTCATAACCACGTTTGAAGTATGAATTTTTCAAATACGTACAGAGTTTATAAGTGTGGAGTTTAATTTGGGAAATTTATCTATATTGTTCCATAGAGCAGAGGTAATGTGACGAATATTACGATATTTTTCACGAAGTTTTTTGTATGCCAGAGCGTAATTGGTTTCCGTAAGGTCAAAGTTTTTAATGGTTAAAAGTGCGGAATCTTTTAGTGCTGATTAACGATACGAAAATTTATCCACGTCCGACAAATCGTTATTAAGATGAACTAAACTATCAAACCGATCAATAAAACTTTCAAAGAAACAACTTTCCCCATCAAACGTAGGCAGCGTCAGCGGGGGAAGTGATACATACTTTCGACTTTAAAGTATCTAGCGGCGGGGACACATCAGCCCGAGGCGAAGATTGGCTGGTAAACAGCTTGAAATAGAGCGCTTCTATTCTAAAGTAATTATTATCGAAGCGTTTACGTGTAGTATCTTCCATTTCAAATTGTTCATCAGCGTCACCGACTGAAGAAATTGCAACTACTATCCAATTATGATGTGTTAAGAAATTTTCTGTAACAGTTTCCAGAGATTCATACTGTGCCCTAAATAAATCTAAAAAGGTTGCTTCGACCGTACATTTTTGAGCGATTTCAAACATTTCCTCTAGTGAATTGATTGCAATATTACGTAGAAATCAATTACATTTCAACTTTTTTGCCATGGTTAAATAAATAAATACAAAAGCGGTTGAGATAAGAACAAGTTAATACTCCCTGTATGTTTGTTGTGGTTTGTTTAGTATTCTTCTTAATCTTCTTTGGGATTAAACCACTCATAGTTTTAAAATTATTTTTATTAACGTTTCGATCCATGACCTAGGATCGTTTTCAAAATAATAAAAGTTTGACATTTATGACATAAATTGAAGGTGACTTTGATTTATTGATGTTTGAAATATTTGGTTTGAGTACACTAAGCAAAAATTTTGAAGTTTAAATGAATAATTGCCTTCAATTTGTGTTACGGCTGACCGACTTTTAGGTAGCCAATACTAACGTGAAATCAGCTGATTAATTATTATTGTAAAATTCAATAACTGGGAATTGGAAAACATTTTTAACATGTTTCTATTTATACAATTTAGAGGATGGTTATTAAAGTGTAATGCATTATTAAAAGGCTTAAGTAGTCGTTTTTAATATTTATTTTGAAGGGAAATCATTATGATTTAGGCTACCTCTTTGGTAGATTTTAACATTGTTCTGAGGTAACCTTATGGTGAGTTTACACTTGTCAGATACCAATGTTGTTCTATGAAGGTTGTATATGGATCTGAGGCGACCCTATGGCGGGTTTACACTTGTCAGATACCAATACTGTTTAACGGAGATTGTATATGGTTGTGAGATAACCTTATTGCGGGTTTACACTTGTCAGATACCAATGCTGTAAACAGCATTGGTATCTGACAAGTGTAAACCCGCCATAGGGTCGCCTCAGATCCATATACAACCTTCATAGAACAACATTGGTATCTGACAAGTGTAAACTCACCATAAGGTTACCTCAGAACAATGTTAAAATCTACCAAAGAGGTAGCCTAAATCATAATGATTTCCTTCAAAATAAATATAAAAAGGACTACTTAAGCCTTTTAATAATGCAATTGCACACTTTAATAACCATCCTCTAAATTGTATAAATAGAAACATGTTAAAAAATGTTTTCCAATTCCCAAGTTATTGAATTTTTACAATAATAATTAATCAGCTGATTTCACGTTAAGCGTATTGGCTACCTAAAAAAGTCGGTCCCAGGCTGTAACACAAATTGAAGGCAATTATTCATTTAAACTTCAAAATTTTGCTTAGTGTACTCAAACCAAATATTTCAAACATCAATAAATCAAAGTCACCTTCAATTTATGTCATAAATGTCAAACTTGAAGTTTTTATTATTTTGAAAACGATCCTAGATCGAAACGTTAATAAAGATAATTTTAAAAACTATGAGTGGTTTAATCCCCAAAGAAGATTAAGAAGAACAAGTTCTCGACAATTTATAATAGCCTAGCGGCGATAACAAATACGTAAGCCTATTGCAAGGCAGATAAGAAATGCTCGTAAACAACTTAAACGATACAAATTACGCTAATTAAAACTGTCAATGCTTTGAAGAGCGGTATGATTAATTATATGAGTTTGTTGTTTATTCAAATCCGGCGAAAAGTTACCAAATGTAAAATATTGCGGCAAATTTTGAATAGCTCTGTGGTAGAGAGAAGTGGACTTGTATAGAAAAAATAAGTGATAATTTAACAAACAACATATAATTAATGGTTTTAATCAGTTCAAGCGTTTACTCAAAGCACTCACCTGGTGCTTACGAAGCCGTGCCAATAAAGAAACGATGTAAACACAACGATAGAAGCTGTCCGTCATACGGAAAGCAAAAAACGCCTTTTCCTTTGACGGGTGTAGCGAAGCACATTTATGTCAAGAGCGGTGGTTCTGAAGAAAAGCGGTTCATCTAATTAATTTGTTCTACGTAGAACATGTAAACAGCGATGCGGTCTGTTCGAACGACAAATCGATACTCTCTTGCTTCGTGGATTTTCCAGTCACTACAGTATTTGCACATGCGGAATAACAAAGTCTTATCACTCGCGGCACTTGTTGGCGTGTGCATGAAGTAAACAGGGAAATTTTACCCTAACAAATTTAAATATACCGAGGCGAACGTAAATAATCAACAAACTCAACGTAAAATAAAATTTAGCTTAAATTATTTACAATATAAAGGGAACACTGCTAGTAAGTTGATAATGGTGTTATTATAATAATGATTGTTCGTTAGTATATGTTCGTGAATGTCTTTTTAGATTTTAATACAGACTAATGCACATGCTGCACGTATAGTTGTTAGTTAGTATGACACAGATATGTACACGAAGGTGACTTTTTAATGATGTGGAATAACCACATAAGTTGTTCGAAAACGTTTAATTGTTAATACGTAAACGCATGTTTATTTGTGAATCATATTTCTGTGACACGAAATAATGACACAGATTGCATTCAATTTACCTTTCTTTAGTATGTGAAGATATATGACGTACTAAAGAATATCTCCAAATTGTTGAGTAATCGCATGTGCTACATATAAATGGTTCCTTGATATGAGACAACATATGTGAACGCAAGTTCGTTTTTTGTGACGTAAAATAATTACATAAATTACACAAAAACGATAGTTCGTTAGTGTGTAGACGCATATGTCGATTTAAAGAATATTTCCAAAATGTAGAATAACTGCAGATGTTGCATGTAAATAATTTTTCATTAGTATGAGAGAGTGCATGTCTTTGCAAGTTAGTTTTTTGTGACGCAGAATAATCACATAAAGAGCACGTAAATGGTCGTTCGTTGGTATGTAACCGTATATGCTGTCGCAAATTGGATTTTTCTGCTGCGAAGTAATCACATGAATTGCACCGAAATTGTCGTTCGTTGGTATGTGAAAATATATGGCGTTTCAAATAACTTTTCCAATTTGTTGAATAGTGACACATGTTGCACACAAATGGTCGTTCGTTAGTATGAACCAGGTAATGTATTTGCAATTGGGCTTTTCTTGTTGTAGAATAATTACAAACTTCGCATGTAAATAGTCTTTCGAATGTAAACAACATACTGCTTTGGAAATTATTCTTGCGCGTTCAAATTTATTCAAATAAGCGTTTTTTAGGGTGAACCACTTTACAAATTAGTTATTAGCGGTTGAAAAATTACAGAAGTTACATACATACAGTAGGGATCGCGAAAGAAGGTGGTCACATGATCAATCTTATCCGTGTCTGTATGAACTATAATACATTTCAAATAAGAATAAAGTAGAGGGCGCTTGGATGCAATGCGGATTTACACAGCGTAAAAATTATTTTAAATGCGGGAAATTTCAAACTTATGAACATAAAAACTTATTTGTAAACAACATCACCTATTTCTTCCGCACAATGGCAGAACCTAGTAACATCTAGGTAAATTTTAGAGGAGCGCGAAAATACACTTTAGGTATTGCTGTAAGGATGCAGATGGTATAAAACAATAACTTTGTTAGGGGGTAGTTAGTTTTTTCAGCTATATTTTTTATATTAAAGCGTAATTTGTTCTTGAGCTTCCTTGTTGCTGGATAAAGTGAAGCTTTAATTATTCGCGGCTAAGTCTGGGAATTACCCCAAGGGTGAGCAATGAGAAAGGGTGTGGGGATGGTCTAAAATCTACAATAAACTAACAAAAGGAAAATGGGTTGAGCGCCACTGTATCTGTATGAACGATTACACTAAAGATTCATTACCCCTATGAGAAGATACAGAAACTCACGGGATGTGAACACAATAAAAAACTTACAACTTACTGAACTAATGTATCTGGAAACCTCTGGAACATACTTACGACCTCTCCGATCTCGATGAACCTGGAAGAAATGAATGCACAACAAATTCTCTATTAGAAAGACACAGTTTGTGCTTTCCAATAAAAAAACATACTAATAATTACAGGTGGATAATGTTAAGATTACCACACCAAAGATATTTAAATCAAAAATGAATACCTAAAACAAACCAGTTGCAGCATATGTCTGCTTTTTAAATTACTTCAGCATTCGTATAATTTCATTGTTCAACAAACTTATTTACTTGAAAAATTTAGTAAATTTAATTATGCATGGAATAAAAAAACTTGAGTCTAAAAATGAAATTTAATGTAGTTTCTCTTTCTTGGTTTTTTCTTTAAATATGTTTACAAAATGAACTAATAAAATTGGTTTTTCAATACATCTGCCTTTGACATAACAGGACCTTAAGTTAATAATATTTTAAAACAAGTTTTGACACCAAGTGTTCAGGTCTGACTATTGGTTCACATATGTGTCTCATAAATTATTTCTAAAAAAATTGAATCACATGTAGTTAACTTAGACAAACAACTTTTCATTTAAATCAGGTATTATGAGTTTATTAAAGTTTTAACATCTGCAAATAAATTTTCTAAAAATCAAGAAATGGACTTTGATATTTCATATTGTTAGCAAGTGAATTTATGCAAATTTTACAAAATTATTACTGTAGCGGTTCGTGACTATTTTCTCCCACGCTGTTCTATACACACAAAATTTAACTTGACCAAACGATCCTCGAAAATTATTTATGTAAGCATTCACGAATTCTCACAAACAAAACAAAAAAGAAGGTTTGATACCTGTAGGTGTTGATGTTTTCATATCTAATTATTAAACGTCGACGTACATGCTCCAAAATCTGCTCCTCAAATTGTCGTTACGAAACATTAATCAACAGCTGTAGTTGCCCTGATAAATGAACAGCTTTCCAATCTTGGATTCAACTATAACAACGTTCAACCATATCTTTATATTATTGCAGCATTTAAATATACTTTTCCATTATTCTAATTCGTCATTCTACGCTGTCATACGCTAAAGGGATAAAAATATTTTATAAGTTATTTGGTTAAAGCGAGCTTACCGTTAACAAATCCTAACACAACAATTCAAGAGGCGGCGCGTTTCATTGCCTTGCCGGTGTCACAGGAGCCTGGCGCTTCACACTGTGTCCCAAGGCGACTCGCCCCCCTATTATAACCATCCCACGCCGATCCGGAGGCCCCACTTCTCCAAGGCCTGATGATTCATACTTTTTTAAGAAAACACTGCCAACTCGACTACATTTAGAAAAGGAATGGCCGCCTTCGTTCCTTCTAGTACGACACCTTATTTGCCTCGCGCATTACCTCGTGACCAGTACACGCATGCGCTATTCTAATTCTAACGAATGAAGAAAAAGAATCCGCCTGTAAAGTAGGCAACACAAACGACTAGACCCCATATAAATACGTTCCTTGAATCTATAATATTATTAAATATCTCCGTGCAAAGCATTTAAGTTATTTAAGCGAACATGATTTCCTGTTTTCATATAGAATTGTTTCTTTTAGATTTTATAGCATCAAATACGAGAATTAAATACCACAGAATAAAATTATGCTGAAGCAATTCTTGCTAACATGGTGCTATAGAATATATATTCGTTACAATATTTCACAGTATTTTTCTAATTCGATATCCAATTTAAGAAATATTAGTATACTTACAATTTTTTCTACTAGAAACACAGCCATTTTACAAAGAAAAACATGGTAAGTTGTAATTTAAGAATTTCTAGAAATTCGCAAAAATCCAATCGAAAACCATTGTATAATACTATTAACGCGTTTCACCAATTTAAAACAAGTAGTAATAAAAGTCTTTATTATTCACTATTCATAAGTCCAATTAGCAGTATATGCCTTATTTATAGATGTTTTCAGTCCACTCAACAATGAAGCACTATCACACTAATGCTATTTACAAGCACTAATATCTTCTTAAACTAATTTCTTAACCATCGGTCTATTAACAACACTAAACACTACTATGATTTATTTATTAAACTGTTGTGTATTTATGTATTCTACAAGCTGTCGGTAACATATACACGTTCACATAACACAAATTTATATTTACCCTTGGACTTTTAAAAACGGAACTAATTAACTTTACTCGATATAATTTATATTCGACATTTAGATGTAGACTCACTCTGTACTTCATCAAGAGTCTTTTATATACCCTGAATTATATAGATGATTCATACTCCGGTATATGCTAGAAGGTTTGAGGCTTCTGTAGTACATACATTGCTTACGGCGCTTGTGTGTTTGCTGGGTTGCCTAATAGTAGCTCGTAACAATAGGCTATTAGAAACAATATATCTCCTGAAGAGATGGCACTTGAAGATGTGATTATATCACAAAAACAGTTATTTTATTCGCGAGGGTATCAGCACACTAATGTGTGGTTAAAAATTTAAATTAACCACACAGGTATGACGTCATTAGTGACGTACCTTGATGTTTACAAAGCCACGGTATAAATCGTCTGTTATACTACAATTTATATTATGACTTTGATTATAAAAACAATTTTATATTATTTCATTCAAAAAACCATTTCGAATGGACCTGCACCTTGCCGAAGTTCTAAATTACTAGAACAGGTGAAATGGCTTGCGTGTTCTAATGAGCTAAAGAGTCAAACTACAGGTTCAACTAAAGTAGTAGGGTTGTTAGTGAGTAACCAGACTAAGACAGGTCCCCAAAAGAGGGCAGCGGCTCTTTCGGTATTTTGATTGGCAGAGACCATAGGGGTTGGTATGGCAGTCTAAGACACACTACCGCGATGTGGAAGGCAACGGGAAACCACCACATTACCTCCCAAGTACACAGCGTACCTAAATTATAATAAAATGATGGCATTCTCTGGGGTAAAAGATTCAGGAGTTAAACTAGTCCCCCATTCGGATCTCCGGGAGGGGACTACTTCGGAGAATGCGATCGGAAAGTTAAGAATAAGAGTCGGTAAAATTTTGCGAGTCGGAGCGTGGAATGTTAGAACTATGAAGCAAGTGGGTAAGCTAGACATCCTAAAAATCGAAATGAATAGGTTTTCACTAGACATAGTAGGGATCAACGAAATTCGGTGGCAAGAGGCGGGGGATTTTTAGAGTGGAGACTTCAGGGCAATTCATACAGGACCAGAGGAGGGAAATTTGGGTGTGGGGATAGTTATGCGGAAAAAGATAGGATACTGTGTAAAAAATTACTTACAAAAGAATGAAAGAGTACTCATGGTTAGATTAGAATCTAAACCGGTAAACACAATAATAATACAAGTATACATGCCCACCTCTAGCTACAGTGACGAAGAGGAAGAAGCGATCTACAAAGATATCGAAGACATATTAAGACACGAAAATTTAATAATTATGGGGGATTTTAATGCCGTGGTAGGTGAGGGTAAGGAAGGAGCGATAGTACGTTTATTTGGTTTAGGCACTAGAAACGACAGAGGAAATAGGCTGGTAGAATTTTGCGACAAGAACAATTTAATCATTACAAACACATTATTTCAACATCATGCTAGAAGACGATATATGTGAAAGATGGCAGGAGATACACGAAGATATCAAATAGATTACATTCTTGTTAGACAACGGTTTAGGAATCAAGTAAAAGACTGTAGAAGTTACCAAGAAGCAGATATAGACACTGACCACAACATCGTAATTATGAAGGCCGCACTTAAATTTAAAAATTTAAAAAAAGAAACGGAAAAAGGCACTTGGACCTACAGAAACTAAAAAAGAAAGATATTCAAGAAAGATTCGAAAAAAGGTCAAATGAATTGCTCAAAGATATTGAGAAAATATTTGATACTGTAGCGAGCTACTAGTAGGCAACCCATCAAACACACAAAACGCCGCAAGCACTGTTTATTCTCAAAGATTCCAGAATTCTTCTAAAAATGACTGGAGGATGAGTCATCCTTTTTAATCCAGAGTATATGTAAGACCGCTAATGAATGCAAGTCCTAGTCTATACTAGAATGTCTAATATAAATTATATCGTTGTAAAGTAATAGTAGTTGAGCTTTTGGAAGTTCAAGTGTCTACATAAATGTTATATGCTGTGTCTAATGTACATGCAGCTTGTAGTATACATAAATAGACAAAGTGTAACATAAATAAATAGTTGTGTTAGTGTTGTTAATGGACATATGGTAAAGAAGTTAGTTTAAGAAGACATTAGTGCTTGAAAATTCATTAGTGTAATAGTGCTTCATTGTTAAGTGGACTGAAAACATCTATAAATAAGGCATATACTGTTAATTAGACTTGTGAACAGTGAGTAATAAAGACCTTTATTATTACATGTTTTAAATTAAAGAAACGCGGTAGCAGTAGTCCGCTTCAATACTAAGAAAGTAGAAACAGAATGGAATAACATTAAATCCAGCCTCGAAATGGCGGCCAGAGATATTCTGGGGTATACACAAAAAGAAAATAAGAAACCATGGATAACAAAGGATATCCTGTATTTAATAGAAAAAAGACGAAAATACAAAAATAAATCAGACGAAACAGGAAAACAGAGATACAAAGCCATAAAATGGAAAAATATTCTCAAATGCAGGAAAGCTAAAGAACAATGGATTGATGAAAAGTGCAAAGAGGTACAAACTAAGATGGAAGTAGGAAAGACAGATAAAGCATACAAGCTAATTAGAATCAATTTTAGGGATATAAAACCATATAGCAAAAATATAAGGGACGCGGGAGGAAATGTCATTATAGAAAATGTAGAGAAAGTGGGTAGATGGCAAGAATATATAGGGAATTTATATGCAGAAGAAGAACTAACTGCATTAGAAAGGGAATCAGACATTGAAAATGATGACTTGGGATATCCTATACTTAGAGATGAATTTGAATTAGCATTAAAGGGTCATAAAAATGGTAAGGCGCCGGGTACAGATAAGGTGCAAGCGGAGACTCTAAAAGCCGCTGGTCAAGCAGTAACAGAACGTCTCTTCCAACTTGTAAACTATATGTATGAAACAGGCGAGATATCCAAAGATTTCAAACATAACATCATAGTAACTATACCAAAAAAGAAAGGCGCAGATAGATGTGAAAATTTTCGAACAATCAGTTTGACAGCACACGTATCAAAAATATTAACTAAAATTGTACAAAGACGAATGGAAAAACGGGCTGAATAAATACTAGGAGAAGACCAATTTGGGTTTAGGCAAAACAGAGGAACACGGGAGGCTATCTTAACTCTGAGGGTGATAATGAAGAAAACAATAAAAAAAGGGGAAAGCGTGTATATAGGGTTTGTAGATCTTGACAATGTAAAATGGAAAAAATGTTTGAAATACTCAAAAAGATTGGAATGAGTTATATGGATAGACGGAAAGTACATAGCTTATACAAAGAGCAAACAGGAGTAATAGAATTAGCGCAGGAACGTAGAGAAGTAAACATGAGGGATGTTCCCTATCTCCATTAATTTTTAACTTGTACATTGAAGAGGCAATGGATACTGTCAAATGCAGGAAGACATTTGGAATTACTATGCAGGGACAAAAAATTGATATGCTTAGATTTGCAGATGATATAGCGGTATTAGCAACTAGCAAGGAAGAATTAGAAGCTGCTCTCAATGAAATGGAAACGGTTCTAACAGAGAGATACGGTATGAAAATTAACAAAAGTAAAACTAAAGTACTAGTATGCAAAGGAGGGAAAAATAAATCAAAAACAAGAATACAAATATGTAACACGAACTTACAAGAGGTTAAGGATTTCTGCTATCGAGGAAGCCAAATAACGCAAGATGGGAAAAGCACAAAAGATATAAAACAAAGATTACCACAAGGTCGAACTACATTTAATAAGAAAAAGCAACTACTGTGTTCAAAGACAACAAACATAGAAACAAGGAAAAGATTGCTTAAATCATATGTATGGGGCACAGCATTGTACGGCTGTGAAGCCTGGACAGTAGGAGAAGCAGACAAAAAAAAGGTAGAAGCTTTTGAAATGTGGTGCTACAGACGATTGATAAAGATATCATGGACGAAGAATTACTAAAAATGGTAGGGGAAGAAAGAAATATGTGGAAAACGGTAAAAAATAGGAGAGATAGAATGATAGGCCACATACTACGACATGAGTGAATAGTGCGGAATATACTAGAAGCAGAGATAGGAAAAAAGAAAAGAAGAGGTCGACCTAGGTTAGACTACTGCACACAGATAGTGAAAGATGTAGGCTGTAGGAATTTCAGGGAAATGTGTAGGCTAGCTCAGAATAGAAATCAATGGAGGTACGCATCCAACCAGTCCTAAGATGGATAAATTAATGACGAAGAAAGTAACTGCACTTAAACATGATATTTATTATAAGCAACTACAAGCATTGGATGGGCAATATTCTTGAATTATGGTAATTGCGTGAAAGCATTTACTGGAAAACTATTATTTCGGCAAATGTCTAAGTGTTGGGGGATCTTGGCAGCCACACGTTGCTTAACCCCCTTCAATAAATCTCAGTGAAATAGGGCATAATATTAGAAAACAATATAAGGAAACCGTGCTGTATTGCTGTGTGAGAATTTCAGAGAACTATGTAGGTTAGTTTAGAAAATAAATAAGTGCAGGTACATGTCCAACCAGTTTTGAGACGGGAAACCCAATGACGAAAAAATAAGCGCAGATAAATCTGATGATTATTATAAACAGCTAGTTGTTTGTTGTGAAATATCTGTAACTAATGTTGACTGTGCGAAAAGATATATTGAAAAAAATATTAAATCAGTAAATGTTCAAGTGCTGGAGGAACTTGGCAGCCACAGGCTGCTTACCCCCTTCGCAACCACTGAATGTCGTAGAAATAGGGTATATAATTGTAAAACAATAGAAGGGGACCGAACTGCATCTAATAAGAAAGAACGGCGCCTATGATGAAAGACAACAAACATAGAACAAAAAGTTGTTGAAAGCCTATGTGTGAAGCTCAGCACAGACAGTAAGCCTACGAAATACGAGCAGTATGAAAAGCAGACGGAAGAACAGTAGCAGCCTTTGAAATGCCGTGCTTCAGATGTATGAGGATGGACAGACAAAGGTAATAACAAATAGGTTATAGAAACAGTAAGGGAACAAGGATATCTTTGGGAAAAAAATATGAGAAATAAAAAGGCACAATACTTCTAAGAAATTTTTGGGGAATAGTATGAGATATATGACAAGCAGAGATAGGAAAAAAGAGGTGGATGTAGACCTAGATCAGAAAGTGATAGATGCCGACTGTGCAAATTTCGGGGCAATCTATAGGTTAGTTCAGAATAGGAAACAATGATGGTACGCGTCTAACCAGTTTCACGACTGAAGACCCAATTATGATGATGATTTCATTCAAAACAATTTCATAATCTTTGCCGTGTTAAAAGGATGTATTTAAACTTTAGGAGTAAATATTTTAAAAATTAACTATTTATGTATACGTCACCGGATTGCGTAGTGGTTAAGATGTCTGGATTTGACGCGGAAAACCTGAGTGGATTCCTGTTAATGACTTCTTTTTTATTATAATTTTCAACAGCTAGATTTTTACAATTTCGTACAACCACTACACATGACTTACTGTAGGTGGATCTTGAGCTTTTAAACTGGAGAGAAGAGGTCTAAAAAAATTGGTTATATAAACTCCTATTAATCCTCAGCTCAAGCACTAATCAAATATCTAGTAAAATACTTGACACTTACAAATATTTGATTGTTGGTTAGTCTCCCCAATGTTAAGATAGTACTTAAATGCCAATAAATTAACATTACCTAATTTTATCATTCATAACTAACACGTAAGTCATAGCTGCATGCAATTGTAACAAAACCACGAAGATTTATTAGCTGAAGAACAAACCAACACTTTCCTAGTAAATACGAACGTACGTCATTAATGACGTCATATGCGCTTAATTTTTATTTTTAGACACACATTAGTGTACCGATAGCCTCCGCGTATTTTGTTTGCGTTGATTTTTAGTCATTTAGTCATTTATAAAGTTTATGTAGAAGTATTCATCATCATTAGGTCTTCAGTCCTGGAACGGTCAGACGCGTACCCTCATTGTTTCCTATTCTGTGCTAACCTACACATTTCCCTAAAATTTGAACATGTGTGCAAAAGTCTGATCTCTTTCTTATCTCTGCTTGAAATATATTCTATACTATTCCTCAAAAATGCCTTAGAACGCATCCTGCCCCTCTATTTCTTCAATTTTTTTGTTTTCCACAAATAACTTTCTTCCTCTACTATTTCTATAACCCATTTGTTATTAACTTTGTCTGTCCATGCTATCACCCTCATACATCTGAAGCACAATATTGCATAAAGCTTCAATTTCTTTCTGTCTGCTTTTCCTACTGCTCATATTTCATAACGTACTGTGATGTGCGCCACACATATGCTTTGAACAATTTTCTTCTTGTCTCTATGTTTGTTGTTTTTGAACATATCCACTGTTCTTTCTTGTTAGATACAGTTCGGTCACCTTCTATTGTTTTACAACTATATACCTTATTTTCCTCATATTTAGTGTTTGTGAGGGGGGCAGCCAGTGACTGCCAAGTTTCCCCACACTTGAATATTTGTGGAATTAATAATTTTTCCAATATATCATTTTGCACAATCAACATTAGTTGAAAATATTTCACAACCACACTTGTAGTTGTTTATAATAATCATCAGACTTAAGTGCACTTAATTTTTCGTCATTAGATTTTTCCTCTTGAAACTAGTTGGATGCGTACCTTTACTTATGTTCTGAGCTAGCCTACAGAGTTCACTGAAATTCCCAGAATAGCCTATATACAGCTCGGTTCCTCTTCTATTGTTTTCTAATTATATGCCCTATTTCATCGAGATTCAGTAATATGCGAAGGGGGTTAAGCAGCCGGTGGCTGCCAAGGATCTCCAACACTTAGAAATTTACCGAATTAATAGTTTTTCAGTAAATACTCTCGTACAACTAACATTAGTTGAGAATATTGCAATACCAATGCCTGAGTTGTTTATAATAATCATCATGTTTAAGCACAGTTATCTTTTCATCATTAGTTTATCCATCTTGGGATTGGTTGGATGCGTACCTCCATCGATTTCTATTCTGAGCTAGCCTACACATTTCCCTGAAATTCTCACATCCTACATCTTTCACTATGTGTGTGCAATAGTCTACCTCTACTTCTCTTTTTCTTATCTTTGCTTCTAATATATTTCGCACTATTCCCTCATGTCTTAGTATGTGGTCTATCATCCTTTTTTTCTTATTTTTTACTGTTTTCCACATCTTTCTTTCTTCCTTTACCATTTCTAGTATCTCTTTGTTCTTAACTTTGTCTGTTCATGATCTCTTCATCATACGTCTGTAGCACCATATTTCAAAACCTTACCTTTTTCTTGTTGTCCGCTTTTCCTACTGTCCAGGCTTCACAGACGTACGGTGCTGTGCTCCACACATATGTTTTAAGCAATCTTTTCCTAGTTTCTATGTTTATTGTCTTTGAACACAGTAGTTGCTTTTTCATGTTAAATGTAGAACGGCCTTGTACTAATCATTGTTTTATATCTTTTGTGATTTTCCGATCTTGCGTTATTTGACTTCCTAGGTAGCAGAAATCCTTAGCCTCTTGTAAGTTCTCGTTACCTATTTGTATTTTTGTTTTTGGTTTATTTTCCCTTCCTTTGCATACTAATTTTTGTTAATTTTCATACCGCATCTCTCTGGTAGAACTGTTTCCATTTCATTAAGAGCAGCTAATACCGCTATATCATCTACTGTACTGGACAAGCAGCAAGGATTGGCAAAAGATGACGTCATTTAGTTCCCCGCTGAATCCTCAACTTTATTCGGCTGTCTTCGGAAACCTTCGGTTTGCATTCTATAGGGAGCATAAAGCAGCTACGCAAGAGTAAACTCTTTAGTTTATAATTTAGTTCGCTTACAAGTTTAACCAAAGTCCTATAGTGCGGATTGTTTTGTACTAAAATGGTACCTGCAAACGTTTTTAAATGCAACTCTTGCAGTGCTTCTTATACCTGGAAAAACCGCTACTGGCGAAGATAGTGTAGAAATGGTTAGCATAGCGTTCAACAACCGTATGGCTTATAGAGCAAAAAAAATTTAGAGGCTCGGAGCCTTTAAAAGTGTAACTTTGTAAGGGGTGGTTGGATTTTAAATCTGTTTGCAGATTCGAATTCTGCATAAAATTCTAGACTAATATGATGTATTGCATGTCTAAATTTATAAGGACGACCATAAAATCGCTACCGGTAAAAAATCTTAAAATTGGGGTAGCTCTCTGGGGAATGATGCTATCTCAAAAATTCTTAGAGATTCTGGTAGCTGAGAAAAATCTAATATTAATTGATACCAAACAAGATAGGTTAATCTCGAAAGATGCAATGGCTAGTCGAAGAAAACGGAGATTCATCTCCGCATTTACTCCTAGGAGATTCATCTCCACATTTCCTCCTTATGAGAATTTACATGTAAATGAGGGAGCAAATGAGGGATTCGGGAGCAAATGATGGAGCAAATGAGCGAGCAAATGAGCGAGCAAATGAGGGAGCAAATGAGGGAGCAAATGAGGGATTCGAGAGCAAATGAGGGATTCGGGAGCAAATGACGCGCCAGAACCGGTACAAACCATCTACTCTTAATGTTAACCAAAACACCCGACAAACCTTTCCAAAAATTACATTTCGACACTCTAGTAATAGAAACACAAAACTTTTTGGCGATTGTAGATGCATTCACGAAAATAGATTAAACGATACCCATCACCCCGATAAATAGCATTGACGTAACGCAAGGATTTTTAAACTATTTTACATTTTGTGGTACACCCGACACAATAACTTTAGAGAACGGCATCGAATTTAAAAATGAAACGATACAAAACACATTAGAACTCCATAAAATAAAAACCACCCTAATCAAACGGATTAATTGAAAAATTACATTTAACTCTATTAGAACAGATCAGATTACTAGGATTAACTTAAAAGAAGGAACACATCACCAATTTAATGTTATACGCACTAATCGCGTACAACAATACAATCCACTCATCAACCAATTTTACACCCCTAGAATTAACATTAGGACATTCAGATTCCCGTAACCCTAACGACATCCACTATAATAAAGAAGTATATCAGCAATATGCCAAAGACCACAAAGAGAAACTAAAAATAACTTACGATAAAGTGAAAGATAAACTAGATAACTACAAAGAACGTATCACAACAGCCCGCAAAAAGAATATCGACGCAAACAAATTTTCAATATGACAAACCGTGTACTTCCAAAGTAAACGACATAAAACGGCACCCAAAAATTTAGGTCCCTTTAAAATTAAGAGAATATCAGACAAAAATATAGCCGTGGTAGACCACGGCAAGACAGTAAAATATATTCATTTGAAACACATAAAACATCCTGTAATTTCAGATGGACAATCATCACCCTTACCGTCAACCTCCGCCCAGGTAGAACGGACAACGACATATTAATTGAAGATATAAAAAACAACCCCGGTATACCACCAATAAAATTGGGAAGTATGCAAAATACAATAGAGTATTGGACATTCGCACAAAAATTCGATTTAACGGAACTAAAACAAGAATTTCAAATAATCAAAGATAATTATTATAGACTAAAACAATCAATGGACATAGCCAAATTCGGAAAGGAATATGCCATAGAAATGATGAATTATAACAGCATAATAGAAAGCATTTTAAGAAACACAGAAAACAAATTTAACAGATTAATACCCACAGTAAAAATTGCAAGAGAGACTAATTAACGGACTAGGTAACAATAAAAACTATCAATTTAGATAACCAAGACGCAGAACGTTATGACAACGCAATACAGCAATTAATTGAAAATCAAAACGATATAAAAACCATTATTAGCAAACAAATATCACTAACCCAATCAACTATTATAAAATTCAACGAAACGTTAAGAAAGCTAGTAAGAAACCAAGATAGTATAGCCAACCGAATACAAACCCTTGAAACTAGCATGCAAACTACCATGTTAGGAATGTGAGATTTAATTAGATTCAATACAATATTCACTCAAATAATATCAACCCTTAATTTAATCTAACAAATCCTAGCCACTTTAGAAAATGCGGTAATATTTGCAAAATTAAATACATTACACTCTAGTACCATTGAACCACGTGACTTATTAAAAGAATTATTAAGAATTAGATCATTTATAACTAATAGTAAATTATCCTTTGATGTAATAGAATCAGACATTCTAATATTTGAAAAATAGCTATAGTTAAAGGCTATATAAAGAACAACCAAATCACATTTTTAATAGAAATCCCCATAGTAGAGAGTAACATTTATAATTATTATCATTTATTTGATTTTCCAAGGAAAATTACTAGCATGTATCAAGTCATCACGCCCAAAACCAAGTTCCTTTCCTTAGATGAACTCAGATATGGTTACGAAAGATGTAACGAAGTAACACCAAATCAATATTTATGCCGATCTTTGACAACAACAACCATCCAAGAAGACCGCCCTTGCGAAGTACAATTACTAAAATTTTCGAACCATTACGATAACTGTGAAACAAAAACCGTACAAATCACCAATATGAAGATTCAAAAAGTTACAGAAAACAAATGGATTGCCATATTTCCAACAAAAGTAATATTAACCGTCTACTGCAATCTAGGTGAGAACAACTTAGCAATAACCGGAAGCAAAGTAATCACCTTTAATGAAGACCGTTATTTAAAATTAAAGAACAAAATCCTCAGAGTATATCAAGACCCCACAGTAACCAAGAAACTCGCAAATTTACCGGAATTACAATTCAAGATAGAACAACCAGAAGACCAAGAAATAATCAAGAAACCCATGCAATTAGAACACCTGAACTTAGACGATCTCAACCACGCCATGAAATTATTGGACAACTATAAAGAACAACTGAGTGAGTTAAAAGTGCCAAAATTACACTACGACAATATAAGCGTTTGGACAATTTTATTAATAAATACTCCCTGTATGTTTGTTGTGGTTTGTTTAGTATTCTTCTTAATCTTCTTTGGGGATTAAACCACTCATAGTTTTTAAAATTATCTTTATTTACGTTTCGATCCATGACCTAGGATCGTTTTCAAAATAATAAAAACTTCAAGTTTGACATTTATGACATAAATTGAAGGTGACTTTGATTTATTGATGTTCGAAATATTTGGTTTGAGTACACTAAGCAAAAATTTTTGGATCGAAACATAAATAAAGATAATTTTAAAAACTATGAGTGGTTTAATCCCCAAAGAAGATTAAGAAGAATTTTATTAATCATTTTTCTAATTATATATGTATTTTACAAAATGTATCTTACATATAAAAATAAAGAAAACAATTTTAGACACAAGGAAACAAAGGTAAATAAAGAAATAACAAATGTACCCTTACAAACAATGATTTTAAACAATGAATTTAAAAATTAAGCTAAGAAAATCTTAATTTTTCATTTACGCCGGGAGGAGTTATGTATCCCCCAATATATATGTATCATTAATAGAAAAAATTAGAAATTATTAAGAATTATAACGAAATACTAAGTTAAATGCAACATTGTATCTCAAGGATAATTAAATAAAGGTAAATAAAAGTTCACAAGCAAGTTGTGAGAACGGATGCAATACATTGTAATCCAGACGATAGTGATACTGCAGGTGGCAGGTCACAGACGGTTAAGAAACCAAAATTACTTAGAAATTAAGATTGTTACATTGTATAATAATGAATAGAATTAAGAAATAAGCAGACATAAGCTCTGCAAGTTCCCACACACATGTGAGGGGCAGGGACAACATAAATATCCCGAAAGCCCCAAGACCATCAGTCAGTCTGAGTATTTCAGCTTTAACGTTGTTGTTTACCTAGGCTAGTCGCCCTAATATTAGTTCAATTATTATTTTATTCTTGGACTTAGAATATTTACAACAGTTTATCAGAATTCCATAATTAATGTCTATTTAAACTAATAAAATTTGTTACAAGTTTTGGAAAAAGTTTTTAAAAAGACTGCTCCCAAGGCTCGAAACGTACCTAGCGTTATAAACAAAATATATAAAAGGTAAAGAAGCGGCGCTACTGTTTGTTAGTACATAAAATAATTTCAGAGATCTTGAGCAGTTATGTCCATTACCTTTATGGAAGTGAGTTCTGTATGATCTAATGAATTGCATACAAAAGATGAATAATTACAGAAATTGCACAACTATGATCTTTCATTAGTATATACCCATAAATGTCTTTCTAGGGGACTGAATTTTAATACAGAATAATGCATATGTTATACGTATACAGTTGTACGTTAGTATGATACAGATAAATATATACATATAGGTCACTTTTCTGTGATGTAAAATAGTCACATAAGTTGTATGGTAACAGTTGATTGTTAGTACGTGAACGTGCGCTTATTTGTAAATCATATTTCTGCGACTGAGCTAATAACACAAATTGCATTCAATTTATCTTTCTTTAGTATGCGAAAACATATGACGTACTAAATTATTTTTCCAAATTGTTGAGTAATCGCATATGTTACATACAAATGGTCGTTCCTTCATATGAGACAACGTATGTGTACGCAAATTTGTTTTTTGCGACGTAGAATAATTACATAAGTTGCACAAAAATGGTAGTTCGTTACTATGTAAACGCATATGCCGATTCAAAGAACATCTCCAAACAGTAGAATAACTACAGACGTTGCACGCAAATAGTTTTTCGTTAGTATGAGAGTACATATGTATGTGCAAGTTACTTTTTTTTAACGCCGAATAATTACATAAAGTACATGCAAATGATCGTTCGTTGGTATGCAAATACATATGACGTTGCAAATTGACTTTATCTGCTGCGAAGTAATTACAAGAATTACACTGAAATTGTCGTTCGGTAGTATGTGACAATAAATGACGTTTTAAAGTACTTTTCCAATTTGTTGAATAATGACATATGTCACATACAAATGGTCGTTCGTTAGTATGAATACGGTAATGTATTTGCAATTGAGTTTTTCTTCTTGTAGAATAATTACAGACTTCGCACGTAAGTAATGGTTCTTCAGTATGTAACCATATATGCTGTCGCAAATTAAATTTGTTTGCTGCGGAGTAATTACATAAATTACACTGAAATGGTCGTTCGTTTATATGTGAAGACATATGGTGTTTTAAAGCAGTTTTCCAGTTTGTTGAGTAATGGCATATGTTGCATGAAAATGGTCGTTCGTTAGTATGAATCAGATAGTGTATTTGCAGTCGAGTTTTCTTTGTTGTAGAATAATTACAAATGTCACATGTAAATGGTCGTAGCATATTACTTTGAGAATATGATTTTTGTCTATTCAAATTTATTCAATAAGCGTTATTTAGTGTAAACCTCTTTTCAAATTAGTTATTTGCAGTAGAAAATTACAGAAATTACATATAAATAGATGCTCGTATTATCTACGTAGTTCTGAATGCACCTGCACCTTCAAAACGTTCTAGATTACTAGAACGGGTAGAACGGCTTCAGAGTTTCAGTGGTTTAAAGATTCGAACAGTAGGTTTAACCAAATTCTTGGGGTCTTAGTGAGGAATCAGACTAAGGCAGGTCCCCGAAAGAGGGAAGCGGGTCTTTCGATACTTAAAGTGACAAAGACCATAGGAGTCGGTATGGTATTCTAAGACACACTACTGCAATGTGAAAGGTAACGGAAAATCACCACATTACCTCCCAAGTACACAGCGTACTTAAATTGTTATTTAAGATGATGGCATCCTCTGGGATAAAATTTTTCGTAGCTTATTAATAAAATTAGTTTATCGAGCGAAGATAACTAGCGTTACGTCATCCCCAGAAGCGTATCAACCTACGCAGGGGCATAAAGGGATAGGTCTAAGATAGTTGTTTATATTTGTGTAAATTTGTATGGACAGAGTATACGTGTTACCTCGCCGTGATGCTCGCAGGACGGCTAATATTTTGTTGTCTTTATTATCTGCAAAATTTTGTGTAAAGGTTTACCCTGTTTAAAATTTTAAAAGTCGTGTTTTTGAATATTCTAATTAAAGAGTGTAGTTCTTGTTGCTAAACTCGATCTTTCCATTTATATATTAAAAACATATTACATTGGAATGTTTTACATTATTCTAAAAACAGAACATAACTGTTTGAAAATGGTTTTAAATATCAAACACTTATGTCTTATAAAGGGTTCATTTCTAAAATTCCAGCGGTTTTAGATTTCTCGGGAAATGGTCGATTAAAGCAAATGTCTTGGGCAGCGAAAAAGGTTTTAAAGATGGAGTTAAATATAGATGAGCAAAAATTAGAGGTTTGGTACCTTAATAGGTGTAACTCGGCAAGGGGTGGTCCTATTTAAAATCTATTTACAGATTTGCACTTTCTAGAAAAATCTAATATTGGTTGATACCAAATAAGATATATTTATGTTAAAAGAAACAAAAATAGTCTTTTATATGTTTGCTAGAGGATATGTGTGTAAAACAGTAAGGGGCGGTCCTATCTGAAAAAATCAAACAGATTCGAATTTCCCAGAAAATTCTAGATCAAACTTATGTTTCATACCCTAAAAAAAAAACGCTCCGAGGAGTGTATCTGGTGGATCAGATGCATCGGATGGATCCACCTGCTCCAGACTCCCCACAAAGGGACCTACTCTTAGCATATATCGAAGACAATTTTCAAAAGCCGTATCCATTTCTAAATAGTGTTACGTGCCAAATTGGCCTTTAAACATTATTTTTAGGTTATTTGTGATGTGCGGAAGTTTCGCGCCACAAATTCAAAAGACTTGGCGCGTATTTCCGTTACGTCACTGTGTGTTTGCGCCAGATCGCGCGACGCGAGTGGAGTAGGCAAAAGTGGGGTTTTTCCTGTGCTCTCTGTAACGTTGCTTTTTTGCCTGAACCTTCGAGTGGAGTGGACGTTTGAGGTATCGTATCGTGCCTTTAGCTATATCTATGTAGATTTCCTTGTCTGATTATTTTTGTTTGTCGTCCTTTACCATGTTCCCGTCTTTCCCTACATAGGTAGAGATAATTTGCAGCCGTTGGCAAACCGTACTGCACGACCCTGGATGAACGAACCCATGACTGCCGGAGCTGGTCCGAGCGCTTTGGAAGAGCGTTGGGCGTAGCATCTTTAACTACCTAAAAAGGGCCCTCCGTAGCCCTGATGGACTTGAACAGAAGCCAACTTTAACCCAGGGACATATTCATGTGAGTAATTACTGTATAACCTATTGTCCTAAATTTATATAATTTTCCGATTATTGCGTAATATAATTTGTGCATTGCTGACGTCATTGGCTGTTTTGACATCATTTACTGCTTTAGCTATCCCCGCAGCACCGCCTGTTAGTGCTCCTGGGGCACTTGGTCCTGCGAATATCGGAATCAATAGTAGAAAACCTCCTTTCTGTGGAACGGGTATAATACGTGGGACTTTAATTTTGCTTCTCCCACCAGCTCCTTTTATGATTTTTTTACCAATTGGAATACCAACGTCTAGCAGCTTTTTCAAGTTGTCAAAACCAACTCGTTCTATTGCGGATCGTATTTTCTTCAAGAATCCACCTTTGAAACTTATTTTCTTCTTTAACCCCATACCCATTTTTCTCTTCGCTTTCATAGCGTTTGTCACAAACCAAGCTGCAGCTTTTTCCCCAAACTTTGCGTCCTTAGACTTAACTCTCCCCCAGGTTTCTTCTTCTAAAATTTTATCTGCTCGATGTCTGGCTGGAAGATCGTCGGGGTACTTGGAGTATGCAATGTCGTGGTCTTTACACAATTTATTCAATTCGTTTATTCCAGGATCGCTTCTTGCTAAGCGCTCATTCAACTTTGTACCAGGACCGCAGTACTGATAACCTGGAATATGCAGCTCAAACGGCAACCTGTTTATAGCGCTGTTGATTAAACCCTCTCCAGAACAGATAATCATGTGTTTACTCAAAAAAATCTCAAATTATACTAAATAAATAAACAACAACGAGTCTATTTATACTTTTTTCTAAAATTTACAATATATTTTAGTTTCACAAACTACTTAAACAATATATTTACATCAACATCTACGTCTCTTGAGCTGTGATCGTAGTTGTAGTTATAGTAAACAACTGTTTATAATTACCCTCAACTGTCTTTTATAAGATATTCCCTCTAGTTATCACCATACCCAGAATCTTCAGAATCCGACAAATTTAAACGTCTAAACATTTCCACTAATGTTCTTGTACGTGTCACATCTCGCACAAATATATCCGGAAAACGTATAACCAGCTCCAAAGCATTTAATGCACTCTGATTCAATTCCTTGTAGAATAAAATATTGCCGATTCGAACTTTGCCTTAAACCAAGATTTTAATTCGTTTCTCCTCTTCAGTCAGAGTAGTAAACCAATCGCCATCATTTAAATTAGAATTAGCAACAAACCCTACTAATTCGCTGTCTAATGCTGGGAAGTCACGACTTTCCCACTGCTTAAATTGATACTCCAACAGCTCTCGCATATGGAATAGTTTACGGAACTCCAATTCGTTTATAACTATCGAACTATTACCCATTATTATTTTTAACTGGAACGTTTCGTCCTCGGTTGATCCAGACGCTGGTGACAGAGTATAAAGAACGGGGCTCCTAGTTGTATGTGTAGATTTTACATTTCGGGTACACCATTTAATTGAGTGTTTAGCACGTCACGAGAAAATACGTTAATTTGAAATTCCATTTGAAAATTTGTAAATGCTAACCAATCTTTGTATGTCAATTCCAGAACATGGTTGATACAATATTTCTTACTACACACCAACCGTAATGCAGGTTTTATTCTCTGGTTTATAACAAACCCAATTTCCACATTATGAGGGTGTTCACCCAATTCATTTAAACTATACGTAAACTTATTAACCAAATTTTCGGTATACGAAACTTGTGCATTATTAGAATCTACAGACTCCATTGCTTTGCACTGATTTCACTAAGATGACTGAGAAAGGATCCTATGCAGATCATCCTTTTAAATGTTTCAGGGTTGTTGTTGCGCATGCGTAAATTGTACTCGGATGACTTAGAATGTGTAAGCGAAAAGTTAATTGGTTTTTACCGACGTCAATAGACTGGTTCAAAATGTCTGTCAACAATTAGAGTAGAAGTGAAGGTTAAAGGGATACATCCGATATTTATAGATGTAGTGCGTAAGCAAGAAGCTAATTAATTTTCATCGACGTGAATAGACTGATTTGAAATATAATTCAAGATTAAAACAACGTCAGGTTTCTCCTAATTTAAAAGTAAACTACCTAATTGTACCAATTGGGTATAAAAGCACCGTGCGATGCAATATAATTCAGTTTCTGTTTAGTCTTTGACTAGTTACAACGGTTAAAAAGTCTTTGACCAGTTTTAATTTCTTTATAGAAAAAATGGCTTTTTTTGTCTGCAACGTCTGCAGGGCTGCCTTCTTGAGGAGCGATAATTTAAAGAGACATCTGCTCCAGCAGCATGAGGTAGTATCAAAACCCTCCGGCCTTTTTGTCTGCGATGTGCGCCCGGCATAGGATAGCCTTAAACGGCACAAGGACACCAAGCACTGTGTGGCGGTGCCAACTGCTGGACCCTCCGGACTCAAACGACCGGCTGCACCCACAGTTGAGGGACCTGCCCCAAGATACCGAGGAGATGCATTGAGTGCAATGTGGACGTCACCAACTTGGCAGCCCACCAGCGTACCAACACCCACAAGACTGCTGCATCTAAGGCTCGCGATGGCGACGAAGAGGTCGAAATGGTTGCTACGGCGTTTCGAAATAGAATCGCTACATACAGAATACTAACTACATACTAACACTAGTGGTATGTTTTAAAAAAAACTATTTGAATTAGTGATTAACGCTATTATTTCTAGATATATCAGAATTCTTGCGAGATCAACGGGAACGGTTCAGCGCCTTAATTGATGAACAACTGGCTATACACTCCTCCCTCAACGTTAATTGCGAGTTGTTTGGTGGCTACACCAAGATGGGTGTGCCAGAGGGTGTTGAGGGCATGAAATTTTTCAACACCCGAAACATGGTTATCACCTCCTCTAGTAACCTAGAGGAGGTCTACAACTCCTTTGTGGAGACGATGTCGGCTAAGTCAGACGAATTTCAAGAACGGGACTCTGGTGAACTTTGAAAAATTTTTAACTAGTTTTAGGCTGGACGCTACAACAGGCGTTGTACTTGGAAGTGAATGTAAACAAGTACAACCCTTTGCGCGGATCCTCATACATCGAGCTCCCCAAATGGGTTCGTAACAAGGCTGCAGTTATTAATATACAGAACAATGACGACGCATGCTTTGCCTGGTGTGTTGTGGCTGCATTGTACCCCGTTAATGAGCACTCTTATCGTGTATCGAGCTATCGCCACTACTCAGTAGTATTAAACTTTTATGGTACAGATCTCCCTATGGAATTCAACAATATACCCCGGTCATTTCCTTCAATGCACAAATCAACTCTTCCTAGGAAGTTTAACTGAACCCTCTGCATTGTTTGTGCATTATTTTTTAAAGAGTTGGCTGCATTTAAAATTCGTCTGTACAATTCTTCTTCGCTATCAAGTGGAGACGAATAAACCTTAGATTTTAAGGTACCCCACAAAAAATAATCACAGGGCGTCTAGTCCGGCGATCGTGCTGGCCAATTTGTAGGAGCATCATATCCCCTTCCGATCCATCGATCCGGTAATTTTTCGTATAAATGTTGTCGAGCAGCTAGAATAAAGTGGGGAGGAGCACCATCGTGCATGAACCACATGTCTTGGCGAAGTAAAAATGGCAGATCTTCTAATAAATTCGGCAATGTTTGTTGTACAAAGTTGAAGTAATTGTCTCCGTTTAATCGATTTGGTATCACAACAACTCCAGCCCAGACATTAATCTTAAATTCATGTTGATAGTGAGTCACTTTAGTTGCACGAGGATTTTCTACAGCGTAAACATGTTCATTATGTATGTTAGTAATACCAGATCTTGTAAAAGAAGCTTCGTCTGTAAATAAAATTTTGCGACTGAAATTTGCATTTTGAATTCTCTGATCTTGAATAAATTGACAGAAAGCTAGACGCCTCTCAGGATCGATAGGCAAAAGGTCTTGTACCTGTTGAACGTGGTATGGGGGTAATAACTGTTCCTTTAAAACGCCATGAACAATACTTTTAGGAACTTGTAGTTCAAGTCCTAAGCGTCTGGTGCTTATTTTTGGGTCTTCCTCAACTCTATCCAAAATTTGTTCCTCTAGATCCGCAGTTCTTGTGGTACGTTCACGTCCTCGATCCGCATTTCTTGACTGAAAGCTACCATTTTCACGAAGACGTCTTTCAATATTTGCGAATGTTTGGTGGTTTGGAATTCGGCGATTAGGAAATCTTTCCCTATAGACTTTAACGCTTTCGCGACCTTTGCCTTGACAAAATCCGAAAACCAAAAGTATATCCACCTGTTCGTTGTTTGTGTAAGTACTCATAATGTAAGATGAAAGATACAAACTTTTATTGAATTAGGCAGAAATTCACGACTTGACAGGCAAACTGAGGTTAACTAATATTCAAATTAAACAACAAAACAAAAGCAAAGCCTACTACTATACTATGTTCTTTTATTTGCCCCGTTTTACAATTAATGCAGCAATGATGAAAGTATGCAGATATTTAAAATTACTTTTTTCTGTCAAACCTCTCGTCTAATCAACATTTTACAAGAGACAAAAAAGTTTACAAATTAAGTCGGCTACTCATAAAAAAATTGGTAGTCATTGCATAAATAGGAAAAATGTAATGGTCGGATATTTATACAATACATCATTTTTGGGACACTCGTATGCTTTTAAAATTATTGCGTACACCACCAAAAGATGTCAATTGAAAGTAGAAACTCGCACCCCGAAAATGGTCAAAATACATCGACGCGTTTTCGAGTTATTTTAAAATATCAAATATTTTTCTCTATTTTTGAAACTCTCTAGCGGCTAAATGAAGCAACTTGTATAATAGGTAAGTTGGCTCAAATCGATCTATTTCGAGCCAAAGAATCTCTGTTCTTACGTTGTACACGTATTTTCCGGACACCCTGTATATGTGTATATCACATATTCAAAGAATTACAATCTAACCATCTTGTTTCCGGTTGCGTCGTGGTACTAACGACCAAAATTTTATTATCTTAAGTTATTTTATTCGTTATTCCGTGTTTTGCGCATTGATAAATTGAACTTTCAACCTAGAAACTTGCCGCCTTCATTTTTAAGGTATGCGAATATCACCTCTCGACACCTTTTTAAACATCTTTTCGACTTCGGTGTTTGACGTGAATGCCTGTTAAACCAGTAGACGACCTTGTTTAGAGAATGACAAGGCGTAAACTCTCATTTCATATATATTGAAACGTTCCGAAAACGGGATGTAATTATCAAATATGCTCAATAATTATTTTAACACATTGCGTGCCACGTCATTCTTTTAATTATGACAATGCTTTATCCAAAGAGTCTACGTCAATCATATATGTATGACAGACCTTGAACGTCGTTTAGAAATGAATGACACTACCATATAACTTGTACACTGATCTGAAAGCGTGGCCCCTGGAGAACATTCAGCTGTACTTGATTCGGCCAAAATCGTAAAAATAAAAATTTGGTATGATATGAAATGCAAAAATAATATTTATTCTTTTTTAACAAAAACATTATGTTCTTATAACCTAGAAAATCAAACAAAACTTATTTATGCTTAACATTAAAACATTTTAAACATAGTTGTGGCTGCTCGGGACACTTACTACAATAAGTGAAAACCATTTTCGCCCGGTTTCTGGCTTCTTTACGCCCTTTATCTTGTTGAAGTTTTGCGTAACACATACTACATTTTCTACAAATCTTCTTAACGTTGTTACATGCCGAAAATCGGCTATGTATCATTTTTGATTTTCGTTTTAAATATGTGACTGAAATCGCGCCAATATTTTAAAAAAGGACTTGTGCATTTCCGTAACTTGGGACAGTTGCGGCGGCGCCAGAGAATGCGCAGACGTGGAGTGGGGAAGAAAGTGCGCGTTTTCCGACACGACAGGGACTAGTGAACGAGACGTCGAACATTGAAGTTCACCGGTGTCTTTTTATCTTGTCTTTTCTCTTAAAATGTAGGTTCTTCTGTCGTACCCATTGTCGTTTCTTACCTGGTTGATCCTCTATCGTACCGCTACAGAAAGAAGAGGGAAGACAAATCAATTCGGTTTCAACGAGGGCGAAGGCCGACCCACGCCTAACTAACGCCGGGATTCTGCCGCAAGAATAGCCGCAATGTCGTGAAGAGCTCCAGATTATTTTGTAAGTACATTTTATCTTTTTTTTGTATGTGATACCATTTGAGACACCATAATGACGCAATACGTTGTTGCGTAATATTATGTGCGTGTTTATTATGTTGCCAACTGTCGTAGTGGCTCTTATCAATTACGCGCGGGACTTTAACGGTTATACCTTAGACTATGATAGTCGCATGCATTATAACAGTGGCGCCCAATGTGGGGCTCGAACCCACAACCCTGAGATTAAGAGTCTAATGCTCTACCAACTGAGCTAGCCGGGCCTTAACTTCTGCCAAACAAAAATATTCAGCTACCAAACGTGAACTACTAGAGGTTATCTTTGGTATTGAAAAATTTAAAGGATATGTTAAAGGTACACATTTTACAGTAATTAGTGATTGTACAAACCTCACATGGTTAAATAACTTAAAACAACACGCAGGTCGTTTGGCAAGATGGAACTTGCGTATCTCTCAATTTACCTTTGACGTTAGGCATAGACCTGGCAAATTAAATATCATACCTGATGCCTTATCTCGAGATGTCGCCTCTCTTAATTTTCCAAATCTAATTCCCGATGCCTGGTATCTTAATATGATCAAGAAAGTATCTGAAAATCCCGATCAATTTCCCACCTTCCGTGTATCGAATAATAGATTATATAAATTTGTATCTTCCTCATCCCGCAAAATATCTAACATTCCTGAATGGAAACTTGTCGTCCCTATCGCTAACCGCAGTGAGGTTCTTAAATTGTGTCATGATGACCCTATAGCTGCCCATCTTGGTATTACGAAAACCCTAGCTAAAATATCTGAGTTATATTATTGGCCTACATTAAAACAATCTGTCTGTCGTTATATTAGGAACTGTAAAATTTGTGGATCTCAGAAGAGCTCTCCAGAAGCTCGTTCTGGTTTAATAGGTAACTTTAAACGCGTATCTTATCCCTTTCAATTAATATCGCTTGACTTATTAGGACTTCCCCCCGATCGAAAAAAGGTAACCAATATCTTTTAGTTGTCACCGATTGGTTTTCCAAATTTGTTATGGTGCAACCGTTACGTAAAGCCACATCTGCCGCTATGATTAAATTCCTAGAGCAAAATGTATTTCTTATCTTCGGTGTTCCTCAGATTATTCTTTGTGACAATGGGGCGCAATTTATCTCAAAAGATTTTCAAAATTTCGTTAAGAGTATAAAGTACAAAAAATTTGGTTTAACGCAAAATACCATCCCCAAGTAAACCCTACCGAAAGAGTAAATAGAGTCTTAATTACTGCTATCTCTTCATATATCGATTCAGACCACACTAGATGGGATGAAAATATTTTTAAAATTGCCCAAGCTTTGCGTACATCCAAATACGAAGCTACCCAATTTACTACGTCATTTTTTGTTTTTGGAAGATATACCCCAATCGATGGTAGATATTATGGTTCAATTCCGGACGATACTAACGTAATTGAATTTGACAAAAAAGTACGCTCGGACGTTTCGGATCCATCTATTGTTATCTAGTATTATCTTAATATCGTTATTTTACCTATTATCCCTGATAATAACTTTATCTTAATAATAATCTTTGATAATAACTTGAGTTTAATATCGTTATCTTACTTATTATCTTTGATAATAACTTGAGATTTTGCCTTATCTTTTTTATCTTCCTAACGTTTGGTATTTACGATCAGACGTACGAATTATTTTTTGAATATTCAGTGAAGAAGCTAACCTAATAATAGGAACGAAATTTGTTAGGTTAGTAAAATAAGAAATTAGTAAGATGGTAATCTTGGTAAATTTGTAAATTCACAACCATGTCATGAACAAGTTTTGATGTGTATTGTTTATTAAGCCTGAGTACCAGTACATAAAAATTTGCTAAAGTGCAGAGTAACTTGCTCTTTGGGACAGTTTAGATGCAATGCTTATGTGCATATGCACTTAGAAAACTGTAATGTTAGTTTTAGTTATAGTATATATGTTAGGCGACTTGTCGCATTTGTTTTAGTTTTAGTAGTGTTTCATGCACTCCGACAAATTTGTACTGTCGATTATAACTACGCCACATTAAAGACTCGTGTGTGCATTTATAAATGTAGTTAATAAACAATGGGGCTACACATTCCGTTTCCTGGTAAATCGTAAGACATGTTATCGGTTGAAAAAACCCAGGTGGCGCCTAAAATTAACATTTTCTAGAATTTAAGTTAGGGTATATGTAGGTTAGTTAGGATTTAGTTTTTACCGTGCTAACAGTCATTTTCTTTTTTTAAGATTTTTTTTCTTTTATGGCTTTGTCGCGATTGTTACATCCCGAAAATCGGCTATGTATCATTTTTGATTTTAGTTTTAAATATGTGACTAAAATCGCGCCAATATTTTAAAAAGGGACTTGTGCATTTCCGTAACTTGGGACAGTTGCGTCGGCGCCAGAGAATGCGCAGACGTGGAGTGGGGAAGAAAGTGCGCGTTTTCCGGCACGACAGGGACTAGTCAACGAGACGTCGAACAGTAAAGTTCATCGGTGTCTTTTTATCTTGTCTTTTTTCTTAAAATGTAGGTTTCTTTGTCTTACCCATTATCGTTCCTTACCTGGTTGATCCTCTATCGTACCGCTACAGAAAGAAGAGGGAAGACAAATCAATTCGGTTTCAACGAGGGCAAAGGCCAACCCACGCCCAACTAACGTCGAGATTCTGCCGCAAGAATAGCCGCAATGTCGTGAAGAGCTCCACATTATTTTGTTTATATGTTTATATGTGTTTATTATATTGCCAACTGTCGTAATGGCTCTTATCCATTACGCGCGGGACTTTAACGGTTATACCTTAGACTATGATAGTCGCATGCATTATAACAACGTCAGCGTTAACTCTATCAGACAGGTGGTGATAGGAACTTTTAGGAATCGTGATGTGTCCTGCTGTACTGGTCCTGGCATATTCAACAAGTCTGCCGCCAAATTTTCTCGAAATACACGTATTTGAATTTGTTTTTTGGAAGCTTGTTTGTCAGGATCCAAGAGTTAATAACTGCAGTGCCTAAAAGTAGTTCAATGCCAAGTTTCCTATACCATTTTACCCCTTTCGGAGAGTTGTGGTTTACGAAGCCATTTGATCCGATAAATCTATGCCTGCCTCCTCTGGTTGAACGCTACAACAGCCAAAGGTTTTTCTGCGGCGCGTCGAGATTTACGTTTTCTAGCTGTAAGTGCTGGCTCAGTTTGGCTGTTTGAAAGATGTGAAGATGAGGAACTTGCAGTGTTTTGGATGTTAGGACCTGATTTATCCCAGATTTTTGTTGAATGTGTTTAGGCGGTACTGGTACCATTATAGGCGCATGTTTTGTTGATAGCAGCCTTACATCTCCAGTGTCTCTCCACTTTATTATTACGATACCATTTTTATCCTCTCGTGATACAATTTCACCTCTTTTAATTTTTGACATAATAACTTCTTTGGGCATATGTTTCTAATTTGCTCAGAGTGTCTCTACAAGGTGTGTTTGATTGTCAAGCATGGCATTGGCTAGTTCGAAGCTAGTGTAGAAATTATCTACATATAAAGCTCTGCCTTCGTTCAAAACGTCTCTACACAGATCTAAACAAACATTTTTGGCCCATCCAACTTCAACTTGTCCCGTTGCAGATTTCCCAGAATAAATGTTTAGCGCCCATGTGTACCCATCCGCGGAGCACAATTTGAACAATTTTATGCCGTAGCGATGTGCTTTGTTAGGTATGTACTGTCTAAATATCAGACGTCCTCTCCAAGGTACAAAGTTTCATCTATGACTATATCTTCACCAGGATAAAATAATTCTTGAAATTTTCTTTGGAGGATATCAACTAATGGCTGAATTTTACCAAGACGTTGGCCTTGAAATGTAACATATTTAGTAATAACTGATATCTATTTCTTGACATAGTTGCACGTAGAATGTCTAGCAGGTAAATGCCTTGTTTAGCCCAATAATCTTTCAAAGAATTTAGCCTAAGTAAACCCATCCGTAGTGTCAATCCTAAAAATTTCTTTATTTCTGCTGCATCGGTTGGTACCTACTTACTGAGGCGAGTATATTTTCTTTTCCTTTGTGGTGCTATAGTCTGCTGTGCATATCTATTAATTTCAGTGACAACGAGATCTATAACCTCCTCATCCACGATTAGGAAAAGATGTTCTCTGGTAGATCTTTGCAGTCCTTGGGAACCAGTGAACTGAAACACTTTATGCCTTCTAACATATTCACTCCAAACAGAATCCGTTGTTGCTTCCTCAACTTGTTCCTGAAAAGTCTCTTCTGCAATTTCTTCCATGGCTAATTCCTGAAGATCATTTTCGATACATATCTCATCATTATCATTCATTGTCAGATAATTCTTGTGAGACTGGTGGGGAATCATCAGGCTCCCATCCTGGATCTAGGAAAGGGTCATCTGAATCATAGTCGTCGGCGCTATAAGCTTCTAAGTCAATTTCTTTAGCAAATTTTTGCAGCTCGGATTCTGTCAATATTTTGCGACGTTTTGACATTTTTAGATGTAAACTGTTCGAATGAAGCTTTACTCTTCAAAATCTACAACAGATGAAACTGTACTCTTCAGAATCTACAACAAAAGATAAAAAAAGTGAAAAATATGTCATACTTATTTGAATCACATGGTTGCCAACAGCAAATTTTCTTGACAGGTCACGTCATTCATAAATATATGACACCAAAAATTGCCAAAACATCTCAAAATTAAAAAAGTATATAAAAACATAAACCGCAAACACATTAATATGTTTGCATTAAGTGAATTACGGGAAAAAAATCCTTGACCCCTGGTGTAATTTTTTTTTTACATTAGGCACTCAATGTGAGTTATGTATCCCCCAAATTACCTATATATTAAATAATAGAATCTAATAGGAACTTATTAGAAATTGTTAAATAAATCATAAGTCAATTGCAACAATGTAATACAAGTATAAAACAGACAAGTTATTAACTGTTTTTGAGAACGTAGATGCAACTTTGTATCCGAGACGATAGTCATGCTGCAGGTGACAGGTCACAGACGGTTAAGATATCGCAATTACCTAGAAAATAAGATTGTAACAATGTAACAAAGTATAGAATTAAGAGTAAAACAGACATGAGATCTGCAAGTTCCCACAGCCATGTGAGGGGATAGGGATATTATAAAAAGCCCGGGAGCCCCAGTTGACAGCAGTCAGTCTGAGTATTACAGTTTTTGCATTGTTGTTTACCTAGGCTACTCGCCTTAATATTGGTTCAATTAATTAACTTATTTCGATTTAAAGTTATTCGATTTAGTTTGTCAAAATTCCACATTAATTTCTGCAACAATTAAAAATACATTTGTTAAGTTTTGGAAACGTTTTTTAAAAACATTGCTCCAAAAGCTGAACCTTAACTGGTGCAGTCGTACGGATGTCAAAAGGGTACTAAGAATCCAAAAATCGGAAGACCGGTGACCAAAAATTTCAATTCGCAATTTTGGCAGAACCCAAACAGAAGTTGGACAAGATACACAAATCGATCGACTCCAACAAACCAATCCAACGTGGACAACGTACAAGCATCGACGAAGTCCATGAAACCATCGAAGAAATTAATGTAAGTTCATTCCTTAAAACCAAATTGTTTTTTTACAAACTATAATTGATATATGCTAGTATAAGAGAATTTTTTTTATTATTATTATATGTAAAGAATTTTATTTTATGCCAATATTTTTGAAAATAGTTTACGAAGAGAAATTATTTTCAAACAAGAATTTATTTTGAGAAAATTTAATTTTAAAGCATACGAAAACTATTTTATGAGACTTGATTTTAAGAGATTTTCAACGAACTTCGTTCGTTTATGAAATCGATTTGTTGTCCGTCTGTCTGTCCGTCTGTCCGTCCGAGGCCTTTCTAATGGTCGGACATCAATGTGTGATACATCAATCGATTCAGCTCGGTGTCCTGAGCTTAAGTTTTGATGTCAGTTGAAATCGGGCCACGGGGACGCCGTGCCCCCGCGATATTCCGTCGGGAAAATTAAAATTTCAAATAGGTCCAAAATTAATGTGCGATACATATTTGGACTCCCCTAACATAGCTGAGTCGAAATATGGTACCCCCCACAAAATCTGACCACGGATACCCGACCCCCGGGGAATTAATTTTTATCAAAAATTTCAAATAGGTCCAAAATTAATGTGCGATACATATTTAGAATCCTCTGAAAAAACTGAATCGAAATATGATGCCCCCTTATTTACACATACACACACACACACACACAAACACACATACATACATACATACATACATACACACACACATATATAGCTTTTAAAATATTTATTCAATAAAATAAAATATATTAAAATGTCTCTTTTGTTGTTTATAAATTTTTGTATTTTATCTGAATACTTATAATTATTACAACATAATAATTTTAATTTCTTTAAATTGTTTTAAAGTAAGTCTACATTTGGAAGTTCGTTGCGACAATGCCTTGCATTTTCAACTTGTTTCTTTTGAACTGAATAGTACAAACAATTATTACCAAAATATTAATACCAAAACAAAGTACGTATAACTATTAATACGAAATTAACTGGCGCCCAACTATTAAAATAATACGAAAAACGCAACGGTTTAATCCAGCAAACGTAAAAATAAAACGCAACTTTTACAAACAAGCAATAACAAAAAACGATTTATTCCAAGCTGAAACTTCATCAAGATTCTACAATTAAAACAACTCAATTACAGGAAAGACTATTTAAAACTTGACCTCCTATCATACCGCTATAAATTACAGAAACGCACTCTGCAAATCCATTATTAACCTAAATTATTAAACCATAATTAATTAAAAACCAGCGTGCAAATTTATAACGCAATCCTCACATAAGATAAGATCGCAAATTATCAGTGAATAAAAAATCATTCATCCAACGCAAAGTTATTTTAGTACGAAAAGCTAAGTATAACAAAGCAACTACAAAGAAGATTCATTCGAAAACGCATCGCAATATAACGAAATACAATTATCACACGTAACATTTATACAGTAATTAATGAAGTAAAGACGCAAACTATTAATTCTCATATCAACTGAAAACAACGCCTTTCAGAAATGTATTAATAATTCCAATAAATATAATTGCATATTATACAAAAGCAATTACGCAATTAAGTTTATCAGGAAACTGAATAACACTTTCAAGTAGACATAAAACTTTATTGTATAAATTATAAAAGCAATTATTACAACAAAACGGTAAAACTGAAATTTTGCAAACTTTATATTTAAACCTAAGGTGACGAGGCAAAGTAACATTGTATTAATTACAACAGGCAACATTGAACAAAGCAATTAACTGAAAACTTGCAACTAAAATTAAAACTCAAAGGTGACGATACAGGAAATATCCTAGACAGTATAAAATTACAATCACCCATGGATAAAAGGATAACTATCACAAACGTAATAAAATTAGCAAAATAAACAAGTTGAAAATGCAAGGCATTGTCGCAACGAACTTCCAAATGTAGACTTACTTTAAAACAATTTAAAGAAATTAAAATTATTATGTTGTAATAATTATAAGTATTCAGATAAAATACAAAAATTTATAAACAACAAAAGAGACATTTTAATATATTTTATTTTATTGAATAAATATTTTAAAAGCTATATATGTGTGTGTGTATGTATGTATGTATGTATGTATGTGTGTTGTGTGTGTGTGTGTAAATAAGGGGGCATCATATTTCGATTCAGTTTTTCAGAGGATTCTAAATATGTATCGCACATTAATTTTGGACCTATTTGAAATTTTTGATAAAAATTAATTCCCCGGGGGGGTCGGGTATCCGTGGTCAGATTTTGTGGGGGGTACCATATTTCGACTCAGCTATGTTAGGGGAGTCCAAATATGTATCGCACATTAATTTTGGACCTATTTAAAATTTTAATTTTCCCGACGGAATATCGCGGGGGTACGGCGTCCCCGTGGCCCGATTTCAACTGACATCAAAACTTAAGCTCAGGACACCGAGCTGAATCGATTGATGTATCACACATTGATGTCCGACCATTAGAAAGGCCTCGGACGGACAGACGGACAGACAGACGGACGACAAATCGATTTCATAAACGAACGAAGTTCGTTGAAAATAAAATAAGTCCTAACTGACGCAAAATAAAATAATTACTGCAAACTGATTCACATCGAAAACCTTTCAGGAAAAGAACTCGAGTACCATTTACGACAAATTAACATCCGCAAAATAAAAATAAACAAAAGTCAAGACTACGACAATTAACCAGACATTATCGAGCATAAATTCCACGAATTGATTACCGCACCGTGTAACTAAGTACAAATATAAGCAACTACGATTCCCTAAATAACTCAAAATACTTCAAACTGAAAATTAATAACCCAACCAAAAATAACAGTACAAACCGCGAAATAAATTTCATTTTTACAAAATTCGAAACTGAGTAAATGCGAAAGCACCCCTAAACAAAATGAGTTTAGATATGAAACTTTATTTTGAGATTATTCAAATTTTTAATGGAGATCAAGCACATCTCGCGAATTTCATTGGAGCATGCGAAATATTTTTGAAAATCTTTTACAAACCCGGAGATAACAAGAAATGTCTTACTCTTACGCCTAATAATAAGTAAACCAGCTGGACGGACACTAACACTAATTGCCAGCAGGAACGACCTTGAAGAATGGCAGAACTAATGGCATACTAATTGCATATTTTGGTGACCAACGTAACATAAAATGCCTTGTAAGAGACCTGATAAACCTCAGAATGGAAAACAATCAATCCCCGTATCAGTTTGGAATGAAATGTCAAGAAGTGAGAAGTCTAATCTTGACGAAACTAAAAATCGAAGAACCTGATCTAAATGTTCAACATTTAAAAAGGAAAATGTATGACGAAATGGCACTGGACACGTATATAAACACCTTACCAGAACGACTTTCAAATAAGATCAAATTCCAACATCCCCAAAACCAAGAAAAAGCCATAAACATGATAATAGAAGAAAAAGATGTAATGTATTACAGAAACAGACTATACAACTCCAACGCAAATAAAAGTTATTCAGCAATAAAAACTATACAAGCCACGAGACAAACAATCTCCCAACAAACATTCACACCCTTCAACGCACAAACAAATTAACAGCGAATTAATAACCCAAATTTTAACAATACGAATTTTAATAATCAATATAAACATTTTTCAAAACCAACGTTTAACCCAAATTTTACGAAACCCACATTTCAACCAAGATTCGACCAAAACGCAAATCAACAATGATCAGCATTCAGCGCGAACCCTATTAGAAATACACCAATGACAAATAACAATACAATTCTAATAACTATTACAAACCAACGCCCATGGATACCTCATCTGGTAACACCAGACAAAATACAAAAATAACACATATCCGACCAAACCCTCATCAAAAACGCAATTTTACATCGGAAGAACTATTTAATCAGGAAGTAGAAAAATTTGACAATGACCAGAATAATTACATTCAGCCCAGTACGAACGGATTCGTACCAATAAAAGATAATTATGCCACTATAACGATACTAAATTCAAACGACTATCCCGTAGAACTATCATTAACAGACCCAATTAACGTAGAAGAATTTAACTTTAACGAAATGGAAATAGACGAAAATTTAGAAAACAATTGCAACCCAACAGAATACGACAAAATGCTAAGAGAAAATTTAAGTAACATTCGTTTTAATACCGACATCAATCGAGAAGAGCAAAAAGTAATTAAAAATTTATGTTTTGAGTACCGCGACATATTCCACTGTGAAGGAATAGCCCAAACATTCACCAACACAGTTAAACACAATATCGAACTAAATTATTGGTGACGTCATGGTAGATGATCGCGCCAAATCTGTAAAAGGTTCGCGCTTTTCTCCGCCAGGGCGTTGCATTGCTTTTTATCCATTGCGCTTGCGCGATGTATCTTATGAACTTTGGTAACTGTATTACCGGCTTTTAGGAACTATCTATCACCATATAAATGTTTCACCATCTAAAGTGTAATAAGAATGGCGCCTTTTAAATGTGGAGGTTAGGAACCGGGGAATTTTCCTTTGTTTTTATATAAACATTCGATGTATTAACAGATGTTATTTAAACAGCTTTCTCACTTAAGGAACCGTACTTTTATTCATGTAAGTATTACAAATAAGCATTTACCTTGATTAGATACCTTTAAATATAGTTATTACAAAATTATCTATTAAAATATAACTTTTGTTGTTTTCTTAACCTTAAAAGCCCGTTTTTTGAAACTTAAATGCACTGTCTGGTATGTTACATTATAAAACCTGTATTAGCCTTTCATCTATTCAATTAACAATATTTCAAATACCTTTACAAGAAACTCTTGTGTTTAAAAACACTGAGTGAAATAAATTGGTTTCTATATCTTTTTAAGAAGTGTTTGACTATGGGTTGTTGCTTTTATAGGTTAAATAACATATCACCTGCGTGCATTTTCTATTTAGGAAGGCCTTTTTGTAATTATCAACAAAATATTTATTTAATTGAACATTGATTTTGCCTTCATACACCCTAAATGTGTTTCTTTAGTGTTTTGATTAATCAACGTGTTAACATTTGCATATTTTTCTTTATCGGTGACGTTCCTAACAAGTTTTCACCGTTAAAAACCGTATCGTACTAACTTAAAGTAGCTGTAACGTTTCTTTACTTTCTGATCTGCGTCAGTACTAAATATTTTATATATATCGTGTCTCGAATATTCTATTCACGATGAATGTTTCTCATTTAAAATCCCTCGAACTAATTTACGAGCTTGAGTGTAGGAATATTATTGCAGCTAGTAACCAAAAGGATAGAAGATCTCAGCTCAGGGCCATTTTAGCCCAGGAAACGAAAGGCATTGCTATCTTAAAGAAACCCGTTGGCGATTGGCCTCTGAACGTATCGGAAATTAAATTGTCTTTAGATGATATATCGGGTATAATAAATAGAACAGATCGTGGTGCTAGTGATTTCGAGCTAGGGAGATTGGCTTCGAGAATAACGCACGTCAAACAACGTACAGAACTACTATCTTTATATGACGATGCGCAAGCAACCCAAGCTAAACAAAGTTTGTTGTCCGAAGTATTATTACTTGAAGGGACTATTCTTGAAAGACTTAATCCTAATGTAGACGTAGATATATCGTTACCCTTTTCAAATCTCGCACTTGCCCAACCTAAACCATCAGGGAAATCTATCCCTGTATACAAATGGGGTCTCACCTTCCAAGGGTTTGATTCGCAGGTCTCTTTATCGTCTTTTCTTGATCGGATTAATGATTTCAAAATCTCTCGCGGGTGTACAGACCAGGGCCTATTTGTCTCAGCTGGTGACTTGTTCGCAGACTCAGCGTTAATATGGTACAGAAACATACGAGACCAAATTTCTACCTGGGAGGAGTTAGTTGCGTGTTTGAAACGAGATTTCCTACCTCACGGTTATATTAACGACCTTTGGAACGAAATACGTAACCGAACCCAAGGTCCTGACGAAAATGTTGTTTCTTTTATTACCTCACTAGAAGCTTTATATAGCAGACTCGACAAAAAACCTTCAGAATCCGAAATTATCGATCAGTTACTTAGAAATTTAAACCCCTATTTCTCAGAACGTTTGGCATTACAGCAAATCTCTTCGTTAGCCCACTTTAAAGACCTATGTCGTTCTCTACAGGAAGTGAAGTTAAGGATTGACAAATATCGGCCACCCCCCGAGAAACTATCTGGTCTTCTAGAACCCGATTTAGCTTGCCAAGCTCGAGCTTCCCGTAAAGTATCTACCCTTAACGTTCCTTCTACCGTTACTAATAACTCACTTACCTGTTGGAACTGTAAGCGAAGTGGACATAACTATAATGTCTGCACATACCCCAGAAATATTTTTTGTTATGGTTGTGGTCGCTCAAATATCTACAAATCTAACTGCACCAACTGTAATCCGAATGTATCGGGGAACTCCCGTCGAGATATTTCAAATTAGAGTGTGAATATCTCAAGGATCCAAAATCGCCCTCATCACCAATCATTCAACGGACCCAGACGTCAATAAATTCAAATCATAAAACTACTTCTAACGTTGTACCGTCATTAAATTTATCTAATAATAATACCGCTACTATCAATGTACAAAATGCCTTACCTTCATTAGAGGAATTATGCTATACTACTCCAGCCGAGTGGTCTAAGTGGTTACAAACCGTCAATTCCTTTTATCATAAAAAGACTGCTGCCTCACAACTTGTTAAAAAACCCTTTGATAACCGTCCACACTTATCTATCTCAATAGGTTCCTTAAGAGTAATTGCTTTATTGGATACAGGTTCTTCATGTTCCCTTATAAATAACAAAGGTTTACATCAATTATCCAAACAAAATATTAATATTCAAATTATTCCCGAAAAAACTTCCATAAATTTAGCTGACGATAATCAAATACATGTAACCGGTTCCCTTAAGTTAAAAATTCGAGTAGAATCTCTTGACCGTGATGTTTTATTTTTGATTGTGCCTGCATTAGCTTATCCCTTTCTACTAGGCGTTGATTTCTGTAAACTTTTTAATCTGTCACTTTATTTCCAGGATTTTTCATGGCAAACCTCTATTAAAACGAATTCTTGTGCATCTACAGGAATATCTAACAAAATTTCTCTTACTGACTCCCAAAATGTAGCTCTTAACGCTATAATTGACAAATTTCGCAAACTTAATACCTCTGAACTTGGTTGTGTTACAACGGCAACACACGTTATCTCTACAGGTGATGCCCTTCCCTTTAAGCAACGTCAATATCCCTTATCGCCGGCATTACAAAAGCATTTACATGCTGAAATAGACAAAATGTTAGAGTCTGGTGTTATCTCTCCCTCAAATTCACCGTGGACGTCTCCTGTATTACTAGTTCGGAAAAAGAATGACGAATGGCGTGTCTGTTTCGATGGCAGAAAGTTGAATTCTGTGACTGTTTCTGATGCTTACCCTCTACCTAGAACTGACTCGATTTTAAGCCGGCTTCGAAACGCAAAATTTATCTCATCTATCGACTTTAGACAAGCTTTTTATCAGATACCTCTCGACCTATCTTCTCGTCAAAAAACTGCTTTTTGTGTCCCAGGCCGGGGTCTTTTCGAATATAATGTTTTGCCATTTGGTCTTTGTAACGCTCCACAAACCCTACAGCGTACCATGGATCAAACGTTAGGTCCTATCTTACATCAAGAACGTGCCTTTGTGTTTTTGGATGATATCTTAGTTATCTCAAGTTCTTTCGATGAACATATCGCCACACTAAACGAGGTTGCAGAACGTTTAAATGCAGCAGGTTTTAAGATAAACTGGGAAAAGTGTCAATTTTGTTGTTCGTCCCTCACATTTCTTGGTTTTATTATCGATGGGACTGGCTTACGAGCAGATCCTGCTAAAGTCGATGCTATTACTAAATTTAAAACACCTAAAACTGTTACCGAAATCAAACGTTTAATTGGAATGATTAGCTATTATCGCATCTTTCTACCCAATCTTTCAACTATATCTGCACCCATTACCGCTTTAATTAAAAATAAAAAGAAATCCCAAACTATCGAGTGGAATTTAGAATCCCAACAGGCTTTCGAACAAATTAAAACATTAATCACTTCAGCATCTATCTTAATTTCACCTAATTTCGATGATAAGTTTTATATACAAACCGATGCCTCACTTACTGGGTTAGGTGCAATGTTATTCCAGGTAAACAATGGTTTAGAACATCCAATCGCATATGCGAGTCGTGCCTTAACTTCTGCCGAACAAAAATACTCTGCTACCGAACGAGAATTATTGGGCGTTATCTTTGGCATCGAGAAATTTAGAGGATATGTCGAAGGTACACACTTTACCGTAATCACTGATTGTGCAGCCCTCACTTGGCTTAATAACTTGAAACATCCCGCAGGTCGTTTGGCAAGATGGAACTTGCGTATATCTCAATTTACTTTCGATGTTAGGCATAGGCCTGGCAAATTAAATATCGTACCTGATGCCTTATCTCGTGACGTCGTCTCTCTTAACCTTCCAAATTTAATTCTGGATACCTGGTACCTCAATATGATTAAAAAAGTTTCCGATACCCCCGACAAATTCCCTACCTTTCGTGTAACTAATAATAGACTATATAAATTTGTATCTTCGTCCCCGCATAAAATATCGAATATCCCTGAATGGAAACTGGTCGTGCCCAATGCAAACCGCAGTGAGGTGCTCAAATTATGTCACGATGATCCCATAGCTGCACACCTTGGTGTTACAAAAACTCTCGTAAGAGTTCACAAGATGCTCGTCCTGGTTTAATGGGTAACTTTAAACGTGTATCTTATCCCTTTCAATTAATATCGCTTGACTTATTAGGACCTCTCCCTCGATCGAAAAGAGGTAATCAATATCTTTTAGTCGTTACCGATTGGTTTTCTAAATTTGTTATGGTGCAACCCTTACGTAAAGCTACTTCCGCGGCAATAATTAAATTCCTAGAACAAAATGTCTTTCTTATCTTTGGTGTCCCCCAGATTATTCTTTGTGACAATGGTGCACAATTTATCTCTAAAGATTTTCAGAATTTCGTTAAAAGTTACAAAGTACAAAAAATTTGGTTTAACGCAAAATATCACCCCCAAGTAAACCCTACCGAAAGAGTAAATCGAGTCTTAATTACCGCTATTTCGTCCTATATTGATTCAGACCATACTAAATGGGATGAACATATCTTTAAAATTGCTCAGGCTTTGCGTACATCTAAACACGAAGCAACCCAATTCACTCCGTCATTTCTTGTTTTTGGAAGATATACCCCAATCGATGGGATTTACTATGGTTTAGTGCCTGACGATACTAACGTAATTGAATTTGACGATAAAGTACGTTGGGACAAGGACCAACAGTCATTACCTTCTATCTTTAACGACGTTAGAAAAAATTTGTTAAAAGCTTACGAAAAGAGCAAGGACCACTATAACTTACGTAAACGAAATATTTCCTTCGCCTTGGACGAACAAGTTTGGAAAAAGAACTATGTCTTATCGGATGCATCTAAGAAATTCTCTTCAAAATTAGCCCCTAAATTCATTCTTTGTAAGGTCACTCGTGTCATTAGTCCCCTTATCTACGAACTTCAGGATGCTGAAGGAAAACGCCAAGGCAGGTAGCATATTAAAGACCTTAAGCCATTCTCTGCTGACCCAAATGCTACTTAAGTTTTTCATGTTCCATTTTCCTTACGATTTACCTAATATTTTTCTGTTTTCGCCATCAATTAGTATCTTTAATTACTTATTCCTTCTCTTATACACCTACGTTTTATACGTTTAACTCATTTACCTTAAACCCTTTGCTTCTGGTTGACTTTTCCTTGACCATACCGTTACTTATATATCACTTCATTCTCTACACCCCCCCAATATAACTCTGTCGTTTCATTTAATTAACCCTAGAACTTTTCCTACTACATATTATTTGGTTTTTAATATTTTCTTACATGGTTTAATTGTGTGGTAATTGTCGTAACTTTGGTTGCAATGACTCATTGAATTTTTATGATTGGTTTTAGCTGATGTTGAGTGAATGCTTTCTTCTTTGGGCTCACATAGTGTTCGCGACCTATGCCATTGAAACAAATAGTTCATATTCGCAGTTGCCAAAATTAGGATTGTCTATTCCATGTGTTTTTCTTCTGAATTATTGCAGTCGCCCACATTATACTACATCATTATACTATATCTTTATTTGTTTTTTCTATTAAATCAACATAACTTATAAACATTTTTTTTTCATTGTTTTTTATTGAACTTTGTGGTGAGATGCTATTGCTTCTTATTGTTATCTTATTAAATTCTCGGTTGTTTTAGCATATGGGGACAGTGTACCTGTATTTAACTGCTTATAATTGGGCATTTTTGTGTGTTTAGGGTCCTACCGTTTTAAAAAACTACCTTAAAACAGTTTGTTTTTGTGTGTCTGTATCTGTAATGATACTTTTAAGTTGTCGTGTCTACCTTTGTCTGATTTTCTTATCATAGTCGAAGCACTCGTTAGGAAAATGATCGCACTAGTTCTCTTAGGAGCCTAGTGAATGTCAACATATGATATATCTTATCTTGTCGGATCAATATCGCAGGTAGCCCTTCAGACTGCGCTGTGTTTAATAGGGACAACTCTCTACCTTCTCTCGGACGCTTGTCCAAAAACTATACTTTTTTCTTTACCCGCTATCTCCGCTATGCCTTATTCTTCTTTCGGTGGACCTGTTCTTGTCCCGGAACACCCGTCTGCCACATAAGAATGATGTTCCCTCATTCCGAGCTACTGCCCACATTGGTTGGTTGAGTAGCGCTTTGCTATCCACCTTTCCCTCTGTCGCTTTTGCTCAATGCGAGCCCTTCCTCTACTTTCTTCTACCTGAAGTATCTCTTATGCACTCCAAAAAACCAACCTCCTTCTTTTTACCTTTCCTGTTCTACTGCCTTTTCATTTCTGTTAGTCACCGTGTGGTTGCGCGGGAGGTTTCCACAGACACCTGGACCATGTCTCTGCGAATCTTTCGTGGGGTCATGCGGTGCCGCTGTCAGTGCATGGGCTCTGGCAGTGAAGGTATGTATGAGTGTGTGAATGTGTGAGTGAATGAGTATATATGTCGTCATATACCGTATGGGTATCGGGTGATAGTATCACCGATATCGATTATCGCCGGGTGCAGGGATGCACCCAAATGTCTTTGCCGGTCCCCCGTGCTGTTCTTGTAAACGGACCTGCTTCACAGGTTTCTCTTTTTAGAGGGCACGAGTTAATCCCATTTAAACGGCTCTACTGGAGCCACTCTTTTGTTGCTATTCATTGTCTTGGGTAATAACTAGGCCAATATCTTTGTCTTCTTTATTATCTTTGACAATACCCTTAGTTTTAATATCGTTATCTTACTGATTACCTTTAGTAATAACCTTAGTTTAGTATCGTTATCTTACCGACTACCGTTAGGAATAACTTCGAGCTATTTTGCGTTATCTTACCGGTTATCTTTAGTAATAACTTTTGTTTAATTTCGTGTTACTTTACCTGCTATCTCTTATAATCACTTTAACTTAATATCGTGTTATCTTATCGAGTATCTCAAATAATAACTAAAGCTTAATACCGTTATCTTATTCATTACCTTTGAGGATAACAACTTAAGCTTAATATCATTATCTTATCTACTATCTTTAACAACAATTTGAGATCTTGCCTTATCTTTTTATCGTCCTAACGCGTGGTATATATGACCAGACGTGGGAATTATTTTTTCCTGAAATTTAAGTGAAAAAGCTAACCCGATTTAGAAATGTAATTTGTCAGGTTAGTAATATAAGAATTTAGTAGGGTACTTTTGATAAATTTGTTGATTCACAACTATGTCATGGACAAGTTTTAAATGTGCATCGTAGAAAACCAAAGTACCAGTAACAAAATTTGCTAGAGTGCAGAGTGACGCACTCCATGAACATTTTTAAATTTGGGCACTTCTTGCCAAAAGAAGAATAGTTTGATGCAACCCTCATGTGTATTTGCACATAAGAACTTTTATGTTAGCTTTAGTTAGATAGGTTTAGATAGTTTAGGCGACTTGTCGCACCCGTGTTAGTTTAAGTAGTGTTTCATGCTCCCCGACAAATTTGTGCTGTCGATAATTAGTGTAGTCAAAGACTATCGGGCTACCTATTCCGTTTCCTGGTACTTCGGTAGACGTGTTATCGGTCGAAAAAACCAGGTGGCGCCTTATATAAACATTTTGTAGGTTTTAAGTTAGGGTTTATGTAGGGTAGTTAGGATTTAGATTTTAAGCTGTTACTGTGCTAAAAGACTTTTTCTTTTTTTAAGTTTTTTTTTGTGGCTTTGTCGCGATTGTTACGTGCCATTGCCACTTAAACATTGTTGTAGGTTAGTTTTTGGTGTACGGAAGTTTCGCGGCATATTTTCAAGTACGCGGTGCGCGGAAATTTTTTAAATGGACTAGGCGGTACTTCCGTACGTCAGAGTAGTGAGCTTGCGCAGTGTGCTTATCCCTAGAGGGGTAGAGCAATACTAGACAAAGGGTGGGGAGAAGTGTTTCCGTGACGCTCTAAATCGCGGCCTTTTGCCTGTGAACTTTCAAGGTGTGTGGTCGGTCAGGTATCGTAGTGTGCCTTATCTCTAGTATGTAGATTTCCCTTCTGTTTTATCTTGTTGTCGTCCCCTATAAAACCTGATCCTGCCGCTCCCTACATATTAGGTAGATAAATTTGCAGCCACCTCGAGGCAAACCGGACTCCACGACCCCTAGACAAATTGAATGTCCAAGCTCAGCCGACAGCCCCGGAGCAGAGGCCTACCGTAGCGCGACTTCCTGCCGGATGCCGGATTCCTTATGTAAGTAATAACGTATTACCTTTTGTTTTTAATTCTGTATTATTTATTGCCTTAATTTTGTGTACATTTTCCGGTTATGGCGCAATATAAATTATTGGTGACGTCATGGTAGATGATCGCGCCAAATCTGTAAAAGGTTCGCGCTTTCCTCCGCCAGGGCGTTGCATTGCTTTTTATCCATTGCGCTTGCGCGATGTATCTTATGAACTTTGGTAACTGTATTACCGGCTTTTAGGAACTATCTATCACCATATAAATGTTTCACCATCTAAAGTGTAATAACAAGTAGCAGACTTATTAGAACAAGACATAATCCAGCACTCCAATTCACCATGGAGCAGCCCCGTATTAATAGTACCCAAGAAGTTAGACGCCTCGGGCAAGCGAAAGTACAGAATGGTAATAGACAACAGAAAAAATGAAAAAACGGTAGATGACAAATATTCACTACCATAATATAACCGAAATCTTAGACAAATTAGGCAAATGCCAATATTTTTCAAAAACTAGACCTAGCATCAGGATACCATCAAGTAGAAATGAATGAAAGAGATATATCGAAAACAGCTTTCAGCGCACCTAGAGGACATTACGTATACTAACGAATGCCATTTGGATGAAAGAACGCACCTGCTACTTTCCAGAGAGTCATGACAATATACTACGAGGAATACACAACGAGAAATGCCTTGTGTACCTAGACGACATCATAGTTTATTCAACATCATTAGTAGAACACATAGAAAGACTGAAAGAAGTATTTGAAAGACTAAGACAAGCACATTTTAAAGTACAATTAGACAAAAGCGAATTTATACAAAAAGAAGTAATATTTTTAGGACACAATAACACCCCAAGGGGTAATGCCAAATCCCGATGAAACAATTGCAGTATTGAATTACCCTCTACCAAAGACAACCAAAGAAATTAAAGGATTTCTAGGACTTAGTGGTTACTACCGCAAATTCATTAAAGGTTACGCTCAGATAACCAAGCCCCCGACAAATTGTTTATAAAATGGAAACAAAATTAAACACACTCCGGAATTCATTAAAGGCGTAGACGAAATTAAAAATATATTAACGAATCACCCCGTATTAGAATACCCAGACTTTTCAAAACCATCTACACTAACGACAGACGCATCGAATGTAGCATTAGGCGTAGTATTGAGCCAAGGAAAAGTAGGTAGCGATAAACCAATTAGCTACGTACCATAGAAAAAGAATTATTAGCCATAATTTGGGCAACAAAATATTTCAGACCATACGTTTACGGTATAACAGTTTTTTGACCACTGCAGAACGTCAATAAATTCTTAGTTTAATAAACCATTTGTCTAGTCCATTATATCACGTAAACATTTTCAATTCAGTCGTTAAATGTTAGTATGAATATATATCAAGGTCAAACAGCTTTCCTGTTTCGTGCACAAGGTATCAGCGCTCACTTTAGCTAAAACATTCGTCAAGAAATTAACATGGGGAACCAAAGCGTTCTAGCAATTAATTTGCGTGTGGCTTTATGCCGTAGTGGAGCCCAGGTGTAATGAACACTAGGCTCAGTGATTTTTTATAATGGTAAGCAGTTAAAATTAATTTACTAGACAAACTAAATAATTTTGTTGTAGCGCTCTTAAAATATCTCTTAAAATACTTCATAAAAATACCTCTTAAAATATCTCTTACAATACTTCGTAAAAGTTTTTGTTAAATATTTCTTAAAACACTTCGTTAAAATATTTCTTTCATACTCCGTAAAATCTTCAATTAAATATTTATTTTATAATTCTCCTGCAAATTCAGATGAAGAACTTTCAAATAATCGTTTTGTATATCAATTGCAAGGCTTCTTTGTATATTCATTTGTTAGAATGATTCCGCCTTAACTGGTTTTATAAAAAATAAGGCCGTCTAAATGTTGTGTTTCAAGATAATACTAATCCTATTTTTGCATCTACAAATACCAAGTTATAGTTCATTCACGTCAACATTACGATAAGAAAATATTGATCTGGTATGACCGTCCTTCAACTTTACTAGAATAGTTGGATTTAATGAAATGTTCTGCGAGGAAACAGTATGTTTAAATTTTAAAGGAACGTTCTACAAAGTACGTAGAAATTTTACAGTTTGGATCTAAAGTCCGATAATTAATAGAAATGGTCTTTTTGAAATAACGAGTACGAAATTACAAGTAATTATGTAGAGAACTACATGATGGTAATTATTTTGGTGACAATTTACAATAGTGGAACATCTAAGTTCTGTATTCGATTTAGGTTGGTCCCGTTAGTGCGTATCAGAAAAACGCTTTAAGTTCATATGATCCGGTAGAAGGATCACGCAGCTGATTATGTGATTTACATCATGTGGAGCCTACGTCAATTGTTTGCCCGAAGAACGTATGTATTAACACCTGTTCTAACATGTTGTAGCACCATCACATAAACAACATCTGTTGAAACGAGGTAAGAGATTTGTATTATTCTTACATCACGTCTACGATTGACGATCTTTGATACAAGGCTGCATCAGAAAATAACTTTGTGATGACTTATTACCGTCAATCTGTTTAACAAACTAGAAAGGACTTTGATAAATTTTTATTGCCAATATAAATGCAGTGTAATCACAGTTATTATTATTAATGAAATAAAGCAAGTTTAAAGAGTTCTTATTAAAGTTTCATTTATGCATAATTTCACTTACAACTTTTGAACGTTGAGTTAATAGACAATTTAGATATTTTTTATATATATGTGTAAACCGAATAACAGATCTGGTATTTTTGGTATAGATTTGAGTTAAATTTTGTAACGAAAGCAACACTTAAAGTTTTTGATGTTTCTTTTGAATTCATAATCCTACCTCAGGGTAGATAAAATTTGTATTATCTTTTGTTAAACATAAATTTTATATATACAATTTTTTATGAAGAAACAACTTTTAATTAAAGAATCAACATTTAATTTTCTTAATTAATTGTTTTATTCTGAACAAGTAAGTTCAGAAATAGTGTGCCCAGGTATATGAACAAATAGCTTTAATAGCCTTTTCAGAATTTGAAGCATAAAATCTGTGTTCATAATATTGTGTGCATAATTAACCTTTTCTGTTTTTTTATATGAGGTAACAAGAGAATACTTCTTGTGTCCTCATTTTGTTGATTTAATTAAATTTTCTTTACAGCTTCTGCGTTAGCAGTTAATACGATATTCCTCTCTAAGGACTTCCAAGTCCCCTTTAGGGAAACCCTGTGTTCAAAACTTAATGACTTGGTGGCGCCCTCCCTAAATCCCTGTTTGTTAAGAACCAAGCCCTAGTAAGAGAATAATGTTTTGTAAAAAAATCACGACCAATCATCATAAGCTCTACCCAAGGAATAGACCCCTAGCATAGTCGGAAGATATTTGCGTTCCATCATTTTAAGGAAATCCTTCCTTAAAGATCACTGGTCTCATTTGGGGATATTAAAGAACCTACGGGTTACTTTAATTATACAATTAACCCCCACCAGTAAGTTTCATTACGTTTTAACGGACGAAAATTTTACATATACATCGATCATAGACTATTAGTATATCTGTGCAAGCTTAAGGAACCAAATTCAAAATTACAACGATGGAGAATCAGATTAGAAGAATACGAGTACGAAATTATATATAAAAAAGGAATTTATAACAACAACGCAGACGCTTTAAGTAGAATACAACACAATGCATTAGAAACAGAATCCATTGTAGGAAACGTAGACGAAACAGAAATAAGGGAAGACCCAGACGAGATCGACATTATGCATTCGACACAAAATGAAGAACCTATAACCGCGATTAAACTCTTAAACGTAGCAATCGATGTTAAACTCAATCAATTTATAATTACCGAAGTTTTGAATAACTCCAATCCCGTAAATATACAAAAGTAGATAACAAAAAGATATACAAAATTCAAATAACCAAAGATGACAACGAGAAGCAAATAATTAAAATTCTAAAAGAATTCACCCCCGAGAAAAAACGATTTTATTTCTATTTCAGCATCGAGCATTTATACAAACAATTTTCAGAATTATACATTAAATTGTTCAATAACTCATGCCCTGAACTCATCAGATGCTAATAACACTAAACGACCCTGACGAAATGAATGATGTAATTATAAACCAACACGAAAGAAAAACCAACCATCGTGGAATTAATGAAACCATAAAGCAACTCATAAGAAATTATTATTTTAAAGACATGAATGAATTGACCACAGATTTCATTAACCAATGTGAACTATGTGACAAAGCGAAATACAACAGGAAACCCCCAAAGATACCCTTAATGTTAACCAAAACACCCAACAAACCATTTCAAAAATTACATGCCGATACCCTAATAGTAGAAGCGCAAAACTATTTGACCATTGTAGACGCATTCACAAAAATAGGCCAAGCAATACCCAGCACTTCTAAAAATAGCATTGACGTAACGCAAGGATTTTTACAGTACTTTACATTTTATGGAACACCCGAAACAATAACTTTAGATAACGGCAGCGAATTTAAAAATGAAACAATCCAAAATACTTTTGAACTCCACAAAATAAAAATTCACTTCATAACTGAAAACCAGCCTGCTTCAAATGGACTGATTGAACGACTACATTCAACCCTGTTAGAACAAATCCGATTACTAAGAATAAATTATAAAAAGGAACACATAACCAATTTAATGTCATACGCACTAATCGTCTACAATAATACAATTCACTCATTGACAAATTTTACACCCTTAGAATTAACTCTAGGACATTCAGATTCACGTAGTCCCTATGAAATACATTACAGCAAAGAAGTATACCTGCAATACGCCAAAGATCACAAAGAAAAACTAAAAATTACTTATGACAAAGTAAGAGATAAACTAGATAATGATAAAGAACATATCACCACAACCCGTAATAAGAATTGCCACGGGTATTTTTAAGTGAACGTCCAATTTGAACGCCAGAAATTTTATGACAAAGTAAATCATTAGGTTGTCATAAATCAAGGGGAGGAGTGGGAGTGCCACGGCTAGTGAGAGTCGGAGAGGGGGGGGGAAGCAAGAAAAATAAGGATACCCCCAACAATTTACCTAGCTGAAATATAAAATATAAAATAAAACATTATCTGATAATATGAAATGGCCCAAAAGCAAAACATTTATCGGCCGAATGGGACGGAACTCAATAGTGCTATCGTTTGTACCGCTTACAGCAAAATGAATAATTATAATTTGTCCGACTGAGGGTCAGAAGCAAAACACCTAGCTAATATAAATTTATACTTCATTTATAATTTTCACGAATTTAGAATTAAATTAAATTAAATTAAATTATTAAACTTCTTACAAATTCTCTCAGTTAAAGAAAATACAGGTTTGGAGCTAAAGATTGTTAACTTCAGAAAAGATATCAGTACAGTTAGTATACGAAAGTTAAAATCAGCCACAAGTAACATGAAATATAATTGATCTATCACATTGACGAACTTTATCTGTTTCACGATGTCGCTTCACCTTTTCAACTGCTTTAGTGACAGTAAATACCAAATAAGGATCTAACAGAACAAGCAGCAGATTGTAGTGACGTTAACATTCACGGCACGTGACGACGTTGCTTAATTCGACAGGTTATTAATTTCTTTAGAAATTCCACCTGTGTTATCTAAAGGCGAAGTAGTATGGTCGCTGCGTACAATTTTACCAAAGAAGTAAAAACTAAAAGTTTACGAATAGTAGAACTATTTTAGATATACGAATTCAGTCCGTAGGCGTTTAAAGGTTCAAAGTACAACTTCTACAATACGTAAGACATAAAAATCAAACAGGTACTTATCTGAAACTACGTTGAATGTAGCACCTACTCACAAAACTACACTCGTACTTTTAAGTGGAAGAGCACTTATTTCTTTCATTTTCAAAACATTTAGTACAGAAAGATAAAATATCGACGGCGTGGTATGCCAAGATAGTTCGTAGCACACCTCACGTTTCAAAGGACCGCGCAAGAATTATGTTTTCACAGGTGTTTGCTTTAACGACCTCCTATCGATAACTAGAAAATCAATAATATCCACTCATTATAATAGGACGCATTCGCCTAAAGATGTGTTTCAATCTCTATCACCTAACCACACTATCGAATAGTGGAGAGTGAAAGTCGATAATCGCATAATATAATATACAGAGATTATTCGCAAACGAGTTAATAAATATAAAACATAGAAATAGTAGTTACAGAAATGTATTTACGAATTGGGTAAAGCATAAAATGTTAAGCTACAAAAATACATGTTACACAATACCGACGCAAATAAATTTTCAATAGGACAAACCGTGTATGAGAAAAATTTCCCAAGTAAGGCACCCAGAAATTTAGACCCATTTAAAATTAAGAGAATACTCGACAAAAATATAACAGTAGTAGACAACGGCAAAATAACGAAGTACATTCACTTGAAAAACTTAAGACACTCTGTAATTTCAGATGGGCTATCATCGCCCTTACCGTCAACCTCCGCCCAGGTAGAACGGACAACGAAATAGTAATAAAAGATATAAAAAACAACTTCGGTATACTACCAATAAAATTAGGCAGTATGCAAAATACCATAGACTATTGGACATTCGCACAAAAATTCGACTTAATGGAACTAAAACAAAAATTTCAAACAATCAAAGACAATTATTACCGATTAAAACAATCAATGGACACAGCAAAATTCTGAAAGGAATACGCAATAGAAATGATGAATTATAACTGTATAATAGAAAGTATTTTACGAAACATAGAAGATAAATTTAATAGATTAATACCCACCGAACCAACTACGAGTCGAAAAGGAGGACTAATCAACAGAGTAGGTAACATAATAAAAGCTATCACGGGCAATTTAGATAATCAAGACGCAGAACGATTTGACAATGCAATACAACAATTAATTGAGAACCAAAACGACATAAAAATCATAATTAGCACATAAATATCACTAACCCAATCAACAATTATAAAATTCAACGAAACATTGAGAAAACTACTAAGAAACCAGGACAGTATAGCCAACCGAATACAAACCCTTGAAACCAACATGCAAACTACCATGTTAGGCATGCGAGATTTAATTAGATTCAATACAATATTTACTCAAATAATATCAACCCTTACTTTAATTCAACAAATTTTAGCAACTTTAGAAAACGCAATAACAGTTGCAAAATTAAATACCTTACACTCTAGTATCATTGAACCAACTGATTTATTAAAAGAATTATTAAGAATAACGAAATAACATTTTTAATAAATATCCCAATAGTAAAGAGTAACAATTGTAATTATTATCATTTATTTGCTTTTCTAATGAAAATTACTAGCACATATCAAGTTATCGTACCCAAAACCAAATTCCTATTCTTAGATGAACTAAGATATGGTTATACAAATAAAAAATATACCGAAGTAACAACAAACCAATATTTATGCCAATCGTTGACGACAACAACCATACAAGAAGATAGACCTTGCAAAGCAAAACTATTAAAATTTTCATATCATTACGAAAACTGTGAAGCAAAACCCGTACAAATAACCATCATGAAATTCTAAAGGTCGCAGAAAACAAATGGATCGCCATTTTCCCAACAGAACTAATAGCAACCATCCACTGCAATCAAGATGAAAATAACCTAGCACTAACCGGAAGCAAATTAACACTTTTAAAGAAAACTGTTATTTAAAATTGAAAGACGAAGTAATCAGAGTTTATCAAGACCCCCATAGCAACAAAGAAACTCGCAAACCTACCGGAACTACAGTTCAAAATAGAACAACAAAAAGACGAAGAAATAGTCAAGAAACCCCATGAAGCTAGAGCATATAGACTTAAACGACCTCAATCACGCCATGAAATGAATGGAAAACTACACAGAACATTTAAGTGAACTCAAAACGCCCAACTTACACTATGACAATAAAAGCGTTTGCACAATTGTGTTAATCATTCTAATAATTTTTCTAATTTTATATGTATTTTACAAAATGTATCTTAGATATAATAATAAAGGAAATAGTTTTAGATTTAAGGAAACAAAGAGAAATATAGAAACAATAAGTGCACCATTTGAAGCAATGAATTTTAAATAATACATAAAATGAATTTTGAATTAAAAATTAAGTAAACCTTAATTTTTTATGTACGTTGGGAGGAGTTATGTATCCCCCAAATTACCTATATATTAAATAATAGAATCTAATAGGAACTTATTAGAAATTGTTAAATAAATCATAAGTCAATTACAACAATGTATTACAAGGATAAACCAGACAGGTTATTAACAGTTCATAAAAACGGATATGCAACTTTGTATCCGAAACGATAGTGATACTGCAGGTCACAGACGGTTTAAATGTCGCAATTACCTAGAAAATAAGATTGTAACAATGTAACAAAGTATAGAATTAAGAGAAAAGCAGACATGATATCTGCAAATTCCCACAGCCATGTGAGGGGGTAGAGATATTATAAAAAGCCCGGGAGCTCCAGTTGACAGCAGTCAGTCTGAGTATTACAGCTTTTGCATTGTTGTTTACCTAGGCTAGTCGCCCAATATTAGTTCAATTAATTAACATATTTCGATTTAAAGTTATTCAATTTAGTTTGTCAAAATTCCACATTAATTTCCGCAACATTTAAAAATAAATTTGTTAAGTTTTGGAAACGTTTTTTAAAAACATCGTTTCAAAGGCCCGAACCTTAACTTGTGTCAAAATATAACAATGATTTATCAAAGTATTTTCATAGTGATAGAAAATACGATAGCTTTTTTATGCTATTATAAACGGGACACTTACTCTTTGATTTATTATGTGGCATAAAAATATGCTACAACTTTGGTTAATTTTGTTAGTCTCTTCTAGGGTGTTTACTGCCTGTGCTGCTATTAAAAATTATGTAGCCGTTTGTGATTCCAAGATTCATCATAGTAAAAAATATAGTCAAAGGACGTCTGTTAGATACATGATATAGAGTAGGTCTTCTGCAGTTCATCATTTGCATCAACGCTGCCTTTAGCCTGATTGTAATACGTTATTACTAATTCATAAGCTTTGCCGGTTGATGAGTCAATTGAATCGTCATTGTGTTGTGTAGATAGACATAATACAAACTTGTACCTTTTGTTTCGTAAGAAACAAATATAGTATTTTAGGAAAATCCAAATATATAACTTCGCACTGGTCGTTCTATCAAATTTGCAATAAACACTAGAGGATTTTTTTATTTTTCCTTTAGTTAGGCTCATAATTATAAAATCCTTAGTCAACTTCAGTGATGTGATATAATTATCGCAGGAGATGTTTCTTCTAGATCTCGATAAATAATTTACCAATCTCTTTACAATTGCGTTTGAATTGTTGTCTAGACCATAAGGCCCTTCTTTTTTATTGCCCATGAGACATTTAAAGATTCTATAAGTACAAAGTTTTTTTCATTTGTACAAGCCCAAAGTTTTATTCCATACTTATTCGGCTTCATCGACATTTATAAATTAAGACTACGGCAACCTCTAAAAGAAGGAAGTGTTTCGTCGACTGATACATAAGGACCTACGTTGTGCAAAGGTTTCTCTATCGTAGATAAATTTATCGATCTCTTCTTTCGACTCTTACAGTATCAGAAATATCATCAAATCGCAACATCTGAACTAAGAAACGAAATCTGTTGACCGGGTTCACTAATCTAAACATTGTTATCTGATATCTCTGAATCACAATCTCTACTAATTCTTCGTACGCAATTGCTTCGTTATATAATAATATATATAATATAATAAATAAATAAATAAATAAATAAATAAATAAATAAATATATATATATATATATATATATATATATATATATATATATATAAAAGGTTCTTGATAATTCTTGAACGTAGTTAAATTAAAAAAGATTTTGTTTTTGGTTCTTGGGATAAAGTCGCTCATAAAATTAAACACAAAACATTAAATGTGTATCATTTGTATTAAATCGTACGTTTCGGTGATAATTTACACCTTAATCATCGATCTACATGAAAAAGTATATATATAGGTAATTCATATAATAGGTAATATATGTTTGACTTACTTATTACTTGATAAAATTGTTTATGTATTCGCACATAATAAAAGTAAAGGAAGGAAGCACGTAATATTACTAATTAAGAATTTAAATTAATTTTAAATTTTGAATGAAATGTCAGTTCACTTATTTGACAAAAATGTAGAATCAAGGATGACATCAATCAACAAATTATGACACTAGTTGCTTATATTTTTTATTTAAATAGTAGTATGTGGTTTATTTGTAAAAAAAATTTTGTATGGTGGGTTGCATAAAAATAGTTAGATTTTAAAATCATATATTTTTACAGGTGTAGTCAACAAATGTCAACCAGTTTACTACATGTAATGAAAATGGAGAACCTCTTTTAAGGTTTTAATAAACAGTTAATTAGAGTAAATACTAAACACATTAAAACTAATGACAGATAGGAAAGTGAATGTCTATAAACAACATCAGGCAACTAGATCATAACAATATCACATTCACCCCCGCCTATAAATTATAACACGTATTCTTCGAGGTGAGAAGGTAGTCTTCTTGTTCTAGAACTTCTACGTACAATAGGTTGAACGTTTCGAGAATTATTTAATTCGACTTGTGATTCAGGAGTGTCTGATTGCTGTCGTTAGTTTCGGGAGTTAAAACTTCTTTTTCAGGGTCTCTAATGCGGACATTATGAACTGGAGCTAGATCTCGTGCAGATACAGAGTCCATTCTTCCTTCAGAATCTCTAATATGAGCATATTCGGCATTACTTTCGAGTAGTGTAACTTCTTTGACTATGGGATCATATTTGGAATTACGAACAAATTGTCGTAGATAAACAGGACCTGGACTTAAAAGCCACGTTGGAATCGTTTCTCCATTACCACTTCGCCTTTGATGCCTGAACAATAATTCATGCGGAGTTTCATTTTTAGAGGTACAGAGTAAGCTTCTTATTGAATGTAGTACTTCTGGAAGTACACTTTCCCATTGACTTATATTTTTATTTTTGGATCGTGAGTATTCGTCAATGATTGTGAGAATATAACGATTATTAGTACAGGATGGAAGAGGGCCTTTAAAATCCACATTTAAACGTTCGAAGACGGAAGTAGCTTTTATGAGTCTTCCCTTAAATATATAAAATCTAGGCTTAATTTCACAACATACTGGACAAGAAGAAGTCATTTTCTTTACATCTTCCATAGAATAAGGTAAATTTTTTATTCGAATCCAATGATACATTCGAGTAATTCCAGGGTGACATAAAGTATTATGTAAATCCATAAGTCGAGCTTCGTTAGCAGTTGTTGCAGAACAAATACGAGAAAGTGCATCTGCAGCAGTATTCTGAGGTCCAGGTCTATAAATAATATCGTAACTAAAACACGATAATTCTAATCTCCACCGTAGAATTTTTTCGTTCTATATTTTGCTTTTGGATTTTAGATCAAACATAAATGTAACAGAGCGTTGATCAGTGATTAGCTTAAAATATCTTCCCATTAGGAAATGCCGCCACTTCCTAGTTGCTTCAACGATCGCATATGCTTCTTTTTTCTACAGACGAGTGTCTACATTCTGATTGAGAAAGAGTCCTTGAAAAGAAGGCAACAGGACGTCCAGATTGTGAAAGAGTTGCTCCTATTGCTTCATTTGAAGCATCAGTTTCTACCGTAAACATATCCTCACTACGTATAGGTGCGAACGAGGCATTTTCTATATCTTTTTTTATACTATAAAAGACTTTTAGAGCTTCAGGAGATAGTGGGAATTTGCTATGAGAAAGGATACTTATTTTGTGTGAAAAACGAGGAATATAATTTGAAAAATGTGCAAACATTCTAACTACTCTTTTTAGTGAAGTTGTGTTATTTGGAGGTGGAATTTCATGCAATGCTCTGAGTCTATCAGGATCAGGCCTAATAGAATCGTAGGATATCAAATATCCTAAGAGGTGAATCGAACGAAGAGAGAATTCGCTTTTCTCATTATTTATGGTTAGGTTGAATTTCTGAATAGCTTCTATAAAACACCGAAGATTCTCATCATGTTCCTTCTGATCTCTACCACAAACAGTGATATCATCTAGGTAAGTATATGTATCTGATAATTTTTCATTGCGAATAATGTAGTCTGTGCTTTTTTGAAACGCAGCTACTCCATTTGTTACTCCAAAGGGGATTCGCTTAAACTGTAAAAGTATACCACAAGCCTCGAATGCAGTATATGGCCGGTCTTCCTTTTTGATAGGAAATTGGTGATATGCACTTTTCATGTCAATTTTGCTGAAGACTTGATATTTAGACACACTATTTACAATATATTCAATACGCGGAAGAGGATATGCGTCTAACTGAGTGAATCTATTGATTGTCTGAGAATAATCGATTACCATACGTTTGCGGTGATTTTCTGAAGATGTAACTAGCACTTGCGCTCGCCACGGTGATTTACTTGCTTCAATTATATCCTCAAAGAGTAAGCGTTTAATTTCAGTTTCTATGAATTTGGAATCACTTTCAGTTTGTCTGCGAGATTTTATAGCAATTGGTCTACATTCAGGTGTTAAATTTTCAAAGAGAGTTACAGGTTCAATACTAGCTGTAGCTAAAGCACAAACTTTCAACGAAGGTTTTAAGCCACTAAATTCAACTTCCACTTTAGAGTGTTGTTTCATAAGATCGTGACCAATTATTATATCTGAGCAAAGATTAGGGAGAATAGACAGACGAACATTAGGATAGAAGTGATCTTTGGTACGAAGATTAATAATACACTGTCCAGATGTTCTAGAGTTGAAGGATGTAGATGCCATTGTAACAGACTCTTGTGAAAACATTATAGGTAATTTAACTTTCTTTACAGCTTGGTCACTAATAAAACTACAGGAACTACCAGTATCTATTAGTGCATAGAGAGAGGAATTATTAACTTCTACACGAATCACAGCTTTTGCCAAACATTCAGGTATGGGTTTGGTATTGATAGAGCTAATCATAGAAGCAGAGTGATTTGAGTTGGACCCATTCTTTTGTGATTTGCATACCTTAGAGTAGTGACCTTTTATTTGGCATATATTACAAAGACTATTTCGAGCTGGACATTTGGATCGAATATGCCATTTAAATCCACAGTAAAAACACTTTCTATAAGTAGTCGCTAATGTTTCTTTAGTTTCACTATATGGAACGTTTTCATTTTGAACTTCTTGCTTCAAAGGGACCGCATTATTGACCGGATTGTGGGTTTGTATAGAGTTTACATTCAGAGATTGATTGTAAAGCATCGATTGTTGTAGAGCCATTTCTAATGATCGAGCTTTTTCATATGCCTCGCTTAGGGTCAATAGAGGACATTCCAAAAGTCTCTACCTAATATTGGTATCAGATAAACCACGAATAAAGGCATCCCGAGTGAAATTTTCTCGATGCTTTTCAGCGGTAACAGCTTTAAATTTACAATCTTTAGCTAGAAAATTTAAAGCTTGTTAAAATTGGTCAACATTTTCTTCAGATAGTTGACTTCGAGTGGCTAACTTATGCCGATTATAGACTTCATTAACTGGCTTCACATATATATTATTGAGGATTGAAATAGCATCTTTATATGCCCCAGCAGCACTAATGTACTGGTAGACTTTGGCAGAGATGTAATTATAAAGGATTTTCAATTTATCAGGGTCTTCTTTTCCAGATGAGAAATTAAGAAATTTTGTATACCAGTGTTCCCACTCCAGAGTCGCATTTATAGAGTTTGGGTCGATGTCGAAACGTTCAGGAGCCAGAAAACGATCCATATATATTGATTAACTGTTTATTAAATTGTAATGAAAATGGAGAACCTCTTTTAAGGTTTTAATAAACAGTTAATTAGAGTAAATACTAAACACATTAAAACTAATGACAGATAGGAAAGTGAATGTCTATAAACAACATCAGGCAACTAGATCATAATAATATCACACTACACCTGTAAAAATAAACGATTTTAAAATCTAACTATTTTTATGCAACCCACCATACAAAATTTTTTTTACAAATAAACCACATACTACTATTTAAATAAAAAAAATATAAGCAAACAGTGTCATAATTTGTTGATTGACATTTTTGTCAAATAAGTGAACTGACATTTCATTCAAAATTTAAAATTAATTTTAATTCTTAATCAGTAATATTACAAGCTTCCTTCTTTTACTTTTATTATGTGCGAATACATAAAATAATTTTATCAAGTAATAAGTAAGTCAAACATATATTACCTGTTATATAATTACCTATTTATATACTTTTTCATGTAGATCGATGATTAAGGTGTAAATTATCACCGAAACGTACGATTTAATACAAATGATACACATTTAATGTTTTGTGTTTAATTTTATGAGCGACTTTATCCCAAGAAGCAAAAACCAAATTTTTTCTATTATATATATATATATATATATATATATATATATATTAAATTAATAAATGTTTGCGGGTTATAGGTCACTGGAAATAACTACTCTTCTTTAATACCTAAATTTTCGCATATATTTTATGCTTGATCACAGGTTTAACTAAAAATATATAAACACTGATTATAAGTATGAAAACTTTCAGCTACTCACAATGAGGTTGGTTAAAAATATCATTGAAACATGAAATTATTACGTGTACATTAAATATTTAAAACAGCTTTTCAAAATGGTAAAAATTTTGTAATATAGAAAAGGTAAAATATTGGTTTGGCAGAATTTCAAAAATTTGATTAATACTATCTTGGATTTTTTATATGTATGTATAGGTGCATGCGTAAGTAGAAGGAGGTGCCTAACTGTGTGTTTGAGTGTGTGTGTGTGTGTGTGTGTGTGTGTGTGTGTGTGTGTGTGTGTGTGTGTGTGTGTGTGTGTGTGTGTGTGTGTGTGTGTTTAATATGTCTGTGTTCCCAAGTAATGTAAAGGTTACCATATATAAGGGTATTTGTTTATATAATTCTTGAGGATCCAAAGTTTAGTAGAAGTTTATTCATTGGAATTGAATACGCACATCTCTTAAACCTTAAATTCAATTCCAATGAATAAACTTCTACTAAACTTTGGATCCTCAAGAATTATATAAACAAATACCCTTATATATGGTAACCTTTACATTACTTGGGAACACAGACATATTAAAACACACCCACACACACACACACACACACAGACACACACACACTCAAACACACAGTTAGGCACCTCCTTCTACTTACGCATGCACCTATACATACATATAAAAATCCAAGATAGTATTAATCAAATTTTTGAAATTCTGCCAAACCAATATTTTACCTTTTCTATATTACAAAATTTTTTTACCATTTTGAAAAAGCTGTTTTAAATATTTAATGTACACGTAATAATTTCATGTTTCAATGATATTTTTAACCAACCTCATTGTGAGTAGCTGAAAGTTTTCATACTTATAATCAGTGTTTATATATTTTTAGTTAAACCTGTGATCAAGCATAAAATATATGCGAAAATTTAGGTATTAAAGAAGAGTAGTTATTTCCAGTGACCTATAACCCGCAAACATTTATTAATTTAAAACTAAAGGTCGTTAACAATACAAATTATATATATATATATATATATATATATATATATATAATAAACCTATAGTTTAATTTAATACGAGTATGTCATCGCTAACTTAGTAGTTACCGCCGCTGCATTATTTCCTTTATTAATAGCAAATGTAAAACTAATAAAAAGCGCCACTAACTTCTTGCAAAGCATACAGGGGAATCACCGAATTTTTAAAAAGTGCAGGCCTATCGATACATCGTATATCCATTGATAAAGGTCTTCCAGGGGTTTACCGACAATTGTTGGGAAATACACAAATTCTATGCCGAGAAGTTTCTCAAAATATACCCATCCAAAAAATACCTTATCAGTTAGCAGAGACAATATTAGGAACGTACTAAAGATATGGCATATTTTGTAAAAACGATTACTAAACAATCGTATGTTTTCCTAAATGTATTTTTCCGATGCACCATAATTACATATAAAGCATGTAAATAAACGTAATATGCTTTTAGATTATTCTTCTCCAATGCGAAATAATCACACATTGCAAAGAAATGGATGTTCATTACTATGGAACCACACATATAGTTGTAAAACAATTTGTTGCAATTTCGAATAATTACACAGAAATATGTTATTTAGTATGCGTTAGCAAATGACTTTTCAGAGTAGTTTTTCTTGATGCGGAATAGTCCCACAAAATGGACGTTCGTTAGTATGCAACCGCATATGCGATTGTAAGGCAATTTTACGTGTCGTGCTATAATCACATAAATTGCATGTGAATGGACGATTGTTAATATGCGACCACATGTGTGTTTTTAAATTACATTTATGCCTTGCGGTATAATTACATAGATTACATGCGAATGGACATTCGTTAGTATGTAACCGCATATGCGATTGTAAATTAATTTTACGTATCGTGCTATAATCACACAAATTGCATGTAAATAGACGATTGTTAATATGCGACCACATGTGTGTTTTTAAATTACATTTATGCCTTGCGGTATAATTACATAGATTACATGCGAATGGACGTTCGTTAGTATGGGACCGCACGTGTACTTGTAAATAACTTTTTTGTGGCGCGGTGTAATTACACAAATAGCATGCAAATGGACGTTCATTAGTATGCAACCGCACATGTGATTCTAAATCAATTTTACGTGACGTACTATAATCACACAAATTGCATGTGAATGGAAGTTGGTTAATATGCGACCACATGTGTGCTTGTAAATTACTCTTTCGCCTTGAGGTGTAATTACACAGATTACATGCGAAAGGACGTTTGTCAGTATGCCTCCACAAATGTTCTCGTATAGTATATTTTTGTGATGCGGTATAATCGCACAAGTTGCACGCAAATGGACGCTCGTTAGTGTGTATTCGCATATGAATTTTTAAGTTAACTTTCCGTGTTGCTGAATATGAACACAAATTACATGGGAATAAACGTTCGTTAGTATGCGTTCGCATATGCTGTTGTAAAGTACTTTTCCGTGTTGCGCTATAATTACACAAAGTGCATTCGAATGGACGTTCGTTAGTATGCGACTGCATATGTCTTCGTAAATTCGATTTTTGTGGTGCACTATAATTACACAAATTGCAACTGAATGAACGTTCTTTAGTGTAGAACTGCATCATGCGCCATTCATAGACAACTGTCAGGGTTAGCTTTGTTAACTAAGAATTACTTATTAACGCAAATGTCTTCTGCTTCAATTTTTGTTTCTAGCAATCCTTTCTGTTTTTTCGTTAAAGGCGGTGCTCAAGATTTTCTTTTAAGGGAATATCCAGATTTCGAACTAAGAACAGTTAGTTCGTTTTCTTGCGCGTGTGTGTGTTAAAATTGTTACAAACTCGTGATATCTTTGTATATGGTAATATTATTGTTTTGTCTTTTTATATCTATATATTTTAATATTTAGTGGTCTATAATAAGAATATTGCGTTAGTTTGTGTCTTATTTATAATAAATGGTTTTGATTTGTATCGTCGATTTAACTTGCAAAACCAGTTAGTCCAGGTTTCTGTAAAATGGAAGTTTGGATGCCATTCCTTTGTAAACCGTCCCGTACATACATCAAAGATGCCATCGTAACTCCGAATAAGTGTAGCCGCGTAAAATATACAATTTAATTTACATGAAAGTCCTAATCTATTTCAAACATGCGCAAAAGCAGAATATTTATTGTGGTTGTATCACCCAAGACGTGTATTGTCCGATAACGTGACCATTATTGTGATAGAATACACTGTTTTAATTTCATTTATGCCAACAAAGCAGCTGGTGACTAATTGTAGTGCACTTTAAACGACGTATATGTATTAAAATTCTAAGTTATCGTTCTCAATTTAACATTAATTTTCAATAAATCACACGTGTTTTTCAAAAGCGCGATAGCATCCCTTTATTTTCATAACTCGAACTAATTTTTTAAATTAGAGTCTGTATATACTTTTTCGCATAAATACATGGAACTACTTTATGTTTACCTTGAGATTCATGTCCAAGTTAAGGCGGATGTACAATCAAGTTTCTATAGTGTGTTTAACGAACAGATTCAGTAAGCGCGACTCCCACAAATTGTTATAACCCCGGCGTCGTATTCAGCGCCAATACTTCAGTTGGCAACACTGATACGATCCACGTTCACATTATGGCACAACAATGATATTATGACATAATTGCGTGTCAAATTGTATCACATATCAAATACGTTTACAATGATATAAGTTGCACCTTAGAAAGATAAAAAGTACTCACTTAAAAATGTGGAACGCTTCACGATTTTGCGTGTTATCTTTGCGCAGGGGTCATGCTAATCTCAGGGTATCTAGTTTGGGTGTGGGTTGCGTCATGCCATCGTTGAAACCAAATTTATGGTCTTCCCTCTTCTTTTGTTTGTAGCGGTACGATAGAATACAGGTAGTGAACCATAGAAGGTAGAGATACGATAAAGGTACCGACATTCTGAAAAGAGAAAAGACAAAAGAACGACACAGGCAAACGTCACCGTTCGACGTCTCGTCACTAATAATCCTGTCGTGTCTAAACCGCGCACTTACGCCACTCCGTGCCTGCGCATTCCTTTTGCGCAAACGCAACTGTCCGAAATGACGGAAATGAACAAGTCTATTTTAAAAATAATGGTGGGAATTCACTCACAAATTTAAAAGTGTACATCTCCAAATTTGGAATGTAACAATCGCGACAAAACTATAAAAAAAATTTAAAAAAGAAAATGTTAGTACCGTAAAAACTTAAATCTAAATCCTAACTATCCTACTTATATCCTAACTTAAATTCTAGAAAATGTTTATTTTAGGCGCCACCTGGTTTTTTCAACCGATAACGCGTTTTACGAATAACCAGGAAACGGAATGTGTAGCCCCATTGTATATGAACTACATCTATAAATGCACACACGAGTCTTTGATGTGGCACAGTTATAATCGACAGCACAGATTTGTCGGAGAGCACGAAACACTACTAAAACTAAAACAAATGCGACAGGTCGCCTAACATATATACTATAACTAAAGCTAACATTACAGTTTTTTTAAGTGCACACGTACATAAGCATTGCATCTAAACTGTTTTTTCTTTGCAAGAAAATGCCCAAATTTCAAAATGTCCAAAAGTGCAAGTTACTCTGCACTTTAGCAAATTTTTATGTACTGGTAATCTGGCTTAATAAACAATACACATCAAAACTTTTCAATGACATGGTTGTAAATCAACAAATTTACAACAGTACCATCTTACTAATTTCTTACATTACTAACCTAACAAATTACATTGCTACCATCAGGTTAGCTTCTTCACTCAATATTTAAAAAATAATTCCTACGTCTGATCATAAATACCAAACGTTAAAAAGACAAAAAAGATAAGGCAAGGTCTTAAGTTATTATCAAAGATAATAGGTAAGATAAAAATATTAAGATAAAACAATAAGTGGATCCGAAACGTCCCAGCACGCTAAGGCACTCAACGACTATATACATTAAAGATATAGTGTAGAATTCCCCAGCTCACCAAACCGTTTTGTCATCCATCGCAAAGATACAAGATAGTGTGGCTTCTTGAAGCCGTTATATAGGTAAGATACTCATACCCCCTAGAAGAGGGCGACCTGTGAGGCAGACCCGTTTATAAAAACGGTATGAGGGACCGAAAAGGCATGTGGGTGCATTCCTGCAACCCGGCGTTGAACGATACCGGTAAGATATCCACACGTTTCTACTAACACTCACACATTCACACACTTATACGTACATGCACTGTTAGCGGCCACATACGCTGACAGCGGCACCGCATGACCTCACGAAAGATTCCCAGAGACGTGGTCCGAGTGTCTGTGAAAACCCACCGTGCAACCACACCGTGACTAACGGAAATGAAAAGGCAATAGAGATATAGGAAAGATAAAAAAAGGGAGGTAGGCATTTTAGAATGCATAAGTGACACTTCCAGGTAGAAGAGAATAGAGGAAGAGCTCGCATTTAGTAAAAGAGACAGAAAAGGTGAATAGAAAAGCACTACTCAACCAGCCAATGTGGTCAGTAGCCCGTAGTGAAGGAAAAATCACACTTATGTGGTAGACGGGTGTTACGGGACAAGAACAGGTCTACCGAATGAAAGATAAGGCAAAAACGGAGAAAGCAGGATAAGAAAAAGTAGAGTTTTTTGGGACAAGCGTCCGAGAGAAGGTAGATAGTTGTCCCTGTTAAGCTCAGATCGGTCTGAAGGACCACTTGCTATATTAATCGGACAAGTTAAGATACATCATAAGTTACAAAATTACTAGACCCTTGATGAGAACTAGTACAATCATTTTCCTAACGAGTGTTGTTATAACCCCGGCGTCGTATTCAGCGCCACTACTACAGTTGGCAACACTGATACGATCCACGTTCAAATTATTGCACAACAATGATATTATGACATAATTGCGTGTCAAATTGTATCACATACTAAATACGTTTACAATGATACAAGTTGCACCTTAAAAAGATAAAAAGTACTCACTTAAAAATGTGGAACGCTTCACGATTTTGCGTGTCATCTTTGCGCAGGGGCCATGCTAATCTCAGGGTATCTAGTTTGGGTGTGGGTTGCGTCATGCCATCATTGAAACCAAATTTATCGTCTTCCCTTTTCTTTGTTTGTAGCGGTACGATAGGATACAGGCAGAGAACGATAGAAGGTAGAGATACGATAAAAGAAACTATATTCTGAAAAGAGAAAAGGCAAAAGAACGACACAGGCAAACGTCACCGTTTGACGTCTCGTCACTAATAATCCTGTTGTGTCCAAACCGCGCACTTACGCCACTCCGCGCTTGCGTATTCCTTTTACGCAAACGCAACTGGATGAAATGACGGAAATGAACAAGTCTATTTTAAACATAATGGCGGGAATTCACTCACAAATTTAAAAGTGTACATCTCCAAATTTAGAATGTAACAAAATAAGCGCCAAGTTTAAATAGAAATTTTGTATTAGTTGGCTGGGTTTACACAATCACACAATAAATTTGTGTATAGCTAATCTACACATTGTTACTTTCAATATTGTTACGTTCAAAATCCTGCAAGTTAGTTTTTCTGCATAAATATTTATTCATCTTACTTCTATTTAAAATGACCTAAAATTTATAAACAAATTCATAAAAACCATCGATCAACAAGCTCGATTTCCTGCCAATTGAATTAGTATTATTTTATAAAATTTCTCAAGTAATTACTCTATAAAATTTTGCCTTATAAAATCAAACAGCTGCTTAGAGAACTTCACATACAAAGTCGCTACTAATAAATTCTGCCACCAGCAGTGACTACATTTTAATTACATTTGCACATAAATGCACATCCTTCTTCTAAAATATAAGACTGCTTAATAAATGAACCCTCGCAATGGGTTTGTTATCTTTTATCTTGCAGCTGTTAAGATGTTTCAAAGTAATAAGATTGCTTTCCTTTGTTTAAAAATCCCTTGTTAATTGCGTTATCTCCTTGTTACCAAGCTGTAGATTTTTACAGCTGTGTCGAAGAAATATGCACACTTGATCCATCGGCGATATTTTTGAAAGCCAAATATCTACCCCATACATTGTTCTTCTCTTAGAAATAGAGACCGTACTTTGAAACCTATTCATTCCACACCGAGCAATTTTTTCGTAAAAGAGCCTGGTAAAGTCGCGTTATAAAAATGCTTTTAGTGCTAGTATGAGTGTAGTTGTTGGTTTCGACATCCAGCCCATAGAGAAATGCAACCGCATTTTCTCATCCATAGGATGATACCAGCACGAAGCCGATAGCTCAAAGTACAGTTTTCTGTTTTCGTTATTTTTTGATGCTGCTGTGAAGAATAGATATTTCATTCGTTACAAAACTGACGTTCACGATGCGCGAGCGACTATGTAATCATTCGTTGAGCTAAAAATTAGTTAATGAAAGTTTGTGTTAGAGTCTATTTTACTGTTTCTTTTGTCATTGATATTAACGTTAAGAACTTTGGCATCAATTTAAAAGTAGTTAACACTTGATTAATTTAAATTAGAGTAATAAGTTTAATGTTGTGCTATTTCTTGAGAAGGTGCACTTCACACTGCAGATTGTATAAATTATGTATATTTATATTTATGTAAAGTTTATGTTCAAATTTCTTTTATTTGTAGGTACCATGTATATAAAAACCAATTTCGAATTTAAAACGTTTCAATACTATTAAATAGAAATAGGACAATGTATACGCCTTTTGGAACGACAAGGGACGCAAATAGAAATTGCCTGGAGTGCAGTAGGCAGTAAACCAGGGTTTGTAGGGTAGAGCGTGGACTGTATAGAGTAAAAGGAAGGAAACATAGAATTTGAATACAGTCACATAAATACTTAAAGCACTTACCGAAGCCCAACATCTAGAGCACTAACGCGGCACCTTTCAGTACTGTTTCTGCCCAGAGGTAAATAGGAACGGAGTAAGGAAATGATTATTTTAGGAAAGACATTAGAGGCAGTAATATTAAGAATTGAAGGAAACACGTTCGCGTTCGCGGATGGTTGTTAATCGACTCTGTCTTAATTATGTTATTCCTTATCTAGTCTGGCTTGATAACGAATACAACGTCGGGAGAGCAAAATGGCGCGAACATAACCGCCCACCAAAAATGAACATTTTTTAAAAAAGATATATACAAACTTGAAAAAAAAATTGTATTATAACTGGGCATTTCCTCCCAGTAGGGGGCTACAGTTTACCCGCCGATACTCGGGATAGAAAAGAAGCAAAATAAAACGCAAATTTTTTTTAAAAAACTAAATCTAAGTTTGAGAAAGAAACAAGAAAAAAAATTAGTTTTCTAAAGGAAGGGGTATTATTTTATTTACCGACCGAGTGAGGGAACTGTGGGTGGTTTTTACCGACAGCACGCGAACAACACCATCGCTACCGGGAAATAATTGCTCGACACGTCCTAACGGCCACGATAGAGGAGAAGTTTTAATTTCGGGAAGAAAAACAACTTGACTCACTTTGGGTACATCGGAGAAACGATTCCATTTGGGTCGTTGAGATAAAGTGAGCAAATATTCATTGGACCATCGCCGCCAAAACGACTGGGTAATTTGGCGCAATCGTAGCCAGCGCGAATGCAAATTTATATTTTCTGGCAGAGTTATCTCTGGCATACTTAATATAGGGCCTCCAATAAGGAAATGACCGGGGTTGTTTCTAGTGTCCAAGGAAAAGAAACACAAAGGTCGGCTATTCAATAGGGCCTCTATGCGAGTGAAAACAGTAGACAACTCTTCAAAAGTAAGAGGTTGTTTGCCAAGAGTGCGTAGTAATAGAGATTTTGCAGATTTTACAGATGCCTCCCACATACCCCCAAAATTAGGAGCATAGGGCGGATTAAACTGCCATTTAACTTGGCGGGAAACCAATGCGGAAAATATTTCATCTTGGTTTTGATGAAGAAACGCACTAGCTTCCTTTAACATACGGGCTGCACCAATAAAATTTTTTCCACAATCTGAATAGATAGTGTCAGGAGCACCTCTCCGAGAAGCAAATCGATTAAAACACGCTATAAAAGCATTAGTAGTAAGTTCGGAAACTAATTCCAAGTGAACTGCTCTCGTGCACATGCACACGAAAACACAAAGATATGATTTGAAAGAAGAAGCATTACGCCGAATGGAAGACTTAACAAGCAACGGTCCTGCAAAGTCAACTCCAACATGAGTAAAGGCACGAGTTAATTGTACACGGGACGGAGGCAAATTAGACATAATGGGTTGAGAAGGCTTGGAATTAAATCGGAAACATGGTATGCATTGATGTATTCGTTGACGTATTAACGATCGTGATCTTAAAATCCGGTATTCTTAGAATAAGAGCTTGTGTGGTAAGAGGTCCGGAATGCAAAGATAACGCATGATAGTGGTCGCAAATAAGTTTAGATAAAGCTGCCCTTTTAGGCAATAAAAGAGGATGTTTGCTATCATAGTTCAATTGTGAATGCTGTAAGCGACCGCCCACCCTAAGCAAACTTAGAGTATCGATAAACGGCAATAATTTTCTAAAAGAGGCGGAGAGAGGTTTTTTATTTTTTATTTGCAACAATTCTACTGCAAAAAATTGTTGTTGAACAAGTTTCACGCATGTTTGTGATGCATTATGTAATTCATCACGAGAAATAGGACCTAGAATTTTTCCCATGGGGTGACGGCAATTATAAATAAAACGAATAATATATGCCATTGCATATTGCAAGCGACTTAAAAAAGAAAAATTTCCCATGAATTCAGCAAAATCGCACTGTTCTAATGCAACCAGTAGTGTAGTAATTGATTTTAATTCAGGTACTTCACTCAAAGGAACAAAAGAATAGTTGAGGTTAAAACAAACATCCTTTAAATTAGATGCACCTTTCCACCACAAATCGTGGCGTAATAATTGAAGAGAGGTGAGTCCACGAGAAGCGACGTCAGCAGGGTTAAGTTTTCCGGAAACATGGCTCCATTGATCAATGAAGGTATATTCTAGAATTTGACTTACTCGATTTCCCACAAAAGGTTTTAACAAATATGTAGGCGTACGCAACCATGTAAGTACGACTTGAGAGTCCGAATAAAGTTTAGTTTCCGAAATAGGGTATGGAAATTTATTTGAACGCATAGAATGAATTAATTTGGCTAATAAAAGAGCTCCAGAAAGTTTTAAGCGTGGGATAGTAAGATGCTTTAGAGGAGCAACCTTGCTTTTGGCTTGTAAAAGATTACAATTTACCGATTTATCATTAACAACATACAAGTAGACACAAGCGCCGTATCCCCTTTCGCTTGCATCGCAAAATCCTAGTAATCGATAAGTGCCGTGGAATTGAGACAAAATACGAGGAATTTTTAGCTGGGATAACATAGTAATTTGGTTACAAAAGCCTTGCCATTCCTGACACCACTTATGATCAGGGGTATCATCCCAATCAATTTGTTGAACCCACAGTCGTTGTAACATATGCTTTACTACAAATATTACGGGAGTTAACCACCCTAAAGGGTCAAATATGCGGGTCATATAAGAAAGTACAAAGCGTTTTGTAAATTCACCTTTAAAGGGTATCACGTTATAGTGAGCACGTCTATTCCAGGGTTCCAGACTACACCTAGTATCTTTATACCACTAACGTGATCAGAAAAAGGAATTAGAGTTTCTAATTCAGTTTGTTCGAAATCCTGTAACAATTCCTCAGAGTTACTAGACCATTTGCGCAAATCAAACTGGCCTAGAGAAAGAAGTTTTACTAGCTCGTGCTGTAGTTGCTTCGCTTCAGCAATACTTTCAGCACCGCTAATTACGTCATCCATATAGGTATGATACATACTAGCTTCAGAAGCCGGGAGTAAGAGTTTCCTTCGTCTATAACCAATTGTCGAAGAACTCTTTGAGCTAAGAAAGCGGAAGGAGCTAAACCATATGTAAGAGTTCTAAGCTCGTACTCAGAAATGTTGTCTTGTGGAGTTGGTCTCCAAAATATATGCTAAATTGACAATCTTGCTTACGAAGTAAGATCTGCCGGTACATCATGCGAATGTCCGCACAAACAGCAATTTTATGCGATCTAAATGTATTTATTATATCTGGTAAATTGCACTGTAATTTGGGACCAGCATATAATCTATTGTTGAGAGAAAGACCTAATGAATCCACGGCAGATCCATTAAAAACAACGCGTAGTTTGGTAGTACTACTTGTTATTTTCGAGATGGCATGATGTGGTAGAATATAATCGGATGGATTTTCGGCTAAAATCATATGACCAAGATCAAAATATTCTTGTAAAAACATATTATAAGAATTTTGTTTTTCAAGAGAACCTGAAAGACGTTTTTCTAAATTTAGATAACATTTATAAGCAATATGTCGATTGCTACCGAGAGGTTTAATATTGTTATTGAAAGGGAGAGCGACAGTAAAACGACCAGAGGCGTTTCGAAAATAATTTTCTAGAAAATGAGATTCAGAAATAACATCTTCTTGAGAGGGAACTTTGGGCATTTTGACTTCTTCTAATTCCCAGAAATTCCTTATATCATTATCTACTGAATCAGAAATAAAAAGAGAAGTTGCATTAACTGCGGTGTTAACATTAGGAACTTGTCCCAATAGCACGTAACCGAATATTGTTTCAATTGCTACTGGTTGGCCAGGAATGATTCTAGTGCGATCAGAAAATAGCACTTCGGAACATATTTCAGCACCCAGTAGTATATCTACGGGCAATGATTTATGAATATTTTCATCAGCAAGCTGCAAACATTTAAATTTATGGTAAATACGAGAAGGCAATGAGCAACCGGGAACGTTTCCCGTTATTTTAGGGAAGATTGAAGCACAAAATTGAAATTGATGCTTCGAGTGATTAGAAAACAAAGTGCATATTACAGCTCCTTTGGATTTAATTGCAGAACCTGAAATGCCACCAACTTGACGAAAATCATGTTGACGCTCCAACCCTAAGCGTTGGACACAAGAACTTGAAATTGCGTTGATTTGAGATCCGGAATCTAAAATGCATCTCACAGATTGTAACTTATTGTTTATATCTAAAACACGAGCTTCTACAGTACCTAATAAAACAGTGTAATTTTCTAGTGAATTTGTGACGTTGCATGTCGAAACAACTTCAGTTGTGAGTGCGGATTTCGAATCGTTAGATTCATTAATGTGTTCCCTAGCAAGTGGTTTGTGCAACAGAGTATGATGAGAAGAGGAATGGCACAACTTACATTTACCGTCAGAATTACAATCACAAGGAGTATGACTGCCTGGCGTTTAAAACATTGATTTAAAGATTTAATAGCAACTTGACGATCGGCAACGCTAAGTTTTTTAAATGCCAAACATTCATAGATTTTATGGACTTCCCCACAATAGGGACAAATTATACTAGCGGTTTTAGTCGCCACTGAAGTCTGCGAGTTTTTAACCAAGAAGGATTGGTTTAAACTAGATTTAAAGCGAAGGGGTGCACCTGGCCTTGGCGCTCTTCCCTTTTTAATATCTTCATAAAGCTCTGAAGTTTTGCTTTGCAAGGTTAAGAAATCGAACAGTTGAGTACAAGTAGGAACTGCCGAACCTACGTTTGAATCAAATGCGTTTTGAGTTTTGAATTCTAGGTTGCGATAGCATAAAGAAAACAATAAAAAATCAGCCAAATCTTCAACTTTATTCGCTACCTTTAACGTGTTAACAGCATTAACATGAATATTAATAAAGTTTGAGAGCGATCCAGAGTTTTTAAATTGAAGTATTTTATTTAAGTAGTAGCTCGTAATTCTACGAGGTGAATTGTAGCGATCCTGAAGTTTCGTAAACGCTTGTTCATATAAATTGGCATCTAGAGCTAAATCCGAAATTAAAGCCAATGCTTCCCCCCTAAGAAGCATTCTCATGTAATGATACTTCTGGATTACGGGAATGTGATCGTTTTCATGGACTAAACTTTTGTATAACGTAATGAAATTTTGCCAATTGTCTAAACAACCATCAAACGGATTTATACCAAGAGGTTTTAAATAACTGGTAACAGGTTGAGATGCACTTGCGATAACTGCTGTATCGCCGGCAGAAGTAGAAACCTTTTGCTTCATATCGAAAAATTGAGAACGAATAATATCGATTAAATTATCGAATGAAGATCTTTGAGAATTTATATCATCCTTTTCTTCTACAGTGGAATTATAACTTAAAATTTTATCGTAAAGAATATCGAGTTGCTGCTCAATACTTTGCATTCGAACATATCTCGCTTCGACTGCTGAAAAGCGAGTAACCGTTTTGACATAGTCTTGGATTTCCGTTAAACGAGAAAAATAATCCTCTAATTTCTTTTGTAGAATGTTTCTGGTAGTCATGATTAAATGTTTGTTACGCACAAATAATGCTTGCACGAATTTTAGATTAAGAGTACTTCCAAAGAAAAATTTATTGTTTGTATACAAATACAAATGTTATTGTTTTATAACGTATTGAAAGACAACGCGATAACGAAGTTATCTGACTGAAATATAAATGCAGTATATTTAAAAGTACACACGTGCAATTCAAACTGGAAAATTTTATAGCAATTTAATTATCTTTAGAATTAAAGTGTTATGATTATTCGAAATTACAATTAATGTTGGACATACGTATTTATGTGCTTGAATTGAGGATGTGAGACGAAGAACGAGATATCACGTAGTTCTTAATTCGGCTCGTACGGATCAAAAAAACGTATGTACACGCCTCTTGGAACGACAAGGGACGCAAATAGAAATTGCCTGGAGTGCAGTAGGCAGTAAACCAAGGTTTGTAAGGTAGAGCGTGGACTGTATAGAATAGAAGGAAGTAAACATAGAATTTGAATACAAAGTCACATAAATACTTAAAGCACTTACCGAAGCCCAACATCTGGAGCACTAACGCGGCACCTTTCAGTACTGTTTCTGGCCAGAGGTAAATAGGAACGGAGTAAGGAAATGATTATTTTAGGAAAGACATTAGAGGCAGTAATATTGAGAATTGAAGGAAACACGTTCGCGTTCGCGGATGGTTGTTAATCGACTCTGTCTTAATTATGTTATTCCTTATCTAGTCTGGCTTGATAACGAATACAACGTCGGGAGAGCGAAATGGCGCGAACAGACAATATAAAATAATGTAGGTTTAATTTTTGTGCTTGAATTTAGAAGTAGAATAGCTTACGTTCCACATAAGTTCCATAAAATTCTTCATCACTGACGAAGTTAGCGTGTGTCGTATTAGTATTTTCCTTGTGTGAGTTTTGTCTTGATGGGCCAGCCTTTCATGCCAAAGGTGAAGAGAATCTCTTGAAGCTACATTCACTTCCACTGTGTATGGTTTTACGACACTGTCTCGAACAAATTCATAACCCGTCTTATTCGTTGGAGTTGTTCTTGATAGTAAATTCTGGCGTGCGCTAGGCATATACAACACGTCTATCGTCGTGCATGATACCCATGCGTTATCAACGAACGACTAAAGGTTAATTATGCCCTTTCTCAAAGCGCCCATGGTAGTGTTACTCCGATGTAAATTTCGCTTTGTTCACCAAAGTGCTCAAAAGGCGAAAATTTTTCCATACGATTAGTAATGAGATTCGCGGCGGTACAATCAGCCACCCAGGAATCTTGTTTCTCACAAGACAATATCTCACAAATAAATCATTTGCGACTCCTTCGAAGTGCTTGCATAACTTTGCTTTGGTTTTCCTCTGCATTCCTGCCGAAAATGATCTTCCACATTTATAGCACTTAAAATCTGATGTACCTATGTTGCAGGTTTCGGTATTTCCAGTAAATTCGTTTAATTTCTCTAATTGACGGTTTTTACTGCATGCATGCAGATTTGAAGATTTTCTTTGTGCTTTGGGCCTGCTTCCCATTAACGCGACTACCTCTTGTTTTTCTATTCACCGTAGTCGCCTCTTGACCTCAGATGTCAGAACACTTATTAAATTTAAAAGTGTTTACTGATCCTCTGAGCGGGCCCATCACGCTTACCGCAAACTTTCGTATTCGTCTGAGAGCGAAACTATTAGTTTGATTGTGGGAAATGAGTCATCGGGCACAACCTTTAATTGCTGCATTCTTAAAATCCATGCAGCAAGCTCTTTACTGCCAATTGCCAAGTACGCTAATTTTCGATTTCTCTCAACCTTTCAATGCCATGTGTTTCCATGCTTCCGCTGCTGCTGATATTCCTTCGTATTATTTTCAACGAATTTTTTCCTGATTCCAGCAGTTATGTAGCGTTCGATTAAATAGAACCACGCTCTGCTACCATGTTAAACATTGCAATTGGTTGGGATGAGAAAGCTTGTAAAAAAAAGGTATTTTTAATAAAAAAATAAGATTTATACAGAAGTAAAGTCAGAGGTGACAACAGCACACATTGATTACCAAACATAGTGTTATTAGCCTGCATTGAACTGCTGCTAGATACGCAATTTGACAGTTTTATTTCCAACAGTTACAATCCAATTCTGTTTCATCTTTGTAAATAACTACTGCATTTGCTTGCTAGTCTGCTCTGTTTTATATCCAGTAAACCTATAATTTCATATAAATTTCAAATGTTTTAATACTTAGATTACTGTTCAATTTATGTTAATTACCACTGTATTCGTCAGCTTGTTCACTTTGTTTTATATTCAGTTAATCACGTTTCTATTACGATAATTTGATATATATATATATATATATATATATATATATATATATTGCCGTGGAACCTTATAAAAATCGAGCCTCACGAATTGGGCGTCAAAAATTGCCGTGGAACTCGGGTAAAATATTCACCAACAAAAATATTTTCAAAATTTTTTTTAAAATTTTTAAAACTCGAAAATTCAAAACTAAATAATACAAAAAAAAATGTCTTACCCGTTTTCCTCTCTTCCTCGGTTGAATGGCCTTCTTCAACTGCTTCCGGCTAGCTCATGTGAACCTCCTTTTGGATATCTATATTCACTCTCATATTCTATCATTCACGTACACTCCCAATAAAACCACAAAATACAACAAACATACAATCTTTTATTTATTACTATTTACAAAAGAAATTCAATATTGTCCATATTTCATTGTTCATGTTACACTTCAGTAAATTTTATTTTGTAATGTCCTGTATTTTATTTTTAAAAACATCAAACACATAAAATGTACCCGGAGTAAATGGGCCTTGAATAATACCTTCTCTAAAATTCCTTCTTTATAATTTATTTATTTATTTTTTAATCTAAGTAAACTCTGGGGTAGGGTGAGCTCATGATACCCAGCTAATTATGCATAATGTATGCCTACTACTTTGCATACTCTAAAAATAAAAAAACAAAGCCATGTACTCTTCACAAAATTTCACGTTCTGATGGAACGTTAAAAGCTTTATAAACACCTTCAAATTTCTAGTTGAATACTATAATAAAGTTATTTACACGTATTATGTTCAATACGTAAATATCCACACTACCTTGAAAAACACTCTCATACGTCACCTAATATTTACAGTTTATAGGAATCACAATTTCAAATCGTTACCTGGAAATTTCTAGACGATCTCCGCTCTGTAGATGATGGTACTTATTTCTGCTATCTGGTCTGCAGGCCGTTTCTAGCTGTTACTAGACGAACTCCATCTAAGTTGAACTGCAAACGCCGCCTCCACGGTGCAACCAAATTCCAAATTCCATTTCAATTATACGTCTTTCACAACAGTAATCTATTTACTTAAACGTCCCGACACGAATTGGTTAAAAATTATAGGTGATACCTCAATTAAAATAAGTAATCTCGGCACACTAACCGCGTACCAATCAAGAGGCTACCACCATGAAATATAATTTAAATAATTTAATAATACTTAGAACTCGTGTTAACTTTCATACGTTGTTTTGGGACGATCGAAATAATAAGGGCACGAAGTTAAAAGAGAAGAGAGCGAGTGCTAGCTCTCTAGAGTATTTATATCCTTCCTATGTAACCTCTCCTGGCCACATTTATCCGAAATCCCCTGCTCACAACAACACATTCCCACAATTTTGCACTCACCCCGATTTTCAAGTTCGCGAATTTCAGTACGTCGTTATAATATTTTAACAAAATTACGCTACACTATCCTCGTGTTTATATCAAGTCAAACTAACATATCGACCAATCGTAGACTACCTGACGTTTCTCAAATCCCTACTATCCTACCGTTGTCTCATGCTTATGCGTTTTCTACGTCTCTTTCTAACCTGGTTTGAGTGGTAGAAAATCAATATTCTTGTTTATGCGCTGTCTACCACACGTGGACATCCGACCGTTTGGACAATCCTTAGAATAATTTGTTTGTTATCTACAAATTAAATAGAACTTGACATTTAGAAAATACGCAGGTGTTCAATCGTAACGTTTTAAATAACACTTCTACGAGTTGAATTTTCCACGTATTTCAACCTTACTGATATATTTGTTCGTTAGCAACGCGTCTCACCTTGGTATTATTGGGTTTTTAAACGCTTTTATGCATATTATACATAAATAATCGTTCAATTAAATTCAATTTAATTAATAAATTAATAGCATTGGCTTCTACCATTTAATTTCTTTGCAAACCTACTAAATTTCATTAATTATTTGTAAAATTTCGTTAATACCTGATACTTAAAAATGAACTAACTAATATAACTTTCGCACGTAATTTCTGGTTGATCCTTTATACAGGGTGTTTTGAAATTGCCTCGTTTATATTTATTTTTGATCTTTTAAAACCACTATAATATATATATATATATATATATATATATATTGCTGTGATAAGGGGTTGTTTAGAGGTGTATTGAGTAGTAAGAGTCGTGTAGTAACAATAAATAGCAATAGGAATTAGAAAACTTCATTTATTTAGCAGAAAAATAGGCAATTCGTACATTATGTAAATAGCAAGCATTTAACACTGTATATAGACCGTTATTAATTTTAGTAATGCCAGTAAGAATATCTTTCAACAACAGAACGCGTATTCAGAAGAAATGTTAGTACATGTAATTAAACACACATTGAGTAGTGTTCTAATTAGTTATAAAACAAATACGCAGCAGAGTAGATAAAAACTAACAAAGCTTTATGCAATTACGAGGAAACAATAAACGCTTTGATAAGAAAACGCAGTTTTAAAGATGCATAAACACAAACGAAAACAGCATTAAGGTTACATCATTTATTTTGTACAAAAGGCGTTATCTGCACAAACAACGTATGGCAAAGGTAACGAATAATAATGTATCAATAACAAATAAACATTACATGAAAATCCGATTAAATTACATCAGAAACCACTTCAAAATGCAGGCCCTGGTTGGTTGAGATAGTCTGCAGAACTGCTTGAAAACCCAGCACACATGTAAGTGGGGAGAGCCTATATAACACAGAGCAATGATAACACAAGTAAATTAGCAACTCATGTACGCCGAAGCTGCGTCACTATTAACCAGAAAGCCACGCGTAAATTAAATAAAGTATAATAGAATATCAAGTGTATGTTACAGTGATAATAGTGCAACGATTACGAAGAGTTTTTGCCGTTTTTTATATAGAAAACGGTTTCAAGTATGTGTCGACAATAATACTGAATAATTCAAATCTGGGTCCATATAACATTTCAAATTTGCGTCGACAATAATACCAAATATTTCAAGTCTGCGTCAACGATAATATTGCTGGTATATTTCTGGATATTTCAAGTCTGCGTTGACGATAATACATATGGTATATAGAAATTCTAATTCCAAGTGGATTCAAAGGGGACAATTCTAATCGAATTTTGGTACAATTCTGGTACAATTTTGATTTGCGTCAAAAGCATTGAAGGGACGACATTCAAGGCATATAAAATAAAGAAGCACAAAGTAATTTTTGGAAACAAGGAGTAACTGTACTCAAATATTGATTCAACTTAGCAGAGCAGTGGTAGACAAATGAGGACAACAAAGAGGTGTTGATTCACAATACGAACAACATATCGCAGGTCAGATCTATTTAATTTTAAGATATTTTTCTATTTAAATTTTAATACTGAATTTATTCAATTTATATAAAACTTGTAATGAAGTCAACAACAAACATAGCATACGTTAAACTTACGTAATATATCATAAAGAGGTCTAGGACGTTTCAGGTTTCTTTGGTAAAGAGGTAGTTTTTGGTGACTTTAGGTTGAATTAAAAGTATATAACTTTTGGGATAAATGATACATATGATATTGATTGATTGAGGAGTGTATTTAAGGAATTTCAAAAATTGTAAATAATATTTCTTTCATTATATGAAATTAATTGACTTCGTTTTATCAATTCAAACAAATAATCACAAAGGGGTGAAAAGAAAAAAATTGATCTTCGTAACGTTGTGCACTCTGTGTAGATTAAAAAGGGCTAGCCGTGGCATAATAAGAAAATTAGTAAAATTTGAAGTGAGAACACAGAGCTGTGGCGTTAAGTAAAAACGTCATTACAACGAGTACGGCGTTATCATATCAATATATATCTGTGTGTCTATATTTGGGCCTTTTTTTGTATTAATATTTATTTAATAAATGGATAAATGTAACTTGGTTGTGAACCAATAATATATATGCCACGGCTTTTCTTGAAACTCTTGTCTCAGGATTTAACGAATTTAAATTATAATAAGCAAACAGTGTGGGTACAAAACTGTATGCCTATATATTAACCACTGCCAGATAAAGCACGATCTAGTTAATTTTAAATATACTTGCTATAGATCTGGGTGTGACCGTACTGGCAATTTTATTCAGAATGTAAACAAAGTTCAGAATGCTTAAATTTTGATAAAGATTTTGAGATTTCAATGAATACTACAGTTTTTTAGGTGTTACAAATATAAGAATTAAGTTGTTTTATACCTGTAGTTCCACTGAAGTCGTCTGTGTTTACAAGAATGGACCCTTGACTGCTTACAGTGACCCAAAACTTGGCTGTGCACAATACCTGTTAAAATAAGTTTTAATATTTAGTATTTAAAATTTCACGCTATAATTTCAGGCTTTAGAAATACTAGAAGGATGTTATAAAGAAAAATGATACTCAGAATCGGCGATCTAACTATGACTCGTTCAAATCACTACCACGGCTGGTACACTGTTCATAATATTGGAATCCTCTGGAACTATTTGTAGTTCTCGATACTTCAATTCATCTCAGCTTGGAAGTTGTACACATTTCACGTGATGAGCAAATAATCTTCTGTGCCTCTAATGGTTGTATAAACCTTTCAAACTTACTACACGTTGCACAAGACCTCTTTTAACTTCAAAATTACTACTCTTTCAACTAGCTTCAGCTTTTAATACTTTAATAAAACACGAGAGCAGGTAAAACACATCTATTCTTTTTAATAAAATTTTTACAAGTCTTTTTTTTGTTACCTTATCACCTAGGAGATCTCTTTAAAAAATTCATATTTGCCTACTATATACAAAATTCTTAAAACTACACTCATTGATCAATTATCACAAACATATCTAATAACTCTTTCAAAACATTGCATTTTGATCACTTGAGTCCTATTTTCCATTGGTTACATCTTGTTTACAATTTTTATTTCACTTACAATTATTTATTTTTAACACCACATACTAAATGAATTATGTTTCAGGTATTATGGCACCTATTACTTATAAGAACAATAGCGTCCAATTAAATAGTAAACATAAATCTGCAATACAGTAAACAAACATTATTTTTACATCCTATAACTACTAAAACATGCTAAATGAATTATTTTTCAGATATTATGGTACATCTTACTTTTTAAAAACAGTAGTGTCCATTAAATAGTGAACATAAACGTTAAATACAATCAACAGAAGCTTATTCAAATGGAATTACTATTTCTTTTTTATACATAAAATTACTTAAACACCTATTTGAAATCTCAAAAGGCTCTATCACACTGAAATAGCATTCGATATAAGTTCAGCAAATAATTATTCTACGATTTTGTTTATCATTAGTTTTAAATTAGACATTTCATTAATATGAGTGGTAAATAAGTGCGTCTAACCTTGGATATTATATAGAACATTACAATATATATATTTGTGGGGTTTAATATAAGGGAAATATCACAGTAAATATGTACGCTTAAGCCGTGGGGCGAGTTAACACAGCATAAATAGCTCGACCCAATCGTGGGGCGAAATATTAATAATAAATAGCTAACAGGAGATTACACGACAATATATATGTAATCTCCTGTTAGCCCCTATTTGTTATTAATATTTCGCCCCACGATTGGGTCGAGCTATTTATGCTGTGTTAACTCGCCCCATGGCTTGGGCGTACATATTTACTGTGATATTTCCCTTATATTAAGCCCCACAAATTGGGCTTGTCATATTTATGTCGTGTTATCTTCCTGTAGGAAAAGTAAAACGCTTGTTATTCTCGCCCCACGGTTAGGCAGATATATTTATGCTATGATTTATTCTTTTATTACTCAAGCACTTGTAGGAATGTTAATTTATAATTTTCTTTGCCTCGACTAGATGATTCAATTAAATAAAGCAATTCTACAATACACAGTATAATGATTAAATATTTACAACCTTTTTAAATATCTTCTCCCTTTTAAAATTATTTACATCTGTCAAATTTTTAGAAAATCAATCCAGCAAAACGAGCTTTTTATTATATTTAGAGACCTTTTGAAACTTTTCAAGATGTATATTACTTTTCATAAATTTATACAAGAAACCCTAATTTGTCGGATCTTACACTTTGAATTATTATTGAGATAAAACAGTTTTTAGAAATAAATCATGTCAAAATATCTAACCTGAAGTGGTTCAGTAGGAGCTTTGCATTCCCAAGAATTGAAGTCTACATCCAACCAAATTAGTATCCAAATCGTTATTGGTGAGTTTATTCCGATGAAAGGTTTTTCATTTCCGTAATAAAATATTTACCATTTTCAGAGATTAACAAATTGTTTGAACAGGTAGCATTCTCCAGAGTCTCGTATCCCAAATTGTGTTTAAGATCGTAATTAACAAGAATCGTAACAAGATCTTTATTAGGATCGTTATTTCGATTGTAATTTTAGATTGTAACTGAGATTGTAATTGAGATGGTGATTAAAAGCCCTGTTTTATTTATTATTAGAAATTATATAATTTTACTAAATCTTATCTACTTACGTCCTTAGAACTACGGCTCGCTTGTACAATTACACACTCTTTAATTTTCACTTTTAATTTAATTTACTGTTCACGTAAATATTGAGCAATTTCAAGTATAGTGACTGCCCAGTTTCTAAAGTATACTAACTTTATATTCAATTGTCATGATATTTATAGGATCGGCCCCTTTTGTTTGCGATTCGTTGACTCCACGTGCTGGGCGAGGTCAAGTGTCTTATCTCTTGTTATTTTGGAAAACTTTACCAATTGTGTAGTTCAGTTGCATGAAGTGATGCTAAGATTGTCACGTAATTCATTATTATACATCACATTTTATTCAGAAATCCCAGGCATCTTCGTTCAACAAATCACATACTATTGTTGTTGGTCTTATTCTAATCTGAATGGAATAAATTTGGTGTTTGTTTATTTCCTAATAAATTGGATTTTTGAACAAATGTGATACTTTTAGATCACGTACGCTTTTCAAATAATGCATAATTTCTGCGTGCGTTTAAAATGATATATTAACGCACTTTTCGAATATTTATCTAGCCAATTTATGCAGATTTTTTACTGATTTAATTTCAATGCGTTTCGTTACCTTTTCAAATTTTTATCTTTGCTCGTAGCTACTCTTGGATATGCGTTTTAATCGCTTGTACTGCTATATACAGTGTGCTCTCAACTAATTTATATTTATAATGACCTATTTACTCTTCTAATATCTGTACTTATGTGCTTTTGTTACTTGGGAGTTTCTTTTGTTTATTCTACGACCCCTATGACTTAACCTACCCCTAAATTAACCTTATAATTACAGCAATATATATATATTGTTGTGGATTAAAAGGGGCAAATAGGTAGATACAATAAAATTTCAACAATCCTGTATATAGAAAAGAACAAATTATTTATGCGCAAAATTAATTTTATTCATTTAGGGAAAACAAACGAGTATTAACGTATTTTTATATTTAATAATTGGAATGTTAGGATTACATAAAGAAAAACAGTTTAAAAGCAAATAGAAGTTCAAGGATACGCATAATTAACCATAAGTTATTTGAATTCAACACATATAAGCATAAGGGAACGTGCTGTGTAAGAAAATCAATAATTCCAAGGCAAATGTATTTGTTTTATACAGATACCAAGAAGCAGAAAGTCCAAGAAGTTGTTATGTTCAAACGTTTGATAATTAACAGAAACACTTGCTTTATAAAAGGTTACGTTCGACAAAGTCGAGCGTGTGTTAATATAGGATTTCATAGAAAATATTTTCAACCGTCAGTTTGGATAAACAACTAGGGAACAAACATTTTAAGGAGCGAGGGAAATGCACGATCGGTTATATACAACAGATAGAGACAGATATAAAAGCGTTGGGATTGAAAAGCACGTAGTATATACACGTGGAGTTTAGATAAGTTGTCAACAATATCGATTTTCTGTAACTCAAGTGGGGTTTTGAACGAGACAGCAAACATGCATAAAACAAGGATAAATAGAACTTAGGCGAGGTTTGTGACGACAGAAAACTCTATCATTGGTCGAAAGTCAACAGTGTTCGAAACGAATGCACACGCGAAGGTTGTAAGCGAATTAGAAATATACAACAAACACGACGGGAAAAATTTTCAAAATCAACCGACGGTTATGCTAAAAATTTGTAGAAACGGTTTTTGAAAATAAGCTTTTCGCTGGAAGCGCGTCCACCAGGGGGTTTTGGAAGCATATAAATACCAGAGCTTTAATATTCAAGTTCTCTTTTCCTTTACGTCGATAAAAGTGCTAAATACCGATTCAGAATACAATAATAAAGCTTTTGAGAGTATTTTATGTAATATTACCGTAAATATAGTGGTAGCTAGTATAACACAGTAGTAGCGGACCTCTAATTATTGACGTGAAGTACGAGTAGTGCATATTAAATTAATAAAGGTCCGACTATTACTAAGCAAAAATCAATAAATGGAAACATGATATATGAGGATAACCAAAGCTGGTAATCTATTTTGTGTGCATGATATGGATGGTAGAGGCCTGTGAATTCGACAAGCAGTATAGTCAATAATAACAACGCCAAGGAGTTTTTACGGTAACCATCTCCAATGGGAATGCAGACTAAAGAATTCTCCAGGTATTTATTTGAAATTTCTGTTGTTGTATAAACATTTGTGAAATTTTGTGCTGTGTGGTTGACGTTTTTGGTGGCATGTTTATGGTTGTAGAAATTTATTGTACATGTACTGGACTATTTATTTAATGTTTAAATATTAAAAAAGGGTGTATTTAAAACATCCAAAATTGGCGATATGTTCATCAAAGGAACTTGAGATAACAAAAATATCATCTAGAAATGTTCCTCATGTAAGATAGCACCTAACGTTTGATCCATAGTACGTTGTAGGGTTTGTGGTGCGTTATAGAGACCAAATGGCAAAAAATTATATTCGAAAAGACCTTGGCCTGGAACACAAACAGCAGTTTTAGGACGGGAAGGTAAATCGAGGGGTATCTGATAAAAAGCTTGTCTAAGGTCGATAGATGAAATAAATTTTGCGTTTCGAAGCCAGCTTAAAATAGAGTCACTTCTTGGTAGAGGGTAAGCATCAGAGACAGTTACAGAATTCAACTTTCTGCCATCAAAACAAACACGCCAATCGTCATTCTTCTTACGAACTAATAATACGGGAGACATCCATGGTGAATTTGAGGGAGAGATAACACCAGATTCTAACATTTTATCTATTTCGGAATGCAAATGCTTTTGTAATGCAGGCGATAGCGGATATTGACCTTGCTTAAAAGGGAGGGCATCACCTGTAGAGATAACATGTGTTGCAGTAGTAACGCAACCAAGTTCAAAGGTATTAAGTTTACGAAATTTGTCGATTGTAGAGTTAAGAATTACATTTAGGGAATCGGTAAGAGAAATTTTGTTAGATATTCCTGCAGATGCACAGGAATTTGTTTTAAGGGAAGTTTGTCAAGAAAAATCTTGGAAGTAAAGCGACAAGTTAAAAAGTTTACAAATATCTACACCTAGTAGGAATGGATAAGCTAATGTAGGTACAATCAAAAATGGAACGTTACGTTCAAGTGATTCTACTCGAATTTTTAATTTAAGGGAACCCGTTACATATATTTGATTATCGTCAGCTAAATTTATGGAAGTTTTTTCGGGAGCAATTTGAATTTTAATATTTTGTTTAGATAATTGCTGTAGACCTTCGTTGTTTATAAGGGAACATGAGGAACCTGTGTCCAATAAAGCTATTACATTTAAGGAACCAATCGAGATAGGTAAGTGTGGGCGATTATCGAAGGGTTTTTTAACAAGTTGTGAGGCAGCAGTCTTTTTATGGTAAAAGGAATTAACGGTTTGTAGCCAATTAGACCATTCAGACGGGGTGGTATAACATAATTCTTTTAATAAAGGTAAGACAATTGGTAAATTCAAAGTAGCGATATTATTGTCAGATATATTTAATAACGGTACAGCGTTAGAGGTAGTTTTATGCTTTAAATTTATTGACATCTGGGTCCGTTGAATGGTTGGTGTTGAGGACGATTTTGATTCCTTGAGATATTCACGCCCTGGATAGGAATATCTCGACGAGACTTTCCCGATACGTTAGGATTACAATTCGTACAGTTAGATTTATAGATATTAGCACGACCACAGCCATAGCAAAACATATTTTTGGGGTATGTACAAACGTTGTAATTATGTCCACTTTTCTTGCAATTCCAACAGGTAAGTAAGTTATTTGTTGAGGTTGATACTTTATGAGAAGTTTGAACTTGACACGCCAAATCGAGTTCTAATAGGCCAGATTGTTTTTCTGGAGGAGGACGATATTTATCCACTCGCAACTTCACTTCTTGAAGCGAACGACATAAATCTTTGAAGTGAGCTAAGGAAGAAATGTGTTGTAACGCTAGACGTTCGGAAAAATAAGGATTTAAATTTCTACGTAACTGATCAATAATTTCAAATTCTGAAGGTTTATTATCAAGTCTACTATATAAGGCTTCTATTGAGGTAATAAAGGAAATTACATTTTCGTTAGGTCCTTGGGTTCGATTTCGTATCTCATTCCAAAGGTCGGTAATATAACCATGCGGTAGGAAGTCCCGTTTTAAACACGCAACTAATTCCTCCCAGGTAGAAATCTGATCTCTAACGTTACGGTACCAGATCAACGCAGAATCAGAAAACAATTCACCCGCTGAAACAAATAAATCTTGGTCGGTACATTTGCGTGAGATTCTGAAATCGTTAATTCTGTCAAGAAAAAACATTAAAGCGATTTGAGGTCAAAACGCTGAAAAGTTAAACCCCATTTATAAACAGGTATGGATTTTCCTAATGGTGGAACTGGAGAAATTACGGGATTTGATAAAGGTATAGATATATCTGTGTCTGCATTTTGATTGAGTCTCTCAAGAACTATTCCTTCAAGTAACAAGATATCCGATAAGAAAGTTTGTTTAGCTTGGTTCGCTTGTTCATTGTCAAATAAACACAATAGCTCTATACGCTGCTTAAGGTGAATTATACGGGAAACCCGCGTTTTAATTCGATCTCGCTTGGGCCGGGGTCAATTTTGTTTATTATATTAGTTATATCTTCAACGGATTGTTTGATTTCAGACACATTTTGAGTTAAATCGGAAACAATTATTTTAGAAATAGGTAGGCCTTTTGTTTCTTGGGCTAGTATTGCTTTAAGTTGCAATCGTCTATCATTTTGATTAGAGACGGGGGTAATATTTCTACATTCAATTTCGTAAATCAGCTCCAAAGACTTAAGATGTGTAATATTCATTTTGAAATAATATTTGAGACAACAAATATACTAAATTTAAGATACTATAGTAATTCACAAGATAATAAACGGTATACACAAATTCAATTTGTTACGATAAATTTATTTAAAAGCAAAATCTTTTTTTAAAAAGGCATTTATAGGTTACAGCTGTTTAAATTACTAAGGAAACACGTTTAGAACTGTATCAGAGCAAGATAATGTTTAATGAAAGAAATACATCACGGTTAGGTTAATATAACATTAAAAGACTCAAGTTAATTAGAAAATCTATATTTCGAGATGGAATTTTGTTATGTAGGTAATTGTAATTTACAATTAATTATTTGGGTTATAAAAAAGACACTCAAAATTATAGAAAGATACCTTATATGTGTTAATTAAATGGTAGCTTTAAAAATTAATCCAAAAACAAGTTAAGTTAAAAAAAATTTCAAAAGTAAAGTGATCATTCTAACCACATTTTTCAACAATTTTAGAAAAAAAATTTCACTTTTCCTTCATAATAAGTAGAAAATAAGCTGTTTACTTATGATTAAAAATGCTTACATTCAAAATTATATGATGCAACATGTATGTAAGTAAGGTTATATTATACCATATACACTGCTGCAGGAAAATACTTTAAATTTCATTTCAAAAATAAACCAATCACACATGTAAGAGAATTCCAGTTAAGAAGGAACACTACATTTAAAGTTGCAAGAAAATTAATTGAACTAACAAAACATTTTAAGGACAAAAGCTATGAATTTCAATAGCCCAAAATGGCGGTTTACATTCAGTTACCATAACAGCTGTCTTGTGATTTTAGGTAATTTAGTAAGTTCAAGAGTACCAACCTAAGCTTTTAAGGTCAATAGATATTAAAAAATTAAGATAATTATATTTTTTTAACTAAAAAAGCTATATATCGTTAATTAGTACATTATAAAGCCATAAAAAGAAATCATACAACCAAAAACACGTTAAGGGCGCCATTCTTATATAACCGTAAACGAGGTATATAAGACACAAAGACAGTTGGTAACGCTAATCTATAATGTGGAAATTAGCACGCCCATCTGTCAATGACGTCACACACTATGCAAATTATTACACGTAAATGACGAAATGTGCAAAATTCATAAATGTACTATAAAAAACCCCACACACGGGGAACTTACGTGAATATATATGCGTCTCACAGAATTGCTTCCTTCAGGGTTGCTCGTGGCTCCCTTCCGGATTATTTAAAGATGGTTCTCATGGCGTCCTTCGGGATTGCTCCAGGCTAGCGACTGCAAGGCTCCCTTCCGGATTATTTAAAGATGGTTCTCAGGACTCCGTAGATTCGGTAATATATCTCGGGTCGTGGATTTTCTACCAGGTTGCATCCAGATTAATCTCTTCTTTCTATATGTAGAGGTAACGACGGGAACGTGTTATAGGGAACGATAAACAAAGATAAGCAAGAAAAGGGAATCTACATAATAAATATAAAGATACGATACCAGACCCAACACCACTCTTGTCGACATTCAAAAGCAAAGTCCAAGTCCCAGCGCCTTGCGGAAACTCCCCACTTTTCTTCTCCCACACGCGTCGGCGCGATCTGGCGCAAACGCACTCTGTAGTGACGGAAATACGCGCGCCAAGTCTTTCAAATTTATGGCGCGAAACTCCCGCATATCAAAACTAAACTAAAAAATGTCTAGTGCCAAATTTTTGGCACGTAACAATACATAAGGACCTACGTTGTGCAAAGGTTTCTCTACCGTATATAAATTTATCAAGCTCTTCTTTCGGCTCATACAGAATCAGAAATATCATCAAATCGCAACATCTGAACTAAGAAACGAAATCTGTTGACCGGGTTCACTAATCTAAACATTGTTATCTGATATCTCTGAATCACAATCTCTACTAATTCTTCGTACGCAATTGCTTCGTTATATACAGTAATACCTCACTTTACGCGACCCCGCATTGCGCGGATTCCTTATAACACGAATTTCAAGTTTCGCGAAAAAATACCCGTTTTACGCAAATTGAATCGAATCGCCTGACAAAAGCTCACCCAATCAAAGGCCACGTCCTTCAAACAGCTGTTAGAGGACTACGGCTCTTGTTTCTAGCGCTTGCTTTAGTTGTTGTTCCGATAGTGTGCAAAGAGAACGCGTACGTTGATGAACCTGTTTTTATATGTATGTATATATGTACATACGCATGTACATTCGTAATTGTAAACAATGCCACCAACTACTAGTAATAAGAAAGAACGTAAAAGCTTGAGTTTAGAATTGAAATTAAAAGTATTAAGGAGAATGGGCAATGGAGGCAGAGCTTCAGTTGTAGGTCGTGATTTGGGACTCTCCGAATCGACTATGAAAACAATTGTTAAAAATTGCGAAAAAATTAAACGTTTTAGTGAATGTGCAACACCTGTTAGTGTAACTAAACTAAATCGTTCTAGGAATTCAATTCTTGAAAAAATGGAAAAATTACTTAGTGCATGGATAGATGACTTGTATAAAAAGAACACACCTTTAAGCCAAAACTTAATATGCACCAAGGCACAGTCTTTGTTTCTAATGCTAAAGGAACAAGAAGGCAAGGGACCTTCCATTCCACACTTTGGTGCTAGTAGAGGGTGGTTTGATAGATTTAAACGTCGATGAAATCTACACAACATCCGAATAACGGGTGAAACAGCAAGCGCCGATACGCAGGCTGCTGCAGAATTTCCAGCTACACTTCGATCTTTTATTATGCGTAAAAAGATTCCAGTGTGTCTTATTTTTAACTGGGTTTTATTGGAAAAAGATGCAATCTTGAACATTCATTTCTAAAGCAGAGCGACAGACCAGTGACTTTAAAGCGGCATAACAAAGAGTTACGGTTCTGCAAGGTGATAATGCAACTGACGATTTTAAACTTAAACCTTTGTTGGTGTACCAGTCAGAAACACCACGTGCCATGAAAGGTTTAGATAAAGATAATATGCCAATTGTGTGGAGGTTTAACAGAAAGGCATTGGTGACCCGAGAAGTCTTTCATGATTGGTCCACTAACACCTTTTGCTCATCAGTTAAAGCTTACTGCGACAGGAAGGGACTTCTCTGTAAAGCTCTGTTACTCATAGATTATGCTCCTGGGCATCCGACAACATTTGATATGCCTTTTAATTTGAAAGTAACAATAATGCTCCTTCCACCAAACACCACATCAATTATACAGCCTATGGACCAAAGTCCAATTGCGAACTTCAAAGTTTACTACCATCGCCGCACATTTAGCGAGCTAATCCACCAAACTAATGGAGGACAACAATCAATAAAAGAGTGGTGGAAGTCATATAACATCATGAAAGGCATATCTAATATAAATGAAGCGTGGAAAGAAGTAAAAGATAGCTGCATGAATGGTGTTTGGCGTAACATTTAACCTAATGTAGTGGAAGCTCCCAGCAAAGATGTGCGCGTACAAAAGAAAGTGCTTGCAGACATCGCTGCAATGATCGAAGGTTCTGAATTGGAGGATATCACAGCAGAGGAGCTCGAAGAATTTATATCAGCAAGATGAGCCTCTTAGTAGTGAAGATTTGATGGAAATGCACAACAATCCCATCGACAATGTTGAGCAGCAAACAGAAAAAAAAGTTCTTACGTCAAGCGGTATACAAAAAGCACTATCGCAAATCAATTTGGGTTTGGATATTTTAGAAGAATTAGACAGTGACGTTGAGCGTATTTCATCTATGCATCAATCAATTCAAAATAGTATAGCATGTTAAGAACAAATTTTGCAGGAACGTAAACAATGCGCAAATCAAACAACTTTAGATGACTTTTTTCATAAAAAATAATTAATACATAAGTGTAAATTGCCACTGTCTTTGTTAAATGACCAGTAGGTTGAAGTATGTAATACATACATACATATGTTGTAACATACTGTTTTAAGACGCTCTAATAGTTCTATTATTTCTAAAAACAGTTATTTTCTAGTATAATTTTAGCATTCTAATTATTAGAATGAAGGTCTTGTAGCATAAATATGTTTGCAATTGTAAACGGCTGCAAGATTACCCAAGTAGCGTCCTAGCGAAGTTCCAGGAAGATATAATCCAAGAGTTAATTAATTTTTCTAAAACACTTTACTTGAAAGGCACTAAACATTTCAGATTAGTTGCTATCTATGATTAGATGTCAATCATGTTCTAGGACCCTATTTATGTCTGGATGGTCGGAAGGAATTTTTCAATTAGCGGAGTACTCCAATAAAAATTAGTCCCGAGATCTACTTGTGTGGCTATCTTAGTGCAATTGGCAGTTTAATTAATCTTAAAGAGTTACGACCGGCGTATCCTTTGTCGAGTATGAGAGCTAGGCAAGGGGTTATTTTTCAATTAACTTAAATGTATATAAAGATGCCAGCCGGGAGTAATCGGGGTTGTTTATTTCCAGACGCGAGTTATGTATCCCCCAATTATATATATGTATTAAATATATTGAATCTAATAGGAAAAGTTCATTGCAACACTGTAATACAAGGATAACCCAGAGAGGTTATCGACAGTTCATGAGAACGGAATGCAACTTTGTATCCGAGAGGGCAGTGATACTGCAGGTGGCAGGTCACAGGCGGTCAACATACCGCAATTACTTAGAATTAAGATTGATACATTGTAACAAAGTGTAAAGCAGACATGAGATCTGCAAGTTCCCACAGCCGTGTGAGGGGCAGGTTATTATAAAAAGCCCGGGAGCTCAAGACCCGGCAGTCAGTCTTCGAACTCCATACTTCGTTGTTCAAGCTACTCAATCGAGTCAGTCTGAGTAATACAGCTTTTGCATTGTTGTCTACCTAGACTACTCGCCCAGTACAATTAATTATTTTTTTTTAGTTATTATGAACCAGCTATTCTAAATTTCATTGTAATTTCTGTTTAAGTTATTAAAAATTTGTTAAGTGTTTGAAGTTGTTTTTTAAAAACACAGCTCCAAAGGCCCGAACCTTAACTGGCGCAGTCGTAACGGATGTCAAAAGGGCACTAAAAATCCATTTAATTCGTAATTTTGACAAACCCAAACCAAGTTGGAGGAAGAACACAAATCGTCTAAATCCAGCAACAAACCAAGTTGGAGGAAGAACAAAAATAGTCAAAATTCAGCAATAAACCAAGGTGGACAAGATACAGCATCGATCGAGCCCACAAAAGAAACAGATGAAATTAATGTAAGTTCATTTCCATTTATACCAATTTATACCACAAACTATAATTGATATATGCTAGTTTATTATTTTATTATTTTATTGATTACCATTTATGAATATTATTTTATGAATATTTTCTTGAAAATAGTTACAAAGTGAATTATTTTCAAAAACGAGACTGTTTAACATTTTATGAGAAAGTAAAAGAGATTTTCTTTTAAAGAGCAAATGAGAATTGATATTTAAAAGATTCTTACCACAATTATTAAAACAAACTCAAAAATAATCCAAAAATAACTGACGCACATCCACTAACACCAAAATAAGAACCATTAACTAGCGCGATTCAAACGCACGTTTTAACCCGGTTAACTAAAAAGACAGAACGAAGATCAAGTCCAAAGCTTCAAACAAACAATTACGGAACGATTATCTAAACCATTGACCTCTATAATACTGTACAAACTACAACAAGAACATTCTGCATTAACTAACACTACGGTAACTTAAAACGCTATCCGAAGATAAGTAAAATTCGCGAAAGAAGCATCATTTAATACAAACTTAAAGCATTGCTATTGTACAGTATAAAGTAACGCAATTTGCATTATTAAATCCATCACGGAATTATAAAAGCGCATGAAAATTACACCACAACGATCTATAAATAAATTGAAGTACAAACACGGAATAAAAACTAAACGTTTTTAATTAAAACTACTCATCATTTGCATTATCCCAATACAAATACTGAGTGAAGCTAAACGGTCATCGTAAAAAGCTCTAATTAAAACGCTTATAATTGTAACCTGAAAACCAACAATACGGAGAGTTTCAATTAGAAGTCATCACCGAGATATCTAAAAATAATTAAACGTATCATTTATGCAAGTAACTAGCGAGTAAGAGAAGCGAATTAGTAATTCCTATTAACACCTGTAAGTGTTAATTACCTCAACGTTTATAAGTGTACATTACAACACGCACACAATTACCAAGAAACGTGAATACACCTTTAAGAGACATAGCTTAAGTATTTAAATTGCAACGATAAAGTGCAAAAGTAATTAACCTGCAAGTTATAATTAGAATTTAAGACACACGAACTAAATGTTATGCAATTCAATTAAAACCGATATAATTGCAAATTAACAGAACTGAACTAATACAAAGCAACGTAAATATCGCGAGAAACTATTCTTCAGAAAGCAAAAACAGGCAAATTCAAGACTACGGTAATTAAATCAACATTATCGAGTATAAATCTCACAAGATCATTACCGCACTGTGTAACTAAGCACAAGTAACAGTAATTACGATTCTAAAAATAACATGACGCAGTCTAAACTTAAAGTTAACAAATCAAAACCAAAATTAATACTACAAATAGAAAAATTAATCTCAATTTTTACCAAATTTGTATTTACTCAATCTAAACTGAAAATTAACAAATCGAAACCAAAAATAACGTTTCAAATAACAAAAATCAACCCCAATTTTTACGAAATTTCAAATTACCCAATCTAAAAGGAAAATTAGGAAAACCAGAGCAAAATTAACATCACAAACAGAAAATCAACCCCAATTTTTACAAAATTTGAAATTATCCAATCCAAACGGAAAATTAATAAAACCAAAGCAAAAATAACGTTATAAATAGAAAATCAACCCCAATTTTTACCAAACTCAAAATTACCCAACCCAAACGGAAAATTAGTAAATCCGAAGCGAAAATAACGATATACATAGCGAAATAAACCTCAATTCAACAAAAAATAAATTTGAAATTATCCAAAATCGAAAACAACCCTTAATCAACATGAGTAGCACAGACATGTGACTTTATTTGGAGACAATACAGATATTTGATGGCACGGAAGCACATCTTTCAAATTTTATTGGAGCAGCCGAAATGTTCCTAAAAACCTTCTACAAACCCGGAGATAACGAAAGAAATTCATTGCTTATACGCTTGATAATAAGTAAACTAACCGGAAGAGCACTAACCTTAATCGCCAGTAGGGACGATTTACAAGAATGGCAAGAGTTTAAACAACTACTAATTGCATATTTTGGAGACCAACGTAACATAAAATGCCTGGTACGAGACTTAATAAACCTCAGAATGGAACACAACCAATCCCCCTACCAATTCGCAATGAAATGCCAAGACGTGAGAAGTTTAATCCTAATAAAATTAAAAATCGAAGAACCCGATCAAAACGTTAGACATTTAAAAACAATAATGTATGAAGAAAATTGCACTGGACACGTATATAAACGCTTTACCAGAACGACTATCGGATAAAATCAGATTCCAACAACCCCAAAATCTAGAAGAAGCTATGAACTTAGTAATAGAAGAAGAAAATGTAATGTATTACCGCAACAGATTATACAACCCTAACGCGAATAAAAGTTATTCACCAATAAAAACCGTACAAGCCACAAGACAAGCAATCCCCCAACAAAAATTCACACCCTTCAACGCACAATCAAATCAACCGCGAATTAATAACCCAAGCTTCAACAATACAAATTTTAATAATCAATATAAACATTTTTCAAAACCAACATTTAACCCAACTTTTACGAAACCCGCATTCCAAACAAGATTTAATCAAAACTTAAACCAACAAAGACCAGCATTCAACGTAAACCCCAATAGAAATACACCAATGACTAATAATCATAACAACCCTAATAATTATTATAAACCAACACCAATGGATACTTCATCTGGTAACACCAGACAAAATACCAAAATAACACATATCCGACCAAACCCTCATCAGAAACGCAATTTTACATCGGAAGAACTATTTCATCAAGAAATAGAAAAATTTGACACTGACCAGAATAATTACATTGAGACAACTACGAACAATGAATCAAACCATGCAGAAACTTACGAACGCAACGAACAATACGAAACTTACGAGGAGTACGACGAAGAAAACTCAAACTCAAATTTTCAAATGGACCAATTCATAACCGACCAAACTTAATAAACTTAAATAACATAGATCACTTAGTACTACCATACATAGAAATACCCCACGCCGAATTCAAACTCTTAATCGACACCGGATCCTCAAAAACATTAATTAGCCCCAGAACCGTACAAAAACATTATTTAGATTACGTAGAAAGAGAACAATTTAAAATTAAAACAGCCCATCAAACAACACTACACCAATTCGTAGCTAATATACCCTTACCGAGAACATTTAATGTTAAAATGAAACATAAATTTTGTGTATTCGAATTTAACGACAAATATGACGGATTAATCGGAATGGAATTTCTAAGAAAATTAGGAGCCAACATTGACATTAAAAATCGCTTATTAAGGACGAAATACGGAAAAATCCCCATTAAATTTCAAAACACACAAACAGAACAAAAATACACAATAGAACCCCGAACGGAAAGAAAATTAAAAATCCCAGTAAAATCTAACAAAAATTTAGGAATAATAAATCATATGACATTTCAACAAGGAGTAGAAACCCCAACTGCCTTAGTACAAATAAAAGATAATTATGCAACCACAACGATATTAAATTCAAACGACTATCCCGTAGAATTATCATTGACAGACCCAATTAACGTAGAAGAACTAAATTTTAACGAAATGGAAATAGACGAAAATTTAGAAAACGATTACAACCAAATAGAACATGACAAAACGTTAAGAGAAAATTTAACTAACATCCGCTTTAATACCGATATCAATCAAGAAGAAGAAAGAGCAATTAAAAACTTATGTTTTGAATACCGCGACATATTCCATTGCGAAGGAATACCATTAACATTCACCAACATAGTAAAACATAATATCGAGTTAACAGACGATAAGCCAATTTTTACAAAAGCATATAGACTACCTCATGCAAGCCAAGAAGAAGCTGACAGACAAATAGCAGACTTATTAGAACAAGACATAATCCAGCACTCCAACTCACCATGGAGCAGCCCCGTGTTAATAGTACCTAAGAAATTAGACGCAACCGGAAAGAGAAAGTACAGAATAGTAATAGACTAAAGAAAGTTAAATGAAAAAACGGTAGATGACAAATATCCACTACCAAATATAACCGAAATTTTAGACAAATTAGGCAAATGCCAATATTTTTCAGCATTAGACCTAGCATCAGGATACCATCAGGTAGAGATGGAAGAAAAGGATATATCAAAAACAGCCTTCAGCCCACCTAGAGGACATTACGAATACAAACGAATGCCATTTGGATTAAACAACGCACCCGCTACTTTCCAGAGAGTTATGGACAATATACTACGAGGAATACACAATGAAAAATGCCTTGTATACCTTGACGACATCATAGTTTATTCCACATCATTGGTAGAACACATAGAAAGATTGAAAGAAGTATTCGAAAGACTAAGACAAGCACATTTCAAGGTACAATTAGACAAAATTTTTACAAAAAGAAGTATCATTTTTAGGACATATAATAACACCCCAAGGAGTAATGCCAAATCCCGACAAAACAAATGCAGTTCTAAATTACCCATTACCAAAAACAACCAAAGAAATTAAAGGATTTCTAGGACTTAGTGGTTACTATCGCAAATTCATTAAAGGTTACGCTCAGATAACCAAACCCCTGACAAATTGTTTAGAAAAGGGAAACAAAATTGAACACACCCCGGAATTTATTAAAGCCGTAGACAAAATTAAAAACATATTAACGAATCACCCTGTATTAGAATACCCAGACTTTTCAAAACCATTTATACTGACGACAGACGCATCGAATGTAGCATTAGGCGCAGTATTGAGCCAAGGAAAAGTAGGTAGCGATAAACCCATCAGCTACGCATCCAGAACCCTAAAGGAAACCGAACAGAAATATAGCACCATAGAAAAAAAATTATTAGCCATAATTTGGGCAACAAAATATTTTAGACCATACTTATATGGAAGAAAGTTTTACATATACACCGATCATAGACCACTAGTAAGGCTATGCAAACTGAAAGAACCGAATTCAAAATTACAACGATGGAGAATCAGACTCGAAGAGTACGATTACGAAATTATATACAAAAAAGGAATTTATAACAACAACGCAGACGCTTTAAGTAGAATCCAGCTCAATGCATTAGAAACGGAATCCATTATAGGAAACATAGACGAAGCAGAAATAAGGGAAGATCCAGACGAGATCGACACGATACATTCGACACAAAACGAAGAACCTAAAAACGCGATTAAAATTTTAAACGAAGCAATCGATATGAAACCCAACCAATTTATAATAACCGAAGTTTTAAATAACCCAAATCCCGTAAAATATACAAAAGTAGATAACAAAAAGATATACCAAATTCAAATAACTAAAGATGACAACGAGAAACAAATAATTAAAATCCTAAAAGAATACACCCCCGAGAAAAAAAGATTTTATTTCTATCTCAACACCGAACATTTATACCAAAGATTTTCAGAATTATACGTTAAACTATTCAATAACTCTGGCCCTGAACTCATCAGATGTACTAGAAAATTAATAACATTAGACGACCCTGACGAAATAAACGATATAGTTAGGAATCAACACGAAGGAAAAACCAACCATCGTGGAATTAACGAAACAATAAAGCAACTTGTAAGACGTTATTATTTTAAAGACATGAAGGACTTGACCACAGATTTCATTAACCAATGTGAATTATGTGACAAAGCGAAATACGACAGAAAACCCCCAAAGATACCCTTAATGTTAACCAAAACACCCGACAAACCATTTCAAAAACTACATGCCGATACTCTAGTAGTAGCAGCACAAAACTATCTAACAATTGTAGACGCATTCACAAAAATAGGCCAAGCAATACCAATCACATCCAAAAATAGCATCGACGTGACCCAAGGATTTTTACAATATTTCACATTTTAGGGAACACCCGAATCAATAACTCTAGATAATGGTAGCGAATTTAAAAATGAGACCATACAAAACAATCTAGAACTTCACAAAATAAAAATTCATTTCATAACGGAAAACCACCCTGAATCAAACGGACTAATTGAACGACTACATTTAACCCTGTTAGAACAAATTCGATTATTAAGAATAAATTATAAAAAGGAACATATAACCAATTTAATGTCATACGCACTAATCGCCTATAATAACACAATTCACTCATCGACAAATTTTACACCCTTAGAATTAACATTAGGACATTCAGATTCACGAAATCCCTATGACATACACTACAATAAGGAAGTATATCAACAATATGCGAAAGACCACAAACAAAAACTAAAAATAACTTATGACAAGGTAAAAGATAAATTAAATAACGATAAGGAACGTATCACCACAACCCGAAACAAAAATACCGACGCAAATAAATTCTCAATAGGACAAACCGTGTATGAGAAAAACTTTCAAAGCAAGCGACATAAAACGGCACCCAGAAATTTAGGACCATTTAAAATTAAGAAAATATCAGATAAAAACATAGCAGTAGTAGACAACGGTAAAATAGCAAAATACATTCATTTGAAAAACCTAAGACACCCTGTAATTTCAGATGGATAATCATCACCCTTACCGTCAACCTCCACCCAGGTAGAACGGACAACCAAGTAATAATATAACATATAAAAAACAACCCCGGTATACTACCAATTACATTAGGCAGTATGCAAAACCCAAATAACATTTACAAAATTAAATACCCTACACTCTAGTATTATTGAACCAACCGATTTATTAAAAGAATTAATAAAAATTAAATCACTTATAATTAAGAGTAAATTACCTTTTGATGTAACAGAATCGAACATTCTAATATTTGAAAAGATAGCTATAGTAAAAGGCTACATTAAGAATAACGAAATAATATATTTAATAGAAATTACGATAGTAGAAAGTAATAATTATAATTATTATCATTTATTTGCTTTTCCAACAAAAGTTATTAGCACATACCAAGTAATCATACCCAAACCAAATTCCTATTCCTAAATGAACTAAGATATGGTTATACAAACGAGAAATGTACTGAAGTAACACCAAACCAATACTTATGCCAATCAATGACGACAACAACCATCCAAGAAGACAGTCCTTGTGAAGTACAACTATTAAAATTTTCAAATCATTACGAAAATTGTGAAGCCAAACAAGTGCAAATAACTAATATGAAAATTCAAAAAGTTACAGAAAACAAATGGATAGCCATTTTCCCAACAGAAGTAGTAGCAACCATCCATTGCAACCAAGATGAAAATAACCAAGCATTAATCGGAAGCAAACTAATTACCCTCAAAGAAGATTGTTATGTGAAATTGAAAGACGAAGTAATCAGAGTTTATCAAGATCCCATGGCAACAAAGAAACTTGCAAACCTACCGGAACTACAATTCAAGATAGAACAAGAAGACGAAGAAATAATCAAGAAACCTATGAAGCTAGAGCATCTAGACTTAGACGACCTCAACCACGCCACGAAATTAGTGGAAAGTTACAAAGAACATTTAAGTGAACTCAAAACGCCAAAGTTACATTATAATAATATAAGTGTTTGGACAATTGTATTAATCATTTTAATAATTTTTGTAATTATGTATGTAGTTTACAAAATGTACCTTAGATACAAGAATGAAGGAAACAGTTCTAGATTTAAGGAAACAAAGAGAAATAAAGAAACGGTAAGTATACCCTTAGAAATAATGAATTTGAATAATGAATTTTATGTATTTAAAAATTAAGTAAAACCTTAATTTTTCATTTACGGTGGGAGGAGTTATGTATCCCCCAATTATATATATGTATTGAATATATTGAATCTAATAGGAATTATTAAAAATTGTTAAATAAAGTATAAGTTCATTGCAACATTGTAATACAAGGATAACCCAGAGAGGTTATCAACAGCTCATGTGAACGGAATGCAACTTTGTATCCGAGAGGGCAGTGATACTGCAGGTGGCAGGTCACATACGGTTAACATACCGCAATTACCTAGAAATAAGATTGTTACAATGTAATAAAGTGTAGAATTAAGAGAGAAGCAGACATGAGATCTGCAAGTTCCCACAGCCGTGTGAGGGGCAGGTTATTATAAAAAGCCCGGGAGCTCAAGACCCGGCAGTCAGTCTTCGAACTCCATACTTCGTTGTTCAAGCTACTCAATCGAGTCAGTCTGAGTAATACAGCTTTTGCATTGTTGTCTACCTAGACTACTCGCCCAGTACAATTAATTATTCTTTTTTAGTTATTATGAACCAGCTATTCTAAATTTCATTGTAATTTCTGTTTAAGTTATTAAAAATTTGTGAAGTGTTTGAAGTTGTTTTTTAAAAACACAGCTCCAAAGGCACGAACCTTAACTCGCGTTAGAGTTTAAAGCTGGCGTTTATTTACAAGATTGAGTGAAGTGTTTTATTTCTCTAATTCAAGTGCGTGCCGTTATGTTCTAAGTTAGTTATTTCTCTGAGTAAGTAATTAGTATATGTGGTATTACCATGAACTCAAGGCTGTGTTATGCAGCATAAGTCAGTTAATTGTTTAAATGCAGTACTTGTCGACTTCCATAAAATACAACTCCGGGTTAAAGCTCAGTTCAAGTAAATTGATCTCGTTAGATTATTGTTTTGAGACCGCTTCGCTTTAGAAGGGGTTTCCTATTATATGGTGTGTCGACGGTGTCAGAGGCCGTTAATCACTAAGCCACGAGACTACCCGAGTATGCAAAGCTCAGGTCAGGAGTCACGTTACTGTACTATTTGACCCTTGAGAAGGTCGTATTTTTGCTGGTGTTGATGACCCCGTGGTTAAAGGAGGGTCGTCGCCATATGCTAGTTAAGTAGACTACGGTAGAATTAATCCATTATTGTATTGGGGTGGTTTCACCCAGAACTGTTATTAATATTCATAAAATAAGGATTTTAGTTTTGTTTAGTTAAGTTGTGTTTGTGCTAGCCGAAGACTTTAAAAGATTAGCCCATGTGAAGTGATTTATTTTCTGTCCTGCAATCTTGGTTCATCGCCCCCGAACAAAGTGCGACGAGAGCTATTACCCCGATTGGTCCATGGGCCGTTTAATTCCCATGGTGGCGCCCTATTGTAAATAATGTTAATTACTGTATATTTTTGTATGCATATGTAGTTAGGTGAAGCTTTAGTTAGTAGCCCATTTAATAAAACAATTGGAATTTCGTCTTAGTGTGTTTGTTTAATGAACCCCCCCTCTCAACGATTGCTGCAGCTTGCGAGGCAATGTCCCGAAACGTGAGGGTACGATAGTGCTAGAGGTCCTGCCATTTATTATTTATTGTTAATTGGATACCCTTACACGGTAGGTAAAAATAAGTGTTTACAATGTGTAATGTATGTACATATGTACGAATATTTCTGTACCATGCTTTTTTTATAATATCACAGACTAACTATGTATGCATGCACGTTATTTACATACCTTAAGGACTTTTTTTCAATATACATATTAATTTCTTAACATTGTTATAGTTTTTATACCAAACCTCGTTATACGCGAATTTCGCTTTACTCGATATTTCCAAAAACGCATCCCCCGCATAAAAGGGGGTATTACTCTAATTGCAATAAACGTATAGTTTAATTTAGCACGAGTACGTCATCGCTAACTTAGTAGTTGTCGCGGCTGCATTATCTCCTTTATTAATAGTAAATGTAAAACTAATGAAAAACGACACAACTTCTAGCAAAGCATACAGGAGAATCGCCGAATTTTTAAAACGTGCAAGCCTATCGATACATCGTATATCCATTGATAAAGGTCTTCCAGGAGTTTACCGACAATTGTTGGGAAATACACAAATTCTATACCAAAAGTTTCTCAAAATATACCCAAACAAAAAATACGTTATCATTTAGCCGAGACAATATTAGGAACGTACTAAAGATATGGCATATTTTGTAAAAACGATTACTAAACAATCGTATGTTTTCCTAAATGTATTTTTCCGATGCACCATAATTATATATAAAGCATGTAAATAAACGTAATATGCTTTTAGATTATTCTTTTCCAATGCGAAATAATCACACATTGCAAAGAAATGGATGTTCATTACTATGGAACCACACATATAGTTCTAAAACAATTTGTTGCAATTCCGAATAATTACACAGAAAGATGTTATTTAGTATGCATTAGCAAATGACTTTTCAGAGTAGTTTTTCTTGATGCGGAATAGTCACACAAATAACATGCAAATGGACGTTCGTTAGTATGCAACCGCACATGTGATTCTAAATCAATTTTACGTGACGTACTATAATCACACAAATTGCATGTAAATGGACGATTGTTAATATGCGACCACATGTGTGCTTGTAAATTACTCTTTTGCCTTACGGTGTAATTACACAGGTTACATGCGAAAGGACGTTTGTCAGTATGCCTCCACAAATGTTCTTGTATAGTATGTTTTTGTGATGCGGTATAATCGCACAAGTTGCACGCGAATGGACGCTCATTAGTGTGTATTCGCATATGAATTTTTAAGTTAACTTTCTGTGTTGCTGAATATGAACACAAATTACATGGGAATGAACGTTCGTTAGTATGCGTTCGCATATGCTGTTGTAAAATACATTTCCGTGTTGCGCTATAATTACACAAAGTGCATTTGAATGGACGTTCGTTAGTATGCGAACGTATATGTCGTTGCAAATCATTTTTTACTGACGCGCTATAATTACACAAACTGCATGAAAATGAACGTTTCTTAGTATGCAACCGCATATGTGATTGTAAATCAATTTTAGGTGACGTACTAGAATCACACAAATTGCATGTGAATGGACGATTGTTAATATGCGACCAAATGTGTGCTTGTAAATTACCTTTTTGCCTTGCGGTGTAATTACATAGATGACACGCGAATGGACGTTCGTTAGTATGAGACCGTATGTGAACTCGTAAACAACTTTTTTGTGACGCGGTGTAATTACACAAATAGCATACAAATGGACGTTCGTTAGTATGCAAACGCATATGGTTTTCTAAACAATTTTTATGTGACGTGTTATAACTACACAAATTGCATGCCAATGGACGTTTGTCAGTATGCCTCCACAAATGTTTTTGTATAGCATGTTTTTGTGATGCGGTATAATCGCACAAGTTGCACGCGAATGGACGCTCATTAGTGTGTATTCGCATATGAATTTTTAAGTTAACTTTCTGTGTTGCTGAATATGAACACAAATTACATGGGAATGAACGTTCGTTAGTATGCGTTCGCATATGCTGTTGTAAAATACTTTTCCGTGTTGCGCTATAATTACACAAAGTGCATTCGAATGGACGTTCGTTAGTATGCGACTGCATATGTCTTCGTAAATTCGATTTTTGTGGTGCACTATAATTACACAAATTGCAACTGAATGAACGTTCTTTAGTATAGAACTGCATCATGCGCCTATTCATAGACAACTGTCAGGGTTAGCTTTGTTAACTAAGAATTACTTATTAACGCAAATGTCTTCTGCTTCAATTTTTGTTTCTAGCAACCCTTTCTGTTTTTCGTGAAAGGTTTTCTTTTAGGGGAATATTCAGATTTCGAACTAAGAACAGTTAGTTCGTTTTCTTGCGCGCGTGTGTGTTAAAATTGTTACAAACTCGTGATATCTTTGTTTATGGTAATATTGTTGTTTTGTATTTTTATATCTATATATTTCAATATTTAGTGCTCTATCATAAGAATATTGCGTTAGTTTGTGTCTCATTTATAACAAATGGTTTTGATTTGTATATCGATTTAACTTGCAAAACCAGTTAGTCCATATTTCTGTAAAATGGAAGTTTGGATGCCATTCTTAGGTAAACCATTCCATACGTACATCAAGGAAACTACCGTAACTCCAAATAAATATACCCGCACTAAAATATACAATTTAATTTACATGAAAGTCCTAATCTATTTCAAACATGCGCAAAATCAGAATATCTATTGTGGTTGTATCACCCAAGACGTGTATTGACCGATAACGTAACCATTATTGTGATAGAATACACTGTTTTAATTTCATTTATGCCTACAAAGCAGCAGATATGTGTGTGTACTTTAAATGATGTATATGTATTAAAATTCTAAGTTATCCTTCTGTTAAGATTTATTAAACTTATATACATTCATTTATACATGCACTGTACATTTCATACTTCAAGTAACTTGGCTCCAAAATGTGGATCAAGGAGTCATTAAAAATAATAAAAATGTAATGTCAGAGTTTTTCAAAAATATATAAAATGTTGTAACTAATTTCCATTCATTACACCAATGCAAAGCTTGTGCAGTTTCTTTTTATACAATGAACTTTAGTGTCATAAACTAATGGTTATTACACTATCAATTATGGTCCTTCTTGTCGTCGAATACATGTCAGTTTAGCAACCAACAGCAGTGTTCAAGATAGAAAAAACGAACTCATACCTACAAGAATTCAACTTGCACATTTGCCATTCAGCAAAAGGCGCAGCATATTTCTATCTGTGAGTTTGTTCCAATTACTAATACACTCTTTTCACTGCACATTGATCTCACATTTTAATACTACATTTCAATATTTCTTCTACAGTATTTAATAGCGTTTATAAGATAAAATTACATTTTATTCATTATAGCATTAAGTTATATGGATGTTACAATAAAGTTGCATACATTAAGAGTACGAAATACGATATCACATTCAGATATTTTGCAGATTTCGTACTAGATTCATTCATACAGCACACGCTTTGCGATTTCATTTCTTATTTCATTTCAATACAGAATTTGTACATTATAAAATGACAGAATTAGCAGCATTAGTGTCAAAACGAGGCACGCTTAAAGCTCAACTTACTAGGTTTAGTAAGGTGGTGCAATCCTTTGATATTAAGCAAATGAGTGTTATTGAATTACAAAAACGGTTGCACAAAATAGAGCAGTTGTGTTTTTCAGTTTTTGATGATATTCAGACGCAAATTGAGCTTCTGGATTCCGATCAAGAAAAAGAGCGTATCTTATTTGAAGATACGTATTTCAAAATTGTTTCACAAGCAAAGGTATTAATTAATTTACATTGCGATTTTGCAGGAACTGCAAGTACAAGTAGTCCGCCGGAATCATTAGCATTGTCTCAAGCACAAAGTACAAGTAATATAAAGCTTCCAACGATTCGGTTACCGCATTTTTCATCTGGTCACGAAGACTGGATTGAGTTCTGCGATACCTTTGATTCATTAATCAATAAAAATCCTCAAATAGATCCTATTCAGCGTTCTTAAATCGGCCATCACTGGAGAAGCACGGCGTATCATAGAATCTATACCAATTTCCAGCTCAAATTATAGTATCGCGTGGGAGCTGCTCAACAGTAGATATGGCAACAAACGAATACTTATTCACAACCACATAAAGGCATTGTTCAACCTACAAAGGGTAAGTAAAGAATCTTCATCTCAGTTGCGTAATCTCGTAGACAGCATTAACAAAAACTTACGATCTCTTGAAACACTTGGACAATCAACAAGAGATTGAGATCCCTTATTAATATTCATGGTATTAAACAAGTTAGACTCAGCAACATCTCGCGATTGGAAGGGAGAAGCATATAAATCTACAAATTCGCCAACACTAGAACAGTTTCTCAATTTTTTGAAAAATAAGGCAGACCTACTCGAAGCGACTGAGTTAAACACTAGTGGTTCAATTGAATTTAAACTACATTCACCAGGTAAAGTTCAAGCTAACAAAGCAGGTCATCAAAGGACATTTGTGACTGCTAAGGAAGCCTGTTCATATTGCAAATAAACGCATAAAATTTACAATTGCCCTAAATTTCAAAATTCACCGATTCATTCACGTATTAAACATGTTCAAAATGCACATTTATGCATGCATTGTCTAAATTCGGGACATTCACTAAATGATTGCAGATTTGGGTCATGTAGAAAGTGTCCACAGAGGCACAACACATTGCTTCATTCAGAAGTCGATGTGGAAAACAAAGAAAATGCGTCTGTTGTACTTTCAAACTACACAAATTCAAAGAATCTAACTTTGTTATCGACTGCAGTAATAAACGTCTTTGATAATCAAGGTAGAACTCATGATTGCAGAGTACTACTCGACAGTGCATCAGAATCTAGTTTCATTACACAAACACTGTGCGACTTATTAGGTCTACAGAAAACCACCTACAATATTTCAATTGTAGGTATAGGTCAAGTATCTTCTTGCGTTAGGTACAAATGCGATATTCAAATAAAATCGCCGCATAACGATTTCACATCAAAACTTTCATGCTTGGTTATTCCAAATATTTGTGAGCGCATGCCCACTCAAAATATTAATACATCTTTGTTAAGTATTCCAAAAAATATTAGGCTTGCTGATCAATCTTTTCATACTGCGTCTTCTATCGACTTACTGATTGGAGTTGATTTGTTTTGGTCGTTGCTTTGCGTCGGACAAATCAAGCTTGGCCAAGGGTTGCCAATTCTTCAAAAAACTAAGTTGGGGTGGATCATTTCGGGTCCTATTCATAATGTTTCACGTAAGTTTGAGCATTATCATTGCAATTTCGCTAGGCAGATAAACGTTCAGGATCAACTTGCTCGGTTTTGGGAGGTCGAAGGAATAGAAACCTCCAAAAATTATATTTCCAAAGAGGAAACAGATTTCGAGAATCATTTTGTTTCTACTTTCAAAAGGCATGGTGATGGAAGATTTATGGTTACTATTCCATTTAAGGAATCCGTAAACTTATTAGGTGATTCCGAGCAAATAGCTAAAAAACGTTTTTACAATCTTGAACGCAAACTTCAAGCAAATTCAGAATTGCGTGACAGATACTTTCAATTCATGGATGAATATCGGGTTTTGAATCACATGTCTCAAGTGACAGACTCTAGTTCAGTCTCTAATGTCACATATTTCATTCCTCATCATGGGGTATTAAAGGAAGACATTACATGTGATTTTTTTGTTTTTTTCCAATGCTCCACCCGAAGGTACTACATTGTCCAGGAAGCGAGTTTTTTTACCTGAAAAATTTTGAATTTTGCCGAATCCTTGCTTTTCCAAGCAAGGTAGGGATCTTTAACGTGCGTGACAACACTCACACGCGGGACCTCCATTTTACCTCTCATCCGAACGAGGGTGTATTTTTGCGAAAAATGCTCGCCTAACATTTTTCAAGCGGACCGTGTCGGGATTCGAACCCGGGACCTAGGGCATAGAAGTTACACACATACCACTACGCCACGGAGCCGCCGGTATTAAAGGAAGACAGTCTAACCACAAAGCTCAGAGTCGTATTTGATGGTTCTTGTCCAACAAGCAGTGGGGTATCCTTAAATCAAATTCAGATGGCAGGTGCTACCATACAAAACGATCTTTTTTCAATTCTCTTACGTTTCAGACAATTTTCTTACGTCGTATCCTCAGACATTGAGAAAATGTATAGATGCATATGGATTATTCCAGAACAAAGATTCTTGCAACAAATCTTGTGGCGAAAGGATCCTAAAGGTCCGCTAGAGGTTTGCCAATTAAACACAATAACATATGGTACTACGAGTGCTTCATTTCTTGCAATAAGATGTCTGCATCAATTATCCATTGAAAATGCTGAGTCATTTCCATCAGCTTCTCATGCAATCGCTAATTCATTCTATGTAGACGATTTCTTGCATGGTTCAGACTCATTACAGGAAGTTACACAAACATGTGTAGAGTTTCAAAGATTCTGCACCAAGCAGGTTTTAATCTACGCAAGTGGGTATCCAATACGGCTTCAATTCTTAAGGATATTAAACCTACATTTAAAAATTTTGATTCGCCTGGTAATATATTGCAATTTGGAATTTCTGAAAATTCTAAGACGTTAGGTATCTTTTGGTCTCCAACAACAGATATTTTGACTTACAAAATATTAGCTCCGAATACTTCAAATCGAAGCTCTAAGAGATCAATTTTAGCAGGTGTTTCACAAATATATGATCCATTAGGTCTTTTAGCAGCCTGCATTATAGTTGTCAAAATCTTGCTTCAAAAATTATGGTTTGAAAAAATCGATTGGGACGAAGCAGTATCAATTGATCTTCATACTAAATGGGTTTCCTTCATACGGGAAATACTTCATTTAAATCACATTCAAATTCCAAGACATGTCAGATACAAAAACAGCATTCGTACGGAATTGCATTGTTTCTGTGATGCATCTCAAGATGCATACGCAGGATGCATTTACATTAAAAGCACAAATGAACAGGGCGATTCACAAGTTCATTTATTATGCGCAAAGGCTAGGGTTTCTCCATTGAAGCTTTCAACCATTCTAAAGCTTTAGCTTCAAGGAGCGCTAATCGTATCGCGACTAGCTAACAAGGCACAGAAATCTCTTACAATTAATTTTGATGAGATAGTTTATTGGAGCGATTCAACTATAGTACTTGGTTGGCTATGCACTCCTTTAAATCTTCTCAAAACATTCGTTGCAAATCGCGTATGCGAAATTCAAACCAACACCGACATATCAAAATGGCGTCATGTTCGTTTCTACGACAATCCAGCTGACTTAGCAAGTCGTGGAATAAATCCAACTTCATTGATTTCCTGTGATCTGTGGTGGCATGGGCCTAATTGGCTCGTCAAAGATTCGCACAAGTGGCCAATATCAAGCATTTCGAGTACTCAGGATCTACCAGAATTGAAATGCGCAAAAGTTTCATTATTCGTACAGCATGAATTTTATTTTCCAATTCTAATAGATTAATTCGTTGCGTGGCATATTGCCTTCGTTTTATAAGCATTTTAAGAACGAAGGGTTCTTCTAATAATACAGAATGTCTTCATACTGAAGAAATTGACAAAGCCACCAAAACAGTGGTTAAGATGGTGCAACAAGATTGTTTCAGTTGCGAGTACAAATTGTTGTCTCAAGGGAAATGCTTGCATCCTAAGAGCCAATTTTTAAGTTTCAGTCCATTCGTAACAAATGATGGTATCATTACGGTGGGCGGAAGACTCGGGCATTCACAGTTTGACTTCGATAAACAGCATCCTATATTGCTTCATAAAAATCACCATTTCACTAAATTATTGCTTCGAAATGAGCATAAGAAATTATATCATGCTGGTCCACAGCAAGTATTAGCTTCAATTAGGAATATTTTTTGGCCTATTGGTGGAAACAGTACAGCCAAACAAATAGTACGTGAATGCGTTACATGTTTTCGTGCTAAACCTATCAGTCATGCTCCATTGATGGGTGACCTTCCTTCTGCAAGGGTTTCTCCTTCACCTCCATTTTACGTAACAGGGGTCGATTATGCAGGTCCGTTTGTTTTACAAGATAAAAGAGGTCGTGGTAGTAAAACGTTAAAGGGATACATTTCATTATTTATATGTTTCAGTACTAAAGCCATCCATTTAGAGCTTGTAACGGAGTTATCCACAGAGTGTTTCATAGCAGCTCTGCGCAGATTTATATCTCGTAGAGGCAAACCACTACGCATCCTTTCCGATAACGGGTCTAACTTCACGGGTGCAAAAATGAACTAAATAACTTAGGTCAGTTCTTGCAGGATTACATCAGTAAAATTATTGATTACAATGCACTACAAGGCATAACTTGGGATTTCATACCACCTTATTCACCTCGCTTCGGAGGTCTTTGGGAATCAGGGGTGAAATCAGCAAAGTTTCATTTAAAGAGAGTTTTGGTTAAAGCGCAATCAGTCTATGAAGATTTTTTAACAATTTTAGTTCAGGTAGAAGGAATTTTAAATTCGAGGCCGCTATCATCACTTTCCACAAATCCAAATGACTTTTCACCGTTAACACCCGGACATTTTATCATCGGTCGCTCTATTAATTCAATAGCTGATCCAAACTTACAAGACATAAACGAAAACCGCCTTTCAAAATATCAACAAATACAACAACTAACACAACACTTTTGGACACGTTGGTCCTCTGAATATATTTGCGAGCTTCAAACCCATTTGAAGTGGAAACTAACCAAAACAACTTACAAGTTGGAGGTTTAGCTTTAATCAAAGAACGTGGCTTACCTCCTTTATGCTGGGCTCTAGGCAGAGTCCAAATACTTCATCCTGGAGCTGACGACGTCGCAAGAGTTGCATCGGTGAAGACAGCAAAGGGAACAATTCGACGAGCCATCATCAACTTATGCCCCCTTCCTAGTGCGTGACATGTACATTATAATTGTGCTTAATATGATGACTCTATGGTTTTTGGTTTCAAGTTTAGTTATATAATTGTTTTATTGTTTGCATACGTTTGCAGAAGTTACATTCATGACTTATTCATGGTTCGTTAACATTTATTGAAAGTTCGTCCTTTCAAGGTGGGGTGTATGTTAAGATTTATTAAACTTATATACATTCATTTATACATGCACTGTACATTTCATACTTCAAGTAACTTGGCTCCAAAATGTGGATCAAGGAGTCATTAGAAATAATAAAAATGTAATGTCAGAGTCTTTCAAAAATATATAAAATGTAGTAACTAATTTCCATTCATTACACCAATGCAAAGCTTGTGCAGTTTCTTTTTATAGAATGAACTTTAGTGTCATAAACAAATGGTTATTACACTATCACCTTCTCAATTTAACATTAATTTTCAATAAACCATACGTGTTTTACAAAGGTGCGATAGCATCCCTCTATTTTCATAACACGAACTAATTTTTAAAATTGCCGCCTGTGTATACTTTTTCGCATAATAGATGAAACTACTTTAAGTTTACTTTGGAGTTCATATCCAAGTTAACGCGGCTGCACAGTCAAGCTTCTATAGTGTGTTTAAAGAACAGCTTCAGTAAGCGCTCCTTCCATAAATAAGCCCCAAGTTTAAATAGAAATTTTGTATTGTCGGTCTAGTTTACACAACCACTCAATAAATTTGTGCATTGCTAATCTACACATTGTTACGTTCAAAATCCGCAAGTAAATTTTTCTACACGATTATTTTGTTACCATTATTATTATCATCATTAGTTTCTGGTCATCATCATTTTGTTTTCGACCTTACTTAAGGTCGGTTTGACGCAGCTCTAACTTCTTTTCTATTCTGTGCTAATCTAAAAAGCTCTACATACCCTTCACAACTTAAATTTCTAATATTTTGACTAATATAGTTTGGTCTAGGTCTTCCTATATCCTTCTATCTTTTTCCTATCCAGCTGACTCTACATAGATATTAGCAACCTGATGGTTGTTAAAGAACTCTAACATGTTTACATGATTACCATTTATAAGGAAATGAAATATAACCTGGTTATCCGCTTCAAAAAGGAAAAGTGTTAAATTATATGTTATGGTAAGGCTTAAGCAACGAATCGCTGCCAACATGCCAGACCGCTAACTAATTGTGAGTTATGTCCTGGTGACATTTAGTTAACTGATTTTTATTTACTTATTCTTTTTGTTTTGTTTTCGAACTTACTTAAAGTCGGTTTGACGCAGCTCTAAATTCTTTTCTATTCTGAGCTAGTCTAAAAAGGTCTACATAGCCTTCACAACCTAAATCTCTAATAATTTGACTAATATAGCTTTGTCTAGGTCTTCCTACTCTATTTTTATTTGGTAGTCTATAATCTTAAACTTTACTAAATAGTCCCTCATGTCTTAACTGGTGCCCTATCATTCTATCTCTCCTGACCTTCAATTGTTTCCACATACAGGGATCCTCACCTATCCTTCTATAAACTTCCTCGTTTGTTACTCTATCTGTCTAACTAATCTTTAACATTCTCCTATAACACCAAGTTTCAAAAGCTTCTATCTTTTTCTTATCTACTTCTTTAATTGTCCAAGTCTCACTACCGTATAGTAGAACGCTCTATACGTACGACTTTAAGAAACTTTTTCTATTATCTAAACTAATACTATTAGCTATTAGTAAGTTTTTCTTTTTTAAAAACATTTTTCTAGCTTGAGCTATTCTAGCTACTATATCCCTTCTGCTACGTCCATCCTTTGTAATTATACTACCTAAATAGCAAAATTCATCTACCTCCTCCAACTCGGTATTACCTATTTTTAATTTTGGTTTAGAACTAGGCTGTAACTCACTAGTCATTATCTTTGTCTTTACTGAGTTAATTCTCATACTATAGTTAGTCCGTAGTATCTCATCTAAAATATTTAAAAACTCTCCTAACTCTTTTCTAGACTCTGCTATAATGGCTATATCATCTGCAAAACGTAACATGTCTATTTTCTGTCCCTGTACACTAATACCTATCTCTTTTCTCTCTCTAGCTAAGTTTAAAACTTCCTTAATATAAACATTAAAAATCAAGGGAGACAGTATACAACCCTGTCTAACACCATTTCTAATCTTAGCTTCCTTTTCTATTTCATCAAATCTAATTACTACGCTTTGGTTTTTATATAGACTGTAAATAATTTTTCTATCCCTATGAGAGATTCCTATTTTTCGCAAAACCCTGAACATAACAATCCATTTAACCCTATCAAATGCTTTTTCTAAATCTACAAACGCCAAATGAGTCTTTTTATTTTTTTGTAACCTTTTTTCGATAATTACCCTAATCATTAGTATCGGTTCTCTAGTCCCTCTGTCTTTACGAAAACCATATTGGTCTTCGCCTAAATAATTCTCAGTCAAAGCTTCTACTCTATTTTTAATTATTATTGTTAGTATTTTGGAAGCATGAGAAGTTAAACTAACCGTTCTAAAATTCCCACACCTATCAGCTCCTGACTTTTTTGGGATTGGAGTAATAATATTTTTTTCGAAATCTATTGGAACCTCACCTGTGTCATATATTACATTTACTATTTCTCATAATCTGTCTAAAGTTTTCTGACTTGTATATTTTATTAATTCTGCGGGAATATCGTCTATCCCTGGCGCTTTATTTAATTTAAGATTCCGAACAGCTCTATCAAATTCCTCTTTTAATATTGAGAACCCTATTTCTACATCCTCTTCTTGGTCGTACTCTAACTCATCCATATCGTCTCCCTTATATAAATCTTCTAAATATCTTTTCCATCTATCTGCTACCTCAACTTTATTTATTAGAAGCTCATTATTCTCGTCTCTAATACCATTACATTTTTTCCTATCTTCCCCAAAAAACTTTTTAACTGCCATGTAAGCCCTGTCTGTCTTACCTACTCTCAAATCATCTTGTATTCTCTTACAATTCTCCTCCATCCACTTATTTCTAGCTTTGCTACACTCATGTACTATCTTATTTCTAACTGTATTATATTTTTGCTTACTTTCACTATCCACTTCTCTGAAAGGTTTAAGCTTTCTTCTATTCTCTATTAAATCTAATATCTCCTTTGTTACACACGGTTTTCTCACTTCTATTTTTTTCTTACCTATAGTCTGTGTTGCTGTATCATGTACAGTCAGTTTTATTTCTTTCCATCTATTTTCTACATTCCCTCCTACAGCTATCTCTTTGCTCTTATTATCTAATACTTGTTTATATTCCTCTTTTACCCTACTATCATTAGGCTTACCTAGATCCCATCCCTCTCTTTTAGCCTTTCTCAATTTTTTGAATTTTAGTTTACACTTCATTTTAACTAAGTTATGATCGCTATCTATGTCAGCCCCTGGATAACTACGACAGTTTTTAACTTGGTTTCTATATCTTTGTTTAACTAAAATATAATCTATTTGGTATCTAGCCCTATCACCTGGGGTTTTCCAGGTATATCTTCTCCTAACATGTTGTTCGAATAGGGTGTTTACAGTTACTAATCTATGTTCCTGACAAAACTCAACTAATCTTTCTCCTCTATCATTTCGTCTGCCATACCCAAATTTTCCTACCATTTTTCCCTCACTACCTTCTCCCACTGACGCATTAAAATCGCCCATAACTATTAAATTCTCATCTCCTTTTACTTTTCTCACTATACTATTTATATCTTCGTATACCTTTTCTACTTCCTCATCCTCGTACTGAGTTGTTGGCATGTAAACCTGTACTAAAACAGTGTCTGTGGGTTTTGTACTCAATCTAACCATAATTATTCTGTCACTAAATTGTAAGTACTTTTTAACTTTATGCCCTAATCTTTTACCTAACACTATTCCTACCCCTGCCTGTCCATTAGTTGAAGAAGTTGTAATTATTCTATAATTATCTTTCCAAAAGTCATTACTATCTGGCCATCTCACCTCACTAATACCTAAAATGTCCAGCTTTTCCTTTCTCATTTCGACTAATAAACTCGTTAACTTATCTACTCTAAGTAGTGATCTTACATTCCAAGTCCGTATCACTAAATCGAACTGTTGTTTTATATTCTTACGATGACGAGTCCCAAGTACCCCCTCCCGGAGATCCGAATGAGGAAGTATTTTACCTCCGGACAAGAATTTTACTTGTGAGCTCTCCATCATATGTATTTCGTGTTTTAGGCCACGCACACCTGGGAAATATTGTGGTAGGCTCCCATATCTTTCCACAACGCAGTTTTTAAAAATTTCAGCAAAAAGTCGTATCCGTCACGGCCAACCCCCAACAAGCTTGTAAATTATTGAGGATCGCCCGAGACCAACCGACCCTCCTCCAATATCTTTTAGCCAGCAAGGCTGCTGCCCCTTGCGGCGCCTTTTAATCGCCTTTTACGATAAGCAGGCTTACTATAGTAGTATTCTTTATCCCCTACTATAGGGAGTTTCTGGTAACGCTACCGAAAGGATTTACCGGGCTAGACCAATCGTAGATTGGGGTGGGTAGTATACGATACGATACATCGATCAAACAAATCGCTGTGCTGAAATAAAATCAAAATGTAATAATTAGTAAAGAAATAATTAGGACAGAGTGTTAGTCTGTCTAGTAAACATTTTAGTACCTCAACCCAAGTAATAAAAAAAACTCAATAATATAGACATATATTCACAGTTAATCAAAACGCTAAACACTCAGTAAGTTTCTGGTAATTAAGTGAATCAAAGCAAATATGTAATATTGAGATATACGTTTTATGACTAGAACTATAGCATGATGCGCGGATGAAAACGTTTTCAAGGAGCATTGCTTTAAAATTATACTGCAAACCTAAAGTAAGAAATCAAATATTGTTATTAGAATTAAATTGCTTGCTACTAAAACAGGTAAAGTGTTACGTGTCAAATTTACAGAACGATGGAGGAGGGATTGACACGGTGAATCAACCTGAAAGGTAAGTCCAACCGTGGCTCGCTAGCTCCAGTCGCGACGGGGTGGGGTCGGATCGGGGGAATACTGTGGCGGTATTGTCGTAAATTAAGGTTGTGAGCACCACTCTTATTTTTAATTGGGTTTCGTCTAAAAGGACGTGGATTCCTTGCCTGGATGGGGGTACGACCAAATAAGGGAAACTTCGCACCTTGCAGGCAAGAACCCGTATGACTAAATATTAGGAAAATTTTATATAAGTTCACTGACCAAGCTGATATGTGTCCCCTGGTTTCTGAAAATAATGTATAATTATCAGGTAATGTTAGTACTTCTATTTAGGTTATACAAACTTTTCTGAATTCCTGCTAACAATGATCGGTGATTTTTAAACTTCTAATTTTAATTAACTCAAGTTGTCTAGGTATCTTAAAATAATACCTGGTGTCGTGACAATTACCTAGTATTAATTGCACCTTGAATTATACGCCACTACAATAAAAATGTTCTATATTAAATTACGGCAAATTAGATATAATCAACAATATATATTTACACAAAGTCGTTTTATAACTCGCCCTAAGGATCCTCCTACCACTGTTTAAAGTGACTTACTAAATACGTAAATTAGAATAATTACTTTGATCAGTCATAAAATATACAAAGATTTAAGCTAAAATGTAAACAGTAAAAGCTCATAAAGGATAACAATGACTTACAGTACTGATGTTTACTTTCACAGGAATTCAGCATACTTCTCAGCCCTGCGCTGCATGTTGGATTGGACTCCAGGTACGGCACCATCAGCAAACGGTTTATTTGAAAAATGAAACTCGAAGAATTCCACGGAATTTTATAGAAAAAACATATGCGTAAATGTACTTTGACAATACTGCACCGGTATCTTTATGATAGAAGCGGCATTTACCTCGCGGCCCATTAAGTTAATAGTTGTAGAAAACAAACGGAACAAATATTCGCACTAACCGTACTCAATTAATGTATTTCTAATAACTTACCGTTAATTTATGTAACGATGATCACTTATCCTACCGTAAAATCACTATACAAGCTCATTAGAAGAGGGTTTACTCTTAACAATGTTTTTCCACTATCACTACCGCCTGCGAATGCAATTAAATAAATCCGCAACTTGATTGTAAACAGAACGTCGTATATGACCAATACTTTAATTCACGTGCTTGAAAATCCTCCAAATACATCAATAAGGAGCTACTTCGTTCGAAGCTTCGATAATCGACACGACCCGATAAATTGTTTGCACGTGATTGTTGCAATTTCGCGTCTTGCGGCCGCCAAACTATCTACGTATTAACCCTCTACATATGTAGGAGCAACTGAACTTAAAACTATAGGGGTGAACTTCTGTACCTGTCATGTAATTTTCCAATGCTCCACCCGAAGGTACTACATTGGCCAGGAAGCGAGTTTTTTTTTTACCTGGAAAATTTGGAATTTTGCCGAACCCTTGCTGTTCCAAGCAAGGCAGGGATCTTTAACGTGCGTGACAACACTCACACACGGGACCTCCATTTTACCTCTCATCCGAACGAGGGTGTATTTTTGTGAAAAATGCTCGCCTAACATTTTTCAAGCGGACCGTGTCGGGATTCGAACCCGGGACCTTGGGCGTAGTAGTCACACACATACCACTACGTCACGGAGCCGCCGGTGAACTTCTGTACCCCGTTCCTCGCGATCGCAGGTAAGCGACGCCTATTCTTTAACACTCTAACCAAGAAAGATAGGTAATAGCCAAAACATTCGAACGACAGGTGGTTGCGGCATGATCTCTTAGAACTCCGGACACCTGCCTGTATCAAGAATTAAGATAAGAACGTTGAAACTCGAACTTAGGTTTTTAGGAATTTACATTGCAACATTATTGTATTAAAATATGGAATTTTAAATATGAAAATACGTACGGTGAATAAAATGTACTCGTAAAATAAACCGAAGGTTACAAAAGATGTTTCGCCTAGTAAAATATTATACACTTCATGTTTGCGTAGCTAGGAAGGGTTCACTAACATATTAGAATAAATAAGCTGGGAATTTAGTACACATCCAATTAAATTACGTAAGTACCCTAAAGTTACATATTTTTTGCTTTTACTGGTATCAAAAGTCTCAGTATATATGCACTTATCATAGCGCCTTTTACTAATTTCACCAAAATTAATCCGTGCCAGTGGTAGAAAAACCAAAGTGGTGTGTAATTGAACAGTATGACAGCAACCCAACCAGTACCTCTGAATTAGCGAACAGAAACCAATAATCAGGGGAGTTGTTACGTGCCATTGCACTTAAACAGTGTTTTTAGGTTAAGTTTTTATGTATGGAAGTTTCGCGGCATAAATTCAAATACGCGGTGCGCGGGAATTTTAAATGGACTAGGCGGTACTTCCGTACGTCAGAGTAGTGCATTTGCGCAGTGTGCTTATCCCTAGAAGGGTAGAGCAATACTAGACAAAGAGTGGGGAGAAGTGTTTCCGTGACGCTCTAAATCGGGGCTGTTTTCCTTTGATCTTCAAGTGAAGTAGTCGTGCCGGGTACCGTATCTTATCTTATGATGTAGATTTTCTTGTCTTGCTTATCTTTGTTTGTCTTTCCCTAATTAACCTATTCCTGTCGTTCCACTACATTTAGGAAACCGATACGATCCTAGGAGCAGCCCACGACCTGATGTCCATGCTAAGCTAACACCACCGGAGCCCGGAGCAATACCTTCATTATCGACCCGGAAGGATGATAGGCGTACCTTGGAAAAGCCGGATATCTTATGTGAGTAATTTGTTTGTTAAAATTATTCGATTCTATCTTTCACTGTTTAATTTTTATATTTCTGATTATTGCGTAATATACCTTTTGTATCGGTGACGTCATGGTGGATGGCCGCGCCCAAATCTGTAAAAGGTTTGCGCTTTCCTCCGCTAGAGGCGTCACTCGCTTTTCTTATTGCGCTTGCGCGATGTATCTTATGAACTTTGGTAACTGTATTACCGGCTTTTAGGAACTATCTATCACCATATAAATGTTTCACCATCTAAAGTGCAATACTTTGTAAACTGTTTTACCGACCATATAAACTATCACCAGAGAGTGGAGTAACAGAGTAAGTCATTAATACAGGCAGCAGAAACGAAATCAAGTCGTGGGCGGTAGAAATAACATGTGGTCACCAATGCTATAACAACATTTCCAAATTAGGCAATGTCGAACGGTACAGTAAATTTCTAAACCAAAATGCACTTACCACGGGTATAACTCCGTACTGTATTTTCAAAGGAAAGAATCAGAAGGAATAAATGTAGAACGGAATTTGTGCAAATACTTTCTTTTTGTTGTAAAGTAAATCGAGTAAGTTCTTGCACTTTCAAATTGTCACGAAAGAATGTTTAGTAACGCGATAAGCGCACTACCAAGTTAACAACCAAATATGTAAGAATAACACTTCTAGACTATTCATAACGTGTGGCATGTGTTCTTAACAATACGCGCGTAACCAACAGCGCGATAAAACTGGAAAACCTGGTTTTACCGGAGAATAGTAGGATATAGCATCAATTATCAGATACCTACAACCAGTTATCGACTATCTAATTATAGCGTAAACTTTACTTTAAGGAATTCTTAGAAAGAGCATTTATGATTAATTAGAGGAAGGATTTAACAATAAAAATCGAATTGATACTACCGGATAATGAATTAATACGTGAAAAGGTTATTTTAATTTACGGAATAAATTTTCGTTTTTAACGCCAAAGGGATTTGAGTTGAAAATTATTGTAATTAAAATATGCTGAAAGTAAATGTAACAAATTATTGTAATTAATTTATGCTGAAAATAAACGTAGCAAATTCATTTATCTTACTTCTATTTAAAACGCCCTAAAATTTATAAACAAATTCATAAAAGCGATCGATCAACAAACTCGATTTTCTGCAACATGAATTAGTATTATTTTATAAAAATTTTCCAGTAATTACTCGATAAAATTTTGCCCTATCAAATCAAACAGCTGCTTAAAAAACTTCACTTACAAAATCGCTCAAATAAATTTCACCACCTGCAGTGACTACATTTTAATTACATTTGCACATAAATGCACAGCCTTCTTCTAGAATATAAGGTCACTTGTGTCACGTAGCCATCTTCTTAGGAAATTAACTCTGCGATGGGTTTGCTATCTATTATCCTGCAGCTAAGATGTTTCAAAGTAATAAGATTGTTTTCTTTTGTTTAAAAATCCTTTGTTAATTGCGTTATCCCCTTATTGACAAGCTGTAGAGATTTGCATATGCTGTCTGAGAAATCTGCACACTTGATCCTTCAGCAATATTTTTGAAAGCCAAATACCTACCCCTATACATGGTTCTTTTCTTATAAATAGAGACCGTACTTTGAAAGCTATTCATTCTACACCAAGCCCTTTTTTCGTAAAAGAGCCCGATAAAGTCGCGCTAATTAAAAATGCTTTCTGTGGTAGTATGAGTTAAGTTGATGGTTCCGACATCCAGCCTATAGAGAAATGCACCCGCATTTTCCCATTCATAAGATGATATCAGCACGAAACCGATAGCTCAAAACAAGTTTTCTGTTTTCGTTATTTTTTGATGCTTCTCTGAAGAATAGACATTTCATTTGCTGTTCATTGCTACGGTTCAATTTTGCGTAGCGCTTTTCCCAATTTTTAGATATACTTCGTTCCCAAATATTTTAATATCATTCTTGTAATAGCTGTGCGTAGGAATTAATTTAACCAACGAATTATTGTACACATTCGTTTGGTAGACGTTTTTATCTGCATAATCGTACGCACAAGCGTTGGTACCACCGCGAGCAGCGTTCGACTGATTTTAAATTTATACAAAGAGAACACTATGAAAATATACTGCAGCTATTTTATTTCTTATAAGTGTAAGTTATATATTAAAAAGTACGTTGGTTTTATTAACCCAAGCGCTTGAATTTAAGCCTAGTTCTGTTGTAAAATTGATGTTTATGTTAAACCCTATGAATATTAGAAACCATAACTTGTGTCAGTAAACGATTATATGCTATTTGTATTTCTTTGTTGTCGAGTTTTATGTCGGTTAAGCATCTACAGAGTGCGTGAGAAATTCCCTAGATTGATTTCCCGGGAGGCGTACAGTTCCGATTTAGGTGGCGCTTTCCAAGACCCTTGTTCACCGTGTCGACCTTAGGTTATTTGTATCTTGGTGCAAATTCCCACTCCCCTCACCGACTAGAGTTTAGTCGTGGTAAAATACGGTTACTCCTGCGGCTAACGGTGTTTATGTTATTTTCGTGTTAGGAAACCGTGTTATCATAAAGTTATTACTCATGATTATCCAGTAAATTGCTTACGCCGCGAGTTAAGGTTCGGGCCTTTGGAGCGGTGTTTTTAAAAACAATTCCAAACTCTTAACAAGCTTATTTTAACTTGAAACAGAAATTACAATGAAATTTTGAATAACTAGTAACATAATAACTTTAACCAAAAATATAATAATTGTGCTATGGCGAGTAGTCTAGGTAGACAACAATGCAAAAGCTGTAATATTCAGACTGACTGCCGGGCCTTGAGCTCCCGGGCTTTTTATAATAACCTGCCCCTCACACGGCTGTGGGAACTTGCAGATCTCATGTCTGCCTTACACTTTGTTACAATGTATCAATCTTATTTCTAAGTAATTGCGGTATGTTAACCGCCTGTGACCTGCCACCTGCAGTATCACTGCCTTCTCGGATGCAAAGTTGCATGTCCGTTCACATGAACTGTCGATAACCTCTTTGGGTTATCCTTGTATTACAATGTTGCAATGAACTTATACTTTATTTAACAATTTCTAATAATTCCTATTAGATTCAATATATTCAATACATATATATATAGATAATTGGGGGATACATAACTCCTCCCACCGTAAATGAAAAATTAAGGTTTTACTTAATTTTTAAATACATAAAATTCATTATTCAATTTCATTTAAAATTCATTATTTCTAAGGGTATACTTATCGGTTCTTTATTTCTCTTTGTTTCCTTAAATCTAGAACTGTTTCCTTCATTCTTATATCTAAGGTACATTTTGTAAGATACATATATGATTACAAAAATTATTAAAATGATTAATACAATTGTCCAAACACTTATGTTACCATAATGTAACTTTGGCGTTTTGAGTTCACTTAAATGTTCTTTGTAACTTTCCACTAATTTCATGGCGTGGTTTAGGTCGTCTAAATCTAGATGCTCTAGCTTCATGGGTTTCTTGACTATTTCTTCGTCTTCTTGTTCTATCTTGAACTGTAGTTCCGGTAGGTTTGCAAGTTTCTTTGTTGCTATGGGATCTTGATAAACTCTGATTACTTCGTCTTTCAATTTCACATAACAGTCTTCTTTGAGGGTAATTAATTTGCTTCGGATTAATGCTTGGTTATTTTCATCTTGAGTGCAGTGGATGGTTGCTACTACTTCTGTTGGGAAAATGGCTATCCATTTGTTTTCTGTAACTTTTTGAATTTTCATGTTATTTATTTGCACTTGTTTGGCTTCACAGTTTTCGTAATGATTTAAAAATTTTAATAGTTGTACTTCACAAGGGCTGTCTTCTTGAATGGTTGTTGTCGTCATCGATTGACATAAGTATTGGTTTGGTGTTACTTCAGTACATTTTTCGTTTGTATAACTATATCTCAGTTCATTTAGGGATAGGAATTTGGTTTTGGGTATGATTACTTGGTATGTGCTAGTAACTTTTGTTGGAAAAGCAAATAAATGATAATAATTATAATTGTTACTTTCTACTATCGGGTTTTCTATTAAAAATATTATTTCGTTATTCTTAATGTAGCCTTTTACTATAGCTATCTTTTCAAATATTAGAATGTTTGTCTCTGTTACATCAAAAGGTAATTTACTGTTAATTATAAGTGATATAATTTTTATTAATTCTTTTAATAAATCGTTTGGTTCAATAACACTAGAGTGTAGGGTATTTAATTTGCAAATGTTAATTGGGTTTTGCATACTGCCTAATTTAATTGGTAGTATACCGGGGTTGTTTTTATATCTTTTATTATTACTTGGTTATCCGTTCTACCTGGGCGGAGGTTGACGGTAAGGGTGATGATTGTCCATCTGAAATGACAGGGTGTCTTAGGTTTTTCAAATGAATGTACTTTGTTATTTTACCGTTGTCTACTACTGCTATATTTTTATCTGATATTTTCTTAATTTTAATTGGTCCTAAATTTCTGGGTGCCGTTTTATGTCGCTTGCTTTGAAAGTTCTTCTCATACACGGTTTGTCCTATTGAAAATTTATTTGCGTCGGTATTTTTGTTTCGGGTTGTGGTGATACGTTCCTTATCGTTATCTAATTTATCTTTTAACTTGTCGTAAGTTATTTTTAGTTTTTCTTTGTGGTCTTTCGCATATTCTTGATATACTTCCTTGTTGTAGTGTATGTCATAGGGATTTCGTGAATCTGAATGTCCTAATGTTAATTCTAAGGGTGTAAAATTTGTCGATAAGTGAATTGTATTATTATAGGCAATTAGTGCGTATGACATTAAATTGGTTATATGTTCCTTTATATAATTTATCCTTAATAATCGAATTTGTTCTAACAGGGTTAAATGTAGTCGTTCAATTAGTCCGTTTGATTCAGGGTGGTTTTCCGTTATGAAATGAATTTTTATTTTGTGGAGTTCTAAAGTGTTTTGTATTGTCTCGTTTTTAAATTCGCTACCGTTGTCTAAAGTGATTGATTCGGGTGTTCCATAAAATGTGAAATATTGTAAAAATCCTTGGGTCACGTCGATGCTATTTTTGGATGTGATTGGTATTACTTGGCCTATTTTTGTGAATGCGTCTACAATTGTTAGATAGTTTTGTGCTTCTACTACTAGAGTATCGGCATGTAGTTTTTGAAATGGTTTGTCGGGTGTTTTGGTTGACATTAAGGGTATCTTTGGGGGTTTCCTATCGTATTTCGCTTTGTCACATAATTCACATTGGTTAATGAAATCTGTGGTCAATTCCTTCATGTCTTTAAAATAATAACGTCTTACAAGTTGCTTTATTGTTTCGTTAATTCCACGATGGTTGGTTTTTCCTTCGTGTTGATTCCTAACTATATCGTTTATTTCGTCAGGGTCGTCTAATGTTATTAATTTTCTAGTACATCTGATGAGTTCAGGGCCAGAGTTATTGAATAGTTTAACGTATAATTCTGAAAATCTTTGGTATAAATGTTCGGTGTTGAAATAAAAATAAAATCGTTTTTTCTCGGGGGTGTATTCTTTTAGAATTTTAATTATTTGTTCCTCGTTGTCATCTTTAGTTATTTGAATTTGATATATCTTTTTGTTATCTACTTTTGTATATTTTACGGGATTGGGGTTTTTTAAAACTTCGGTTACTATAAATTGATTGGGTTTCATATCGATCGCTTCGTTTAAAATTTTAATCGCGTTTTTAGGTTCTTCGTTTTGTGTCGAATGTATCGTGTCGATCTCGTCTGGATCTTCCCTTATTTCTGCTTCGTCTATGTTTCCTATAATCGATTCCGTTTCTAATGCATTGAGTTGGATTCTACTTAAAGCGTCTGCGTTGTTGTTATAAATTCCTTTTTTGTATATAATTTCGTAATCGTACTCTTCGAGTCTGATTCGCCATCGTTGTAATTTTGAATTCGAATCTTTCAGTTTGCATAGCCATACTAATGGTCTATGATCGGTGTATATGTAAAACTTTCTTCCATATAAGTAAGGTCTAAAATATTTTGTTGCCCAAATTATGGCTAATAATTCTTTTTCTATGGTACTATATTTCTGTTCGGTTTCATTTAGGGTTTTGGATGCGTAGCTGATGGGTTTATCGCTACCTACTTTTCCTTGGCTCAATACTGCGCCTAATGTTACATGCGATGCGTCCGTCGTCAGTATAAATGGTTTTGAAAAGTCTGGGTATTCTAATACAGGGTGATTTATTAATATGTTTTTAATTTTGTCTACGGCTTTAATGAATTCCGGGGTGTGTTCAATTTTGTTTCCCTTTTTTAAACAATTTGTCAGAGGTTTGGTTATCTGAGCGTAACCTTTAATGAATTTGCGGTAGTAACCACTAAGTCCTAGAAATTCTTTAATTTCTTTGGTTGGTTTTGGTAATGGGTAATTTAGAACTGCATTTGTTTTGTCGGGATTTGGCATTACTCCTTGGGGTGTTATTACATGTCCTAAAAATGATACTTCTTTTTGTAAAAATTCACTTTTGTCTAACTGTACTTTGAAATGTGCTTGTCTTAGTCTTTCAAATACTTCTCTCAATCTTTCTATGTGTTCTACCAATGATGTGGAATAAACTATGATGTCGTCAAGGTATACAAGGCATTTTTCATTGTGTATTCCTCGTAGTATATTGTCCATGACTCTCTGGAAAGTAGCGGGTGCGTTCTTTAATCCAAATGGCATTCGTTTGTACTCGTAATGTCCTCTAGGTGTGCTGAGGGCTGTTTTTGATATGTCTTTTTCTTCCATCTCTACCTGATGGTATCCTGATGCTAGGTCTAATGTTGAAAAATATTGGCATTTGCCTAATTTGTCTAAAATTTCGGTTATATTTGGTAGTGGATATTTGTCATCTACCGTTTTTTCATTTAACTTTCTATAATCTATTACCATTCTGTACTTTCTCTTTCCGGTTGCGTCTAATTTCTTAGGTATTGTTAACACGGGGCTGCTCCATGGTGAATTGGAGTGCTGGATTATGTCTTGGTCTAATAAGTCTGCTACTTGTCTGTCAGCTTCTTCTTGGCTTGCATGAGGTAGTCTATATGTTTTTGTAAAAATTGGCTTGTTGTCTGTTAGCTCGATATTATGTTTTACTGTGTTGGTGAATGTTAATGGTATTCCTTCGCAGTGGAATATGTCGCGGTATTCAAAACATAAGTTTTTAATTGCTCTTTCTTCTTCTTGATTGATGTCGGTATTGAAGCGGATGTAGATAAATTTTCTCTTAACATTTCGTCATGTTCTATTGGGTTGTAATCGTTTTCTAAATTTTCGTCTATTTCCATTTCGTTAAAATTTAGTTCTTCTACGTTAATTGGGTCTGTCAATGATAATTCTACGGGATAGTCGTTTGAATTTAATATTGTTGTGGTTGCATAATTATCTTTTATTTGTACTAAGGCAGTTGGGGTTTCTACTCCTTGTTGAAATGTCATATGATTTATTATTCCTACTTTTTTGTTAGATTTTACTGGGATTTTTATTTTTCTTTCCGTTCGGGGTTCTATTGTGTATTTTTGTTCGATTTGTGTGTTTTGAAATTTAATTGGGATTTTTCCGTATTTCGTCCTTAATAAACGATTTTTGATGTCAATGTTGGCTCCTAATTTTCTTAGAAGGTCCATTCCGATTAAGCCGTCATATCTGTCGTTAAATTCGAATACACAAAATTTATGTTTCATTTTAACATTAAATGTTCTCGGTAAGGGTATGTTAGCTACGAATTGGTGTAGTGTTGTTTGATGGGCTGTTTTAATTTTAAATGGTTCTCTTTCTACATAAGCTAAATAATGTTTTTTACGGTTCTGGGGCTAATTAATGTTTTTGAAGATCCGGTATCGATTAATAGTTTAAATTCGGCGTGGGGTATTTCTATATATGGTAGTACTAAGTGATTTATGTTATTTGAGTTTATTAAGTTTGGTCGTTTATGAATTGGTCCATTTGAAAATTTAAGTTCGAGTTTTCTTCGTCGTACTCCTCGTAAGTTTCGTATTGTTCGTCGCGTTCATAAGTTTCTGCATGGTTTGATTTATCGTTCGTACCTGTCTCAATGTAATTATTCTGGCCAGTGTCAAATTTTTCTACTTCTTGGTGAAATAGTTCTTCCGATGTAAAATTGCGTTTCTGATGAGGGTTTGGTCGGATATGTGTTATCTTGGTATTTTGTCTGGCGTTACCAGATGAGGTATTCATTGGTGTTGGTTTATAATAATTATTAAGGTTGTTATGATTATGTTGGTGTATTTCTATTGGGGTTTGCGTTGAATGCTGGTTTTTGTTGGTTTAAGTTTTGATTAAATCTTGGTTGGAATGCGGGTTTCGTAAAAGTTGGTTTTGAAAAATGTTTATATTGATTATTAAACTTTGTATTGTTGAAGCTTGGGTTATTAATTCGCGGTTGATTTGTTTGTGCGTTGAAGGGTGTGAATTTTTGTTAAGGGATTGCTTGTCTTGTGGCTTGTTTATAGTATAGTTTTTATTGGTGAATAACTTTTATTCGCGTTGGGATTGTATAGTCTGTTGCGGTAATACATTACATTTTCTTCTTCTATTACTAGGTTCATAGCTTCTTCTAGATTTTGGGGTCATTGGAATCTGATATTATCCGATAGTCGTTCTGGTAAGGCGTTTATGTATGTGTCTAGTGCCATTTCGTCATACATTTATGTTTTTAAATGTCTAACGTTTTGATCGGGTTCTTCGATTTTTAATTTTGTTAGTATTAAACTTCTCACGTCTTGGCATTTCATTCCGAATTGGTAGGGGGATTGGTTGTGTTCCATTCTAAGGTTTATTAGGTCTCGTACTAGGCATTTTATGTTACGTTGGTCTCCAAAATATGCAAATAGTAGTTGTTTAAATTGTTCCCATTCTTGTAAATCGTCCCTACTGGCGATTAAGGTTAGTGCCCTTCCGGTTAGTTTACTTATTATCAAGCGTATAAGCAATGAATTCCTTTCGTTATCTCTGGGTTTGTAGAAGGTTTTTAGGAACATTTCGGCTGCTCCAATGAAATTTGAAAGATGTGCTTCCGTGCCATCAAATATCTGTATTGTCTCCAAATAGAGTCACATGTCTGTGTTACTCATGTTGGTTAAGGGTTGTTTTCGATTTTGGGTAATTTCAAAAAAACAATTTTTTTGAATTGAGGTTTATTTCGCTATTTGTATCGTTATTTTCGCTTCGGATTTACTAATTTTCCGTTTGGATTGTGAAATTTCAAATTTTGTAAAAATTGGGGTTGGTTTTGCTATTTGTAGCGTTAATTATGCTTTGGATATATTAATTTCTGTTTAGATTGGGTAAATACAAATTTTGTAAAAATTGAGATTTATTTTGCTATTTTCGGCGTTATTTTTGGTTTGGATTTGTTAATTTTCAGTTTAGATTGGGTAAATTCAAATTTGGTAAAAATTGAGATTTATTTTTCTATTTGTAGTATTAACTTTGGTTTGGATTTGTTGATTTTAAGTTTAGACTGCGTCGAGTTATTTTTTGAATCGTAGTCGCTGTTACTTGTGCTTAGTTACACAGTGCGGTGATGTACTTGTGAGATTTATACTCGATAATGTTGATTTAATTACCGTAGTCTTGAATTTGCCTGTTTCTATCTTTCTGAAGAATAGCTTCTAGCGGTATTTACTCTGTTTTGTGTTAGTTCAGTTCTGTTAATTTGCAATTATATCGGTTTTATAAACGTTTAGTTCGTCGGTCTTGTATTCTAATTATAACTTGCAGGTTAATTACTTCTGCACTTTATTGTTGCAATTAAATACTAAAAGATGTAGTCTTTGTTATTTAATCACGTTTCTTGGTAATAATTGCGTACGTGCTTAATAACATATGATTATACTTGTTGGGGTAATTAACACTTACAGGTGTTAATAGGAATTAAATACTTTACTTCGGTACTCGCTGAATGCTTGCATAAATGATACGTCTAATTATTTTTAGATATCTCGGTGATGCACGACTTGTAACTGAATCTCCGTAATGTGCGTTTTAATTAAAGCTTCTTATGATGACCGTTTAACTTCACTCAGATAATGCACTTTATAAATAATGAGTAATTTTTAATTGAAGATTTAATTAAAGTTTTACGCGCTTTTATGGATTAATTACTTGTGGGTATTAATGCAAAACTACGTTGCTTTTATTATGTCGTGATGGATTTATTACTTATAATGCTGCTTTTATGGATTTAATAATGCAAATTGCGTTACTTTAGTAATGTGAAAGTTATTGCAATTCTCCGAGGTTTTTAAGTGTGTAATAAGGATGCTTCCTCCGCGGACTTTGATTATCTTAGGTGAGGGTTTTAGATTACGGTGGTTTTAGGTTACCGTAGTAGAGTGTTTTTGCTGTAGTTTATATAGTATTATAGAGGTCAATGTTTTAAATAATCGTTCCGTGATTGCTTTGAAGAATTAGCTTTAGCTTTGAAATTAATTTGAAAACGTGCGTTTGAATCGCGCTAGTTAATGTTTCTTATTTGGTGTTAGTGAATGTGCGTCCGTTTTTTTTTTTATTTATTTTTGAGTTTGTTTTAATAATTGTGGTAAGAATCTCTTAAATATCAAGTCTCATTTGCTTTTTAAAGAAAAAAAATCTCTTTAAACATTCGTCTCATAAAATGTTATACAGTCTCGTTTTTTGAAAATAATTCACTTTGTAATTATTTTGAAAACAATATTGGCATAAAATAAAATTTATAAAACAATAATAATCAATGGTAATCAATAATAAAATAATGATACTAGCATATATCAATTATAGTTTATGGTTTAAAAGGTATAAAAGGGAATGAACTTACATTAATTTCATCTGTTTCTTTGGTGGGCTTGATCGATGCTGTATCTTGTCCACCTTGGTTTGTTTGTTGGATTTAGACGATTTTTGTTCTTCGTCCAACTTGGTTTGTTGCTGGATTAAGACGATTTGTGTTCTTCCTCCAACGTGGTTTGGGTTCTGTCAAAATTTCGAATTAAAATTCTTGGTCAGCAATCTTCCGATTTTTGGATTCTTAGTGCCCTTTTGACATCCGTTACGGCTGCGCCAGTTAAGGTTCGGGCCTTTGGAGCTATGTTTTTAAAAAACAACTTAAACACTTAACAAAATTTAATAACTCAAACAGAAATTACAATGAAATTTAGAATAGCTGGTTCATAATAACTTTAATAAAAATAATTAATTGTACTAAGGTGAGTAGCTTGAACAACGACGTATGGAGTTCGAAGACTGACTGCCGGGCATTGAGCTCCCGGGCTTTTTATAATAACCTGCCCCTCACACGGCTGTGGGAACTTGCAGATCTCATGTCTGCGTTTCTCTTAATTGTACACTTTATTACAATTAATTCTAAGTAATTGCGGTATGTTAACCGCCTGTGACCTGCCACCTGCAGTATCATTACACTCACGGATGCAAAGTTGCATGTCCGTTCACATGAACTGTCGATAACCTCTCTGGGTTATCCTTGTATTACAATGTTGCAATGGAGTTATACTTTATTTAACAATTTCTAATAATTCCTATTAGATTCAATATATTCAATACATATATATAATTGGGGGATACATAACTCGCCTAAGTTTCCAAAATTTACAATTTTAAAAACCTCGTATAGTTTTTGTTTATTATTAAATAATTGTTAGAAGTTGGCATATTTTAAATTTTAAGGTTATATTTAAAATATCTTCTATATGGTAGTGAATTGTGGTAGCAATGCAACTCAAGATAAAAGCAGTGTCTCAAAATTTCACTGTAAACAAATTTTGCGTCTAAGGATACAGAAGCGGAAAATGTAACAACACCGCACAAAACTGCCAACTGTAACATACTAAATCGTAATATCATTGAAGCTGCGTTCATAGTTATGTCCACCTTATACAATTACTAACACTTTATTACTGTTTACGACGTCATCCCATATTTATCGTGAATAGAGTATAGTTGAATATCTTGTTCATACCTCAATCAACGACAATATGTATAACATTGGCAACGGAGCATTTTATGCAGTTGTGACGTTTCCTAAAATTAACGCGAATGGACTAAATATATTTGGTTCGTTAACAAATTCATGTAAACGACCCAATCGATAGCTAAATTGGTGCAAAATTATTTTGTTGAATCTGTTATATGAGATTAAAATAAAATGCGCTTAGAACATTTAGAAGATTAGTGAAATATGTTTTTTGGATAAACAATTTATGATTATTGTGCTTCACGTATGTGATCTTATCATCAAAGACTATCCTGTGTGCGACTTTTGTATCTATGATCACAATTGCATTAAACGGTGACACACTAAAGAACATCCGTGACATGTAATTTATGTAACTACTTTGCATCCTATAAGAACTCAAAATATGTCCTCACATACTAACGAAAGCCCATTTACTTGCTTCTTATGTGCGTATTCAGCACCTTCTAAGAGTTCGCTAATATTTCATATGCGAACTCATACTAAAGAACGTTCATTCTCGTGCAGCTTATGTAATTATTCTGCATTTCAAAAAAATAAATTGAAAATTCATCTGCGAACACATGCTAATGACCGCCCATTTGTGTGCAATTTATGTAATTATGCCACATCTCGTAAAGATCATTTGAAAATGCATTTGCGGTTCAATGCTGACGATCGTCCAGTTGCATGCAATTTATGTAATTATTCTGCAACTCGTAAAGGTAATTTGAAAATTCATATGCGGACCCATACTAATGATCGTCCATTTGCATGCAGTTTATGTAATTATGCTGCAACTCGTAAAGGTAATTTGAAAATTCATTTTCGGACCCATACTAATGATCGTCCATTTCCATGCAATTTATGTAATTATGCTGCAACTCGTAAAGGTAATTTGAAAATTCATATGCGGACCCATACTAATGATCATCCATTTGCATGCAGTTTATGTAATTACGCCGCATCTTATAAAAGTAGTTTGAAAATGCATATGCGGTCCCATACTAATGAACGTCCATTTCCATGCAATTTATGTAATTATGCTGCATCTCGCAAAAGTCGTTGGAATGCTCATATGCGGACCCATACTAATGATCGACAGTTTGCATGCAATTTATGTAAATATGCTGCATTTTTTAAAAGTGATTTGAACATTCATATGCGGACCCATACTAATGATCGTCCATTTGCATGCAATCTATGTAATTATGCCGCATCTCGTAAAGATGATTTGAAAATGCATATCCGGATCCATGCTAATGATCGTCCATTTGCATGCAATTTATGTAATTATGCCGTATCTCGTAAAGGTAATTTGAAAAAGCATCTACGGACCCATACTAATGATCGACAGTTTGCATGCAATTTATGTAATTATGCTGCATTTTTAAGAGTGATTTGAAAAAGCATCTACGGACCCATACTAATGATCGTCCATTCGCATGCAATTTATGTAATTATGCTGCATCTCGCAAAGATCATTGGAATGCTCATATGCGAACCCATGCTAATGATCGTCCATTTGCGTGCAATTTATGTAATTATGTCACATCTCGCAAAGATCATTTGAAAATTCATATAAGTACCCATACTAATGACGCCCATTTGCGTGCAATTTATTGTAATTATGCCACATTTCGTAAAGATAATTTGAAAACTCACATGCGGGCCCATACTAGCACTCGTTCATTTGCATGGAATTAAAAAAAGTTGGAAATCTAATTGTTATTTAAGTTCTGAACAGTATTGGACGTCTCTTGTTTAAACTGTTTAAAGATTTAACGCCGCAAGACGAGGTAGTGTCATCGGGTCAAAAACATTCTTGAAGTGCCTATTTTAGGTGCATCAGAAGTATATACTGCTGTGTATTACTGTAGAGAAACCCTTTTTATTCTCGCCCTACGAATTGGGCACCATAAAATTACTATGAATACTCTGGAATCGCTGCCCCAGCGTTGGGCTGTCATAAAATCTTTTCCTGAAAATAAAATAAATACAATTTCTGCATTCCCCCCAATTGATATATGTATAAAGAAATAGAATAATTAAGAAATTATTAGAAAGTGTTAGGAATGCGCTAAGTGAAGTGCAACATTGTAAAACAAGGACAATTTGTAAAGTTTACTAACGTTCATGAGAACGGATGCGCTACTTTGTAGCACAGATGATAGTGACACTGCAGATGTCAGGTCACAGGCGATCACCGACGGTCACGTACCAAGATAACTTAGAAATTAAGATTGTAACAATGTAATTATAAATAGAGGTAATAAGCAGACATGAGATCTGCAGGTTTCCACAGCCAGTGAGGGGGTAGGGATATTATAAAAAGCCCAGGAACCCCAGTGGACGTCAGCTAGTCAGATGAACAGCTTTTACATTGCAGTTGTTTACTACTCACAAAATAAAATAAATGTGTTAGAAAGTTTGGAAATGGTTTTTTTAAAAGTCCGCTTCCAAGCCACGAACCTTAACTGGCGCAGCCGTAACGGATGCCAAACGGTTAGTAGGAAACCCAAATTTGAAGAACTGGTGGTCTGGAATTTCAATTCCGAATTTGGCAGAACCAAAACAGAAGTTGGAGGCAAAACAAGAATCGTTCAAACCCAGCAAACAAACAGGAGTTGAAGGCGAAACAAAATCGTTCAAATTCAACAAAAGGAAAACCGGAGAAGATACGAAAATAAATCAAATCCAAAAACCGACATGGAGAAGGACTCCATGAAACCAACAAAACAATTGGTGTAAGTTCATTTTCCTTAAACCAATTGAATGTTTATTTTACAAACATATTTGATATTTGCTAGCATAGAAGATTTATGATTTATATATGTATATTGATTATTAATACCATTATTTTATGCAATTTGATGAAAATAATCTACTTAGCTATTGCAAGGGATTATCTTCAAGTATTTTTGAGAAAATCTATTTTGAGACATAAAAACTTGAGAAAATCAAAAGTCGCATTCATACGTACTTGAGACAATTATTACAAAATTAACTGGCGTAAGAATTATTAGAAACAAAACAAAAAACGAATTTCTAATTCAACAACCTGGCATTAACTAACGCAATACCTCAAAAATAAAAGTGTAGTTAAATCACGAAATTGAAACCGAAATCCTTATAATAACGCAACTAAATAAATTACCCAGACGCAAACTCATTGTATTCCGTAAATTATGTCTATTATAGACACAATCTATTATTAAACCTACAGCCTTATTACGAGAATTAACAAAGCGCAAATCCAAACGCGAAATTTCATCATTAGAAGTGAATAATTTAAAGCAACCTTGAACGCAACGAAAACCAAGCCTTCAGAGCAATAATCAACTAAATTTTCGTAACCGTAGAAATATTTTTAGTTTACCAGAATAGAAGATTCGAGCATTATTAATTAAAGCAAAGCGTAGGAATTACGACCGGAAACTCTTATAAAACATCATCTTAAATACGTCTAATTATAAAATCAACGTAATAAACCTATAAGTAATCACGCTGTTAAAACGCATATTGCAACCTTATAAAAAGCACTCTATAATTAAAATACTGCAGCAATTAACAGGATATAAATTTCATTCATTGCAAACACAACATTGTATAATTAAATATATCAAGACGAGATAGTTAATTATATAAAAGACGCAGTCTATTTAAACAAAAGCTATCAGGAAGATCAGATAAGGTATAAATTGTATTAAACCACAGCATTCACGAAATAAGGCCCACAGCATATTTAAAAATAACCGTGCAACAAAGACACTTACGCAAATAATTGACTGAAGAGTAACATCCTACAGTAGATTACAACATTGTAATTAAAACGAAATCATTGTATGCAACTTTGAACAACGCAAAAGACGACACCTTGCAAACTTATAATTAACATTAAAGTTCACGAGACGAGAAGCATCGCAGACACCTTATAAATTACAACCACTCACGAGAAGAGGTAATTATTACAGACAGAATTAAAATAGAAAAGTTTTAACTGACGCAAAGTAAACGAAGTGAAATAAATTACCACAAAAATCACTGTCACATTGAAACTTCAGAGATCAAACCTACAATAAAATTAACATCAGTAAATTAAAAATAAACGTAACCAAGACAATACCGAGCGTAAAACCCATAAATAATTACAACACTGTGCAATTAAATACAAAATAAGCAACTCAATTCTTTAAATAATCTAAAACGACCCAAGCTAAAAATAGCAAGTAACTCGACACAATCTAAACGAAAAATTAATAAATCAAGCAAGGAATACCAACACAAACTACGATATAAAGCCAAATTTTTACAAAATTTGAAAATAATCAAAGTCAAACTAAAAATTAATTATTAGAACATCCCCCACAGCCAAAATGAGTGAAGATATGAAGCTTTATTTGGAGACGATTTTCACGTATAACGGTGATCAAACTTTGTTAGGAAATTATATAATTTTGATGTAGGATCAAACATTGTAATATTTGAAAAAATTGCTATAGTTAAAGGCTATGTGAAAGATAACGACATAACATTTTTAATAGAAATCCCCATATGAAAGATTAACTATTATAATTATTATCATTTATTTGCTTTTCCAATGAAAATGACTAGCACATACCAAGTTATTATACCCAAAACCAAATTCCTATCCTTAAATGAACTAAGGTACGGTTATACGAACAAAAAATGTAATGAAGTCACACCAAATCAATATTTATGCCAATCATTGACAACGACAACCATCCAAGAAGACAGTCCTTGCGAAGTACAACTACTAAAATTTTCAGATTACTACGAAAATTGTGAAGCCAAACCTGTACAAATCACTAATATGAAAATCCAGAAAGCAACAGAAAATAAATGGATAGCCATTTTCCCCGTAGAAGTAATAGCAACAATCCACTTCAATCAAGACGAAAACAACTTAGCTTTAACCGGAAGTAAATTAATCACCCATAAGGAAAATTGTTATTTAAAATTGAAAATGAAATAATCAGAGTCTACCAAGATCCCGTACAAACCAAGAAATTAGCAATTTACCAGAATTACAAATCAAGATAACGTAAGACGAAGACCAAGAAACACTTCAAAAACCCATGCAACTTGAACATCTGGAATTAGACAACCTCAACCACGCCATGAAACTTATGGAAGATTATAAAGAACATCTCAACGAACTTAAAACGTCGAAAGTGCACTACGATAATATTAGTGTATGGACAATTGTATTAATTAGTTTGACTATTTTATTGATCATTTATGTAATTTACCAAATGTACACTTGGTATAAAAATAAAGAAAACAGTTTTATATTTAAGACAACCAAGGTTAGTAAAGAAGCAAATGTACCATTAGAAAATATGAATTTTAAGAAATGAAATTAAATGAATTTTAAATTAAAAATTAAGAAAGGGAAAACCCTTAATTTTTAATGTACGTCGGGAGAAGTTATGTATTCCCCAATTGATATGTATAAAGAAATAGAATAATTAGGAAATTATTAGAAAGTGTTAAGAATACGCCAAGTACGTGCAACAATGTAAATCAAGGACAATTTGTAAAGTTTATTAACGTTCATGAGAATGGATGCGCTACTTTGTATCGCAGACGACAGTAACACTGCAGATGTCAGGTCACAGGCGGTCACCGACGGTCAGGTACCGAAATTACTTAGAAATTAAGATTGAAACAATGTAATTATGAATAGAGTTAAGAATAAGCAGACATGAGATCTGCAAGTTCCCACAGCCATGTGAGGGGGTAGGGATATTATAAAAAGCCCGGGAGCCCCAGTCGACGATAGTTAATCCATCGTTCAGCTTTAACCTTGCAGGTCGTTAGATTACTCATTTTTGTACAATTAATTAATGTAAAATGTAAAATTTCATTATTAATTTCTGTATAAATAAACAAATTGTTAAGAAGTTGGAAATGGTTTTTTTAAAAAGGGCCGCTCCCAACCACGAATCTTAACTGGCGTAAAAGTAATACGTTTCTATCGTTATCTCCATGTTTGTAGAAGGTTTTCAAAAACATTTCACACGCGGTGATAAAGTTCTCAAGAAGACATTGATCTCCATTAAAGGTCGGTATCGTCTTGAGGTAAATCTTCATAGCTGAACTCATGGTTGTTAAGGGTTGTTCTAATAATTAATATGTAGTTTTAATTTCAGAGTTTTGCAAAAATTGGAATTTATTTCGCGGTATGTATTTTGCTTGGGTTTATTAATTGTCATGTAGATTGCGTCGGGTTATTTCCTATTTTTAACCTCAGTCGTTTTAGATTATTTAAAGAATTGAGTGGCTTGTATTTATACTTAGTTGTACGGTGCTGTAATTAATTTATAAGATTTATGCTTGATAATGTCTGGTTGCTTGTTGTAGCCTTGATTGCGTTTATTTTTACTTTGCGAATGTTAATTTTATTGTAGGTTTGATTCCTGAAAGTTTCGATGTGATTGAGTAATTTCTCGTGGTAATTTATTTTAATTTTGTTCGCGCCAGTTAAGACTTTACTTCGTTTATTTCTGCTGATATAATTGTCTGTTACACTTATCTCTTCCCGTGGGTGTGTATAATTTATAGTCTACTTTTTTTGTAATTATATTGTCTGGTTACCTTGAGTCTTAAATATAAAGTTGTAATTTGCCGTGAATTGCTTTGTTCAATGTTGCATAAAATACAATGAATTGCTTTAATTACAATGTTTTAATCTACTAAAGATAATTGTTTTCAGTTTGTGATAGTTTAAATTGCGTAAATGCTTTTGTATAATTAAATATGCAATTTGTTAATACTCTTCTGAAAGATGTTGTTATCGGTTGGTATACGAATGAATTTTGGGTCTTTATTTTGTTAAATACTGAAGTATTTTAATTATAAAATGTCACGTTGAATGAATGTAAATATACCTTTCATACAGTTGCAATGCGCGTTTTATTTTTGGCATGAATCTTTCAGTAACTGTTTTACTAAAATTTAATTTTGTACTGAAATAACTTTTTTTAATGTTACGATGGTGTTTTCGGTAGCGTGGGTACTTATAAAGTTTTGCAATGCGTTTTTTGATAATTAGATATATATTTGTATTAAAATAGCTTTGTATTCGTTGCGTCGAAGGTTGCGTTTTTTAAATCATTCACTTTCAATGATGAGACTTGCGTTTGGATTTAACTCGTAATAATGATTTAATGGTGTGGGTTAATAATAGATTGCGTTTTGTTAATTCTATTAATATTTGTGAGGTGTTTCTGTAATTTATAAGAATGCGGTGAAGGTTACGTTTGAATAATTCGTTTTTATTTAGATTTCAGTATTAAATTTTAAATTTAAATTATGTTTTGTGCGCTGGTTAATTTTCGTATTGATAATTTAAATGCGTTTTTTGTTTTATTTCTAGAATTCTTGCGCCAGCCAATTTCGTAATGATTTGTCTCAGTTGCGCATGTAATGCGTCTTTTTAGTTCTCTCGTTTTAAAAGTCTCTTAAAATTCGATTTTCCCAAAAAAAACTTGAAAATAATTCCTTGCAATAGCTAAGTAAATTATTTTCATAATAATGGCATAAATTTGCAATACAGTAATGGTAAATATGTACAAAATTTTTTTAATACTAGCAATATCAAATTTTTGTAAAAAAAAATCAATTGGTTTCATGGATTTTGTCGGTTTTTATACGTCCTCCACGTCGGTTTTGGATTCGATCTATTCTTGTATCTCCTCCAAGTTTCTGTATGGATTTGTTGAATTTGATAGATTCTTGATTCGCCTTCAACTTCTGTTTGGGTTCTGCCAAATTTGGAATTGAAATTTCAGACCACCAGTTCTTCAAATTTGGGTTTTCTTAGTGACCTTTTGACATCCGTACGGCTGCGCCAGTTAAGATTCAGGCCTTGGGAGCTGCCTTTTTAAAAACTAGTTCCAAAACTTCTTAACAAATTTATTAATAAATACAGAATTTACTTATGGAATTTTGACAAGTCGATTTAAAATTACTCTAAGTCGAAATTACACTAGTTAATTGTACTATGGTGAGTAGTCTAAGCAACTGCAATGTTAAAGCTGAATACTTTGACTGACTGCCGGGTCTTGGAGCTCCCGGGCTTTTTATAATGTCCCTACCCTTTCACATGGCTGTGGGAACTTGCAAATCTCATGTCTGCTTATTCTTAATACTATTCATAAATACAATGTTGTATTATTAATTTGTAAGTAATCACGGTATCTTGACCGTCTGTGACCTGACGTCTGCAGTGTTACTATCGTCTCGGATACAAAGTATCGCATCCGTTCTCATGAACTGTTAATAACTTTATAAATTGTCCTTGTGTTACTTTGTTGCACATCACTTAGCGTATTCTTAACACTTTTTAATAATTTCCTAATTATTCTATCTTATAATATATACATTAATTGGGGGATACATAACTCGCGTTTGCATCTATGACTATGGTGGAGATATTTTATTCAATAATAAGCACCCCTTTAACTATGCGCAATCATACCATACGTTTATTTCAGCGATTCATATCGTCTTGTCAATGTACTTGTAGTTGTACTCTTGCAAGTAATAGGAAGTCGGCTAGCTTTTGTGAAATATTTTGTAACACGGGCTGAAAACTGTTAATGTATGTATGGGAGCGTGTGTGATGTCCGTGCAGGGGGGAACATTGGTAGTCACGGCAGATTTTACCTTCCTGGTGTTCCCCCCTTTCAACTGTAGCTGAGTAGTATTGGTTATCAATCCTCAGTATCTCTTAGAAAAGACTAGCTGACCTACTCTAACGTTTCTTCAGTTGCCATATGTGGTAGTCTAGGTAACAGTTGACATCCCGTTAAATTCAATGTATGTGATCTAGATACTTGTTCGTTACCCGTCCTTGCCGAGGCGTGTAAAATGCAGTTGGAAGTGTGAGGGCAGTTTAGAGTTTTCTCTGCCGTGCTCTTTCCCAAATCGCCCAGGTTTAGTACAGCACTGTTTGCTTTCAATGTCCATTGTTTTCAAGCGAATGACCTCTTTAGCGGTTATTCTTCTGATTAGAAGTAAGTTAGGTAGGAACTGTAGTTATAATTCAAACCTTCCCGCTTTAACGCCATCTTCCTAGTGTGAGATTGGGTTAGATAGTAACAACACAACGTAGGTGTCGTTGAGCTACTGCCATTAGATGTTAGATCATGGAGCCCGGTGTGCCGTTCATAGAGGGCGTTTGGTCAGCCATCAGGTCGGTTACACTACAATGTAAAATTGTTTTTCGGGCCTACTTATCAAAGTGAACCCACGTTTTCTTGTAACAATTTTATTTTCGAATTGATAATTCTCTTCATTAAAGGTACGACAATAGTTAAACACCTTTATTAAGTAAAGTCGTAATACGTTTAACAATTAAAATATTACATTGTAACAGCATCTTGACTCGTTAGTCTAGTTGTTTTGGATGTCGGTGTATTCCACACCCAGTCGCAAGCGCGTTGAGAGGAATGACAACTCCCCCTTGGGATCCTCCCATCGTCCGAGAGCGCGGGATAAGCACTCGGCCATAGGTAAAAGAAGCAGCAAGATGTTTACGAGAACAATGGCCAGTGACCTGTGGGTCGGTTGATTGAGTGAGACATTTTCTGAATAACGGTTGGTAATGTATACTCGTTATTATAGTATTTAATTTGAAAATTTGTTTAGCGCAACCAAGATAAAAACGACGAAAGATTACGCTACAAAATTTAGTTGATGAGAATTTAAACGACAAGAACTTAGAACTTTGAATCAACGTTAAGAAAACCACTTCACTTTAACACGTGTATTTAGAGGATGGAAAGCAGATCTAATTAATAGGAGATCGTTTGTTGCTCCGAGCCAAGATACTAGTTTGATAGGATGTAAGCAGTTAGTACCGCATGGCGATGCAGGTCCTAATCCAGTCTAGGAAAGCAGTTTTGTTTGGTTCGTAGTAGCATTAAGAAATTCTTTTGTGTTCCATTCAGGAAGCACGCTATTTTGTTTCGATACGTAGAAATACGATTTTGTTATTCACTTTATCTGTTACTAAGCTGGATTTCCCAGTACCAAACTTAAAATTTACTCAGTTTATTTTGTCAGAAACAACACGTTGCTTCAGTACAAAATAACAGGTGTAACTACGTCACTTGTTTGTTTGAAATATGTTGCTGACACTTGTATCTTTGAAAGCAGATGCTTAGTATTATATTACTACCACCTTTGAAAACGAGAATATCTTTGTGAACATTTTCATTTTAAACTGAAATTAGCACATTTAACTTAATGAGAAAATTTTGTATTTCAATTTTGATAATGTAGTCGACCTATACAGATCTGAATGGGTTAGAAAATATTAGTGTAACAAGTTACACTTTGTTGTAATATATTTGATCATGAATCAGGTTGATAAACCTTACCTTAAATTTACAAACTAATTCAAGTAATTATTTAATTTTGTTGCATTAAATTTTATTTAAAGATAAAGGAATTCTTTCTAGTAAATTATTAACCCAAGCTTAAAGTTTTTTATTTTGAACAAGTGTGATCAAACCTAACAATCAAAAAGCAATAAGAGTTGAATTTTGATGCCACCTTTATGTAGAAAATATTCTTTTTATTTTTTTTAGGCATATTTGAGGGACACAAACAGTGTTCCCATTTTTTATGTTGACTTAATTATTATTCTTTCTTACAGGAACAGCGTCTTATTCTGTTAAGACAGGTTTTTGTCACCGAAGGCGATCTTTTTTTCTTTGGGTCTCCACGTCTGCCCTTAGAAATATGCCATGCTATTAACATGAATCAATCTGGACTTGGTGGCGCCTATTTGTTTTAGTTTGAGTGTGACCCCCCAACAGATTTCGACTTACCCCCATTGCTCATAGCTCTACCCAAGGAATAGACCCTAGTTACGTCGGAAGACTTCGTTTTGCTGACACCCAACTTCTAGGGTCAGTTATATGTGTTAAGAAAATAGTTTCATTGGCGCTGGCAACGTAAAGCCATTGAAAATTAAAGAAAGACGTTACACTAGCGCCCATTTGCGAGGCTAGTTGAAGCCACTAGTAGTAGTAGTGTCAGCCCGTCAAAAAAAAATAAGATAAGTTTCATTCTTAAACGCAATTTATTAAAAATAGGGTTAGAGCAAGTTTTATGGATGAAAGTTTGAATAATTGCTTAAACATAGCAGTATCAAATTACACTCCTAATTATGAAAAATTGTGTGAAGATATACAGTATCAACCTTCTCATTAAAGAAGATAATAGCTTTTTTTATGTTTATGTTTACTTATTATTTACCATTTATGTATTATTATTACCATTTACGATGTATTATAATCATTTTATTAGATTATTGTAACGTTAATATATTGTTACGACCTACTGTTAGGCAACACGTCAAACACACAAGCGTCGTAAGTAACGTATATACTACAGAAGCCTAGAATTTTCTAAGATATGCTGGATTACGAATCATCTTTTTAATTCAAGGTATATATAAGACCACTGATAAATGTCAGAGTTAGTCGATATCAGAATGTCGTATATAAATCATCTCGTATATAGTTAGTTGTTCGTTACGTTCTGAAACTCTTTAGTAAATATAAATCTGTATTATGTGAAAGTGTATATTGTACCGACAGCTTGTGGAATACATAAATAGACAAAAGGTAATAAATAAATAGTAGTGTTTAGTGTTGTTAATAGACCTATGATTAAGAATTTAGTTTAGGAAGATATTAGTGTTTGTAAGTAGCATTAGTGTGATAGTGCTTCATTGTTAATTGGACTGAAAACATTTATAAATAAGGCATATACTGTTAATTGGACTTATGAATAGTGAATAAGAAAGACTTTTATTAGTACTTGTTTTAAATTAGCGAAACGCGTTAGTAGTAGCCCGTTACAATATTTTGTCTTTTAAGTCATTTGCAGGCTCTTTAGAATTAAATAAATATAATATTTACACGTTGTATGCTTTTCTTTCTGACAACTAATTTCTTATATATGTCTTACTACAGATAAAACCTTGTTACAAAGTAACCCCGATCCGTGAGGCAACATTGTGACATACAATGTAATTTTTAGAAAGCATATCAGTAAAAGTATGGGTAATTGAACAAGAGAAAATGGTAGCCAAAGGATCCAAGAACATATCTAAAGGTGATAGTCACAAAAAAAATTGGACAACTTTTAGTAATTGTGAAAATACTTCAAAAACTATTGCAAAGTAACCCCCGCTTACGGTACTTGTTCGAAATTGGTGAAACGCGTTGTAACGCGCCATATATGTAAACATATATTGTTACGTGCCAAAAATTTTGGCACTAAACATTTTTGATTAAGTTTTAATATGTTTGAATTTCGCGCCATAAATTTAAAAGGACGTGTGCGTATTTCCGTCACTTCAGATAGTGCGTTGCACAAGATTCGCGCCAACGCGTGTGGGGGAAGAAGGAAGTGGGGGATTTCCGATATACGCGTTAGAACTAGCCTCCGAGATGTGAAGAAGGTTGTTTTTGTATCTTACCGTGTCTTTTTTCTGATATATAGGTTTCCTGTGATCGCAATTATCGTGCCTCTACCTGCCTTCCCGACCTTATTTGTCTACATATAGGAAGAAGACAATCAAATTTGGATGCAACCCGGCTCAAGAATTCCCACACCCGAGAAATATTAGCGAAGCCACGAGCGACCATCATGGAGTAATCCTGAAGGAAGCTCTACATGTTTACGTGAGTACCCCGTGGGGGTTTTTTATATAAATTGTGTAATTGGTAAATTGTGTCGCCCTAATTTGCATATTGTGTGACGTCATCGACAATTTGCGCGTCAATTTTCACATTATGTAATATCGCTGCCAACTGTCATTAGTGGCGCGCGTACCGCGTTTACGGGTTTATAATAATATTAATCTTATATTTCATAAGATTATTTAAAATATGGGCACAATGCGGTAACTACATCAGCCTGGTATTTCCAGCCTGCTGATAAATATAGGGTGGTTAGCTAGGAAGGTCAATAGGGGCGACGGGTAGTTAGTTGATGTTTAGATGCGCGTGGATACAGGTGGCTATGCTAGCTATCTACGCCGAGGGTGTATCAGGTTTATTAACTATTATGTATGATAGTCGGATGTTCACATACCTCTAGGATAAAAGCTTTGATATTTACTCGGTAAATATCAATTGCAGATATTTGCTAGTTGTGTTTTAGAGATATATCTAGTTATGTAAAGCGTTACGGGTATTGAAGATGCTTTTGTAGCGTAATTTAGGGTGTTGACGATAGTGTTGTGTAAACCGCGAGTAAAGTGAAGGATTTTTGTGGTGGAGTCACCCGGTCCACCGGCAGGTATTTATACGCTTGCATCTGCAAGGATTTCTAGAACGTAAGTGTTGACCTTTATTTTAATCTGATAATTTGTATAAAACTGCGCCCTAGCACGTGCTGTAATCGGTTCGCATTAAGGGGTGTTTAATTAGGTGTATTATAAAACATTAGAAACATTGTTAAGTTGGCTTTTTATTACCAGCGGTACGATTTGTGAAGTAATTTCAGTTTGTATTTCAACAGTTAATAATAAATATTATATTGCCCTAGGCCTGTCGTTGTATATTTGCTAACCTGAATCCCTGAGAACAATTTAGAGTATCACGTCTTTCTTCGTGCTCAACACGGATTGACATCTACAGCGTAAATAGTGCCCGCTACAGTATCAACATTGATACTAATATATAAATATTCAGTAGTGCAAATCTGACTCAATTACAAACGCCATCTATTATTTCCTTAACTGTGTAGAGTATAGTATCCTTTTGTATTTAGTTCGTAAACAAGTTCATGTAAGCGAGGTGATCCATACCTAATTTTAGAGTGAAAACGGGTTTTGTAGAATCTATCCTATTACTGACAGCGAATGTAAAATTAAAATAAAAAGTGCTAGTAAACATTTAACTAGATCGATGTAATAGCAGAACATTATTAAAATACGCTTTTTGCATAGACAATTCATGTCATTATTGTGCTTTGGGTAAGCGATTTCATTCTCAAAAGCAATCCAGTGCGCGACCTTGGTAGCACCAAAAACAAAATTGCACTAAACGCTCACATAATACAGCACATTAATATGCCCTCACATACTAACGTACGCTCATTTACGTGCTTTTCATGTGCTTATTCAACATCAATTAAAAATACATTGATAATTCATATGCGGTCCCACACTAATGAGCGATCATTTGCATGCAATTTGTGTAATTATGTTGCAACTCGTAAAAAGCATTTGAAAATTCATATGCGGACCCATACTAATGATCGTCCATTTGCATGTAATTTATGTAACTATGCTGCATTTTCTAAAAGGAGTTTGAAAATTCATATGTGGATCATATATGGATCCATTTGTATGTAATTATGCTGCATCAATAAAAAGTCGTTCCATAACTCATATGCAGACCCATACTAATGATCGTCCCTTCCCATGTAGTTCATGTAGTTATGCTGCATTTTCTAATGGGAGTTTGAAAATTCATATTCGGACCCATACTAATGATCGTTCATTTGCATGCAATTTATGTAATTATTCTGCATCACAAAAGTATATTCTGCAAAAGCATATGCATTCCCATACTAAAACTAGTGTACATTAAATTCCATGCAATTTATTTAATTATTTTACATATCGTAAAGGCAATTTGGAACGTCGTATACGATACCATGCTAATGATTCTCAATTTGTATGGTTATACTGCATTTCATAAAAGTAACATAAAAATTCATATCCATACACATACTAAGAATTCTAAAAATAGATTTGAAAAGTGTACTCTAGAATCAATGACTTAGCTTGTGGTGATACCTAAAAATATGTGTCCAGCATATACCAAAAATAAAAAAGGAAAATAAAGTGAATAGTTAAACACTGAATTGTAATCCAAAGCAACACGAGTGTCATCATTGAGAAGATCATTTCGAGAATTTTAGCTAAAATTGTATAAAATATTTTGAAATAACTTTTAAAAAGTTTCTCAAGTTTTGCTTGCGTATAAGAATTCGAATTAAACAAAATGTAAGAATATCTTTATAGTTTAGATTGTGTAATGTAAAATCTTAGAGCGACAAAGAAAGATGTGGCTTTTATTATTTACGCTCGACATCAGAAGCAGTTGAAAACAACTCATTCTCTGTTTTGGAAATAAAATTCCTAGAAAAATTACTTCGAATACGTCCCTGAATAAAAAAAAATTCAAATTAAGTAACGCATATTTCAATGTTTATATCAATTTGTAAATTTAAAAAAAATTTGGCAGAATTCCTACTGATTACAACAGCTAAATGTATGATGTGGTCATACACTTACGGGTCCATTAGTATATAAGTTATTTTATTTTTAGATATTTTTTAATTTGCGCACAATAAGATTTTCTGAATTAATATATGATATTATATTCGAATGCAGTATAATTGAAATGTACATAACCATAATTTTATTCAACTTGTGTATTCTTTTGTTACATGCCAAAATTTGGCAATGTACATTGTTAAATATGTTGTAACGTTTTCACATATAGGCAATTACCAAATTGCTATATGTTAGATGGATTGCCGCGATCAAGGCTTAAATATGTAGTCGAATTGTTTATCGATCCGCGCACCTATGTGCGTCTGGTTCAAGGCGCCTGCCCGATGCATTTGCATTCATTCTTGTTCAGGATGTAGTCAGATAACAAGCAATTGTTTAAAACGTGGTAGAAAGTTTCCCTACCATAATGAATCGAAAAAACCAATTCCATTCTGGGCAGAGACATGTTGCCTGGTCGGTAACGAGAACAATAGATGGTTGAAGACAAGCAGCGAAGTAGACCAGAGTTATAAAACGGTTCGTAAGCATGTCAATATGGCGTCTTTATCGTCAGTAATTCATTTGAATTTTTAGCAAGCAGTTTCACCTATAAGTTTCACCATTAATAAATACTTAATGGAATTTCAGTAATTGATTCGCATAATTTTGAGATGTATAAAAGTCGATCAAGTTTTGGAGATAGCATCCCATCCGTTGATAGTGTAGCTGTATTGGCACGTGTCTGCAGTCCACAGACGTTATAAGTTTGTGTATCCACCTTTCCTATCGGTAAGTACGTTTTTATTTGTTGTAACAAACATCGACCCAAGCAAGAAGTCAAATTCATTGTTTAACGTTGTCGACTTGGAAGATAAATAATTTCCTAAATGATTTAGAATTTTAATACATTTCCGATAATTAAATATATTCAAGTTTTTTTGTTAAACGATTTAAAAATTGTAGCATGTTTTCAAATACAAAGGTATAAAAGCTTTCTTATTAAAATAAATTATGCTTCGTGGAGTACATATAAGATAATTTGCTTAACGATTTAAAATAGTTTTAGTGTTATTGACTATAGAAATAGAAAGCTTTCCAGTAAAAATAAATTAACTTTATTTAGATTATGTCAGATGATTTGGCGGAGTGAATGGCGCAAGTGCGCGTGGTGTGATACGATGTCATTAGACTACGATACCTGAAGCCGAGAACATCTACCTGTGTCGCGTGTCTGTCTTTTCTCTTTTCATGTGGTAGGTTCTTGTATCTTACCTTCTGTCGTTCCTTATACCTGGTTGTTCCTTCTCGTTCCACCTACGTACGTGTATAGATGATGGACGCATAACATTTGGAGTCAAGAATGGCGTGATGTGACTCACAACGAGATGACCCTGGGATTTCGTGGTAAAGTGCGATTTAAGTAAGTACATTGCTTTTAATTATATTGTTTATGTAAATTTGATCATTGTATCATTTTTAAACGTGTTTTGTATTTGATACAAATGCCGCGTAATTATGTTATATTAAACGATTGCAAAATAATATGACGCGGGAAACATAATAGTGGCGCCCATTACACGTGTGTTGAAAATTAAATTCGTCTTAACCTCTAATTTAACTTGTAAGAAATAGCTTCAAAAATGGTTTTCTAAGAAAAGATTTTTCACTCAACTAATGTCATAGAAAATAAATTTCTTTTAATTTCTAGTAACTTTTAAAAAAAATTATTTGGCAACATCGAATTTAGTAACTTTTTATTTTATGTCGTGGTGACATTTGGGAGAACCTCTAATGTAAATCTAAATTATTAAGACTGCAATTTTTAAATAGTGTTTGTTTACTTTTTATTTACGTCATTTTAAATTCAGTTAATTAGCATTTTTCCTTTACAAATATATCATCATGTATGGCATTAAATGACAATAAAATACTATAAATGAGGAAGAATAACAATAAATAATGGTAAATTACCATAATTGCCAATAACTAATAAATAACATTAAGGGAAGATAAATCACAATGAATGGCTATAAATAACAATAAATTTCAATAAATGACAATAAATGGCAGTTTATAACAATTAATGGCAATATATAGAATTAAGTAACTATAAATGAGAAAAAATAGCAATAAATGGTAATAAAAGACAGTAATGACCATAAATAACAAAAATAAAATAAATGACAAGGGATGATCGTAAATAACAACAAATGACATCTAATTACAATGTGTTATCCGCCAAAGGGAGAATGACCAACAATAGAAGTCGGTAGATTAAAATAAATGACAATATAAGTAACAATAAAAAGTTATGTGTAATTATAAATGACGATAAATGAATGCAACTGTGACAGTAAATGATGACAAATTACAATATATAGCAACAAATGCCCATAAATAACACTACATTGGTTTTTCCAATGCTTCACCTGAAGGTACTTACTACATTGGCCGCACCCTTGCTGTTCCAAGCAAGGTAGAGATCTTTAACGTGCATGGCAACACTCACACACGGGCCCTCCATTTTACCACTCAGGCGAACGAGGGCGTATTTTTATGAAGAACGCTCGCCTTACGTTTGTCAAACCGATCATGTTGGGATTCGAATCGGAACCTTGGGCTTAGTAGTTACACGCATACTAACTGAGACGCGCAAGCCCCCCCATAAAAAACAACAAATTACAAGAAGCTATACATGTGATAACATAGGACAATAACTGACAGTGAAGAGCGTTTAATGTCAGTTAATATATTAAATGACTAAATATGACGGTAAATGACAATAAACAACCATAAAAGACCATAGAGGGCGCCAAAATCGATAGATGTTTAAAATTTATATATTTTCTGTAATTTACTGATTATAAATGATCATCAAATGTTATGTTTTAGGTTTATCTTCTGCTTGCTATTGTTTTGCAAACGCTGCATCTATATTGCATTTCCATGTTCAACGGAAAATGATCTTTTTTCATAGATCAAACATAAGAGATGTAAAAGCAATGTTCTGTTAACTACAATAACAAATCGTCATAACTCTGTTTAGTTTTCGTATTAGCATGTTGTTAAACTTTATAAGAAGAACATCATAATTTTGTGTATCAACTTGAACTATTCTACTGAAACACATGTTTAATATTATAGAAACAATTAGGCCCATAAAAAACAGAACATATACCGTTATTAAAGTTTAGTTGTTCGTATGAGTTAAATGGAACTACAATCCGTTCTAAACATATTGCACATTTTATTACTGCTACCATTTTATTACATTGTTGAGAGTAGAGTTATTAATTTGCTTTGGTTGGTGCATTATTTTCATAAAATATTATAGGCTTGCTTATTTGTATTTGCATTATTGAGCACTCATAATCCCCTCTAAAATATCTACACAGGCAATGCATCTATACTGTAGAAATATTATAAGTAATAATTGGTGTATCAGAAAATGGCGCAATTAGGATAACATTGGAGGGGAATATATAGTGGTGGGGATAAAAACGTCTGACTCCAAAGCAGCCAATTTTGTATAGGTACCTTTGAGGCCTGGACTTCAAAGGAGTAAAATGACTCCAAAGGAGCTAATTATACCACATTTGCGACCCTATAGGTGGCCCTGGCCAACTATATATATATATTGATATGATAACGCTGTACTCGGTGTAATGACGTTTTTACTTAACTCCACCGCTCTGTGTTCTGTGTTCTTAAACCAAATTTAATCTTACTAATTTTACTATTATGCCACGGCTAGCCTTTTTTAATCTACACAGAGTGCACAACATTACGATCATCAATTTTTCTCTTCTTCACTCCTTTATGATTACCTATTTGTTGGAATTTATAAAACGAAGTCAATTAATTTCATATAATGAAAAGAAATATTATTTACAAGTTTTGAAAAATATAAAAATACACCCTTCAATTAATCAATATCATATGTATCATTTATTCCAAAATTTATATGCTTTGAATTCAATCTAAAGTCACCCAAAACTTCCCATTTTTTCAAAGAAACCTGGAACGTTCTAGACCCCTTTATAATACGTTACGTAAGTTTAACGTATGCAATGTTTGTTGCTGACTTCGTTACACTTTTTATATAAATTCAGTATTGAAATTTAAATAGAAAAATATCTTAAAATTAAATAAATCTGACCTGCTACGGCTTGTTCGGGTTGTGGATCAACACCCCTTTGTTGTCCTCCTTCGTTGAACCAGTGTTGAGTACAGTCACCCCTCGTTTTCCAAAAATTACTTCGTGCTTCTTTGTTTCATATGCCTTGAATCTCGCAACTCAAAATTGTACCAGAATTGTACCAAAATATAATTGTCAACGCTGATTTGAATTGTAATATTATATTGACCCAGATTTGACTTATTCTTGTCGACGCATACTTGAATTATTCAGAAATACACCACCGATTTGAATTATTATCCTCAACACACATTTAAATTACTATATCTATCCATTCGAATTATTATATCTATCCACTCGAAGCACTATTATTATATTATTAGTTTAAAAATTACCTCAAATTCTACTCACGTTAAATGGCAAAAGAAGTCTTCATAATTGTAGCACTATTATTACTTGATATATTATTAAATATTAAATTACGCGTGACTTATTGATTCACAGTGACGCAGCTTTGCCCTGCCTGAGTTTTAAACTGACTCGTCTTATCATTGCTCGCTGTTAATATAGGCTGTTCCCACTTACATGTGGGCTGGGTTTTCAACAAGTCTTGTATATAGCTCAACCAACCAGATCTTTAATATTCCCTATATTTTATAATGTAATTTCTTAGGTTTTCCGTGTAATGATGTTTGTTTGATACCTTATTATTCGCTATCTTGACCATACGTTGTTTTGTTTAGATATCGCCTTTTGGATATTGTACAAAATAAATGATGTAACTTTAATTCTATTTTCGTTTATTTTTATGCGTGTTTGAAACTGCGTTTTCTTATCAAAAATGTTTATTATTTCAGCGTACTTGCATAAAGCTTTGTTAGGTTTTATCTTTTATCTTCGTATTTGTTTTATATCTAATTAGACAACTTCTCAACGCGTGTTTAATTACATGTACTATCATTTCTCTTGAATACGCGTATTTTTACTGAAAGATATTCTCACTTGCATTACTTAAAATTAATAAAGGTCTATATATAGAGTGTTGAATACTTCTTATTTACCTAATGTATGAATTACCTATTTTTCTGCTAAATACGGGTACTATTGTTGTAAGATATGCTTATTCGCATTGTTTAAAATTAATTATGGTCTATATACAGGGTGTTAAATATTTGCTATTTACATAATGTATGAATTGACTTAATTTTCTGCTAAATAAATGCAGTTTTCTGCTTCCTATTGCGATTTATGGTTACTATACGAACCTTGCTACTCAATACACTCCTAAACAACCCTTTAGCACAGCAATATATATATTTTATTACAAATGAAAAAAGGGAGGGTTATATAAGATAAAACAGATTAGACCAAAGATTGAAACAGCTCACTGTAGTTTGGGAATGCAGGGTAAGGTATGAATGAGACAGTAGTTAAAATTATATAAAAACAAAAAGGACCTATGTGTATATTGTAAAAAGGCATGGTGTATATATTTTGTAAATGACTCTATAAAAGGGGAAAAAAATTAAAAGTGTAGGTTAGGAGTATATACCTAGCATTTCATAGTAACTATTGTAAAAGGATATTTTAGTTATAGAGGTATAACTCAGCAAACAATTATGTCTAATCGAATTTAAAAGCTTGCTAAGTAGTATAGTTTAGTATATTAGTAAAGCTGAATATGCTGAATAGAAATTATATAATATTGAAATAAGACAACCATTTTGAAAATTCATATAAAACTAGTAGGCATATATGTGATTGAGTTGGTATCCAAGGAGATTAAAGTTTGTTATTTTTAATTATGATGACAGTTTTGAAAAAAAAGTGCTAGAAAATTATTATTAGCTATTTGAAATTATAATTGAGTAACAAAAGCTGTAAAAGTAATATTAATATGTGCATAGAAAACTTTGAATTGATATATGGAACTCATTGATGTAACTAGAAAAAATATCTGCAAAGAAATTGAATGTTTAATTTTGAAGTTGAATAAATGTTATTGGCAGTCATAGAAAGTGGACGTTTTTCATTCCAGAGTTAGAGATTATTACTCTTAACAGGATTTCCATCAAAAAAGTGAAGGTAGAAGATAGACAGTATTCCATCCCAAGCCCAACACCAATAACGCAACGACACAGAACAGGAGCCCTGTTGAGGAATAATTTGTTTGGACAGCATGTTTGACTGCCATTGGCTTATTTTCATTCTAATTTTAATTTCTTATTAACTTGTGTGCCTGACTACGCCAAACCAAGCTACTAGCGTTCTTGTTAGTATACTTAAGTAGACGTAGACGTAGACAGTCCACGTGAGGTAGATAGCGCACAAATAAGGATATTGATTATCTACCACTCAAGCAAGGTTAGAAAGAGATGTAGAAAACGTATAAGCATGAGACCAAGATAGTATAGGAGGGATTTGAGAACCCCATTGGGTCTACGATTGGTCGATATGTTAGTTTGACTTGATATAGACACGAGGATAGTGTAGCGTGATTTTCTTAAAATTTTATAACGAGGTACGGAAATTCGCGGATTTGAAAATGAGGTTGAGTGCAAAATTGTGGGAATGTGTTGTTGTGAGCAGGATTTCGGATAACTGTGGCCAGGAGAGGTTACATTGGAAAAGATATAAATACTCTAGAGAGCTAGGACTCGCTCTCTTCTCTTTTTAACTTTGTGCGCTTATTATTTCGATCGTTCCAAAAGCACGTATGAAAGTTAACACGGGGTGTAAGTATTGTCAAATCATTTTAATTGTATTGCTTAGTGATAGCCTCTAAATTAAATAAAACCCGGTTAGTGTGCCAAGAATATTATTTTAATTATTTAATTTTAAACTACAGTCCACTTAATTATATAGTAGGTAGTGACTTTTTGATGGTTGCTAAAATAATGTAATGTCAAGGTTTGAAAAACTAAAATTAGAACATTCCTGTCACTGTTTATGTTTATATAATAAAAAGGATAATTAAATTGTGAACCAGCGTTTATTAAGGCATTACATAACACAACAAAGTAAGTTTCATCAAGAAAATTACATGGTCGACTTCGAACCGGATCTCTATCACAATTTAATTATAAAGGATCTTTACACTAAAAAGGCAGTTGACAGGAATTTGTACCAGGTTACAGTTGGAATCAACTTGGATACAAAGGTTTAAGGAACTCTTACGGTACACATTATCAAAGGCTGTTTTACAAAGGAAAGGTACTGGACAGGAGTTATTCAAGGAAGCAACTCGAAGGCAATGATTTCAAAAAGCTTTAAAGGACACATAATTAAAGGTTGTTTCTACAAGTTCTTAGCTAACTAAAAGGTACAATTATTCAACAAAGGAAAGATTGTCAAAGGACAACGGAACATTCATTATTTTAACCTACAGCACTGCAATTTAAAGAGACAGAAGCTATTACATGCAAGGAGGTTGAGATAGTGAATCAACAAGAACATTAATTACATTAGAAGTGTGATTATCGTTTCCATAAGGAAATTTTCTGGGTCAGGAGGAATTTGTCATAAATAAAATAAAAAACTTCTGGGACTATGGTTAACAACGACACTATAATACAAAAACGAGGTAGAATTAAATCAAAATTACAAGAATAGAAACTTATGTAAGGGCTAATGAGAACAACGATGGTATTGACATCAACGAATTTATAATCAGGGAATCCATGTTAGTGAAGTCGTATGAAGAGTATGAATTTATTCAAGATCAACTAGAGGAGCAAGAACCTTCTGAAGAGGAGGACCGGGTAATGGTAGAATTGCAATACACTTCGCTGCATAGTAAACTTAAGTCAGTTATTCAAAAAAGAAATCTTGTTAATGCAAACAACGGTAGCGTGGCATTGGAGCACTCAGGTACGGTATTAACAGGCGCGGTTGCACCCTCAGCAACCCCCTCTCTTCAGGTAAGGTTACCAAGTTTCAATATTCCTACATTTTCGGGGAAATACGAGGATTACAGGTCTTTCATAGAGCTTTTTAATTCATTGATACATTCGGATTCGCGTTTAAATAAGGTTCAAAAATTCTTATATTTAAAGTGAGTTTTGCAAAAAGAACCATTGCTAATAGTAAAAGATCTACAAATTACTGACGGGAATTATGACGTAGCGCTAGACTTATTGAAAAAAACGTTACGACAATAAATTGGTAACCATAAATTGCCATATACGCGTTTTAATGGACACTCAAGTCACCAAAAGTAGCGCGGCTGCATTAAGGGACTTTGTTGTATCAATCAAACAAAATTAGAATGCACTACAAGCGTTAGAAATTCCAGTAAAGGAGTGGGATCTAATTTTGATTTACATTCTGGCTTCAAAATTAGATTTCAATACACATAAGGCATATGAATTGGAGAGGAATCCATATGATCTGCCAACTTTTAAGGAATTTCTAGAATTTCTAGAAACGCGATGTTTAGCTCTCGAAGCTTTAGTAAACTCAGAAGTCAAATCAAAGGTTATTAAAGGTAGTTATCATTCGGTAAATGCTGTACAAACAGGTTTCAAGGGGAAATGCATATGTTGTGACTCAAGTTATCATCCCATTTACAGGTGCACCAAATTTTTGAAATATGATTTAATACAAAAAAGGGAATTTGTTGCTAAAAATCGCCTTTGTTATAATTGCTTGGGTTTAAAGCACGGTGTAAATAATTGTAAATCAGAAGGGTGTAGAGTCTGTAAGGGAAGACACCATACGTTGTTGCATAATAAGGGTCGTAGAATTGAAAATGTTGAAGGTCCATCTTTATCCGAGCAAGAAAACAATGAAGGCACTATTAATAAAACTAACAATTTATCAATGGTAAAGGCAACGTCATTAGCAATCACCCCATCAGGAGAAAATATGATTCTCCATGCCCCTTGTTCAATGACCAATACAGGCAACCAGGTACTTTTAGCTACCGCCTTGGTGAATTTAATTGCTAATAACGGTTCTACAATAGAGGCGAGGGTACTATTGGACTCAGGGTCTCAAGGCTCATTTATGACAACAAGGATGGCAAATAAATTAAATCTCATGAGAACTGCTAGTAACATTCAAGTGTCACGGATAGCACACAGCGATGTTCGTATAACGGAAGTTATTACAGTTACAATTGAGTCTCAGCACAACACAAAAACAAGAATATCTACAAAATGTGGCGTTCTCAAACGGATAACTTGTCCATTGCCACACATGCATATAAACATTAACAATTTAAAAATTCCAGACGATTTACGTTTGGCGGACAAGGGTTTTTTTATTCCTGGGGAAATAGATTTATTGCTAGGAGCAGACGTGTATTTTGAAATAATTCGATGCGGACATAAGGCTAGGAGAAAATCTTCCTATTTTGCAAAATAGTGTGTTTGGTTGGATTGTAGGTGGAAACATTCCGGTATCTAATATCAACTGCTCCAATTTAAGTGTAGTATTGTTTTTACAGGGTCTTAATTTAGATGAGTTAATCCCACAGTTTTGGGTGAAGCAAGAAGTTTATCAGAAAAGGCACGTGTCTCCTGAAAGCAAGGTTTGTGAAGAAATTTATTTAGCTACAACTAAGAGATTAGAATCTGGTGCTTTTGAAGTTAGATTGTCTCTCAAACCTGGTTATGATGTATCATTCTTAGGAAACTCGTTGACAAGGGCTACTCAAAGGTTTCATTCGTTGGGGAAAAGGTTTAGTAAGGATCCCAAGTTACAGAGCGAATACAAGGCATTTATCGATGAGAACCTAAAACTTGGTCATGCTAAGGATATCACTCAGGAAATTAACTCCACAACTATAAACAGATACTATTTTCCGCACCATTGCGTAGTACGTGAAGATAAACTCACGACCAACAGAGTCGTCTTTGATGGGTCAATGAAAACTACATCAGGTTTAAGTCTAAACGACATCATGCTTAAGGGCACTCCTGTGCAACCAGAGCTATTTGACATAGTGTGTAGGTGTAGAACATTTAGGTATATTCTTACAAGTGACATACAAAAAATGTACAGGTGTATTAGAATTAATCGTCAAGATACCATTCTACAAAATATTGTTTGGCGAGATGATCCTTCTTGTCCATTGAAACATATTGAACTCCAAACTGTAACGTATGGAACTAATTGTGCTCCGTTTCTAGCCACTCGAACGTTGGTAGAACTAGCCAATCAAAATAAAACAAGGTTTCCGTTGGCTGCAGAAACGTTGCTTAAGCAAACCTATGTTGATGACATATTGAGCGGTGGAAACACTGCTGAAGATCTTTTACAGCTTCAGCTTGAATTAAAGGAATTATTAGAATCCGCCGGGTTTATGCTACACAAATGGAACTCTAATATTCAATCGTTATTTCCATTTGTACTATCAGAAGGAATTTCAAAGATTTTAGGAATTGAGTGGAATCATATCTCTGACATGTTTCAAATGTCAATTCCCGAGTTAACGGAGAAGGAATCTTTCACAAAACGAGAAATTCTGGGATTGATTGCACAAATCTTTGATCCCATGGGACTTGTTGCTCCTGTGATAATTATTGCAAAAATTGTGGTCGATAAAGGTGGAATGGGACGAAATTGTGCCGCCAGGAGTACTAGATGACTGGCTAAAATTCTACAAACTATTACATAATTTACGAAAGGTCAGCATTCCTCGTTGGATTTTTATTCCAAGTAATATAGTTGCAATGCAATTAATAGGTTTTTCAGATGCATCTTTTTATGCATACGGAGCTTGCATATACATGAGGGCTATTTATGAAAACAATATAGTTTCTTGTCGTCTTGTTGGTGCAAAATCTAGAGTGGCTCCACTAAGGACAATTTCGTTGCCACGTCTAGATTTGTGTGGTTTTTTTATTGTTAGCTCGTTTATGCGACAAGTTTACATCATGTATAGAGTATAATTGTGACAAGATCGTCATGTTCACAGACTCACAAATCGTTTTGGCATGGCTGCAGTCACCACCATCACGTTGGACAACGTTTGTGGCTAATAGAGTGTCAGAAATTTGTGAAATTGCTCATCATGCAATATGGTTACATATTCCTTCAGGTTTAAATCCCGCAGACTGTATTTCGCGCGGTCTTGACTCAACAAAGTTAATACATAAAAGGCCTTGGTGGGAAGGTCGAGACTTTCTGCTTGATTTTAATTGGAATCCTCAGAGGATACTGTAAATAAGGAAATAGTTTCTCTACCCGAGGAACGGCGGGTAGCTTATATTCAGACAAATATTGAAAACATTTGTTCAATATTTCTCAGATTTTCATCATTTGTTCGAATGCAAAGAACCTTTGCTTTTATATTTCGATTCATTAACAACTCACAACACAATACCACAAAGGTTTCTGGTCCCTTGAGAGTGGACGAACTAGATTGAGCTGCAACACACATATTTTTATTAGTTCAGAAGGAGCATTTGTCAAAGGAAATATTTTATTTAAAGGAAAATAAGAAATTATCTAAAAGGAGTTCAATTCTAACATTAAATCCGTTTTTAGATTCCAAAGGTCTACTAAGGGTTGGCGGGCGATTGGTAAATGCAATGTTACCTTTTAATGCACAACATCCAATCATTCTTCCAGCAGCTAATAATGTTACTGATTTGTTAATTGAACATGAGCATAAATACTTAGGCCATGCAGGCCCTCGTGCAGTGCTATACAGTTTACGCCAGCGAGTGTGCCCTATTCGTGCTTTGAGACGCATTAAGGCAATTGTACTAAGGTGCGTAAAATGTCACAGGTTTAAGGCAGTGGTTGCCAAGCAGCTTATGGGAAACTTACCCTTAGAACGAACCCAATTGATTCGTCCTTTTCTACATGTCGGAGTAGATTTTGGTGGACCGATTATGGTCAGGGAAACAAGTTTGCTCAAGTCAATCATTTCTAAGGCATATGTTGCATTATTTGTGTGCATGGCAACAAAGGCCATACACATTGAGTTAGTGTCAAGTCTCGCAACGGAGACGTTCATACTTACACTAAAAAGGTTCGTGGCAATCCGATCTCGATCAGCAGCGATAATGCGACAAATTTTAAGGGAGCAAATAATGCTCTGCATGAAGTTTATCAGTTCTTTAATTCTCACGGAACTGACATACAAGAGTTTCTGGCTACACGAAGCATTTGTTGGAAGTTCATCCCTTTAAGTAGCTCACATTGAGGAGGTCAATGGGAAGCGGGTATTAAAAGCACCAAATACCGTTTAATACGAATAGTAGGTCGGTCAACTTTAACCTTTGAAATTCTAACTACAGTTCTAGCCCAAATTGAGGCTATTCTAAATTTCAGGCCCCTGCAAGACATTTCTGAATCAGTATCGGATTTTGAAAGCCTAACACCGGGACATTTTCTAATAGGTCAAGCGTTGACTGCATTTCCTGAAAGGGACGTTTCTTCTATTCCGGACAACAGAATAAATATGTGGCAGCATTGTTCAAAATTAAGGCAGATATTTTGGAAAAAATGGTCTACAGACTACTTAAATCAATTGCAACACCGTCCAAAATGGAGGTTAACGGAACCCAATCTAAAGGTTGGCGACTTAGTATTAGTGAAAGAGGACAATCTGCCTCCTTTAGAATGGTGCCTTGCCAGAGTAACAAATATTAAATCTGGACGAGACAATAAGGTACGGGTAGTTACAATAAAAACAATAAGGGAGAGTTTATCCGACCCATTACAAAACTTTCCTCATTGCCTGTTCAAAATAAAACTTCCACTGTTGAGGACGAAGCCTCAAGGGGGGATGTTGAGGAATAATTTGTTTAGACAGCATGTTTGACTGTCATTGGCTTATTTTCATTCTAATTTTAATTTCTTATTAACTTGTGTGCCTGACTACGCCAAGCCAAGCTACTAGCGGTCTTGTTAGTATACTTAATGTTTAATAATGTTTAATGAGGGAAACTACAGTCCACTTAATTAGTGACTTTTTGATGGTTGCTAAAATAATGTAATGTCAAGGTTTAAAAACTAAAATTAGAACATTCCTGTCACTGTTTATGTTTATATAATAAAAAGGATAATTAAATTGTGAACCAGCGTTTATTAAGGCATTACATAACACAACAAAATAAGTTTCATCAAGAAAATGACAAGCCCCATCAAGGAACGTAATTTATTTTTATATATTTAATAGTTGTAGAAAGTGTGTGAAAGTATCGCTTGAGTGAGTGAATCCAGAATAGCATGTATTGTAACTGTACAATTTTTGGTTGTTGCATTTAAAAAAAATTTGACGTAAAGTGATCTTAAATATTTTGGTTGACATTTCATTTGACAGGTTATTTTCTAAATGTTAAAAAAAAATTCAAAATATTCATACACCTGAATTTGCAGGGTGAAGAAAGAACAACATTACAACCATTAACCACATTCAAACCATACGCAAGCAGTTCTGAACTGGACGCCATCACCGGGTGGTAAATATGAGATTCTAGTTTGATATTCAACGATTCACAAGTTTATGATTTCGGTTTTTATACCACATTTGTTAATTGATAAATTAATTCATTCGTAAAAAGGTATATACAAAATTAACAATTCAAAATCTACAGTTTGTAGATTTGAACCCACCCTGAAGGAGTTTTGTGCTAACTGACTGAACTAGTTTGTGTAACGGATAAACATCGATTAAAGGGCGCTGACGTGATATCAACAACCGCTGTACATTTCAATTACACTTTGTGAGGGAGCGGTTTGTTGCAATATATATATATATATATATATATATATATATATATATAAATTTTCATGTATTATATTTATCTTATATGCTACTTTAGTCGTTTATATTTCGATTTAGTTTTTATTGACATTTAATTTGGGCACTAAAAAGCACTAACGAAGTACTAACCATTTCATTGGTCATAAGTATTCTTGTCGATACTTTTCCGCAAAACGTCAAGTTAGCGGAATAACCTTAAGTACGTGTAGCTATTTTTTGGGTAGTTTGCTGACATTCATATTTGGTCACTAAAAGAACACTAACGAAGTACTAACTATTACACAGACACCAATTATTCCTGCTGACACTTTTCCGCCAGGAGTCTTGTTGGTGGACTAACTGCATATAACTATTTTTTTAGTAGTCTGCTGACATTCATATTTGGGCACTAAAGAGCACTAACGAAGCACTAACCATTACGTCGGTTAAAATTATTCCTGCCGCCACTTTTCCGCCAGGCGTCATTTTGAAGGACTAACTTTAACTGCATATAACTCTTTTTTAGTAGTCCGCTGGCATTCATATTTGGGCACTAAAAAGCACTAACAAAGCACTAACCAGTACACCTGCTACAATTATTTCTGCCGACACTTTTCCGCCAGGCGTCATGTTGGCGGACTAACTTTAACTACATATAACTTTTTTTTAAGTAGTCCGCTAGCATTCATATTTAGGCACTGAAAGCACTAACGAGGCACTCACGATCACGTTGGCTAAAATTATTCCTGTGGACACTTTTCCGCCAGGCGTCATGTTGGTAGACTAACTTTATCTACATACAACTCTTTTTTGAGTAGTCCGTTGGCATTCATATTTGGGCACTAAAGAGCACTAATCAAGCACTATCCATTACGCCTGCTAAAATTATTCCTGTCGACACTTTTCCGCCAGGTGTGAAGTTGGCGGACTAACTTTAACTGCTTATAACTATGCTTGAATAGTCCGCTGACTTTTATATTTGGGCACTAAAAAGCACTAAGGAAACACTAACAATTACACCAATTAAAATTATTCCTGACGACGTTATTCCGCTAACTTTACGCACCTAAAGTTAGGTACCTGTATTTTTAGGAGCACAGTATAATTAAGTTAGAAATGTCATAGAACATCGAGTTGCACTTCTTATACCAAATTTAACAAAATCCCGTACACAGAATAAAAAAGTGACCCCTACTGATACAGTGACCAGCACTCCCACATTTACAGCACAAATATTCAGTAGTGCAAATTTGATTCAATTACAAGCGCTATCTATTATTTCCTTAACTGTGTAGAGTAAAGTATCCTTTTGTATTTAGTTCTAAAACAAGTTCCTGTAAGAAAGACGATCGATACATAATTTTAGAGTGAAAATAATTTTGTAGAATCTGTTAGATTACTGCAGCGAATGTGAAATTAAATTAAAAAGTGCTTATAAACATTTAACTAGATCAACATAATAGTAGAAGATTATTGAAATACGTTTTTGGATAGACAATTTATGTCATTACTGTGCTTCACACGTGCGATTTCTTCCTTAAACGCAATCCAGTGCGCGACCATGGTAGCACCGAAAACAAAACTACAATTGCACTAAACACTCACATAATATAGCACATCAATATGTCGTCACATACTAACGAACGCTCATTTACGTGCCTTTCATGTGCTTATTCAACATCAATTAAAAATACATTGATAATTCATATGCGGTCTCATACTGATGATCGTCCATTTGCAAACAATTTCTGTAATTATGATGCAACTCGTAAAGAGATTTTGAAAATTCATATGCGGTCCCATACTAATGAGCGTCCATTTCCATGCAATTTATGCAATTATGCCGCAACTCGTAAAGTTGATTTGAAACTTCATATGCTGTCTCATTCCAATGACCGTCCATTTGCATGCAATTTATGTAATTATACTGCATCTCGTAGGGATAAATTGAAAGATCATACGCGGCGGCATACTGATGATCGTCCATTTCAATGCAATTTATGCAATTATGCAGCATTTACTAAAGGGAGTTTAAAAATTCATATGTGGATCCATACTAATGACCGTCCATTTGCATGCAATTTATGTAATTATGCCGCAACTCGTAAAGTTGATTTGAAACTTCATATGCTGTCTCATTCCAATGACCGTCCTTTTGCATGCAATTTATGTAATTATGCTGCAACTCGTAAAGGTGATCTGAAAATTCATATGCGGTCTCATACTAATGATCGTCCATTTGCATGCAATTTCTGTAATTATGCTGCAACTCGTAAAGACGTTTTGAAAATTCATATGCGGTCCCACAGTAATGAGCGCTCATTTCCATGCAATTTCTGTAATTATGCTGCAACTCGTAAAGGTGATTTGAAAATTCATATGCGGACCCATACTATTGACCGTCCATTTGCATGCAATTTATGTAATTATGCTGCAACTCGTAAAGGTGATTTGAAAATTCATATGCGGACTCATACTAATGATCGTCCATTTGCATGCAATTTCTGTAATTATGCTGCAACTCGTAAAGAAAATTTGAAAATTCATATGCGGTCCCATACTAATGAGCGCCCATTTTCATGCAATTTCTGTAATTATGCTGCAACTCGTAAAGAGATTTTGAAAATTCATATGCGGTCCCATACTAATGAGCGCCCATTTCCATGCAATTATGCCGCAACTCGTAAAGGTGATTTGAAACTTCATATGCTGTCTCATTCTAATGATCGTCCATTTGCATGTAATTTATGTAATTATACTGCATTTTTTAAAAATAATTTAAAAATTCATATGCGGTCCCATACTAATGAGCGCCCATTTTCATGCAATTTCTGTAATTATGCTGCAACTCGTAAAGAGATTTTGAAAATTCATATGCGGTCCCATACTAATGAGCGCCCATTTCCATGCAATTTCTGTAATTATGCTGCAACTCGTAAAGAGATTTTGAAAATTCATATGCGGTCCCATACTAATGAGCGCCCATTTCCATGCAATTATGCCGCAACTCGTAAAGGTGATTTGAAACTTCATATGCTGTCTCATTCTAATGATCGTCCATTTGCATGTAATTTATGTAATTATACTGCATTTTTTAAAAATAATTTAAAATTCATATGCGGTCCCATACTAATGAGCGCCCATTTTCATGCAATTTCTGTAATTATGCTGCAACTCGTAAAGAGATTTTGAAAATTCATATGCGGTCCCATACTAATGAGCGCCCATTTTCATGCAATTTCTGTAATTATGCTGCAACTCGTAAAGAGATTTTGAAAATTCATATGCGGTCCCATACTAATGAGCGCCCATTTCCATGCAATTATGCCGCAACTCGTAAAGGTGATTTGAAACTTCATATGCTGTCTCATTCTAATGATCGTCCATTTGCATGTAATTTATGTAATTATACTGCATTTTTAAAAATAATTTAAAATTCATATGCGGTCCCATACTAATGATCGTCCCATTTGCATGCAATTTCTGTAATTATGCTGCAACTCGTAAAGAGTTTTGAAAATTCATATGCGGTCCCATACTAATGAGCGCCCATTTCCATGCAATTTCTGTAATTATGCTGCAACTCGTAAAGAGATTTTGAAAATTCATATGCGGTCCCATACTAATGAGCGTCCATTTCCATGCAATTATGCCGCAACTCGTAAAGGTGATTTGAAACTTCATATGCTGTCTCATTCTAATGATCGTCCATTTGCATGTAATTTATGTAATTATACTGCATTTTTTAAAAATAATTTAAAAATTCATATGCGGTCCCATACTAATGAGCGCCCATTTTCATGCAATTTCTGTAATTATGCTGCAACTCGTAAAGAAGAATTTTGAAAATTCATATGCGGTCCCATACTAATGAGCGCCCATTTTCATGCAATTTCTGTAATTATGCTGCAACTCGTAAAGAGATTTTGAAAATTCATATGCGGTCCCATACTAATGAGCGCCCATTTCCATGCAATTATGCCGCAACTCGTAAAGGTGATTTGAAACTTCATATGCTGTCTCATTCTAATGATCGTCCATTTGCATGTAATTTATGTAATTATACTGCATTTTTTAAAAATAATTTAAAAATTCATATGCGGTCCCATACTAATGAGCGCCCATTTCCATGCAATTTATGCAATTATGTCGCAACTCGTAAAGGTGATTTAAAACTTCATATGCTGTCTCATTCTAATGACCGTCCATTTGCATGCAATTTATGTAACTATACTGCATCTCGTAGGGATAAATTGAAAGATCATACGCGGCGGCATACTGATGATCGTCCATTTCAATGCAATTTATGTAATTATGCTGCATTTTCTAGAGGGAGTTTGAAAATTCATATGTGGATCCATACTACTGACCGTCCATTTGCATGCAATTTATGTAATTATGCTGCAACTCGTAAAGGTGATTTGAAAATTCACATGCGGTCTCATTCTAATGATCGTTTATTTGCATGCAACTTATGTAATTATTCTGCATCACAAAAGTGTTCTCTACAAAGGCATATCCATTCCCATACTAAAACTAGTGTACATTAAATTCCATGCAATTTATTTAGTTATTTTACATTTCGTAAAAGCAATTTGGACGTCGTATACGATATCATGCTAATGATTCTCAATTTGTATGGTTATACTGCATCTCATAAAAGTAACTGAAATATTAATATCCAGACTCATACTAGGAATTCAAAAAAAAAATTTGGAAAGTGTACTCTAGAATCAATGACTGAGCTTGTGGTGATACTAAAAAAATGTGTCCAGCATATACCAAAAAAGTAAAATAAAGTGAATAATTAGAGACTGAATTGTAATCCAAAGCAACACGAGTGTCATCATTTGGAAGATGATTTCGAGAATTTTAGCTAAAACTGTATAAAATGCTTTGAAATAACTTTGAAAAAGTTTTTCAAGTTTTGCTTGCATATAACAATTCAAATTAAACAAAATGTAAGAATATCGTTATAGTTTAGATTGTGTAATGTAAAGTCTTAGAGCGACAAAGAAAGATGTGGCTTTCATTATTAACGCTCGACATCAGAAGCAGTTGAAGACAACTCATTCTTTGTTTTGGAAATAAAATTCCTAGAAAAATTACTTCGAACACGTCTTTGAATCATAAAAAAATTTCAAATTAAGTGACGCATATTTCAATGTTTTATATCAGTTTGTAAATTTAAAAAAAAAGGAGCCTGTACGTCATCATGCGCACACGGCTAAAACGTGTCAGATCAGTCCAGTGTTTATAAATAGGTAAGTTCTTTGTGGAGATAACAACAAAGGAAATGTTAAAATTGTTATAGTACAGAAAGAATCGTTTTCTAGCAAGGCTTTACTACAATCCTCGCGTTATCAAATGCGATTAAAACTGGAAAGCACGCTTTCAAATAATCGTACGCGACCTAGGTTCGACGCGTCTTGAGATTGGAAACCTCAGAGGAAGCAATCACACGCGGTCGTAACGTATAACAAGTTAACGAGTACCTAAAACAGCATATAAACTTTTAATTATAGCATAAACTTGTCGTTTCCAAGCAAATAGATTTAAGTTGAGGAATCTCTTTCAGAGCGTATTTATTGTTAATTATGTTGAAGGATTTAAAAGTAGAACCGGAATTTATTCGAAGGGGTATTCAATTAACAAGGGAAAACGGGGTATTTAATGTATGTTAAAAATAAACGTAACAAAATGCTATTATGAACGTATAAGAAAGCCCATGTAAAAGTAAAACATAATTGAAATGCGCCATTTGCACGGACACGCATTTCCAAAGACTGTAGATTTTTGTATCACAAAAAGCAAATTCTACAAAAAAAATAAAACGATCATATACTAAGGAACGTCCATGACATGCAATTTATGAATTGATTTTGCATCTTGTAAAAGCGTCTTAAAATTTTCTCACACATTGATGAACGACCATTCGCATGTTTTTTATGTAAATTTTCAGCACCTTGAAGTTCATATATTCTCACGCTCAGCATTCCTTAAAAATTATTTGGAAACTCACATGCGAGCTAATACTAACGAAGATCCGTTTGCTTGCAGTAATTATTCAAACTCTTGTAAAAACCGTTTAAGGTCTATATCTTCTCACATTTTTATGAACGTCCATTTGCATTCATTTTAAGTAATTGCCATGGATACCGAGAAATAAGTTGAGGAGCTCCATGCAGTCGCATATCAACAAACGGCTATTTGCATGCAGTTTGTATGATTATTCTGTATGCTATAAAAGTGTACCAAAATTTCATGTCCTCATATTAACGAAAAGTTATTTTCATATTGTTTGTGCTCTTATTGTACACCTCTTATACGTAACTTAAAAACTCATATGCAGTCTCATACTAATGCACATATATATTTATGCGATTTATATAATTTTACATCTCTTAGAAGTACGTTGAGGGTTAATATGTTGAAGACTAACAATTTGTTTACAGTATGTGAAGTTAGCTCGTTTTATTTACATGATTTATTTTCTTAACCATGTTGTAGTGTAATCGACCTGAAGGCTGACCCCAACGCCTTCTATAAACGGCACATCGGACTCCTTGATCTAACATCCAATAGCAGTGGCTCGACGGCTCCTACGTTGTGTTGTTATCATGTGATCCAAATTCACACTGGAAAGATGGCGTTAATGCGGGAAGGTTTGATATAAAACTACAGAATTTACCTAGCTTACTTGTAATCAAAAGAATAACCACTAAATAGATCATTCGCATGAAAGCATAGAAAAATGACATTCAAAACAAACAGTGCCGTACTCAACCTGGGCGATTAGGGAATGAGCACGGCAGAGAAATCCTCAAACTTCTCTCATACTTCCAACTGCATTTGGCACATCTCGGCAAGGACGGGTGACGTATAAGTAACCAAATCACCAATACTGAATTTGACGGGATGTCAACTGTTGCCCAGACATACCACACATGACAACTGAAGAAACGTTAGTGTAAACCAGCTAGTCTTTTCTGGTAGGTACTAAAGTCGGATAACCAATACTACACAACTAAAGTTGAAATAATATTTGCAATAATTATCAACCAATGAAAATCGACTTTAGAACACTGCGGATCACTACATCATGTATTTTGCATAAATCAGGAATGTAAAATGTGCCTTGACTACTAATTTTCCTCCCCGCACGGACATAAAATGTTAGTAATATTCAACAAGGCTTGATCACACGCGCCCACATACATGCATTAACAGTTTCCAACCCGTGTTACGAAATATTTCAGAAAGGCTAGCCGACTTCCCATTATCTGCAAAAGGGTACAATTACAAGTACATTGACAAGACACCATGAATCGCTAAAATGAATTTACGGTATGATTGCACATAGTTAAAAGGGCTTATAATTGAATAGACTATCTTCAACATAGTCATAGAGGCAAACGCGAAGGTTCGAGATGGTCGGTCATATCAGAGTTTTAATTTAATCGCATCACAACAATTATCACAAACGTTAAATGCTAGTTCATTATATAGGAACCTCGACTAGGTAATAGGATAAACACACAACAAACATATAATTAAGTTTAAACCAAGATGTGAGCGATGTAGTTGTAATAGTGGTTAATATGCTGAAATAAAACAATTACACATAATAAAAATGTCAAGTGAGTCACAAGCATCAAACAAATGTAACATAAAAATATAATACTGCTCATATTCAAACTTGCCAAATAATTTAATTTGATATCTAAGGAATGATGTCGGTACTTTTCATTAGTGTCATAAAATCATAGTAATGGTACTTTTACTATTGATTTGACAATAAGTGCGATGCAATTGGAGTTCTAACTATAAAACATGTTCAATAAAATCGTAAATCCACAGAAAATTACATATTAAACATCATAAATAAAACCACAAAAGCAACATGTATCACAGAAATGTTTCCTTCAGTGTTTACATAAATAACGGATTTACAATAAGCACCAACATCACATTCAAAACAAAGCTGGAATTACAAGATATAATAAGATTATTCTAAATAGCAATTACATTATAAACTTATAAAAACCTTACCTTTAATAAAACCGCCAAGTGAAGCCTTTTCACCCTTTCATTTTAAAATCTCAAAACAAAAGTTCTTTAACCTTGTCAACTAGATCGATGGTCCCTACATTCCATGCACCCCTTATAACGTAAATTCTGACGTAACGAAATGCCTTCAGAAACCTACAAATGGTTACTAAGCTATTCTAACAAATACCTTCAAATACCGAGATGTGCACAATAATATTTGCAATAATTATCAACCAATCAGAATTGACATTAGAACACTACGGATCACTACAGCCTGTATTTTGCATAAACCATTTGTTCAATATATTTTACCGTTTATCCATTTTTAAAGTATTTTGTTAAGTTTAATCCAAATGTTCTTATCTATATGTATATACGTGTGTGAAAAGAGTAGCCAAAAATACCAACCAAAAATTCCAAAAACAGCCAATTGTCATGTTCATATGCTGGAATGTTGTCAAATGGGCAGCCAAATTTCTATATATATATATTGCCGTGGAAGCTGGGATTAAGCTTTTAACATCGAGCCCTAGCGTTGGGCCGTCATAAAATTGCCGTGGAACCCAGAAAATTTCGTGCCCACGCTTGGGCCAACATAAAATTTTCAAACACAAAATAAAAAATTAACAAAAATTTTTTACTCTACCTTTTTGGCTTTTGAACGCCTTCGTATTTCTCTGCTCGCCCTGACTAGCTCAGCAATCGGCCTCTTCTTGAATACCTACCATTTCAAGTACATACCTTTCTCACACACACACAGTCAAATGAAATCAAATAATACAACAACCATACAACCTTTTTATTTACAGATATAAACAAGTTTCCATTCTTACTAAAATATTTACACCTTGGTATAGACAGTTTATTACAACTGTTCCCAGCTCAATTATTAAATACTTTAAAGTTCTCGGTTTTTAATATATTTTAACAAATTCTATATGATACGAGTAGATGCCCCCCCCCCCCTATGCAACCCTAGTTTGACTCTATTCTAGTCTATTTTGAGCTCATTATAACTCAGTTTCTGTAAATGCTTTTAAACCTCGCATTTCATTGAAAACAAATTTAAAGACCCGTTTACTCCTTACAATAACACTTTTAGAGCACGAATAAACATTTATATATCATCAATAAACCTTTTTAATAATCAGAAATTAATTGTCCAGCACACATACTCTTTAAACAAGTTTTATGGTACTAAATCCACCCCCAATAAGTCAAAACACACAAACACAACAAATATCAACACAAATGTTTATACACAAACAGGAGATTAAATTTTGTTACCTGGAGTCGCTTTCGTTCCTCGTCACTGCTGAAGATGGTTGCCAGAAACCCTCGTCGTTGTGTCCATCTACTATGCTGATGCCTGGATCCACAAATCCCCACCATCCAAATCTCCGCTACCACTATTGTTCTTCTCCCCAGATATTAGCTTTGTCTCAAACGTAACATTCCATACCAAATATTTCATGCCTACAAATTACGCTTTCAGCTTCGCTTACCCCAAATATCATCCCTTCATATAATAGCTTCGTTGTAGTAACGGCACCTTTTATCTAAACAAGCACCAACTCGTGCAATATCACATATACAATTTTGTTTCGGTACGCTACTACAGCTTTACATATTTTCGAAACAGAATGTTATATGTAACTTTACCGACTAAACACAATAATTAACAACCGTAAGAGCATTTACTAATTTTACATTGTAGGTCTAAGCACGTACTTAGATCTAAATCGAAAGAGAGCCTCAATATCTTTGTTCGAGTATTTATCCCATTTTCAAAACCCCCTCTGGAACTTACTTTTCTTTAAAAGCTTATTTTCTAAAACTGCTTCTTAAAATTTTGAACGTAACGAACACTGACTTCTCAAAAATCCTCCGTTCGTCGCGCCGTTACATAGAATCTTCGTTGATACCTCCACGGACGCGCTCTTCTTGAAACTGCCTAGCTTTAAACCAATGATATAATTTTCCCTCGTCACGACGCTCCACCTATCAGCTATCCATCTCCGTTCTACGCATATTTGTTGCCTTCTTTAGAACCCCTTTCAGGCTACAGAAAATCGATATTGTATCTGGCCTTCACATTTACCCGTGTATTTAGACGTGACTTGTAACCAACGTTTACTTTACCTGCTTCTCTGTCTGTCTTACATTATCAATCGTTTATTCCACTCAGTTTTTAAAGCACGTGTTATTGTAGCAACTATACAAATCGACCGTTGCAAACAAACTTCTATAGAATTTTGTGCTAACGGTTATTTAAGTTCCCTGAACGTAACATTTAATCAACAAGTGTTTCTTGAAACAACCGACCGTTTAAAATAACAATTCTCGGTTTCTTCCCTTCTTAGTATTTGTATAAATGAACGTTGGCTTTTAAAATTGAAACATTTGCGTTTAAAATTATTGATTTTCTATACATGCAAGCTCCTTTTTTGCTTCCATGCGTTTTATTAAAAAATTATTATAATTACATATGCGTATCCTTGACGTTTTATATAGTCAAAAGTTTCTTCCTTTATGCAATTTTAACATTCCAATTTACAAATAGAAAAATATGTTAATAACCGTCCGTTTTCATTATATAAACCGATTAATTTGGCACATAAATAATTTGCTCCTGTTTCTATATACACAGTGTTTAAAATTTTATTGTATAAACCTATTTACCCTATAATTCTACGTCAATATATATATATATATATATATATATATATATATATATTTCAGTGAACTTGCTTCAGTTTCGGGTTCCACTCTCTGGTTGAACATAAAATACTTGCTGAAAAATAAAATTTAAACTCCCCCAATTTTTTCCGCCTAAGTAAATTTTTGAATCCCAGCTTTGATTACTAGATGTTCTGGTTGAGTATCTTCTGAAGATGCTTCCGAAAACTGACATTCCACGGCTAGCTCTGCTCACGACTTCTTTGGAGATACTCACCATAGCTACTCGTTCTCTCAACAACCTTTATACTTAATAATAAAAAAAAAATAAACAAATAATTCAACAAAATATACAACCATTTTATTCTAACAAGATAAAAATTTACTTCACATCATCTCAATATGTACAATACGGATCTACGTAAACATTTTTATAACTCTACTCAGTATCAAAAGAAATCAACTTAATATCCCCCAATTTTATGCTTCTCTACATTTACATTATGTTAATTTAAAGTAGATGGGCCTATCCTGGAACCTTAATTTACTTTCCCCTGGTCTATGGTGAGCTCAGTATAAACCTTTTTATATCTGTGTGCTCAAACTTTAGCACTAAAAATTAAATAAAAGACCCGTCTACCTCTTGCATCAGTAATATTATTATTCAAGCATTTACCCTTCAGATTTATAATAAAAATTGTCCTTTACTTATGTCAATAAATTAATTTTCAGTTCATAAATAATGTTCCCATCAAATAAAATACAAATCACTAACAGTTTAAATAAATCTACATCAGCACAACAGTTTCAATAAAAAAAATCGTTACCTGGAGAGTATACTGCTTCCAGATCAACATCTACCACGTACTAGGATCACTCTATGTTGCAGGTTTCCATCTTTGACAGCTATTCCATCGCCAACTCGTTATTCATTCCAATCAGCAACAATTTCTGCCTCTGCAGATCCAAATATCACAATTCTTCCAAGTAATTTGCATCAAGCACCCTCGTTTCAATTTGTAAATAAATTTCTACTTATGAGACATCCTGCTTCAATTACAACCATTTACTACGGTTCACTCCGTTTTAAATTAAATTGCATTTTACTTGTGTATTAAAACACATAAATCTTAATTTGGTAGGGTGTTCGTCTTGTAGACTTGGAAAAAGAGAGAGCGAATGCCATCTCAAGCACCGCTTATATAATATCCATCCCCCTTTAGTTGCCTGTATATTTGTTATCCAATTCTTGTAACTTTGTAAACCGTCACTCAATTCTACAAAATCTAGCTGCACGTAAACACACCGGTTCTTAAAAACTTAGAAATCGACAACATGATAATTCTTTACCACAAAAACTGTTTCACAACAACCAACCGTTCGAATATTCTATGAAAATTTTCCCTTTCGTCAAGTTCACTCAAATACAATTACGCCTAACATGTGCGCATTTATCCAATTATCTCTCTTGTACTTACTTACATAATCACATCTCTCAGCCTTGTATATATTCTCAACCTAGAGTGTCTACGTTATTTGTGCTTTTCTAGTATCTCTTTCCGTTTTGTGTTTTCCGTCTTGCTTGTCGCCCTCTTTTTAATACTATTGCTCACGGTTATTTCTCCCATCCTTTGTGTGTGCCTTGAAAAATCGATACCGTCCACAAACATGTTGCACCTGCGTCCTCTTATAGCCTTTTAAAGTATACTCGTCTAGCACGCGCTTGAAAAATGTTTGTCACTTAAACACCTGCTATCTTTCATCTTCCTCTGTTACGTATTACACATAGTCTGTCTCATGATTGTATCGATCTGTTTTGAACTAGTCGACTGTTGTTGTTAAACTTGCATTGTCCGTTAACACAAACCAGCTCGAATTATTCTCAACATACACTGGCTGTTACCAGAAGCGTTTATCTACTCCAATCGTCTATTCTATAAAGTCCTTGATGATTTTAATGTGTTTTGGAATATTACACTTTGTAGCGTTCTTCGAAAGCTTTTAACTTATGCTCTATCAAATAAATGTACCTTGCGTAAATTATTGATTTTTCTACTGAAAAGCTTTAATCCTATTAATAAATGTACACGATTTTCGACCTTATCGTCGAACTTAATTGTTGTCCTTGTCTTAAATTAACCTATACAAATTAATCCTACATTATAAATTGTAATTGAATCCCAATCTAATTATTGAAGCATTTTAAATTATTATAGATTTTTATGTACAGAGTACCTATACATAAATAACTTCTTGGCCTATTTACACCCACTTAAGCCTACCCAATCACAGTAATATATATATATATATATATATATATATATATATATATATTATATTTTTATAATTAATGATTGAAAGGTTAAAAGTATATAAAGAAAAACAGTTGTAAAACAAATAGAATACGCATAATTAATTTTAATTTATTTGAATTCAACACGAGTTATGTAATCCCCCAATTGTTATATATATTGTAGTGTCAGTAGGAGCTACAAGGGTTCTAAGGGTTGTTTTGTGTTGAGGGTGGTGTATGCCAAATAGAGTGAGCCATATATCAGATCCCGTAATTTAAAAATGTATGTTTGCCGTACTTTACATACGTTAAAGTATTTGAAATGTTAGTTGAAATGTAAGTGCCAAGACGTAAATTATAATGACTTGATGACGTGACAAAACACACAGTATTCAAGGTTTTATACTGAGTTGTAGTTTAATAGGCCATTGAACGTACATTTGCCAACCGAAAACCGGATGCGTCTATGGATGTCCACTATTAACCACGCAGATCCAGGTTCATATGTGTAACATTTTGGCATTTATTTTTACTAGAATCAACCTTTGGACAAACATGTAAAATCAAAATTAAAAGTAATACCATTGTCAAATATGATTGAAGGGTTGTGCGATATTTAGGACCAATGATTGAACATTATGTAAAAAATAGGAAAGTGCAAAGACAAAGTTTAAGGTATTAGTGCCACGAACTTGGTGATACGACGTTATTGGATGGTTTTTTTATATACTATGTAATAAAGAGTAGGCAGATAAATATTGTAATTATCACCTAGGATAAGTAAACAAGGGGAGTCGATTTCGAAATATTTTTGTATTAAGACGTGATTATAAAACTGCGCTAAATTGTTTAAATATTTTTTTGAAGATTAAATAAATGAGTTTGAATTGTACGAGTTTAATTTATAAAGGAAGAGTAAAGAGAAGCAACAGTGAATAAATAATTAATAGCGGCGACGAGTAAAAGTTAAGATTGGAATTAGTGCGACAGAGAACCGGCGGAAAATAAGATTGAATTGGAACGAGATTTATATAGGCAGAAGGCATCGAATAGGAATTATAAGAGTGAAGAATATATTAGGATTTAATTGGATATGGTTTTATGTGTAACGGGGCATTGAGTGGAAAATAGGAACGAGGATAAATTTGGAACGAGTGGTTTTAAAAAGGAACAAGGATTGATTTGGAACGAGCGGATTAAAGGCGGAAGTATTGATTTAGAACGAGAGAAGCAAAATTAGAAAACAGCGTAAGAGTAGCAAGTGGAATCGTACGAGTCAAAGAAGAAATAACACCGGAAGAATTAGCGCAGGGGAAGTAAATAAAAAAGGGTATACTAAATTCTAAATTCGGGTCATATTTATTTTAGATTTGGGCGCAGCAAAATTAAGGAAAAGATACCTGGAGGCTAGACGGCAGTTTTCAAAGTGATAGTGAAACCTTGTGAAGGTGCATACGGCGAGAAGGATTTTGAGCCAGCATTCAGAGAGGCAGTTAACGACGTATAGAACAGGTGAGTACTGTGTGATATAACGTCAAAGTCAGAAATTTTGTGGTAGTAATTAATTTGGCACAAGGCTACGTGGATCATATAAAATTTGGCATATACAAAAGTAAATTATAAAAAGGTACTAAAACAAAAGATAGTGCAGTTTGGTTGGGCATTGCACATCTACTTACCACTGAACCCACGGTAAGTAGGTGGATACCCTGGGAAGAAAGAGTTCATATAGTCGAGGCATATTTAAAACATTTTTGCTTTATTAATCAACCAAACGTTGCTTAAAATAAATATTTGCACATAATATATAAATTATTAAATTAATAAAAATAAGGCGCGAAAAAGAGCGGGGTGCAGCATAAGAATATATATGTAAAGAAACTAATAATTAGGAAATTATTAGAAATATAAGAAATGCGCTAAGTGAAGTGCAACATTGTTAATCAAGGACAATTCATTTCAGTTTATTAACGTTCATGGGAACGGAAACGCTACTTTGTAGCACAGAGATAAGTGACACTGCAGATGTCAGGTCACAGGCGGTCACAGACAGTCACGTACCGAGATTACCTAGAAAGGAAGCTCGCAACAAAGTAATTATGAATAGCATTAAAATAGCAACATTGTATTATGAATAGAGTCAAGTGTAAGCAGACATTAGGTCTGCAAGTTCCCACAGACATGTGAGGGGGTAGGGATATTATAAAAAGCCCGGGAACCCCACTCGCAGGCAGTTAATCCATCGTTCAGCTTTAACTTTACAGTTCGTAGATAACTCACCTTGTACAATTAATTAATGTATTTCGACTTAGAATAATTCAGTTCAAGTTAGTCAAAATTCAATGTTAATTTCTGTATAAATAAATAAATGTGTTAAGAAGTTGGAGAAATCTTTTTAAAAAGGACCGCTCGCAGCCACGAACCTTAACTCACGTAAAAGCATTAGAAAACCCCACTAGGGTAAGGAAAATCAATAATCCCAAGGCAAAAGGTTTCTTTGTAACAAGCAAACGTTAGTTTTACGACAAAATATAAACTCCAAGAAGTGTTGTACTAAACGGTCAAACACCTGCATTTTTAAAAGGTTACATTCGTCGAAATTATGAGCATAATAAAACAGGACTTCATAGAAAATATTTTCAACCGTCAGTTGGTTCGAATAACAAGCTAACAAATTTCTTAAAGAGCAAGCGAGATGCACGATCGGTAATATACTACAGACAGAGACAGATATAAAAGCGTGATATTGAAAACGCACGTACTAATCCACGTGGATTGAAGATGAGCTGTCAGCAATATCGATTTTCCATAACACAAGTGGGGTTTTGAACGCGATAGCAGACATGCATCAGACAGAGTTAAAGATAGTTTAGGCGGAGTTTTATGACGACTGAGAATAGTATTATTGGTTAGGAACGGACAGTTTTCAAAACGTAGACAAACGCGACAGGTGGGGGCGATTTCGGATAGGTACGGCACGCAGACGATAAAATTTCAGGAATTTCAATACGGTTATATCAAAATTTGCAGAATTGTTATTTTAAAATAAGCTTTTCGCGTGAAGTGTGTCCGGGAGGTAGCATTTTGAAATGATATAAATACTCTAGTTAAATTAGTGGGGCGTTCTTTGTTTTCCCGTCGCTTTTATACCACTTTACTACAATAGACCGACATTATAGTAGACTTTTTGTTATGTGAGTATTAGATATATTAAGCAATACAGTAAAAATAGTGCTAGCACGTGGCCTTCGATTTATTAACGTGAGATACGTGTAGTGTTAATTAAATTAACAGAGGTCCGACTACTACTAAACCAAGCTAGAAAATCAATAAATAGAAGAATAATATACGTGGGGTAAGCATCAAACAACCAGGAGTGTAGGCTGTTATGGAATGATACTTTGTAACAAGGCGCTTGGCGAATAATTGGGGTTATCGTCTGTGAATTCGCTCAAGTATCACAGCGCATGGGCACGAAGCTGAAATGTTCTGGTGATCGTCGTCGAAGGAATGGATGCCTGAAGCATTCTCCAGGTAATTCATTTGAAATTTCTGTTGTCTAATAACTTTTGTGAAATTTATGTAATTATTCTGCATCACAAAAGTGTTCTCTACAAAAGCATATGCATTCCCATACTAAAACTAGTGTACATTAAATTCCATGCAATTTATTTAATTATTTTACATATCGTAAAAGCAATTTGGAACGTCGTATACGATACTATGCTAATGATCCTCAATTTGTATGGTTATACTGCATCTCATAAAAGTAACGTAAAAATTCATATTCATACACATACTTAGAATTCTAAAAATAGATTTGAAAAGTGTACTCTAGAATCAATGACTGAGCTTGTGGTGATACCTAAAAATATGTGTCCAGCATATACCAAAAAAGTAAAACAAAGTGAATAGTTAGAGACTGAATTGTAATCCAAAGCAACACGAGTGTCATCATTTAGAAGATGATTTTGAGAATTTTAGCTAAAACTGTATAAAATGCTTTGAAATAACTTTCAAAAAGTTCACAAGTTTTGCTTGCGTATAAGAATTCGAATCAAATAAAATGTAATAATATCGTTATAGTTTAGATTGTGTAATGTAAAGTCTTTAGAGCGATAAAGAAAGATGTGGTTTTTATTATTAACGCTCGAAGTCAGAAACATTTGAAGACTGGTGGGTACGATAAAGACAAGGTACAGGAAACCTACATACCTGTTTCTTAAAAAGCTACATAGCACTCCGATAGTTGTTGTTTAGTTCATGTATCGTGGTTTAATGCTGCTTCCTCGACGCACGCACATCCGCATTACTTCTGCGCAGACGCGACTGTCAGTGACAACGGAAGTTAGCGTATTAATTCAAAAATACGCGGCAATTAACTTACAAAATATATCTAAATCTAAACATCATACATGACCAGTTTGGCATGTAACAACGGTGATATTACGCTAACCTTCTAGGCCAACTGGATAAAAATATTCGTGAAAAAAGACATGTATTGCGTAAGAAGATCATTTTACATCAAGATACGGGACGTCCACACACAATTGCAGTAGCAATACAAAAATTGAGTGATCTTATTACGTTTATTTTGAACATCTCGTATATTTTTACCGGTTACTAATTAATACGCGGTCCAATAAATTTTTAATTCAAATCCCTTTTTCTTTAATAACGACAAGTTTAGGCTAAAAGTAAATAGTTTATATCCTATATATTTTATTTTCTGCAATAAATACGCTTTCGAATAATTCCTCAATTTAAACCTATTTGCTTTGAAATATAAAGTTTATTATGATATAATTAAATAGTTCATAGCCTGCTTGTAGGTAGCCTTCAATTTGTTCAACATTACAAGCGCGTATAATGAGTTTTCTCTATTGTGACAAAGTATCGACTTGATGAAATAAAGTCGCTCACTATTCTCCGGTACAAACGTGTTTTCCAGTTTAAAATCGCGTTTCGATAACACGGATGTTTGGATTCGAATTGGCGACGTATGGATTTATTCTGGGTTGGATTCTTCAGCCCGTGAGACGAAATGTGTTCTACATTACTCGTTCTATCACTTTAAAGGCAACGCACGTTTATTGATGTCCTATCAATTAGAGATGTCTTGCGTATATTTGGTGAGTGTTCCCGCGCTTACCCCATCTAACCCGATTCTATTTTTAGCTTTTTTTTGCTGGAAGCCGAAGGCGTTCTTTCTGGGTGTAGCCCACCTGTTCGCTACCGTGTACCAGTTACTATAATTACGATGGTAGCTACGTTGTTATGCTGACTTCTACTTCCCGGCGGTTGGCAAGTTAAGTATCCTGACGCAGGGAGGTATTTGCCTTGTATTCTGTTATGCATGTCAAGGATTTTTATTTATCAACGGTGGATGGTATAAAACCAGTCCACCATACTTATTGAACAGCCGGTTGCGCTAGTGCTTCTGGGTATACGTTGTTAATTCTTGCTACAACGTGGGCTGTATTTACTGCTTAAGCTTAACACTTGTTCTACATTTTAAACCTAAATTTTCCTTTAATACTTCAAAATTTAACATACTTTCTAGGGAGTAAGTTTACTTTTAATATCGAAATTTAACATACTTGCGATTGGTAAATTTTAAGTTTCAATTTTCCTTTTTTTACCGAGTTTATAACATGATAGCCGCGAAATGCGCACTTCGTGGATCCACTATCCAAATTGTCCGTATAGTATAATTGTTGGCGTTGAAATTATAACGCTTATTTTATTGCGTTCACTTGTTTGAATCGAATTATGTATTTAATTTAATTATTATTTTTATTATGTAATAGATAATCGTGGGAGATGTACTTTATTTTTTTGTTTTGTATTTAGGCGAATCTCTCCACTCTCCGTGGTTAGTAGATAACGTGGTGTTTACTTTTCCACCGGCTACGTCCAAGTGCGTAGCAATCTGAATTACAATCTGTTGCAACATCCACCATATTCGCCTGATTTAGCTCTTTCTGACTTCCACCTATTTCCAAGACTAAATTTTCTTTGAGGGAAAACGATTTTCCATGGACGAAGAAGTAAAAGCAGCTGTCGACGACTATTTTGGAGGTCTTGAAGAATCGCACATTCATGATGGCATAACGGGTTTGGAACATCGCTGGATGAAGTGTATTCAACTTGACTGAGATTATATTGAAAAATAAACTATATTTTAAAAACAAATTTTTTATTTAAAATTGGCAGTTTAAATAATTGTATACTTAAGTTTTTGTACTTAGTTCTTTCAACAAGTTCGTACAAACGATACGAACGACAACTAATTTGAATCAGAATGGGTACTGTAGAACTTGTACTTATTACTAACAAAAGATGTATGGTATTAAAAGAAAATTGCTACGTACCTAGACGTAGCCAAAAAAAAGGAACAAAGGGCTTAATCGGCGAGCGAGCGGAATAGAATACCTACACAAACTAAAGAAAGACCTAAAATTAAAAAAATTACACACTCATAAAAATAATCATACAACCTCTAATTGAAACAAAAATATATACAACGCACTGTGTTCCTCAAACCCTAACAAACAAATTCAATAACCTCAATATACATATGTTCTGCAGAACAACAAAAGTACGTCAAAAATGGCGAGCTGCAGTTTTTAGGTCGCTACCCCTTTTAAATTGTTACATTCCAAATTTGGCAATGTACATTTTTTAAATATGTGAGTAAATTCTTACAATTTATAAGTTCATAATTACAATCGCGCAAGCGCGGAATAAGCGACGCCATGGACAGGTGGTAGCTCCAATCTTTACACCGGTTTTAGCGCGCCCATTTGTCAATGACGTCACCAATATACTAATTAAATGCGCAATTTGCGGAAAAATATATATTAAATTAGCGAACAGATTAATCAAATAAAGTACTTACATAAGAAATCCGACGTCCTGCGGGGTTGAGTTAAAGTTGGCTTCTGTTGACGTCCATCAGGGCTACTGATGGCCCCTTTTAAGGCAATTAACGGAGGGTACGCCTTCCAAATGGCTGGAGCCCCCTTTAAGATAGTTATAGATGGTGACTGCTCCGGATAGCTGTTAGCGGAGCATGGACATCCGGCTCGTTCTAGGGTCGTAGGACTGCTCCAGGATCGCATCTAATTCCTATATGTAGCGGGAACGATAAGGAAACAGGTTTATCAGGTAAAGTCAAACAAAGATAAGCAAAAGGAAATCTACATAATAAAAATGAAGATACGATACCAGACACGACCGCCCTTCTCGATGTTCAAAGGCAAACGGCCACGTTACAGAGAGCACCGGAAAAAAAACCCACTTTTTGTCCTTTCACGCGTCGGCGCGAAATTATTCGTCCAACCCACTTTTGACGTAACGGAAATACACGCCAAGTCTTTTGAATTTAAAGGCGCGAAAACTTCCGCACATCAAAATTAAACTAAGAAATGTTAGTGCCAAAATGGCACGTAACAAAATTCCCGCGAATATTTTCAAATAAACTTGTTAATTTCCGTCATTCCGGACAGTTGCGTTTGCGCAAAAGAATGCGCAGGCGCGGAGGGAATAGCGCAAGTGCGCGGTGTGTGATACGACGTCATTAGACTACAAAGCCTGAAGCCAATAACAGCAACCTGTGTCGTGGTGTGTCTTTTCTTTTTTTTAGGATGTAGGTTCCTCTATCTTATCTTGCCTTATCGTACCTCTACCTGTGTCCTTCCCGTCGAACAAACGAACAATAGAGGATGGACGAATAAGAATTTTTAGTCTCAACAATGGCGTAGCCGACTCACCCAGAAACAACAAGGATCCTGAAATGTTAAGAACCACACGTGTTTGATATTTGATACAAATGGCACGTAATTTGCCGCGTAATTGTACGTTATATTAACGATTGCGCAATAGTATGAAACACTGAAAACCTTAAGAAAATAATAACACCAAAAAAAACCCAAACTCAACACTAAAAACAGCCGCTCGTAATTTCCACAGTAAACTTAAAGCTACACACCCAAAATTCTTACGTAATTATAGCGTACCTACCCATATCCTTTAATTAAAAAAAAAGTTATAAATTTAACAAGAACACTACAGTTTGAAATCCTAACAAAGGAAAAACCAATTCTTAATTAATTGAATATTACCAACACATATCTCTTAATTAACCCCAATTTATAAATTCAACAAAAACCAACAATTTGAAATTCCAACAAAGGGAAACCCAATTTCTTAACTAAGTGAATATTAGCAACCCATCCCCCCCCCCACCGAAAATAATCATTTTGTCACCACCAATCTGGGTCATTCGGAACAAAAAACAATACCTTAATTATTACGACCATACATTCTAACATAGTCCAGTAATGTTTAGATATAACTAGATACGAGCCAATATGATAGCTGCCTGGGACCACGCCACCTGTGCACCCTTCTATACCAAAAAAGGGCGGCAACTCATTTGACCATCTTGTTCAACTACGAAAACACACAGTGGTGTCCTCCCATAACAAAAAGAGGCAGCACTTCCACAGGCAGTTAGGTAGATCGACCTAAGAAGCTACAATTCTTACGGGTAAAGATTAATTTATTTACGCCGAAAAGTACATCCTTTTTTTTAAATACAATACTCGCCACACAGTGTGTGCACGAAATTGTACAGATAACAACAAAGGAAATGTTAAAATTGTTATAGCATAGAAAGAATCGTTTTCTAGCAAGACTTTACTACAATTCTCCCGTTATCAAATGCGATTAAAACTGGAAAACACGCTATCAAATAATAGTACACGACCTAGCTTCGACGCGTCTTGTGATTGGAAACCCCAGAGAAAACAGTCATACGTGTTCGTAACGTATAACAAGTTAACGAGTACCTAAAATAGGATATAAACTATTTAATTATAGCATAAACTTGTCGTTTCCAAGCAAGTAGATTTAAGTTGAGGAATTATTACAGAGCGTATTTATTATTAATTATGTTAAAGGATTTAAAAGTAGAACCGGAATTTATTCGAACGGGTATTCAATTAACAAGGGAAAACGGGGTATTTAATGTATGTTAAAAATAAACGTAACAAAATGCTATTATGAACGTATAGGAAAGCCCATGTAAAAGTAGAACATAATTGAAATGCGCCATTTGCACGGACACGCATTTCCAAAGACTGTAGATTTTTGTATCACCAAAAGCATATTCTACAAAAAAAACGATCATGTACTAAGGAACGTTCATGATATGCAATTCATGTATTGATTTTGCATCTTGTAAAAGTGTCTTAGAATTTTCTCACACATTATTGAACGACCATTCGCATGTTTTTTATGTAAATTTTTAGCACCTCGAAAGTTCATGTATTCTCACGCTCAGCATTTCTTAAAAATTATTTGGAAACTCACGTGCGAGCCCATTCTAACGAAGTTCCGTTTGCTTGCAGTAATTATTCAAACTCTTGTAAAAACCGTTTAAGGTCTATATCTTCACACATTTTTATGAACGTCCATTTGCATTCATTTTAAGTAATTGCCATGGATACTGAGAAATAAGTTGAGGAGCCGCATGCAGTCGCATATCAACAAACGGCTATTTCCATGCAGTTTGTGTGATTATTCTGTATGCTATAAAAGTGTACCAAAATTTCATGTCCTCACATATTAACGAGAAGTTATTTTCATATTGTTTGTGCTCTTATTGTACACCTCTTATACGTAACTTAAAGCTCATATGCAGTCTCATACTAATGAACGTATATATTTATGCGATATATATAATTTTGCATCTCTTAAAAGTACGTTGAGGGTTAATATGTTATCACTAACAATTTGTTTGCAGTATGTGAAGTTTACACCTTCGTTGTGTTGTTATCATGTGACCCAAGTTCACACTGGAAAGATGGCGTTAATGCGAGAAAGTTTAAAATAAAACTACAGAATTTACCTAGCTCTACTTGTAATCAAAAGAATAACCACTAAATAGGTCATTCGCATGAAAGCATAGAAAAATGACATTCAAAGCAAACAGTGCCGTATTCAACCTGGGCGAGTGGGGAAAGAGCACGGCAGAAAAAACCTCAAACTTCTCTCATACTTCCAACTGCATTTGGCACATCTAGGCAAGGACGGGTGACGTATAAGTAACCAGATCACCAATACTGAATTTGACGGGATATCAACTGTTACCCAGACATATCACCCATGACAACTGAAGACACGTTAGTGTAATACAGCTAGTCTTTTTTGGTAGGTACTGAGGTTGGATAACCAATACTACACAACCAAAGTTGAAATAATATTTGCAATAATGATCAACTAATGGGAATCGACTTTAGAACACTACGGATCACTATTCAGTTTAAAAGATTTTTTCATTTAAAGAAATTCAAATTTATAGTATTTCTTAGGTTAAAAGTTTCTAAGTTTCAAAATATCCTATTTTGAACAAATACGTTGTTAAAATTTACAAAAAAAAACCCATTTGCAAAATTACCTATTTTCAAATTTCCCAAGATTCAAAATTTGTAATTATAAAATTTTATAATTTGACATAGTTTTTAAAATTTTAAGATTTTAAAAGTTCAAAATCTCTCATTTTTAGAATGTTCCGTTTTCTACACAGAAGTTTTTAAACTATACCCGTTTCTAAAATTATCAACTTTCAAAATTTCCAAGATTAAAAATTGCAATTTTAAAATTTTCGAATTTGAAATATTTTTGATTTTTAAGATATTCAAAATTTAAAATTTTTAATTTTAAAAGTATTCGATTAACAACACATTAGTTTTTAAAACCTACAATTTTAGAAGAACCCTATTGCAAAATTACCAATTTTTAAAATTCCCAAGATTCAAAATTTTCGAAATTTAGAATTATTGAATTTAAAATATCCCAAATTTTTAAAATTATTTTAAAGATCTAAATTTTAAATTCTCAAAATATTCTTAAGCCTTTCATTTGAAAAACCCAATTTGCAAACTTACCATTTTTTAAATTATTTACAAGTTTTAAAATTTCAGTTTTCAAAACTTTTATATTGAAATATTTAAAATTTTGATCAATTTCAAAGTTCATAATTTCTAACTCTCAAAATGTTCCTTTTGCCAAACCTAAGCTTTTATAATCTACAATTTAAAGAAAATTTCATTTGTAGAATTTTAAATATTCAAAACACTCAAAGTTCAAAAATTTCAATTTTAATAATTTCTTTTTAAAAATTTCAAATTTGAATATTTTCAAAGTTAAAAAATTTTAAGTTTTTACTATTTTTTTAAAATATACTATTTAGCAAAATCCATATGTAAATTACAAATTTTTACAATTCTCAAAGTTCAAAATTGATAATTTTACAATTTTTAAATTTGAAATATTTCAAATCTTTTAAAATTTTCAAAGTTAAAAGTTTCTAATTTTCACAATATCCCAATTTCAATACATAAGCTTCCAAAATTTACAAGTTAGAAAAGGTCCATTTTAAAATTACCAATTTTCATAAATGCGCAGGTTCTAAATTTTCAAAATTTTAAAATTTTTAATTTGAAATATTTGAAATTTTTAAAATTTTCAAAGTCTAAAGGTACTAAATTTCGAACTATTCCATTTTCAACGCAAAAGTCGCCCATACCTACAATTTAAAAAAGCTCATTTGTAAAATTACCAATTTTTAGAACCCTTAGGTTAAAGATTTTCAATTTTAAAACCTTTTAGTTTAAAATATTACAAATTTTCAAAAAATTCAAAGTTCTTATTTCTAATTTGGAAAATATCTCATTTGCAAAACCTAAGTTTAATCTATAATTTTAAAGAAGATGCTTTTGTAAAATTTCCAATTTTCAAAACTCACAATTTTTAAAATATTAAATTTAGTAATTATTTTTGAAAAACTTTAAATTTTCAATATTTTCAAAGTGCAAAAATTCAAATTTTCAAAAAGTTCCATTTTTAAAACATAAGCATAAAATTTAGCAAAAATCCATAAGTAAAACTACCCATTTTCAAAATTCCCAAAATTCAAAATTGGTAATTTTAAAATTTTTTAATTTGAAACGTTAAATTTTTTTAAAATTTTCAAATTAATAAATTCTTAAATTTTACAATATCCCTATTTCAACACAGAAGTTACCAACATTTAGAATTTATAGACCGTTCATTTTTAAAATTATCAATTTTCATAAGTCCGAAGGTTTTAAATTTTCCGAATTTAAAAAATTTTTAATTTGAAATATTTCAAATTTTTAAGATTTTCAAAGTTCAAAAAATTTTATTTTCATAATATGTCACTTATTACAAAAATCTTCAAAATTACATTTAAAACAAAAACTATTTAAAAATTTACTAATTTTTAAAACCCTAAAATTCAAAAGTTAATTTTCAAAATTTCTTAAATTGACATACTTAATAGTTTCAAGATTTTTATAGTATATATTTTTATTTTTCAAAATATCCCATTTACAAGCTAAATTTTTTAATTCTACATTGCAGATTATACATTTTAGAAGTAAATCATTCTAAAATTTCCAATTTTCATAATCTTCAAGGTTCAAAATTTGCAATTTTCAAAAATTCTAATTTTCAAAATGTTGCACTTTCATTACAATATTTCAAAAATTTACAATTTAAGCATAACCATTTAGAGAATTTCTAATTTTCAAAACCCCAAAGCTTGAAAACTCAGTTTCAAAATTTTTTAATTTGAAATATTTAAATTTCCAAAAATTTTATAGTTAAAATTTTATTTTTTAAAAAATTTCATTTACAATCTAAGTTTTTAAATTCTAAAAATTTAAAAAAATACATTTCGAAATTTCCAAGTTTTAAAATTTCCAAGGTTAAAAATTTGCAATTATAAAATTTTTAATTTGAATTATTTCTAATTTTTTAGGTTTACAAATTTCAAAATCTATGATTTTTAAAATATGCCATTTTAGCACATAATTTTACAATTTTATAAATAACCCTTTCGTAAAATTGTCAATTTTCAAAATTTCCAAGATTCTTAATTTGCAATTTTAATATTTTTATTTGAATCATTTCTAATTTTTAAAAGTTCAAAATTTCTGAATCTCAACCTGTACATTTTCAACACAAGCTTTTAAAATTTACAATTGTAAAAAAGCTTATTTGTAAAATTACCAACATTTAAAATGCTAAAGATTCCAAAATTGAATTTTAATATTTTTTAATTCGAAAATTTTTAAATTTTTAAGAGTTTTAAAGTTAAAAATTTTTAAATTTTAATGTATTCGATTTTCAATATAAGTTTTAAAATGTACAATTTTAAAAATGCGTATTTGTAAAATTACTAATTTTTAAAATTCCCTGGATTCACAATTTTCAATTTTAATATTCCTTAATTCGAAGTATTTCTATTTTTTAAGGTTTGCAAAGTTCAAATGTTTAATTTCCAAAGTGTCTTGTTTTTAACAGATAAGTTTTCAAAATTTACAATTTGAAAAAGGCATATTTGTAAAATTGCCAACATTACCAAAATTTGAAATTTGCTATTTTAAAATTGCTTAATTTAAAATATTTCAAATTTTAAAATATTCTAGATGTTTGGGTAAGGTGATCTAGAAATGATAATTATAGGGAAGGACCAATTGCTATTATGTAGCAATACCGATGGCAGTTGGTTATGTAATAAACAAAGCAAATACGACAAACTACTTAATAAAGAATATAAATACCTTAAGCTTGTGCCGCATTGGGCAAGAAAAGTCACACACAAAGGCTAGCGGACACCAAAGAACACGCGCACTCGGTGTAGTGTCGCTTTCAGGTCTCTCGCACAACTGTCTGCTGCTAACGTCCGAGTACGACTGACTTCACTTCACGCACTCGCACTGTGGCATAATGTTTCACTAAACTGTAGGGTACCCGCGCTAATGGTATTTATTGTCACTACTGTTAAATTGTTCAATGATGACGTAACATACCGCCCACCAAATTCATAGAATTTTGAAAAGGAGGGAAGTAGGTTGGGTGAAGGAAATCACATGGGATTTGACCTTGCTAGGAACACAGGTAACGAAAGATAGGGTGGTACACTACAGCGAACGATATAACCAACTATGCAAAATAAAAATATATATGTAAATAAACAAATATTTAAAAATAATATACTACCCATACATGTAAGAAATGTGTATATACATCTAAGTATAAAACAAAATTAAAATACCGGTAGCGGTGCTAGTTTGACCAAAGGTCGTTTTAATGTGCCATGTGCAGTTTTGATCTCCGCGACACGTATAATACCGTCCGCACCGGGAAAGGTATTAATGATACGACCAAGCTTCCATTGAAGTGGAGAGAGCTGGTCGTCCATGATGAGGACAATAGTGTCCTTTTCAACTTGTCGGACACCTACCTTAGAGTGCCATTTAACCTTCTGACTGAGAGTATGTAAGTACTCATGGCTCCAGCAAGCCCAAAAATCGTGGTGGAGTTTTTGCAGGAGTTTCTACCTGCTCTTTAATGATAAAACGTTGTTTGAATGGTCCTCATCTGGTGGTGCAGAAAAAGGTTCCATAGTTAGGAAATGACCTGGTAAGCAACGCAGGTCATTTGGATCCGAACTCAAAGCGCAGAGTGGCCTTAAACTTAAAACAGATTCAATTTGAGTAAGAACTGTGTAAAGTTCCTCAAAGGTAAGTTTTTGTTCGCCGATTATGCGAGCTAGGTGTGTCTTTACCGACTAAACACCGCTTTCCCACAGGCCACCGAAGTGAGGGGCGCTAGGTAGATTAAATGACCACTTTATATTTTCTGAGGTTACTGCACTATGCAGATAACTCGTAAGCTGACTATAGGCACCTACAAAATTAGTTCCGCAATCACTAAATATTTGAGAACAGCGTCCTTGACGTGCTATAAATCGTCGCAAAGCAGCAAGAAACGCGTCTGCCGACAAATCCGAAACAAGTTCAATATGTGCCGCCTTAGTGGCCAAACAAACAAAAATACAAATATAGGCCTTAAGGGTTTTAGAGCCTCGTAGGCGGCTAGCCTTTATTAAAAGAGGGCTAGCAAAATCAACACCAACAATACTAAACAGTTTGATTTGGGTAATACGTGCTGCCGGTAGGTCTCCTATAGGAGGAGTTACCAGGACCGGTTTCGTACGAAAACATCTATGACATGATGATAAATAACTTCAGATTGAATTTTTAATAGAAAGGATCCAGAAATTCTGTTGGATAAGATACGCTGTGGTATTAACACCGGGATGGCAATACCTTTCATGAGTTGACCGAATGATAAGTTCGGTTAATCGGTGCCTCTGAGGCAATAACGCAGGAAACTTTTCGAAATAGGAAAGCGAAGAATGTGTCAAGCGCCCACCTACTCTTAAGATATTTTGTGGATCAACAAATGGAGAAAGTTTTCGCAAGGTCTTAGGTAATTTACGTTTACCTTGATCGAAGCTATTTCCTTTGAAAATGTACAATTTTGTACATGCCGAACGATAATCATAAGAGCATTGTGTAATTCAATGTCTGTTAAGGGACCCGTATGACGTTGAGCCGTGGATTTAAAAAATCTATAAATGTAAGCCACGATGCCTTGGATTTTATATAACGATGAAAAGCGACTTGGTAAAATGTCAATGATGTTTGGATCTGTTTGAGCGACAAATGTTAGGATCTTCTTTTCCGTAGTTACCTCAGCAATTGAGGTTGACAATGTTGGTTGACGCGGCCACGAGTCACTAGGGCAGTGAAGTCATTCAGGCACCGCCCACCATAGCAAACATGAAATAACTGCGCTTAGCATTAATCCCCGAGATGCAGTATCAGCCGGATTATGTGAGGATTTAATAAAAAACCATCGACTGGGTGCAATGATTTCTTGAATGTGGCTAACACGGTTTTCCATAAAAGTTTTCCAACGAAAAAGTGGAGAACGTATCCAAGTGAGAGCGACCGTAGAATCACTCCACGCTGAAACATCGGAGATTTTAATCAAGCCTTGATAAGACCGAATAATAAAAGAAAGTAAATCGGTTAATAAAACGGCGGCACATAATTCCAAACGTGGAATGAAAATGCGCTTAATTGGAGCTATTTTTGTTTTAGCGGTTACAAATTGTACATTTATTTCTCCAGCAGTTTGATTTATGAACTTGAAATATACTACCGCTACATACCCTACCTCGCTAGAATCGCAAAACCCATGCAAATGACAAGTAAAAGTATCCGAAGGGGGTAAACAACGTGGTAACTTTAATAACGATAATAACGGCAACTCTTCTTGATACTGCTGCCATTGAGACGAAATCACTGCTGGTGGGATGTCATCCCAATTTAAACCTAACATCCACAGATGCTGGATTAGGCGTTTTGCAAAAAGTGTTAGTGAGGCTAAAAACACTAATGGATCATATATTCTGGCAACTTGCGAAAGTATGTTGTGCTTTGTACATATTGGGTTTAATGGTTTAACCCGAAATGAGAAAATATCTTCTGTAGGTGACCATTGAAGACCTAATATTTTTACTGATTCGTCAGAATCGAAATCGAATGAAGTATATTGGCAAAAATCTGACGGAATGCCTTCCAAAATGGAAGCTGAATTAGAATATATAGATTTGACCGTATAGCCTCAGCGGCTAACGGAAACCTTTTGCCTTCGTCAATGGCTAATTGTTAAAGGGTTTTTAATGCTAGATAAGGCGATGACTTAATACCATTGGTCGCTGTATTAAGCTGTTAAGTCTAAATGGGTTCTTCTGCGGAGAACCGCCAAACAATTAATTGAAATTTTCAATGTTTTTCAGTAACCAAAATTTGTCGATATATTTGGCGAACATCACAAGTAAAAACGAAACGATGAGTACGAAATTTAAGTAAGATTGACGAAATGTCGTTTTGGAGACTAGGTCCGGCCAATTGAGTGTCATTAAGTGACATGTTGCTTTTAGCCTTTGCAGAGGCGTCAAAAACCACACGAATTTTAGAAGTATGACCTTCCTCTTTAAACACAGGGTGATGGGGTAAAAAATAATTATCGTTCCCAACGGGCGGAAAATTGAGAAATGTGATATGACCAGCATCAAGATAGTCCTGCATGAAATTGTTGTATTGTGCGCGTAGCTTCGGTTGAGCATGCAATTTGTGCTCCAACGAAAATAGACTTCTTTTAGCCGTGTCAAAGGAATTATCAAAAATGGGCAAAGTATCGTTGAACGGTAACGCAACAATAAAACGACCGCTAGGGTCACGAGAAAACGTGTTTTCGAAAATCAAATCTGTTTTTTCTTTTTCTGGAGAAGTATAAGGCTTGGATTGCAGCTCCTCTATCTCCCAATAACGCCTTAGGGTCTGGTCAATAGGATCTTCTACAGAAGTAAAAAATGCTTGGACAGTATCAGACTGCAAGCTTTTTGTGGGACCAATAATAGTCCAACCAAAAATTGTATTTATGGCCGCAGGCTGAAGAAATTTGCCATGTATAACACCGCCAGTGATGATGAACGGATAAATATCTGCTCCAAGGAGCATGTCAATGGTTCCTGGAGAGTTCCAGGTCGGGTCTGCAAAGTGCAGGCCGCATAAGTGTTCCCAATTGTTAGGAACCTCAATACTAGGTAATTTACCAGATATTGATGAAAGCACAAAAGTTGTGACTTCTAGAGATTTTCCAAAGTCTAAAATAGAGCGAATGGTGCAGCTGACGGCACCCCTATTGACCGCTGAAGTTGTCTGCCCAAGTCCATAAATCGGAACTTGAGAATGTATGCGTGGAAGCCAAAGTTTGCTCACGCAATCGTCTCGAATAAAGCTAGCTTGGGAGCCAGGGTCTAAGAGTACCCTGATCGGTTTGTATTTACCAGAACGGTCTTGAACTTCCACAACAGCAGTGGAGAGTAAGACAGTAATCCCAAGATTTGAATTCGTCTCTGAAGACAAAACATTTGCCGGAATAGGAAAGGCTGACTGCGTCCTATTGGCATTTTTATGCATATGTGTAGCGGTCGGTTCAGCTGAACGGCTAGAAGCAGGTTGCGCTTTAAAATGTAGCAAGGTATGATGCGGCTTGGCGCAAGTTCGACAAGAATTATAAGATTTGCATTGCATGGGCGCATGGTCTGTACGTAAGCAATTTCAACAGAGGCGTAAGCGTTTGACAATGTCGAAACGTTCTGTCGGAGTTTTATTTAGAAACGATTGACATATGTAAATTAAGTGATTGCCTTTGCAAGAAGGACAATGGTGCGAAAATGAATTATTTGAGTCACTGGAGCTAATTGGTGTGTCCAGTGAAACTACGTTAGAAGAAAATCTTGGTTTAAATTGAAACGCTGAGGATTTCTTAGGCACTGATGTGTGAGTTGTATGAACAGTCGTCGAATAAGAAGCCGGTGCGGTTGAAGAAAATGTTTCCAAAGCTGCACATTGTTAAGTTAAAAAATATCTCAAATAATTGAAATTGGGTATTTGCTTCGGATCCGATTAGAGTTCAAAGCGTTTTCTAGTAAACGGATCGAGATTTTCTAAAAGAAAATCGACCAGAATAAAGTTCCAATGTTCAGTAGGAAATTTTAAATTAGATAGAACCGCAAGGTTCTCTGAAAAACAATCAATAAGTGCCCTAAGTTTCTTAGGATCTTCTGATTTTAAAGGTGGAAAGTCTTTCATAGCCTTCCAATGCAAAGTTGCTAATAAACGTGGATTGCTAAATCGCTCACGCAAGGCATTATATGAAATTATAAAATTATCCCCAGAAACAGGTACAGATTTAACAATTTTCAAAGATTTTCCGCTACAGCAGTTAATAAGGTAATTTAATTTCTCAATATTGGTCAACGAAGCACTATTGTACACGAGACTGTCAAATAAATCAATAAAAGATTAGAATTCAGTTACCTCATTATTAAAATGGGGCAGCTTTAAAGGCAACAATTTTGATCCACTACTGCTTGGTGTACTTTCACTAATTTGCGGTGCCCGCGTTTCTTGTACTGCTTCAAGATGAAGCAAAATGCAATAATAAGCAGCATCTACCTCTTTCCGTAGAGCGTTTAAATTTAATAATTCTACATCGTTACATGATGTTAAGACATCAATTAAAATCCTATTAAAATTGGAGGAAATGTCATTTACTCCCCTTGTTTGAATATGGAATAACGTTTTTAAACTTGAATCACTCTGTATAGCGTTGCCAAGCTCCAATGTTTCCATAATGCGTAATTTAAATAACTCAAGCTGAGCTAAATCAGTCTTTTTTGAAGCCATAATGAAAATGTTATTCTGAAAGACGTACAAATAAATCCTGTAAACACAGTAACCCTTAGCTGTGCGCTGAGATATTAAGGTTCTTGTTCAAGGACGAAGATGTAAAATATCGCATAAATCAATAAATCACGTTTTATGAATATTAGGCTCCAATAAGTTTAAGCAAGTCATAAAACTAACGGTTTGTCAAACGCTTACAAAGTGTTAAGATAAAATTTACAGTTTAGAGCGGACGGCTTTGAACATCAAGATCAAAGGTCCACCAACATTTAAATGTTGCTAACATATTTGAAGAAAGACTGCAGCTTTTACATTTTATTACCCCTTGCAGATGTGTTCAATATTTCACGTTTGCAAACCGACTGCAGAGTTTGTATGTAATACAAAAAACGCGCAATGGGTTTTAATGCAAATTAGCAAATTTTATATTAAAGGATTTGTTTGTAATTAACCGCTTGGATTAATTACGGCAAAATCGCTTAATTTAATGTAAATAGAGTATATAGCTAATATTTTACACATTTTAACCCGCTAAATATGGGGTTTAAAACACAAATTTAAAAGCTAAAATAAATAATTAAAACAACACTCGCTGAAATGCAAAATAATATTTAGTTTAGGACATGCGTACAAACATAGGACAGGTGAATTCGGGTCGCATTAGGACCAAATGTGGTTGGTAAGGTTGATCTAGAAATGAGAATTATAGGGAAGGACCAATTGCTATTATGTAGCAATACCAATGGCAGTGTAGCGGTTATGTAATAAACAAAGCACATACGACAAACTACTTAATAAAGAATATAAATACCTTAAAGCCGGTGCCGCACTGGGCAAGAGAGGTCACATACAAAAGGTAGCGGACACCAAATAACACGCGCACTCGGTGTGGTGTCGCTTTCAGGGCTCTCGTTCAACTGTCTTCTGTTACCGTCCGAGTACGACTGATGTCACTTCACGCACTCGCACTACGGCATAATGTTTCACTCAAACTGTAGGGTACCCGCACTAATGGTATTTATTGTCACCACTGCTAAATTGTTCAATGATGACGCAACAATCATTTATATGTAATTTTCATTATTTTAACTTTTAGTGTTTTTAACGAAAAATTGTACCTCTAGAGGGTTATTTGGGACAAGTAACAAAACACATTGTTAATGCCGCGAATATTCAAGAGGGGCACCTTTAACAGAAGACTTGAAGAAAATGTGATAGAGCATAATGTGGCATTTAGGCAATCTTCTGAAACACAATGTGCCGAAATGCACTCTCCACAAAAAAATCCTGGACAAAATTTCAGAACTCTTGGCAGACCTAGTGTTGACACAAATTCAGGAACAAAATATAATTAAGGCCATTAGTTTTGCTGCAGAATTTGGTTTCCCATTTACCCCCATATCTTTGAGAAAATTTGTACAAGACTATCTTAAGAGACGAGGAACAAATGTTTCATGTTTGAGAGACAACATGCCAGGCTGGTAAACAAATTGTTTTCTATGGTTTCGCAAAACTATATTTTTATTTCTTTTAGGGCCGGACTGGCTAAGAAGTTTTCTAAAACATAATACGCAACTGTCTATGAGGTTAGCAGAAACTACAAAAAGATGTCGTGCTGCTTTATTGCGGGATTCAGTAAATGCATACTTTAATGAACTTGAAATAACGCTGGCAAACATATCAGCTGATAATATAATCAACTACGATGAGACCAATTTGCCCGACGATCCTGGCCGTGAACGAATAATAGTTGAAAAAGGAACAAAACATGCTCGTCGCACTATAAACTCTTCTAAGTCATCGGTGTCGAGCATGTTTATAGTAACAGTAAGTGATAAACTAATACCGTAAGCGGGGCTTATTTTATGCCAGCAGCATAACTTTGTGCCACCCTTATTATTTGTCAGTTTAATTGGCATTTTCCAACTACAGCTCAAAACTACATTTGAATCTGTGATGAGTAACCGCAACTAGTCTCATGCGTATCCATTTCTTGCTTAATCGGTGTTCCTACTCAACGATGTCCAAAGATTATAACCTTGCAAATGTCAGTTGATTTTTGACAGATAAATCCATTTTCTGTATAATTTCATCTGAAGCTTAAAAACTATGAAATTTTTAAAAGTGGAGGTATGTTGGTATTGTTAATTGTTATTTGTAGACTATAAATATACTGAACTACTTGCGTAAATATGAAAGGCGTGTATTTGGCGCCTTTTATTTAAAAAATTGAAACTTTGAGGCGTTACTTTATGCCAAGGCGGTGTTGACGTTTTCTGACACAAAGTTTCCCCATGACATTAATTTTACTTTTTCGTACAAAGTACGTGGTACAATGTTGTACTTATTTTTCCTTTACATGTACATAAATAAACTACCATGCACGAAATCCAGTCAAAGGGCTAGGAAGGCTTTTATACATAAACTGTATACCTGAAAGGTTACAACAGGCATTGAATGAGATTTCGATCAAAACTATTTCCATACGACAAGCCGCCGAAAAATACAGCATATATAGAAATACACTAATGAACAAATTAAAACTGCTTCATAGGGGCGTGCCAGGTCGTCAAAAGATTTTTACAGATGCAGGAGAATAGGAATTTGTTAAGCATATCATTGCAATATCTGCATATGGATTCCCAGTGACTCTGTTTGATTTAAGGATCATTGAGAAAATGTATTTAGACAAAACGGGAGTACATATCTTCCAAATCAATATATGTATAATTAAACAGAAATTATTAAGAAACCTAAGTTAGACGTAACAATGCAATTCAGGGATAAATAAAGAAAAGGTTAATGGAAGTTCACAAGCAAGTTGTGAAAACGCATGTGAATACATTGCATTCCAGACGTAAGTGATACTGCAGGTGCAGGTCACAGTCGTTTATAAAACCGCAATTATTAGAATTAAGATTGTTACTTTGTATTGTATAACTTAATAAAGAAATAAGCAGACATGAGCTCTGCAGTTCCCACAGAAATGTGAGGGGCAGAGACAACATAAATACCCCGGGAGCCTGTTACGTTCATTTTTCGTAAATAATGGATTAGTTTATATGCAATAATTTTTAACTTAAATTCCTTTGGCGTTAAACACGAAAATTATTTCCGTAAATTAAAATAACCCATTCGTGTATTAAAATTTGTATTGTAATTAATAATAAACATCCTATATATTTTGCTTGATAAATCTTTCTGCTCATTAAAAATAAATATCCTTTCTAAAAATTTCTTACCGTGGAATTTACGCCATAATTAGATAGGCGTCATTCCAAGTATTCAATAATTAAGGCTGGTGTGTTTTCCCTTTTTAAAGAATTCGGCGAAATTGTTTCAATAAATTAGGGTTTTCCTGTTTTATTTCCTTGAGCTTTGGTGCTCTAACTAAACAAATTTAATATTGACTTTCTGTTCGACTAGCAACCAGAAAACATCCGTCCTGTTTTGTTTCGTTTCGTTTTCTTTATGCGAATTGCTGGCGCGCATTATAGCGTGGTGACTATATAGGGTTTATAAAACGGTACTTTTTGGTTTTAATAAATTAATCTATTGTTCGTAATTATTCTAGCTTCCTGCGGGGAACACGTTAATCCCTTGAGCTGTCGTTTTTCTCCGGTAATGGGAGGTCAAATGCGTTCTGCCTGGACGTAGGCCTACCCACTCGCTGACGTGGACCAGCGACAGCGCTCCACCCCGATGTCAGTAACTCGAGGGTTAGTTCTTTTTTTCTTTGTATCCGCTTCTTACTTCGGAACCAGAACGCCTGTGATTGTACCGTTCAACTATGGCATTGCTAAATTTAATTTTTACATACGAAAATTATTGAACTATTTTGGGTATTTCCTGCTGTTTTCCTACTGCTTTACTATATGGTTATAAATTACTAACACTATACTAATTATTACTGTAAAAACTGCTTAAAGACTTGCGGGCACATTTGAAAATGTCGCCATTATGTATGTACATATACTTTAAGTTTATATTTACGATGATCTAGAGCGGTGGTTTTTAGGGTTGCGTTTGTTTCTTTTTTTTTCTAGTTACTGTCAGGTGGTAGTTGCCTAAAAACTACAGCTCGCCATTTTAATGAATTATTTTTTTTACTGTGTTGTGTACATATTTTGTTTAATTATAAGTTCTTCCTTTTCCTTTGTATGTTTTGTTCTGAGTGTGAATGTGTGAGTGTTTATATATTTTTTCTATTTATTGCAGGTTTCTTTTTGAATTTACCCATATGTATAAGACCCCGCCCACTCACCGATTGAGCCCGGTCAACCTTTCTTTCTTTTTTTTGAGGTTTTTTAAGTTACGTCAATGCACGTAGCATAAAATATTGGCGCACAACGTGGGGCTGCGATTTTTTGAGAATTAACTTCTGCTGCGACTCTTTTTGTGATTAATTTTGGCTGCGATTTTTTTGTAATTAATTTCTTCTGCGAGTTGGTTTTCGTTAATTTTCTTGTACTGCGATTGTGTTTCATGTAACTTTGACTCCGATTTTATTTTAATTAGTTTGGCTCCGAGTTCGTTTTAGTTAATTTTTGCTCCAATTTTTTGTTTATTATTATTTTCTCGGCCTGATATTAATTATGTTTCGTCCCTTACGTTCAATATTATTGGTTGGCTTACTTCAGATTATTGGTCTTGTGTTTTCGCCAATAATCCGAGTCCATTGAAAACGCTGGCGCCCAAGATTTTTCGTTTTCTTCCTTTCCTCTGTATATATTTTGTTCTCCTTGTCACGTCTAGAGTTAATATTTTCTTTCTCCAATTTTTCCTTTATTCTACAGTCCTATTCTAATTTCTATTTTGTTGTTTTGCTCCTATTAGTGTTCTCGAAGCTTACACGTCGGATTTAAAACATATCCGACGTGGATATGTTTTAAATTGTCCTGTATTTACAATAATTTTCTTTTCTTTTGAGATTTTATCGAGTTACGGTGTGGAATTCGAAATTTTCTGGTGTACCGAACACTCTTACCGTACATGATTTTTTGGAACGTGTCGAAAAACTCCGACGAGCTCACCATGTGTCAGAATTGAATTTATTTGAGTCTGCAGTGGATTTATTCGAGGCTGATGCTTTATTTTGGTATCGTGGTTTTCGGCATAGGTTTTCTAACTGAAAGTCGTTGTCTAATTTACTGAAAGATCATTTTGAACACATGGAGTTGATTTATAAGGCTATTACTATTGAGAAAAATACTTATTTCTACGACTGTTTTGGAACGAGCCTATTTTAGGTGTGTTTTTGATAGAGAAATCTACTACATTCTATACAGGTTTTTATTCCCGCACTCGTTGCTAGGCAAGTTGCTAAGCAACCAGTGCGGGAATGTTCAATTTGCACGGTTGCGCTTATATTTCTATTAATCAAGTAGTCCTGCACTTGCATCTTATTTCCAATGACGGCCGAGTTTTCAAAGGTGGGCTATGAAACAAATAATAAACCAACAAATGTCAAATAAATAATTTCATACTGTGAAAGCGTTTAAAATCTTAAAAGTATTTGGAAAGTCTTTAAAAAATGGCTAGTGATAGTGAAAGCGAACTAGAACCGACGCCTCCAAATATTGTGGAAGCTCAAATGCAACTACATTAAATTTATTACCGGAAATTTCCAAAAAAAAATATGAGACTGCTTATAAATCGTTTATGGATTGGCGAAGAGATTAACAGACAACTTCTTATTCTAAAAATGTTTTAAGTGCGTACTTTAATGAATTATCTAATAAGTATAAATCTCCGACATTGTGGACGCATTATTCTATGTTGAGAACAAGTCTCACCATCCATCATAATGTAGATATATCAAAGTATGGAAAATTAAGAGCGTTTCTCAAACGGAAGTCAAGCGGTTATAAATCGAAAAAGTCAAAAATTTTTACAACAGAGGAAATAAATAAATTTATTACTGAGGCTCCGGATCAACAGTTTCTTCTGACAAAAGTATGTAATATTAACTTAGGAGAATAATGCGTGTTTATAGCTATTTTTATATTGTTACAGACTGCATTAATTATGGGTGCTTGCCGCAGACAGGAATTACATCAGATTACTCATTTCACGGAATTGGGTTCTGCGATATTAGTTACAGTTCCCGACACGAAAACAAAAATTATACGCAGCTTTACGATAACGAGTAATTTTTATGAAATCACAAAAAAAATACTGGAATCTACGTCCATCAAATGTTTGCGATCCTACTTTTTTCTTAAATTATCAGAAAGGAAAATGCACCACACAGAAGTGGGTATCAATAAATTTGGTGCTATGGGAAAGCAAATTGCAACGTATTTAAAACTACCCAATCCGGAATTATATACTGGTCATTGCTTCCGGAAATCTTCCACCACTATTCTTGTAGATGCTGGAGAAGATATAACATCTTTAAAAAGGCACGGTGGCTGGAAATCAACATCAGTCACCGAAAACTATATAGCCGATTCTTTAACAAATAAGTTGAATGTAGGCAATATAATACAAAATTCAATTGATAGCACATCAAATGTTCCATCAACGTCCAAAGACAACAATTTCCAACGTCAAGAAAATTTAGTTTTTGGGAAAACACCTTCTACAATGACGTTTAATAATTGCAATGTAACCTTTAATATTGTTAATAATAATGAATCTAAAAACTAAACTTAAATCAATTTATTTACTTTTATTATGATAAATTTGTACTTTTCTTTGAATTTATGTATATTCACAAACGATAATAAACTTATGATATTAATAAAATGTATACTCCTATACTTACCATGTATTTTATAATATTAACAAAAGAGGTATCACATTTAAAAAGTACGTACTACAGTCGTAGAAAAAGTATAGTGTACAACACGCATGGAATGCCCATTTCTCACTCGTATGATTTGCAGCACTCGCTTTCAGCTCGTGCTGCAATTTATCATACTCGTGAGAAATGGGCATCATTCCATACTCGTTGTACAATATACTATTGCTTCACATGACCGAGTCGTTAAGGTTTCTCCTACGCCTACGAGTAGATTCGATACTTCTTCCGTACGTTCTACTGTTCTTCCTCCTACTTCTACTCCCTCTCGTCAGGTCGCATGCTTTAATTGCGACAAACCTGGTCATGTTTCGACCCGTTGTACTCGTCCTAAAGTACTCCATTGTTATGGTTGCGGATATAAGTGAGTTACTCGCCACAACTGTCCCAACTGTCATCCTACTACTAATAGTTCCACGAATCAGACTTCCAATTCTGTCCTCACCTCTAGGTGCCTAACTTCTTCTACTTCTCATTCTACGTTCTCTTCGATACTTTATTTAGGTCCTCCTGCTCCTACTATCAAAACCTACTCTTCTTCGGCAAATATAGCTTCTAACAAAATTTCCTCCGTTTCTAGTTCTGCCTTTTATTCTACTCCTTCTTCTGCTCGCCCTACTTATTCACTCTCGCCCCAAAATGTGCCTTCACCACGCTTACAACTCATGCTTCGAATTGGTGACTTGCAGCTAGCTTCCCAAGAGTTTGTTCCCGCTTTCCTAAACGATTCTACCAAAGAATTTTCTGTCGTGTCTGCAAGCACAAAGGTCGCTGAAATCACCATAACCTCTAATTCAGTCTGGGAAGGTCCTCCGAAAGTCCATGGACCTGTATCTTTAATGCCTCCTGCCGTTTTTGTCAAAATTTTACCTGTTCCTACTTTCTTAAATGATTCTAGTCAAGAAATTGCTGTTGTACCTACAATAACAGCTGTAGCTAAATTGAGGCGGCTCCGTGGCGTAGTGGTATGTGTGTGACTACTACGCCCAAGGTCCCGGGTTCGAATCCCGACACGGTTCGCTTGAAAAATGTTAGGCGAGCATTTTTCACAAAAATACACCCTCGTTCGGATGAGAGGTAAAATGGAGGTCCCGTGTGTGAGTGTTGTCATGCACGTTAAAGATCCCTACCTTGCTTGGAACAGCAAGGGTTCGGCAAAATTCAAAATTTTCCAGGTAACAAAAACTCGCTTCCTGGCCAGTGTAGTACCTTCGGGTGGAGCATTGGAAAAATCACATGTAATGTAGCTAAATTGACGATTACTCCTAATTTAATCAGCGAAGGTTCTGTCGAAGTGCACGAACCTGTATCTTTAGTATCTGTTGCTGTTGCTATCAAAATTTTGCATGTTCCTGCTTTCCTAAACTGTTCAACTCAAGAAATTTCCGTCGTGTCTACAAAAACAGCCGTAGCTGAAGTGACGATAACTTCTAATTTCGTCTGCGAAGGTCCTGTTAGAGTTAGGGAACCCCTAGCTGTGATGCCTGTTGCTGTTGTCGTTAAAGCTTTACCTGATCCTGTTTCGTTACCTACTCTTACTCATTTTTCTCATGCTGACAAAATGCTACTTACTTCTGTTCTTTTAACTAAGGTTGGTGACATCCTAGCTGGTGTTCTGTTATCTAATGCTGACGAACTTCTACCTGATTTTGCTTCTTTTCCTAGGGTTGATATTCTTACAGCTAATGTTATTTCCTTTCCTAACTGTGATATTTCTAGTCCTGCACATAACGTCAATGAAATTTTACATGCTTCTGTCCCTTTCTCTAACGTAACTGAAGTATGTTCCGCTTGTGTTTCTTTCCGTCCAATTGGTTCTCGTACAGCCAATACTTTTTCTTTTTCTACCGTTGATATGCTGACAATCCATGATATTTTCTTTTCTGCCGTTGACCTTCTTACCACCCATCCTAACAATAAACGACGTCCTTCTATGACGCGTTTTGAACTTTCTAAACTACCTCTGCCACCTCCTAAACCTAGTGGTATAACTACTCCGCCCCCTGCTATTCCTATTTGGCAGAAAACTGCCCAAAAGAGGCAGATTTTATTCTATGCTCCTTCAGAACCGGAAGATGTTGGTCGACAAAATTCTGATGTTCTCGATCTTGTTTCGTTCTTTTTTTGGCGGCGTAAACGCCTTAAGCCCAATATCTAGTCCTCGTGCCACAGATTCTTATGACGACTTTGCTATCCTTCGGACATGAATTTTGGATTTACGATTTCGTTTTCTTCCCTGTTTTGCGGGGTTTTCTTTCGTTTTCTTTTTTTTCTTCTTCACTCGTGTGGGTCCGGGAATAGAATAATCCCACGGTACGACCTGCCTGTCGTAAAAGGCGACTACAGCGGTCCAACACATACACACACACACCCACACTTTATACACACACACATACACTCACACATTTCATAAACACACAGTTCTACTTGATTCTCCTTTCTTTCGTTCTTTTCTTGGTTCTTCTTTCCTCCGTTCTCTCCTTGTACTGCTTTCACCCGTGTGGGTCCGAGAATAGAATAGCCCCATGGTACGACCTGCCTGTCGTAAGAGGCGACTACAACGGTCAAACACATACATACACGCACACTTTATACACGCATAACACCTACACACACCCACACCCACACACACACACACGCACGTGCACGCCCACACCTACTCATACCTACCTACACAGGGATTTTGTTTTATTTTTTTTTGTACGATTTTAGTTTTGTTTTTGGGTTTTATACTTGGTGTTGGTGTTATTCTTTTTGATTTTTTTTCTTTCTTTCTCGTTCCTTTCGTACCACCTTCCTTTCCCTATCCTTTTGCTGGTCTTCTTTGCTGTCGGTCCCTGGACCGATTGTGTTTCGCCCATCCGCTCCTGTGGTAGGTGCTTTCTAGTCCGTTTTTTCTTTTTTCGGAAGCCGCGACTTAGTCGACTTTAGACCTAGTCAGCATTTCTCTCTTTTTCGGTTTTCGTTCGTTGCGATTCTTCGTTACCACAGTTGAGAGTACATCGTTTCCTTTTACCAGCGTTCCTATTCTTTTCTTCTCGTGCTCCCTTGTTGTTCCTTTTGTTTACTTGAGGCTTGACTTTGTGATTTAAATATTTACCTACCGCGTGAGGGTATCCAATTAACAATAAATAATAAATGGCAGGACCTCTAGCACTATCGTACCCTCACGTTTCGGGACGTTGCCTCGCAAGTTGCAGCAGTCGGTGAGAGGGGGGGTTCATTAAACAAACACACTAAGACGAAATTCCGATTGTTTTATTAAATGGGTTACTAACTAAAACTACACCTAATTACATATGCATACAAAATTATACAGTAATTAACATTATTTACAATAGGGCGCCACCATGGGAATTAAACGGCCCATGGACCAATCGCGGTAATAGGTCTCGTCGCACTTTGTTCGTGGGCGATGAACCAAGATTGCAGGACAGAAAATAAATCACTTCACAGGGGCTAATCTTTTAAAGTCTCCGGCTAGCACAAACACAACTTAACTAAACAAAACTAAAATCCTTATTTTATGAATATTAATAACAGTTCTGGGTGAAACCACCCCCAATACAATAATTAATTAATTCTACCGTAGTCTACTTAACTTGCATATGGCGACGACCCTCCTTTAACCACGGGATCATCAACACCAGGAAAAATACGACCTTCTCAAGGGTCAAATAGTACAGTAACGTGACTCCTCACCTGAGCTTTGCATACTCAGGTAATCTCGTGGCTTAGTGATTAACGGCCTCTGACACCGTCGAAACACAATATAATAGGAAACCCTTCTAAAGTGATGCGGTCTCTAAAACAATAATCTAACGGATCAATTTACTTGAACTGAGCTTTAACCCGGAATTGTATTTTATTGAAGTCGACAAGTACTGTATTTAAACAAATAACTGACTTATGCTGTATAACACAGCCTTGAGTTCATGGTAATACCACATATACTAATTACTTACTCAGAGAAATAACTAACTTAGAACATAACGGCACGCACTTGAATTCAGAGAAATAAAACACTTCACTCAATCGTGCAAATAACTGCCAGCTTTAAACTCTAACGCGTCTGGAAATAAATAACCCCCATTACACCCGGCTGGCATCCTTATATACATTTAAGTTAATTGAAAAATAACCCATTGCCTAGCTCTCATACTCGACTTAGGATACGCAGGTCGTAAATCTTTAAGATTAATTAAACTGCCAATTGCACTAAGATAGCCACACAAGTAGATCTCGGGACTAATTTTTAGTTGAGTACTCCGCTAATTGAAAAATTTCCTCCGACCACCCAGGCATAAATAGGGTCCTAGAACATGATTGACATCTAATCATAGATAGCAACTAATCTGACACGTTTAGTGCCTTTCAAGTAAAGTGCCTTTAGAAAAATTAATTAACTCTTGGATTATATCTTCCTGGAACTTCGCTAGGACGCTACTTGGGTAATCTTGCAACCGTTTACAATTGCAGACATACTTATGCTACAAGACCTTCATTCTAATAATTAGAATGCTAAAATTATGCTAGAAAATAACTGTTTTTAGAAATAATAGAACTATTAGAGCGTCATAAAACAGTATGTTACAACCTTTGGGTCCTCTTCTGGCTGTACTGTTGGTTTTCTTCCTCGTTCCTTTGCATCTGTTGAGGTTGAAGAACTTACCGTATCTTCACAAAAAATATCCGTCCTCCGACGACTTGTTCAGTGTCGATGCCATTCCATCTTTGTCATCGATGATTGTTACCTTTCCTTTTCCTATTTCCTTTTCATTTTTGGTTTTTGTCACGTTCTGTCGAGCCGGATAAAAATTCTTTTTAGTTTTTTTGGAGTTTATTTTTAGTTTTTTTTGTAACGAGTTTTCTTTTAGTTTCCAGGCGAATCCCATTATTTTGCTTCCCCACCCCGACCTTTTAATTTTGCTGGAGGGGATCTGTTACGTTCATTTTCGTAAATAATAGATTAGTTTATATGCAATAATTTTTAACTTAAATTTCTTTGGCGTTAAACACGAAAATTATTTCCGTAAATTAAACATAACCCTTTCGTGAATTAAAATTTGTATTGTAATTAATAATAAACATCCTATATATTTTACTTGATAAATCTTTCTGCTCATTAAAAATAAGTATCCTTTCTAAGAATTTCTTACCGTGGAATTTACGCCATAATTAGATAGGCGTCAATCCAATATTCAATAATTAAGGCTGGTGTGTTTTCCCTTTTTAAAGAATTCGGCGAAATTGTTTCAATAAATTAGGGTTTTCCTGTTTTATTTCCTTGAGCTTTGGTGCTTTAACTAAACAAATTTAATACTGACTTTCTGTTCGACTAGCAACCAGAAAACATCCGTCCTGTTTTGCTTTGGTTCGTTTTCTTTATGCGAATTGCTGGCACGCATTATAGCGTGGTGAGTATATAGGGTTTATAAAACGGTACTTTTTGGTTTTAATAAATTAATCTATTGTTCGTAATTATTCTAGCTTCCTGCGGGGAACACGTTAATCCCTTGAGCTGTCGTTTTTCTCCGGTAATGGGAGGTCAAATGCGTTCTGCCTGGACGTAGGTCTACCCACTCGCTGACGTGGACCAGCGACAGCGCTCCACCCCGATGTCAGTAACTCGAGGGTGAGTTCTTTTTTTTTCTTTGTATCCGCTTCTTACTTCAGAACCAGAACGCCTATGATTGTACCGTTCAACTATGGCATTGCTAAATTTAATTTTTACATACGAAAATTATTGAACTATTTTGGGTATTGCCTGCTGTTTTCCTACTGCTTTACTATTTGGTTATAAATTACTAAAACTATACTAATTATTACTGTAAAAACTGCTTAAAGACCTGCGGGTACATTTGAAACTGTTGCCATTATGTATATACATATAGTTTAAGTTTATATTTACGATGATCTAGAGCGGTGGTTTTTAGGGTTGCGTTTGATTCTTTTTCTAGTTACTGTCAGGAGGTAGTTGCCTAAAAACTACAGCTCGCCATTTTAATAAATAATTTTTTTTACTGTGTTGTGTACATATTTTGTTTAATTATAAGTTTTTTTTTTCCTTTGTATGTTTTGTTCAGAGTGTGAATGAATGAGTGTTTATATTGTTTTTTCTATATATATGGCAGGTTTATTTTGAATTTATCCATAGGTATAAGACCCTGCCCACTCACCGATTGAGCCCGGTCATCCTTTCTTTCTTTTTGTTGGGTTTTTTTAAGTTACGTCAATGCACGTAGCAAGCCCCAAGATAATCAGTCAGTCTTGAGCCTCACAACTTTTGCATTGTTGGTTGTTCAGGCTACTCGCTCTAATTTAAATCCGTTTAACAGTAATTTCGACTTAGAATAATTTTATATAGTTTTGTAAAATTCCACTTATAATTTCTGATTAAATAAAAATGAATTACAAGAGTTTTTGGAAGAAGACTTTTTAAAAAGGCAGCTCCCAAGGCCCAAAACCTAACTCGGGTAAAAGGGAAATTTGCTTCAAGAATAACATGCCAGGTGTATATTGGGCGTAATCCTTTATAAAGCGTCATAAAAATGTCCTGTCACACTGTGTTGCAAAAAATATATCACGTTCACGTGAGTTATGTGATCCCCCATTTGCTATACATATGAAACTAATAAAGATATTAGGAAATATTAGAAAATATTAGGAAAGTGCAACAATGTCATAAAAGACAAATTGCAACAATTTAATTCAGTTATTTTAGTTCCACGAGTGGAAACGCTACAAAGTAGCACAAGGATAAGTGACACTGCAGATGTCAGGTCACAGACGTACCGAGATTACGCAGAATAAGCATGCAACATTGTAATTATGAATAGCTTTTAAGATAGCAACTAAGTATTATGAATAGAGTCAAGGGTAAGCGGACATTAGGTCCGCAGGTTCCCACAGAATTGTAAAGAGGTAGGGAGATTATAAAAAGGCCGGGAGCTCCACTCCCAGTCAGTTCATCAACGTTCAGCTTTCACATTGCAGTCCGTCGGTAACTCACTTGTACAATTAATTAATAATTTGGAACTTAGAATAAATTAATTCAAGATTGTAATTGTTCAAATCTGTATAAACAAATAAATGTGTTAAGAAGCAAAGAAGTCTTTTTTAAAAGGACCGCTCGAAGCCACGAATCTTAACTCGTGCAGCCGTTGATGAACTAATTATAAATGAATATTTTGACAACTTAGAAATAGAAGTTCCAGAAGAAGAAGTTCCACCTACCAACCTATGGAATTATGATAAAACAAATCTTGTAGATGGTCCAGGATCTAAAAAAGTTTTAGTAAGAAGAGGAACTAAGTATACTGAAATTATCAAAAACTCCACAAAAGCTAATACATCTATAATGCTCTGTGGAAACGCAGCTGGTGAAATCGATCCGCTGTATGTGAATTATAGATATCAGAAACTATGGCACACATGGGTGGAAGAAGGTCCCGATTAAGCACGCTACAACTGTAGCAAATCGAGCTGGTTTGACAGTCAAAGCTTCGAAGATTGATTTATGATGCTTGTGCTTCCTATTTTAAAAAAACAAGAGGGTAAAAAATATTAGTAGGCGACAACTTAAGCTCTCCTTTGAATTTTGAAGTTGTTGCAGCCTACGAAGCAAACAATATTTCCTTCATTGCTTTACTGCCAAACGCGACCCATTTGCTTCAGCCCTTGGACGTAGCATACTTTAGACCTGTAAAAATAGAATGGCGTAAAATCCTAACCGAATGGAAAGATACAGGTTATAGTAAGCGGTGTTATACAATTCCTAAAGACAGTTTTCCTGGCCTATTAAAAAAACTTTTTGAAAAGGTCCATCACACTGGTTCAGATAATTTAAAATCTGGCTTTGGCAAATGTGGTATTTATCCGCTGAACAAAATAATCGTGCTCGAAAGACTACCTAAAAACGTCTTAAATGAGGATGCGGAAGTAGTAGGAAAAATAAGTGATTGCTTTATTGAGTTTTTGGAAACGCAATGAGATGATACTACGAAGCCAAGACAAATCAAAAAGCATAAGCGAATTAATGTGATTCCGAGAAAAAATATATCATCTTCAGACTTAGTGACTTCTGATAACGCTGATGCAAAACATAAGAAGAAACGAAATAAGAGATTACAGAAAAAGAGGATGAATGTTCAGATGGTTATTCTGTTCAGGAAAGTGACTGTAGTCCTTTTGAAGAAAAGTCTGATTATGAACAGCCAGGAATATCTGACAGGCAAACTAAACACTATCTTGATGCAAAAATAAATCATGCTTGATCCCGTGATTCAAGTGTTTTAAAAGAACATCTTGTGAATAGTTTGTAACATTTTTTTTTGTCCACTGAGGAACACCAATAAATTCTTAGTTTTACACACCTTTTATCTAGTCCATTATATCATGTAAACATTTTCAATTAAATAAATATCTGTATTGGAATCATGAGGTCTAACCGCAATACAGAGATGCTAGTTTGGTTGCTAACATCAGGCGTTAAATATTAGTACAAATATATATCAAGGCCAAACAGCTTTCCTATGTCGTGCACAAGGTGCCAGCGGTCACTTTGGCTAGAACACTTGTCACGAGTTAACATGGGGAACCTGAAGGTTCTAGCAAGAATTTGCGTGTGGCTTTAAGCCATAGTGGAAGAATCCAAGTGTAATGGACACTTGTTTCAGTGATTTCTAATAATGCGTTCTTTTCTTTTTTTTTTTTTTACACCACGATAAAATATTCACTTAAATATTGATTTCACACAAATTTAAAAAATTTTCATTTAATTAATTCTTTTACAAATTCTTCTGCCAAAAATAATCGTTTTGCATATTCATTTGAAGACTGCTTCGTATATTCATTTGTTACAATGATTCCGTTTTATATGGTTTTATAAAAATTAGGCCGTTTAAATGTTGTGTTTCAAGATGACATTGATCCTTTATTTGCGTTTACAAGTATAGAGTTGATAGTTCAATCGCGTCGGTGTAGCGATAGGAAAGTATTGGTCGAGATGACCGTCCTTCAACTTAACGATAGTAGTTGGATTTAATGGAAAAGTCCTGCGATGAAACTGCATGTTGAAATTTTAAAGAAATGTTCTACAAAGTAGATAGAAATTTTATGGTTTGAATCTAACGTCCGATAATTAATGAAATTGGTCTTTTTGAAATTGCAAGTATGAATTTACAAGTAACTATGTAGACAACTACACGAGGATAATTATTTTGGTAAGGATCTACATATGGTAGTACATCAAAGTTTGGCGTATTTGCAATAACCGTTCTTAGGGATTTTGGTTTGTCCCTTTGGTGCGTATAGAAGACACGCTTTAAGCTCACATGGTCAGGTACAAGGATCATGCAGCTGATTATTTGCTGTACAACACAAGAAGCCGACGTCAATGGTTTGCCCAAGGACCGTATGTATAAACATCTGCTTACACATGATGTTGTACCATCACACAAACAACACCTGTTGAAACGAGGTAAGAAATTTGTATTATTTTTACATCACGTCTGCACTTAGCAAACTTTGATACAAGGCTGCACCAGAAAATAACCTTACGACCTATTAATGCCATAATTCTGTTTAACAAACTAGAAAGCACTTTGATATATTTTTATTGCCAATATAAATGCAGTGTAATCACAGTTATTATTATTAATGAAATTAAGCAAATCCATAGAGTTCTGACTAAAGTTTCATTTATGCATAATTTCAATTACAGCTTTTGAACATTGATTTAGTATACAATTTAGATATTTTCTTATATATGTGTAAACCGAATAACAGATCTGGTATTTTTGGTATAGATTTGAGTTAAATTTTGAAGTAAAAGAAACACTTAAGGTTTTGATATTTCTTTCGAATTCATAATTCTACCTCAGGGTAGATGAAATTTGTATTATTTTTCTTAAACGTAAATTTTATACATACAAGAAACGACTTTTAATTAAAGAATCAACATTTAATTCTCATAGTTAATTGTTTTATTTTGCACAAGTAAGTCAGAAATAGTGTAATCAGGTATATGAACAAATAGCCTTTTCAGAATTTGAAGCGTATAATCTGTGTTCATAATATTGTGTGCATAATTAATCTTTTCTATTTTTTTATATGAGGTAACAAGAGAATACCTATTGTGTCCTCACTTTGTTAATTTAATTAAATTTTCTTTACAGCTTCTGCGTTAGAAGTTAATACGAGATTCCTCTCTAAATACTTCCAAGTCCCCCTTAGGAAAATTCTGTGATTAAAACTTAATGACTTGGCGGTGTCCTCCCTAAACCCCTGTTTTGATAAGAATCAAGCCCTAGTAAAAGAATAATGTTTTGTAAAAAAAACCACGACCAATCCTCATAAGCTCTGACCAAGGAATAGACCCCTAGCATAGTCGGAAGATATTTGCGTTCCATCATTTTAAGAAAATCCTTCCCTAAAGTTTACTGGTTCCATTTGGGGATATTAAAGAATCCACGGATTACTTTAATTATACAATCAACCCCGATCATAAGTGATAATTTTGTAACAAGTTTAAAACTAAGCAGTAGTAGTGAGTCTAACGCTAAAATCTTTAAGAAAGGTGATTACGTAGTAGTGAGATATGATGGACAAGAATATCCTGGTAAACTAATTGACGTTGACAATGACACCTATTTAGTTAGCGCCATAAAAAGAAGTGGTTGGTTGTGCAAATGGCCTGATGTGCACGATGAAATATGGTACAATGTGGAAAACGTTTTAAATGTTATTTGTGAACCAAAAATGATGTCAAAAAGAGGATTGTATAGTGTGCCAGAAATAGCTAATTAAGTTTTTTAATAAAATAAGCATTACTTGTAAATTTTTTGTTTTATTATACCTGGATGGTACCTAATTTCTTTTTGCAAATTTTGCTATTTACATGTCTGACTGTGATTTGTATGGGGTATCTTCGTTTCAATTACTTGACTTTTAAATAGAACTTTCACAATTTAGTTCTTAGCACAAAGTTGCCCAAATGCAAGGTAACTTTATACTAGACTTTAGAGGTGCTTATTCCAAAAAGTATAAAAGCTATCCAAGTTTGCAAATTTTGAATATAATGGTCAGTAAATCGACATTTCAAAATTAATTTTAGGTTTTGCCTAATTGCGGTAAAATAAGTTTTATTTATAAAAAACCTCAAAATTCGGCACAAAATTACCCCTGTTTACAGTAGCACTGTATGTTGTGTATAAATTCAAACATTTATATCTTGAATGGATTGAAGATGGTCCAGATGGTTGTCAATACAATAGGTCACTATGTAGGTGGTTTGACTCAATAATTTTTGAGGACTGGTTTTTTAAAATCTTCTTCCGTATTTAAAAAGAAAGAATAATCAGAAGGTTCTCATAGGAGACAATCTTGCTAGTCACCTTTGTAAATCAGTTGTCACAGCTTGTGAACAAAATAATATTAAATTCGTATTTTTTTTACCTAACAGTACACATAGATGTCAACCTGTGATCTATCTTTTTTTCGACCCCTAAAAATTAACTGGCGTAAAGAAATAACGGAATGGAAACTAAGGCGCCCTGAGTGCATTCTTAAAACAGTATTTCCGAATTTACTAAAACACACTGTTCCGTTTTTATGTAGATAACTTAAACTAAATTTTCATTTTACATTGAATTTGTTGATTATTCAAATTCGCCGCGTGTATATTTAAATCTACAATTAGAGTGGAATTTCTTTGGCTTTATTGGAAGCACCCGCCAATAGTGCCGTGAGTGATAAACGACTACTCCGCATGTGCAAATAGTGTATCGATTGGAAAATCCACGAAGCCAGAGAGTAACGATTCGTTCGTCAACTACGCCGCATCACTATCGTACACGTCCTACATATAGAGTCTCGCTTCGTCTGTCCACTACACCGCATCGCTCGTTTACACGCTTAACATAGTGGAGAATCGATCTGTTTTCGACCAGTTTGCATTGCTAGTGTACATGAACCGCTTGTTTGTAGAACACCGCTATCGTTTTTAAATGTGCTTTGATCCATCCGCCAAAGAGAAGAGTAGATGCTACATCGCTTTTTCCATTGGCACGACTTCGTAAACAACCAGGTGAGTGCTTTATAGTAAACGCTTTGCTTTGATTTGATTAAAGACATTAATTATCTGTTGTTTGTAAACTATCAATTAAAATTTATACAGTCCACTATTCTCTCCTAATTAGTTATGGAAATTTTCACCGCAATTATTTTACATTTGGTATGCTTCTCGGCAAATTTGGAATAAACAACAAACTCATAATTAATCATACCGCTCTTCAAAGCAGTGACAGCTAATTAGCATAATTTGTATCGTTGAGTTTACGACCATTTCTTATCTCCCGTGCAATAGGTTTACGTTTGTTAACGCCGCGATGCAATTAATATTGTCAAGTTTTCGTTCTTTATTTCTTCTGCGCTTGTAGCCATTTATAGTTAATTATGGCAAAAAAGCTAAAACGTAATTGTTTCCTACGTAATATCGCTATAAATTCGCTAGAAGAAATGTTTGAGATTGTTCAAAAATCTACAGAAGAAACCGCTTTTTGTGCTCACTTTCTTGCCATACGTGCGCTTCAGCAGTTGACCGTGGACGAAGAGAATTCTTATCCGTTAGCCGCGTTTGCATACTTATATTGATGACATCGCTACTGGTGCAGATTCTATTGAATCAACCCTTGCTCTACGTAATCAACTAATTGCTCTTTTAAAACGTGGTGGTTTAGAAATTCATAAATGGTCAAGTAACCATCCCGAATTGGTAAAAGATCTTTCCGCTACGCAGCAATTCGCGCAACCCCGCTCTTTTGAGGATCCTGATACTCCACCCTTAAAAGTTTTAGGTCTTCAATGAAACCCCACTTCAGATAATTTTTGTTTTCTTGTTCAGCCACTAAGTACCTCCTGTACCAAACGCAACCTACTTTCTAACCTAGCCCGTATTTTCGACCCCATGGGACTTTTATCCCCTCTTACTTTTTTGATAAAACACTTAATTCAACGTTTATGCTTATTAAAATTAGATTGGGGATACTCTTTCTCCCCCTGACCTCCTTCGTTTGTGGGAGAGATACTTGAATGAGTTACCGCTTCTTTCGGATTTCGTTTTTCCCCGCTTGCTTATCCCCAGTTTACTACGTGCGAAGTTCACTGTTTGCTGATGTTTCCGAACATGGCTACTGTGCTGTTGTTTATTTTCGCTTTGTTACTCCTTCCGCCATTGAGGTTCGCTTAGTGTGCGCTAAGTCTAAGGTCGCACCCCTTAGTACAATCTCTTTACCCCGTCTCGAATTGATGTATGCTACATTGTCATCAAAATTATTAACCTTTGTCCTCAAAACCTTTAATTCGAACCTTACTTTTCATAAAATGAATTGTTGGTCTGACTCCATGGTAGTACTTTCGTGGATTCGTTCCCCGCCGCAGCGTTGGAAGACTTTCGTCGCCAATCGTGTTGCTTACATTCAGAAAAATACGTTTCGCACCTCTTCGCAACACATCCCCTCCACCGAGAATCCTGCCGATATCGGGTAACGTGGTTTACTCCCTACCGACTTGTGCCACTGTTCTTTATGGAGGGCGGCTTCACCAACCTTGTATGGATCAGTCGAAAACTGCAGTCCATATATTCCGCCTTCAGATATTCCTGAAGTTCTCACAGAACAACGCTATACTGTTTTATCCGCTGTCGTAACCTACTCTTGGATTCAATCACTTCTAGAAAATCACTCTTCTTTTCCATTTATTACTCGCATTGTTGCGTGTATTCTCCGTTTTCGTCATAATCTACGTCACCCGCTCGAAAGGTACTCCGGACCTTTGACATCCTTTGAGTTGCACGATGCTTTGATCCCCTTGCTTGTGTATACTCAATAATCGTATTTCGCTATCGAACTGGAAGCCATTCATTCTGAAACTCCTTTAAAAAAAGTTTTCGCAAATTGGCCCCTTTAACCGCCATCCCGGAGCCCGCACTTTCTCATCTACCGCTTAACCGCTTCTCTTGCTGGCAACTGCTCCAGCGCATTCACCAAGATTTTTGGTCTCGTTGGTCCAAAGAATACTTACACTCGCTACAACAGCGCTCAAAGTGGCACACCCCTCTCGTCAAGTTGATTTGAGCACCTTAGTACTAATTAAGGTCGCTAATGGCTGTACATCCTGGGACAGATGGTATTGTTAGGGTGGTCACAATTAAAACCGCTCATGGCTAACTGAAACGTCCTGTATCAAAGCTCTGCCGTCTGCCCGTAATGTAGAGAAAAGAATTCTTCTTTTTTTCTTTTGTTTTTGTAGATCCTTTTTTCTTTTTCGCTTTTTTTTGCTTGGTCATCCCCCCTCCCGCCTTATAATTATTTTTTCCTTAAAATGCCTTGCATTTTGGTGGGTGGTATGTTCCGTTTTTATGTAAATAACTAAAGCTAAATTTTCATTTTACATTGAGTTTGTTGATTATTCAAATTCGCCGCGTGTATATTTAAATTTACAATTAAAGTGGAATTTCCTTGGCTTTACTGGAAGCATCCGCCAATAGTGCCGTGAGTGATAAACGATTACTTCGCATGTGCAAACAGTGTATCGATTGGAAAATCCACGAAGTCAGAGAGCAACGATTCGTCCGTCAACTACGCCGCATCACTATCGTACACGTCCTACATGGAGAGTCTCGCTTCGTCTGTCAACTACGCCGCATCGCTCGTTTACACGCTCAACATAGTAGAGAATCAATGTTTTCGACCAGTTTGCATTGCTAGTGTACATGAACCGCTTGTTTGTAGAACACCGCTATCGTTTTTAAATGTGCTTCGATCCACCCGCCAAAGACAACAGTATATGCTACATCTTTTTTGCATTGACACGACTTCGTAAACAACCAGGTGAGTGCTTTATAGTAAACGCTTTGCTTTGAATTGATTATAGACATTAATTATCTATTGTTTGTAAACTATCAATTAAAATTTATACAGTCCACTATTCCCTCCTAATTAGTTACCGAAATTTACACCGCAATTATTTTACACACACTTTAAGTATACTTCGTTGATGAATCCATAAAATCGAAATTTAGCGTTGGTGGGATCAGCCCTCTAAGTAGGAATGAAGTTTTGAAACATTTGCTTTCAGATCGTAAAGATATTGTTGACGATGCATTGGTATCGTCATTTTCTAACGCCCTTAAAAAGTTAGAAATTAACTTAGTTCCGCCAATTAAAAGGTCTAAAAAACAACAGGTTGCACCTTGTCGATCAGTTTCAGTTAGTAATTTGAAGTTTAACGACAATATTGTTGTTCACGCCTGCCATTCTCTTCCTTCTATTTACCCACTTATGGCTCTGTAGGCACAATCTAGAATTACTGCTTAACCTTCAAAGTAGTATCTATCGAGCGCTCATTCAAGTACGTTACCATACGCGTCAGTCTGGTGAAGTGTTCAAGGTTCCCGACAATTCCTGAATTCTTTCCTTCCTCAAACTCTCTACCTTAATTACAGTGTGTATCAGTACTGGAACGTAGGTACGGCCTTCATTTGTCATTTCTATGAATTGTAATTTATGCATATCTACCGTTTTCAGCCCCTTGCTCTAGCTATCGAAGTTCTATACAATTATAAACGGCCATAACAGAGATGAAGATTCAAATGACGGACCTGCAAGTTCTGACTGTGAGACTGAAATAGAAAACGAAGACTGTGGGAAGGAAAATTACTCTCATAGAATGAACAATCCAATCATCAACGATTTTATAGTGACCAAATTTATATATTACAAAGGCTCTAAAAAGGAAACGTTAAAATATTTTGTGGCTCAAGTCATTGATATTTTGGAGGATAATATTAAAGTTCGATGAATGAGATCTTATACAAAACATGAAGACATTTTCATATTCCCTCAAATGGAGGATATTACTAATATTAAACAAGATAATATCATCAATATTTTGGTCCCACCCGTAATTTCTAGAGGTCGTCATATATGAAAGAACATTAGATTAAGTCAAAAAACTGTTTCAATTTAAGTTTTTAGTGTTTGATTTTATGCAATATATGTATAAACATTTGTGAAAAAGTATAAACCTCTTTTTCACTATTTTGAGTTCTTTGTTATCAAAGTTTTTCCAAATTTTGTAAAAAATTGCTAGATTTGTCTGAACTTATCGTGCTCTTGAGTAAAGTAGGACAAATTTTGCAATAGCATTGAAATTATTATATCATTTCCTATAATGTCCCATTTTACCCTGATTCGATTTTAATTAGGGACAACAATATTTGACGATTTTTTCAGTAATTATGTATGTCAATAGTTCAACAATAATTGGATTTGAAAGCTAATACACCCTATAACTATTGTTATATTTTATTTTTAGTACCGTAAAGTGGAGTTACTTTGTGACAGCTGGATAGCTTTGTTACATGTGTAGTCATCAATGGTTAAATTTAACTCTGTCTGGTTTTTAAATGAAGTAAGAGGAATTTCACTGTAGAACATCTTGTAACGAACATATATTCTATAGCACCATGTTTGCAAGAATCGCTTCAGTATAATTTTATTCTGTGGTATTTAATTCTCGTATTTGATGCTATAATATCTAAAAGAAACAATTCTATAATGAAACAGGAAATCATGTTCGCTTAAATAACTTAAATGCTTTGCACAGAGCTATTTAATAATAATATACATTCAAGAAACGTATTTATATGAGGTCTAGTCGTTTGTGTTGCCTACTTGCAGGCGGATTGTTCCCTTTCATTTGTTAGAATTAGAATAGCGCGTGCGTGAATACGGTCATGGGGTGATGCGCCACGCAGATAAGGTGCCGTACTGGAACGGAACGAGGTCGGCGATTGCTTTTGTAAATGTAGTCGAGTTGGCATTGTTCTGAAAGCATGAATCTTCAGGCCTTGCATAAGTGGGGCCTCCGGATAGGCGTGATATGGTAAAGAAACCTTGAATTGTTGTGTCGGAATTTGTTAACGGTAAGATCGCATTAACCAAATAACTTATAAAATATTTTTATTCCTTTAGCGTATGACGGAACAATATATTAAGATGTTGCAATAACATTATGATATTGTAGGACGGTGATAGATTTGAATAAAAGATTGGAAAGCTATTCGTTTATCAGGGCAACTACAGCTGTTGTTTAATGTTTTGTTACGATAATTTGATAAGCAGATTTCAGAGGATGTACATCGCCGTTTGATAACTAGGGATGAAGACATCACCATATACAGGTATCAAACCTTTTTTTTTGTTTTGTTTGTGAGAACTCGAGTATGCTCACATAAATAGTATTCAGGGATTGTTTGGTCAAATTAAATTTTGTGCATAAAGAACAGCGTAGGAGAATATTGTCACGAAATGCTATTGTAATAATTTTGTAAGATTTGCAGAAATTCACTTGTTAAAAAGATGAGACTTCAAAGTCCATTTCCTGTTTTCTAGAAAATTACTTGCAGATGTTAAATTTTTATAAGCTCATAATACCTGAATTAAATGAAAAGTTGTTTGCCCAAGTTAACTGCACGTGATTCAATTTTTTTAAGAAATAATTTATGAGAAACATATGTGAGCCAATAATCAGATCTGGGTATTTGGTGTCAAAACTTGTTTTAAAATATTATTAACTTAAGGTCTTGTTATGTCAAAGGCAGATGTATAGAGAAACCAATTTTATTAGTTCATTTTTGTAAACATATTTGAAAAAAAATCAAGAAAGAGTGTAGCAGTGTAAAATCCTGCTAATATCATTATAGGTAGGCAATCCTAATTACGGAGCTTATACATCTATGGTAGTATACAGTTCTATTGCGAGTAGAACAAGTTAGAACGGAGTAGGGATTCGAGATCCGACGGCGATACTCGAGGTCATCGCGGTTTTCTGGTTCTTGTTGAGTTGAACTTGCAAGCATGATGGTGATTCGAGAAATCGGCTTCTTAGTAAGAATTCTTGCAAAGAAGCGAGTTCGATTTAAAAAAGTTTTACTTAACGAAACTTACAGCAGGCTAGCGGTAGGTGCGCTTTCTTTTAAATAAAATTTTGCTAATGAAGTATTACAAATTTTAGCTGTCAGTTACGGCTGAAACAAATAACTATAGTTATTTAAAAAATTAGATGACTAAGGTACCGTCTTGAACGAAAGAGGTTTCCCAGTTATCTAATGGCGTTGGCATAAATTTGAATAAAGAGTAAAAGGAAATTCATAGAAAACTGTACTATTCGAATTTAAACAAATAACAGGTAAAGAGGCTACAAGTGCGAGTGTGGAGAGCAAAGGTTGTTGATACTTTACAATTCCATGTTCATCGCAAGGGTCAAGTCGAGTCAAGGACGCAGCTGGCGGTTAGGTTTGGCTGTTTGCAGGCAGATGATATTGTTTTCCTACAAATCATGTAACTATAATATAACTATAATATAACTATAATGACCTTTACCTAAATCTAACTTCACTTTGAAAATATAGCAACTTTGCATAAAGTGCTTTGTACACATATTTTGTATTAACAAACAGTGTAACACTGATGAGGTTATGAGCTCAGACACTTATCGGCGCATTTAATTTAATTGTAACTGATTTAACGTAATTTAATTTCTTTATTAATTGTATATAAAATTTTGACTTATGAAAGTTTAAGTCGGTTTGTATATAGTTTTGCTGTTTGAATCTTTTCTTAAGGAATTAAGGCGAATCATGCTTATTTGTACATACCTTTTCTTGTACATATATTACAAAAACATTAGAAATACTTTGCCTTCCAATTTGTTTATTTATTGAACTGGTGTGTTTGTGACTTAGTGCATTAAATGGTACACTACTGTGTTAAGCTATACAGGTCATCCCACCCCTGAAGAAGTTATTAGACGTTTTATGCTCTTAAATTATTATAGCTTAGGCAATGTTTTTTTGTAAGCAAAATTAGTGTTTTGTTTAGATTCTGCCATACTTAGGGAGACAGAGTTTGCAGCCAGTGCAGCAGTCCCGAGGTATTAGATATATTTTTTTACTCTCTTACAGATAGGTGTACCAAGGAGTAGACAAGAGAAACTATATTAAATTTCATTTTTGGACTCAAGTTTTTTATTCCATGCATAATTAATTTTACTAAATTTTTAAAGAAAATAAGTTTGTTGAATAATGAAATTATACGAATGCTGAAGTAATTTAAAAAGCACAGATATGCTACAACTGATTTGTTCTAGGTATTCATTTTTGATTTAAATATCTTTGGTGTGGTAATCTTAATATTATCCACCTGTAATTATTAGTCTGTTTTTTATTGGAAAGCACAAACTGTGTCTTTCTAATAGAGAATTTGTTGTGTATTTTCTTTCAGGATCATCGAGATCGAAGAGGTCGTAAGTATGTTCCAGAGGTTTCCAGATACATTAGTTCAGTAAGTTGTAAGTTTTTTATTGTGTTTATATCCCATGAGTTTCTATATCTTCTCATAGGAGTATTGAATCTTTAGTGTTATCGGTCATACAGATACAGTGGCGCTCAACCCATTTTCTTTTTGTTAGTTTATTGTAGAGTTTAGACCATTCCCACACCCTCTCTCATTGCTCACCCTTGGGGTAATTCCCAGACTTAGCCGCGAATAATTAAAGCTTCACTTTATCCAGCGAGTGGAGGCCAGGTAAAAAGAAAGAAAAATTGTTTCAATCTTAAATAGAGCATATTACATCATCTAGTGGCAAGTTTTGTAACCGACAGGGTAGAGAAATGAAATGCTTTAAACAAAACTTACCTGTCTCTGATTGGGTGTGTGTGAAGTTAGCGCCCCATTTTTTAAAAATCATGATTTTGAAAGTTGTTTCAGATTGTTCTAATCTTGTACCGCATTGTTTCAATTTGGCATTATTTTATTCCAAAAGATTCCTCGAAAATTTGGAAAAACCCCATTTTATTACTGGCACCCCATTTATCGAAAATTACAGTTTTGGCCATCGCTTAACATTGTTCTAGTTGTTCCAAATATTGTTCCAAAACGATGATTTCGTATCTAAACAATTCTTAAAAAAAGCAAAAACATTTTTGCTCCCCATTGACAAAAATCGAAATTTTGTTCCTCCATTAAAATTGTTCTAGTTGTTCCCAACAATGTTCCAAAAAGACAATTTTGTATCTAACCGATTCTTCAAAAAACAACGGAAAAAAACATTTTTGGACAAACAAGACTGCCGGACCAAGAATAAACATACCTTTCCCTTCTTGCTCCAATGGATAACTTTTTGTTCTACAGTATGAATCTCTTATAAGCAGCGGTTCTTCCAAAAATCGATGTTTTTACTATATCGACAGGTGTAAAAAAAAGCCTTCCCCCTTTGTCCCAATGGCTAACTTTTTGTTCTGAGCTGTTCTAATCCTAGAAAACATAGTTCTGCAGTATAAATCTCCTATCACTAGTGCTTCTCCCAAAAATTATGAATGAATGTGCTTGACAAGGATCTTATGTCATGGAACGATACGCCTATAAACATATATACCTATAAAATCTACGTGGCTTTTTCCTAACGAAAAGAATATCTCACCAACCGCAACGAGAACGAACATATACGTTATATTTAAGAGTACATGTTTATAATAAAATATTAATAGCATTTAATAATAATAATAATAATAATAATAATAAAGTAAGTTATATATTTGTCAAGATTTTGGTGTAATGTGTTTCAAAACAGCTTTTCTACTCCCATGTAAAAAGTTTCACTTCACACATCAATATTTATACGTGAACTACACACTACACTACACACACCGGTGCGTGAAATGCAATGTAATCCTTATGGGATTTACTTCACGCATACTTGCCGAGCCCATTAATAATTTCCTTCTTATTTTTGTAATGAAAACAATGACTACCATATGGTCAGAACAAAAAGATAGCGATATGGAACAAAAGAGAAAAACTATATTTACTATTGTCCATACAGTAAAAACCTCGATTTTGGGAGAACCAGTGGCGATGGGGACTCATAATGCAGAACTATGTTTTTTAAACTTAGAATAGCTCAGAATAAAGTTAGCCATTGGAACAAAAGAGGAAGACTATGTTTACTCTAGTCGATATAGTAAAAACATCGATTTTTGAAAGAACCGCTAATGATAGGAGATTCATACTGCAGAATTATGTTTTTGAAGCTTAGAACAGTTCTGAACAAAAAGTTATCCATTGGAGCAAGAAGGGAAAGGTATGTTTACTCTTGGCTTGGCAGTCTTGTTTGTCCAAAAACGTTTTTTTCCATTTTTTGAAGAATCGTTTAGATACGAAATTGTCCTTTTGGAACAATGTTTGGAGCAACTAGAACAATCTTAATCGAGGGCCAAAATTTCGATTTTTGAAAAATGGGCTCCCAGCAAAAAAAAATTTTTTGCTGTTCTTTTTGAAGAATCGTTTAGATACGGAATTATACTTTTGGAACAATGTTTGGAACAACTAGAACAATGTTAAGCGACGGCCAAAACTTCAATTTTCGATAAATGGGGTGCCAGTAACGAAATGGGGTTTTTCCAAATTTTTCGGGGAATCTTTTGAAATAAAATAATGCCAAATTGGAACAATGCGGTTCAAGATTAGAACAATCTGGAACAACTTTCAAAATCATAATTTTTAAAAAATGGGGTGCTAACTTCACGCACATTCTGATTGAGTCAAATTGTTTCTAATCAAACACAAAAACCTTACCCAGCGAATCGCTCAAAATATAACTTATGCGAGGGCGGCGACTAATGAAGAAATCATTAATGCCTTTTTTGACCATTTACATAACGAATTAAACGGTATTCTTTCTTCCAATATCTGGAATTTTGACGAAATAAATTTAGTTGATAATCCAGGGTTAAAGAAAGTAATTACTAAACGCGGTACAAAATATCCAGAAAGAATTAGAAATACCTCAAAAGCATGCACCTTAATAATGGTTTGTGGCAATGCTGATGGTACATTAGCACCACTTTATGTTAATTACAAATTCCATAAATTATGGAATACATGGACAGAAAATGACCCTCCTAATACAAGATATAGTCAAACTAGTTCTGGATGGTTTGACTATCACACTTTTGAAGACTTTTTTAAATTTGCTACTTCCAATTTTGAAACGTCTTGGTGATAATTTGAGATCACACTTGAATCTACAGGTAGTTCGAGAGTGTGAGGCCAACAATATTTGCTTCATTGCATTGCCACCAAATAGCACGCACTTACTTCCGCCTCTAGACGTAGTATATTTTTGATCTATGAAGAAAAATTGGAGGAAAGTGTTGAATGAATGGAAGGAGACAGCACATGGTAGTAGGTATTGAACCATCCCAAAAGACGAATTTCCAAGACTTTTAGCCAAAGTGATGATATGTTTACAAGAAAAAGACGTTAGAAATTTGATATCTGGTTTTAAAAGAACTGGAATCTTCCCATTAAATCGAGTAAAAGTCTTAAAACGTTTATGCAATACAGTTATAGCTGAAGAAACTAAAGTAAAGGAAGTAGTTGAGAATAGCTTTATCGAACACCTTCACCAAACAAGAGTAGAGGCTACACAATCAAGGCGTTCCACCTGGAAAAAGCATAACTGCTGCTGATTTTCCTCATGTCTGTGCAGAAAACACACTTGAAAATAATTCAATTATTGACCATGAAACACCTCAACCTTCACGTTCCACTACAGCGCGTCAATCTAAAAACGGTCAAATCAAGATTCCTCGGATTCCTCAGAATGCAACAACGAACTAGAATATCAAGAAACTGACGACAGCACAAGTAACGTATCATCTGAGACAAATCAAAGTGTAGATGACACAGGCGCTGCTAAGAATACAGCCTTCCTTGCGAAGGAAGTTGGAAACTAGGTTGTCGTACGTTTGGATGGCAAGTATTTCCCTGGAGAAATTTCAAAAACCAGTGAGAAAGGTGCAGTTGTAAATTAATGGTTCGTTTTGTTAAACAATGGAAGTGGCCACAGCAGAAGGGTGAGATTTATTATAAGAACAATGAATTAATCATGAACGTAAATAAACCAGTTCAAAGAGGAAGACGAGAACTGTTTGATTTTCCTGAATTAAACCATTTGTTGGACTGAAGTGCATCTTATAAACAGTTGATTTGAAGTACCTACTACCTACTTTATTTTTTAAGACAAGATAATATCGTTCTTAATAAAATTATTTTTTAGAAATCCAACTTAGAATTTCTCTTTTCCTACTTGTACCTATATTTTATTCTAAATTATAGAAAAATTTTCAAAAATTAAATACTTCAAAAATTATAATTTCTTACCCGTTCCTTCTTCTCTTCCTCGGTTGAAATGCTTTCTTCCACTGCTTCCGGCTAGCTCAGTTGGACCTCCTCTTGGATATCTAGATTCACTCCCATATTCTCTATCGTTCACGCACATTCCCAATAAAACCACAAAATACAACAAACATACAATCTTTTATTTATCACTATTTACAAATAAAATTCAATATTATCCACATTTCAGTAATCAAGTTACACCACAATAAATCCTATTTTGTAATGTCCTGTATTTTTATTTACATTATCAAACACATAGCCGGAGTAAATGGGCCCTGAATAATACCTTATTTCTCATTCCTTCTTTATAATTTATTTTAAATCTACGTAAACTCTGGAGTATGGTGAGCTCATGATAACCCAGTTAATTATGAATAATATAGGCTCTTATACTTTGCATACTCTTACAACAAACTAAAAAGCAACCCATGTACTCTTCACAAAATTTAACTTCCTGAAGAAACGTTAATAAGCTTTATATACACCTTTAGATTTCTATTTAAATACCATAATAAAGTTAGTTATACGTATTATGTTCAATACGCAAAATAATGCACACTACCTTCAAAATTCACTCTTATACGTCACCCAATATTCTTAGTTTATGATTTATAACAACACAATTTCAAAGCGTTACCTGGAATTTCTAGAAGATCTCTGCTCCGTTGACGATGCCGTGTATTTGCTTCTTTCTGGTCTGCAGGCCGCTTCTAGCTATTAGTAGAAGAACCCCATTTAAGTTGAGCTGCTAGCGCTGCCTTCACGGTGTATCCAATTTCCAAATCCAAATTAATTATACTTCTTTCATAATTATTTAATTTAATCCACTTTACATAACGTCACTACACGAGTTTGTTAAAAAAATATAGGTGATACCTCAATAAATTTTAAACTGGTCACAAGTCGCCTACAAATTATGAGGCTAACACCGTGCAATATAATTTAAAATAATTTTATTATACTGACAAACTCGTGATAACTTTCATACGTCGTCTGAAGCGATCGAAATATTAAGGGCTTTCATTATGTTTTTAAAAAGTATTTATACAATTTAGGTTGCCACCTCCTGGCCGCATTCACCCGAAGTCCTTCATCTACAACAACACGTTCTTAAAATTTTGAGCTCAACCGATTTCCAAGTCCGGGAATTTCAGCGCACCGTTACGATCATTTCTGAAAATTAATATACACTATTCTCGTATTTGTCTCATGTCCAACTAACAATATCGACCAATCGTCTATCCACTGACGTTCCACAAATCCCGCCTATATAACGCTGTCCCTTGCTTATGCATTTTCTACGTTTCTTTCTCACCTTGCTTGAGTGGTAGAAAATCGATATTCCTGACCGCGTTCTACAACTCCATGTGAACCCAAAATCCGTGCATTAAATAACCCCTAATTAGTGTTTACTGCAAACACATTCGACCGTTTACCCGATATTCTTTGAAACTTGTTTGTTATCTATAAAAATAAGTAGAACTTGACATTTAGAAAACACGCAGGTGCTTAATTAACCGACTTTTTAACACAACATTTCTAGGAGCTTCTTTTCGTAGTATTTCAACCCAACCGATATATTTATTTGTTATAACGAACGCTATTCGCCTTGCATTTATTGATTTTCCATGCCTTTATGCATATTATACGTAAATAACCGTTTAATTAAACTCAATTAAATTAATAAATTAATGGCAAAAGCCATAAAAGCATATCTAACAATCAACAAAAGTGTACTTAACACTATATACACATATTCATTACGTTTTCAGTCTGATAATAATTCAGATACAATACCAAGATAAATATATTTATTACATCCTACTCCAACCAAATTATGTAATCAACATTGATACCCTCACATACACGTACATACTTATTACTTAAAAAATCTAGCTACACCTTTCGCACATAATTAGAAAACAAAGTCTTGTTTACAAAATCAAACTTACAAAAAATTGTCGCTATATACAGAAATATAAAATTTTTTATGTTATACTTATGTTTTTTATGTTTTTAGTTTGTAGAATTGTGTTTGCCTTTTATATTTATACAACGCCAATTTATTAGTAACCTTAATTTAGTAGGCACTTTAGTTATTAATATTGTAATAGCGTTTTCTTATTGTAGCACCTTTGAAAAAGGATAGAAATATATCCGAAAATTTAGGTGATAAAAAAGAGTATTCTTTAATCCAGCAGACCTGAAACCCACAACTCCTTATAAATAAATCTACAGCAAGGTCATTAACTTACAAAATATATATATATATATATATATATATATATATTGCTGTGAAACCTCGTATATCTGCAGGAACTGGCCCTTTCAAAAAAAAATATTCGAGCCCCACAGATTGGGCGTCAAGAATGCTGTGAAACCTACAAAAAGCTATTAACTTAACTGTTCCGTTGACTTTCTTCTGTTAATCGCCTCTTTACTCTTTTCCGCCTCGGCTGCTTACCTAGTTAAAACTTTCATCCTAAATCATAAAAAAAACAAACACATTCCTATCACAAACACCAACGTTAACTCTATTTACATCAATATTTACAATACATTAAAATTTCAAAATTAAAATTTAGCATAAATTTCAGTATCAGAAAATTTCAAGATTAACTTTATTATCATTTTAATCTGCATCCAGAATTAAAGTCCTTGTAGATGCCTACTAATTAATATAACAATATATGCAGACCTGAGTCTGAGTACAAAGGGAGCATCTCCAACCCCTTTACGTTAATTAACCAGGTTCGTCTAATTGAGCTCAAAGACATACCCAAATTTTCATCAAGAACATAAATACTAAATACTCCTTTCTACTTAAACAAGAAAATTTCACCTTAAAATTAAAAATTTGTTGTTAGTACAAATTCACTATTGTCCATTTTAAGTAAATAAATTATAAAGTTATTCAACACACACCAAAACATCAAAAATCGTACAACAAAGCATAAGTTACCTGAAGGTTAATGCACTCGTGGCCCCAATGTATATCGTCCTCTGTTAATCACACCAATCCAACTGGGTTATGTTTAGGTCCTCGTATTGCTGGTCGCCTTTAAAATTTTCTACACCACCATTCCTCTAAAGTTGTTTCAGTGCTTTTCCGGAACTCATTTGTGTATATCTGAAGCTTGTTTTGTGGATCCAGACACGTTACGAATCATTTAATTATTAATACCCCCGAAAAATAGCAAAGAAATTCATACTTCTTTCAGAAATATACGCCAAAACTGCCTACTTTTGTGTATTCATTTGTCGTTGCAAATTTGAATAATTGGTACAGTGATACTTGCCCCTACTACCTTGTATCTTCTTTTCTAAGAGCACTAAATTACATTCATTGTAGCACGTAAAGAACAAACTGTTTTAAATCACCAAAATATACGAGCAAACTGTTTAAATTATTCTATCACAATCGGAAAACTAAAAAGCACTGTTTAACGCATTGAATCAAATCGAAAATCTAAGAGAGAGAAACTCATATTAACCCGGGTATATATAGTGGTTAGCCTGTCTGTCGGTTTTGTCCTCAAAACGGCCAGTTTCTAGAATTTCGTGTACTATGTTCCCATCTCGCCCGCCTGAGCGTCGGTTCTTATTAAATTTGCACTCGCACCAGTTAAATCTCAGAAATTTCGACACGGCTTGCAACGTCTGGAAATAACTAATTAATTTTTATACAGAAGTGTTATTTTTACCTCTCAAGTTTGCCTTTTATTTTCAACCAATCGCAACCCAGTAACGTTGCTCAACTCACGCCTTTTACTATATGTGTCTCTGTCTTGCGCATATTATCTGTCTCTATCTACCCTGTTCCGAGTGGTACAAATCTATATTCTTTAGTATCGGTTATTTTCAATCCATGTGGACTTGTGAAATAACCCACCTTATTAGCATTTCCCGTAAATATTAAGCAACGGTTTCTCTAACATTCTCTGTAACCATTTGTTATCTGCAAATTTTACGCAGAACATAAAACATTTAAAAATACGCAGGTGTTCAAACATAATACTTTTACGATCTGAATATTATTGGGTTTTTACTAGCTTTTATACATATTATATGTTACTAATGGTCCAATTAACTCCAATTAAAATAATACCCTTTAATTTTTAGTGACTCCTAATCAAATATTAATTATTATCTGTACATTTTGTTTAATACCGGTTACTTAAAATTGAGTTAATCAATATAAATTTTGCACGTAATTTCTATTTGTTTCTTTACTCGAAATAATTAAATTACATGTAGAGCATTTTAATACTGCTTCTTTTTATAGAAGGCGTCTTGTAAATAATTTAAATCTCTTCTTTTTAATGAAACGAATGAATTTTTATGCTTCACGGTTTTAATAACGCGTACCTTTTCCCAAAGCTTCTACACGGTGATTAAAATAATTTTAATTACCGTGTATAAGGAATTTCATTAAATAATACGCTTTATTAAAACCTTGAAGCATAAATAAACTCGGTCGTTTCAGTAAAAATAAGAAATTTAAATTATCTATAAGACGCTTTACATCAAAAGAAGCAGTATTGAAAAGCGCAGTGGATAATTTAATTATTCCTAAACAAATGGAAATTACGTGCAAAGTTTATATTAATTAACCCTATTTTAAGTAACCGGTAGTAAAACAAAGCGTACAGATAATAATTAATATTTAGTTGGAGTTAATTGAACCATTATTAATAATAAGCATAAAACTTGTAAAAACCCAATAATAGTCAAATCGTAGGAAGGTTATTTAAAATGTTACGTTTGAACACCCCTGCGTGTTTTTAAAAGGCAATTTCAAGTTAATTTGTTTGGATAAACATGTTGATTCTAAGGATATTGGAAACGATCAGATGCTTTAGCAGGAAATACAGAACACCTGCGTATTTTTAAAAAGCTCATTCTGCGTAAATTTGGCAAATAATTAATGTTTCAAAGAATCTTGGAGAAACCGGGACTTAGTATTCACGAGAATGTGCGATACGGGTTTATTAAACCCAGATAACAGTCCGCGTGGACTAAAATATAATCGATAATAAAGAATATAAATTTGCACCAATACGAACAGGTTAGAAAAGGAAAGAGAAAATGCGTCAAGCAAAGACACATATTGTAAAGGGCGGGATTTAAGCAACGTCAAGGGGTTGCGATTGGTTAAAAATAGGATGCATATATCAGAGGTAGAACAACAATTTCTGTATAAAAGTAATTAGTTTTCTCGGACAACTTTGCGGGCCGTGTTGAAATTTTCTGAGATCTCAATGGGGTGAGTACTAAATTCATAAAATCGACGTGCAGGCTACAGACTGGGAACGTAGAATGAGGAATTCGTTGGAATTACCGTTTTAGGGAACAAAGCGACGTGTCGGCTATTCGCTATATATACAGGCGGGAATATGTGTTTCTCTCTAGACTCTTAGACTTTCGACGATTCGATGCGTTAAAAGCTCGTGCATCCGCGACTTGATATTAAACAGTGCATTTTAGTTTGATTAAATAATTTAAAGTGTGCTAGTATATTTTAGTGACTCAAAATAGTTGGTTATTTTACGTGCTAACATGAATGTACTTCAGTGCACTTAGATACAAGGTAATAAAAGTTTATTATCACGGTACCAATTAGTAAAATTTACAACGACAAATGTATACCCAAAAGTAGGCAGTTTTGGCGTATATTGGTAATATTGGTAAAAGGAAGTATGAATTTCTTTGCTATTTTGCGGGGTGTTAATGACTAAATGGTTCGTAAATGTGTCTGCATCCACTGAACCAGAGGCAGATATACACAGATGAGTTCCGGAAAAGCCTAGAAACAACTTTAAATTAATGGTGATGGAGAACATTTTAAAGCGTTGACAACTTGAAGCTGTAAATAGAATCCGGTTGGAATGGTGTGATTTACAAAGGACGATTACACTGAAGCTACGAGGACAATAACCTTCAGGTAAATTGTACTATTTTGTTTGACATTTTTGTGTGTATTGAATGACTTTATAATTGATTTACTTTAAATGGACATTAGTGGAATTTTCTAACCATAAAATTTAATTTTAAGATGAAATTTGCTTGTTTAAGTAAAAAGGGTATTTTGTTTTGATGTTCGGGAATAGGATGAAACTTTGGGTGGTCTTTGAGCTCAATTAGACAAACCTGGTTAATTAACGTAAAGGGTGGTAGATGCTCCCTTTATACTCAGACTCCGGTCTGCTTATCTTGTTATATTAATTAGTAGGCATCCAACAAGGACTTTAATTTTGGATGCACAGTAAAATGATAATAAAAGTAATCCGGAAATTCTGTTTAAAACTGAATTTTATGTTCAAATTTAATTTGAAAATTTAATGTATTCTGAATATTGAAGTAAATAGAGTTAACGTTGATGTTTGTGGTAGGAATGTGTTGTTTAATTTTTATGATTGAGAATGGAAGTTATCTAGAAGAGCAGCCGAGGCGATTAACAGAAGGAATCAACGGACCAGGTGATTTAAAAGGTTTCACAGCATTCTTGACGCCCAAACTGTGGGGCTCGAATGTTTTTTTTTAAAGGGCCAGTACCAAGAGATATGAGAGGAATCACAGCAATATATTGCTGTGATAAGGGTTGTTTAAGGGTGCACGACATAGTGAAGGTCACTAGAAAATGAGTAATTAGAATAGGCAGCAGAAAATTGTAGTTATTTTAGGAAATAAGTAAGAAATAGAAGTAGATAGTAAGTAGGCAACACCCTGTGTACAAAGTAGAAATAGTTTTGGGCGACGCAGGAAAGACATAGGAAGACGCATAGTTGGCGTAGGAATGAGAAATACAAGTATTAAACGGATGGTAAAGATTAAATACCCTGTAGATAGTGTTCAGTTATATAAGTAAAGCGAATAAGAATATTTTTCAGTGGAAGCACGCGTATAAATGATAAAGTATAATTAGACACGCATTAAGAAAAGAGTCTCAGACGATTAAGTAATACGGATGTGAAAATAGAGTTTCATGTAGCTAATATAATGCGTATAAAGATCTAACCATTTTGATAAGAGAAATGATTAAAAATTGCGTAAATCGCATGTAAACAATGAAAGTTTAAAGTAAAATTGCATCAGTTGTTTATGGAAAGGCGACTATTCTATCAAAATACAGCATGTTGATAAGTGAAGACACCTGCAGGCAGGTGGGCATTATGAACGAACGCAGAGCATTACATCAGAAAATATTCGAAATGGAATTATTTGATTGGTCCGAAGCAAACGACAGGTTCTAGACCACACCACGGATGCAGTGGGGATTCGAAATTATATTAGCAAGCACCGCGATAAGAAAGTCAGTTTTGAACTCAATGAAGGCCCAAGTGCATTGCCAGTAATACTGAATAATACGTAACAAGTGGTACAAAGTGAAATAAATGAGTGTGTATATGAAAATTACCGTTTAAAACGTAAGTAGGATTATTTTATGAATTAATCGTAAACTAAGACATAAAAATAATAGGGCTTCGAGGTCTGAGGAAAATAGGCCAGAATGCTTGATGTTAAGAAAGATTACAATAAAACAATTTAAATGTCGAGGCGAAAGGAAGAACATAATCTTGAAGTATAGGGTGAACGAATTACAAACTTGAAGTCTATGGCAAGAATGATTAAAGCATAAAATCATAATTTAATGGTGTTGGTCCATAATGGTAATAAGTTAAATGGAATCGAAAATTGGGAAGATTAATTTTAATGGAAGCGTCGTCGCAAAAGATAAAACCAGGTCAGATTGTTAGTTATAAGGCATCTGTTTTTCTACAAGAATTTTATTTTATTTTTAATATCAAATTGGCTAAATATTATATGCTTGTAAACAAGTCAACAAAGGGTTGAATACATATTGAAATAATAATAAGAAAACGGATTTAGAATATTCTACATTTGTTGGTAAAGATAATGAGTTTTCTTTGGTGACTTTGGGTTTTAGTACAAATTAAATGGTTGTTGATAAATGAAATTTATAAAGGTGAATTAATTTGAAAATGTATTGTAAATAACGTCAAAGCTGTACATAAAGCATTAGTTTCATTAAATGTGATCCAAACTCACTGAATTTATAATTACAAATATATGCTAGCCGAGGTCATAAGATTGAAATAGTACAGAGGAGGAGCCACAAATTAAGTAGGGCAGAGATAACCCGCAAAGGCGGTAACTTGTTGAATTTTGTCATTGGTCGATAAAGTTGTTTATGATAAACTCCAGTTGATAGCAACGTTAAGAAACAGCTGGAGGAGGAAATAATCACAAGCTGTAGGAAAGATTAAAATGGTGGTTCAATAATTTAATTTAGTATTATAGCAATTAAAATAAATAGGTCGCTCAACGTAAGGACACGTGATATTACAGAATTATTAATAGGACGACCCACTAAAAGGGGATATTACAGCAATATATATATATTATAATAATAATAAAATAAAACAGGGTTAAAAATGTTTAGAACTGGAGGTTAAAGAGATTGGTTTTGAATGCATTCATTGATCAAAATCAAGGGGCATATTTATGTACCTATTTACAAGCCAATAATTGAAAGAAAATGTATGGTATTAAACCATGGTGTATTAGAGTTAGGTTAAGTTCACAAATGAATGAACCCTAAAAGGCGCCAAGAAGAAATATTACTCAAAAGAACACTTTTGTAGATTTATTGAACTTTAATTATGATTGTTTGACAGATAGCCAAATATAATTAAGAAGTAGGCATGTGTTGATGTAATAAAAAACTGATTAGTAGGTTTAGGATCATGTAGGCAGATATGAACTGTAACAACAATAAAAATGTAGTAGGCAGACATCTAAAAGAAAGGTTGCCAGGGGTAACAAGAGATATAAATAAAATACGTTCTGTTTGGGGGCCAAAAAATTATATTTTTAGAAGATAGATTCTATTATTTATAAAGTTACCAGGAGTCTAATTAGTTTATCCAAAGTTGTAAAATTTAGACAAAAAAAACTGAAATTTGTCAATATTGAAACTGAAAATTAAACTTGTATGTATAGAAAAATTGTTCCAAATCAAAAAAATATAATCAACTAAGAATTTTGTGGTTCTATTTACCCTGTGGAAAGTGCAGTTAATAGGAGCAAGTAGAGGATCAATTTACCAAAGTTATTCGACAAAGTAAGAACAAGCAGCTTAAGAAAAGAATAAGAAGCAAAGAGGACTTCAAGATCAGAGGGCATAACAAACAAGGAAAGCAGAATTTAATGTATTATTGTAAGAAGTTCGGTTGTGAATGATTGTAGTTTAAAGACAAAATAATATTTAAAAGAATTGGCGTGTGTATGTGCAACTGGTATTTTGAGAAAGGGATACATTCATAAAGTGAGGAAGGAAAATCAAAGGGGTTAGATTTTGTTGTTAGTTTGATCTGAAAGTTAACTAAGAAATTAACTGCACAATAATTTGTAGGATTGGTAAGGCAGTGAAGCGGTAACAACAGCACAAGTCGCAGATCGGAGATCGGACAATACGCGCCAGCGGTCAAGGACTCTCCTGGGAACGGTAGTAACGTATAAATATAAATTCTATTTCAATTGATTTTGTGATAATAGAGCTTTATGTTACGGGATTGAACCGACTGATAGCATAATTAATTTAAAATAAAAGTGTAGAAAATCAAACTTTTCTCTTCAAAAAGGGGAACCGCCTGAGAGTCGTAGTACTGAGAATAAGGCTGCCGGAGCATTATTAAAATAGAACAGAAGGGGGGTAGCAGAAGAATATATATATATATATATATATATATATATATATATTGTTGTAATAAGGGGTTGTTTAAGGGTGTATTGAATAGCAAGGGTCGTGTAGTAACCATAAATTGCAATAGGAATCAGAAAACTGCATTTATTTTGCGGAATATTAAGTAATTCATACATTATGTAAATAGTAAGCATTTAACACCCTGTATATACCCCATAATTAGCTTTAAGCGATGCAAGGAAGCACATCTTACAACAATAGAACACGTATTTAGCAGAAAAATAGGCAATTCACACATTATCCAAATAACGAGTATTTAACACTCTGTATATAGACCTTTATTAATTTTAAGTAATGCAAATAAAAATTTCATTCAACAAAAGTACGCGTATTCAAAAGAAATGATAGCGCATGTAATTAAACACGCGTTGAGAAATGTTATAATTAGTTATAAAACAAATACGAAGATAGAGATAAAACCTAACAAAGCTTTACGCAATTACGCAGAAACAATAAACATTTTTATAAGAAAACGCAGTTTCAAAGATACATAAACGAAAGTAGAATTAAAGTTACATCATTTATTTTGTTCAATTATGGAAAAAACGATATCTAAACAAAACAACGTATGGTCAAGATAACGAGGTATCTGTGGCAAATAGGTATTACACGGAAAACCGTATATCAGAAACCACTTCAAAATGCAGGAAATACAAAGACCAGAATGGTTAAGATATCTACAAGACTTGTTGAAAACTCAGCCCACATGCAAGTCGGAACAGCCTATATTTAACATGAGTAATGATAAGACGTGTCAGTTTAAAACTCAAGCAGGGCAAAGCTGCGTCACTGCTAAACACAAAGTCATGCGTAATTTAATATTTAATCATATATAATAGTGTATGTTATAGTGACAAATAAGTGCAACAATTATAAAACCTTCTTTTGCCGTTTAACGTGAGTAGAATTTGGGGTAATTTATTTAAACTAAATATTAATAATAATAGGGATTCGAATGTGTGGATATTTCGAATGTAATGACAATAATTCAAATTTTGGTTGATACAATAATTAGAATCTACGATATGACATTTCGAATGTTTGGATAATTCAAATGGATTGATATAATATTTCGAATTGGGCGATAAAATATTTCAAATGTGTTAATAAGAATAATTCAAATCTGGGTCAATAATAAAATAAAACAGGGTTAAAAATGTTTAGAACTGGAGGTTAAAGAGATTGGTTTTGAATGCATTCATTGATCAAAATCAAGGGGCATATATATGTACCTATTTACAAGCCAATAATTGAAAGAAAATGTATGGTATTAAACCATGGTGTATTAGAGTTAGGTTAAGTTCACAAATGAATGAACCCTAAAAGGCGCCAAGAAGAAATATTACTCAAAAGAACACTTTTGTAGATTTATTGAACTTTAATTATGATTGTTTGACAGATAGCCAAATATAATTAAGAAGTAGGCATGTGTTGATGTAATAAAAAACTGATTAGTAGGTTTAGGATCATGTAGGCAGATATGAACTGTAACAACAATAAAAATGTAGTAGGCAGACATCTAAAAGAAAGGTTGCCAGGGGTAACAAGAGATATAAATAAAATACGTTCTGTTTGGGGGCCAAAAAAATATATTTTTAGAAGATAGATTCTATTATTTATAAAGTTACCAGGAGTCTAATTAGTTTATCCAAAGTTGTAAAATTTAGACAAAAAACTGAAATTTGTCAATATTGAAACTGAAAATTAAACTTGTATGTATAGAAAAATTGTTCCAAATCAAAAAAATATAATCAACTAAGAATTTTGTGGTTCTATTTACCCTGTGGAAAGTGCAGTTAATAGGAGCAAGTAGAGGATCAATTTACCAAAGTTATTCGACAAAGTAAGAACAAGCAGCTTAAGAAAAGAATAAGAAGCAAAGAGGACTTCAAGATCAGAGGGCATAACAAACAAGGAAAGCAGAATTTAATGTATTATTGTAAGAAGTTCGGTTGTGAATGATTGTAGTTTAAAGACAAAATAATATTTAAAAGAATTGGCGTGTGTATGTGCAACTGGTATTTTGAGAAAGGGATACATTCATAAAGTGAGGAAGGAAAATCAAAGGGGTTAGATTTTGTTGTTAGTTTTATCTGAAAGTTAACTAAGAAATTAACTGCACAATAATTTGTAGGATTGGTAAGGCAGTGAAGCGGTAACAACAGCACAAGTCGCAGATCGGAGATCGGACAATACGCGCCAGCGGTCAAGGACTCTCCTGGGAACGGTAGTAACGTATAAATATAAATTCTATTTCAATTGATTTTGTGATAATAGAGCTTTATGTTACGGGATTGAACCGACTGATAGCATAATTAATTTAAAATAAAAGTGTAGAAAATCAAACTTTTCTCTTCAAAAAGGGGAACCGCCTGAGAGTCGTAGTACTGAGAATAAGGCTGCCGGAGCATTATTAAAATAGAACAGAAGGGGTAGCAGAAGAATATATATATATATATATATATATATATATATATTGTTGTAATAAGGGGTTGTTTAAGGGTGTATTTAATAGCAAGGGTCGTGTAGTAACCATAAATTGCAATAGGAATCAGAAAACTGCATTTATTTTGCGGAATATTAAGTAATTCATACATTATGTAAATAGTAAGCATTTAACACCCTGTATATACCCCATAATTAGCTTTAAGCGATGCAAGGAAGCACATCTTACAACAATAGAACACGTATTTAGCAGAAAAATAGGCAATTCACACATTATCCAAATAACGAGTATTTAACACTCTGTATATAGACCTTTATTAATTTTAAGTAATGCAAATAAAAATTTCATTCAACAAAAGTACGCGTATTCAAAAGAAATGATAGCGCATGTAATTAAACACGCGTTGAGAAATGTTATAATTAGTTATAAAACAAATACGAAGATAGAGATAAAACCTAACAAAGCTTTACGCAATTACGCAGAAACAATAAACATTTTTATAAGAAAACGCAGTTTCAAAGATACATAAACGAAAGTAGAATTAAAGTTACATCATTTATTTTGTTCAATTATGGAAAAAACGATATCTAAACAAAACAACGTATGGTCAAGATAACGAGGTATCTGTGGCAAATAGGTATTACACGGAAAACCGTATATCAGAAACCACTTCAAAATGCAGGAAATACAAAGACCAGAATGGTTAAGATATCTACAAGACTTGTTGAAAACTCAGCCCACATGCAAGTCGGAACAGCCTATATTTAACATGAGTAATGATAAGACGTGTCAGTTTAAAACTCAAGCAGGGCAAAGCTGCGTCACTGCTAAACACAAAGTCATGCGTAATTTAATATTTAATCATATATAATAGTGTATGTTATAGTGACAAATAAGTGCAACAATTATAAAACCTTCTTTTGCCGTTTAACGTGAGTAGAATTTGGGGTAATTTATTTAAACTAAATATTAATAATAATAGGGATTCGAATGTGTGGATATTTCGAATGTAATGACAATAATTCAAATTTTGGTTGATACAATAATTAGAATCTACGATATGACATTTCGAATGTTTGGATAATTCAAATGGATTGATATAATATTTCGAATTGGGCGATAAAATATTTCAAATGTGTTAATAAGAATAATTCAAATCTGGGTCAATAATATAATATTTCAAATCAGCGTCAACGATTTTGGTACAATTCTGGTACAATTTTGAGTTGCGAGATTCAATGCAAATAAAATAAAGAAGCACGAAGTAATTTATGGAAAACGAGGGGTTTAACTAAACAGAGCAGTGATAGACGAATAAGGACAACAAAGGACTGTTGATCCACAACCCGAACAACCTGTAGCAGGTCAGATCTAATTAGTTTTAAGATATTTTTTTCTATTTAAATTTCAATACTGAATTTATTCAATTTATATAAACTTGTGATAAAGTCAACAACAAACATTGCATACGTTAAACTTAGATAATATATTATAAAGGGGTCCAGAACGTTCCAGGTCTCTTTGGTAAAAAGAGGTAGTTTTTGGTGACTTTAGATTGATTTCAAAGCATATAAATTTTGGGATAAATGATACATATGATATTGATTGATTGAAGGGTGTATTTTAATATTTTTCGAAACTTGTAAATAATATTTCTTTTCATTATATGAAATTAATTGACTTCGTTTTATAAATTCAAACAAATAGGTAATCAAAAAGAGAAAAATTGATCATCGTAACGTTGTGCACTCTGTGTAGATTAATAAAAGCTAGCCGTGGCATAATAATAAAATTAGTAAAATTAAATTTGATTTGAGAACACAGAGCGGTGGAGTTAAGTAAAAACGTCCATTACACCGAATACGGCGTTATCATATCAATATATTGAAGCGTGCCACTACTACCGCGTTTCTTTAATTTAAAACAAGTAATAATAAGAGTCTTTATTACTCACTGTTCACAAGTCTAATTAACAGTATATGCCTTATTTATAGATGTTTTCAGTCCACTTAACAATGAAGCACTATTACACTAATGAATTTACAAGCACTAATATCTTCTTAAACTAACTTACTTAGGATTCGTCCATTAACAACACTAACACAACTATTTATTTATTATACACTTTGTCTATTTATGTATACTACAAGTGTGTGTGTGTGTGTGTGTGTGTGTGTGTGTGTGTGTGTGTGTGTGTGTGTGTGTGTGTATGTGTGTGTGTGTGCGTGTGTGTGCGTGTGTAGTAGTGTATAATGTAGTTACCTTAACTATGTATTTATAATTTGTTTAGTTTTGGCATTTATAATTAATCTAATATCTCTTTTGACACCCAAGTTTTTTCGTTTTTATTTTCTTCTTACCTATGGTCTGTGTTGCTGTAACATGTACAACACTTTTTATTTCTTTCCATCTATTTTCTACGTTTCCTCCTATAACTATTCCTTTGATCTTATTATCTAATGCTTGTTTGTATTCCTCTTTCACGTCACTATCATTAAGCTTACCTAGATCCCGTCCGTCTCTTTTAGCCTTTCTCAAATTTTTGAATTTTAGATTACACTTCATTTACACTCATCACCGATCTTATATATACCCTAAAATTAACTAGATGGTTCATAATCTGGTGTTTACTCGAATGTTCGAGACTTTTGTAGAACACACGTTGATTATGCCGCTCACGTGTTTGGCGGGTTGCCTAATAGTTCGTAACAATACTTAGAGATATATTTTTTAAGAGTTGCTTTACATTTGTGCGTTTATGTAGGGTATTCTTATTTTATTATTAAAAGTTAGAGGATATTTCCTGTTTTATACTTAGGAATGTTTTGTTAGCTGAAGTTGTACCTGCGTGTTTCTTACATTGATTTTGTGTTTATATATTGCAATATCTAATGTTATAGTATTTAAATAATTTGGAATAATTGAGGACAATCATTTTGTCAGGATTGGCCAAAACTGTAGTAAATTCATTGTACAAATTTAAATTTTGCCGCTAAGGAGATAATGTGGGGGAAGTAACGTTATGGTTAGGTTAGGTTGGACATGTTTGTATTTTATGTGACAATAAATTTATGTTTTATGGGAAGTGGTGAATTCAATTTAGAACTAGTAACTGTATTAACGTTATTTAGAAATATACTAAGCCCAAAAGTATTTGCAACACAATTAGGTTTAACATTTAAAATCTGCAATAATATACCATTTATATGCAACAAGAGACGCATGGCTTGTATATTTGTTACTGGCTGTACGCACTTTCATCAGCATCAAAACAATATATATTTTTGCAATTCAGGTGGTGAAATAGACATATTACAGTTTGTAAACGTTTTATTTTTTTGCAAAGAATCGTCGAGAAACTTTATGCTTGTATAATGTCTTCACAAATGTTACAGGGATATCCATTTTTATCTAATGTATTTTTGATTGTGTTTAGAATAGCTGGACGGTAGTATGGGCGGGTAAATGTTAATTTCGCATTGCGAAAAAGTGCTCTAAAAGTCCATTTGCAATCGCATACTAATGAACGTATATTTCAATGTAATTTGTGTTCTTATTCAGCAATAAAGAAAGGTACCTTAAAAAAATCATATGCGAACACATACTGGCGAGCGTCCATTCTCGTGCAATTTCTGTAGTTATTCTGCATCACGAAAAGATGATTTACGAAAACATTTGTGGAGGCATACTGACAAACGTCCGTTCGTATGCAATTTGTGTAGTTATAGCACGTCACAAAAACAAGATTTAAAAAACCATATACGTTCGCATACTAACCAACGTCCATTTGCATGCCATTTGTGTAATTACACCGCAACACAAAAAAGTTATTTAGAAGTACATATGCGGTCTCATACTAACGAACGTCTATTCGTATGTAATTTGTGTGATAATCGCGCGTCACTGAAAATTTTTTTGCAACGACATATGCGAACGCATACGAACAAACGTTCATTCCCGTGTCATTTGTGTTCGTATTCAGCAACACGGAAACCTCATTTAAAAATTCATATGCGAAGACACACTAACGAGCATACATTCGCGTGCAGCTTGTGCGATTATACCACATCACAAAAACATGCTATACATAAACATTTGTGGAGGCATGCTAGCAAAAGTCCGTTGGCATGCAATTTGTGTAGTTATAGCACGTCACAAAAACAAGATTTAGAAAACCATATACGTTCGCATACTAACGAACGTCCATTTGCATGCCATTTGTGTAATTACACCGCAACACAAAAAAGTTATTTACAAGTACATATGCGGTCTCATACTAACGAACGTCTATTCGTCTGTAATTTGTGTGATTATCGCGCGTCACTGAAAATTTTTTTGCAACGACATATGCGAACGCATACTAACGAACGTTCATTCCCGTGTCATTTGTGTTCGTATTCAGCAACACGGAAAGCTAATTTAAAAATTCATATGCGAAGACACACTAACGAGCATACATTCGCGTGCAGCTTGTGCGATTATACCACATCACAAAAACATGCTATACAAAAACATATGTGGAGGCATGCTAACAAACGTCCGTTGGCATGCAATTTGTGTAGTTATAGCACGTCACAAAAACAAGATTTAAAAAACCATAAACGTTCGCATACTAACCAACGTCCATTTGCATGCCATTTGTGTAATTACACCGCAACACAAAAAAGTTATTTACAAGTACATATGCGGTCTCATACTAACGAACGTCTATTCGTCTGTAATTTGTGTGATTATCGCGCGTCACTGAAAATTTTTTTGCAACGACATATGCGAACGCATACTAACGAACGTTCATTCCCGTGTCATTTGTGTTCGTATTCAGCAACACGGAAACCTCATTTAAAAATTCATATGCGAAGACACACTACCGAGCATACATTCGCGTGCAGCTTGTGCGATTATACCACATCACAAAAACATGCTATACATAAACATTTGTGGAGGCATGCTAACAAAAGTCCGTTGGCATGCAATTTGTGTAGTTATAGCACGTCACAAAAACAAGATTTAGAAAACCATATACGTTCGCATACTAACGAACGTCCATTTGCATGCCATTTGTGTAATTACACCGCAACACAAAAAAGTTATTTACAAGTACATATGCGGTCTCATACTAACGAACGTCTATTCGTCTGTAATTTGTGTGATTATCGCGCGTCACTGAAAATTTTTTTGCAACGACATATGCGAACGCATACTAACGAACGTTCATTCCCGTGTCATTTGTGTTCGTATTCAGCAACACGGAAACCTCATTTAAAAATTCATATGCGAAGACACACTACCGAGCATACATTCGCGTGCAGCTTGTGCGATTATACCACATCACAAAAACATGCTATACATAAACATTTGTGGAGGCATGCTAACAAAAGTCCGTTGGCATGCAATTTGTGTAGTTATAGCACGTCACAAAAACAAGATTTAGAAAACCATATACGTTCGCATACTAACCAACGTCCATTTGCATGCCATTTGTGTAATTACACCGCAACACAAAAAAGTTATTTAGAAGTACATATGCGGTCTCATACTAACGAACGTCTATTCGTATGTAATTTGTGTGATAATCGCGCGTCACTGAAAATTTTTTTGCAACGACATATGCGAACGCATACGAACAAACGTTCATTCCCGTGTCATTTGTGTTCGTATTCAGCAACACGGAAACCTCATTTAAAAATTCATATGCGAAGACACACTAACGAGCATACATTCGCGTGCAGCTTGTGCGATTATACCACATCACAAAAACATGCTATACATAAACATTTGTGGAGGCATGCTAGCAAAAGTCCGTTGGCATGCAATTTGTGTAGTTATAGCACGTCACAAAACAAGATTTAAAAACCATATAGTTCGATACTAACGAACGTCCATTTGCATGCCTTTGTGTAATTACACCGCAACACAAAAAGTTATTTACAAGTACATATGCGGTCTCATACTAACGAACGTCTATTCGTATGTAATTTGTGTGATTATCGCGCGTCACTGAAAATTTTTGCAACGACATATGCGAACGCATACTAACGAACGTTCATTCCCTGTCATTTGTGTTCGTATTCACAACACGGAAACCTCATTTAAAAATTCATATGCGAAACACACTAAGAGCATAATTCGCGTGCAGCTTGTGCGATTATACCCATCACAAAACATGCTATACAAAACATTGTGGAGGCATGCTAACAAAGTCCGTTGGCATGCAATTTGTAGTTATAGCACAAAAGTTTAAAACCAATCAAAACAAGCATTTAGCTTAATAACCAAAAAATTATTTACAGTTCGGCATACTAACGAACGTCATTCGTATGTAATTTGTGTGATTATCGCGCGTCACTGAAAATTTTTGAACGACATATGCGAACGCATACTAACAACGTTCATTCCCTGTCATTTGTGTTCGTATTCAGCAACACGGAAACCTATTTAAAATTCATATGCGAAACACACTAAGAGATAATTCGCGTGCAGCTTGTGCGATTATACCCATCACAAAACATGCTATACAAAACATGTGGAGGCATGCTAACAAAGTCCGTTGGCATGCAATTTGTGTAGTTATAGCACGTCACAAAACAAGATTTAAAAACCATATACGTTCGCATACTAACGAACGTCCATTTGCATGCCATTTGTGTAATTACACCGCAACACAAAAAAGTTATTTACAAGTACATATGCGGTCTCATACTAACGAACGTCTATTCGTATGTAATTTGTGTGATTATCGCGCGTCACTGAAAATTTTTTTGAAACGACATATGCGAACGCATACTAACAAACGTTCATTCCCGTGTCATTTGTGTTCGTATTCAGCAACACGGAAAGCTAATTTAAAAATTCATATGCGAAGACACACTAACGAGCATACATTCGCGTGCAGCTTGTGCGATTATACCACATCACAAAACATGCTATACAAAACATTTGTGGAGGCATGCTAACAAAAGTCCGTTGGCATGCAATTTGTGTAGTTATAGCACGTCACAAAACAAGATTTAAAAACCATATAGTTCGCATACTAACGAACGTCCATTTGCATGCCTTTGTGTAATTACACCGCAACACAAAAAGTTATTTACAAGTACATATGCGGTCTCATACTAACGAACGTCTATTCGTATGTAATTTGTGTGATTATCGCGCGTCACTGAAAATTTTTTGAAACGACATATGCGAACGCATACTAACAAACGTTCATTCCCGTGTCATTTGTGTTCGTATTCAGCAACACGGAAACTAATTTAAAAATTCATATGCGAAGACACACTAACGAGCATAATTCGCGTGCAGCTTGTGCGATTATACCACATCACAAAACATGCTATACATAAACATTTGGAGGCATGCTAACAAAGTCCGTTGGCATGCAATTTGTGTAGTTATAGCACGTCACAAAAACAAGATTTAAAAACCATATAGTTCGCATACTAACGAACGTCCATTTGCATGCCTTTGTGTAATTACACCGCAACACAAAAAGTTATTTACAAGTACATATGCGGTCTCATACTAACGAACGTCTATTCGTTGTAATTTGTGTGATTATCGCGCGTCACTGAAAATTTTTGCAACGACATATGCGAACGCATACTAACGAACGTTCATTCCGTGTCATTTGTGTTCGTATTCAGCAACACGGAAAGCTAATTTAAAAATTCATATGCGAAGACACACTAACGAGCATACATTCGCGTGCAGCTTGTGCGATTATACCACATCACAAAAACATGCTATACATAAACATTTGTGGAGGCATGCTAACAAAAGTCCGTTGGCATGCAATTTGTGTAGTTATAGCACGTCACAAAAACAAGATTTAAAAAACCATATAAGTTCGCATACTAACGAACGTCCATTTGCATGCCGTTTGTGTAATTACACCGCAACACAAAAAAGTTATTTACAAGTACATATGCGGTCTCATACTAACGAACGTCTATTCGTCTGTAATTTGTGTGATTATCGCGCGTCACTGAAAATTTTTGAAACGACATATGCGAACGCATACTAACGAACGTTCATTCCCGTGTCATTTGTGTTCGTATTCAGCAACACGGAAAGCTAATTTAAAAATCATATGCGAAACAACTAACGAGCATACATTCGCGTGCAGCTTGTGCGATTATACCCATCACAAAACATGCTATACAAAACATTTGTGGAGGCATGCTAACAAACGTCCGTTGGCATGCAATTTGTGTAGTTATAGCACGTCACAAAACAAGATTTAGAAAACCATATACGTTCGCATACTAACGAACGTCCATTTGCATGCCATTTGTGTAATTACACCGCAACACAAAAAGTTATTTACAAGTACATATGCGGTCTCATACTAACGAACGTCTATTCGTATGTAATTTGTGTGATTATCGCGCGTCACTGAAAATTTTTGAAACGACATATGCGAACGCATACTAACAAACGTTCATTCCCGTGTCATTTGTGTTCGTATTCAGCAACACGGAAAGCTAATTTAAAAATTCATATGCGAAGACACACTAACGAGCATACATTCGCGTGCAGCTTGTGCGATTATACCACATCACAAAAACATGCTATACATAAACATTTGTGGAGGCATGCTAACAAAGTCCGTTGGCATGCAATTTGTGTAGTTATAGCACGTCACAAAACAAGATTTAAAACCATATACGTTCGCATACTAACGAACGTCCATTTGCATGCCATTTGTGTAATTACACCGCAACACAAAAGTTATTTACAAGTACATATGCGGTCTCATACTAACGAACGTCTATTCGTATGTAATTTGTGTGATTATCGCGCGTCACTGAAAATTTTTGCAACGACATATGCGAACGCATACTAACGAACGTTCATTCCCTGTCATTTGTGTTCGTATTCAGCAACACGGAAACTATTTAAAAATTCATATGCGAAGACACACTAACGAGCATAATTCGCGTGCAGCTTGTGCGATTATACCCATCACAAAACATGCTATACAAAACATTGTGGAGGCATGCTAACAAAGTCCGTTGGCATGCAATTTGTGTAGTTATAGCACGTCACAAAAACAAGATTTAAAAACCATAACGTTCGCATACTAACAACGTCCATTTGCATGCCTTTGTGTAATTACACGCAACACAAAAAGTTATTTACAAGTACATATGCGGTCTCATACTAACGAACGTCTATTCGTCTGTAATTTTGGATTATCGCGCGTCACTGAAAATTTTTGCAACGACATATGCGAACGCATACTAACGAACGTTCATTCCCTGTCATTTGTGTTCGTATTCAGCAACACGGAAACCTCATTTAAAAATTCATATGCGAAGACACACTAACGAGCATAATTCGCGTGCAGCTTGTGCGATTATACCCATCACAAAACATGCTATACATAAACATTTGTGGAGGCATGCTAACAAAGTCCGTTGGCATGCAATTTGTGTAGTTATAGCACGTCACAAAAACAAGATTTAGAAAACCATATACGTTCGCATACTAACGAACGTCCATTTGCATGCCATTTGTGTAATTACACCGCAACACAAAAAGTTATTTACAAGTACATATGCGGTCTCATACTAACGAACGTCTATTCGTTGTAATTTGTGTGATATCGCGCGTCACTGAAAATTTTTGCAACGACATATGCGAACGCATACTAACGAACGTTCATTCCCGTGTCATTTGTGTTCGTATTCAGCAACACGGAAACTATTTAAAAATTCATATGCGAAGACACACTAACGAGCATACATTCGCGTGCAGCTTGTGCGATTATACCCATCACAAAACATGCTATACAAAACATTTGTGGAGGCATGCTAACAAAGTCCGTTGGCATGCAATTTGTGTAGTTATAGCACGTCACAAAAACAAGATTTAGAAAACCATATACGTTCGCATACTAACCAACGTCCATTTGCATGCCATTTGTGTAATTACACCGCAACACAAAAAGTTATTTAAAGTACATATGCGGTCTCATACTAACGAACGTCTATTCGTATGTAATTTGTGTGATTATCGCGCGTCACTGAAAATTTTTTGCAACGACATATGCGAACGCATACGAACAAACGTTCATTCCCGTGTCATTTGTGTTCGTATTCAGCAACACGGAAACCTCATTTAAAAATTCATATGCGAAGACACACTAACGAGCATACATTCGCGTGCAGCTTGTGCGATTATACCACATCACAAAAACATGCTATACATAAACATTTGTGGAGGCATGCTAGCAAAAGTCCGTTGGCATGCAATTTGTGTAGTTATAGCACGTCACAAAAAATTAAACCAAAGTATTACTAGACATTAATCCCAAAAATTATTTACAGTTCGGCATACTAACGAACGTCCATTCGTATGTAATTTGTGTGATTATCGCGCGTCACTGAAAATTTTTTTGCAACGACATATGCGAACGCATACTAACGAACGTTCATTCCCATGTCATTTGTGTTCGTATTCAACAACACGGAAACCTCATTTAAGAATTCATATGCGAACACACACTAATGAGCATATATTCGCGTGCAGCTTGTGCGATTATACCGCATCACAAACACATGCTATACAAAAACATATGTGGAGGCATGCTAACAAACGTCCGTTGGCATGCAATTTGTGTAGTTATAGTACGTCACAAAAACAAGATTTAAAAACCATAAGTTCGATACTAACAACGTCCATTTGCATGCCGTTTGTGTAATTACACCGCAACACAAAAAAGTTATTTACAAGTACATATGCGGTCTCATACTAACGAACGTCTATTCGTATGTAATTTGTGTGATTATCGCGCGTCACTGAAAATTTTTTTGCAACGACATATGCGAACGCATACTAACGAACGTTCATTCCCGTGTCATTTGTGTTCGTATTCAGCAACACGGAAACCTCATTTAAAATTCATATGCGAAGACACACTAAGAGCATAATTCGCGTGCAGCTTGTGCGATTATACCCATCACAAAACATGCTATACATAAACATTTGTGGAGGCATGCTAACAAAAGTCCGTTGGCATGCAATTTGTGTAGTTATAGCACGTCACAAAAACAAGATTTAAAAAACCATATACGTTCGCATACTAACGAACGTCCATTTGCATGCCATTTGTGTAATTACACCGCAACACAAAAAAGTTATTTACAAGTACATATGCGGTCTCATACTAACGAACGTCTATTCGTATGTAATTTGTGTGATTATCGCGCGTCACTGAAAATTTTTTTGAAACGACATATGCGAACGCATACTAACAAACGTTCATTCCCGTGTCATTTGTGTTCGTATTCAGCAACACGGAAAGCTAATTTAAAAATTCATATGCGAAGACACACTAACGAGCATACATTCGCGTGCAGCTTGTGCGATTATACCACATCACAAAAACATGCTATACATAAACATTTGTGGAGGCATGCTAACAAAAGTCCGTTGGCATGCAATTTGTGTAGTTATAGCACGTCACAAAAACAAGATTTAAAAAACCATATAGTTCGCATACTAACGAACGTCCATTTGCATGCCTTTGTGTAATTACACCGCAACACAAAAAAGTTATTTACAAGTACATATGCGGTCTCATACTAACGAACGTCTATTCGTATGTAATTTGTGTGATTATCGCGCGTCACTGAAAATTTTTTTGAAACGACATATGCGAACGCATACTAACAAACGTTCATTCCCGTGTCATTTGTGTTCGTATTCAGCAACACGGAAAGCTAATTTAAAAATTCATATGCGAAGACACACTAACGAGCATACATTCGCGTGCAGCTTGTGCGATTATACCACATCACAAAACATGCTATACAAAACATTTGTGGAGGCATGCTAACAAAAGTCCGTTGGCATGCAATTTGTGTAGTTATAGCACGTCACAAAAACAAGATTTAAAAAACCATATAAGTTCGCATACTAACGAACGTCCATTTGCATGCCGTTTGTGTAATTACACCGCAACACAAAAAAGTTATTTACAAGTACATATGCGGTCTCATACTAACGAACGTCTATTCGTCTGTAATTTGTGTGATTATCGCGCGTCACTGAAAATTTTTGCAACGACATATGCGAACGCATACTAACGAACGTTCATTCCCGTGTCATTTGTGTTCGTATTCAGCAACACGGAAACTAATTTAAATTCATATGCGAAGACACACTAAGAGCATAATTCGCGTGCAGCTTGTGCGATTATACCCATCACAAAACATGCTATACATAAACATTTGTGGAGGCATGCTAACAAAGTCCGTTGGCATGCAATTTGTGTAGTTATAGCACGTCACAAAAACAAGATTTAAAAACCATATACGTTCGCATACTAACGAACGTCCATTTGCATGCCATTTGTGTAATTACACCGCAACACAAAAAGTTATTTACAAGTACATATGCGGTCTCATACTAACGAACGTCTATTCGTTGTAATTTGTGTGATTATCGCGCGTCACTGAAAATTTTTTTGAAACGACATATGCGAACGCATACTAACAAACGTTCATTCCCGTGTCATTTGTGTTCGTATTCAGCAACACGGAAAGCTAATTTAAAAATTCATATGCGAAGACACACTAACGAGCATACATTCGCGTGCAGCTTGTGCGATTATACCACATCACAAAAACATGCTATACATAAACATTTGTGGAGGCATGCTAACAAAAGTCCGTTGGCATGCAATTTGTGTAGTTATAGCACGTCACAAAAACAAGATTTAGAAAACCATATACGTTCGCATACTAACGAACGTCCATTTGCATGCCATTTGTGTAATTACACCGCAACACAAAAAAGTTATTTACAAGTACATATGCGGTCTCATACTAACGAACGTCTATTCGTATGTAATTTGTGTGATTATCGCGCGTCACTGAAAATTTTTTTGAAACGACATATGCGAACGCATACTAACAAACGTTCATTCCCGTGTCATTTGTGTTCGTATTCAGCAACACGGAAAGCTAATTTAAAAATTCATATGCGAAGACACACTAACGAGCATACATTCGCGTGCAGCTTGTGCGATTATACCACATCACAAAAACATGCTATACAAAACATTGTGGAGGCATGCTAACAAAGTCCGTTGGCATGCAATTTGTGTAGTTATAGCACGTCACAAAACAAGATTTAAAAACCATATACGTTCGCATACTAACGAACGTCCATTTGCATGCCATTTGTGTAATTACACCGCAACACAAAAAGTTATTTACAAGTACATATGCGGTCTCATACTAACGAACGTCTATTCGTATGTAATTTGTGTGATTATCGCGCGTCACTGAAAATTTTTGAAACGACATATGCGAACGCATACTAACAAACGTTCATTCCCTGTCATTTGTGTTCGTATTCAGCAACACGGAAAGCTAATTTAAAAATTCATATGCGAAGACACACTAACGAGCATACATTCGCGTGCAGCTTGTGCGATTATACCACATCACAAAACATGCTATACAAAACATTTGTGGAGGCATGCTAACAAAGTCCGTTGGCATGCAATTTGTGTAGTTATAGCACGTCACAAAAACAAGATTTAAAAACCATATACGTTCGCATACTAACGAACGTCCATTTGCATGCCTTTGTGTAATTACACCGCAACACAAAAAGTTATTTACAAGTACATATGCGGTCTCATACTAACGAACGTCTATTCGTCTGTAATTTGTGTGATTATCGCGCGTCACTGAAAATTTTTGCAACGACATATGCGAACGCATACTAACGAACGTTCATTCCCGTGTCATTTGTGTTCGTATTCAGCAACACGGAAACTATTTAAAAATTCATATGCGAAACACACTAACGAGCATACATTCGCGTGCAGCTTGTGCGATTATACCCATCACAAAACATGCTATACAAAACATTGTGGAGGCATGCTAACAAAGTCCGTTGGCATGCAATTTGTGTAGTTATAGCACGTCACAAAAACAAGATTTAAAAACCATATACGTTCGCATACTAACGAACGTCCATTTGCATGCCATTTGTGTAATTACACCGCAACACAAAAAGTTATTTACAAGTACATATGCGGTCTCATACTAACGAACGTCTATTCGTCTGTAATTTGTGTGATTATCGCGCGTCACTGAAAATTTTTGCAACGACATATGCGAACGCATACTAACGAACGTTCATTCCCGTGTCATTTGTGTTCGTATTCAGCAACACGGAAACTATTTAAAAATTCATATGCGAAGACACACTAACGAGATAATTCGCGTGCAGCTTGTGCGATTATACCCATCACAAAACATGCTATACAAAACATTGTGGAGGCATGCTAACAAAGTCCGTTGGCATGCAATTTGTGTAGTTATAGCACGTCACAAAACAAGATTTAGAAAACCATATACGTTCGCATACTAACGAACGTCCATTTGCATGCCATTTGTGTAATTACACCGCAACACAAAAAGTTATTTACAAGTACATATGCGGTCTCATACTAACGAACGTCTATTCGTATGTAATTTGTGTGATTATCGCGCGTCACTGAAAATTTTTTGAAACGACATATGCGAACGCATACTAACAAACGTTCATTCCCGTGTCATTTGTGTTCGTATTCAGCAACACGGAAACTAATTTAAAAATTCATATGCGAAGACACACTAACGAGCATACATTCGCGTGCAGCTTGTGCGATTATACCACATCACAAAACATGCTATACATAAACATTTGTGGAGGCATGCTAACAAAAGTCCGTTGGCATGCAATTTGTGTAGTTATAGCACGTCACAAAACAAGATTTAAAAACCATATACGTTCGCATACTAACGAACGTCCATTTGCGCCATTTGTAATTACACAACACAAATTATTACAAGTACATATCGGTCCATACTAACGAACGTCTATTCGTTGTAATTTGTGTGATTATCGCGCGTCACTGAAAATTTTTGCAACGACATATGCGAACGCATACTAACGAACGTTCATTCCCTGTCATTTGTGTTCGTATTCAGCAACACGGAAACTATTTAAAAATTCATATGCGAAACACACTAAGAGCATAATTCGCGTGCAGCTTGTGCGATTATACCCATCACAAAACATGCTATACAAAACATTTGTGGAGGCATGCTAACAAACGTCCGTTGGCATGCAATTTGTGTAGTTATAGACGTCACAAAACAAGATTTAAAAACCATATAATCGTATAACGAACGTCCATTTGCATGCCTTTGTGTAATTACACCGAACACAAAAAGTTATTTACAAACATATGCGGTCTCATACTAACGAACGTCTATTCGTCTGTAATTTGTGTGATTATCGCGCGTCACTGAAAATTTTTTTGCAACGACATATGCGAACGCATACTAACGAACGTTCATTCCCGTGTCATTTGTGTTCGTATTCAGCAACACGGAAATCTCATTTAAAAATTCATATGCGAACACACACTAATGAGATAATTCGCGTGCAGCTTGTGCGATTATACCCATCACAAAACATGCTATACAAAAACATATGTGGAGGCATGCTAACAAACGTCCGTTGGCATGCAATTTGTGTAGTTATAGCACGTCACAAAAACAAGATTTAGAAAACCATATACGTTCGCATACTAACGAACGTCCATTTGCATGCCATTTGTGTAATTACACCGCAACACAAAAAAGTTATTTACAAGTACATATGCGGTCTCATACTAACGAACGTCTATTCGTATGTAATTTGTGTGATTATCGCGCGTCACTGAAAATTTTTTTGAAACGACATATGCGAACGCATACTAACAAACGTTCATTCCCGTGTCATTTGTGTTCGTATTCAGCAACACGGAAAGCTAATTTAAAAATTCATATGCGAAGACACACTAACGAGCATACATTCGCGTGCAGCTTGTGCGATTATACCACATCACAAAACATGCTATACATAAACATTTGTGGAGGCATGCTAACAAAAGTCCGTTGGCATGCAATTTGTGTAGTTATAGCACGTCACAAAACAAGATTTAAAAACCATATACGTTCGCATACTAACGAACGTCCATTTGCATGCCATTTGTGTAATTACACCGCAACACAAAAAAGTTATTTACAAGTACATATGCGGTCTCATACTAACGAACGTCTATTCGTATGTAATTTGTGTGATTATCGCGCGTCACTGAAAATTTTTGAAACGACATATGCGAACGCATACTAACAAACGTTCATTCCCGTGTCATTTGTGTTCGTATTCAGCAACACGGAAAGCTAATTTAAAAATTCATATGCGAAGACACACTAACGAGCATACATTCGCGTGCAGCTTGTGCGATTATACCACATCACAAAAACATGCTATACATAAACATTTGTGGAGGCATGCTAACAAAGTCCGTTGGCATGCAATTTGTGTAGTTATAGCACGTCACAAAACAAGATTTAAAACCATATAGTTCGCATACTAACAACGTCCATTTGCATGCCTTTGTGTAATTACACCGCAACACAAAAAGTTATTTACAAGTACATATGCGGTCTCATACTAACGAACGTCTATTCGTATGTAATTTGTGTGATTATCGCGCGTCACTGAAAATTTTTGAACGACATATGCGAACGCATACTAACAACGTTCATTCCCGTGTCATTTGTGTTCGTATTCAGCAACACGGAAACTAATTTAAAATTCATATGCGAAACACACTAAGAGCATACATTCGCGTGCAGCTTGTGCGATTATACCACATCACAAAACATGCTATACAAAACATTTGTGGAGGCATGCTAACAAAGTCCGTTGGCATGCAATTTGTGTAGTTATAGCACGTCACAAAACAAGATTTAAAAACCATATAAGTTCGCATACTAACGAACGTCCATTTGCATGCCGTTTGTGTAATTACACCGCAACACAAAAAAGTTATTTACAAGTACATATGCGGTCTCATACTAACGAACGTCTATTCGTCTGTAATTTGTGTGATTATCGCGCGTCACTGAAAATTTTTGCAACGACATATGCGAACGCATACTAACGAACGTTCATTCCCGTGTCATTTGTGTTCGTATTCAGCAACACGGAAACTATTTAAAATTCATATGCGAAACACACTAAGAGATAATTCGCGTGCAGCTTGTGCGATTATACCCATCACAAAACATGCTATACAAAACATTTGTGGAGGCATGCTAACAAAGTCCGTTGGCATGCAATTTGTGTAGTTATAGCACGTCACAAAACAAGATTTAGAAAACCATATACGTTCGCATACTAACGAACGTCCATTTGCATGCCATTTGTGTAATTACACCGCAACACAAAAAGTTATTTACAAGTACATATGCGGTCTCATACTAACGAACGTCTATTCGTATGTAATTTGTGTGATTATCGCGCGTCACTGAAAATTTTTGAAACGACATATGCGAACGCATACTAACAAACGTTCATTCCCGTGTCATTTGTGTTCGTATTCAGCAACACGGAAAGCTAATTTAAAATTCATATGCGAAGACACACTAACGAGCATACATTCGCGTGCAGCTTGTGCGATTATACCACATCACAAAAACATGCTATACAAAACATTTGTGGAGGCATGCTAACAAAGTCCGTTGGCATGCAATTTGTGTAGTTATAGCACGTCACAAAACAAGATTTAAAAACCATATACGTTCGCATACTAACGAACGTCCATTTGCATGCCGTTTGTGTAATTACACCGCAACACAAAAAAGTTATTTACAAGTACATATGCGGTCTCATACTAACGAACGTCTATTCGTATGTAATTTGTGTGATTATCGCGCGTCACTGAAAATTTTTTTGAAACGACATATGCGAACGCATACTAACAAACGTTCATTCCCGTGTCATTTGTGTTCGTATTCAGCAACACGGAAAGCTAATTTAAAAATTCATATGCGAAGACACACTAACGAGCATACATTCGCGTGCAGCTTGTGCGATTATACCACATCACAAAAACATGCTATACATAAACATTTGTGGAGGCATGCTAACAAAAGTCCGTTGGCATGCAATTTGTGTAGTTATAGCACGTCACAAAAACAAGATTTAAAAAACCATATACGTTCGCATACTAACGAACGTCCATTTCGCTTTAATTCGAAAAATTATTAATTTGGTAGATTGAATTTATTCGCGCGTCACTGAAAATTTTTGCAACGACATATGCGAACGCATACTAACGAACGTTCATTCCCTGTCATTTGTGTTCGTATTCAGCAACACGGAAACTAATTTAAAAATTCATATGCGAAACACACTAAGAGCATAATTCGCGTGCAGCTTGTGCGATTATACCCATCACAAAACATGCTATACAAAACATTTGTGGAGGCATGCTAACAAAGTCCGTTGGCATGCAATTTGTGTAGTTATAGCACGTCACAAAACAAGATTTAAAAACCATATACGTTCGCATACTAACGAACGTCCATTTGCATGCCTTTGTGTAATTACACCCAACACAAAAAGTTATTTACAAGTACATATGCGGTCTCATACTAACGAACGTCTATTCGTCTGTAATTTGTGTGATTATCGCGCGTCACTGAAAATTTTTTTGCAACGACATATGCGAACGCATACTAACGAACGTTCATTCCCGTGTCATTTGTGTTCGTATTCAGCAACACGGAAATCTCATTTAAAAATTCATATGCGAAGACACACTAACGAGATAATTCGCGTGCAGCTTGTGCGATTATACCCATCACAAAACATGCTATACAAAAACATTGTGGAGGCATGCTAACAAAGTCCGTTGGCATGCAATTTGTGTAGTTATAGCACGTCACAAAACAAGATTTAGAAAACCATATACGTTCGCATACTAACGAACGTCCATTTGCATGCCATTTGTGTAATTACACCGCAACACAAAAAAGTTATTTACAAGTACATATGCGGTCTCATACTAACGAACGTCTATTCGTATGTAATTTGTGTGATTATCGCGCGTCACTGAAAATTTTTGAAACGACATATGCGAACGCATACTAACAAACGTTCATTCCCGTGTCATTTGTGTTCGTATTCAGCAACACGGAAAGCTCATTTAAAAATTCATATGCGAAGACACACTAACGAGCATACATTCGCGTGCAGCTTGTGCGATTATACCACATCACAAAAACATGCTATACATAAACATTTGTGGAGGCATGCTAACAAAAGTCCGTTGGCATGCAATTTGTGTAGTTATAGCACGTCACAAAACAAGATTTAAAAACCATATACGTTCGCATACTAACGAACGTCCATTTGCATGCCATTTGTGTAATTACACCGCAACACAAAAAAGTTATTTACAAGTACATATGCGGTCTCATACTAACGAACGTCTATTCGTATGTAATTTGTGTGATTATCGCGCGTCACTGAAAATTTTTGAACGACATATGCGAACGCATACTAACAACGTTCATTCCCTGTCATTTGTGTTCGTATTCAGCAACACGGAAACTATTTAAAAATTCATATGCGAAGACACACTAACGAGCATACATTCGCGTGCAGCTTGTGCGATTATACCACATCACAAAACATGCTATACAAAACATTGTGGAGGCATGCTAACAAAGTCCGTTGGCATGCAATTTGTGTAGTTATAGCACGTCACAAAAACAAGATTTAGAAAACCATATACGTTCGCATACTAACGAACGTCCATTTCGCTTTAATTCGAAAAATTATTAATTTGGTAGATTGAATTTATTCGCGCGTCACTGAAAATTTTTGCAACGACATATGCGAACGCATACTAACGAACGTTCATTCCCTGTCATTTGTGTTCGTATTCAGCAACACGGAAACTATTTAAAAATTCATATGCGAACACACACTAAGAGCATAATTCGCGTGCAGCTTGTGCGATTATACCACATCACAAACACATGCTATACAAAACATTGTGGAGGCATGCTAACAAAGTCCGTTGGCATGCAATTTGTGTAGTTATAGCACGTCACAAAACAAGATTTAAAAACCATATACGTTCGCATACTAACGAACGTCCATTTGCATGCCTTTGTGTAATTACACCACAACACAAAAAGTTATTTACAAGTACATATGCGGTCTCATACTAACGAACGTCTATTCGTTGTAATTTGTGTGATTATCGCGCGTCACTGAAAATTTTTGAACGACATATGCGAACGCATACTAACAACGTTCATTCCCGTGTCATTTGTGTTCGTATTCAGCAACACGGAAAGCTATTTAAAAATTCATATGCGAAGACACACTTAAGAGCATAATTCGCGTGCAGCTTGTGCGATTATACCACATCACAAACACATGCTATACAAAAACATTGTGGAGGCATGCTAACAAACGTCCGTTGGCATGCAATTTGTGTAGTTATAGCACGTCACAAAACAAGATTTAGAAAACCATATACGTTCGCATACTAACGAACGTCCATTTGCATGCCATTTGTGTAATTACACCGCAACACAAAAAAGTTATTTACAAGTACATATGCGGTCTCATACTAACGAACGTCTATTCGTATGTAATTTGTGTGATTATCGCGCGTCACTGAAAATTTTTTTGAAACGACATATGCGAACGCATACTAACAAACGTTCATTCCCGTGTCATTTGTGTTCGTATTCAGCAACACGGAAAGCTAATTTAAAAATTCATATGCGAAGACACACTAACGAGCATACATTCGCGTGCAGCTTGTGCGATTATACCACATCACAAAACATGCTATACAAAACATTTGTGGAGGCATGCTAACAAAAGTCCGTTGGCATGCAATTTGTGTAGTTATAGCACGTCACAAAACAAGATTTAGAAAACCATATACGTTCGCATACTAACGAACGTCCATTTGCATGCCATTTGTGTAAATTACACCGCAACACAAAAAGTTATTTACAAGTACATATGCGGTCTCATACTAACGAACGTCTATTCGTATGTAATTTGTGTGATTATCGCGCGTCACTGAAAATTTTTGCAACGACATATGCGAACGCATACTAACGAACGTTCATTCCCTGTCATTTGTGTTCGTATTCAGCAACACGGAAAGCTATTTAAAATTTCATATGCGAAGACACACTAACGAGCATACATTCGCGTGCAGCTTGTGCGATTATACCACATCACAAAACATGCTATACATAAACATTTGTGGAGGCATGCTAACAAAAGTCCGTTGGCATGCAATTTGTGTAGTTATAGCACGTCACAAAATCAAGATTTAAAAACCATATAAGATTCGCATATAACGAACTCATTTGACGTTGTAATTCGCACAAAAAGTTATTTACAAGACAATCGTTATTAACAAGTCTATCGTTAATTTGTGTGATTATCGCGCGTCACTGAAAATTTTTGCAACGACATATGCGAACGCATACTAACGAACGTTCATTCCCATGTCATTTGTGTTCGTATTCAGCAACACGGAAACTATTTAAAATTCATATGCGAAACACACTAAGAGCATATATTCGCGTGCAGCTTGTGCGATTATACCGCATCACAAACACATGCTATACAAAAACATATGTGGAGGCATGCTAACAAACGTCCGTTGGCATGCAATTTGTGTAGTTATAGTACGTCACAAAAACAAGATTTAAAAAACCATATAAGTTCGTATACTAACGAACGTCCATTTGCATGCCGTTTGTGTAATTACACCGCAACACAAAAAAGTTATTTACAAGTACATATGCGGTCTCATACTAACGAACGTCTATTCGTATGTAATTTGTGTGATTATCGCGCGTCACTGAAAATTTTTTTGCAACGACATATGCGAACGCATACTAACGAACGTTCATTCCCGTGTCATTTGTGTTCGTATTCAGCAACACGGAAAGCTAATTTAAAAATTCATATGCGAAGACACACTAACGAGCATACATTCGCGTGCAGCTTGTGCGATTATACCACATCACAAAAACATGCTATACATAAACATTTGTGGAGGCATGCTAACAAAAGTCCGTTGGCATGCAATTTGTGTAGTTATAGCACGTCACAAAACAAGATTTAAAAAACCATATACGTTCGCATACTAACGAACGTCCATTTGCATGCCATTTGTGTAATTACACCGCAACACAAAAAAGTTATTTACAAGTACATATGCGGTCTCATACTAACGAACGTCTATTCGTATGTAATTTGTGTGATTATCGCGCGTCACTGAAAATTTTTTTGAAACGACATATGCGAACGCATACTAACAAACGTTCATTCCCGTGTCATTTGTGTTCGTATTCAGCAACACGGAAAGCTAATTTAAAAATTCATATGCGAAGACACACTAACGAGCATACATTCGCGTGCAGCTTGTGCGATTATACCACATCACAAAAACATGCTATACAAAAACATATGTGGAGGCATGCTAACAAACGTCCGTTGGCATGCAATTTGTGTAGTTATAGCACGTCACAAAAACAAGATTTAGAAAACCATATACGTTCGCATACTAACGAACGTCCATTTGCATGCCATTTGTGTAATTACACCGCAACACAAAAAAGTTATTTACAAGTACATATGCGGTCTCATACTAACGAACGTCTATTCGTATGTAATTTGTGTGATTATCGCGCGTCACTGAAAATTTTTGCAACGACATATGCGAACGCATACTAACGAAACGTTCATTCCCATGTCATTTGTGTTCGTATTCAGCAACACGGAAAGCTCATTTAAAAATTCATATGCGAAGACACACTAACGAGCATACATTCGCGTGCAGCTTGTGCGATTATACCACATCACAAAAACATGCTATACAAAAACATATGTGGAGGCATGCTAACAAACGTCCGTTGGCATGCAATTTGTGTAGTTATAGCACGTCACAAAAACAAGATTTAAAAAACCATATACGTTCGCATACTAACGAACGTCCATTTGCATGCCGTTTGTGTAATTACACCGCAACACAAAAAAGTTATTTACAAGTACATATGCGGTCTCATACTAACGAACGTCTATTCGTCTGTAATTTGTGTGATTATCGCGCGTCACTGAAAATTTTTTTGCAACGACATATGCGAACGCATACTAACGAACGTTCATTCCCGTGTCATTTGTGTTCGTATTCAGCAACACGGAAATCTCATTTAAAAATTCATATGCGAACACACACTAATGAGTATATATTCGCGTGCAGCTTGTGCGATTATACCGCATCACAAACACATGCTATACAAAAACATATGTGGAGGCATGCTAACAAACGTCCGTTGGCATGCAATTTGTGTAGTTATAGCACGTCACAAAAACAAGATTTAGAAAACCATATACGTTCGCATACTAACGAACGTCCATTTGCATGCCATTTGTGTAATTACACCGCAACACAAAAAAGTTATTTACAAGTACATATGCGGTCTCATACTAACGAACGTCTATTCGTATGTAATTTGTGTGATTATCGCGCGTCACTGAAAATTTTTTTGAAACGACATATGCGAACGCATACTAACAAACGTTCATTCCCGTGTCATTTGTGTTCGTATTCAGCAACACGGAAAGCTAATTTAAAAATTCATATGCGAAGACACACTAACGAGCATACATTCGCGTGCAGCTTGTGCGATTATACCACATCACAAAAACATGCTATACATAAACATTTGTGGAGGCATGCTAACAAAAGTCCGTTGGCATGCAATTTGTGTAGTTATAGCACGTCACAAAAACAAGATTTAAAAAACCATATACGTTCGCATACTAACGAACGTCCATTTGCATGCCATTTGTGTAATTACACCGCAACACAAAAAAGTTATTTACAAGTACATATGCGGTCTCATACTAACGAACGTCTATTCGTATGTAATTTGTGTGATTATCGCGCGTCACTGAAAAGTTTTTTGCAACGACATATGCGAACGCATACTAACGAACGTTCATTCCCATGTCATTTGTGTTCGTATTCAGCAACACGGAAAGCTCATTTAAAAATTCATATGCGAAGACACACTAACGAGCATACATTCGCGTGCAGCTTGTGCGATTATACCACATCACAAAAACATGCTATACATAAACATTTGTGGAGGCATGCTAACAAAAGTCCGTTGGCATGCAATTTGTGTAGTTATAGCACGTCACAAAAACAAGATTTAGAAAACCATATACGTTCGCATACTAACGAACGTCCATTTGCATGCCATTTGTGTAATTACAACGCGTCACAAAAAAGTTGTTTACGAGTACACGTGCGGTCTCATACTACCGAACGTCCATTTTAATGTAATTTGTGTGACTATTCCGTTTTAAGAAAAACTACTTTGAAAAGTCATTTGCTAACGCATACTAAATTACATCTTTTTGTGTAATTATTCGGAGTTGCAACAAATTATTTTACAACTATTTGTGTAGTTCCATAGTAATAAACATACATTTCTTTGCAATGTGTGATAATTCCGCATTGGAAAAGAATAATCTAAAAGCATATTGCGTTTATTTGCATGCTTTATATGTAATTATTATGGTGCATCGAAAAAATACATTTATGAAAACAAACGATTGTATAGTAATCGTTTTTACAAAATATAGTACGTTCCTAAAATTGGCTCTGCTAAATGATAAAGCATTTTTTGGATGGCTGTATTTTAAGAAAATCCTCGGCATAGAATTTGTGTATTTCCCAACCATTGTTGGTAAACCCCTGGAAGACCTATATCGATGGACGTGGGATGTATCGATAGGCTTGTACTTTTTAAAAATTCGGCGATTCCCCTGTATACTTTGCAACAAGTTAGTGTCGCTTCTCATTAGTTTTACATTTGCTATTGATAAAGGAGATAATGCAGCTGCGACAACTACTATGTTAGTGATGACATACTTGTATGAAATTACACTGAACGTTAATTGCAATTATATAACGAAGCGATTGCTTACGAAGAATTAGTTGAGATTGTGATTCAGATAACAATGTTTAGATCAGTGAACCCGGTCAACAGATTTCTTTTCTTAATTCAGATGTTGCGATTTGATGATATTTCTGTTACTGTAAGAGCCGAAAGAAGAGATTGATAAATTTATCTACGGTAGAGAAACCTTTGCAGAACTTGTGACATACTACAAAAATAATCATAACGTAAGTCCTTATGTAACGGTTGACGAAATGCTTCCTCCCTTTAGAGATTGCTGTAGTCTTAATTTTTAAATGTCGATGAAGCCGGATAAGTATGGAATAAAACTGTAGGCTTGTACTAACGACAAAACTTTGTATTTATAGAATGTCTCTTGGGTAACAAAAAAGAAGGGCCTTATGGTCTAGACAACAATTCAGGCGCAGTTGTAAAGAGATTAGTAAACCGTTTATCGAGATCCACACAAAACATTTCCTGCGATAATTATATCACATCACTGAAGTTGACTAAAGATTTTATAATTATGAGTCTAACTAAAGCAAAAAATTAAAAAAGTCAACCAGTGTTTATTGCAAATTTGATAGAACGACCAGTGCGAAGTTATATATTTGGATTTTCCAAAAATATTATATTTGTTTCTTACGAAACAAAAGAAACAAGTTTGTATTATATCTATCTACACAACACGATGACGATTCAATTGACTCATCAACCAGCAAAGCTCATAAATTAGTAAAAACCTACTACAATCAGGTTAAAGGCAGCGTTAGGGCAAATGACGAACTCTATATCTTATATCTAACAGACGTCCTTTGATTATATTTTTTACTATGATGAATATTGGAATCATAAACGGCTACATAATTTTTAATAGCAGCACAGGCAGTACGCTCCCGAGAAGAGATTTTAAGAAAATTAGCAAAGTTCTAGTGAACGAAAAAGGTATCAGGATAGAACCCATTTCAAGCGATGAAAAGAAATATTTGATATTGAAGAAATAGAAATTCCTGTACTAAGGTGAGCCACTGTTCTTGATCAAAGAACAGCAAGACAGAAACCAGATGCTGCAGCTGTAGGAAACCTATCTGCCGACAACACGCTGTATTTGCCTGCACCAACTGTGACACCGGAAAATAAGATTAGTTTTCAATTTTTCTATTTGTTCGGATTGTTAGTATGTGTTATATTGTAATAGCTTATGTTTATTGAACCTTTCTCTTTTAGTAATAGGGTTACTATCAAACGGGGTTATATTGGACAGTTTTAGACACAAATTCAACTTTACTACTTTTTCAGAATAATTTACCGTAGATGGGGGTTACTTTGTGACACTTTTGGCATTTTTTAAACATATATATCAAAAGTTTTCAATTCTAATTCAATTTCAGTTGCATATATTGATAACCTGTAATTTGCTCTTTCATATACTATGTGACTTTTTACATTAACTTTGCTGAATAACACAATATATACAAAATGGCGTCACAATGTTATCCCGTGCCTCGGGGTTACTTCGTGACAATAAAAATTTTCTATTGCTGCTCCACTTGATTTGAATGCTAATACAAAGTAACCCCCAAGAAAGCTATTCTAAAACAAATTAAGTTCTAGGCAGCATTACAATAATCATCGGTGTAATGACGTTTTTACTTAACTCCACCGTTCTGTGTTCTCACATCAAGTTTAATCTTACTAATTTTATTATTATGCCACGGCTAGCTCTATTTAATCTACACAGAGTGCACAACGTTACGATGATCAATTTTTCTTTTCTCTACCCCTTTATGATTACCTATTTGTTTGAATTTATAAAACGAAGTCAATTAATTTCATATAATGAAAAGAAATATTATTTACAAGTTTCGAAAAATATTAAAATACACTACTCAATCAATCAACATCATATGTATCATTTACCCCCAAAATTTATATGCTTTGAATTCAATCTAAAGTCACCAAAAACTATCCTTTTTACCAAAGAGACCTGGAACGTTCTGGATCCCTTTATAATATATTATCTAATTTTAACGTATGCAATGTTTGTTGTTGACTTTATCACAAGTTTATATAAATTGAATAAATTCAGTATTGAAATTTAAATAGAAAAAAATATCTTAAAACTAATTAGATCTGACCTGTTAGAGGTTGTTCAGGTTGTGGATCAACAGCCCTTTGTTGTCTTCATTCGTCTATCACTGCTCTGTTTAGTTGAACCCCGCATTTTCCATAAATTACTTGGTGCTTCTTTATTTTATTTGCATTGAATCTCGCAACTCAAAATTGTACCCGAATTGTACCAAAGTCGTCGACGCTGATTTGAAATATTATATTATATTGACCCAGATTTGAATTATTCTCATTAACACATTTGAAATATTCTATCGCCCAATTCGAAGTATTATATCAATCCATTTAAAATATCCCCACATTCGAATTATCATCAACACAATTGAATTATAATATCTATCCACTCGAAATATTGTATCAACCAAAATTTGAATTATTGTCATCACATTCGAAATATGCACACATTCGAATTATAAAGAAAAATGTACCATCCATTAGAATTCTTATCATCAACATTCGAAGCCGTTAAACGGCAAAAGAAGTCTTCATAATTGTTGCACTTATTTGTCACTATAACATACACTATTATATATGATTAAATATTAAATTACGCGGACTTTCTGTTTAGCAGTGACGCAGCTTTGCCCTGCTTGAGTTTTAAACTGACACGTCTTATCATTACTCATGTTAAATATAGGCTGTTCCGACTTGCATGTGGGCTGAGTTTTCAACAAGTCTTGTAGATATCTTAACCATTCTGGTTTTTGTATTTCCTGCATTTTGAAGTGGTTTCTGATATACGGTTTTCCGTGTAATACCTATTTGCCACAGATACCTCGTTATCTTGACCATACGTTGTTTTGTTTAGATATCGTTTTTTCCATAATTGAACAAAATAAATGATGTAACTTAATTCTATTTTCGTTTATGTATTTTTAAAACTACGTTTTCTTATCAAAAATGTTTGTTTTTCTGCTTAATTGCGTAAAGCTTTGTTAGGTTTTATCTCTTATCTTCGTATTTGTTTTATAACTAATTAGAACACTTCTCAACGCGTGTTTAATTACATGCGCTATCATTTCTTTTGAATACGCGTACTTTTACTGAAAGATATTCTCACTTGCATTACTTAAAATTAATAAAGGTCTATATACAGAGTGCTAAATATTTGTTATTTACCTAATGCATGAATTACCTATTTTCCTGCTAAATACGAGTACTATTGTTGTAAGATATGCTTATTCGCATTGTTTAAAGCTAACTATGATCTATATACAGGCTGTTAAATATTTGCTATTTACCTAATATAAGAATTACTTTAATTTTCTGCTAAATAAATGCAGTTTTCTGCTTTCTATTGCAATTTATGTTTACTACACGACCCTTGCTACTCAATACACCCCTAAACAACCTCTTATTACAGCAATATATATTTCTGTAGAATTGTAGGGTATAATGGATGTTAGATAAGCCAGATAATTATTTATGGCAGAGTACTCAATGAATATACAAGCCAATTAAAATTTAAAACTTTTCCAAACGATAGTGTAGGAATTTACAATTTACAAAATAGACTTAGGGTTAATTTTGCGTCGTTATAACATAACTGTAAATATTAATTACAAATAGTAGGTAGGAAATGTAGATCCTCAACGTACAGTGTAAACACATGCATCTTATTTAGATTAAAATGTGGAAATCAATAATTTTAATACCGTTATTAAGGAGGGTGAACGATTAACAGATATTCTAAGTTTAAATATTTTTTGCATGAATCGTTTATCATATTTTAGTAGAAAGCTTTAACATTTGTATAAATTTAAAGAGTGTAATAATAACACAATCCAAAAGAGCTATAGTTATAACAGTTATTGGTTTTAAGAGGAAACAAGCAAATAAAACATTCCCAACAGAGTTTATAACGTTGAAAACATTCTAAGTATTAATTTACGAAGCTGGAAAATAAGTGTCAAGGATTTCTAGCTTAACGCTCAAGATCTTGTAAACAAGTCTATTTGAGGTAGGGCGTTGAAGATTGAATACGAATATGGATCGATATTAGATAGAAAGGCCTTGTTTTAGCATGTATTAAAATGAGACAAAATTTAGGTATTCGTTGACTTTGAAGCGACTAGGGGAGACAAGGACTAATAATAATGGGCATATGAGAAACTGAGATAGTTGGTTGGACTCCACATATAGAACGGAGATAGACGATATTAAAGAGAGAGTAGATGTTGTTGAGATATTATCGTACTTGTAAACAGAGAATATTAAGAAAAAGAGATATAAAACAAGTTGAAAATGCAAGGCATTGTCGCAACGAACTTCCAAATGTAGACTTACTTTAAAACAATTTAAAGAAATTAAAATTATTATGTTGTAATAATTATAAGTATTCAGATAAAATAAAATTAATTCCCGGGGGTCGGGTATCCGTGGTCAGATTTTGTGGGGGGTACCATATTTCGACTCAACTATGTTAGGGGAGTCCAAATATGTATCGCACATTAATTTTGGACCTATTTGAAATTTTAATTTTTCCCGACGGAATATCGCGGGGGCACGGCGTCCCCGTGGCCCGATTTCAACTGACATCAAAACTTAAGCTCAGGACACCGAGCTGAATCGATTGATGTATCACACATTGATGTCCGACCATTAGAAAGGCCTCGGACGGACAGACGGACAGACAGACGGACGACAAATCGATTTCATAAACGAACGAAGTTCGTTGATAAGGGTTAGACAAGGATACAGTAAACTGGTAACAAACCTAGAAAATATAGGAAGAGTACAAAATAGATGACAGAACATTTTCGTATGTAAGTTTGAGCGAGGTGACCGTATATACGCGTATTCAAGAGGCGTGGTTTAGATGCTTATGTTTGTGTCAGTTGACGGGAGACTTCAACGAATTCGGTAGATATTGTAAATTTTAATTAGATTTTCGAAGTAAAGCTGCATTTCTAATCACTCCGACGGCCAAGTCAAACTTCGGCACGCACCATGAATTGTGTCATAGTCATTTTCAATGCAGCACACTCACTTCAGTTTGTGACATGCGTAATTAAATTTCGTTGTTTTTAATATTATTAAAAAATATTAAAAGATCGCTTAAACGTGCTTCTTGTAATAAATTTTCATAAAATCCATGCGTTTTGCGGACCATAAATATTGGATATATACCAAACCGTTTCTGTTTTCTAGTTTTTCTTTATTACATCTTTTTTTAATTAGTAAACACAGGCTTCTCATTAATAATAAAATTAGGTCATTAATATTTTCCTCCATTTGTAAAAGCGTTTTTAATTTTGAACTCCACAAAAGAAATAATACTTAACCACAAATAGTAAAATTTCAAATAAAAATGGTTGACATTTTAAAAACATTTTTAATACGCATGTCTCATACATAACACGCAGCACAAAAGTTTGCAGTTGGGTTGGAAACTAATTCGCTCTGAAGATGTTTAAGGAAGCTGAAACCGGTCGGTCAGTGGATGTTTCCTACCCTGTGAAGTAATAAAGCTATTATTTTGTTAATGACTATACAACTATTAGCCTGATTTGTATTCGTTAATAAGCTCTTATTATTTTCATAAGAATTTGTTTACAGATACATCTTATTTTATATATTGTTCTACACAATTTCTTATTGCGGACTGGAAATAACAAATATATATATATATATATATATATATATATATATATATAATCTTCAAGTTTTATTTGCTGATGAATATTAATTTAAAATTATATAATTTATTAAGGATTTCTGCAATCCTCAATAAATTATATAATTTTAAATATATATATATATATATATATATATTGCAGTGGTTTCGCTGGAATTATGTCCTAAAAATCGTGCCCCATTGCTTCTACAAACCTGTCTGGACTCCAATCCAACTCCACCATGGATTCAAACTGCTTTCCCAATTTGATCTTCTTCGTTATCTCTGTACACTACCTCCTAGAATATACTTACTCGAACTACACATTCTTTCAACACTTTTATATTACAAACAACAAAATACAAAAATAAATAAACTCCTTGGACAAACATACACCCTTCTATTTGTATAACATAAATGATTATTCAGACAATCTCAATATTTACACTGCTATATTTACAATAAAACATTTCACCTTTTACTGCAATCTAAATTGTTTGTGAGTTATTACACTTCAACATTTTTACTTCAAAGTAGATGGGCCTATCGTGAAACCCTAAATTTACTTTTTCTTGGTCTATGGTGAGCTCAGTATAAACCTTTTTTCCTGATATGCATAAAATATTGCATGGTCAAATTACTTTAAAGACGCGCTTACTCTTTACATCAAAAATTATTATTCCTACTCAAATAATAATAGAAAATTGTCTTTTATATACGATAATCAAATTAATTTTTAGTTCATAAAATTTTTATTACATTATTCTAATCACACATAGTTTTATAACACAATGCCAGCACCACAGTTCAACAATAAAACAAAATTCGTTAATGGTGTGTCCTTCGGACGCACCACCTCCTTAGATGACCACCACCAAACTCACGTACTTGGATTTCTCCCAATTTTTCATTCCTAAATGATGCTTTTCATAATACCATCCATCCAAATCCAAATGTTGCCTCCGTTTCAATGTAACTCTCGTTCAAGAAATACTAGGTTCGCTTACCTCAGTAGCATCCTATTTTACTTGTACAATTATTTATAATAATTTATTTTCAGCCCGTTTAACTTGTTAGCACCAACTCGTGCATTTGTAACAAGTAAAAATATACGGCGGACTGTACTATGTCGCGGCTTTTCATTTTAAATTAGGATGTCTTCTCGGTGCTACTTAGTGTACTTCAAGCGAATTGAAAAATTAAGAGAGCTCCTCCACCCCTGGCAAAAGCTTTTATAATCTACAAACCCCTTCTCTAGTCACGTATTTCCACAGTTTTCGTTAAATTATTGCACTCGCTACAAACAATACTGCAAATTCCTCCACTCAAAACACAACGATCTTTTAAAACTGAGAATTTCACTCGTTCCACCACGGCTCTTCCACGAAAAACTATCTACCAGTTGCAACCGTCGACGAGTACCCAGAAAATCATTCCTCTCCATATCTCTAACGACCTGCAACACACGCCCATAGTGTCCGCGTCTCTATTCTCCTTGCAGTCATGCGTTCATAACTACCATTTTCTGTCTCACTTGTGTTTCCCTACTTTCATCGAACCCCATTATTGACCTGCTGTCTACGGTTACCGCTCCCTCGCTAAATGTGCGCCTTGAAAATCGATATCGTCGACAAACATCTTGCATCTTTGTTTCACCCATTTGTTTTTTAAAATATACCCGTCTGTCGCGCGCTTGAAAACTGCTTGTCTTTCTACCAGAGGATGCATTCTCTGTCTTCCTTAGTTGCCGTCTAACAATTCTCTGCCCCTTAAAATTATTGATTTTTGTTTCAAAAATAACATATTGTTTGTTAACCTGGCTTTTCCGTTGTACAATACCTCGAAATGTTATCGCATCGTCTTCTAGCTTTCAAAGAAATATTTATTTACTTGAAGCTTTCATTCCCTGAACTCCTCGACCGTTTGGTTATGTTATTTTGTAGTCTACTACGAATTAAATTAACGTAGTTTTTAGTTTACGATGTTAAACAAACATCCGTTGCATCAATTACTGATTTTTATATACCACGAAGCTTTAATATTACACATGTTTGCCTGCAATAGTCAACCTTGTCTTACATTAATGTATACAGATTATTAATTTTTACCTACCGCGAGGCTTTAATATTATACATGGTTGTATGCAATAGTCAACCTTATCATCGATCCTACAGGGTCGTTATAAAAATACTTTCTTGACCTATGCACACACGTTGACCTTTGACCTACACAGTAATATGTATATATTAAAATGTTATAAAATGATTTAAAAAATGTCTGAGGGTAAACACACCAATTTACCACTCCTATTAATGTTTTCTAAATTTAAAACTGACTATAATAAAAAGAAGATTGATAAGTAATTACTTATTAAACTAGGCTAAAATGCTATTTACTGGTGGTGGTAGCGTTTGAGATTTAAAAGAAGTGTTTTTGGTAACTGCTCTTTAATAAAATGTTTAGCTAATGTAATTCCAACTGAATGAGCTTCGGCTGATTATTTGTAAATTTCATGTTAACTGTTTGATGGATACTCTATTTTATTAATTAATTAATGTACCATAGTACCTGTAAGAGAATTTATTTTAGCATGTTTAGTTAGCATTAAGTAATTGTACGATTTGTGAAATGTCAACCAATAATAATTAGTATAAGTGACACAAGTATCTAGCTGTTTCAGAATAGGAAGTATACATAATGATAATGGATCAATAGTGTAGTTCTTAAATATTTTGTAAATAGTTGGTAAGTTGTAATTTTTGAAAAAATCTTCTAGGTGATAAGTATTTAGAAAATAAGGATGGATTTTGAAAATTTTTTGTAAAAAGACATTTTTCTTGGGAGCTTGTTATTGTATTTAAAAAAAAGAATATATCTGTTTGAAATTTATCCCTTTTTATTTAATCATCGTGATACTGGAGCAATATAAAGAATTTAATGTTGGTGAAAGAATATTAGAGCATCGTACAATAAGTTACAAAGGTTTTATACAATCGTGTGGAGTTTGTAACATTATTTTGTATTGTTAACTAATAAACAGATTAATTAATTAATTAAAATTTCAATAACTTGCATAACTTATAGACAAAAATTCCACAATAAATTACTTTCATATGTTAGTTAGCATCCCTCATAAAAGACCAGGTTTACAAATAGCTTAAGGCTAAGCTATTAGAAATTCCAGCGGCAGGTCATCATAATTTAAAGCTCTACTCTTGTAATTCAAATACAATAACCCTCTTAAAGCTTAGGTCGGTTACAGATTGACGAATCTGATAAAATTAAATAAATAGTACCTTTTAACGTAAATAAAGAAAAGCAATTTTCTGTTGAAAGGCTTAATTTTCTTAATAATTTTTTTGATTGACAGCGGGTTATAGAAAACGAAACATTATAAATAGCGAAAACTATTTCCAATTTGATTTGTTCAAAGATTGCAAGTAATTTTAAGTAGTCTGGAGACATCCATTGTATTTAAAATCCATTTCGGCTCAAGTGGGTTAACCGGTCTTTTGTTAATGGCAGACTACTGTCGCCAACGGGTGGTACGGTCCACATTTCAATAATTAAAATTTCGAGAAGATACAATATCTTTAAACCCTTAGAAAAATAATTGCTTCCGTGACCCTCATCTCAAAAAGGGTTGGATTTGGTTTCTGAAATCTTGTTTTTGGGGAGGTTCTGTTCCGTCATTGGATAACAGAAATATGACGTAACTAATGGTTAGAGTAGGAATTAATCTATATAACTTAAAACTTTAGCCAAAAGAGGGAGATTTTTCCAATGGGGCTGTCCGTGGTCAAGAAGTAGAAAGAAACGTAGTTCGCGGGTAGCGTTCTCCGGCATCACAGATATGGAATTGCACTTAGTATCACGATAGTGAAATTGGAAATAAGTAATTAACTCTTCCAGTTCGCGAGGGTTACGCCCGTATGTTCGCGGATTTATAGTAGTACAAGGTAAATAATAAAAAGCTTGTAGACGTGTGACGCACAAGTTAAGTGATATTGTCAATAAGATCCTGCCGGGTTCGTCTGCCATTCAATTATTTAAAAATTACAAACAACAAGAGCAACAAGCGAAATTCTCTCCCCCAATTTAAGAGCTGTTCTACGTTGGAAGGCAAGCCATCAAACAATGGACAATTTTTAGTAAGTTTTTTTATAGTTAAGTAGCAAGACCAATTTTTAGTTAAACTATTTGTTAGGACGTTTTGGCCATAAACCGTAGGCTTAATTTAGTGTAAAATTTATAGTATAAGTTTTCTTTCATATACAAGTGTTTGGGAATTGCTTATGTACGCAAAATTTTCATAATTCCATATTCACCTATTCAATTAAATTTCTAAATTAAAATCAATGAATGAAAGAGGTTCACGTTTATTGCTCTGTTAATTAAATAGTTTTGTTCGCCGTTGATTAAGTCAATAGTTTTTATTATTTTTTTATCATGGAAGTTGCATAAGTAGTAAAAAAGTTAGGAATTCATTAAAAGGAACAATTGTCGTCCTTGGGATGACAAGTCTCTTAAGGTTTTGCACGAACATTTGGACATTCTCGACTTGTCTGGCGCCCTTGGCAATTGTCATTAAGCCACAATATTTATGAAAGGTAAGTGCCAAATTTTTTGTAGTATATTATAGATTAATTTAACCCTTTCTGCAAAATTTTAACTCTCTATATGATCCACGACTTTCCGCTAGCTAGTGACGGTGAACCCTCTTTAATTTTTGTTTTACAGGCCGCCCCCATTTTATAATTTTAATGAAAAATATATACTTAGTAGCTTTTCCGCCTGTAACAAGTTAAGAGGATTGATTCCAGTTATAGCGAACAGGGGGTCACCGTTAGTATTGGTGAAGAATAGCATCAGTGACCTTCGAATATTTTACAGTGGATTCCTAATATAAGAGGACAACGTTTTGTTTACCTGCGGTCGTGTGTATTGCAAGAATACATATTCATATAGCCGATTCCAAGTATACTATTTCTGAGTTATTATTTGTAGAACATAAAATTAGAGTGAATGTAACAAAAACATAAAATTAAAACTTACTTTCTACAGGTATTAACTGCAAGCGATTGCAATGCAAATTTGTCTTATCCTGTGAAAAGGTCCATTTGAGCAACTCAAGCGACTTCGGAGGAATTACAGGTATTTGAAATTAATTCCTGTATAAGCACCATTTAAAGATATTTGTTAGTGATTTGAATCTCAAACGTTTATCTAAATTATACATTTGGGATTATATTTATAATTCTTTGAAAATAATAACAAAGAAGCCACATCTACACTGCGTGAGATTAAGTGAAATTAACTAGACGACGCTTTATGTGGAAGTGGTTGATGTGCCTGTAAAACGACCTGAGCCCACATTGTTTTACAGAGTAGAAATATCTTGATATAATAATTCCTAAGACTGAGTTTCAAAAGCCGTGGTTTAAATAAACACAATTTTTTCTTTATTTAATTTTACAAAAATATTAAAGTTTAGTAGAGTATGTTTGCGTAGTGGTTACATATATACATGTAATTAAGGTTGCGGTACTATCAGGAAAAATTACCCCTGTTTCTAAATATTTGAAAGGCCGGTACCACCTTTTTTTATCTGTGCAATCAATTATCCTTTAACTCTTTGATTTTAATTATATTCTGCATATACAATACGTGGCGGTCAACAATGTGGGAAGGGTTAAAGTTTAATAGATTTAAAAGGAGAGTCACCGCTAAACACATAATACAGTATTGCCCGAAATAAACAGTACTGAAACTAAGTTGGCGGTGTTTTTATGCGTGCGCTGTCACACTCAAGTTAGCTAGTATAGACCTGTCAAGTAAACCTCAAACAAGTAATTAGTAGGGCCTAATTGTTAAAAATGGTGTTAAGTACAGAGGAGAAAGTGTTTCTGGTAGAGCATTATTTTCGTTCATACGGAATCGGCCGACGTAATGGTGCAAGTTTGCTATACGTGTCTGATCAATTCACACAAAGGTTTAATAAACGTTCTCCAAGTAATGCTGTAATTTTGAAGGTTATTGAAAAGTTTAGAAATACAGGTAGTGTATTGTGCCAACGAAAAGGAAACTCGGGGCGTCCCAGGACAGTTAACAACAACAATAACCATGAACGTGTTTTTGAGCAAATCTTAGAAAATCCGAAAGTCAGCCAGGCAAGGACAGCGTTACAACTTGATTTAAAAAGAACTTCCTTTCAAAGAATCCTGAAGGAGCTGGGTACATTTTCGTATGTGATTCAGGTACATCAACAACTACATCCTCGGGATTATCGCAGTAGAGTGGAATATTGCGCCAGAATTCTCGCGTTACAGTATGAAAATCCTGAATTTTTGAAAATGTTTGGTTTTCAGACGAAGCACATTTTCACTTGTCAGGCTATGTGAATCGTCGCACAAATCGATTTCTGGGCTTTGCCAGACCCGATGAGGTTCAAGAGGTTCCTTTACATAGTGAAAAAGTGAGTGTCTGGTGTGCTGTTTCCAGACACGGAATCATTGGTCCGTACTTTATCGAAGAGAATGGTAGGCAAGTCACACTTAATCAACAGAGGTACAGACAAATTTTAACACGATTTATCACTGATCTACGTCAATTCTGTCGTGCACGTAACTTGGCATTTCGAAACCAATTTTTTCAGCAGGACGGGCAACTTGCCATACTGCTGCCGCAATTCGTCAATTTCTTCAAGAACATTTTCCAAGCAAATTCATATCACGATTTACTGACTTCCCTTATCCTTCACATTCTCCAGACCTCACACCTCCAGACGCATACATTTGGGGCATGGCTAAAAATGCCGTTTTCAAACGGGCACCACAAACCATCGATGAATTAAAGGATGCCGTTAGAGTCTTCTTCGCAGCCCTGAGACAACCCTTATTCAATAACATGACCAGAAACTTAGAACATCGTTATGAAGTCTGTCTCGAACGAGGAGGTGCACATTTAGAACATATAATAAAGTGTCAATAATATGTATTTTTTAAATATACAAAACAATTACAATTTCAGTACTGTTTATTTCGGGCAATACTGTAGCTTGAATATTTGAATGTTACATTTCGTCTACTTAAAACCTATTTTAGATTTGTAATAAACTAAACTATCTACACTTGCAACTACTGCAGCGATGGTCTGTTTATTTACTAATTAGAACAAGCAATGATTCTTTCCCACATAAGGGCATATAAAATTTAGTATTTTTTAAGTGTTGTTGTTTGATAAAGACCCAAACTGATTTTTATTTAAAATTGAATGTATAAGGACAAATGACATTAATCTGGATTTAGCAAGTCTCTCGATTATTTTTGATAGAGTTGATAGTAAGACGAGTGGCCTGTAGTTGCTGACATCATTTTTATCTTCTCCTTTATGTAGTGGCGTTATTATCGCCATTCTAAGGCATATTGAGAAAATTCTTTGTTCCAAGAAATAATTAATTAATGTGACGTATGTTGTAATTGTTGTAGCCTGTAAGTAATTCAACATTTTTATGGAGATCCCGTCTATACCACATGATGAAGTCGTCTTCATTCAGGAGATTGTATTAAAAAGTTCATGTGTATCAACTGGATTAAAAAGAAACTGATTATTTTTGTTGTTAGGGATATGTGAGCGGATTCGTATTTGATTTGATGCTAGAAAGTACTGACTACATTCGCGAAATAGTTATTCAAATCGTCAAGATTGAGATTTATTTCGGTATTTGCGCTTGCTTTCTCCCTTAAGTCACTGATAATAGATTACATTATAGCCTTTTCATTTTTATAAAGGAATTTTTCCTATTAGTTTTTTTCCTATGTGACCAGCTGAAAGGCACAAGAAAGTTTTACGAGGATTTCCAGTAAGTGTATAGAGCCCACGGCAAGTTTCGGTGGAAAATGGCTCGTAGATGAGGAAACCTCAAAAGGCTAAGCAGCTAGTCGAACTATTTGCTCTGGGTAGAACATGAGCTGTAGGTCGGGGTTGGACTGCGACCAAAAATGTAAAGAATATGGCGCCACCGAATTTTCTATACGAAGAAGACCTTACTTAAGTCCCTTGTACAAGGCGAATGCGGAAACCTTTATTCAATTACCGCTATACAATTTATTACTGCAACACAATCCCTAACGTTTCTTACCTTATGGCTCGACTTTGACCTTTATAGATGCACTGCTACACCTGTGAACAGATTAAACAAAGATAGCACTGTTTGTGCATTTATACCCAAAATTTAAAAATTAATTCTACTCAACCTTCATTCATTCCAATTAAAAAGAATAGTCTTGACCAAAATAAAAATCTATTCCTTTAGTATTTAGCATGTTATTTACAAGACATCTTTTTTCTTTAATATAAGTTTGATTAATTTAAATTTTTGAAAAATATGTACATAAGTACTTGATAGTATAAGTACTTCTCACCGTTAAAACATGGTAATTTCTATTAGAAATGTCTAGCAAAATTTATTTAAAAATGAGTGAGCATGAGTTCATTTTCTGAATAATTAACTATATGTAACAATTTCGGTTGGTTTCAGTAGCACTAGTTTAACCTCACAAAAATATTCCACTCAGCAATTAGTGAAATATGAAACGTAAAAATTTAATTTCTAATGATTTGAGTAAATCATGTTTCAAATAATTAAATCAATTTTCATAAAATATAAAATTTAACTTTTCTTATCTCATAATGACATCTTCCGTAAATTCAATGTATTAATAAAAAGATTTAAAATGAAAATATACAGGTTCCTGTTGCTTAATATGAAAAATAAATAGTCTGTCATTCACCTAACTTGAAGTTCAGATCACGTGATCAAACAAAAAAATTGTTTGTCTGCTATATCCATGCGACAGCTGACATATATGAAAGTAAATGTACATACCAGATGTTCATCCGATGGAAAAATACCTGCTAGGCATCTTGCCTCAGCACTTAAATACAGGAAATCTCCAATTCCATACAACCAGATTTGCTGCTTATTGAAGTTCCAAACCATATCACAGCGTCCATATTAACTAATCGATGCACGCCAAATCCACATTCGTACAAAGGTCAAACTCCACTAAATACTGATAAATTTCATTTCTTGTCCAAATAAATTAGTTATAGTTCCTAAATTTTCCTAAATTTTCCTACGTTGCATGTTAACTAAAATTGCATGCTAACTAAAAGTTGCAAGTTAACAAAAATTTCATGTTAATTAAAAGTTTCGTGTTAATTAAAAGTTGCACTGAAAATATTTATTTAGTAAGATTACAAAAGCAGTACTACTTACTGTTAACCAAAGGCCCTTCAAACAAAATAACGTCTCGTCGTCTGCGAGTTATTTTCCAGCGAGTGTGGACAACTGAAGTGCGCGTCCGAGACGATATTATCTCAAGAAAACAATTTAAATTTCACGTGCTTCCAACACGTGGATTCAATAAACGTCATCGTCCTTGTGTTCAAGGAACAATTCACCTCTTCTGACGACGGCTGGGTTGGAAGTGATCATATCACGCGGGTTACCGCCTGACAACAAGCCCAACGCTACAATCGTCTAACAGAGGGAGCTCTAAGAATGACACTAATAGAAAAGTATCTTTTGTCACCGCATAATTTAAAATTATACACTTCCGAATTAAAAGTTAATATTGTATTTGACAATATATAATATGTATTTCTTAGATTGTGTAGCATCATTATGCATTAAGTTGATTATTATTAATTACATATCTTAAATATCTGTAGATATAATGACAGAAAATAAAATCGTTACAACATTTCCTGTATGACTTTGGGTCCATAGTCGCATAGACCTTGGGACCAAAGTATTACACTCTTTTAGATGAATGACTCACTTTATGGCCATAATCACGTTGTTTTTAGTCGGTTGACCTACATTGGGTTCATAGTCGCATAGACTTTGGTATCAAAGTATCACACTCTGAGATGGATGACCTATTTTGGGTCCATAGTCGCATTGACTTTGGGACCAAAGGATTACACTCTTTTAGTTGAATGATCTACTTTAGGTCCATAATGACGTTTTTAGTTGATTGACCTACATTGGGTCCATAGTAACATTGACTTTGGGAGCTGTTACGTTAATCGGGGCAGCCACATTGGGCGCCAAAAATTTATGCTACGTTGGCTCGTAGCCGTGCGTAACACAAAGAAAATCAAAGAAATGACCGGGCTCAATCGGAGATTAGGGGGGGTTGTAGAAAGCAGACCAACATCTAATGTACGCGGCTGTAAGGAATTTGTTACGTAATTCTTGGGGCAGCCACTTTGGGCGCCAAATTTATGCTACGTTGTTCTTGTAGCCGTGCGTAACACAAAGAAATCACGGAAGGACCGGGCTCAATCGGAGATTAGGGGGGGTGGTAGAAAGTAGACTAACATAGAATGTACGCGGCTGTAAGAAGTTAAGGACAATACCTGCAATAAAAATAGTTAAGCAAACCTGAAAGAAAAAAAAATAGTTAAGTAAACCTGAAAAAAAAAGAATGTAAAAGAATGTAAAAGAATGTAAAAAAAAAACGGTTGGATAATCTATATAATGTAGCAACGGTAAAAGCAGTACAAAAACTTTTAATACAAAATGAGGTAATATTGGGGAGTAGCAGAAACGTTTCCTCACACACCAATTCAACATAAGTCAAGACAAAAATTTTAACAAAAGATAAATAAGTAAGCACAATTGATGAGTAATTCAGTAGTATTAGTCTTTTTTTTTCCTTTCTTTATTTTTGTTTCTATGTTTTAGAATAGCATGCAAGTCTATTGTAAAAGGTATCAGCACGACAAAGAATATTGCAAAACAAACGGATAGATATTTAAAGTAATAACAAGTATGAAAGAGTTCACTTACAGAAAGTCCTGCAGTAACGAAGTACTTCACCCTTGATTGTGATGGAGTTGATAGAATTTAGTACACTTTACACTAACGAAGCACTTCACTACACTGGCCACACCGACGCACTTTACTGGTGTTAGCAACAGACATTATCATACTAAGGGAACCATTTGGCATTGATAAATTCTTGTTAATTCTATTTTCTAAGAAAATAATTTCGAAATATTTTGTAACACAAATCGCAAAAATTGTAATAAAAATCCAGAATTTAGAATCACGGACTTTCAAGGCACGAGGGAATGCATTAAACTAACAGCAACGTGAGGTGTTTTATTTGCTACATATGGTAACAAGGAAAAATCTAATGCTTTTGCATAACGAACTTTGCACAAGCAGTGATCTATTTTAGATTCTTTGGTAGTAGAAAATTCAGAACTAGAGCATCAACGGTATTTACATGTGAATGAGATACATATTTATAAGAAGCAACCTTTTTTTTCATCTACTAAACCTGCTACACTGTATTATCACTTTTAGAAACAAAACCCAAGCTTAAAAGTATGCACTGCACTGATAAAAACAGGTAACGAAACGAGATCGCACACACATTAATCCTAGAGAAAGAATCGATCAAGTTTCACAAGTTCTACAACGTTTTTCCCACAAGAAAAACAACTAAAAACACAATTAGTAAAACGTGTAAACATTAATTAAGTCCGTCAAATGTTCCGTAACGCACGTTATTTCAAAAGAAAAACTCAACTAAGAAACACAATCGGTAACCGCACGTGTGGTTGAGTAAAACACGTTCGCATATCACTAAAAGTACGGCAATGCTCTTACAACACAGTTAATAAAGCATACTTCAATCGAATTAGAACTCTGCTCTACAGTTAATCTACAATTCATTCTATATAGGAACAAAGAACAACTACCAACTACGTTAATCTGTCTATATATAAAAGTTGTTAACATAACACCTGCGCCTCTTATCTCCACTTCGATAATTGCATAAGTAACGAAATTTATAAGACGAATAATTATTTATTAATGTAAATCAACCTTTATGCAACCAGCTATTCAAAACGATGTATTTTAAGTACGCTGACATTAAGGGAGCGTAACAAATTAGTAACAATACCTGCAATAAAAAAAAATTAGTCCTGCAAACCTGAAATAAAGAAAAAGCATAGCATGCTTATCGAGCATAGATTGTTCAGTACTTTGTAGAATGTAAAAAAAAACTGTTTGGATAATCTATATAATATAACAACGGTAAAAGCAATACAAAAAATTTTTAGTACAAAGTGAGGTAATATTGAGGAGTAGCAGAAACGTTTCCTCACACACCAATTAAACATAAATCAGACAAAATGTTAACAAAAGATAAATAGGTAAGACACAATTGATATGAGTAATCCAGTAGTATTGATTGTTTTTTTTTTGTTTCTTAATAGCAGGCAATTCGATTGTAAAAGGTATCAGAACGACAAAGATATGGCAAAACAAACGGATAGATATTTAAAGTAATAACAAGTAGGAAATAGTTCAACTTACAAAAAGGTCCTTCAGTAACGCTTCCTTGCAATTGAAGTGTGGGATTCACGATGTCCGGCACTAACGAAGCACTTCACCCTTGACTGTGAGGGCGTTGATGGAACTTATCACACGTAACCCTAATCACACCTACGTATTTCACTGGTGTTAGCAGCAGACCTTATCACACGACGGAACTATGTAGAATTGATAAATTTCTTGTTAATTCTATTTCCTGAGACAATAATTTCGAAATATTTTGTAGCACTAGTTTAATTTCAACTGGGACCAAATGTATATTATTTTCATAAACATCCAAAAAGCAGTGAGAAACTTCAACCAATACCTTTGTAAACCGGTAATCTGTTATATTGCAAGCAATGATCCATTTTAGATTCTTTGAGGTTAGAAAATTCAGAAACTACAGTATCAACTGTATTTGGATAATCCAAAGTATGCACTACTCTGATACAAAAAAAAGGGCCGCGAAACTAGATCGCACACACAGTTTAAATATCAAAAGACGAAGCACCAACAAAAAAACCACAATGAGTAAAGCACGTGTATCACTAAAGTAAGTCCGTCAAATGTTCCGTAAAACACGCGTGCAGGTCGAGTTTAACAAGTTTTACCACTTTTATTTCCAACAGAAACTCAACAAAAAACAATTAGTAAGGCACGCGTAATCAATAAAACCGTCCGTCAAATGTCCTTAAACACACACGTGCGTCGACCAAACACGTTCGCCTACAGTTAATATACAACTTTTATTTTACAAGAAAAACAACTAAAATCGTGCCGCGCTTGTTCATGAACAATTCGAAAATTGATACCGCATTAATTCTCACTATTGTCAAAGCAAAAAGAAACAGTATTTTCAACGTAATTAATATATAGGAACCAAGAACAAACTACCACTGCTCATCTGTTTTATATCAACTCGTTGCTATTACAACCTCTTATCGTCTCTTATCTAGACTTGTATATCCACATAAGCAACAAAATTTATACGAACGGCAAGACAAGAACGATGCAATCCACTCATTATAATACGACGCATTCCCCAACGAGTTAATAAATATAAAATATAGAAATAGTAATTGCAGACATGTATTTACGAATTGGGAAAAAGCGTAAAATGTTTAAGCTATAAAAATGCACGTTACAGATTAGTTGATCTACTGACCTACTTTGGGTCCTTAGTCACATTGACTTTGGGATCAAAGTATTATACTCTTTTAGTTAAATGACCTATTTTAGGTCTATAACCACGTTGTTTTTAGTCGATTGACCTACATTGAATCGATAGTCACATTGACTTTAGGACCAGTTTAACCTACTGACCTTCTTTGGGTCCATAGCCACATTGACTTTGGGACAAGTTTGACCTACTGACCTACGTTGGGTCCATAGCCACATTGACCTTGGGACCAGTTTGACCTACTGACCTACTTTGGGTCCTTAATCGCATTGACTTTGGGATCAAAGTATTATACTCTTTTAGTTGAATGACCTAATTTAGGTCCATAACCACGTTGTTTTTAGTGGATTGACCTACATTGAATCGATAATCACATTGACTTTGAGAGCAGTTTTATCCTACTGACCTACTTTGGGTCCACACTCGTATTTACTTTGGGACCAGTGGACCTACTAACTTACTTTGGGTCCATAGTCGCTTAGTATTGCTACTTTCTTGATATCATACTGATCGCTTGAAAAGTAAAGAAAATTTTTTCTGAAAGTGAACGACCTGTGAAATTTGGGTTCAATTGGATGGTATTTACAGGAAAGGATGTAAGGACTGCTTCGTGATCAGAAATGTTATTTGTAATAACGGGTGGTCTGTTCATTGTTAAGGCAGAAATTAGAAATTATGTAATCGATCGTACTGTCGTTAGTATTTGTAATCCTGGAGGTGAGTTAACGTGCATTAATAATTCGAAGCTCTCTAAAGTATTGTGGTTAGGGTCAAATATCTATTCCAGCAATAACCTTGAACTTCCTATACTAAATTAAAACAGTAGTTATTCGAAAAATAGTGTAATACCTGCATTTTTTGTTAATAATTAGTTTTTAGACATTCCAGCACAGTTTAAAAGAAATTGTAATGGTTTTCTAGTACACTGTAATCAATAAATGAAAGTACTTATAAATTATTTATTATATAATCCATTCAATTTAACTTTAGGATGACATCAAATGTAGTAATGAGTATTGGCAATTATATGCAAACAAATAGCTAAATTTGCGCTTTAGAGATATTGTTATTTAACACAATAAAAGTTAGCATTTCTGTATGATGTTGCCACCAATTCCTTTTGCCAATGGAAATATTGGTGTATCTTTTATTAAAATATAGTTTAAGCTAACATTGGCAATGTAGAATTTTATTCAGTTATGAAGTTATCCTAAAGTTAAAGAGAATGAACTATATAGTGATACTATCTGTGAAGTACGCAACTTTTGGTACTTAATCCTTTATGTTATCTTATCTCGTATATTCTGGAATGTTAACAAACATTAATTTTCAGTTCTAATTAATTTTCGAACAGGTGTTCTCCATTTATGCGTTCGGGTGTGAAAAATAAATTGTATGCGAATTTATTATAAACAAAAATACTTTCGGAGTACGAGCGTGGGCGCTTCGTTTTTAAAAACACTTTTGGTTAATTTTAGGTAAGAATGAGTATTATTATTATTGTATTAACTGCATTTAAAAACGAATTTTAACTATGGCTATCTGTAGTGGAGAAAATACGTTTTTGCCCCCCTCCCCCCTGCCCCTCATGTAGGCCTTCTTTTTTATTATTGGCCTATATTTTTGCGTATTTTTTAATTATAGTAACTATAGAAAAGAAAACAGTATGTAATGAAATACATTGTATATTAATCAAGTGCTTTAATTTACAACCAAATGACAAATTAAAATCTTATAAACAAATTGACATTAATACTATATATTTATTATACGCCGAAGAAAATTGTTTACAGTTCAAAATTTGATGCAACAAAACAAAACACAAAATAGCAGACACTCAAAATCAAATTTAAAATTTTTTCTCGCCTGTTTTGCTGCAAATTCATTTATTGTATCATTGATATACATATTTTTAGCAGTGTCGTGTTCTATTGCCAAGAGAGATAATCGTCTAATCTGAATTGTGAAGTGCGGTTCCTGAGATAATTTTTAATTTTGGAAAAGATCTCCCCGCACTTGTAGTGTATTATACTTGTTTTGTCAATACCCCGTTAAAATTTTTTCTGAAGAAAATGTTGACCAATTTTTACAAGCTTTAAATCTTCTAGCTAAAGATTGTAAATTTAAAGCTGTTACCGCTGAAAAGCATCGAGAAGATTTCACTCGGGATGCCTTTATTCGTGGTTTATCTGATACCAATATTAGGCAGAGACTTTTGGAAGGTCCTCTATTGACCCTAAACGAGACATATGAAAAAGCTCGATTCATTAGAAATGGCTCTGCAACAATCGATGCTTTACAATCAATCTCTGAATGTAAACTCTATACAAACCCACAATCCGGTCAATCATGCGGTCCCTTTGAAGCAAGAAGTTCAAAATGAAAACGTTCCATATAGTGAAACTAAAGAAACAGTAGCGGCTACTTATAGAAAGTGTTTTTACTGTGGATTTAAATGGCATATTCGATCCAAAGGTCCAGCTCGAAATAGTCTTTGTAATATATGCCAAATAAAAGGTCACTACTCTCAGGTATGCAAATCACAAAAGAATGGGTCCAACTGAAATCACTCTGCTTCTATGATTAGCTCTATCAATACCAAACCCATACCTGAATGTTTGGCAAAAGCTGTGATTCGTGTAGAAGTTAATAATTCCTCTCTCTATGCACTAATAGATACTGGTAGTTCCTGTAGTTTTATTAGTGACCAAGCTGTAAAGAAACTTAAATTACCTATAACGTCTTCACAAGAGTCTGTTACAATGGCATCTACATCCTTCAACTCTAGAACATCTGGACAGTGTATTATTAATCTTCGTACCAAAGATCACTTCTATCATAATGTTCGTCTGTCTATTCTCCCTAATCTTTGCTCAGATATAATAATTGGCCACGATCTTATGAAACAACACTTTAAAGTGGAAGTTCAATTTGGTGACTTAAAACCTTCGTTGAAAATTTGTGCTTTAGCTACAGCTAGTATTGAATCTGAAAACTCTCTTTGAAAATTTAACACCTGAATGTAGACCAATTGCTACAAAATCTCGCAGACAAACTGAAAGTAATTCCAAATTCATAGAAGCTGAAATTAAGCGCTTACTCTCTGAGGATATAATTGAAGAAAGTAAATCACCCTGGCGAGCGCAAGTGCTAGTTATATCTTCAGAAAATCACCGCAAACGTATGGTAATCGATTATTCTCAGACAATCAATAGATTTACTGTTAGACGCATATCCTCTTCCGCGTATTGAAGATATTGTAAATAGTGTGTCTAAATATCAAGTCTCCAGCAAAATTGACATGAAAAGTGCATATCACCAATTTCCCATCAAAAAGGAAGACCGGCCATATACTGCATTCGAGGCTTGTGTATACTTTTACAGTTTAAGTAAATCCCCTTTGGAGTAACGAATGGAGTAGCTGCGTTTCAAAGAGGCATAGACTACATTATTCGCAATGAAAAATTATCAGATACATATACTTACCTGGATGATATCACTGTTTGTGGTAGAGATCAGAAGGAACATGATAAGAATCTTCGGCGTTTTATAGAAGCTATTCAGAAATTCAACCTAACCATAAATAATGAGAAAAGCGAATTCTCTCTTCGTTCGATTCATCTCTTAGGATATTTGATATCCTACTATTCTATTAGGCTTGATCCTGATAGACTCAGAGCGTTGCATGAAATTCCGCCTCCAAATAACACAACTTCACTAAAAAGAGTCGTTGGAATGTTTGCACATTTTTCAAATTATATTCCTTGTTGTTCACACAAAATAAATATCCTTTCTCATAGCAAATTCCCACTATCTCCTGAAGCTCTAAAAGTCTTCTATAGTATAAAAAAAGAGATAGAAAATGCCTCGTTCGCACCTATACGTAGTGAGGATATGTTTACAGTAGAAACTGATGCTTCAAATGAAGCAATAAGAGCAACTCTTTCACAATCTGGACATCCTGTTGCTTTCTTTTCAAGAACTCTTTCTTAATCAGAATGTAGACACTCGTCTGTAGAAAAAAAAGCATATACGATCGTTGAAGCAACTAGAAAGTGGCGGCATTTCCTAATGGGAAGATATTTTAAGCTAATCACCGATCAACGCTCCGTTACATTTATGTTTGATCTAAAATCCAAAAGCAAAATAAAGAACGAAAAAATCTACGGTGGAGATTAGAATTATCGTGTTTTAGTTACGATATTATTTATAGACCTGGACCTCAGAATACTGCTGCAGATGCACTTTCTCGTATTTGTTCTGCAACAACTGCTAACGAAGCTCGACTTATGGATTTACATAATACTTTATGTCACCCTGGAATTACTCGAATCTATCATTGGATTCGAATAAAAAATTTATCTTATTCTATGGAAGATGTAAAGAAAATGACTTCTTCTTGTCCAGTATGTTGTGAAATTAAGCCTAGATTCTATATATTTAAGGGAAGGCTCATAAAAGCTACTTCCGCCTTCGAACGTTTAAATGTGGATTTTAAAGGCCCTCTTCCATCCTGTACCAATCACCGTTATATTCTCACAATCATTGACAAATACTCACGCTATCCTTTTGCCATCGCCTGTCCAGATATGACTTCTTCAATTATCGTTGCTGCTCTCAAAAATATCTTTTATCTCTTTGGAATTCCTGTAATGAAATGGAGAACCTCTTTTAAGGTTTTAATAAACAGTTAATTAGAGTAAATACTAAACACATTAAAACTAATGACAGATAGGAAAGTGAATGTCTATAAACAACATCAGGCAACTAGATCATAATAATATCACACTATGATTGACTAATATGCCACGACTAATTGATAAACAAAGTGAGTTCTCCTTCTTCACAGGATCGTCTGTAGGTATCGCTCTATTTGATAACTTTAGATCTCTTATGAATCACGTAGGTATTCACACAATAGATAAACAATAGAATCATAAACATAATTTAATTTAGACATACTAAATCAAAATACCACCCCAAATGCATAAACAGGAATGTCAATTATTAATAGGGATAATTAATCATTAAATTTAGTAATTGCTAGAGCCAACACCCATTTAATTAATAAAATAAGCACTAATGACCAAAGTCAAAAAATTATACACTAACCTTGATGTAGGTCGCTAGGACAACTTCCTGTTCTGTGATCTGATTGCAACGGCACAATTGTGATTATTTTTCTCTTAGTAGCTTTGATTACAATTATACTTCTTCTGCTACAGCTAGTGGATTGCGGCTACACTCACTCGTAGTTACCGCAGACAAATCTTTGCTGACTTTCTTTGTCATGAGGTTTAATGAGCGGCTGCAACCACTCACCCTTACTTCTAAAACCCGAATGAATCTTTTGCACTACCTTCCGCACCTAGTCAACAGCACACTCAATCACTCCTCCAAGACACTTCAAGGGGGCTTATTGGTAACTATTTTTGATATACATATTCCAAATCCTTAGCACAAGTTATATACGTCTTTAACTATCTGTGTGCAATAGTCTAACCTAAGTCTACCTCCCTTTATGCCTATTTCTACTTCTAATATATTTCGCACTATTCCCTCATGCCTTAGTATGTGGCCATTCATCCTATCTCTCTTATTTTTTACGTTTTTTCGCATATTTCTTTCTTCCCCTAGCATTTCTAGTACTTCTTTGTTCTTGGCTTTGTCTGTCTATAATAACTTTATCATATGTCTGTGGCACCATATTTCAAAGGCTTCTCCTTTTCCTGTCCGCTTCTCCTACTATCCAGACATCACAGCCGTACATGCTGTGCTCTACACATGTTTTAACCAAGCTTTTCCTGGCTTCTATGTTTGTTGTCTTTGAACCTAGTGGTTGCTTTTTTTGTTAAATATAGCACGAATTTATGCTAATCTTTGTTTTATATTATTTGCGCTCTTCCCGTCTTGCGTTATTTAGCTTCCTAGGTAACAGAAATCCTTAACCTCTTGTAAGTTCTTGTTACCTATTTGTATTTTAGTTATTAATTTATTTTCCTCTCCTTTGCATACTAGTAGTTTAGTTTTATTTGTGTTAATTTTCATACCGTATCTCTCTGTCAGAACTGTTTACATTTCACTGAGGGCCACTTCTAACTCTTCCTTGCTAGATGCTAATACTGTTATATCGTTTGCAAATCTAAGCATATTAATCTTTTGTCCGAGCATAATAATTCCAAATGTCTTCTTGCATTTGATAGTATTCATTACCTCTTCGATGTACAATATAAAATTTATGGAGATACGGCATATTCCTGTCTTACCTTTTTTCTAATAGTTACTACTCTACGTTTATGCTCTAATTCTACTACCGCTGTTTGATCTTTGTATAAGTTATCCCTAAAACTCATTCCAATCTTTTTGAGTATCTTGAAAAACTTTCCATTGTCGAATGCTTTTTCCAGAACTACAAACCCCATATATACACACTTTCCCTTTTCTATTCTTTTTTCCATTAGCACTCTCAGAGCTAAAATAGCCTCCCGTGTTCGCTTGTTTTGCCTAAACCCAAATTGATCTTCTCCTAGTATTTCTTCAGCTCGTTGTTCCATTTGTCTTTGTACAATTCTTGTTAATATTTTTGACATGGATGCTGTCAAACTTATTGTTCGAAAATTTTTACATATATCCGCGCCTTTTTTTCTTGGTATAGTGACTATTATGTTACATTTGAAATTTTTGGGTATCTCGCCTGTCTTAGTCATATAGATTACAAGTTGGAATAGACGTTCTGTTACCACTTGTCCGGCGGCTTTTAGAATTTCTGCTTGCACTTTATCTGTACCCGACGCCTTATCATTTTTCAGACCCTTTAATGCTAATTCAAACTCATCTCTAAGTATAGGATATCCCAAGTCTTCCTTTTCAATGTCTGATTCCTGTTCCAATGCTGTTAGTTCCCCTCCTGCATATAAATTCCCTATGTATTCTTGCCATCTACCTGCTTTCTTTACATTTTCTATAATGACGATTCCTCGCGTGTCCTTTATATTTTTGCTATACGGTTTTGATTGATTCTAATTAGTTTGTATGCTTCAGCTGTCTTTCCTATTTCGATCTTAGTTTGTACCTCTTTGCTCTTGTCATCCATCTATTGTTCTTTAGCTTTCCTGCATTTGTGAATAATTTCCCATTTTATGGCTATGTATGCCTGTTTTCCTGTTTCATTTGATCTATTTTTGTATTTTCGTCTTTCTTCTATTAAATTCAGGATATCCCTTGTTATTCATGGTTTTTTATTTTCTTTTAGTGTATATCCTAAAATATCTTTGGACGTCATGTCTAGGCTGCATTTAATGTTATTCCATTCTATTTCCACTTCCTTAATATATAAAATTTTCCCGAAATCTTTCAGCAATACATTTTACTTTTTTCAAATCTTTCTTGGATATCTTTATCTTTTAGTTTCTCAAAGTGCTGCGCTGCGATCCAAAGGTACGCCCAGTAACACTCCCAAAGAAGACAACCGAATCATAAACTGTTTTAAAATCTGTACAATTGTTTAGGTGAGAAGGGTTCATTTCGTCCCAAAAGTGAAAATAACGTCCAAAAACTATTTCTGTTGAGCAAGAAAAGGAGATTTTGGTTAAAATGTAGGAAAATCCAGGTATAAGTACCCGTCGTTTAAGTGCGGCAATGGGCATAAATTACTCATCGATTTGGAGATTTAGAGGGTAAAAGGTTATTGCTAATTAACCATAAAAAGAAGTTGTAAGTAACGCCCTCTATGACCAAAGTCAAAAATAGTATCATATTCTGTTTATCTGTATTCAAAACATAAAGATTCAAATTTTCAAGCAAAAATTTTCAGAATAATACCAAATAATGAAATATGTATAACGTTCAAAATCCTGTACTTAAACGATCAATATTCGGATAAGAAAAGTTTGGCTCGATGGTCATTATTTGATGCATAGTATCTCCAGTCAATCATTGTCCCATCGTTAATGAAACGCCCGTTTAGGTTGTATTTGTTATAGTAGGAGATCCTTAACGACTCACTTCAAAACTCAGCAACTATTTTTTTAAACTTCTGAAGATAAGTAAAACCTAAATTCACGGATATTAAAAAATCAGTACCATCTTTGAACAAAAATAGTTCTGGGCATAAACAGGTTAATAAAAACAACAACTTTCTCCTCATAAAAACCGTCGAGTTCTTTCTTAAGTTCTCTCGATTTCCTCGCGTTCTAATTTCGCACGATATAAACATTGCAATTATGCTAACGATGTGATGTTATTTAGAGGAAGTTTATAAATGTCAGCGCAAATATTATTTTTACTGCAAGTGTGTTTGTACTCGCAGTTGTAACATTTTCCTTGAACTTTAATTTTGTAGCATACTACATTGTTTTATAAATAAATCGTGGCGTAACTGTAAATGTGTGCCAGTAATAAAAATGTTTCTTGCAGCTGTTTATTTTATATACCTACATTTAATACACCATTATTTAAATAAGGCAGAACATGGTTTTTGGCAGCGGAATTGATTATAGAATGGAGCAAATATGTAATACATACTGTAATGCGAATCGAAATAACTCTTTCGGTCTTGCAAAAGGAATAGTACCTACTTCATTTAAGATGTTTCCAATTAAAAACGAATGCTAGATTCTCATTATAACGAAATCAAAATTAAAATCGTTTTTTTAACGGCTGTAGTCATTGGCGAGTAACATATACTACTGAGTCACGCTTAGAAGACTGGAATGCATACTGTAACAGTAATTAAATAGTATATAGAACGTTCTAGAAAGAACGCTTATTGGGTTCTTACTAAAGCGGCTTTATATCTATTTAGCGATAAGAAAGAATGATTCATAGGTATCGTGTTACAATCATATCTGTTAGCGATAAAAATGGTGAATAATATGGCAATATAATAAGTTTGATCTTCAAAGATTAATGATTATTGTATATATAGCCCAGTCAATTTATACAAAAAATTTGGATTCAATGCAAAAGGCCGAGTATCTATAATTCTGGGATATATTAGACACTAATACCACTAGAAAAAATTCAACTTTGCAGAATCCGGCGAGGCATTGTCACAGCACTTTTTTAGTGAACTTCACGTGAAGCCTTATCACAGTACTCTTTTAGCAGCGAATCAAAGTTCGGTCGAATCATAGCACTGTTTTAGCAACACCCAACGCGAGGCGCTGTCACAGTACTCTTTTAGTGGCGCCCAACGTGGGCGTTATCATATCAAAATATATATATATATATATATATATATATATATATATATTGCTGTGAAACCTCTTGAATTACCTGGTCTGTTGATTTTCTTCTGTTAATCGCCTCGGCTGCTCCTCTAGATAGCTTTCATCCTCATACATAAAAACAAACACATTCCTACCACAAACATCAACGTCAACTCTATTTACATCAATATTCACAATACATTAAAATTTCAAAATTAATATTCAGCATAAATTTTAATATCGGAAAATTTCAAAATTAAATTTATTTTCATTTTAATGTGCATCCAGAATTAAAGTCCTTGTAGGATGCCTACTAATTACTATAACAATATATGCAGAGTACAAAGGGAGCATCTACCACCCCTTTACGTTAATTAACCAGGTTCGTCTAATTGAGCTCAAAGACATACCCATATTTTTATCATAATCCAGATCATCAATACTAAATACCCTTTCTACTTAAACAAGCAAATTTCACCTTAAAATTAAAATATTATTGTTAGTACAATTTCACTACTGTCCATTTTAAATAAACAAATTAGAAAGTTATTCAACACACACCAAAATCTCAAAGTTCAAACAAAATAGTATAATTTACCTGAAGGTTACTTGCACTCGTAGCTTCAATGTACATCGTCCCTTTTGTTAATCACACCATTCCAACTGGGTTATATTTACGGCTTCTGATTCTCAACGCTTTAAAAATTTTTCTCCATCACCATTCATCTAAAGTTGTTTCAGGGCTTTTCCGGAACTCCTCTGTGTATATCTGACCCTTGTTTCGTGGATCCAGACACGTTTATGCACCATTTAAGTATTAATACCCCGAAAATAACAAAGAAATTCATACTTCTTTCACCAAGATACGCCAAAACTGCCTACTTTTGTGTATTTATTTGTCATAGTAAATTTTACCAATTGGTACAGTGATACTAAACTTTATTACCTTGTATCTTCTTTTCTAAGTGCACTAACGTACATTCATTGTAGCACGTAAAGAACAAGCTGTTTTAAATCACATAATATTCGAGCAAACTGTTTAAATTATTTAATATTAAAACCGGAAAACTAAAAAGCACTGTTTAACGCGTTCAATCAAGTCGAAGATCTCAGAGAGCTTGTTTATATTCACCTGGGTATATATAGAAGTTCGCCTGTCTGTCGGTCGAGTCCTCAAAACGGCCAGTTTCTAGAATTTCGCATGCTCTGTTCCCATTCCGTAGCCCGCGCGTCGGTTTTACGAATTTTGTACTCGCCCAGTTAAATCTCAGAAAATTTCCACACGGCACGCAAACATGTCCGAGAATACCTAATTAAATTTTATACAGAAATCGTTGTTTCTACCTCTGATATTTGCATCCTATTTTCAACCAATTGTGACCCTCGTGACGTTGTTTAAATCACGCCTTTTACTATATGTGTCTCGGTCTTGTGCATATTATCTGTCTCTATCTAACCTGTTCTTAGTGATGCAAATTGATATTCCTTATTATCGATTATTTCAGTCCATGTGGGCTATCTGGGTTAAATAACCCCGTATCGCACCTTCTCGTGAATATTAAGCCACGGTTTCTCCAAGATTCTTTGAAACCATTTGTTATCTACAAAATTTTCGCCGTACATGACATTTAAACTACGCAGGTGTTCAAACATAATATTAATTCTCAGAGCTTTATTTTCAAGTATTATAATCTTGGATTTTCACAGACTTTTATGCTTATTATTAATAATGGTTTAATTAACTCCAACTAAAATTGACTTCTATCCTTTCATTTTTAACGAATACAAATTAAATGTTAATTATTATGTGTACACTTTGTTTAATACCGATTACTTAAAATAGGGTTAATTAATATAAATCTTGCACGTAATTTCCAATTGCTTCTTTACTAGGGATAATTAAATTACCCGTAAAGTTTTCTAATACTGCTTCCTTTTATATAAAGCGTCTTATAAATAATTTAAATTTCTTAATTTTAATAAAACGACCGAATTTATTTATGCTTCACGGTTTTAATAAAGCGTACTTTTTCCCAAAGCTTCTACACGGTGATTAAAATTATTTGATGTGCTTATTTAATTTTCTACCCTGGTCTAAATATGAGTAATATATATATATATATATATATATATATATATATATTGCTATGTATTAACAGGAATTATCGTGCTCCGTCGTTGTGCCGTCCAATAAATACTTGATATGATAACGCCGTACTCGATGTCAATGGCATAAAATGAAGTTAATTAATTCCATATAATGAAAAGAAAAATTATGTACAGGTTTAGAAAAAATTTAAAATACACTTTTCAATCAATCAATGTTGTAAGTCTTATTTATCTCAAAAATTCATATGCTTTGCAATCAATCTAAAGTCACCAAAAACTATTCTTTTTATCAAAAAAGCCTGGAGCGTTCAACGTACTTTCAACGTATGCAAAGTTCGTTGCTGACTCTGTTACACTAGTTTATATTAATTAAGCAAATTCAATATTCAAACTCAAATAGAAAAAAATGTCTTAAAACTAATAAGATCTAACCTGGTCTGTTTACTTCGTGCTTCTTTATTTCTTTCTCGCAACTCAAAATTGTACCAAGATTATCGACGCATCCATTATCAACCAACATCAATTAGAATTTTCCATGCATTATTATACCATCTATTTGGATCATTAACATCATATTCGAAATTATTCTCCACCAATTTAGAATTATTCTGTACCCATTTAAAATGCTATCTACTGAATAATGCACCCCTTTGGAATTTCGAAATTATCATCAGCCTCGAATTATTTTCGTCAAACAGCCTCAGAATTATTGTCGTCCCCCTCTGGATTATTATTGTCAGACTTAGAGCCGTTAATCGGCAATAGAAATTTTCATATTCGTAGCACTGTCTGTCATTATACAATTACACTATAAAAATATTATTACGCGTTACTCTTAGATTTAGAGTAACGCAGTTTGGTCTTGTTGAGTTGAAACTGAGCTCCGTTATCATTGCTCGTTGTTAATATATGGGTTGATCCCCCTTTGTATGTGGGTTTGGCTTACTAAACTTAACCAATGAGGTCTTTGTATTTCCTACACTTAAAGTGATTTTCTGATGTAACATTCTTGGTTTTTCGAGTAATGGTTGTTAGCTACAGATGTTTTGTTATCAGACCATGCGGTGTTTTGAATAAATAGTCGCTTTTCCATATTATACTAAAATACCTGATGCAATTTGAATTTCGATTTTCAAGTACGTTTATTTATTTACGCATCCTTAATTACATTTACTATCAAAAAATGTTGATTGTTTGTACGCACTTACACAAGATTTTGTTAAGTTTTATCTCTTGTCTCCATATTATATCATAACTAATTAGAGTCTTTTTTGAATGCGTGTTTAATTACCATTCCTCTAAATACGCGTGCTTCTACTGAAAATATCGTTGTTTGCATTACTTAAAATTACTAAAGCTCTATATACCGGGTGTTAAATATTTGTTATTTACCTAATGCATGAATTACCTATTTCTATGCTAACTATGCGTCCTATTGTTATAAGGTGTGTTTATTTGCGTCGCTTAAGATTACTTATACTCTATATACAGGATGTTAAATGTTTACTATTTACATACTATCCCAATTACTCAATTTTCTACCAAATAAATGCAGTTTTCTGCTTCCTATCATAATTTATGGTTACTAAACGACCATTGCTATAAAATACACCCTTAAACAACCCCTTATTACAGCATTATTCCCCCAAATTAAAACATAAAATTTTAGAACTATTAACGCTCGGTTAAGACACAGTGGACTGTATTTTTTAAACATGAACAAACAAAAGGTAAAACAATAAACTTACCCAAGATCTGCAGCTCACTTTAAATAGGTGTTTAAAGGGTGAGATTTAAGATGGTCATTGAAGGAAGGCAAGGATCACCAATTTAGAAATTTCACCGTTTTCGAACCCACTCTCTAAGACGGGTGCAAGGGGTTATTTTGACGTACACACCGTAATGCCACAATTTACTAGAGAACCGAATCACACCGATGTTTGTTACTATCTATCTTAATTTTGTTATTGTCAGAATTGGCATATGTTTCAATTTATCTATAAATTAAAAATAACCTGAATTGAATGCTATTCTGGCAATAATTTATCGGATTAATAAACTGTAATTTAAAAATAAAAGGAATTTGTTGCCGGCGTTAGCAAGAACAATACCCTTTTTTGCGCCCAACGTGAACTTAAACTCACATTGGTCTAGAATTCTTATATTTTTATTTTCTTTTAAAAATTTAACTCTTCCTTTATTAATTCTCTATTTACATCTATCCAATCTCATACCTATATCCTATTTTACTACACTATTCATACCTATACTTATTCTTATATCCAAATCCTATTCTATTACTCTATGTAAACCTATTCCTAAATTTATTTTACATTTTGTTTATTTATTCATGTCGCTTTGTATGTGTTAATCAAATTTATTTCTAACTTCCCCCTTATTACTCTTGAATCTGGGTCCTTTTAACTCATATTTCCTAATTGTACTCTTACTATCTACCCTATATCCTAAAAATTTAATCTTACTTTGAAAAAATTCGCACTTCTTTAAATTCAAAATTAAACCTGCTATATTCAGCTCTAACAAAATCCTATCTAAATGTTCAAAGTGTTTCTCTACACTATCACTAAATATTAATACTTCATCCACGTAGTGGATACTATATTCTTCGTACGATCCCAAAATATTCTGCATCGCCTTCACTAATGCAGCAGTACTCGAGGACAAACCAAACGGGACCACCCTAAATTGATATCTTTTTCTTTCTACTGAAAAACCCGTATACTTCCTTGATTCTCACGCTAATGGAATCAACCAAAATGAACTCTTTAAATCTAATTTGCTATAAATTTTCCTATTACCTCTTCTCCCTAATATACTATCTATCATTGGTGGACAATTGTATTGCGGCTTCGTTCGCTTATTTATCTTTCTTGCATCTACACATAACCTAATGCTATCATCACTTTTCTTCACGACGACTAATGGATTCACAAAATATGTACCGGAGCTTTCTATAATACCTTCACGTAACATTTCTTTAATTTCTTCCTTCACTCTATCCCTATATGCTACTGGAATAGGATATATTTTAGTGTTAAACGGTTCTGTATTTATTACTTCTAACTTGTGCACATAACCCGTGACAATTCTCGACTTCGACCCTATTAATTCTGAATGCTTACTCAATAATGTTTTCACCCTATTTCTTAAATCATCTGGACACTTAATCTCTTCATTTTCATTACCCTTATTATCTATTTCATCACTAAACTGATTAATATTCACGCAGTCATCCTCTATTTCAATATTCCCTTCTTCATACCATTTAATATATTTACCATTACACTCAATCTCTTTACATTCCGCATTTATCTTCAACCCCAACTTATCTATAATATTCATCCCAAATATAACATCTATCTTTAGTCCAGGTACTACCATAAAATCATTTTCACATTTCACATTTCAGAATTACCATTTCATTTATTATACTAAATCTTTTATTATTTGGTGCCACCAAATTACACCTCGTTATAGGTTTCGCGTTATGCACCAATTTCTTTCGTTTAACAAATTCCTCCGCAACAAGTGGTGCTTCTGCCCCAGTATCTACAAATACTTTAACTATTTATCTTCCACCTTTAAATTAATTATTGGTAATAAGTTCCTTTCAAATCTTCCTAATTCATCTTCCATTTCATGTTTAATAAACTCGCACTGGTGTTCATATTCGTTAATGCGTAGAATTCTTCTTGGTTCGTCCGTACTCAAAAATCCTGGTTTTGCGTTGAAGGTCCTGCCCGACTCGTTATCCATGCGTATGTGCGATTCGTATTTCTTATTTGCGTGCTATTAATGTTCCTTGCTTTTGTCCGTCGATCATCATTTTCCTGCCTATTTATTCCTCTATTATTTCCTTCATGATTCGTTCTCTCTATTCGTCGTCTTGGTATCTGACCCGCGTTCCTGTTTTGCCTAAAATCATTATTAAAGTTCCTATAGTTCGCCCTATTAAAATTTCTTCCACGATCATAATTGTAATTGTTCCGTTGATAATTATTTCGAGTCTCATTATTATTTCTCTGCGTCCTTACAAAATTCGTGCGTCGATCCCTAATATTATTCTCCATTTTATAATTAGATTCCAAATCATTATATCTTTGCAAATATTGAATGAATGTATCCCTATCTACTATATTCTGCGTCGTTATGTATATCTTTACTTCAGCGTTAAAATGCCCTGCTAAATATTTTATAACTTGTTTATCTTGTAAAGGAGGATCCAATTGTTTCGCTACAGTAAACTTCTCAATAGCATATAATTCTCGCGTTATTCCTTTTTCTTAATTGTATTTTCCCATGCTCAGGTTATTTCGAATTTTATCTTGCTGATTGTCCCCCCAGAATTGACGTAAAAAGTTCTGCTCTAAGTGTTGAAATGTTTCGATTTCACTCTCAACTAAATTGTACCATATTTCAGCATTTCCTTTCAGCATTGATTTGACTAAATTTAATTTATATAATTCATCTGTAGAACCTTGTATTAACATTTTAAAATTTTTCATAAATATTTTCGGATTTAATTTTCCTTCCCCGTAAAATTTAGTATACTGTTCAATTGAAAGATTTGGTTGAATTAGCCTAATTGATTCCCTACTGTTAAAATTTCCAAAATTACTTTTTAAATTATTTATTTCTCGTTTTATTGATCTGAATTCGGTTTCGCAATTTTCCTCAATGTTCCCTAATTTAATATTTAAATTCGTAATTTTATCATTGGACTCGCTTTCATATTTTTCTTGCTTTGATTTAACTATGCTAATATGATCCCATACACAGTCTATCTCCTCAGTAACCCTGACAATCTTCTCTTGCATTTGTGCTCTCATCTCAGCAATCGTTTGGTTAGTTTTCTTTAGTCCATCACTAAGAATTTTAATTTCATTACCTAGCTTTTCGCTGTCTCATCCATTTTCGTAGATATGGTTTTCATGGCTTCCTCGTTTTTGTCCATTTTATTATTCAATGCCATTAGGATTTCCATCATCTTAGTTTCCTGTGAAGTGCGTCTTTCTTCAATAAAACTGGTTTCCTGGATTATCACGCTCTCCTGGGATCCTATTCCCATTCCTTGATTTCTTAGAGCTTCCTTTGTTTCCCGAATTATTTTATCCATTTTTGAAATTATTATATTTACTTTAAACTTTTAAATACTATAAATCTATCTAAATTTAATTAATGTACAAATTTCTTGATTTTTTGCTAATTAAAACTCTTTAAATTCCCGGTTTAATTTAATTATTTTATTTTAAATCTCACGGTCGTATTATCAAATTTATTTTGATTTAATTCGTGATCACGTTGGGCGCCATATAAATATGCTATGTATTAACAAGAATTATCGTGCCCTCACGTTGTTGCGACATATAAATATGCTATGTATTAACTGGTACTCTCTAGCCCCGTCGTAGTGCCGTCCAATAAATACTTGATATAATAACGCCGTACTCGGTGTCAATGGCGTATTCCACTTATAACTCCACCTCTCTGTTTAAATTATCAGGCGGCTCCGTGGCGTAGTGGTATGTGTGTGACTACTACGCCCAAGGTCCCGGGTTCGAATCCCGACACGGTCCGCTTGAAAAATGTTAGGCGAGCATTTTTCGCAAAAATACACCCTCGTTCGGATGAGAGGTAAAATGGAGGTCCCGTGTGTGAGTGTTGTCACGCACGTTAAAGATCCCTACCTTGCTTGGAACAGCAAGGATTCGGCAAAATTCAAAATTTTCCAGGTAAAAAAAAAACTCGCTTCCTGGCCAATGTAGTACCTTCGGGTGGAGCATTGGAAAATCACATGTAATGTTTAAATTATCAAATTTCACTCCCACTAATTTTATTATTCTGCCTCGGCTAGCTATTATTTGAATTATAAAATGAAGTTAATTAATTCCATATAATGAAAAGAAATATTATGTACAGGTTTTGAAAATTATTAAAATACACTTTTCAATCAATCAATATTGTAAGTCTTATTTATCTCAAAAATTCATATGCTTTGCAATCAATCTAAAGTCACCAAAAACTATTCTTTTTATCAAAGAAACCTGGAACGTTTAAAACCCCTTTATTATATTACATACTTTCTACGAATGCAAAGTTCGTTGCTGACTCTGTTACACAAGTTTATCTTATTTAGGCAAATTCAATATTCAAATTCAAATAGAAAAAAATGTCTTAAAACTAAAAAGATCTAACCTGGTCTGTTTACTTCGTGCTTCTTTATTTCTTTCTCGCAACTCAAAATTGTACCAAGATTATCGACGCATCCATTATCAACCAACATCAATTAGAATTTTCCATGCATTATTATACCATTCATTTGGATCACTAACATCGTATTCGAAATTATTCTCCACCAATTCGGAATTATTCTGTACCCATTTGAAATATTATCTACTGAATTATGCACCCCTTTGGAATTTCGAAATTATAATCAGCCTCGAATTATTTTCGTCAAACAGCTTCAGAATTATTGTCGTTCCCCTCTGGATTATTATTGTCAGACTTAGAGCCGTTAATCGGCAATAGAAATTTTCATATTCGTAGCATTGTCTGTCACTATACAATTACACTATAAAGATATTATTACGCGTTACTCTTAGATTTAGAGTAACGCAGTTTAGCCTTTTTGAGTTGAAACTGAGCTCCGTTATCATTGCTCGTTGTTAATATATGGGTTGATCCCCCTTTGTATGTGGGCTTGGCTTACTAATCTTAACCAATGAGGTTTTTATACTTCCTACACTTAAAGTGATTTTCTGATGTAACATTCTTGGCTTTTCGAGTAATGGTTGTTAGCTACAGATGCTTTGTTATCAGACCATGCGGTGTTTTAAATAAATAATCGCTTTTCCATATTATACTAAAATACCTGATGCAATTTGAATTTCGATTTTTAAGTATGTTTATTTATTTACGCATCCTTAATTACATTTACTATCAAAAAATGTTGATTGTTTGTACGCACTTACACAAGACTTTGTTAAGTTTTATCTTTTGTCTCCGTATTATATCATAACTAATTAGAGTCCTTTTTGAATGCGTGTTTAATTACCATTCCTCTAAATACGCGTGCTTTAACTGAAAATATCGTTGTTTGCATTACTTAAAATTACTAAAGCTCTATATAACGGGTGTTAAATATTTGTTATATACCTAATGCATGAATTACTTATTTCTATGCTAACTATGCGTCCTATTGTTATAAGGTGTGTTTATTTGCGTCGCTTAAGACTACTTATACTCTATATACAGGGTGTCAAATGCTTACTATTTACATACTATCCCAATTACTCAATTTTCTACTAAATAAATGCAGTTTTCTGCTTCCTATTATAATTTATGGTTACTAAACGACCATTGCTATAAAATACACCCTTAAACAACCCCTTATCACAGCTTTACGCATTTAGTTTGAAAAACTAAAATCAACATGTATTTTAAAACCCCAAAATTAATAAATAATTTTGTGTACCGAAAGCAAATATTTCCTATACAGCGCAAACCCTTTTGCATTAAAGAGCAATGAAAGTTTAGATTAATTATTCCGTCGATATTGCAATTCATTTGAATAGAGAATTCTCTACAATATAAAAAGATAAGTCATCGGAATTTAGGAAGACGTCAAATTCGTATAAACCCGTTAAATAAACATTTATATTCCAAGAAACAGCTTGAACATTAAAAATAAAACGTAAAATCCCTGGAAAAACTGATAATAAATAATTTATGATCTTCGCATTCACTGTTGGAGAGAAGTGATACGCAACAATAATAGCATATGATAAACAAGGACAAAAGCGAGTGTCACGAGTAGCTGGAACAGATAAGAAGGTAATAAAATGTCAAAATTTTATACGCTAATTGGGTATTCCGGGAAGCTTACATCATAATGTTCGAGATTATATTCCAGAAATTCCAGAAAAAAGACAATTTATATATAAAGAGGAGCGCTTATAGTTTTGATCCGATGCTGTCGACGCGTAAAGTAGATCAAGAAATATTATTTTAAAACGCTAGCCGTTGCGTTATATAGAAGTATGCAGTAAAACATAATTGCGAGGTTGCAATGAATATTGGACCGTTGTTTTTAAACCCAAATTACATACAAAAATGAAATTATTAATTACGAGAAAAAAACAAAAATTCTTTAATATAAAGCTATTTTTAAAGACGTATTAAATAATTGAAAAGAAGATTTAACCCAAAAAGGTACTTTGATAATTGCTGTTGGAAATCAGGAATTTTAATTTTGGAAAAACTTGTAAGCCGAGTTGGAGATCAATTTAAAATAAGAAGATTTTTAATTACGAGAAACGTTTTGTGGATTCTGCAGGTATTACTGTTAGATTTACTTTTAACTGATATTAGAATATTTAGATTTAGTTTTAGATAATCCTAATAATTTTCTTGTGCAAGGGTTTTTTTTTACCACGAGTTTGTGTTCAGAGTTCGTATACTCTGACCTTTAATAGATTATATGTCAAGGATTTTTTTGCCCAAAACAAACCTTACCAGCGTGGAAATAGTTTATAACCAGATGAAAGATCCTCAAAAGAATAAGTTTAATTCTGTAAATGTAAAATAAAGTAAGGAACAATAATTTTGTTTGTAACAAAGACTTCTTAGAAATTATTTTGTTTGAAGGAAACGATGTTGTAAATGCTTTTGTATGAAAGAAGATATTTCATATTGTATAAATGCTTTGAAAACTTCGTAAATTTCGTAGAGCTAGCCAGGCAAAATTAGAAACGATGGTAAGTGAACAATTTCAAGTTTACACATTTCAAATATGTTTCACAATATCTTTTTAGTAACGCCCCAAAGCTAGGCGTTATCACAGCACTTTTTAGCGGCGACCCAACGCGTGTCACGAATAATTCGTCTGTAAATTAGAGTTTCTTGTCTCGTAGGATTTGCTTTTGGAGTTGTTTTTTGAGTTGTTTTTGTTCTTTTTGTAATATCTGATTGACAGAATGAAAGAAGTTTGTGAAAGTTTGAGAGCTGAGGAAGTAGAAATTGGTTCTCAAGAAAGTGTTTATGTGGAAAAGGAGAATCCAGAGGTTAAGAGTGTAGGAGAGGCCAAGGAATCAAAAATGATGACTTTCTTATTAAGTCTAAATCAATGTATGCAGGAATAAAAAGCAACGAGTGAAAGGAATGAAAAAAGTATGCAGAAACAAAAAGAAAAATGAAAGAAATGAGTGAAAAGAATGAGAAATACTTGAAAGAAATGGGTGAGAAATGTATCAACGAAATGGGTGACAAGTTGGATAAAAATACTCAGGAGTTAACAAGCAGAATTTGGAAAGAATATTGCACAATTGAGGGAAAGTTTAAGATTATAAAGTGAAAAGCTTGAAAGAAAATTTAAAGAGAGTAGTGAAAGAATAACTTTGGGTTTAGAGAAAACTAACAAAACCATCAAAGAAATGAAATTTGAAATTAGAGGAAAAGTAGTACAAATTTTAGAGGATATGGATGGTGTTAAAGAAGAAATAGTTCAAATAAAATCGAAACAGGAAGCAAGCGAAAGAGAAACTAATGGGAAAATTAAAATGTTAGATAGAAAAGTAAATGAAATAGAGGGAAACTGTGAAGCTGGTTTTAAAACATTTAAAAATGATTTGGGCAATCTTAAAACAGACATAGGTAATAAAGATAAAGTTAAAAATATTCATGTTGGGGAACCGATTAGATGAAATCCAACCAATGGTGCGTTGGAACAGCACTCAAAATTTTATGGGAATAATAAACTTGTAGTGTAACAGACCTGAAGACTGACCCAAACGGCCTCTATAAACAAAACACCGGAGTCCATGATCTAACATCTAGTGGCAGTGGCTCGAAGACTCCTACGTTGTGTTATTATAATGTAACCCAAATTCACACTGGGAAGATGACGTTAAGGCGGGAAGGTTTGAAATAAAACTACAGCAGTTACTCAACTTGACTTTTAATCAAAATAATAACCACTAAATAGGTCATTGGCATGAAAGCATAGAAAAATGACATTCAAAGCAAACAGTGCCGTACTCAACCTGGGCGATTGGGGAAAGAGCACGGCAGAGAAAACCGCAAACTGCCCTTGCACTTCAAACTGCATTTGGCACATCTCGACAAAGACAGGAAACGTACAAGTACCCAGGTCACCAACACTGAATTTAACGGGATGTCAACTGTTACCCAGACATACCACACATGATAACTGAAGAAACGCTAGTGTACGTTAGCTAGTTTTTTCTGACAGGTACTGAGGTCGGATAATTAATACTACCCAGCTAAAGTTAAAAGAAGAGGAACACCAGGAAGGTAAAATCTGCCTTGACTACTAATGTTCCTCCCTGCATGGACATAAAATGTTAGTAATATTCAACAAGGTTCGAACACACGCGCCCACATACATACATTAACAAATTCCAGCCCGTGTTGCAAAGTATTTCACAAAGGCTAGCCGACATTTAAACCGAGATATGAGTGATGCAGTGGAATATGTGGGTGATATGCTGAAATAAACAATTACACATAAAATAAAAATGTCAAATGCATTACAAATATCAAACATTATAAAACTTGTAGGCAACAAAAACATATCAAAATTTTACATCATAAAAACAAGCCCAGAGCCAGGCGCTAAAACTTTATATAAATGCATGTTAGTTAAATATATTAAACCTAGTAAGCAAACGTTAAAAATTATTCATTATGATTGCATCGGTTAAAACCTACTCTGTAAAATTTAAACTTATCGTGGCATTACAAATTACAAACAAAACAAGTTGAAAATGCAAGGCATTGTCGCAACGAACTTCCAAATGTAGACTTACTTTAAAACAATTTAAAGAAGTTAAAATTATTATGTTGTAATAATTATAAGTATTCAGATAAAATAAAAATTAATTCCCGGGGGGGGGAGGGTCGGGTATCCGTGGTCAGATTTTGTGGGGGGTACCATATTTCGACTCAGCTATGTTAGGGGAGTCCAAATATGTATCGCACATTAATTTTGGACCTATTTGAAATTTTAATTTTCCCGACGGAATATCGCGGGGGCACGGCGTCCCCGTGGCCCGATTTCAACTGACATCAAAACTTAAGCTCAGGACACCGAGCTGAATCGATTGATGTATCACACATTGATGTCCGACCATTAGAAAGGCCTTGGACGGACAGACGGACAGACAGACGGACGACAAATCGATTTCATAAACGAACGAAGTTCGTTGAAAATATATACAACTTTGTGGTTAATTCAATAAAACACAAAACAAATACAACATTGAAATATAATACTGTTCGTATTCAAACTTGCCTTATAATTTGATTTAATATATCGAAGGATGATGTTGGTACAAACTGCTCATACAATCACAGTAAGGATACATTTACTATTGATTCGGTAAAAGGTGCCATGCAATTGGAGTTACAACTCCGTATTAAATACTAAATAAACATTATTTCAAATAAACAAATATTAGTTTTACTCTAATTTAACTACTAATTAAACAATTCAAATAAATAAGTATTAGCTTTCAGTTGTTAAACCAAGCAACACTCATTTATACATAAAACGTGCAATAAAAACGTAAATCACCTATATTAAGCATCACAAATAAAACAAACGGCAAAGCAGCATTGTATACATCAATCTCAAAAAAGCAACAGATAATCATAAAAATATTTTCTTCAATGGTTAAACAACTAATGGTTTTACAATAAGCACCAACATCACATGCAAAACAACGCTCTGATTACAAGATGTGATCAGATTACCTTAAATAACCACTACATTATAAACTTAAAAACATTACTTTTAATAAAAAACCGCCAAGTGAAATGTTTCAACCATCCATCTTAAAAGCCCAAAACAAAGTAGTTTTAACCCCGTCGACTCGATCTATCCTCTGTACACATGCGTCCCTTATTCTGACATAACGGAATGCGTTCAGAAACCTGCAAGTGGTTACTGAGCTATTCTAAAAAATACCTTGAAATATCGAAATGTACACTATAATATTTGCAATAATTATCAACCAATGGGAACTCGACTTAGAAACTTCAAACTTCAAACTTAACCCTAAAATATTTTTAAATAACTTAGAAACTTTAATACAAATTAGCTGGAATAAGCAAACAAAATTAAATGTTGTGAGGTCTATGTACAAGGGTAGTGTCGAAATTTGATTTGGACTGATTGAATGTGAGTTGAATTCGTTTAAAGACTTCGACATTAAACTTTTAAAGCATTTCTGGGGAGACAACCAGCAATTTAAAGTCAGAGATAATTTATTAATAGGTAAATATAATAGCCATTTAGGCATGACAACAGAGTTGTATGCGATCAAGAAATTTAGCGTTGCCAAACAACTTGATCCTCCTTTAGAGGACAAACAAATTATAAAGTATTTAGCAGGTCATTTCAAAACAAGAGTAAGGCAATGCATAGTCTTACAAAATATTGTTAACAAAGATGTGTTTTTAGAATATCTTCGACGTTAGGATGATATGGGTCAAACAAGGAGAATGAAGGCCAGACCAAGAAGCCAGCCCATGAACACATTTAAGTTGCAGAGGAATAATGGACTGGAGAGATATCAAGGCAGACCATTTAAAAGGGGGAATAGCCAAAGAAATAATTGGAATAGAGGAAATGCTATTATGAGAGACGGAGGAAGGGAGAATAATGAATCCCGGACCAATGAGAATAGAATCGTTACCCAAGTAAGGGAAATATGGCAAACGCGCAGCGAAATAGCTTGAATAGTAGCAACGAAAATAGGACATATGCCGAAATAGTTAATAAATCTGGAACGTCCAGTAGGCAGACAAATCAAGCAACGAAAATATAGAATTAACAATGATGAACATGCGCGTGAATTTATAAAATTTGAGTTGGAAAATGATGAAAAGTTAATGAAAAAAATAGTTCACTACCTATAATAAAATTTCAAGTAGTGGGAAAAGAGATAAAATTACTGGTAGATACAGAAGCTGAAGCAACATTAGTAAGTGAAGGTTTTATTAAAGATAATTCAGAGGAATTAATGCAGAAAGTTATCTCTATTGAAAAAAATAATTTAGTATTTCCGAATAATAAGAAGTTTGCAGTTATCAAGAGTATCATAATTCTGAAAGTTAAGTTTGGAAAGATGGAGGTTGAGTAAGAGTTTTTGATAGTGGCAGGATTAAGAGTTTATGCCATTCTGGGAATGAATTTTATAAGTAAGATGAAAGGTATAATAGATACCGAGAGTAAGGTGATAATTATGGGAGATGAAAGAATTAAATGGGACGAAGAAGTCCATATAGAGGTACAAGGTGATTGTAATAATTTGAATTAATTTGAGAAGATTTTGAAATGGGAAGAAGATAAAAGTTTAAGTATTAAGTGTCCTGGTGAAGTTAGGAGAGAAGTTGTAACGTTTTTAAGAAAAAAGACAAAATTAATGGAAACTGCAAAAGGTGATGTTGAAAGGATAGAAATAATAGATGAAACTGATGAAAATAGTATGATTTTATGTGTTGAGACAAAGGAACTTTCTGTGAATGCAGCTCTTAAAAATTTAATACTGTTAAATGTCCAGATGAAAAGTTAGAAGAGGTTCAAGCGTTGTTAAACAAACATTCTGAGCTAGTAGGTGTAGAGGCGAGCACAGCGTTAGGTTACAAGCATGTTTTGGAGGTAAATAATTCCGAACCTTTTAATTCAAAAATATATCCAATACCTGCAGCATATAGGGAGCAAGCAAATCAGGAATTAGCAAAAATGTTAAGTGATGGCATACTTTTAACGAGGTTAAGTGGCAAAATAAATTTTAGTAAGATTGATGTGAGGAATTCTTTCTGGTTGATTCCGTTATATACAAATTCTAGAAGGTACACAGGATTATGTGTAGAGGGAAACGTTGATAATTCAGAAGTGGTACCGTATGGTTTGTCTGAAGCAAAGATAGTGGAGAGTAAAATCAATGATGATTTAATGTTCCGGGAAGTAGTTGTACAGATAGAGGTAGAAATAAGGAGAAGTTAAGAGTTAAAGTCGTTAAATATGTATAAAGAACGACTTTTAGGATAAAGAAGAGAGTTAGGTTCAAGTAATTAGTAGGGAATCGTTGTAAATAAAATGTAGGTAAGAGTAGGTCTAAATAATAATACATATAGGTACTAATAATGATAGGTATCAATAATAGTTAATATATAGGAATAATAGTTGATAGGTATCAATGATAGCTAATAGGTATAAATAATAGTTAATAATGGATAGGTTTAGTGATATTTGAATTCAAATAAAACAAAATTCTAGTTATTAGTTATATTCAAATAGGGGGATTATATTGTGGAATTTATAGATTAAAAGTAATTAGATAAGTCAGGTAATAATTTATGGCAAGTTACCGCATGTAAAAAAAACTCATTAAAAATTGGAGAAGCTTTTCCAAAACTTTAGTGTAGGAATTAACAATTTTCAGAGTTAATTTTGCTTCATTTTTAGCGTGTGTAAATATCCTCAAAGAATTTTCACAATGTTTAAATGATAGAGAGTAGAACCATTTAATTTTACGTATTAATTGCAAAAAACAGGCGTACGAAAAGTTGGTTTGTTTTGTTAAAAATTCTCGGATTTTGGAGACGGTTTGTGCATTAGCTCGTATGTTAGTGGAATTAAAAATTGGCAGTTGAAAATTGTTGATGTGGGTTTTGAGAAATGTTGTGACCGTTGGGAAAGATTACCAAGAAGGCTTGTTTGTGTGTATTAAGAGATTTTAAGAAATTTTAAGTATAGGCGGGTAGATTCGTCTATATAAGCACGAAGAGGTAGTGAGAGGGTCTCTTGCGTTCTTGCTCTCTTGCTTTTCATAGGATCTTTGCCTGAACGTCCAAGCGTTGACTTATATTAGTGAACAAATTTATAAGTGATTTTAATGTTGTAAGAAAGTTGATTACACAAGTTGGTGTAATATTCACTAGCAGTCCGAAAGTCTTATGAAGTACTTTGAAAAATACAAAGCTTGATTGAAAAATGTAAGTAAAGACTGAGTTATATTTTGGTTGTGGGTGCAAGTTATGCACATAAATGAATTAGAAAGTGTTGATGGATGGATTGGATGGTTTACCTATGGTAAATAGACCAGTACGGGAGTGTGGAAGTTTGAATGTACAGTCTATTGGTAGTTGGAGAAATTTAAGTAGCAGATTGCCATCACGGATGGTGTTCTACAACTCAGAGTGGTGCCAGAACGTGCAGTCTAAGTAGAGGACAACAGTCACCGATGGTGTGATTGCCAATCCACGAGCGGTAGTGCATTCCAGGTAACAAATTTTGTGAAACTTTGATTTTATGTGCTTATTTGCTATTTTAGTGGTATAATTTTTATAAACTCTTTGAACTAAAGAGTTACTTAAAACATTTTATGATCGATTCTTCGACAATACTTTTATACAGGAGTTAATTTGTAAAATAATTTTATAATATTTATTGATGTACAAAGTAAAAGGGGCTTTTAGTTATTTGTAGTGGAAAATTGAGCACAGGTATTTAAAGGTCTTACTATGAGTTCTTATTAAACCTGGGGGTAACGTAATGTTCATGGTTAAGCCCGGTTACTTTATATGGTTTATTGTTAGATAAAACTTTATCAGGCAATATTGGAAAGAAAATGTATTATTTTGAAACGAGGATATATGTAATGATGATGATGAAGGAAATAATTATTGAAAAGGATTTTTGTTGTATTTTTCTGCTCGACTAAGTCAAGGAGCATTGTAGTAGTCGAGTTTTCTTGTATCATACAGTAGGGTAGTATTTTTCAGATAGCAGCTGAGCAGCCGTGGCGAACTTCACTGAGGAAGCTGAGTTTTTTTAATTAATAGCAAAAAGCTGGAAGTATTTAGGCCAACATAAGCAAGGAGCTTTCATCCCAGGTAAGCTTCAAAACAAACTGATGTTCCAAACGTGGCGCTTAACGGTGGTGCTAAACTTCAGAACAAAATGACGCCCAATGGTGGTGCTCAAGTCAACAGACCTTTAAACTACGTAACAATATAATTTGATATGATAACGCCGCACGCCGATGTAATAATAAACGTCCAATTTCCTGCTGAACGCCACGGTTCTGTGTTTTTCTAATATTCTAATTTTAAGTCTGCCACGACTAGCCCAGTTCAATTCACACAGAGTGCACAACGTTACGATGATCAAATAAATTTACCCCTTCAAATCTTACCTGTTTGGAATGATAAAACGAAGTCAATCAATATTCGTATAATGAAAGGAAATAATATCTACACTTCACAATTTTGTAATCCTTTAAATAAACCCTTCAATCATTTAATATTATTTGGATCATTTATCCCAAAAATTATATCCCTTTTATTTAATTTAAAGTCGCCAAAAACGACACCTTATACGAAAAAATCTAGAACGTTCAAGACCTTTTTATCCTCATTACGTAAATTTCAACGTATTAAATATTTTTTGTTGACTCCTTACAAATTAGAAAAAAATATATATTCAGTGTTTAAATTTAAATTTGAAATGATTACTTATACTAGTTAGCCCTGACTTATGATTTCCTGATTTGCTGTTGCGTGTTGTGGCTCAACAGAACAACGCCTCTTTATTAGCTTCAATCGATAAACAATGCTCTGCTTTGTACTCTTTCACGTGCTTTGAACCAATAGTTTTGTTAATCCTTGTTTCCAAAATTCACCTCGTGCTTTACTTTGTATTTTTTTGGATACGCCTCAGATCTTTTTTAGATCCCTTAGATACACCTTAGATACTTCTTAAATTTCTGACAGAGTTCTGACTTAGATTTCTTAAAGCCTTACATTATTATAAACATTTAATTTAAATTAATTAACAAATTTCTACTCACGTTTTCAGCAAAACTGCAAAAGCTTTTTCACATATCTTCAACGTAATTTGTCATCAACTATTATTATACAACACCACTTTTTTGCAATAATTTAATTTAAAATTTATTTCGACGCGTAAATCTTTGAGTAACAGTGATGCAGGTTCGGCGTGCTTCAAATTGAGACTGCCTCTTCTTATCAACTATGGGCGTTATATAGCTTTCCCTATCTACATTTTTGATTGGTTTATAAGAACAGTCATACCAAGTGTTGTAACCAACCATAGTTGTTTTGGGCATTCCTAGGAGTTTTCAATCTTTATTTTTGATAAAATTATTCTGTAGTTACATGTTATGCTTGCATTCCTATTATTTTACGATCTTTTACTGTTTGTTTTGTTATTATTATTGGACTTTAATTTACCTTATGTCTGTTGTTTGTGTAGGTAAAGCTTTTTAGAGAATTGAATAAATAACTGATGTAATATGAGTGATGTAAATCCACGTGTTCCTGTTTACGTCTCGTATTTAAAACGTATCTTTAAAAGTGCGTCTCTTATCAAAGCGCTTTATTATCCTTTCTCTATCACATGTGTAATTGCATGAAGACTTACTAGGTTTTACCTTATCTCATGCATATTTATTTTATAAACTTATTGAACGCTTCTTGAAGTAGTTTAATTGCATGAATAATTATTTCTTCGCTAAATATGTGTTCTTTTATTGAAAAATATGCTTGCTGGCATTGATTACAGTTTATTACGGGGTGTTAAATGTTTACTATTTGCATAATATGCGAATTATTTATTCTCATGCTAAATAAATGCAGTTTTCTGATTCCTATTGCTATTTACATTTACCACGCAACCCATACGACTCAATACACCCCTAAACAACCCCTTATCACAGGAATATATATAATACAATGTAAAAAAAAATTATTGGCAAGTGACTCAATTTCAGCCATGAAAGCATCCTGTCGACGCGTTTCGCCCTAGTTGGGGCTCATTAGGACAGGAGTAGCAAAGTTGTAATATTTAATACAGAGACCTTATGGGAAGTACAGCATCACCTAGCTTACAATTTGTGTCTTCGTATCGCTTCACCTGACATAGCAAGTTTTTAGCAACCGTCGGCACGGAGGAGATCCGGCTCAACTGCCTTTTTCCATAGCCAAAAGTTTTAATTTAAAAGAAAAGTAGGTTTAATGAGTCAAATTAATACAATGTATAAAGAAATTATTGGCAAGTGACTCAATTTCAGCCATGAAAGCATCCTGTCGACGCGTTTCGCCCTAGTTGGGGCTCATCAGGACAGGAGTAGCAAAGTTGTAATATTTAATACAGAGACCTTATGGGAAGTACAGCATCACCTAGCTCACAATTTGTGTCTTCGTATCGCTTCACCTGACATAGCAAGTTTTAGCAACTGTCGGCACGGAGGAGATCCGGCTCAACTGCCTTTTCCATAGCCAAAAGTTTTAATTTAAAAGAAAAGTAGGTTTAATGAGTTAAATTAATACAATGTAAAAGAAATTATTGGCAAGTGACTCAATTTCAGCCATGAGGGCATCCTGTCGACGCGTTTCGCCCTAGTTGGGGCTCATCAGGACAGGAGTAGCAAAGTTGTAATATTTAATACAGAGACCTTATGGGAAGTACAGCATCACCTAGCTCACAATTTGTGTCTTCGTATCGCTTCACCTGACATAGCAAGTTTTTAGCAACTGTCGGCACGGAGGAGATCCGGCTCAACTGCCTTTTTCCATAGCCAAAAGTTTTAATTTAAAAGAAAAGTAGGTTTAATGAGTTAAATTAATACAATGTAAAAAGAAATTATTGGCAAGTGACTCAATTTCAGCCATGAGGGCATCCTGTCGACGCGTTTCGCCCTAGTTGGGGCTCATCAGGACAGGAGTAGCAAAGTTGTAATATTTAATACAGAGACCTTATGGGAAGTACAGCATCACCTAGCTCACAATTTGTGTCTTCGTATCGCTTCACCTGACATAGCAAGTTTTTAGCAACTGTCGGCACGGAGGAGATCCGGCTCAACTGCCTTTTCCATAGCCAAAAGTTTTAATTTAAAAGAAAAGTAGGTTTAATGAGTCAAATTAATACAATGTAAAAAGAAATTATTGGCAAGTGACTCAATTTCAGCCATGAGGGCATCCTGTCGACGTGTTTCACCCTAGTTGGGGCTCATCAGGACAGGAGTAGCAAAGTTGTAATATTTAATACAGAGACCTTATGGGAAGTACAGCATCACCTAGCTCACAATTTGTGTCTTCGTCGACAGGATACCCTCGTGGCTGAAATTGAGTCACTTGCCAATAATTTCTTTTTACATTGTATTAATTTGACTCATTAAACCTACTTTTCTTTTAAATTATAACTTTTGGCTATGGAAAAAGGCAGTTGAGCCGGATCTCCTCCGTGCCGACTGTTGCTAAAAACCTCGGATTTCTGGCCGCCTTTAAAAATTTTCTACACCACCATTCGTCTAAAAGGATTCAGGGCTTCTCAGGAACTCATCTATGTATATCTAAATCTTGTTTTGTGGATCCAATCACGTTTATGAATAACACTTGATTACTAACACTCCCGAAAAATAGCAATGAAATTCATAATACTTTCACGCTATACCAAAACTGCATACTTCTATTTATTTATTTATCGTTACTAATTTGGATAATTGGTACAGTAATACCCGCAAATATAACTAGACTTTATTACCTTTATCTATCTTCTCTAAGTGCACTAATGTATAATAACTTGTATCGTAGCACGTAATCACCATCTATTCTGCTTGAAGTATCGAATAAAATCAAAAATAAAGAGAGCTAAACTCCTATCAGCACGGGTTTATATAATGGCTCGCTTGCAAGTCGAATTTGTACCGCGACGGACGATTTTCAGAAATTCGCATTCTATTTTCCCTACCGATGGCTCGGCACAATGATTCTTCTGAAATTTGCACTCGTCCGAGTTGAAATCTAAGAAATTTCCACACGCCTCGCAACACGTCCGCAAACAACTAATTAATTTTATATAGAAATTGTTATTCTTCCACCTCCCATGTTTGCATCTTATTTCAACCTTACTCGCCAATCTAGTCTGTTCGTTCTATCTACAACCTGTGCTCTTGTTTTACATATTTCCTTTCATTTAACCACCAATGCATTCCCTCTCGCTTGTCTTTATACCACAAACTAGCTTTCTTACTTGCACTCATATAGCTTAAAGTTTATCGACTATCATATACATGGTTATTTTTGCAGGTGTTCTGAGTTTTAATACGCTGAAGTCTTTTACGTGACTTCCCCACGTCGTTATAATTTCTCGATAGCTTTAGTACTTGGAAAGATTAAATTAAATACAAGTTGAACATTTTAACTCGGCTTCTTTTTATAGAAAGCGTCCAGTGAATAATCTAAACCCCTTATTTTTAACGAAACGAATAAATTTTTATGCTCTAATAAAATTCTACATTACTTCCTTCTACACGTTGATTATGATTCTATACAAACCCTACATTCTAATTGAATGATTTAAATCTACACAGTAGGCCTTTAATTAAGCGTATTATTTTACACTACTCTGATATACATGGTGTTTAACATTATCTAAACAATATAAACCCTATGTTTAGAAGTAAATGACGAATTTATCCAACATGCCTTTAAATGAAGCGTATTATTACCCAAAGCGTCCTTATACACGGTGATTAAAATTATTTGATGTCGTTAATTAATTTTCTACCCTGGTCTAAATTAGAGTATATATATATATATATATATATATATATATATATATAAAACAAAGACAAGTTATTTGCAGTCCGCAATAAGAAAATTGTATATAAAGTAAGATGTATCTGTAAACAAACTCTTATAAAAATAATAAGAGCCATTGACAAATATGTGTTAATGGCTATATAACTACCAGCCCGATTTGTATTTGTCAATGGCTCTTATTATTTTCATAAGAGTTTGTTTACAGATACATCTTACTTTATATATATATATATATATATATATATATATATATATATATAGTGTTATGTTGCTCCGGTTTATTCTTAGAACCTAACTTTTGTGGTCCGTTAGCTCAGTGGTGTAAGTACATGAGACTAAAATGATACTAAAATTCTAGTATGGATCAACTCTATTTAACTAAAATTTGTACTTGATACTATGAATTGGCCACTCTAGCTTCAACAAAAAAAATTACTATGTCACTATAAACTGTTACGGAGTTCTGAAATATTTCGCATCCTTACATTACTGATTTATTGCATTTGTTTTTTTTTTCTTTTTACACCTTGAAGTTTAAACCACGCCAAATTATTATAATTTGTTTTAAAACATAAAAACATCAAAAAACATAAATTTAAAGGAAAACATAAAAAAAAAAGAAAACATAAGCCCACAGACCGGACCCTGCCTCTGTATTCACGTTCCCTGAATAAAAATGTTTAATGCTTCACGTCCTGATGTAGTTATTTGTCAATAATTCTAATGAATTTTATGAGCAACTATTCTAGTTTTGATAATGGTGTTTATAATGGTGATTGCACAATGATGACTGAATCTACTTATCAAAAAAAATAATTAAATGTCAATATAATACGTTTACGTAATTACATAGAATATCCAATGCCATATGCGTTTGAAGTAGTTTATTGGTTTGAATTTTCAATTGGAAATCAATCCCATATAATTTTAGATGGTATTTGGCAAATATTGAACAACGTAGAAACTGTTTACTTTTAGATTATTCCAATTAAGTATAATATTGCATTAGACTTGACATACTTTGTTAATTTCTCCAAAATAATAATTGCAAATGTGTTATACAAAAGCCAATAACCATCCTACGATCACCTACGTTGTTTCTACATTAATTTCCTTTTCTCGATATCTCAATAGAATGACCTTAAGCACACCTGATGCTTTTATTAATGAACAACGATAAGTATAAACATGTATTTTCTTTTATATATATATATATATATATATATATATATATATATATGTTGTGGATTCAAAGAGATAAATAGGTGTAAAACAATAAAATTTCAACAACCCTGTATAGAAAAAAAAGCAAATTATTTACGCGCAAAATTAATTTAATTCATTTAGTAAAAACAGACGAATATTAGAGTATTTTTATATTTAATTATTGAAATGTTAGGATCACTGGAAGGAGGAAAGCTTTAAAGCAAATAGAAGTTCAAGGATACGCATAATTAACCATAAGTTATTTTAATTAAACACATATAAGCAAAAGAGAACGTGCTGTGTAAGAAAATCAATAATCCTAAGGCAATTGTATTCGTTGTAAAAGCCAACGTCAGTTTTATAAGATACGGAAAAGTAGAAAATCTAAGGATTGTTTATGTTCAAACGGTCGATAATTAACAGAAACACCTGCTTTTTAAAGGTTACGTTCAAAGAAGTCGAGCGTATGTTAAGATAGGATTTCATGGATATTATTTTCAACCGTCAATTTGGTATAAACAACTAGGGTAACAAACATCTTAAGGAGCGAGGGAAATGCACAATCAGTAATATACAACAGATAGAGACAGATATAAAGCAAGCAAGGAATTGAAATGCACGTACCATATACACGTGGAGTTGAGATAAGATGTCAACAATATCGATTTTCTGTAACTCAAGTGGGGTTTTGAACGAGACAGCAAACATGTATAAAATAGAGATAAATAGAGCTTAGGCGGAGTCTGTGACGGCAGAGAATTTTGTCATTAGTTGAAAGCAGACAGTCTTCCAAACGTACGCACACAGAAAAGTTGAAAGCGAATTCGGGGTATACAGCACGTAGGACCGAGCAAATTTTACAAATCTAGAGACGGTTATATTCGAAATTTTTGGAATTCGTTTTGAAAATAAGCTTTTTGCATGAAGCGCGTCCACTAGGGGGATTTTAGAAGGATATAAATACCCTAGCTAGATTATTAAGGTTCTTCTCTTCGCTTTTCATTTACGTCGATAAAGTACTGAATGCCGATTCAGACCAGCATAACAGTAAAGCTTTCTGTGAATATTTTATGTATGTGATTATGTTACCGTAAATATAGTGGTTGCAAGTATAAAACAGTAGTTGCGGACCTCTAATTATTGACGTAAAGTACGAGTAGTGCGTATTAAATTAATAAAGGTCCGGCTACTACAACACAAAAATCATTAAATGGAAACATGTTATATGGCACCACAAGTAATCGAGTTTGTATGCATGATATATGAAATGGTATCGTGAGACAAGGCGCATAGGGGCGCATAGGCGCAGGGTGTTAATTGCTTACTATTTACATAATATCCAAATTACTTAATTTTCTGCTAAATAAATGCAGTTTTCTGCTTCCTATCGCAATTTATGGTTACTGCACGAACTTTGTTATATAATACACCCTTAAACAACCCCTCACCACAACAATATATATATATATATATATATATTGTTGTGGATTCAAAAGGTTAAAGCAGAGTAAAACAATAAAATTTCAACAACCCTGTATATAGAAAAGAGAAAATTATTTACGCGCAAAAATTAATTTAATTTATTTAAGGAGAACGGACGAGTATTAACGTATTTTTATAATTAATAATTGGAATGTTAGGATTACATAAAGAAAAATAGTTTTAAAGCAAATAGAAGTTCAAGGATATGCATAATTAACCATAAGTTATTTTAACTAAACACATATAAGCAAAAGCGAACGTGCTGTGTAAGAAAATCAATAATTCCAAGGCAAATGTATTCGTTTTATCAGATACCTAGAAGCAGAAAGTCCAAGAAGTTGTTATGTTCAAACGTTCGATAATTAACATAAACACCTGCGTTTTAAAAGGTTACGTTCGACTAAGTCGAGCGTGTGTTAAGATAGGATTTCAGAGAAAATATTTTCAACCGTCAGTTGGTGTAAACAACTAGGGTAACGAACATCTTAAGGAGTGAGGGTAGTGCACAATCGGTTATATACAACAGATATGGATAGATATAAAGCAAGCAAGAAATGGAAATGCACGTACACTATACACGTGGAGTTTAGATAGGATGTCATCAATATCAATTTTCTGTAACTCAAGTGGGGTTTTGAACGAGACCGTAAACATGTATAAAACAAAGATAAATAGAACTTAGGCGGGGTTTGTGACGACAGAAAAATCTTTGTTATTGGTCGAAAGTCGACAGTGTTAGAAACGAATGCACACGCGACGGTTGTAAGCAAATTCGAAATATACAACAAGCACGGCGGCAAAAATTTTCACAATCAACCGACGGATATGCTCAAAATTTGTAGAAACGGTATTGAAAATAAGCTTTTCGCTGAAAGAACGTCCACTAAGGGGATTTTAAAAGCATATAAATACCCAACCTAGTTTATTGAGGCTCTCACCTCTTCTCTTGCCTTCTCTTCGATTTACGAGTACTGCGACAAAGTGCTGAATGCTGGTTCATACCAGCATACAATAAAGTTTTTTTTGGTGAGTATTATTTTATGTGATTATGTTTTGTAAATAGGGTGTAGCAAGTAGAAAGTAGTAGTAGCGGACCTCTAATTATTGACGTGAAGTACGAGTAGTGCATTTTAAATTAATAAAGGTCCGGCTACTACAACACAAAGATCATTAAATGGAAGCATGTTATATAGGGTAAGCACCACGAGTAATCGAGTTTGCATGCATGATATGGAATGGTACTGTGAGACGAGGCACATAGCTTACAGTGGTAGCCGATGGTAGAGGCCTGAGGATCCGCTGAGCAGCACAGCAAATCAAGACAACGCGAAGGGGTGTTCTGGCACTCATCTCCGACGTGAAGAAAGCCTGAAGAATTCTCTGGGTAATTTATTTAAAATTTCTGTTGTTTTATAAACATTTGTGAAATTTTGTGCTGTGTGGTTGACTTCTTTTGGTGGTATATTTACGGTTGTAGAAACTTATTGTGAAAGATACATGTACTGGACATTTTATTGATGTAGAATATTGAATAAAGGTGTATTTAGAACATCCAAAATTTTATTCAGGATAAAAATTGAATTGCAAAGGGTAAACAGGTCTGTAAAAATTTGTTTTAATTTATGCAAGGTTTAAAACGTATATACAAACTAAACTGGGTTATAATAAGTTCACCATACTCCAGTGTGAAGTCAATTTAGGGTAACATGTGGGGCCCATCTACTCATATCTCATTGAATTTGTTTAAAAATCATTAGAAAAATCAAGGACTTTATAAACATACCATAATTTAAGTTTTATAATTATTGTATCAAACTGTTTTAACACATGTAAATATAATTTATCTGTTAATAGGCATAAACAAAAGGTTGTATGGTTGTGGTATTATTTGGTAGTTTTATTGAATGGTGTGCGAGTGTGAAAGAGGTATGTCTATAAGCCGATAATAGGTTTTTTTGGTGACTTTGGGTTTTGAGTAAATAGGATATGATGTTTAATAAAAGGAAATTTTCAACATTAACTCATTGAAAAGTGCATTACAAATAATTCACAAAAGCTGTACATAATATATTGGTTTCATTATATAAAATCGAAATTAACTGAATTTTATAATTCCAAATAAATGCTAGCCGAGGTCATAAGATAAAGTCAATGGAAGTAATTTGTTAATTTATATAGTTCAAGGAGGAGCTACGAGTTGAATGGCAAATTGATAACAAGTAAGGCGGTAACGTATCGAATTTTGCTATTGGCAGACAAGGTTGCTTCAAGATAAAATCCAGTTAAGTTTCTGGAGGGAATTGATAGCAATATTAATAAGACAGCCCAACGTCGGAGAAGATAATTACAATCTTGTTTATTCATAGTAAATATTAAAATGGTCGTCCAAAGGATGGAGCGCTAATAATTTAGAGTTCACCGCAAAAATAATATAACAGCACAACGAAGGGGCTCGAGAATTCCAGTTCATAGCAATATATATATATATATATATATATATATATATATATATATATATATATATATATATATATATTGCGTCGAACTCACAAAAATTTGTGCTCACGTTGGGCGCCATAAAATTGCCATGGTATCGGGGAATTATGCTATTGAAATTCTTGCCCCACGAATTGGGCCAATAAAATTTTCTGAAAAAGTAAAATAAAAAAATTTTCTTACTTTTCTTTTTGAAACGCCTCCTTATTTCTGCTCACCCTGGCTAGCTCGGCAATCGGCCTCTTCTTGAATACCTACCATTTTAAGTACATACCTTCCTCACACACGCAGTCAAATGAAATTACCACTCAAATAATGCCACAAAACATACAACCTTTTTATTTACACATATTAACAAGTTTTCATTATTAATAAAATATTTACACCTTGGTACAGACAGTTTGCTAAAACTGTTACCACCTCAATCATCAAATACTTTAAAGTCCTTAGATTTAATATGTTTAACAAATTCTATATAATACGAGTAGATGGGCCCCACATACAACCCTAGTTTAACTTTATTCTGGTCTATTTTGAGCTCATTATAACCCAGTTCTTCTAAATGCTTTTAAACCTTGCATTTTTATTAAAAACAAATTTAAAGACTCGTTTAGTCCTTACAACAACATTTTATATCATAAATAAACATTTATATATCCTCAATAAACCTTTTTTAATAATCAAAATTAATTGTCCTGCACATATACCCCTTTAAACAAGTTTTTAAGATAATAAATACACCCCCAAGAAGTCAAAACACACAAACACAAAAATATCAACACAAATGTTTATACCAAAATCAAAAAATCAAGTTTCTTTACCTGCAGTAGCCTTCGTTCGTCGTCACCTCTGAAGATGGGTACCAGAAACCCTCGTCGTTGTGTCCATATACTTCGATTATGCCTGGATCCAACTAATTCCCACCATCCAAATCTCTGCTACCACCCCTATTCTTCTACCCAGATATTTGTTTTGTTCAAATGAAACATTCCATACCAAATATTAAATATACTCCATGCATACAAGTTAAGCTTTAGGCTTCGCTTACTCAAGCACCATCCCTTCATTCGATAGAGTCGTTGTAGTAACGGCACCTTTTATCTAGACAACAACACCAACTCGTGCAATATCACTTTTACAACTTTTGCGGTACCTAACTACAGCTTTACATAAATTCAAACAAGATGTTGTATGCTAAATGCTAAATGGAAAGAGAGCTTTAATATCTTTGTTCGAGTATTTATACGCTTTTCTATACACCCCATGGAACCTAGTTCCATTGAAAAGCTTATTTTTAAAAACACTTCTATAAATTCTGAACGTAACGTCTGAAAAATTCCGAGATCATTATACTGTGACACTGAATTTTGTTTAATCTTTCAACGGACGCGCGCTTCTCCAAATTGCCTAGCTTTAAACCAATGACATAGTTTTCCCTCGTCACAACGCTCCACCTATCAGCTATCTTTCTCCGTTCTACCCATATTTATTGTCTCATTTAGAAACCCTTCTCAACTACAGAAAATCGATATAGTTGTTGGCCTTCGTATTTCCCCGTGTATTTAGACGCTTTCTTTATACGTTTCTCTGTCTGTCTTACATTATCGATCGTTTATTTCACTCAGTCTTCAAGGCACTTGTTATTTTATCAGCTTATACCGTTACCGTTGCAAGCAAACTTCTATAGAATATTGTGCTAACGTATAATCAAGTTCTATGAACTCGACATTTAACCAACAGGTGTTTTTTGAAGCAACCGACCGTTTAAAATAACAATTTCTAGTTTCTCCCCTTCTTAGTATTTGTAAACGAACATTTGCTTTTATGTAAATGGAAAGATGCGATTAAAATTATTGGTTTTCTATACGTGAAAGCTCTATTTCTGCTTCCATGCGTTTGATTTAAAATGATTATAATTACTTATGCGTATTCTTGAGTTTTATGTACTCAAAAGCTTCTTCCCTTATGCAATTTTAACATTCCAATTTAAAAATAGAAAAATATCTTAATAACCGTCCGTTTTCACTATATAAACTGATTAATTTGGTGCGTAAATAATTTGCTCCTATTTTCTATATACACAGTTGATAAAATTTTATTGTCTACATACACCTATTTAACCTATAATTCCACGTCAATATATATATATATATATATATATATATATATTTATTACTATGTTTTTTACGCCCCACGTTTTTGCGTCATTCAAATATTGATATGATTACGCCGTACGCCGATGTAATAAACGTCCAGCTGAACGCCACCGCTCTGTGTTTTTCTCTCTAATCATCTAATTTTATTATGCCACGGCTAGCCCTTTTTAATTTACAGAGAGTGCACAACGTTACGATGATCAATTTTCATTTACCCCTTTATGATTACCTGTTTGAATTGATAAAACGAAGTCAATCAATATTCATATAATGAAAGGAAATAATATTTACACTTCACAATTTTTGTAATCCTTTTAATACACCCTTTCTATCAATTAATGGATCAATTATATGGATCGTTTATCCCAAAATTTATATCCTTTTTAATTTAATATAAAGTCACCAAAAACGACACCTTTACAAAAAAAATCTGGAACGTTCAAGAACTTTTTATGATTTTTACATAAGTTTCAACGTATTCAATACTCTTGTTGACCTTTTACAAACTTGTGAAAAAATTTATATATTCAGTGTTAAAATTTAAATTTGAAGAGATTCCTTAAAACTAGGTAGCTCTGACCTGTGATATTTTGATGAGCTGTTGCATGTTGTAGATCAGCACCCCCTTATTGTCTTCAATCTAAAACCAATGCTCTGCTTTGTACTCCTTATGTTTAAACCAATAATTCAGTACGGTTACCCCTTGTTTCCAAAATTCACCTCGTGCTTTATTCTATATTTCTCTGAATACGCTTTAGACCTCTTCACTTAAGTACCACTTGGAATTCGTAGGTTACTTAGTATTATGAATTTAGAATTGTATTATAAGTGGACTAAAATTGTATTAGACGCGGATTAGAATACCAGCCTTAGGACCATGGATTAGAAGCCCTATATCGTTATAAATATTTAATTTAAATTAATTAACTAATTTCTACTCCCGTTTTCTGCAAAAACGGCAAAAGCTTTTTTATGTATTCTTAACGCAATTCTTACACAGCAATGTTTTGCACTATAATATAAAATTTATTTATCTGACGCATAAATATTTGATTAAGAGTATTGTGGATTCGACGTACTTCAAATTGAGACTGACTGTTTTTTATTACTTCTGGCCGTTATATAGCTTTTTCCCTCTACATTTGGATTGGTTTTCCAAACAGCCTTGCAAATTGTTGCGATCAACAATATTTGTCTTGAATATTCCTAGTATATTTTCAAGCTAATTTCTGATGAAACTATTTTGGAGTTCTGTATCATGCTGTTATTTACGATTGTTTTACGATCTTTGATCGCCTTGTTCTTATTATCGTTGCTGGACTTTTAGTTTATGTCTGTTGTTTTGTGTAGATAAAGCTTTTGGAGGATTGTACAAAAATAAATGATGTAACACGATTGCTGTTTTCGTTTATGTATTTATTTAAACTCAACTTTGAAAGTGCGTTTTCTTATCAAAGCGCTTATTGTTTCAGCGTAATTGCATGAAGATTTACTAGGTTTTATCTTATCTTCTGCGTATTTATTTTATAACTTGTTGAACACTCCTCAACGTAGTTTAATTACCTGTATGATTATTTCTCTGCTGAATACACGTTATATTATTGGAAGATATGCATACTGGCATTGATTAAAGTTAATTACGGTTCATATACAGGGTGTTAAATGCTTGCTATTTACATAATGTGCGAATTATTTATTTTCCTGCTAAATAAATGCAGTTTTCTGATTCCCATTGCTATTTACAGTTACTACGCGACCCTTACTACTCAATACACCCCTAAACAACCCCTTATCACAGCATTATATATATATATTGATAGGATAACGCTGCACATCGATGTAATTCTTCAAATAGTCTTTTTCTGATCACCGCTCTGTGTGTTTTACTCTCCTGAAATTTTAAATCTGCCTCGGGTAGCCCAGTTTAATTCACACAGAGTGCACAACGTTACGATAATCAAATAGTTTACCCCTTTTCCCTAAAACCTTATCTGATTTGAATGATAAAACGAAATCGATTAATATTTGTATAATGAGAAAAGAAAAATGATTTACTATTCACAGCTGAATCTGTTTAACAGTATGATAAAATTAGCTCCTGATCCGTTGATCACGTAGGTACTCGTATGTTTCTGGTTTGTATTTAATTAATAGCGTCTGTTTTGATGTTGTTACAGGAATTCCTAATTCGGTTTGGCACGTAATTTCTCTTATGGCGTTGTTTGTTAAGATAATACTTTGAGAATCGTATTAACTCCATGTAGAAAATCATGTATGCAAAGGGACGTAAATTAACATATTTCTGTTTACATTTTTGCGTTTCCGAAGCGTATTTATTTAGAAGAATGCGTTTCTTATCAGGATACTATGCTATCTGCTTTTATTATCATTTGTTTAATGTGAATTGTATTATGATTTTTCTAGGTTTTTCGTGTATTAATTTATAATTTATGAACATTTTTGCCATTTCGAATGGACCTGCACCTTGCCGAAGTTCTAAATTACTAGAACAGGTGATATGGCTTGTGTGTTCTAATGAGCTAAAGAGACAAACTACAGGTCCAACCAAAGTAGTAGGGTCGTTAGTGAGGAACCAGACTAAGACAGGTCCCAGAAAGAGGACAGCGGCTCTTTCGGTACTTAGATTGGCAGAGACCATAGGGGTCGGTATGGCAGTCTAAGACACACTACCGCGATGTGGAAGGCAACGGCAAACCACCACATTATCTCCCAAGTACACAGCGTACTTAAATTGTAACAAACATGATGGCATTCTCTGGGGTAAAAGATTCCTGAGTTAAAATAGTCCCCCATTCGGATCTCCGGGAGGGGACTACTTCGGAGGATGCGATCGGAATGTTAAAAATAAGAGTCGGGAACATTCTGCGAGTCGGAGCGTGGAATGTTAGAAGTATGAAGCAAGTAGGTAAGCTAGAGAACCTAAAAATCGAAATGAATAGGTTATCACTAGACATAGTAGGGATCAGCGAAGTTCGGTGGCCAGAGGCGGGGGATTTTTGGAGTGGAGACTTCAGGGTAATTCATACAGGAGCAGAGGAAGGAAATTTGGGTGTGGGGATAGTTATGCGGAAAAAGATAGGACACTGTGTGGAAAATTACTTACAAAAGAACGAAAGAGTACTCATGGTTAGATTAGAATCTAAACCGGTAAACACAGTAATAATACAAGTATACATGCCCACATCTAGCTACAGTGACGATGAGGTAGAAGCCATCTACAAAGATATCGAAGACATATTAAGATACGTAAAAGGACATGAAAATTTAATAATTACGGGGGATTTTAATGCCGTGGTAGGTGAGGGTAGGGTAGGAGCGGTAGTAGGTTTATTTGGTTTAGGCACCAGAAACGACAGGGGAAATAGACTGGTAGAATTTTGCGACAAGAACAATTTAATCATCACAAACACATTATTTCAACATCATGCTAGAAGACGATATACGTGGAAGATGCCAGGAGATATAGGAAGATATCAAATAGATTACATTCTTGTTAGACAACGGTTTAGGAATCCAGTAAAAGACTGTAGAAGCTACCCAGAAGCAGATATAGATACTGATCACAACATCGTAATTATGAAGGCCGCACTTAAATTTAAAAATCTGAAAAAAAGGAACGGGAAAAAGCACTTGGACTTAGAGAAACTAAAAGATAAAGATATTCAAGTAAGATTCGAAAAAAAGTCAAATAAATTGCTGAATGATATCGGGAAAATATCTGAAACTAAGGAAGTAGAAACAGAATGGAATAACATTAAATCCAGCCTAGACATGGCGGCCAGAGATATTTTGGGGTATACACAAAAAGAAAATAAGAAACCATGGATAACAAGGGATATCGTGAATTTAATAGAAGAAAGACGAAAATACAAAAATAAATCAGACGAAACAGGAAAACAGAGATACAAAGCCATAAAATGGGAAATTATTCGAAAATGCAGGAAAGCTAAAGAGCAATGGATTGATGAAAAGTGCAAAGAAGTACAAACTAAGATGGAAATAGGAAAGACAGACGAAGCATACAAATTAATTAGAATGAATTTTAGGGATATAAAACCGTATAGCAACAATATAAGGGACGCACAAGGAAACGTCATTATAGAAAACGTAGAGAGAGTGAGTAGATGGCAAGAATATATAGGGAATTTATATGCAGGAGAGGAACTAACTGCATTAGAACAGGAATCAGACATTGAAAATGATGACTTGGGATATCCTATACTTCGAGACGAGTTTGAATTAGCATTAAAGAGTCTGAAAATGGTAAGGCGCCGGGTACAGATAAGGTGCAAGCAGAAACTCTAAAAGCCGCTGGACAAGCAGTAACAGAACGTCTCTTCCAACTTGTAAGCTATATGTATGAGACAGGCGAGATACCCAAAGATTTCAAACGTAGCATCATAGTAACTATACCAAAAAAGAAAGGCGCGGATAGATGTGAAAATTTTCGAACAATAAGTTTGACAGCACACGTGTCAAAAATATTAAATAGAATTGTGCAAAGACGAATGGAAAAACGAGCTGAAGAAATACTAGGAGACGACCAATTTGGGTTTAGGCGAAACAGGGGAACACGGGAGGCTATTTTAGCTCTGAGAGTGATAATGGAGAAAACAATAGAAAAAGGGGAAAGCATGTATATAGGGTTTGTAGATCTGGAAAAAGCATTCGACAATGTAAATTGGAAAAAATGTTTGAAATACTCAAAAGATTGGAATGAGTTATAGGATAGACGAATAGTGCATAGCTTATACAAAGAGCAAACAGCAGTAATAGAATTAGAGCAGGAACGTAGAAAAGTAAACATTAGGAAAGGGGTGAGACAGGGATGTGCCCTATCCCGATTGATTTTTAACTTGTACATAGAAGAGGCAATGAATACTGGTGACGCCGGCAACAACTTCTTTTTATTTTAAAATTACAATTTATTAATTCGATAAATTATTGCCAGAATAGCATTCAATTCAGGTTATTTTAATTTATAGATAAATTGAAACATATGCCAATTCTGACAATAACTAAATTAACACAGATAGTAACGAGCATCGGTGTGATTCGGTTCGCTAGTAAACTGTGGCATCGGTGTGCACGTCAAAATAACCCCTTGCACCCGTCTTAGCGTGGGTTCGAAAACGTTAAATTTCTACATTGGTGATCCTTGCCTTCCTTCAATGACCATCCTACATCTCACCCTTTAAACGCCTATTTAAAGCGAGCTGCAGATCTTGGGTAAGTTCATTGCATTATTTTTGTTTATTCATGTTTAAAAAATACAGTCCACTGTTTCTTAACCAAGCATTAATATTTTGGTTACCTTCGGGCACGGATTGTTAGTAGCGGGAATTTAGCACTCTACTAAATACCGGGTTATAAGGGTTATTTTGCTCGTTCATGCCACAGTTCATTTACAAGAATCGTTCACTATAGATAACTTAAACAGGTGTATGTTAAACAGACCTTTCGCGCTCTGTTATCGCATATGCTTTTCTATTTCAAATTCGCTTATCTATCCTTGCAATAGTGAGTACATTTGAAATAGCGTAAACAATACAAATCTCTCGTTCTAAATTTACATATTTGTTATACATCTGCAATTTGTTATTAATCACCGAATTATTAATATTACAATGAGTAAAGCTGTTAATAGATTAAAATCACTTCAATCTAAAAAGGAAACCTATTTTCAAAGAATTCAAATTCTTTACGATAAAAGTAAAAACATTCAAGATTCGGTAATTTTAAAGGAATTTAAGATAAGACACGCAACTTTAGATGACACAAAACGTAAATTAGATGAAATCATAGATGAAATCAATACGATAGGGTTTGAAACGGATCCAGAATTTAAACCGAACTACAATGAATTAAACGCTATCGATGAACTTTATTGTTACATTCAGGATGTTGCTACCGGTCTAATCACTTCGAAAGTTACCGATCAATCTTCTCAAAATCAAACTATGCAGGCAGCTGAAGCTACTGTTCGTCTCCCAAAATTGATCTAATTGATTTTAACGGCGATTTTCTAAAATGGCCTCTTTTCTACGAAACATTTAAAAGCCTTATCCATAATAATTCTAATTTGGACAATACTTGCAAAATGCATTATTTATTAGGAAAATTACGGGGTAGCGCTCTGGCATTAAGCTCTGGTATGTTACCGACGGCTGAAAATTACTCTATACTATGGACCGCTTTAATTGAAAAATATGAAGATAAACGCGCTTTAGCTAACACTTATCTTTCTCAGGTTTTCGACTTTAAAGCGCTTCAAACGGAAGGTATTATCAGTCTAAATTCATTCATAGAAAAGGTCGACTCTGCAATCAATGCTCTTCGTAAATTAAACATTACAAACTTGTCTGATTTTATTCTTACTTCTATTGCTTTATCAAAGCTAGACAATCATACACGACGAATTTTTGAACAATCTTTAAAGGGAGGTTCGATTTCTACTTACGATGAGCTAGCCACGTTCGTAAAAGAACAAGTTAAAATTTTAGATCGAACCAGCAGTAGCAAAACAAAGCAAAGTAATGGCCACACAAACAAGACGAAGGTCTTACATGCCTTCGCCACAAAAGAAGTAAATAATCACGACAATTTGAAATGTGCTTATTGTAAAGGCGAACGTCATCGATTAGCTAGGTGTTACAAATTTCTTAATCTTTCTCCGCAAAATCGAATTTCTTTTGTTAAAGATCAAAGATTGTGTATTAACTGTCTCAGTTCTAAGCACGCTTTGTCGTTATACCCTTCCACGTATTCATGTAGGTTGTGCAGTAACCGTCATCATTCAGTGTTACACATTCCTAGTCCGATTGTTGACACGAATAATCAAGCGTTATCTAATCCTATAAATACAAATAAAGCAATTAATGTGAGTCTTTGTTCAACGTCGACTAAGGAAAGTTCAGATAAAAATTACACGATTCTGTTACCGACTGCGATCGTTAAAGTTGAATCAACAATGGGTACTCACCTGCGGTTGAGATTCCTAATTGATAGTGCTAGTCAATGTAACTTCATTACATCTAAATGCTGTCAATTGCTTCGATTACTTGTAAATAAAACTTACACGTCTATTTCAGGGATCGGTGCGTCTTTCAAACCTGTTCGCGGTCAAACGCAAATAGCATTTACATCTCAACATGATGCAGATGTTAAATACAAAATGCAAGCGTTCGTGTTAGACAAAATCACGGATCGTTTGCCATCTTGTGCTGTCGACCCAGCAGTTTGTAAACATTTCAGCAATCTACGTTTAGCCGATGAAACTTTCTTTCGTCCTGGAGAAATTCACGGAATTATAGGCGCTGAACTTGTACCACATATTTTGGAATCATTCAAATATTCAAGTCCCGATTTACCCGTTGCCATAAATTCCACTTTAGGATTTATAATTATGGGTCAAACTCCAATTCAAAATGTCACGACCAATTTACAGGTTTATTGTTGTGTTGAAGGGTCCGAGGTCATAGAACCTTTGCTTCAGAAATTTTGGGAGCTTGAAGAAGTAGGTGAAGTCGTTACTCGTAGTTCCGATGATATTAAATATGAAGAATTGTTCTCTACTTCAACAAAACGAAATGATACTGGTCGATACATTGTTGCTTTACCTTTTACAGAATATCCGCCAAACTTAGGAAATTCATTTTCTACAGCTTTGCGCAGATTTTATTCTCTAGAAAAAAGATTTTCTTTATCGCCGTCATACAGAGTAGCCTATAGTGCGGCGATGAAAGATTATATTGAGCAAGGTCATATAAACCTTATTCCAAATTGTACTCCTCATTTCAAAGGATATTTTATTCCTCATCACGGGGTGTTTGAGGAAGAATCGGTTTCTACCCCTTTACGCATCGTTTTTGATGCATCGTCTAAAGATGCATTTAATAAATCTTTAAATGACTGCCTTTATGCCGGTCCAAAATTGCAAACCGATTTATTTTGCATATTAATTAATTTTCGATTAATGGAATTTGCCTTAATTTCTGACGTTCGTCAGATGTTTCGCCAAATAAAAATATGTTCCGAACATCAATCTTATCAACGTTTGCTTTGGCGATTCAGCATAGATGAACCATTACAAACGTATCAACTCACAAGAGTTACTTTTGGTGTCAAATCATCTCCATATTTAGCTCTACGTACTGTACTTCAGCTAGCATTAGATGAAGCAAAAAAATTTCCGCTTGCATCCGCAGTTGTACAAAGAGATATGTATGTAGATGACGTGATTTCTTCGGTGAAATCTTTAGATAATGCCAAAGTCCTTTATCATGAACTGCTCGGGCTTTTCACGGCCGGAGGTTTTCAGTTAGTTAAATGGGCCACAAATTCTTCGCATTTAACAAACGAAATATCTGAAAATATTCGAATGGACAATGTTGTAGATTTCGAAAGCAATATTTTAAAGGTATTGGGTCTTCAATGGCATCCAGAGGTTGATAATTTAACATTTGCGGTTAAAGGTCCAAATGAAATCTGTACAAAGAGAAATATTCTTTTCACTGTAGCTAGAATGTGGGATCCATTAGGGCTCTTATCTCCCGTGACAATATTTGCCAAACTACTAATCAAAGAATTATGGATATTAAAGTTGTCTTGGGATGAAGAAACCCCTCCATATATTAAAGGTTTGTGGAATACCTTTCAGCAAAAAATAATTCAACTTTCCGACTTTAAAATATCCCGAAACATCGGATATTCATCAGTAACGTCATTACAACTTGTGGGATTTTGCGATGCTTCTGAAAAGGCATACAGTGCCGTCGTATACGCCCGAACAGTGTCTCTGGATGGCGAAGTCAAAATTATTTTACTATGCGGTAAAGCTAAATTGGCTCCAATAAAAACTGTCACTATTCCTCGTTTGGAGTTATGTGCTGCTTTATTGCTTGCAAGACTATTAAATTGCATCATTCGCACATATTCCTCACGATGCACTATCAAACAAGTTTTTGCGTTTTCTGATTCCATGGTGGTTCTTAACTGGATTCATAAATCGCCCCATTGTTGGAAAACTTTGTAGCCAATCGAGTGGCAAAAATTCAAAATTTATTACCAGTAACTCGCTGGTTTCATGTTGATGGCATTTCAAATCCTGCCGATTGTGCGTCTCGCGGTATATCTCCAAATCAATTTCTTAACGCCGAGTTGTGGTTGCAGGGGCCATCGTGGCTTCTTTCTCAAGAAAGCGATTGGCCTATTAAAATCATTGACACGGAAGAAATTATTTTGGCTGACAATAAACTTGAACAGAAATTGGTTTCACTTCCTGTGACACAATCAGAAGTTCATCCCTTATACGCCCTGATTGATAGATGCAGTTCTTACTCTAAATTGTTAAGCATAACTGTTTATGTTTTGAGATTTGTTAAACGTTTGCCTAAAAGGAACCGCATTTCTGCGGAAGATCTTGTTGCGGCAGAAAATATTCTAATTTTAGCAGTGCAAGATAAACATTTTTTCTCCGAAAAGACTTTTCTGGAAAAGGAACAACTTTGTTCGAAACCCTTTCGACATTTGAATCCTTTTCTTTCAAATAACTTAATTAGAGTTGGCGGTCGTCTGTCAAATGCAAATATTTCATATGATCAGCAGCATCCAGTTCTTTTTTTTACCTAAGAAAGATCGTTTTACCGATTTATTAATTGATCATTTTCATGTAAAAAATTTACACACAGGGCCACATCTTCTGCTTTCTCTATTACGTCAGCATTTTTGGATTATAGCGGCTAGAAATTTGGTTCGGACTCGTGTTCAAAATTGTAATCATTGTTTCAGAAGAAAACCTCGACCTTCTTTTCCTCTTATGGCTGACTTACCGTCTCCTAGGGTTAATCAGGCCAAAGCATTTATGCATACTGGCACTGATTTTGCCGGATCTTTTAATATAACTCTTAGTAGACACCGGGGAGTTAAAGCTCAAAAGGCCTATATATGCATATTTGTTTGTTTAACAACTCGTGCCGTGCATCTAGAATTAGCGTCAAGTTTGTCAACCGACATATTCCTTGCGGCATTTAAGCGTTTCCTTGCTAGAAGGGGACCATGTGCGGTTATGTATTCCGATCGCGAGACAAATTTCGTGGGCACTAAAAATTATTTAGATTCCCTTCAAGAATTTTTCCGAAATTCAAATTGCCTAAATGCCATTGGCCATGAACTTAGTCAAAGGCGCATTGATTGGAAATTCAATCCGCCTTCGGCTCCTCATTTTGGAGGAATATGTGAGGCGAATATTAAAAGCGTGAAAGGTCATTTAATGAAAGTTGTGGGAGAGCAAATACTTTCTTATGAAGAATTTTCAACGGTTTTAACACAAATCGAAGCGTTGTTAAATTCACGTCCGGTATGCTGGCTTAGTTCAGACCCTTCGGAACCTCTCGCATTATCGCCTGCTCATTTTTTAACTCTCACCCCGTTGCAGTTCTTGCCCGCTGCCGATGAAACCGGAAAGGCGCTTGCGCTTGTAAATCACAAGCAACTTTTAAATCAAATTGTTCAATCCAATTGGAAGCGATGGTCTAGGGAATACTTGTGTGAACTACAATCCCGACAGAAGTGGAATACACCTTCCTGTCCTGTTGAGCCAGGTTTAGTCGTGATAGTGATGCGCGATAATTGCCCGCCTTTGCAGTGGCCAACAGGTGTAATTGAACAGACTCACCCCGGAAAAGACGGCATTATTAGGGTTGTCACAGTACGTACAAAAGATGGGGTTTATACCCGTCCAGTAGCAAAGCTGTGTTCACTCCCCACGCAGTAAACATTTTTTACATGCGCTGTATATAGTTTTCTTTTTTTTTTTTCCATTTAATATGAATTTTTCATTTTGTTAAAATCTTATTTTAAGGCCGGAGGATATGGTGACGCCGGCAACAACTTCTTTTTATTTTAAAATTACAATTTATTAATTCGATAAATTATTGCCAGAATAGCATTCAATTCAGGTTATTTTAATTTATAGATAAATTGAAACATGTGCCAATTCTGACAATAACTAAATTAAGACAGATAGTAACGAGCATCGGTGTGATTCGGTTCGCTAGTAAACTGTGGCATCGGTGTGCACGTCAAAATAACCCCTTGCACCCGTCTTAGCGTGGGTTCGAAAACGTTAAATTTCTACATTGGTGATCCTTGCCTTCCTTCAATGACCATCCTACATCTCACCCTTTAAACGCCTATTTAAAGCGAGCTGCAGATCTTGGGTAAGTTCATTGCATTATTTTTGTTTATTCATGTTTAAAAAATACAGTCCATTGTGTCTTAACCGAGCATTAATAAATACTGTCAAATGCAGGAAGACATTTGGAATTACTATGCAGGGACAAAAAATTGATATGCTTAGATTTGCAGATGATATAGCGGTGTTAGCGTCTAGCAAGGAAGAGTTAGAAGCTGCTCTTAATGAAATGGAAACGGTTCTAACAGAGAGATACGGTATGAAAATTAACAAAACTAAAACTATAGTTCTAGTTTGCAAAGGTGGGGAAAATAAATCAAAAACAAGAATACAAGTATTTAACACGAACTTACAAGAGGTTAAGGATTTCTGCTACCTAGGAAGCCAAATAACGCAAGATGGTAAAAGCACAAAAGATATAAAACAAAGATTAGCACAAGGTCGCGCTACATTTAACAAAAAAAAGCAACTACTGTGCTCAAAGACCACAAACATAGAAACAAGGAAAAGATTGCTTAAAACATATGTGTGGAGCACAGCACTGTACGGCTGTGAAGCCTGGACAGTAGGAGAAGCGGACAAGAAAAAGATAGAAGCCTTTGAAATGTGGTGTTACAGGCGTATGATGAAGATATCATGAACAGACAAAGTTAAGAACAGAGAGGTACTAAAAATGGTAGGGGAAGAAAGAAATATGTAGAAAACGGTAAAAAATAGGAGAGATAGGATGATAGGCCACATACTACGGCATGAGGGAATAGTGCGTAATATATTAGAAGCAGAGATAGGAAAAAAGAGAAGAAGAGGCAGACCTAGATTAGACTACTGCACACAGATAGTAAAAGATGTAGGCTGTAGAGGTTTCAGGGAGATGTGTAGGCTAGCCCAGAATAGAAATCAATGGAGGTACGCATCCAACCAATCCCAAGATGGATAAACTAATGACGAAAAGATAACTGTGCTTAAACATGATGATTATTATAAGTAACTACAAGAATTGGTTGGGCAATATTCTCGAATAATGTTAAGTGTGTGAAAGGATTTACTGGAAAACCATTATTTCGGCAAATGTCTAAGTGTTGGGGGATCTTGGTAGCCACAGGTTGCTTAACCTCCCTCACTGAATCTCGGTAAAATAGGGTATAAAATTAGAAAACAATAGAAAGGGAACGAGCTGAATACACATACTCCCTGAAAAGAAGAAAAGAAGAAAAAGAAGAAAACCACCAAAAACGCAAAATCAAAAAAGCTGCTTATATAACCCTACATAAAAATAACTGAGCTGCAAACGAATCCGTGACTTTTAGTAGACAATGGATTCCATTACTAAAAGAAATAACAAAAGAAATAACAAATAAAAATCAAATGCCCACAATATCTAGGTAGCATTGCAAGTTTTTCCTGGGTTTTCCTTGCAATATTAACATGAAATACAGCCTACATACATGATTTCTATTTATACATAAAATAACTAATTACATAAAAATAAGCATATTAACAATCCTTGTAAAACAGCATTGGTATCTGACAAGTATAAATCCACAATAAGGTTACCTCAAAACCATATACAATCTCCGTTGAACAGTACTGGTATCTGACAAGTGTAAACCTGCCATAGAGTCGCCTCAGAACCATGTTAAAATCTACCAAAGAGGTAACTTAAATCATAATGAATTTTCCCCCTCAAAATAAATATAAAAAAACGACTACTTAAGCCTTTTAATAATGCAATCGCACACTTTTTTAATAACCATCCTCTCAATTGTATAAATAGAAACATGTTAAAAAATGTTTTCCAATTCCAAGTTATTGAATTTATATGAAATTCACCAATAAAAATTAATCAGCTGATTTCACGTTAAGCGTATTGGCTACCTAAAGAAAGCCGATCGCAGGTCGCAACACAAATTGAAGGTAATTATTCTGTTAAACTTTAAAAAAAAAATTTGCTTAGTATACTCAAACCAAATATTTCAAACATCAATAAATCAAAGTCACCTTCAATTTATGTCATAAATGTCAAACTTGAAGTTTTTATTATTATTTTGACAAGGATCCTAGGTCATGGATCGAAACGTAAATAAAGTTGATTTTAATTCCCAAAGAAGATTAACCTGAATACACATGCTGTGTGAGAATTTCAGGGAACTATGTAGACTAGCTTAGAATTTAAATAAGTGCAGGTACGTGCCCAACCAGTTTTGAGACGGAAAACCTAATGACGAAAAAATAAGCACAGATAAATCTGATGATTAGTATAAACAACTAGTTGTTGGTTGCGAAATACCTGCAACTAATGTTGACTGTGCGAAAAAATAAATAGGAAAATATATTAAATCGCCAAATGGTTAAGTGTTGGGGGAACTTGGCAGCCACAGGCTGCTTACCTCCCTTCACAACCATTGAAGGTCGGAGAAATAGGGCATATAACTGTAAAACAATAGAAAGTGATCGAACTGCATCTAACAAGAAAGAACATCGCCTATGAGGAAAAACAACAAACATAGAATAAGAAGAAAATTGTTGAAAGCATATGTGTGGAGCACAGCACAGTATGCCTATGAAATACGGGAAGTCTGAAACGCAGACAGAAAAACGGTAGCAGCCTTTTGAAATGATGTGCTTCAGATGTATGAGGACGATAGCATGGACAGACAAAGATAATAACAAATAAGTTACAGAAATAGTAGGGGAACAAGGATATCTGGGGAAAAAAAGAAATAGTAGGGCGGAATATGTTCTAAGGCATTTTTGGGGAATAGTATGTGATATATTACAAGCAGAGATAGGAAAAAAGAGGTAGATGTAGACCTAGATCAGACAGTTATAGATGCAAACTCTGCATATTTTAGGGAAATCTGTAGGTTAGTTCAGAATAGGGAACAATGATGGTACGCGTCTAACCAGTTCTAGGACTGAAGACCTAATGATGATGATGGAACATTTTTGGTTTAGGACAATTTTGATTGCGTGTAGAGTTATTTCTTTTGCTGAATCAGTGTTTATTGTTGAATGATATGCTACTCGGCATTAATTAAAATCAACTGCGATCCTTATACAGGGTGTTAAATGTTTGTTCTTTGCATAATATACAAATTACGTATTTTTAATGCTAAATAAATGCGGTTTTTTAACTCCTACTACTATTTACATGTGTTGGGTAACCATTATGACTCAGTATACCCCTAAATAACCCCTTATCATAGCAATATATATGAGTTTTTGCTCTACGAGCTATAGTTTTCAAACTACAAAGTTTCAAAAATACGATTGTTTCGTATTCATTAGAAACTACAAACAATTGTAAAATAAGACAGTCCTATGAACGCGACTGCGTTATCGTAATGTCACTCATATGACGGTAGTTTAATGCTTTGAAAAGAACTCGGACTTCGTCGATGGCCTTTGTAAGGAACGGTCGAGCTCAGTGCCGTGCGTTTTTTTTCAAGTAATGTCCGTCATAGAACCTGGCATATGATTTATATGCCGCAACAATTTGGATGAGAGTGAAGTAATTGTAATTAGAGAAAAGGCATAACTACCCTGAAAACTGTTAGCATTAAACGTGGACTTTACGACAACGTTTCTTTCCTAAAAGGGAAACAATTTTGAATATTTATTTAGGGCGCCGCTTCTTTTGCGGGAAGGGGCAAGGGGTATGATCTTAGTAAAGAATTTTTAACACTAAGAAGGTACTGGTAAAAAAATGGGCAAGGGGTATGATCTTATTAAAGAATTTTCAACACTAAGAAGTTTTACGTGCCAAATTGGCACTAAACCATCCTTAGCTTAATTTTGATGTGGCGTACTTCGTGGAAATCTGAACCTGTTTATGTGAGTACCTTATTGTCATAATTGTTTGCGAATTTAATATGTATTTTCGGTCAATTGCGCATTTAATTTGTATATTGGTGACGTCATTGACAGATGGACGCGCCAAAATCTGTATAAAGATTAGTGCTACCAACTGCCGTGGTGTCTAGTATACTGCGCTTGCGGAGTGGGTATTATGAACTTTTAAATTGTAACAGAAGGTAGTGGTAAAAAAACGAAAGACAAAGCCATTTATGCCCAATACCTAATATCCTCCACGTGATATGGCAGTATTCCATGTCATGATGCATGTTGGTCAAGATCGCAGAATTCCACCACGGGCAGAATCCCAGTAAAGTGTCTCATATCATAAATAAGACTAACAAATTTATGATTTGTAATCAACGCCTTTTACTAAATGTTCCTGAGGTCGTAAAACATTTAGGATTGATCTCCCCCTCCTTCCACAACAAAAAAGTGAATGAATTGGCGCCCTCTGCAATTTTTTTATTTGTGTATTTCCACCCTGATTTAAATAACCTTTTTTTAGTTATGAAAGAGGTGCACGTTCATGACAATTGCCGGAAGAAATACATCGAGGAAAAATAATTTCAGCATTAATACGTCGTGGCCGAGAACTGTGTCTCACAGCCACAAAAACAATCTTTCAGAACGTCAAGTGGGCTGACAGAAATGTTGAAAAACATTTTGTTTTTTGTATGGATATGAAATAACTGAGGATTTGATCAAGTTTCAGGCTGGATTACTGCATTCACGATGAAATCCTGTTCGTACGGTTGAAAAATTAGATATGCAGAAAACGTAGTAGCAACTGCTGAAGAACGAGCGTATTAAAAATGTAAATGATTTACTGGCAGCAGATGTAAGGTATCACCACTTGTGCCACAAAAAATTGTACTATACTCCAACAAAAACTACTCAAAAGAGAGATATCAACCAGCTACAAATGTTGACCGTGCTATGGAATACATTTTCTTGTATCCGGAAAACAATCAGTTTTCTTGATGATCCAATGGGAGCAATAGAGGAAGAACATCTTCCTGATGCAAGAACTGTAAAACTTCATCTTTAAGAAGAGTATAATGAGGATATTGTTACAACACAGGTGTACTCAAAAAAAAACAAGTTCTTTGTCTAAACAACTTTGGGCATAAAATCCTAAATGATTCATGGTACCAGAACAAAATGAATGACATCCACGAAGAACGGCTGAAAGTTATTCAAGCGGCAGCTGAAATTATATTGTAAGATATTCGTTCAGTAATCTACAATAACACTGATAATTTCATTAATCTGTTAAATCTAAGCTATTTACCAATCACACTTTCGCTTCTGTTATGAATCAAACCAATCAAAACAAGATATCGACTTCCCAAATATAATGCGACCTTGATAAATCAACGACTATTTTTTGCAATTCATTTCGACATAATTTTATCATTAATAATCAAATCCCTCAGATTATTAATGACGAAGATTAAAGCTCTCGAGCTAAAGCTCTCGGGCTTTAATCAGATTATTAATGACAAAATTATGTCTCGACGAATTGATACAAAAAACATTCGAAATTTAGATACAATAAAAATAGTTTACAATTTATCAAAGTCTTGTTATATTACGTCTGAATTTTCTCCATCTGACGACTTTTTGCGTGACGCCAATTTGGTTATCCCGGATTGCGGAAACGGTTATTTTAAAACACGCGCGGGGTTCACGAAATGGATGGAGAAATAAATGTGTAGTGTTGGCACATTCAATCATTTCTGTAGTTAGGCCTCGATCTTTCATTTTTTCGGTTTGACTGGGGTCACCGCCTATTTCTACGGAATTTTTGAATCGAAACTCCTCGCCAGTCTGTATTCAGCACTGGGATTTGAGGTCTTCAACAGACTCAGCATTTCTGCAGTTTGTGTCTGATAATGCAAATATAAATATTAATACCAATAATGGTCCCAATGTATTCCATGAAATGGGTGGTATAATGTACGTAACCCCACATACTGCCCTCCCTAAAGACGGCAACATTCCATGAATAAAAGAGTATGTATCTGCTGATGCAGTAAACTCTGTTGCTTCCATTGAAATAAAACACTAACACGCAGAAAAATGTAGGTTTGTCAGCTATATCAATTACTGAATTACAGAATATTATGCTTCTTGATAATGCTATACTGCCATTGGCTCCAGACCTCATGATGTGGTTGTTTGGAAATTAGTCTAATATTCCTAATGTACACGGCTGGAATGGCTTTATAAAGCAAGTCGCTCATTCTACTGACCGCATGCGTTCAAAAATTGTGTTGTTCTCGTTCATCAGATTATTACCTACTGATTATGATACATTACTAACAGCCCTTTTAGCAGCAAGAAAGAAGAGCAAAAAACATTGTTTACAAACCTGCTTTGTTGCATTATAATTTGAATAACGGCCGCTATACCTGCGGCCACGTCCTCAATGCTCCACCCGGAGGTACTACATTGGGTTTAAACGCGAAAAATAATCGTGCTTCTAATTCATTTTAACTTCATAGTTAATCCACCCTAAACAAAAAACTAAATAAAAATCTAACAAACTCTAACAATCTAACAAACCTAAAAAGCTGACAAACTGAAATAAAAACTAAAAACAAAAACTAAAAACAGGGTTGAAAATAATGGTATCCCTAGCGCTGACTTTGGAGTGTACTCGATCAACAAGACACAAGCAAAAATGAGAGGGGGAGGGATCCGTAATACCGGATAGCAGACGCCGGCTCTGCTTACCAGTGCGACCTGAAGGGTCGTCTTAAAACTATCCAAATCTAGCTAACTAATTTGAATTCATCCCTAGCTTTCCCTATCATTCCCTAACTGATTTATATTATGATTACAATCTTCACAATTTTACTCTTCCTTCCCAAATATATACTGCAACCAAAATGGCGACCGAACGTCAAACAAAACAAATATGCCACAAAATACTGCAATACATGCTAATAAATATAAAGTGTAAATATAAAATATAAATAAATATAATTATATAAATATATAAATAAATGTCTAATAAGCGTTAAGCATATAGCAGTCCACAAAATAGCAAAAGCATCACCCTATTTATCAGGTGCACTCGCACAAGCATTATGTCGGCTAGCGCCATTACGCACAAAACGTGCTTGTTAAATTATTTCAAAAACTACTAATTAATGTAAATCAATGCTTGTGCGAGTTGTTACGTTTTTTTTCGTGGCAGCCACGTTGGGCGCCAAAAATGTTACGTTACGTAATTCGTGCGTAACACAAAGAAAATCAAAGAAAAAATGACCGGGCTCAATCGGAGAGTAGGGGGGGTTGTAGAAAGCAGACCAACATATATTGTATGCGGCGGTAAGGAGTTAGTGACACTACCTGCAAAAAAATTAGTTAAGCAAACCTGAAAAAAAAGAGAATAAGTATAGCAGCAATGAAAAGTTTAAGTTATTCAGTACTTTGTAGAATGTAAAAAAAAGAAACTGTTTAGATAAACTATATAATATAACAACGGTAAAAGCAATGCAGAAAAATGTTTAGTACAAAGTGAGGTAATATTGGGGAGTAGCAGAAACATTTCCTCACACACCAATTAAACATAAATCAGAAAAAATGTTGACACAAGATAAATAGATAAGACACAATTGGTATGAGTAATTTAGTAGTATTGATTTTTTTTTCTTTCTTTTCTTTTCTATGTTTTAGAATAGTATGCAAGTCTATTGTAAAAGGTATCAGAACGACAAAGATATGGTAAAGCAACGGATAGATATTTAAAGTAATAACCAGTAAGAAATAGTTCAACTTACAAAAGTCCTTCAGCAACGCTTCCTTGCAACTGAAGTGTGGGATTCAACGATGTCCTGCACTAACGAAGCACTTCACCCTTGACTGTGAGGGTGTTGATGGAACTTATCACACGTTACACTAATCACACCTACGTATTTCACTGGTGTTAGCAGCAGACATTATCCCGCGTCGGAACTATGTAGCCTTGATAAATTTCTTGGTAATTCTATTTCCTAAGACAACAATTTTGAAATATTCTAAAACACTAGTTTAATTTCAACTGGGACCAAAGGTATATTATTTTCATAAACATCCCAAAAAGCAGTGAGAAATTTTAACCAATAGCTTTGTAAGCCGGTAATCTGTTATATTTCACAAATAACGAAATTTGCGCTAGCAATGATCTATTTTAGATTCTTTGTTGTTAGAAAATTCGGAAACTACAGTATCACTGTATTTAAATAATCCAAAGTATGCGCTACTCTGAAAAGAAAAGGACCGCGAAACTAGATCGCACACACAGTTTCAATATTAAAAGACAAAACAACTAAAAAGAACCATAATGGGTAAAGCACGTGTATCACTAAAGCAAGTCCGTCAAATGTTCCTTAAAACATTTATCTCACAAGAAAAAAACAACTAAAAACAGTTAGTAGGCACGCGTAAGCAATAAAAACCGTCCGTCAAATGTTCCGTAAAACACACGTGCAGGTCGAGTCAACACGTTCGACTATCAGGCATACTTCCATCAAAAAAGAATTAGAACTACACTTTGTACAGTTAATATACAATTTTTATTTCACAAAAAAACATCTAAAAAATCGTGCCGTGCTCGTACATGAACAATACGAAAATTAAAATCCCGCATTTATTCTCACTAGTGTCAAAGCAAAAAGGAAACAGTATTTTTAACGTACTTAGTATATTGGAACAAAGAACAAAAATCGACTCTTCGTCTGTTTATTCAACTCGTTCTATTACAACCGCTTATCGTATCTTATCTAGACTTGTATATCCACATAAGGAACAAAATTTATATTTACGGCAAGACAAGAACGATGCAATCTATTCATTATAACACGACGCATTTGTCAACGAGTTAAAATATTAAATATAGAAATAGTAATTTGTAGAAATGTATTGATAAATTGAGGAAACAGCGGAAAAGGTTAAAACTACAAAACTGCACGTTACAGAGTACAGCCGCCACAATTTAAGTCTTACCTCGATAATAAAATTCTCCAGCATCCGAAGATCTGGTCGTCTGTCTACATCTAACTGTAACTTACTTCTAAGGGGAAGATGGGGGTGCACTGTTAAAGTCCTGGTGGGTATGCACTAAATGTTCTTGGGGGTGTCACAATCACTATCACTATCACTCCACTTTCAAGTCCTGGGGGATGTGCGGTTTCACTCTATTTTATTAACTTGGTTTATTTTATTGATTTAATTTAATGAGGGTTTCTGATTTATTTGTTATTGTTTATCTGTTATTATTTATTCCCGATTTTCAGAATTTCCGCACATAATTATGAAGATAGGCAGTGACTGTATTAATGGTGTGGGGAGTTTCTCGTGCATATTGGACGTTTGGGTATAATTATCATGTTATTTTTTTTTTATTTTATTTTTTTTTGTTAATTTTTATATCAGGTTTTGGTTATTTCTATGCTCGTATCCTTACTCACGCCAAGCCAATCTAAAATTTTCCAATCCTCCCACCAACCCCACCGAATTTTACACGCGGTTGTCATTGTCCAATCTCGCGACCCTTCCCGCGAATTCTTTTAAGGCTGTCCAGAACGCCTTCTGGTTAGCCACTTCCCCGATTTCCTCTAGGTTCTTTGGCCATGCCAGACCTACGACAGCTAGTTTGCTATCAGCCAACCCTCGATTTACCGCCTCAAGCGGGCAGTCGAAGAGCACGTGCTCTGCGCTTTCCGCGCCCTCACCCCATTCGCAGCGGTCGCTGTTGGATAGACCGAACCTTTGTAAATACGCCTTCAGGGCGCCGTGCCCTGTTATCAACTCCTGCTTTGTTACATCCGACCAACCGTTAAACATGAAGTTCCAGAATATATTGGAAAATGGAAATCATCTTGAGTTGAGCAATGTTAAACTCAGGCTTTGTGGTTTTCATTTACTGATGTCTTACAAGGGCTTAATTGGCAATATATTGGCAGAAAGCAAATTAAAAGAACTGTTCAACATAATTTATGCACAGAACAGCGTAGAAAAAATGTTGTCTGGGTATGCTTATTTAGAAGCCGCCGTACGAGCACATCCTTTAACTAAACTGGTTTTGGTAAACAGAATCCTGAAGGAAGTAGACTTTACGGAAGGGTCACAATCCCGTGTCGGGATTCGAACCCGGGATCTTGGGCGTAATAGTCACACGCATACCAACTACGACACAGGGCCGCTTTGTCTAAGCAACCTTACATGTAATTTTCCAATGCTCCAACCGAAGGTACTACATTTGCCAGGAAGCGAGGGTTTTTTTTTACCTAAAAATTTTTGAATTTTGCCGAACCCTTGCTGTTCCAAACAAGGCAGGGATCTTTAACGTGCGTGACAACATTCACACACGGGACCTCCATTTTACCTCTCATCCGAACGAGGGTGTATTTTTGTGAAAAATGCTCGCCTGACATTTTTCAAGCGGATCGTGTCGGGATTTGAACTCGGGACCTTGGGCGTAGTAGTCACACACATACCAGCTACGCCACGGAGCCGCCTGTATAAGTAATCGCTGTACCTGCAAAATGAACAACATTACATGCACCTTACAATGCACAAATCATTATTTATCGCCTAAATCACCTCAATGCCTCTTGAGTACATATAAAGATACTCAGAAGAGAAAAGCTGGTGTATAACCAAACAGTTAGAGCGGTGAAGATTCTTGGCTCCAAAACACTTATTACTACACTTGAAAAATAATATAAAGCGGTGAGTTACTCCTATACGGGGACTGACCGCCAAAACAGAAACTTATTCTCCAAGCGGTGACAATAGACTGTATTAGGCCGCGCAGTCACCAAACATATGGCAAACAAGATAGAACATTGAAAGTGAGAACGCGACCGGGTTTATAAAATTTAAATAAAAGAGCAGATATTACCATTAACAAATAAACTTAAATTTTATAGTAATAATATAAAGAAACTAAATGAATATATACAGAGTTAAACGGAACATACCGCCCACCAAAATGAAAACATTTTAATTTTCATTTAGAGGGAGTGGGCAGTGTTTGACCACAGGACGCTTAAACTCACCACGTGCTGTTCTAACGGTGGCAACGCCGACAATCCCGTTGGTGTCAGGATTTACGGAGATAATACGCCCAAGTGACTACTGAAGAGGAGGAAGAGAATCGACTTTAATTAGAACAAAGTCTCCCGGTTGAATATTATTTTTGGCTACATGCTATTTGGATTTTACTTGAAGGGTATGCAAGTATTCCTGGGACCAGCGCGTCCAAAAGTCTTGGTAGATACGCTGCAATAATTGTCATCGAAACAAACGATTTAAAGGTAGTGCCGTCAGTGCGGGACCAGACGGGACGGAAAGAGCGGAAGGGGTCAAAAGTGACCCGGCGTTAAACAACTAAGTTCGTTAGGATCATTACTAACTGGGGTCAGAGGGTGCGAATTGAAGACAGCTTCAATTTGGATGAAAACGGTTGACAACTTTGCAAAGATTAGAACCGGCTCTCCTACAACACGAAGTAGAATTGACGCCAGCTTCCCAAAGACCCCCAAAATGGGACGCGGAAGGTGGATTAAAATGCAAAGCAATTAGTTCTTGGGAAGCTGCGGCTTTAGCAAAGGAAACCAGTTGGCGATGGGCAATGACAAAGTTTGTACCACAGTCGCTGTACAAATGTTTACACCGACCACAACGAGCAAGAAACCAACGAAATGCGGCCAAAAAGCCGTCAGCGGTTAAATCGGAAACTAGCTCCAAGTGAAGAGCTTTGATACACATACAAATAAAAATCCAGAGATAGACTTTTAAAGCTTTGGCGCCGTAGATTCGGCTCATGGTTATTATAAACGGGCCGCAAAAGTCCACGCCGGAATGCAAAAAAGGTTTAACTTGAGTTATTCTAGCAGATGGAAGATTGCCAATGGGGGGTTGAAAAGACTTGGTACGTGTTTTCCAACAAGGAATACAAGAGCAAAGTACCCGGCGAATAGATCTTCTCGCAGAAACTATCCAAAATCTTTGGCTTATAAGGAATTATGTTGTTTGAATACCTGCGTGATAATATTTGTGATGAATGTACTGAACATACAGATTCGTGAAACGGCTCTTACTGGGCAATAAAGCGGGGAATCGTTTGTCGTAAGAAATAGGGGCGTAACTTAACCGGTCACCTACATGAAGCATATCATTTAAAAGAAAGGGGGAAATTTTTGGAGCCTTTTAGCAAGTGCGGTTCCGGATTGAATGGCCCTGATCTCAACCGTAAAAAAAGCTTGTCGGGTATGTTTAACAAGACATTCCAAAGCGATCTCGAACTGGATACAGATCCAGTACGCTTAGTCAAAGGATGTCTGACATTAATAAAACGGAAGATATAAGCGGTTATACAAACGACAGAAAGAAAAAGGACTGATTTTTAAGTAGGGTATCCAATACATTACAGGACAAAGTAGTAGTGAGTGTAACGGATCGTTCTTCACTTAGTGTCTGGTGCGGTTCCAGAGAACAAGAACGTGGAGCATGATTTCTTGAAAATGTACTAAAATGGGCGAAGCCGTCCACCATAACGAACATTGGGCCAACTCAGCGGGTAACAAACCACGTGACCCAACGTTAGCGGGATTATCGTTAGAAGGCACGTGAAGCCACATGGCGTTAGAAGTTTATCTTGGATATAGGTTACTCTGTTGGCCACGAAAGTCTTTTATCGTTGGAGCGGAGCGAAACTCCATGAATGTACAACCATCGAATAGGACCAATAGTATATTCTATTAAAGGTGAGATAGGAAGAAAACACATTCGGAACAAAATCTAGAAATTTATCAGATAAGGCAGCGGCTAGCAATTCTAACGTTGGCAGGGAAAGGGGTCGCAATGGAGATACTTTAGATTTCGCACATACCAAACGAACTATAGGTTCTTTAGAACCGTTAAGAAAACGAAAATAAACGACGCACAGTAGCCGCGTACCGAAGCGAACTAGAAGGAACTAGAAAGCGCGGTAAGAAAAAATCTGCAAAAAGAGGAACGCTCTCAACATATCTTTCCCATAAACGACAAAACTCCGGTGATGGACCGATATCCCAATCTAGTTTGCGAGTCCAAAGACGTTGAAGGAAATGCTTTATTAAAAAGGAAAGAGGGGAGAGAATTCCTAACGGGTCAAAAATGCAGGCTAGATTAGAAAGAATATTACGTTTTGTACAAGGAGTATGTATAGGGTTGACCACGAAAAGGAAATTATTTGAAAAGGGGTTTCACTGGAGACCTAAAACTTCCACGGTAGCATCAGAAAGATCCTGAAAGCAATGCGGTTGCAAACACCGATGAGGAGCGAGAATGCCGTTAAGCAAACTGAGATCTTTACTAGACCACTTGTGCAGATCGAAGCCACCTTGTTTTAAAAGGGCTACAAGCTGCTCTGTTAAATCCAATGCGGTTTGAAAAGTATCTCGACCTGTCAGTACGTCATCAATATATGTATGATGAAGAGCGAAAGCGGTTAGAGAAAAGGGACCACCTTCATCATCGGCAAATTGCAAAAAAATACGTATGGCAAGAAATGGAACTCAGTTGACCTCATAAGTAAGGGTATTAAGATGAAAATTCTGAATATGATTATCAGGAGAGAAACGCCACACAATCCGTTGATAATCACACTGATGGGGTGCAATAGGAATTTGCCGATACATTTGACGAATATTTGCAGTGAGAACGTAACGATGCAGACGAAATTGTAATAACATTGTAGTGAGGTCTCTTTGCAATTTGGGACCAATTAATAAATGATCATTCAGTGAACCTCCGGAAATACATTGAGCGGAGGCATTAAAAACAAAATTTTGCCTGAAATCTATTACTTAAACATTTTAGTGGAGGTATTTATTTATATTATTAACATAATAAAAGAATAAAACGAAAACTTGAAAAAAGTAGGAACGTTAAGCTCAGCTTTATTTGACACGTATGTTCGTCAGGTAATCGGTTATAAAAACATTTTGCAGGATGACCACCCTCTGTGACATCTCGAAATCGTTAAGTATAGCACCGATTTGTCATTCTTTCTTAGCTTCCAATATATTAAACTATGAAAAACGTCAATACGTTGGATTTCAATAGAATTCCTACAAAAATTTTATTTAAAGTCCTGCAAATAGGCGAGCGTAACTAATCCGGACAAATTGAGTCTCCTTCTATTATGTGAAAATAGTTGAACAAATTTTATTATCCACTTTTGTTAGTTTGGTATGCCATCTACCGTGGGTGGTCTATTCGGTTTAAAATGGAATTTGTGTGGTAAAATGTATTCTACAAAGGGCTTCTGAATGATTGGGAAAACTTTAAACTAATTTTTAATCATTTACTACCGGATGACTTTTTTGTGAAAAGAAAATTGTACAAACTATGTTATAAAAAATATAAACAGTATAAAAAACGTTTAGTTGCACTACTTTTGATAAAAAGTATGAATAGTTATGACACTATATACAGGATGTTCGAAGGAAAAGGAATCGCCTCTAATAAATCATAAGTTTTGCGGATTATGAAGATTTCCAAAATGACTGATTTTTATTATCACGAGGATTGTAACAAATTTTATTATGCCCACAAATATTTGTCTTAATTTATGCAGTAATTTTCAATAGCAAGCATTTGAAGAATTTTTTTAATTTTTTTGTGTAGAAAGCAACAATTACATTTAATTAAATATAGAACTGGCTGTGTACATCTACAAAAATTATAAATAGTTTAAAAAAAATATAATGGTGAACGTGTAATAAAGTTTAAGAACAGAACGCTGTCGACTATAGAAGTCATCTTCGGTGATATTTTTCTACAAGAGCTTAAAAAGTTAATATAAAATACGATTGTAAAGTAAAATATAAAAACTTATTTATAGGAAAGAAATCTACCATCAACAATATTTAAAATAAATAAATTAAAAAGTGTCATATGGACATCGCAATATCGCAAGCTGTATGTTATTAAAATTGTGTAATATATTGCTTTATAACATATTTATAGTTCCTTAAATATAGAATATTAAGGAATGGATCTTGGGCTATCACATATGGATATCATGTTTATATCTATTGCTTTAAGGTAATAAATGTTATAAACACTTTTGTATTAACTCTTGAATAAACATCTTCAACGATTGTGTACAATAAAATGTAATTAAGACTAAATCCACATTAAAAGTATAACGAGAAGATAACAAAACAAAACGAGGAAATATTTAACAAGTCTACTTCTAATGTAAGTAAGAAAATTCAGTAGAATGATAAGGCCAAAGGATACCAAATTTAGAGGCTATAAAATAGAAACTAGTTTAATCTTTTTATATACGAATGTAAGGTATATTTATACTATCGGAAATTCCTTAGTAATTTTTTTCTATTTCTAAGCCTTCAATAAAATCTAATCTAGTAAAAATTTTTGTTGTGACATGATGTAATATTTTAGTGTCTATGGAAGGACTGAACATGTGGTTATTAAAACTCAGATGGTGGCCGAATGCTGATTATTCGGGTTTACTGAGATGTTCCGACATTCTCATTTTTAAGGCTCTACAAGTTCTACCTACATAACTAGATTGGCAAGTACCACAACACAAATTATAAATGCCACTTTTTTGAAGCTTATCTGTTTTGTCCTTATTATTGACAATGTGTTTGAAAAGAGTGTTGTTGGTTTTATAAGCTAGTTTGATATTACCACTTTTGAGAAAAAATTTTTAATTTTACTAATTACATATTGTTTGAAATAGGATAAACGATATATATATATATATATATATATATATATATATATATATATATATATATTGAAGCGGGCTATTGCTACCGCGTTTCTTTAATTTAGAAACAAGTAATAACAATAGTCTTTATTACTCACTGTTCCCAAGTCTAATTAACAGTATATGTCTTATTTATAGATGTTTTCAGTCCACTTACTTAACAATGAAGCACTATTACACTAATCAATTTACAAGCACTAATATCTTCTTAAACTAACTTCTTTACCATAGTCCATTAACAACACTAACACAACTATTTATTTATTTTACACTTTGTCTATTTATGTATACTACAAGCTGCATGTACATTAGATATAACATTTATGTATATTCTTGAACTCCTAAAAGCTCAACTACGTTTACTGTACACGATATAATTTATATTAGATATTCTAGTATAGACTAACTCTTACATTCATAAGCGGTCTTATATATACCCTGAATTAAAGATATGACTCATTATCTAGTATTTTCTAGAAGAATTCTCGAATCCTGGAGAATACACTGTGCCTCGGGCGTTGGTATGTTTCACGGGTTGCCTAATAGTGGATCGCAACACTGCCCCCTCTTTAAAACCGTTACGTCTCGTAACTGTAAATCTATTTTGACGCCCGATTCGATGACTGATGACGGTATCGGCAGCTATCTCCTCTGATGCATCCACCGCGTCGTTGGAAGTAACAGTCAACACTCTTTTCTTGGTTTTGGTAGGCAACCGGTTGATAACAACAAACAAGGACCAGGACGTTGGTTCCCTGGAAAACTACTTCTAGCATATTTCGGACTATCCTCCAATCTAAGTGATCCAGTCCACAGCCCAGCTTGGGCAGCGCTAGTCTCGTTACTCCATTTTCCATCATCTGCGCCTTAAGATTTAGCAAAGTTTCCCATAGATGTCCATAACTAGGTCTTTGCCATGAAGAATTTTTGGTGACCAGATAGTAAACATAACGATTTTTATCTTGAGGAACCAAAGCTTTTCCTACAGTTGGCTGCTGTTGTACTAATTCATCCACACATCCAAACATTTTCTTGAAAACAACAGCTATTTCCCTTGACATTGCCAAATCTTGAGCCACGCAATGTGCAAGGGAATACTCTTCTGGTGCTCTAAACAGATCTTGCTGTTTTTCAACAACAACGCCAAATCTCGCCTTAGCGGAACCACCATACGCCGCCATAAAGCTCTCAAAATCTACATTTGGCTCATGATTAATAACTTGTCGAACACCATTATCATTATTCGAGTCTTCCCGGTTATTCCCAGCGTAGGCTGTTAAACGGTCAAAGTGTACCACTTTCGGTTTATCACGAGGAAATTTTCTGATCCGGTACACTACATCATTGATCCTTTTCATCACTTCCTACGGGCCATTGTCTTTGTAGTTCACCCAATAGAATCTTTCTCTCGCTCTTTCGGGAGTTCTTTTCACGCCGAAGTACCCTCCGGAAATACCAGCGTGCAAGTGCTGCAACGCTTCCGGCACTCTGTTTCTCGGCACTATCACTTGAAGTCTCTCAGTGCCACCTTCAAATTCTAGGCGTCGTTTCAAGATTCTATTTTCCATCATCAAGGAGTCCCACTGTGCCCAGTATGCCTTCAGGCTTCTACTTAAAATACTAATTTCTTCCAAAGCTAGTCGTTGTCCTCTATTTTTCCACTTAATAATACGTCCCAATTCGGCGTCATTCTCCTGGTCTTCTCGTATTTTTTCGGGTTGCCAAGTATCATCGGTCACTGTCATTCTATGGATGACACTTATTTTCTCCTCCATCTTGAAGCAATGATTGCAGTCTACCGGACAAGGTCTCCATGACAGAGCGTCTGCATTCCAATGGCTAGTTCCTACCCGATGTTCTGTGTCAAAGTCATATTCCTGCAACCGCTCTATCCACCTTGCCACTTGCACTTCAGGATTTCGAAACTGCAGTAACCATTTCAGTGCAGCATGGTCTGTTTTCAACAGGAATTTACGGCCGTATAAGTACTTATAAAAGTGCTCTACGGATTTGACGACGGCCAACAACTCCCTTCTTGTCACACAATAATTCCTTTCTGGCCGCGACAAGACCTTGCTGAAATATCCAATAACTTTTTCTTGTCCGTCTTGCACTTGAGAGAAAACGCCTTCTATAGCTGTGTTACTGGCATCGGTATCCAACACAAATTTCGCCTCCATTCGTGGATAACTCAAAATTGGTGCTGTAACCAGTCGCCGTTTCAGTTGTTCAAATGCACTGTGGCAGTCGTTATTCCAATCATATTCTTGTCCATCTTCGGTTTAATTTCGTTAACGGTTTGGCAATGTTCGCAATCCCAAGTATAAAGCGTCGGTAATATGTGCACAATCCTAGAAAACTGCGTAGTTGGTGTATATCTGCTGGTGTAGGCCACTTTTGTACCGTTTCTATTTTGTCAGGGTCAGCTCTTATTCCGGTCGCCGAAACGACATGTCCTAGGTATTTCACCTCCTTTCCAAACAGGTGACACTTCTTGGGGCTCAATGTAAGGTTTGCCCCCCGTAATCTTTGGAATATCTCCTCTAGGTTCTTAAGGTGTTCTTCAAAAGATCGGCCTAACACAATCACGTCGTCTAGGTACACCAGACATGTCTTCCAAGACAGTCCACGCAGTATCGACTCCATCAACCGTTCAAAAGTAGCAGGGGCATTGCATAATCCAAATGGCATGACCTTGAACTGCCATAATCCAGTTCCAATTGTAAACGCAGTCTTTTCTTTATCGTTTGGCTCCAAGCCTACCTGCCAGTATCCGTTTTTCAAGTCCAAGGTCGAAAACCATTTAGATACGGATAGACTACTCAAGGTGTCATCAATTCTGGGCAAAGGATAGCTATCTTTCTTTGTCACATTGTTAAGCCGTCGATAGTCTACACAAAACCTTGTCGACCCGTTTTTTTTCTTGACAAGCACTACCGGGGATGCCCATGGACTATTCGAGGGTTCAATCACTCCCTGTTCTTCCATATCGGTGATAATTTGCTCGGCTTCTTTACGTTTTGCCAAAGGAAGCCGCCTGGGGTGTTGTCTTATCGGTTGCGCATCTCCAGTATTGATCTTGTGTTGCCCAACATTCGTCCTTCCTTTCTCACTATCATCCAGTGCAAACACACTTTGATATCGTCCGACCAGCTCTTTGAAGTTGCCCAGTTGGTCGTCGTTTAATCCTTGACACGAAGGTATTAACATATCCAGCAATTTCTGTGAGCAACCGTTGGCTGGTTTATCTTTCGTGTCGTCCACACAACGTTTAATATGGCATACTGGAATGCAACTTCCCACAATCGTGTTTTTCTTCAGGGTCACCGTATGCGGATTAATGTTCAGCACCCTTACTGGTACCATATTTTGAGATTTTACCAGCGTTCTTGTAACGTATTTTTTTTCTAGTTACACCTAGCCTAATAAATTAATAATTAAACAAATAAATTTTAAAGTATTTAATTCGTAAATATTCAGCCAATAAAAATTAAAGTATAATGTTCATAATAACACATGGATTCTAGAAGATATATATTCTAAAGCTTGTTACCAAGCGCTGTCAAGTTGATAACCGGCACTTTGGTCTCCAACGTCCTAGAGTGAAGCCGCTTTTTGTAGACGAGAGATAAAGTCAAGATGATGACCCGTCAGAAACACGAGGCATCTAATCGAGTGAAGAAGAAAACTTGAGCTGAGAAAATGGATTGATAATATACATCATTTTAATACATGCAATATCATATGGACAGGTTTACAGCAACGGTTTTCAATGTAAATTATAATAATTTTCCGTCACAGTAATTAATGGTAAACAGCTATGGTTTCGTCCTTTTATCTAACTGCGCAGTATGGAAATGGTTGATGTTACAAAGAACCTTGACACTTCAATCTAACTGATGACTAATACGATGAAATAAATACAACAGCTGAGGTCGTGATTTTCCACCTGCAGTTCTTTTGTCTACACGTGAGTGTTTGAAGCTATAGTAAATTATTATGAAATTTTCTACGTTAATTATTAGAGTAACAGAAAATATAAAGTACTTTCTTAAAGTTTGTAAAACAACGTATAAATATCTAGGTTGTCAGTCACTTGTACAAGCACACAATGTGTTGAAATATTCAGAATCTAAACGCCAGACGCAGTCTTGATTTAATTTTATATTTTGTTTAATTGAAAAACATGCACGTCATGTAAAAGTCTTTTATTGATACTGAAATTCACGTATATTCTTTTAGTAGATTACCGTTAAAATTGAGTAGTTACATTTTAAGGTCGTTATTGTCCTGACGATCGAATTTTTTTGTGAATGGTCAAGGAAGCGCTTCTATGATTATAGTAAAAATAAAATCCTGTGTTAGGAACTAATAAATTATGACATATTTGCTTAAACTAAATTTTATAGAAACGATTAATTTATACGTATTTATTCTGAAGGTTAAATTATACAAAATTCTTTTTTTAAAATTAATGACAAAATAGTAAACATATGTATTGCAGTCGCATGTATATAGTCAGATTTCCATATGAATAGAATTCCTTTTGTTTTCATAAAGTCGTTTTATTATTCAATATTTAAAGTATGAAAAAGTAAACTAGAGCAAATCCTCCTTAAGAAAAACAGATAGAGAGAAGAAAATAAATGCCTTTAGTATTTCATAGATGTTTAAATTCTCTTATTATATTTTTGGGCATATGCTTTTAAGGACACAAATGGTGTCCATGTGGTGTTTTGTTTGTTCACAGGTACAGCTGAGACAACTGTTTAACAACTGGTGGTTGATGTTTTGGTAAGTGTGTGATAAAGAGTGAAATTCAAGTTTTATGGCTAAGATAGTGGTGTTAACATAAGGTTTCCGCATTTCCTTATACAAACACAGTTAAATTTTGTTGGCACTTGTATTAAAAAATACGGTGGCGCCTATTAAAACTATTTTTGGTCAGTTATCCACCCATGACCCATGCTCATGATCTACCCAGAGCTAACACTCTACTAGCCGTTTAACCCTTAAGAGTTTTCTTTGTCTATAGCCGTTTTCCATCCGACATTACCCTGGGCTTGGAGTTTAAAGAAGAAATACTCGACCTAGTGATATCAGATTAAAATAGAGAGCTTTAGTATATAGCTGATAGTCACCAGGATAAATTTACAAAAATTTTATTTTAATTACATTCTTCCAATCAGTAGTCCCTCCTGACCGATTCCCGATGCAGTTGCTTCCATCATGCATACTTGTCCTTCCCGGAGCGTACCATCCGGGCGTCCCATTACTATCATTTTCGCCTTCTCGGGTATTTTCATATCACAAATCATTTAAACTTGCATCGTCTGGTTATTCCTACCTTGAAATGGAATCTCATCATCATCTATCCGAAGCACATTTTCTTTCATGTTTACATGAAACCCATATTCTCTCATGAGATCCATTCCCAAGATCACTTCTTCTGTAATTTTAGCTACCAACACTCGATGATTAATTAATTTGTCCCTAATTGTCAATATAACGGCAGTCTCTTCGTGAGTACCAATCTTCTCACCACTTGCCGTTCGGAGACACACCGATACAGGTAGCACTTTTCCACAACCAACCAAATCTGGTCTCATAATAGTTCTTGTCGCTTCTGTATCTACAAGTAATCGGACAACCCTACCATTAATTCTACCATCGATATAAATGCTGTCCAGACTCCCCATCGACGATGCAGCACGGATGATAATCTCCGGGGCACTACGTTGTGCTGTCGACGTTCGCCCCCTTACGTCGACTAGCTTTAGTTTTCCTGCTGCTCAACCGGTTGTTTTGCTGGTTGAGTGCAGCGTCTCTGTAAATGACCAACTTCACCGCAGCTCCAGCATCGCAAACGCCATCTCCGCGGTTGTTGTCTTTCCAGTCTTTCCGCCAGACGGTTGACTATTTCATCTATGCTGTTCTGCGATTGCTCAGGTTCTTCTAATGCAGACCAAACTTTGTGACATCATGTGTGACGCCTGCTTAGCTGCTTCAAATTCAAGCGCATGGGCCAGTGCATCATCTAACATTTTTGGCCGTGCTAATCTTAGCGCTTGCTGTATTTCGCCATCTTTAACGCCATTCACAAATGTTTGTACAGCCAGTTGTTCGAGGAAACTATCTGGTGCCGTTGGATATGCCAATCTAACTAATTTGGCGATGTCAGTTTCGAATTCTTGCAGGCTTTCGCTTGTCTTTTGCGAGCGGTTCTTAACTTGTGCGTGGTAAACCTGTTGAAGGTGAGCATCTCCATATCTCATCTCAAGCTTCGATGTTAAGAGGCCGTAATCATTCTGCTGATGATCGGTAATCGTTTGTAAGATGTTAAGAGCTTCCCCCCGTAAGGCCACTATTAAGGAGATAGCCTTCTCTTTGTTGCACCAACCGTTGGCTATTGCCGCAGCTTCAAATCGTTTCAAATATGTGGGCCAAGGTGTTTTGCCATCGAATGTAGGTGGTTTCACTTTAAATTTAGACGGTATGGACTCGCTTCTTTCCATGGTTCTTATTTCTGGAATGTTCTCATTTACAACTTGATTTGCTATTTCAAGTGGCCGTGTTGTTAGTGAAATCATTTGTTCTTGCAGCCTCATCACATCTTCTTCCATTTTTACCAATTTACTGTCCAACTTTTGCTCAACTGTTTTTACCTGTTCAGTGAAATCTGCTTTCAATGCAATGGAGCTTTCCATTAATCTTCGTTCAAACGTGGCTGTATTTTCACTTAACTTTTCTTCCATTTTCGCGGCATTTTCACTCAACTTTTCCTCTATTTTCTCGGCATTTTCACCAAGTGTCAATTCCAGTTTAGCCAACTTCTCCTCCATACCGGATTTAAAATCCTTGAGGAAATTCATTAAACTTTCTGCCTCCATTTTACTTTGACTTCTTGTAACTGGCATATACAAACTACTTAAATATCTTTAGACTTGTGTATTCTCCTTTTAAATTAATCACTATATACCCCGCACCTGACACCAGTGAAGCGAGCTACTGCTACCGCTTTTCTTTAATTTAAAAACAAGCAATAACAATAGTCTTTATTACTCACTGTTCCCAAGTCTAATTAACAGTATATGCCTTATTTATAAATGTTTTTAGTCCAATTAACAATGAAGCACTATCACACTAATGAATTTACAAGCACTAATATCTTCTTAAACTAACTTCTTTACCATAGGTCCATTAACAACACTAACACAACTATTTATTTATACACTTCTATTTATTTATGTATAGACAAGCTGCATGTACATTAGACACAGCATATAACACTTATGTATATTCTTGAAGTCCTAAAAGCTCAACTACGTTTACTGTACACCATATAATTTATATTAGACATTCAAGTATAGACTAACTCTTACATTCATAAGCGGCCTTATATATATGCCCTGAATTAAAGATATGACTCATTATCTAGTATTTTCTAGAAGAATTCTCGAATCCTGGAGAATACACTGTGCCTCGGACGTTGGTATGTTTGACGGGTTGCCTAATAGTGGATCGCAACAATATATATATATATATATATATATATATATATATATTGCTGTGATATACTCCTTTGAATGCGGGAACTGGGTCCTTTCAACAAAAAAATTCTAGTCCCACCGATTGGGCGTCATAAACTGCTGTGATCCTGGTTTCGCTTCAGCTGCTCACCTAATTTTATAAACCTCCTCATTCATAAAATTAAACAACACATTCCTACCACAAACATCAACGTCAACTCTATTTACATCAATATTCACAATACATTAAAATTTCAAGATTAAAATTCAGCATAAATATCAGTTTTAAAAAGAATTTCAAGATTAATTTTATTATCATTTTAACGTGCATCCAGAATTAAAATCCTTGTAGGATGCCTACTAATTAATATAACAATATATGCAGAGTAAAAGGGAGCATCTACCACCCTTTACGTTAATTAACCAGGTTCGTCTAATTGAGCTCAAAGACATACCTAAAATTTCATCATAATCCAGAACATCAATACTAAATACACCTTTCTACTTATACAAGCAAATTTCATCTTAACATTAAAATTTTATGGTTAGTACAATTTCACTAATGTCCATTTAAAGTAAATCAATTATCAAGTAATTCAACACACACAAAAATGTCAAACAAAATAGTATAATAAAGTTATTCAACACACACCAAAATGTCAAACAAAATAGTATAATTTACCTGAAGGTTACTGTCCTCGTAGCTTTAATGTACATCGTCCCTTTAGTTAATCACACCATTCCAACAGGATTATATTTACGGCTTCTAATTCTCAACGCTTTTAAAATTTTCTCCATCACCATTTATTTAAAGTTGTTTCGGGGCTTTTCCGGAACTCATCTGTGTATATCTGACCCTTTCGTGGATCCAGACACGTATTTGAACCATTTAATTATTAACACCCCCGAAAAATAGCAAAGAAATTCATGCTTCTTTCACCAAGATACGCCAAAACTGCCTACTTTTGTGTATACATTTGTCGTTGTAAATTTTGCTAATTGGTACCGTGATACTAAATTTTATTACCTTGTATCTAAGTGCACTGAAGTACATTCATGTTAGCACGTAAATAACAAACTATTTTGAATCACTAAAATATACGAGCAAACTTTAAATTATTTTATCAAACTAAAATGCACTGTTTAACATCTTCAATCAAGTCGCGGATGTAAGAGCTTTTAACGCATCGAATAGTCAAAAGTCTAAGAGGCCTTGTTTATATTCACCTCGGTATATATAGCAAAAAGCCTGTCTGTCGGTCTGTTCCCCAAAACGGGTAATTCTGAAGAATTTCTCATGCCATGTTCCCAGTCCGTCGCTCGCGCGTCGGTTTTTACGAATTTTTCACTCGCCCCATTTAAATCTCAGAACTTCTCACACGGCACGAAAACATGTCCGAGAAAAACTAATTAATTTTGTACAGAAATCGTTGTTTCTACCTCTGATATTTGCATCCTACTTTCAACCAATCGTGACCCTCGTGACGTTGCTTAAGTCACGCCTTTTACTATATGTGTCTTTGCTTGACGCATTTTCTCTTTCCTTTTCTAACCTGTTCGTATTGGTGCAAATTGATATTCTTTATTATCGATTATATTTTAGTCCATGTGGACTATCTGGGTTTAATAACCCCGTATCGCACCTTCTCGTGAATATTAAGCCACGGTTTCTTCAAGATTCTTTGAAACCATTTGTTATCTACCCAATTTTCGCCGTACGTGATATTTAAACTACGCAGGTGTTCAAAATAATATTAATTCTCAGAGCTTTATTTTCTGGTATTATAATCTTGGATTTTCACACTTTTATGCTTATTATTAATAATGGTTTAATTAACTCCAATTAAAATTGACTTCTATCCTTTCATTTTAGCGAATACAAGTTAACTATTAATTATTATGTGTACACTTTGTTTTACTACCGGTTACTTAAAATAGGGTTAATTAATATAAATTTTGCACGTAATTTCCATTTGTTTAGGAATAATTACATTACCCGTAGAGCTTGTTAATACTGTTTCTTTTGATATAAAGCGTCTTGTACATGATTTAAATCTCTTATGTTTAATGAAACTAATAACCTTTTATGCTTCACGGTTTTAATAAAGCGTACCTCTTCCCAAAGCTTCTACACGGTGATTAAAATTATTTGATGTGATTATTTAATTTTCTACCCTGGTCTAAATATGAGTAATATATATATATATATATATATATATATATATATATATATATGTACTTAAGTAGTATTAAGTAGTAGCACACATTATTATTTTCATATGCATTTATAAGATTCCTGAAGAAGATAATAAATTTATCAAAAGCTTGAATGATTAAAAGAGTGTTTAATTAATTTGACAAGTTTGATTACTTTCCCGATATCTATAGTAAAAGTATATATTTTGCTGTAATTATAGGGTTAATTTAGGGGTAGGTTAAATCATAGGGGTCGTAGAATAAACAAAAGAAACTCTCAAGTAACAAAAGTACATAATTACAGATATTAGAAGAGTAAATAGGTCATTATAAATATTATTAGTTGAGAGCACACTGTATATAGCAGTACAAGGGATTAAACGCATATCCAAGAGTAGCTTCGAGCAAAGATAAGAATTTAGAAATGTAACGAAACGCATCGAAATTAAATCGATAAAAAACCTGTATGAATTGGCTAGATAAATATTCAAAAAGTGCGTTAACATATCATCATAAACGCAGGCAGTAATTATGCATTATTTGAAAAGCGTACGTGATAGAAAAGTATTACATTTGTTCAAAAATCCAATTTAACTAGAAAATAAATAAACACCAAATTTATTCCATTCAAATTAGAATAAAGTCAACAACAATAATACGTGATTTTATGAACGAAGATTCCTGGAAATTCTGAATTAAATGTTAGGTATAAGAATAAATTACGTGACAAATTGAGCATCCTCCATGCAATTAAACCACACAATTGGTAAAGTTTCCCAAAATAACAAGAGATAAGACACTTGGTGTCACCCAGCACGTGGAGTCAACGAATCGCAAACAAAAGGGTCGGGCCTATAAATGTGATGACAATTGAACAACGAGTTAGTATACTTTTGAAACTGGGCAGTCACTATACTCGAAAGTGCTAAATATTCACGCGAACAGTTAATTAAATTAAAGTGAAAATCATTTTAAAAGAGTGTAAAATTGTTTAAGCGAGCCGTACTTCTACCAGATTTAATGAAATTTAATGAAATTATACAATTTATAATAATAAATACAACAGAGCTCTCAATAAAGATCTTGTTACGACTCCTGTTAAAACTCTTAATAACGATCTTAAACACAATCTTGGATACGAGTCAGGAAGACTCTGGAGAATGCTGCCTGTCAAATTAATTTGGTAATCTCTGAAAATGGTAAATATCCATTAATTACGGAGATGAAAAACCTTTTATTGGAACAACCTCACTAACAACGATTTGGATAGTATTTTGGTTGAATGTCGACCTTCAAATTCGACTCAGAACATTCGGACTAGGCACAAAAATTCTTGGGGATGCAGAAAACCCACTGAACCACTTCAGGTTAGATATTTTAATATAATTTATTTCTATAAACTGTTTTATTTCAATAATAATTCAAAATGTAAGAGCCGACAAACTGGGGTTTCTTGGATAAATTTATGAAAGGCAATAGGCATCTTGAAACGTTTCAATAAATCTCTAAATGTAATAAAAAGCTCGTTTTGCTGGCTTCATCTTCTAAAAATCTGACAGGTGTAAATAATTTAAAAGGGGAAAGATATTTGAAAAGGTTGTAAATATTTAATCATTATACTGTGTATTGTAGAATTGCTTTATTTAATTGAATCAGCTAGTTGAGGCGATTTAACATTTTTACAAGTGCTTAAGTACTAACAAGAGTATAACACAGCATTTATTGCACCCAAGCGTAGGGGCTTGTTAACCCTAAATAAAATAACACGACATTTATGGGCTGCCCAACCGTGGGGCGAAAAATATCATAGCATTTATAACATGCCCAAGTCGTGGGGCTTAATATAAAGGGTTATATCACAGCTATATATATACATATATATAATGCTGTGATAAGGGGTTGTTTAAAGGTGTATTTTATAGCAATGGTCATGTAGTAATCAGAAATTATAATAGGAAGCAGAAAACTGCATTTATTTAATAGAAAATTGAGTAATTGGGATAGTTTGTAAATAGTAAGCAGTTAACACCCTGTATTTAGAGTATAAATAGTTTTAAGCGACGCAAATAGAAACAATAAGACGCATAGTTAGCATAGAAATAAGTAATTCATGCATTAGGTAAATAACAAATATTTAACACTCGGTATATAGAGTTTTAGTAATTTAGGTAATGCAAATAACGATATTTTTCAGTAGAAGCACGCGCATTTAGAAGAGGATGATAATGGGTGTAATTGAACACGCATTCGGGGGAGCTCTAATCAGTTATGATAATACGAAGATAAGACATAAAACTTAAAGGAGCGTAGCGTAAGTGCGTACAAACAATTAACAATTTTAATAGTAAAGGTAATTAAAATGCGTAAATAGATAAATATACTTAAAATTGAAAGTCGAATTGCATCAGGTATTTGTGTATAATATGAAAAAGCGATTATTTTCTCAAAACACCGCATGGTCTGATAACAAAGCATCTGTAACCAAACAACAATTACTCGTAAGGCCAAGAATGTTACATCAGAAAATCACTTTAAGTGTAGGAAATAGAAAGACTTCATTGGTTAAGATTAGTAAGCCAAACCCACAGACAAAGGGGAAAATAATCATATATTAACAACGGGCAATGATAACGGAGCTCAGTTTTCAACTCAACAAGGCCCAAGGTGCGTCACTCTGATTCTAAGAGTAACGCGTAAGAATAATATTCAAAAGTGAAAATTGTTTAGTGACAGATAGTGCCACGAAGATGAAAATTTATTTTGCCGATTAACGGCTCTAAGTCTAAGTTTGGTGCGAGTAATCTAAGTCTAAGTTTGGTGATTGGACAATAATAAATCTAAGTCTGACGATGATAATCGAAATCCAACTCGGAGTCTGAAGACAATAATTCAAGTAATATAATAATTCAAATGATATTCTAAGTTTGACGAGAATAATTCATGGGTGTACAATAAATCCAGAAACCGACGACAATAATTCAAGTAATATAATAATTCAAGATGTTAACGATCCAAAGAGGTGCATAATTCAGCAGATAATATTTCAAATGGGTATATAATAATTCCGAATTGGTGGAGAATAATTTTTAATACGATGTTAAGGATCAAAATGGATGAGATAATAATGCATGGAAAATTGTAATTGATGTTAGTTGATAATGGATGCGTCGAAAATCTTGGTACAATTTTGAGTTGCGAGAAAGAAATATAGAAGCACGTAGTAAACAGACCAGGTTAGATCTTTTTAGTTTTAAGAATTTTTTCTATTAAAATTTGAATATTGAATTTGCTTAATTAATATAAACTAGTGTAACTGAGTCAGCAACGAACTTTGCATACGTGGAAAGTACGTAATATAATAAAGGGGTTTTGAACGTTCAAGGCTTCTTTTGTAAGAACAGTAGTTTTTTTGGTGACTTTAGTTTGATAGCGAAGCATATGATTTTTGAGATAAATAAGATTTACAATATTGATTGTTTGAAAAGTGTATTTTAGTAATTTTCAAAACCTGTACATAATATTTGTTTTCATTATATGGAATTGAATTAACTTCATTTTATAATTCAAGATAAAAGCTAGTCGGGGCAGAATAATAAAATTAGTGGGAGTGTAATTTGATAATTTAAACAGAGAGGAGGAGTCAAGTAAGAATTCGCCAATGATACCGAGTACGACGTTATCATATCAAGTATTTATTGGACAGCCCAAAATCGACGATTGAGAGTTCCAGTTAATTCATAGCAAATTTATATGGCTGCCCAAGCCTGGGGCTCGATAAATCCAGTTAGTTCATACCAATATATATATATATATATATATATATATATATATATATATATATATATATATATATATATATATATTATATATATATATATATATTTGTTTGTTACGAACGATTAATAGTTAAGAACGTTATTTGATCTTGATTTTTGGGATAATTTCGTTCGAAAAAATATATAAATACTAATCCATTTATTGATCACTACGTTTCGGGTATAACTTTGTACCCTTAATCATGTGCTACAAAGATGTGATAAAAACAGTTATTAATATACAATATTAGTTTTACTTACATAAAGTGGATTGAGTATAAATTTAAATGAAAATTAAAACTAGTGTACTGTCATTATTAAAAGGTTATGTATACATGCAAAGACCGTTTATTGATAGTGTTGTGTATACCTGTAAAGTGAAATTAATTATGTTATTGATTGACCACTGACAAAGGTCTGGCCAATACTAGTTGTGATGTTGTAGTTGACTAGTTAGTTGGTTATGTAGTAACTTGTTATGGAAAATATAAAGTTAATTTTTATTGTTGGTAGTGAAGAGTAATGAGTATATAGAACTTAAATTTTGAATATCTGATTTTTCGTTTATGCTGGTTTTTTCTTTTTTAATGTGATACGCCTCCAAAAATAATCGATGGGAATATATTTCTTCTGTTTCTAGAATGACGACTTCAGAATATTTTGGTTTGTGTTTGGTTGTTTGTATGTGGTTTGATAGTGCACAAAACCTTTTATCTATTTTAGCATCCGATTTAAGTTGAATAATTCTATTTTTAACCATTGGCTGGTGTGACCAATGTAACAACTGTTACAACTAGAGCAAAGATAAGAATTTAGAAATGTAACGAAACGCATCGAAATTAAATCGATAAAAAACCTGTATGAATTGGCTAGATAAATATTCAAAAAGTGCGTTAACATATCATCATAAACGCAGGCAGTAATTATGCATTATTTGAAAAGCGTACGTGATAGAAAAGTATTACATTTGTTCAAAAATCCAATTTAACTAGAAAATAAATAAACACCAAATTTATTCCATTCAAATTAGAATAAAGTCAACAACAATAATACGTGATTTTATGAACGAAGATTCCTGGAAATTCTGAATTAAATGTTAGGTATAAGAATAAATTACGTGACAAATTGAGCATCCTCCATGCAATTAAACCACACAATTGGTAAAGTTTCCCAAAATAACAAGAGATAAGACACTTGGTGTCACCCAGCACGTGGAGTCAACGAATCGCAAACAAAAGGGGTCGGGCCTATAAATGTGATGACAATTGAACAACGAGTTAGTATACTTTTGAAACTGGGCAGTCACTATACTCGAAAGTGCTAAATATTCACGCGAACAGTTTATTAAATTAAAGTGAAAATCATTTTAAAAGAGTGTAAAATTGTTTAAGCGAGCCGTACTTCTACCAGATTTAATGAAATTTAATGAAATTATACAATTTCTAATAATAAATACAACAGAGCTCTCAATAAAGATCTTGTTACGACTCCTGTTAAAACTCTTAATAACGATCTTAAACACAATCTTGGATACGAGTCAGGAAGACTCTGGAGAATGCTGCCTGTCAAATTAATTTGGTAATCTCTGAAAATGGTAAATATCCATTAATTACGGAGATGAAAAACCTTTTATTGGAACAACCTCACTAACAACGATTTGGATAGTATTTTGGTTGAATGTCGACCTTCAAATTCGACTCAGAACATTCGGACTAGGCACAAAAATTCTTGGGGATGCAGAAAACCCACTGAACCACTTCAGGTTAGATATTTTAATATAATTTATTTCTATAAACTGTTTTATTTCAATAATAATTCAAAATGTAAGAGCCGACAAACTGGGGTTTCTTGGATAAATTTATGAAAGGCAATAGGCATCTTGAAACGTTTCAATAAATCTCTAAATGTAATAAAAGCTCGTTTTGCTGGCTTCATCTTCTAAAAATCTGACAGGTGTAAATAATTTAAAAGGGAAAGATATTTGAAAAGGTTGTAAATATTTAATCATTATACTGTGTATTGTAGAATTGCTTTATTTAATTGAATCAGCTAGTTGAGGCGATTTAACATTTTTACAAGTGCTTAAGTACTAACAAGAGTATAACACAGCATTTATTGCACCCAAGCGTAGGGGCTTGTTAACCCTAAATAAAATAACACGACATTTATGGGCTGCCCAACCGTGGGGCGAAAAATATCATAGCATTTATAACATGCCCAAGTCGTGGGGCTTAATATAAGGGTTATATCACAGCTATATATATACATATATATAATGCTGTGATAAGGGGTTGTTTAAAGGTGTATTTTATAGCAATGGTCATGTAGTAATCAGAAATTATAATAGAAAGCAGAAAACTGCATTTATTTAATAGAAAATTGAGTAATTGGGATAGTTTGTAAATAGTAAGCAGTTAACACCCTGTATTTAGAGTATAAATAGTTTTAAGCGACGCAAATAGAAACAATAAGACGCATAGTTAGCATAGAAATAAGTAATTCATGCATTAGGTAAATAACAAATATTTAACACTCGGTATATAGAGTTTTAGTAATTTAGGTAATGCAAATAACGATATTTTTCAGTAGAAACACGCGCATTTAGAAGAGGATGATAATGGGTGTGATTGAACACGCATTCGGGGGAGCTCTAATCAGTTATGATAATACGAAGATAAGACATAAAACTTAAAGGAGCGTAGCGTAAGTGCGTACAAACAATTAACAATTTTTAATAGTAAAGGTAATTAAAAATGCGTAAATAGATAAATATACTTAAAAATTGAAAGTCGAATTGCATCAGGTATTTGTGTATAATATGGAAAAGCGATTATTTTCTCAAAACACCGCATGGTCTGATAACAAAGCATCTGTAACCAAACAACAATTACTCGTAAGGCCAAGAATGTTACATCAGAAAACCACTTTAAGTGTAGGAAATAGAAAGACTTCATTGGTTAAGATTAGTAAGCCAAACCCACAGACAAAGGGGAAAATAATCATATATTAACAACGGGCAATGATAACGGAGCTCAGTTTTCAACTCAACAAGGCCCAAGGTGCGTCACTCTGATTCTAAGAGTAACGCGTAAGAATAATATTCAAAAGTGAAAATTGTTTAGTGACAGATAGTGCCACGAAGATAAAAATTTATTTTGCCGATTAACGGCTCTAAGTCTAAGTTTGGTGCGAGTAATATAAGTCTAAGTTTGGTGATTGGACAATAATAAATCTAAGTCTGACGATGATATTCGAAATCCAACTCGGAGTCTGAAGACAATAATTCAAGTAATATAATAATTCAAATGATATTCTAAGTTTGACGAGAATAATTCATGGGTGTAGAATAAATCCAGAAACCGACGACAATAATTCAAGTAATATAATAATTCAAGATGTTAACGATCCAAAGGGGTGCATAATTCAGCAGATAATATTTCAAATGGGTTTATAATAATTCCGAATTGGTGGAGAATAATTTTTAATACGATGTTAAGGATCAAAATGGATGAGATAATAATGCATGGAAAATTGTAATTGATGTTAGTTGATAATGGATGCGTCGAAAATCTTGGTACAATTTTGAGTTGCGAGAAAGAAATATAGAAGCACGTAGTAAACAGACCAGGTTAGATCTTTTTAGTTTTAAGAAATTTTTTTTCTATTTGAATTTGAATATTGAATTTGCTTAATTAATATAAACTAGTGTAACTGAGTCAGCAACGAACTTTGCATTCGTAGAAAGTATGTAATATAATAAAGGGGTTTTGAACGTTCCAAGCTTCTTTTGTAAAAACAGTAGTTTTTATGGTGACTAGATTGATAGCGAAGCATATGATTTTTGAGATAAATAAGATTTACAATATTGATTGATTGAAAAGTGTATTTTAGTAATTTTCAAAACCTGTACATAATATTTGTTTTCATGATATGGAATTGAATTAACTTCATTTTATAATTCAAAATAAAAGCTAGTCGGGGCAGAATAATAAAATTAGTGGGAGTGTAATTTGATAATTTAAACAGAGAGGAGGGGTCAAGTAAGAATACGCCAATGATATCGAGTACGGCGTTATCATATCAAGTATTTATTGGACAGTCCAAAATCGACGATTGAGAGTTCCAGCTAATTCATAGCAAATTTATATGGCTGCCCAAGCCTGGGGTTCGATAAATCCAGTTAGTTCATAGCAATATATATATATATATATATATATCTATATTATATATATTATACATATATATATATATATTTATATATATTTATATATATATATATATTTGTTTGTTACGCACGATTAATAGTTAAGAACGTTATTTGATCTTGATTTTTTAGGATAATTTCGCTTCGAAAATATATAAATACTAATCACATTTATTGCTACTCACTACGCTTCTCGGGTATAACTTTGCTATCATCCTTTACATGTGCTACAAGATGTGATAAAATCACAAAATAATTACAAAATCATACAATATTTAGTTTACCGTATTTACAAATAATAGTGGATTGTTATGTATAATTCAGTGCTCTAGTTACACCTCAAAAATTACTATCTTTGTAAAGTCCTTGTCATTATTAAAAGGTTATGTATATTTGCAAAGACCGTTTAATACAATACGTGTTGTGTAATATGGGCCTGTAAAGTGAATACCTTAATTTTATGTTATTGATTGACACACTGAAATGGTCTGAGCTCATGATAACCCAGTTGTGATGTAATGTAGTTGCTGTTCCACTTTGCATACTATGTACTACAAACTCATATGGAAACCCATGTACTCTTAACAAGTTAAATTTTTAATTGTTGGTAGTGAAGATTTAATGAGCTATATACGAACTTAACCTTTTGTGTTATATTCAAAATACCATAATAATAGTCAGTTTATGCTGTATTTTCTTTTTCAATACGTTAAATAACGAAATAACCATCCAAAATTTACTCACATCGATGGGAATATAATTTCAAGTTTATCAAAACCAGCAAATTCTAGAATGAGTCCAGAGTCCTCTCAGAATGATGCGTTATCTTCCTGAACCTCTCGGCGTGATTATGCGCTGCTCCACCAGCTATTGTATAGATGAAAACGTCTATGATACGTGCACAAAACCTTTTCATCAATCATTTTAGCATCCGATTTATAGTTGAATAATTCTATTTTTAACCATTGGCTGGTGAATGAACCAATGTAACAACTGTTACAACTTTAAGCCATATGAATTTTGTAAACTAAATTACTACAAAACATTTTTTCTAGCTTGGTGTTTTAGTTTAGTGAAATAAGGTCTTTGATTGATTTATTACCTATTTAAAAGTAATTTACTCCGATTGAAGGATAATTATTAGAATATTTGTGAGTCTGGGAGTTAGGTTTTGAATGTATGGTAAGGTTTTGTAAATTATTGGTATATGTGTTTATTTTTGATGTGTTGAATGTATGGTGTATTCTGGTGTAACAGTCATTCTATGACCGCTACAAAATTAATTCAATTTCTGTATATAATTCTGTATATAAAGTTTTAAATGTCTAGTAATAAAGGAATTTATTTTATTTGATTGGTGTAACGTTGAGGAACGCACTGTATTGTCAAAAGGAAGAAAGTTATTTTAAGGAAATTTAATCTTTGTTTAAACTATATCTTAATGTTTGAAGGCGTAGTATCGCATCAATGTGTTGTATATAGCGTCGGGATATCAGTACTTGTTGTTAACATGATAGCAGGCTGCGCGGACATAATTATTGATTTTACGAACAGAAGAACGTTAGGTCGCACTTAAAACACGCTTGGTGGCTTATTAAATTAAAAGGGTTTTCAGAGTTGAAACTACCCGAACTTACGTTGTGAGGATTTGTAGAAAATGAATAGTAAGCACACCTAAATTTACTGAACGGATGTTTCTAGTTGTTGGTACAAATTAAAATTCCACATCTGTTTGGACCGCTTATCGGAAAGATAGTTTGGCGTGAAGCGTCCATCTTTTGTAAGCAATAAACATTGTCCTTATGGTACTAATATTAAATGCTTTAGATATTAGCACTTCTGTGTATATTTCAACAGAGCAAGAATTTATTGGTATTGTATAAGAACCCTTTTTAACGAAGGTAAAGAGGGGTTATAATTAACAGGTGGTTAATTGTATTATTGCAGGGTTTTTAGGTTGTCCTGAATTATTAGTTGTTGGCGCATTCGTGAGTTTGTGAATGTCTTTCTGCGTTTGGTTTTGGAATTGGTAGTAGAGTTGAAGAAGAGGCTTAATCGCTAGTTGGTACTGCTGACGTTGGATATTGGATCGGCTGTTCCGGAATCCAATTCATCGGTACAGGTTCATGTCCAAGGGGTGATCGTGAGTAGCCCTAGAAAATAGTTTACTTGTGGTGCCGAGTAGTAAAGTTATTTATTTCTAACTAGAATAAAATATTGATTGGTCTTAAATTTTTCATAATTGAGAATAATTATTTAAGGGTGAAAGGATTTATATGTGACAATTAACTATCGATAAAAATGTAAAGATTATAAAAGATTATTGCTATTTTAAGCCTAATTGTGAACACAATTTGCGCACATTGTGGGATATAAATATTTGGTAATTTATATTCACAACACTCGATTTTAAATTTTTAATACGAGCCTAGAGGCTTTTGTCTTGAGTTACTCAGTGTCATGTTTACATTGCCACTGGTTCACATTATCTTATATTGCTTAGAATCTGTCTGGTTACTTTATTTGTAAATATTAAAGAGATTGTGCAAGTGTGTACGACACAAAGCTTTTATTAATTGGAAATCAGGAGTTGTTAAGATAATTACTGCGAGGAATTCTAACCTGGATTGCATAGTCTTCCTAATCGGGTTGGGTGTGGTTGACTTTTTGCTCGAGTTGTTTCCTGGGCGGAACCTAGCCCTGGCGCCCATATCTACTTATCTCTTATGAAGCACTCCTACGACCCTTGTGTGCTCTTTGACTAGCCGTGGAACAGGAAGCAACAAATTAACCTCTCCGAGTTCGAGCCACTTTCATCGGTTCGAGCACAGCGTTGCTACAATTTACTCCTAGTACACCTTCAGCGGGGCCTTATACTTTACCCCTCGCATTTAGGTGTGACACTGGTATATCAGTTTTTTAGAAATGATTTTGGGTATTCATTATTTAATAAGGTTGTTTCTAAAGATTCTAAGTTTTTTAAGAATTCTGGTTCACAGATTTTTCGATTCTATTTTTAATGCTAAGACTGTATTGATTTTATGTTGAATACAATGATTGGAATTGAAATTTATGTAGCGGTCAGAGTGCGAAGGTTTCTACCCGTATTTATACAATAAAACTGTAACCTCCCGTACGCTCTTAACGCGAAAAATCTAATCGTAAATAATACTTCCGCAAATTTTGTATAACCGTCTTAAAACTTCCAGAAATATTCCCTCGTCAACACGCTATATCATACAAACTATCGCAACCACCTGTTGCGTGTTCATCCATTGTAAAACTAACTATTTCGACCAATGACATAGTCCTATGACGACATAAAACTCCGCTTTTAATTGTTATTCGTCTTATGCATATTGGATGTCGCATGCTTGGTTTGATGCGTTCTAGAAAATCCGATATTGCTGCCCTCGTCTTATAGACTCCATGTGGAGGGAATACGTGCTCTATGCCCTCGAAAATTTTATACCTTGTCTGGTTCTGTAGTAATATTATTTATTGTCATCCTTCTGCTTTAAAGAATTCTTGTTAGTGTTTATGCGAAACTATACGGTTGAACAGGATTTCCTTGAAATTAACCTTGTTATGTTCACAAATAATGTAAAAGCTGACTTTAAATGCAGGTGTGCTCAATTGTTGAATCGTTTAAAACAACAGTTGTGGATTATAACATTTTGAATATTCTATATAACATATGTCTGTTTGTTTTTACGAAAGCTTTTCGTCTTGGGATTATTGATTTTACATGCTTTGATGTGCCACGGTTTTACACATTGAATTAAAATAAATTAAATTAATTATGGTTTTTATTTGTAAAACTGAATTTTTATGAAGTTATTACTTAATCTTAATTATAACAAACGTCAGGAGTTGTTAATTAAATTAGCAAATTCTAACTTGGATGTAAATATTATGTTCCTTCCTCGGTACAGGGTGTTTGAAATTGCATTGTTTACCCCAAATTTAAGCCCTTTAAATCCACTATATTACTTATCTCTATATAAATCTTTACCATAATACTGGGGTGCCTTCTGAACGAACCGCAACTTAACTTCTCAAATACCAGAACATTTCATCGGCTTGCGAGTTTCAGCGTGCTAAATAGCCGAACTATAGGTTTAACCATTCAGTGGGGTCTTTAGTTAGCCCAGACTAATAGGTGTACCCGAATCAGGTTTCAGCTTTTCGGTACTTAGAGTGGCATTTACCATAAGGGGTTTCTAATGACATTCTTTGACACACTACTGCGATGTGGAAGGCATTTTAATCCCTATTTTACCTGCTAAGTACACTGCGTACAGAATTTTGTTAATTAAACATGATGAAATCTTCTGGGTCAAGATTCGGAGGTATAATAGTCCCCATTCAGAATCTTCGGTTGGGTTTTATTTCGGGGATGTGATCCGAAGGTCTAGAAAGAATCTGATTTCTTCTATTCGGTGTGTGCAATGTCAGAAGCATTAAACAAGTAGATAAGCTGTAATGTGAAACTCGAAATTTTATAGGTTAGTACTAGACACAGTAGGAATCTAGTCTAATTTATTGGGGTGATTTTTGAAGTGAAGACTTCAGGGTAATTCATACAAGATTTGAGGAAGAAAATTTGGGTAAGCGGATAAGTTATGCGGAAAAATTATAGGACTGGTTTTAAAACTACTTGAAAATGAAAGTTTTTTACCCATGGTTAGATTTGAATCTTAACTAGTAAATACAGTAATAATATAAGTATGGATGCCTCTCTAGCTGTTGAGGAAGAGGTAGAGGCGATCTTCAAAGATATCGTTTATCGTAAAATACGTAAAAGGACATAAAACTTTAATCATTACGAGCTTTTGAGTACAAGTGTTTTATGTTTTTCGAGGCAACCACTTTGGTTTTAAAATTTATGTTACGATTTTTCTTCGAAGCATTCTTGTTGGGTGCGGAAAATTTGTGTTATGTTGGCTCGTGGTTTTGCGTAACAGAAATTTTTCAAAGAAATGATTGGGCTCAATGGAATAGGGTTTACATTGCAGTCAATTTCCAATGATTCACATAATAAATGTGGGCCAAAAATTAAATATATATATATATATATATATATATATATATATATATATATATATTGCTATGATACTCTCTAAATTATCGCGCCCTTACGTTGTGCTGCTAATTATTATTGGCTATGTACTCTAAATTATTCGCGCTCCATCATTTGGACGACCATTTTAATATTTACTATGAATAAACAAGATTGTAATTATCTCCGACGTTGGGCTGTCTTATTACTATTGCTATCAATTCCCTCCAGAAACTTAACTGGGTTTTATCTTGAAGCAACCTTGTCTGCCAATAGCAAAATTCGATACGTTACCGCCTTACTTGTTATCAATTTTCTATTCAACTCGTAGCTCCTCCTTGAACTATTTAAATATGACCTCGGCTAGCATTTATTTGGAATTATAAAATTCAGTTAATTTCGATTTTATATAATGAACCCAATATATTATGTACAGCTTTTGTAAATTATTTGAAATACACTTTTCAATTAATTAACGTTATAAATCTCATTTATTAACAATCATCTACTATTTACTCAAAACCCAAAGTCACAAAAAAAAATCTATTATCTTTATCAACGAAGTGTAGAATATTCTAAACCTGTTATCATATTACTACCTTCATACGTATGCAACTTCTTTTGTTGACTTTTTTACAAGCATATTATATTAAGCAAATTCAATATTCAAAATAAAAAAATATATAGAAAAACAAAATGTCTTATAACTAAAAATCTGACCTGGTTTATTTTCTTCACATCGACGCTTCCATTTGAAATAAAAATTATCTTCCCCAATTCTGGATTACATTTAAATTATTGCCATTACCCTATGGACTACCATTATTAATTTATGCCCCCCAATTTATTGTCGTTCCATTTCAAATTTATTACTTCTTATCAATCAATTTTCTTTAACTTCGAATTGTATTATCCTTTCCCCAGACTTAGAAATTGTAGTTTGTTTCACCCCCGTACTTCAAAATTGTATTACTCTTCCTTTCCCAGGACATCAAAATTGTATTACTGTATTCCCCCCCCCCCCGGACTTCAGAGCCCTATTATTTTTATGTTTTAGTTTAAAATAAATTCATTAAAAATGTACTTACGTTTAATCGGCAATTATAATCTTCATATTAGCACTTGTTTTATCTTTCACTTTTAAAATTATTACGTATTATTTTATTTCATAACGGCGCACTTCGGCCTTTGTTGAGTTCAAAACTGTCTTCGTTATCAGTGTGCCTGCTAATATATTATCCCGTTCCCCCTCCGTCAGTGGGTATGGTCTAGAACTCGTCACTTATTTGTGACCAATCAAATAATTACATTTAAAGCAGTTTCTGATGTAATGCTCCACGATTCCCAATAATCGTAACCTGCTTGCAGCTGTCTTTCGTTATCAACATGCTGTGTTTTGATAGATCCAATTGCTTTTCCATAAACAACTGATGCAACTCGACTTTTAATTTTCATATTTACATGTTGAACGGCGTGTAGAAAACTACTTACAAAAGAACCAAAGAGTACCCATGGTTAGATTTGAATCTATACTAGTAAATACAGTAATAACCTCTAGCTACAGTGAGGAAGAGGTAGAGGCGATCTACAAAGATATCGAAGACATACTAAGATACGTAAAAGGACAAAAATTTAATAATTACGAGGGATTTTAATACAGTGGTAGGTGAGGGTAGCCAAGGAGCGATAGTAGGTTTATTTGGTTTAGGCACGAGAAATGACAGGGGAAATAGGCTAGTAAAATTTTGCGACAAGAACAACTTAACCATCACAAATACATTATTTCAACATCATGCTAGAAGACGATACACGTGGAAGATGCCAGGAGATATAGGAAGATATCAAATAGATTACGTTATTATAAGACAACGGTTTAGAAATTAAGTAAAAGGCTGTAGAAGCTACCCTGAAGCAGATACAGATACTGACCACAACATCGTAATTATGAAGGCCGCACTTAAATTTAAAAATCTAAAAAAGAGCAACGGAACAAGGCATTTTCACTTTGAGAAACCAAAAAGATAAAGATATCCACGAAAGATTTGAAAAAAAGTCAAATGAATTGCTGAAAGATATCTGGAAAATTTCTGATACTAAGGAAGTAGAAACAGAATGGAATAACATTAAATCTGGCTTAGACATGACGGCCAGAGATATTCTGGAGTATATACAAAAAGAAAGTAAGAAACCATGAATAACAAAGGATATTCTGAATTTAATAGAAGAAAGGCGAAAATACAAAAATAGATCAGACGAAACAGGAAAACAGAGATACAGAGCCATAAAATCGAAAATTATTCGCAAATGCAGGAAAGCTAAAGAAATATGAATTGATAAAAAGTGCAAAGAGGTATAAACTAAGGTGGAAATAGGAAAGACAGACGAACAATACAAACTAATTAGAATGAATTTTAGGGATATAAAACCATATAGCAAAAATATATGGAACGCGGAAGGAAACGTCGTTATAGAAAATGTAAAGAAAGTAGCTAGATGGCAGGAATATATAGGAAACTTATATTCAGGAGAGGAACTAACTGCATTAGAACAGGAATCAGACATTGAAAATGATGACTTTGGATATCCTATACTTAGAGATGAGTTTGAATTAGCATTAAAGAGTCTGAAAAATGGTAAGGCGCCGGGTACAGATAAGGTATAAGCAGAAACTCTAAAAGCCGCTGGACAAGCAGTAATAGAACGTCTCTTCCGACTTGTAAGCTATATGTATGAGACAGGCGAGATACCCAAAGATTTCAAATGTAACATCATGGTAACTATACCAAAAAAAAAAAGAGGCGCTGATAGATGTAAACATTTTCGAACAATAAGCTTGACAGCACACGTTTTAAAAATATTAACCAGAATTGTACAAAAACGAATGGAAAAACTAGCTGAAGAAATACTGGGAGAAGATCAATTTGGGTTTAGGCGAAACAGGAGAACACGGGAGACTATTTTAGCTCTGAGGGTGATAATGGAGAAAACAATAGAGAAGGGGGAAAGCGTATATATGGGTTTTGTAGATCTGGAAAAAGCATTCCACAATGTGAAATGGAAAAAAATGTTTGAAATACCCGAAAAGATTGGAATGAGCTTTAGGGATAGACGGATAGTAAATTGCTTATACAAAGAGCAAACAGCGGTAATAGAATTAGAGAAGTAAATATTAGGAAAGGGGTGAGACAGGAATGTGCCTTGTCCCCACTAATTTTTAACTTGTTCATAGAAAAGGCAATGAATACTGTCAAATGCAGGAAGACATTTGGAATTAATATGCAGGGACAAAAGATCGATATGCTTAAATTTTCAGATGATGTAGCAGTATTAGCATCTAACAAAGAAGAGTTAGAAGCTACTCTTAATGAAATGGAAACAATTCTAACAGAGAGATATGGTACGAAAATTAACAAAAATAAAACTAAAGTTCTAGTATGCAAAAGAGGGGAAAATAAATCACAAACAAGAATACAAATAGGTAACGAGAACGTACAAGAGGTTAAGGATTTCTGATACCTAGGAAGTTAGATAACGCAAGATGGGAAAAGCACAAAAGATACAAAACAAAGATTAGCACAAGGTCGTACTACATTTAACAAGAAAAAGCAACTACTGTGTTCAAAGACCACAAACATAGAAACAAGGAAAGGATGTCTTAAAACATATGTGTGGAGCACAGCACTGTATAGCTGTGAAGTCTGGACAGTAGGAAAAGCAGACAAGAAAAAGATAGAAGCCTTTGAAATGTGGTGCTACAGACGTATGATGAAGATACCATGGACAGACACAGTTAAGAACAGAAGAGGTACTAGAAATGGTAGGGGAAGAAAGAACTTTGTGAAAAACAGTAAAAAATAGAAGAGATAGGATGATAGGCAACATAGTAAGACATGAGGGAATAGTGCGGAATGTATTAGAAGCAGAGATAGGAAAAAAAAGAAGTAGAGGTAGACCTAGGTTAGACTACTGCACACAGATAGTGATAGATGTAGGCTGTGAGAATTTCAGGGAAATGTGTAGGCTAGCTCGGAATAGAAATCAATGGAGGTACGCTTTCAACCAGTCGCAAGATGGAAAAACTTGTTACGTGCCAATAAGTTGGCACTAAACATTCCCTAGGCTTAATTTTGATGTGCGTTAGTTTCGCGCCTTAAATTCAAAAGACTTGGCGTGTATTTCCGTTACGTCAAAAGTGGGTTGGACGAATAATTTCGCGCCGACGCGTGAAAGGACAAAAAGTGGGGTTTTTTCCGGTGGTCTCTGTAACGAGGTTTTGCCTTTGATCTTCGAGAAGTGCAGTTGTCGTGCTTGGTATCGTATCTTTATTTTTATTATGTAGATTTCCCTTGCTTATTTTTGACTGTCTTTGCCTGATTAACCCGTTCCTATCGTTCCGCTACATATAGGAATTTGGATACGACCTTGGAGCATCCCACGACCCGGGGAACGAATTGGAGCCCCATGACTGCCGTAGCTGGTCGGAACACTTCGGAAGAGCATTGGGCGTACCCTCCAGCAATTATCTTAAAGGGTTCCATCAGCAGCCCTTATGGACGTGCTGACGCCATCTTTGTCTATCTTGAAGGACGCTTGGCGTACTTCGTGGAAATCTGGACCTATTATGTGAGTACCTTATTGACATAATTGTTGCTAATTTAATTTATATATTGCGTAATTAAATTTGCTGATTGGGTGACGTCATTGACAGATGGGCGCGCCAAAATCTGTATAAAGATTAACGCTACCAACTGCTGTGGTGTCTAATATACCGCGTTTGCGGGTTTGTAATTGTGAACGTTTAAATAGTAAGAAACTAATGACAAAAAAAATAACTGTACTTGAACATGGTGATTATTATAAACAACTACAAGTATTGGTTTTGCAATACTCTCAAGTAATGTTAATTGTGTGAAAGGATTTATTTGAGAACTATTAATACGGCAAATGTCTAAGTGTTGGGGTTTCCTTGGCAGCCACAGGCTGCTTCACCCCCTTCACATACCACTGAATCTCGGTGAAATAGGGCATAGAATTGGAAAACAATAGAAGGGAATCGAGCTGTATATAGGCTGTTGTGAGAATTGCAGGGAACGGTGTAGGCTAGCTCAGAACATAAATAAGCTGATGTACAAGTCCGACCAGTTTCAAGATGTAAAACCCAATGACGAAGAAATAAGTGCTCTTAAATCTGATGATTATTATAAACAACTACAGCTGTTGGTTGTGAAATATTTTCACCTAATGTTGATTGTGCAAGAGGATAAATTGGAAAAGTTCAGGTGCTCGGGAAACTTGGCAGCCAAAGGTAGCTCCCCTCTCTCACATACCACTGAATATCGGGGAAATAAGGTACATAACTGTAAAACAAAAGAAGGCGACCGAACTGCATCAAACAAGAAAGAACAGCAGCTATGTTCAAAGACAACGAACATATATACAAGTAGAAAACTGTTCAAAGCATAGTGTGCAGCACAGCACACTACATCTATGAAATAGGAGCAGTAGGAAAATCAGACAGAAAGAGATAGAAGCCTTCTGGAATATTGTGCGTCAGATGTATGACGATGGTAGAATGGACAGAGAAAGTTAATAACAAATAGATTGTAGCAATAGTAGAGGAATTAAGACATCTGTGGAAAATGAAAAAATAGGAGAAATAGAAGGACTGGATACGTTCTAAGGCATTTCTGGGGAATAGTACAGGATATACTACAAGCATAAATATTAAAAGAGAGGTAGAGGTAGACCAAAATAAGACTTTAGCACACAGATATTGATAGATGCAGACTGTGCAAATTTCAGGAAAATGTGTAGGTTGATTCAGACTAGGAAACAATAAGGGTACGCGTCCAACCAGTTCTAGGACTGAAGACCTCACGATGATAATGACATAATAAAACGATCCGCTATATAAATATAAATAACTTTTGATTGGAGGTTATAGAAAAATTCCGTTAACAGTTTCGTAATCAGTGGGAAAAATCCATAAGAACCACCCTTCGCAAAGTAGTATAAAAAATAATTTGTTGTCCGGTGTAATTAGTGTTATTGAGCTTCCTATTGTACATATTACTATTGGTATTGGACTTATCTTATGTTAACGTACTTGTTTTAACTTTGGCTACGTATTTCTGCGCAAGGACTTCCTAAATTAAATACTTCTTTTGTATGCCCTATATAATCAGCTCCAGTTTTTCATCCGGGTAGACAACTAACTTCTTTACTTCTAAGTTTAAATCCGGTCAGCTTCCTACTGCTGTCCTGTTTACTACATAACTTGTCAATGAAAAATAAAAAAATGGGGAATAATATGAGATTTCAGGGTCACGTTTTACGTAATATAATATATAAAGGCACTAAAATATATAGGTTTATAACACCCATTTAAGTAATACAAATAAACAGCAGGTGGACGGATGAAATAGGTTGCCATAAAAGATCTTGAGGGCGGTATTCAAAATTGGTTGAATGGTATAAGCTATCGTTCTCCCTGAAGCTTTAAAAATATTTGAGTTGCTTGTCAATATAGCATTCCTGAGCGAATCCATTCAAATAGACGAATATAACAGAAATTTATAGCACTACCCTCACTACAAGGAACACAATAATAAAGTCTATATATTGTAATAAACTGCACAGTTTCGAACGACTTCGGTACTGTCCCTTGTACGTTTCACATGCCACTAGAAGGTTGTGTTTTTAGTATTGATAATTTTATCAAGTTTGTGTTTGATTTTTTTGCGTTAAAAATTAGTAACGTGTCGTTTTTCAAGATTACAAAAACAATTAAAGATGGTTCTTGTACCGTCTTTTAAGTAAACAGGTTTGTATATATTTTTTTTAAATTTGGTGTTCATTGATTTGTTTAATTAGTTGCACGTTGGTTGGTTCATGAACAGAATGTTGAGATGTTGAGAACAATTTATATTTAAATTCCGTTTTAAAGGGTTTTTACTTTTATTTACTCCTTCAAACCTGAATTACTTTATTTAGGGTAAAAAATTAATTTCTATGGATATGAATTAATAAATTTCTAAATAGAATATTCAATCAGGAATATTTTATTTTTTCTTAATTTTCAGTGTAATGTAATTGTAATGTACATTTACAAAGTATATTTGTACACCAAAATGTTCAGGGTCACGATAAGGTGCGTCGATATGTATATGGAAAACTATTAGAACCAGTTTTCTAAAAAATGTTATATTGGAGTTTTCGGGAAAGACTCGTTTTGGCCAAAGTATTTTCAATTTTGTGCTATTTCCAGATATAACAGAAATGGACCCCAACTCGAGGGATGAGTCATTGCAAAAATTTGTACAGGAATTGCAGGAATACATATGATTATAGCTGAATACAAGTGATTACATGTGATTACAATTTATTACATGATTACAACTGATTACAGATAATTACAAATGATTACAGAGAGTTGTCAGTAATTTTCTATAGTGATCCCCTTGTTGCACATGTTATAACAAAAAATAAAAACTAAAATCTAACTCTGAAAATTTTTAATTTATTTTAAATGTTTTTGCAAACATTCTAAAGATTAAACTCGAGGGTGGCCCTTTTTTCATTGAACGTTATTTAAATAAATAACAGGACTAAGAGATAAATTAACATCGATTTAAAAGTTGCGATACTTTAACGAGGATTTCAACAACACAGTAATAAGAGCGATTCAAACTGTCACCATTAGTAAATTGCGAACCTTAAACTTATTCACTACTATTGTTGTAAAATAGCTGGTTATTTATATAAATGTCCAACAAGATGATTTCGTAGCCAGTTAGTGCCCCGTTCAAAATAAAAATATTATGTGTAAATATAGTTTTCTCATAAGAAAAATTTTCATACTGTTACATTACAATTTTTTTGAGAAAAACGTCAAAAACAATGTGCATCTAGCAAGCTTTGAAATTGATAATTAATTAGTAGGCTTATAGAAAAGAGAATTTTTTATTCTAACAATTCTTGCCTTATTAGGAAAAGTGAAATAAGAAAGAAAATGGTTTAATTGTTTGGTTATTTGGCAGACTTTTGACGTTTCTCTCAAAAATTGTAATGTAACAGTGTGAAAATTTGTTGTATCTGAAAAGAGAATGAAATTCTTTATAAATTTCAGCAAAAAAGCCCTATCATGTCATTTAAAAAAACTCATGTCATCACTATAAAAATTTTGTTGTCTCAAAATATAGAGAATTTCACCGAATTTAATTTATATATATATATATATATATATATATAATATATATATATATATATATATTATTGTGGGCTGAAAATCAGATAAAAATATAATTAAATCAAAGAGTTAAAGAATAAATGATTGCATAGATAAAAGTGTCGGCCTATTAAAATATTTAGAAACGGCGGCAAATCTTTCCTGATAGTACCGCATATATTTAACCACGCTGAAAAATACTCTACTAACGTTTGTAGTTCTGTAAAATTAAATAAAGAAAAAATTTTGTCTATTTATGCCACGGCTTTTAAAACTCACTCAGGGATTATTATATCTAGATATTTCTACTCTGTAAGAAAACATAGGTTCTTGTCATCTTACAGGTACATTAAGCACTTTCACATAAAGCGTCGTTTAGTTAAGATCACTTAACCTCTCGCAGTGCAGATGTGGCGTTATTATTTTCAAAGATTGATAAATATAATCACAAATGTATAATTTAGATAAACGTTTGAGATTCAAATTACTAACAAATATCTTTAAATTACGTTTATATAAGGATTAATTTCAAATACCTGTAATTCCTCCGAAGGTGCTTAAGTTGTACATGAACCTCGTTACAGGATAAAACAAAATCGTCTTGCGAAAACTTGCAGTTAATACCTGTAGAAAGTAGGTTTTAGTTTTATGTTCTTATTACATTCACTCTATTTTAGGTTCTACAAATAATAAAATAATACTTCAGCAACAGTATACTTAGAATCCGCTATATGAATATGTATTCTTGTAATACTCTACCGCATATGATAAAACGTAGTCCTGTTAGACTGGGAAACCACTGCAAAATATTCGAAGCTTGCTGGTGCTATTCTTCACCAATACTAACGATGACCCTCTGTTTATTTTAACTGAAATCACTCTTCTTTACTGCACATAGTTGTATAAAACCTTATTAATTGTTATAAGACACACTCATATTCTTCCACAAACATTAAATTCTCTAAAATTATATCTTACCTACTGTATACAACTGTCTAAGAAGTGCATTCATTGATCCCTTATTATTTATGCCTAATTCCTATTTTGGAACAGATACTTGTGTCGCTTACACTAATTATCATTGGTTGACATTCCACAAATCTTACCATTACTTTACGATAACTAAACATGCTAAAATATATTCTTTTACAGGTATTATGGTACATTAATTAATTAATGACATACAATATCCATCACACAGTAACAAACATGACATTTTTAACAAACTGAAACACATTCAGTTGGAATTACATTAGATAAACGGTTTATTAAAGAACAGCTAACCAAAATGCTTTTTCAAATCTCAAACGCTTTACCACAAGTAAATAGCATTTTCACTTAGTTTAACAAGTAATTATTTATCAATCCTTAGTTTTTTGTAGTGTTTTATATTTAGAAAACCATTGATAGGAGTGGTAAATTAATGTGTTTAGCCTCAGTACTAACAAATATCTTTTAAATCATTTTAGACCATTATAATATATTGATATGATAACGCCGTACTCGGTGTTATGACGTTTTCTATAACTCCATCTCTGTGTTTTCTAATCAAATTTAAATCTCACTAATTTTATTTTTATGCCACGGCTAGCCCTTTTTAATCTACACAGAGTGTACAACGTTACGATGATCAATTTTTCTCTTCTCTTCCCCTTTCTGATTACCTATTTGTTTGAATTTATAAAACGAAGTCAATTAATTTTATATAATGAAAAGAAATATTATTTACAAGTTTCGAAAAATATTAAAATACACCCTTCAATCAATCAATATCATAAGTATTATTTATCCCAAATTTATATGCTTTGAAATCAATCTAAAGTCACCAAAAACTACCCTCTTTACCAAAGAAACCTCGAACGTTCTAGATCCCTTTATTATATGTTACGTAAGTTTAACGTATGCAATGTTTGTTGCTGATTTCGTTACACTTTTTATATAAATTAAATAAATTCAGGATTGAAATTTAAATAGAAAAATATCTTAAAACTAATTAGATCTTATCTGTTACTGGTTGTGGATTAACAGCCCTTTGTTGTCCTCATTCATCTATCGCTGCTCTGTTTAGTTGAACCCCTCGTTTTCCATAAATTACTTCGTGCTCTTTATTGATTCTCGCAACTCAAAATTATACCAGAATTGTACCAAAATCGTCGACACTGATTTGAAATATAATATTAATCCATTTAAAATATCCCCACATTCGAATTATTATATCTATCCATACATTTAAAATGTTATACCATCAATTAGAATTGTCATCAACCATTCGAAATATCCACACCTTCGAATTATCATACATTTGAAATATTATCCTCACATTCGGAATTATTATCAACCAGTTAGCATTATCCATACATTCGGAATATTATCAACCAATTATGAGCCGTTAAACGGCAAAAGAAGTCTTCATAATTGTAGTATCGCTTGATATATTTTATTAAATATTTAAAATTACGCGTGACTTTTTGATTCACAGGGATACAGCTTCGTCCTGCTTGAGTTTAAACTGAACTGTCTTATCATTGCTCGCTGTTAAATATAGACTGTTCCCCCTTGCATGTGGGCTGGGTTTTCAACAAGCCTCGTAGATATCTTAACCAATAAGGTCTTTGTATTGCCTGCATCTTGAAGTGATTTTTGATGTAATTTACTTGGCTTTCCGTGTAATGTGTTTATTTGATACCTTATTATTCGCTATCTTGAACATACGTTGTTTTGTTTAGATATCACCTTTTCCATAATTAAACAAAATACGTGATGTAACTTCGATTAGCCTTTCGTTTATTTAATTTTGAAACTGCGTTTTCTTATCAAAATGTTTATTATTTCTGCGTAATTGCGTAAAGCTTTGTTGGGTTTTATCTCTTATCTTCGTATTTGTTTTATAACTAATTAGAACACTTCTCAACACGTGTTTAATTACATTTACTATCATTTTCTCCTGAATACGCGTACTTTTACGGAAAGATATTCTTACTTTGCATTACTTAAAATTAATAAAGGTCTATATACAGAGTGTTAAATATTTGTTATTTTACCTAATGTATGAATTACTTATTTTCCTGTTGAATACAAGTACTATTGTTGTAAGATATGCTTATTTGCATTGTTTAAAGCTAACTATGATCTATATACAGGGTGTTAAATGCTTGTTATTTACATAATGTATGAATTATTTAATTTTCTGCTAAATGAATGCAGTTTTCTGCTTCTTATCTCAATTTATGGTTACTGCACGACTATTACTATTCACTACACCCCTAAACAACCCCTTATCACCGCATTATATATATATATATTGCCGTGAAACCTTAGAAAAATTCTTGGACGAAGTCAAGACAAAGCTTTAACATCAGTCTTTTACCTAACTCATTCGAGCCCCACGAATTGGGCGTCATAAGATTGCCGTTGAATCGGGGGTTTAGGTTTTATGCTTCACTAGTGTCATCAAATTATTTTCAAAAATGCACAAATTTCAAAAAAAAATTTCTTACCCTTTTATTTCTGCTTCAAAAATCTTCAGCAGCTTCCCTGGTTAGCTCAGTTGTGCCTCTTCTCGGATACCTAAAATTACAACCATTCTTCCTTCACACTCGCACACCATTCAATAAAATCACCAAATAATACAACAATCATACAACCTTTTATTTACAGCTATTAACAGATAAATTATTCACATGTATAAAAACAGTTTGATACACTAATTACAAACTCAAATGTGATATGTTTTTAAAGTCCTTAATTTTCTAATTATTTTCAAACAAATTCAATGAGATATGAGTAGATGGGCCCCACATATTACCCTAAATTGACTGTGCACTGAAGTATGGTGAGCTCATATTCACCCAGTTTATTTTGTATATGCCTTTTACCTTGCATAAATTAATACAAAATTTATAGACCCGTTTACCCTTTACAATCCAATTTATATCCAAAATAAAATTTTGTAGGTTTTAAATACACCCCTTTTCAATATTTAACCTCAATAAATTGTCCAGTACATGTATCTTTTCCAATAAGTTTATACAACCATAAATAAACCCCAAAAATCAATCACGCAGCACCAAAATTTCACAAATGTTTATCAAACAACAGAAATTTCAAATAGATTACCTGGAGAATTCTTCCATTTCTTCGACGAGGATCGCTAGAACACCTCGGCTTCGTTACCATTCGCTGTGATACTCAGCGGATACACCGACGATAACACCATTTGCAAGCCAAGCGCCTCGTTTCATAGTACCATTCCATATCAGCGTACAATCTTGGTTATTTGTGATACTTACCCCACATATATCATGCTATCATTTATTGATTTTCGTGCTTTGTATTCTAGCAGCCAGACCTCTATTAATTTAATACACACTACAAGTACTTCGCGTTAATAAATAGATGCCCGCTACTAATAAGTTACACGTGCTAGCACTATATGTACTGTATTATCAACTACAATACTCACAAAAAAGCTCCACTATTATGGTGGTCAGCAGTCAGTACTTTATCGAAGTTAGTAATGTAGAAGCGAAGAGAAGACAAGAGAACGTTAATAATTTAGCGTGAGTATTTATATCGTTTCAAAATTCTACCCCTGGACGCACTTCAAGTGAAAAGCTTATTTTCAAATCTAAATTCTAAAAAATTTTAATACAACCGCCTTGAAAATTCCTGAAATTTACTCCGTTCTACTTGCCGTATCCGAAAGCGCTCTCAACCTTCGCGTTTGTCTACGTTTGGAAAACTGTCTGTTTTTAACCAATGATACAATTCTTTGTCGTCACAAACTCCGCCTGAACTATATTCATCTCTGTCTTATGCATGTCTGCTGTCGCGTTTAAAACCCCACTTGAGTTATAGAAAATCGATATTGCTGACAGCTTATCTCCACTCCACGTGTATATGGCACGTGCGTTTTCAACATCAACGCTTTTATATCTGTCTCTATCTGTAGTATATATCCGATCGTGCATTTCCCTCGCTCTTTAAGAGGTTTGTTAGCCTTGTGGTTTAAACCAAACTGACCGTTGAAAATATTTCTATGAAATCCTATCTTAACACAAGCTCCAGTTCTTTGAATGTAACCTATTTAAACGCATGTGTTTGTTAATTATCGACCGTTTAGCACAACACTTCTTAGACTTTATATTTTGTCGTATTTGTATAAAACGAACTATATTTACCTTGAAATTATTGATTTTGTTACGCAAGCACGTTCTCTTATGCTTATATGTGTTGGATTAAAATAAATTAAAATTAATTATAAACCTCTATTTGCTTTAAAACTGTTTTTTCTTTATGTAATTTTTTAACATACCATTATTAATTATAAAAATACGCCAATACTTGTCCGTTTTTCTTAAATGACTTAAATTAATTTTGCGCGTACATAATTCGTTCTTTTCTATATACAGGGTGGTTGAAATTTTATTGTTTACCACTGATTTAACCCTTTGAATCCACAACAATATATATATATATATATATATATATATATACAGGGTGAGTTTTTGGTGTGGCAACGGTCGATAACTCCGTTATTATAAAAGATACGTAAACAAAATTTGGAGGCATATTAGGTATTCCTAAAGTGCACATTTTAAAAATATTTGAAGGCATACAGGGTGTTTCATAATTCCAGGGCATATTAAACTTATATTTTTTTTAATGGAACACCCTATATATTATTACACTTTTAGAAAGCCCATAAAAAGAGCTTTAATCTGATATCAAATTGTATCTGTCTATTCCTTTTAGTTTTTGAGATATTCAACGGTTTTTACAAAAAATGACCCTGATTCGATACATTGCCACTGCACTATTACACAACTTATGTTAATTTTCAAGATGCAGAAAATTTTACTATATATCATAGTATATTTGTAAATATCACTCTTTTGAAATTTCTTCACAGTATACAGGGTGTGTCAGGTTTCGCAAAATGCAATTTTTAAAACTTTTTTTAAATGGTACCCTACCAATTTTATTGCTACAATAGATAGTCCATTAAGTGTCCTTTCATTTTTATTAAGAATTCCCTATACCTAAATCCATTACTTTCTGAGATATTTTTAATTTTCTTCAAATTTTAAGAATGTTTTTAATTTACATAACTAAAAATAACTTACTATTGGAGAATATTATAAAACAATTAATACATTTTGATTAACAATTAACTACACTTATCCAATAACAATTTTCACTAAAGATATAACAACCTACAATAATAGGCTATCAACAGAATTCTGTCAGATCAGCAATATGCATTTTATAGAAAACGTTCAAACAGGAAGTCAGGCAGGCTTTGAAAAAAATAACAACTACAATTAAAATCTCATTTAGGTTTATTAATTGTGGTGTGTTGTCATTTAACAGAATATCTCTCTTGGTATATTCTTGATGCAAGTAGACAATTTCTTAAACTTTCTCCCAATACCCAAACCATATCTATTTGTTCTTCCACGGTAAAATTTTTTTGAAAACTCCTTCAAAGATTACATTTAAAATAGAACTGATAATGTGCTAAATGACAACACACTACAATTAATAAACCTAAATGACACTTTACATGTAATAGTTATTTTTTTCAAAGCCTGCCTGATTTTCTGCTTGAACATTTTCTATAAAATGCATATTGTTGATCTGGCAGAATTCTGTTGATAGCGTATTATTGTAGGTTGTTATATCTTTAGTGAAAATTGCTATTGGATAAGTGTAGTTAATTGTTAATCAAAATGTACTAATTGTTTTATAATATTCTCCAATTTTTAGTTATGTAAATTAAAACATTCTTAAAATTTGAAGAAAATCAAAAATATCTCAGAAAGTAATAGATTTAGGTATAGGGAATGCTCAACAAAAATAAAAGGACACTTAATGAACTATCCATTGTAGCAATAAAATTGGTAGGGTGCCATTTAAAAAATCTGTTTCTCGCCCACTAATTGACCTCGGTATTCAAACTACCTAGAATTGCTGTTGTTTTGTTCAAAACTTATCTATAGTTTATTACAGTTCCGACTACAAATAAACTCACTATACAGCGGGGCCATTTAAATCAAACAATCTGTATGCACTCTAATGCAATTAACTTAAAGTTACAATAATGTAATTTTAAATTTTATAAAAATTTAAATTTTAAGCTTTTCGTATCTTCTTGAATATTGATTCAATATTTTTTTATCATGTATAGTTATATGAAAAAGAGACACACCAATCATTTTTAAACGACCGTAGAATATAAATGTTTTATTTACAATGCACACTTCTCTCTTTGCTCGCCACTGAAAGCTTTCCATATTCTGCTTCAAAAAAGTGTTTTTATGATCTGTATCAGATGTTTGTTCCACAATTCTCATTTTACGATAGCGGTTAATTATTATTTAAAATCTAATTTGTTTTAAATAAAGAAATCGAATACTTGACTAGATTCAATGATTCACTCATTGCCGACTCATTAGTTTCAACAATTTGTATATCATTTGTTAAATGCAAACCACTTATAAGCTTATTAACATTGTTCACTAACCTAGGAATAATTATTCATGCGAGATTAGTCGATTTATTTAAAAGTGAAATTTTGTTTTCCTAATATAAGTAAATGTTTAATTGTATTTACCGGAATTAAAGATTGCCGTCCGCCTTACTACTCATTTCGAAAAAATTCCCGTACAACTTTCCATAGATACTATTAACCGCGTAATTGCTCCAGGCGGCAATTATCGGCCACAGGTTTAGTATATAGTCAAAGAAGAACACGTGTTGTACCTATAATTTCTGCTCATCTATATTTAACTCCATCTTTAAAACCTCCTTCGGACAATTACTTTAATCTAGACAATAAAAAACTTAGGAGAGCTACCACTTTAATCCTAAGAATAAAAAAACAAGATAGTTTAATATGTATATTAATATTTTTTTGCTGATGTTGGAGATACAAATAAGTAAAACAAACTTTATCAAGAAATATTATGTTTTTAATAAAATGTATTGGCAACATTTATAAACCGTTGTAGTAATCAGAGTCGAGTTAATCTGGGATAGCCAAATCTCTAAAGCGTTCGCCTCGCAGTCGCATCTTCTAAGTACTGGATGGGGTGACATTTAATAGTTTCCAACACTATCAAGTAATTTAAATTATTGCAGTTATTAAACAGAGAAATACTCGCACGGCTCTCTTCCCCTAATAACCTTTGAACCCTATCTTCATCCGTCGTATTTCACATACATTTTTTATACCACCTACAAATTTTTCGTAAAATTCTGGAAAGTTTCTAAACCTCAATTTCTCCATTTTATAACAGATTAATTCTCGCAAATTTAATAGCTTGATGCACTCTTACCCAGGTAACACAATAACATTCCGATGTTTCGTAATTTCTATATTATATAAATTTTCTTCTTGAAATTTATTCGACACCGATACACTTCTATTAGATGTTTCGGCAATCGTTTCAATTTGAATTCACGATCCAATTGTAATTCTAAAACATCTCCACCAGAAAAACCATTTAATCTTACGTTAGCTGCTTCTTGGGTAAATTGTAGGATTCTAAATTCCAATTGAAAATTGCAAAGCTCTCTCCATTTAAAGTAGTCCATTTGTATAACATATTTTTGGCACATTCTACTATTGCAAATAATTTGTACGACTGGTTGCAGACCACCGTATAAATCAAAACCAACTTCCACGTTAGGGTGGTTAAAATTTGATGTAAATTCACCTAACACAAAGATGGTCTTACCTACTATTTTGTCGATACCTAATGACACTCTTACATCACTTGTAACGTCAACACCAGAAAAATCCATGTTTAACTTGTAATTTTGATCAACTCGGCGATACTTTGACAACTTATGCTCTGGAACATGGTTTCCTCGCCTTTATAAAACTATCTTGTTGTTTATTCTTAGGTTTAAAGTGGTAGCACTCCTAAGTTTTTTATTGTCTAGATTAAAGTAAATTTCCGAAGGAGGTTTTAAAGATGAGCAAAAATTATAGGTACAACACCTGTTCTTCTTTGACTATATACTGAAACTGAAGCCGATAATTGCTGCCTGGAGCGATTACGCGGTTAATTGTATCTATGGAAAGTTGTACGAGATTTTTTTTTAAATGAGCAGTAAGGCCGATGGCAATTTTTAATTCCGGTAAATTTTGAAAAATTACTAGAAATAGAATCCGCGCAATACTTTTATACAAATTTTAATAAGTTTGATATTAGGTATAAGGGTACAATTCTCCCGAGGATTTCTCCGATTTAAAAATTCTTAAAGATTTGGGTTCCCCAGAAAAATCTAGACCTAACTTGTGTGTCATACCCTAGGAAAGTTTGGACAACTTCCTAAAATCAGGGATAGACCGATTTTAAAAATTCAAACGGGGTTAGATTGCTCGGGAAATTAGGATTCAGGTCCAATTAACAGATTGTCCAGTGTAAAAGTGAATAGGATGGTGCTTGAGACATAATGTGCGTGTATGTTGGATTGCAGACATTTAGGTACTGAGAGGCGCTGTCCGTGCATTGTAAAGATACGAGGCTTTAACATGGTGTAACTTAGTAAGGGGTGGCCCTATTTAAAATCTATTTACAGATTTGGACACCCTAGAAAAATCTAATATAAGTTGATATCAAACAAGATATATTTATCTTAAAAGAAACAAAAATAAACTTTATATGTTCGCTAGAGGTGTGTAAAACGGTATGGATACACCACAGAGCCTCCCCGCCCCTCCATATCACTGAATCTCAGTAAAATAGGGCATATAATTAGAAAACGATAGAAGGGGATCGAAGTACATCTAACAAGAAAGAACAGCGGCTATGATAAAAAAAATAGGCGGCTCCGTGGCGTAGTGGTATGTGTGACTACTACGCCTAAGGTCCCGGGTTCGAATCTCGACACGGTCCGCTTGAAAAATATTAGGCGAGCATTTTTCACAAAAATACACTCCCGTTCGGATGAGAGGTAAAATGGAGGTCCCGTGTGTGAGTGTTGTCACGCACGGTAAAGATCCCTACCTTGCTTGGAACAGCAAGGGTTCGGCAAAGTTCCAAATTTTTTAGGTAAAAAAATTCGCTTCTAGGCCAATGTAGTATCTTCGGTTCAAAATTTTAGCTAAAAGAAAACTCGCTTCCTGGCCAATGTAGTACCGTTCATTTACATTCCCAATGCTCCACCTGAAGGTACTACATTGGCCAGGAGGCGAGTTTTGTTGCCTGGGAATTTGGAATTTTGCCGAACCCTTGTCATTCCAGGCAAGGTAGGGATCATTAACGTGCGTGACAACACTACACGGGACCTCCATTTAATCTCTCATTCGAACGAGCTAATTTTGTGAAAATGCTCACCTATTTTTCAAGCAGTCGGTCGTCGGGATTTGAACCCGGGACCTGAGATCCGTAGTCTTACGCTTACTACATTGATCCACGGCGACGCCGGCCAATGTAGTACCATCGCATGGAGCATTGGAAAATCAAATGTAGGCTATGATCAAAGACAACAAACAAGAAGAAACCGGTTGAGAACATATGCGTGGAGCACAGCACAGGACGTCTATAAAATAGGGGCAGTATGAAAAGCAGATAGAAAGAGATAGAAGCCTTCTGAAATATTGTTTTTCAGATGTATGAGAATGATGGCATGGACAGACAAAGATAATAAAAATAGGATATAGAAATAGTAGAAGAAAACAAATATCTGTGGAAAACAAAAAATAGAAGAAATAGAAAGGAAGATACGTTCTAAGGTATTTTTGGGGACATCAGGTAAGAATATTGAAAGCCGCATTTGTTTAATATCTGTAGGTTATACATCCGCTTTTGTCTCCTGAGTATCCTTTTATGTACTCAACATCCGTCTAAAGATAAAGAAACCGGCAAATACGAATTGAATCGCACGCGTTAATCACATATGCAAAAATCTATTTTATATAAAACTTGTGGTGATACTTTTAAATAATGCGAGCACATCAAACAATAGAGATAGATTGATGTACTTTAACTTATACTTATACTACAGGCTGATGAATAGGTAATCATTTTAATTAAAAGGGAATCGAACTTTCTAACAAACTTGCATAATAACCGCGGCAACAGTACTTGATATGAAATTTTAAATTAGGTATGAGCCAAATTATTTAGTTACAGAGACGGAACGTAACAAATTGTAATTAAAATACTATCAAAGATTTAACACTGTTCGGTTTTGACTCACAAGCTTTGAGCCTGTGCACGCATTTCAGTTTCCGTTTTTATGTCGCACAACACCCGTCGTTTTATTTTATTACCAATGACTGTCTGTTTACTTTTTGTACTTAAAAGCGGTGAGTTTTATTTCTCCCAGTGGATCGCACGCGCGATCTAGGCATTGTAAACAATGTGTTGTACGTGTTTTCCAAGATTAGAGAAGTGAAACAAAGCAGTTAAATCCTCAACAGGTATAAATTTAGTTTATACGCAATCAATCAATTATTGACTTCTTGAGGATTCGCCACAACTAATTATGATGTATTCCAATGCGATTTAAAATTATTCATTAAACTAACATGTGCTGAATAAATAGTGTAATGAATTCTCTTGTTCGAGTCTTGGAATTATTTATTATTTGAACCGCCTATGTTTGTTACATTAAGTTTATCGAAGGAAAAATTAATTTCAATTCAGAGGAGATCGAGCATGGATTAAAACGTTTAGATTTCTCCATGGTCCTTCGAGCCGGATTTAAACCAGCGACCTATGAATCTGCGTGACTACTTCAAAAGCTCTAATGTGTCCAATCAAATGAAAGCATTCACCGCAGAAGCTGGTATCGACTAAAAGTATATTCCTCCACAGAGCCTTCATTGGGAAGGGATTTGAAGGTCTTTAATAAAAAGTGCTAAGTACCATTTGTACCAAACGGTGGGAAACACCAAACTTACATTTAAAGAATTAAACACTGTTCTGGCAAGAATAGTACAATTTTAAATACTCGTCCGTTATGTTTTATATCAAAAGATCCGACTGATTTGAAAGCGTCGAGTCTTGGTCATTTCCTAATTGGCAAAAGTTTGTGTGTTCGTCCTGATCACAATCTTGTTTCTATTACTGAAAACAGACTTTTCCTTTGGCAAAAATGCCGTCATCTACAGCAAATGTTCTGGAAACGATGGTCAATTTAATACTTAAACCGTCTCCAACGCAAGGTCCAAGTGGTTGGCTCATTCTAAAAATCTGGAAGTTAACAAATTGGTACTGGTGAGGGAAGACAACGTGCCTCTATTAAATTGTACATTAGCGAGGATCATTAAAGTAATCCCCGGTGTTAATAACAAGATACGATCGATTAAGGTTAATACCAAAATTGGGATTTTTACTAGACCCATCACCGAGGTGTGTTCATTTTCAGTCTCACGTCATTCAAATTAAACTGTTTCTATTATGCTTTGATTGCCTTTTTGTATTTTTATCTTCCATTCCTTTCACTCGTGGAGATCTCAGATTGTTCACAGGGGGAGTATGTTCGGTTTTCACTTACAAGGTACGTGTCTGTGCACGCATTCGAGTTTTCCTACCAGTCGGTACATTTTATTACCAATGACGGTCTGTCTACTTTTTTGTCCGTAAAAGCAGTCGGTTTCAGTTCTCCCTGAGGATTGCACGCACGATCTAGACACTCTAAAGAATGTGTTGTGCGTCTTTTCCAATGTTAGAAAAGTGAAACAAAGAGTCAATCTTCAACGAGTATAAATTTAGTTTATTCGTTTTTAATTACTTATTGACTTCTTGAGAATTCGCCAAGGTAAAATCAATTTCAATTCTGAGGAGATCGAATAATGGATCAGAACCTGCGATTTCTCCAAAACCCTTATATAGCATTGTCCAGCGCGGGGGTCTTATAATTTTATATATGGACTTACCTCCGCGTGATTTTATTGTTCTAAGCTGCAGTTCCTTACTCTTCAGCTAAGTGGACTGTATTCGAGATTATAGTACGTGTTACTTTGCACTTGAACTGTGTTTTTTAGGGATTTATCGATAAAGTCGGCGGCACTATTGACAAACTCACTTTACCAAACGAAGAACCGACTGTTCTGCTTCGATATCAATGAGAGAGTGTTTTTCACTACCCCTTTTTCAACTTATTTACACATGCACAAGGAATTTTTACGACAGGATATAAGGGAACAAGGGATGACAGTTTTACTATTTGATTTACAACTACAAATTTAAAATAACTTAAAATTAACCACGCGAACGTGCGACAAAGGGACCGAACATCCGGCCCACCAAAATAAGTATGAACTAACTTATTTTATATTTAAAAATAATTAGAGCTATTAACTAAGAAACCTAACCGATAAACTTGTATAAGTGAATATATGTGTACATACCATTAAATACTAAGTAATTGGCAGTAAACATAGTTTCACCACAGGACGTTTAACTAGCCCTTGGGATGTCTTGACTGTAGCGACCCGAACGATACCGTCCCTACCAGGATGAACATCTACTACTTTTCCTAAACGCCACTGTAGAGGGGGGTTATTTTCTTCCTTTAAGAGGACAAGCGAATCAATAGGTAGGGTAGCGGAATTCCTCAACCACTTACCTTTCTGCTGCAACGTGTGCAGGTATTTCGCACTCCATTTCATCCAAAACCCTTGTTGCATTTGCTGCAACAGTTGCCAGCGATTCAAGCGAGATGGGTTGATGGACAACAAATCCGGATCTGGTAACACCGAGACTGGTTCAACATTAAAAGAATGACCCGGGGTCAAATATAAAAAGTCATGCGGTTCGCAACTCAGTGCGCATAGTGAACGTGAGTTGAGAATCGCTTCGATTTGAATCAATACCGTGGAGAATTCTTCAAACGACAAAATTTGTTCATCAATAATTCTTTTTAAATGGGATTTTACTGATTTAATCCCGACCTCCCACAACCCACTAAAATGAGGAGCAGCAAGAGGATTAAATACAAATTCGATTCCCTCAACGCCTGCCGAATGTCGCATCAATTGAGAGATTTCACGAGAGGCCCCAACGAAATTAGTACCATTATTACAATGGATTTGAATACATTTGCCTCTTCGAGCAATAAATCGACGTAAAGCACCCAAGAAAGCGTCTGAGGACAAGTTAGACACTAGTTCCAAATGGATGGCTTTAGTACTGAAACAAATAAATAAGCAAATGTACGCATTCAATGATTTTGCGTCACGACCTCGATTCATCGTGACATTATAATTTGAATAACGGCCGCTATACTTGCGGCCACGTCCCCAATGCTCCACCCGGAGGTACTACATTGGGTTTAAACGCGAAAATAATCGGGCTTCTAATTCATTCCAACTTCATAGTTAATCCACTTTAAATAAAAAACTAAATAAAAATCTAACAAGCTCTAACAATCTAACAAACATATAAATCTGACAAACAGAAACAAAAACTAAAAACAAAAACTAAAAACAGGGTTGTAAATAATGGTATCCGTGGCGCTGACTTTGGAGTGTACCCGATCAACAAGACACAAGCAAAAATGAGAGGAGAGGGATCCGTAATACCGGATAGCAGACGCCGGCTCTGCTTACCAGTGCGACCTGAATTCTGCTCTTTCTTCCCAAATATATACTGCAACCAAAATGGCGACAGAACGTCAAACAAAACAAATATGCCACAAAATACTACAATACATGCTAATAAATATAAAGTGTAAATATAAAATATAAATAAATATAATTATATAAATATATAAATAAATGTCTAATAAGCGTTAAGCATATAGCAGTGCACAAAAAAGCAAAAGCATCACCCTATTTATCAGGTGCACTCGCACAAGCATTATGTCGGCTAGCGCCATTACACACAAAACGTGCTTGTTAAATTATTTCAAAAACTACTAATTAATGTAAATCAAAGCTTGTGCGAGTACAGCCGCCACAATTTAAGTCTTACCTCCATGATAAAATTCTCCAGCATCCGAAGATCTGGTCGTCTGCTTACATCTAACTGTAACTTACTTCTAAGGGTAAGATGGGGTGCACTGCTAAAGTCCGGGTGGGTATGCACTAAATGTTCTTGGGGGTCACAATCACTATCACTATCACTTTCAAGTCCTGGCGATTCATCGTGACAGAGAGAGGTCCACCAAAGTCGACTTCCGTATGTAAAAACGCCTTACATGGAGTTAACCTAGAAGCTGGTAGATCCCCATAGGGGGGGCATAAAGCCACAGGGTTTACGCGAAAACAATGAATGCAGGATTTTAAACATTGCCGAATAGCTTTCTTTGCGGACAAGATCCAATAATTTTGAGTTAGTAAAAATTGAGATGTTCGATTTCCAGGATGTAAATGTCTTTCATGACAATCTAATATAATAATTTCGGTCAACCGATGCGACCGAGGAAGCAAAATTGGAAATTTTGCATCATGCTATAACTCTAAGTTACGTAGGCGACCGCCCACCCTCAACAAATCACGACTATCTAGAAACGGACTAAGGCTACGAAGTTGTTTACTAACAAGTTTTTCAGTTTTAATATTTGCAATGTCTTGGGCAAAAACATTTGTTTGAACTCTTTTAATCAATAAATGTATAGCCTCTCGCTGATGAGCTAGAGACAAACCATCAGAATATTTTGAACGCAAATCTGCCGGACATTGAACATTGCGAATGAAATGACGAAAACATGTAATAATCCTACAAATTTTCTGCAGTTTTGAAAATTTGTCCAATAACAAATCTAAAAAATTTTCAGACTGTTAACGACAGAGTACGATGTTTGACGTCCAACTGAGATGAGTCGATAAGTTTTGGCAGCGACGTTACTGGCCATTCTTCATTACGATGCACTAACCAGGAAGGTCCTGTCCACCATAATGGATGATGCAGCAACTCTGAAGCCAAAAGTACACGTGAGGCACAACCTGCAGGGTTATCTTGGGACTTACGATGAAACCATGTGTTAGGTTTTTTTCGTGGCACCGCGTTGGGCGCCAAAAATTCTGTTACGTAACACAAAGAAAGTCAAAGAAATGACCCGGCTCAATCGGAGAGTAGGGGGGTTGTAGAAAGCAGACTGACCTATGATGTATGCGGCGGTAAGGAGTTAGTAACAGTACCTGCAAGAAAAATAGTTAAGCAAACCTGAAAAAAAAAAGAATAAGTATAGCAGTAATGAAAAGTCTAAATTATTCAGTACTTGGTAGAATGTAAAAAAAACTGTTTAGATAATCTATATAATATAACAACGGTAAAAGCAATACAGAAAAATGTTTAGTACAAAGTGAGGTAATATTGGGGAGTAGCAGAAACGTTTCCTCACACACCAATTAAACATAAATCAGACAAAAAGTTAACAAAAGATAAATAGATAAGACACAATTGATATGAGCAATCCAGTAGTATTGATTGTTTTTTTTCTTTCTTTTTTTTCCTTAATAGCAGGCAAGTCTATTGTAAAAGGTATCAGTACGACGAAGAATATTGCAAAACAAACGGATAGATATTTACAGTAATAACAAGTATGAAATAGTTCAACTTACACAACCAGGAGCACAGGAAGAGTTTCTATAGAATTGTACCAGTTCGGTTACTGGTAGCCTTGCAGTTGGAGCTGGTGGAGTATGGGGTGTCCATGGTTCCATCCCATTATCAACTTGAAACTTGGTAAGCCGGATGCCCTGGTGTAGCTTGGCAAAGATTCACAGTCTATTCGCGGGGGTAGAAGTTGTGGTACAACAGACAGGAACACATGCAACACACGCAACTAAGAATAATTAAAGTTAGTATAATTCCGATCCAAACATTGTTACGTGCAATTTGCACTTAAACAGTGTTTTTAGGTTAAGTTTTGATGTATGGAAGTTTCGCGCCATAATTTTAAATACGCGGTGCGCGGGAATTTTAAATAGACTAGGCGGTACTTCCGTACGTCATAGTAGTGCATTTGCGCAGTGTGCATGTCCCTAGAGGGGTAGACAAATACTAGAAAAGAGTGGGGAAAAGTGGTAAGAGTTTTCCTTTTTTCTCGAGAACGTGGCTTTGCCTTGGTTCTTGGTGTGAAGTGGTCACCGTGAGGTATCGTATCGTAGCTTTACCTATGTAGATATCCTGCTTGCTTATCTTTTGTTTGTCGACCCTTACCTGTTTTTTTTCCGTCATTCCCTGCATAGGTAGGTAATCAGCAACCTTCGGCAAAACGGGACTACACGACCCTGATGTCCATGCTCAGCTAACACCACCGGAGCCCGAAGCAATACCATCTTTATCGACCCGGAAGAATGATAGGCGTACCTGGGGAAAAACTGGACCTATCATGTGAGTAAATTATCTTTCATCTTATATGTATGTAAATTTCTGATTATTGCGCAATATACCTTTGTATCGGTGACGTCATGGTAGTTGGCCACGCGGAACCTGTCATAAGGTTCACGCTTCCGGCCGCCAGGGCGTTGCATTGCTTTTTATCTATTGCGCTTGCGCGATGTATCTTATGAACTTTGGTAACTGTATTACCGACTTTTAGGAACTATCACCATATAAATGTATCACCCTCTAAAGTGCAATACTTTGTAACCTGTTTTATCGACCATATAAACTATCACCAATAGAAGTGTAATAACATCCGCCAAGAATTTTTCGTATTGCGGATCTGCTTCCGCAGAAAGAACTTCGTCAACTTCTGAAGCTAATTTTTGTTGGTACAGGCATTGTTTGAATACGGTGAAACATTTAAAAGCACGATCACTCCCACAATTTTGTCTTTAAAAGAAAATATACGTTCATATTTTATTTACTTATTAAATGCAAGGTAAATTTAACATATCATTAATACGGAATGAGTTAAACACTTCTGCAATTTTATTTTGCAAAATGTTTTAGGGAGTTTAAAACCTGACTAAAGTAGATCCTTTAAAAATTCTGTACAAGTTTATTGCACTTACCCTGATAAACAAAAAGGGACCACGAAAAACTAGATCGCACACACCGTTTAAATATCAAAAGACAAAGCACCAACAAAAAAACAACAATTAGTAAGGCACGTGTATCACTAAAGTAAAACCGTCAGTCCAATGTCCTTAAAACACACGTGCGTCGACCAAACACGTTACATATAAAGCATATTTCCTTTAAAAGGCATTAGAACTACACTGCTACAGTTAATATACAACTTTTTATTTCACAAGAAAGACAACTCAAAACACAATTAGGAAAGCAACAAGGAAACCGCATTTTTAACGTAACTAACATATAGTAACCAAGCACAAAACTGCTTGCTATTACAACCGCTTATCGACTATTATCTACCTCGCTAATAACATAAGGAACATCTAAAACGTGAATGTCACAATCGTATCTAATAATTAATTACAGGCTGTTTATCGTTTCCGATAAGTTGGAATTTATTTATTAATGAGAATCAAGCTTCAATTTATCTATTTTTAATTAATACACGCGAGTTAAATTGCATACAATATGAAAACTATTCGAAGGTATTTACTTTATACAAACCGCGATCTCAAAGAAACGATTTATTTTTAAGTACGTTAACAGAAAGGAAGCGAAAAATGTTAAACTACAAAAATGCCCGTTACACATGAAGATGGAGGAATACGTTCTTGAATATGCAAAATGCGATTGCTAACAAATGTCTTCCACTTATGCGAGGAAGACCGAATCCAAGACAAAACAACAGTAGAATCTGACCACGCGAAAATATTACTAAAGGATAAAATATCTGTATAAGTATTTTTGGCGAAATCTACTAAATCTGCCAAGAGTACGGCAGCACATAATTCGAGGCGGTGCATTGAAACGCGATTAGTAGGAGCAACCTTCGATTTTGCGCATACTAAGGACATGGTAATATTACCTTCTAAATCGAACGAACGAAAATAGATGACAGCTGCATACCCGGTTTCAGAAGCATCGCAGAACCCATGCAACTCCACCCTTTTAAATTTATGACATACGATGCGACGTGAAATCTCAATATTCGAAACCGCTGGCAATTCACCCAATGGCGGCTCTTGGTCCCAGCCGAGACCTAAAAGCTAAAGATCTTAAACTAAACGTTTAGCGAAAAGCACTAAAGGCGCTATCAAACCGAGAGGATCAAATATTTTTGCGATAGCCGACAAAATATTACGCTTAGTGCAAGTGCGCTCTTCAACGTCTAACTTATATAAAAATGCATCCGCAAGAGCGCGCCACGAAAGGCCCAAAATTTTTATTGAACCACTATCTTCATCTTGAAATGTAATTGCGTCCGAACTGGACAGGGACTCCCTCAAGTTGGACATCACTTCCGGGCAATTACTACTCCATTTTCTTAATTGAAAACTACCATTAGTGCAAATACTATTCAACTCACCAATTAATCGATTAGCAGTTTCAATCGAATTGCATCCGGTGACTAAGTCATCAACATAGGTATCGCTCGCCAATACCGATGACGCGAAAGGAAAATTAATCGATTCTAACCTTGCCAATTCTTAAACAGTACGCAAGGCCAAAAAAGGCGACGACGAAACTCTATAAGCCACAGTATTTAATTTAAAGTCCATAATAGGATCTGACGGAGAAAATCTCCAGACGATTCGTTGATAATCACGATGAGTATCTTTAACCAAAATCTGTCGATACATTTGTTTGATATCAGCTGTAATTACGATAGGATGTGCACGAAAGTGTAATAACAAAACTGCAATGTATTTTTGCAGAGCAGGGCCAATAGCCAAGCTATCATTTAAAGAATTTCCAGATTGATCCGGACACGAAACATCGAAAACCACGCGCAATTTGGTGGTAGTGTTATCACGCTTATGTACAGCATGATGGGGAATGTAATACATTTTCTCATAAACCGACAAATTTTCAGGCGATTCCACTTGAACCATGTGACCGCTTTTCAAATAACCCTCCATAAATTTTTTATAATCCGAATACAATTCAGGATTTTTTAGCAAACGACATTCTAACGACAAAAATCTTTTAATAGAAATCGATCTCGTACCCACAAATGAGGGTTCAGAAATTTTAAAGAGCAAGGACACTACAAAACGACCGTCCTTGATACGCCTACAAATTTCCACAAATTGATTTTCACACATTTCTTCTTCGGGAGAAATGTGTTTTTTGAAGGGAATATTTTGTAATTCCCAAAATCGACGAATGTCGTTGTCTAAGGGCTCAACGAAAGCACACAACGACTTAATAGAACTATTCGGGAAAACGATCTTTCCAGTTGAAACACAACCAAGGGTTGTTTTAATAGCAACTGGCTCGTTAGCGACACCTCAACGAGATTCGCTCAACAAAACCTGAGCAAAGATTTCCGCTCCGAGTAGCATGTCAATTTTACCAGGAATATTAAAATTAGGATCAGCTAAGGCCAAACCTCGAGTATGCGACCATTCCTTGACCCCTATCGACGACGACGGTAATTGATTACAAATGTTATGTAAAATGTAACAATGCTGGAGACCGTGCTCCCGATGGGCTGACTACACACGATAGTGTACCAGATACCAACGACGAATTCAAGCCAAGTCCTTGAACAGTGACATTGACTCTCCGTTTCCTTAAACCTAATTTCTGACGGCATCTTTCAGTCATAAAACTTTCCATGGATCCGTTATCTAAAGTTACACAAACAGGTTACAATTTTCCTGTATAATCCAGCACCGACACCATTGCCGTAGCTAACAGCGTGGTTGTGTGTTATAATGACGTCGAAATCAACGAGCTAGAGGCAGGTTGTTCATGCACAACTGACGACGACAGATTGTCTTCGCTGGGTCTACTAGTAGTAGTAAGTCTAGGCGCCGCTCTCCGAGGAGACTCTGACCTTTGACGATGAGTTTGTCTGCGTGGAGACATCGATTTTTCTCGTTTATCGAAGTATAGTAACGGATTGTGTGACTGATAACATTTTCTACACGACCAATCTAACGTACAATTTTTCATCGAATGTAAAATATTTAAATATTTAATACAAAGATTTTTAAGCTTTACCACCTCAAATCTTTCTTGAAAGGTTTTTGCAAGAAACTGCTTACATCTATAAATAGGATGCACAGCTTGACATACACTACAATTTTTACCATCATTGGTGGTACCAACTAAAGAAGTTTTAGCCGAAGTGCTAACAAACCTTCCTTTTTCCCTTTCTTTCACGGAATCTCGAGATTTTAAGCATGTTTCTGAAGCAATTTCATTTATTTCCAACACTTTACATTGTTATTCAATGTACGACCTTAAATCTTTGAACGAGGGAATCTCGCCACTATTTCCTAATTCGAAACGCTTTAAAATGTTTGTATCTAATTTTTTCGATAACAGATTAAACATCATAAAATCTAATAGATCTATTTCCATCTGCTTTAACGCGAATATATTTTCATCAAAACAACTAATTAATTGCCGGAGTTCCGCATGCGAGTCTGAGGAACTGACCTTAGGGCATTTTTTGAGAGCATTAAAATATGTTGAAAGTAATAACCTCTTGGACTGAAAACGATTAGTAATGATTTTATAGGCTTCTTCGTATGCATAATCGTTTAATGGCAAATGGTTTATTAACATACGCCACGACTCATCTAGTGTATCAACGAAATAGCAAAATTTTTCCACAAGGGACAAACCGACATTATCATGAATCAATCGCTTATAAATTACATGATAACTCTGAAAATCCGAAATGTGTCCCGAGAACCGCAGGACAGAAAGATGTTTCAAGCTAATCCCACTATTTTTCGAAAAAGAATTATTCATATTATCCACTTTCGGCTTAATTTCTACGCAATCTAATTCGCATTGTTCAGCGATAATCCGAATATCTAATAGATAATCATCGATTTTCACCCTAAGGGCCGAGAATTCGTCCAATTGTTCACTCTCCTCATCAAAGAAAATATCCTTGCAAAAGACTTTAAATGAGTTTCAATTTGCTCGACACTTTTAATTGAGGCTCTAATTAAAGCAATCGATACATTTTCCGGTTGATTAATCTTACTGTATATATGATCCAACCTTTTAACTACAAATCTAGCTTCAAGAATAGCTTTATCAATTGATATAACCATATTCGATTAATAATTAATGAACGACAATAAAAATTAATGTAAAAACAATGCGTACTCAAATACGCTACAACTAATTAATCTACGAAATTAAATTATTAATAGACAAATGCAATTAATTACAGTGCTCGCCCGACAAAAACGTTTAACGTTTTCCACAAATTCTAACCCCTTTGTTATATGCTAAGGCTGATGAACCCGAATGATTCCTCGAACTTGAGACGACAAATAAAGTAAAGATTTACAATACAATAACCCCTCATAAATTTAGTTTACCTAAAGTAAACTGTTCGACCACTAATCTTTGACACAAAGGATAAGAGATATATTATAAAATCTACCGTTATAACCAGATCTTTCTACCATTAAATTTGCAAGCAGGATGTTATTCTCCTTGTAACACGTTCAAACATACTCAAAACTATCAAATTTAATTATAAATAAAAAGCTTAAAGGATAGGAACCAATTAATTAATTAAATAATCCGGCATACGAAGACCATTGTTCAGCGCGGGAGTCGTATAGTTTTATATGTGGTTTTATTGATCTAAGCTACAGTTCCATACTCTTCAGCTAAGTGGACTGTATTCGAGATTATAGTACGTGTTACTTTGCACTTGCACTGTGTTTTTTAGAGGTTTATCTATAAAGTCGGCGGCACTATTAACAAACTCACTTTACCGAACGAAGAACCGACTGTTCTGCTTCGATATCGATGAGAGAGTGTTTTTCACTACCCCTTTTTCAACTTATTTTACACATGCACAAGGAATTTTTACGACAGGATATAAGGGAACAAGGGATAACAGTTTTACTATTTGATTGACAACTACAAATTTAAAATAACTTAAAATTAACCACGCGAACGTGCGACAAAGAGACCGAACAAGCATTAATCAGTTACGAATCTTGGTAAGCGTAACTAATTGACAAACATTTGTTTTCACTCTTTATCTTAATCATTAGTTTCTACCAAGCAGAGATAGTAAAAAGATGTAGAGGTAGACCTAGATTAGACTCTCGTAAGCAGATAGTGATAAATGCAGACTGCAAATTTCAGGGAAATGTATAGGTTAGTTCAGAATATGAAACAATGAGGGTACATGTCGAACCAGTTCCAGGACCGAAGACCTAATGATGATGATGCAATTATATTAATCGAGTCGAAGTTACACGTTTGATCTATAATTTCAAACAACACTGTTTTTTCTAAGAACCTCTATACAATTTAGCGGAAAGGAACCTTTTATTACACAACAGAAATGTTGATTATTCCACCGAGTTGGCATAAGGTGTCCTGTCACAGATTGCAAGTAAACAGATAATAACACTAAAAGTTCAAAAATGTTCAAAATTGTGGGTTTGTAAGAGACGTATTTAGTTTTTAAAAATTAGCTGAAAATAAGTACTGCACTGACAAAAATCAGTACCCACTCTGTTTATTTAAATTAGTACCCAAAATGTCCTCAATTACGTCCCTGATAGTATTTACATTATCATACGAAAGTAGTACAACACGTTAACCTGTTCCATATCTTCAACTGTACAAACTACTACAAACAAGCAACATCCTGTATGAATAGAAATTAGTTACCAAAGAATATACCTTTTATATAACCGTAAAATGTAAGAAACCGTACAAAAATTTTCAACGAAAGCAGTAAGCAAAAGAAGCCCATATAGTGCGCCACTTGTGTCATCCTCGCAACGCAACAAATAACGCAAGGACGATATAAAAATAAATATCGAACTAAAGATGCTCATAAAACAGCACTTCCTACCATCGTCGACTAAAAACAATTTAAAATAATTGGATCTTAGTAATCGTGCAGGTTATGAGACAAGTGAATGTGATGACGTTGGGTCCACTATTTTTATTGGTTCAACTCGGAGTTGTAAGTCTTGTCTGCGTAACTAACACCAACATAACAGTACAGTCGTGTTTGTGAGAGTGAAAAGGGAACACGCGCAACGACGACGGTTCTAAATGATGGTAACCTGGTTTGTTGTTCCTGCCGGCCGCTGTAATCTTCCAGTACCATTGTTCTTATTTGTAAACTTCGCGATGTAATCGAACCAGTTTTAAAGCGTATAAAACGGTTAGTTGCATTGCTGTCATATAGTGGGTGATTGTGAACTGTTGGTGTTTGTAAAATAAATAACAAAACCTTCAGACGCAGATGTAGTGCGTAAAGTGGTGAGATGTGACTTACGGTTTTTTATGACATGATTTAAATGAGGTACGTAGGTGTTCTGTAGTAATTTTACCGCAGTATATTATAAATAGCACCAGGAAGTTTGTTTACTACATCGATATGCTTGTGTGAGAGTGTGTATATATAAACTCGGCCTACCTGTCACATAAGTAACCGTTCGTTCCTGCACCTGTTGGTTTCTGATAGTCTAATAATTATACTGCCTTCGTTTCATAAGTAAAGTTTGCCTCTGCCATTTAGGTGTTTATAATTAGACCAATTATATAATTAAACAGGAAATGAAATTAGACCGCTGCAACTGTATTGTCAGACGATACTGTTTAGATTATAGAAAACATGAAAGTGCATTTTATGTAATCAATATCGTCGTGAAAGGGACAAATTTTGCACAAAGTTACAGCATCCTTGCTAGAACGAACCGGAACTCTTATCACGAAACAGTTGATGACAATAAACAATAAATTATCCATTCCAAAATTTTGTTTCAATTTTTCACAGGCTGATCCTTATACAACTTTTGGCTTAAATTTCATCTCAGAAAACATGATACGATAATGCTCATAAAATATGACCAAGTTTTCGACGTCATATACTATTCGACCTTTTTTTTTCATAATAATTTATAGGGGAAAGAAAAAGATATAGCTTAATTGAGTGATAAAGAAAGTGATTACTTATTACTACTAATTAGTCATCATATAACGTGTTCCACAGGGTAGGCCCTAGCATCGGTAGAACTCCACCTCAATTTAATTTTTGTATCCTTATCTGCTTTAACGATGCGGTTTTGTAAATATGATTCTATTAGTCTTACTAAATGTTCTGGGGTATCCTTTGCTCTTAGCTTTTGCACAATTATTTTCCATGATGCCATATTAAATGCGTTTCTAACATCTATTAGTCCAGTCCATGTTCTACGTTTGTCACCGTTGTTCGGTCTCTTTGTCGCACGTTGGCCTGGTTAATTTTCAGTTGTTTTAAATTTGTAGTTGTAAATCAAATAGTAAAGCTGTCATCCCTTGTCCCGTTATATCCTGTCGTAAAACCACCTTTGTGCATGTGTAAATTAAGTTGAAAAAGGGGTAGTGACAAAAGACTCTCTCGTTAACATCGAAGCGGAACGGTTGTTGGTTCGATTCGGTAAAGTGAGTTAGTCAATTGTGCCGCCGAATGTGAATTTATCGATAAACCCTTAAAAAGCACAGTCAAAGTGCAAAAGTAACACGTACTATAATTCGCATACAGTCCACTTAGTTGAAGAGTATGAACTACACCTTAGAACAATAAAATAACGCGGAGGTAAGTCGATATATAAATTTATAATACCCCCGGGCAATAAACATGGCCTTCGTAACCGAATTATTTAATTAATTAATTAGTTCCTAGTCCTTTCGCTCCTTATACTTTAATTTAATAATTGTCGTAGTTTTTGATATGTTTGAGCGTGTTACAAAGAGACTAACATTGTGCTTGCACATTTGGTCGTAAACGGTAGATTTTCCAATATATCCCTTGTCCTTTGTCGCAAAGATTGTCGATCGTCGGTTTCCTTTATGCAAACTATTGATGAGGGGTTGTTGTATTTTAAATTCTTACTTTATTTTTCGTCGTTAAGTTTCAGGAACCACTCGGGTTCATCCAAATTAGTATAACAAAGGGGTTGAAATTTATGGGAAACGTTAAACGTTCTGTCGGGTGAGCATTGTAATTAATTCCATTTGTCCATTAATAATTTAATTTCGTAGATTAATTAGTGTCGTAGCGTATTTGCTTACGCATTGTTTTTACATTAATTTTTATTGTCGTTCTTAATCATTAATCAAATATGGTTATATCAATTGATAAAGCTATTTTTGAAGCTAGATTTGTAGTTAAAAGGTTGGATCATATATACAGTAAAATTAATCAACCGGAAAATGTATCGATTGCTTTAATTAGAGCATCGATTAAAAGTGTTGAGCAAGTTGAAACTCATTTCAAGTTGTTTTGCAAGAATATTTTCTTTGATCAGGAAAGTGAACAGTTTAATGAATTTTCGGCTCTTAAGGTGAAAATCGATGATTATCTATTAGATATTCGTATTATCGCGGAACAATGTGAATTAGATCGCGTAGAAGAAAAGCCGAAGGTGGAAAATATGAATAATTGTTTGTCGGTAAATAATGGAAACATTTTTCTGTCTCGCGGTTCTCGGGACGTATTTCGGATTTTGAGAGTTATCATGCAATTTACAAACGATTGATTTATTACGTTATTCGTGGCAGCCGCGTTGGGCGCCAAATTTATGCTACGTTGCCTCGTAGCCGTGCGTAACAAAAAGAAAATCAAAGAAGAAATGACCGGGCTCAATCGGAGATTAGGGGGGGTTGTAGAAAGCAGACCAACATACCATGTACGCGGCTGTAAGGAGTTAGTGATAATACCTGCAAGAAAAATAGTCAAGCAAACCTGAAAAAAAAAGGAAAAAGCATAGCAGCAATGATTAGTCTAAGTTATTCAGTACTTTGTAGAATGTAAATAAAACTGTTTAGATAAACTATATAATATAACAACGGTAAAAGCAGTACAAAAACTTTTAGTACAAAGTGAGGTAATATTGGGGAGTAGCAGAAACGTTTCCTCACACACCAATTAAACATAAATCAGACAAAATGTTAAAAGAAAATAAATAGGTAAGACACAATTGATATGAGTAATTCACTAGTATTGATCGTTCTTTTTTTTTTTTTTCTTATGTTTTAAAGTATCATGCAAGTCTTTTGTAAAAGGTATCAGGACGACGAAGATATGGCAAAACAACGGATAGATATTTAAAGTAATAACAAATAGGAAATAGTTCAACTTACAAAAAGTCCTTCAGCAACGCTTCCTTGCAATTGAAGTGTGGGATTCACGATGTCCTGCACTAACGAAGCACTTTACCCTTGACTGTGAGGGTGTTGATGGAACTTATCACACGTTACACTAATCACACCTACGCATTTCACTGGGGTTAGCAGCAGACACCATCACGCGACGGAACTATGTAGCATTGATAAATTTCTTGTTAATTCTATTTCCTGAGACAATAATTTCGAAATATTTTGTAGCACTAGTTTAATTTCAACTGGGATCAAATGTATATTATTTTCATAAACCTCCAAAAAGCAGTGAGAAACTTCAACCAATACCTTAGTAAACCGGTATTCGCAAGTAACGAAATTCGCGCAAGCAATAATCTATTTTAGATTCTTTGGTGTTAGAAAAATGCAGAAACTACAGTATCCACTGTATTTAAATAATCCAAAGTAGGCACTAATCTGATAAAACAAAAAGGACAGCGAAAACTAGATCGCACACACAGTAATCCTAAAGAAAGAATCGGTCAGTTTAGCAAGTTCTAAGACTATTATTTCACAAGACAAACAACTAAAACCACAAATTAGTAAAGTACGCGTATCACTAAGTCAATCTTCCGTAAAACGCACGACAAGTTCTATCACTTTTATTTACAACAGAAAAGCAACAAAAAAACAATTAGTAGAGTAACGCGCATCGCTAAAACACGTCCGTCAATCAAACACGTTACATCTAAAAGCATACTTCCTTCAAAAGTAATCAGAACTACACTTTATACAGTTAAAATACAACTAAAAACGTGCCGCGCTTGTTCGGGAACAATTCGAAATTTAATTCAGCATTAATTCTCACTATTGTCAACGTACTTCATATATCGGAACCAAGAACGAACTCAACTGCCCGCCTGTTTATATCAATTCCTCGCTTATCGTCTCTTATCTAGACTTGTATATCCACATAAGGAACAAAATTTATATTTACGGCCAGACAAGAACGATGCAATCTATAATTAATAATACGATGCACTCGCCTAAGGAGTTAATAAATATCAAATATAAAAATAGTAATTTGTAGAAATGTACTTATGAATTGAGGATAAAAGCGTAAAATGTTAAAACTATAAAAATGCCCGTTACAGATTTATGATAATGTCGGTTTGTCTTCTGTTAAAAATTTTGCTATCTCGTAGATACACTACATGATTCATCGCGTGCGTTAATAAAACATTTGCCATTAAACGATTGTTCATACGATGAAGCCTATAATCATTACTAATCGTTTTCAGTCCAAGAGGTTATTACTTTTGACATATTTTAATGTTCTCGAAAAATGCCCTAAGGTATGTTGCTCTGACTCGCACACGGAACTTCGACAATTAATTAGTTGTTTTAATAAAAATATATTCACGTAAAAGCAGATGTAAATAGATCTATTAGATTTTATGGTGTTTAATCTGTTATCAAAAAAGTTAGATACAAACATTTTAAAGCGTTTTGAATTAGGAAATAGTGACGAGATTCCTTTGTTTAAAAATTTAAGTTCGTACATTGAAAAACAATGTAAAGTGTTGGAAATAAATGACATTGCTTCAGGAACATGCTTAAAATCTCGCGATTCCGTGAAACAAAGGGAAAAAAAAAGTTCGTTATCACTTCGGCTTAAACTTCTTTAGTTGGTACCATCAATGATGGTAAAAATTGTAGTTTATGTCAAGCTGTGCAGCCTATTTATAGATGTAAGCAGTTTCTCGATAAAACCCCTCAAGAAAGATTTGAGGTGGTAAAGGTTAAAAACCTTTGTATCAAATGTTTAAATACTTCACATGCGGTGAAAAATTGTAAGTTAGATTGATCGTGTAGAAAATGTCAACAGTCGCACAATTCGTTACTTCATTTCGATAAACGAGAAAAATCGGTGTCTCCACGCAGACAAACTCATCGTCAAAGGTCAGCGTCTCCTCGGAAAGCGGCGCCTAGACTTACTTCTACTAGTAGACCCAGTGAAGACAATCTGTCGTCGGCGGTTGTGCATGAACAACCTGCCACCAGCTCGTTAATTTTGACGTCATTTTACATTTACGCGTGATTCTTACATAACCGTCGACGTGGTATATGCGACGCAACGACAGTTGGTAACGCTAATCCATAAAGTGAAAATTAACGCGCCCATCTGTCAATGACCTTACACAATATGCAAATTATTACACGTAATGACGCAATATGTCAATTTTATAAAAGGTATTATAAACAAAATCCCACACACGGGGTACTCACATGAATAGGTCCAGCTTCCTACAGAATCATTTCCGTCAGGGTTGCTCGTGGGCCCTTTCCAAATTATTTAAAGATGGTGGCTGCGACCTCCATCAGGATTGCTCCGGCTAGCTACGGCGGGGCGTGGACTGTGGTTCGGCCAGGTTGCTTTCCAAATTATCTTCTACCTATATGTAGAGGTAACGATAAGGAACAGGTTTGGGAAACGATAATCAAAAAAAAGGTAAGGAAATCTACATAATAAAGATAAGATACGGTACGATACGATACCCAACCACTCTTGTCGATGTTCAGCAGCAAAGTCCCCCGTTTTCTAAGCGTCTTCCGGAAACTTCCCCACTCTTCCGCCACTCGCGTCGGCGCGAAGTCTCGCGCAAGCACTTCTGACGTAACGGAAATACGCGCACCAAGTCTTTCAAATTTATGACGCGAAATTCCCGCACATCAAACTAAACTAACAAAAAGTCGAGTGCCAAATTTTAGCACGTAACAGTCATTAGAACATACAATCACGCTGTTAGCTACGGCAATAGTGTCGGTGCTGGATTATACAGGAAAATTGCAACCTGTTCATGTAATTTTAGAAAACGGATCCATGGAAAGTTTGATGACTGAAATGTGCCGTCAAAATTAGTTTAAAGAAACGGAGAGCCAATGTCACTGTTAAAGGACTTTGCTTGAATTCGTCGTTGGTTTCTGGTATACTTTCATGTGAATCAGCTCCTCGGGAGCAAGGTCTCCAGCATATGAAATTGATTGTTATATTTTACCTAACATTTGCAATCAATTACCTTCGTCGTCTATAGGGGTCAAGGAATGGTCACATACTCGACGTTTGGCCTTAACTGATCCTAATTATAATATTCCTGGTAAGATTGACATTCTACTCGGAGCGGAAATCTTTGCTCAGGTTTTGTTGAACGAATCTCGTTGGAGTGTCGCTAACGAGCCAGTTGCTATTAAAACAACCTTTGGTTGGGTTTTAACGGGAAAGATCATTTCCCCGAATAATTCCATTACGTCGTTGTGTGCTTTCGTTGAGCCCTTAGTCAGTGACATTCGTCGATTTTGGGAATTAAAAAATATTCCCTTCAAAAAACACATTTCTCTTGAAGAAGAAAAGTGCGAAAAGGAATTTGTGGAAAATTATTGACGTAAATAGGGCGGTCTTTTTTAGTGTCCTTGCCCTTTAAAATTTCTGAACCCTCATTCGTGGGTACGAGATCGATTTGTATTAAAAGATTTTTGTCTTTAGAACGTCGTTTGCTAAAAAATCCTGAATTGTATTCGGATTATAAAAAATTTATAAAGGATTATTTGAAAAGCGGTCACATGGTTCAAATGGAATCGCCTGAAAATTCGTCGGTTCATGAGAAAATGTATTACATTTCCCATCATGCTGTACATAAGCGTGATAGCACTACCACCAAATTGCGCGTGGTTTTCGATGCTTCGTGTCCGGATCAATCTGGAAATTCGTTAAATGATAGCTTGGCTATTGGCCCTGCTCTGCAAAAGGGCATTGCAGTTTTGTTATTGCACTTTCGTGTACATCCTATCGTAATTACAGCTGATATTAAAAAAATGTATCGGCAGATTTTGGTTAAAGATATTCATCGTGATTTATCAACGTAGCGTCTGAAGATTTTCTCCGTCAGACTTTAAATTAAATACTGCGACTTATGGAGTTTCGTCGTCGCCTTTTTTGGCTTTGCGTACTGTTCAAGAATTGGCAAGGTTAGAATTGATTAATTTTCCTTTCGCGTCATCGGTATTGGCGAGCGATACCTATGTTGCTGATTTAGTCACTGGATGCAATTCGATTGAAGCTGCCAATCAATTAATTATTGAGTTGAATAGTATTTGCACTAGTGGTGGTTATCAATTAAGAAAATGGAATAGTAATTGCCCGGATGTGATGTCCAACTTGAAGGAGTCCTTGTCCATTTCGGAAGCAATTACATTTCAAGATAAAGATAGTGGTTCAATAAAAATTTTGGGCCTTTCGTGGCACGCTCTTACAGATGTATTTTTATACAACTTAGACGTTGAAAAGCGCACTTGCACTAAGCGTATATTTTGTCGGCTATTGCAAAAATTTTTGATCCTCTCATTTTGATAGCGCCTTTAGTACTTTTCGTTAAACGTTTAGTTCAAGATCTTTGGCTTTTAGTACTCGGTTGGGACCAAGAGCCTCCATTGGAAGTCGTAGAAAAATGGAAACTTTTTTTGAGTGGATTGCCAGCGGTTTCGAATATTGAGATTTCGCATCGCATCCTATGTAATAATTTAAAAGGGGTGGAGTTACATGAATTCTGTGATGCTTCAGAAGCCGGGTATGCAGCTGTTGTCTATTTTCGTTCGTTCGATTTAGAAGGTAGTATTACCATATCATTATTAGTATGCGCAAAATCGGAGGTTGCTCCTACTAATCGTGTTTCATTGCCCCGTTTTGAATTGTGCGCTGCCGTACTCTTGGCAGATTTATTAGATTTCGTCAAATATACTTATACAGATAGTTTATCATTTAGTAGTATTTTCGCGTGGTCAGATTCTACTGTTGTTTTATCCTGGATTCGGTGTTCCTCGCATAAGTGGAAGACATTCGTTAGCAATCGTATTTCGCATATTCAAGAACGTATTCCTCCATCTTCGTGGTTTTATGTTAAGTCCCAGGATAACCCTGCGAATTGTGCCTCACGTGGACTTTTGGCTTCAGAGTTGGTTCATCATCCATTATGGTGGACAGGGCCTTCCTGATTAGTGCGTCGTAGCGAAGAATGGCCAGTAACGTCGCTGCCAAAACTTATCGACTCATCTCAGATGGCCTTCGAACATCGTATTCTGTCGTTAACAGTCGTTATGTCTGAGAATTTCTTAGATTTGTTATTGGATAAATTTTCAAAACTGCAGAACATTTGTAGGATTATTACATGTATTCGTCATTTCATTCGTAATGTTCAATGTCCGGCAGATTTGCATTTGAAATATTATGATGGTTTGTCTCTAGCTCAGCAGCAAGAGGCTATACATTTATTGATTAAAAGAGTTCAAACAAATGTTTTTGCCCAAGACATTGCAAATATTAAAACTGGAAAATTGTTAGTAAACAACTTCGTAGCCTTAGTCCGTTTCTAGATAGTCGTGATTTGTTGAGGGTGGGTGGTCGCCTACGTAACTCAGAGTTATCGCGTGATGCAAAATTTCCAATTTTGCTTCCTCGGTCGCATCGGTTGACTGAATTATATTCGATTGTCATGAAAGACATTTACACCCTGGAAATCGAACAACTCAATTTTTATTAAGTTAAAATTATCGGATCTTGTCCGCAATTAGCAATTTTGGCAGTTTTCTACTCTTTGGGAAAAACTGTTTTTCTAAACTAGTTATTAAAGAGGCCAGTGTAGTAATCCATATTGCCTCTCATCACCGTTTTTATCACTTCTGGGACCGTCTGGACCAGGTGCTTTTTTAATTTTTATTCGCCCTCGTGCCTTTGCAACCTCCTCCAATGTAAAGGGTTGGAGATGGTCATATATTTCATTATATATTACTGGTTCTATCATTTCGGCTCCAGTTTTTATTATAAACAGTTTTTTTTAAACTTTAACTCTATCTTACTCTACCATGTCTTTTCTAGAGGGTGTCGCTTTTAGCTGATGTCTAACTATTTGGTATGCATCTCCAATTATATCGGTGTTTAATTTTTCGGATAATTTATTCCATTTTTTCTTCTTCAAATTTATCACCTCGTACTTAACAGTTTTTTATCCTTGTTGTATATGATTTTTCATCTTTCTTTTTCTTGATTATCCTGGATGGCCTTTTAATATTTTCTCCTACTTTTACTTTGTATCTTCCCACCAGTAGAGGAGTTTATATTTATCGTCTTCCCTCACCTTTGGAGTTGTTTCTTTGTATGCCTTCATCAAAATAGACACACAATCGGTTACCGTCTTTGGGGTGTTAACTGCTAATTTTTTAAAGCACTTAACCAGTTTCTCCTCGTCAACCTTCCCAAATCTCCATGCTGTTTCCTTATGTTTTTGTTTATCAATCTCTGTAATAATATATCGATGGTCACTGAATGATTCGCCGTCCAGCACTTTCCATGTCATATCATTTTTAAGAGATCATTACTACACATGGTTAAATCATTAAATGATTGCCCAGTACTACGTACTAGCATAAGTTTTTTTCCGTCATTTATCACATAAAGTTCCAAAGCATTGATCCATCTTAGAAGTATTCTACCCCGTACATTTTCTATTTCTCCACCGCAGTGACTACTTTTTGCATTAAAATCTCCTCCAATGATGATTGGCTTTCGGGCTATTTTAACTTCTTGTTCTAATTTTTCTAGTAGCTCGTATTTTTCTATACCGCTGTTTGGGCTTATGTATACGGAGAAAAGTACATATGAGCATGTATGTGTCATTGCATAACAGTCTCCGCTTTTATAGTCAATTATTCTATCTCTTTGAGCGGAGGCTTTAGTGACTCTCGTTATTGCCGCTGTTTATCCTTATTACAATAGTAATTCGTCTTGTTGCGTATTTTCTTATTTGTCTCACTGATAATGATATTGCCCCTATAGTAGGGGACAAAGAATACTACTATCGTAAGCCTGCTTATTGTAAAAGGCGATTAAAAAGTGCAGCAAGGAGCAGCAGCCTTGCTGGCTAAAAGATAGTGGAGGAGAGTTGGTTAGTCTCAGGCGATCCCCAATAATTTACAGGGTTATTGGGGGTTAGCCGTGACAGATACGGCTTTTTGCTACAATTTTTAAAAACTGGGTTGTGGAACGATATGAATACCTACCACAATATGTCCAAGGTATGCGTGGCTTAAAACACGAACTATGTATGATGGAGAGCTCAAAAGTAAAATTCTTGTCCGGTGGTAAAATACCCCCTCATTCGGATCTCCGGGAGGGGTACTTGGGGCTCGTCATCGTTAGAATTTAAAACGGTTCGATTTAGTGATAGGGACTTGGAATGTACGGTCATTACTTAGGGTAGATAAGTTAACGAATTTATTAGTCGAACTGAGAAAAGGAAACTGGGCATTTTAGGTATTAGTGAGGTGAGATGGCCAGATAGTAATGACTTTTGAAAAGATAATTATAAAATAATTGCTACTTCTTCAACTAATGGACAGACAGGGGTAGGAATAGTGTTAGGTAAAAGATTAGGACGTAAAGTTAAAAAATACTTACAATTTAGTGATAGAATAATTATGGTTAGATTGAGTACGAAACCCACAGACACTGTTTCAGTACAGGTTTACATGCCAACAATTCAGTACGAGAATGAGGAGGTAGAAAAGGTATACGAGGATATAAATAGTATAGTGAGAAAAGTAAACGGAGATGAGAATTTAATAGTTATGGGCGATTTTAATGTGTCAGTGGGAGAAGGTAGTGAGGGAAAAATGGTAGAAAAATTTGCGTGTGGTAGACGAAATGATAGTGAAGAAAGATTAGTCGAGTTTTGCCAGCAACATAGATTAGTAACTGTAAACATCCTATTCGAACAACATGTTAGAAGAAGATATACCTGGAAAGCGCCAAGTGATAGGGCTAGATACCAAATTATAGTTAAACAAAGATTTAGAAACCAAGTTAAAAACTGTCGTAGTTATCCGGGGGCTGACATAGATAGCGATCATAACTTAGTTAAAATGACGTGTATTCTAAAATTCAAAAAATTGAGAAAGGTTAAAAAAGAGGGATGGAATCTAGGTAAGCTTAATGATAGTGAGGTAGCAGAGTAATATCAACAAGTATTAGATAATAAGGTCAAAGATATAGCTATAGGAAGGAATGTAGAAAATAGATGGAAAGAAAAATAAAGAGCTGTACATGATACAGCAACGCAGACTATGTAGACCTCTTTAGACTAGCTCAGAATAGAAAAGAATTTAGAGTTGCGTCAAACCGACCATAAGTAACTTCGAAAACAAAACAAAAAAATAAATAAATAAAAATCAGTTAACTAAATGTCACCATGACATAACTCACAAATAGTTAGCGATCTGGCATATTGGCAACGATTCGTTGCTTAAGTCTTACCATAACATATAGTTTAACACTTTTCCTTTTTTGGAGGGGATAATCAGGTAATATTTCATTGTCTTATAAATGGGAATCATGTAAACTTGTTAGAGTTCGTTAACAACCATCAGGTTGCCAATATCTATGTAGAGCCAGGTAGATAAAAAAAAAATAGAAGAGTATAGGAAGACCTAGACCAAGTTATATTAGTCAAATGATTAGAAATTTAGGTTGTGAAGGGTATGTAGAACTTTTTAGATTAGCACAGAATAGAAAAGAAGTTAGAGCTGCGTTAAACTGACCTAAAGTAAGGTCGAAAACAAAATGATGCTGACAATTTTTTTATTATTAGATCAATTAAAGTCACAGAAGGAAATATTTATTAAATAATCTAAGAAACTAGTGGCGCGATCTGAAGTGGCCTCGTCAATTTCTATCTGAAATGAAAACTTTGCACGAGCGTCTAGAATCCCAAATACCCGACATTTCTAACACATAATTAAATCAAAATGATCAATAACTGCACATGGCTAGTTTTTCCATATAGAAAGAACACGTTTATGCTTATAAACAAAGGGATACAACACTCGATGTTTATATATGTAATTGTCAATCGCTCTGGTACCGCTCCGGCTAACAGAGTCGGCGCAAGTGGACACAATTCGCAAAGTGCCTTACGAAACACATGGGGATGCAAGTCGCAATGCGTCTCTTCTCATTACATCATCTTGGCAAGATCACCTTGCCCCCCAACACCAAATTTTTTTATTTTCTATGTACTGATTGCACCACATAGCATCACAAGACTAGTAGCTAGCCTCCAAAAACTATGGAAGTTATTACATTCCAAATTTGAGGGTGGGGGAAGCTAACTCCGACTGCACTTTTTTTCATTTTTTTATTGCACCTGATAGTACTAACATAGCAACACCAGTTTCACAGCTAGCAACCAAAACTTGGCGTAGATGTAGCAGTTTAAAAATTTAGGGTCCTATGCTATGTCAGCTCTCCACCTTTTTCAACTTTTTCTTCTTCCACCTATTAGAACTAACATAGCACCACCATTCTCATAGCTAGCACCCAAAAAATGCCGTAAATATAACATTTTAAAGTAGGGGGTGTGTTGTGTTTAAGGTGATTCCAGCCCTCCCATCCCCACCCCACAACACTTTTTTTCTTGGTCTTTTATGGGAATTTAACCACTCGTAGTGTTAAAATCGTTTTTATTTAAGTTTCGATGTATGACATAAATTATTACGTTGAAGTCTAATAAAAATCAGCCAAACTATATTCGTTCCTAATATATAAAGTCCGTTTTAATCAAAACCGCGTCCTAAAAATTTTCACCTATTTAAAAATAATACGAAAAATGATTTCGTTCCAAATTTAGTTGTTCATCTAGATAAATTCCGTTTAATTAAAATCCTGTTTAAATATTTTGCTAATTGGCAATAAAAGTGCAATAAAATATTCTATTTGCGTTTGGGTGTTTAAAGACTACGCTTTGTTAGGGCAAGGTCGTCTGTTATTTGTGATTATTTCCTGTATTACGTCGATAGACGAAGCCCTGCGCTATACAACGCAAGGTTGAATAGCAACGCTCCGAACAACCTTTTCAGAGATACACGAGATATAGAGCGAACTGGTGTATTTGAAAGGCGTTCTGTTGTGGACGATAATGCTGTCTTAAGAATTATTTCTGGTTGTTATTGCAAGTTTATTTGATATGGTTTGGTTATTCTAAGGTTGCACACGGAATGTGAGGTTTTCCCGGCGGCTAGAAGTGTCGGATTTTCTTTGGTCCTACTGCTGCTATGTACTGTTGTAGGTGTACTGCTAAGTGCTAACACTATGTACGTGATGTATGGGCCCTGTGGGACTGCCGTCCCTGTTCGTTAGAAGACAACTGGATCCCTAAGGTCGTATACACATTTCCTTTACTACCTGTTTTTGTCTCGTTTCAACAACTATGTGACTAAAATTATTTGCGAGTTAAAATTGTGTTTTACACAACCAAATTTAAATACACATTTTTGGAATTTGATAAACTACTTCGCTTTCTCCTCTGTGTGCGGATTAAATTATTATTTAGACCAACTGTTGGGTGTAACGTTTTTTGAAATACCAAATTTTAGTAATAATAAATGTAAACTACCGTGTTCTGATATTTTATGTATTAGATTTTTTATGCTCACGATAATGCTTTAGAGCTGTTGTTTTTAGCGGAGAAACTTTCTTTTTGCTTTGGTTGGTTAATTAATTTAGGGGGTAGGGCCCTAAAAACGACAGCTCGCCATGTAAACCTTTGGCTTTATTTGTACTGTGTTCGGAGTACTAATGTACTCCTGTATATACATTTTGTATTTTGCTTTGATGTTAATTATAAGGTTTTCTGGATGTCGGTGGTTAATTTATTGAATGAGTGCAAGTGTGTTTGGTTTATTTTTATTTCAGGTCCTCCGTTCTTTTGTTTGGGTATTTCTAAAACCCCGCCCACTCACTGGCTGAACCCGGACAGTGTTTCTTTTTTTTTAGGGTTTTTTTAGGCTACGGTTATGCACGTAGCAAAATTGACGGTGACTTTGATTTATTAATGTTTGATATATTTAGTTTGAATACATTGAGAAGACCTAAATAGGCACATGCTTGTTTTAAATAGCTTCTATTTTATCATCAGTCGGTTCAATGCCTTCCTTACAAATTTTGTGGCCTTAATATTCTAACTTGTCTACAAAAAAATTACACTTAGCATAATTAACCTTTGCATTGTACTTTCTGAGCCTGCTAAGGACGATGACTAAATTGTTATAACAGTTTACTATATCTTAACCCTTTATGAGATCGTTTAGAAAACAATTGTTTTCTTTAATATCACATAAAATGCTATCCATAAATTTTTGGAAGATAAATGGTGTACTAGTCAAACCATACGTTAACCGTTTGAACCGGAAAAGATCTAAATGAGTGTTTAATGTGAGTAACTTTCTTGACCCATCATCTAACATAAGTTGTTGATATGCATCTGATAAATCATTCACATAAAAAATTCTCGTCCTGGTAATGAGGACAATAGATCATTTATTTTCGGCAACGGGTAATGTTCAACGACTAGGACTTTATTGATCGATACTTTAAAATCTACACAGATTCTTATTAAATTTTTTCTCTTTGGTACTACTACTCTATCGGACTTGATACCACTGGCTCAAGTACATCTAACTTAACCATATTTTCAATTTCAGCCTTTACTTTATCTTTGAGAGAAATAGGTAGTGCATATGGCTTACAAAATATGGGTTGAGTACCCTCTTTCACTGCTACACGGACCTTGACTTTTGAAACGGTGCTTGATTGGTCTGTTAGAAACAAATCGTCAAATTGTGATTTTATTTTATAACTAGCCCATCTGCATTTTGTAAACTATGTTGTACCTTATTGCAGTATTCTAAGGTATGATTTACTATTACCCTCCAATCTGGATATAAAACATCGATCCAGTTCATACCTAATAGCGATACAAAATTCTTTTTTGACCGAATAACCAGTAATTTTAAATGTTCTATTTTACTATCTTTACTTACTACCACATCTACTCCCCCTAACACAGACAAAGCATCTCCACACTTAACTTACATTTTACATTCTTACTTAATTAAACAGTCATCTACTGGTTATGGGTTAATTAAATAATTGAAGTAACCCGTGAGTTCTTTAATATTCTCAGATGGAACCAGTGGACTTTAAGGAAGGATTTCCTTAAAATGATGGAACGCAAATATCTTCCGACTATGCTAGGGGTCTATTGTTCGGGTAGAGCTTATGAGGATTGGTCGTGGTTCTCTTTACAAAACATTATTTGCTTACTATGGCTTAATTCATACCAAAATAAGGGTTTAGAGAGGGCGCCACCAAGTCATTAAATTTTGAACAGAGGTTTTCCCTAAGGGGGACTTGGGAGTCCTTAGAGAGGAATATCGTGTTAACTGCTTACGCAGGAGCTGTAAAAAATTGAATTAAATTAACAAAGTGAGGACACAAGAGGTATACTCTTGCTACCTAATAATAAAAAAGCTGAAAAGATTGATTATGCACACAATTTTATAGACACAAATATTAGGCATCAAATTCCGAAAGAGCAATTAGAGCTTCTTTGTTAAATAGAAGCTACAAATATCATTATCTCGAAGGTATTTATGCCTTTTGTTCCTTGACCTGGTTACACAATTTCTGAACTCACTTGTTCAAAATAAAACAATTAATTAAGAGAATTAAATGGTGATTCTTTAATTAAAAGTTGTTTTGTGATAAAAATTGTATGTACAAAATTTACATTTCAAAAAGTTAATATAATTTCTTCTACACAGATGTAGAATTATAAATTCGAATGAAATATCAAATACGTTAAGCGTTTCTTTTACTACAAAATTAACTCAAATCAATACTCAAAATATCAGATCTGTTATTAGGTTTACAAGTTTATATGAAAATATCCAAAAATCTAATAATTCAATGTTCAAAAGCTTTTACTATAGATACACATAAATGGAACTTTAATCAGAACTCAATAAAGTTGCTTAATTTCGTTAATAATATTAACGGTTACTACACTGCATTTATATTGGCAATAAAGAAATTTATCAAAGTCCTTTCTAGTTTGTTAAACAAAATAATAGTTATAGGTCATCACAAAGTTATTTTTCTGGTGTAGCCTTGTATCAAAGTTCGCCAAGTGCGGACGTCATGTAAGAATAATATAGAGCTCTTACCTCGTTTCGACAGGTTTTTGTTTGTGTGACAGCGTTACATCGTATTAGAGCAGATGTATATACATACGGTTCTTGGACAAGTTAATGACGTCGCCTTTACGTGTTGTACTGTGAACAACCAGCTGCGTGTTTCTTGTACCAAATTATATGAGCCTAAAGCGTATTTCCCCTACGCAATAACGGGACAAACCAAAATCCATTCCAACGGTTATCACAAAGTGCAAAACTTTGATGTACTACTGTATTTAGATCGTTACCAATACAATTATCTTGCGTGTAATTATCCACATTGTTACTTGTAAATTCATCTTAGCAGTTCTAAAAAGACCATTACTGTTAATTATTGGACGTTTAGATTGAAACCAAAAAATTGCTATCTAAATTGAAGAACATTCCGGTAAAATTTTTAATATACAGTTGAATCGCAGAACATTTTATTAAATCCAGGTATTATGGTAAAGTTGAAAGACGTTCATGTTAGACCAAAATTTATTATCGCTACATTGAAGTACTTCCTCGCTAAATTTAGAATATTATCATCAACTTGATAAATGCTCACATTGAATGGTAAACTCGATAATCGTCAACTCAAAGAAAAGATCCATATAATCATACAACACAAAATTTAAACGGGCTAATTTTTATAAAACCAGATAAAACGGGATCAGACTAAACAAAAGAAGATACGAAAAGAGCGCTACAACAAAATTATTTAGTTTGTCTAGGAGATTATATATATTTGCTTACCATTATTAAAAACACTATATCAAGTGTTTATTACACTTGAGTTTTTACAAAGGCGTAAAGCCACACGCAAATTACTGGCCAGAACTCTAAGGTTCTTCATGATGCCTTCGTGCCAAGTGTTGTCGCCAGAATGACCGTTGACACGTTTCGCACGAAATATCAAAGGTGTTTGGGATTGAAATGTTTATACAAATAGTTAGCGCCTGATGTTAGCAATCAAACTAGCATCTCTGTATTGTGGTTAGACCACATGATCCCAATACGGATATTTATTTAATTGACGACGTTTACTGGTTTAATGGAACAGACAAAAAGATGTATTTAACTAATAATTTATTGGTGCTTTGCAGTGGTCAAAGAAATTGTTACAACATTATACAACTTACAATCTGTAAATAACTTACAATACAGATTTTCACTTAAAATGAACCTAGACGATCCCGTGTCCACTTCCATACATACTAATTTACCATTTACATTCACTTTTATGATTTCCGCTGTACTACGATTACTATTTATGGCCTCTGGCATTTCTGTAAGGCAATGCACTTGTTCAATTGTAACTTCTTCGACCTCTTCTATCTCTGTCTCATTTGCTGTTGACTGCCGATTTTCCTCCATGCTATGAATTTCTCTACTTCTACACATTTTTGATGTATGGCCTATCTTACTACATGTAAAGCAATGCCATTGTAAAACTTGACATGCCCGTACGGTTGGTTTCTCATAGGGCGCGTCTGCAGGTGGCGGATAGGAGAAATCCTAGGATATATGACCAAGGGATTGGCTATCTACTCTGGGAAGGATCATGATAAGCTTATCTCTTTCAGTGACCCAGTGCCTGAATGGTACAAACCCCACAACATGGCGGAGAGCAAGGGACTGTGCTAGAGCAGGATAAAATCCGCCCCCTAGCCAAGTGAAAACGATCCCGCGATCCCGCCCAAACTGTAGTTTCGTGGCTGATGGGCCTGTACTGAGGTAAACGAAGCCGGTGGGGCAATTCTGCAACATCGACACACCGCGCCTTCCCTTCTGTCGTGGTCATGTCTCACGGGCAAGAGGGTGTCTTGGCTTAACCGCGGATCAAGAGGAGACAACCTCGCTAAAAATCCTAAATCCTGTAACGAAAGACTGAGCCCAAGAGATGCGTGGTGGATAGTTGGCCAGTCTTAATCAGTCCAGAACTCGGGGAACAGGGCGGCACGCCGTTTTATTCACGCCTTCCATCCCAACAGGGGGCACCTGGCATGGTGGCCATTTACATCCCACTTACTCATGGGAACAATTATGAATAATATTGGTACCATAAATAAAACAGAACTTGAAGAGGTGAAACCAGCAATGGGGAACCCCCTCAGGTAAACAAAGCATATCCATGGAGGTGGAGCAGACCCGAGATGCAAGTCCGCTTGCAAAACCGTTGTCTGATACACGAGACACGGAGAAAACAATAAAGAAACTTGCAGGTACTAGACTGCAAGCACAGAGGCTTTCGAGTGCTCAGCGTAGGAAGCTGAGGCAAGCCAAGAAAGTCAAACCTGGGACTTGGACGGAGTCATACTCGTCCACAAAGAAGGTGTCAGTGCAGAAGGAGAGCGGGGGCAGTAAAAGACCTCGTTCAGAGATTTCCACATCAACACCATGTAGAGGCGTTGGGTAGAACGAGACAGCGCCTATTCGGGCGACCAAAGTTAGATCCGAAGGAAGTCGATACCCTCCCATCAAGGGACCTGTACTTTGTAATTCGGGGTGCAGGCTTTGCAGATTGGGTATAATACTTAACCAGGGTTAGCACAATAAGCCTTTTAGGCTGCAGTGCGGCGGAGCCGTTTGGTAGACGCATCCGCCAGGGGGAGTAGTTTTAGTGGGTGTGCCGCCAGGAGAGTCTCACACTTTGGCTATAAAAGCTTTCCACTCCACAGGGTTCGGATAACTATAAAAAAAAAGCTTGACATGTGTTTGGGTTGTGTTGACGTCCACAGCGAAAACATTTGCTTCTTGTAGCTACCTACTTATATGTACTAAATGGTAATTGACTTAGACCTTCTTTCTTGTAAACTAAGGATGAACTAGACTTCCATGGAACTTCATTTTTATTAAAGGTTTCCGACTTAACCAGTAATTGGTTTTGTAATTCTGCCGCTTCCTTGCTTTTTACAATACCACATGCTTCCGTAGATGTTATTGTTTCTTTTTCCCTAGTAGCCGTTTCTGAGTATTAGTGTTGGAATATATATATATATATATATATATATATATATATATATTCAGCAGCGCTCTCCTCTGGGTTTTGATTCCTATTGTAGAATTTATACCATTCAACTATACTATGACACTGCTCTTCGGTGTAAACGTTGTTTTCAATGCTATTACTAATTCAATAAAAGTTTTTGCAATTGGTGTGTCAAGAACGTTTTTAAGGCACTGTAATGCTTACGGCCAAGCAGTATAATTAAGGTTGGAACCTTCAATTCATTTCCAGTTTTTTTTTCTAGAAAATACTGTTGCAACCGTTCGTCCCACGATTCGAACGATTCGTTTTCTTCTTTAAATTCTTCAAAATTCATTTCCAATTTTTAAACACACGTGTTTAACCTCAAGATGCAACTTACATTTACGACTTTTCCAATATCCTCGTCGCCAATAATGTTAATGTCCTAAGCCAAGTGAACAGTTAATTCACCAATAACTTACAGAACACATTGCCTTATTTGGATTAATACATGTAAGGTTTGTTTACACATCTGATATCTTAGAACAAAAACGAACATCACATGGTTGTCACTAATACGCATAACGTTTTCTTTATTTTTACAACAGGGTGGCCCATTGTTCTAATAATACACAAGACTAATAACAGTGCAACACCAATTAATTTATTATTCACAAATGGATCAGATGTAGTAGTTACATTCATTCAGTATTATAGATATTCATGCTGTAGATCATTTGTTAATTCCCGTGAACTTAAAACTAACGTAGCATCCCAACTATTTATAAAACCTATCTTACTTTCAAACATTTTGTTCAGGATCGTTTCCTGATGGATTTAAAACGTATATCTTGGCAACAATTATTGTATATTGATAATATTGATTCATAAGTATCTTTCTTTAAAGAAAACATTATCAAACTGTTTAATATATATGCGCCAGTGGTAACATCGTGTATGTCTAAGCCGAGATCGTACTGGCTTACTGATAATGTGAGAATATTAATATCGCTTAGATATAAGACTGCTAAAGTTTAAGAAAACTAGATACAGAAAGCACTGGGATTACTATAAATTCTTAAGACAGTACACTACTCTTGCTATTTTTAAAGAAAAATCAGTATATGATTCTCCTCTGTCTAATCCTAATGGTAATATTAAAACAATTTGGAAAGGGCTAAGATATAAACATACCCAAAAAAGGAAACAAAACTATTACCTCCTAATGTTTTTGACGTAAATATGGTCAATGACTATTTTATAGACTATTTCTGCTTCTAAACTGTCACGATACGATACAACAGCATCTTATTCCAAAAAACCTAAAAATAAACATTAATCAACTTTTTCAATTTCAAACAGTTTCAGTTAATGATGTATCCTTTACACGTTCGCTTTCCGACGATGTATTAAACCGCGCCCTTTTTATTTCATTCCTCTCAAAGATTCTGCTTTCAATACTCACACAATACCCTGTATATTAGACCTTTCTACTATAAGTACGCTTTATTGTAATTTCGTTGAAACCCATTTGCTGCAAATCAGAAAGTTTCCGCTATAAGTTACATAGTCGGTACCTTGTTTTAAGTATCCGTCGGCTTGATACATATTTCGATGGAACATAATTACTTCCTATACTACTTCAACCTAAAGGCTCGTTGCAATAATGAATTATACTTTACTGATAAAGCTTGTGTCGAGTTTCTAATCACATTTGTATGGTTGATAAGGCGGGGATTAAATTTAGAATTCTGGTTATTAAACGAATTTTAATTTGATTCTGCAGCTCGTGCTTTGAGGTATTTTTCTACATTACTCGTCCTAGTACTTCAAGAGCGATGCACGTCTTTTTGTCCAATAAATAGTGGATATTTTGGGTGCATCGCTTTTAGCTGTGGGCCAAATTGTTTTTATGTAGGCCCGACAGAACAACTGCTTTTATTCGTAGATCGCTGGTGCCATTATGGTAACAGGGTAAATAGATCCCGACTACCGTGGCGATGCTGTGCTGATTCCCTGTTACGGGCCTGTTTGACACTACGACACCAGGGGACAAAAGGATTAATATCCTTAAGTTGACTAGCTCTAGTCGGCGAGGGGTGGGTCTGACACAAGTCGTAGTTTGGGTGTCTAACAGCCCAAATCCGTAGTAAGCGGTAAACAGTATAGATTAGAGATAGGTTTTAACGATAACTAATTCGGGTGGGCACCACCAGTAATGACACAATGCTAGCTATAATCATAAGAATCTCGTTACTGGTCGAGAAAGCTTCTTAGCACTTGGTAGTAATGATAAAGGAAAAATAAAGAGAAACTCACGGTGTAGAATGCTCTGATTTGCCCTACTTGCACATGCAATCTTAAGTGAAATGATACACCTTATCTGCGGTTGCTGGCTCTATTTCTACACATAGCTGTAAGGATTAGATTAATTGACGCAGATATATATACATTTGAACAAACATACGGCGCCGACTAGTACGCCTTAAATGCAACAAATATAAACAATAACTTACTACTAAATCGACGTTCGCACTGGCCAGAGCTTTCAAAATAAACTCTTATGTACAACTTATATTTTTAAGCAAAGTAGGGATGGATGTACCTGGATATCACGCTGATGCGGCTAATCAATTTGACGACGTAGGTTATGAACTGGAACCCAAAGTATCATGCATTTTGATCCGGGTGCATGCAAAACCTGCTGTATCTAGATGGATACTAAACGTAGGACTAGTTGAATAGGTTTGCTTTACACATATTATGAACTTGCGTCCACGGAACAAATTACACCACGGCTATATTACCTTGAAAAGGCTCGTAGCTTTACAGTTATAAATGTAAACAGTGCGCACACATCTATTTCTATCCCACGTGGCCGACGGGGCAGCGAGGATAGAGTGAATATACGACAAAGCGCACTTTTCTAATGTTGGCTCTACTAACACAGATTGTCAACAACAACTTATAGTTTTGGGGAACAAAATAGCTCAGTGCCAACGTGCGGAACTAGTCTGATCACTAACTAAAAGTAGTAACAGTTCAACGCTTACCTTGTGGGGTAAATCAAACCACTGTACATAGTGAGGAGTCGTGTACGTTTTAACCAACTACCAACAAGCGTCATTACGGGGTGTGTGTTGTTCCCAAATAGATTGGACAATTACGGCTTACGGCATACGTAATTTAAAGGTATTTTCTTTCTCGTCCAAATTAGAAATTCCCAATATGGATTTGTATTCTATATATATATATATATATATATATATATATATTGCTGTGATATCCTCCTTTGAATGCGGGAACTGGGTCCTTTCAACAAAAAATTCTAGTCCCACAGATTGGGCGTCATAAACTGCTGTGATCCTCTTTTCGCCTCGGCTGCTCACCTAATTTTGTAAACCTCCTCATTCATAAAATTAAACAACACGTTCCTACCACAAACATCAACGTTAACTCTATTTACATCAATATTCAGAATACATTAAATTTTCAAATTAAATTTCAGCATAAAATTCAGTTTTAAAAAGAATTTCAAGATTAATTTTATTATCATTTTAATGTGCATCCAGAATTAAAGTCCTTGTTGGATGCCTACTAATTAATATAACAATATAAGCAGACCGAGTCTGAGTATAAAGGAGCATCTACCACCCTTTACGTTAATTAACCAGGTTTGTCTAATTGAGCTCAAAGACATACCCAAATTTTCATCATATTACCGAACATCAAAACTAAATACCCCTTTCTACTTCAACAAGCAAATTTCATCTTAAAATTAAAATTTTATGGTTAGTACAATTTCACTAATGTCCATTTAAAGTAAATCAATTATAAAGTTATTCAACACACACAAAATGTCAAACAAAATAGTATAATTTACCTGAAGGTCACCGTCCTCGTAGCTTCAAAGTACATCGTCCCTTTAGTTAACCACACCATTCCAACAGGATTATATTTACGGCTTCTAATTCTCAACGCTTTTAAAATTTACTCCATCACCATTTATTTAAAGTTGTTTCTGGGCTTTTCCGGAATTCATCTGTGTATATCTGACCCTTGTTTCGTGGATCCAGACACGTATTTGAACCATTTAATTATTAACACCCCGAAAATAGCAAATAACTTCATACTTCTTTCACCAATATACGCCAAAACTGCCTACTTTTGTGTATACATTTGTCGTTGTAAATTTTGCTAATTGGTACAGTGAAACTAAATTTTATTACCTTGTATCTAAGTGCACTGAAGTACATTCATGTTAGCACGTAAATAACCAACTATTTTGAATCACTAAAATATACGAGCAAAATTTTAAATTATTTTCTCAAACTAAAATGCACTGTTTAACATCTTCAATCAAGTCGCGGATGTAAGAGCTTTTAACGCATCGAATAGTCAAAAGTCTAAGAGAGCTTGTTTATATTCATCTCGGTATATATAGCAAAAAGCCGGCACGTCGCTTTTGTCCTCAAAACAGGTAATTCTAAAGAATTCCTCATTCTATGTTCCCAGTCTGTCGCTCGCGCGTCGATTTTACGAATTTTCACTCGTCCCATTTAAATCTCAGAAATTTCAACACACGGCACGCAAGCATGTCCGAGAAATAACTAATTGACTTTTATACCGAAATTGTTGTTTCTACCTCTGATATTTGCATCCTATTTTCAACCAATTGTGACCCTCGTGACGTTGCTTAAATCCCGCCTTTTACTATATGTGTCTTTGCTTGACGCATTTCTCTTTCCTTTTCTAACCTGTTCGTATTGGTGCAAATTGATATTCTTTATTATCGATTATATTTTAGTCCATGTGGACTATCTGGGTTTAATAACCCCGTATCGCACATTCTCGTGAATATTAAGCCCCGGTTTCTCCAAGATTCTTTGAAACTATTAATTGTCTACAAAATTTACGCCGTATGTGATATTTAAACTACGCAGGTGTTCAAAATAATATTAATTCTCAGAGCTTTATTTTCTGGTATTATAATCTTGGGTTTTACAAGTTTCTATAGATATTATCTGTTACTAACGGTTCAATTAACTTCAATTAAAATTAATACTCTTTAATTTTTAGTGAATCCTAATTAAATATTCAATTATTATCTGTACGTTTCGTTTAATACTCGTTGCCCAAACTTGAATCAATTCATATAAATCTTGCACGTAATTTCCATTTGATTCTTTACTTTGGAATAATTAAATTACACGTTGAGCATTTTAAAACTGCTTATTTTTATATGAAGCGTCTTGTAAATAATTTTAATCTCTTATTTTTAATAAAACGAATGAATTTTTATTCTCCACCGGTTTTTTAATAAAGCGTATTATCTAATAAACTTCCTTATACACGGTGATTAAAATTATTTGATGTAATCCATTAATTTTCTACCCTGGTCTAAATATGAGTAATATATATATATATATATATATATATATATATATATGGATATAGATAACGGCAAATAAAAGTGGACAATGAGTAGACCTGCAACAAATAGATTAACACACCCGCACCACAAAATAACACAAAAACTCTGACGTTCCTTAATGTCAATTCCTCGCCTGCTTTAAAATATTAATATTCGAAGTGCGTCATTTACCTCGCTTGCTATACGATTATAATATAATGAATGGTCATACAAACGGAACGTTACACCTCCCCCACTCGAAGACGAAAATCCCATTTTCGACTTAAGAAAACGAAACATAAACCTAAAGAAAACGAAATTAACTAAACAACACAAGAAAGACCAAAAAAAAATCAAAACACATTAACAACTAATCGGGGTGGTGTTTGAGATCTTTGGCGTGCCATACACCTTTAGACATGCTAGTCGAATCGGACAACTCGTAAGTCGAATAAGACACCTTTTTACGAATAATAAAGGGCCCAACAAATTTAGGGGCTAATTTCGCGGTAAAATTTTTCGACGCGTCAGACAAAACATAATTCCTTCTCCACACGGAATCACCTACTTCAAAATCTGCGGGACGCCTTCGTAAGTCATATTTGATTTTAGCGCGATCATATGCCACTTTAAGTCTCTTGACAATATCATCGTAAATTTTCTGCATCGCAGCAGAACGCGATAGGAGATTTTTCGATCAGCAAAATCAACACCATTTAAATCACGAGAATTATCAGGCACATCGGGACTTCCTTCAAGATTCATCTCACGACCAAAATTAGCAAAATATGGCGACATACCGATAACTTCATGAATAGCAGTACGTACGGCGCAAGCTACTTTAGGTAAATAACGATCCCAATCTTTGTGATGATCTTTCACATACGACGACAACATGGTCTTCAAAATTCTATGTACTCTCTCAACCGGATTCGCTTGAGGATGATAATAAGCATTAAATATTATCTGAATTTTATACGAGGATGCCAACTTGCTGAATTCCTTAGAACGAAACTGAACACCATTATCGGTAAGTAAATATTGCGGAACACCAAACACTAATATAACATTTTCTTCCAGACGTTGCACCACAGCTGAAGCTGTAGCAGAACGTAACGGGAAAAACAATGAAAATTTCGTAAAACAATCGGTAACTGACAAAATATAGCAATAACCTCTAGAAGAACGCGGTAACGGACCTATAATATCACAAGATACCATCTGCCAAGGTTTCTTAACAATTGGGTGTCTGGACATCAGACCTGCAGGTTTCTTCTGCTCAGGCTTTTGCTCTAAACACACTTTACAATGGTTCACATAACGAGTAACATCAGCTTTCATTTTCGGCCAATAATGTAAACGAGAAATACGACTAAAAGTCTTAAAAATACCTAGATGACCTGCAGTAGGCTCATCATGAAACTTTACTAAAAGATCTTTACGGCGAAATTTCGGGACAACTTCTCTCCAACAATCATCTTCTTCAGAAACATCCGGATAATCAACTTTCATCCGCTTATACAGAGTATCACCCACCATTTTCCAACTATTATAGACAATCGGTCTAGTCTGCACAAGCTTACACATACGATTATACCAGCGATCAATTTTCGAATTTACAGGAGGCCCCACCTCTTCACGCTCCCCCACAACCACATTGACAACATTAACCTCAGGCACGGAACAAGATAACGCATCAGGTACATGATGGTCTTTACCTTTCCTATGTAAAATCTCAAAATCATGCTGCTGTAACCTAATAGCCCATCTGGCCAATCTACCTGATGGTTCTTTCAAATTATTTAACCACACTAGGGAATGATGGTCCGTAATAACGGTAAACCTAGCGCCTTCAAGATACGGACGTATCCTCTCAATAGCCCAAATCACGGCTAAACATTCACGCTCGGTAACGGAAAAATTTCTTTCAGCTTTAGTAAGAGAACGACTAGTATAACATACGACATATTTTTGACCATCCTTGGTTTGAGTTAGGATTGCGCCTAAGCCATAACCAGAAGCATCTGTTTGTACACAAAACGGTAAGTCAAAATCAGGACATCTAACGATAGGGGCGGAAATCAAATGGTTCTTAATAGTAGTAAACGCAACATTACAAATTTCGGACCAATCAAATTTACAATTCTTTCTTAACAAAGCCGTTAACGGGGCGACAATTGACGAAAAATTCGGAATAAAACGTCTATACCACGAAGCCATACCTACAATTCTCCTAACTTCACTAACAGACTTCGGTGGCGGTATGTTCAGAATAGCGGTAACTTTTTCAGGATCAGGAGTAACCCTTACTATTAACAACGTATCCAAGATACTTAAGTTCAGGTTTGCAAAAATGACACTTCTCACGACCTAACGTCAGACCAGCATTACTTAAACGGGTAAATACTTCTTGTAGCATTTCGATATGTCTCTCAAAATCAGGTGTACATAGGATTATATCGTCCAAATAAACGAAAACGTAGGGTTCCAACTCGGGACCCAACACAGTATCTATTAAACGTTGCCACGTAGCCGGAGCATTATGTAATCCGAACGGCAAACGACAAAATTCAAACAAACCACGGTTTGGAACCGTAAAAGCTGTATACTGACGTGATTCCTTAGCAACAGGGACCTGCCAATACGCTGACTTAATATCTAACGAAGTAATATACTTTGCATTACGAAGACGATCTAAAATAGACGAAACATATGGCAAAGGATACGCGTCCTTCTCCGTAACTTTATTAACTTGACGAAAATCTACACAAAATCGAAACGTATTATCCCGCTTCTTCACCAACAAAATCGGACTAGACCAAGCGCTGTTCGATCGCTCCACCACACCTAACTTTAACATCTTCTCCAATTCGTCATCAATATGTTTTGCATAACCGGCGACACCGGATAATATCTCTGCTTAATCGGTTTTGAAGAGGTCTTAATTTCGTGCTCAACTAAATTCGTGCAACCTAGAGATTCACCAGAATGTTTAGCAAAATGTTCAGCTACCAACCGCTCTAATTTCATACGCTGCTCAAAAGACAAATCATGGGTAGACTGTAGAACAGAATTACTTAACGCATCCTCAATAGACAAAACATCGGGGTTAGTAAACTGCCATTGGCCTTTCATGATATCCGGGACTAATCCTATAGACAACCAAAAATCAATTCCTAAAATTAACGGATGCTTGACGTCAGGCATAACTAATACTTCAACAGTAACAGTTCGTTCCTTTAAAGTAATCGGTAACATAATTGTCCCCGAACTATTAATTTTTTCACCATTCGCTACGGTACAGGCGGGACGAGAATCTTTTCTTATCGGTAACTTCAACAAACGTAATAAATCCCAACCTGTCGAACCTAAAATTGTTCTACTAGCACCAGAGTCTAAAAGTCCAAGTAACTTATAACCCAAAATATCAACAGTAACATGAGGTCGTGCATCGGGCGCAGAATTCTCAAAAACATAATCCAGAATAACTTTATTCTTAACGAAATCGGCATTCTTGACCTTAACTAAATTTTGTACATAAAAAGTCGAGTTAGTAAACGTACGGGACAAAATTGCTCGACCATTCAATTTCCCCTCGGGCCGTTTCCCGAAAATCTACGACACTTATTGCAAGTATTCACGGTAAAACCAGGATTTCCACAACGGTAACAATATTGACGACGGCGCGGTACATTACATTGACTGGCTCTGTGATCACTTTTATCACAATTCCAACAACGGAGTGTTTTCTGACGGATTTCGTCTCCAAACCTTCGACCTGCAGTTGTAGCAACTTCGGTAGTGCATAAATCACTAGAAGAACCCATATAAGCTAAATCAGCTTCCAAATCTGTGCGACGACGAGAAGGCGGTACATAAGTATCAATAGAAAACCGTCTCTCTTCCATCTTCCTACCATACGACAATAGTTCATTTACAGAACGCACTTCAACAAGCGCTAACTGATTTTGATAAAAGGGGGCAATATTACGCATTAAAATTTTAAGTTGGTCTGGTTCCGAAACAATCTCACTTAACCTACTAAACATGTTCAGCATAACTGCAATATAAATCCCCATAGTCTCTTCGGAGCCTTGGGTGCGACGCTTAATTTCCTCCATCAAGCGCTCATCATAATTAATTGGCTGAAATTCTAAACGTAACAGACGAACTAATTCTTCCCAATTACTTACGGAACATTTATTTGCTCGGTACCATAACAACGCTCTACCGGTAAAAAGATCAACCGACTCTAAAAATAACTGCACAAAATTAACATTACGAGCTACCTTCAGCTCATCTACACGTTCAAGAAACGCACTTAGCGACATGGTTCGAGGTTCGCCCGAAAATTGAATACCCCATTTTGCAACTGGGACTGATTTTGTCAAATAATTTTGAGACATTGACACTTGCGTCACAGGATTAGTATCAACAACAGTATCGTCAATACAACCAGTACCTTCATTTACTAATTCATCGGAATCAACTTTAAGCGACAGTAATTGATAACGAGACAACAACAATGAAACTCTCGTCAACAGTTCTTCTTTCACAGCTTTTTTTTGATCATCGGGACGACTATTATTCACACGATCAAGATAATGCGATAATTTAGTTTCAACAGATAGCGCAGATTCTTTACAAGGCGTACATTCATACGCCTCAATTAATTTTTCTAAAATAGAACATCCTTTCTCGACAGCTTTAACATCGACAGAGAATTCTGGAATCTTAACAGCAGTTACCTCGTCGCTCTCTTTCTCTTCTTTAAGAACCTTACGTAAATTAGTCCGTAGCTCTTTAACTAAACCTTCCATTTTACAACCTCTAATACCAAGTGTATACTGCAACTCCTCTTTACTCAAACGTTCAACAATCATTCGTAAACCCATACTCACAAATCTTTAAACAACAATACCAAGAAAAAGAAAATAGTCTTCAAACGTCAAAAAAAAGTATTTTCTACAACTTATAGGAACACCAATCGGGCCACACGCATTGGACGCCAAATTTATTTTGTTACGGGCCTGTTTGACACTACGACACCAGGGGACAAAAGGATTAATATCCTTAAGTTGACTAGCTCTAGTCGGCGAGGGGTGGGTCTGACACAAGTCGTAGTTTGGGTGTCTAACAGCCCAAATCCGTAGTAAGCGGTAAACAGTATAGATTAGAGATAGGTTTTAACGATAACTAATTCGGGTGGGCACCACGAGTAATGACACAATGCTAGCTATAATCATAAGAATCTCGTTACTGGTCGAGAAAGCTTCTTAGCACTTGGTAGTAATGATAAAGGAAAAATAAAGAGAAACTCACGGAGTAGAATGCTCTGATTTGCACTACTTGCACATGCAATCTTAAGTGAAATGATGCACCTTATCTGCGGTTGCTGGCTCTATTTCTACACATAGCTGTAAGGATTAGATTAATTGACGCAGATATATATATACATTTGAACAAACATACGGCGCCGACTAGTACGCCTTAAATGCAACAAATATAAACAATAACTTACTACTAAATCGACGTTCGCACTGGCCAGAGCTTTCAAAATAAACTCTTATGTACAACTTATATTTTTAAGCAAAGTAGGGATGGATGTACCTGGATATCACGCTGATGCGGCTAATCAATTTGACGACGTAGGTTATGAACTGGAACCCAAAGTATCATGCATTTTGATCCGGGTGCATGCAAAACCTGCTGTATCTAGATGGATACTAAACGTAGGACTAGTTGAATAGGTTTGCTTTACACATATTATGAACTTGCGTCCACGGAACAAATTACACCACGGCTATATTACCTTGAAAAGGCTCGTAGCTTTACAGTTATAAATGTAAACAGTGCGCACACATCTATTTCTATCCCACGTGGCCGACGGGGCAGCGAGGATAGAGTGAATATACGACAAAACGCACTTTTCTAATGTTGGCTCTACTGACACAGATTGTCAACAACAACTTATAGTTTTGGGGAACAAAATAGCTCAGTGCCAACGTGCGGAACTAGTCTGATCACTAACTAAAAGTAGTAACAGTTCAACGCTTACCTTGTGGGGTAAATCAAACCACTGTACATAGTGAGGAGTCGTGTACGTTTTAACCAACTACCAACAAGCGTCATTACGGGGTGTGTGTTGTTCCCAAATAGATTGGACAATTACGGCTTACGGCATACGTAATTTAAAGGTCTTTTCTTTCTCGTCCAAATTAGAAATTCCCAATATATATATATATATATATATATATATATATATATATAAATTTGCTGTGATATACTCCTGTGAATGCGGGAACTGGGAAACTTTCAACAAAAAAATTCTAGTCCCACCAATTGGGCGTCATGAACTGCTGTGATCCTGTTTTCGCCTCGGCTGCTCACCTAATTTTGTAAACCTCCTCATTCATAAAATTAAACAACACATTCCTACCACAAACATCAACGTTAACTCTATTTACATCAATATTCAGAATACATTAAATTTTCAAATTAAATTTCAGCATAAAATTCAGTTTTAAAAAGAATTTCAAGATTAATTTTATTATCACTTTAACGTGCATCCAGAATTAAAGTCCTTGTTGGATGCCTACTAATTAATTTAACAATATAAGCAGACCGGAGTCTGAGTATAAAGGGAGCATCTACCACCCCTTTACGTTAATTAACCAGGTTCGTCTAATTGAGCTCAAAGACATACCTAAAATTTCATCATAATCCAGAACATCAATACTAAATACCCTTTCTACTTAAACAAGCAAATTTCATCTTAACATTAAAATTTTATGGTTAGTACAATTTCACTAATGTCCATTTAAAGTAAATCAATTATCAAGTAATTCAACACACACAAAATGTCAAACAAAATAGTATAATTTACCTGAAGGTTACTGTCCTCGTAGCTTCAATGTACATCGTCCCTTTAGTTAATCACACCATTCCAACAGGATTATATTTACGGCTTCTAATTCTCAACGCTTTTAAAATTTTCTCCATCACCATTTATTTAAAGTTGTTTCTGGGCTTTTCCGGAACTCATCTGTGTATATCTGACCCTGGTTTTGTGGATCCAGACACGTATTTGAACCATTTAATTATTAACACCCCGAAAAATAGCAGAGAAATTCATGCGTCTTTCACCAATATACGCCAAAACTGCCTACTTTTGTGTATACATTTGTCGTCGTAAATTTTGCTAATTGGTACAGTGATACTAAATTTTATTACCTTGTATCTAAGTGCACTGAAGTACATTCATGTTAGCACGTAAATAACAAACTATTTTGAATCACTAATATATACGAGCAAAATTTTAAATTATTTTATCAAACTAAAATGCACTGTTTAACATCTTGAATCAAGTCGCGGATGTAAGAGCTTTTAACGCATCGAATAGTCAAAAGTCTAAGAGGCCGAAATTCATATTACCACCGGTATATATAGCGAATAGCCGGCACGTCGCTTTTTCCTCAAAACAGACAATTCTTAAGAATTTCTCATGCTATGTTCCCATTCCGTCGCTCGCGCGTCGGTTTTACGAATTTTCACTGGCCCCATTTAAATCTCAGAAATTCTCACACGGCACGCAAACATGTCCGAGAAAAACTAATTAATTTTGTACAGAAATTGTTGTTTCTACCTCTGATATTTGCATCCTATTTTCAACCAATTGTGACCCTCGTGACGTTGCTTAAATCACGCCTTTTACTATATGTGTCTTTGCTTGACGCATTTTCTCTTTCCTTTTCTAACCTGTTCGTATTGGTGCAAATTGATATTCTTTATTATCGATTATATTTTAGTCCATGTGGACTATCTGGGTTTAATAACCCCGTATCGCACCTTCTCGTGAATATTAAGCCCCGGTTTCTCCAAGATTCTTTGTAAACATTAATTATCTGCAAAATTTTCGTCGAATGAGCTATTTAAATAAACCCTGTTTTGTATTTCGTGCTAAAGCATCTGACCGTTTCCAATATCCTTAGAATCGACATGTTTATCTAAACAAATTAAACTGAAATTGCCTTTTAAAATACGCAGGTGTGTTCAAACATCCTACTTCTAACTAACACTTCTAGGATTTGCATTTTATTGGGTTTTACAAGTTTCTGTAGATATTATCTGTACGTTTTGTTCAATACCGGTTACTTGAAATAGAGTTAATTAAGATAAATTTTGCACGTAATTTCCATTTGTTTAGGAATAATTACATTACACGCAGAGCTTTTTAATACTGCTTCTTTTGATATAAAGCGTCTTGTACATGATTTAAATCTCTTATGTTTAATGAAACTAATAAATTTTTATGCTTCGCGGTTTTAATAACGCGTATTATCTAATAATATTCATTATACACGGTGATTAAAATTATTTGATGTGATTATTTAATTTTCTACCCTGGTCTAAATATGAGTATTTTCCCCCTATTTGAATACAAATAATCCCACTGCTGTGATATACTCCTTTGAATGCGGGAACTGGGTCCTTTCAACAAAAAAATTCTAGTCCCACCGATTGGGCGTCATAAACTGCTGTGATCCTGGTTTCGCCTCAGCTGCTCACCTAATTTTATAAACCTCCTCATTCATAAAATTAAACAACACATTCCTACCACAAACATCAACGTTAACTCTATTTACATCAATATTCAGAATACATTAAATTTTCAAATTAAATTTCAGCATAAAATTCAGTTTTAAAAAGAATTTCAAGATTAATTTTATTATCACTTTAACGTGCATCCAGAATTAAAGTCCTTGTTGGATGCCTACTAATTAATATAACAATATAAGCAGACCGGAGTCTGAGTATAAAGGAGCATCTACCACCCTTTACGTTAATTAACCAGGTTCGTCTAATTGAGCTCAAAGACATACCCATATTTTCATCATAATTCAGAACATCAATACTAAATACCCTTTCTACTTAAACAAGCAAATTTCATCTTAAAATTAAAATTTTATGGTTAGTACAATTTCACTAATGTCCATTTAAAGTAAATCAATTATAAAGTTATTCAACACACACAAAATGTCAAGCAAAATAGTATAATTTACCTGAAGGTTACTGTCCTCGAAGCTTTAATGTACATCGTCCCTTTAGTTAATCACACCATTCCAACAGGATTATATTTACGGCTTCTAATTCTCAACGCTTTTAAAATTTTCTCCTTCACCATTTATTTAAAGTTGTTTCTGGGCTTTTCCGGAACTCATCTGTGTATATCTGACCCTTGTTTCGTGGATCCAGACACGAATTTGAACCATTTAATTATTAACACCCCCGAAAAATAGCAAAGAAATTCATGCGTCTTTCACCAATATACGCCAAAACTGCCTACTTTTGTGTATACATTTGTCGTTGTAAATTTTGCTAATTGGTACAGTGATACTAAATTTTATTACCTTGTATCTAAGTGCACTGAAGTACATTCATGTTAGCACGTAAATAACAAACTATTTTGAATCACTAATATATACGAGCAAAATTTTAAATTATTTTATCAAACTAAAATGCACTGTTTAACATCTTGAATCAAGTCGCGGATGTAAGAGCTTTTAACGCATCGAATAGTCAAAAGTCTAAGAGAGCTTGTTTATATTCACCTCGGTATATATAGCAAAAGCCTGTCTGTCGGTCTGTTCCCCAAAACGGGTAATTCTAAAGAATTTCTCATGCCATGTTCCCAGTCCGTCGCTCGCGCGTCGGTTTTACGAATTTTCACTCGCCCCATTTAAAACTCAGAAATTCACACGGCACGCAAACATGTCCGAGAAAAACTAATTAATTTTGTACAGAAATTGTTGTTTCTACCTCTGATATTTGCATCCTATTTTCAACCAATTGTGACCCTCGTGACGTTGCTTAAATCACGCCTTTTACTATATGTGTCTTTGCTTGACGCATTTTCTCTTTCTTTTCTAACCTGTTCGTATTGGTGCAAATTGATATTCTTTATTATCGATTATATTTTAGTCCATGTGGAGTGTGAAATAACCCACCTTTAGCATTTCTCGTAACTATTATGCGACGGTTTCTACAAGATTCTCTGAAACCATTTGTTATCTACACAATTTTCGCCGTACGTGATATTTAAACTACGCAGGTGTTCAAAATAATATTAATTCTCAGAGCTTTTAAATAAACCCTGTTTTGTATTTCGTGCTAAAGCATCTGACCGTTTCCAATATCCTTAGAATCGACATGTTTATCTAAACAAATTAAACTGAAATTGCCGTTTAAAATACGCAGGTGTGTTCAAACATCCTACTTCTAACTAACACTTCTAGGATTTGCATTTTATTGGGTTTTACAAGTTTCTATAGATATTATCTGTACGTTTTGTTCAATACCGGTTACTTGAAATAGAGTTAATTAAGATAAATTTTGCACGTAATTTCCATTTGTTTAGGAATAATTACATTACACGCAGAGCTTTTAATACTGCTTCTTTTGATATAAAGCGTCTTGTACATGATTTAAATCTCTTATGTTTAATGAAACTAATAAATTTTTATGCTTCACGGTTTTAATAACGCGTATTATCTAATAATATTCATTATACACGGTGATTAAAATTATTTGATGTGATTATTTAATTTTCTACCCTGGTCTAAATATGAGTATTTTCCCCTATTTGAATACAAATAATCCCACTTATTTGAATGCAAATATAAAGCATTTAGACAAAAAATTTACAAAAAATTGCCTATCACTCTCTACCCTTATCTATCTAACACCTACTTTGTCTCCAATCCAAAAAATATTTACACCTATCCTATATCCCTATCCTATTCCTAACTCTCACCTAATTCTATAATCTGAAATTATCCCTAACTTCATCCTACTTATCCCTCTAATCCTATATACATCCTATATACCTATCCTATTCCTAACTTTTAACTAATCTTCACTATACTTTACTTCCCCCTACCTAATCCTATATGCCTATTCTACTCTTACTCTATTCCTAACTCTCCACTAATCTTATATGAAATATCTATACTTAACCTATCTTATTTTCTTCCTACATTTAATCTTTATTCTCATCCTAAACACCTATTTCTAACTATTTCCCATATTTATCCTATACTTAGCTTTGTTTTCTATATCTATACTAAAATTCACCTATCTCTATTCTTTGTTCATCAAGTTATTTAAATCTAACTCTCTTCTTGACCCTCCACGTCTTTCTTCTCACCATCCTAATACTCTTCATCCCTATTTCTCCCCCTTCTATATCTATACTTAACATCCCTATTATCTCACATACAATAAACTTATCCCTATTATCCTCACTCTTAAATATTACTTCTTCTTCAGTCCCTACACTTGTCTGTTTCTTATTCATTATCATTTCCTTTTCTGCCGACAAACCAAACGATACTACTTTACAATTATCGATTTTTCCCTCTACGGAAAATCCTATGTACCTTCTAGACTGCTTGTGTAATGGAATCCGCCAGAATGAATTCCTTAAATCTACTTTATTAAAAACAAACTTGCCACTTAACCTCGTCAAAAATAATTCTGCCTTCACCTGCTCCCGATATGCTGCTGTTGCTCCTACCCCCACTAATTCTGCATGTTTTTGTACTAAAGCTTGAACCTCTACTATCTTTTCCTCTGGACATCTTATTGTGTTGATCTGTTTACCTTCATCATCCTCTACCTCTACTACATTAATACTAAACCCCGTGTCATTCTCTGTGACTTCATAACTGCCCTTCCATGGCACTACCCTATCCTTAATCCTTATTACCTTCCGTTCCATATCTATCAACACCCCTAACTTCATCATACAGTCAACACCTAAAATGCTCTGAAACTTCAGTCCAGGTACAATTACAAACTCCTGTTCACAGCTTAAACCTCTTATATCTATCCTAAGCACCACAACACTATTTACTACAGCAAACTTCTTTTTATTTGGAGCTACTAAATGGCTACGCTTTATAGGCATAATTCTATCACAAACCTTATCCCTAATTTTGCTGACGAATTCCTCCGATATTAAACTCGCCTCTGCCCCTGTATCAAGTAATACTTCTACATTATTCTCAAAAATTTCTAAATTAATAATTGGCAAACATAATTTTCTACAGTTTCTGGCTCTACTTCCTCCTCAATTTTGAAAAATTCACGTGGATGTTCATATACATTTACACTGAAATCTAGTGGTCTGTCGCGTTCTAAAAATCCTGTCCAGGTCTGTTTTCCCTACTCGGTCCTGGTCTAGCCGTCACCTCAGCGTATGTCCTAGGCGTTTCCACTCGTTCCGTGTCTGTATTAGCAGTCCCGCTCATGTCTGGTGAACTATTCATTCTGGTAGGTCCCGGTCTCGGTGCAGGTCCTCTTCCTAAACTATTACTCCTAACGTATGGTCGTCTCTGTTCCCAATTCTGTCGCTGGTATCCGTAATTATTCCCTCTTCTAGCATAGTTGTTCCGTCTATTGTCAAACCTAACTGTATTGATCTGTCTTTCCTATTATCCGAGGTCGTCCACTACTTACGTCGTCGTATCTCTGCAGGTATTCTAGAAACATTTCTCTGTCCACTATGTTCTGTAGTGCTACGTGTTGTCTTATGTCTACCTCGAAGTGTCGTGATAAATACTTAATAATTTGTCGGTCCGTCAGTGGTGGGTTCAGTTGCTTTGCTATGCTATACTTGCGTATAGCATATTGCTCCTACTTCCTGAAAATTCTCCTTAAATTTCCTGTGATTAAGTCGTCTCGTACCTGGTCTTGTCTGTGGTCACTCCAGTAGTGCTTTAAAAATTTGTTTTCAAAGTCCTGATACGTGTCTATGTCCTGTCCTACTAAATTGTACCATGCTTCCGCGTTGTCCTTTAATAAAGCCTTTATCGTATTCAGTTTAGTCTGTTCGTCAAATAAATTTCCCACTAGATTTCTTACGCTATTAATAAAAATTTGTGGATTGACCCTGTTATCGCCATAAAACTTCATGTGTTGGTCCGATGATACTCCACCTGTAGAAAATCTGGGACCATCCCCCGTTAAATTTGACATGTTGTATTTGATACCACTAACTTCGCGTTCTACCCTGCCTAACTGATCCCTACATGAGTCCGTTACTTCAGTCATTTTTACATTAATTTCTTCTTCACAAAAAATGCGTACTTCGGACCTTAAATGTCCCATTTCCTGTCGAAGACCTGTAATATCACGCTCATTTTTTTCAACCCTATTTTCAACTTCCCCCATCTTTACGGTAAGACTATTTTTAAATTCTGAAACTTCTTTATTCGTCTTGTCTATTTTCTCACTTAGGGTTTCCCTAACTCCTGTTAATGTCTCATTCATTCGGTCAAATTTTCGATTTGAGTCCTCTCTCGCTCTATTCGATTCATCGCTTAGCTGTTCTAATTTTCTATTGGATTCCTCCCTAGTTAATCGCATTTCCTCTAACATTCTCATCATTAACTCATTTCTAATTATCTCCCATATTTATCCTATATCTAGCTCTATTTTCTATCAACACTTACTTCTACTCTTTTATATACACCTATTCTATCCCTATCCTATTTAAATTTTACTCTATTATACCACTATCTACTCTCTATTCTATTTAAATCTAACTCTCTTCTTGACCCTCCAAGTCTTTCTTCTCACTATTCTAATACTCTTCATCCCTATCTCTCCCTCTTCTATATCTATACTTAACATCCCTGTTATCTCACCTACAATAAACTTATCATCCCTATTATCCTTACTCTTAAATATTACTTCTTCTTCAGTCCCTACACTTGCCTGTTTCTCATTTATTATTGTGTCCCTTTCTGCCGACAAACCAAACGACACTACTTTACAATTCTCGATTTTTCTCTCTACGGAAAATCCTACGTACCTTCTAGAATTCTTGTGTAATGGAATCCGCCAGAATGAATTCCTTAACTCTACTTTATTAAAAACAAACTTGCCACTTAACTTCGTCAAAAATAATTCTGCCTTCACCTGCTCCCGATATGCTGCTGTTACTTCTACCACCACTAATTCTGCATGTTTTTGTACTAAAGCTTGAACCTCTACTCTCCTATCCTCTGGACATCTTATTGTGTTGATCTGTTTACCTTCATCATCCTCTACCTCTACTACATTAATACTAAACCCCGTGTCATCCTCTGTGACTTCATAACTGCCCTTCCATGGCATTACCCTATCCTTAATCCTTATTACCTTCCGTTCCATATCTATCAACACCCCTAACTTCATCATACAGTCAACACCTAAAATGCTCTGAAACTTCAGTCCAGGTACAATTACAAACTCCTGTTCACAGCTTAAACCTCCTATATCTATCCTAAGCACCACAACACTATTTCTAACTTTATTCCTAACTCTCCACTAATCTTATATGAAATATCTATACTTAACCTGTCTTATTTTCTGCCTCGAAGTGTCGTGATAAATACTTAATAATTTGTCGGTCCGTCAGTGGTGGGTTCAGTTGCTTTGCTATGCTATACTTGCGTATAGCATATTGCTCCCTACTTCCTGAAAATTCTCCCTTAAATTTCCCTGTGATTAAGTCGTCTCGTACCTGGTCTTGTCTGTGGTCACTCCAGTAGTGCTTTAAAAATTTGTTTTCAAAGTCCTGGTACGTGTCTATGTCCATGTACCATGCTTCCGCGTTGTCCTTTAATAAAGCCTTTATCGTATTTAGTTTAGTCTGTTCGTCAAATATGACGCCCAATCTGTGGGACTAGAATTTTTTTTGTTGAAAGGACCCAGTTCCCGCATTCACAAGAGTATATCACAGCAGTATTTTGGCGACCACAACGTGAGGGTTCGAGTTCCAAATAAAATTTTTGTTATTTTATTCCAGGAAACTGGCGATCTGAGAGAGAGAGTTTCTGTTTGTGAGTATAAATTTAAGAGTATTTTAGGGTGTGTGAGAGTGATTAGAACGTATGCAGAGAAAGGAGTGGTTAAGGAGTCAAGGAGTGGAAATTGGAAGTGACGATAGTGCATTGTGTGAGAAAAATTCTAAAATGGAAGAAGCTGGAGGCAGTAGAGATCAGTCGAGGACGGAATCAGGGGATCAAGGAAATGAGTTAATGATGAGAATGTTAGAGGAAATGCGATTAGCTAGAGAAGAATCGAGTAGAGCGAGAGAGGAGTCCAACAGAAAATTAGAACTGCTAAGCGATGAATCTAATAGAGCTAGGGAGGAGTCCAACCGAAAATTAGAGCAGATAAGCGGGAAAATTGAACAAAATACTAAAGAATTTACAGAATTTAAAGATAGTCTTACCGTGAAACTGGGGAAGTAGAAAATAGGGTTGAAAAATGAGCGTGATATTACAGGTCTTCGACAGGAAATGGGACATTTAAGGTCCGAAGTACGCATTTTTGTGAAGAAGAGATTAATGTAAAATGACTGAAGTGACGGACTCATGTAGGGATCAGTTAGGCAGGGTAGAACGCGAAGTTAGTAGTGTTAAATACAACATGTCAAATTTAACGGGGGATGGTCCCAGATTTTCTACAGGTGGAGTATCATTGGACCAACACATGAAGTTTTATGGCGATAACAGGGTAAATCCACAAATTTTTATTAATAGTGTAAGAAATCTAGTGGGAAATTTATTTGACGAACAGACTAAACTGAATACGATAAAGGCTTTATTAAAGGACAACGCGGAAGCATGGTACAATTTAGTAGGACAGGACATAGACACGTATCAGGACTTTGAAAACAAATTTTTAAAGCACTACTGGAGTGACCACAGACAAGACCAGGTACGAGACGACTTAATCACAGGAAATTTAAGGAGAATTTTCAGGAAGTAGGAGCAATATGCTATACGCAAGTATAGCATAGCAAAGCAACTGAACCCACCACTGACGGACCGACAAATTATTAAGTATTTATCACGACACTTGAGGTAGACATAAGACAGCACGTAGCACTACAGAACATAGTGGACAGAGAAATGTTTTTGAATACCTGCAGAGGTACGACGACGTAAGTAGTGGACGACCTCGGGAAAATAGGGAAAGACAGATCAACACAGTTAGGTTTGACAATAGACGGGACAACTATGCTAGAAGGGGAATAATTACGGATACCAGCGACAGAATTGGGAACAGAGACGACCATACGTTAGGAGTAATAGTTTAGGAAGGGACCTGCACCGAGACCGGGACCTATCAGAATGAATAGTTCACCAGACATGAGCGGGACTGCTAATACAGACACGGAACGAGTGGAAACGCCTAGGACATACGCTGAGGTGACGGCTAGACTAGGACCGAGTAGGGAAAACAGACCAGGACAGGATTTTAGAACGCGACAGACCACTAGATTTCAGTGTAAATGTATATGAACATCCACGTGAATTTTTCAAAATTGAGGAGGAAGTAGAGCCAGAAACTGAGGAAAATTATGTTTGCCAATTATTAATTTAGAAATTTTTGAGAATAATGTAGAAGTATTACTTGATACAGGGGCAGAGGCGAGTTTAATATCGGAGGAATTCGTCAGCAAAATTAGGGATAAGGTTTGTGATAGAATTATGCCTATAAAGCGTAGCCATTTAGTAGCTCCAAATAAAAAGAAGTTTGCTGTAGTAAATAGTGTTGTGGTGCTTAGGATAGATATAGGAGGTTTAAGCTGTGAACAGGAGTTTGTAATTGTACCTGGACTGAAGTTTCAGAGCATTTTAGGTGTTGACTGTATGATGAAGTTAGGGGTTTTGATAGATATGGAAAGGAAGGTAATAAGGATTAAGGATAGGGTAATGCCATGGAAGGGCAGTTATGAAGTCACAGAGGATGACACGGGGTTTAGTATTAATGTAGTAGAGATAGAGGATGATGAAGGTAAACAGATCAACACAATAAGATGTCCAGAGGATAGGAGAGTAGAGGTTCAAGCTTTATTACAAAAACATGCAGAATTAGTGGGGTAGAAGCAGCATATCAGGAGCAGGTGAAGGCGAAATTAAGTAAAGATGGCAAGTTTGTTTTTAATAAAGTAGAGTTAAGGAATTCATTCTGGCGGATTCCATTACATAAGAATTCTAGAAGGTACATAGGATTTTCCATAGAGGGAAAAATCGAGAATTTTAAAGTAGTATCGTTTGGTTTGTCGGCAGAAAAGAAAAAGATAGTAAATGAGAAACAGACATGTGTAGAGACTGAAGAAGAAGCAATATTTAAGAGTCAGGATAATAGGGATGATAAGTTTATTTTATGTGAGACAACAGGGATGTTAAGTATAGATATAGAAGGGGGAGAAATAGGGATGAAGAGTATTAGGATGGTGAGAAGAAAGACTTGGAGGGTCAAGAAGAGAGTTAGATTTAAATAACTTAATGAACAAAGGATAGAGATAAGTGAATTTTAGTATAGATATAGAAAATAAAGCTAAGTATAGGATAAATATGGGAGATAATTAGAAATAGGTTTAGGATGAGAATAAAGAGTAAATGTAGGAAGAAAATAAGATAGGTTAAGTATAGATATTTCATATAAGATTAGTGGAGAGTTAGGAATAGAGTAAGAGTAGGATAGGTATATAGGATTAGGTAGGGGGAAGTAAAGTATAGTGAAGATTAGTTTAAAAGTTAGGAATAGGATAGGTATATAGGATGTATATAGGATTAGATGGATAAGTAGGATGAAGTTAGGGATAATTTCAGTTTAAAGAATTAGGTGAGAGTTAGGAATAAGATAGGGATATAGGACAGGTGTAAATAATTTTTTGGATTGGAGACAAAGTAGGTGTTAGATAGATAAGGGTAGAGAGTGATAGGCAATTTTTTGTAATTTTTGTCTAAATGCTTTATATTTGCATTCAAATAAGTTGGATTATTTGTATTCAAATAGGGGGAAAATACTCATATTTAGACCAGGGTAGAAAATTAAATAATCACATCAAATAATTTTAATCACCGTGTATAAGGAATCTTATTAAATAATACGCTTTATTAAAACCATGAAGCATAAATAAATTCGGTCGTTTCAGTAAAATAAGAGATTTAAAATCATGTACAAGACGCTTTATATGAAAAGAAACAGTATTAAAAAAAGCTCTGCGTGTAATGTAATTATTCCTAAACAAATGGAAATTACGTGCAAAATTTATCTTAATTAACTCTATTTCAAGTAACCGGTATTGAACAAAACGTACAGATAATATCTATAGAAACTTGTAAAAACCCAATAAAATGCAAATCCTAGAAGTGTTAGTTAGAAGTAGGATGTTTGAACACACCTGCGTATTTTAAAAGGCAATTTCAGTTTAATTTGTTTAGATAAACATGTCGATTCTAAGGATATTGAAACGGTCAGATACTTTAGCACGAAATACAAAACAGGGTTTATTTAAAAAGCTCATTCGGCGAAAATTTTGCAGATAATTAATGTTTACAAAGAATCTTGGAGAAACCGGGCTTAATATTCACGAGAAGGTGCGATACGGGGTTATTTAACCCAGATAGTCCACATGGACTAAAATATAATCGATAATAAAGAATATCAATTTGCACCAATACGAACAGGTTAGAAAAGGAAAGAGAAATGCGTCAAGCAAAGACACATATAGTAAAAGGCGTGATTTAAGCAACGTCACGAGGGTCACAATTGGTTGAAAATAGGATGCAAATATCAGAGGTAGAAACAACAATTTCTGTACAAAATTAATTAGTTTTTCTCGGACATGTTTGCGTGCCGTGTGAGAATTTCTGAGATTTAAATTGGGCGAGTGAAAATTCGTAAAACCGACGCGCGAGCGACGGACTGGGAACATGGCATGAGAAATTCTTTAGAATTACCCGTTTTGGGGAACAGACCGACAGACAGGCTTTTTGCTATATATACCGAGGTGAATATAAACAAGCTCTCTTAGACTTTTGACTATTCGATGCGTTAAAAGCTCTTACATCCGCGACTTGATTCAAGATGTTAAACAGTGCATTTTAGTTTGATAAAATAATTTAAAATTTTGCTCGTATATTTTAGTGATTCAAAATAGTTTGTTATTTACGTGCTAACATGAATGTACTTCAGTGCACTTAGATACAAGGTAATAAAATTTAGTATCACTGTACCAATTAGCAAAATTTACAACGACAAATGTATACACAAAAGTAGGCAGTTTTGGCGTATATTGGTGAAAGACGCATGAATTTCTTTGCTATTTTTCGGGGTGTTAATAATTAAATGGTTCAAATACGTGTCTGGATCCACGAAACAAGGGTCAGATATACACAGATGAGTTCCGGAAAATCCCAGAAACAACTTTAAATAAATGGTGAAGGAGAAAATTTTAAAAGCGTTGAGAATTAGAAGCCGTAAATATAATCCTGTTGGAATGGTGTGATTAACTAAAGGGACGATGTACATTGAAGCTACGAGGACAGTAACCTTCAGGTAAATTATACTATTTTGTTTGACATTTTGTGTGTGTTGAATAACTTTATAATTGATTTACTTTAAATGGACATTAGTGAAATTGTACTAACCATAAAATTTTAATTTTAAGATGAAATTTGCTTGTTTAAGTAGAAAGGGTATTTAGTATTGATGTTCGGGAATATGATGAAACTTTGGGTATGTCTTTGAGCTCAATTAGACGAACCTGGTTAATTAACGTAAAGGGTGGTAGATGCTCCTTTATACTCAGACTCCGGTCTGCATATATTGTTATATTAATTAGTAGGCATCCTACAAGGACTTTAATTCTGGATGCACATTAAAATGATAAGAAAATTAATCTTGAAATTCTTTTTAAAAGTGAAATTTATGCGGAGTTTTAATTTGGAAATTTTATTGTATTGTGAATATTGATGTAAATAGAGTTAACGTTGATGTTTGTGGTAGGAATGTGTTTGTTTTTTTTATGAATGAGGAGGTTTATAAAATTAGGTGAGCAGCCTAGGCGAAAAGAAGATCACAGCAGTTTATGACGCCCAATCTGTGGGACTAGAAATTTTTTGTTGAAAGGACCCAGTTCCCGCATTCAAAGGAGCATATCACAGCAATATATATATATATATATATATATATATATATATGGATATAGATAACGGCAAATAAAAGTGGACAATGAGTAGACCTGCAACAAATAGATTAACACACCCGCACCATAAAATAACACAAAAACTCTGACGTTCCTTAATGTCAATTCCTCGCCTGCTTTAAAATTAATATTCGAAGTGCGTCATTTACTACGCTTGCTATACGATTATAATATAATGAATGGTCATACAAACGGAACGTTACATCCCTTCCGATGGCGTGCAGGCTAAGTATTCCGACACGTGCAGGTATATGACTTGTTTTCCTTTGTGTATATCAAAGGATTATTCTTTATCAGCGTTTGGTGTAGTTACGCGAAAAGAAACTTAAAACTGTAGGACTATTGTTTGTTGCTACGAATCGATAGTAGAATTGCTCTACAGGTGCAATGTACTATTTTTTAAACCTGCTTGTGAAAAGAACGCACACGTTTTATTTTTTTTACTGATTACTTTATTATTCAGCAAGTGTTTTATGTACACTTTTAAAAACGTTTATCAAAAGCTCTCACACGTTTATTTTCTTTACTGATTAGTTTTTCTTAGGTAAAATACGAGATGCGCACTTCGTATCTAAATTACTAAATTGTCCATATAATATAATTGTTCGCTTTTAAATAATGACTCTTAACTCATTTTTCTTAATCTTATTTGGGAATTAAACCACTCATAGTTTTTATAATCATCTTTATTTTAAAAACTATGAGTGGTTTAATTCCCCAAGGAGATTAAGAAGAATGCTAAACAAACCACAACAAACATACAGGGAGTATTCTTAACTCATTTCTTTTGCTTGTTTGTATAGAATCCTTTATTTATTCTTGTTGTTAATGGAAAATTGTCGGCGATGTGCTTTTTGGTATTTATGTGAATCCCTGACTCTCCGCGTTTGGTAGTTAGCCTGGTATTTCTACGTTTCTTTGGTTCTATTTTTTTTGTAATTGTGATTCGTGTGGGTCCTCACTTTAATCGCCTCTTTCTCTTTCTGTCAGTCCCGTGCATTACTTAACCTTATAAATTTCTACACCCATTTCGGATACGGCTAGGTACATAATGAGCACTATACTTTATAAACTCACAATCATTAAGTTCTGATGGCATAAGCATAAACATGCTAAGATATTGTATGCCACAACTACTGTGTTAGGTCACCCATTTAATAAATTACATTTTATCCAAAAATGTCTTTCCTACGTGTTGGAAGGAAGCTATTGTACATCCATTGCCTAAAGTTTTCAGCAATAAGTGTTTTCCCAGTGCTTTCTAAAATCACTGAAAGAATTATTACTTCATAAATTAGAACAACATTTCGAATGGACCTGCACCTTGCCGAAGTTCTAGATTACTAGGCGAAATGACTTGCGTGTTCTAATGAGCTAAAGAGCCAAACTACAGATTCAACTAAAGTAGTAGGGTCGTTAGTGAGGAACCAGACTAAGACAGGTCCCCGAAAGAGAGCAGCGGCTCTTTCGGTACTTAGATTGACAAAGACTATGAGGGGTCGGTATGGCAGTCTAAAACACGCTACCGCGATGTGGAATGCAACGTGAAACCACCACTACCTCCCAAGTACACTGCGTACCTAAATTATAATAAAATGATAGCATTCTCTAGGGTAAGATATTCCGGAGTTAAAATAGTCCCCCATTCGGATCTCCGGGAGGGGACTACTTCGGAGGATGCGATCGGAAAGTTCAAAATAAGAGTCGGGAATATTTTGCGAGTCGGAGCGTGGAATGTCAGAAGTATGAAACAAGTAGATAAGCTAAAGAACCTAAAATCGAAATGAATAGGTTAGCACTAGACATAGTAGGGATCAGCGAAGTTCGGTGGTCAGAGGCGGGGGATTTTTGGAGTGGAGACTTCAAAGTAATTCATACAGGAGCAGAAGAAGAAAATTTGAGTGTGGGGATAGTTATGCGGAAAAAATTAGGATACTGTGTAGAAAATTACTTACAAAAGAACGATAGAGTACTTATGGTTAGATTAGAATCTAAACCGGTAAGCATAGTAATAATACCAGTATGCATGCCCACCTCTAGTTACGGTGACAAAGAGGTAGAAGCAATCTACATAGATATCGAAGACATATTAAAATATGAAAATATAATAGTTACGGGGGGTTTTAATGCAGTGGTGGGTGAGGGCAGGGAAGAAGCATTAGTAGATTTATTTGGTTTAGGCACGAGAAACAACAGGGGAAATAGGCTGGTAGATTTTGCTACAAGAACAATTTAATCATCACAAACACATAACTTCAATATCATGCTAGAAGACGATATACGTGGAAGATGTCAGGAGGTATAGGAAGATATCAAATAGATTACATTCTTGTTAGACAACGGTTTAGGAATCAAGTAAAAGACTGTAAAAGCTACCCAGAAGCAGATATAGACACTGACTACAACATCGTAATTATGAAGGCCGCACTTAAATTTAAAAATTTGAAAAAAGAAACGGAAAAATGCACTTTGACTTAGAAAAACTAAAAGATAAAGATATTCAAGAAAGATTCGAAAAAAACTCAAATGAATTGCTTAAAGATTGTTACCTTTTACGCGCGGCATAATTACCCGTCATTTTGTAACATATATCGACCACGCTTTACCGGTGATGCAATCGCTTTCTAAGTCAAATTTACAATCATAATTTAAATAAAATCAAATTACTCACGTGATGGGTATCTCGGAACTTAGTCTCAGGATCCAACGGCGATTTGTAGGTTGGGTTAGGTTACGCCATGTTGAACTTCAAATTGCCATCCGTCCTAACATAACTTCTGTTGCGCTCGTAGCGGGTCGGAAGGAGGTAAAGTAACAGGTATAACAAAGATAAGGTACAAGGAACATACATACCTATTTCTAAAAAAAACACACACACCACTCAGATAGTTGTTGCCTCCTTCAGGTCTCGTCGGTTAGTCCTCGCTTTCGACACTCGCGCACATCCGCATTCCTTCTGCACAGACGCAACTGTCAGCGACGACGGAAGTTAACGTTATTAATTTAAAAATACGCAGCAATTAACTTACAAATTATATTTAATTCTAAAAATGATACATGGCAGTTTAGCATGTAACTAGGGGTGGGCGATACGGGATTTTGCGTATCGAATATCGATACATATTCTATATCGATATGTATCGATATATCGAATATCGATATATATCGATACGTATCGATACGTATCGATACGTATCGATATGCATCGATGCGTATCGGAGCGTATCGATACATATCGATACGTATCGATTCGTATCGATTCGTATCGGTGCGTATCGATACGTATCGATAAGTATAGATATATGTAGCGATTCGTATCGGGACGTTTAGATGTGTAGATTAAGTATACATATCGAAACGTAGCGATACGTATCGGTACGAATCGATTAGGCATCGATAATTTATCTACTCTTTCTTGGAGAATAAAATCACAATATCGTTGTAAAATAATGCATTTACTGACAATTCGATCTTTCACTTAAGATTGTTTGTTACCAAAATAATTGAAGTTTCAAGTTTAATATTTGTGACATAAGTATGTATATATATATATATATATATATATATATATATATATTGCTGTGATATACTCCTGTGAATGCGGGAACTGGGTCCTTTCAACAAAAAAATTCTAGTCCCACAGATTGGGCGTCATAAACTGCTGTGATCCTCTTTTCGCCTCGGCTGTTCACCTAATTTTATAAACCTCCTCATTCATAAAATTAAACAACACATTCCTACCACAAACATCAACGTAAACTCTATTTACATCAATATTCAGAATACATTAAATTTTCAAATTAAATTTCAGCATAAAATTCAGTTTTAAAAGGAATTTCAAGATTAATTTTATTATCACTTTAACGTGCATCCAGAATTAAAGTCCTTGTTGGATGCCTACTAATTAATATAACAATATAAGCAGACCGGAGTCTGAGTATAAAGGGAGCATCTACCACCCTTTACGTTAATTAACCAGGTTCGTCTAATTGAGCTCAAAGACATACCCATATTTTCATCATAATTCAGAACATCAATACTAAATACCCTTTCTACTTAAACAAGCAAATTTCATCTTAAAATTAAAATTTTATGGTTAGTACAATTTCACTAATGTCCATTTAAAGTAAATCAATTATAAAGTTATTCAACACACACAAAAATGTCAAACAAAATAGTATAATTTACCTGAAGGTTACTGTCCTCGTAGCTTCAAAGTACATCGTCCCTTTAGTTAATCACACCATTCCAACAGGATTATATTTACGGCTTCTAATTCTCAACGCTTTTAAAATTTTCTCCATCACCATTTATTTAAAGTTGTTTCTGGGCTTTTCCGGAACTCATCTGTGTATATCTGACCCTTGTTTCGTGGATCGAGACACGTATTTGAACCATTTACTTATTAACACCCCCGAAAAATAACAAAGAAATTCATACTTCTTTCACCAATATACGCCAAAACTGCCTACTTTTGTGTATACATTTGTCGTTGTAAATTTTGCTAATTGGTACAGTCATACTAAATTTTATTACCTTGTATCTAAGTGCACTGAAGTACATTCATGTTAGCACGTAAATAACAAACTATTTTGAATCACTAAAATATACGAGCAAAATTTTTAAATTATTTTATCAAACTAAAATGCACTGTTTAACATCTTGAATCAAGTCGCGGATGTAAGAGCTTTTAACGCATCGAATAGTCAAAAGTCTAAGAGAGAGCTTGCTTATATTCACCTCGGTATATATAGCAAAAGCCTGTCTGTCGGTCTGTTCCCCAAAACGGGTAATTCTAAAGAATTTCTCATGCCATGTTCCCAGTCCGTCGCTCGCGCGTCGGTTTTACGAATTTTCACTCACCCCATTTAAAACTCAGAAATTCACACGGCACGCAAACATGTCCGAGAAAAACTAATTAATTTTGTACAGAAATTGTTGTTTCTACCTCTGATATTTGCATCCTATTTTCAACCAATTGTGACCCTCGTGACGTTGCTTAAATCACGCCTTTTACTATATGTGTCTTTGCTTGACGCATTTCTCTTTCCTTTTCTAACCTGTTCGTATTGGTGCAAATTGATATTCTTTATTATCGATTATATTTTAGTCCATGTGGACTATCTGGGTTAAATAACCCCGTTTCGCACATTCTCGTGAATATTAAGCCCCGGTTTCTCCAAGATTCTTTGAAACCATTTGTTATCTACACAATTTTCGCCGTACGTGATATTTAAACTACGCAGGTGTTCAAAATAATATTAATTCTCAGAGCTTTTAAATAAACCCTGTTTTGTATTTCGTGCTAAAGCATCTGACCGTTTCCAATATCCTTAGAATCGACATGTTTATCTAAACAAATTAAACTGAAATTGCCTTTTAAAATACGCAGGTGTGTTCAAACATCCTACTTCTAACTAACACTTCTAGGATTTGCTTTTTATTGGGTTTTTACAAGTTTCTATAGATATTATCTGTTACTAACGATTCAATTAACTTCAATTAAAATTGACTTCTATCCTTTCATTTTTAGCGAATACAAGTTAAATATTAATTATTATGTGTACACTTTGTTTTACTACCGGTTACTTAAAATAGGATTAATTAATATAAATTTTGCACGTAATTTCCATTTGTTTAGGAATAATTACATTACACGCAGAGCTTTTTTAATACTGCTTCTTTTGATATAAAGCGTCTTGTACATGATTTAAATCTCTTATGTTTAATGAAACTAATAAATTTTTATGCTTCACGGTTTTAATAACGCGTATTATCTAATAATATTCATTATACACGGTGATTAAAATTATTTGATGTGATTATTTAATTTTCTACCCTGGTCTAAATATGAGTAATATATATGGGTGCGCAATACGGGATTTGGCGTATCGAATATCGATACGTATCGATGCGTATCGATACATATCGATACGTATCGATACGTATCGATACATATCGATACATATCGATACGTATCGATACATATCGATACATATCGATACGTATCGAGTTTCGATATATCGATATTTATTTTTCGCTGTATCGGGGGGGTCGATACGGTGGTCGTATCGATTCGTATCGATACGCCGACCCAGCCCTACATGTAACAAGATTTCGGGAAAATATCTTATACTACGGAAGTAGAAAGAGATTGGAATAACATTAAATCCAGCTTAGACATGGCAGCCAGAGATATTCGGGGTGTACCCAAAAAATAAAATTAAAGAAAATAAGAAACCATGGATAACAAAGGATATCCTTAATCTAATGGAAGAAAGATGAAAATACAAAAATAAAACAGACGAAACAGGAAAACAGAGATACCAAGCCATAAAATGGGAAATTATTAGCAAATGCAGGAAAGCTAAAGAACAATGGATTGATGAAAAGTGCAAAGAGGTACAGACTAAGATGAAAGTAGGAAAGACAGATGAAGCATACAAACTAATTAGAATCAATTTTAGGGATATAAAACCGGATAGCAAAAATAAAAGGGACGCGGGAGGAAACGTCATTATAGGAAATGTAGAGAAAGTGGGTCGACGGCAATTTATATGCAGGAGAGGAACTAACTGCATTAGAACAAGAAACAGACATTGGAAATGATGACTTGGGATTTCCTATACTTAGAGATGAGTTTGAATTAGCATTAAAGGGTGTGAAGAATGGTAAGGCGCCGGGTACAGATAAAGTGCAAACAGAAACTCTAAAAGCCGCTGGACAAGCACTAACAGAACGTCTCTTCCAACTTGTAAGCTATAGGTATGAGACAGGCGAAATACCCAAAGATTCCAAACGTAACATCATAGTAAATATATCAAAAAAGAGAAGCGCGGATAGATATGAAAATTTTCGAACTATAAATTTGACAACTCACATATCAGAAATATTAACTAGAATTGTACAAAGACGAATGGAAAAACGAGCTGAAGAAATACTAGAAGACCAATTTGGGTTTAGGCGAAACAGGGGAACATGGGAGGCTATTTTAGGTTTAAGAGTGATAATGGAAAATACAATAGAAAAAGGGTAAAGTGTGTATATAGGGTTTGTAGATCTGGAAAAATTCGACAATGTAAAATGGAAAAAATGTTCGAAATACTCAAAAAAATTGGAATGAGTTATAGGATTAGACGAATAGTACATAACTAATACAAAGAGCAAACAGCAGTAATAGAATTAGAGCAGGAACCCAAAGAAGTAAACATTAGGATAGGTGTAAGATAGGGATGTGCCCTATTCCCATTAATTTTTAACTTGTACATTGAAGAGGCAATAAATACTGTCAAATGCAGGAAGACATTTGCAATTAATATGCAGGGACAAAAAATTGATATGCTTAGATTTGCAAATGATATAGCCGTATTAGCATGTAGCAAGGAAGAGTTAGAAGCTGCTCTTATTGAAATGGAAACGGTTCTAACATAGAGATACGGTACGAAAATTAACAAAACTAAAACTAAAGTACTAGTATGCAAAGGAGGGGAAAATAAATCAAAAACGAGAATACAAATAGGTAACACGAACTTACAAGAGGTTAAGGATTTCTGCTACTTAGGAAGCCAAATAATGCAAGATTGGACAAGCTCAAAAGATATAAAACAAAGATTAGCACAAGGTCGTGCTACATTTAACAAGAAAAAGCAATTTCTGTGTTTAAATACAACAAACAAAGAAGCAAGGAAAAGATTGCTTAAAACATATGTGTGAAGCGCAGTACTGTATGGCTGTAAAACATGGACAGTAGGAGAAGCGGATAAGGTGCTACAGACGTATGATGAAGATAGCATGGACAGACAAAGTTATGAACGAAGAGGTGCTAGAAATGGTAGGGGAAGAAAGAAATATGTGGAAAACGGTAAAAAATAGGAGAGATAGTATGATAGGCCACATACTAAGGCATGAAGGAACAGTGCGGAATATATTAGAAGCAGAGATAGGAAAAAAGAGAAGTAGAGGTAGACCTAGGTTAGACTACTGCACACAGATAGTGAAAGATGTAGGCTGTAGGAGTTTCAGGGAAATGTGTAGAATAGCTCAGGATAGAAATCAATGGAGGTACGCATCCAACCAGTCCCAAGATGGATAAATGAATGACGAAAAAAGTAACTTTACTTAAACATGATGATTATTATAAGTATTGGTTGGGCAATATTCTTGAATAATGTTAATTGTGTGAAAGGATTTACTGGAAAACTATTAATTCGGGAAATGTTTAAGTGTTGGGGATCTTGGCAGCCACAGGCTGCTTAACCCCCTTTACTGAATTTCGATGAAATGGAGCATAAAATTAGAAAACAATAGAAGGGAAACTGAGCTGTATACAGGCTATGTGAGAATTTCAGGCAACTGTGTATGCTAGCTCGGAATATAAATAAGTGTAGGTACGTGTGTAACCAGTTTTGACCTAGCCTACACAGTTCCCTGAAATTCCCACAGCCTCGATACAGCTTGGTTCTTCTTCTATTATTTTCTAGTTATATGTTCTATTTCATTGAAATTCAGTGGCATGTGAAGGTTGTTAAGAAATTTGTGGCTACCAAAATCCCCCAACACTGAAATTTTGCCAAATTAATAATTTTCCAGTAAATCCTTTTGCACAATTAACATTAGTTGGGAATATTGCAAAACCAATACCTGTAGTTGCTTATAATAATCATGAGAATTAAGTATAGTTATTTTTTTGTCATCAGGTTTTGGATCTTGGAACTGGTTGGACGCGTATGTTCATTGACTTCTTTCTGAGCTAGTCTACAGATCTCCCTGAAATTCCCACAGCCTACATCTTTCTCTATCTGTGTGCAGTAGTCTAGTCTAGGTCTACCTCTACCTCTCTTTTTTCCTATCGCCGCTTCTAATATATTTCGCACTATTCTTTCATCCCTTAGTATGTGACATCATCCTATCTCTCCTATTTTTTACGGTTTTCCACATATTTTTTTCTTCTCCTACCATTTCTAGTACCATTTTGTTTTTAACCTTCTCTGTCCTTGATATCTTCATCATCCGTCTGTAGCACCACATTTGAAAGGCTTGTACCTTTTTTATCCGCTTCTCCTACTGTCCAGGCGTCACAGACGTACAGTGCTGTGCTCTACACATATATTTTAAGCAATCTTTTCCTTGTTTCTATGTTTGTTGTCTTTGAACACAGTAGTTGCCTTTTCTTGTTAAATGTAGCACGACCTTGTATTAATCTTTGTTTTAAATCTTTTGTGCTTCTCCCATTTTGCGTGATTTGGCGTCCTAGGTAGCAGAAATCCTTAACCTCTTGTAAGTTCTCGTTATCTATTTGTATTCTTGTTTCCTCGCCTTTGCATACTAGAACTTTAGTTTTATTTTTGTTAACTTTCATACCGTATCTCTCGTTAGAACTGGATTCATTTCATTAAGAGCAGCTGCTAACTCTTCTTTACTAGACCGCTATATCATCTGCAAATCTAAGCATGTCAATCTTTTGTCCCTGCACAGTAATTCTAAATGTCTTCCTGCATTTGACAGTATTCATTGCCTCTTCAATATATATATTAAAAATTAATGGGGATAAGACACACCCCTGTCTCACTTCTTTCCTAATATTTACTTCTCTACGTTCCTGCTCTAATTCTATTACCGCTGTTTGCTCTTGATATCAACTATGTATTATTTGTCTATCCCTAAAACTCATTCCAATCATTTTGAGTACTTCCAACATTTTTTTCCATTTTCCATTGTCGAATGCTTTTTCCAGATCTACAAACCCTATATGCATACTTTTCCCCTTTTCTATTGTTTTTTCCATTATCAACTTCAGAGCTAAAATAGCCTCCCGTGTTCCTTTGTTTCGTCTAAACCCAAATTGATCTTCTTTTAGTATTTCTTCAGCTCGTTTTTTCATTCATCTTTATACAATTCTGATTAATATTTTTGACACGTGTGCTGTCAAACTTATAGTTCGAAAATTTTCACATCTATCCGCGCCTCCCTTTTTTGGGATAGTTACTATGATGTTAGGTTTGAAATCTTTGGGTATCTCACCTCTCTCATACATATAGATTACAAGTTGAAAGAGACGTTCTGTTACTGCTTGTCCAGCGGCTTTTAGAGTTTCTGCTAGCACTTTATCTGTACCCGGCGCTTTACCATTCTTCACACTCTTTAATGCTAATTCAAACTTATCTCTAAATATAGGATATCTCAAGTCATCATTTTCAATGTGTGATTCTTGTTACAATGATGTTAGTTCCTCTCCTGCATACAAATTCCCTATATATTCTTGTCATCTAACCACTTTTTCTACGTTTTCCATAATGACGTTTCCTCTAGCGTCCCTTATATTTTTTCTATACGGTTATATATCCCTAAAATTCATTCTAATTTGTTTGTATGCTTTGTCTATATTTCCTATTTCCATCTTAGTTTGTACCTCTTTGTATTTTTCATTAATCCATTGGTCTTTACCTTTCCTGGATTTGCAAATAATTTCTCATTTTATGGTTTTTATCTCTGTTTTTCTGTTTCGTCTGATCTAATTTTTGTATTTTCGTCTTTCTTCTATTAAATTTAGGATATTTTTTGTTATCCTTGATTTTTTAATTTCTTTTTGTGTATACCCCAGAATTGCTCTGGCCGCCATGTCGAAGCTGGATTTAATGTTATTCCATTCTGTTTCTACTTCCTTAGTATCAGAAATTTTCCCGATATCTTTCAGCATTCATTTGATTTTTTTTCAAATCTTTCGTGAATATCGTTATCTTTTAGTTTCTTAAAGTCAAAGTGCTTTTTTCTATTCCTTTTTTTTCAAATTTTTAGATTTAAGAGCGGTCTTCATAATTACGATGTTGTGGTCAGTGTATATATCTACTTCTGGATAGCTTCTACAGTATTTTACTTGATTTCTAAACCGTTGTCTAACAAGAATATAATCTAATTTCATATCTTCCTATATCTCCCTTCATCTTATGCGTGTATCGTCTTCTAACATAATGTTGAAATAATATGTTTGTGATGATTAAATTGTTCTCGTCACAAAATTCTACCCGCCTATTTCCCCTGTCGTTTCTAGTGCCTAAACCAAATAGATCTACTACCGTTTCTTCACTACCCTCACCTATCACTGCATTAAAATCTCCCGTAATTATTAAATTTTCATGTCCTTTTACGCATCTTAGTATGTCTTCGATATCTTTGTAGATCGCTTCTACCTCTTCGTCACTGTAGCTAGAGGTGGGCATGTATACTTGTATTATTACTTTATTTACCAGTTCAGATTCTACTCTAACCATAAGTACTCTATTGTTATTTTGTAATTAGTTTTCTACACAGTGCTTTATCTTTTTTCGCATAACTATCCCCACATCCGAATTTTTTTTCTCTGATTCTTTGTGAATTACCCTAAAGTTTCCGCTCCAAAAATCCCCTGCCTCTGGCCAGCAGCGAACTTCGCTGATCCCTGCTATGTCTAGTGCTAATCTATCCATTTCAATTTTTAAGTTCTCTAGCCTACTTACTTGCATCATACTTCTGACATTCCACGCTTCGACCCGCAGAATGTTCCCGATTCTTTTTCTAAATTATCCGATCACATCCTCCAAAGTAGTCCTCTCATGGAGATTCGAATGGGGGACTATTTTACCTAGACGGCTCCATGGCGTAGTGGTATGTGTGTGACTACTACGCCTAAGATCCGGGGTTAGAATCCCGACACGGTCCGTTTGACAAATGTTAGGCGAGCATGTTTTACAAAAATTTACCCTCGCTCGGATGAGAGGTAAAATGGAGATCTCGTGTGTGAGTGTTGTCACGCACGTTAAAGATCCTTCCTTGCTTGGAACAGCAAGTGTTCGGCTAAATTCAAAATTTTCCAGGTAAAAAGAAACTCGCTTCCTGGCCAATTTAAGTACGCTGTGTATTTGGGAGGTATTGTGGTGGTTTCCCGTTGCCTTCCACATCTCAGTAGTGTGTCTTAGAATGCCATACCGACCCCTATAGTCTTTGCCAATCTAACTACCCAAAGAGCTGCTGCCATCTTTCGCCATATTTTGGCTTTATACTTAATAGCAGTTGTGGAATAATGAAGAATGTAAAAGTTATAAAACGCCCACCAGTCTTATTCAGTATGAAGAATGTAGAGAAAATATTTATATGGTAACATTAATTATTAAATTATACTGGAGTAACGTCACCGCTGTTGTTAGCATTACTATCGTATTTTCTGTAATATTTGATGTATTTACACAAGTCGCTAAAATTTTAAAACCTCTATACACGAGTTTCATAAGGGATTAATTCATGATCTAAAGGTAAATAGATTACCCGTGTTAAATTTAGTGTAAGAATTCGTACACGATTGTGTGTCATTCCTTTTTTTTTCAAAATTTATACTGTAAATTTTACAGTATATTAGCTGCTTTGTTTCGTCGCTATTTAGAAGGCAGATGTTTTGACCCACAAAGCTGTTTCAAATAAACATATACTCTTACAAGCGTTTTCTCTTTTTTGGATGTTTGCATGAGCTCGAGAATGTATGTTAATGTTTCTATGGTGAATGTTCTACTTACCTAATAAATTAATTAGTCCCATTGTATAAGCAAATCTAGTATAAATAAGAATTATAAAGGAAGTCGTACATCTATATCGCATCCTGTCGATTTATTCGTCTGTATTTCCGTTACTGCATTATTTAGATTAGTTCCTCATTCCTTAATGGTCGTGATTATTCTATTAATAGTGTGGCTTTTGTAGTTGTCTGATATAGAACGAATGAACCGTTAATAGGGGATCCTTTATTCAATTCCGAATTCTTAATAAGCTAATGACACCATTTAGATCGTTAATAGTCATGGTTTGCTTGGGATGTGTTCGTGGTTGAATTCTACTTATCAAGCTCTGAATTGTGTTGAAGCAGATAAGCTAGTGAAATACCGTTTAAGATAATACCCTAAACTAATTATATGTTTCGTTAGTATACAGAAGTTTGTCTCACAATTACTCGCTATTAACTACAATTGATCTTTGTCCTTAATAGCGACTGTTGTATGTTTACACCTACTCGTATAATGCTTCTGAAAAGTATGCAATCAATTTCGTACCAGAATCGGAACACGCCTATCCCTTAACTGCATTTTTAAGAGGATATTTAACAGTGCTCATGTTCAGAGTTATGAGAGGTCGGACATGCTGAAGAATTACATTTTTTCGAAAAATTGTAATAAAAAATTTTATTTAACTTGTTTTTTTTTATTAAGTTTAATTATCCTCGTGACTATCAGCTAATAAATTATACCTTTAAATTTTCTAAACCCTAACCTGATATCACAAGGTCGAGAATTTCTTATTATTAATGCAAGCCCAAGGTAAAGTTGGATGGAAAATTGCTTGAGAAAAAGAAAAACTCTTAAGACATAAACGGCTAGTCGAGTGTTAGCTCTGGGTAGATCATGAGCTTGGGTCATGGGTTGTTAAAAGATCAAAATAGTATATTACATTACTAGCGTGGAAAGTGACCAATTTCACACGAGTGGAAGAGTATTGTCGCACGAGGCGTAAGCCGAGTGCGACTATTCCACGAGTGTGAAATATCACTTTCCACGCGAGTAATGTACACTATTTTTCCGACGACCACCACTAAAAACAATTACGAAATAGTTATTTTTATGCTTATTTGCAATAAATGTGTACGCAATAATGCAAGACAGACAGACACCTATAAAATTTATTTGACGTTTTGATGTTGAAAATTCGAACACCTACTTTGTTTTTATAAAATCGGCGAATCTGTTGCTTTTAGCGTATGCATTCTCAATTTTTATTGAAGAAATCATTTCAATTACAAACTAATATGAGTAATTACATCTTTAAGTAAAAGAGAAACTGTCAGTATCGATTTAACTATGGGTATTTTAAACTGTTATTAGCCAAAACGAAACGAATGAATGCAAAAAGGTAGAAACCGGTAGTCGTTTGGGTTGCCTAGGTAACTAGCATACTAACATCAGTCATATCACTCTAGAGTTGAAAAGTATTTCAACACTAGAGTGATATGTACTTTCGCACTCTAGAGTGATATACTTTACTTTCTACATAAGTAAGTAGTGTGTAATCTGTTGTTTTCACAAGTGGTCGTCGGAAAATATATTTAATGAGCGCCACCGTATTTTTCAATACAATAACCACCAAAATATAACTGTTCTTGTATTAGGGGAATGCGGAAGCCTTATGTCAACACCACTAACATAGCCATAAAACCTGAATTTCACTCTTTTAAACACACTTACCAAAACCTCAAACACCAGATGTCATACAAATGTCTCGGCTTGACCTGTGAACAAACAAAGGTACAACATGGACACCATTTGTGTCCTCAAAAATATCTGCTAAAAATAAAATAATGGAATTTAGGTTTCTAAAATATACACCCAGGAAATTTGTTTTCATTACACACAATTTCTGATCAGGGATGACTTGTAATTTTTACTTGAATTCTAAATAATAAAAAGTCATTCAAAAACAAAATAGATTCTATTTGAATAAATTTCTGGATTCATGTTACTATAATATTTTAATTCGTATCTCTATAATATTTTCACTTAATAATTTTTATGGAACAGAAATATACTAGTAAAGAATTGTATTCGATAATATAAAGATCTCTGAATGGATCTTTCTACAAAATTTAAAAGTACCGACTTGAGATTTTCTAAATTATTCATATTACATAATTTTTTTTTTAAGCCATAGAAGTACTTCTTTGACCTTCACAGTGAAATTTAATTATTTAAGCGCTGATAAAATAGTATGTAGGTACCCTAAGTTACTTTTACTTAACAGTTAATACGCGAATTCCACATGTCGATTAAAAATGAAAGTTCATGACCTCAAAATATTTAAACATACTTTAAATTAACGTAAGACGACATCTAAGGTCTAAATAGGACAACTGAATGTATGTTTTTTTTATCTGACATAAAATGTCATTCACAACTTTTTAAATGTACACTTTGTGTGCATGTGCAAACATTCTGACAAACAATAGATTTGTTATTTAATTCGCTGTTTCCTTAAAAGCTTTTTACGTTACAAAATTTTTAATGTTCTATTTTCTTATTGCAATTTAATTAATATTCAAAGTGATTAAATTCTAAGGAACACTCACGTGTTGTGATACTGCTCTGAACGAAAGAAATACGACCTTGAGCTCAGCTGTCGGAAATTTCCATAACCATCGATTATCAAAGTTCTTCTGAATACAACCATTATTTAACGAAACTAACTTCTGCTTGATTAAATTTAATACTCCAACAAAATTTCTAGATCCAAGATTTGCTTATTCGATATTATTTATTTGTGAAGTTGAATTGTACGAAACATATATGAAATTGCCTTCTATGATATTACCATGTATCATATTGTATAAAATATTGTCTTATATGATATTGCACTAAGAGGAAAAATATTAATATAATTTATTTAATTAATTTATACCAACTGTATTAACGATGTAAGGGGGGCTTCCATCTCCTTAGGCCTGCAGGGATCAATTGAACCGCTCTAGGTGGAACTTATAGAAAAACATCCTCACGCTGCAGCTGCTAGGTTCGACCTCCAGACACCAAGAATCAATCAATTATTCATCTTTTTTCTTACTCTGTTAGAGGCCACGTGTTTAGACACGACCATCTTAACTTCACTATCCTGCCGAGCAGCTTACCCGTTTGAACGCTGATAAAGAAGTGACAAATTGACAACTCGACGAAGCTTAGTAACGAATCTTAGACCATAAAGGTAAAGGAGTCTATATGTTATTATTAATTTTATGTATAAATTTGTTACTGAACGGAAAGTTATAAATTATATATTTTATTTTATTGCTGATTTATTCTATATTAAAAAACGAAGCGTAACAAGAAAAAAAAATACGTTACAAAATATTTAACTTCAAATTGTTAGGTTGCACCCTTCTTCTTTACAGGTAGGAATGGGTGTACTACAGAGTAGTTGTGGCTGCGGTAGATTGCAAAAGACTATATCTCAGGGATTTTTACTTTAAATATTTTGAGAACATGTTATGTTTATTTTGAACATCCCTTACATTTTTTTTCTGTTAATAAAAAATACGTGGTCTAATAATCTTCAACTCAAATTTCTTTGACGTTAAAAATGAAAATTAATTCAGTAAATTAAAATAACCCTTTCACGTGTTAATTCATTTATCAATTTGTATAAATTCGATTCCTATTGTTACATCCTAGAGCCTGATTAATAATAAATACTCCTTCTAAGAATTTCTCACCGTAAAGTTTATGCTAAAATTAAAGAAGCAATAATTGGTTCTAGGTATCTGATAATTGATTCTTATGTGTTTTCCATTGAAAGCTTCGTCGAATTAAAGCCGCGTATTATCCCAATAAACCGTGTTTTTCCAGTTTTATTTCCTTAACAACAATATTACTTTGAGCTCTGGTCATTAGTGAAATGAAATTAATATTCACTTGCTCTTCAATCTACACAACGAAAACACGTGTAGAATGGTTGGTTGTTTCTGTTTTTCTGTATGGAAAGTTTGCACACGCCTTACAGCGTGGTGCGTATTTATGGGTTTTATAAAATTGTACTTTTCGACGACAATAAATTAATTTTATTTATAATTACTATAGCTCCTTCCGGTGGCCCTTAAAGCCACAATGAATTGTCGTCCCTTGTTGTGAGAGGTGGGATCACGTGTACCTTTCTTCCGCACCGTTTTTACAGACGGTAGGAGCCAACCCGACGGTGGTGACTGTTTATACACTTATTTTCTTATATGGGTACCCGGTAGTTGTTGGAAACAACATATGTACACGGGTCTACGGATGCATCACTTTGTTGGTGGTAAAATGACTGATTGTTTGTATGTGCGAGGATATTATAATGTTTACTGATTTTTTTATTAGAATAATTTTATATATACAATTCCGTACTTACAATACTGATTTCGAGTTTTTTAGTGAGATTTTTAGTGGGATAATTTTGTTTCTTTTTCTTGTTTGAAGATTAATATAGGGGGTTGACCTAAAAACTGCAGCTCGCCATGTTAAAAATGATTTTTTTTATTCGTAAATATGTATATCGTGTACCTACGAATTGTTCATTTTAGGTACTATTGTGTTTTGTATATAATTTTGTTTTTTTTAAATTAGAGATTTTTAGTTTGTAAATGTTTGATTGTGCGTGAGTGAGTATATTTTTATTTCGTGCCTCCCTTAATTATTTTTGTAGGTATAATACCCCGCCCACTCGCCAATTGAGCCCGGTCAATTTCTTCTTTTTCTCCCTCGTTTTTATTTTCTATTTTTAGATTACGTCGTTAAACGTAGCATAATTTCTGACGCCCTGACGTGGGGCTGCGGGTTTGTTTAGTTAATTTTCTTGTGCTCCGATATTGTTTTGTGTAACTTTGACCCCAATTTTGTTGTAGTTAATTTTTCTGTTGCTTCGATTTTGGTTTTCGTTCATTCGTATTCCGATTTAGTTCCGTTTAATTTCTGGCCCATTTTCTGTTTTGCTTCTGGCCTGATTTTTTTTTGTTTGCGGCTCAAGTTACTACCGTATCCTTTTCTCGGCCTGATAATACTTACGTTTTCGTCCTTTACGCTCGAACTTGTATTTATTTCTTTTCTTTATTTACTGTGTGGGTTCGATCTTCTTGAATTTCAAATTATTGGACTTCTGTTTTCGCCAATAATCCTAATCCATTGAAAACGCTGGCACCCAAGATTTTTATTTTTCTTTCCTTCCCTGTCTGTATATTTTGTTCTCCCCAATCAAGTCTAGAGTTAATTTTTTCCTCCGATTTTTCTTTTATTCTACCGCCCTATTCTAATTTCTATTTTGTTGTTTCGCTTCCATTGGTGTTTTTGAAGTTTCCGTCGGATATGTTTTAAATTATTATGTTTTCGCAATAATTTTCTTTTCGCTTCTCTCGAGTTACGGTTGACCTTTGTTTAGTTACTTTCTACCAATTTCTTTCTTGTTTGTATTCAAAATGACTTTTTTTCGGCTTCCTACCAAGGTCTCCCTGTGTGGGAGTGAAATTTAAAATTTTCTGGTAATTCAAATACTCTAAATGTATATAATTTTTTAAGGCGGGTCGAAAAACTCCGCCGAACTCACCATGTGTCAGAGTTGCAGTTATTTGCGTTTGCTGTGGATTTGTTCGAGTCTAAAGGATTAGTTTGGTATCGTGGTTATCGGCATAGGTTTTCTGACTGGAAGTCGTTGTCTAATTTACTGATTTACCATTTTGAACCCCCGGATTTTGCTTATAAGTTCGCTACTACTGAGGAAAATACTTTTGCTTCACATGACCGAGTTGTTAAGATTTCTTCTACGCCTACGGGTAGATCCGATACTTCTTCCGTACGTTCTATTGTCCTTCTTCCTAATTCTGCTTCTACTCGTCAGGTTATCAGCTTTAATTGTGACACACCTGGTCATGTTTCGACACGCTGTACTAGTCCGCAAGTACTCCATTGCCATGGTTGTGGATATAAGGGAGTTTCTCGCCGCAACTGTCCACACTGTCATCCTGCTTCTAATAGGTTTTCGAATAATCATTAAAATTCTGCCCTCACCTCTAGATGCCTAATTTCTTCTGCTCCTCACTCTACGTTCTCTTCTGTTCTTAGTCCGGGTCATCCTGCTACTATTATCAAAACCTACCCTTCTTCGGCGAATACAGCTTCGAACAAAATTTCTTCCGTTTCCTGTTCTAAATCCTATTTTACACCACTTTCTGCTCGCCCTACTTATTCACTCTCACCCCAAACTGTGCCTCCACCACCATTACAACCAATACTTCGGATTAGTGACTTGCAGGTAGTTTCTTAAGAGTTTGTTTCTTCCTTCTTAAACGATTCTAGTCAAGAAATTTCTATCGTGTTTACAAGTACACATGTCGCTGAATTGACGATAATTTCTATTTCAGTCCGCGAGGGTCCTGTTGAAGTCAATGGACCTGTATCATTAATGCCTGTTGCCGTTTTTGTCAAAATTTTACTTGTTCCTGCTTTCTTAAATGATTCTAGTCAAGAAATTGCTGTCGTACCTAGAATAACAGCTGTAGCTACATTGACGATAACTTCTAATTTAGTCTCCGAAAGTCTTGTGGAAGTTAGTGAACCCGTAGCCGTGATGCCTGTTGCTGTTGTCGTCAAAGTTTTACCTGATCCTATTTCGTTACCTACTCTTACTCATTTTTCTCATGCTGACAAAATGTTACTTGTTTCTGTTCCTTTAACTAGGGTTGGTGAGATCCTGGCTGATGTCTTGTTGTCTAATGTTGACGAAGGTCAACCTGATTCTGTTCCTTTATGTAATATGGTTGAAGTGTTATTGGATTCTGCTCCTTTTCCTAAGGTTGATATTCTTACAGCCAATGCTGTTTTCTGTCCTAACTGTGATATTTCTAGTCCTTTATCTAACGTCGTTGAAATTTTATCTACTTCTGTCCCTCTAGTTAACGTAACTGAAGTATGCTCCGCTTGTGTTTCTCTTCGTAAGGTTGATTCTCGTACAGCCAATACTTTTTATCTTTCTACCGTGGATATAATGACAACCCATGGTGTTTCCTTTTCTACCGTTGACTTTCTTACCTCCAACCCTAACAACAAACAACTTTCTTCCTTAACTCGTTCCGAGTTTCCTAAACTACCCTTGCCATCTCCTACTCCGCATGCTACAACTACTACATCTCCTGCTGGCCCTGTCTTGCGGAAAACTGCCCATAAAAAGCAGAAATTTGTCTATACTGATTCCGAAACGGAAGATGTATGTCGGCGAAGTTCAAATGTCCTTGATCTCGTTTCGTTCTCGTTCTGGCGGCGAAAACGTCTTAAGCCCAAAATCTAGTCTTCGCACCCCAGATTCTTATGCCGACTTTGCTCTCCTTCGGGCCTGATTTTTGGACATTACGATTTCGGTTTACTTCCCGGTTTTGCTGGGTTTTCTTTCTTTTGCTTTCTTTTTCTTTTACCCCGTGAGGGTGCTGAAATAGAATAGTCCCACGGTACGACCCACCTGTCGTAAGAGGCGACTACAGCGGTCAAACACATACACACACGCACACTTTATACACGCACAACACACACACACACACTCACCTACTCATACCTCAACACACACACACATACACACACACACACGTCGGCACACGCACACATATACACCTACAAAATTACACTGGGATTTTGTTTTATTTTCTTTTGTACGATGTTAGTTTTTTTTGGGTTTTGTACTTGGTGTTGGTGTTGGTGTTATTCTTTTTGGCTTTTTTTTCGTTCATTTCGTTTCACTCTCCTTTCTCTATCCTTTTGCTGGTCTTCTTTGTTGTGTTTCGTCCATCCACTCCTGTGGTAAGTGCTTTCTAGTCCGTCTTTCTTTCTTCGGAAACCACTCAATCGACTGTAGGACTAGTTAGCATTTCTTTTCTTCTGTTCTTTGGCTTCGACTACCACAGTTGATAGTACATCGTTTCTTTTACCAGTACTCCTCCTCTTTTCCTCTCGTTCTCCCTTATTCTTCCCTTACATACTTGAGGCTTGACCTTTGGGGTCCTGTTTTGGCTTACACTATTGGTTTTTCTTCCTCGTTCGGTTCTTCTTTTGAGATCGAAGACTTTCTTGTTTCTTTACAAGAAGCATCCGTCCTTTTACGACTTTTCTTCAGTGCTTAGGACGTTCCAGCTTAGTCCTCCTTGATTGTGCATTACCTGTTTTTCCTTCTTTCTTTCCTTTTTTGTTCGTTTTTTCTCTTTCTCTCTTCTATTATTGGTCTGTCACGAGAGTTATTTATTTTTCTTTGGGGTATCCCTCTTTTTTCTTCTTTTTTTTGTTTGGTTGTTGTATTCGTAACCAGTTTTCTTTTAGTTTTTTTTGTAAGCGATTTTTTTTGTTTGTTTGTTTGGGTTTCTTTTTTTGTAGTTTGGTACATTTTACTGTTAATAAGAAATACGCGGTCTAATAATTTTCAACTCAAATCCCTTTGGCGTTAAAAATAAAAATTAATTCAGTAAATTAAATAACACTTTCGCTTGTTAATTTATTTATCTATTTGTATAAATTCGATTCCTATTGCTACATCTTAGAGCCTAATTAATTATAATTACTCCTAAGAACTCCTCAACGTAAAGTTTATGCTAAAATTAAACAGGCGATAACTGATTCTAGGTATCTGATAATTGATTCTTATGTGTTTTCCATTGAAAGCTTCGTCGAATTAAAACCGCGTATTATCCAAATAAACCATGTTTTTCCAGTTTTATTTTCTTAACAATGTTTGAGCACTGGTCATTAGTGAAATGAAATTAACATTCACTTGCTCTTCAATGTACACAACGAAAACACGTGTAGAATGGTTGGTTGTTTCCGTTTTTCTGTATGAAAAGTTCACGCACGCCTTACAGCGTGGTGGGTATTTATGGGTTTTATAAAATTGTACTTTTCGACGACAATAAATAAATTTTATTTATAATTACTATAGCTCCTTCCGGTGGCCCTTAAAGCCACAATGAATGGTCGTCCCTTGTTGTGATGGAAGGATCACCCCAAGGCGGGATCACGCGCACCTCTGTTTCGCACCGTTTTTACAGACGGTAGGAGCCAACCCGACGGTGGTGACTCGAGGGTGAGCGTTTATACACTAATTTTCGTATATGGGTACCCGGTAGTTGTTGAAACAACATATGTACACGGGTCTACGGATGCATCACTTTGTTGGTGGTAAAATGACTGGATGTTTGTATGTGCGAGTATATTATAACATTTACTGATTTCTTTATTAGGATAATTTTATATATACAATTCCGTACTTGCAATGCTGATTTCGATTTGTGATTTTTAGTGGGGTAATTTTGTTCCTTTTTCTTGTTTGAAGATTAATATAGGGGGTGACTTAAAAACTGCAGCTCGCCATGTTAAAAATGATTCTTTTTTTATTCGTAAGTATGTATATTGTGTACCTACGAATTGTTCATTTTCGGTACTATTGTGTTTTGTATATAATTTTTTTTTAAATTAGAGGTTTTTAGTTTGTAAATGTTTGATTGTGCGTGAGTGAGTATATTTTTATTTCGGGCCTCTCTAATTTTTTTTTGTAGGTATAATACCCCGCCCGCTCGCCGATTGAGCCCTGTCAATTTCTTCTTTTTCTCCCTCGTTTTTATTTTCCTTTTGTAGACTACGTCGTTGAACGTAGCAAACAAAGTTAAATTTTATCCAGATAAGTTATAGGGATGTAATTTAAAACATGACAAAAGAGAATACCTTAATACAACTTATATTTGACGTTTAGTTAATAACATTAGAAAAACAAAATATACACCCTTATTTTCTTACATCCAAGTTTTCATGTGAAAACATCACTAAATGTAGTATAGATATCTACTCTCTCATAAAAATGTCTTAAACTCTACCAGATAAGATATTAGAAAATCTAAAATTGTTATTGTACTTAGACACAATTTCAAATTAACTTTCTAAGTAAAAGGAAATCTTGAATACGCTTTGTTGTACTTAACTTAGTTAAGAGAATTTGTATTAAACATTTAAATTGAACATAACCTCGTAAACCACAAAAAGTTTCATGAAAGCTTTTATGTTTACACTTGTATGGTTATACCAGGATAGTAAATGTAATATTAAATTAGTTAAGGTAATAGGTAAGTAAAAGTATGACTTTATATTTTTGATGCATTATTTTTCAAGATATTAGAAATTAAAACTGAAACATATGCACATTGTTTCGTCACAAAAGTAAGTAAGACAAAACTCATACCTGTATTCATGCAATTTGAAAGAAACGTATACTTAAGTATTCAGCTTTGGCTTGTTCAGAAATTATTGAATTTTTAGTTTCTTCTTACGGCTTTGTTAAGACAAATACCATCGCTATTTAGTTTCATTATTAAGCTCAAACTTCAAATTTGCAAGAGCCAATCCTTTTGTTCCACAACCATATATTTTGTTAACGGATATTCAATTTCTTTTTATAAGGTAATTAAACGGCAACATAAAATTCTTGTACGATACTAGAAAATATTTGTAGGTAGTAGAACTAATGCATAGGCTTAGATATAATTAGACACTCCACCAGAGAATACTCCACCAGAGGGTACATCTCTAGAAAACAACCCACCAAGAACAACCCACCAGAGAACCCTAGAAAATAAACGTGTTACAAGAACTAAGTATTGTAATACGCTACGAGGAACACTCAGAAACTTTATCTGTAAACAACTTACCATTCTTAAACATTTTGAATGGGTTATTCAGGTCAGCTTTCTTCGTATACATTATACTAATATTCTAAAACGATATTTTTGTATTTCAACAAGAATAAAAGAAAAGACACCTATTATAAACCAGGTACGACATCTTGGCCTTAGAAGGAACTTCATTATCGGGAAACGGCATGTGCACAAGAAGGCGGTCAGATATCAACAGCACGAAAATTTATTCTGGTTAGAAGATAACCACACATTTTGAGAGAGGGACAAACAAGAAAACCATCCTAAATGACATTCATTCAGTCGTGTAATTAGGGACATAATGCAGAGGTTTACCAATTAGAAAATTACATGTGATCATAATTATTTATTCTTAATCTTCTTTGGGAATGAAACCACTCATAGTTTTTAAAATCTATTTTATTTACGTTTCGATCCATGACCTAGGATCGTTGTCAAAATAATAAAAACTTCAAGTTTGACGTTTATGACATAAATTGAAGGTTACTTTGATTTATTGATATTTGAAATATTTGGTTTGAGTACACTAAGCAAAAATTTTTAAAGTTTTAAAGAATGATTGCCTTCAATTTGTGTTGCGACCTGGGATCGACTTTCCTATGGTAACCAATACGCTTAACGTGAAATCAGCTGATTAATTATTTATATTATTTTATATTATTTATACAATGGAAGGAATATTAAATTAAAACTAAAGATCAACGTATTTAGTATATTATTTTATAATACTAAAGTGAATTGTTACATAAATTAAAACTAACTTGTGATTGTAAACGGTATTAATGTAAAATTAAAGTGAAGAATGCTTTTATATTGAAGGAAGTGAGACCACAATGTAACATGTCAAGGCAACGGCGAATTGACATGTTACAAGGTAAAGATTTTATGGTCAACTTGACATTTTCCCCTCTTTTTGATATTAAAAATAAAACCCTACTTATGTTTGCATGTACTACAGTGGGTTTAATAGAATGTAAAACATAAAGGCAACAACGCCAGAATTTTCTCCCCCGAAAGAGGCAGAGACCATGCAAAGTGGAGGGAAACCACCACATTACCTACCAAGTACACAGCATAGTTAAATTGTTATTTAAGACGATGGCATTGTAAACTTTTCCCTCTCTCTTCCTTTACCTTTAGTTTTCCAAGAGACAAGAGGCAATAGTGTCCCTTTGAATATACAACCAAACACGCTATTTATTTTTACTGACTACGATTTCAAAGTATAATACACTCATCTCCTCCACGCCCAGGGTTTTGAATGTTGTAGGTCAAGTCCACGGTTATTTTATCAATTAAATGCCTCGGTTTCGCTTCAGCGTAGATACATGAACAGTTCTCCAGGTGGTGCGGTTCTCACTTCTGATTAACAACAGTGTTGGTGAACCCAAGGAAAGGAATGTACAACCACTTACCTGATTCATGCTATAGTTCCCACATTTACTATTTTTTTGTTGCGTTCATTTTCGACGACAGATTCAAATACGTCTTTTTTGTGGTAATTAGTTTTTCATTCAACTAGCATCTGTTTCTATTCAAAACCCCATCCTGTATTTTTACCTCGTTACAATAGTACACGCAATTATAACATTTCTTTCAAATCTATTCGTTCTAAATCGAAAATATATTCGATAAATTAAATAGTTAATACCTTGTTTTAGGTATCCGTTAATCTATTAAACATTCCAGTAACGTATAATTGCTTTCTCTGTTGTGTTTCCCATTTAAAGCCTTGTCGAAATAATAGATCCTACTATTATTTGATAGCGTGATTTCCAGTTTGCTAATCACACTTTGATAACCCGAGGATTGCAGTTCGAACTCGTGTTATTTGAATCAATTTAATTTGAATCTGCAGCTTGTGCGTTGAAATATTTTCTACAGCGATGCACGTTTTTTTGTTCGACAAGTAAGAAGTATCTTGCATGTACCGCTCCTAGCTGGAGGCCAAATTGGTTATTTCTGTATGTAGGCCCAACTGTTCGTTGACGTGCACCAACTACTTTTGTCTGTAAACCGCTACTGCAGTTACGGTGGCAGGGTGAACGAATCCTGACTACCGTGGCGTTGCTGTGCTGACTCACCGCCGAGGACTTGCAAGATAAGCATCTCGACGCATAGAGGTATGTGACTCGTTTTCTTTTAAGCACATCGAGGATTATTATTTATCAGCGGTTGATGTTGTGAAACCATTTCGCCAAACATTTTTAATATCTAGCTACGCTAGTGCTTCTTGTTATATTTCTTTAATTCTTACTACAACTTGGTCTACATTTAATACTTTACTTTAACACACTTGCTATTGTAAAAATCTAAGCATTACTTTTTTCCCCAATAAGTTTTATTACATGTTAGCTGCGAAATGCGCACTTTGTGGATCCATTAGAAAATTTGTCTTTTGCAATATAACTTAAATTTAATACTTTTCTTTGTTCATGTGAATCAAGAACTTTTAATTTATTTTTATTGTTAATAGATAATCGTGGACGACGTGTTTTTTTGTTGTTTTTTTGGTATGTAATTGAATCCTCCCGCTCTCCGCGTCTGGTAGTTAGCCTGGTATTTATGTTTCTTCCGGCTACGTCTAGGTACGTAGCATAAATCTTGACGCTCTGGCGTGGGGCTCCGATTTTGTTTTGTGTAACAGTGGCTTAACTTTTGCTTCGATTTTGGGTTTGATTAGCGTTCGCTTTGATTTCGTTTCGCTTAATTTTCGCCCCAATTTTGTTTTGCTTTTCGGCCTGATACTACTTATGTTTTCTTCCCTTATGCTCGAACTTGTATTTATTTCTTTTTATTTCTTGAGTGGGTTTGATTTTCTTAAAATTTAGTTCTGTTTTCTTTTCTAACTGCTCATTGTTATTGGTTGGTTAATTTCAGATTATTGGACTTGTGTTTCCGCCATTAATCCTAGACCATTTGAAAACTCTGACTCTATTCTAATTTCTATTTTGTTGCTTCGCTCCTATTGTCGCTGAAGTTTATCCGTCGGATGTTTTAGATTGTCATGTATTCGCAATAATTTTTTTTCTTTTGAGCTTCTACCGAATTACTGTTAGTCTTTATTTAGCTACTATCTTCCATTTTTTTTTATTCGTATTCAAAATGACTAATATGAAGGAAAGACTGTATGAGGGTATCTGCAATAGACAGCAGGAGCTCTCAGAATGCATCACTGACTATTTCACGTGCATGACGGCCCTGTTTTAGGGATATGGATCTTTCAAGGAGGATGATCAATTGTCGATTGTTCTTCGTAACCTTGCTCCCTTCTATCGAGCCCATCTGCATACCGTCCGCTCCTTACAAGAGTTAGAGGATGAGTGTCTGAAATTAGAACCGGCAAAGATTCTGGCCGACAATGTCGTATCACCTAGTCCAGACCCACATACTGTTACTGCCGAACCGGGTCTTGCTTATAAGTCTACTACTATTGAACAAAATACTTTTACTACACATGACCGAGTTGTTAAGGTTTCTCCTAGGCCTACGTGTAGATCCAATACTTCTTCCGTACGTTCTACTGTTCTTCCTCCTACTTCTACTTCTACTCGTCAGCTTGTATGCTTTATTTGCGACAAACGTGGTCATGTTTCGACACGTTGTAATTGTCCTAAAGTACTCCATTGCTATGGTTGCGAGCATAAGGAAGTTACTCACCACAACTGTCCCAACTGTCATCGTACTACTAATAAGTCTTCGAATAATCGTTCAAATTCTGTCCTCACATCTAGATGTCTAATTTCTTTTGCTGCTAACTCTACGCTCTCTTCGGTACCTCATCCAGGTCATCCTGCCACTACTATCAAAACATACCCTTCTTCAGTCAATATAGCTTCTTAAGAATTTGTCTCGGCTTTCTTAAACGATTCTACCCAAGAAATTTCTGTCGTGTCTGCAAATACAAATGTCGCTGAAGCAACGATAACTTCTAATTCAGTCCGCGAGGGTCCTGTTGAAGTCCATGAACAGGTATCTTTAATGCCTCCCGCCGTTTTTGTCAAAATTTTACCTGTTACTGCTTTCTTACATGGTTCTACTCAAGAAATTTCTGTCGTGCCTACAATAACAGCCGTAGGTGAAGTGACGATAGTTCCTAATACGGATAAAGGGAACCCGTAGCTATAATGCCTGTTGCTGTTGTCGTCAAAATTTTACCTGATCCTGTTTCGTTACCTACTCTTACTCAATTTTCTCATGCTGACAAAATGCTACTTGCTTCTGTTCTTTTAGCTAAGGTTGGTGACATCCTGGCTGATGTCCTGTTACCTAATGTTGGTCAACCTGATTTTGCTTCCTTATCTATTGTGGACGAAGTTCTTCCTGATACTGTGTGTTCTTGTAATGTGGATGAAATTCTCTCTAGTGCTGTTCCTTTGTTTCATGTTGATAAACTTCTACCAGATTCTGTTCCTTTATGTAATATGGTTGAAGTGTTATCGTATTCTGTTCGTTTTCCTAAGGTTGATATTCCTACAGCCAATGCTGTTTTGTTTCCTAACTGTGATACTTCTAGTCCTTTATCTAACGTCGTTGAAATTTTATCTACTTCTGTCCCTCTAGCTAACGTAAGTGAAGTGTGCTCTGCTTGTATTTATCTTTGTAAGATTAATTCTCGTACAGCCAACACTTTTTCTCTTTCTACCGTTGACTTTCTTAAACCTTACAACAAACCTCTTTCTTCTATGACGCATTTTGAGTTTTCTAAACTACCCTTGCCACCTCCTAAACCTCGTGATACAACTACTACACACCCTGCTGTTCCCGTTTGGCCGAAAACTGCCCAACAGAGGCAGACATTATTCTATGTTCCTTCCGAACCTGAAGATGTATGTCGGCGAAATCCTAATGTCCTTGATCTCGTTTCATTCTCCTTCTGGCGGCGTAAAGGCCTTAAGTCCAATATCTAGTCCTTGCGCCCCAGATTCTTATGCCGACTTTGCTCTCCTTCGGACTTGATTTTTGGACGTTACGATTTTGTTTTACTTCCCTGTCTTCCTAGGTTTTCTTTCGTTTTCTTGCTTTTTTTTAACCCCGTGTGGGTCCGGGAATAGAATAGTCCCACGGTACGACCTGCCTGTCGTAAGAGACGAGTACAGGGGTCCAACACATACACATACACACACTTTATACACGTCCAATCCATACCCACACACTTCATACACACACATACTCCCTCACACTTCATAAACACACAGTTCTACTTGGATCTCCTTTCTTTTGTTTTCTCCTTGTACCCCAACCCCGTGTGGGTCCGGGAATAGAATAGTCCCACGGTACGACCTACCTGTCGTAAGAGGCGACTACAGCGGTCCAACACATACACATACGCACACTTTATACACGTCCAATCCATACCCACACACTTCATACACACACATACTCCCACACACTTCATAAACACACAGTTCTACTTGGTTCTCCGTTTTTTTGTTTTCTCCTTGTACCCCAACCCCGTGTGGGTCCAGGAATAGAATAGTCCCACGGTACGACCTACCTGTCGTAAGAGGCGACTACAGCGGTCCAACACATACACATACGCACACTTTATACACGTCCAATCCATACCACACACTTCATACACACATACTCCCACACACTTCATAAACACACAGTTCTACTTGGTTCTCCGTTTTTGTTTTCTCCTTGTACCCCAACCCCGTGTGGGTCCAGGAATAGAATAGTCCCACGGTACGACCTACCTGTCGTAAGAGGCGACTACAGCGATCCAACACACACATACACACACGCGCGCACGCACACACTTCATAAAGACACAGATTACTGTTTGGTTCTCTTTTCTTCCGTTCTCTTTTTGTACCCCAACCCCGTGATGGTCCGGGAATAGAATAGTCCCACAGTAGGACCTGCCTGTCGTAAAGCGACTTCAGCTGTCCAACACACACACGTACACTTTATACACGTCCAATACATACCCACACACTTCATAAACACACAGTTTTACTTGGTTCTCTTTCTTTTCGTTTTCTTCTTGTACTCCTTGACCCCGTGTGGGTTTGGGGATAAAATAGCCCCATGGTACGACCTGCCTGTCGTAAGAGACGACTACAGCAGTGCAACACAACACATACACACATGCACACTTTATACACGAACAACACATAAACACACACTTCTTACACCCCCAACACACATATACACACACGCACGGACACGCACACACCTACTCATACATGACTACACTGAGATTCTGTTTTATTTTCTTTTGTACGATTCTTAGGTTTTTTTGTTAGTTCTGGTACTTGTACTTGTTGGTGTTATTCCTTTTGGTTTTTTTTTCTTTTTTTCTCGTTCCTTTCGTTCCACATTCCTCTCCTTTTTTCTGTTGCTAGTCTTCTTTGCTGTCGGCCCCTAGTCCAATTGTGTTTCGTCCATCCGCTCCTGTGATAGGTGCTTGCTAGTCCGTTTTTCTTTCTTCGGAAACCACGACTTAGTAGACTTTAGGACTAGTTTGCATTTTTTTTTTGGTTTTGGTTACCACAGCTAGTACATCGTTTCCTTTTACAAGCGCTCTCCCTCTCTTTCTCTCGTTCTCTTTTGTTGTCCCTTTGTTTACTTGAGGCTTGACCTTTGGGTCCTGTTTTGGTTAGCACTGTTGGTGTTCTTCCTTTTTCCTTTTCTTCTCTTGAGGTTGATAACCTTGCCGTTTCTTCTGAGAAACATCTGTTCGTTGATCACTCCGCAGTGGTGAGGCCGTTCCACCTTAGTCCTCCTTGATGGCGTATTACCCGTTTTTCCTTCTTTCCGTCCTTTTTTTCTCACTGTCTCTCTTTTTATTATTGGTTCTTCAAGCCGGATGAGAGTTTTTTTTTTATTTTGGAGTGTTTCTTTTTGTTTTTTTGTTGGTTTTTGAAAACGAATTTTCTTTTGCTTTTTCTCGTGAAATTTTTTGTGTTGGTTTTTTTTGGTACTGTTTTCCTACCCCCACCTGTTAATTTTGCGAGGGGGGATTTGTTACTTTTATTTTCGACGATAGATTTAAATACGTCCTTTTTGTGGTCATTTGTTTTTCATTCACCTAGCTTCCGTCTTTATTCAAAACCTCATCCTGTATTTTACTTCGTTACAATAGTATGCGCAATCATAACATTTCTTTCAAATCTATTTATTCTAAAACGAAAATTTATTCGATAAATTAAATAATCAATACCTTGTTTTAGGTATCCGTTAAGTTGTTAAACATTTCGATTACGTATAATTGATTTCTTTTGTGTTTCCCATTTAAAGACTTGTCGAAATAATAGATACTACTATTATTTGATAGCGTGTTTTCCAGATTGCTAATCGCGCTTTGATAACGCGAGGATTGCAGGTCGAACTCAGTTATTTGAACCAATTTTTAATTTGATTCTGCAGCTTGTGCGTTGTAATATTTTCTACAGCGATGCACGTTTTTTTGTTCGACAAGTAGGAGGTATCTTGCGCGTACCGCTTTTAGCTGGAGGCCAAATTGGTTCTTTTTATGTAGGCCCAGCTGTTCTTTGCCACAGATCAACTGCCGTTGCCTGTAGATCGCTAGTGCCGTTATGGCAACAGGGTAAATAGATACCGACGACCGTGCGATGCAGTGCTGATTCACTCCCGATGGCGTGCAAGCTAAGTATCCTGACACATACATTTGTTTGTTGCTGCGAATCGATATTATCGCTCCACAGGTGTGATGTACTATTGTTAAAAATTTTTGACAAAAGCTCTCACATGTTAATTCTTTTCTGCTGATTAGTTTAATTTACAAAAGGTATGTACAATTGTAAAAACGCTTGACAATAACTCTCACATGTTTATTTTCTACTGATTAGTTTTATTTTGTGTAAAATACGAGATGCGCACTTTGTATCTAAAGTATTAAATTGTTGGTATCACATAATTGTTTGCTGTGAAATAGTAACGCCTAATTTATTACTTTTGCTTGTTTGTACAGAATCATTTATTTATTCTTATTGTTAATAGATAATCGTGGGCGATGGTTTTTTTTTGTAATTAGGTAAATCCCCCTCACTCTCCGCGTTTGGTAGTTAGCCTGGTATTTACGTTTCTTCCGGCTACGTCTAGGTACATAGCATTTTGATAATATTATTTTTACCCTGAACACTAGCGATTACAAGAACGAATACAAAAATCAGGAATAAGTAACTAAAACAAATCTTAAGGTGTTTTTAAAAATATTCTTCACGATGATTGATACACTTTTGCATAAGTTGGAATCAATTTTCATAGAATTTTTTCCATTCCGATTGAGATATCCCCAACACATAGGTTTCAAACGCATCAGACGCCTCTTCTGGAGTCGAAAATCGTTGTCCACGCAGTTTGTTCTTCATGTGTGAATTCGTCACTTGTGTAGATGTGTTATACACTGCGTTTGATGCACTGCAATCGTATTTTTTGAGCATTTCTTTGCACTAATCGACACGAGTCTTTTTTGTGAGCGATTGTCAAATTATGTGGGACCAACGCGCACATAGCTTTTTCACAGCTAAATGTTCATATAATATCGAAGGTATACTTGTCATACTAATGCCTAGGAATCTCTGAATCTAACGATGAGTCACATGACGATCTTGCATTATCAATTTTCGCACAGCATCGATGCTTTCTGGCACAACAGCCGATTTTAGACGACCTTCTTTAAATTCATCTGCTAGCGAACTACGACCACGATCGAATTCACTATACCAACGATATATACAGTGGTTTTTGTTAGAGCTTCTTCCCCTAAAGTCGAAATAAGTTGATGCAGGCACTGTTGTGAAGATAATCCACGTCGGAAATCGTAAAAAATATCGCACAAAAATGTTCACGAGTTAATTCCTTTTTTTGGCCGAGACGAAATTTTCAACTCAATCAAATCAAAACAAATAGTGTTCATTTGGCAAAATGTTATAAGTATGTATACTGTCAAAAATGTCAAACTTTAGGTTAGAAACGTTAGATCGCACCTAGCAACACTAATGTTGTCAGTTCCCGATGCATATCGAACACCCTTCGTATTATATTCGTTCAATTCTAGAACTGATCAATTATAAGAAGATCCTTAATAATCTAGCTATATGATTTAGCTTCCTAAACTAAAACCGACGTTTAATTTCCTTTTGGTTCACATTGCTACCTAAATTTCAATGCAATATCTAATGAACGTTTTGTTATTTTCTAAATACTACGTCCATTGCTTGTAGTATATGCAAAATATCCTAATTTGACTTGTAATTAGTATCTCTTTTTTTCTTATATGCACTTGTTTTTTTGTTTATTCTATTCCAATGACTCTTAGGCCTATTAACTCCAGTGTCTTATATGCAAGTATATACAATCACTAATATTATACAAACTTTTTACATACATGCAAGTTTAAAGTTCATTCACTTAACCAATCCTATCAAAATTGGATTTGTAGAGGTAAGTATCTCTCAACGCCTCAACGGTTCACCAACGTTATTGTCAGTGTATTTCAAATTTTTCTTTGGTGTTAATCTTCCATTAATATATTCCAGCCATGATTCCCTATGTCGAGAAACTCTTGCAATTTACTTCAATAACTGTAGTGCTTCGGAAGTTCTCAACGCAAAACGTTCTATTGTTTTGACCGCTGCCATATGTATCCCCTTCGCATTGTCGCTTTGTCCATCATCATCATTAGGTCTTCAGTTCTAGAACTGGTTAGACGCGTACCATCATTGTTCCCTATTCTGAACTAACCTACAGATTTCCCTGAAATATGCACAGTTTGCATCTATAACTGTCTGATCTAGGTCTATATCTACCTCTTTTTTCCTATCTCTGCTTGTAATATATCACATACTATTCCCCAAAAATGCCTTAGAACGTATTCCGCCCCACTATTTCTCTTTTTCCCCAGATATCCTTGTTCCCCTACTATTTCTGTAACTTATTTGTTATTATTTTTGTCTGTCCATGCTATCGTCCTCATACATCTGAAGCACATCATTTCAAAAGGCTGCTACCGTTTTTCTATCTGTGTTTCAGACTTCCCGTATTTCATAGGCATACTGTGCTGTGCTCCACACATATGCTTTCAACAATTTTCTTCTTATTCTATGTTTGTTGTCTTTCCTCATAGGCGATGTTCTTTCTTGTTAGATGCAGTTCGATCACTTTCTATTGTTTTACAGTTATATGCCCTATATCTCTGACCTTCAATGGTTGTGAAGGGAGGTAAGCAGTCTGTGGCTGCCAAGTTCCCCCAACACTTAACCATTTGGCGATTTAATATATTTTCCAATTTATCTTTTCACACAGTCAACATTAGTTGCAGGTATTTCGCAGCCATTAGGTTTTTCGTCTCAAAACTGGTTGGACACGTACCTGCACTTATTTATACTCTAAGCCAGCCTACCTAGTTCCCGAAATTCTCGCACAGCATGTGTATTCAGGTTAATCTTCTTTGGGAATTAAACCCCTCATAGTTTTTAAAATCAACTTTATTTAAGTTTCGATCCATGACCTAGGATCGTTGCCAAAATAATAATAAAAACTTCAAGTTTGACATAACATAGAAAATCTGTTAGCAAAATACACTAAATGTTTGTCCAGTTTCGAGCTCCATAACGCTTTAAATATACTCAACAGACTCACTTTTCGATTGAGTTGGACGCCATCATGTCCGGATCAGTTATAAAAAAGACTTTATTAGAGAGGGAATCTTACGGGTTGGAGGTCGCCTTTCTCGTGCACCCTTATCCTCTGACAGGAAATGTCCTGCTCTTTTGCATAGTAAAACTCACTTTACAGATTTGTGTATATCCTTGTTCATTTGAGATACTTCCACAGTGGTGTTCAAATGGTTGGTTTTATCATTCGTCAAAGTTTTTGCATTGTTTCAAGTGAACAGTCCATTCGTCGAGTTTTGAGTCAGTGTATGACTTGTTGGAAGACTAATCCTACCACATCGCAGCTTCCTATGAGTCACTTTCGTCCATGCTGAGTCAAACCGTACAAGACGAGCTGAAGCGCCTTTGTCGCTAAGCGCTGCCCTTTATCTTCGTTGTAAATTTTTCTTTATTTTTCTTAGTATAATTTTTTTGTTGGTTTCTGTTCGCCTAAATATTTGTTGAGTTTTCTTATATTAATTAATTTTTTTCTTTTCCTTTTTTACATTCCGTTCCACCTTTTGTAGTTATTTTCTATTTTGGTGGGCGGTATGTTCCGTTTGTGCAATTAATAACCTTTAATTATAGCATAAGGTGTAGCTTTCATATAAATTCTGATCCGTCGGGTAGATAGTGTAATCTATGGTTTTCCGCGATTTTAATCTTTAAGTACTTTTTTGTTGTATGTGCCGCAGTTGTACAGTTGTTGAATAATACAGTTATTCTAAACAGGCAGGTGTATCTTAGTTATAATGCTATAAACGCTTGAGTGCCGCAAACGATTAACTGCTTCTTGTTCCTACCACCGCCGCCGCTAAAAGTTGCAGTTTATTACTGGTAAGTACTTGAAGGTACCACTTTTTTAAATTATGCAGATACAATGGTGGTGCTTGTTCTGTTTATAATACGCTTTAACTAAGCGTGCACCTACGTAAAAAAGTCCTTTTAATAAAAATAAGTTTTATACAACCAATTATTAAATATACATCAGCATGAAATGTGAAGCAGGTAGAAAGCAAAAATTCGATGAATTACGTATTTGTTGTTCTTGTACAAGGTTCACGTTACCTTATACTACAGGGCAAGGCGTTCCAAGTATTCAAATAATCCAACTTTGTGTTGCAAAAAGCGTCCACCAAAGGATCATTTTCCCCTTAACGGAAATTTTTTAATTACCCAACCTTTAATCCGCTCAGCCATAGTTTCTTGTCAATCGAACTTGAAGTGTATAACTGGAAATAAAAAGATCGAATGCCAGTTCTATTATGATCTATCGGTATTTATAAGCTACAATGTCCAAGGGAATTACTCGATTTTTTCCCATTCACACGGATGGTGTGTCTAAGGCTGTCGTATTGTCGAGTTCAATGTCATTCCGTTTAGGTCCATGGTCATCCGGTTCTCATACTTTTGAAAGTAGTGTGGTTGTTTATGTTCGCACGCAATTTTTATGATCATAAGTTTATTTTTATTTCTATTGGGGTAATTTAGTATGGTTGCGGTTTCCTTAAACCCGTGAGAATGTTTACGAATACACTTTTTTAGGCTGGTTATTTACCGTAACCTGACGGTCCTTTTCTAAATTGATACGAAGAGTGTAGAGTCCCGTTCTTTATTACTGGTAGTATTAAATATACATTAGGTGCTTCCTTATTTATTTCTGGGTCTTACTTTAATACTGTAATAAAATCGTCACGTTATTAAGGTGAACTAACAAAGCTTCTTTTTTCGTACTAAAATTTATTTAACTAACTGAAATTAATAAATTCTTTTATATTAAGTAATGTTTGCTTAAATAACACAACTTGCATTGCTTGATTAATTTCTAATTGCTTTAAATTGAATTAAATGATATCCAGATCGACCTTATATCACCGGTTATACCGATGTCTGCTTCCGAATGCATCCAGTAGAGTTTACCAATCCTTAAATATATTCTTAGAGTCAAACATAAATTTTTTCGCGTTTAATAAATATATTGCTACATTGCTTTTGGTATCAACTTTGAATTATTTAGAATTTTTTGCTATTAACATAATATTTTCTCATTCTGTTTTGTTTATAATTTACAATTTAATAATAAAATCGAAATTTTATTTGCCCTGCTTTAACTAGTAGTAGTTGATTAAAAGTTAACTATATTCCTTGTTCCAGCAGGCAAAATAAGGTTATTTTTCATTTGACAGCCGATTGCTCAACTAAACAAGTTTTCTTATAACGAAGAAACAAGATTTTTGAAACTCGTTAACGGATTTTGATTGTTATTGGTGTCAGTATGAAGTACAAACAACTACGTTTATATATTGTTACATGCGATAAAAGGCATTGGTAGTAGTCACTCGCTTACCTGCACTTAGGGCGCAATATATTGCATCTAATTTACCAAAGGAAACAAATATAATTTACGTTTCAAATTAACAATGTAAATTAATTGTAACTTTGTTTATATTTGAAATTAATTCATATTAGCAAGCTGGGTATCGAATACTATGTCTCAGGGTAAGGCGTGGGCGCATTTGCCACTTTTGTCCACGTTCTTGTAATGGAGTTCGCTGATCACTTACAACAAAAGCAGCAACACAACATAATAACGTCAAAGGCCGGGTATAAGACATCGACAGGTAAACACTCCACTACATAGTTTATAATGTACTACTCTACACCAGTAATTAAAGAAAAATAACTTCCGCCAAGAAATAATATCGCGGCTGTCTTCTCCAACTGTAAAACCACCACTTCTTTGTCTTTTTGTACAACAGTTTATATATATACTAAATGTCTTAACGCGCCACCTGGCTTTTAAACTGTAACAATTTTTGTGATACCAGGATACAGAGTAAGTAGCCACCCGATCATCAGGCCACATTATCTACGTGCGCGCAAGGTCTTGTTTGCCTCCAGATCAACCGCATAAAATTATTCGAGAGTAACAAAATCGTAAGTTCCTGAAAAGGAATTTTACTCATGCCCACTAGAAGGAGAGGTTCCGTCAAGCGACACCCGTTGTTGAGAACGGCATGAAGGACCAGGTAGGAATGTAGATACAGATCCTGCACCCTTGCGTTGGTTAGGAGAATACAAGCTCTTACAGTGACTTTCCAATGCTCCACCAGAAGATACTACATTGGTCAGGAAGCGAGTTCTTTTGCTTGGAAATTTTGAATTTTACTGAACCCTTTCCATTCCAAACAAGGTATGGATCTTACGTGCGTGACAACACACACACACACACACACACACACACACGCGGAATATACATTTTACCTCTCATCCAAACGAGGGCGTATTTTTGTAAAAAGCGGTCCGTGTCACAAAGGGACTTCGTGGCTTAGTTGGTTTGCATGTAAGTACCAAGCCCCAAGGTCCTGGGTTTGATTCCCGATACGGACCGCTAGAAAAATGTTAATTGGGCTTTTTTTATACAAAAATACGCTATTCTCAATTTCATTCGAGAAGTATGACACAACCACATGATGCAACAATGACTCATATTTATGGGTTTTTATCTCTTTAATAAACTGTCAGTTTTATAATTTATAGCGACCATAAAAATCTCCCTTTTTTTATTAGTAAATAAAATTAATTGTTGTTGTTTCTTCCACGCGCTTCCGTATAGTCATTAAACTCGTTATCTTATCTTATTATAATCTTCTCAGTATTACGCGTTCCTTGAATCGACATATGTTCATTGACAGGAAATAATTATCTGTTCTTTGCTTATGATAAATATGGATGCATTATGGAACTTGCATTTTAGAAAAGTACGAATATTTGTAATATCTCTGTCTCGAACTTGTTTTAAATGATACATCTTAAAGAAGATAGCTTGATAAGAAGTTTTAGTGTTTTTAAAGCAGACTCGTTTACGGTTTTTATAAATGCAATAAAACTTGTTTTAAAGATATTCTTGCAGAGAATAATTATTTACACACGGATTTAAAGGTTGGGCTTTGTTCTTAAGTGATATGTGTCAACGCTATGTGTACTTAAAAGCGTTTTATTGTAAATGGGAATACATTTGTATGTTTATAGGTAAAAATTAAATATTGGAGAATTTTACTTTCTTAGCTTTGGGGTTTGTTTTTCACAGAATGTGATGCTGAATGCTCTCTTGTGACCTTATTATCACATCATTTTCCTCACATTAAAATATAAAATTTGAAATCAATCCCGCTGAGTTTATGTTAGGCGCCATATTTCTGCATTGATTAGTAGTTTTTTATTTTTATTTCTAATTACATACTATATACAACTATTTCTATTAGATTTATAATACACACGCATAATCTTTTCTTTTACAGAGGCCTTTCTCTTCAACCACATGTTTCTTTCACAATATCTCAACTACAACATCACATTTCCCAACTCTCTCCTTTCATCGCCTAAATTCTAACATTATCCATCTTTTCTTCCGATTCAATTCTATTTAGACACGGTCTCATCAAATTCAAAAAAAATATTCCTACTTCATACATAAAATACTATGAAAAAATCTCCTATAGAATCTTATAAAAATGTGGCATAATATTTTTTGAGGTTGTCTTAGAATCTCTCTAGCAATACTACTAACGTCATTCTACGCATAGACAAACCAAACGAAAGGGACTTCTTTCAATTTATAAATACACTCATTAACCGAAAGTCCTTTATACTTTCTCCCCAAAAATTCATTGAATCAATCTTCGAAAACATCTTCTTATTACCAATTTCGTAAAATACTATCGACTGATATAAGACAATTATGATTTTTATTGCTACGCTGCTTTATGCATTTCATATTTGAGTTTAATTTCTCATAAACATCGCTTCTTTTTATAATAATTACATTATTTACAAAATAAACGCTTGATTTCTCACAGATAACTCAAAATTTCTCTTCTCATTAAAATTTTTATCACTGGTGCCCTCTTTTAAATTTTTCTCAAACTGATTTAAATCTTTACCACCATCATTCAATTCATCTTTAATCTTATCTATCTCAACTTTTTCCATTTTAACTTCGTACCTTGTGGAAATATACAGATCTTTATTCTTCAGCTCACTATCTTCAAAATATTCAAACAACATTAATTCTTGTTTATCTTGTACCTTACCTGGATCCTGAATACACTTTAACTCTTCTTCACTTACTTCTTCCTATAGCTCTTTTACTTCTTAGTTCTTCTTCTATTTCATCAACTTCTCTTTTAACTTCACTTACTTCTTTATCTCCTTCATTTACTTCTTTATATACTTCACATAAATTCAAACAAACACGGTCTTTCTCGACTTCAATATATATTCCATCATCCCATTTAAAATAGTCTTCACTAACATAATCCTCTTTTTTTCACATCTATTATCAACTTTAACCTGTCAATCAGATCTATTTCAATAACCGCCTCTATCTTTAATCCAAGTACAATCAAGCTATTTAAACTTGCAAACTTTCTGTTGTTTGGTGCTACAAAGTTACGTTCCTTCATGAGTATCAACTGATTATTTAATTTTTGTACATTGTTTTTAATAAAATCCTTCGAAATTACCGATGCTTCAGCTCGCGTATCTATAAGTACTTTGATAATTTTGTCTTCTACAATTATATTTAACCTAGGAAATAAGTTTCTGTTTGCATTTTCACTATTTTCCAAATCAAGTTTTATAAATTCTCGTTGATGCTGGTTCTGGTTAATTTGTAAAGATGCGTTCGGTTTGCTTTTCAATAAAAATCCGACTTCGCCGTTGAAGATCCTGGTCTATTCGCCATCTCCGCGTTTGTCCTATTATTGCTTGTGCCATCTGCGTGTGAGTTTTCTCTAGTTTCCCTTTCATGGGTTACGGTTCTATTCTTAATGGTACGAGATTCGTTGTTCTTTCCTCCCCCGTCAGCCCTGTATATTCCCCCTATCGAATGTTCTTCCCTGGTACCTTTCCTGTTCATTGCTTTGTTGAAATCTAAATGCATTTATGGGCTGACTTCTTGGTTTGGTCTCCATCCTCCGTTGTCATCATATCGTTGAAGATACCCCAATCAGTTCAAACCCAATTTTTGTACTTCATTTTAACATGGACCTCACGATATTTAACTTATCCTCTGACAGGAAATGTCCTGCTCTTTTGCATAGTAAAACTCACTTTACAGATTTGTGTATAAACTTTGTTCATTTGAGATACTTTCACAGTGGTGTTCAAATGGTTGGTTTTATCATTCGTCAAAGTTTTTGCATTGTTTCAAGTGAACAGTCCATTCGTCGAGTTTTGAGTCAGTGTATGACTTGTTGGAAGACTAATCCTACCACATCGCAGCTTCCTATGAGTCACTTTCGTCCATGCTGAGTCAAACCGTACAAGACGAGCTCAAGCGCCTTTGTCGCTAAGCGCTGCCCTTTATCTTTGTTGTAAATTTTTCTTTATTTTTTTAGTATAATTTTTTTGTTGGTTTCTGTTCGCCTAAATATTTGTTGAGTTTTCTTATATTAATTAATTTTTTTCTTTTCCTTTTTTACATTCCGTTCCACCCTTTGTAGTTATTTTCTATTTTGGTGGGCGGTATGTTCCGTTTGTGCAATTAATAACCTTTAATTATAGCATAAGGTGTAGCTTTCATATAAATTCTGATCCGTCGGGTAGATAGTGTAATCTATGGTTTTCCGCGATTTTAACCTTTAAGTACTTTTAGTTGTATGTGCCGCAGTTGTACAGTTGTTGTTGAATAATACAGTTATTCTAAACAGGCAGACATATCTTAGTTATAATGCTATGAACGCTTGAGTGCCGCAAACGATCGACTGCTTCTTGTTCCTGCCACCGCCAGTTTATTACTGGTAAGTACTTGAAGGAACCACTTTTTTAAATTATGCAGATACTATGGTGGTGCTTGTCCTGTTTATAATACGCTTCAACTAAGCGTGCACCTACGTAAGAAAGTCCTTCTAATAAAAATAAGTTTTATACAACCAATTCTTAAATATACATCAGCATGAAATGTGAAGCAGGTAGAAAGCAAAAATTCGATGAATTACGGATTTGTTGTTCTTGTACAAGGCTCAAGTTACCTTATACTATAGGGCAAGACGTTCCAAGTAATCCAATAACCCAACTTTGTGTTGCAAAAAGCGTCCACCAAAGGATCATTTTCCCCTTAACGAAAATTTTTTAATAAGCGCTTATTTTTGCGTTTGGACACTTGTTTGTCTAACAATCCCGAGTTTTAACTACCGTCACTTGAATTACCCAACCTTTAATACGCTCAGCGATAGTTTTGTGTCAATCGAACTTGAAGTGTATAATCGGAGATAAAAAGATCGAATGCCAGTTCTATTATGATCTATCGGTATTTATAAGCTACAATGTCCAAGGGAATTACCCGATTTTTTCCCATTCACACGGATGGTGCGTCTAAGGCTGTCGTATTGTCGAGTTCAATGTCATTCCGTTTAGGTCCATGGTCATCCGGTTCTCATACTTTTGAAAGTAGTGTGATTGTTTATGTTCGCACGCAATTTTTATGATTATAAGTTTATTTTTATTTCTATTGGGATAATTTACTATGGTTGCGGTTTCCTTAAACCCGTGAGAATGTTTATGAATACACTTTCTTAGGCTGGTTATTTACCGTAATCTGACGGTCCTTTTCTAAATTGATACGAAGAGTGTAGAGTCCCGTTCTTTATTACTAGTAGTATTTAATATACATTAGGTGCTTCCTTATTTATCTCTGGGTCTTACTTTAATACTGTAATAAAATCGTCACGTTATTAAGGTGAACTAACAAAGCTTCTTTTTTCGTACTAAAATTTATTTAACTAACTGAAATTAATAAATTATTTTATATTAAGTAATGTTTGCTTAAATAACACAACTTGCATTGCTTGATTAATTTCCAATTGCTTTAAATTGAATTAAATGATGTCCAGATCGACCTTATATTACCGATGTCTGCTTCCGAATGCATCCAGTAGAGTTTACCAATCCTTGAATATATTCTTAGAGTCAAACATAAATTTTTTCGCGTTTAATAAATATATTGCTACATTGCTTTTGGTATCAACTTTGAATTATTTAGAATTTTTTGCTATTAACATCATATTTTCTCATTCTGTTTTGTTTATAATTTACAATTTAATAATAAAATCGAAATTTTATTTGCCCTGCTTTAACTAGTAGTAGTTGATTAAAAGTTAACTACATTCTTTGTTCCAGCAGGCAAAATAAGGTTATTTTTCAATTGACAGCCGATTGCTCAACTAAACAAGTTTTTTTATAACGAAGAAGCAAGATTTTTGAAACTCGTTAACGGATTTTGATTGTTGTTGGTGTCAGTATGAAGTACAAACAACTACGTTTATATATTGTTACATGCGATAAAAGGCATTGGTAGTAGTCACTCGCTTACCTGCACTTAGGGCGCAATATATTGCATCTAATTTACCAAAGGAAACAAATATAATTTACGTTTCAAATTAACAATGTAAATTAATTGTAACTTTGTTTATATTTGAAATTAATTCATCTTAGCAAGTTGGGTATCGAATACTATGTCTCAGGGTAAGGCGTGGGCGCATTTGCCACTTTGGTCCACGTTCCTGTAATGGAGTTCGCTGATCACTTACAACAAAAGCGACAACACAACATAATAACGGCAAAGTTCGGGTATAAGACATCGACAGGTAAACACTCCACTACATAGTTTATAATGTACTACTCTACATCAGTAATTAAAGAAAAATAACTTCCGCCAAGAAATAATATCGCGGCTGTCTTCTCCAACTGTAAAACCACCACTTCTTTGTCTTTTTGTACAACAGTTTATATATACTAAATGTCTTAACGCGCCACCTGGCTTTTAAACTGTAACAATTTTTGTGATACCAGGATACAGAGTAAGTAGCCACCCGATCATCAGGCCACATTATCTACGTGCGCGCAAGGTCTTGTTTGCCTCCAGATCAACCGCATAAAATAATTCGAGAGTAACAAAATCGTAAGTTCCTGAAAAGAAGTTTTATTCATGCCCACTAGAAGGAGAGGTTCCGTCAAGCGACACCCGTTGTTGAGAACGGCATGAAGGACTAGGTAGGAATGTAGATACAGATCCTGCACCCTTGTGTTGGTGAAGAGAAAATAAGCTCTTACAGTGACTTTCCAATGCTCCACCCGAAGATACTACATTGGTCAGGAAGCGAGTTTTTTTGCTTGGAAATTTTAATTTTGCCGAACCTTTTTCATTCCAAACAAGGTGGGTATCTTTAACGTGCGTGACAACACACTCACGGAATCTACATTTTACCTCTCATCCGAACGAGAGCATATTTTTGTAATGCTTGACTAACATTTTTCCAGCGGTCCGTGTCGAAAAGCGGCTTCCCGGCTTAGTGGGTTCACATGTTACTACTAAACCCAACGTCCCGTCCAGGTATCGATTCTTGATACGGACCTCTACAAAAATTTTAATCTGGCTTTTCTTACACAAATATGCTATTTGTTTAATTTTATTCTAGAACTATGGCACAACCACATGATGCAACAATTATTCATGATTATGGGATCTTATCTCTTTAATGAACTGTCAGTTTTAAAATTTATGGCGACCATAAAAATCACCCGTCCTTTAATAGTAAATACAATGAATAGTGTTATGTTTTATCTACGCGCTTACGTATAGTCATTAAACTCGTTATCTTATCTTATTATAAACTTCTCAGTATTATCGCGTTCCTTGAATCGACATATGTTCATTGACAGGAAATAATTATCTGTTCTTTGCTTATGATAAATATGGTTGCATTATGGAACTTGCATTTTAGAAAAGTACGAATATTTGTAATATCTCTGTCTGTAACTTGTTTTAAATGATACATCTTAAAGAAGATAGCTTGATATGAAGTTATTTAGTGTTCTTTAAGCAGACAGAACCTTAGACTCGTTTATGGTCTTTATAAATGCAATAAAACTTGTTATAAAAATATTCTTGCAGAGATTAATTATTTACACACGGATTTAAAAGTTGAGATTCGTTATTAAATTTTATGTGTCACACTACATGTACTTAAAAGCGTTTTATTGTACATGGGCATACATTTATATGTTTATACGGGTAAAAATTAAATATTGGAGAATTTTACTTTCTTAGCTTTGGGGTTTGTTTTTCACAGAATGTGATGCTCAATGACCTCTTGTGACCTTATTATTACATCATTTTCCCTCAAATTAAAATATAAAATTTGAAATCAATCCGCTGAGTTTATGTTAGGCGCCATATTTCTGCATTAAGTAGTAGTTTTTTATTTTTATTTCTAATCATGTACTATACAACTTTTTCTAATACATTTATAATGCACATGCATAATCTTTTTTTACAGAGGCCTTTCTCTTCAACCACATGTTTATTTCACAATATCTCAACTATAACTAACATCCCCCAACTCTCTCCTTTCATCACCTAATTCTAACATTATCCACCTTTACTTCCGATTCAATTCTATTTACACACGGTCTCATCAAGTTCAAAACAACATATTCTTCCCTCATACATAAGATACCATGAAAACTCTCCTGTAGAATTTCACTATCTTATAAAAATGTTGCATAGAATTTTCTGAGGTTGTCCTAGAATCTCTCTAGCAATACTACTAACGTCATTCTACGCATAGACAAACCAAACGAAACGGGCTTCTTTCAGTTTATAAATACACTCATCAACTGAAAGTCGTTTATACTTTCTCCCCAAAAATTAATTCATTAAACCAATCTTCGAAAACACTTTCTTATTCCCAAATCTCGCAAAAAACGAGTACTATCGACTGATAGAAGATAATTATGATTTTTATTGCTACACTGCTTTATATATTTCATATTTGAATTTAATTTCTCATAAACATCGCTTCTTTTTATAATAATTACATTATTTACAAAATAAGTTCTTGATTTCTCACAGATAAATACCCTCAAAATTTCTCTTCTCATTAAAATTTTTATCACTGGTGCCCTCTTTTAAATTTTTCTCAAACTTATTTAAATCTTTATCGTCATCATTCAATTCATCTTTAATCTTATCTTTCTCAACTCTTTCCATTTAAACTTCGTAACTTGTGGAAATATGCAGATCTTCATTCTTCAGCTCACTATCTTCAAAATATTCAAACAACATTAACTCTTATTTATTTTGTACCTTACCTGGATCCTGAATACACTTTAACTCTTCTTCACTTACTTCTTCCTTTAGCTCTTTTATATCTTCTATTTCATCAACTTCTCCCTTAACTTCACTTTTATATCTCCTTCATTTGCTTCTTCATATACTTCACATAAATTGAAACAAACACGGTCTTTCTCGACTTCAATATCTACTCCATCATCCCATTTAAAATATTCTTCACTACATATAATGCTCTTTTTCTTCACATTTATTATCAACTTTGACCTGTCAATTAAGCTATTTAAACTTGCAAACTTTCTGTTATTTGGTGCTACAAAGTTACGTTCCTTCATGAGTATCAACTGATTATTTAATTCTTGTACGTTGTTTTTAATAGAAACCTCCGAAATTAGCGATGCTTCAGCTCCCGTATCTATAAGTACTTTGATAATTTTGCCTTCTACAATTAAATTTAACCTAGGTAATAAGTTTTTGTTTGCATTTTCATTATTTTCCAAATCAAATTTTATAAATTCTTGTTGATGCTGGTACTGGTTAATTTGTAAAGTCTTGCAAACCCGGTCACTAGCTATACTATTGCGGATGTTTGTTCTACTATTGCGCAATCGTTAAAGCCGCGTAATTCCTATAACACATATCACCACGTTTTAAGTATTGCGCAATAGTCAAATTTTCATACACAATTAAAACCAAAGCAATTTACTCACTTAAATCGCACTTTGCAGCCAAATCCCAGGGTCCATCACGTCTGTGGGTCACATCACGCCATTGCCGAATCAAATTACCAATCCGTCTATCGTGGGTCTTCTAAGCTCGAAGGTGAAACGACAAGGATAGAGGTAGGAGGAACGATAAGGCAAGATAAGGAAGGAACCTGCACCACCTGAAAAGAAAAGGCACACCACACAGATAAATGTTCTTGGCTTCAAATCTCGTAGCTTAATGCCCACTTCCGACACTACCCGCACCTGCGCATTCAGTTGCGCCAATGCAATTGTCCGGAATGACGAAAATTGACAAGTTCATTAAAAAATATTCGCGGGAATTTATTTACAAATTAAAAGAATGTACATTGCCAAATTTTGGCATGTAACAAAGGATGCGCTCGGTTTGCTTTTCAATAAAAATCCTACTTCGCCGTTGAAGGTCCTGGTCTATTCGCCATCTCCGTATATGTCCTATTATTGCTTGTACCATCTGTGTGTGAGTTTTCACTAGTTTCCCTTCCTTGGGTTACGGTTCTATTCTCAATGGTACGGGATTCATTGTTCTCCTTTCTCCCGTCAGCCCTGATGGCATTATTTTAACCCGTTACTTTTCTGTATATTCCTCCTATCGAATGTTCTTCCCTGGTACCTTTCCTATACATTGCTTTGTTGAAATCTAAATGCATTTATAGGCTGACTTCTTGGTTTGGTCTCCATCCTCCGTTGTCATCATATCGTTGAAGATACCCCAATTAGTTCAACCCAAATTTTTTGTACTACCTTTTAACATGGAACTCACGATATTTAACTTAGTTTGTTGATCCCAACTACCATGTATCAAACTTTTCACGTTGTTTAAAAATATCTTCGGGTTCAGTTTGCTATCCTCATAAAATTTTGAGTGTTTTCCAAACGGAGCACTGATTGGACTCCATCTCATAAGTTCCCCAACATGAATATTTTAACTTTGTCTTATAAATTTTCACACTTATTCTCAAAATTTCCTAAGTCTTTTCTAAATGTTATAAAACCAGTTCGACATTTCTCCTCAATTTCGTAGACCTTTTGATCTAAATTTTTTAGTTTTCCACCAGTTTCTTTCTCACGTGATTCTTAATTCGCCTTTATTTTAACAATTTCTCCTTTCATACCATCTATATCCTCTACAATTTATACCACCTTACCTCTAATTTCAAATTTCACTCCGCCCATGGTTTTGTTAGTTTTTTTAAGCCTGAAGTTAGTTTTTTACTAATCTTTTAATTCTCCTTTCATTCTTGTAACTTTCTAATTTTAAACTCTCTCCCAATTTTATTAGATTCTCTCCAAATTTCATTCTCAACTCCTGAGTACTTTTATCAAATTTGTTACTCATTTCTTTCATGTTCTCTTTCATCTCTTTCGTGATTATTTCATTTTTTTATGTTTTTCACTCATTTCTTTGAAACTCCTTTCATTCTTTTCGCTCATTTCTTTCATATTCTATTTTTGTTCCTGCATACTTTGATTTGGACTTAATAAAAGAGTCATCATTATTGATTCCTAAGTCTTTCTTACACTCTGTTCTTTTTTACCTCTGGATCTTCCTTTTTCGGTTCTTCCAAATGTACGCTTTCCAGAGAACCAATTTCTACTGCTTTAGCTCTCAAGCCCTCACGCTTTTTTTCATTTTATCGGTCATTTTGGAAATCAATCAGATATATTATAAAGTGAGAACTTCCACAAAATTCTAGGAGACAAGAAACTCTAATTTTTAGACGACTCAATCGGGTCTCTGCTTTGGTCGCCACAAATTATGCTATGATGCGTGGACGTTGGACGTCACAAATTAACGCTGTGAATTTTCGGGGCACAGCAGCGCTGGCCAATATAAGGTTGCAATAATACTTGCTTAATAGAAAATGTAAATTCTTATCTTACTGGGCCCGTGTTGTTTTGCTAGCTCAGCGACAAATATACTTTAGATTTTACGAAAATGAAATTAAACAAAAAATCTCAAGAAAAACTATGAACAATCCTCAATACGTTCAAAAATATCTTTCTTTTACACACATCTAAGAAATTTACTCACGCACACAGATATAAATAATGCTTATAAAGGCAATTTACAGCTTAAGCTTAGACAAAACATTATCTTATCGCTACTTACGTATTAAACTATCTTCACCTAATCCTTGTTAATTATTAGAAAACCCCATAATATTTTATGCGTAAGTCACAAAATTTCCTTTTAAATTCTCGTGGATAATTGAAATATTCTTATATTAACCCGTGTCAATGTAGTTGATCAGCGACGCTAACCAGAATTTTGCTAATGGTTAAAACGTATCGAGCTCTGACCTCAAAATTGCTAAAATTAAACTATTCATTTGCAAATAATTGTTATACGCAAAATAGAAACTTATTGTAGCTTAATCTACTTAATCATACACAAATGTCTTTTTAGGTTTCAAAACAAAGTAGTACTTACGTATTAAATAACGAGAATTTGTTTCTAGCTCCTATAGTGGTAACACTGATATCTTGAAAATTTGTTAACGTAAAGTTTACGAGCCTATACACAAGTCTGCCAAATTTGATAGTGATCGGTGTTAGATTTTGTGCTCTGTGATTTTTTAAAGTTAGTAGTCTATTGTCGTGACGTACAAAAATGTGTGACGTGAAAAACGAACAACGAATCGTCATCAAGTTTCTGATGAAATTTGGCGGAAAAACCGGCCCAAGTTTTTTGTAAATTGCAACGCGTGTTTAGTAATGACTGCTTATCAAAACCACGTGTGTACGAATGGGCTGCAGGTTTTGCATCAGGCCGAGAATCGACGCACGGTCAGGTACCCATAAAATCGTACACACTAGGCAAAACGTCGAAAGTTTGAGAGTTTTGGTGCAGACAGATCGACGCCTCACACTTCGAGCAAAAAGAATTGCGACGGTCGACTTGCGAGGAGTTTCTTGAACGAATTCAGAGTGAAGGGTGTGACTGGAGGAATTCGATTATCACGACAGATAAAAGCTGGGGATATCAATATGACCCTGAGACTTGTCAACAGAGCAAAAGTGGGTTGAAGAGGGTGGAGCGTCCCACGAAAGCCCGGATGTCTCGACGCCAATATCTTCAATATTAGGAATATTGTGCATCAAGAATTTCTTCCTAATAGTCAAACGGTGACTTCGGTATTTTATATTGAAGTTCTTAAGCGATTGTGCCTGCTCACACATTATTAAAAGTTACACAGTTTTTGACCAGTAGGAACATAACAACGCTCCGCCACCCTCATACATCCCTGATCTGGCTCCACTGGACTTCTGGGTATTTCCAAAGTTGAAGGAACCAATAAAAGGACATTCCTATGAGGAGTTGGAGGACATTCAACGTGCCGTAACGTCGGTGTTGAAGAGTTTAACTTCTGGAGACTTCCAGGGGTGCTTCCAGAAATGGGAAGAACGTTGGACCAAGTGTGTTAAACTCGGAGACGAGTACTGTGAAGGCATGGGTGCATAAATCATTGTAAATACTAAATAAATGTTTTAAAATTAAAAATTCTCGTTATTTAATTGCCACACCTCGTACGCTTTCGATCATCAATTTCTTGCTGGTATTCTTATCTCGATCGCTATCTAGAAAGCGTTTCCATTATAATTAAGTGCATCGAGAAATTCCTGGTTCTATTTGATATTTCTATTTTTAATCAATTTTCGTACGTAGAAGTAGCAGTTTACAAAGTGCATTTATTTATAATAGATTAAAATTAGCAAGTGTTTTTACACCAAGATAATTTATTATTACTCTTTCTTCCATTCCATTCAGTCACTATCGAATGTTGAAATGCAATAAAACTTGTTTTAGAGATATTTTTCCAGAATAATTATTTACACACGGATTTAAAAGTTGGGCTTTGTTCTTACATGATATGTGTCAACGCTGTATGTACTTAACATTCTCTAGTAGTTCATTATTCACTTTTATCTATTTATTTAGCTCAACATACTTATTCATATTACTTTTATTTCTTGTACTTTGCTTATGACTGAAATAATTCCTGGTATTCAATTTTTTATTATTTTGTATTTTTAGTTCAAAATATGAACGAAGTTTATTTAATTGTAAAAGAAAGGAATCAATGCATATATTAATTTTACAAGTTTGATTATCTCTGCAATACATTCAAACAGAATTTATTGTTTAAGCTTTAACTGATATGAATTATAACATTTTTAAAATCATACTCCTTTATTACAGGTAAGGGCTCCTGGAAAATTCAGCTTCTCTCATTCAATATATGACGTTTAACCTGTTTTAAAAACTGGAGTTTGTAAAATGCAAAATAAACGTAGTCAGCTTACTGATTATATAATTCATTACAGACGAGGTAAGATAATTTTTAAGTGTGTTTTGTGTAGTGCGTTTGTAACATTCCTTTGAAATGTTTATAACCATATTTCATTTTAATAGTTTCTGTATTGGCAAATCTCACCAACAAGGTTGTTATTTCTTTTAATAGAATTTTTAGGTTACGTGCATTTTTGATTTACAGTAGAATTATTTTCGTATCTTACGTTGTTCATACTCAAAGGTTGTCAAATTTATTACGGCGGTTTTTAAGATTAGAAATGATATCATCGTCAGTTTTCATTCTAAATTAATACAGTTTCATTATTCATTTGTATTGATTAATGATGTATAACGCTAGCGCCTATGACATCATGATCGTGGAATGAAGAAGTTTGACATATAAAATTATGCTGATTTAGAAATGAAAAATCCCTTTCTCTGGTTTTGCTAATGTGTCAGTAGTATAATATCACATATGTTAGATAGAGAAAAAACGACAAAAGCAATTTCAATTTGCAGTCTTAATTCATTTGTCGGAATCTTACCGAAGACAATCTCGTAGTGTATGAAGGCCGGAGAATTTTTTTATAGAGCACTTCGTCATTACCATGAAAGATAACATGCAGCTTGAGTATGTAGTTAACTTTTACACAACGAGATATGGAACTGATTAATGTAATTAGTCAATTGAGTTTAGAATAATACGCTACCAGGTTGGTGAATTTTACTGTTAGGAAAATTGTTTTTTTCAGTAGACAACTTGAAGAACATCAAACTGTTTAACGAAGTCTCAGAAGTCTTGTTATGACTGGTTAGAATGAATCGAGTCCGGTATATCGTATAAAGAGGACTTAGGTATTTATAATAAATCTTCTGAAACAATCGCCTACACTACCATTATATTGTTATTACGTTATTACGTTATTAAGTTATTACGTATGAATTTTCACAAAGACAATAACATCGTAATTCATTGCCTGTATTCTGAATAAGCACTCATTTTACCAGATTAAAGTAATGTGATGTGGTTAGCGCAGTTAAACATGAGAAACATGGTAGTAAGGGGATACGAACAGGCTCGTGGAAACGCACATTTTGAAGCAGGTGACTTGACTATCGAAGAGATCGAACGCGAATGCGCGGTAGTTCTGGCACGGTGATTCCTTCCTATTCCCGTACTTTTCCTCTTACCTAAAAAACCTTCTTGTGCTCCGTGAACCTGTAAGTACGCCGCCAAAATTTGACCTACACGCGACGCTGACCTAAAGACAAGTAGAAGCTGCCTTGACTCCAGCAAATAAACAGGTAAACCTTTGGTTTATTTTTACTTTGTTGGCTTTATCCGTGACGATAGTGCTTGCTATAGAGTTTCGGGACTTAATAACTTCGCTCAAGGCTATGCAGTGATTGACGAAACGGATAAAATGTAACAGTGGTTACGATGAAGTACAGTAAAGTTAGTAACGATAGAGTTTTAGAAATTGTTCAGAAGCGTGTATATACTACAATTATAATTAACAGAGTACGTGACAGGATGATAAGTCAAATTTTAAGGTTTAAAGGCTTGTAGGACTGAGCAAAAGGTACAAAGTATGTAAAGAAAGGTAAAGGTTCAAGTATATAGACCAGGTTAAGAAAGACGTTAAAAGTTAGCTCATGGTGAACTGCATCAGAGCGATCTTGAGGTTATGACTACGAAGGACAGAATGCTAAACTACGAGTTGAGGAAAAAATGTTTACAGTACAAGGGACCTATTTATGTATTGAGAACTGACAAAACTGGTATTGCCAAGTGAAATCTGAAATTACCATCTTAAAGTTTGACATTTTTAAGGTTATAGGTACTCAGAACTTTTTACGTGTGTTTGGTCTCCGCACGGTTTCCTGGTTAATTTTAAGTTATTTTAAATTTGTAGTTGTAAATCAAATAGTAAAGCTGTCATCCCTTGTCCCGTTATATACTGTCGCAAAACCTCCTTTGTGCATGTGTAAATTAAGTTGAAAAAGGGGTAGTGACAAAAACACTCTCTCATCGACATCGAAGCAAAACAGTTGTTCGTTCGGTAAAGTGAATTAAGTCAATAGTGCCGCCGAATATGAATTTATCGATAAACTCTTAAAAAACGCAGGGAAAGTGCAAAAGTAACACGTACTATAATTCGCATACAGTCCACTTAGTTGAAGAGTAGAAACTACACCTTAGAACAATAAAACAACGCGGAGGTAAGTCGATCTACTAATTTATAAGACCCCCCGCGCATTAAACATGGCCTTCGTAACCGGATTATTTAATTAATTAATTAGTTCCTATTCTTTTCGCTCCTTATTTATACTTTAATTTAATAATTGTCGTAGTTTTGATTATGTTTGAGCGTGTTACAAAGAGACTAACTTGCACATTTAATGGTAGAAACATTTGGTTGTAACGGTAGATTTTACGATATATCCCTTGTTCTTTGTCGCAAAGATTAGTGGTCAGTCGGTTTACTTTATGTAAACTAAATTTATGAGGGCTATTGTATTTTAAATCCTTACCTTATTTTTTGTCGTCAAGTTTATCCAACTTAGTATAACAAAGGGGTTAGTATTTATGTGAAACGTGTTGTCGGGCGAGCACTGTAATTAGTTGCATTTGTCCATTAATAATTTAATTTCGTAGATTAATTAGTGTCGTAGCGTATTTGAGGTACGCATTACTTTTACATTAATTTTTATTGTCGTTTATTAATCATTAATTAGATATGGTTATATCAATTGATAAAGTTACTCTTGAAGCTAGATTTGTAGTTAAAAGGTTGGATCATATATACAGTAAAATTAATCAACCGGAAAATATATCGATTGCTTTAATTGGAGCATCGATTAAAAGTGTCGAGCAAATTGAAACTCATTTCAAGTTTTTTTGCAAGGATATTTTCTTTGATGAGGAAAGTGAACAATTGGATGAATTCTCGGATCTTAGGGTGACAATCGATAATTATCTATTAGATATTCGTATTATCTCTGAACAAGGTGAATTAGATTGCGTAGAAAATAAGCCGCTGGTGGAAAATTTAAATAATCCTTTGTCGATAAATAGCGGAATTTGCTTGAAACGCCTTTCAGTTCCGCGCTTTTCAGGACGTATTTTGGACTTTGAAAGTTATTATGCAATTTATAAACGATTGATTCATGATAATGTCAGTTTGTCACCCGTTGAAAAAATTTGCTATCTCGTAGATACACTAGATGAGTCGTCGCGTGCGTTAATAAAACATTTGCCATTAAACGATTGTGCATACGATGAAGCCTATAAAATCATTACTAATCGTTTTCAGTCCAAGAGGTTGTTACGTTCAACATATTTTAAATGCTCTCGAAAAATGGTCTAAGGTCAGTTTTTCAGACTCGCACACAAACTCCGGCAATTAATTAGTTGTTTTGATGAAAATATATTCGCGTTAAAGCAGATGGAAATAGATTTATTAGATTTCATGTTGTTTAGTCTGTTATCAAAAAAATTAGATACAAACATTTTAAAGCGTTTCGAATTAGGAAATAGTGACGAGATTCCTTCGTTTAAAAATTTAAAGTCGTACATTGAAAAACAATGTAAAGTGTTGGAAATAAATGACATTGCTTCAGGAACATGCTTAAAATCTCGCGATTCCGTGAAACAAAGGGAAAAAGAAAAGTTTGTTAGCACTTCGGCTAAAACTTCTTTAGTCGGTACCACCAATGATTGTAAAAACTGAAGTTTATGTCATGCTGTGCATCCTATTTATAGATGTAAGCAGTTTCTCGATATAACCCCTCAAGAAAGATTTGAGGTGGTTAAGGTAAAAATCTTTGTATTAAATGTTTAAATACTTCACATTCGATGAAAAATTGTAAGTTAGATTGGTCGTGTAGAAAATGTCATTAGTCACACATTTCGTTACTTCACTTTGATAAACAAGAAAAATCGGTGTCTCCACGCAGACAAACTCATCGTCAAAGGTCAGCATCTCTTCGGAGAGCGGCGCGTAGACTTGTTTCTACTAGTAGAGACCTAGTGAAGACAATCTGTCGTCGGCGGTTGTGCATGAACAACCTGCCACTAGCTCGTTAATTTCGACGTCTTTAGAACATACAACCACGCTATTAGCTACGGCAATGGTGTCGGTGATTGCTTATACGAGAAAATTGCAACCTGTTCATGCAATTTTAGATAACGGATCCATGGAAAGTTTTATGACTGAAAGGTGCCGTCAAAAATTAGGTTTAAAGAAACGGAGAGCCAATGTCACTGTTCAAGGACTTGGCTTGAATTCGTCGTTGGTGTCTGGTGCACGATCGTGTGTAATCAGCCTCTCTGGAGCAAGGACTCCAGCATATGAAATTGATTGTTATATTTTACCTAGCATTTGTAATCAATTACCTTCGTCGTCTATAGGGGTCAAGAAATGGTCGCATACTCGAGGGGTGACCTTAGCTGATCCTAATTTTAATATTCCTGGTAAGATTGATGCTACTCGGAGCGGAAATCTTTGCTCAGATTTTGTTGAACGAATCTTGTTGGGGTGTCCCTAACGAGCCAGTTACTATTAAAACAACCTTTGGTTGGGTTTTAACTGGAAAGGTCATTTCTCCGAATAATTCTATTACGTCGTTGTGTGCTTTTGTTGAGCCCTTAGATAGCGACATTCGTCGATTTTGGGAATTAGAAAATATTCCCTTCAAGAACACATTTCTCATGAAGAAGAAAAGTTTGAAAAGGAGTTTGTGGAAAATTATGGACGTAACAAGGACGGTCGTTTTGTAGTGTTCTTGCATTGGCGAGCGATACCTATGTTGGTGACTTAGTCATCGGATGCAATTGGATTGAAGCTGATAATCAATTACTTGGTGAGTTGAATAGTATTTGCACTAGTGGTGGTTTTCAATTAAGAAAATGGTATAGTAGTTTCCCGGAAGCGATGTCCAACTTGAAGGGGTCCCTGTGCAGTTCGGAAGCAATTACATTTTAAGATAATGATAGTGGTTCAATAAAAATTTTGGGCCTTTCGTGGCACTTACAGATGTATTTTTATACAATTTAAACGTTGAAGAGCGCACTTGCACTAAGCATAATATTTTGTCGGCTATCGCAAAACTTTTTGATCCTCTCGGTTTGATAGCGCCTTCAGTAATTTTCGCTAAACGTTTAGTTCAAGATCTTTGGCTTTTAGGCCTCAGTTGGGACCAAGAGCCGCCATTAAAAGTCGTACAAAAATGGAAACATTTTTTGGGTGAATTGCCAGCGGTTTCGAATATTGAGATTTTGCGTCGCATCGTATGTAATAATTTTAAAAAGGTGGAGTTGCATGGATTCTCTGATGCTTCTGAAGATGGGTATGCAGCTGTCGTCTATTTTCGTTCGTTCGATTTACAAGGTAATATTACCATGTCATTAGTATGCGCAAAATCGAAGATTGCTCCTACTAATTGCGTTTCATTGCCCCGTCTCGAATTGTGTGCTGCCGTACTCTTGTCAGATTTAATAGATTTCGTCAAAAATACTTATACAGATAGTTTATCATTTAGTGATATTTTCGCGTGGTCAGATTCTACTGTTGTTTTGTCTTGGATTCGGTCTTCCTCGTGTACGAGGAAGACATTCGGTAGCAATTGCATTTCACATATTCAAGAACGCATTTCTTCATGGTTTCATGTTAAGTCCCAGGATAATCTTGCGGATTGTGCCTCACGTGGACTTTTGGCTTCAGAGTTGGTTCATCATCCATTATGGTGGACAGGACCTTCCTAGTTAGTGCGTCGTAACGAAGAATAGCCAGTAACGTCGCTCCCAAAACTTATCGACTCATCTCAGATGGACGTCGAACATCGTACTATGTCGTTAACAATCGTTATGTCTGAGAATTTCTTAGATTTGTTGTTGGATAAATTTTCAAAACTGCAGAAAATTTGTAGGATTATTACTTGTATTCTTCATTTCATTCGTAATGTTCAATGTCCGGCAGATTTGCGTTCAAAATATTCTGATGGTTTGTCTCTAGCTCAGCAGCAAGTGGCTATACATTTATTGATTATAAGAGTTCAAACAAATGTTTTGCCCAAGACATTGCAAATATTAAAACTGGAAAACTTGTTAGTAAACAACTTCGTAGCCTTAGTCCGTTTCTAGATAGTCGTGATTTGTTGATGGTGGACGGTCGCCTGCGTAATTCAGAGTTATCGGATGATGCAAAATTTCCAATTTTGCTTCCTCGGTCGCATTGGTTGACTGAAATTATTATATTCGATTGTCATGAAAGACATTTACATCCTGGAAATCGAACAACTCAATTTTTATTCACTCAAAATTATTGGATCTTGTCCGCAAAGAGGGCTATTCGGCAATGTTTGAAATCGTGCATTTGTTGTTTTTGCGTAAACCCCGTGGCTTTATGCCCCCCTATGGAGGATTTACCAGCTTTTAGGTTAACTCCAGGTAAGGTGTTTTTACATACGAGAGTCGACTTTCTCTGTCACGATGAATCGATGTCGTGGCGCAAAATCATTGAAAGCGTACATTTGTTTATTTATTTGTTTCAGCACTAAAGCCATCCATTTGGAACTAGTGTTTAACTTGTCGACAGACGCTTGCTTGGGTGCCTTACGTCGATTTATTGCTCAAAGAGGCAAATGTATTCAAATCCATTGTGATAATGGCACTAATTTCGTTGGGGTCTCTCGTGAAATCTTTCAATTGATGTACCATTCGGCAGACGTTTAGGGAATCGAATTTGTGTTTAATCCTCCTGCTGCTCCTTATTTTGGTGGGTTGTGAGTGGTCGGGATTAAATCAGTAAAATCCCATTTGAAAAAATTATCGGTGAACAAATTTTGTCGTTTGAAGAATTCTCGACGGTATTGATTCAAATCGAAGCGATTCTCAACTCACGTTCACTATGCGCACTGAGTTGCGAACCGCATGACTTTTCGTATTTGATTCCAGGTCATTTTCTTAATGTTGAACCAGTCTCGGTGTTACCAGACCCGAATTTATTGTCCATAAACCCTCTCGTTTAAATCGCTGGCAACTGTTGCAGCAACTGCAACAAGGGTTTTGGAAAAAATGGAGAGCTGAATACCTGCACACGTTGCAACAGAAAGGTAAGTGGTTGAGGAATTCCGCTACTCTGCCTATTGATTCGCTTGTCCTCTTAAAGGAAGAAAATAACCTCCCCTTCTCTACAGTGGCGTTTAGGAAGAGTAGTGTATGTTCATCCTGGTAGGGATAGTATAGTTCGGGTAGCTACAGTCAAGACATCCCAAGGGTTAGTTAAACGTTCTCTAGTGAAACTATGTTTACTGCCAGTTAGTTAATATTTAATAGTATATATACATATATTCACCTAAGTTTGTCGGTTTAGGTTTCTTAGTTAATAGATTTAATTATTTTTAAATATAAAATAAGTTAGTTCATACTTATTTTGGTGGGCGGAATGTTCGTTCCCTTTGTCGCACAGTTTCGTGGTTAATTTTAAGTTATTTTAAATTTGTAGTTGTAAATCAAATAGTAAAACTGTCATCCTTTGTCCCGTTATATCCTGTCGTAAAACCTCCTTAGTGCATGTGTAAATTAAGTTGAAAAAGGGGTAGTGACAAAAACACTCTCTCATCGACATCGAAGCGAAACAGTTGTTCGTTCGGTAAAGTGGGTTAGTCAATAGTGCCGCCGAATATGAATTTATCGATAAACCCCTAAAAAACGCAGTGAAAGTGCAAAAGTAACACGTACTATAATTTGCATACAGTCCACTTAGTTGAAGAGTGGGAACTACACCTTATAACAATAAAACAACGCGGAGGTAAGTCGATGTACAAATTTATAAGACCCCCCCGTGCATTAAACAACGTGCGAGCACTATTTGTGTTTTTTGCAGTGTTTAAAATGGGAAAAAAACGGGAAAAAACGGGAAAAAAATTTAACATTTAATGTTTCTTCACAAGTAACAAAATGTCACTTTTTATGAGATTACTTTTTTCCTTGGGAAAAAACGAGTACTTTTTCCTGGGTATGTGCAAATAAGTAAGAACACGAAGATATTTAATTTATAGCCAGGTGCACACTTGTGACATTTAGGTGTAACATAGCATCGTATCATAACTTCATCGCGTTCAAAACAACCGATATAAACAATTTAAGTAAGCAATTTTTGAAAGCACTTGCTGAATTAAATTGACAGATATTTGATTACTTGTTTGAAACTTCAAATTTGGCATTGATTGAATTTTGACTTTAATATATTGTAAAATTTTTTTCAATATTAAATCATCGTTTTGCCTATCACAGAAAAAAATAATGTATTTTACACAGGTAAAAATGTAAGATTTTAACTTTCGGTGTTTTGTCTACCACCGCTTCACGTCGGGAGACAAACACACCTCGAGCTAAAATCTAGTACTTTTTCCCTTGTATAATAAATTATTATACCCCCGTAAGCGCAGCATGCACCACTAAAGACAGTTGGTAGCGATATTACATAATGTGAAAATTAACGCGCCAATTGTCAATGACGTCACACAATATGCAAATTATTGCAACACATTTTCCAATTATAAAAATTATATAAAAACCACCACGGGGTACTCACGTGAATAGATAAAGCTTCCTTCAGAATTACTTCATGATGGCGGCGGCTTCCTTCAGGATTACTTCATGATGGTCGCCCGTGGCTTCGCTAATATTTCTCGGGTCGTGGGTGTTGAGCCACGTTGCATCCAAATTCGCTTGTCTTCTTCCTATATGTAGACAAATAAGGTAGGGAAGGCAGTTAAAGGCACGATAATTGGGATCACAGGAAACCAACATATCGGAAAAAAGACACGGTAAGATATCACACGACCACTCTTCTTCGCGTTTTGGAGGCAAGTCCTGACGCGTCTTTCGGAAATTTCCCACTCCTTCTTGGGCCACACGCGTCGGCGCGAAATCTCGCGCAACGCACTTCTGAAGTGACGGAAATACGCGCAACAAGTTTTTTAAATTTATGGTGCGAAATTCTCACATATTAAAACTTTATGAATTAGTGCCGAAATTTTCGGCACGCAACAAAAAAACTAAAAATTTGATATTGTAGCTTCGTTTAGTTTACCTCTGGCCAAAATAATTACATTAGAACATAAACGAAGTGTTTGTACACAAAAGATGATTGATAGGCCGTGTGGTACCACATTTTTCAGATGGACTTGATTGACAGGCACAAGAGTTTTGCATTTAAGAGTTGTTTACATAACATGTTCTTACTTATTTGCACATATCCGGGAAAAAAGTATTCTTTTTTTTCCTGGGGAAAAAAGTAAATTCATAAAGTAACATTTTGTTACATGTCAAGAAACATTAAATGTCAATTTTTTTCCGTTTGATAACTATTCACTGCAAATTCCAAACATAACGGAACAGCATATTTTATGTAAATAAACAATGCATGTACAGCACGTTTAACTCAAATGTTTGCATGTCGTGGCTGCTTTAACAAATACTAGTATTGTTTTATGAAATAAACAGAGTGATATATATTTTGTTTGCAGATACAGAAAATATAAAATTCGTTTTTGGTGCTGTTAATCATGGTATATTACAGGTGCTAGTTCAAGATGATCATTTGGAATAGGAGTTTTTCATAGTTGTAATATAAATTAAAATGTATAAATTCCATCCACATACATATGCACGCACAAACTTATACTTTCTTTAGTTTGTTAAATTTAAACACTACAAAAGAAGTTAATGTTGAACAGTTTATCTACTTTTGTTTGCAAAACGCATTTTACAATTTTAATGAATATCTTAACAATGTACATAAACTGAGGCCTTCAGCTGATATTTCCACTCATTGACTAACACTTATTTTTAGCTTAGTATTGTAGTACTGTTAATCATTTTGATACTTTATGATAATTTTATGGTGAGTTTCATTATATACCTATTTATACCTTTTCTTTATCATCATCATTTTTTTCGACCTAACTCTCAGCCGGTTTGACGCAGTTCTAACTTCTTTTCTATTCTGTGCTAGTCTAAAAAGTTCTACATACCCTTCACAACCTAAATTTCTAATAATTTGACTAATATAGCTTGGTCTAGGTCTTCCTATTCTCTTCCATCTTTTTCTTATCTACTTGGCTCTACATTGATATGAGCAACCTGATGATTGTTGAAAAACTCCAACATGTTTATACGATTCCCATTTATAAGGAAATGAAATATTGCCTGGTTATCTCCTCCAAAAAAGGAAAAGTGTTAAATTATATGTTATGGTAAGGCTTAAGCAACGAACCGCTACCAACATGCCAGACCGCTAACTAATTGTGAGTTATGTCATGGTGATGTTTATTAATAAATACTCCCTGTATGTTTGTTGTGGTTTGTTTAGCATTCTTCTTAAGCTTCTTTGGGAATTAAACCACTCATAGTTTTTAAAATAATCTTTATTTACGTTTCGATCCATGACCTAGGATCGTTGTCAAAATAATAAAAACTTCAAGTTTGACGTTCATGACATAAATTGAAGGTTACTTTGATTTATTGATGTTTGAAATATTTGACTTGAGTACACTAAGCAAAAATTTTTAAAGTTTAAAAGAATGATTGCCTTCAATTTGTGTTGCGACCTGGGATCGACTATCCTAAGGTAGCCAATACGCTTAACGTGAAATCAGCTGATTAATTTTTATTGGTGAATTTTATATAAATTCAATAATTTGGGAAACATTTTTTAACATGTTTCTATTTATACAATTGAGAGATTTCTAATTTTATGTCTTATTTTACCGAGATTCAGTGAAGGGGGTTAAGCAACCTGTGGCTACCAAGATCCCCAACATTTATAATTTGCCAAAATAATGGTTTTCTAGTTAATATGCGTATTGTTATGTAATTAGTTATTGTATGTATAAATAGAAATCATGTATGTAGGCTGTATTTCATGTTAATATCGCAAGGAAAACCCAGGAAAAACTTGCAATGCTACCTAGATATTGTGGGCATTTGATCTTCATTTGTTATTTCTTTTGTTATTTCTTTTAGTAATGGAATCCATTGTTTACTGAAAGTCACGGATTCGTTTGCAACGCAGTTATTTTTATGACGATCCCAGGTCGCAACACAAATTGAAGGCAATCATTCTTTTAAACTTTAAAAATTTTTGCTTAGTGTACTCAAATCAAATATTTCAAACGTCAATAAATCAAAGTAACCTTCAATTTATGTCATAAACGTCAAACTTGAAGTTTTTATTATTTTGACAACGACCTAGGTCATGGATCGAAACGTAAATAAAGATCATTTTAAAAACTATGATGTTTATTAAATTATATTTTATGGTAAGGCTTAAGCAGTGAATCACTACCAATATGCCAGACCGCTAACTAATTGTGAGTTATTTCATGGTGACATTTAGTTAACTGATTTTGATTTTTTTTGTTTGTTTTCAAACTTACTTAAGGGGTTTAACGCAGCTCTAAATTCGTTTCTATTCTGAGCTAGTCTAAAAAGGTGTACATACCCTTTACAACGTAAATCTCTAATAATTAGACTAATTTGCTTTGTATAGGCCTTCCTACTCTATTTTTATTTGGTAGTCTATAATCTAAGATTGCTAAATAGTCCCTCATGTCTTAACTGGTGCCCTATCGTTCTATCTCTCCTGACCGTTAATTGTTTCCACATACAGGGTTCCTCGCCTATCCTTCTATCAACTTCCTCGTTTGTTACTCTATCTGTCCAACTAATCTTTAACATTCTCCTATAACACCAAGTTTCAAAAGCTTCTATCTTTTTCTTATCTACTTCTTTAATTGTCCAAGTCTCACTACCGTATAGTAGAACGCTCCATACGTACGACTTTAAGAAACTTTTTCTATTATCTAAACTAATACTATTAGCTATAAAAACATTTTTCTAGATTTTTTTTATATACTTTAATTATTTTGAATGGCTACTTACACTCTCTTACGTGACAATATACTGTATACATTTCGTTTTTTGCATAAATAAAATTAATTTAAAAAAAATAAAGACTTGTATATTTAAGCTCAATCTGTATATATAAATAATAGTAATACCACAAGACAAATTAATTTCCAAGTTTATTAATTAATAAAATTAAATAATAAGTTAAGACTTATCCAAAGCCTTAACGATTATTTCAAATCGAGCTAGTGATTGAAAGAGATAGAAAATATAAGGTTTCGGGCAGGTCTTGAACCTGTATCTTCGATTTTGACTGCCAATACGCTAATCAATTGTTACTCGGATGGGTAATGATAATTGGAAAAATATACAAATCTAAATCATGTACGTAACTAGACATCAACCTTACTTTCAAACACGTTTGCGAAAATTTTCGAACTATGATTTGTTATGACTTTAGACGTGGTCTAACTCAAGAACAATGCATCAATCGACTGAATTTAACTTTTGGCGATGAAGCGCCATCCACAGCCACTGTATATCGCTGGTACACTGAATGATGTAGTTCGCTCACGGACGAAGTTAAAAAAGGTCGTCCAAAATCGGTCGTTGTGCATGAAAATATTGATGCTGTGTAAGAACTAATTGAAGAAGATAGTCATGTGACATATCAAGAAATCGAGAGATGTTTAAGCATTAGTATGGCCAGCATAGATAAGATTTTGCACGAACATTTGTGTTTTCGGAAGGTGTGTGCGCGTTATTTCCACATTTGTTGACAGATGCTCAAAAAAGTGCTCGTATCGATTGGTGCTGTAAAATGATTTCAAAATACAACTGTGGTGCATCCAAAGCGGTATACAACATCGTCACAGGTGACGAGTCGTGGTTTATGCGTATGAGCCGAAAGAAAAGGCCAGTCGGCAGTTTGGGTGTTTCAATGTGAAGCAAAGCTAACAAAAGTTGTTCGTTCTCGAAGCGTTAAGAAGCAAATGGTGGCATTTTTTTTCAGAAAAACCGGTCCTGTGGCAACTGTGGCTCTCGAAAATCAAAAGACCGTTAATTTAGCGTGATATACGACTATTTGTTTGTTTGAAGTTTTCGGTAAATTGAGAGACACCAACCCAAAACGACCTATCATTTTGCATCATGACAATGCGAGCTCACACACACTTCACATGCAACAAACTAGTATCTGGACACACAAAAGATTGAATTGATGGTTCATCCGCCTTATAGCCCCGATTTGGCATTCAATGACTTCTTTTTGTTTTCAGTAATTAAAGATAAACTGCGTGGGCAATGATTTTTATCCCCCGAAGAAACGGTTGAGGCCTTCAAAACGCATGTTTTAGAGCTACCATCTTCTGACTGGACAAAGTGCTTTGAAGGGTGATTCAATCGCATTCAAAAGTGTATAGGTCTTAAAGGCGATTATTTTAAAAAACAATAAAAGTATTTTTCATCAAATTCATTTGTTTATTCTTTCTATTCTCAATACATAGTGTCCCTCGTAGTTATCCTAAAAGTTCCTTGTATAAATGGACTCATTATAACGTTTATTTAGGAGAAAATTCATTTTTAAAAGCGACATTTCTTTTATTTATTTTAAATTTTCAGAACAAGTGTACTTAACAATTAACATTTAAATAAATATTGCTTTACTAACAAAGGTAAGATATGTTGTAACAAACGTGATATACATTAAAGGCGTCATTCTCGAGTATTTGATATATTTTTTTACTTATAACCTAACAAATAGGTTTATCTATTTTACACTAAACAATTATGATAAATAAATAGTATAAATTACGTATATACACATATACATAACTAGCTATCAGTCTGTCAACAATCATACTAACATATATATGTAGATACTTTATTGCTTTTTACTTAATAATAAATATAAAATAATTTAAAGATATGCATTATTCGTACTGTGCTTACAACCTCAAATAAACTGTACAGTAGCCAAAAGTTCATTGTGCCATAAAAGCTCCATCAAAAGTGTATTTAAAACTATGTAAACAATTTGCAACAATGATAAAAATGTAAATTATAATGATAGACAAAATGTTATTGTTGGAATTATCTAAACTGGAAAGTATGATAATTTTTTAAATAATTTTTGACCGTTATTATTTATACAAAACTTTTATCGACTGTTTCGCATGTTTTTCTTATTACTGCACTAAAGAAATCGAATATATCGCTGATAATAAGTTTCAACGAATAGCACTTGCTTTGAGGTGTTTTATTAACATGTTTTTACAAAGGTCAGTATTGTTTCTTATCTACATACTTCCACAAGTGCAGTTCTGTATTTAGCCGTATATTATAAGCAAGTAATTACTACTTTTATTAATTAATAACAATTAACAAATAATCAATTAGATGGTCAGTCTAATAATGGATATTTTAATTAATATCATTCATCCATTTTTTACTGATTAATTGCGTATTCATTATGGTGCTTTAATAATCTTTTCCTTGACTGTTTATATATTTAATTAGTTATGTATCATTTGATTAATTCGTTTTTTTTATTAATGGGTTAATATTTAATGATCGATCATTTTATTAAACTGAGCTTACAAATATTTGATACATTGACCTAGGTAAAACAATGCGGGGTTATTGACCATATGGTTCTTTTATGGATTAACTATTTGTTTAAACTATTAATATGGTTAAGCATGAATGAAAAAATTAATACATACATCATTGAATATTTTTATAGATTAATGAGTTTGCTACGTACCTAGACGTAGCCGAAAGAAACGTAAATACCAGGCTAACTACCAAACGCGGAGAGTGGGGGGATTTACCTACATACCAAAAAAACGAAAAAAAGCACGTCGCCCACGATTATCTATTAACAATAAAAATTAATTAAAATTTCTTGATTCACATGGATAAAGAAACGTATGAAATTTAAGTTATGTTGTAAAGGACAAATTTTATAACGGATCCCCGAAGTGCGCATTTCGTAGCTAACATGTAATAAAAGTCATTGGAAAAAAGTAATGCTTAGATTTTCTCAATAGCCAGTGTGTTAAATTACAGTATTAAATGTAGAACAAGTTGTAGTAAGAATTAAAGAAATATAACTAGAAGCACTAGCGTAGCTAGCTTTTAAACATGTATGGTGAACTGATTTTACAACATCAACCGCTGATAAATAATAATCCTCGATGTGCATAAAAGAAAACGAGTCACATACTTCTATGCGTCGGGATGGTTATCCTGCAATCCTTTGGGGGTTTTTTAACACAGCAACTCCACGGTAGTCAGGATTCATTCATTCATCCCTGCCACCGTATCTGCAGCAGCGGTCTACCGACAAAAGCAGTTGGTCTACATTAAAGAACAGTTGGGCCTACATAAAGAAAAAAACCAATTTGGTCTCCAGCTAAGAGCTAAAAGAAGAATCGGATTAGGGTGGGTAAGTGCAGAAAAACCCACCGATGCCCGCAAGATACTTCCTACTTGTCGAACAAAAAAAACGTGCATCGGTCTTGAAGTACTGGAACGAGTAATGTAGAAAATACTTCAACGTATAAGCTGCAGAGTCAAATTAAAAATTAGTTGAAATAACACTAGTTCGAACTGCAATCCTCGCGTTATCAAAGCGCGATTAGCAAACTGGAAAACACCCTATCAAATAATAGTAGGATCCATTATTTTGGCAAGTCTTTAGATGGGAAACACAAGAGAGCAATTATACGTTATCGGAATGTTTAACAAATTAACGGATACCTAAAACAAGGTATTGACTATTTAATTTATCGAATAAATTTTCGTTTTAAAAGCAAAGTGGATTTGAGTTAAAGTTATGTAAAAGTGGGCTTATTCTGAACAGGTACACTATATAGGGTATTGTTGGAGAATTTAAGAGTAGAAATGCAATTTATTCGAGCGGACAATGACTTAACCAGGGGAAAAAAAGGTATTTAGTTTATGTTGAAAAATAAACGTAACAAATCCCTCCCAGCAAAATTAACAGGTCGGGGTAGGAAAGCAAAAATCCGGGAATGGGCAGGACCCAATAAAAAACAAACAAAACGAAAAAGAAAGAAAATTTGCTTCAAACTTCTAAGAACATTCGTTACGGAAACAACAAAAACACAGAAAAAGGAAAAAAAAGAAACCCCTAAAATAAGAACAAGACCAACCACAACAGATTGCGGATAGAAAAGAAAACAAGACACCAAACAAAATCCAGCTCGAAGGGCCAATAATAAAAGAGAGAAAATAGAAGGAAGGAAGGAAAACGGGTAATAAGCAATTAAGGAGAACTAAGGTGAAACGGCTTCAGCACTGCGGAGTCGTCAAAGGACGGATATTTCTAAGAAGAAACAGTAGGGTTATCAACCTCAAAAGAAAAGGAGGAAAATCAACAGTGCAAATCAAAACAGCACCCAAAGGTCAAGCCTCAAGTAAACAATGGGACAACAAGGAACGAGAGGAAGAGAGGAGAGCGCTGGTAAAGGAAACGATGTACTACTAACTGTGGTAACCAAAACCGAAGAACTAAAGAAAAGAAATTCTAACTAGTTCTAAATTCAACTAAGTCGTGGTTTCCGAAAAAAGAAAAACTGACTACAAGCACCTACCAAAGGAGCGGATGGACAAAACGCAATCCGACTAGGGACCGACCGCAAAGAAGATCTGCAACCGGAAAAAGGAGAGGAATGTGGAACGAAAGGACCGAGACAAAAGAAAAAAACCAAAGAGAATAACACTAAGCACCAAGTACAAAACAAAAAAAACTAAGAATCGTACAAAAGAAAATAAAACAGAATCCCAGTGTAGTTATGTATGAGTAAGTGTGTGCGTGTGCGTGTGTGTATATGTGTGTGTGTGTATGGGTGTGTAAGAAGTGTGTGTATGTGTTGTGCCTGTATATAGTGTGCGTGTGTGTATGTGTTGTGTTCGACCGCTGTAGTCGCCTCTTACGACAGGCAGGTCGTACCATGGGGCTATTCTATTCCCGGACCCACATGGGTTAAGAAAAAGCAAGAAAACGAAAGAAAACTTATCAAAACAGGGAAGTAAAACGAAATCGTAACGTCCAAAAATCAAGTCCGAAGGAGAGCAAAGTCGGCATAAGAATCTGGGACGCAAGGACTAGATATTGGGCTTAAGGCGTTTACGCAGCCAGAAGGAAAATGAAACAAGATCAAGGACATTAGGACTTCACCGACATACATCTTCCGGTTCGGAAGGAGCATAGAATAATGTCCGCCTCTGTTGGGCAGTTTTCTGCCACACAGGAACAGTAGGGGGTGTAGGAGTTGTAGCACGAGGTTGAGAAAGTGGTGGCGAGGGTGGAGATAGTAGTGGTTGTTGTAATTTATGGAACTCAGAGCACGTTATGGAAGAAGGTTGTTTGTTTTTAGAATTGGGAGTAAGAAAGTGAATGGTAGAAAAGGAAAAGTATGAGCTGTACGAGAATCAACCTTACGAAAAGAAACACAAGCAGAGCACACTTCAGTTACGTTAACTAGAGAGACAGAAGTAGATAAAATTTCAACGACGTTAGATAGAGGACTAGAAGTATCACAGTTAGGAAAGAAAACAGCATTGGCTGTAGGAATATCAATCCCAGACAAAGGAGCAGAATACGATAACACTTCAACCATATTACATAAAGAAACAGAATCAGGTAGAAGTTCATCAACGTTACAAGAACAAATAGTATCAGGCAGAACCGCATCCCCAATAGATGAGAAAGCAGAATCAGATTGACCTTCGTCAACATTAGATAACAGGACATCAGCTAGGATTTTTCACCCACCTTAGCTAAAAGAATAGAAGCAAGTAGTATTTTGTCAGCATGAGAAAAATGAGTAAGAGTAGGTATCGTTTCATCAACGTCCGATAAAGGAATAGAATCAAGTAAGACTTAATTACTGTTAGACAACAGAGTAGGAACAGATATAAACTTTAGCCACAATAGGAACTGATTTCTTGACAATAGTAGATAACGAAACAGGATCAGGTAAAACTTTGACGATGACCGCAACAGGCATCACAGCTACGGGTTACCTAATTTCAACAGAACCTTCTCTATCCGTATTAGAAATTATCTTCACTTTAGCTACGGCTGTGATTGCCGGCTCGACAGATATTTCGTGAGTAGAAGCATTTAAGAAAGCAAGAACAGGTAAAATTTTGACAAAAACGGTAAGAGGCATTAAAGATACAGGTTCATGGACTTCAAGAAGATCTTCGCAGACTTGAATTAGAAGTTATCGTCACTTCAGCAACATTTGAGTATTGTGTTTGCCGACACGACAAAGATTTCTTGGGTAGAATCGATTAAGAAAACGGGAACAAACTCTTGAAAAGCTACCTGCAAGTTACTAATTCGAAGCATGGGTTGTAATGGTGGTGGAGGCACAGTTTGGGTTGAAAGTGAATAAGTAGGGCCAGCAGAAGGAGGAGTAGAATAGGATGTAAAATTAGAGACGGAGGAAATTTTGTTCTAAGCTGTATTCGCCGAAGAAGGTAGGTTTTGATAGTAGTAGCAGAATGACCTGGATGAGGTTCAGAAGAGATCGTAGAGTGAGAAGCAGCAGAAATTAGACAGCCAGAGGTGAGGACAGTATTTGAAGTATGATTCGAAGACCTATTAGTAGTAGGATGACAGTGTGGACAGTTGCGGCGAGAAACTCCCATATATCCGCAACCATAACAATGGAGTACTTTAGGACGAGTACAACGTGTCCAAACATGACCAGGTTTATCGTAATTAAAGCATACGGCTTGACGATTAGAAGCAGAACTAGGAAGAAGGACAGTAGAACGTACGGAAGAAGTATTAGATCTACCCGTAGGCGTAGGAGAAATCGTAGCAATTCGGTCATGTGAAGTAAAAGTATTTTACTCAATAGTAGCACACTTAAAAGCAAAAGTCCGGGGGTTCAAAATGTTGAATCAGTAAATTAGAAGACTTCCAGTCAGAAAACCTATGCCGGTAACCACGATACCAAAGTATCGCTTTAGCCTCGAACAAGTCCACTGCAGACTCAAATAACTGCAATTCTGACACATGTTGAGTTCGTCGGACTTCTTCGGCCCGTCCCAAAAATCATGTACGGTAAGAGTGTTTGGGTTACCAGAAAATTTCAAATTCCACTCCACACAGGAAGACCTTGGTGGGAAGCTGAAAAGAAGTCATTTTGAATACGAACAAGAAAGAAATTGGTAGAAAGTAACTAAATAAAGGCTAACCGTAACTCGATAGAAGCCAAAAGAAAATTATTGCGAATACAGGACAATTTAAAACATCCGGCGGATAAACTTCAGGAACACCGATGGAACGAAACAACAAAATAGAAATTAGAATAGGGCTGTAGAATAAAAGAAAAATCGGAGAAAGAAACCAACTCTAGACTTGACGGGGAGAACAAAATGTACCGAGAGGGAAGGAAGAAAAAAGAAAAATCTTGGACGCCAGTGTTTTCAATGGACTCGGATTATTGGTGAAAAGACACGTTCAATAATTTGACATGAGCTAACCAAGGATATTTAGCAATCACGGAACAGAACAAATTCAAAATTCAAGAACATCGAACCCACACAAGAAATAAAGAAAACCGATCCTCATATGAGGAACACCAAAGAGCCGAAAAAAAAATAAACAACAGGTCGAACGTAAAGGAAGAAAAACAGGTAACATCAGGCCGAGAGATGCGGGTAATGTAGGAACTTAGGCACTAACAACAAAAAAAAATCGGAGCAAAAATTAACTAAAACAAACTCGGAGCAGAAATTAATCAAAACCAAATCGAAGTAACCGTTAACTAAAACAAAATCAGGGTCAAATTTAATCAAAAAAACCAAAAAAAAGCACGTCGCCCACGATTATGTATTAACAATAAAAATTAATTAAAATTTCTTGATTCACATGGACAAAGAAAAGTATTAAATTTAAGTTATGTTGTAAAGGACAAATTTTATAATGGATCCACGAAATGCACATTTTGTAGCTAACATGTAATAAAACTCATTGGAAAAAAAGTAATGCATAGATTTTCTCAATAGCCAGTGTGTTAAATTAAAGTATTAAATGTAGACCAAGTTGTAGTAAGAATTAAAGAAATATAACCAGAAGCATTAGCGAAGCTAGCTTTTAAACATGTATGGTGAACGGGTTTCACAACATCAACCGCTGATAAATAATAATCCTCGATGTACATAAAAGAAAACGAGTGACATACTTCTATGCGTCGAAATGCTTATCCTGCAAACCTTCGGGGGTGAGTCAGCACAGCAACCCCACGGTAGTCAGTATCCATTCACCCTGCCACCGTAACTGCAGCAGCGGTCTACCGACAAAAGCAGTTGGTCTACATCAAAAAACAGTTAGTCCTACATAAAGAAAGAACCAATTTGGTCTCCAGCTAAGAGCTAAAAGAAGAATCTGATTAGGATGGGTAAGCGCAGAAAAACCCACCGATACCCACAAGATACTTCCTACTTGTCGAACAAAAAAAAACGTGCATCGTTCTTGAAGTACTGGTACGAGTAATGTAGAAAATATTTCAACGTATAAGCTGCAGAATCAAATTAAAAATTAGTTCAAATAACACTAGTTTGAACTGCAATCCTCGCGTTATCAAAGCGCGATTAGCAAACTAGAAAACACGCTATCAAATAATAGTAGGATCCATTATTTTGGCAAGTCTTTAGATGGAAAACACAAGAGAATGCAATTATACATTATTGGAATGTTTAACAAATTAACGGATACCTAAAACAAGGTATTGACTATTTAATTTATCGAATAAATTTTCTTTTTAAAAACAAAGTGGACTTGAGTGAAAATTATGTTAAAGCGGGCTTATTCTGAACAGGTACACTATATAGGGTTGTTGGAGAATTTAAGAATAGAAATGGAATTTATTCGAGCGCGTAATGACTTACCCATGGGAAAAAGGGTATTTAATTTATGTTGAAAAATCAACACAACAAGTTATAATTTTAAGGTACATAAATAATCAATTAATCAAGTAGAATCTGTATTCTTAACCAATTTTAGGCATATTTTTTTAAAATATTAATCATTTACGTAATTAATAGCCACTTATCTGATTGAATAATTCTATCTGGCATTCGGAACGTAATTCGAGTATAGTGAACGAAAATAAAATAAATTGTTGGTTATTTAAAAAAGAGAAAAATCCAATACCGGTTTCGCTGTTATTGCAGCTCGTCAGATAGGCCTATTTCTCTCTGCCAGAGAAATGGACCGATTTGACGAGCTGCAATAACAGCGAAACCGGTCATTGGACTACTTTTCGTTCACTACGCTCGAATTACTTTTCCAATGCCCGACAAAATTATTCATTACGTGACTGGAAACGTATTAGTTTCCGTTGACCAACTTCTTCATTTAGCATTGGGTGTAGTACTTTCTTAGAAGGTCTGCCAGTATTAAGTAGGTAATCGTCATTTGTTGATTTACTTATCTGATTGCTTGATTATCTAGTTAAGCAGATATAGCCGTACTGCACGTGATAACTAGAGGTAAGAAATGAATACAATAATCTATCTATTTGGCATTGACTGGTTACCAATTAACATGTATAAGCGAAGAGTGCTGTTACTTAATAATTAATCGCCTATTACGCTGCTTGAATAGTTGACTATCAATTAAACAAACATAGGCCATTGCGTTCTGAACAGACCTGCACCTTGAAGAAGTTCTAAAATAGTAGAACGAGTAGAATGGCTTACGTGTTTCAGTGCTCTAAAGGGCCGAACTATAGATTTAACCAAATTAATGAGGTCTTTAATGAGGAACCAGGTTGAAACAGATCCTCGTAAGAGGGTAGTAGCTCTTTCGCTACTTAGTTGGTAGAGACAATAGGGGTCGGTATAGCATTCTACGACACACTACTGCGATGTGGAAGGCAACAGGAACCCACCACATTACGTGTACTTAACACGTGTACTGAAAATGTTTTAAAGTGATTGCATCTTCTGGGATAAAAAATCCGGAGTTAAAATAGTCCACCAATCGGATCTCCGGGAGGGACTTCACCGGGAGGATGTGAAGCGCAGAAAAACCCACGGATGCCCGCAAGATACTTCCTACTTGTCGAACAAAAAAAACGTGCATGGTTCTTGAAGTACTGGGACGAGTAATGTAGAAAATATTTCAACGTATAAGCTGCAGAATCAAATTAAAAATTAGTTGAAATAACACTAGTTCGAACTGCAATCCTCGCGTTATCAAAGCGCGATTAGCAAACTGGAAAACACCTTATCAAATAATAGTAGGATCCATTATTTTGGCAAGTCTTTAGATGGAAACACAAGAGAACGCAATTATACGTTATCGGAATGTTTAACAAATTAACGGATACCTAGAACAAGGTATTAACTATTTAATTTATCGAATAAATTTTTGTTTTAAAAGCAAAGTGGATTTGAGTTAAAATTATGTAAAAGCGGGCTTATTCTGAACAGGTACACTATATAGAGTATTGTTGGAGAATTTAAGAATAAAAATGCAATTTATTCGAGCGGACAATGACTTAACCAGGGAAAAGAAGGTATTTAGTTTATGTTGAAAAATAAACGTAACAAATCCCTCCCAGCAAAATTAACAGGTCGGGGTAGGAAAGCAAAAATCCGGGAATGGGCAGGACCCAATAAAAAACAAACAAAACGAAAAAGAAAGAAAATTTGCTTCAAACTTCTAAGAACATTCGTTACGGAAACAACAAAAACACAGAAAAAGGAAAAAAAAGAAACCCCTAAAATAAGAACAAGACCAACCACAACAGATTGCGGATAGAAAAGAAAACAAGACACCAAACAAAATCCAGCTCGAAGGGCCAATAATAAAAAGAGAGAAAATAGAAGGAAGGAAGGGAAAACGGGTAATAAGCAATTAAGGAGAACTAAGGTGAAACGGCTTCAGCACTGCGGAGTCGTCAAAGGACGGATATTTCTAAGAAGAAACAGTAGGGTTATCAACCTCAAAAGAAAAGGAGGAAAATCAACAGTGCAAATCAAAACAGCACCCAAAGGTCAAGCCTCAAGTAAACAATGGGACAACAAGGGAACGAGAGGAAGAGAGGGAGAGCGCTGGTAAAAGGAAACGATGTACTACTAACTGTGGTAACCAAAACCGAAGAACTAAAGAAAAGAAATTCTAACTAGTTCTAAATTCAACTAAGTCGTGGTTTCCGAAAAAAGAAAAACTGACTACAAGCACCTACCAAAGGAGCGGATGGACAAAACGCAATCCGACTAGGGACCGACCGCAAAGAAGATCTGCAACCGGAAAAAGGAGAGGAATGTGGAACGAAAGGACCGAGACAAAAGAAAAAAACCAAAGAGAATAACACTAAGCACCAAGTACAAAACAAAAAAAACTAAGAATCGTACAAAAGAAAATAAAACAGAATCCCAGTGTAGTTATGTATGAGTAAGTGTGTGCGTGTGCGTGTGTGTATATGTGTGTGTGTGTATGGGTGTGTAAGAAGTGTGTGATGTGTTGTGCCTGTATATAGTGTGCGTGTGTGTATGTGTTGTGTTCGACCGCTGTAGTCGCCTCTTACGACAGGCAGGTCGTACCATGGGGCTATTCTATTCCCGGACCCACATGGGTTAAGAAAAAGCAAGAAAACGAAAGAAAACTTATCAAAACAGGGAAGTAAAACGAAATCGTAACGTCCAAAAATCAAGTCCGAAGGAGAGCAAAGTCGGCATAAGAATCTGGGACGCAAGGACTAGATATTGGGCTTAAGGCGTTTACGCAGCCAGAAGGAAAATGAAACAAGATCAAGGACATTAGGACTTCACCGACATACATCTTCCGGTTCGGAAGGAGCATAGAATAATGTCCGCCTCTGTTGGGCAGTTTTCTGCCACACAGGAACAGTAGGGGGTGTAGGAGTTGTAGCACGAGGTTGAGAAAGTGGTGGCGAGGGTGGAGATAGTAGTGGTTGTTGTAATTTATGGAACTCAGAGCACGTTATGGAAGAAGGTTGTTTGTTTTTAGAATTGGGAGTAAGAAAGTGAATGGTAGAAAAGGAAAAAGTATGAGCTGTACGAGAATCAACCTTACGAAAAGAAACACAAGCAGAGCACACTTCAGTTACGTTAACTAGAGACAGAAGTAGATAAAATTTCAACGACGTTAGATAGAGGACTAGAAGTATCACAGTTAGGAAAGAAAACAGCATTGGCTGTAGGAATATCAATCCCAGACAAAGGAGCAGAATACGATAACACTTCAACCATATTACATAAAGAAACAGAATCAGGTAGAAGTTCATCAACGTTACAAGAACAAATAGTATCAGGCAGAACCGCATCCCCAATAGATGAGAAAGCAGAATCAGATTGACCTTCGTCAACATTAGATAACAGGACATGATCTAGGATTTTTCACCCACCTTAGCTAAAAGAATAGAAGCAAGTAGTATTTTGTCAGCATGAGAAAAATGAGTAAGAGTAGGTATCGTTTCATCAACGTCCGATAAAGGAATAGAATCAAGTAAGACTTAATTACTGTTAGACAACAGAGTAGGAACAGATATAAACTTTAGCCACAATAGGAACTGATTTCTTGACAATAGTAGATAACGAAACAGGATCAGGTAAAACTTTGACGATGACCGCAACAGGCATCACAGCTACGGGTTACCTAATTTCAACAGAACCTTCTCTATCCGTATTAGAAATTATCTTCACTTTAGCTACGGCTGTGATTGCCGGCTCGACAGATATTTCGTGAGTAGAAGCATTTAAGAAAGCAAGAACAGGTAAAATTTTGACAAAAACGGTAAGAGGCATTAAAGATACAGGTTCATGGACTTCAAGAAGATCTTCGCAGACTTGAATTAGAAGTTATCGTCACTTCAGCAACATTTGAGTATTGTGTTTGCCGACACGACAAAGATTTCTTGGGTAGAATCGATTAAGAAAACGGGAACAAACTCTTGAAAAGCTACCTGCAAGTTACTAATTCGAAGCATGGGTTGTAATGGTGGTGGAGGCACAGTTTGGGTTGAAAGTGAATAAGTAGGGCCAGCAGAAGGAGGAGTAGAATAGGATGTAAAATTAGAGACGGAGGAAATTTTGTTCTAAGCTGTATTCGCCGAAGAAGGTAGGTTTTGATAGTAGTAGCAGAATGACCTGGATGAGGTTCAGAAGAGATCGTAGAGTGAGAAGCAGCAGAAATTAGACAGCCAGAGGTGAGGACAGTATTTGAAGTATGATTCGAAGACCTATTAGTAGTAGGATGACAGTGTGGACAGTTGCGGCGAGAAACTCCCATATATCCGCAACCATAACAATGGAGTACTTTAGGACGAGTACAACGTGTCGAAACATGACCAGGTTTATCGTAATTAAAGCATACGGCCTGACGATTAGAAGCAGAACTAGGAAGAAGGACAGTAGAACGTACGGAAGAAGTATTAGATCTACCCGTAGGCGTAGGAGAAATCGTAGCAATTCGGTCATGTGAAGTAAAAGTATTTTACTCAATAGTAGCACACTTAAAAGCAAAAGTCCGGGGGTTCAAAATGTTGAATCAGTAAATTAGAAGACTTCCAGTCAGAAAACCTATGCCGGTAACCACGATACCAAAGTATCGCTTTAGCCTCGAACAAGTCCACTGCAGACTCAAATAACTGCAATTCTGACACATGTTGAGTTCGTCGGACTTCTTCGGCCCGTCCCAAAAAATCATGTACGGTAAGAGTGTTTGGGTTACCAGAAAATTTCAAATTCCACTCCCACACAGGAAGACCTTGGTGGGAAGCTGAAAAAGAAGTCATTTTGAATACGAACAAGAAAGAAATTGGTAGAAAGTAACTAAATAAAGGCTAACCGTAACTCGATAGAAGCCAAAAGAAAATTATTGCGAATACAGGACAATTTAAAACATCCGGCGGATAAACTTCAGGAACACCGATGGAACGAAACAACAAAATAGAAATTAGAATAGGGCTGTAGAATAAAAGAAAAATCGGAGAAAGAAACCAACTCTAGACTTGACGGGGAGAACAAAATGTACCGAGAGGGAAGGAAGAAAAAAGAAAAATCTTGGACGCCAGTGTTTTCAATGGACTCGGATTATTGGTGAAAAGACACGTTCAATAATTTGACATGAGCTAACCAAGGATATTTAGCAATCACGGAACAGAACAAATTCAAAATTCAAGAAGATCGAACCCACACAAGAAATAAAGAAAACCGATCCTCATATGAGGAACACCAAAGAGCCGAAAAAAAAATAAACAACAGGTCGAACGTAAAGGAAGAAAAACAGGTAACATCAGGCCGAGAGATGCGGGTAATGTAGGAACTTAGGCACTAACAACAAAAAAAAATCGGAGCAAAAATTAACTAAAACAAACTCGGAGCAGAAATTAATCAAAACCAAATCGAAGTAACCGTTAACTAAAACAAAATCAGGGTCAAATTTAATCAAAAACCAAAAAAGCACGTCGCCCACGATTATGTATTAACAATAAAATTAATTAAAATTTTAATTCACATGGACAAAGAAAAGTATTAAATTTAAGTTATGTTGTAAAGGACAAATTTTATAATGGATCCACGAAATGCACATTTTGTAGCTAACATGTAATAAAACTCATTGGAAAAAAGTAATGCATAGATTTTCTCAATAGCCAGTGTCTTAAATTAAAGTATTAAATGTAGACCAAGTTGTAGTAAGAATTAAAGAAATATAACCAGAAGCATTAGCGAAGCTAGCTTTTAAACATGTATGGTGAACGGGTTTCACAACATCAACCGCTGATAAATAATAATCCTCGATGTACATAAAAGAAAACGAGTCACATACTTCTATGCGTCGAAATGCTTATCCTGCAAACCTTCGGGGGTGAGTCAGCACAGCAACCCCACGGTAGTCAGTATCCATTCACCCTGCCACCGTAACTGCAGCAGCGGTCTACCGACAAAAGCAGTTGGTCTACATCAAAAAACAGTTAGTCCTACATAAAGAAAGAACCAATTTGGTCTCCAGCTAAGAGCTAAAAGAAGAATCTGATTAGGATGGGTAAGCGCAGAAAAACCCACCGATACCCACAAGATACTTCCTACTTGTCGAACAAAAAAAAACGTGCATCGTTCTTGAAGTACTGGTACGAGTAATGTAGAAAATATTTCAACGTATAAGCTGCAGAATCAAATTAAAAATTAGTTCAAATAACACTAGTTTGAACTGCAATCCTCGCGTTATCAAAGCGCGATTAGCAAACTAGAAAACACGCTATCAAATAATAGTAGGATCCATTATTTTGGCAAGTCTTTAGATGGAAAACACAAGAGAATGCAATTATACATTATTGGAATGTTTAACAAATTAACGGATACCTAAAACAAGGTATTGACTATTTAATTTATCGAATAAATTTTCTTTTAAAACAAAGTGGACTTGAGTGAAAATTATGTTAAAGCGGGCTTATTCTGAACAGGTACACTATATAGGGTTGTTGGAGAATTTAAGAATAGAAATGGAATTTATTCGAGCGCGTAATGACTTACCCATGGGAAAAGGGTATTTAATTTATGTTGAAAAATCAACACAACAAGTTATAATTTTAAGGTACATAAATAATCAATTAATCAAGTAGAATCTGTATTCTTAACCAATTTTAGGCATATTTTTTTAAAATATTAATCATTTACGTAATTAATAGCCACTTATCTGATTGAATAATTCTATCTGGCATTCGGAACGTAATTCGAGTATAGTGAACGAAAATAAAATAAATTGTTGGTTATTTAAAAAAGAGAAAAATCCAATACCGGTTTCGCTGTTATTTCAGCTCGTCAGATAGGCCTATTTCTCTCTGCCAGAGAAATGGACCGATTTGACGAGCTGCAATAACAGCGAAACCGGTCATTGGACTACTTTTCCTTCCCTACGCTCGAATTACTTTTCCAATGCCCGACAAAATTATTCATTACGTGACTGGAAACGTATTAGTTTCCGTTGACCAACTTCTTCATTTAGAATTGGGTGTAGTACTTTCTTAGAAGGTCTGCCAGTATTAAGTAGGTAATCGTCATTTGTTGATTTACTTATCTGATTGCTTGATTATCTAGTTAAGCAGATATAGACGTACTGCACGTGATAACTAGAGGTAAGAAATGAATACAATAATCTATCTACTTGGCATTGACTGGTTACCAATTAACATGTATAAGCGAAGAGTGCTGTTACTTAATAATTAATCGCTTATTACGCTGCTTGAATAGTTGACTATCAATTAAACAAACATAGGCCATTGCGTTCTGAACAGACCTGCACCTTGAAGAAGTTCTAAAATAGTAGAACGAGTAGAATGGCTTACGTGTTTCAGTGCTCTAAAGGGCCGAACTATAGATTTAACCAAATTAATGAGGTCTTTAATAAGGAACCAGGTTGAAACAGATCCTCGTAAGAGGGTAGTAGCTCTTTCGGTACTTAGTTGGTAGAGACAATAGGGGTCGGTATTGCAGTCTACGACACACTACTGCAATGTGGAAAGCAACAGGAAGCCACCACATTACCTCCTAAGTACACGCGTATTGCAAATGTTCTAGTGTGATGGCATCTTCTGGGATAAAAAATCCGGAGTTAAAATAGTCCCAATTCAGATCTCCGGGAGGGACTTCTACGTAGGATGTGATCGACAAGTTTAAAAGAGAAGAAAACTACAAAGGCGAAGAAGGGCCACAAAAAATCGCTCTACTTATTTTAGTTAAATTTCGACTTCGATCTCGAAATTTAATTATATTTCGACTTTCAACTTGAAATTTAGTTAAATTTCGACTTCGACCTCGAAATACCAACAAGAATAAACTTTCTACTGTAAGTTAAAAATCTAGCAAAATTTTGAGATAGAAGTCGAAATTTAAGTAAATTTCTACATCGAAGTCGAAACTTAATAAATTTCGAGATCGAAGTCGAAATTTAACTAAATATCGACATCGAAGACAAAATTTAAGTAAATTTCGAGCTGGAAGTCGAAATTTACCTAAATTTCGAGATCGAAATCGAAATCGAATTTTAACTAAATTTGGAGATCGAAGTCGAAATTTAAGTAAATTTCGAGATAGAAGTCGAAATTTAAGTAAATTTCGAGATCGAAGTCTAAATTTAACTAAATTTCGACATCGTTGTCGAAATTTAACTAAAATAAGGAGCGATTTTTTGTGGCCCTTCTACGCCTTCGTAGAAAACATTTTGATTGTCGGAGCTGGAATGTCAGAAGTATGAAGCAAGTAGGTAAGCTGGAGATGAAAATTGAAATGGATAGGTTAGCATTGTAGGGATTGACGAAGTTCGGTGGTCAGAAGCGGGGAATTTTTTGAGCGGAGGCTTTAGGATAATTCATTCATACAGGATCAGAGGAAAGAAATTCGGGTGTGTAGATAGTCATGCGGAAAAAGATAGGACACTGTAAAAAACTACCTACAAAAGAACGAAAGAGTACTCATGGTTAGATTAAAATCTAAACAGTAATAATACAAGTATACATGCCCGTTTCTAGCGAAGTAAAAACGATCTACTTAGTAAGCAGTGCAGGAATTTATGCGAGCTGTATGACGGTGATTTGTCTGACAAATTTTCTCAACAATTACCGATGTTTCAGCAAACAAATAGAAAAGTATGATAATATATACATTAGATGCTTTTTTGTGAGCATTTCACTTCATTTGCTAGCTTTTCCAGCGTTAAAACGGCTGTTGTTTTAACAACCGCAACACAGAGCGATCATTTTCAAAATTAAAAATGATAAAACATTCATCATAAATTCGATCAGACAAGACCATATCACCAATCATGCTTTTCCCAGCATTGAAAACGAAGAAACACAGAAAATGGACCCAGATAAATTGATTGATGTTTTTGTAAAAACTAAAGCAAGAAAATGCTGTTTAAAATAAAAAAATGTTGTATTTAACGTGTACTTAGGTATTATTTTTTATTATTAAATGTGTGTATTTTTAAAAGTTTAGTTAGGTAGTATAGGAAACTGTGTTTCATTAGGACGCTAAAGAAACTTGACATCTGGCGCTGTTCTGAGTAGCTACGCCACTTATGCAGCGACCGCTAGTTTTACTGACATAATTTATGATAGGTATTGAAGAGATTTCAACTGAACTTATAGTGCGTGAAGTTAGCCGCAACTTTGTAAGCACTAATGTCTTTATAGGTGACGAAAGTTAGTGCTTTTTAGTGCTTCATATCTGAGAGGCGTAGAACAAATAATAAAAAAGTTGTGGCGACTTACTTTATTGCGGCTAACTTCGTAACTAGCCGCGGTTTGTTTCAAATTAAAAAATTCGTTTCAGGCGAAAGCTAGTGCTTTGTTAGTGCTATTTAGTGCTTCATATCTCGGCGACGTAAGACTACCAATAAACAAGTTGTGGCTACTTACATTTTTGCGGTTAACTTCAAAACTGGCTGGGGTTTGTTTCAAATTCAATAATTCGTTTCAGCCGAAAGTTAGTGCTTTGTTGGTGCTCTTTAGTGCTTCATATTTCAGTGGCGTACGACTTCTAATAAAAAAAGTTATGACCACTTCCGAAGCGGCTGCTATTCCGTTTGAAGCACACTAAAACACCAACGAGGCACTAAAGATTGTGCTACCTATCGTCGTTAGTGCTTCTACAACAAAAAAGTTGTAGCCCATTTTCGAATCTGACACTTGTGTCGAATATTTCGGAAACCAGAAGTGCAGTTGTTTTGCGGTTTAAAACTCAATTTAACACTAACGAAGCACTAAAGATTATGCCACGCATCGTCGTTAGTGCTTCTACAACAAAAAATTTGTAGCTCATTTTCGGATCTTACATTTGAAGTTGAATGTTCCAGAAACTGGAAGTGCGGTGCTTTGGGGTTAAGGCACAATGAAGCACTGCATATTATGCTACATAATGATCGTTAGTGTTTTTATAACAAAAAGTTTTAACTTCTTAATCTGAACTTTGAAGTTTTATATTTCTATTCATTCTACACAACGCCAGTTTAATTATACTAATTTCCAAAGCTTAATTTCGAATATACCTTCACAGCTTATTAAGTTTCAAGTAAGAATTTATTTCAAAAAGTTAAATGTGTATTTTAAATTTCAGATAATGAATTACATGAACAGCCAACGTTAAGATTTACCTTATAATTACAACTAGTGTGTAAACTTACTTATTTCGCAACTTCTTAATATAATTGTATGAATAATATTTTTCACGGATAGCAAACAATTATTTTCGAAAACTTTATTCGCTTGGTTAAAACAAATTATTTATAATTTGGAAATTATTGCCTCTTATACATTTTGGGCGTGTTGCTTTAACGTCGAGATTTTTTTATTAAATTGCAGCTGTATAAAAGCGTCTAGCAAAATACAATCACTATATTCTGTTCCGATTTTAACTCGGCAAATAGCATTCGTTTGAAGTTTAGGGGCATTATTTTCGTATAAAATTAATCAAATTAATTTGTATCCTCAAAATTTTCCCATTTCTCTGGTATCTATATTTGCAAGCCACTTAGATATAGAGCACTCGAGAGTGCAAAACACTATCTTTCGGCTGTAAAAAGTCTTTGTGGTTGAAAGTAGTCGTACGCCATTGAGATATGAAGCACTAATGAGCATTAATGAAACGATATCTTACGGCGGTACCAAATTTTTGAAACTGATATAAACCGCGGCCAGCTGTAAAAATATAAGTGGTCGTAAGTTTTTTATTAAAAGTCGTACGCCACAGATATGAAGCACTAAAGAGCACTAACGAAGCACTAACTTTTGGCTGCACAAGTTTTTGAAATTGAAACAAATCGTGGCTAGAATTAAATATATAGGTGGCCATCACTTTTTTATTCGAAGTCGTACGTCGCTGAGATATGAACCACTAAAGAGCACTAACGAAGCACTAACTTTTGGCTGAAACGAATTTTTGAATTTGAAACAAACTCCGGCCAGTTGTAAAGTTAGCCGCAATAAAGTAGCCATAACTTTTTTATTATTCGTCCTACGCTTCTGAGATATGAAGCACTAACTTTCGGTTGCAAAAGTTTTTTGAAATTGAAGCAAACCGCAGCGTAGCCACAATAGAGTAAGTGGCCATAACTTTTTTATTATTCGTCCTACGCCTCTGAGATATGAAGCATTAAAGAGCAGTAACGAAGCACTAACTCTCGTCTATAAAACTTTTTAGAAATTGAAACAAATCGCGGCTAGAATTAAAAATATAGATGTTCATAACTTTTGTATTGGAAGTCGTACGCCGCTGAGATATGAAGCACTGAGGAGTTCTAACGAAGTACTAACTTTCGGCTGAACAAATTTTTGAATTTGAAACAAACTGCGGCCAGTTGTGAAGTTAGCCGCAATAAAGTAATTAGCTATAATGAAATATGAAGCTTTAAGGAGCACTAACGAATCACTAACGAAGCACTAACTTTCTACTGTAAAAGTATTTTGAAATTGAAGCAAACCGCAGCCATTTTTGAAGTTAGCCACAATAAAGTAAGTGGCCATAACTTTTTTATTATTCGTTTTACGCTTTTGAGATATGAAGCACTAAAGAGCACTAACGAAGCAACAAATTTCGGCTACAAAAATTTGTTGAAATTGAAACAAACTTCGGCTAGAATTAAAAATATAGTCTTACGTCGCTGAGGTATAAAGCATTAAAGAGCACTAACGAAGCACTAACTTTCGGCTACAAAAGTTTTATGAAATTGAAGCAAACCGCAGCCAGTTTTGAAGTTAGACACAATAAAGTAAGTGACCATAACTTTTTTATCATTCATCCTACGACTTTGAGCACTAAAGAGCACTAACGAAGCACTAACTCTCGTCTGCAAAAGTTTTTGAAATTGAAACAACCTGTGGTTAGAATTAAAAATATAAGTGGCCAAAACTTTTTTTATTAGAAGTCGTACGTCGCTCAGATATGAACCACTAAAGAGCACTAACGAAGCACTAATTTTCGATTGAAACGAATTTTTGAATTTGAAACAAACCCCGGGCAGTTGTGAAGTTAGCTGCAAAAATGTAAGTGGTCACAACTTTTTTGTTCGTAGTAGTACGTTGCTGAGGTATGAAGCACTAAAGAGCACTAAGTTTCGGCTGCAAAAAGTTTTTTTAATTGAAGGAAACCCCGGCTAAGTGTGAAGTTTTGCCGAAAAATTATGAATTGCCCTTTTTGGAGAGACGTTTATTTGGCGACTTTCTATTATAAAGCGCTAAAGAGCACTAACGAAGTACTAACTTTCGGCACCTATAAGAACATTAGTGCTTACAAAGTCGCGGCTAACTTCACGCACCTGAACTAAATCTAATTTTTTTAATGGTATCGTTGGTCTTGTGATTTTGTACGTAAATATTAAATGCTTAATTTATAAAATAAACAGTTATTGTGTAAATTGTTTCATAAAACCCGAAACTCAATAGAGAGTAACAACACTTCCTACTCTTTCATCTGATCAGCGGTTAAACGTCTACTATACTTATCCAACAACCAAGATAATTAGGTTTTTACATCGAAATGTTGAATAAAAATCGTGAATAGACACCTAGCATTGATATTCTTAATTCGTTTATGGTAGGTAATTTCCTCTTTTACTAAAAAAATAGTTTCAGAATCACTAAACCTTATCTTCTTTTGTTATCGAATGTTAAATTCAAAGCAATTGCGATCCTGTTGAATGTTTTATATACAATTGGCTTACAGTTAATGTTTAAATTACATTTGAAACGCTTTGATGAACGACTGACTACTCGTTTGCCAATTAATCCAAGGCCACTTGTGACTGTTATTTGCATGCCCACGTGTCTTTTCAATTTTCTTCCTATTTTAAAATTATTTAATTGCTACAATATGCATGTAGGAACGCCCTAAATCTACCTACTCACGATTATGCTATTATTACACAAATGCACTGTTATTGCTCATATTAATAATACTTATTAAGTTAGGCGTTGTGTCCTTCATTATGGGCTAGTTGCAGCGCAGCTTCGTACGTCGGTAAGCCCTCGTTAGATGGTTGTTCGCTTTGCTTGATATGTTCGACGTTGTCGTCCTTATTTTCGCTTTCTACGTAGACGGCTTCGTCGTATGTAGGTGGCGGTCCTTGGTTGAGATGTCTCGGCGTTGGAAGGTCTTCTTGCAACTCGTACAACTAGATAAATGGAAAATAATTATATAATAACTATAACTATTTCGAGATATGAATTAGTCATGGCTGCTACGATTATGTATAAAGATAATAGTCACGCAGTTAAATTGAATTAAGCCGTGCACGCAGGGCAATGATTGAGCATAACCTTACATTATTTTAACTTATGCATCGAAGCAGTAACGTAAGCTATAAAGTAATTATTAACAGAAACAGTTCGGTGAGAAATTCTAATGCAATCGTAAATCGTATAATATATAATCGTATAATATATGTAACAATATGAATTTAGTACACGCTTTCAACCACATTTACTCGCTTGTTTGTTAAAATTCTATGGCAAACGTATATCAAAGCAGAACGAAATTAAAATGTACAAAATATATTCAAACACTCAATAAATGCCCTTACTTTAGGATCAATCCATATCAAATCGGCCAATTTAATTTGAAAAGGTTGCTAAAAAAAAATTTTTTTTTTTATTATTTTCTTACTCGTGTTTCAAAGAACTGAAAAGGGGTATTTACGAAGGCATAAAAGGGCCACAAAAAATCGCTCTACTTATTTTAGTTAAATTTCGACTTCGATGTCGAGATTTTGTTAAATTTCGACTTCGATCTCGAAATTTATTAAATTTCGATCTCTAAATTTATTAAATTTCGACTTCGATCTCGAAATTTAGTTAAATTTCGACTACGATTCCGAAATTTAGTTAAATTTCGCCTTCGATGTCGAGATTTAGTTAAATTTCGACTTCGATCTCGAAATTTATTAAATATCGATCTCTAAATTTATTAAATTTCGATTTCGATGTCGAAATTTAGTTAAATTTCGACTTCGATCTCGAAATTTAGTTAAATTTCGCCTTCGATCTCGAAATTTAGTTAAATTTCGACTTCTATGTCGAGATTTAGGTAAATTTCGACTTCGATCTCGAAATTTATTAAATATCGACTTCGATCTCGAAATTTTAGTTAAATTTCGACTTCGATCTCGAAATTTACTTAAATTTCGACTTCGATGACGAAATTTAGTTAAATTTCGACTTCGATCTCGAAATTTATTAAATTTCGATCTCTAAATTTATTAAATTTCGATCTCTAAATTTATTAAATTTCGATTTCGATGTCGAAATTTAGTTAAATTTCGACTTCGATCTCGAAATTTACTTAAATTTCGACTTCGATGACGAAATTTAATTAAATTTCGACTTCGATGTCGAGATTTAGTTAAATTTCGATCTCTAAATTTATTAAATTTCGATTTCGATGTCGAAATTTAGTTAAATTTCGACTTCGATCTCGAAATTTACTTAAATTTCGACTTCGATGACGAAATTTAATTAAATTTCGACTTTGATCTCGAAATTTATTAAATTTCGATCTCTAAATTTATTAAATTTCGATTTCGATGTCGAAATTTAGTTAAATTTCGACTTCGATCTCGAAATTTAGTTAAATTTCGACTTCGATGACGAAATTTAGTTAAATTTCGACTTCGATCTCGAAATTTATTAAATTTCGATCTCTAAATTTATTAAATTTCGATTTCGATGTCGAAATTTAGTTAAATTTCGACTTCGATCTCGAAATTTAGTTAAATTTCGCCTTCGATGTCGAGATTTAGTTAAATTTCGACTTCGATGTCGAGATTTAGTTCAATTTCGACTTCGATCTCGAAATTTATTCAATATCGACTTCGATGTCGAAATTTAGTTAAATTTCGACTTCGATGACGAAATTTAGTTAAATTTCGACTTCGATCTCGAAATTTATTAAATTTCGATCTCTAAATTTATTACATCTCGATTTCGATGTCGAAATTTAGTTAAATTTCGACTTCGATCTCGAAATTTAGTTAAATTTCGACTTCGGTCCCGAAATTTAGTTAAATTTCGACTTCGATGTTGAGATTTAGTTAAATTTCGACTTCGATCTCTACATTTATTAAATATCGACTTCGATGTCAAAATTTAGTTAAATTTCGTCTTAGATGACGAAATTTAGTTAAATTTCGACTTCGATCTCGAAATTTTAGTTAAATTTCGACTTCGATCTCAAATTTATTAAATTCGACTTCGATGTCGAAATTTAGTTAAATTTCGTCTTAGATGACGAAATTTAGTTAAATTTCGACTTCGATCTCGAAATTTTAGTTAAATTTCGACTTCGATCTCTACATTTATTAAATATCGACTTCGATGTCGAAATTTGGTTAAATTTCGACTTCGATGTCGAAATTAAGTTAAATTTCGACTTCGATGTTGAGATTTAGTTAAATTTCGACTTCGATCTCTAAATTTATTAAATATCGACTTCGATGTCAAAATTTAGTTAAATTTCTACTTCGATGACGAAATTTATTTAAATTTCGACTTCGATCTCGAAATTTTAGTTAAATTTCGACTTCGATCTCGAAATTTAGTTAAATTTCGACTTCGATGTCGAAATTTATTAAATATCGACTTCGATCTCGAAATTTTAGTTAAATTTCGACTTTGATGTCGAAATTTAGTTAAAGTTCGACTTCGATGTCGAAATTTATTAAATATCGACTTCGATGTCGAAATTTGGTTAAATTTCGACTTCTATGTCGAAATTTAGTTAAATTTCGACTTCTATGTCGAAATTAAGTTAAATTTCGACTTCGATGTCGAGATTTAGTTCAATTTCGACTTCGATCTCGAAATTTATTCAATATCGACTTCGATGTCGAAATTTAGTTAAATTTCGTCTTCGATGACGAAATTTAGTTAAATTTCGACTTCGATCTCGAAATTTTAGTTAAATTTCGACTTCGATCTCGAAATTTAGTTAAATTTCGACTTCGATGTCGAAATTTATTAAATATCGACTTCGATCTCGAAATTTTAGTTAAATTTCGACTTCGATCTCGAAATTTAGTTAAATTTCGACTTCGATGTCGAAATTTATTAAATATCGACTTCGATGTCGAAATTTGGTTAAATTTCGACTTCGATGTCGAGATTTAGTTAAATTTCGACTTCGATGTTGAGATTTAGTTAAATTTCGACTTCGATCTCTACATTTATTAAATATCGACTTCGATGTCGAAATTTGGTTAAATTTCGACTTCGATGTCGAAATTTATTAAATATCGACTTCGATCTCGAAATTTTAGTTAAATTTCGACTTTGATCTCGAAATTTAGTTAAAGTTCGACTTCGATGTCGAAATTTATTAAATATCGACTTCGATGTCGAAATTTGGTTAAATTTCGACTTCGATGTCGAAATTTAGTTAAATTTCGACTTCGATGTCGAAATTAAGTTAAATTTCGACTTCGATGTTGAGATTTAGTTAAATTTCGACTTCGATCTCTAAATTTATTAAATATAGACTTCGATGTCAAAATTTAGTTAAATTTCGGCTTCGATGACGAAATTTAGTTAAATTTCGACTTCGATCTCGAAATTTAATTAAATTTCGACTTCGATCCCGAAATTTAGTTAAATTTCGACTTCGATGTCGAGATTTAGTTAAATTTCGACTTAGATCTCGAAATTTATTAAATATCGACTTCGATGTCGAAATTTAGTTAAATTTCTACTTCGATGACGAAATTTAGTTAAATTTCGACTTCGATCTCGAAATTTTAGTTAAATTTCGACTTCGATCTCGAAATTTATTAAATATCGACTTCGATGTCAAAATCTAGTTAAATTTCGGCTTCGATGACGAAATTTAGTTAAATTTCGACTTCGATCTCGAAATTTAATTAAATTTCGACTTCGATCCCGAAATTTAGTTAAATTTCGACTTCGATGTCGAGATTTAGTTAAATTTCGACTTAGATCTCGAAATTTATTAAATATCGACTTCGATGTCGAAATTTAGTTAAATTTCTACTTCGATGACGAAATTTAGTTAAATTTCGACTTCGATCTCGAAATTTTAGTTAAATTTCGACTTCGATCTCGAAATTTAGTTAAATTTTGACTTCGATGTCGAAATTTATTAAATTTCGACTTCGATGTCGAAATTTAATAAATTACGAGATCAAAGTCGAAATTTAGTTAAATTTCGACATCGAAGTTGAAATTTAACTAAATTTGAACTTTGATCTCGAAATTTATTAAATTTCGACTTCGATGTCATAATTTAGTTAAATTTTGTAGCATTTTTTTTTCAACAGTTTTAGATAATAATATTATAAATCGATTTTGTACCCCAATACAGGGCCGACACCATACTGACTCTGCTCGATTATTTTCTTTTGGGTTATTTACTTAACTGATAAATCTGGACGAGTTAAGAGAACACTATGCAAGAAGTACGACGTATACCACGTATACCCGTGGACGTTATTGATAAAGTTCAAAGAGAGTTCATAGAACGCGTGATCATTGTTAGGCCGTCAACGGCTCCCAATTCGAACATTTTCTGTAATTATTTGATATTTGTTTTCAATTTTTAGTAGATGTTTGTGTATAGTATAAATCCCATTTTCTGGAAATTTTCATTATGTAGCCCATATTCATATTTACTTCAACGTAAGTAGGAAAAAATAGTCTTCTCAAATCCATAATAAAAATTTGGCACAATGCTAGGTCTTTATGACGCACACATATATCGACAGACAGAAAATAGAAAAAAATATTTCTAGATTAAAATGGCGGGAGTCAATTCGGTCAAAAGAAAAAAAGTTTTAATAAATATATCGTGTGAGGTATCATTTGAAAGAGGATTCTAAAAAGCTTCTAAAAATATTTTTTGTATAATTTTCGATCCAGTAGTCTTCATGATATAGCTCAAAATGTGTCAAAAATGACCGTTCCGCCCCTCCACCTGCTTTTCTCCTACATTTGCAAAGCTAAAATTTTGATTTTAGTAGGGATAGTAGCTATCGAATCATAGATTATCGGAAAACTGCAGGTGTTTTTGACAGTGTAGTAGTTGCTGGGAAAATTATTTTAAACGCAGTAATAGATAACGTATTTACAAATGTACCAGTACAATGTGGGACAATATATTCATTTTTCAGTTATCACAATCAAATTTGGATAAGATTTAAATATACATAAAAAATAAAAACAGCTTAATTTGGTTTATTGGTTGCCCACTGTAGTATTGGTACGGAACCCTAATAACGCGAACTCGACTCGCTTTTGGCTAACTTTCTTATTTAGTTTATGGAATTTATCCGTTAAGTTCGCAAAGCACAACTGTATAATCACATTTTAATATTTGACGTATTAAAGTTACAATGCATTCAAATGCAACTTCCAACATGAGGGGGGGATGGCAAGAACATAAATTTTGTTCCGGGACTCGGAGTGGTTCTCAGCGACCCTGTCCATATAACCACACGACTGGCTATACTAACACAGAAAACACATATTATGCAATATGAAAATGTCTTCCATAATTAATTTGTTTTGTTGTTATCCGTATTCCAATTAAAACCAACAAAAAAGTAAAAAAATAGTCGACAGAAAAATGGTACATATCTGCAACCTCAAGCATGTTATAATTTTATTTTATCTTATTCATTGGTCGGTAACATGTTACGGGTTCTTTTATCCCCTAATGAGACCAGTGACCTTTAAGGAAGGATTTCCTTAAAATGGTGGAACGCAAATATCTTCCGACTATGCTAGGGGTCTATTCCTTGGGCAGAGCTTATGAGGATTGGTAGTGGTTCTTTTTACAAAGCATTATTTTCTTACTAGGACTAGATTCTTAACAAAACAGGGGTTTAAATAGGGTGCCGCCAAGTCATTAACTTTAAACACAGGATTTCCCTAAGGTGGGGGGGACTTGGACGTCTTTAGGGAGGAATACGTATTAACTGCTAACGCAGAATTAATTAAGAAAATTAAATGTTGCTTCTTTAATTAAAATTGTTCCTTCATAAAAATTGTAAATATAAAATTCATGTTTAAGAAAAGATAATACAAGTTTCATCTACTCATAAGGTAGGATTATATATTCAAAAAATATTAAAAACTTTAAATGTTGCATTCGTTACATAAGTTTAGCTTGAACTTATATCAGAAATATCAGATCTGTTTTTTCTGTTTACATATTTATAAAACTTTAACTACATTGTCTATTAATTCATCATTCAGAAATTGTAAGTGAAATCATGCATATATAAAACATCAATAAGAACTTTTTAGGTTTGCCTAACTTCATAAAATTTAGTAACTGTGATTACACTGTACTGGTATTGACAATAAAAATTTACTAAGGTCCTTCTTAATTTGTTAAACGGATAAATGATAATAAATGGTTACAAAGATATTTTTCGAAACAGCCTCGTATCAAAGATCACCAAATGTAGACGTGATGTAAGAATAATTCTAGTCTCTTACCTTGGTTCAGCAGGTGTTGTTTACATGTTTGCGTTGCAGAATGTTAGGGCAGGTGTTAATACATACGTTTTTCAGAAAAACAAGTGACGTAAAATCCACATGTTCTACAGGACTCGAACAGTTGCGTGATCCTTGGACCGGACCATACGAACTTCCATGCGTTTTTCTTATACGCACAATCTGGACCAACCAAACTCCAATACCAAACTTAGATGTTCTACTGTGTGTAGATCTTGACCAAAAACTTCAAAAATACCATTTCAATTGATCATCGGACTTAATTTCCAAACCATAAAATTTCTACGTGCTTTGTAGGACGTTTCCTTAAAATTCAAACTTATTGTTTTCTCGCATAACATTACATAAAATCCAACTATTCATCGTACGGTTGAGGGACGTTCATCTTGGATCGATATTTTATCGCAAAGTTGACGTGAATGAACTATAAGTTGATACTCGCAGGTGCGAAAGTAGAATTTATATCGTTTTTAAATACAGCATACAGTCTGTTTGCTGTATTTAAAGAGGATATAAATTTTTATAAAACCAGATAAGGCGTGTTTATTCTAACAAATGAATATGCGGCGGAGCCTTACAGTTGATATACAAAACGACTTCTTAAAAGTTGTGAATTATTAAATAAAAATCTAATTGAAGATTTTGTAAAGAAGCGTTGAAAAACATGTTTTATGTAATTTTTACGAAATTATTAAAGGAATATTTTATGTGCTATTTAAACAAATGTCCAAAAAATTATTAAATGAATTTATCAAAAGAATTATCCAAACGAAGTTATTTATTAAAAGTCATTTAAAGACGTCGTTAAAAAGACGTTATATAAAAAAGGAGAAGAGCGCTACAACAAAATTATTCAGTTTGTCTAATAACTTATTTTTTTAATTCTTACCATCGTTAAAACCACAAAGCCTAGTGTTCAGCGCACTAGGGCTCTACCACCGCATAAGGTCAGACGCAAGTTACATGCCAGAACCCTTATTATTTCCATGATGGTTCTCGACGAGAACTCTAGCTAATGTGTGTACAGATGTGATATGCAGGAAACTGGAAAACTGCTTGGCCTTGATTATATTTATTCTGACATTCGGCGCCTGATGTTAGCAACCAAACTAGCATTTCTGTATGGCGGTTAGCACGCATAATTCTAATACTGGTATTTATTTATTTAAAAATGGTTTGCATAATATTAATGACTATACAAAAGTTTGTAAAACTAAAAATTCGTTGATGTTCTGCAGTGGTCAAAAAAACTGTTACAATGTTTTTGTTCTATATTAAATAATTTTTTTATTACAATTTTTAAAGCAACCACCCTGAAACAACGCTCATGTAATATGAAATAAACGCAAGAGTTCTAAAAAATAGGACGGACACGAAATCTTGATTTTCATTTCTAAAAAACTCGTTCTTTAAAAATATTGATTTTTTTTAATTAATCCGTTTAAAATTACGTTAACTTGAAATCGAGTATGTGCTATACTAGGTGAGTTTTTTTTTTCATTTTTACTATGCGCATCTTGGAAGCTGTTAAAGATAGACACTCAAATGGGAAAAGTAATACGGATTTGTTTGTTGATTTCGCATGTGCTTTTCTGATTTAAAAAAATTCCACGGATATCTAGATATTTTTAAAAAACTAAGTATTGCAATTTTTTCAAGTCCATCTGTAGACTTTATTATTGACATTAGAGAAATAATGTAGATAAGGTGGAGTGGGGTAAGATCGGGCCGCTTTTTGCATAGTTTCACTTTTAACACATTTATTTATATGTTATTTGTTAAATATTTAACATATATTAGTATCAGCGTAAAATAGAGTTAATACTCTATAATTTGTTATGAAAAAAACACAATTTTTCCTTGGAAATTTTTAATTACACAGAAAATTGTAACAAGCTGCACCCACTACGAACTTGCCCCGAACGCGAGGCAAGTTCGTAAATGGCTATTTACAATCTATTGAAACGTATCTTGCTGTGTTCTGGGGCAAATTCGGAATTATTCATAAATTATTTACCGAATTCCATTTACCGCATTAAAATTAGTTGAATTGTTTAAAAATTACACACTTTTAAAGAAATTGAAGGTCAGGAGAGATAGAATGATAGGGCACCAGTTAAGACATGAGGGACTATTTAGTAAAGTCTTAGATTATAGACTACCAAATAAAAATAGAGTAGCAAGGCCTAGACAAAGCTATATTAGTCAAATTATTAGAGATTTAGGTTGTGAAGGGTATGCAGATCTTTTTAGACTAGCTCAGAATAGAAAAGAATTTAGAGCTGCGTCAAACCGACTTTAAGTAAGTTCGAAAACAAAACAAAAAAAAATAAAAATCAGTTAACTAAATGTCACCAGGACACAACTCACAATTAGGTAGCGGTCTGGCATGTTGGCAGCGATTCGTTGCTTAAGTCTTACCATAACATATTATTTAACACTTTTCATTTTTGAAGCGGATAACCAGGTTATATTTCATTTCCTTATAAATGGTAATCATGTAAACATGTTAGAGTTCTTTAACAACCATCAGGTTGCTAATATCTATGTAGAGTCAGCTGGATAGGAAATAGATAGAAGGATTTAGGAAGATCTAGACCAAACTATATTAGTCAAATTATTAGAAATTTAGGTTGTGAAGGGTATGTAGAGCTTTTTTAGATTAGCACAGATTAGAAAAGAAGTTGGAGCTGCGTCAAACCGACCTTAAGTAAGGTCGAAAACAAAATGATGATGAAAGAAATTCCTTAGAGAAAGAAGTTTATTTAAAAAGAAAAACTATACAAAGCATCATAACATTTCAAAATTCAACTCACGAAACATATTTTAATCAGTTAATTTTGGTAATTCTATCAGTAAAAATTTTCAAATTTAATCTTCATCAACGCATCTTTCACATTCATACCGCATTTTCTTTGATCCTTTATTGCACATGCCACAAACCCATTTCATGCAAGTTATGCATTGAATCCATGATCTTCTATCAGTGTAATATTGGTAATCACATTTGCATATTGTGCATAAGTTGTCAAAACTGTAATTATTTTTTAATACACGTACGGATTTTTTTGTGGGCCGCTTGTCCGTACTTAACTTATTCATTACTTCTTCTGAAGTAATCACTTTGGTTCCTGTTCCCACTCTTTTCTTTTTTTGAATGTTTGATTTAACGTTTGTCCTTACAGTTTCCAATAATAGATTTTCAAATGTGACTGATGCTGAGGGTTGAGGACTATCACAGACAAAAGGAGAACTGTTTCTTGAAGAATGTGGTAACATTTCAACACTTCTTTCTTTAATAAAACTAACAGTTTCCTCAACTGGACTATCCAAGTTGCCGAAAGGGAAATCAATGATTATAAGTGGATGACAAAGGGCTTCTTCAATAATGGATAGTACCTCGTTCATTTTAGGAGGATCGTTGGCGTTTGCTTCTTGCCATTCTTTCAGGGTAATGGCATAGAACATGGAGTCTGGAACGACATTCCTTGAAAATGGATAGATCCCCGCTTTCTTGAAACCATTCATAACTATTTCTGGGTTTAAATCGCGCCAAATATCTCCAATCATTACTGAAAACTGTTGTTTTAGGAGCTTTACTCCAATATTTCTTCTCTGCCGCGTGACTAATTTTTGGTCCCAAGTTGATTTTAATGGTTTAAAGACACTTAGATCTAAAGGTTGGAGTATATGACTTGTATGTGGTGGAAGTTTTAGAATGGTAACATTTGATTCACGAGCTTTTTCTATTAATTTGACGCTAATATGGGTAGCATGCCCATCATATATTAATAAGGTTGGACGGCTTGAATCAATACATTTCAAAAATTGCTTTTCAAAATATTTGTCAAAAACAGTTGATTCCATCCAACCATTGACAGTCGCAGCATAGGTGGTTCCAGAAAAGCCAGTATTCTCGGGGGCAACCCATTGGTCCCAGATATTTTTTCCTTTAAAAATAATAAGTGGTGGGACTTTTTCACCCGAAGCAAATGCTGCCAGTAGTACTGTGATGCTATTTCTTCCAGGAGCACTTATTACTCGCGTGCGAGGCAGGTTTTTACTACCAACCACTTTAGTTTTAGAAGGGTCAGTGCAAAAACTAGACCCATCTAAATTCCAAATACTGGAAGGAGTGTTTTCTAATCCTAGTTCTTGTATGGTGTTCACCAATAATGTAAAATATTGTTGGACCGTAAACGGATTACAACCTCGTTTACGGGCCACTTCTACCGCTTGCGGTTTTTTTATGCTTAAATTATGTCTCTTTATAAAACCTAGAAACCAATCTTCTCCTGGGAGATCGTCTTTGAATGGGGTTTTTAGTTTGTTTTCTTTAATAACCTGCCTAACTAATTCAAACACCTCTTTTCTAGACAACCCGAACCCATACTTTTCCATTGTCAAGAGGCAATCAGCAAGCTGTTGTTCGTGTTCTCTCGAAATGGCAGTTGATATGCCAAGTGACTTATTTATGATGCCATGTTTACCTTTTAAGCGATCCATTATGGTGCTGATCGTAATTTTATATTTTTTGCTGGCGTTAAATGCATTTGTACGTCCAGCTCTAATTTCTGCTAAGGCTTCTTCAAACGTCTCTGTTGTATACGATCTTTAACTTGTCTTCCTAACGTAATTTCGAACCATTTCGGAACTAAAATTTTTTATAAATAAGTGTTGAAAGAAAATATCAGAAGAAATAACCAAAATATATTAACAGCACAAACTACTGCGATCTTGCCCCGCTGCATACTTCGGTCTCACCCCGTGCACTAATATTTTCGGGGCAAGACCGAAGTAGCGGTTTTCTCAGTAAATTTTGGACAACTGATCTAATTTATTTATTTAATGTAAACTTTACACAATATTTTCCATACTTACCAAAAATAGACTAAAAAAACACAAAATTTCCTTAAAAATCACGACACTTTGTTGGACAACACGAACTTAGATGTACACTGCACCAGAAGATGTACTTTTTGATGAATATATAATAAGGTAATTCCTCGCATAAATGAGAGGCATCTCTAGGAATCGCTTCATATTAATTTAATGCAGGTTTCTAACTATGAGTTATTATATTCGCATTTATGTATGAATAAATATAGGCCGTTTACGATCTTACCCCACTGCACCTTACAAAACTTGTAGATATTTTTATGCTGAATAAGAACGAGTGGCTAGACAAATAATTTTTTTAGCTTCATAGATATGTACATAACCTCATATTTTCTAAATGGAAAGCATAGTTGCCCATGGGTCTGTTTAATAGCTTTTGTTTTGCCGACTTTACTCATATAGCAGATGATGGAGTTATTCTTGCTAATGACCAAAATATTGAGGTTTCTTTTATTTTACATAATGAACTAGCAACATTTCAATATGCAATCACAAAAGTTGACTTAGCAGCTGTATTTCTTTATCATAACAAAAAGCTGGTAACAGAAAGTATTAACTGATAAACAGATCATCCACATAACAACAACATACAATTTTAAATTCATCATCATTAGGTCTTCAGTCCTAGAACTGGTTAGACGCGTAAAATCATTGTTTCCTATCTGAACTAACCTACAGATTTCCCTGAAATTTGAACATTCTGCATCTATCACTATCTGATCTAGGTCCACATCTACCTTTTTTTCCTATTTATGCTTGTAATATATCCCATACTATTCCTCAAAAATGTCTTAGAACGGATTCTGCCCTTCCTATTTTTTTCCCACATATATTCTTGTTCCCCTACTATTTCTTTAACCTATTTCTTATTAACTTTGTCTGTCCATGCTATCATCGTCATACATCTGAAGCACAGCATTTCAAAAGGCAGCTACCGTTTTTCTGTCTGCGTTTCCGACTGTCCGTATTTCATAGACATACTATACTGTGCTCCACACATATGCTTTCACCAATTTTCTTCTTGTTCTATGTTTGTTGTCTTTAATCATAGGCACTGTTCTGTTTTGTTAGATGCAGTTCGGTCCTCTTCTATTGTTTTACAATCATATACTCTATTTCTCCGACATTAACTGGCTGGCTGTCAAGTTCCCTAAGCACTTAAACACTTACCGATTTAATATTTTTTCCAATATATCGTTTCGCACAGTCAACATTAGTTGCAGATATTTCACAACTAACACCTGTAGTTGTTTATAATAATCATCAGATTTATCTACGCTTATTTTTCTGTCATTGGGTTTCCGTCTCAAAACTAATTGGACACGTACCTGCACTTACTTATATTCTGAGCTAGTCTACACAGTTCCCTGAAATTCTCACACAGCATGTATTCAGCTCGGTTCCCCTTCTATTGTTTTCTAATTTTATGCCCTATTTTACCGAGATTCAGTGAAGGGGGTTAAGCAGCCTGTGACTGCCAAGATCCCCCCACACTTAGACATTTGCCGAAACAATAATTTTCCAGTAAATCCTTTTACACAACTAACATTATTCAAAAATATTGCCCAACCAATACTTGTATTTGCTTATAATAGTCATCATGTTTAAGTATAGTTACTTTCTTCGTCATTAATTTATCCATCTTGGGACTGGTTGGATACGTACCTTCATTGATTTCTTTTCTGAGCTTGCCTATACATTTGCCATGTAACTCCTACAGCCTACATCTGTGTGCAGTAGTCTAACCTAGGTCTATCTCTTCTCTTTTTTCCCATTTCTGCTTCTAATATATTCCGTACTATTTCTTCATGCCGTAATATGTGGCCTATCATCCTATCTCTCCTATTTCTTACCGTTTTCCACATATTTCTTTCTTCCCCAACCATTTTTAGTATCTCTTCGTTCTTAACTTTGTCTGTCCATGATATCTTCATCATACGTCTGTGGCATCACATTTCAAAGGCTTTTACCTTTTTCTTGTCAGCTTCTCCTACTGTCCAGGCTTTACAGCAGTACAGTGCTCTGCTCCACACATATGTTTTAAGCAATCTTTTCCTTGTTTCCATGTTTGTTGTCTTTGAACACTGTAGTTGCTTTTTCTTGTTAAATGTAGCACGACCTTGTGCTAATCTTTGTTTTATATCTTTTGTGCTTTTTTCATCTTGCGTTATGTGGTTTCCTAGGTAGCAGAAATCCTTAACCTCTTGTAAGTTCGTGTTACCTATTTGTATTCTTGTTTTTATTTATTTCTCCCCCCTTTGCATAGTAGTACTTTAGTTTCAGTTTTATTAATTTTTATACCGTATCTCTCCGTTAGAACTGTTTCCGTTTCATTACGAGCAGCTTCTAAGTCTTCCTTGCTAGATGCTAATACTGCTATATCATCTGCAAATCTTATTTTAAATTATACGGATTAAAATCACAAAAACCTTTAAAGTATAATAAATGGAAACAAAACTAAAATACCAATACTACAGTGAGCAATCAATAAACCAAATTAAGCTGTTTTTATTTTTTATGTATATTTAAATCTTATTCAAATTTGATTGTGATAACTGAAAAATGAATATCTTGTCCCACATTGTACTGGTACATTTGTAAATACGTTATCTATTACTGCGTTTAAAAAAATTTTCAAGCAACTATTACACTGTTAAAAAAAATTGCAGTTTCCGATAATCTATGACTCAATCATTAAAATCAAAATTTTAACTTTGGAAATGTAGGAGAATAGATGGTGGGAGCGGAACGGTCATTTTTGGCACATTTTGAGTTATCTCATGACGACTAGTGTACCGAAAATTATAAAAAAAATTTTTAGAAGCCTTTTAGAATCCTCTTTCAAATGATACCTCATACGATATATTTATTAAAACTTTTTTTCTTTTGACGGAATTGACCCTCGCCATTTTAATCTAAAAATTTCGAGATCGAAGTCAAAATTTAACTAAATTTCGACATCGTAGTCGAAATTTAATAAATTTCGACATGGAAGTCGAAATTTAACTAAAATGAGTAGAGCGATTCTTTTGTGGCCCTTCTAGGCCATCGTAAGTATTCATTAATTTTTTATATATTAATTTTTTGAGGGGCCGTTTTGTAGTTAGTTTATTTTGCGTTTTATAGAGGGTTACGTTAAACTCCAACAGAGTTTTTTTAAGATATTCAGTTCAAACAAAAACCATATTAGAGGGTAGAAAATTTACACTATTGTATATTCACTGTATATTTAGGCCTATTTTTTGTAAACAAACAAAAAAAATAGGTACATTTTAATGTTTATAAAATAAGAAACATTCATTTCTAATTTAGAAATTTGAAGTAAAAAAACCAAAGCTCGCCTACCATTTTTCCTTAATCAACTCTTTTAGAGTATACTACTTCCCAAAAAAGTTACAGACCTTCAAGTTATATCTCCTTTTTTTTACTGGTCTTCAAATATTGCGATTTGTGTAAAATCGAATATTTTCAACTTGAAATATCGTAGAAGGGAAACACCTGACAAGTTCAAAATTTTCAGACAACATTCTTTAATTGTGTTGTAATAAGCCCGTTCTAAATAGACCTGCACTTTGACGAAGTTCTAGATTACTAGAACGAGCAGAATGGCTTGCGGGTTTCAGTGAGCTAAAGAACCGAAGTAACGGCATAGCCAAATTGGTGAAGTTTTTAGTGAGGAACTAGACTAAGACAGGTCCCGAAAGAGGGAAGCAGCTCTTTCAGTACTTCGAGTGGCAGAGACCATAGTGATCAGTATGGCAGTCTAAGACACAGTACTGCGATGTGGAAGGCAACGTGAAACCAGCACATTACCTCTCTAGTACACATTACGGTATTCTGTGCAGACAAGAAAGAAAACAGTAAAAGTAAGTAAAGAAAATCGCTTACACCGAATACTGCAACAAACAGAGACAGATTGGTAGAATCATAATCCAAAGGGATTGGATATCGAGCTAGCTCAAAAACGTCGTAGATTGGGGTAGGTGATACAGAAAGAAAAGTTGGAAACCTCAGTAAAAAGTTATATTACGAACATACAGTCCAAAAAGAATATTTACAAACGTCAAAAACAAACATTTACGTAATCGTTCGTTATAACGTGAAGTAAACAAAGCATCAATATATACATAATACAGTATAAATTTAAACATTTGAAAATATCGAGAATAAAATTTTATTATGTAAATAGTGGAATACATATACGTACAATAATATTTACCCGCTTTGGGAAGTGTACCTCGTAAAATTTAAGAACGTAACATTAAATTTTAAATAACGTAATCAAGTGATGTTTAGTCTTTTTGTCGCACGTTTTCGTGGTTAATTTTAAGTTAATTCAAATTCGTAGTTGTAAATCAAATAGTAAATCTGTCATCGCTTGTCCCGTTATATCCTGTTATAAAACCTCTTTTGTGTATGTGGAAATTAAGTTGAAAAAGGGGTAGTGACAGACACTTGCTCATGGACATCGAAGCGAAACGATTGTTCGTTCGGTAAAGTGAGTTAGTCATTAGTGTCGCCGAATGTGATTTTATCGATAAACCTCTAAAAAACACAGTGAAAGTGCAAACGTAACACGTACAATAATTCGCCATACTGTCCACTTAGTTGAAGAGTAGGAATTACACCTTTGAATAACGCGGAGGTAAGTTGATATACAAAATTATAAAATGCCCCGCACATTAAATATGGCCTTGGTAACCGGATTATTTGATTAATTAATTAGTTCCTATTCCTATCGTTTCTTATTAATGCTTTTAATTTAATAATTGTAGTAATTTTTATATGTTTGAGCGTGTTACAGAGAGGCTAACATCTTGTTTGCACATTTAATAGTATAGAAACATTTGCGCATAACGGTAGATTTATAATACATCCCTTTTTTCATTGTTGCAAGGATTAGTGCTCGGTTGGTGTATTTTGTGTAAAAGAGGTTTTGAATACTATTTATGAGGGGTTGTATTTTAACTCCTTACCTTATTTTTTGTCGTTAAGTTTGATGGACCACTTGGGTCATCCATAACAAAGGGTTTATTTGTTCGTTATTATTTGAAACATTAAACGTTTTGTTGGGCGAGCACTGTAATTAGTTACATTTGTCGATTAATAACTTAATTTCGTAGATTAATTAGTTGGCGTAGCGTATTTGAGGTACGCATTGTTTTTACGGTAATTTTATTGTTGTCCATTTATCATTGATCAAATATGGTTATATCAATTGATAAAGCTATTCTTAAAGACAGATTTGTAGTTAAAAGGTTGGATCATATATACAGTAAGATTAATAAACCGGAAAATGTATTGATTGTTTTAATTAGAGCATCGATAAAACGTGTCGAGCAAATTCAAACTCATTTCAAGTTTTCTGCAAGGATATGTTCTTTGATGAAGAAAGTCAACAATTGGACGAATTCTCGGTGAAAATCGATGATTATCTAGTAGATATTCGTATTATCGCTGAACATTATGAATTAGATCTGGTAGAAAATAAGCCACAGGTAGAAAATATGAATAATCCTTTGTCAATGAATAGTGGTATTCGCTTGAAACACCTATCCGTTCCGCGGTTATCAGGTGTATTTCGGACTTTGAGAGTTATCATGCAATCTATAAGCGATTAATTCGTGATAATCTCAGTTTGTCCTTTGTGGAAAAATTTTGCTATCTCGTAGATACACTAGATGAGTAGTCGCGTGCGTTAATAAAACATTTGCCATTAAACGATTGTACATACGATAAAGCCTATAAAATCATTACTAATCATTTTTAGTCTAAGAGGTTATTACTTTCAACATATTTTTATTCTCTTGAAAAATGCGCTAAGGTAAGTTCCTCAGACTCACACACGGAACTCCGGCAATTAATTAGTTGTTTTGATGGAAATAGATCTATTAGATTTCATGTTATTTAATCTGTTATATCAAAAATTAGATACAAACGTTTAAAAAGCGTTTCGAATTAGAAAATAGTGACGAGATTCCCTCGTTCAAAAATTTAAGGTCGTACATTGAAAAACAAGGTGAAGTTTTGGAAATAAATGATATTGCTTCAGGAACATGCTTAAAATCTCGAGATTCCGTGAAACAAAAAGAAAAATGTACGTTCGTTAGCACTTCGGCTAAAACTTTTTTAGTTGGTACCACCAATGATGGTAAAAATTGTACTTTGTGTCAAGCTATGCATCCTATTTATAGATGTAAGCAGTTTTTCGATAAAACCCTTCAAGAAAGATTTGAGATGGTAAAGGTTAAAGACCTTTGTATTAAATGTTTAAATACTTCACATTCAATGAAAAATTGTAAGTTATATTGGTCTTGTAGAAAATGTCAACAGTCACACAATTCGTTACTTCACTTTGATAAACGAGAAAAATCGATGTCTCCACGCAGACAAACTCATCGCCAAAGGTCAGCGTCTCCTCGGAGAGCGAAGTCTAGACTTACTTCTACTAGTAGAACTAGTGAAGACAATCTGTCGTCGGTGATTGTGCATGAACAACCTGCCACCAGCTCCTTAATTTCGACGTCATAAAAACATACGACACTGTTAGCTACGGCAATCGTGTCGGTGCTCGATTATACAGGAAAATTGCAACCTGTTCGTGTAATTTTAGATAACGGATTAATGGAAAGTTTTATGACTGAAAGGTGCCGTCAGAAATTATGTTTAAAAAAACGGAGAGGCAATGTCACTGTTCAAGGACTTGGCTTGAATCGTCGTTGGTGTCTGGTGCACGATCGTGTGTAATCAGCTCCTCTGGAGCAAGGTCTCCAGCATATAAAATGGATTGTTATATTATACCTAACATTTGTAATCAATTACCTTTGTCGTCTTAGGGGGTCAAGGAATGGTCGCATACTCGAGGTTTGGCCTTAGCTGATTCTAATTTTAATATTCCTGGTAAGATTGACATGCTACTCGGAGTGGATATCTTTGCTCAGGTTTTGTTTAACGAATCTCATTAGGGTGTGACTAACGAGCAAGTTGCTATTACAACAGCCTTTGGTTGGGGGTTCTAACGGGAAAGGTCGTTTCCCCGAATAATTCGATTACGTCGTTGTGTGCTTTCGTTGATCCTTTAGACAGCGACATTCGTCGATTTTGGAAATTAGAAAATATTCCCTTCAAGAAACACGTTTCTCCTGAAGAAGAAAGGTGTGAAAAGAAATTTGTGGAAAATTATAGACGTAACAAGGACGATCGTTTTGTAGTGTCCTTGCCCTTTAAAATTTCTGAACCCTCATTCGTAAGTACGAGATCAATTTCTATTAAAAAATTTTTGTCTATAGAACGTCGTTTGCTAAAAAATCCTGAATTGTATTCGGATTATAAAAAATTTATGAAGGATTATTTGAAAAGCGGTCACATGGCTCAAGTGGAATCGCCTGAAAATTCGTCAGTTCATGAGAGAACGTATTACATTCCCCATCATGCTGTACATAAGCGTGATAGTATTACCACCAAATTGCGTGTGGTTTTCGATGCTTCGTGTCAGGATCAATCTGGAAATTCGTTAAATGATAGCTTGGCTATTGGCCCTGCTCTGCAAAAAGACATTGCAGTTTTGTTATTGCATTTTCGTGTACATCCTATCGTAATGTTAAACAAATATATCGGCAGATTTTGGTTAAAGATACTCATCGTGATTATCAACGTATCGTGTGGAGATCTTCACCGTCGGATCCTGTTATGGACTTTAAATTAAATACTGTGACTTACGGAGTTTCGTCGTCGCCTTTTTTTGGCCTTGCGTACTGTTCAAGAATTGGCAAGGTTAGAATTAATGAATTTTCCTTTTGCGTCATCGGTATTGGCGAGCGATACCTATGTTGATGATTTCGTCACTGGATGCAATTTGATTGAAGCTGCTAATCAATTAATTGGTGAGTTGAATAATATTTGCTCTAATGGTGGTTTTCAATTAAAAAAATGGAATAGTAATTGCCCGGAAGTCCAACTTGAAGGAGTCCCTGTGCAGTTCGGAAGCAATTGCCTTTCAAGATAAAGATAGTGGTTCAACAAAAATTTTGGGCCTTTCGTGGTGTGCTTTTACAGATATATTTTTATACAACTCAAACGCTGAAGAGCGCACTTGCACTAAGCGTAATATTTTGTCAGCTATCGCAAAAATTTTTGATCTTTTCTGTTTGATAGCGCCTTTAGTACTGTTCTCTAAACGTTTAGTTCAAGATATTTGGCTTTTAGGCCTCGGTTGGGATCCAGAGCCAACATTGGAAGTCGTAGGAAAATGGATAACTCTTTTGGGTGAATTGCTCGCGGTTTCGAATATCAAGGTTTCGCGTCGCATCATATGTAATAATTTTGAAAAGGTGGAGTTGCATTGGTTCTGTGATGCTTCTGAAGCCGGTTATGCAGCTGTCGTCTGTTTTCGTTCGTTCAATTTAGAAGATAATATTACCATGTCATTAGTATGCGCAAAATCGAAGATGGCACCTACTAATTGCGTTTTATTGCCCCGTTTCGAATTATGTGCTGCAGTGCTCTTGGCGGATTTAGTAGATTTCATTAAAAATACTTATACAGATAGTTTATTATTTAGTGGTATTTTCGCGTGGTCAGTTTCCATTGTTGTTTTGTCTTGGATTCGGTCTTCCTTGCATAAGTGGAAGACATTCGTTAGCAATCGCATTTCGCATATTCAAGAACATATTCCTCCATGTTAAGTCCCAGGACAGTCCTGCGGATTGTGCCTCACGTGGACTTTTGGCTTCAGAGTTGGTTCATCATCCATTATGGTGGACAGGACCTTCCTGGTTAGTGCGTAGTAGCGAAGAATGGCCAGTAACGTCCCTGCCAAAACTTATCAACTCATCTCAGATGGATATCATACTCTGTCGTTAACAGTCGTTATGCCTGAGAATTTTTTAGATTTGTTATTGGATAAATTTTCAGAACTGCAGAAAATTTGTAGGATTATTACAAGTATTTGTCATTTCATTCGTAATGTTCAATGTCCTGCAGATTTGCGTTCAAAATATTCTGATGGTTTGTCTCTAGCTCAGCAGCAAGAGGCTATGCATTTATTATTTAAAAGAGTTCAAACAAATGTTTTTGCCCAAGACATTGCAAATAATAAAACTGGAAAACTTGTTAGTAAACAACTTCGTAGCCTTAGTTCGTTTCTAGATAGTCGTGATTTGTTGAGGGTGAGCGGTGGCCTGCGAAATTCAGAGTTATCGCATGATGCAAAATTTCCAATTTTGCTTCCTTGGTCGCATCGGTTGACTGAAATTATTATATTAGATTGTCATGAAAGACAGTTACATTCTGGAAATCGAACACGCAGTTTTTATTAACTTAAAATTATTGGATCTTGTCTGCAAAGAGGGCTATTCGGCAATGTTTGAAATCCTGCTTTCGTTGTTATCGTGTAAATCCCGCGGCTTTATGCCCCCCTATGGTGATTAACTTCAGGTAAAGCGTTTTTACATATGGGAGTCGACTTTGGTGGACTTTTCTTGGTCATGATGGATCGGTGTCGTGGCGCAAAATCATTGAAAACGTACATTTGCTTATTTATTTGTTTCAGCGCTAACAGTATCCATTTGGAATTAATGTCTAACTTGTACAGGCGCTTGGGTGCTATACGTCAATTTATTGCTCGAAGAGGCAAATGTATTCAAATCCATTGTGATAATGGCTCTAATTTCGTTGGGACCTCTCGTAAAATCTCTCAATTGATGCACCATTCGGCAGGCGTTGAGGTAATCGAATTCGTGTTTAACCCTCCTGCTGCGCCTTTTTTTGGTGGGTTGTGGGAGGCTGGGATTAAATCGATAAAATCCTATTTGAAAAGAATTATCGGTGAACAAATTTTGTCGTTTGAAGAATTCTCGACGGTGTTGATTCAAGTCGAAGCGATTCTCAACTCACGTCCACTATGCGCACTGATTTGCGAACCGCATTACTTTTCGTATTTGACCCCTGGTCATTTTCCTAATGTTGAACCAGTCTCGGTGTTACCAGATCCGAATTTGTTGTCCATAAACCCATCTCGTTTAAATTGCTGGTAACTGTTGCAGCAAATGCAACAAGGATTTTGGAAAAATGGAGTGCCGAATACCTGCACACGTTGCAACAGAAAGGTAAGTGGTTGAGGAATTTCGCTACCCTGACTATTGATTTGCTTGTCCTCTTAAAGGAAGAAAATAACCCTCTCTACAGTGGCGTTTAGGAAGAGTAGTAAATGTTCATCCTGGTAGGGATGGTATCGTTCGTGTAGCTACACTCAAGACAGTCCAAGAGTTAGTTAAACGTCCTCTGGTGAAACTATATTTACTGCTAGTTACTTAATAGGTAATGGCATATATACATATATTCGCTTATATAAGTTGTCGGGTTAGGTTTCTTACTTAATAGCTCTAATTATTTTTAAATATAAAATAAGTTAGTTCATACTTATTTTGGTGGGCGGAATGTTTGGTCTCTTTGTCGCACGTTTTCGTGGTTAATTTTAAGTTAATTTAAATTCGTAGTTGTAAATCAAATAGTAAATCTGGCATCGCTTGTCCCGTTATATCCTGTTATAAAACCTCTTTTGTGTATGTGGAAATTAAGTTGAAAAAGGGGTAGTGACAGACACTTGCTCATGGACATCGAAGCGAAACGGTTGTTCGTTCGGTAAAGTGAGTTACGTCATTAGTGTCGCCGAATGTGATTTTATCGATAAACTTCTAAAAAACACAGTGAAAGTGCAAACGTAACACGTACAATAATTCGCCATACTGTCCACTTAGTTGAAGAGTAGGAACTACACCTTAAAATAACGCGGAGGTAAGTGTCTATATACAAAATTATAAGCCGCCCTGCGTATTAAACAAGTATTAACTAGCAAATTGTTGACATTAACATTAATGCACACAGGAAAGGAAACAGTAAATAGTGCTCTAACGCAAACTTTAAGAATAATTGCATAATCGTTCGTGCATTGTGAGCGTGTTTTTTGTAATGTACAGTCTGCAATTTATTGCGGAATCAACCAGAAAAACTGCACCTTAAGCAATCGACTTTTTTCTGGTACCATCTTAGCATGAGGAAATGTAGGCTACACTCGTTTACGGCTGGGTGCCGGATCAACCAACTTTATACTAGAGCACTATGTACAAAAACGCATTTTAAAATGGCGACTTACAACGTTCAAAGGACGCCGTATAAAATTAGTATCGAATACATAAGAGTAGAGTCGAATAAATAAAAGCCTTTTAAACTCTCGGTTTTATTTATTCAAATTGAGAAGCACGGGGGAAATAACATATAACCATTCCCAGCAATAGAATGTTAAATATTCTGCAAAAGCAATTAAAACTATATTCCAGACAACTGCAAAATATTTCTAGAATGTAAGCAATAAGAGAAGGCAAAATACTGGTTAATTCCATTGAATTTCGTTCGCATGGAAAAGCAAAATATATTTTAAAAGACCCAAGTGAGTATGCAGTTTTGCAGACTGCCAACGGAAACCAGCTACCTGACTTATAGAAATGAATATAAGTTTGTATCATTATCAATCCACGCGACGGGATAGCAAGAACGAATTAATTAGAGGACCAATTCTATTACCCATCAAACTCGGACGGTCGAACACGTGCAAGTATAACGTAGTAGGTTTTCTCAATACTAACCATTTAAAGCTTATATGCAAAGCAGTTGTTTCTGTTAGAATGTGTTAAAAGAAATTGATACGGCGAGTTTATAGCTTTTTACAAGTTGTTTCACGATAAGCAATCTTTCATATAATTTATAAACGCGCTGAAGGATATACTCTACGTATTCCTATTGTACAAAGCACTAGGATAATTTTATAGGACATTTTAATACGTTTTTTTTCAACTTATTAAGCTTGTATAATTTGAGAATAACATAAAAAGATTTTAGATTACCGTCTTTAAGAGCCGCTTGATTAAGGTAGTTGCAAACCAATGCAGTATCACTCCATTTCAAAAAGTTAACGTAACAACTTAAACTGTTATTTAAGATGATGGCATCCTCTAGAGTAAAAGATTCTGGAGTTAAAATAGTCCCCCATTCGGATCTCCGGGAGGCAACTACTTTAAAGGAAGCAATCAGAAAGTTGAAAAGAACAGCCAGTAACATTTTGTGAGTCGGGATGTCAAAAGTAAGAAGTCAGTATATAAGCTAGAGTAATTAAAAATTGAAATAGATAGGTTAGCATTAGACATAGTAGGGAATGAAAAGGAATGAAAGAGTACTCACGGTTAGACTAGAAGCTAAACCGGTAAATATAGTGATAATACAAAATACACGCCTACCTCTAGCTACAGTGACGAAGAGGTAGAAGCGATCTACAAAGATATCGAAGACATGCTAAGATACGTAAAAGGACATGAAAATTTAATAAATACGGGTGATTTTAATGAAGTGGTAGGTGATGGTAGGGAAGGAGCAGTAGTAGGTTTATTTGGTTTAGGTACGAGAAACGACTGGGGAAATAGTCTAGTAGAATTCTGCGATAAAAACAATTTAACCATCACAAACACATTATTTCAACATCATGCTAAAAGATGCTACATGTGGATGATGCCGGGAGATGTAGGAAGATATCAAATAGATTACATTCTGGTTAAACAATGGTTTAGGAACCAAATAACTGACTGTAGAAGCTATCAGGAAGTAGATATAGACACTGACCACAACATCATAATTATGAAGGCCGCGCTTAAATGTAAAAACTTTTAAAAAAAAGAACGGAAAAAGCATTTTGATTTTGAGAAACTAAAAAATAAAGATATCTTCGAAAGTTTTGAATAAAAGTTAAATGAATTACTGAAAGATATGGCGAAAATTTTGGATATTAAGGAAGTAGAAACAAAATGGAATAACAATTTAATCCAGCTTATAGACATGGCCGCCAGAAATATTCTGGGGCAGAAACCATGGATAACAAAGGATATCCTGAATTTAATAGAAGAAAGGCGGAAATACTAAAACAGAGCGGACGAAGTAGAAAAACAGAGATACAAAGCCATAAAATAGAAAATTATTCGCAAATGCAGGAAAGCTAAAGAACCGTGGATTGATAATAAGTGCAAACAAGTACAAACTAAGATGAAAATACAAAAAATAGACAAAGTATTAAAACTAATTAAAAGGAATTTTAGAGATATAAAACAGGAAAAAAATTATGAGGGGCACGGAAGGAGACATCATTATAGGAACTGCAGAATATATAGGTAATTTATATGCAGGAGAGGAACTAACAGTACAAGAACAAAATATTGAAAAAATGACTCCTGTACTTGAGATGAGTTTAAATTAGCATTAAAGGATCTGAAAATGTGATTTTCCAATGCTGCACCCGAAGGTAGTACATTGGCCAGGAAGCGAGTTTTTTTATACCTGAAAAATTTTGAAATTTGCCGAACCCTTGCTGTTTCAAGCAAGGTAGGGATCTTTAACGTGTGTGACAACACTCACAAACGGGACCTCCATTATACCTCCCATCCGAACGAGGATGTATTTTTGTGAAAAATGCTCACCTAACATTTTTCAAGCGGACCGTGCCGGGATTCGAACCCGGGACCTTGGGCGTAGTAGTCACACGCATACCAACTACGCTACGGAGTCGCCTCCCCCTTCACAACCCTACATGTGATTTTCCAATGCTCCACTCGAAGGTATTACATTGGCCAGGAAGCGGGGTTTTTTTACCTGGAAAATATAGAATTTTGCCGAACCTCTGCTGTTCCAACAAGGTAGGGATCTTTAACGTGCGTGACAACACTCACACACGAAACCTTCATTTTATTTCTCATCCGAACGGACGTATTTTTGTGAAAAATGCTCACCTAACATTTTTCAAGCGGACCATGCCGGGATTCGAACCCGGGACCTTGGGCGTAGTAGTCACACGCATACCAACTACGCCACGGAGGCGCCTCCCCCTTCACAACCCTACATGTGATTTTCCAATGCTCCACCCGAAGGTACTACATTGGCCAGGAAGCGAGGTTTTTGTACCTGGAAAATTTGGAATTTTGCCGAACCCTTGCTGTTCCAAGCAACGTAAGGATCTTTAACGTGCGTGACAACACTCACACACGGGATCTCCATTTTACCTCTCATCCGAACGAGGGTGTATTTTTGTGAAAAATTCTCACCTAACATTTTTCAAGCGCACCGTGTCGGGATTCGAACCCAGGACCTTGGGCGTAGTAGTTACACACATACCAACTACGCTACGTAGCCGCCTCCCTCCTTCACAAGGAGACAAGGATATTTGTGGGGAAAAAATAAGAGAAATAGAAGGGCAGAATTAGAAGCAGAGATAGGAAAAAAGAGGTAGATGTAGACCTAGATCAGATAGTGATAGATGCAGACTGTGCGAATTTCAGGGAAATCTGTAGGTTAGTTCACAATAGAAAACAATTATGGTACGCGTCTAACCAGTTCCAGAACTGAATACCTAATGATGATGAAAAGTTAAATATATTATATGAATTATGAATCCTAAATGCCTATACTATGTGATGTTAAACTATTTTTTTACTTATATTTATATATTGTTTAATAATATTTAAGGAGAGAAATACAGGACGACATAGTTTGGAAGGGGATGCGACGCATCACTGGCATTCATTCACGATCCGTCACTAATTAATATGAAATATGATTATACACGTTTCAAAGAAATGTTACAAATTGCAGAACGCATTAATTATATGGACATCATTTCAGAGTTTCCTTGAAAAAAATGCGAAGGGTTAAGTTTGATTCAGTCGTTTATAATGCGTTTATGTTTCCATAAAACATATTGTTACGAGCTACTATTAAGCAATCCGTCAAACACACAAGCGCCGTAAGCACTGTATATTCTCCAGGGACCTAGAATTTTCTAGCAATTACTGGAGGGTGAATCATCCTTTTAATTCAGGGTATAAATAAGACCGATGATGAAGTACAAAGTTAGTCTATATCAGAATGTCGAATATAAATTATATCGTGTAAAGTTAAATAGTTGAGCTTTTGGAAGTCCAAGAGTATACATAAATGTTATATTATGTGAACGTGTCTAATGTACATGCAGCTTGTAGAATACATAAACAGATAAAAGTGTAATAAATAAATAGTAGTGTTTAGTGTTGTTGAGAAGCTTTATGGTTAAGAGTTTAGTTTAAAAGGATATTAGTGCTTGTAAATAGCATTAGTGTTAGTGCTTCATTGTTAATTGGACTGTTAATTAGACTTGTGATAGTGAGTAGTAAAGACTCTTGTTATTACTTGTTTTAAATTAGTGAAACGCGGTAGTAGTAGCCCGCTACAATATTTTAATGTGTTATTATTTACTAAATACTTTTTATCTTTGGGGCGACAAAATAAGTCTTTGCACAAACGCATGCAAACCTTTATGGTCGACACTGATTGAATTAATATAGAGATTGAATAGTTAATTTAACTTTTGTATGAAAATATGGAAATTTCATGCAAACAAGTATGTTTATCTATTTTTTATAAATATCATGAGAATCGTTCTTTTGTATCAACTTAATTATAGGTTATGAGAAACCGCACTTGTCCAGACTTTGGCTAAGCAATTTTAGTACAAGCATGTGCTTCCATCAAATTGTACGAACTGTTGTGAATTTGTGTAACTTATAATTAAACAGTTCTGCGCGAAAAATATTTTTTGACTAACTTTCTGAATTTTTTGATTTGTTTAAGTGTAACTTACCAATTCAAAAAATTTTGTTTTCAATATTTTGGGAATAAAAATCAGCCATGGTAAGTTTTTCAACGTACGAGATTTTGACTAGCGTGTTCTTTGACGAAATGGAAAACGCAACAATTGTATAATGAGCAGAGAATAATTCGTTATTGTTTGTAATGTACTTGGAATATAATAAGGCTCTCCCATTATTTCATTTATATATTTTTGACCTATTCCTGGAGGTTTTAATTCATTTGATTCAATTTTTAAGCTAAGAAACTCCTTGGTTTTCAAGTTTGATTGGTTAAAAACTAAATATCTTTTAATTTATTCTATGTATTCTAAGGGAAAATGATGTATTGTTATAATTTGTAATTGAAGTATTTCTTGTGTTTGAAATAAGAAAGCGCTGTCATTTTTTCAATAAGGATTCAACTCGTGGGACCAGCTTAACAATGTACAATGGAACTGCTTATCTCTATATAAGAGTTTGAAGAATTAATAATGTACTGAAACATACTCCCTGTATGTTTGTTGTGGTTCGTTTTCTATTTTTCTTGATCTACTTTGGGAATTAAACTACTCATAGTTGTTAAATCGTCTTTATTTACGTTTCGATCCATGACCTAGGGCCCTTGTCAAAAAAAGTACTGAAACATATATTGATGAATAGACTGAAACGTAACTACAAGTAAAACTATAAAGGAACTCTGCGTGCTTTTTAGTCTTATAGTTTCAGGATGAAACTAAAAAGCGTTGTACTCACATCAAGCAAATGAAGTGCCAATGCGAAAGGAATATAAAAATGGAATCTTGCCTGACTGCGTCACGCACATCACTAACAACTTTTAATAATCTTATGTATCTTTACGTATCTTGACTTGGTCCGGTGTATTGGGCCTCCGAGCCGGATGAATTTTTTTATTCTTTTTCTCTACATTGTCAATTTGTTTTCTAAAACGAATTTTCTTTTGGTTAGTCCTGTTAATAAATTACTTGGTTGGATATATTGGTTTTTTTATTTTTTTTTCCCTTTTGTTTTCTGAAACATTTTCTTTTAGTTAGCCTTGTAAGTAAAATTGTTTAGTTGAGTATATTGGTTCTTCGAGTCAGGTGAAAATTTTTTTATTGGTTTTCGGTTTCCTTGGTTTTTCTGAAACGAATTTTCTTTTAGTTCACCCTGTTAGTGTATTGCTTGGTTAAATATATTAGTTCTTCAAGCTGAATGAAATTTTTTTATTGTTTTTGAGTTTTCTTGGTTTTTCTAAAACGAATTTTTCTTCGGTTCGTTCTGCTAGTGCACTGTTTGGTCCATTGCTTCTGCTTCCTGCCCCGACTTTTAATTTTGCTGGGAAGGATTTGTTGCATGCCGTCCTTGCATCTAGATATTATTTTGCTCATACATAATTTAAACTTTTATATCTCTTACTATGTTCACGGTTATTTTGCATGTTTATTAGCGAGTGAAACTCCCTTTCAATTTAAACGATTGTTTATCCAACATCCTGGAGAATTTTATTTAAATAATTAGCTATAAATTTAAATGCTTCAGATCTACTTTGACTGAGCTTTAAAATCTAGGATGTTATTATTAGCAAAGTACTGCAATCTATTGTATTTTGATAGCGTTAAAACTTGATTTGATTATCAAAACATTTGTCTTCAGAAAAATTACAATGTTAGAATGTGTTTTCCGCAAGGTTGATTACGGACACACCTTTAGCTTCACGAAATTCCCGCTTAGACTGTATTGATGTTACATTTCTATAATTTTATACAAAATTATAGGCAACTTGTCAACCACGTCGTGCATAAGTCCTTGGGTGGATGTACTTTCGTGTTGTTTTAGAACGTTTCTTACGGTTTCCCGCGTGTTTCATATTATTGCGCAATCGTTAGTATAACGTACAATTACGCGGCAAATTGTATCAAATACCAAACACGATTAAAAGTGATACATTGATCAAATTTACAATATAAGTGAAAGCAATGTACTCACTTAAATCGCATCATACAATTATATCCCAGGGCCATTTCGCGTGGATCACATCACGCCATTGTTGATCCAAATTCTTATTCGTCCATTCCTAGGTTCATCGTAGGTAGGGCGAAAAGGATGCAGGTAAAGGCACACGAAGATAAGGTAAAAGGGAACCTATATCCTAAAAATGAGAAAAGACACACCACGACAAAAGTAGCTGTTCTCGGCTTCAGACCTCGCAGTCTAATGGCGTCGTATCACACATTGCGCACTTGCGCCTTTCACTCCACGCCTGCGCATTTTTTGCGCAAACGCAAATGTCCGGAATGATGGAAATTGACGAGTTTATTTGAAAATATTCGCGGGAACTACCTTGTAATTTATACTTAATCTAAAGGTGATACACAGCCGATTTTTGGCATGTAACACATTTTACAACCTGTTCCACTACATAGGTTAACGTGGTTTTCCATGTTATCGATCGTTGTTCGCTCTGTTGGTTTCCCTTATTTTCACAAGGGACGATGCGATCGAGGATTAATATTGTACCTGCTTTAATGGCTGAAGGACGAAAAGTAGAAGTACTTTCCATTATAAAAATGGGTTTGGTTCGAAGTCTGTTACGCGATACAGTGAATTAATTGTTCGTTCAAAGTTTTCTAAAGTCAGGATTCGGGTAATGGTTCTTTTATAAGTTGGTTTTTTGTTGGTGTAGAACTAGAAATATGCGATATCCTTTAATAAGATGGCAATCCTAACACCTAGAAGTGACCACAACACATTTTGACTTGAAAATAAGTAAATTTAGTTACTAGTAATGTAAAATGGGATCTGACTTATGTCGACTACAAAGGTAGTTGCATCCTAACCGGAACGTCATGCCAAGCTGTAAAATTTGCTGGTTGTTATCCTCTGCATCGTTTGATGACTCCCATTAGTAAAATTAATTGGATCTGGACTTCCTTGGTTAAGTTTCTAAGGCTACTCATCGCACAACTTTGAAGTGTTACGATGTTAAAATTAAACTTATTTCACTTGAAATGTCGAAATATGCCAATGAAGACAGTCTTTCACGTTTGGGCCCTAATTATAAAATACGATTATCTACACATATATATATATATATACAGGGTGCCCACAATCTATCTCCGTATATGGGTAACTTTTTTATTATAGAAGATACAATGTTGGTTAAATTAGCAAAGTTGAAGAGAAATTTACGAGTAGTATGATGCTTTTTTGAAAACTCACCTAGATGCTCAACTTTTTTAGAGATTTTCCATAGATTTTGGTTCACGTCAAATTATCGGAATTGTGTTTTCACCGATAATTTTAGTGCTTGTCCGTTGAAAATTTTGGCGCTCGCAATTTTGTTTCACTCTTTCCTTTTTCCGTCCGACATTCCTAGTACTTTTCTTCAAATTTAATTCTTTTACCCTTTGTTGCGAGTACCTCCTAATTTGTTCTGTGGTTCGCAGTAATTTTTATCGATGTGAATTCGTGTTACTTACTTTATTTCATTTTTTGATTATTCTTATTCATTATGACACATTGGTGCATTTACGTTAACCGGTTGTGAAAAACCGAGCTCCAGTATGAATTAGAATCTCGTGGCTTTGATTCTTAGGTCCGTGCAGAGTGCTTCTCGCATGGAACGCAATAAAGAAGCTTATTCTACTTTCGTGGAATCTGATTTCTCTTTTGAACATGCAGCAGTCATAACTTCTGTACAAGAGCTACAAATTTATTGGTGACAAATCGTCACTAACGTTTAAACGCATTAGTTTTCTTTAGACCCGCAGGAACATCGCTGTACTAAGATGTCTCCAACAGAACCGGCACTCAAAATTCATTGTTAATTACTTTTTACTTTATCCAATCTCCGCAGTTCTTTTGAAACTAAAATAAAAATATTCCGTCACGCTACTACCATATCATAGACTCCGGCAACTATTTCTAGTCGTGTTCACACTTTTATTGCTAAACCGGATGACCCTCCGTTACTTCTTCCGAATTGAAATCAAACGTGGAACCTGAACCGGTTCCTGCTTCTGAACCTAGGTCAATCTCTACTTTCCCGCCTACCTCCAAATATATCCAACGATTGGACACGATCACGGTGCATCGTTTTCTAGAGCGGGTCGAACAACTTCGAAGAGTTCGACAGTTATCAGAGCTTGAATTATTTGAGTTCGTAGTGGATTTTTTTGAGTCTAAATTGTTGTTATAGTGCAGTAGTAATCGTCACAGATTTTCTGATTGGAAGTCATCCAGCTTACGTGTACCACATTTTACGTCTTCGGATTATAAAAGGATTCTTTGGAGGGTATTATCAAGGACCTATCTTGCACGACAGCCACGTTTCAACGTCACGTATACCGAAGATGTGCAATTGGATACTACTTCTTGAAATGTATCCCCTCTCTACCTACTACTGTTAGTTTTCTGCAGGAGTTCGAGGAGGAATGCTTGCGACTCGAACGGAAAAATCCGATTTGATAGTTATGTACCCCCTAACCAAGACAAACAAGCACACGTAGAACCGGATATCACTACGATTGGAAAAATACTCTTACTTCAGATGACCAATCAGTCGTCCTACACCAACTGTTAGATCAAAGAATTTTTATGTAGCTTCTTTCCTACTACTTGTGTCTACTTTTACTCGTCAGGTCACATGCTTCAACTGCAACCAACCTAGTCGTGTGTCGACACATTGTATTCGTCTTCAAGTACTCAATTGCTATGGTTGCGGGCACAAGGGAGTTACTCGACGCAACTGTCAACCCGCCACAACTTGCCGCACACCCCCTAATAGGAACCAAATTTGTTCTGCTTCTAGTTCTACGTTCTATTCTGTACGTCATCCTGGCCATCCTACTACTACCAAAACATACTCTTCTTCGGCAAATATGTCTTCGAACTATACTCTGACTTCTGCCCATAGCTGTTGGAGTCGTGATCATATGGGTAATATGTATTTGACTACACCTCAGGCTGTGCTTCAGTAATCATTGGAGCCAATAATTCAAACTAGTGATTTACAGATAGCAACTAAAGAGTTTGTTCCTGCTGTCATAAATGATACTACCATAGAAATTCCAGTCGTGTCTGTAATAACAGATGTAGTTGAAGTAATAACTAATAAACCGAAGGACAAAGAAAGTTTTGTTGAAGCTAACTAACCAGTATATAAAACACCTATAGCTGTTGTTGAGGAAACAAACCCTATGGTAGATGAAGTTTTACCTAATTCTGTTCCTTTATCTAACGTTGACACTCTAACGACCCAGGCTAAAATTAAACAGGCTGCTATAAGGAATAACGACTTTTCAAAACCACAACAACCATTATCACCACAATCGCAACCACATCCTCGGCTACATGTTAAAACTATAACACTTCCAGGGGTTCCTGTTTTGCAGTTCCAGTAACTCAACCAACGAAACCGGTTAACAAAAGAAATAATAGGCAGAAAATATTCTGTGTTTATTCAGAATCAGAAGATGTAGGTCGGCAAAAAATAGAGCATGGGGTAACATGCCTAGGTATTTGGCTCGTCGGAGACCTCAAATCTGCCCATTCTGGGAATCCTAATGTTCTTGAGCTCGCTTTGTTTTTCTGCTAGCTAAGAAAACGTCTTAAATCCTATTTATTCCTAGTCCTCTGCGTCCCCAGATTTCTATGTTGACTCGGCCTCCCTTGGATATTTGATTTCTGGATTTAGTGCTCGCTATTGAATGACTTTTTTTATCTTGTTTCTTTTTTCTCTTTTCTTTCACTTTGCTTCTCTTATTAAACCTAGTGCAGATTCGGATTGCAATGGCCCTACGGAACGACCAGCCTGTCGTAAGAGGCGACTAAAATGGTCCAACACTCTTTTCATACACACACACGCACGCACGCACGCACGAACGAACACACACACACAGTCCATATACATGCACGCACGCACATATTTTTTGTGTTTTTTTCTTTTCTTTTGTTTCTCTCCCCATACTCGCTCATCTTATATGGGTCCGGATTAGAATAGTCCTGCAGTACGACCTGGCTGTCGTAAGAGGCGACTAAAGCGATCCAATACACTTATCACACACATACACATACACGTGCGCGCACACACACACTCGATACTCACATATACACATATTTTGGTTGCTTTTTTCTTTTTTTTGATTTTGTCTTCCTCTTTTGGTTGTGCTGTTTCTTGTTTGATTTTGGTTTTGCTTCTTTATCTTCTTTGCTCTACATTCCTATCCCTTTGTTTGACTGGTTTTTCTTACTGATAGTCCTCCTACTGACTAGATTAAATTTTTCGATCCACTTCCTGTGGTATGTGCTTTCTGGCGTCGCCGTGGATCAATGTAGTAAGCGTAAGACTACGGATCCCAAGGTCCTGGGTTCAAATTCCGACACGGCCGACTGCTTGAAGGTGAGCATTTTTCACAAAAATTACGCCCTCGTTCGGATGAGAGGTTAAATGGAGGTCCCGTGTGTGAGTGTTGTCACGCACGTAAAGATCCCTACCTTGCCTGGAACGGCAAGGATTCGGCAAAATTCTAAATTTCCAGGCAACAAAAAACTCGCCTCCTGGCCAATGTAGTACCTACAGGTGGAGCATTGGAAATATAAATGCACGGTATGTACTTTCTAGACCTTCCTTGTTTTCTTCGGAAACTACGACTTAGTCGACACACATACACGCGCACGCGTGCACATACACACACACACACACACACAAACACACACCATACTCACATACACACATATTTTGGTTATATTTTTTCTATTCTTTGGTTTTGTCTTTTTCTTTTGGTTGTGCTATTTCTTAGAGTCCTGTTTGATTTGGGTTTTGCTTATTATTCTCCTTGCTCCACATTCCTTTCCCTTTGACTGGTTTTTCTTACCGTTAGTCCTCCTACTGACTAGATTAAGTTTTTCGATCCACTTCCTGTTGTATGTGATTTCTAGACCTTCCTTGTTTTCTTTGAAAACTACGCGCCCGCGCGAACACACACACACACACACACTTAATACTCACATACACAAATATTTTGATTGTATTTTTTCTTTTCTTCGGTCTTCTTCTTTTGGTTGTGGTGTTTCTTAGAGTTCTGTTTGATTTTAGTTTTGTTTCATCAACCCCTTGCTTCAAATTCCTTTCCTTTTCTTTTGGCTGGTTTTTCTTACTGTTAGTTCTACTACTGACTTGATTAAATTTTTCGATCCACTTCCTGTGGGCTTTTTAGATGTTTCATCTTCGGAAATTATGACTTAGGCGATTTTTGCCTAGTTGCAATTCTTTTCTTTAGTTGTTCGTTTGATACGATTCTTTGTTACTACAACTTAATGTACTTTAATTTTTTCTATCCAGCATTCTCGTCGTTCCCTTGCATACCTTGAGACTTGACGTTTATTGTTCAGTTTTGGCTTTTTACTTGGTTTTTCTCCCCGTTCCCTTTCTTACTTTTTGGTTTTTCGCGAGAAACCAATCCTTTTCTTGAGGTTGCAAAGCTTTACTATTTCTTTCTTAAAGATATCCGTCCTCTGGCGACTTTTACAGTGTTAGGCTATTCCATCTTTGTCCTCGGTGCTTCCTATCGTGTACTTTTCCTATTCTATATCGTTTATGTTTCTTGACTTGGTCTGGTGTATTGCATCTTCGAGCCGGATGAATTTTTTTTCTCTTTTTCCCTTTTGTTTTCTGAAAAAAATTTTCTTTTGGTTAGTCCTGTTAGTGTATTACTTGATTAGATTGCTACGGTTTCTCTAACTCGGCTCAGCTAGCCTCACGCATGGGCGCTCGTGAAACGAATTTCGTTTATTGAGGCACCTGCCCTACGTTTATAGAAAGCCAGTGAAACGAATATAGCTGGCCTCACGTTATGAGCAAGTGTAACGAAGTCTTCCGACATAACTAGGGGTCTATTCCTTGGGTAGAGCTATGAGAAATGGGGGGGTAAGTCGAATTTTGATTGTAAGTTGAACTTAATCCAAAACAAATAGGCGCCACCATGTCCTGACTTATTTATGATAATTGCGTGGTATATTTCTAGGGGCGGACGTGGAAACCCAAAGAAAAAAATCGCCTTCAGTGACAAAAACCCGTCTTAACTGAATAAGACGCTGCTCCTGTAAGAAATTGCAATAATTAGCTTAATAAAAGGGTGGAACATTATTTGTGTCCCACAAACATACCTAAAGAAATATTTAAAAAAATATCTCCTATATAAAGTTGACATCAAAATTCCACTCTTAAGGATATTAGTTTCCTGTAGTTAGGTTTGACCATATTTGATCAAAATAAAAAAACTTTAATCTTGAATCAATAATTTACTCAAAAGATTCTCTTTTTAAACAAAATTCAATGCAACAAAATTTCATAAATAATTAAATGAGTTCGTGAACTTTAAATTAAGGTTTATCAAAATAGTTGATAATCAAACATTTTAAAACTTAGTGTGAACTTGTTACAAAAAAAAGGTCCGACCCGTGCAGATCTGTTCGAGAGGGTTACAAATTAAAACATAGTTACTCAAGTTTCCTTATCTAAATTATTTGTGTTAGTTTCAATTTCTAATATAAAAGGCAGATCACAAAAATATTCTTGTTTACTCAACTTGGGCAAACGCTGTTCGAAGCATAAGTTTACTAGAACACATGTGTCAGCAGTATATCGCAGACAAACAAGTGACGTCAATAACACCTGTCGCTGTTACCAACAGTACAAAATGAACCACGTGTATGGTTTCTTAAACCATTAAAAATGGTGAATTATAATTTTAACACTGGAAACTTCCAGTTCAACAAATAATTGAAATTTTATAATATTCGTGCTTTTATGCACTAAACAAAATAGCGTGTTTCTAATTTGAAACACGAAAAATTACTTAAAGTTATCTACGAACCAAAGCTGCGTTTTGTAGCTGTGAAGAGGTGTTGTAATATCAAACGTAATCACCATACATCCGTCAGCTGCTGCAATATGTTGAACCCCGCTGCCTTATCAAATAACATCCTAACGTTGTGTACTAAAATGGTCTTCTATAAATTATTCAAATTTTCCATCATCAAAGTAGCTTTCTACAGACTGTAATACAAAGTGGTTTTAACATCAGTGGTTTGAATAGTTGTTTTCAAAGTTGCTTTTATTGATGTGGTTTTTATTGATGTTGTTTTTGCTGAAGTTGTCTTTGCGCTAAATAAAATATCTCAATTAAACAAATTAATAACGTTCTAGGATACCAACCGCTATTTAAAGATGTGTCTCGACTACTCAAAATTTATACGTAGATTGGCGGCATGCGTTCGTTCGTACATCTTGACTCTACAATCTCGCATAGCCGACTGGTTAACACGCTCGCTCGGACGACGGCGTGTCCCAGGGGGGGGCTTTCAACCAAAACGCGCCTGCGAACAGTTATCGAAGGCACAGATATTTGACTATACATAGAATGCTACATATAGATACAGCTTTAGCGTATTACCAAACTTGTTAAATGTATTTTACTTATAATTTTAATAAAAGCGTTTTATAACTTTGCACTTTTATGGATGGATTTAATAACCAAGAAATAAAATTGTTACAAGATATATTGGTTCTTCGAGTCGGACGGAAAATTTATTCTATTTTTATTGTTTTCTTCTTTTCCTTATGTTTTCTGTTTTCTTTTAGTTAGCTCTGTTAGCGTATTGCTTGGTCCGATATATTGATTTTTTGTGCCAGATGAAAATTTTTTTTGTTGTTTTTTGGATTTCCTTGGGTTTTCTGAAACGAATTTTCTTTTGGTTCGTCCTGTTAGTGTATTACTTGATCAGGTATATTGGTTCTTCGAGCCGGACGGAAAATTTTTTCTATTTTTATCGTTTTCTTTTTTCCTTTTGTCTTCCGAAACGAAATTTCTTTTAGTTAGCTCTGTCAGCGTATTGCTTGATCCGGTATATTGATTCGTCGAACCAGAAAAAATATTTTTGTCGTTTTTTGGGTTTCCTTGGGTTTTCTGACATGAATTTTTTTGTTCGTTTTGTTAGTGCACTGCCTGGTCCGTTGTTTCTGTTTTCTGCTCCGACGTTTTAATTTTGCTGGGGGAAGGGGGTGCATGCCGTCCCTGCATCTAGATATTTTGCTGCTCATACTTAATTTAAATTTGTATATCCTTTACTGTATTTGCCGTCATTTTGCATGTTTATTAGCGAGTGCGACTCCCTTTCAATTTGAACGATTGTTTATCTAATATCCTGTAAAATTTTATTAAAATATTTAGTTATAAATTTAAATGCTTCAAATCTATTTTGATTAAGTTTTCAAATCTGAGATTTTATTAACGAAGTACTGCAATCTATTTTATTTTGATAGCATTAAACGTGGTTTGATTATCAAAACATTTGTTTTCGGAGAAACTACAATGTTACAATGTGTTTTCCGCAAGATTGGTTACGGACACACATTTAGATCCACGAAATTTCCGCTTAGGTTATTTCTAGACTGTATTAATGTAACAATTTCTATAATTTTATACGAATATATAGGCAACTTGTCAACCATGTCGTACATAAGTCCTTGGGTCGATGTACTTTTGTGCTGTTTTAAAACGTTTTACAACCTGTTCCACTGGTTTTTCCATGTTATCTATCGTCGTTCGCCCTGTTAGTTTCTCTTATTTGCACAAGGGACGTTGCGATCGAAGATGATTATTGTACTTGCTTTCATGGCTTAAGGACGAAAAATAGAAGTGTTTTCCGTTATAAAAATGCGTTTTGTTTTGAAATCTATTACGCGATAAAGTGAATAGTTTGTTCTAAGTTTTCTAAAGGTACGATTTGGGTAATGGCTCTTTTATACGTTGCTCTTTCGTTGGTGTAAAATTAGAAATTTGCAATCTCCTATAATAACATGACAATCTTAATACCTAGTAGTTGAACACACCACATTTTGGATTGAGAATAAATAAATTTAATTACTACTAATGTAAAATAGGATTTCGAATTAAAATTGAATAATGAAAGGTAATTGGCAATTTACTTGTTTTTACAATACCATGAAGCTCTTAATACGAATTTATCTTGTATTCGAATATGTTTCCGCTTTATACAAAATCGTTTCAGCAAACAACTCATAGTTACTAGAAAAACGATTATATAAGTTATACTGGACATTTACCTGGTGATGATGGTGAGAATGCCCTTCTATTGTATAAATATCCATTGGTAGGCCTGGGTCTCTCCAGTATCGAGGCACGTTTGGATTTTGGCGTTTGTGCTGGTTACGGTGACAGCAATAACATATGAAGAATATCATGATTATAATTCCGCTCATCATTGCCCTGGAAAAGAAAGCATTCATGTAATATCATTTAATCTATCAGTGAGTTTTCTATACAATGCTATGAGTATCTACCAAAAATCAGAAGATGATTTCTAACAAAAATTAAAAGTATTATCTCAGGCTTCCACCGCCCAAGTTATTTTTGGCATGTTTTGTGTTTAGATTGTGTACTATTAGATACTAATAGAGCAACATTTCGGTCACTTTCTAAAGGAATTTTATCAAAATGTACAAACTGATACCCTCCAATTAAACGGTGCCTTGAAGTAAAGTAGTGCTTGTGAGAAAAGACTAGCACTCGTACGCCAAATTAAGCCAAATGGCGGCATGCTGTAAAGTAACTGGACGGTCCGCTTGAAAAATGTCAGGCGAGCATTTTTCGCAAAAATACACCCTCGTTCGGATGAGAGGTAAAATGGAGGTCCCGTGTGTGAGTGTTGTCACGCACGTTAAAGATCCCTACCTTGCTTGGAACAGCAAGGATTCGGCAAAATTCAAAATTTTCCAGGTAAAAAAACTCGCTTCCTGGCCAATGTAGTACCTTAGGGTGGAGCATTGGAAAATCACATGTAATGTAAAGTAACTGGCCAAATAAAAGAAAAAGACGGTTTATATATGCATAATCAGTTAGCTTTATGTAAACAATGCTAACTTATATGCTTTTTATTGATACGCTTAAGTGAAAGTTATAGTTTGCAATTCGTTCGTCCAGTGTCACTTTTCATATAGAGAGCCAGTGGTAACCCTCGTTCTTGTTACTATTTTTGCAACCTGGGCATCAGTTGATTTAACAGACAAGTACAAAAAGGAATTGTAAGTTCCATTCTTTTTCATTTTTATCGTCAATGTTCATTTTTGTGGCGGTTATTTAAGTAATCCAAAAAGTTTAAAAATCTTGTTTCGCTATGGGGGTCCAACCACAAAGGTCTGAACGGCACTAGAGCCGTAAGTTTAAATGAATTGATGGAGATGTTATCCACAACAGAAGACAAGGTTAGACTTAGGTGTGTCAGAAGTTTGTAAAACTGTTCGACAAAGACAAAATACGTGGATATCAAGTAAATATCTATTAGGGTGACTAAGTGTTCAGAATTTATTTTCTTCTGATACGAGTTGTTTTATTTTTGTGATATTGTTCGAGGCAAGTTTTAAAATAGACCGAGACTTTTCTTTAGAGCGTCTGTCTACTAGTCGAGGAGTAACTCTTCTTGCATTATCAATTTGTTGCAAAATACTTTTTAATTAGCACAACAAGAAGTAATGATCTACATGTTATCCTGCTGATGTCCCTTAGGAAAGTGAACATCGAACGTTTATTAGAACGGAATTAAAACTAAGCTGACCTATTGCAATGGGGTTCATGCTTATATACAACAATCCTTTATTCTAGTTAAATCGAGCAAATATCTAGAATGCGTGCCATCAAACCCTTCGAGTACAACCGTATTGTACTGAGATACCTGCTAATCGCCCTTTGTTATCGATAGATAGATATCAGGTCGCTTTTGTAAAAACTTAGTAAGTCTCCTTTCCAAAATGTCCCATATATTTCTTAACTGCTGTTACACTGACCCCTTCTTAAAACCTGCCCCAGAATATTTTGTGGACCGGAATCTGGATTTCCCTGTCAGATAAGAACAACCGAAACAATTCTTACATTTCTAATATTGATGGAAGTAGCAATCAACACTCTTAATAGCTGGTGCCGTTCCATTTGGAATAAAGCCGTGTACCAAGATTTGGACCCCGGTTCAGGAATAGTGCATGCAGCATGTCCATGTCCAATCTATCGAGTCCACAACCAATCTTGTCCACAAACTCTATCATCTGGTCTTTGATATTTACTAATGACCTCCACAGGTCCTGGTAATTGGTTCTACCAGAAGACAATTGCTTCGTTACTAGATAGTAAATGCGACGATATACATCTCTAAGTTGTATGGTGTTGCTCGTCTCTGGTTATTGTTGGCGAAGCTGGTCCAGACCACCATATTTATTTTCGAAAACCGTAACAATCCCTCGGGTTTAATTGAGATCCGCCGCTACGTACTGTGCAAAAGAGTATTTCGACAGCACATCAAATTGATCCCTGTTTGTCTTTTCGGCAATTCCAATCCTCATCTTACTGGTACTGTTGTACACGAACATGAACCATTTATAATTTGGACCAGTTCTGGATTCGTCTTCGCCTTACTTTATCATGTCCTCTGGTACTATCATAGTCGTCACTGTCGTAAAGTGCCAGTCTATTAATGTGCAACCTTATTGCTCTGCCTTTTTTGAGCTTACGAATTCTATATACTACATCGTTGATTCGTTTCAGTACTTCATAAGAACTTTCCCAATTTCTTTGGAACTTTGTCGACAATCCACACCTTCGTTTCGAATTGTACAACCATACGCGGATTCCCGTTTGAACACCAGACGCTTGCGCCTTGATGTTATACCTGATTTTTATCCGATTGCTTGAAATCTGAATATTCCTTTTACGTTCCCATGGATATGCATTTTCCGCTCGAGTCGCGCGACATAACTTTCACCTACAACGTCTTCTTCAAGTTGACTGCAGAACTCAATGTCATGCGGTAAACGTATCTCGCGTCCTCGCGTAGCACTTACAAGAATCTATACAGTACTCTTGTGAACCGCAGATCGATAGACCAATAGAAATAGGTGTATGTATTGGTCCCAGTCTCTTCGATGTTTAGATATTACCTTGGAGAAATACTTTCCCAAGGTGCAGTTCATGCGTTCTACCATACCATCTGTTTGAAGGTGCAACGGCGTCTTTCTCATTCTCAGCAACCGGCATTCTTGAAATAGCGCCCTGGTTCGTGTGCTGCTCCAAAGGTATTCCAAAACGGCAGGAAAGCTCTTTTACTAATACGTCAGCGATAATTGTTGCTTCCTGGTTAGGTATGTCATACGCCTCAGTCCATTTTGTATAGTAGTCCATTGCCACCAAGATGTATTTGTTTCCAGAGTCGGTTTTGGGGAATGGGCCTGCGATAACTATTAGTACTTCTTCAAAAGGTTCTCCTATGTTGTATTGCCTTATAGGCGCTTTGCACTGCCGCCGAATATGCTCAAATTCTCTACAATTCCAGCATTTCTTTTCCACAGTCGTCGCTGGTCACGACGAACTCGTCGAATTATTTCCTCCATGCTGTCTTGTTCCTATTCTTCTATAGGGCATCCAACTTTGCCACTACTACGATGCATGCTTGTTTTATAGCTTCGAACTCCAAAGGACGAGCCAGTGCATCATCCAGTTCCTTAGAACGGGCTAGTCATAATACTTGCTGGACCTCCCCTCCCGTATTCCATCGACAAAGATCTGTACTACCAGCTATTTCCAGAAACTATTCTGTGCTGTTGGATAGGCCAGTCTCGCTAACCGAGCAGTATCTGCTTCGAACTCTTGTAATGTTTCGTTGGTCTTCTGGTAACGGTTTTTTATTTGAGCTTGCTACACTTGTTGTAGACGAGAATTGCCGTATTTCATTTCCAGCCTTGATGTTAAGGCCCTGTAGTTTCTTTGAACATGGTACAGTTTAGTTTGTATAATACTCAAAGCTTCACCCCTTAGTGCGACTATCAATGCACTTGCCTCCTCGCACTAATTGCAACCGCTAGCTGTTGCAGCTGCCCCAAATTGTTTAAAATACGTCGCCCAAGGCGACTTTTCATAGAAGGTAGTTGGTTTTGCTTTGAACTTTGATGGCTACGATTCGTTTTCCTCGGCATTCTTAAATTTTTAGGTATACTGCGGTATCACGTGGGTTGAGATCTCTTACGCCTGTACTGTTAAGAGATTAATCCGTTCTTCCATCCCTAGCATCTTTCATTCCCTTTACGCAAGTTTTCTAGCAACTGTTCTAAAAACTCTACTTCAATTTTTTATAAACCGCCGGAAAACTTAGCTTCCAGTCTATACGCGAATTTTGTAGTTTCTCACATAAGTTCCTCGCCTAATTGGCTGTTATTTTCCATTAATGTTTGTTCAACCGCTTTTACGTTCTGATATAGGTTTTCCGTAAGGTTTGCGGCGGATTGCTGTAATTTATCTGTAAAACTCGTGTAATTTTTTTCTAACTTCGTTGCGGTTTAATTCAGTTTTTCTACATTTTTATCTAATGTCGCTGCCAGGCTCGCAGTTTTGGTTCTGTTTCTCTGAGTGTTCTTGAACGCCTGTCTTAAAGTCCTTCAAAAAAGAAAGCAGTTCTGTCTATTTTATGTTACGAGTAATAGACATGCAAAAGAGAGTCGTTCAAATATTCTTTTCACTACAACCGCACACACCTGACACCAGTGTAACGACTTATTTAATTGTCCTTTTGTCTTTAATTGCAATAATGTAAGTTTGATAATTATTCTTCACAATCACAAATATTTACATTCTTATTTTACATTAACTCTAGCTTAATTACTACTTGTATGCGCTAATTTAATTTTCTACATACGACGAATTAAACACTATTGTAGCACTATCTTACGGATAATTTATTTATCTAACACATTATATCGTTTAAACTAATTGATATTTACATTAATTCATGTACATAGAACGCTTATTAGGACGGAATTCAAACTAATACTGTTGCTACGGGGTTCATGGTTAAGTACAATAATTTTATATTTTAGTTAATCCAGAAAATATCTAGAATATGCGTCAACAAGCCTTTCGAGAATAACTGTATTGTATTGCCATTCCTGTCAATCACCGTTTGTTATCTGTAAACAGATATGAGGCATTTGTAAAAACTAAAAAAGCGTCCTTTCCACAATGTTCCGTATATCTCTTTAATTACTGTTACATTGCTCCCCCCTTTCCTTAACATTGTTCTGTCAAACATCATTTTACTTGACGATAAGAACCGAAGCCTTTTTACATTTCTCATATTGATGGAAGCAGCAATCAACACTTTTCATAGCGATTACCGTTAAAACTGCAACCAAGATTTAGACCCAGGTTTTCTGAAGTAGTACCTCCAGCATGTTTGGTACTACCGTCCAGTCCAATATATCGAGCACAATCAACCTTAGGTATGGTCAACTTTTTGTCTCCAAACTACATCGTCTGGTCTTTGAGATCGACTAATGCCCTCCACAGGTCCTGCTAAATAGGTTTACCAGAGGACAACTACTTTGTCAATAAGTAATAAATGCGATGACGTCCATTTCTAGGGTGTATGATGTTGCCCTTCTTTGATTGTTGTTTGCAAAACTGATCCAGACTACCATATTTATTTTTGAACACCGTAGCAATCCCTCCTGTCTAATTGAGATCCGCGGCTGCGTAATTTGCAAGAGAATATTTCAACGGCACATCAAATTGATCCCTGTGGCCTCTTCGGTATTCCAAACCTCGTCTTACCAATACCACTGTAAACGGACATGAACCATTTATAATTTGGACCAATTGTTGGGTCTTCCTAGTTCTTCTCTCTACTTTATCATGTCCTCCGGTACTGTTGTATGTCGTAAACTGCCAGTCTGTTAATGTGCACCACTATTGTTCTGCATTTTTGGAGCTTACGAATCCTATATGCTACATCGTCGGTCCGTTTCAGTACTTCGTAAGGAGTCCCCCAATTTATTTGGAACTTTTGCGACAATCCACACCTTTGTTTGGAATTGTACAGCCATACACAATCTACCATTTGAAAACCAGACTCTTGCGGCTTGATGTTATACCTGGTCTTCATTCGGTCGCTTGCAATCAGAGTATTTTTTCTCACGTCTCTATGAATATCATGTATTTTCCGATTTAGTTGCGCGCCATAACTATCGCCTACAACTTTTTGTCCAAGTTTACTGCTGAACTCAAGGTCACAAAGTAGACGTATCTCGCATCCCAGCAAAGCACATGCAAAAGTCTGTGCAGTAACCTCGTCAACCACAGATCTGTAGACCATTTAAAAATAGGTGTATGTATTGGTCCCAATCCCTTTAATATTCAGAAACTACCTTGGAGGGGCACTTTCTCAAGGTGCAGTTTATGCGTTCAACCATACCATCCGATTGAGGGTGCAACGGTGTCATTCTGGTCTTTCTCATCTCCAACAACCAGCAAACTTCTTGAAATAGCGCAGACTCAAAATTTTTGCTCTAGTCAGCGTGCAGCACCTTAAAGGTATTCCAAAACGGCAGAAAATCTCTTTGAGTAATACGTCAGCGACGGTTGCTGTTTCCTGGTTGTGTATGGCATACGTCTCGGTCCACTCTTCCATTGGTTACTCAAAATATTATTCATGTTGCTAATTGTCTTACGTTCCGAAATTACTTAACTATGCTAAATAAATTTATTATTATTATTATTATTATTATTATTATTATTATTATTATTATTATTATTATGTAAAGTAGTTCATGGCCACTAAGATGTATTTATTTCCAGAGTGGGTTTTGGAGTATGGGCCTGCGATGTCAATAGCTACTCTCTCGAAAGGGCTTCCTCTGTTATATTGCCTCGTGGTCGCTTTGCATTGCCACTGGGTATGCCCAAATTCTCCACAATTCTAGCATTTAAGCCTCTTTTCCTTTGGTTGCTAGTCACGAAGAACCCGCTGAATCATTTCCTCCGCGCTCTCTTGCTCCTGTTCTTTCCCAGAGCATCTAACTTGCCACTACTACGATGTGGTGCTTGCTTTGTCGCTTCAACTCCAAAGCATAGACCGGGCCAGTCATAATTACAGCTGGTTCTCCCTATCCCGTATTCCATCGACAAAGGTTTGTACTACCAGCTGTTTCCATAAACTATCGGCAACTGTTGGATAGGGTAGCCTCATCGAAAGAACAATATCTGCTTCGAGCTTTTGTAAATTTTTGTTGGCCTTCTGCTAATGGTCTTTTACTTGAACGTGGTACACTTGTTGCATATGAGAATCGCCGTACCTCATTTCTGGCGTTGATATTAAGGTCCCGTAGTTTCTTTGATCGTGGTTCGGTATAGTTTGTAGTATACTCAACGCTTCACCCCATAGTGCGACTGTCAACGCAGTTGCCTTTTTGCAATCATTCCAGCCGCTACCTGGCTCAGCACCCTCAAATTATTTTAAATACGTCGCTAGAGGCGACTTCCTATCAAAGGTAAATGGTTTTTATTTTGAACATCTATGGGGACGGTTTGTTTTCCTCAGTATGTTTAAATTCTAAGGTGTGCTGCTATATCACCGGGGTTGAGATATCCTGTGCTTATACTGTTAGTGAATCAATGCATTCTTCCATCTTTAGCATCTTTTATTCCACTTTGCGCGAGTTTTCTAACAACTTTTCTGAAAACTGCTTGAGGTTTATGTAAAACGTCGAAAATTTTGGCTTCGAGCTTTTCCGCAGCTTTTGTAGTTTCTTGCATAAATTCTTTTCTTAATTTTTGCTCAACCGCTTTTACGTTCCGATCGTGCTTTTGTGTAAGATTTGTTGCGGTTTCCTGTAATCTCTCTGTGAAGATCGTGTAACTTTCTTCTAATTTCGCTGTGATCTGGTTCGGTTTTCTGTATTTTCGTCTAAGTTCGCTCCCAGGTTCGTAGAATTTTGATCTTGTTTCTCTATGTATTCTTGATCATTTGATTTGAAGTCCTTCAAAAAGGAAAAAATTTCGCTGTCAAATTTCTGTTGCTACGAGTAATGGGCATGCAATATTACTTTTCACTACAACGGCACACACTTAACACCGGTATAACAACTTCTTTAATTGTTTTTTGCCCTTAATCCCAATAAATATGTCTAAAAATTATTCATCACGATCACAAATATTTAGTTTTGTTTTACATTAGCACTAGGTTAAATACTATTGCTAGGCACTAATTTAATTTTCTAAATAGGACGAATTAAACACCATTGCAGTACTAATCTTACTGGTAATTTATTTATATAACACGTTTATATCACGTAAACGAATTTATAGTTACATTAAGTCATGTACATCGAATGTTTATTAGGACGGAATTCAAACTATTAGTTTATGCTTATATGAAATAATCTTTTATTCTAGTTATATCGAAAAAATATCTAAAAAGTGCGTCATCAAACCCTTCGAGAACAACCGTATTGTTTTGCGATACCTGTCAATCACTCTTTGTTATTCGTAGCGCTTTAGTATATACTGAAAAACCGTCCTTTCCAGAATATGCCATATATTTCTTAATTACTGTTAATATAATTATTAAATTAAATATAAACCGCAGTAAAACTTTTACAAGAAAAATATATTTTTTTCTTTCGTATCTCTTTTATTCTGAAATGATTGTGTTAATTATGTAGAATTTCATTTTGGGAATGTTTCAACAAAGCTTGGATAGTTTTGGTGACAACAAATTTAGAGGTATAAACTAGTCTTCAAAACAAAGGGTACATTCTATTTTTTTCTGTAGTCTGTCTGCTGAAAAACGTTTTTTAAAGTTCAAAACAAGTAGTTTGCATCCTTAGGTAGAAGAATTGCAATTTTTGCTATAGGTTTAGAAAAATATGAAATATTAGGGCTTCATTTTTACTTTAAAAAAAAGCAAATATAGAAATTAAAATGGCTCTGAAGACAGCAAACAAATGAAAGGGAAGAATTGTTTATTGCTGAAATTAGAGAAATTTTACTCACAAACAGAGCTCATTTTATTTAGCAGTTGGAAAAAGACATTATACGTATGCAACTTTAGCTAGAAAGAGAAGAAAAGAACAAGACATTTAAATTTTCAGGCGACTTTGTATTTTTTTTTACCTATATGAATGATTGGTCCCAAGGTAAACATTCCACTCGAGATACAATTTACATAAAATTGTCTTGAACATGTCTTTCAACTTTATATTTGATTTTCCAATACTCCACCTGAAGATACTACATTGACCAGGAAGCGAGTTTTTTTCATCTGAAAATTTCGAATTTCGTGAAACTCTTGCTATTCTAAGGAAGGAAGGGATCTTTAACGTACGTGACAAAACTAACATACGGGACCTACATTTTACCTCTCGTCCGAACGAGGGTGTATTTTTGTGAAAAATGCTCGCCTTATATTTTTCAAGCAGACCCTGTCGAGAATTGGACCTAGGACCTTGGGCTTACTAGACATACGTGAACCAACTAAGCCTCGGAGCCGCTAGTCAGGGGCCGAGGGTAAGGTGAAAAGTTCTCGGCCAACAATGAAAGACTGCCATTATCAGTAAAACAATGATTTTATTTTTCGACATAATTCCCCTTAACTTCAACATACTTGGTCCAGCGTTTCTCCAACATCAGTATTCCTGCTCAGAAGTGAGAGTCTGGAAGGCTGTAAAAATATTCGTCTAAGGCCCTCTCAACTTTTTCATTGGACATGAAGCGCTTCCCAGAAACAAATTTCTTCAAGTTTGGGCACAGATAGAAGTCTGACGGCGCCAAATCAGGGGAATAGGGGGGATGACCGAGCAAGTCATACCACAAATCCGTTAATTTTCGCATCGCCAAAGCACCCTTGTGTGTAGGTGCGTTGTCTTAGTGAAAGATGATTTTTTTCTTCTTCAAGCCAGATCTCTTCTTGCGAATTTTGGCATCCAGTTGGTCAAGAAGGGTGGAGTAATATTGGTCTGTAATTGTTCTGCTTTTTTCATAGTAATCTATTAACATGATCCCTTTCGCATCCCAAAACACACTGGCCATCACCTTTCCGGCAGATGCGATCGATTTCGCTTTCTTTGGCGCTGAACAACCGGCTTCCACCCACTGCTTCGACTACTGTTTCGTTTCTGGCGTGTAACGGTGGACCCATATCTCATCCATAGTGACAAATCGCCGAACAAAATCGCTCGGATCCTTATTGAACCGGGCCAAACATTGCTGCGAAACTCGTTTTTGCATTTACTTTTGATCGGCATACAGCAAATGCGGCACCCATCTTGCGCAGAGCTTTCGCATCTCTAACTCTTTGTGTAAGATGTTTCGCACTCTTTCGTCTGATATCCCTACAGCCTCAGCTATCTTCTTCATGTTCACTCGCCTATCGTCCAACACGATATCATGCACTTTTTCGATAGTTTCCGGTGTGGTTGCGGTTTTTGGTCGTCCTTCACGTGGGTCATCTTCGAGAGACGTGCGACCACGTTTAAATTCGCTGCCCACTTTTTAGCGGTTGACAGGGAAGGGGCAGAGTCTCCGTAGACTTTTGTCAACTTCGGCTGAATTTCCTCAGGGGTTAATCCGTTCAAAACGAAGAATTTTATGACCTCACGATATTTAAGTTTATCCATCTTAAGGAAACGCGCATAAGACGTCTGCTTGAAAAAATTCGTGTAAACAAACTACTTGAGATAGCAAGTTGAAACTTGTCATACGAACTAATGACATGCGCACGCAAGCGGGAAGCACAAATTTTTGCTGATTGGAACTCCATCTCTGTGTCAGGCCGAGAACTTTTCGCCTTACCCTCGTACATTTGATTTTACAATGCTCTACCCGAAGGTACTACATTGATCAGGAAGCGAATTTTTTTACTTGAATATTTTGAATTTTGTTGAACCCTTGCGTAATTTTCTGCAAAATGTTTACCTAAAATTTTTCAAGCGAACCCGGTCGAGAATCAAATCCGGGATCTTGCGCTTAGTAGTCACACATAAACCAACTAAGCTACGGAGCAGTCAGTCAGAGGTACCCTAAATTTAATGTTCCAATACTCTAACCTAACGTACTACATTGGCCGGGAAGCGAGTTTATTTCACCTAGAACTGAATTTTACTGAACCTGTGATATTCTAAGCAGGCTAGGGATCTTTAACATACGTGACTACACTCACACACGGGACATACAATTTACCTCTTATCCGAACAAAGACGTACTATTGTGAAAAATTCTAGCCTAACATTTTTCAAGGAGGTCCGTGTCGCGTATCGAATTCAGACCTTTGAACTTGGTAGTCACGCGTACACCAACGAAGCCACGAAATCGCCATTCAGAGGCACACTATATTTGATTTACCAATGCTCTACCCGAAGGTAGCATGTTTTTTTTCACCCTTGCTATTTTAATGATAGAAGGAATCTTTAGCGTACATGACAACACTCACGCACGACCCACATTTTATCTCTCATCTAAATGAAGACGTATATTTGTGAAAAATGTTCGCCCGAAATATCTCAAGCGGTTTGTATCGGGAATCAAATCCGCGACCTTGGGTTTAGTAGTCACACGTGAACCAAGCCAGGGAGCCGCGAGTCACTGGTAGACTACATTTGATTTTCCATTGCTCTACATTGGTCAGGAAGAGAGTATTTTTTTTAGCTAGTATTGGAATTTTGCCGTACCCTTGCTATTTGTAAGCAAAGTAGGAACTTTTAACTTCCGTGACAACGCACGCACGGGACCCACATTTTATCCGTCATCCGAACTAGGGCGTATTTTTGTGAAAAATTCTTGCGTAACATTTTTCAAGTCCGGGTCGAGAATCGAACCCTGGATCTTGTGATTAGTAGTCACACGTGAACCAACGAAGCCACGGAACCGCTGGTCAGGGGTACAACACATTTGATTTACCATTGCTCTACCCGAAGGGGCTACATTGACCTGGAAGCGAGTTTGTCACCTGGAAATTTTGAATTTTGCCGAACCCTTGCTATTCTAAGCAAGGTACGAATCTGTAACGTACGTGACTACACTCACACGGGACCTACATTTTACCTCTCATCCGAACAAAAGCGTATTTTTGTGAAAAATTCTTGCCTAACATTTTTCAAGCGGTTCGTGTCGGGGATCGAACCCAGGACCTTAAGCTTAGTAGTCATACGTAAACCAACGAAGCCACGGAACCGCCGGTCAGGTGTACAACACATTAGATTTACCAATGCTCTACCCGAAAGTGTTACATTGACCTGCAAGCGAGTTTTTCACCTGGAAATTTTGAATTTTGCCGAACCCTTGCTATTCTAAGCAAGGTAGGGATCTTTAACGTACGCGACAACACTCGCATACGGAACCTACGTTTTACCTCTCATCCGAACAAAGTCGCTTTTTTGTGAAAAATTCTTGCCTAAAATTTTTAAAGCGGTCCGTGTCTGGAATGGAACCCAGGACCTTGTACTTGGTAGTCACGCGTACCAACAAAGCTACGGAATCGCCAGACAGGGGTACACTATATTTGATTTATTAATGCTCTACCTGAAGGTGCTAAATTGACCTGGAAGCGAGGTTTTTCACCTGGAAACTTTGAATTTTTCCGAACCCTTGCTATTCTAAGAAAAGAAGGGATCTTTAACGTACATGACAACACTCACGCACGAGACCCACATTTTACTTCTCATCTATATGAAGATGGTCAGGGGTACAATACATTTGATTTTCCAATACTCTACTCGAAGGTACTACATTTGCCCGGAAGCGAGTTTGATTCACCGGAAATTTTTGAATTTGGCCAAACTCTTGCTATTCTAAACAAGGAAGGAATCTTTAACGTACGTGACAAAACTAACACACGGGGCCTACATTTTACTTCTCTTCCGAATGAAAGCGTATTTTTGTGGAAATAGCTCGCCTGACATTTTTCAACCGGACCGTGTCCAGAATCGGGCCTGGGACCTTGGACTTACTAATCATACGTGAACCAACTAAGCCACGGAGCCGCTAGTCAGAGGTATACTACATTTGATTTTACAATGCTCTACCCGGAGGTAGTACATTGATCAAGAAGCGAATTTTTACTTGGATATTTTGAATTTTGTTGAACCCTTGCGTAATTTTCTGAAAAATGTTTACCTAAAATTTTTTAAGCGATCCGTGTCGAGAATTAAACCCGGGACCTTGCGCTTAGTAGTCATAGATAAACCAACTAAGCCACAGAGCCGTCAGTCAGAGGTAACCTAAATTTAATTTTCCAATACGCTAACCGAACGTACAACATTGGCTCGGAAGCGAGTTTATTTCATATGGAACTTTTGAATTTTGCCAAACCCTTGCTATTCTAAGCAGAGTAGGGATTTTTAACATACGTGACTACACTCACACACGGGACCTACATTTTACATCTCATCCGAACAAAAACGTGTTTTTGTGAAAAATTCTTGTCGAACATTTTTTGAGCGGACCGTGTCGAGAATCAAACCGGAGACCTTGGGCTTAGTAGTCACACGTGACCAACGAAGCAACTGAATCGCTAATCAGGGGTACACTACATGTGATTTTCCAATGCTCCACCCGAAGGTACTACATTGGCTCGGAAGCGAGTTTCTTCACCTAGAAATTTTGAATTTTGCCGAACCCTTGCTATTCTAAACAGGGTAGGAAGATTTAAAGTACGTGACAATACTCACACACAGGACCTACATTTTACCTCGCATCCAAACGAAGTCGCTTTTTTGTGAAAAATTCTTACCTAAAATTTTTAAAGCGGTTTGTGTCGGGAATCAAACCCAGAACCTTGGACTTGGTAGTCACGCGTACACCAATGAAGTCACGGAATTGCCAGTCAGGGGTACACTATATTTGATTTACCAATGCTCTACGCGAAGATGCTACATTGACCTGGAAGCGAGTTTTTTCACCTGGAAATTTTGAATTTTGCCGAACCCTAGCTATTCTAAGCAAAGAAGGGATCTTTAACGTACATGACAACACTCACGCACGAGATCCACATTTTACCTCTCATCTATATGTAGACGGTCAGGGGCACAATACATTTGATTTTCCAATACTCCACTCGAAGGTACTACATTGGCCCGGAAGCGAGTTTGATTCACCTGGAATTTTTGAATTTGGCCAAATTCTTGCTATTCTAAGCAAGGAAGGAATCTTTAACGTACGTGACAAAACTAACACACGGGACCTACATTTTACCTCTCATTCGAACTAGGGCGTATTTTTTGTGAAAATAGCTCGCCTGAAATTTTTCAACCGGACCGTGTCGAGAATCGGGCCCGAGACCTTGAACTTACCAGTCATACGTGAACTAACTAAGCCACGGAGCCACTAGTCAGGAGTATACTACATTTGACTTTACAATGCTCTACCCGAAGGTAGTACATTGATCAGGAAGCGAATTTTTTTACTTGGATATTTTGAATTTTATTAAACTCTTGCGTAATTTTCTGAAAAATGATTACCTAAAATTTTTCAAGCGAACCGTGTCGAAAATCAAACCCTCGAACCTTGCGCTTAGTAGCAACACCTGAACCAACTAAGAGCCACGAAGCCGTTAGTCAGAGGTAACCTAAATTTAATTTTCCAATACTCTAACCGAAGGTACTACATTGGCCCGGAAGCGAATTTATTTCACCTGGAACTGAATTTTACTGAACCCTTGCTATTCTAAGCAGGGTAGGGATCTTTAACGTACGTGACAACACTCACACACGGGACCTACATTTTACCTCTCATCCGAACAAAGGCGTACTTTTGTGAAAAATTCTTGCCTAACATTTTCAAGGAGGTCCGTGTCGAGTATCGAACCCAGGATATTGGACTAGTAGTTACACGTAAACCAACTAAGTCACGGAGCCGTTAATTTTTTAATGGTGCTACATTTACTTGGAAGCCAGTTTTTCCCATGGAAATTTTGAATTTTACCGAACCCTTGCTATTCTAAGCAAAGAAGGAATCTTTAACGTACATGACAACACTTACGCACGAGACCCACATTTTACCTCTCATCTAAATGAGGACATATTTTTGTGAAAAATGTTTACCTAAAATATATCAAGCGGTCTGTGTCGGGAATCAAATTCGGGACCTTAAGTTTAGTAGTCACACGCGAACAAGCCAGTGAGCCGCGAGCTAGTGATAGACTACAATTGATTTTCATTGCTCTACCCGAAGGTACTGTATTGGTCAGGAAGAGAGTACTTTTTTCAGCTAGTATTTGAATTTTGCCGTATCCTTGCTATTTGTAAACAAAGTAGGAACCTTTAACGTACGTGACAACACACGCACGGGACCCACATTTCATTCCTCTTACGAACTAGGGCGTATTTTTGTGAAAATTCTTGTCTAACATTTTTCAAGCGGTTCGTGTCGAGAATCGAACACAGGATCTTGGGCTTAGTAGTCGCACGTGAACCAACGAAGCCACGGAACCGCCGGTCAGGGGTACAACACATTTGATTTACCAATACTCTACCTGAAGGTGCTATATTGACCTGGAAGCGAGTTGTTTCACCTGGAAATTTTGAATTTTGCCGAACCCTTGCTATTCTAAGAAAAGAAGAGATCTTTAACGTACATGACAACACTCACGCACGAGACCCACATTATACCTCTCATCTAAACGAAGACGCATTTTTGTGAAAAATGTTCGTCTAAAATATCTCAGCGGTCTGTGTCGGGAATCAAATCCGGGACCTTGGGTTTAGTAGTCACACATGAACCAAGCCAGGGAGCCGCGAGCCAGTGGTAGTCACATTTGATTTTCCATTGCTTTACCCGAAGGTACTACATTGGTCAGGAACAAAAAGAATTTTTTTCAGCTAGTATTTGAATTTTGCCATACCCTTGGTATTTGTGAACAAAGTAGAAACCTTTAACGTACGTGATACCACACGCACGGGACCCACATTTTGTTCCTCATCCGAACTGGGGCATATTTTCGTGAAAATTCTTGCCTAAAATTTTTCAAGCGGTCTGTGTCGGGAATCGCACCCAGGACCTTTGGCCTAGTAGTCACACGTGATTTTATTTTTCAATGCTGTACCCGAAACTACTACATTAGCCCGGAAGTGATAGAATCTTGGCTTTAGTAAACCAACGAAGTTACGGAACCGCCGGTCAGGGGTACAATACATTTGATTTACCAATGCCCTATCCCGAAGGTGCTACATTGACCTGAAAGCGAGTGTTTTCACCTGGAAACTTTGAATTTTGCCGAACCCTTGCTATTCTAAGAAAAGAAGAGATCTTTAACGTACATGACAACACTCACGCACGAGACCCACATTGTACCTCTCATCTAAATGAAGACGCATTTTTGTGAAAAATGTTTGTCTAAAATTTCTCAAATCCGAGACCTTGGGTTTAGTAGTCACACATGAACCAAGCCAGTGTGCCGCGAGCCAGTGGCAGACTACATTTGATTTTTCATTGCTTTACCCGAAGGTACTACATTGGTCAGGAAGAAAAAGGTTTTTTTTTCAGTTAGTATTTGAATTTTGCCATATCTTTGGTATTTGTGAGCAAAGTAGAAACCTTTAACGTACGTGATAGCACACGTACGGGACCCACATTTTATCCCTCATCCGAACTGGGATATATTTTTGTGAAAATTCTTGCCTAACATTTTTCAAGCGGTCTTTGTCGGGAATCGCACCCAGGACCTTGGGCCTAGTAGTCACATGTGAACCAACGAAGCCACGGAACGGCCGGTCAGGGGTACAACACATTTGATTTAACAATGCGCTACCCAAAGGTGATGCATTGATCTGGAAGCGAGTTTTTTTCGCCTGGAAATTTTGAATTTTGCCGAACCCTTGATAGTCTAAGCAAGATTCGGATCTTTAACATATGTGACAACACACACACGGGGCCAACATTTTACCTCTTATTCGAAAAAAGGCGTATTTTTGTGAAAAATACTTGCCTAACCGGGAATCTAACCCAGGACCTTGGGCTTAGTAGTCACACGTGAACCAGTTAAGCCAGGAAGCCGCCAGTCAGAAGTACCTCACATTTGATTTTCTAATACTTTACTCGAAGGTACTACATTTGCCCGGAAGCGAGTTTGTTTTACCTAGAATTTTTGAATTTTGCCAAACCTTTGCTATTCTAAATGAAGGCGTATTTTTGTGAAAAATGTTTGCCTAAAATATTTCAAGCGGCCCGTGTCGGAAATCAAACCTGGACCTTGGGCTTAATAGTCACACGTGAAACAAGCCAACGAGCCGCCAGCCAGTGGTAAACTACATTTGTTTTTCCATTGCCCTACCCGAAGGTACTACCTCTCGTCCGAACAAGGCTATATTTATGTGATAAATTCTTTTTCAATCGGTCCGTGTCGGGAAACAAACCCGGTACCTTAGACTTAGTAGTCACACGGAGTTGCCAGTCAGGGGTATATTACATTTTATTTTGCAATGCTATACCTGAAACTACTACATTAGCCCGGAAGTGATAGGATCTTGGCTTTAGTGAACCAACGAAGTTACGGAACCGCCGGTCAGGGGTACAATACATTTGATTTACCAATGCTCTATCCCGAAGGTGCTACATTGACCTGGAAGCGAGTTTTTTCACATGGAAATTTTAAATTTTGCCGAACCCTTGCTATTCTAAGCAAGGTACGGATCTTTAACGTACATGACAACACACACACACACACACACGGGATCAACATTTTAGCTCTCATCCGAACAAAGACTTATTCTTGTGAAAAATTCTTGCCTAACATTTTTCAAGCGGTACGTGTCGGTAATCTAACTCAGGACCTTGGGCTTAGTAGACGCACGTAATCCAACTAAGCCACCGAGCCGCCAGTCAGAGGTACTCCACATTTGATTTTCCAATACTCTACTCGAAGGTACTACATTGGCCTGGAAGCGAGTTTGATTCATCTGGAATTTTTGAATTTTGCCAAACCCTTTCTGGTATAAGCAAAATAGGGATCTTTAACGTACGTGACAACACTCACGCACGAGACCCGCATTTTACTCCTCATCTGAATGAAAACGTATTTTTGTGGCTAATGCTCGTCTAAAATATTTCAAGCGCTCCGTTTCGGAAATCAAATCCGGGACCTTGGGCTTAGTACTCACACGTGAACCAACTAAGCCACGGAGCCGCCAGTCAGCGGTATACTACATTTGATTGTTCAATGTTGTACCCAAAAGTACTATATTAGCCCGGAAGTGACAGGACCTTGGACTTAGACGTCACACGTGAACCAACGAAGCTACGGAATCCCGGTCAGTGGTACAATACAATTGATTTACCAATGCTCTACCCGAAGGTACTACATTGGCCCGGAAGCGAGTTTGATATACACTTGGAATTTTTAAATTTTGCCAAACCCTTGCTATTCTAAGCAAGGTACGGATCTTTAACGTACGTGACTACACTCACACACGGGACCTACATTTTTTCTCTCATCCGAACCAAGGGCGTATTTTTGTGAAAAATTCTTGCCAACATTTTTCAAGCGGTACGTGCCGAGAATCTAATCCAGGACCTTGGGCTTAGTAGTCACACCTAAACCAAGCCAGGGAGCTGCGAGCCAGTGGGAGATTACATTTGATTTTTCATTGCTCTACCCGAAGGTACTACATTGGTCAGGAAGAGAGTATTTTTTTCAGCTAGTATTTGAATTTTGCCGTATCCTTGCTATTTGTAAGCGAAGTAGGAACTTTTAACGTACGTGACAACATACGCACGGACCCACATTTTATCCCTCATCTGAACTAGGGCGTATTTTTGTGAAAAATTCTTGTCTAACATTTTTCAAGCGGTCCGTGTCGGGAGTTGAACCCAGGACCTTGGGCTTAGTAATCATACGTGAATCAATGAAGCCACGAAACCGCCGGTCAGGGGTACAACACATTTGATATACCTATGCTCTACCCGAAGTGGCTACATTGACCTGAAAGCGAGTTTTTCACCTGGAAATTTTGAATTTTGCCGAACCCTTGCTATTCTAAGCAAGGTACGAATCTGTAACGTACGTGACTACCCTCACACACGGAACCAACATTTTCTCTCTCATCCGAACAAATACTTATTTTTGTGAAAAATTCTTGCCTAACATTTTTCAAGGGGTACGTGTCGGGAATTTAACCCAGTAGCTTGGGCTTAGTAGTCATTCATTAACCAACTAAGCCACGGAGCCGCAAGTGAGAGGTACACCACATTTGATTTTCCAAAACTCTACTCGAAAGTACTACATTGGCCCGGAAACGAGTTTGTTTCACCTGGAATTTTTGAATTTTGCCAAACCCTTGCTATTATAATCAAAGCAGGGATCTTTAACTTACGTGACAACACTCACGCCCGAGACCCACGTTTTACCTTTCATCTGAATGAAGGCGTATTTTTGTGAAAAATGTTCGCCTAAAATATTTCAAGCGGTTTGTGTTGGAAATCAAGCCCGGGACCTTGGATTTAGAACTCACACGTGAATCAACTAAGCTATGGCACCGCCAGCCAGTGGTATACTACATTTGATTTTTCAATGCTGTAGCTGAAAGTACTACATTAGCCCGGAAGTGATAGGATATTGGCCTTAGTGAACCAACGAAGCTACGGAACCGCCGGTCAGTGGTGCAATACATTTGGTTTACCAACGCTCTACCTGAAGGTGCTACATTGACCTGGAGGCGACTTTTCACCTGGAAATTTTGAATTTTGCCGAACCCTTGCTATTTTATGCAGGGTACGGATCTTTAACGTACGTGACAACACTCACACACGGGACTAACATTTTACCTTTCATCCGAACGAACGCGTATTTTTGTGAATAATTTTTGCTTAACATTTTTCAAACGGTACGTGTCGAGAATCGAACTTGGAACCTTGCGCTTAGAACTCACACGTGAATCAACTACGCCATGGAGCCGCCAGCGAGGAGTACACTACATTTAATTTTTCAATGTTGTACCCGAAAGTACTAAGTTAGCCCAGAAGCGACTTTTTTACTTGAAAATTTTGAATTCTGTCCTACCCTTGCTATTCTAGGCAAGGTACGGATTTTTAATGTACGTGACAAAACTTACACACGGGACCTTCATTCTATAATCACTCGAAGGAAGGTATATTTTTGTGAAAAATGTTCATCTAATATATATCAAGCGGTCCGTGTCGGGAATCAAATCCGGGACCTTGGGTTTAATAGTCACGCGTGAAACAAGCCAAGGAGCCGCCAGCTAGTGGTAAACTACATTTGTTTTTCTATTCCCCTACCCGAAGGTACTACATTTTACCTCTGACCCGAACACGGCTATATTTTTGTGATAAATTCTTTTCTAATCGGTTCGTGTCGGGAATCAAACCCGGTACCTTGGGCTTAGTAGTCACACGGAGCTGCTAGTCAGGGGTACACTACATTTGATTTTTCAACGCTGTACCCGAAAGTATTACATTAGTCCGGAAGGAAGTTTTTATCTGGAAATTTTGAATTTTGCCGAACCCTTGTCCCAATCAAGATAGAGATCTTTAGCGTACGTGATAACGCTCACACATGAGACCTACATTTTATCTCTCATCTTGCCTAACATTTTTCAAACGAACCGTGTCGAGAATCGAATACAGGATCTTGGGCCTAGTAGTCACACGCAAACCTACATGTCTTTCAACCACTGAAAGATCTCAAAAACAAAAATCTATGATTTGTACGATTTAGAACTGACGAAAACCAGCAATGGGGAAGAGGTCCTCGATCTCTATCTTTCACACTGTTATAAAGCATTCATACAATGTCGATATTGGCAAAAGGCCGAAAATATTCAAAAATATATCTTAATTTTTAAGTTTTTGTGTGTTGAGAAAAAGATTTAATTTCTTGGCATTGTAATTTTCTCTATGAACTTATTCAGTCCATTAGAATTTTTAGCTTTTGTTCTTGCTAAGAATATCTAATGAGCTTTTTATGACAAAAACGCTTTGAAAGACTTATTTATAAATTGTCAGAATCGTTACCATGAAGAATGCGTACATTAAATTGGTCAATACAAACTTATTAAACTTTTACACTTATCGAGTTTATGTGAATAATATTTTGCAATCTACTCACCCTCCTAACACAACATTAACCCCATGAATCGGTTGCACCGGTGGTAAATTCGATGGTCCTTCCGTTTCGTATATCTCCAGGGTTTGTCCATTCATATGGACCGCCGAAGAAATCAGCACTACCTTTTTAAACGACATGCATTTATTTTTCGCTTTCTTCTCTAACAAAGTACACGCAGGCTTTTCCACCGGACGGTCACTTGCTTTCGTTAGCCTTTCCTAAACTAATCGATATTAACCTATTTATTTTTTACACCATATAATCGATTAAGAGCGGCGACAACTGCTGATAAACCGCAACAACGACAACGGCAATCGTACACTGGATCTCTGGAATTATAACCGCGAAAGGGAAGGTGTCCCGATCCCGACGCACTATTTACACGGATCAGACATCGAAAATGTTTCGATTCAATGAAAATGTAACACGCAAACTTGTTATAATTGTAAGGAGTGACGCCACGAACGACGTCATTCTCTCTCAATTAAAAGAAAAGTCATAGAAATATTAATCAGAGCTTGTTTGTTATTGTTGCAGAGGATGCTCCAGAAACCTATGGGATTGCGACGTATCCTGTTTGGTATTCTGATGATGAGTGGATTTTTCGTTTTTTACTTGCTGTGGCAACAGTCAGTGGCAATACCCGAAATTTTACCATCCACACTGGTCCGTGGTGACGACGACGGCGACGGCGGCGATCTGAAAAGAGTATTAACCCCTAACAAGTAAGTAGAAACTGTTTTATTAAATTGACCTGTATTGCGACGAGAAAAGCACACTTGCAGCTGAAATATTGATTGTTTTGTTCTAAAATAAGATACGTTTATTGTTTGGGGAAATGCCGACGATCGGATTAATTTAGAACTTTATCTTCAATTAAAGGCAATTATATGAAGCGGCAGTGGGAGGATCAAGGAGTTATCGTTTTGGTATGCTTAAAAATTTATGTTGCGTTCGAGTTTAAAAAGTCCTCGTGTTTTGAAATCTCATAATCTTTATATTAGTTCACGTTTCTTATTTGAAAAAGTTTGAAGTGAAAATTAAAATTTACAATAATACAAACGTGGGAAACTGACATCACAACGTAGATCCCAATTTTATTTTCTTTGCGACCAAAATGTACCCGAATGCAGCGAAAGTAAATTTTTTTTGTCATCAGCTAGTTTGATAGAACTTCCCAAGCCTTTCTTTTCTACACCACAACCTATATTGTTTGTAATTTGTGTAAGATATTCAAGGCGTGGGATATCTATACAATTTTTTCCATCCACGTTTTTTTCCATTATCAATGATATCAGTGCTAGATGTCATAAATGATGCTACCAGTAGATGCCTTCTCCTTACTATATCTCCCCATTATAGAACGATTGTATTATACCAATTTTTTATTATTATTTTCCTTGATGCTGTATGGATGATGTGTAAAATATCCTCATATACCGAGCGTTTTTTGTAAAAGTTTACTTTTTTAGAATTTAATACGGCATATTGGATTGTGCAATTATTGACCATAATGAGGTCTTTTTCTCAGCTATATATAGCTATATATAGCTATATATATATATATATATATATATATATATATATATATATATATATTACTCATATTTAGACCAGGGTAGAAAATTAATGGATTACATCAAATAATTTTAATCACCGTGTATAAGGAAGTTTATTAGATAATACGCTTTATTAAAAACCCGTGGAGAATAAAAATTCATTGGTTTTATTAAAAATAAGAGATTAAAATTATTTACAAAACGCTTCATATAAAAATAAGCAGTTTTAAAATGCTCAACGTGTAATTTAATTATTCCAAAGTAAAGAATCAAATGGAAATTACGTGCAAGATTTATATGAATTGATTCAAGTTTGGGCAACGAGTATTAAACGAAACGTACAGATAATAATTGAATATTTAATTAGGATTCACTAAAAATTAAAGAGTATTAATTTTAATTGAAGTTAATTGAACCGTTAGTAACAGATAATATCTATAGAAACTTGTAAAACCCAAGATTATAATACCAGAAAATAAAGCTCTGAGAATTAATATTATTTTGAACACCTGCGTAGTTTAAATATCACATACGGCGTAAATTTTGTAGACAATTAATAGTTTCAAAGAATCTTGGAGAAACCGGGGCTTAATATTCACGAGAATGTGCGATACGGGGTTATTAAACCCAGATAACAGTCCACATGGACTAAAATATAATCGATAATAAAGAATATCAATTTGCACCAATACGAACAGGTTAGAAAAGGAAAGAGAAAATGCGTCAAGCAAAGACACATATAGTAAAAGGCGGGATTTAAGCAACGTCACGAGGGTCACAATTGGTTGAAAATAGGATGCAAATATCAGAGGTAGAAACAACAATTTCTGTACAAAATTAATTAGTTTTTCTCGGACATGCTTGCGTGCCGTGTGTTGAAATTTCTGAGATTTAAATGGGACGAGTGAAAATTCGTAAAATCGATGCGCGAGCGACAGACTGGGAACATAGAATGAGGAATTCTTTAGAATTACCTGTTTTGAGGACAAAAGCGACGTGCCGGCTTTTTGCTATATATACCGAGATGAATATAAACAAGCTCTCTTAGACTCTTAGACTTTTGACTATTCGATGCGTTAAAAGCTCTTACATCCGCGACTTGATTGAAGATGTTAAACAGTGCATTTTAGTTTGAGAAAATAATTTAAAATTTTGCTCGTATATTTTAGTGATTTAAAATAGTTGGTTATTTACGTGCTAACATGAATGTACTTCAGTGCACTTAGATACAAGGTAATAAAATTTAGTTTCACTGTACCAATTAGCAAAATTTACAACGACAAATGTATACACAATAGTAGGAAGTTTTGGCGTATATTGGTGAAAGAAGTATGAAGTTATTTGCTATTTTTCGGGGGTGTTAATAATTAAATGGTTCAAATACGTGTCTGGATCCACGAAACAAGGGTCAGATATACACAGATGAATTACGGAAAAGCCCAGAAACAACTTTAAATAAATGGTGATGGAGTAAATTTTAAAAGCGTTGAGAATTAGAAGCCGTAAATATAATCCTGTTGGAATGGTGTGATTAACTAAAGGGACGATGTACTTTGAAGCTACGAGGACAGTAACCTTCAGGTAAATTATACTATTTTGTTTGACATTTTGTGTGTGTTGAATAACTTTATAATTGATTTACTTTAAATGGACATTAGTGAAATTGTACTAACCATAAAATTTTAATTTTAAGATGAAATTTGCTTGTTGAAGTAGAAAGGAGTATTTAGTTTTGATGTTCGGTAATATGATGAAAATTTGGGTATGTCTTTGAGCTCAATTAGACGAACCTGGTTAATTAACGTAAAGGGTGGTAGATGCTCCTTTATACTCAGACTCCGGTCTGCTTATATTGTTATATTAATTAGTAGGCATCAAACAAGGACTATAATTTTGGATGCACATTAAAATGATAATAAAATTAATCTTGAAATTCTTTTTAAAACTGAAATTTATGCTGAGTTTTAATTTTGAAATTTTAATGTATTCTGAATATTGATGTAAATAGAGTTAACGTTGATGTTGTTGGTAGGAATGTGTTGTTTTTTTTTATGAATGAGGAGGTTTATAACATTAGGTGAGCAGCCGAGGCGAAAAGAAGATCACAGCCGTTTATGACGCCCAATCTGTGGGACTAGAATTTTTTTGTTGAAAGGACCCAGTTCCCGCAGTCAAAGGAGAATATCACAGCAATATATATATATATATATATATATATATATATTACTCTAATTTAGACCAGGGTAGAAAATTAATTAACGACATCAAATAATTTTAATCACCGTGTATAAGGAAGCTTTGGGTAATAATACACTTCATTTAAAGACATATTGAATAAATTCGTCATTTACTTCTAAACATAGGGTTTATATTGTTTAGATAATGTTAAACACCGTGTATATCAGAGTAGTGTAAAATAGTACGCTTAATTAAAGGCCTACTGTGTAGATTTAAATCATTCAATTAGAATGTAGGTTTTGTATATAATCATAATCAACGTGTAGAAGGAAGTAATGTAGAATTTCATTAGATAATAGGCATTATTAAAACCATGGAGCATAAAAATTTATTCGTTTTGTTAAAAATAAGGGGTTTAGATTATTCACAGGACGCTTTATATAAAAAGAAGCCGAGTTAAAATGTTCAACTTGTATTTAATTTAATCTTTCCAAGTACTAAAACTATCGAGAAATTATAAAAGACGTGGGGAAGTCTCGTAAAAGCCTTTAGCGTATTAGAACTCAGAACACCTGCAAAAATAACAATGTATATGATAGTCGATAAGCTTTATGCTATATGAGTGCAAGTAAGAAAGCAAGTTTGTGGTATAAAGACAAGCGAGAGGGAATGCATTGGTAGTTAAATGAGGGGAAATAGTAAAACAAGAGCACAGGTTGTAGATAGAACGAACAGACTAGATTGGCGATTAAGGTTGAAATAAGATGCAAATATGAGAGGTGGATGCATAACAATTTATATGTAAAATTAATTAGTTGTTCGCGGACGTGTTGCGAGGCGTGTGGAAATTTCTTAGATTTCAACTCGGACGAGTGCAAATTTCAGAAGAATCATTGTGCCGAGCCATCGGAAGGGAAAATAGAATGCGAATTTCTGAAAATCGTCCGTCGCGGGACAAATTCGACTTGCAAGCGAGCCATTATATAAACCCGTGCTGATAGGAGTTTAGCTCTCTTTAATTTTGATTTTATTCGATACTTCAAGCAGAATACATGGTGATACAAGTTATTATGCATTAGTGCACTTAGAGAAGATAGATAAAGGTAATAAAGTCTAGTTATATTTGCGGGTATTACTGTACCAATTATCCAAATTAGTAACGATAAATAAATAAATAGAAGTATGCAGTTTTGGTATAGCGTGAAAGTATTATGAATTTCATTGCTATTTTTCGGGAGTGTCAGTAATCAAGTGTTATTCGTAAACGTGATTGGATCCACAAAACAAGATTTTGATATACATAGATGAGTTCCTGAGAAGCCCTGAAACCTTTTAGACGAATAGTGGTGTAGAAAATTTTTAAAGGCGGCCAGAAATCCGAGGACGTAAACATAACCCAGCTGGAATGGTGGGATTAGCAAGGACGATGTACATTGGAGCCACGAGTGCATTAACCTTCAGGTAACTTATGCATTGTTGTTCGATTTTAGATGTTTTGGTGTGTGTTGAATATCTTTATAATTTGTTTGATAAAGATGGACAGTAGTAAATTTTGAATTTTAAGGTAAAATTTTCTTGTATAAGTAGAAAGGAATATTTATCAAGTTTATGTTTTTGATTATGATGAAAATTTGGGTCTGTCTTTGAGCTCAATTAGACTAACCTGTTAAATTAACGTAAAGGGGTGGGAGATGCTCCTTTTATTCAGACTCAGGTCTGCAAATATTGTTTACTTAATTAGTATGCATCCTACAAGGACTCTAATTCTGGATGCAAATTAAAATAATGATAAATTTGAACTTGAAATTTTATTATGCTGAAATTTATGCTGAAATTTAATTTTGAAATTTTAATGTATTGTGAATATTGATGTAAATAGAGTTAACGTTGATGTTTGTGGTAGGAATGTGTTTTTTTTGTATGAATGAGGATGAAAGTTATCTAGGTGAGCAGCCGAGGAAAGAAAGAGTCAAGAGGCGATTATCAGAAGAGATTCAACGGACAAGAGAATCACAGCAATTCTTGGCACAGAACGTGGGCTATTCAAAAACAGAGCGGGAATCACAGCAATATATTGCCATGGAATCGGGGATTAAGCTTTTAACCAATGAGCCCCAGCATTGGGCTAACATAAAACTTTTAAAAACAAATTCTAAATTCAAAAAAAAATTCTTACACTACCTTTTTGTAACTTCTGTTTCTCTGCTCACTCTGGCTAGCTTCGTTGTAGTAACGGCACTTTTTATCTAAACAAAAGCACCAACTCGTGCAATATCACTTTTACAACATGCGGTACGCTACTACAGCTTTCATAATTTTAAAACAGGATGTTATATGCAACTTTACTGAACACACAATAATTAATAACCGTAAGAGCATTTACTATTATTACGTTGCAGATCTAAGCACGGTCTCAGATCTAAATGGAAAAACAGAGCTTTAATATCTTTCTCCGTGTATTTATATCATTTTCAAAACCCCACGTGGAACCTATTTTACTTGAAAAGCTTATTTTCGAAGCTGCTTTTTACAATTTTAAACGTAACGAACACTAACTTCTCAAAAATCCCACTTTCGTCGTGCTGTTACATAGAATTTTGTTTACTACCTTAACGGACACGCTCTTCTTGAAAACTGCTAGCCATCAACCAATGATATAATTTTCCCTCGTCACAGCGCTCCACCTATTCGCTATCTATCTTCGTTCCATGCATGTTTGTTGTCTCGTTTAGAACCTCCCTTAAGTTACAGAAAATCGATATCGTAGTCGTCCTTCACATATACCCGTGTATTTCGTACGTGATTTCTACCCAACGCTTTCTTTATCTGCTTCTCTGTTTGTCTTACATTATCGATCGTTTATTCCGCTCACTCTTCAAGGCATTTGTTATTTAAAGCAGTTGGTCAAACCAACCGTTGCAAACAATTTCATAGAAATTCTGTCTTAACGTTTATTTAAGTTCCCTGAACGTGACATTTAATCTACAGGTGTTTCTTGAAACAACCGACCGTTTAAAATAACAATTCTCGGTTTTTTCCATTCTTAGTATTTGTATAAACGAACGTTGGCTTTTAAAATGGAAACATTTGCGTTTAAAATTATTGATTTTCTATGCATGCAAGCTACCTTTTTGTCTCCATGCGTTTGATTAAAAATTGTTATAATTACTTATGCGTATCCTTGAGCTTTTATGTACTCAAAAGCTCCTTCCCTTATGCAATTTTAACATCCCAATTTAAATATAGAAAAATATTTTAATAACCGTCCGTTTTCACTATATAAATTAACTAATTTGGCGCGTAAATAATTTGCTCCTATTTCTTATATACACGGTGTTTAAAATTTTGTTGCCTGGACCTATTTAACCTCTAATTCCACAACAATATATATATATATATATATATATATATATATATATATATTGATGTGATAACGCTGCACGTCGATGTAATTATTCAAATAGTCTTCTTCTGATCACCACCGCTCTGTTTATTTTAATCTCCTAAATTTTAAATCCTACTCGGCTAGCCCAGTTTAATTCACACAGAGTGCACAACGTTACGATAATCAAATAGTTTACTTCTTTTCCCTAAAACTTTATCTGCTTTGAATGATAAAACGAAGTCGATTAATATTTGTATAATGAGAAAAGAAAAATGATTTACACTTCGCAGATGTCTCTCGGAATTTTTGTAATATATTCGTTTTCGTACTTAGAATTGTTCTTAGAGTTATCCTTTGATTTATTCTTAGATTTATACTTAGAGCCCTGATTTATAAATATTTTAGCTAAATTAATTAATAAATTTCTACTTACGTTATCTAGCAAACGGCCAAGCTTTGTTTCGTATATTTTCACTATAATTAATTCAAAATATTTTATAGCATCACTTTTCACAAAATTTTCATTGTTTAATTTGTATATTTAATCGTCACGTAAATTCTTAAGTATCAGTGATGCAGATTGTACGTGGTTCAAACTAAGACTGTGCGCTTATCAAACCTGCCACATTATATAGCCTACGCCCCATTTAAATTTATTGGTTTATCTGAGCTGTTGTTCAAAGTGTATGACCAACCATCAGTTGTTTTGGATATTTGTGGGCTTTTACAGGTTTATCACTGATATTGCCTTATAGAAACGATCCGTTGATCACGTATGTACTCGTGTGTTTCTGGTTTGCATTTAATTTATAGCGTCTGTTTTAATGTTGTTACAGGAATGTCTAATTCGCTTTGACACGTAATTTCACTTATGGCTTAGTTTGCCAAGACAATACTTTTGAGATCTGCACTAACTTCATGTAGAAAATCACGTAGACCAAGTGACGTAAATTAACATTTTTGTTTATGTTTTTGCGTTTCCGAAACTTATTTATTTTGAAGGATGCGTTTCTTATCAGGACACTATGCTCTCTGCTTTCATTACCGCTTGTTTAATGTGAATTGTATTATGATTTTCTAGGTTTTTACTGCATTTCACGAGTATTAATTTTACAATCTATGAATATTTTTGGTTTAGGACAACTTTGATTGCGTGTAGGGTTATTTCTTTTGCTGCATGTGTGTGTATTGTTGAATGATATGCTACCCGGCATTAATTAAAGTTAAGTGCGATCTTTATACAGGGTGTTAAATGTTTGCTCTTTGCATAATATACAAATTGCGTATCTTTAATGCTAAATAAATACTGTTTTCCAACTCCTAGTACTATTTACATGTATTGGGTAACCATTATGACTCAATATACCCTTAAATAACCCCTTACCATAGCAATATATATATATATATATATATATATATATTGCTATGAACTCCCTAGAACTGTCATGCCCCGACGTTGACCCGCATTTTAATTTATGCTATGATACTCTCACAATTATTCGTACGCCATCGTTTGGGCGGTCATATAAATTATTGCTATGAATAAACAGGAATTTATCGTGGACCGACCTTGTGTCGACCAATAACAAAACTTGATGTGATAACGCCTTACTCGATATCTATGGCGTATTCTACTCGACTCCTCTCTTTTAAATTATCAAATTACACTCCCACTAACTTTTATCATTCGGCCTCGACTAGCTTTTATTTTTGAATTATGAAATGAAGTTAATTCAATTTCATATAATGAAAACAAATATTATGTACAGGTTTTGAAAATTATGTAAAATACACTTTTCAATCAATTAATATTGTAAATCTTATTTTATCTCAAAATCATATGCTTTTCAATCAATCTAAAGTCACCACAAAACTTATTGTTTTTATAAAAAGAAGCCTGGAACGTTTAAAACCCCTTTATCATAGTACGTACTTTCTACGTATGCAAGTTCGTTGTTGACTCCGTCACAATAATTTATATTAATTAAGCAAATTCAATATTCAATATTTAAATTCAAATAAAAAAAAATGTCTTAAAACTAAAAGATCTAACCTGGTCTGTTTACTTCGTTATTTCCTTCTCGCAACCAAGATTATCGACACATCCATTATCAACTAGAATTTTCCATGCATTATATCATCCATTTGAATCAAAATTATTCTTCACCAATTGAGAATTATTATATACCCATTCGAAATATTGCCTATCCACACGTTTGAATTATTGCATTTAAATTATTGTCATCACCCTCGGGATTATTATTATTAAATTTAGAATCATTATCTCCCTCGAATTATTGTTGTCGTACTTAGAATTATTATTATCATCCAACTTAGATTTATTCTCACCAGCCTCAGAATTGGATTATTACACACCCTCGAATTATTGTTGTCGTACTTAGACTTGGAATTTATTCTCACCGGCGTCAGACTTAGAATTATTCTCCCCAGACTCAGAGTTGGATTTTATTCTCCCCGGCCTCAGGGTTGGAATTATTCTCTCCAGACTCAGAATATCATTTAAATTATTGTATTACTTTTTCTCACCAGCCTCAGACTCAGACTTGGAATTCATTCTCACCGGCGTCAGAATATCATTTAAATTATTGCATTACTTGAATTATTGTCTTCAAACTTAGACTTATTTTCACCAGCCTCAGAGCCCTATTATTATTATTATTATTTTAGTTTAAATAATTTCCCCAAAATCTACTTACGTTTAATCGGCAATAGTAATTTTCATCTTCGTCGCACTATCTGTCACTTAAACAATTTTCACTTTTAAATATTATTCTTACGCGTCACTCTTAGGTTCAAAGTGACGCACCTTGGCCTTTGTTGAGTTGAGAACTGCGTTCCGTTATCATTGTCGCTGTTAATATATGCTTGATATTCCACTTCGTCTGTGGACATGGCTTACAAGTCTGTCGCTAATTTTAACCAATGAGGTCTCTTTATTTAAGGTAGTTTCTGATGTAACATTCTCGTCCTCTCAAGTAATTGTTGTTTGCTTGCAGCTGCTTCGTTATCAGCCCATGCGGTGTTTTGAGAAATATAATCGCTTTTCCATATTATACATAAATATTTGATGCAATTCGACTTTCAATTTTCATATATGCTTGTTTATTTACGCATTTTTAATCACCTTTACTTATCAAAATTGTTAATTGTTTGTACGCACTTACACTACGCTTCTTTAAGCTTTATTTCTTATCTCCGTATTATCATAACTGATTGGAATTTTTTTGAATGCGTGTTCAATGACATTTATTATGTTTACTCCTAAATACGCGTGCTTCTACTAAAAAATATCGTTATTTTCATTACCTAAATTTACTAAAACTCTATATACAGGGTGTTAAATATCTGTTATTTACCTAATGCATGAATTACTTATTTCTATACTAACTATGCGTCCTATTGTTACTATTTGCGTCGCTTAAAACTACTTATACTCTAAATACAGTGTATTGACTGCTTACTATTTACAAACTATCCCAATTACTCAATTTTCTATTAAATAAATACAGTTTTCTGCTTCCTATTGTGATTTCTAATTCCTGCACGACCTTTGCTATAAAATACACCCTTAAACAACTCCTTATCACAGCAATATATATATATATATATATATATATATATTGCTGTGGATCGTGCACGTATGGGTTTGACATCGCCAGTGTCAACAACCAATTTTCAAAAAAAATAAACAAATTTATAAAAAAAATTCTTACCCTGTTGATTTATGCTTCAAAATATCTTCAGCAGCTTCCCTGGCTAGCTCAGCTGTGCCTCTTCTCGGATACCTAAATTTACAATCATTCTTCCTTCCCACTCGCACACCATTCAATAAAATTACCAAATAATACAACAATCACATACAATCCTTTATTTACCACTATTTAGAAACAAATTATTCACAGGTATAAACAGTTTGGTACACTAATTACAACTCAATAAGTGATACGTTTTAAAGTCCTTGTTTTAAATTATTACTTGCAAACACATTTAATACAATATGAGTGGATGGGCCCCAAATAATACCCTAAATTTATTATTTACTGGAGTATGGTGAGCTCATAATAACCAAGTTTATTAATGTATGCCTTTTACCTTGCATAAAATTACTACAAAACTAATAGACCCGTGTACCCTTAACAATCCAATTTATATTCATAATAAAATTTAGTAAGTTTCAATACACCCTTTTCCAATAATTTAAATAACTCCAATAATTGTCCTGTACACGTATCTTGCGTTAATAACTATAAACAACCCCAATATTCACTCACACATCACGAAATAATACAAAAGTTTATCAGATAACAGAAATTTCAAATAAGTTACCTGGAGAATGCTTCAGGCCTCCATCCCTTTGACGATGATCACCAGAATCCCTTGGCTTCGTGACTACGCGCTCTGATACTCCACATATTCATAGATGATAACCTCAATATTCGCCAAGCGCCTTGCTTCCAATTACCATTCCATAACAGCATACAAACTCACGTATATTATACTTCTGTTTATTTATTTACTAGCTTGGTATGGTATTAGTTGGACCTCGGTTAATTTAATTCACTCGACACTACTCACGTTAATAACTATGAGGCTTCAACTGCCAAGTTACAAGTGCTAGTACTACAGTTACTGTATTATGAATATTTTTAATACTCACAAGAACTTTACTATAACGTCGGTCTATTGTTGTTAAGTAGTATAAAGCGATGAGAATACAAAGAGAGCCTCCCTACTTCTTTTAGAGTATTTATATTGTTCTACATGCCACCTCTAGGACACACTTCACGCGAAACACTTATTCTCAAATAACAATTCTGCAAATTTTGATATAACCAACTTAAAGATTCCAGAAACTCGCTCCGTGAACGTGCCGTATATTATCCAAAATCTCTTGCACCTGTCGCATGTTCGTACGTTTGTAAAACTATCCATTTCCAACCAGTGATACTACTCTGTGTCGTCATAAAACCCCGCCTGTACTATTTTTATCTCTGTCTTATGCATATTTGATGTCGCGTTCCAAACCCCACTTGAGTTATAGAAAATCGATATTGCTGACAGCGTCTCATCACTTCACGTGGATTAGTACGTGCGTTTTGAAAACCAATGCTTTTATATCCGTCTCTATCTGTAGCATATTACCGATCGTGCATCTCCCCTGCTCTTTAAGAACTTTGATAGCTTGTTATTCGAAGCAACTGACGGTTGAAAACTATTTTCTATGAAGGCCTGCCTTATTATGCTGATAATTTCGAAGAATGTAACCTTTTAAAAATGCAGGTGTTTTTAATTATAGACCTTTTAAAACAACAATTCTTGGAGTTTATACTTCACCGTATTAGATAAAATTAACGTCTTTGTTTGTTACCAAGAAACCTTTTGCCTTGGTATTATTGATTTTCTTTACCCTGGTGTGTTTTCCAATGCTTTTACATGTTGAATTAAAATAAATTAAATTAATTATGCATTTCTATTTGTTTTTAAAACTGGTTTTTTTATGTACCTTTAATCTTTTAATCATTAATTATAAAAATACGTCAATACTTGTCCGTTTAAATTAAATAAATTAAATAAATTTTGCACGTAAATAATTTGTTCCTTTCTCTATACAGGGTGGTTGAAATTGCATTGCTTACCCTAAATTTAAGCCTTTGAATCCATAACGATATATATATATATATATATATATATATAATATTTTCCATCTTTCAATTACTAGCTCGATGTGGGCTTTGCATAAAAGTCTTAGTTATTACTTCATCTTATTTACTGTAATACGATAGTATTTATGAATCAATATCCAAAAGAGTATTCCTTCTATTATTATTAATTCTTCCATAGATTACATAATAATAATCCTCACTTTAGAATAATTCCTTTTAAAACACATTTTCTAGATTTAATAATTATTGAAAGTAACTGGGCTTAACGATAACCTTACTTTAAAACCCTGGTCTAATAAGAGCTCATAGTAAACCTTTTTCAACTTGTTCTAAACTTATTTTGCACCGAAAAACACCTAAAACCCATTTATCTTTTACATAAGCCGTTAATACACAAATATTTTATGATACAAATTTCAACCTTAACATATTTTTAAAATTATTAATTATACATATAAAATATTCAATTTCTTTGTCCATAGAATTCACCAAAATATACCCCCAAAAGCACAGAATGTCAGCACCAAATAATCACAAAAATAAATGTTTTGCAAAAATATCAGTAGCACAGACAGATATCTGCCATTAAACCATCGTGTTCTCAACGACTGCACGTAATGGAATCACCCGAAGTTGATTCACACCATTTCGGACAGCAATTATCTATCCAAAATTTTATTTCTCCAATGTACAATAACTCCAATCTTCCACACATCAGCTAAGTTCCATTTACATCCACCATTCCATCTGAGTGCTCAACAAGCACCAGCCACCAAATTAAGAAAGTAATTTCTACTTACAATACATTATGCTTCGATTTTTCAAAATATATTTAACAAATTTTAAAATGTTAATTCAAGAGTACACCAACTTGTGTACATTGAAATGATTTCAATAAAATATCAAAACTCAGTATTCGCTTGACTCATGTACTGAAGTAGTTCGAAGCTTGAATGCATTTTAACAGAGAGAGCTTCACTGTTTTTCGGTGGATTATATAGACCTCTTGTTTTGTTTCCCAATCTGTTAAATTTTATTCGAATTTTCTGATGTTTACAATTAAAAGATCACGCAGTCAAATTTTTATGATGACGTCAATTGAATTCACTTCCTGCGTTTATGAAACATATTTGTTTTGAATGGGATTTTTTTATTGCGAGTATGCATGGTTATTTCTTTACACTAATGCGTATTTATTTTCGGTTTTATGCTTGCATTGTTGTTTCAAAATGCATTGTATGGCGTACAAGTTATTTATCTTACTAAATGTGATTTGATTTTTGAAGAATTAGCTTCCTTTCATTAATTAAAGTTAGTTGTGATTTATATACAGTGTGTTTGATATTAGCTTTTTGTTTGATTGGCGAATTGCGTACCTTTTATGATAAAATTGTTTAGTTTTCTGGACTTTAGTGCTGTTTACATGGAGTGTACAACCCTTATGACTCTATATACCCTTAAATAACCCTATTATCATAGCAATATATATTAAATTTTTGATTATTGGAGAAAGCAGTCGAACTTGATGGGTTAATGAAATACTCTTTAATCATTCAAACGTTCGATAAATGTATTATCTTTGTCACGAATCAAATACATATAAAATTAATTGTTGATAGTAGTTGTTTAACATTACTTACAGTTATGAGTTTTATATATACATACAACCAAACATATCGAACATTTTTAAATGTACAAATTATGAAAATTTGAAAGGCATTAACAGGTTGTAACAGTTACGGAATATGTAAAATAATTAATCAATGCAGGATAATTTACATATCTCGATGTGTGTATAAATTTGTATAAAATTAAAATTATAAATAAATTTAAACTAATTTTTTGAAAAATCAAGGTGGATGTTTATTTCTTTTAATAAGGGATATTTAGATAAGAATAAATATTGTTTAAATTTTGTGTATATCTGTTTTTTGTTTAGTGTGTTAGGTTTTATTGATATTGCTATCCATTTCTAAAAATAGCTGTTTATTATAATTAGCATCTCTAAAAAGAATTTTAATATCCGTGTAGTTAGAATGTCCCGCGTCTCGATTACATAAGTTGTAATAGTACAATATTTAACTTTCCTATTACAATCACTTTTTGTGTGAACTAATTCTGGCTGAAAGCCATCTTTGCTGTTTGCCCAACACAACAAGTTTAACAATTGAGACAAGGTATTTCATAAACTAAACCAGACTTCTGCAATTTTGGAATTTTATCTTATACTTCGGAAAATATCCTAATTACATTGAATATAGTTTTATTGGAAATTTTTTAATCTTTAAATTGTTTAAATATGTGAGATATTTTATTTGTGACGTTTTGTATGTATGGAAGTGTATATAATAAAGTTGTGCTGTGGAATTGTTATTACTATTGTTGTTGTTTATTGTTGTGTTGATTGTATGTTCTGATTTTGGATTATTGGGGGTGAATGAAGTGATAAGATATGCTAATTATAGGGAAGGACCAATTGCTTTTTGTAGCAATACTGATGGCGGTGGAGCGGTTATGTAATAACTTATAACAACTACAGCAAACTACTTAATAAAGGGTATAAATACCTTAAGTCCTGTGCCGCTGTGGGCAATAAAAGTTCACACACAAAGCTTCGCGGACCACCAAGCACGCACGTTTGGGTGTCGGTGTCGCTTTCAAAAGCTCTCACACAACCGTCTTCTGCAAGGGTTCGAATGCGACTCACTTTACGCACTTTCACTGCCGGTATAAATGTTTCACTGAAAACTGTAGGATACCCGCACTAAATAGTATTTATTGTCACCAATTCCAATAAATGTTCGATGATGACGTAACAGATTTAGAAGAATTATTGAATAATAATTTATTTATTTAATCTTGGAGGGTATCTACTTTGTACAAGTATTTTTTTTAATTAGTTTAAATTATAGGTTTTTTTCGTAGGATGTGATATTAGTCTTCATTCCTGGTATTGGGTTAATTTTGGTTTTTAGTGGATGATAGGAGTGTAAATTTAAGAATCTTCCCGAAGACATGGGTTTTCGGTACCAACTACTAACAAGGATGTTTTTTCTGTTCTAGTAATTAGCATATCTAAAAAAGGAATGCTGTTTCTATAGTGAATTGTATGAAAGTACTATAAGTGTTGAATATTTGAAGTACTACGTCACTTCTTCCTTCGGGAATACTGCAAATTAAGTCATCAGCATATTGTTTGAGAAATGGACATTGAAAATTCAATTTAGGGATACATGTATTAAGTAGGTACTCCATAAGGTATTGTGCAATTATGGGAGATATCGTAGATCCTCTGGGAGTGTCTATTGTTTGTTTGTAGAAGGCATTGTTATAAGTAAAGTATGTTGTGTCAAAGATAAATTCTACTGATTAATTAATTTATTATAACTTAGTTTGCAGTGACATTTTATTGTTCCCAATGTGATGTTATACGTGTTTAATTCTTGTTAATACCCAATTTCATAACAACGTGCAATTGAACGATTTTTTTTTCTGCGAAAATCGTACGTCAAACGAAAAAAAAACCAAGACACCACATTTGCTTATAAAGTAATGAGGATTTCAAAAATAAGCTATACTTTAAGAAAAGCAGTGGCGTATCATATTTTTTTTTAAAATGCTTCAGTGCAAATCTTTCACGAACGCCATTGACAAATTTTTAGTATATAGAATAATTATTTATACACGGATTAAATAACTAGCTTGTGTATTTATATTTTCAAATAAAAACTTGTTTTAACGTATCTCTCAAGAGTTATTATTTATACACACGGCTGAAATGAATTAATTTAAAATCGAGAATCTAAGTTTATACAGGGTGGAAAAATTAAATATAGGGGAATTCGGTGTTCAATGATTTCTCGTGATTTCATTATCACGTCAATATATATTGTTTAAGGGTGTACTTTATAGTAAAGGTCGTTTAAGAGTGAGTAATTACCATAGGCAGCAGAAAACTGCATTTAATTAGGAAAGAATTAAGAAATGGAGATAGTTTGTAAATAGTAAGCAGTCAACACCCTGTATATAAAGTATAAAGAGTTTTAAGCATCGCATATAAACATAGGTAGACGCATAATTGGCGTAGGAATGAAAAATACATGCATTAAGTAGATAGTAAATATTTAAAACCATGTAGATAAAGTTTTAGTTAATTCAGGTAAAGCAAGTAAGGATATTTTTCAGTGGAAGCACGCGTATATTTATAAGTAAACAATAAAGTGTAATTAGACACGCATTCAAAAGAGTACCAAACAATTAGATTAATACGGAGATAGAAATAGAGCTTCAGGTAGCATAGGTAAATGCGTGCAACTAGCTAACCATTTTTGATAAGAAAGAAGATTAAAAATTGCGTGAATCACATGTAAATATGAAAATTAAAAGTCGAATTGCATCAGTTGTTTATGGAAAAGCAATTAGATCTATTAAAACACAGCATGTTCATAACGAAATACAGCTGCAAGCAGGTTACAATTATTGGGAATCGTGGAGAATTACATCAGAAACTACTTTGAATGTAATTATTTGATTGGTCAGAAATAAGCGACGAGTTCTAGACCATATCCACTGACGGAGTGGGAACGGAATAATATATTAGCAGGCACAGTGATAACGAAGACAGTTTGCAACTCAACAAAGGCCGAAGTGCGTCGATATGAAATAAAGTAATACGTAATAATTTTAAAAGTGAAAGATAAAATAAGTGCCAAGATGAAAACTATAATTGCCGATTAAACGTAAGTACATTTTAATGAATTTATTTTAAACTAAAACATAAAAATAATAGGGCGAAACAAACGACGATTTTGAAGTCCGGGGGGAAAATCCAGTAATACAATTTTGAGGTCCGGGGGAAAATCCAATAATACAATTTTGAAGTCTGGGGGAAGAATAATACAATTTTAAGTTTGACAATTTCTATGTCCGGGGGAAAACGAACGACGATTTTGAGGTCCGGGGTAAACAAACCACAATTTCTAAGTCTGGGGGAAGAATAATACAATTTGAGTAAGGGAAGAAAATAAACCACGATTTCAAGTCAGAGGACAATGTTAATAAGAATTCTAATCTAAGTTTGAAGAAATTGATTGATAAGAAGTAATAAGTCTGAAGTGGAACGACAATAAATTGGGGTGCATAAATGAATAATGGTAGTCCATAGTGTAATGGCAATAATTCAAATGTAATCCTGAATTGAGGAAGATAATTTTTATTCAAATGGAAGCGTCGATGTGAAGAAATAGACCAGATCAGATTTTTTTAGTTATAAGACATTTTGTTTTTCTATATATTTTTTATTTTGAATATTGAATTTGCTTAATATAATATGCTTGTGAAAAAGTCAACAAAAGAAGTTGCATAAGTATAAAGTGAGTAATATGATAACAGGTTTAGAACGTTCTACGCTTCGTTGATAAGGATAATAGGTTTTTTTGGTGACTTTGGGTTTTGAGTAAATAGGATATGATGTTTAATAAATGAAATTTACAACATTAACTAATTGAAAAGTGTATTTCAAATAATTTACAAAAGCTGTACATAATATATTGGTTTCATTATACATAAAATCGAAATTAACTGAATTTTATAATTCCAAATAAATGCTAGCCGAGGTCATATTTAAATAGTTCAAGGAGGAGCTACGAGTTGAATAGGAAATTGATAACAAGTAGGCGGTAACGTATCGAATTTTGCTATTGGCAGACAAGGTTGGTTTAAGAGAAAATCCAGTTAAGTTTCTGGATGGAATTGATAGCAATATTAATAAGACAGCCCAACGTCGGAGGAGATAATTACAATCTTGTTCATTCATAGTAAATATTAAAATGGTCGTCCAAATGATGGAGCGCGAATAATTTAGAGTACATAGCAAAATTAATAAGGCGCACAACATAGGGGAATGATAATTTAGAGAGTTACATAGCAATATATATATATATATATATATATATATATATATATTGCTGTGATATGCTCCTGTGAATGCGGGAACTGGGTCCTTTCAACAAAAAAATTCTAGTCCCACCGATTGGGCGTCATACACTGCTGTGATCCTGTTTTCGCCTCGGCTGCTCACCTAATTTTATAAATCTCCTCATTCATAAAAAAAAACAACACATTCCTACCACAAACATCAACGTTAACTCTATTTACATCAATATTCAGAATATATTAAAATTTCACAAATAAAACTCAGCATAAATTTCAGTTTTAAAAAGAATTTCAAGATTAATTTTATTATCATTTTAATGAGCATCCAGAATTAAAGTCCTTGTAGGATGCCTATTAATTAATATAACAATATAAGCAGACCGGAGTCTGAGTATAAAGGGAGCATCTACCACCCCTTTACGTTAATTAACCAGGTTCGTCTAATTGAGCTCAAAGACATACCCAAATTTTCATCATATTCCCGAACATCAATACTAAATACCCCTTTCTACTTAAACAAGCAAATTTCATCTTAAAATTAAAATTTTATGGTTAGTACAATTTCACTAATGTCCATTTAAAGTAAATCAATTATAAAGTTATTCAACACACACAAAAATATCAAAGTTCAACCAAAATAGTATAAATTACCTGAAGGTTACTGCACTCGTAGTTTCAAGGTACATCGTCCCTTTAGTTAATCACACCATTCCAACTGGATTATATTTACAGCTTCTGATTCTCAACGCTTTTCAAATTTTCTCCATCACCATTTATTTAAAGTTGTTTCTGGGCTTTTCCGGAACTCATCTGTGTATATATGACCCTTGTTTTGTGGATCCTGACACATGTATGAACCATTTAATCATTAACACCTCCGAAAAATAGCAAAGGAATTAATACTTCTTTCACCAATATACGCCAAAACTGCCTACTTTTGATGTATTCATTAGTCGTTGTAACTTTTACTATTTGGTACAGTGATACTAAATTTTATTACCTGGTATCTAAATGCACTCAAGTACATTCATGTTAGCACGTAAAGAACAAACTATTTTGAATCACCAAAATATACGAGCAAACTTTAAATTATTTTATCAAACTAAAATGCACTGTTTAACATCTTGAATCAAGTCGCGGATGTAAGAGAGCTTTTAACGCATCGAATAGTCAAAAGTCTAAGAGAACGAAATTCATATTACCACCGGTATATATAGCGGATAGCCGGCACGTCGCTTTTGTCCTCAAAACGGGTAATTCTAAAGAATTTCGCCTGCTATGTTCCCATTCCGTCGCTCGCGCGTCGGTTTTTACGAATTTTGCACTCGCGCCAGTTGAAAATCTCAGAAGATTTCCACACGGCACGCAACGCCTGGAAATAACAAATTGACTTTTATACAGAAATCGTTGTTTCTACCTCTGATATTTGCATCCTATTTTCAACCAATTGTGACCCTCATGACGTTGCTTAAATCCCGCCTTTTACCATATGTGTCTTTGCTTGACGCATTTTCTCTTTCCTTTTCTAACCAGTTCGTATTGGTGCAAATTGATATTCTTTATTATCGATTATTTCAGTCCATGTGGACTGTTATCTGGGTTAAATAACCCCGTATCTAGTCTTCCCGTGAATATTAAATGTCGGTTTCTCCAACATTCTCTGAAACTATTAATTATCTACAAAATTTACGCAGAATGAGCTTTTTAAATAAACCCTGTTTTGTATTTCGTGCTAAAGCATCTGGCCGTTTCCAATATCCTTAGAATCGACATGTTTATCTAAACAAATTAAACTGAAATTGCCTTTTAAAATACGCAGGTGTGTTCAAACATACTATTAATTCTCAGAGCTTTATTTTATTGGGTTTTTACAAGTTTCTATAGATATTATCTGTTACTAACGATTCAATTAACTTCAATTAAAAATAATACCCTTTAATTTTTAGTGAATCCTAATTAAATATTCAATTATTATCTGTACGTTTTGTTTAATACCGGTTACTTGAAATTAATATAAATTTTGCACGTAATTTTCCTTTGTTTCTTTATTAGGAATAAATAAATTACACGCAGAGCTTTTTAATACTGTTTCTTTTGATATAAAGCGTCTTGTACATGATTTAAATTTCTTATTTTTACTGAATTATATTTACAGCTTCATGGTTTTAATAAAGCGTATTATTTAATAAAATTCCTTATACACGGTGATTAAAATTATTTGATGTGATTATTTAATTTTCTACCCTGGTCTAAATATGAGTAATATATATATATATTGCTGTGGTCTTTCTGTAAAGAAACCCTTTTTTATTCTAGCCCCACGAATTGGGCACCATAAAGTTTTTTCTAAAAAAATAATAGAATATCTCTGGAAAAAGCTCCCCTAAATCCGCATACCACGGATAGCTCTGCTTCCAGCTTCTTCAGAGATACTTACCTATCCTAGTCTTACCTTTCTCACTTAGACTACCAACTAAAATTACTACTCAAATAATTCATCGAAACATACAACCTTTTTTATTCACACAAATCAAGAATTTACGTTACCAGCTTAACATTTACAAAATCGAATATAAACATCTTCATGAAATTTTACCATATCAACCATTAAATCCTTTTAATTTAATGAATTTAATTTATTTCAACATTTTTTTATATAGTTCAAGTAGATGGGCCTATCTTTAAACCCTAAACTGAAATTTACTCTGGTCTATGATGAGCTCAGTGTAAACCCTGTTACTCTAAATGCAAAAATAAATTGCATCTTTGTTTTCCACAAGCCTATAGACCCGTTTACTCTTTACATCAAATTATACGTCATATATTTATACTTTTAAATAATAAACCCAAATTGTCTTTTTCATATAACCTTCAAATTAGCTTTTATGTTCCTAAAATACACACCCAATATGTCAAATCACTCTAGCACAAAATAACAGCACAAAATGTTCAAGCAATAACAATAAAAATTAATTTCGTTACCTGGAGTAAGCTTTTTTTTTCACCGTCATCTCTGAAGATGTTGTCCAACAAAACCTCGTCGTTGCTTTCCATTCAATTGCTCTCTGCTATAAGTACATCAAATTCATTTCCACTCGCTATCCAATTCTCTGCAGACCCTTTAATATTTCTACCCATATAATTGTCCAAAACCCATTAATCACTTTCCGCATCTACCAAACACCCAGCATCTTCGTTCCAAAAATTTCTAGGCACGCTTACCTCAATAACATCCTTCGTTCGTTCTTTGAATGTAGCTACAGCACCCTTTACAATATAGCACCCACTCGTGCTTTTTACACTTTTAATTAATAAGACGGACTGTACTATCACCGATTTCTAAAATTTTAAACTTGGATGTTACCGTAGAAGTAAGTCAAGTAAGAGCTAAGCGAAGTAAGGGCTCAGTGGAGTAAGAGAGCTCAGTGAAGTAAGAGAGCCCTACTACGTTTTCTAGTGTATTTATAATAGTAGAAACACACCTCCTGCACTCTATTTCAATCGCAAAGCTCTCCCCCGTAATTGATTCTGAACATTTTGTATGCAACGAACTTTTTAAAACTTAGAATTTTCATTCCATCGTCGCTTTAGTCCAAAACACTGGTTAACAAATACAACGGTCGCGCTCTTTTTGAAATTTTCTCTCACCTTGTAGAAATCAGCCAATCACAAACATTTCTCTCATTCTTAGGTCTAGCCTACAACTATCTTACCCTCGTTTAACTTATATTTACCGTCTCTTTTACAATTCCACTCTAGCAACATAAAATGTATATTGTGGTTGACCTCTAAATTTTGTCGCGTACTTTAAACAAGTGTTTTATTCAACGTCTCTATTTGTTTTCCTCGTCTTGCCTATGCTAATGGTATACCGTCTCAACTTGCTTTCAAACCCCCTAGTTATTTTCGTAGCCCTTGCATCGACCGTTAACTAAAATTTCTACAGAATTGTGTTCTAACGTACATTCTGGTTCCTTGAACTTGTTTATTTATCTGTAAGGCTTTCTATGAACCGATTGTCCGTTTGAAATTGTACTTTCCATATTGTTCAACCTGTAGATTTTTTAGGATTTATATTTAACGAACGCTTTGTTTAGGAAAATATGCGTTTACATTGATTTTATATACAAAGCTTATATACAAAAGCTCTCCTTATTATTTGATGTGCTTGATTTACAACCTCTAAAATAATAAAGCTAATTATATTCGTATCATTCTTGAGCTTTCACGTACTACAAAGCTTCTACCCTTATGCAAATTTAACATTCCGATTTATTAATACAAAAGTATGCTATTATTCGCTTGTTTTAATGTCAAAACTAATTAATTTGGAGCGTAAATAAATTATTCCTATTTTCTATATACACGGTCGTTACAAAATCATTCGCTTGACTTATCTATCCCTCTTAGCCTATACTTTACACGATAATATATTGCCGTGTAAACGTCTGGAACACTCGAGCCTTTTCCTAAAAACTATTCAAGTCCCACGAATTGGGCGTCATCAAATTGCCGTGGAATCGAGGATTAAGCTTTAAACCAATGAGCTCCAGCATTGGACCAACATAAAATTTTTTAAAAAATAAATTTTAAATCCAAAAGAAAATCTTACACTACCTTTTTGTAACGCCTGTTTCTCTGCTTACCCTGGCTAGCTCAGCAATCGGCCTCTTCTTGAATACCTACCATTTTAAGTACATGCCTTTCTTACACACACACACACACACACACACACACAGTCAAATGAAATCAAATAATACAACAACCATACAACCTTTTTATTTACAGATATTAACAAGTTTCCATTCTTACTAAAATATTTACACCTTGGTGTAGACAGTTTGTTACAACTGTTACCAGCTCAATTATTAAATACTTTAAAGTCCTTGGTTTTTAATATATTTTAACAAATTCTATATACTACGAGTAGATGGGCCCCACATGCAACCCTAGTTTGACTGTATTCTGGTCTATTTTGAGCTCATTATAACCCACTTTCTGTAAATGCTTTTTAAACTTTGCATTTTATTGAAAACAAATTTAAAGACCCGTTTACTCCTTACAACAACCATTTATAGCATGAATAAACCTTTATATATCATCAATAAACTCTTTTTTAATAATCAAAATTAATTGTCTTGCACATTTACCTTTTTAAACAAGTTTTATGGTAATAAATACGCCACCCATAAGTCAAAACACACAAACACAAAAAATATCAAAACAAATGTTTATACAAAAACAGGAATTTAAGTTTCGTTAACCTGGAGTCGCCTTCGTTCCTCGTCTCCACTGAAGATTTTATTACGAGTATGCATGGTTATTTCTTTACACTAATGCGTATTTATTTTCGGTTTTATGCTAGCATTGTTGTTTTAAAATGCATTGAATGGCGTACAAGTTATTTATCTTACTAAATATGATTTGATTTTTGAAGATTAGCTTCCTTTCATTAATTAAAGTTAGTTGTGATTTATATACAGTGTGTTTGATATTAGCTTTTTGTTTGATTGGCGAATTGCGTACCTTTTATGATAAAATTGTTTAGTTTTCTGGACTTTAGTGCTGTTTACATGGAGTGTACAACCCTTATGACTCTATATACCCCTAAATAACCCTATTATTATAGCAATACATATTAAATTTTTGATTATTGGAAAAAGCAGTCAAACTTGATGGGTTAATGAAATACTCTTTTAATCATTTAAACATGCGATAAATGTATTATCTTTGTCAGGAATCAGATACATATAAAATTAATTGTTGGTAATAGTTGTTTAACATTACTTACTATTACAAGTTTTATATATACATACAACCAAACATATCGAACATTTTTAAATGTACAAATTATGAAAATTTGGAAGGCATTGACATGTTGTAACAGTTACTAACTATGTAAAATAATTAATCAATGCAGGATAATTTACATATCTCAATGTGTGTATAAATATGTATAAAATTAACATTATAAATAAATTTAAACTGTTTTTTTTTAAATTAAGGTGGATGTTTATTTCTTTTAATAAGGGATATTAGATAAGAATAAATATTGTTTAAATTTTGTGTATCCGTTTTATTGTTAAGTGTGTTAGGTTTTATTGATATTGCTATCATTTCTAAAAATAATTGTTTATTATAATTAGCTTCTCTAAAAAGAATTTTAATATCCGTGTAGTTAGAATGTCCCGCGTCTCAATTATATAAGTGGTAATAGCACAAGATTTAACTTTCCTATAGCAATCACTTTTCTGTGAACTAATTCCGGCTGAAAGCCATCTTTGCTGTTTGCCCAACATAACAGGTTTGACAATTGAGACAAGGTATTTCTTAAACTAAACCAGATTCCTGCAATTGTTGAGTATTATCTTTTACTTTTGAGAATATCTTATTTATAGTGAGTACAGTTTTATTGGAAACTTTTAAATCTTTAAATTCTTTAAATCATCATCATTTTGTTTTCGACCTTACTTTTCCTATCCACCAGGCTCTACATAGATATTAGCAACCTGATGGTTGTTAAAGAACACTAACATGTTTACATGATTACCATTTATAAGGAAGTGAACTATAACCTGGTTATCCGCTTCAAAAAAGGATAAGTGTTAAATTATATGTTATGGTAAGGCTTAAGCAACGAATAGCTACCAACATGCCAGACAGCTAACTAATTGTGAGTTATGTCATGGTGACATTTAGTTAACTGATTTTTATTTACTTATTCTTTTTGTATTGTTTTCGAACTTACTTAAAGTCGGTTTGACGCAGCTCCAAATTCTTTTCTATTCTGAGCTAGTCTAAAAAGATCTACATACCCTTCACAACCTAAATCTCTAATAATTTGACTAATATAGCTTTGTCTAGGCCTTCTTACTCTATTTTTATTTGGTAGTCTATAATCTAAGACTTTACTAAATAGTCCTTCATGTCTTAACTGGTGCCCTATCATTCTATCTCTCCTGACCTTTAATTGTTTCCACATACAGGGTTTCTCACCTATTCTTCTATAAACTTCCTCGTTTGTTACTCTATCTGTCCAACCAATCTTTAACATTCTCCTATAACACCAAGTTTCAAAAGCTTCTATCTTTTTCTTATCTACTTCTTTAATTGTCCAAGTCTCACTACCGTATAGTAGAACGCTCCATACGTACGACTTTAAGAAACTTTTTCTATTATCTAAACTAATACTATTAGCATTAGTAAGTTTTCTTTTTTAAAAACATTTTTCTAGCTTGAGCTATTCTAGCTACTATATCCCTTCTGCTACGTCCATCCTTTGTAATTATACTACCTAAATAGCAAAATTCATCTACCTCCTCTAACTCGGTATTACCTATTTTTAATTTTGGTTTAGAACTAGGCTGTAACTCACTTGTCATTATCTTTGTCTTTACTGAGTTAATTCTCATACTATAGTTACTCTGTAGTATCTCATCTAAAATATTTAAAAACTCTCCTAACTTTTTTCTAGACTCTGGTATAATGACTATATCATCTGCAAAACGTAACATGTCTATTTTCTGTCCCTGTACACTAACACCTATCTATTTTCTCTATCTAGCTAAGTTTAAAGCTTCCTCAATATAAACATTAAAAATCAAGGGAGACAGTATACAATCCTGTCTAACACCATTTCTAATCTTAGCTTCCTTTTCTATTTCATCAAATCTAATTACTACGCTTTGGTTTTTATATAGACTGTAAATAATTTTTCTATCCCTATGAGAGATTCCTATTTTTCGCAAAACCCTGAACATAACAATCCATTTAACCCTATCAAATGCTTTTTCTAAATCTACAAACGCGAAATGAGTCTTTTTATTTTTTTGTAACCTTTTTTCGATAATTACACTAATCATTAGTATCGATTCTCTAGTTCCTCTGTCTTTACGAAAACCATATTGGTCTTTGCCTAAATAATTCTCAGTCAAAGCTTCTACTCTATTTTTAATTATTATTGTTAGTATTTTGGAAGCATGAGAAGTGTAACATTATTAATGTTAACGATTAAACAAATTAATTAATTTAAAATTCAGTAACTTGCATAAAGTAATAGACAAAAATTCCCACAATAAATTACCTCATTTTATTTAGGACCCTTGTAATAAAAGACCACATTTATACCGATAGCTTCGGGCTAGTAAATTCCAGCGGCAGGTCATCATTTAAAGCTCTAGACACCATCGTAAGTCAAATACAATAAACCCTTTAAAATGTATAGTACCTTTTAGCGTAAATAAAGAAAACCAATTTCAGTTTGAAAAGCTTAACCTTCGTTGCTTGACAGCAGGTTAGACAAAACAAAATATTATAATAGCACAAAACTATTTCCAAGTTGATTTGTTCAAATATTACAAGTAATTTTAAGTAGTCTGGAGACATTCATTGTCTTTAAAATCCATTTCGGCTCAAGTAGGTTTGCCGGTCTTTGTTAATGCCAGACTACGGCCGCCATAGGTAGATCCCACATTGCAATAATTAGGTAATTCGTAGAAGGAATAGATAATTTAAATTCTTGGGAAAAATAGTTGCTTCCGTGATTCTCATCTAGAAAGGAGTTGGATTTGGTTTCTGAAATCTTGTTTTGTGGGAGGTTCTGTTTAGTCATTGGATAATAGAAAATGACGCTCATAATTATTAGGATAGGAATAGTCTATATATTTGAAGGCTTAGCCAAAAGACAGGGAGTTCTTCCAATGGGGCCGACCGTGGTTAAGAAGTAGAGAGAAACGTAGTTTGCGGGTGGCGTTCTCTGGCATGACAGAATATTACACTTCGTATCACGTTAGTAAAAAAATTGGAAAGAAGTGTTACTCTTCCAGTTTCGCGAGGGTTATGCCCATAGTTCGCGGATTTATAGTGATACAAGATAAATATTTAAAAACTTGTAGGCGTGTGACGCACAAGTAAGTGATATTGTCAAAATTCTGCCGAGTTCGTGTACCAGTCAATTTTCTTAAACATTACAAACAGAAGCAACAAGCGAGATTCTCTTCCCAAATTTAATAACTGCTCTACGTTGGAAAACAAACCCTCAAACAATGGACAATTATTAGTAAGTAAGTCTTTATAGTTAAGTAGCATGACCAATTTTTAGTTAGTTTATTTGTTAGGACGTTTTGGCCATAAACCGTAGGATTAATTTAGTGTACGATTTATAATATAAGTTTCTTTCATATATAAGGTTATCATAAAGTAAGGGATATATTTTAAATTATGATAACTTTTTAACAAATTAAGTTAATAACAAGAAATAAATGAAATCTAATTGCTTATGAAATGGGATTTAGTATGCCCAAAACAGGTTACGGCAATTGCTCAATATGACCTCCATTTTGTTGTTGTAAGATCACCATCCTTACCTCCAAATTGTACACAGCATTTCGTAACATTTCTGGTTGAATTGTACCAATTTGCTCCGTAATACTGTCTTTTAATTCTTGTAGCGTAGTTGGTCGTCTTCTAAACACTAAACTTTTTAAATAACCCCACAGCCAGTAATCCGCTGGGTTTAGATCAGGTGATCTTGGTGGCCATGAATTTACGAAATGTCTGCTTAACACGCGATCTTGAAAAACGTTGGTTAAGGTAGTGCTCGTTTTGCAGCTGTGGAATAACATAATTTTGTAACATTTGCAAGTATCGTTCACCATTTACAGTTACAGATACGGCTTGTCCATTCTGCATTTCCTCGTAGAAATACGGACCAATAATAAAATCAGCTGTAAAACCGCACCAAACGGTGACTTTCTTGTCATGAAGACCTTTTTGAACGATTTGTTGCGGATTTTCTGCAGACCAGATTCTACAGTTTTGAGTATTGACTCCACCATTCAGAGTAAAATGTGCCTCATCTGTCCATAAAATACGGCATAACCATTCGGGTTAAATTTCCATCTGAGCCATTACTCGCAAAGAAAAATCGTACCTAGTAGCCAAATCTGCGTCCTTTAATTCAAACAGCATTTTCAGTTTATATGGATACATGTTTAGAATTTTGCGTAAAATTTTCCAAACCGTGGTATACGGCATTTGCAATCGCTTGGATATCGCATTTGCACTGCTGATTGCGAGTGAATTGCTTCTGGCTATGTCTTGATTTTCACGAAGAACCTCTGCAACTTGGACATCACTAATTATTGGTCTTCCTGATCTTGGTAAGTCAGTTACAGACCCTGTTCTTTCAAATTTTTGTATCAAATTGCGGTACGCTTTCATTTGACAGGGTCCCGCTCTCAAACCCATTCTCGTGCGAAATCTTCATAATCCAGCGGTGTAATTTCTGCCGGATTCATAATAGCACTGAACTAAACCAATTCTTGTTTATAAATCCATGTTATTACAGTTGAGTCGTTTGAACTCAACGTTTACTTGAGTTTTAATTTCAAAATAAAACTTCAAATTGAATAATTTCGTTTTGACACTAGTGTCCACAATTGTTATGACAACGCTTTTGTTTCTCATAGATACGGTAAAATCCCATTCATTAAGCAACTAGATTTTGTTTATTTTATGTTACTAACTTAATTTATTAAAAAGTTGTAATGATTTAAAATATATCCCTTACTTTATGATAACCTAGTACAAGTGTTTGATAACTACTTATGTACTCAAAATTTTTATAAATTCCGTAGTCACCTATTCACTTAAATTTCTAAATCACTGACTGTAAGAGGTTCACGTTTATTGCTCTGTGAATTAAATAGTTTTGTTTGCCGTTGATTAAGTCAATAGTTTTTCTTATTTTTTATATAAGTAGTAAAAACGTGAGGAATTGATTAAAAGAAACAATTGTCCTCCTTGGGATGACAAGTCTCTCAAGGTTTTGTACGAACATTTGGACATTCTCGACTTGTCTGGCGCCCTTGGCAATTGTCATTAAGCCACAATATTTTATGAAAGGTAAGTGCCACATCTTTGTAGTATATTATAAATTAGTTTAACCCCTTTTTTCAAAATTTTAACCCTCTATATGATCCACGACCTTCCGCTAGCTAGTGCCGGTGACCCCCCTTTAAATTTTGTTTTACAGGCCGCCCCCATTTTATAATTTGACTGGAAAGGATACACTTAGTAGCTTTTCCGCCTGTAACAGAAGTTAAACTAACCGTTCTAAAATTCTCACACCTATCAGCTCCTGACTTTTTTGGGATTGGGATAATAATATTTTTTTCGAAATCTATTGTAACCTCACTTGTGTCATATATTACTTTTACTAGTTCATATAATCTGTCTAAAGTTTTCTGATTTGCATATTTTATTAGTTCTGCGGGAATATCGTCTATCCCTGGCGCTTTATTTAGTTTAAGATTACGAACTGCTCTATTAAATTCCTCTCTTAATATTGAGAATCCTATTTCTACATCCTCTTCTTGGGCGTTCTCTAACTCATCCATATCGTCTCCCTTATTTATATAAGGGAGACGATATCTTTTCCATCTGTCTGCTACCTCAACTTTATTTATTAGAAGCTCATTATTCTTGTCTCTAATACCATTATATTTTTTCCTATCTTCCCCAAAAAACTTTTTAACTGCCCTGTAAGCCCTGTCTGTCTTACCTACTCTCAAATCATCTTGTATTCCCTTACAATTCTCCTCCATCCATTTATTTCTAGCTTTTCTACACTCATGTACTATCTTATTTCCAACTGTATTATATTTTTGCTTACTTTCACTATACACTTCTCTGAAAGGTTTAAGATTTCTTCTATTCTCTATTAAATCTAATATCTCCTTTGTTACCCAGGGTTTTCTCGCTTCTATTTTTTTCTTACCTATCGTCTGTGTTGCTGTATCATGTACAGTCAGTTTTATTTCTTTCCATTTATTTTCTACGTTCCCTCCTACAGTTATCTCTTTGCTCTCATTATCTAATACTTGTTTATATTCCTTTTTTACCCTACTATCATTAAGCTTACCTAGATCCCATCCCTCTCTTTTAACTTTTCTCAATTTTTTGAATTTTAGTTTACACTTCATTTTAACTAAGTTATGATCGCTATCTATGTCAGCCCCTGGATAACTACAACAGTTTTTAACTTGGTTTCTAAATCTTTGTTTAACTAAAATATAATCTATTTGGTATCTAGCCCTATCACCTGGCGCTTTCCAGGTATATCTTCTCCTAACATGTTGTTCGAATAGGGTGTTTACAGTTACTAATCTATGTTCCTGGCAAAACTCAACTAATCTTTCTCCTCTATCATTTCGTCTGCCATACCCAAATTTTCCTACCATTTTTTCCTCACTACCTTCTCCCACTGACGCATTAAAATCGCCCATAACTATTAAATTCTCATCTTCTTTTACTTTTCTCACTACACTATTTATATCCTCGTATACCTTTTCTACTTCCTCCTCCTTGTACTGAGTTGTTGGTATGTATACCTGTACTAAAACAGTGTCTGTGGGTTTTGTACTCAATCTAACCATAATTATTCTATTACTAAATTGTAAGTACTCTTTAACTTTATGCCCTAATCTTTTACCTAACACTATTCCTACCACTGCCTGTTCATTAGTTGTAATTATTGTAATTATTCTATAATTATCTTTCCAAAAGTCATTACTATCTGGCCATCTCACCTCACTAATACCTAAAATGTCCAGCTTTCCCTTTCTTATTTCGACTAATAAATTCGTTAATTTATCTACTCTAAGTAATGATCTTACATTCCAAGTCCCTATCACTAAATCGAACCGTTGTCTTATATTCTTTCGATGACGAGCCCCAAGTACCCCCTCCCGGAGATCCGAATGAGGGAGTATTTTACCTCCGGACAAGAATTTTACTTGTGAGCTCTCCATCATATATATTTCGTGTTTTAGGCCACTCACACCTGGGAAATATTGTGGTAGGTTCCCATATCTTTCCACAACGCAGTTTTTAAAGATTTTAGAAAACAGCCATATCCGTCACGGTCAACCCCCAACAAGCTTGTAAATTATTGAGGATCGCCCGAGACCAACCGACCCTCCTCCAATATCTTTTAGCCAGCAAGGCTGCTGCCCCTTGCTGCGCCTTTTAATCGCCTTTTACGATAAGCAGGCTTACTATAGTAGTATTCTTTATCCCCTACTATAGGGTAAGGATCCCATATAATTTAACAATCCCTCAAAAAAGACGTATCGATTGGTGCAAAGAAATGCTCAAAAAATACGATTGCGGTGCATCAAATACAGTGTACAACATCTACATATGTAACAAATCTTGAATTTATTCGTATGAACCCAAAAGTAAACAGCAGTCGGTTGTATGTGATTATCCAAGATTAACGAAATCCAACAAAAGTTGTCTGCGCTCCAAGCACTTCGTAGAAAAAGGTTACCTGTTTTTCGGAATAAATAGACATGTCACGACTGTTGCTTTAGAGGATCGTAGAACTTTTAATTCTACTTCGTATACAACCATTTGTTTGCCACAAGTTTTCTGAGAAATAAGAAAAATAAACCAACGATGCCGAATCATTCTTCATCATGACAATGCGAGCTCTCATACATCGGTTCAAACAAACAAGTCTTTGAACACTCAAAACATCGACTTGATGAGTCATCCACCATATAGTCCTGATTTGGTACCTAATGATTTATTTTTGTTCCCACATGTGAGGAACAAATTGCGTGGACGATTTTCGACACCAAAAGAGACAGTTGATGCATCCAAAACCCATTTTTGGAGATATCTCAATCGGAATGGAAAAAATGCTACGAAAATTGGTTCGAACGTATGCAAAAATGTATCAACATCGTGGATAGTATTTTGAAAAACAGTAAAGAAGTTTTCGCACCTTAAGTTTTGTTTTTGTTACTTATTTCCGAAAGATATCAAGTACCTCTCGTATATCTAATGATAGCCTATGCTTGCTTCATGGTTTTAACATTCCTTGCCCAGGCTCGCAAGATATTCCAGGTTCTTCTTTTCTTTTTATTGAACATGCCGATAACATCCTCTGAAGTAGTCTTCTTCCGGAGATCTGGATGGGGGACTATTTTAACTCTGAAATTTTTTACCCCAGAGGACATCATCTTAAATAACAATTTAAGTACGCTATGTACTTGGGAGGTAATGTGCTGGTTTCCGTTGCCTTCCACATCGCAGTACTGTATCTTAGAATCCCATACCGACCTTAATAGTCTCTGCCATATTTCCCATACTACTCCCCAAAAATGCCTTAAAACGTATTTTGCCCTTCTATTTCTCCTATTTTTTATCCACAGATATCCTTGTTCCCCTACTATTTCTATGACCTATTTGTTATTAACGTTGTCTGTCCATCCTCATACATCTGCTACCGTTTTTCTGTCTGCTTTTCCTACTATCCGTATTTCATAGACATACTGTGCTGTGCTCCACACATATGCTTTCAACAATTTTCTTCTTGTTTCTATGTTTGTTGTATTTCATCATAGACGCTGTTCTTTCTTGTTAGATGCAGTTCAATCTCCTTCTATTGTTTTACAATTATATACTCTATTTCTCCGACATTTAGTGGTTGTAAAGGGGGTTAAGCAGCCTGTGCCTGCCAAGTTCTTCAGTATTTGAACATTTGCCAATTTAATATTTTTTCCAATATATCTTTTCGCACAGTCAACATTAGTTACAGATATTTCACAACCAACACCTGTAGTTGTTTATAACAATCATCAGATTTATCTGCACTTATTTTTTCGTCCTTAGGTTTTCTGTCTCAAAACTGATTGGACACGTACCTGCACTTATTTATATTCTGAGCTAGCCTACACAGTTCCCTGAAATTCTCACACAGCCTATATACAGCTCGGTTCCCCTTCTATTGTTTTCTATTTCACCGAGATTCAGTGAAGGGAGTTAAGCAGCCTGTGGCTGCCAAGATTCCCAAACACTTAGACATTTGTTGAATTAATAGTTTTCCAGTAAATCCTTTCACACAATTAACATTATTCAAGAGTATTGCCCAACCAATACTTGTAGTTGCTTATAATAATCATGATGTTTAAGTACAGTTACTATTTTCATCATTAGTTTATCCATGTTGGGACTGGTTGAATGCGTACCTCCATTGATTTCTATTCTGAGCTAGCCCACACATTCTCCTGAAATTCTTGCAGCCCACATCTTTCACTATCTTTGTGCAGTAGTCTAACCTAGGTCTACCTCTACTTCTCTTTTTTCCTATCTCTGCTTCTAATATATTCCGCACTATTCCCTCATGCCGTAGTATGTGGCTTATCAACCTATCTCTCCTATTTTTACCGTTTTCCACATATATCTTTCCTGCCCTACCATTTTTAGTACCTCTTCATTCTTAACTTTGTCTGTCCATGATATCTTCATCATACGTCTGTAGTACCACATTTCAAAGGCTTCTACCTTTTTGTTGTCCGCTTCTCCTACTGTCCAGGCTTCACAGCCGTACAGTGCTGTGCTCCACACATATGCTTTAAGCAATATTTTACTTGCTTCTATGTTTGTTTCCTTTGAACGCAGTAGTATGTGAGGTATTTTATTTGTGCCGTTTTGTATGTATGGAAGTATGTAAAATAAAGGTTAGGTCATGGAATTGTTATTAGTATTGTTGTTCTTTATTGTTGTATTGTTTATTGTATGTTCTGATTTAGAAGAATTATTGAATAATAATTTATTTATTTAATCTTAGACGGTGTTACTCACTTTTTGTCTGTAGATTTATTTAGTGTATTTACTCTACCTTATAGGCGGCAGAGCCTCAATAAATTATGAGGGGTTTTTGTTTAAGGTTTAAGCTTAGGGTAAAGAGGATAATAAATGGCTTTGAGTAAAAAAAAGGACCCTCTAAAGAGATCTTCCAGCCAGCTAAGCTTCTTCAACTTAAGGCAGAGCTATGAGCTAGGGTCGTAGGATGGTATACGATAAAAAAAGAATTTTTAATGGACGCCACCGTATCTTAATAATTGTTATAATAAGAATCAATCTGAAGATCAGATACGGAAATCTTCGAAAAGAAAAAAAATCTTTAACGAGCAAAGCAGAAAAATAATACTTACTTATGATTCAGCAAACTGGAATGGGAACGATCTCGTACTATCTGAAAATTTAATCACTTCTAAACATTTTTGAACTAGGGCTACATTAGAGCCTAGTCACTATATCACAAAAAAAATAAATTATAAAAAGATCAACTAGTCAGAATTATACTTCAAAAAATTTTTAAACTCAACACCAATAATATATCTTTCTCCACTACAAAAATTTCATAAATGTGGTTGTTTGTTTCTATAGAAAAATTATTGATTACTTCAATGAAAGAAAGCTTTAAAACAACTTATTATTCTTTCTATTGATTTACAAAAAAATATATACATCAATTGTACAATTTTATACGTACTGAAACTTTCGAGATAGTTACTTTTATTACGGTCTAGTATTAGTCTCTGATTATTTATATGAATTTTATAATTAAAAATTTATTTATAGTGTTTTCATTATTATTCTACAATCTATAGATGATACCTGAATATGATCCTTTTCTGGTTTACAATCAATAAATTAAATGCTCCGACTTTCGGTAGATTACAAAACTACATTTTTAGTTGATTTAATTGATGGTAACAAAGGTCAAAAACACTTATTGTTTGAAATAAACTATACTTCAGGTGTACTGCAAAGAATTATATTTTATAATGTGACAAACAAATATCAACGTATCACTTGTTTAGTTACGAATACATTTTGGTATAACCTTGTAAATTCAAAAATTATTATATAGAAATTTCTTTGTGTTTTTAAAAGTATTTTTGGAATAGCCAACTATTAAATTCTGAACAAAATATTACGTGTCTAATTTAAATCACCATATAAATTTTACAAAAATTTCGTGTACCAATTTAAATAAACATATAGAATTTACAACAATTATTTATACATTTTAAGTAATGGTTTCATGAAATGAAAATTGATCTAAAATTGGGGATGACTCGCCACAAACAATCTGCTAGGTATCCAAGTTTGTCAACTATCTTGAGTACTTACAAAAGCAGATGCGCGCGGCTGGCACATGCACGGGCTTGACTTCTATACAAAACAACATCTGCAGAAACTTCCACCATCTTGCATAGCAACATTTAAGACTTTGTACTTTCAATAAAACTAACAACCAATAGTGCTTCTGTGTTCCATAATAATTATATACGAAAGATTTATCGCTCGACAATTTGATAAATTACATGCTTACATAAAATTTGCGTTCCAATACTATAAAATTTGCGTTTCAAAATTAGACTTGAAATTTGTTTCGATATTATTTGTTAACTTTTACTGTGTTTCAATACTGTATAAACATTTTTTACTTGCGCTGAAAAGAAACTAGGAAAATGATTTGGATGTAAACTTGAAAATTATTCACCTACCGTAGATATATTTCTTGGTCACTCTAGGTCGATACAACAACTAATCGAGGCCATGGTATCGACACCATTGCACCTCTCTTTGGAACAGCATGTTTTTTCAAACCTGCTAGCCCACGTTTCAACACTTGCTTCGCTGATTACATTCGGATGAAAAATGATGAACCTTGTCCACGAGACAATTTTATTATCCAAGCACGCGCAGACAGGGAATATTGTATCAATACACATACAGATAGAAGAAATCTTAAATTTTACTTCGAGTCTTTAAGTATAGGTGGAACTCTATGTATGAATTGGTAATATATTGTTACTATCGGAATTTAATATTTTCTGTCTAATAATGGATATTTGTTAAATAGATATTTAGAACAAAAACGTATATTTATGAAGCAGGTAATTGTATTCGTTACAACGGTATGAATTTTGTATACGTATATTTTCAATTAGTTTAAATTATAGTTTTTTGTGTGGGGTGTGATATTAGTTTTCATTCCTAGTATTGGGTTAATTTTGGTTTTTAGTGGATGATAGGAGTGTAAATTTAAGAATCTTCTCGAAGACATGGGTTTTTCGATACCAACTACTAACAAGGATGTTTTTTCTGTTCTAGTAATTAGTATATCTAAAAAAGGAATGTTCTTGTTGGATTCTGTTTCTATAGTGAATTGTATGAATGTACTGTAATTGTTGAATATTTGAAGTACTTCATCACTTCTTCTTTAGGGAATACTACAAATTAAGTCATCAACATATTGTTTGAAAAATGGACATTGAAAATTCAGATTAGGGATACATGTATTAAGTAGGTACTCCATAAGGAATTGTGCAATTATAGGAGATATCGTAGATTCTCTGGGAGTGCCTATTGTTTGTTTGTAGAAGGTATTCTTATAAGTAAAATATGTTGTGTTAAAGATAAATTCTACTGAATAATAAATTTGTTATAACTTAGTTTTTGCAGTGAGATTTTATTGTTTCCCAATGAGTTTTTAAACGTATTTAATTCTTGTTAATGCCTAATTTCATAACAACGTGCAAATGAATGAATTTTATTTTTTTATGCGAAAATCGTACATCAAACGAAAAAAATCAAGACACCTCATTTGCTTAAAAAGTAACGCCACTGACAAGAATAAAAATATTATGAAAATCTAGGGCCATACCAAAGTTATAACAAAATTTTTTCTTAGCACTTTACCGCTGTATATCTCAATATTTAAGACATTTAGGACATACGTTCATATGAAGTTTTTTCTCAAAACAGACTCAAAAATAAACTCCTTAAATATTAGCATGTTATTAACAAACACCTTGTATACTAAAATTCTAAATACGTTATTTTTTCCATTCCATTCTCAATTTCTTTCAAAGCATTAGTCACTGGCTGATGTCACAATTATGAGGATGTCGTGTTTTAATGAGCTAATTGAGTGCGGTTATCGCGATCGTTATACTTTATGTTTATCATAAAACGTCCTTCATTCTTTCTTGATGCATCAAAGCATAGCGGTTGTTCTCTTTCTCTCTCTCTCTCTCTCTCTCTCTCTCTCTCTCTCTTACACACACACACACACACACACAGAGTTATTAAGACGCGTTATATATTTTATGGCATTTTCCGATAGTGGAACGTTTATTCATTTACGGAAAGTAATTAGCTGTTCTTAACGTATTTACAGATGATTTATGACTATATCGAATCTCTCGAATTAATAACGTAAATGTTGGAAGTGTCTGAACTTAATTTCTTTAAAAATAAGAAAACGAATATTTTATGTTTGTTTTAAATGATATAGCTTCACGCGGAATTTAGCTAATTAACGATTCTTATGCTTTGTAAATGCAATAAAATTCGTTTATGTCAAATGAAACATGTTCTAATGAATATTTACACACGGAAAATATGCTTTGCTTTATAAATGCGTCTAATTGATATTATTTAATGCAATTTACCTTTCAGCAAATGCAGCGTATTGCGTTTTCAATAAATAACGCTTATTGTGTTATTGATTTTTATTCTACCAAAGTATGGATTTCAGCTTCACAGATCTTAAAGATAGCTTAAAATTGAAGTATTTTTAGTATTTATAGAATTATTTATACACGTTTGAAATAACTAGCTTGTGTATTTACATTTTCAAATATAAACTTGTTTTAACGTATCCCTCAAGAGTAATTATTTATACACACGGCTGAAACAAATTAATTTAAAATTAAGAATCTAAGTTTATACAGGGTGGAAAAATTAAATATAGGGAAATTTTGCTTTTCTCTGTTTTTCTTGAATGATTTTTTCATAGAATTTGGTGTTCAATGATCTCTCGTAATCTCATTATCACTCATTAAACCTACTTTTCTTTTATATATATATATATTCACACTCACACCTACACACACACACACACACATACGCACACACACAGTCGCAAAATGAAAACGAAACAGAGCTATTATTACGAACTGCGTCAACTATTTAGACAAATGGTAGGACACGTCAATTTTTTATTAAAGGTGGACACTATTTATCTATATTTTCGATCCCACCACCCTATCCTCTAAGCGAGGATGCCATTCACCCCAATTTTTTATTACGTCAATATATATATTGCCGTGGAAGTCGGGGACTTAAGCCTTTAACATCGAGCCCCAGCGTTGGGCCGTCATAAAATTGCCGTGGAACCTACAAAAATTCTGGGACAAACTGGGCCAACATAAAATTTTCAAACAATTTCCAAAAATTTCAAAAAAAAATTCCTTACCCTTTTATTTCGCCTTCAAACTCCTTCAGCTTCCTTGGCTAGCTCAGCTGTCTCTTCTCGAATACCTAAATTTACAACCATACCTCTTTCACACTCGCACACCATTCAATAAAATCACCAAATAATACAACAACCATACAACCTTTTATTTACAGCTATTAAAAGATATATTATATTCACATGTGTTAAAAACAGTTTGATACCTAATTATAAACTCAAATACGGTATGTTTTTAAAGTCCTTGATTTCACTAATTAATTTTAAACAAATTCAATGAGATATGAGTAGATGGGCCCTACATGTTACCCTAAATTGACTTCACACTGGAGTATGGTGAGCTCATAATAACCCATTTTAGTTTGTATATGCCTTTTACACCTTGCATAAATTAAAACAAAGTTTACAGACCCGTTTACCCTTTACAATTCAATTTATATCCTGAATAAAATTTTGAATATTCTAAATACACCTCTTTTCAATATTTAACCTCAATAAATTGTCCAGTACATTTATCTTTTACGAATAAGTTTCTACAACCAAATATGCCACCAAAAAAAAAATCAACCACACAGCACAAAATTTCACAAATGTTTATCAAACAACAGAAATTTCAAATAAATTACCTGGTGAATTCTTCAGGCTTCATCCCCGTCGAAGATGATTGCCAGAACACCTCGGCTTCGTTTCCATTCACCGTGCTACTCAACGGATCCACAGGCCTCCACCATCTGCCACCTCTGCGAGCTATGCACCTCGTCTCACAGTGCCATTCCATATATCATGCTTCCATTTATTGATTTTTGTGTTTTGTATTGTAGTAACCGGACCTTTATTAATTTAATATGCACTACTCTTACTTCACGTCAATAATTAGATGTCCGCTACTACTGTTTTACACTTCCAACCACTATATTTACGGTAATATAATCACATAAAATACTCACAGAAAGCGTTACTGTTATGGTGGTCGGCATTCAGTACTTTATCGAAGTAAAGTAACATAGAAGAGAAGAGAAGAGCACCTCAATAACCTAGATAATAATAATCTCGGCACATTAACCGCGTTTTAATTTAATTTAGAGGCTTCCACTAAGCAATACTATTAAAATTTATTTGTCAATACTTACAACTCATGTTAACTTTTATACGTGCTTTTAGGACGATCGAAATAATAATGCACGAAGTTAAAAGATAAGAGAGGGCAAGAGAGCGAACCCTAGTTCTCTAGGGTATTTATGTCTTTCGACTGTAACCTCTCCAGGCCCCCAGTTATCCGAAATCCTGCTCACAACACACATTCTCACAATTTTGCACTCAACCCCAATTTCAAATTTGCGAATTTCCGTATCTCGTTATAAAATTTTAAGAAACTTACGCTACACTATCCTCGTGTCTATGTCAAGTCAAACTAACCTATCGACCAATCGTAGATCCAATGACGTTTCTTAAATCCCTCCTCTACTATTGTGGTCTCATGCTTATACGTTTTCTACGTCTTAGCCTAACCTTGCTTGAGTGGTTGAAAAATCAATATTCTTGTTTGTTCACTGTTTACACACGTGGAGTTAAATAAATAAATAAATAAATAAATAAAATAAAGTTAAATAACTCCCTCATTAGCATTTCCCGTGAATATAAGCAACGGTTTATCCGATATTCTCTGTAACCATTTGTTATCTACACAATTTAAGCAGAACTTGACCTTTATAAAAATACGCAGGTGTTCAATCGTAACATTTTAAATAATACTTCTACCAGTTGGATATTCCACGTATTTTAACCCTCTTGATATATTTGTACGTTTAGCAACGCGTCTCATCTTTGGTATTACCGAGTTTTTAAACGCTTTTAAGCATATTATATATCAATAACCGTTCAATTAAATTCAAATTAATTAATAAATTAATGGAATTGGCTTTTACCATTTAATTTCTTTGCAAACCTATTTAAATTTCGTTAATTATTTATAAAATTTCGTTAACATTTGATACTTAAAAATGAATTAAATAAATATAACTGTTGCACGTAATTTCTGGTTGTTCCTTTATACAGGGTGTTTTGAATTTGTTTCTTTCGTATTTATTTTTGATAATATAAAAACCACTATAATATATATATATATATATATATATATATATATATATATATATTACATCACTCAATAAGTCCGTAGGATGATACATAGATGGCGTTGCTATGTAATAATCCATATGATTTGTAGGAAGTACTAACCTTAAAAAGATATCTGTCAAAATTTCATGACAATCCGACGATTAGTTTACAAGTTACAGAGGTTCAAGTGACGATACTTTTGAGTTTTTCAAAAAAATGAATTCCAAGCAATTTCGCGTGTTGATTTATCATTGCTTTTGATGGGTAAAATACCATCGCAGCCAAAGCATGGCTTGATAAGTGTTATCCGGGCTCTGCTCCATCGAGACAAACGGTGGAGAAGTGGTTTGCTGATTTTAAACGTGGCCGTACAGACACTGACGATGCTGAACGCTCTGGAAGGCCAATTGAGGTGGTTACACCGGAAAACATCAAAAAAGTCCACCGAATCGTTTTGGAAAACAGAAAAGTGAAATTGCGTGAGATAGCTGACACCTTGTAGATATCAGAAGGCAGTGTGCACACTATTTTGCATGAACATTTGTCCATGAGAAAGCTGTTCTCAAAGTGGGTGCCGCGTTTGCTCACAGTGGACCAAAAACAACAACGTGTCGATGATTCTGAGAGCTGTTTGGAGCTGTTCAACCGGAATAAAAGGACTTTTGCGTCGGTATGTGACAATGGATGAAACATGGATCCACCACCACACTCCAGAGTCTAATCGGCAGTCAGCTGAGTGGACTGCAGCCGGAGAACCACGTCCAAAGCGACCAAAATCGCAAAAGTCGGCTGGTAAGGTTTTGGCGTCTGTATTTTGGAATGCGCACGGAATTTTGTACATCGACTATCTTGAGAAAGGAAGAAGAATCAACAGCGAATACTATATGGCATTATTAGTGCGTTTAAAGGAAGAAATTGCTAAAAAACGGCCACACATGAAGAAGAAAAAAATTCTCTTTCACCAAGACAATGCACCGTGTCACAAGTCGATCGCAACGATGGCCAAATTGCACCAATTGGGCTTCGAATTGCTTCCGCACCCACCGTATTCTCCAGATTTGGCCCCCAGCGACTACTACCTGTTCGCAGACCTAAAAAAAATGCTCGCCGGAAAAAAATTTGGCTCGGATGAAGAGGTGATCGCTCAAACTGAAGCTTATTTTGAGGCCAAAGACGAATTGTTTTACAAAAAAGGTATCGAAATGCTAGAACGGCGTTGGACTGATTGTATCACTCTTGAAGGAATGTATGTTGATGAATAAAATCGAATTTCGCCAAAAAATGTGTTTTCTTAGTTATCCTACGGACTTATTGAGTGATGTGTTATATATATATATATATATATATATATATATATATATATATATTTTGTTTCTATAACAAATAGTAGAAAAGCTTGTGTTTAGTTGCAGCATGTGTTAAATCATTATGTAAAACATGGGTGTATCCCGTTAATTATCAATAAATAAATAAATAATTGTATTCTTTTTTACGTGTATATTACTACTAAATAAATTCTATTCTATTCTGTTCTATAGATTTGGAGAGTCATTCTGGCTTAAAAATGTACCTAAAATATCATTAAAGACGCTATTACTTAAACATAAAACAACCATGAATTCTAAGAACACATAGAGCTATTTAAAACTGCTAGCTGCAAAGAAGGTTTCTGAAAGTAAATGTTAAATGACGTGAATACTCAATACACCAGCAGTATTATTGAAATACAGTCCGCATCGCGGGGTAGTATGTACAGGTATTTATACTGTCATTGCATTCACCCCTTGTTCTTACAGTAATTAAATTTACATAATTATGAAATAAAGGTTACTTACATCATTTATTATTTACAAAATTTTAATGATAAAGTTGCTAAATCTTTATTTACTAGTTTGCATTACCGTAGAATGGGGTGAAAAGGGACACTTTTTAGGAGTTTCCAGTGATAATTTCTTTATCTTAAAATAATTTAACCTAGTTTCTATGTCATTTATTGTCTATATCTGTAAGAATATATACATAAGTAACAAAACATACATATTTTTAAAATTTACAGGATTTTTTATATCTCACAAAGGAAGCTTCATATTCTTTGGTTTGATTTCCTTCCAGTGTATTGGTTATCATTCCTATAAATCAATTTTGATTCGCTTTTTTGGAAGCAGTTGCACGACTTTGACTGAAGTCCACCACAATCCAGTCATTTTCTTCCAAAACTGCCCCTTCAGTGAGACTGCAGAGTCCAGTAATAGTCGAACCATTCATCTGGACATAATACACATCCTCTAGCACTTCTTGTTCTACAACTGATTCTGAATCAGAAGAATTTATTTCATTTTCTGATAATTCTCGTTGATTGTTGTCCAATGTCATTGAGCTGTCTTCAGAACAAAGATCAAAACGTTGGACACTCTTACCAGCTTCAACATTAATTCGTTATTTAGGAACTCGTGGCTTAGAACCTTCATACCTCATTTCCTTTAATAATCTCACTATTGAATCATCCACCGAACCAGTGTCATTCTCACTTGCATGCTCAGTAGGGAGCCGGTCCAACACTTTTTGTGAATTAAGTGGAACTATTCCACATTTTCTAAATCCAGCTATAATGTTTTCATTAGCGTTTTCGCGAATTTTTTTATTTAGCTGCATAAGAAGCTGAGGAAATGAATCTTTTGCGATAGTCGGTTGCTTCCTACCAGGACCCTTCTTCCATTTTAACAAAATTTGTTGCCATGCATTCTCCAAAGGCGAAAAAAGCCACATCGAGTGGCTGTGTTAAATGCATAGAATTACTGGGTAAAAACACAAACTCTATGTTATTTTCTTCACACATCTCAATAGCACTGATTGACAAGTGGGATGACAAATTGTCTCCTAATAGGATTTTCCGTCCAGGTAATTTTAATACATATGGTATAACAATGGTTTTTACCCAATCTTGAAAGAAAAAAGAATCAAACCAACCCGTCGCACTTCTGTTGTATCTGGCATAACTGGATCCACCAATTGTCCAGCTATCATACAAATGTAATGCTTTGTACACTATATATTCTGGGAGAAGCACACCATCATTTGCAGCAACATACATCAAAGACGTTGATGTTTTTGTGCTGTTGATTACAAGATCAGGGTATTTTACACCACGTTTGGCAATAATTTTTTTACGTCCTGGGTCATCACTCAAACAGGTCTCATTATAATTAATAATATTTGATGGAGGTACGTCTTTCAACGTTTCTGCAAGTTTAGTGAAATAAGAGTTTATTGTATTCTGGTTAACTCCTACTCTTGCCCGTTTAACATTTTAACACATTCTTTCAGTCAAAGGCACCTTTATAACGGTTTAAGAAACTATATAAAAAATCTTTCCCAGTGAAATTGTTCTTAAATTTTGACACATTTTAATCTTTAGAATCTAGATAACTTTTAACTATACACCTTAAATCATAACCATCTAAGGGATAACCCCACGCAGAACAGGTGATTAGGCGCTTTGCTAAATGTTCTTCAATTTGAGCAGAAAGAACAGGCTGGCCACCGACCTTTAACGGTTTCTTTTGCATTTCAAAACATCTTTTATGTCGATGTAATACTGACTTGGGGATGCCATATTTCATTGCAGCTTTCCTTAAAGACAGGCCTTTAGATACAGCGTTTAGAGCCTCTTTGATTTCAGCAGCAGTGTGTGGAACTTGATGTTTTCCTCTCAGATTAGGTTTATAGGTTCTTGGCATTGTTCAATTTATGTTATTCATTCACCTGCAACAAATTTTGTGCATATAAGTCTGCTATTATAGTTACAGTACCTATGAGAAAACCTAAAGATATAACACAAATAGTATATATTCAAGGTGTCCCTTTTCACCCCAACTCACATTAAAAAAAGTCACTTACTCAATTTTTAGGTTGTATAATTTGAAATAAAATGAAATACATAATAATAAAGGTCAGAACGCAAACCTATAAGTATATTCCGCAATGTGAACTGTAATTGTAAAAAATATATTGATATTTACCTTGATATACTATTATACCCTCGCCGGTGAGGTACGCGAGCCACTACAGTCAGTTGGTAGCTATGTTACGTAATTGTAAAAATGATGCGCAAATTAAAGATTACGTCACGCAATATTCGAATTATTGTAACACAATAAAAAGTTATACTAATTTTAAAGAAAACCTCAAAGGGGTACTTACGTAAACATGTAGGGCGACTACAGCGCTACTCCATTATCGCTACATAGGGGCTCCGTGATCCTTCTCGGGCGTGGGTGATTGTTGGCCCTGGTCGAGTCCAAATTGAATTGTCTTCTTCCTATAGGTAGGGAGCGGCAGGAAACTGGTATATAAGGAACGATAATCAAGAGAAGGCAAAAGGAATCTACATAACACAAAAAAGACACGACAAGACACAAGACAACTACATTTGTTCGAGTCTCAATCACTAGTCCCGATACGTCTGCCGGAAATCACTCTTCCTCCTTCCTGGCACACCGCGTCGGCGCAATCTCGCGCAAACGCACCGTCTAAAGTGACGGAAATACGCACACGTCCTTTTAAATGTATGGCGCGAAATTCTTACAAATTAAAACTTTATTGAGAATGTTTAGTGCCGATTTCGGCACATAACAATACAGATAAAGTTACTTTCTTCTTTCAAAAACCACTAATCAGCTGTTCATGGGCAAAACAAAATGGTGAGACATCTTATTGAAACAAAGTGTACTAATGCAGTCAAAATAGACACCAAACATGTATTGTTTACTACAAAATTATAAAACATTTAAAAATATTCTTTAAACTGGATTATATTAACGTAAATATACTTTTACTGATTTTTGTCCCTATTCACACCAGCGTCCCTTTTCACCCCATTCTACGGTACTTCAAACTGCTGAGAATAGTTGCAATTCCTCGAGTAACATCATTAATTTTTATTGTAGATAGTCACACCACCTTTGTCACTATTAAAATTAAGGGTGACTGTGACTGTATTATAAAACTATGAGTAGATGAAACGCACTCATCAGTTAAATTTTTATCAGAAGCTGGTAAGTTCTGAACAACGAAAGCTGATTCACTGCTTATATAAACAAGGTTGTTTTACAAAATTGAAAAGTTTAAAACATTTCCTATCTCTCTGTCGCATTTTATCAAAACATTTTGTTTAAAAACCACATGCAACTAGTGTTATTTTGATCTAATACAATCAATTGTTTCAGATTCTCAGATCCCATTTGGACATGGGAATGCAAAAACAAAAGATGTGAACGTCGCCAAAGAGTTTTGGATAATCCTCCAACATCTTTAACAACATGCAACATGTTATGTGGATCATCTCAGTTATGGCCACAACCAACAGGACCGATAATTTTAAGCTCAAAAGCTGTTACATTTTTACCAAGCCAACTTCAACTGGAGATAGTTAAAGAGGGCCGTGTACGTGATTATATACAAAGTGCTTTTAATTCTTTTTTTAGTGAAATAGTAAGTACGGCACATAAAGTGGAACATCCTAAACAAATAGCTGACATTAAAAAATTTATAGTTAGAATTAATGTTAAGTTTCCAGATATAACAAAACTACGATTAAAAACAGACGAAAGCTATGAGATATCGGTCAAAATGAACCATAGTGATTTGGTTGCAAATATTCATGCACCTACGTATTTTGGAGCACGGCATGCCTTAGTCACTTTAGCCCAATTAGTATGGTGGGATGAGTATGCTTCAGGAGGGATGTTAAAAATTGTTAAATCAGAGTCAATTAAAGATAAACCAGCATTTCCATATCGTGGAATCTTATTGGATACTTCACGTAATTTCTTTTCAGTTGCTAGTATTAAGAAAGCATTAATTGGTATGGCTGCAAATAAGTTGAATATATTTCATTGGCATTTAACTGATTCTCAAAGCTTTCCCTTTAAATCACCTCGGGTACCGGAGTTAGCTAAATTTGGAGCTTACAGTTCTGCTATGACATATAGTGCAGAAGATGTTAAAGAATTAGTTGAGTTTGCTAATGTAAGAGGCATTAGGATTATTATAGAAATTGATACACCTGCGCATGCAGGAAATGGTTGGATATGGGGGCCACAACTAGGCCTAGGTGAACTGGCAGTTTGCGTAAACGAACAACCGTGGAATTTATATTGTGGTGAACCACCGTGTGGCCAATTAAATCCACAAAATCCTAATACGTATGATATTTTGGAGAAGTTATATATGGATATATTAGAACTGACAGGTGAAGACGAGATCTTCCATTTAGGCGGTGATGAAGTTAATTTAGATTGTTGGAGCCAACATTTACACTGGGGAACATCATTTGGAAACTACACCGATTTGCATGACTTATGGGGCGAATTCACCTTAAAAGCACTTGAACGTCTCGCACGAGCTAATGGTGGCCGACTACCAACTCACATACTAGTTTGGGCTAGCAACCTTAGCAAAAGGCCATACACATCTAAATATTTTGATAAAAGCAATATACTAATGCAATCGTGGGGTCCTAGTGTGTGGCCCGAGACTGTAGACTTACTTCAAGAAGGCTATCGTGTTATTATCTCTCATGTTGATGCATGGTATCTTGATTGTGGATATGGACGATGGCGTGAAACTGGCGAAGGTGCTTGTGATCCTTACAGGCCTTGGCAAAGTTTGTATAATCATCGACCTTGGCAACAATACAAATATAGAAAGAATGTTCTTGGTGGTGAAGCATGCTTATGGACCGAACAAGTTGATGAAGATTTATTGGAATCGCGCCTTTGGCCACGAGCTGCTGCATTTGCTGAGCGTTTGTGGAGCGATCCTAAAAAGGATATTTCTGTCACATCCATCGAAGAAGATGTATACACACGCTTAGCACATCAAAGGGAAAGACTAATACAATTAGGACTTTCAGCTGAAGCAATGTGGCCTCGCTTTTGTACGCAAAATCCAGGTGCATGTCTTTGACAGGAGATTATTGTTAGTAAAAATTTACACATAAAACTTTTGTATGACAATTCTAGTCTTTAGTTAGGGTAATATCTTTGCATAATAGTACAATGTGATCGATTTCAGTAATCAATATTGACAGTACCTATACAATTGAAACGTTGACTGGACTTTAATATTAAGTAAAATATTGCATCAGTATTTTTTAGAATTCTTTATGTGGCTGCATTTATAGTATTGTACATTTGTTTTGTACTTATGTAAAAATTGTAAATTAATGGCTAATGCAGCTAGGGAAAACAGGGTTGCTCTGTTATTGTCTATAGTATCTTAATAAGTATTTATTTAAGTATTAACAACACCCGAATGTATATTTCCCATTCATGTGATATTTTGATAACCAAATAATATTCAGAGTATTCATCACAAAAGACAAAGTTTGTACAAAATTTAATTTTACATCTCCAACGTTGTTTTAGGTGGACATCGTTTGTATTTTAAACTATACATGTTTATTTATTTTGTGTGTTGTCCTTCGCAGTGCGATTCTTCTTCTCAACAATGTTCCTCTCTAAGAACAGTTTACCAGGTTTACCACTAGGCTACGATAAACTAAAAAATTTTGTTACAAATATAATTTTATAACACCTGCTTGCTCAGTCGGTATTTTAAGGGTGTTGTTATTGCATTGCACCTGAATATGATTAAAGACAAGAGAAGTTCGCATTTTTATAACTTTAATTTCAAACAAATTACAAACTGAAACTACTTCGAATATAACCTGAAACTAATGCTCAACGTTTATTTTGCACTTTTTCTTAAATTATAAGGGAGGTAATATCGAAGTGCATCGCGACTCGACCGTTGACATACTACCCTTCCTGCGAAGTCGTTGTGTAGTGGTTCCGACAGGTTTTCGCCACCTGTGGAGCGTACACCAGGATTGGAACTAGGACGTACGTTACAATTTCTATAAACCACACACATTACCAGATTTTAAAAAGTACTTTGCTTGACACATGTCCTTTTTGTGATATCTTTTTATTGTTTAAAATGTTTTGTTTTCAAAATGAAAACTGTATTTTAGTCATAAACTATAGCATTCTAATATAAGGTAATTATAAATGTAAAAAGAAAAATTTTGGAAAACATGCTACGGCAATTTTGATTAAATATAAAGGTTTCTTTTTTACAGAAGATAAGGTGGCACGATGCACTTCGTATAATAAAGAACTCTACTACAGAGTGGATTTGAATTCCAAAAGTAGATTGTTACAGTCAAACGAGTACACCAGTAACTTAAAGGCGAGAGTCAGTCAAGATGGACTCGTCCAAAATTACTGCAACAGAAAAGTAGGCTGTGCTAACACAGTCGAAGATTGTGGGTATTAGTCAAAACACAACCAATGAACCTACAACCCGACAATATACGGAGGCGTTTTTTAAGTAAGGGCCATTTAAAAATAAAAACCGAACAAAAGAAAATTTTCAAAAACCAAATTTATTTTCAGATTCGACATACATTTCTCTATTTTTCAACATAGTTGCCAAGCTTGTTTAAACAGTTATCGTACTTTACAACTAGATTTTGAATACCCTCTTCATAGAAACGTGCCGCCTGTTGTTCTCCTTCGTTAGGAGTTTAGAGACCCAATGGGAACACAGTGTCCTGAAGTTTAACTTTTCAGAAACGATCTTGACCTTGACACTTCAGGAAAGGCCTTTGAAAGAGTGCTTATGGAGAAGCATCTGTTCTCAAGAATTTTTGCTTCAACTGAAGCCATCATTCGTATGTGATCACAGATGGGCGACCGGAGCAGGGCTCATCATGGATTTTGGAACGGCCATCTTTGAAGTCTCTGACCAACTTACGCACTTTGCCTTCACACATGGCAGTAGCTTCGTAAACTTCACAAATTTGCTGATGAATGTCTGCAGCAGACAGGTTTCTTGCTGTCAGAGAACGTATCACTGACCGTATTTCGTACGGGGTGGGCGATTTGATAATCTTGAATATTTTAAAAACACAGAACAGACCATACAGGTTACCTACACAGCTGCAACGGAGCACAGTTATTCACAAGAAATGCCGGGACATGACGCAAGCACTTGTGGCATGCACGCCACCTATTACTGTATACAACAAAACGGCCCTTACTTAAAAAACACGCCTCGTGGTCTTAAAATACAAAAAAAAAAATAAAGAAACTAACAATAATTAAGATATAAGTAACATACAAATAAAAAAATTATTATATTTATCCACATACATACAGGATGTCTCAGATCTCCGGGATTCTTCAATAAGTGTGTAACCACTTTAGTTTATGCCAGCCCCACGTTCTGGTGACAGTGAACAAAAATCTTCCAACATAGCTAGGGGTCTATTCCTAGGTAGAGCAATAAGAAGTGGGGGGTAAGTCGAATTTTGTTTGCAAACCAAAGCTAAACTAAGCTAAATAGGCGCCACCAAGTCCTGAGATAATCACAATAATAGCAGAACACAATTCTAAGGGCGGACGTGGAAACCCAAAGATAAAACGATCGCCTTCGTTAACAAAAACCTGTCTTATAAAAATAAGATGCAGCTCCTGTAAGAAATTGCAAAGATTAAATAAATAAAAATGTAGAACACCATTTGTGTCCTATAAAAATATCAAAAATAAAAAAAATGTATATCCAATATGATATTGGCACAAAATTATTACTCAAGAATTCTACCTGTATGTTATCAGATTTGATCGCATTTGACCAAAATAAAAGCCTCAGAGTTTAACTAGTTGTTTACTAAAAAAAACTCTCTTTTAAAAATTTCAACACCTTTTAACAAGTAAAAAAATTTCATCATTAACATCTATAACAAAGTTAAGGTTTTGGCCTTTTTTTTAAACAAACAACTGCTCTTCAAACATAAACTTGACTTAAACATTTGATCAAAAATAATTTGTAGCCAAAATACACTGAGTTAACGTTTCTAACCTGGGCAGATCTTTTCAGGTAGATTACAGTTTCTAAATTCTTACGTAGCATGTATTTAAATTTTCATATTTAGGTTTTATAATTTATCTGTAGATAAAAGCTAATCACAAAAATAGGAATGTTTAATTTACATTCTATAACAGCTGCACGAAGCATCTGCTTTCATGACAACATCTGTCAACTGTGCAACAAAAAAAAAAGTATGTCGTCGAAAACATACTTTGAAATTATCTAAGGCTCAAATGGAACAAAGCTAGTAATTATGTAAACCTAACTTGACAAAATTTCGTTCTATGGCTTGTAAAACCAGTTCAACAATAATTGAGAATTAAACAGATTTCATGTTCGAAAATATAATAGCAACTTTCCGTGCTTTATATGATAGTCTGTTTATCAAATTTTTACGACATTCAAAACACATGCAAGAAATTTCTTATATCTAATAACGAACCGAACTGGCGCTGTTGCTCCAAGACAAATCTGGATGGAAATTCATAATCTCCGACCAACGTTACTATCCATTTCTAATTTGGAACGACTGTAATCAAAACAAAAATCTATCATTCTTCGTTGACAAATTCTAAATTGACAAATTACAAAGCCTAGGTGACGAATCCTAAGTAACGCGCTAAATAAATGAAACCAAATTAAATTAGTTCATAAAATGTATACTTTACCAACCGTTAGTAGAAGGTATCAAAAATAGTTTCAGGTCTAGCACGACCTGACCTGCCTACAAGAGTAATATATACGAAGGTCGCACGTTTCTAGCCGGCAATACATGTTGATAAGGCGGTTGCTAGCGGGCGACTAACTCGACGAAACGAGAACCGAATGATAGCGACGTTAGAGGTGTGGAATACGAAAGAAACAGCTAGAGATGCTTGACGAAGTAACTTTATGTCACACAGATATTTTAATATAAGAAGATTAATAAAGAATAAGGCACGCTTAGCGCATTATCCTCGTAATTCAATGTGAATAATTATTACTGAAATTAAACATGTTACAAGTGCATTATTAGTAAAGTTTCTAAAAACATTTGTTAACAAAAGTTGTAAACAGGGACGATTTCTATAACGAGAAAGTATTTGTAATTATGTAGGGTATCCCAGGAACAAATACTCTATCAAACTTATGTATTTTTAAGTGGGACACCCCACATTTTCTTATCAATTTGGATTCAACATCAAAAATAAACATTAGTTTGTTAACATAATACGGCACCTATAGTGAGCTGTTTCACCACGCAATTATTTGGTAATATTATATACCTATTTTGAAAAATTCAGTGAGTAGCAACAAATTGAAGTGAAGACATAAATTTTTGAATTTATCATGTACCCGATGGCTATTTCCATAAGAAATAATTAAAGTTGTCAGTTGTTTTACAATATGGCTGTCATCTATATATTTATAAAACAAAACAAAAATCATGAAAAACGTCAAAATCTTAAATTTAAACATACACATTTGATTAGCTTATCTAACTGCAAATTTAATTCTCTACAAATTTGCTCTCTTGTAAATTTTTCTTAAACTTCGAGGTTTTTTTTTAGCAGAGTGTGTTACAAATCATACATCGTGAACTAACAGATTTATTAACACAAATAGTAGGCTGTGAAAGTAAGCATGTGTAAATTATAAGATGTCTTCATTAGTAAACAATACCTTTGAAGAAATATCGAGTTGTTCATGCACTTTTGCAACTTGATGTTGCAACATCTTATCCGATTATGAAAATCAGTGCCGTGTAATTTTTGGTGAAGGTCTATCTGATATGGATGATAAGTATTCTGTTGATTGATGACACTGATACCTGTTTCTACTGCAACCTCACAAGTGCTCGCATACCGATTTTCTTCAACATCTAACAGAATATCTAACTCCTTACCTTCTGTAGTACTTTTACGAAATGTTTGATGTGGAGAATAATCTACATCCTCCTGTTTGTTGGAGTGATTGTGTAGTTTGCATAACGCAGTCTTAGATGTTGCAAGTCAAGATATTGCTGATGGTACAAGTGACCAATAAAGACTCCATCCACTTCTTCTAATGTGTATACCATTTAATTCGTTCTTCGTTGTAGTAGAACATTTTGTAGGAAAATTTATTATAGTATTTTTCCTTGTTATGCATTTTTAATAATGTTTCTTTAGATGCACAATTATATAAATTGCGATTTTTCAAATGGTGGCAACAATTAACAGAGCACTATAATTTATGCCTGCCAGCTTCCACGACCTACTACTTATTTTAATAAATCTGTTCACTGGTCAATTCCAAAGGATGTATCATGCATTACTTAACATAAACACTTATTTTGAATTCCTCTAATGATGATGTGGACTGTAATTAAGTTAACTGTATAGCGAGCTTACCGGCACTATTTTATTATCAATGAGCACTCACGATACGAAATCAGTTTGTCAGTTCCGGTGGTTCAAACATGACAACACAACACCCTCGTCGGCTACCGGTTTTAAGTCTTTTCATGATTTTTAAAGAGAGGGGTTAACAAGGATCAAGAAAAGAGAGGGACGGGAGCCTGAACAGCTGGTGATACATGATTTGTAATACATTGTGCCAAATCAACAATCGCAGGGTATGGTTTAAGAAAAATTTGCAAGAGAACAAATTTGTAGGGAATTATGTTTGCTAGTAGATAGGCCAATCGAATGTGTGTGTTTAAATTTAAGATTTAGACTTTTTAATGATTTTTATTTGGTTTTATAAATATTTAATAGGCCGCCATTTTGTGAAACAATGATAATTATTCCAATGACAGTAGTCATCCAGCAGATAATAAATTTAAAATGTCATGTCTCCACTTCGATTTGTTGCTACTCACTGAATTTTTCAGAACAGGTCTCTATAATATTACAAAATACTTGCTAGAAGCGGTACAGCTCACTATAGGTGTCATATTATGTTGACAAACTAATGCTTATTTTTAATACTGAAACCAAATTAATAAGAAAAGTGGGATGTCCCATTTAAAAATACATAAGTTCGGTAGAGTACTCATTTCTGAGACACCCTGTTTAATTGCAAATACTTTCCTGTTGTAGAGATTATCCTCGTGTACAACTTTTGTTAAGAATTTTTTTGGTAGTTTCACAATAACGCAGCTATCGAAGAATCTTGGAGTTCTGGTGTGTTTACCAACAGTACAGCACAGGTGCCAAGTTCGCCTCACAAGACTCAGTTTAACATAAGAAAGGAAAGAAAAGTGTATACTAGGGCCACCAAATATCTACACAACTATTTACTCGGGGGGATACCGTTAGCTCAGTTACCCATTCTTATAAACCTACCATGTTCAAAACATACCCTCATATAATTATCCTAATAGTTACATACTATCAGTAAGCCAAACATAACATAAGCTAGCAAAGCAATTGTTTTATAAAAATTGGTACTCTACTAATATTTACCTCAATCGTGTTATTCAAGATCTATCTGACTCAAAATATACCACGGTACCCACCCTAAATTGTTGAAACAAGATGTGGAATTTCCAGGCCAAAGATGAATGAACAGGTCTAGAAGATCATACGACAGTACATTAGATTTTTCAATGATTCATCCAAAGGTACTACATTGGCTAGGAAGCTTGTTTTTTACCTAGAAAATTTTTAATTTTGTCATCTTTGCTGTTCCGAGCAAAGTAGGGATCTTTAACATGCGTGACAGTACTCACGCATGGGACTAACATTTTACTTCTCATCCGAACAAAGGTGTATTTTTGTGAAAAATGCACGCCTAACTAATCCACAGAGCGACCAAGATCATACAACAGCTGGAACTCACAATTTTGACTTAAGCATGGATTACTGATATACCCAAAATACTAAATCTGAAAACCGGAAGCCAGGCTAAGGACATTTAACATTTCTATTAGCAAAGCAATAAAAAAAGTAGTCACTTACCAGTCATGCAGAAAAGTAAAGAAAGTTTTTTATTACACAAGAATTTTCAACTTTCTGTTCCAAATGGTTATAAATGAATACAACAACCAAACAGGTCAACCTGTAGTCAAAAAATAAACCAACCATTCAATTCACGATGTACAAAATGATTTCTTTTAAAAATGGTCACCAAATACAAATTCTAAAGACGAACTTGTCAATTTGCGAATAAGAAATACTCTTGCTTTCCCGACGTATAATGTACAAAATTTTCCTGTTACCCTCGTATTAAATTTAAAAAAATGAATTTACATGTGTCAATAATAGTTGACCATGAAAAGTAAGTCGACAAACATTATAACTAGTAAGGAAAATTTTACCTTTACTAATCAGGAAAACTGATTGTTTCTCTAGCAACCGTCCATAATCAAACATCAACTTTACATGTTGGTACAGGAAAACTATTTTTTAATAAAATACTGTCGACACAACTTAAGATAACGTATTTACAGTTTTAAAATGAATGATATGTACACACCTAAGATGAAAAAACTTAAGGACTCTTGAAGGAAGGAATTGCCTAGTATCAAATCTTAAGCCACACTGTTCACATAGAAAGGGAATACACGCAAGAATGCGTCAGCGTCTAATGTTGATATTGATGCTACAGGTTAATACCACTAGCACCAGGCTCGATCTGAACAACCCAATCAAACTTGCAGTACATAGGCAAAGTTGTAATCTTTTTTGCTATACAGCTTTATGTCACTAAAATTTATTTTAATTAGTTTGTATCTTTTTGATATCCATCTTAGTTAGTACCTCTGTGCAAAATTCTCGAATTTGAAAATCATTTCTCATTTTATGGCTTTGTATCTCTGTTTCCTTGCTTCATCTGGTCTGTTTTTGTATTTACACCTTTTTTCTATTAAATTCAAAATATCCTTTGTCACCCAAGGTTTCTTTGTGTTTATACCCTAAAATATTTCTGGCCCCAATGTCCAAACTGAATTTAATGTTATTCCATTCTATTTCTACTTCTTTAGTATCAGAAATTTTCATGATGTCTTTAAACAATTCGTTACATTTTTCTCAAATCCATTGTGAATATCTTTATCTTTTAGGTTTCAAGTTCAAGGTGCTTTTTCCATTCCTTTTCTTCATATTTTTTAATTTAAGTGAGGCTTTCATAATTACTATGTTGTGGTCAGTGTCTATCTGCTTCTGGGTAGCTTCTACAGTCTTTTACTTGATTCCTAAACCGTTGTCTAACAAGAATGTAATCTATTTGATATCTCTCTATGTCTCTTGGCATCTTCTATGTGTATCGTCTTCTAGAATGATAATCAAATAATGTATTTGTGATTGTAAATTGTTTTTGTCGCAAAATTCCACCAGCCTATTTCCCCTGTTGTTTTTGTGCCCAAACCAAATAAATCTACTACCACCCTATCCTTGCCCGCACATACAACTATACTAAAATCTTTCGTAATTATTAAATTTTTATGCCTTCCCATTCCGAATGAACCTGCACCTTGAAGAAGTTCTAGATTACTGGAACTGGTGGAATGGCTTGCGTTCCAGTGATCTAAAGAACCAAACTACAGATCCAACCAATGTAGTAGGGTGTTTAGTGAAGAACCAGACTAAGACAGGTTTCTCGAAAGAGGGCAGCATCTTTCTCGTTACTTAGATTGACAGAGACCATAGGGGTTGATATGGCATTCTAAGACACTACTGCGGTGCAGAAGGCAACGGGATACCACCACATTACCTCTCAAGTACACAGCGTACTTAAATTGTAATTGAAATGATAACATCCTTTGGGATAAAAGATTCAGGAGTTACAATATTTCCCCCATTAAGATCTCTGGGAGGAGACTACTTTGAAGGATGTGATCGGAAAGCACAAAAAAGAGTCCTGAACATTCTGTGAGTCGGAGCATGAAATGTCAGAAATATGAAGCAAGTAAGTAAGCTACATAACTTGAAAATTGAAATAGATAGGTTAGCATTAGGAATTGGCAAAGTTCGGTGGCCAGAAGCGGGAGATTTTTTAAGCGGAGACTTTTGGGTAATTCACAAAGGATTAGAGAAAGGAAATTCGGGTGTGGGGATAGTTATAAGAAAAAATATAGGACACAAAGTAGAAAACTACCTACAAAAGAATGAAAAAGTACTCATGATCAGATTAGAATCTAAACCGGTAAATAAAGTAATAATACAAGTATACATGTCCACCTCGAGGTACAGCGAGGAAGAGGTAGAGGCGAACTACAAAGGTATCGAAGACATACTAAGATACGTAAAATGACATGAAAATTTAATAATTGTGGGGTATCCCCTATAGTAGGGGATAAAGAATACTACTATAGTAAGTCTGCTTATCGTAAAAGGCGCAGCAAGGGGCAGCAGCCTTGCTGGCTAAAAGATATTGGAGGAGGGTTGGTTGGTCTCGGGCGATCCTCAATAATTTACAAGCTTGTTGGGGGTTGGCCGTGACGGATACGGCTTTTTGCTAAAATCTTTAAAAACTGCGTTGTGGAAAGATATGGGAGCCTACCACAATATTTCCCAGGTGTGCATGGCCTAAAACACGAAATACATATGGAGAGCTCACAAGTAAAATTCTTGTCCGGAGGTAAAATACTCCCTCATTCGGATCTCCGGGAGGGGGTACTTGGGGCTCGTCATCGTAAGAATATAAAACAACAGTTCGATTTAGTGATAGGGACTTGGAATGTAAGGTCATTACTTAGAGTAGATAAATTAACGAATTTATTAGTCGAAATGAGAAAGGAAAAGCTGGACATTTTAGGTATTAGTGAGGTGAGATGGCCAGATAGTAATGACTTTTGGAAAGATAATTATAGAATAATTACAACTTCTTCAACTAATGGACAGGCAGGCGTAGGAATAGTGTTAGGTAAAAGATTAAGGCATAAAGTTAAAGAGTACTTACAATTTAGTGATAGAATAATTATGGTTAGATTTAGTACAAAACCCACAGACACTGTTTTAGTACAGGTTTACATGCCAACAACTCAGTACGAGGATGAGGAAGTAGAAAAGGTATACGAGGATATAAATAGTATAGTGAGAAAAGTAAAAGGAGATGAGAATTTAATAGTTATGGGCGATTTTAATGCGTCAGTGGGAGAAGGTAGTGAGGGAAAAATGGTAGGAAAATTTGGGTATGGCAGACGAAATGATAGAGGAGAAAGATTAGTTGAGTTTTGCCAGGAACATAGATTAGTAATTGTAAACACCCTATTCGAACAACATGTTAGGAGAAGATATACCTGGAAAGCCCCAGGTGATAGGGCTAGATACCAAATAGATTATATTTTAGTTAAACAAAGATTTAGAAACCAAGTTAAAAACTGTCGTAGTTATCCACGGGCTGACATAGATAGCGATCATAACTTAATTAAAATGAAGTGTAAACTAAAATTCAAAAAATTTAGAAAGGTTAAAAGAGAGGGATGGGATCTAGGTAAGCTTAATGATAGTAGGGTAAAAGAGGAATATAAACAAGTATTAGATAATAAGAGCAAAGAGAGGGAACGTAGAAAATAGATGGAAAGAAATAAAACTGACTGTACATGATACAGCAACACAGACTATAGGTAAGAAAAAAATAGAAGCGAGAAAACCGTGGGTAACAAAGGATATATTAGATTTAATAGAGAATAGAAGAAAGCTTAAACCTTTCAGAGAAGTGGATAGTGAAAGTAAGCAAAAATATAATACAGTTAGAAATAAGATAGTACATGAGTGTAGAAAAGCTAGAAATAAATGGATGGAGGAGAATTGTAAGGGAATACAAGATGATTTGAGAGTAGGTAAGACAGACAGGGCTTACAGGGCAGTTAAAAATTTTTTTGGGGAAGATAGGAAAAAATATAATGGTATTGGAGACGAGAATAATGAGCTTCTAATAAATAAAGTTGAGGTAGCAGATAGATGGAAAAGATATTTAGAAGATTTATATAAGGGAGACGATATGGATGAGTTAGAAAACGATCAAGAAGAGGATGTAGAAATAGGGTTCTCAATATTAAGAAAGGAATTTGATAGAGCTGTTCGGAATCTTAAAATAAATAAAGCGCCAGGGATAGACGATATTTCCGCAGAATTAATAAAATATGCAAGTCAGAAAACTTTAGATAGATTATATGAACTAGTAAAAGCAATATATGACACAGGTGAGGTTCCAATAGATTTCGAAAAAAATATTATTATCCCAATCCCAAAAAAGTCAGGAGCTGATAGGTGTGAGAATTTTAGAACGGTTAGTTTAACTTCTCATGCTTCCAAAATACTAACAATAATAATTAAAAATAGAGTAGAAGCTTTGACTGAGAATTATTTAGGCAAAGACCAATATGGTTTTCGTAAAGACAGAGGGACTAGAGAACCGATACTAATGATTAGGGTAATTATCGAAAAAAGATTACAAAAAAATAAAAAGACTCATTTCGCGTTTGTAGACTTAGAAAAAGCATTTGATAGGGTTAATTGGATTGTTATGTTCAGGGTTTTGCAAAAAATAGGAATCTCTCATAGGGATAGAAAAATTATTTACAGTCTATATAAAAACCAAAGCGTAGAAATTAGATTTGATGAAATAGAAAAGGAAGCTACGATTAGAAATGGTGTTAGACAGGGTTGTATACTGTCTCCCTTGATTTTTAATGTTTATATTGAGGAAGCTTTAAACTTAGCTAGAGAAAGAAAAGAGATAGGTATTAGTGTACAGGGACAGAAAATAGACATGTTACGTTTTGCAGATGATATACCCATTATAGCAGAGTGTAGAAAAGAGTTAGGAGAGTTTTTAAATATTTTAGATGAGATACTACGGAGTAACTATAGTATGAGAATTAACTCAGTAAAGACAAAGATAATGACAAGTGAGTTACAGCCTAGTTCTAAACCAAAATTAAAAATAGGTAATACCGAATTTGAGGAGGTGGATGAATTTTGCTATTTAGGTAGTATAATTACAAAAGATGGACGTAGCAGAAGGGATATAGTAGCTAGAATAGCTCAAGCTAGAAAAATGTTTTTAAAAAAGAAAAACTTACTAATAGCTAATAGTATTAGTTTAGATAATAGAAAAAGTTTCTTAAAGTCGTACGTATGGAGCGTTCTACTATACGGTACTGAGACTGGGACAATTAAAGAAGTAGATAAGAAAAAGTTAGAAGCTTTTGAAACTTGGTGTTATAGGAGAATGTTAAAGATTAATTGGACAGATAGAGTAACAAACGAGGAAGTTTATAGAAGGATAGGTGAGGATCCCTGTATATGGAAACAATTGAAGGTCAGGAGAGATAGAATGATAGGGCACCAGTTAAGACATGAGGGACTATTTAGTAAAGTCTTAGATTATAGACTACCAAATAAAAATAGAGTAGGAAGGCCTAGACAAAGCTATATTAGTCAAATTATTAGAGATGTAGGTTGTGAAGGGTATGTAGACCTTTTTAGACTAGCTCAGAATAAAAAAGAATTTAGAGCTGCGTCAAACCGACTTTAAGTAAGTTCGAAAACAAAACAAAAGAAAAATAAAATCAGTTAACTAAATGTCACCAGGACATGACTCACAATTGGTTAGCGGTCTGGCATGTTGGTAGCGTTTCGTTGCTTAAGCCTTACCATAACATATAATTTAATAAACGTTACCATGGCATAACTCACAATTAGGTAGCGGTCTGGCATGTTGGCAGCGATTCGTTGCTTAAGCCTTACCATAACATATAATTTAACACTTTTCCTTTTTGAAGCGGATAACCAGGTTATATTTCATTTCCTTATAAATGGTAATCATGTAAACATGTTAGAGTTCTTTAACAACCATCAGGTTGCAAATATCTATGTAGAGCCAGGTGGATAGGAAAAAGATAGAAGGACATAGGAAGATCTAGACCAAGCTATATTAGTCAAATTATTAGAAATTTAGGTTGTGAAGGGTATGTAGAGATTTTTAGATTAGCACAGAATAGAAAAGAAGTTAGAGCTGCATCAAACCGACCTTAAGTAAGGTCGATAACAAAATGATGATGATGATGGGTATTTTAATGCAACGATAGGTGAGGGTAGGGAAGGAGCGGTAGTAGATTTACTTGGTTTAGGGAGAAGCAACAACAAGAGAAATAGTCTGGTAGAATTTTGTGACAAGAATAATTTAACCATCACAAACGCATTATTTCAATATCATACTAGAAGACGATACACATGGAAGGTATCAAATAGATTACGTTCTTGTTAGACAACGGTTTAGGAATCGAGTAAAAGACTGTAGCAGATATAGACATTGACCACAATATTGTAACTATGAAGGTTGCTCTTAAATTTAAAAATTTGAAAAAAGGGAACAGAAAAGGCACTTTAACTTTGAGAAACTAAAAAATAAAGATATCCACAAAAGGTTTGAAAAAAGTCAAATGAATTGCTGCAAAATATAGTGGAAAATTTCTTATACTAAGGAAGTAGAAATATAATGGAATAGCATTAAATCCCGCTTAGACATGGCGGTTAGAGAATTTATGTGGTATACACAAAAAGAAAATAAGAAACTATGGATAACAAACAATATCCTGAATTTAATAGAAGACGAAATACAAAAATAGATCAGATGAAACAGGAAAACATAGATACAAAGCCATAAAATGGGAAATTATTCGCAAATGCAGGTAAGCTAAAGAACGATGAATTGATTAAAAGTGCAAAGAGGTACACACTAAGATGGAAATAGGAAAGACAGACGAAGCATACTGACTAATTAGAATTAATTTTATGGATATAAAACCATATAGCAAAAATATAAGCGGCACAGGAGAAAACGTTTTTATAGAAAATGTGGAGAAAGTGGTTAGATGGCAAAAATATATAAGGAATTTATATGCAGGGGAGGAACTAACAGCATTAGAACAGGAATCAAACATTGAAAAGGATAACTTGGGATATCCTATACTTATAGATGAGTTTGAATTACCATTAAAGATTCTGAAAAATGGTAAGGCGCCTGGTATAGATAAGGTGCAATCAGAAACTCTAAAAGCTGCTGGACAAGCAGTAACAGAAGGTCTCTTCCAGCTTGTCAGCTATATGTATGAGACAGGCAAGATACCCAAAGATTTCAAACAACATCAAAAAAATAACTGTACTTAAACCTGATGATTATTATAAACAACTACAGGTATTGGTTTTGCAATATTCTCAACTAATGTTAATTGTTCAAAAGGATTTACTGGAAAACTATTAATTCGGCAAATGTCTAAGTATTGGGGATCCTTGGTAGCCACAGGCTGCTTACTCCCCTTCACTGTATCTTGGTGGAAATAGGACATAAAATTAGGAAACAACACAAAAGGAACTGAGCTGTATCTAGGTTGTGGGAATTTCAGGAAACGGTGTAGGCTAGCTCAGAATAAAAATAGGTGAAGGTACGCGTCCAACCAGTTTCAAGACGAAAAACCTAGTGACAAAAAAAATAATTGCACTTATATCTCATGATTATTATAAACGACTACAAGTGTTGTCTATGAAATATTTTCAACTAATGTTGATTGTGCAAAAGGATATACTGGAAAACTATTAATTCGGCAAATGTTCAAGTGTTGGGGGATCTTAGTAGCTGCAAACTGCTTAATCCTCTTCACATATCACTGAATATCGGGAAAATAGGGTATATATTTGTAAAACAATAGAAGGGGAACTGAACTGCATCTTACAAGAAAAAGCAGCAGCTATGTTCGAAGACAACAAACATAGAAACAAGGAGAAAATTGTTGAAAGCATATGTGTGAAGTACAGAGCAGAACATCTGTGAAATAGGGGCAGTCGGAGAAGCAGACTGAAAAACGGTAGAGACATTTTGAAATGTGGTGCTTCATATGTATGAGAATGATGAGACAGAAAGTTAATAACAAAGAGGTTATAGAAATAGTGGGGGAATAAAGATATCTGTGGAAAACAAAAACAAATAGGAGAAATGGAAGGACAGGATAGGTTCTAAGGGAGTAGTGCAAAATATATTACCAGCAGAGATAGGAAAAAAAGAGGTAGAGGTAGACCTAGATCAAACTATTGCACGCAGATAGTGAAAGATGCAGACTGTGGAAATTTCAGTAAATGTGTAGGTTAGCTCAGGATACGAAACAATGAGGGTATGCGTCTAACTAGTTCCAGGACTGAAGACCTAATGCTGATATGTCTTTTTTTTATATCTGTATAGATTGTGCCTACTTCTTTCTTACTGATGTTAGAAGTGGGTATATAAACTAGTGTTATTACTGTATTTACGAGTTTAGGTTTTGATCTAACTATGAGTAAATACTCTTTCGTTTTTTTGAAAATAGTTTTCTACACAACATCCTATCATTTTTGCATAACTATTCCCACACTCATATTTCCTTTCTTCGATCCTGTATGAATTACCCTAAAATTTTAGCTTTAAAAATCTCATGTGTCTGACCACCAAACTTTGCTAATATCTACTATGTCTAATTCTAATGTATTCATTTCAATTTTCAAATTCTCTAGCTTACCTACTTGCTTCATGGTTCTAACGTTCCATACCTCATCTAGCAAGATGTTTTGAGTTTTTATTTTTAACTTGCCGATTATATCCTCCAAAGTTGTCTCCTCTCGGAGATCCAAATGCTGGGCTGGCTTAACTTTGGAATCTTTTACTCCAGAGGATGCTATAATTTTAAAAACTTTGTTTGTATAATGTATACCTAGGAGGGACTCTGTGGGTTAGTTGGTTTGTGTGTGACTACCAGGTCCAAGGTCCTGGCTTCGGTTCCCCACATAGACTGTTTAAAAAACGTTAGATGTGAATTTTTCACAAAAAAAATACGCTTTCATTTGAATGCGAGATGTATGGGTGTTATCATGCACGTTAAAGATGTCTACTTTGCTTGGAATAGCAATGGTTTGGCAAAATTTAAAAATTTTCAGGTAAAAAAACTTGCTTCCTAGTCAATATAGTACCTTCGAGTAAAGCATTGGGAAATTTAATGTAATGTGTACTTTGGAGATAATGTGGTCGTTTCCTGTTGCCTCGCATATAGCAGTAGTGTGTATTAAATTGTCATACCAATCCCTATGGTCTCTGACTGAAGTATTGAAAGAGTTGTTGCCTCCTCTTTGGGAACTATCTTAGTCTGGTTGTTCACAAAAGACCCCATTAATTTAGTTATACATATAGTTTGATTCTTTAGCCACTTAAATACACAAGCCATTCTACCCGTTCTAGTATTTTAGGACTTAAGATAAAGGTTCGTTTAGAACTAGTATTTCCAACATTCAATAAATACATATACATTATTTCGAAAATACTATTTTTAAATTCTGCAAATTGTTCGTTTGTACAAAGGAACTACTCATGATTAATAATAATATATAAAATGTACAATTACATTTGTGATTGTATTTATTGTTACAATCTAATCATTTCTAATGTCAAATTTTCAATCTTTCTACTCCATGGAGACTCTAAATGTCATGCTGGAATGTGTGAACGTTTTTCTTATTTTAAAATATTTCCTTTTTTATTTTTTTAGAAATTTTTATACCTCGATCATCTAAGTAAGGACAATAGTTTCAATAGCATACATAGTAGGGTCTGCATGTTTCGTGAAAGAATGTGTTAAGTTCTTTGTTTTCCTTTGTGAAATAACCAAGGCTCTTTAAAATAATATTTGGATTGCAGAAAGGACAGTTGTTCACTTAGAATATATAAAGAAAACTCTTGGATAATTCTATTCATGTCCCAGATAGGTTTGTGAGGAATTATTAAAAATAAATTATACCAAGTTCTAGAGGCTGCCTTATTATTAATATAACTAAAGATTATGAAAAGAGACCATTAGTCATCTGTAAAGATTAACTTCGTTAGGTTTTAGTAATTTTAATCTGTGAACTTAACAAGTTACTTTTGGCACTTATATTATCGTCATTCGGGGATACTTAAGCCACTTGGGTTACAAAAGCCATTCTGTAACATAAACGGTGATGTTGGCAACATTGTTTTAGGCAGTTTAATATCTTTTGATGTCTTCAGATGCAGAAGTTAATGACGTTTTGCCAGTGTTGTTTAATACGTCATTTGTTTTAAAAGTAAGTTGATTTACTTAAACTTATTTTGAGGTTAATTATATCGTATTTTAATGTCCATAACTTTATTCTTAAAAATTGTATTTTCATGAGTTGTACACATAAGCTCAAACAACACATTATCTTGGTTGGTTTCATAAGTTACATTCCCATTTTGGTTTCTTTGCTTGTTAAAAAATTAATAGCTGTTTTTATTATGGGGTAACAAAAGCTGTGGAAAATTTGTGGCTTTTGTTACCCCCACACTCAAAATATTATACTATATAGAAGTAAAAACATAACTATCATTTTTTCCTCTAGTTTAGGACACACTAATATGCCTCGTGCTTACCAAAGGCCTGTTGGAGCTCGGAAACATAAAGACTACACAAAAGAAAGCATATCAGCAGAAGTAGATAAAGTGAAAAGTGGCCTTTCTTTACGCAAGACTGCCGAAAAATATGGAATTTCTAGATGTACTATTACGACAACAGTCAAAGGAAAATCCAAAAAAGTAGGAAGACCTTACGTTTTGAGTATTGAGGAACAAACCCAATAGGTAGAATGCGTCACTTAGGCTGAAGAATGGGGATTCCTTTTAACCATCTTTGATATTAGATTAATCATGAAAGGATTTCTTGATCGAAGTGGACGAACTGAACTAAGGTTTAAAAACAACATGCCTGGTGTTGATTTTATGATATCATTTATAAAGGGACATAATGGGGCCCTCTCTAATAGGCTGTGTCAAAACATTAAAAAAAGTAGAACAGCTATAAATGAGGAAACTGTAAACAGTTATTTTGACGAGCTCACAGTAACACTTAATAAGGTAGAAGCAAGTATGAGTATGAATTGGAGAACGCTTGATCTAGTGTTTTCTGATGAATTATGTGATTTTTCAGTCATTAAATCCAACAGTGCATTAGTTATTGAGGATGAACATCTTCCCAGTTTGATAGTTTTTTATAGGGCTTCTCTTATACCATGTTTTAATGAATCAGAATGCTCACTTACTTTTTCCTTTGCTAAAGCTGATTACTAGCTTCTCAACTCCTACTTTGAAAATATTGAATGGTTATTCTTAAATGATAAGATCCTTTCTATAAACATTCTTATTACAAAATTTTATAAAATTTTATTTGATACTTTTGAGTTGTTTGTTCCGAAAAAGAAAGTTATTACTGATACATTCCCAAGGTGGTATTCTTACGCTCTTAAAAAACTTATAGCTCGTAAAAACGACCTACTACGCAGATATAAACGAACTGGTAGTCAAACTGATTATGAGTCATATTCACAATTGTGCAAGGAAGGCAAATTAAATATTGAGCTCTTTTATATGATTTACGTTAGTACCCTTGAACCTGACTATACCTAATAATATTAGTCAATTCTGGTCATATGTTGTCATTAAAAAGGTAACTCTATCCCTAAAATCATGAATCTACATGATAATCAATTTGAATTTTTAGATGATATTGTAAATGCATTTGCCAAACACTTTCAAGCCTTACTCTAGTCATAAAACCCCAGCCATTGTAGTTGCGAATAATATTAACTTCTTTTCGACTCTTGCAAATCATGTATTCACTGACGATGAAATTATTCAAAAAGTTCTTTCTTTAGATAGTCTTAAGAAAGCAGGACCTGATGGTATTCCCCCCCTCATTCTAAAAGAGTGTCCAGCCTTAACTAAACCTTAAAACATATTTCAGAACTCTTTTGACCAAGGTATTTTTCTGGAGTTTTGGAAAATGTCCATGATAGTTCCAATTTTTAAATCTGGATCTAAAAGTGATTTTACTAATTACAGAGGTGTTTCCTTAACGTCCTGTATTCCTAAAATATTTAAATCTATCATTATGATGAGCTATTTGCACTTACAAAAACTATATAATACCTGAACAGCATGACTTCTTCAAGGGATGGTCTACTGCCACTAACTTAGGGATCTATCAACACTTCCTCATTACTAATCTTGAACTTGGCAGACAAGTTGATTCGATTGCTGTGAAAATCGAGAAAATCGTGCCCCCTTTTTGGGCCAACATAAAAGTACAGTGGATTTTACTAAAAAAAAATCGGGATTACCTTTGTTGGGCTGCATAAAAATTTTCAAAAAAAATATAAAAAATTAAAAAAATCTTTCAATACCTCTGGAACGCCTCCTTATTTTTGCACACTCCGGCTAGCTCTAAAATCTGCTTCTTCCTGGATATTTACCATCCTAAGTTCACTCTTTCTCACATATACAGTCAAATAAAATTACCACTCAAATAATGCAACAAGACATACAACCCTTTTATTTATACATATTAAAAGTTTCCATTATCAAGAAAATATTTACACATTTGTATATACAGTTTCAAATATTGTTACAATTTCAATCCTTAAACCTTTTGAAATTTCATGATTTGTATTTATTTCAACAGTTTTATTTTATACGAGTAGATGGGTCCGTCGTGAAACCTTAAATTGACTTTTATTCAGGTCTATGGTAAGCTCAGTATAAACCCAGTTACTTTAAATGGCTAAAAACGTTGCATTTTTGTTTAAAACAAATTTAAAGACCCGTTTACTCCTTACATCAAAAATTTTATGTTTTTTAGTAACACTTATAAATGATAAAAACCAGTTGTCTTTTACATATACCCCTTTAAGTGAGTTTAATGATAATAAAATACACCTCCCAATAAATCAAATCACTCAAGCACAAAACAACAGCACAAATGTTCAAGCAAAAGCAAGAGACATTAATTTCGTTACCTGGAGTAAGCTTTTTTTCATCATCGCCTCTGAAGATGTTGTCCATACACTTCACCGTTATACATAAATCCAACCCATTTTCACTCGCCATCCAAATCTCTGCAGCCACCTTCAGTGTTTCTACCTCGATTCTTGACTAGACTAAGCTAACCACCTTCTGTAATTACTAAACCTCACACATTCTTGTTTCAAGCACTTCTCAAATCGCCTACCCTAGTACCATCCTTCCATCTGTTTGTAGAGGGTAGTAACAGCACCGTCAATTAACTCGCACTTACTTGTGCAATACACACATTTAAAAAAAAAACTAATGACGTGCTGTACTAACACCACCTTATACTTTTAAATTAGAATGTTGCTCTAGCAAAGCAAAGTCAAACGAATAAGCGACGTACGATTATAAGCCAAAGTAAAAGATGAGTAAGAGAGAGCTTTACCACCTCTCCTAGTGTATTTATATTTTCTCATCCACTCCTCTCGGACCCCATTTCAGTCGAAAAGCTTATTTTATCTTAATTGATTCTAGAAATTGTATGCGTAACCGACTAGTACAACCGACAATTCTCTTTCCACCGTGCTTTTCACATGAAATCTGTTCAACAACATATAACCGTTGTGAGCTTCTCGAAAATTTCTAGCTTTCAACCAATCAGACTGCTTTCCATCTATTTCTACGTCCAGCCTCTAGCTATCTTCCCTTGTTTAACACATATTAGCTGTTTTTTTTAGAATCCCACTCAAGCAACGGAAAATCGATATTGTGTTTGACCCCCAAATCTACCGCGTACTTTAAACGAGTATTTTAACCAACTCTTGTTATACATGCTCTCTGTCTGATTTACACTACGGATATTCTATTTCACTTTGCCTTCAAACCATCTCTTGTTTTAGTAGCTTATGCATTGACCGTTACATACAATTCCACAAAATTCTGTCCCAACGTTCATTCAAGTTTCTTTGAACCTGTTATTTTCAACTGTCAGGTTTTATATAAAGCAACCGTCCATTGAAATTATAATTCCAAGTTTTAGCATTTTTTAGGATTTGTATTTTAACGAACGTTTAGTTTAGTTAAATTGAAAATATTCGTTTACCTTATTGATTTATATACCCAAAAGCTCTGTTTATTATCTGATGCGCTTGATTTAAAATATTAAAACTAATTATGCATAATCTTGAGTTTCCACGTACTCCAAAACTTCTACACGTTATGCAAATTTAACATTCCAATTTAGAAATACAAAAATATGTTATTATCCGTCCGTTTTCAATGTCACAACTAATTAATTTGGCGCGTAAATAAATTGTTGCTATTTTTTATATACACAGTCGTTAAAAATTTATTATCTAGACCTATCTATCCCTCTTAACCTATAATTTCCACGACAATATATATATATATATATATATATATATATATATATATATATATGGATATTTCAAAAGCTTTCGATGGTGTCTGTCATGCTTTACTACTTATAAAACTGGAAAAAATAGGAATCCATGGAGTCTACATCAAATGGATTGAATCATACTTAAGTAAACATCAACAACATGTTCTTCTGGGAAGTTTTCAATCTGCTATTTTTGATGTACCTTCTGAGGTGCCCCAAGGATCCCATATTGGACCCATATTATTTATATTATTTATCAATGATATGAAAACTATTTTATCATCCTCTTCTTGTTTGCTGTATGCTGATGATGTAAAACTATTTAGTCCAATAGTAAGCATTGCTGATTACAACAACCTCCAGCAAGATATTAATAATTTCTCTACCTACCATTAATGGTTCCCAGTTAAGTAATGTGGTTTCAATATGTGACTTGGGCATTATTTTTGACAATCATCTTTACTTCTCTGAACATATTGATAACATTTGTGCTAAAAGTTGCAGGATGCTGCGTTTAATTAAATGCTACATAATGTTCAACAATAACACCAATGCTATAAAATTTCTTTATTTTAGCCTTGTTCTCAGCTTACTTGAGCATAACAGTATCATTTGGTCTTCAATTCAGAGAACTGCAATTTACAAACTGGAAACGGTTCAAGCCATATTTGTTAAATACTTGCTTTATAAGTTTCATATTTCATATATCAGTATTTCTCGAGAAGTTAGACTTCTGCTTGTTGGTTTTCAATCTTTTAATCATAGGTGTTTGATTGCATCTGCAGTCTTTATATATAAATTATTAAATTGATTGTGTAAATCTCGTGGATTTAATTTCATTAAGGGTTGCCCCTAAAGTTACCTGGGGTAAATAACTGTTTCACATTGATTTTAATCGTACCAATTATAGTTCTAATACATTTATTATGAGGTTGTTAAAATGTTTCAACTCACACTTTAATGATTATGATATATTTTATAACAGCATTAGTTCTTTTAGGTATCATAGTCTATAAAAATCTATTTTATAACGAATTATGTATTATTTGGAGTTAGTACTCTGTAGTGTACTTGTTATTAAATAAATAAATAAATAAAATAAATTAACTATTATGATGAGACAAATATCACAGATGATTCTGAAAGAAAAAAGTCGTAGTAAGACAAGGCAAGTACATCCGTAATGTTTTCAGGGAATGCAGATGAAACATTACTCACACCATACATTACATATAAGGCAACAAATCTCTATGACACATGGACTGACAATGGTCCTACAGGAGCTATTTACAATCAGTCAACGAGTGGATGGTTTACCATAGATATATTTGAGGACTGGTTTAGAAAGATAGCCTTACCATACTTTAACAAGTTCGATGCAGATGCTGTTAACGTACTGATAGGGGACAACCTTTCAAGCTACATTTTACCATATACTATTAGTGAATTAAATTTGTGCTGCTACCACCAAATAGTACGCATTATACTCAGCCTTTGGATGTGGCTTTCTTTAGACCGCTGAATAAAGTGGTGTGAGATTTTTAGTCACTGGAAAGAGAAAATCGAGGCACTTCCTAAAGATAAGTTCCCGTGACTCTTGAAAAAGTGTATTCATGAATTAGGCAAAGAGAACAATAACAAAAACTTAAAGAGTGGTTTTACAGCATTAGTGATTACACCTTTGAATAGGCAGAAAGTGTTAAAAAGGCTCCCGATGGCTGCAAGAAGAAAAAAGGTGAAAATCTTGACTCCAGCAAAGTCAGGGTTGAATCATTTGGAGCATATCTTAAAGAAAGCAGACAGAAAGAAACCCGACCCACAAGACAACAGAAGAAAAGAAAATTAAATGTTCCAATCGGAAGAGGCATTGAAGATTTGGAAGAAGATGTTTGCAATATTGATCGTCAAGAGAGTGCATCCAAAGAGCCTTGCTCTTCAAATCATCGTCAAGAGAGGGCCTCAAAAAGGTCCAGAAATGAGAATTCGGACTCAAGTGACAATGATGTTAAAGAGTTTTCATTGCAAAATTCAGAACTTGTTTTAAGTGATTTAACTGATGACAACTTTAAGGAAGAAACAGACACAGAACAAATATCTGATAAGCCACACAAAGCACCTGTGAAAATGCCAGATCTTACACCGAATGTGTATGTAATTGTACAACTTTTATTTAATGAAAACCAAAAAGGAAGTGTTGAAACAGTTTTTTGCTATTGTGATCGACAATAAACCTGAAGAAGAGAAAGTCAATGTCAAATTCTTTCAGAAAAGTTCCAAGTTAGTGGGAAATGATTAGATCTTCTTGATTGTTGATGATGAGATGGAGGTAAATATTTGTGATGTTGTTACAATTGTGCACCCTGTTAAGATCATCGACGGACATCATACTTTCCTAATCAAAATAATGAACTACACTTTGTTGAACATCTTGAGTATTGTTTTTAATACCTATTTCTTATTTGGAATACAATTAATAGTTGATCACCAACGATATGTGTGATTATTGTTACCCTAGTATAATCTAATTTAAGCCTAATATTGATATTTTACCTCTGGCTTTAGTTATCCCATATCAAAGGGTAATTTAAGCTACCATGTTTTATTTATTTATTTTTTAAATACAGGATTTTATATACTTTTTACAATGTAAACATAAAGTGTATCTACAGTCTGAAACTGAAAAGTGGCATAAGTAACCCCGAATGACAGTAGAATATTTTTGAAGTTTTATTTTTCTTCCAAAAAATATGTCATAAATTTAACATATATCAATTTAAAGTTTTAAAGATAAAAATTATTTTTAGGCATTTCAGTTAAACACAACTCTTCTAATGTGGTCAGTAATATATAAAACTGCAACGTGGTTTTATATATTTTTGCCCATCCAAAACTGAAGTAATTTCTGTTTTGTTCCAAACTATCTGGCAACTTATTTTATTTAAGAAAATATGCATTATGGAAATCTAAAGAAATCTCCTTGAAGATTACTTAAAGGCAACAGGTAATTTATTACTTTAAGACAGTTTACTAATTATCACTTTACTAGCAACTAGAGTGTATAATAAATGTGGTGCTTTAAAATTATTTAAAACATTTAATTGTAAGAAGTAGGACATTTACCTAAGGCGAGTTTAATGTTTTAAAGCAAAGGGTGTAAAATATCTGTTGGTATCGGTTATGATAATTTCATACCGTTTCTGTGTCTAGAACTTGTAGATATTATTCATAATTTTTAGAATTTTAACACATATTAAACTTTTTTTATATACTACAAATAATAAATATGGAAATGTAACTATAATTATCTTTAAACCTAGTTCTTCTACGTGTATGTAGATAACAACTGATTTGCAAACACATATCCGCACACATACTAACGAACGGCCATATACATGCAATTTATGTAATTATTCTGCATTTCGAAAAAATGATTTGCAAGGACACATTCGTGCCCATACTAACGAGCATATATATGCAATAACCAATAATAAATAAAAGTAACGCGGGCGTTCAGTGCTCATGAAATGATATAATAAACGTTAAAACCAAAAAGAAACTGGCCTTCCTCAACTCAGTTTTAAAGAATTCCAAGAAAATTTATAGTAAACTAAACATCAATCTGACATACTTTTCGTACAACCTGTCATCTTATAAAGTGCTAAATCCTAAATGCAAAATAAAAGGAAGAGAATTAAAATAAGAATCCCGATGAAGGACGAACTAAACTATAGCACACAAGAAAATTGCAACCTATATTGTAGACTATGCAACAAAAGCTTTCTTAATGGAAAAGGAATCAATATTCACAACTCACAAATTCACAAAAAAGATACGCAAGAATAAAAAATTAATTTTACAAAGGAAGATATTGTCAAGGAAGCAGAAGATGATCAACAACCCTTTCATTTAAAATTATCTAACCTAAAAACTAACGTTCGAATTATTCGAAGAATGCCGAAAACTGCCAGAGCTACATGTGCCTCAACCTTAAAAGACTTAATCGCAGAATGCATTAATTCCAACTCAACTTGCTTTTGGGAGAACCTATTGTTATTCCCTTTTAAAGCCCTTAGCATACCCACAGAAAAAACCGACAACAAATTGTCTATATCGACTATTATAAAGAGAAATCTAACAAATTCAATAAACATAGACAAGCTAAGTTCAGAGTCGCGCCCTTTAACAAAACCGTCACAAGGAAATAAAATTAAATTAGTTATAAACAAAGTTTCTGACGGTGACCTATCTTCAGCAATTAAAATTTTAGCTTCCGATGAGAACTTTGCAAACTTCAACAATGACACCCTCTCAGAATTAAAATCTAAACACCCTCTATCTCTTATCACAAAGTCATATACACCAACAAAATCAGAGACTACTCCAATTCCTATCACTACCAAGGACATATCTATCGCCATCAAAAATTTTAAAACAAGCTGCGTTGGTGGTATAGACTGTTTAAGACCCTCTCATTTACAAGACCTGACCAGTCACAGTGCAGGCCCATCTGGGAAGGCTTTTTTTAAATTTCTATACAAACTATGCGTTTTCATTATAAACAACAAAGTAAATAGCAACATTCGTTCAATTTTATTTGGTGCATCACTCTATGACTTTACTAAAAACACCGGAGGCATCAGGCCAATCGCTATAGGCACAGTTTACCGCCGTCTAATTTCCAAAGTTATCTGTCATAAAATTGACGAAAGACTAGGGAACTACCTTCGTCCACATCAATTTGGTTTTGGATCAAAAGGAGATTGCAAAGCTGTCTCACATGCCGCAAGACATTTCATTTCTGAACATCCCAATCCTGAAAATAAAATTTTTATTAAATTAGACTTCAAGAACGCTTTCGATGTCATTTACCGTAATCATCTACTCAATACTGAATTTTACCATTTTATATATCAGTGCTTTGGATTTCTTTCATACCTTTTGTTCGATCAACCTGGCATCACCTCTTGTTGTCCAGCAAGGGGATCCTCTAGCCCCACTTTTATTCTGTTTATCAGTAAATAAGTTAATAAGAAACATAAAAACAATTTAATAGTTGGTACCTCAACGACAGCTCATTAGGCGGTGACTACGTATCAGTTTATAAGGCTTTTAAATGTATAATAAAAGACTCAAAGGATTTAGGCCTTGAACTAAATTTCAACAAATGCGAATTATTCTTCTTGGAATCACAAAATCCAAACATCATAATTAAATTCAACCAAATTGCGCCAAATATTAGAATTATATCAAAATCAAACCTTTTCTTACTAGGTGCCCCACTATCAGATGAATCTTTTCGATCAACATTCAACGATAAATTAGAATTCTTCAATAAAATGTGTTCTCGCTTATCTTTGCTACCATCACACATTGCATTTTACCTTTTGAAAAATTGCTTATTTATCCCCAAACTGATATCTCCTCGGATGTTGTCCAACATAGCACCACAAAACCGCTCTATCCGATTTTGATAACACAACTTGTCTTTCGTTAGAGTCCTTAACAAACATTACTTTGAACTCAAATAGTTGGAATCAGGCTACTCTACCAATCTCTAAGGGAGGACTCGGAATACGTTCAATTACCTATCTTGCCCTTCCAACTTTCCTATCCTCTTCATATTATTCAAAGTGGCTAATTGACTTCATCCTACCTCCTTTCTTCAACGAAAAAGATCCTTTAATACTAGAAGCTGAAAATATTTGGTCCAACAAAACAAATCTATTACTAAACGACGTAGACAAATGTCATCAAAAACATTGGGACATCCCGCTAATCAATATTAAAAAACATTATCTGCTTAAAAAATAGTCTCTTCCAGATAAAGCTCGTCTCGATGCAACCACTATAAAAGAATCAGGTGCATGGCTTAATGCCCTGCCAACAGCATCACTAGGTACACTGTTAGACAACGAAAGCTTCCGCATTGCTATCGGCTTTTGACTAAGCTGTCGCTGTGGTACCACTGTAGACGCTTTTGACAGACATGGCCTAAGCTGCAAGCTAAGTACCGGTCGATTCTCCCGTCATTCATCAGTTAACAATTTAATAAAACGCAGTCTTCTACAGCCCAAATTCCATGTTGTTTAGAACCATTAGGCACCAGTCGGGATGATGGCTAACGTCCAGACGGTATGATGCTTATCCCCTGGAAATGTGGTAAACCGGTTGTATGGGACTTCACGTGCATTGATACTTGGGCCCCTTCACACGTCAGATCCACTTCTACCTCCGCGAGCGCCACATCTATATATGGAGAAAAAAATAAAATATCAAAATATAAACAATTAGAAAACAACTATATTTTTGTATCGATAGCAATTGAAACTTTGGGTGTTTTCACTCCTATAGGTTTGAAATTTAGTAAAGAAATAGGCAACAAAATATTCGTTGAAAATAACGACCCAAGGACTACCTCATTTCTCATCCAAAACATCAGCATCGCCATTCAAAGAGGCAACGCCGCCTCTTCCTTATTAACTTTCCCTTCCACGCATTCACTTCACGAAATATTTATGACCACAAAAATAAATAAATTCACATTCAAAAATCAATCTTGCAACAACAAACCCAACTACATACCTAATCTTCATTCCCCAAAATACTCAATTCCCATCCAAACTTATTTTTCTACTTGCCCTAGCCCATCAAACAATGAGTCAGAGTATCCACACGAATCCAACCAACACCAAAGTAAACACCCCCAAATGGAAACGTCTATTACACGAACTACAGACAAACCACAAACATGACATTAAAATTGTAAACGAGCTTAACAAGAATAGCAATGGCAAATCTCAAAAATTAACACCACATAACTCATGGGCAAACTCATCTAACAACAAGGGTGACAAAGAATACCTTTCATTTCTTTACAGTTTTGGGAACAACATACCAAAACTAGAATCTAATTTAGTTAAGAGATCGACAAAATCACCAACGCAATCACTCTTACTAACAGAACCATTGAAGTCAAATCTAAACGATCCAAATTTAAATCAATTGAGGGAATATCTAGCAGCTCACACCTTTGAAAATAGAATTATAAATATGAAACCTCGAGGTTTAATTAACCGAAACAATTACTGCTATATAAATTCAATATTGCAAGTGATTATAGCATGTCCACCTGTTTGCAGTTTATTAAAAATCCTTTCCCAATACATGCCGTTTGCCTTCAAAAAGAAAACCAGTACACCCACAATTGAAAGCATGGTAAAATTTGTCTTAGAGTTTAATGATATTCCTGCAATGCCCAGATATGGACGGCATTCAAACAAAAATCAGAAAAAGGAATATAACACAATTATTAAGTACGACAACATTTGAACCATTTTGGATATACAAATTACCGAAAATAAATTACACAGTGAATATTTAATCAAAACACTGAGTAAACAAAAACCATGTGTAAAAATTGTTGGTATTTTAGAAGAGATTGCACCTGATTCTCTAATAAATGCTATTATCAAACAAAACAGATGTATTAGTGACAATGCTGAAATCAAAGTGATTAATATAAAAAGGATGGTAAATAACAATAGTAAATGGACTGCAATTATACAGGTGGATATTGACACATATAATAGCATATTAGATAATGGTGCTCTTTGCATTGAATTTTCAGCTTGTGCGGTTTATGAACATATTAATATTAAAAGATGCTTTAATTGTTATGGGTATAACCACTATGCAAACGTTTGTCAAAAACAACCAGTTTGTTCTAAATGTGGATATGAAAATCACCCAGGGGAAGTGTGTAAGAATTTGGAAGCACAATGTCCGAACTGCAAAGAAATAATTCCAAGATGGCTGGAAGTGCTGATGTCAGCCAACTTGCTCCTCAGAAATTTTGTGTGTATTGCAAAAAAAATGTGGTTATAAGTTTGTGCAGTGTGCTAAATGTGGTGAAACAGCTCACCAGTCATGCAGTGATAGAAAGGGCCAGGTTTTTGCTACTGAGGATGGTATTAAATCCTACCTTTGTGATTGCTGTCTGAAGGCCAACTTTGAACCTTTACAACTGTCTTCAGAGTCCTCAAGTAAAGATTCAGCAAGTGTACAAGCACTGGATGTTGAGAAATCAAACCTGCCTGCAACTGTAATTGATTTCTTTAAAAATCCTGAATTTCTCTTCATTGTAAGGCAAGGAGTTAAATTGGAAACATGTGCTTTGGTTAATGAAATTGCTAAATTACACTTGCAATTATCTGATCTTCAAGCTGAAATTGATGCACTTAAGTGTAGTAATATAGATCTAATCAGGTTACTGTCAAACAATGTACACATTTCTCAGGATCCTAAAAGTGGTATTATAAATAATATACCAGTATCTAACAAATATGATAATATTCCACATGCTGTGATAAGTAATCATCACAACACAAACACAGGTGTTGCCAAGGCAATCACTATTAATCAAAGTAAGCTGACGACTCCTCTTTATCAAGAGGTTAATTATGCTAATGCTTGTTCAATTGTTAAATTGCCTACTGATTCCCAGGAGCTTGCTGATTCTGTAAGAAACTTACATTCTCTTGAGAATACTGCTATAGTAAATGCTACTTCCCAGATGCTTAATGATACTTTAACTCCAGCACATACTGGTAATAAGGTTGCTACTTCTAAACCCGCACATCATGTGCCGAACGAGTGGTACACGGTGGCCCATAAAAAGAAGCAGCCTAAAGTCATTGTCGGCACAGCAACTTCTGATGCCGCTGACAATGCAGACAATCTTCATGGTGTGCAGCGGCGAACGTGGATTCACCTTAGTAGGGTTGCGCATAAGGCGGGTGGAAGCCCCCAGGATCCTGTAGATGTCCTTAGGTTTTTGAATACTGATTCTACTGATGCAGTCTGTTATCGTATCAGCACGTCTAAGTATTTTAGTTCTTACAAATTGGGTATACCAGTAAACGTTAAGGAACACCTTATGAACCCGGAGTACTGGCCTGCAAATGTCCAGGTCAGAGAATTTGTCTTTAAACCTCCTAAGGACAGAAACGCCAATAACACCAGTCAGAATGATTTTTTAGGCAAGCGCACAGTGCTGAACAAGATAGCAACGTAAACAAGGAAGTGAGCATCATAATTGTTAACTGTCGTAGTTTAGTTAATCAACTAACTGCTTTCAACACGTTATGCGAAAGTTATTGTGCGGATATCATCATAGCATCCGAAACCTGGCTCACCGATGATGTAAGTGACTTGTTAATTTTACCAGACTCCTACCGTATCTATAGGCGTGATCGGCCTTCAAGGGGTGGCGGAGTCCTTATTGCTGTACACAAGAGATTGCCATCATTTCTACATACAAATGATGAACTGTATGAAATTGTCTCAGTTAATATCCACCTTAATGACAAGCTCTTGTGTGTTTTTGCAGTCTATAGACCGCAGTATACTTCCATAGATATTCTTGCCCGGCTCAGAGCTTTAATAGCGCAGGCAAACAGTAGTTCTGGTACTCCCGTTGGGATAGTGGTGGGTGGTGATCTCAACCTGCCTAACGTGACTTGGTCCATTAGACCCTCTCGTTCTTATGTTCAACATCTCATTAATCAACTACTTTCTGAGGATCTTCAACAAATTGTAAATTGTGCTACCAGAGGCGAGCATATCTTAGATGTTGTCCTGGTTAACTCTATTGTGGACTGGCCCACCTGCACTGCCCTCGACCCGTTTAGTGACCATCTACCAGTCCACATTGTCTTGAACCAGTACATTTCATCGCAGGTTATGCATAAAAAGGTGTTTTATTATAAGAATACCAGGGTTATGGATCTTCGCAAGTTTCTTTCGAGCCGTTATCTATGGTGGATTAACCAAGCTGGCTCTGTCAATGATTACTGGGAGTCGCTTAAATACCTATTACTAGCTGCTCGTGATGTGTATGTGCCGTCCAAAGAATTATCCTCCAACCCTGACCCCATTTATTACAACAACGAGGTCAGGCAATTAAGGAAAGCTTGTCATCGTGCTTACACCAATCGCAAACTATCTCAGCTTCATAGGACACGTTTTCTTGCACTATCCAGGAAACTTCACTGTGCAAAGCTTGCAGCTCTACACCATTTCATGTCTTCTCTCGTTAAGGACAGCAAACCTGGCAATTGGAATGTATTCTATAAATACGTCAATGTTTTAAGGAAACCCAGATCCTGTCACGGGCTTCCAGGTACTTCAACTGAAGCTTTAGCTGTCTTTAGTGACACTTTTAAATCAGCATATACAGATGCTCCCTAAATGAGTATTGGCATGGCAGTATTGGATCCTGTACCGGCCGCCGCCCCATTTGAGTTCGACGACAGCAATGTCCTCAACGTTTTACGAAAAGTTACGGCAGGCTCCTGTGGTCCTGATGGCATCTCAGGTCGGCTGATTCGTGTTTGTGGCAACTCCATCGTGCTGTACTTAACTATGCTATTCAATATGTGCATTAACAACTGTGATATACCGCTTGAATGGCACAAAGCGTACGTGGTGCCTATTCATAAAAAAGGGTCTAAATCTCAGCCAGGTAACTATAGGCCCATTAGCCTTACATGTGTTATCTGTCGTGTATTTGAGAGGATCCTAAACCGCTATATAATGCGTATCCTAATTTCTACTAATTTCTTAAGCCCGTTCTAATTTGGCTTCAGGCCACAGTACTCCTGTGAGGCTGCTCTGTCCTGCTTTGTACAAGACATAGCTGATCATCGCGACAATGGAATACCCGTTGATGCTATTTTTATCGACATGGCTAAGGCATTTGACACTGTGCCCCACAAACTTCTTGTAGAGCGCTTGTTTAAAATTGGTCTTGACTGGCGAGTACTGTCCTGGTTAAAGATTTTTTTATCCGGTCGCACGCCACAGGTCAAGATTGGAGATTCTTTATCCAAACCAGTTGAGGTTACTTCCGGGGTGCCGCAAGGTTCGGTACTTGGCCCAACTCTATTTTTGATCTTCATTAACACCATTGTAAATATAATATCATCCACTATTAGACTCTTTGCTGATGACATTGTCCTCTATAGGGCAATCAAGACTAAAGAAGATTGTAATGTTCTGCAAAAAGACCTGGCCCACCTCACAGCTTGGACAGAAGCAAATGGGATGCTCATTAATTGTACCAAGACAGTCTGGGTTGCATTCGGCTCAACTACATCTGCCTACTCCTACAGACCGAGTCTAACTACCCTCACTCCAACAGACAGTTGTAGATATCTGGGTGTTATTATCAACCAAAACCTGAAGTGGAATGAGCATGTTCTTTATGCTATTTCTAAAGCCAATAAGCAGCTAAACTTTCTCAAGTACTGTCTTTGTGGTGCTTCCTATGAGACGAAGCGACACGCATACATTAGTTTGGTACGTCCTACGTTGGAGTACTGCGCATCAGTTTGGAGTCCGCCAGCTAAGTTTCTTGCCTTAGCCCTTGAGGCGGTTCAACGTAGAGCGGCTCGGCAGGTGCTGAATACTTACGACTATGCAGTTAGTTGCACGGCACTCTTACAATTCTAAGAGTGGGAGCCATTGGTTTTACGACGTGACCGAAGACTGCTAATTTTGATTTACGAAGCCATAACTAAATTGCCCTCCTTAACGAAGATCGATAACCGTCTACGTGTGGCCAGCTACATCTCACGTAATGACCATTGGTGTAAGATCCAACGTCCGAAATTTGTAAGCTCCTTTGGTGCAAACTCCCCAGTTGGCAGGGGTATCGTATTGTGGAATGTGCTGCCTTAGTGTGTCTTTGACCCTTTCTCTGGAACAAAAGCCCAGTTTACTAACCTGTTAGATTAGTATTTCTTGGTTTGTTTTATAATTGTAATTATATTGCTACCACCGCTGGCAACAGCATTGTATTGATAAATAAATAAATAAATGAATACCAAATATTCATTAATGCTCAACATTAACCATTCACCCTTTGATAAAACCTGTCACACATGGTGCAAACAATTGCAGATAGCTCGTTCCAAAATTGACTATGGTAAACAAGTTTAGCAATCACAGCATAAACAACAGTGTGTCGGTATCTGGGATAAGCAATATATACATATCAAAAATCAAAATGTTAAAACCTTATCAGTATGTCACTTAAATATACGTTCGTTGCTATCGTGCTTTTCACATTTTACAGACTTTGTGAATAATGAGAAGTTTGATATCATAGCATTATCAGAAACTTGGCTCACAAAGGATATACTGTATGAACTAATCATGTTACAAGGTTATACGTTAACAAGATTAGACAGGCCAAGTAGGGGAGGCGGAGTATGTTTTTACGTAAGGACATGGATCAATTGGAAGAATGTTGATATAAGTTATATAACAGGAGCTGAACTGTTACGTGCCAATAAATTAGCCCTTAAACATTGTTTTTAGGTTAATTTTGATGTGCGGAAGTTTCACGCCATAATTTCAAAAGACTCGGGGCGCGTATTTCCGTTACGTCACAGTGGGTTTGCGCCAGATCGCGCGACGCGAGTGGAGTAGGAAAAAAGTGGGGACAAGTGTTTTTGTGACTTTATATAACGTGGCTTTTTGGCTGAACCTTCGAGTGGAGTGGACGTTTGAGGTATCGTATCGTGCTTGTTATTATCTATATAGATTCCCTTGCCTAATTATCTTTGTTGTCGCCCTTATACCTGGTTTTCCTTGTCCATTCCCTACATAGGTGATGAATTTGAAGCCGTAGGCAGAACCGCATTCCACGCCGGAGTGGAGCCCTGAGATCGAGTCCAAGCTATTTGGATGTGCGTAAGACGTACCCCCGTTAATTGCCGTTTCTTGTAAGAGGGCCAGCAGCAGCCCTTAGCAACGTGCAGCCACCATCTTTATCTATCCTGAAGGACGATAGGCGTACTTCGTGGAAATCTGGACCTATCATGTGAGTAATTACTGTATTACCTAATGTCTTATATTTATATAAATTTTCCGATTATTGCGCAATATAATTTGTGCATTGGTGACGTCATTGGCAGTTGGGCGCGCAAAATCTGTAATAAGGTTAGCGCTACTAACCGCCCGTGGAGTCGCTTTTTCATCGCGCTTGCGCGATGTATTTATCGACTTTTTAACTGTAATTATCGTTTTTTTAAATTGTAAGAATTCACGTTTTAAATTGTAAGAGAACTAGAACAGCACTGGATTACATTTAAAACTAAATCTCAGTCATATATAATGGGTGTCATATACAGATGTCCCACAAAATCGATAACATGCCTGAAAGAATTGGAAAGCGTATTACGTGATTGTAGCATTAAATACGATAACACAATATTAATGGGTGATATTAATATCGATATGCTCCAAACTACCAGAGCTAGTAATTATTTAAATCAGATATTAGAATGCTTCAACTTAACAAGATGTAATATCGAACCTACAAGAGTAACAGAACATTCAGAAACACTACTCGACATTTTATGTGTTAGCAACAACATCAGTATCCAAAAGTGTGGTACACTGGATATGAATATCATGTCAGATCATCGTCTTATATATGGAATTATAAAAACAGATACATATCAAGTCTCTGTGAAATATAATACAGCAAGAAATTTTAAGTATTTTGATTTGGAATTATTTAACAATGATGCTAAATTGTTAAATTGGGAGCAAATTCTAAATATGCAAAATATTGATGACAAAGTGAGTTGTCTTAATAATATGATAAGGGAATTATTTGATTTACATGCACCCATGCAACGATTTAGAACTAGTAGTCTGAATAAACCTTACATAACTGCAACTATAAAAAATATGATAAAGCTGCGTGACAAAGCATATGCTCGTTATCGCAGAACTAAATTAGCAAGTCATTTTGGGTATTATAAAGATTTACGTAACATTACTAATACTGCAATTAAGGCAGAGAAAGCTGCATACTTTAAGTGTGAAATTAATAAACATAGAGGCAACAAGAAAAGATTGTGGGACTTCTTTAGGAAAAGACAAATATATCGTAAACCAGAAAATACAATCCAAGAAAATTTGAAGGACCCCAATCACCTAAACAGATTCTTTGTTAAGGCTGCAGAAAATTTGGCCTCAAGCATAGAAACAGATATAAATAATAAATTAGATTATCCAGTGTTTAAGCAACAATTTAAATTTGATATGCAAAAAATTACACATGATGCAGTATACAAAATTATTTTTGGTATCAAATCAGAAGCAATTGGTGTGGATGGTATTGGCATAAAAATGCTAAAATATATACTACCTTTCTGTATAGATGTGCTGGTTAATATTTTAAGATGCTCATTAAATGAAGGAACCTATCCTAAGATATGGAAGTACTCAATAGTCACGCCTATTGCAAAAGTATCTAATGCTACAGAACTGTCTCATCTAAGGCCAATCAATATTTTAAGCACAATGTCAAAAATAGCAGAAAAAATAGTTTATGATCAGTATAGTGAGTATATCAATACATATATTTTGCCATCAGCACAGTCTGGATTCCGAAAGCGGCACAGTACGACAACAGCGCTATGCAAGATTGTTAATGACATCACGAGAGCTATGAATGAAGCCAAGGTTACTCTATTGGTAATGTTAGACTATAGCAAAGCATTCAAACTAGTAAATATACAACTTTTGCTCCGTAAACTAGAATTATATGGTTGCAGTAAGACAGTTTATTATGGTTTAAAAACTATCTCAGTGAAAGGTATCAGCAAGTAAACCTCAACAATAGATTCTCAGAATTTTTACTACTAAAGCAAGGAGTGCCACAGGGAAGTGTTTTAGCATCGATTATATTTTCTCTATTTACTGCAGATCTACCAGAGGTGATAAAGGTATGTTCAGTGCACATGTATGCCGATGATGTGCAAGTGTATGTATCATGTATGGCAAAATAAATTAACAAAACTATTCAATATTTAAATATGGATTTGGAACAAATATCTAAATGGTCAAAAGAAAATGGTTTACTCTTAAATCCTACAAAAACGGTCGCTATGTGCTTGGGAAATAAATTAGCTTGTAGGAAAGTTCACGACAATATAAATGAGGTTTTCACAATCGATAATGTAGAAGTACTTTTTCATCGAGTACAAAAAAAATCTTGGTCTTATTATAGATACTAATTTAAATTTTGAAAAACATGCAGTAACAAAGATTAAGTCAGGCTATGCCATTTTAAAGCGACTATACAGTTATAAAAACTTGATTCTTTCACATGCAAAAATGGAATTATGCAATACTTTAATAATTAGTCAGCTTGATTATTGTAGTTGTGTCTATTTTAATTATCTAACTAATGAATTAAAAAATAAGTTGCAGGTATTACAAAACAGTTGCATACGATTTATTTTTAATTATAGAAAATTTGATTATGTAACACCTATTTATAAAGAACATCAAATTTTAAAATTTCAAAGTAGGTGTGAATTGTTGTTTGCGGTGTTGCTGTATGGAATTATTATTACAAAAAAACCAAATTACTTGTATGAACTACTAAAGAAGCGAAGTGACATACATAATTTAAACTTAAGGTCAGTAGACATAATTAATGTACCTAGGCATCAAGTAGCCAAATTTAAAGCTTCATTTGAACATACGGCAGCTAAGTTTATAAATCAAAATATAAATCTGTATAAAAGTTATAAAAATCAATGTACATTTAAGAAAGAAATGAAAAAAATTTTGTTAAATAAGTATTATAAAAAATAATCTAAATAAGTATACTAAATTATAGTCAGGAGTGGTTGAAAATCAGCCTTGCTGAACCATGTCCTTTTGGATACATCTATTTGTATATATTCAATAAATCAAATTTATTATTATTATTATTATGGTACTCGTAACGACGCTTTCGTAGAAAAAGGACGTCAAAAAGATGCCGAAGAATTTCTGAGTTGCCTACTTAATGGTTAAATGAAGAAATACTAGAACTATTAAAGCCGATTGACAACTACGAGGCAGTCGAAGATATTATACCGATAAATATTGATCTAGATGAGGAAAAGCGAAGGGAAAAGACCCAAAAATAAAAACCCAACCACACGCTATACCAGAACAAGAAATACTCCCATCAGCGATAACTTTAGTGGGTCACTATGCACTATATATAGAGTAGATGACAATCACAGAAAATATACAGAAATTTTTTACATTACAACTACATATAGAGAAAGCTACAACAATATACGAAGCACTCAAGGCCTTAGCTTCCAAAAATTAATTTCAAGACGTAAGATCGTCGAAGACAACCAAAGAAATTGAAACATGGGAACAAGTCTTATTACAAGAGCTTCCAGTTGTACTTGTGCTACACCTTAAATGCTTTGCCTTCAAATTAAATCGGTGCTCTAATATAATAAAGTCAATAGATTACCCAATTGACTTAAACATCGATCTTAAATTACTATCATCAACAACGCATTGCACTACTAACAAAAAGCAATATAAATTATTATAAATTATTTGCCATGAAGGCAAAGAAACAACGAAGGGTCACTACTTAACCGATGCATATCACATGGGTTACACACGCTGGTTACGATATGACGATTTAACTGTAGAAGCTGTAACCGAAGAAAGTGTTCTTAATCCACAAGGCAATCGAACCCCATATCTGTTATTCTATCGTAGTAACAGTACAAAATAATTTTAATCCTTCTTAATTGTATCAAAACTTTTAAGTGTAATATTTATGTAGATAACTACATATGTGCTATACCGAAAGTTAATAAAATCATATTGTGACCCCACCCGGTCTTTCTAGGGTAATTATGTTAGAACACATGCAAAGGAACTTTTTGCCGCGTTACACTTATTGGGATCTGTTGATTGACAGGTACAAAGCTTTTTCATTTAAAGGTTATTAATATTACAATAGAAGATATTCTAAATGTTGTAAGAAATCTCCAGTTAATAAGTTACATAATTGCTGGAATGTTCTCGATTTAACTAGAACGATTGGTAGGGTATAAATTAATGTTAAGGGGTTCTACAAAGTTAATTCTCATTGAAACCTTGACATGAGTTCTGATTGTGGCTTTTTTATAGTAAACCACACGTTAGTAATACTTGTTGCTTATGTATAGCTTTAGCTAGAGCTTTAGAATATGTAATGTAAATGCTCTACTGTTGATATAAATGCATCATATGTATGATCATGATATCATGGACAAACAACGTTAATAACAAAGAGGTTCTTTATACGGGAAGTAAGAAATATGTAAAATACAAAAAAAATAGAAGAAATAGAAGGATATGATATGTTCTAAAGCATTTGCTGAAGAGTGCGAGATTTATTACGAACAGAGATAGAAAAAAGGTAGGTAGACCTAGATTAGACTATTGCATGCAGATAGTGAAAGATGTACGCTGTGGGAATTTCAGACAAATGTGTAGGTTAGCTTAGAATAGGCAACAATGGAGGTGTGCATCTAACTAGTTCCAGGACTGAAGACCTAATTATGATCATGATAAATTAATCATAGTGATTAGTACTTCATACATAAATTAATTGTAGTGCCCTGCGATTAAGTTAATAATAATAATAATAATAAGATTCTATCTTTTGATACATGGCCAGTTTGGCGTGTAGTAATAGATAGAATCTTAGTGTTTAGAAGATTATACTTGTACTGTTAGTTAAAGCTCTGAAAGTAAATCTCTGTGAGCTTTTAGAAATTTTATAGTACAACAAGGCTTTGTTGAAAAGGCTCGTGTAACGATTTTAAAATAAAAACGGATGTTATTGCAAATTGCCATATTATTTGCATTGCAATATATTCGAATTGATTAATAGTTTCCACACAAATTTATTATTTACATTGGGGGTAGATAATACTAGTAAAATAAACTTTCATGACAAAACTGAACGGTAAGTAAAAAATACATAGTTAAACATATATACTAACTACATATACCACCACTCAATAACCCAAAAAAGTGCCGATGTAAGAAACTTAAGCTAACAGAGCAATAAAATAAGCCCTGAATTTAAAGTAAATGCGATTAATAAAGCTATACAAGCACAAAGAAAATAACTGTTCAAAACAATTAATCAATGGCATATTCAAATCCGAAATTTATATATATGTGTGTGTGTGTGTGTGGTGTGTGTGTGTGTCTGTGGTGTGTGTGTGCCGCGCGTGTGTGCGTGTGTGTGTGCGTGCGTGCGTGTGTGTGTGGGTGCGTACGTGCGCCCGTGTGTGAGTGTGAGTGTGTGTGTTTGTGTGTGTGTGTATGTGTGTGTGTGTGTGTGCGTGTGTGTGTAAAATATTTCTTGACTTTTAAAATTTCAATTTGTGTGTAATTTCTTGAACGGGTAAATTTATACAAAATGGTACACATAAAATGTTTGAACAGGAACATACCTTAACTTTTGCTCGAACGTGCTTAACCAATATAAAAAAAAATTTAACTAAAAATTTGATTGACAGACCCATACTACCGTCCAGCTATTCTAAACAAAATCAAAAATACATTAGATAAAAATGGATATCCCTGTAAATTCTACACACCTATAATTAAAGATAGAATAAACAGACTATATAACACTACAAATAAAAAACACACTAAAAACAAAAACACACCAGAACAATATGGGAGCATTGAATTTCAAAAAAAAATTCAACGATGTTTAAAGAAATATAATATCCAAGTTGTACAAAAACCTAATAATTCCAATAGACATCTATTCATAAAATTAAAAAGTAACATCCCTAATAAAGAAAAAACACACTGCATATACAAAGTTAATTGTAAAGACTGCGATAGTTCATATATCGGAAATACTAAACAATACATTCATCGTAGAAAATATGAACACCAATACTCAATAAGATCACACAAGAGATGCTCAGCCCTGGCAAATCATGCGTTAGACAAGTTACATACATTTGATTTTAATAACGTAAATATTTTGGGTACTGAAAATGATGAAAAACGAAACATTTTAGAAATGATCCTGATACAGCGCCATGCAAACAGCATCAACAATAAAACCGATTACGAACAATTCACGCATATTTACCACAATATTATAAAATCATAAATCTGATGACTAACCTTGTATATTAGATATTAGTTGCAAAATTATACAGTTTATAATAATAACATTCTATCAATGTTCCTATACTATCTGCCTAGATAAAACATGTATGTTTTCCATATTATCTTTGTATCGACAAGCCGGTTTAATATATGTAGTCTCTAACAAAAATAATACATCAATTTTACATTCAATAATCAAAGAAGTACATAATAAATTGTGTTCTATGCTTTATATTAATTGTAAACTAATTACCTCAATGTTAGTAGGTGTTATACACCAGTTAAATTTTTTTTTGAATTTTAAATTAACTTATAAATTATTTAAGTTTTAATATTTTTATATTTATTGTAGATTTACACATGTGATCATAGTTAAAATACACCGAAACGCGTAATGTTTATTACAAATATTAAAAAGCATTTTCACTTTTATGACCTACATCTCAAGAAATTACACACAATATATATATATATATATATATATATATATATATATATATATATATATATTGTTGTGATACTGTAGCAATATCCCTATGCGCCCTTTTTATGAATTAAAAGGTAAAATTTTTAATCTGTTAATTTTTCATTTTTTGCTGTATAATTTTAATTGCGTCAGCTAGCTCAGTTTTTGAATTACGCACGGATCTTGCGACAATACGACAAACAAGGTCTTCAAACCTACCATCTACCTCTCCTTCCTGTTTTAATCTTTAAACCAAAACACCATTAAGCACAAATTATTATAATGTTCTCAAAAATATTTACAACGTATGAATAGGTAAAAATTCTTTAACTGGAATTTTTTTCTAAATAATTGAATTAATAAATTTAATAATTATTATTGCCAAAGATGATCAAAAAAGCCAGCAAAATCACTATTATTAATAATTATTAACTGAAGCCTGATGAACGTTCATTTAGCCTTTTTTATTATTTGCGTAATTTACATCGCATACCCAAAAATTAAATCTTGCCGATCCCTCACATAAATTATCATAAAAGCAATGTTTAAAGTATTTACAATTAGTAATATTTAATTAAATGTTAAATCTTAAGTTATTCAGTTTAGTAAAGTGCAATGAAATATCCACAAATAAAATAATAAAATAACAAACATTTAAATTGGCTAACCTGTTGTTTTTCAGCTTAAATGTCTCTGGTCCAACCGTTGTGTGCATCCCTCATATCATCGCCTTAAATACACTAGCGTACTCCATTAAACTCCTTCACCATTAATCATTGGAGTAAATGTATGTTACATATCCTCATTTGTTCCCGTAATAATCGCTTCAGCATTTATTTAAACTTGTTCCCGTACTCATGTAGACTGGATTCCAGTAATTATTTAAATTTGTCTCTCGTAATTGTTTAGACTGGTCTCCAGTGATTCTTTAGAGTCGTTTTCTATTTAAGGATAAAATAACAAACCCATCAATTTTTCATATTCAACGGTATTATTTTACACTTTACAATTACTCACTTTACGTAGATATGTACGTTTTCAGAGACGTAAACTATACTTTACTTCATGATGAACAGATTTGTTTACAATTCTGGTCATATTTAAATGCACCGTCTATCTATTGACAAGCGCAAAGTTCGTTGTTTGTATAAACTTTTATACCAGGTTTTCGGATATCCTATGGTATTATTGTTGTATATTAACATCAACGCGTTTTTCTTGTCACGTACAATTTCGAGTTAATAGCATTGATTCGCTTCCACTCGCCCGGGGAGACTTCTAAGAATCGAAGGGAGAGACATTAAGCGACAATCTCACGGCGACGCCAATACCGTCCATTCCACATCAGTGGGACTGCAAGTCACCAACCTTGCATGGGCGCCTTTCCCGCAGGCTCCGACAACCATCAACACCAGAAACCTTCACGCAGCGAAGAACAGCTCCACATGATCCGACGTCCTTTTACATTTGTATATACCGGGTGTAGATTGGATTTTGGAACATAGGGAATTTACATGTAAACTAGTAATGTGCAAATATTGGCTCCCCTAATTGTTTTAGAAGAAAATGTTAAATACAAAAAAATGTAGGTCCCAATTTAGATCTTCTTTGTTTATTAACACCCTCTGGGACTTAACAATAAAAGGAAAAAGAACTGAAAAAATCATACAAAATAGCAATAGCCATGAAAAATGTGACAACCAAAGATAACAAAATTGATTAATTTGACACAAGAATCTGACAATTTTAGTAAGTTCTTTAAATCTGTTTTAAGTTGTTTGCAAGGAAATAAAACATGCTGAAATAATTTTCTAATTGTATTGAACGTAGTAATACAGGTAGTAGTAAGAAAACTAAATTAAATGTAGATGTAGTTTGGATTTTGGAACATAGGGAATTTACATATAAAACTAGTAATGTGCAAATATTGGCTCCCCTAATTGTTTTAGAAAAAAATCTTAAATACAAAAATTGTAGAGTAATAAAAAATGTATCAGAATTCTTTGCCGTTTATTTTCTAACACCTTCTGATCCTGCTAAACAAGAAAAAAAGGATTAGGAATGTGTCAAAAAGTCGTACTAGCCACAAATCCGACAGCGATATGTCACGTTTTGACAAACATCAAAAATTTGATAATTTGTTATAAAAAATAGAGTCCTACACGCAAGAAGAGAAAGTACATTTTATTAAATGGTACTACTCGGGATTGTCCTTTAGGGACATACAAGCAAATTTTGCTGGATTCTATCCACAGCGTCCAATTCCGGGTTTGAGCACACTGCACAGAATTATTAATCATTTTGAAACCAACGGCACGGTTAATAAATCATGTAAGTGCCAAAAAGTAACAGCCGGTCCAAGTAGAGAGAAAGTAAAGGCCGTTTTCTTAAGCGTTGTGGAGAACAAAAATGTATCCTTACGACAAATGGGAAACAATTTAGGAATTCATTTTACCACTGCTCGGAAAATTTTTAAAAGCCAAGATCCACGGTTTCGGTCGTACAAATACCAAATAGATCAGCAAATTTTTGAGGATAATAAGGAAAAAGAATGGAATTTTGCAAAATTATGTTAAAAATGGCAAATGCTGACCGCAACTTTTTATCGAGAATTCTATTTAGCGGTGAGTGCCGATTTCCATTAACCAATAAACCAAATCATCAAAATTATCGGTACTGGAGCACACAAAATTTAAATTTAACATTACAGAGCCGTACACAGTACCGTAATAGTGTCAATGTTTGGGCTGGCATACTAAATCCTCACATAATTGGGCCTTTCTGCATTACAAACCGCTTAAATGGTGCGGGGTATTTAAATTTTTTACAAGAAGAAGTCAGACTGGCCATCGAAGAGCAGGAAATTAATTATGAAATTTGGTATCAACATGATGGATGTCCATCACATCACATGCGCGGTGTTGTGGATCATTTAAATCATGCATTCCCAAATCGCTGGATAGGTTGACGTGGAGCAATAAATTGGCCTGCAAGATCTCCGGATCTTTTGCCAAATGATTTTTTTCTGTGGGGTACATTGCATGATCGCTTATACAATGGAAGAGAATATGAAAATGTGGACATTTTAAAAGCGACAATAGGTGCAGAATGTCGTTAAATATCGTGTTATCAACTGGCTCCAACCAGAAGAAGTTTTTAAGATAGGTTCGGGTACTGTTCGGCTGTGAACGGAGATTTGTTTGAGCAATTAATTTGGTTTTTTTACGACTACCTGTATTACCACGTTCAATACAATTAGAAAATCATTTCACCATGTTTTATTTTCTTGTAAACGACTTAAAACAGATTTAAAGAACTTACTAAAATTGTCAAATTCTTGTGTCAAATTAATCAATTTTGTTACCTTTGGTTGTCACATTTTTCATGGCTACTTCAATTTTGTATGATTTTTTTCAATTCTTTTTCCTTTTATTGTTAAGTCCCAAAGGGTGTTAATAAACAAAGAATATTTGAATTGGGACCTATTTTAAATGCTCTACATTTTTTGTATTTAACATTTTCTTTTAAAACAATTAGGAGAGCCAATATTTGTACATTACTAGTTTTACATATAAATTCCCTATGTTCCAAAATCCAATCTACACCCTGTATGTATATGTATATTTGTATATATGCATCTTTCACCACTTTGTAAATATTACTATCTTAATGATTAAAGAAGAGAAAATAAAAAATTCAAGAAAAAGAGAAGAATTGTTACAGCGGCACAAAATTTTGATCCAATTCCATTCCGTCGCCGTGTAACAATTCGATACCACTCCTCGAGTGGTTTTTATAAATTTTTAGTGTAGTGTAGGTTACTAAAATTTCACTATAATCTAAAGGCGATTTTTCGCGACATACTTGAATTGTTCGAGTATGGTATGTTGAAGTATCCCACCACTATTTAAGAAACATGTACTTATGCGGCACCGCGAAAACGTATTGTAGTTTCCTAACCTCGCTATGAATAATTGCCCGGTAAAAGTCTAGTGTTGAAGATACACAAGCATAACCTGGTACAGAACAGGGTATGTTCGTTTATCTGACAGAATGGTGCCGTACAATTTCCCCACCAGTAAATTTTATCGCCAAAACGCAAGTTTAACATATACACACATAATTAAGTATATTAGTTTATGTCGCGAAAAATTGCCTTAATTTTATACCAATTAGCTATCTATAGATTATATCGTAATACCATAGAGAACATACAGTAATACGTAATACTCAACATGATATATTATGATACTTAATCAAATTAATATTTATTAAGAAAATCAAGGAAGATTTTAAAGTGGTCATGGCCCTTTTAAATGTCCTAGTTTATAGCCTTCATAGTAAACAAATGACGTTTGCTTTCTATGACTGCAATGTTTCAAATTGGTAGGTTAGGTTTTCGTAAGAAATTTCTGAAGTATGTATTCTCCATATTTATTCTTTTAAATGTATTTATTTATTTTGGGCTTTAATTTAAGTTTTCCACGTTATACTTGTACCTTTTTTTTTTAGTAAACTTCTAAACTATATGTCTACAACCTCATCCTCTCAGTGCAATTGTATTCCAGAGAAAATGAGCGGAGAAATTGATAGAAGTTTATACGTTTTACCTTTGGACCAGCCGTTTGTTAGTTTATCAGCTACAGAGACTTTTAATAAGTTAACTAAAAAGGAAAAATTGTATGCGTATTACTTGTGTGAAGGTTCATGGATTGGAGCCCTTATAACTACATTACAAACAAGTATAGAGTCTAGTCCTATTTTTGTTGTGCTGCATAAAGTACTTTCTGCTCAACCACCTGAAAAGTTTAGATCTTATTGTTATTCAGCTGGGTTTTCAGATGGTGAAATTACTGCATTTTTGGTGTATGCCGCTGGTGTATTTGCAAATGCTGGTAATTATAAGGTTAGTATTTTTTAGTAACTTTTGTTAAAGATTAGTCTAAGCTTATGGGATAAAGGAATTTTTTTAAATGGCAGCATGTGTAAGAATAAAAAATATGGAATTTTAATAATAATATTATTGACAGATTTTAACAATTTTAACTAGTAATGTTTAAAGCAAATAGAATATTTCCTCCATGGCCACCGAAGGAGGAAATGTTCCCATAATACAGGCCGCATTGCCTCGCTGAATAGCAATGCTTATCTTCTGAATAAAGTATGATCCTGAACGTGATTCTCCTGTTTTAATCGCAACAAGTCTTCCAACTGATTGTACAAAGTGTAAGGCCTCCTCACAGAACGGTCCCATTGTTTCTACTGCAAATGGGACGAAGTAGTAGTTTTGATCCATGATAGTCTTGTATTTATTTAATTTTCTGGATGCTGCGTTGGCTGCAATTTTTCTTGCTTCCTTAGAGGAGTTTTCCACATGAGATGATGCTAAAGTGTCGCTGCATGTACTATCCCAAACGAGAATTTGATCACTCGTCCAAGGTATAAGTGTCATCCCATCTGACGCTTGCCGTCATCTCGCCTGAGTCCCACTGGTTCGAGTATCGAAGGGTAGTCGGGGACGAGAGAAATCTTTTAATAGTGTCATTTAAGTTAAAATGACGAGCCTGTCTACCAGCACTTTTTGGACAACTTAGTTCCTTTGCTGTCAACATCGGAGCCACAGACACATGTGTGAGGAACGCAAATGTTACAACCGAGTCGTAAGGCAACAGAAATGCGGAAATTGTTGTTGTCAAGTAGTGTTCCCACAGATTTTGATGGGACGACCTTTAACCATGCCCCGGACTCCATTTCGCAAGAAGCTAAATATCTTGCGTTGTCTCTCTGGTCCTCAAAATGTAAAGTGGAGCATGTCATGTTGATGCCAAAATTGTCCCAATTTTTTTGAGATGGGATGGCGGGGATTGTTTTGTCGGGATAATTCAACCTCCAAGCACTCAAACAATCTACGTAATAGGCAATATTTAACTTGTCAGAGGGAATAGTGGGTAACATCAGTTTGACAAGATCAAATGAACCATTACAAGATGCGAGAAAAGCAGGAAGGGCAATATCTCCAACTTTACGAATTCCTAATCCTCCTTTCTCGATGGGCAGTGAGGCTACTATCCATTGATTGTCGTTTAGTTTACTGTTTGTAAGGAGTTCTAGACATGTTTTTATATTTGTATCAATTTTATCGAGGATGGATGGAAAGCACCACGTAGGACATGTTCTGAGGAAGTATGTTAGCTTCGGGATAGCAAAGCAATTCTTCAGAAGATAATAGGCTATATGGCAATTTAAATTCGTTAAGCGAGTAAGTAAAGTTTCTACTTCTTCCATCTTGTCCAAGAGTAGAGGTTCGCAAGCAGGTTTTAAAATTGAGGCACCTAGAAGGGAAAGTGTATCATCAGATAAAATTTTGATACCAGGAGAAATGGTTTGAACTTTTGTTTGTGATGTCGTTTGGCTCGGAGCAGAAGTATATCTCGCATTTTGATGGGTTTATTGATAGTCCTAAATTTTTGCATTGATCAATAATGAATTGAAAATCAGATAAAACTTCATCCAGATTACCTCCTAACGTTCCATCATCTAAATACCACGAGTTGAATTCCGACTTTAAAGATTCGATGATCGGTTGGATCGCTAAACTGAATGCCATTGGGCCTGCTGGATCACCCTGTTGGGCTCCCACTTCAGAATCGATAGTTCTATTCCCAAAGAATAGTAGTGAAGGTTCAGAGTAGCATTGGAAAAGGAAGGGGTACATTTCTGGAACTTGATGTAAAGTTTCATGTAGGATGACGTCCCTCTCAACTGAATTGAAAGCATTTTGGAAATCGATTTTGAGAATGATTTTATCCGTGTTGATGTTTTCCAATATGTACGTTCTTAGTGCATGTACAGCAGCTTCACACCCTCCTTTAGTTGCAAAACCAAGTTGTAATGGATTGAAATAGAGACCTAAATTTTCCTGATTCGAGAACAAGCTACCTTTATGTGAGTCGGCGTAAAGTGTTTCCAACAGCAATCGGTCTAATACCTCCACATTTCTTTCTTAAAGCACATAATGAAGCTCCATAAAGTACCTTAGTTATTGAATTGTTGACTTTTCCGGATAGCATAAAATTGCACAATCTTGTTAACGAAGTGAGTAGGCGTTTTCCTGCATCACCAGTGGGTTTCGATAGCATGTCTTTAAGGTGCTGTGGTCTAAGACCGTTGATACCTGAGGCAGACCCATTGGGAAAAGAGGATAAAGCTCTAAGGATGTCTTTTGGTGATACGATTATGGTTTTATGGGTATTTGCAGGTGGTTCTGGTAAATTTAAAGTGGCAAGGTGTGGGATGTTTAGATTTTAAAGTTGTAAAAGTATTGTCATCTTGAGGGGCTATTTCATCCGACGAGCATAACAACCTTACTGCACCTCTAATATCTCCATCTCCTACTTTAGCTTCAGCACGTTTCCATATTGTAGATTGCTTATTTTTTGCCTTTGTGGTTGGTTGTAATGAGGTATCAAAATGATCAGTATTTTGTCTTACCAAAGTAGCTAGTGATTTGGATTTGATCCTATCTGGTATTCGGAGGGCTATAAAAGCAAAGTATAATAAGTTTTCCCAAGAATTCAAATCATTTTTTGAGGTACAAGAATCGATAATGGAGGCCAGTTTGTTCGCAGTCATAATGCGAGCTCCTTCGGGATTCGTTTCAAAGCGTGAATTTTTTCTTTAAATTCTGCAATTCTTGACGAAAGGTTTTTCTACGGTTGTTGGTGAAACAGTTATGAAAGGAAGTTGATCCGGGTGAGCATGGGCAACGTGACGTCGGAGTCCTCTTGTACCTTTATACTGTTTGTGGTTGTGAACTTCCTCTGAGCAGAATGGGCAAGGAATTAGGTTTGGGGTAGATAGGGTGTCATTTTGTGATGATAAAAGTTGGACACATTTTGGACAAAACCATGCATCCTCACTAGTTAGTAGGTCCACTTCTTCATTTGAAATGTTGATACATTCACCATGAATCCAGGATGAGCAGTTATTGCAGAAAATCCAGTTGGATACATCGTCGTTTTATAGACAGATTGGACAGGTCAAATTATCCATTATTCATAGGTCCTCATTTGAAGTCTTGTATTGTAGAACATCGCCAACATTTGTACATAATGCTTATATGTTTACTGGTAAAAATAAAAGAGAATAATGTAATATATAAAGTTAGAAACGCTTGTAAAAATAAAATTAGGTCAATTTGAGTGACAAATGTTTTGACAGTTTTGTGTAAGAAGCTTAGCTTTTTACAGTTACAAAATTATTTTCGCTTGTATTTGCTTATAAATATATACTTCAATGAATTTCTAAACATTATTATGACCACTAGAAAGAGATATTTTATGCATTGACTTGTAAGGTAACACAAGGTCGTGCCTAGTTACACTGCCGTCATTGTCCAGCAAAAAATTTTCTGCTCTCCAAAGACAATTCATATTTTAATAGTGGAATAATGTACTTTTGTAAAAATATATTTGTTATTAGAAACAGGATATTAAAAAACGAAAAATATAAATTAAAAAAATGACGATAAAAAAATTAACACAAAGAAGCATAACATTGGGCTTGATGATATACCTATAACATTTCTTACCATAAAGTTGTTTGTTTTGCTTTCTTTTAAGCAAAATCTTGCATATTTAGCGAACCATCATACACACTCTGCTCTATTGAAATTAACTCTAAATTGTTCAATCTTTCTGGTGCTATTGTTCACCGTAAATAATTTTTTATTAATTATAATGTAAAAAAGGATCGTTCTCCTTCAGCAACTGTTGCTGGTGTTGGTGTTATTCTCAAAGCCATTGGTAAATTCAGAAATGTCTGCACTAAATAATTTTTTACTACATATTCTAAAATTTTGAAGGCATTACCTTTATTGTAAACATATGGTCTTATCATTTCCAGCTCATCGGCCAAATTGAGAGCATTGATCTTTTATTTCTTGCATCGTTTAATAATTTGATCTACAGATCAGCACAATATTTAATTTTTGTTTCATTGTTAAAATTCCATTTCGAATAGACTTGCACCTTGCCGAAGTTCTAGATTACTAGAACAAGTGGAATGGCTTGCGTGTTCTAATGAGCTAAGGAGCCAAACTACAGGTCCAGCCAAAGTAGTAGGGTCGTTAGTGAGGAACCAGAATACGACAGGTCCCCGAAAGAGGGCAGTGGCTCTTTCAGCACTTAGATTGGCAGAGACTATAAGGGTCATTTGGTAGTCTAAGACACGCTGCGGCGGTATAGAAGGCAATGGGAAACCACCACATTACCTCCCAAGTATACATTATAATTTGAATAAGGGCCGCTATACTTGGCGGCCACGTCTCCAATGCTCTACCCGAACATACTACATTGATCCCAAGTATACAGCATACTTAAATTGTAATAAACATGCTGGTATTCTTTGGGGTAGAAGATTCCGGTGTTAAAATAGTACCCCATTGGGATCTCTGGGAGGGGACTACTTCGGAGGATGCGATTGGAAAGTTCAGAATAAGAGTCTGGAACACTTTGTGAGTTGGAGCGTGAAATGTCAGAAGTATGAAGCAATTAGGTAAGCTAGAGAACCTGAAAATTGAAATGAATAGGTCAGCACTAGACATAGTAGGGATCATCGAAGTTCGGTGGCCAGAGGCGGGAGATTTTTGGAGTGGAGACTTTAGAGTAATTCATACAGGGTCAGAGGAAAGAAATTCGTGTATGTTGATAGTTATGCAAAAAAAGATAGGACACTGTGTAGAAAATTACTTACAAAAAAAACGAAAGAGTACTCATGGTTAGATTAGAATCTAAACTGGTAAACACAGTATTAATACAAGCTACCAAAGAAGCAGATATAGACACTGACCACAAAATCGTAATTATGAAGGCCCCACTTAAATTTAAAAATTTGAAAAAAGAAACGGAAAAAGGCACTTTGACTTTGAGAAACTAAAAGATAAAGATATTCAAGAAGGATTTGAAAAAAAGTCAACCTGTGGCTGCCAAGTTCCCCCAGCACTTGAACATTTGCCGATTTAATATTTTTTTCAATATATCTTTTCGCAGTCAACATTAGTTGCAGATATTCACAACCAACACCTGTAGTTGTTTATAATAATCATCAGATTTATCTGCGCTTATTTTTTCGTCATTAGGTTTTCTGTCTCAAAACTGGTTGGACACGTACCTGCACATATTTATATTCTGAGCTAGCCTAAACAGTTCCCTGAAATTCTCGCACAGCCTATGTACAGTTTGGTTCCCCTTCTATTGTTTTATAATTTTGTCCTATTTCACCAAAATTCAGTGAAGGGGGTTAAGCAGCCTGTGGCTGCCAAGATCCCCCAACAGTTAGACATTTGCCGAAATAATAGTTTTCCAGTAAATCCTTTCACACAATTAACATTATTCGAGAATATTGCCCAACCAATACTTGTAGTTGGTTATTAATCTGCTACCTCAACTTTATTTATTAGAAGCTTATTATTCTTGTCTTTAATACCATTATATTTTTTCCTATCTTTCCCAAAAAACTTTTTAATTGTCCTGTAAACCCTGTCTCTCTTATCTGCTCTCAAATCATCTTGTATTCGCTTACAGTTTTCCTCCATCCATTTATTTCTAGCTTTTCTACACTCATCTTATTTATATTTATAATGAAACATGTGTGAATCACTAATGTAAATAACAATTTGTCAATACAACATAATAAAACCATGTTACAATTTACAATTTAAAAAATCGCCAAAACATGGAAATTATATTATATTATATTATAAATCTTCAGAGGACAACTTAAAGAACCAATAGAAGTTAAAAAATCAGGTACTCTATAGAAAGCATTTTTTAATAAGAATTTTTTTATATTCAATTTAAATTGATGCAGAGGCAAATCTTTTATGCTCAAATGAAATGCGTTATAAAAAATACAGCCAAAATAGTTAGAACCATTTCTGCTCCTACTTAGTCTATGGTAAGGTACAACCAATTTGCCCTTGTTACGAGTGTCAAAGTGATGAATATCGGTGTTGTGTTGATATTGTGAGATTTATTTTTTGACATAAAGCAGACATTGTAAAATAAACAGACAAGGCAAAGTTAAAATTTTAAATTTAATAAAGGATTCACGGCAGTCATCACGGAACCCAAGGTTAGACATAATGCGAACAACTCTACGTTGAAGCTTGAAAATCTGAAGGGATCCGCTACAGTGACCCCACACAATTATAGCATACGAAATATGACAATGGAACATGCCGTGATAACATGACAGTAGCACATTAGGTGAAACTGATCTTACCAAAGAGTTTATGAAATAAATAGTTCGACAAAGTTTTTTGCGTAGCAGATCACAGTGGGTGTCCCAATTTAATTTGCTATCCAGGGTGATACCCAGAAAACTAGCTGATTGCTCCATTGAAACAATCCCTTTTTAATGAAAATATCATTTGTTTGGTTTTATCCCTATTCAGGGCAAGCTTATTATCATTAAACCATGATTCAGTGAGGCATGAGGATGTCATACTGTCAGCTACCAGTTGAGCCATATTATCACTCGTATTGTATAGAGTGGTATCATCTGAATAAAGGACAACATCACACTTGTCTTTTAGAAATAAAGGTAAGTCGTTAATGAAACATAGGAAAAGGAGCGGACCGAGGATGGAACCTTGAGGAACACCAGAAAAAACTTCACACATACTGGACAATTTGTCTTTGTAAAAAACATGTTGAGACCTAACAGTCAGATATGATGCAATTAGCTTAATACTATCATCATCAAAATTTAAACCTTTTAATTTGTTAACTAAGAGGGCATGATCAACACAATCGAAAGCCTTAGTCAAATCACAGAATTTAACGGCAAGATAACTACCCTCCTCAAAAACATCTGAAATTTTATTTACTAATTTGACTAATGCATCACTAGTAGATAATTTTTTTCGAAAGCCGAATTGCTCAGCACAGAACAAACTATTATTTTCAAGATAAGAAGTAATTTGAGTATTTAATATACATTCAAAAACTTTCGAAAAAGTGGGTAAAAGAGAAATAGGACGATAGTTCTTAATATCATCAAAAAGATCCTTTTTGTGAACAGGGATCACTTTTGCTTGTTTCAGAATATCAGGGAAAACTGCTTTCTTTATGCAAATATTAAATAATTTGGTTAGCGGAATAAGAATACTGTTGATAACTGATTTAACTAAAGAGATGTTAATATTAAACAAATCCTTCGATCGGGAATTCCTCATTGCTAAGATAACATCACGTACATAGTTGAAAGAAACTTCTTCAAAATGGAAAGAGGGTACCAAACCAGAGAAACAATGTATATAAGTAGTTGTGGTACTGGTGTTAGTATTCGATAAGTTGGATAAGATTTCTGCAACAGAATCAATAAATGAATAGTTGAAATCATTAGTTGAGAAATGAGTGTTCATTTCATTGTTTCTGTTTTTAGAACCTTTGAAATTATTGATCAAATCCCATTTTCTTTTATTATTATTATTAGCTCTAAGAATGTAGTCGTCATAGGCATTAATTTTAGCATTTTTGATTGCATAACGATAAGCATATTTTAATTTATTAACACGCAGTTTGAGTTCTGCACTAGGAAAAGCCACATAGTATTCAACATGAAGTAAGTAATTATCACGCATCTTTCGTAGGTCATCCGTAAACCAATTGACAACTTTTTTGGAACTGTTATTCAATATCCTTAAGTGCTTGATAGGAAAACATAGATCAGCTGCAGAAGCAATTATAGAGATAAAGTTAGTAAATTTGTCATTAATGGACAGACTATTATCATCAATAAAGTTCCAGTTAACTAGTTGGAGATGATTAAAAAATTTATATTTCCCATATATTGTATAAGGTCGATAAGATTTACAATGATTAACTACTTGAAAATTATCGTTAAGATTTAATTGGGTGGCAAGGCCAAGATGATCAGACAAGCCAGTCTTAACCACTCTACAAGAGAGAGACGGAATATTGGTAAAGATTGTATCAAGACAATGAGAAAGACGAATAACTGTTTTATTAACAATGTACAAGCCAAAGGAAGCAAAAAAATCAATCAGTGTTACAACTGCTTTCTCAGTAGATTCAAAATGAACATTAAAATTACCACAGACCAAGAGGTGAGACCTAAAAGGCAAACCAAGGTGCTTAAATACTCTGTGAAGCGTTTCACAAAATATGTCAATAGATCCCTTATTAGGGGATCTATAAATAGTAATAATAATAAGATCGATACGATTAAAATGTATTGCACATAATTCAGCATCTAACTCAATTGAGTATTTATTGATTGACTCCAACACATTAGGAATGGCGTAAAATTTGTCATCTACAAAAATAGTCACTCCTCCCCACGAAAATTTGGATCTAACAAAGCTGGACATAGGTGCCAAATTATTAATTTTAACAAATTTTAGAGCATCATTCTATATGTTCACTTCAGTTAAACATAACACGTCACATTTAATTTTATTAGAGATAAAAAATGCTTCCATGTCATTAATTTTATTGCTTAAAGATTGAATATTCAAACAAAAAATATTCAAGGTTGAGACCCCTGGAGATTTACGAAACTTATCCTCATGTATTTTATTAAAAACTGATTTGTCATAGTTTATTGAAAACCCCTACTCTGAGCCTGATTGCTTTTGAACCTAAATGGTTTGGCAATTACATGATTACCCCATAAGTTATTTGACAATATTTTACTTACATGTGAGTTATTTACACCAATTTTAAAAGACTTATAATTGTTAAATTTGGTAGTTAATTCAACACAAGATGAAGCTTCAATGCTGTTTTTACTAAGAAATCCCAAGATATCTTCTTTATTAAATTTAGGATGTACTCTAGATACAAAAATAAATCTGGATTTTTCAACTCCTTGAATGTCCGAGTCTGCATTATTACCATAAATTAATAAGTTCTTATTATTTTTATTGAGGTTAGAATTTAAAGAGGTGTTTTTAGAAGTGGGCTTATTTAAATTAGCAGGTCTCAATTTATTAACAGGAGCCGCAGAACAAAGTGGTTTTTCCAAATTTGGCAATGGGGCAGAATCCTGAGTGTTCAAATTAATAATTGTATTCATAAGTTGCCCTTGAACTTTTGCTAATTCAGGTAATGCAGTCAACAATTCAACATTGTTATTGACAACATCAGCTGTTTTGGTGGAATATGAGTCACCCACATGTTTATTATGTTTATTCTGCCTTTTAAATTTATCTATTCCAACTGTCATATTTGATAATTCGTCATTGCAAGTAGCTTTGAGATGAAGATCCAATGATAATGATGATGAAGCATATTAACAACCCCTGTAAAACAGCATTGGTATCTGACAAGTGTAAACCCGCAATAGGGTTACCTCACAACCATATACTATCTCCGTTAAACAATATTGGTATCTGACAAGTGTAAACCCGCCATAGGGTCGCCTCAGATCCATATACAACCTTCATAGAACAACATTGGTATCTGACAAGTGTAAACCCGCCATAAGGTCGCCTCAGAACCATATTAAAATCTACCAAAGAGGTATCCTAAATCATAATGATTTTCCCCTTCAAAATAAATTAAAAAAAAACGACTACTTAAGCCTTTTAATAATGCAATCGCACACTTCTTTAATAACCATCCTCTCAATTGTATAAATAGAAACATGTTAAAAAATGTTTTCTAATTCCTAAGTTATTGAATTTATATAAAATTCACCAATAAAAATTAATCAGCTGATTTCACGTTAAGCGTATTGGCTACCTAAAAAAAGTCGGTCCCAGGCCGTAACACAAATTGAAGGCAATCATTCATTTAAACTTTAAAATTTTTTGTTTAGTGTACTCAAACCAAATATTTCAAACATCAATAAATCAAAGTCACCTTCAATTTATGTCATAAATGTCAAACTTGAAGTTTTTATTATTTTAAAAACGATCCTAGGTCATGGATCGAAACGTTAATAAAGATAATTTTAAAAACTATGAGTGGTTTAATCCCCAAAGAAGATTAAGAAGAATAGCTTTAGCAACGGCAACCGCATTAGTTGAATGTGACAAATGCATTTGCTTAACGTGTTTAAGATCAGAGTCAAAGTGCATTGAACTTGAACTATCACTTGTGCTAGATCTACGCGGCACACATGTATTCGAAACCGGTTGATCATAGTTTAGCTGAGCCTTAAATGAATCATTCTGTAATTGCAGTATAACAATTTTCTCCTTTAAAAGTGCAGCGTTTTTGTGCAGTAAACAAATTTCACTGCGAAGTGAAGATATTAGTTGTCTTTGAATATCACAAACCATATTAGGAGCCGAATTTTCATTGGCATCTGGAATGGCGGAAAAAGCCGAAATAGGATCGATTATATTAATACAACAATTAACATTGGAATCATCAAGAAAATGCAGCTTTTTTTGCTCAGCACAACTTCTGTGGAAAACTGCTTTGCACATTTTGCATACAACACATTTAGGCCCACCGGAAACTCCCCTAATGCACACATTACAAATAATTTTATTGGAGTCATCAACACGCGACCCGTCTTTGTCGGCCATTTTGTCTTCTGACTCTTATATTTTTGCTTACTTTCATTATCCAATTCTCTGAAAGGTTTAAGCTTTCTTCTATTCTCTATTAAATATAATATCTCCTTTGTTACCCAGGGTTTTCTTGTTTCTATTTTTTTCTTACCTATAGTCTGTGTTGCTGTATCATGCATAGGCTTTTTTATTTCTTTCCATCTATTTTCTACTTTCCCTCCTATAGCTATCTCTTTGATCTTATTATCTAGTACTTATTTATATTTCTCTTTTTACTTCACTATTATTAAGCATACCTAGATTCCACTCCTCTCTTTTAACCTTTCTTATTTTTTGAATTTTAGATTACACTTCATTTTAACTAAGTTATGATCGCTATCTATGTCAGCTGCTGGATAATTACGACAGTTTTTAACTTGGTTTCTAAATCTTTGTTTAACTAAAATATAATCTATTTGGTATCTAGCCCTATCATCTGTTGCTTTCGAGGTATATCTTCTCCTAACATGTTGTTCGAATAGGGTGTTTACAGTTACTAATCTATGTTCCTGGCAAAATTCAACTAATCTTTCTCCTCTATCATTTCGTCTACCATACCCAAATTTTCCTACCATTTTTCCCTCACTACCTTCTCTCACTGACGCACTAAAATCGCCCATAACTATTACATTCTCATCTCCCTTTACTTTTCCCACTATACTATTTATATCCTTGTATACCTTTTCTACTTCCTCATTTGCATACTGAGTTGTTGGCATGTAAACCTGTACTAAAACAGTGTCTGTAGGTTTTGTACCTAATTTAACCATAACTATTTTATCACTAAATTGTAAGCACTTTTTAACTTTACGTCCTAATTTTTTACCTATCACTATTCCTACCTATGCCTTTCTATTAGTTGAATTCTATAATTATCTTTCCAAAAGTTATTACTATCTGGCCATGTCACCTCACTAATACCTAAAATGTCCAGCTTTTCTTTTCTCATTTCGACTACTAAATTCATTAACTTATCTACTCTAAGTAATGACTTTTACATTACAAGTCCCTATCACTAAATCGAACCGTTGTTTTAAATTCTTACGATAACGAGCCCCAAGTACCCCCTCCCGGAGATCCGAATGAGGGGGTATTTTACCTCCGGGCAAGAATTTTACTTGTGAGCTCTGCATCATACATGGTTCCTGTTTTAGGCCATGCGCACCTGGGAAATATTGTGGTAGGTTTTCATATCTTTCCACAACGCAGTTTTTAAAGATTTTAGCAAAAAACTGTATCTGTCACGGCCAACCCTCAACAACCTTGTAAATTATTGAGGTTCGCCCGGGACCAACCAACTTTCCTTCAATATCTTTTAGCTAGCAAGGCTGCTGCCCTTGCTGCGTCTTTTAATCGCCTTTTGCGATAAGCGTTCTTACTGTAGTAGTATTATTTGTCCCCTACTATAGGGACCTAATTTGAAAATTGAACTAATTTAATAAAATTCTTTTACATGCATGGTTGAACATATTACAGAAATGTTCTTTTGTTAATTTGTGCATTTAATAACAAATTGGTTCTACCCCAAAATGAATAAACTAGTTAATTTTGAAATTCCCTTAATACAGAAAGTATAATATGGAATTAAACTTTGGTTCCAATATTTTCCTGGAAATGCACAAATTGGTTTATATAAAATGAATGTGGTAAATAATAATTTGTTCTATCTAATAAAATCAAAGTGAACTCTAACTTGCTTCATAACTTTCTGAATTTTTAGGCACATTTATAAAGAAGTAATTAATTAGTCCCAAAAATGTTTATTATATGTAATATTACTCTTAATTACACTTGTACAAAAAGTCACAATTTTGTCCATAATAAAACTTCTCGTCCTGTATAGGCTGTCCTCATCTAATTTCAGGTATTGACAAAGATGCCTTTTATTTTTTTTTAAAGTAATATAGTTTGTAAATAAAATGATTATTAATGTGATTGTAATTAATTATATTTGATGCATAGGGATTTGGGGATACCATATTCGTACCTGGAATGAATCCTGAACGTTTTGAATATATACTAAAAATTAGTCCCGTATGGTCTGAGATACAGTCGATATGGTTTTGGTTTAAACTAAAGGATCGCATATTTAATCTTCAGCCTGGACGTATTTGCCTAGGTTTTCCACCACATGGATGTACTGCATATTTCTCTTCGAACTGTGGCCCAAGTGATGCAGAACGTGTTCAGACCTGGTTGAAGAATCATAATTTAGAATGTTATAATACAAGATGTTTCAAGACCGAAGCAAATGGAAAGGTATGTTATAATTTTTGTTTGTATTTTTGTTTACAGGTATTTCAGATTTTCATTACACAGTGGCATATAATATGTGTAGACTTAGATGTAATAATAGACAATGTATAAACCCTACTTTTTGCGGGGGACATTTTAGATCATGTGGGATAATTTAACAAAAAAGGGGATTGTACTATGAAGTAGGCCAAAGGTAGAATGGCAGTTGATTATTGTATCTGGGGGGGATTTGATAAGACATGATATTAAAGTCCAAGCATATATTTTTTTTCAATTATAGCAATAATGAAATTAGCAATACAAATAAAATAAACATCTATTATGCAAGTTCTATAATCCTAGCTTCTATTTTTACAAACAAATATATCGGCGGCAAATGCGCAAACAGTTGACATGTCAGTTGATACCTTCCCGTCTGGCAGGGGTTTGCTAAATTCGCCCAAAGAAGAATGCTAAACGAACCACAACAAACATACAGGGAGTATTCACTGGAGGTACATATATTTTTTTAAATTATACACATCTGTATCTCTAAATTTGTCGGATACCATAACTGATTTGTAAAGCTGGTGTTATCTGGCAATATTGTTTATTTAACATGTATAAATCATATATATGAATCACATTTAGTCAACATCAATTAAAAGGTAGATAAAAGAAAAATCCATGTGTAAATCTAACACTAGAATTTCAAATAAGGCTTAGACACATAATTCTTTTGCATTATCTAAGAATTCTTTGGTACAATAAAATGCATTGTCTAAAGGAATTTTTTTAAAACATTATTAAATCTATTAAGAGGCAACTCTTTAATAGTAGAATGCAAAGCATTAAAGAATATACAGCCAAAGTAGTTTATACCAAATCTACTTCTTGTTAATCTATGGAATGGAACTACTAAGTTGTTTTTACAACGAGTATTAATACTGTAAAAATCAGTATGCATAGAATATCTACCTACGTGTTTTTTTATGTATATTAAACATTGAAATAGTATATTACATTACTAGCGTGGAAAGTGACCCATTTCACACGAGTGGAAGAGTATTGTCGCACGAGGCGTAAGCCGATTGCGACTATTTCACGAGTGTGAAATGTCACTTTCCACGCGAGTACTGTACACTATTTTTCCGTCGACCACCACTAAAAACAATTACGAAATAGTTATTTTTATGCTTATTTGCAATAAATGTGTACACAATAATGCAAGACAGACAGACAGCTATAAAATTTATTTGACATTTTGATGTTGAAAATTCGAACACCTACTTTGTTTTTGTCTTTATAAAATCCGCGGCTCTGTTGCTTTTAGCGTATGCATTCTCAATTTTTATTGAAGAAATCATTTCAATTACAAACTAATATGAGTAATTACATCTTTAGGTAAAACGGAAACTGTCAGTATCGATTTAACTATGGGTATTTTAAACTGTTACTTGCTAAAACGAAACAAATAAATACAAACAGTTAGAAACCGGTAGTTGTTTGGGTTGCCTAGGTAACTAGCGTACTAACACCAGTCATATTACTCTAGAGTTGAAAAGTATTTCAACACTAGAGTGATATGTACTTTCGCACTCTAGAGTGATACACTTTACTTTCTACATAAATAAGTAGTGTGTAATCTGTTGTTTTCACAAGTGGTCATCGGAAAAATATATAAACATGGGAAAGTAAGAATTTGAAATTTTATAAAGTAACTACGACAATCATGACGATACCCAATATTTGCCAAAATACGAATGACACGTCGTTGTAGCCGAAAAACACGTTTACTTTCGGAGCAATGACCCCCAGACCTCAATTGCATAAGCCATATGACACTGAAACATTGCAAAGTAACACGACTTTAAAACATCGAAAGATGAAGAATTCTTTAAAGATTTAATAAAATAAATAGATTTGCAAAGAATTTTGCTTACATTATCGCAATGTATATCCCAGTTTAGGGTTGAGTCAAGAGTTACTCCTAAGAATTTCACAGAATGATCCTTACAAGGTGAGTTATCTTCAAGAGAAAAATACATTTGATCTGTTTTGTCCTTATTTAAGCAAAGCTTGTTATGATCGAACCAATCTTGGGCTGCATTAAAAGCTACATTACTTAGGTATGATAAGCTTTGAATATTATCACCCTGATGAAAAAGACTCGTATCGTCTGCATAAAGAATAATATCTGTATTACGAATGGATTTAGGGAGATCATTTATAAAACACAAAAAGAGGAGTAGCCCAAGTATTGAGCCCTGGGGCACACCGAAAGGAACGACTAATTTATGTGAATACATCTCGTTATAATATACCGTTTGCATTCTATGATTCAGGTGCGATTTAATAAGTTGAATACTATTAGTCCCAAAGTGAATTCGCTCCAATTTATCAATTAAAAGGGAGTGATCTACACAGTCGAAGGCCTTGCTCATATCACAAAATTTAGCTATAAGAGTTTCACATTTTTCAAAAGATGACGAGATGTTGTCCACCAAGGTGACGATTACATCTACTGTAGACAGATGCTTACGAAAACCAAACTGTTGGTGACACCAAAGCTAATGACTCTCAAGATAGAATTTGGTCCTTTAGAACTTTCTCAAAAATTTTCGTAAAAATTGGAAGTAAAGAAATTGGACGATAATTAGCAGTAACATTTTTTGGACCCTTTTTATGAATGGGAATAACTTTCACAAGTTTCAGTACATCAGGAAAAATAGTTGCCCTAATGCAATGGTTAATTTGTTTTGGTAGAGGGATAGTAATGATATTGATTGTTAATTTAATTAAAGAGCTTAGATTATCGGTATCCTTGGAATTTGAATTTTTCATATTCATAATAATGTCTCTAACACTGTTGTAAGAAACCTCTTGCTCCTACTTTGTTCATATTTTCCATATACCCCTCAAGGTTTTTAATAATTACCTTCGTTCTTGCTCGTTTAAGTGGAAACAGTGACACTAACTTGCTGAACGCATCTGCATATACCAAAACATACTGGTTCTCGTACCTAGAACTAGGCAAAAGACCCTCTTTATTTATAAGTCAAAATGACCTATTGCCATATCAATAATTTCTTTATCAGTCAACGGTTGCGTTAAGTATTTCGCCTTTTTTACTGTATGTAAAAAGTAATCCATGCGAGAATCATTTTTGTACATCCCGTATTTTACCTTGTTACGTCTGCTTCTGCTTTTTAAATATTTTCTTGCATTCTATAGGAATAAATTTCACACTCTATACTTTATTTATGGTCATTTGAGAATTTATTAACGATTTCAACTGGTTTCTAAGTTTAAATAATCCGTACTAAAAGCGGTTATTACATTGCCGTAAACGCGGCACTTGCGACACAAAAGACAGTTGGTAACGATAATACATAATGTGGAGGTTAACGCGCCAATTGTCAATGACCAATGACGTCACACAATATGCAAATTATTGCAACACATTTACAAATTTCTAAATTATATTATAAAAACCCCCACGGGGTACTCACGTGAATAGGTAAAGCTTCCTTCCGAATTACTTCCTGATGGCGGCTCGTGGCTTCCTTCAGGATTACTCCAAGCTAGCGACTGCGGGGCTCCGTGGACTCGTTATTTCTCGGGTCATGGATCTTCTACCAGGTTGCTTCCAAATTCCAACTCTTCTTTCTATGTATGCAGGGAACGACAGGAAACTGGTTTAGGGAACGACAATCAAAAATAAAGGCAAAAGGAATCTACATAACACAAAAAAAGCACAATAAGGTACCCAAGACCCACTCCTTTTCACGTTTCAAAGGCAAGTCTCTAAGCATCTTCCGGAAATTTCCCACTTTCTTCTTTCCCCACACGCGTCGGCGCGAAATTCGTGCAACGCACTTCTAAAGTGACGGAAATACGCGCAACAAGTCTTTTAAATTTATGGCGCGAAATTCCCGCATATTAAAACTATGAATGTTTAGTGCCAAAATTTTTGGCACATAACATGCTGTGAACGCCCGTACTCGCTTAACGCCTCTCCTTCTTTACAACCGCCATCTTTATCCTCTGCCCTCTTTATGCCCCACTCTCTTTATGCCCCGTCCTCTTTGTGCCCGCATTCTTTACGTCTCGCTTTCTTTACGTCTCGTCCTTTTTATAGCCCGCCATCTTTACGCCCCGTATTCTTCATGCACCGCTTTTTTCACGCGCCGCCTTTTTCACGCACTGCCTTTTTCACGCAGTGCCTTCTTTATGCACCGTCTTCTTTGCGCCCCGCCCCCGCACTTTGATGAGTCGATTAGATGATTAGTCGATTACTCGATCGGATCAAGATCACTTTGCCCTAGTAGATTTTGCCGAAACCACTTCGATGAGCCGATCGAATGAAGACCACTTCGCCTTAGTAGAGTTTGTCGAAAAGGCCTCGAGGAGTAGATCGGATCAAGACCATTTCGCCATATTAGACTTTGATCAAATCAGTCCGGGGAGTCGAACGGATCAAGATCACACCGCCCTAGTAGACTTTGTTAGAACGACTTCTGGGAATTGAGCTGATCAAGATCACTTCGCAGTAGTAGATTTCGTTGAATGAACTTATGGGAATTGAGCGGATCAAGATCACTTCGCTTTAGTAGATTTTGTTGGATCGGTTTCTGGGAATTGACCGAATCAAGAGCGCTTCGTTCTAGTAGACTTCTTTGAAGCGACTTTTTTGAAGAGACTTCTTTGAAGCGACTTCTTTTGATATGCTCCCGCGTTTCATAATATTGCGCAATCGTTTAATATGACATGATTACGCAGCAAATTCTATCAAATACCAAACACGTTTAAAAATGATACAATGGTTAATCTATAACATAAATAAAGCAAAGTACTCGCTTAAAACGCGCCTTGCAGTTTTATCTCAGGGCCATCTCCTTGTGGTTTGGGTGGGTTGGCTATGCCATGGCCATGGCATTTATTCATCTTCTTTTCCTTCCGTAGCAGAACGATAGGAGTAACCAGGTGTAAGGAACGATAAAAGGTAGAGATAAGGAAACCTACATCCTAAAAAAGAGAAATGACAGGCACCACAACACAGGTAGATGTTATACCAGCTTCAAGTCTCGTGACTAATCGCGTCGTATTCACACCACGCACTTGCGCCATTCACTCCGCGCCTGCGCATTCTTTTGCGCAAACGCAACTATCCGGAATGGCGGAAGTTAACAAGTTTATTTGAAAATATTCGCGGGAGTTTACTCACATATTTAACAATGTACATTTCCAAATTTGGAATGTAACATTTTGAAGCAATTTCTTTGAAGCAACTTCTTTGAAACCACTTCGAGAAGTTGATGGAATCAAGATCACTTCGTCCTAGTAGATAACGTTAAAACAACTTGGAGAAATTGATCGTTTGAAGGTCATTTCATCGTAGTAGACTTCGTTAAAATGACTTCAGGAGTTGATCGGATCAATACCACTTCGTCCTAGTAAATTTCTCGAAAACGTCTTTGGGGGAGTTGGTTGCATTAAGATCACTTTGTCCTAGCAGACTTCGTTAAAATGACTGCGAGGAGTTGATCGGATCAAGATCACTTCGCTCTAGTAGACATTTTCGAAACGACTCCAAGGAGTTGATCGGATCAAGACCACGTCACCCCAGTAGATTTCATAAAATCGACTTCGTGGAGTTGGTTGCATCAAGAGCACTTTGTTCTAGTAGACTTTGTCTTAGTAGACTTCGTCGTAGTAGACTTTGCCTTAGTAGACCTCGTCTTAATACACTTCTTAATAGACCTCGTCTTAGTAGACTTCGCCAGAACTACTACATGAACTCGAACGGATTAAGATAACTTCGGGTCAAGAACAATTTAGAACAATGTAGTATAATGTAGTACAATGCAGAATATTGTAAAAATAGTAACCAAAGCCATTGCTTAAGAACAGCTATATGCATTATAATCTGTAAAAACAAAAGCTGTGTGTAATATAAATGATGGAAATGAAGCTTCTAAATATGTTACCAATACACAATTTGATGGTTTTTTAGCAATGGGAATAACATCAGGTACATACTCAGATTTACAGTAATTGTTAAATAAGTAATGGAGATATAAACGCGCAACAGATATTATTTACATTAATTAAATAAACGATTGCAATATGCAGTAATTGCAGAAAGTTTAAACAACTGTTGTTTAACAACTCAAGACATGTTTCTGAACGTATCCTGGTTTCTCAAAGTCATTGAAATCAGCCGATTGCCTTAGTTTAAATCAGGTGCAACAAGTGTACTTGGAAATGCACCAAGATGCTTGTGTTTAATAATTTCTCCAAATAATACATACCAGTGACTATTATTTCTGACTCTGAATTGTTTAATCCTGAAGGTATAAACTGGACACACACTCAGGATACTAGTGGATATCTGAACAATTAAAATCGCCTAGTATGCATATCTTGTGAATATCACTCATGTGTCGCACATTTTCCATAGTATCTGCTAAATCCTGTTATGTTTGGGCAGAAAAATTTGGTGGTACGTAAATGGCTCCAAGTATTACTTTGGCATTTCCGATTAGAACTCACCCAAACATCTTCAAAATTCTGATTGTCACTGCCTTTTATTTCACTTGAGATAAATTCATATTTAAGTGCAATAAGCACTCGTCCTCCCCTCAGACAATTTAGAGCGGCATAATTTCTATCCCTTCGATACACTTGGTAGTTATTATTGAATAATTCGGTATTAAGTATGTCTTTTGTAAGCCACGTTTCAGCTAAAACTAGAAAATCATAATCTACAGATTTAACACGTAAGCGAATACATCGCTTCAAATTAATCTTTTCCAGAAAAATCCTTATTTCTCCCTTATTCTTAGGGTTATCATGACAAAAACTGGCCTATGGCACACACTCAAAAATTCCCCACTGAACCCCCACCCTCTCACAACCGAACCCACCGCCACTCCTACGAGATACGCGATTAGCGATCAGTTCGCACCTCTCAACTTTAACACAAAGATGGGCTGTCAAATCTTGTAGGTTTTTTGATGGGTTATTTTAGCTTGGCCCTGTATGATTCTATCCAAATATTTATTTATAATTTAAATACTTCAACCTATTCTACTCTGATAAAATGCTTTAATATGATTTTCTATCGGTATAACATTTTCCTTCAAAATATATACTTGAATTTATTTCAATGAACTGAAAAATTAGCATTGAAATTATTATAATGTAGTATGTTCATGTTAAAGTCACCAGCACAGTGAAATTTATTAAATATAGATGCAACAGTAGCAAAAGGAGTGTTCCAAAAGGTTCAAAAATTCAGTAGATTCTTTCCGATTAAAGCGATATATAACTCTAAACGCTACTCGAGTGTTGTTAATCTTTACCGATATCTACAATTGCTCAAAGTGCATGTTATTATGAGTATCTATTCAGAATGGGAAATTCAATTTTTAATACATAATGCTACTCCTCCCCATGAGAATCACGGTAATTTCTTATCAAGTTATTCCCACAAATATCAAATACATTGCTGTCAATATTAATATTTAACAAGTTTCTGAAATTGCTACTAAGTCATAATTGTCTTTTACAATCCTTTCTTTAAATAGATAGAAACATGTGCTAAACAATCTCGCGTTGAGATATGCAAATTTCAAAAACATAGTTAATAAACTACAAACAATTTGTAGCAATTTTTAATCAAGTACAAAACGAGACAACATTATCTTATGTATAGAAATAAATAGTAACCCGCAGAAAACCACAATAGCAATGTACCACTAATGGCTGCTATAATAGTATATTATGTTTGTTGATTTGAAGTGAACCCCTTTCTTAATTTATCTATTTTTGACACTCCGTTCACACGTTTAGATATGTTGTTAATCTTAACATAAATGTTGCCATCATATGACCATCGCGATATCCAAATACATTTGTCGCATAATTTAATATTTTCCACAATTATTTGTGAAATCTTCTTTAATAATCACATGGAGGCGTTTAAGATTTTTACGATTTGTTATTACTTGTTTGCGAATATTGTGTGTAACGAATTTTACAATTATAGGATGTGAACTATCGGAGTTACGCACAATTTTACTAGGGTTGTAACAGGTATCAATATCGCATTTTTTTATAAATTTATTTTTAAATCATCATTGACTATAGATAACACTTTTTCGTATAGATTTTCTTTGTTATCTTCTACCATTCCATACATTCTGATTGAACTTTTATTGCTCTAGAACATCAATCCTGCATACCAATTCATTCATTTCTTTCGAATCAATCCATTTATGATTTGATAAACACCAAGCGTCAAGAATTAAACAAACATTAAAAACAACACCTACGCATTTCAACTTGAGTATTCATAATCACAAATAAAAATATTTCTGTATTTAGCCACTAACAAAAACTTTATGTACATATAAACCTAAACATAATGACCGCTTTGATTGGAAAAATTTCGGAATCTTTCAATCACTTTCAAAACTCAAGGTTACATACTATTAAAGGTATTGTGTACGTTTCAACTAAAGCTTTCTCCAATTGCCGCTTAAACCAATTCTTTTAATTTCCCTTTTTAAAAGTACTGAAAAAATTATTGTAAATAAAATTTTTTATGTATTTCCAAAGTATTTTCGTTTCACAATAATTAAACAAAAGCATTCAACAGTTTCTTTTGGTTTCAATAACTTTGACACTACAGAATGCGTTCTGAAACATGGCTTGAATTGTTATGCACAGTTAGTCAAGCATTCTGCATTTACTGTTTATTACACTCATTTAGTTAATCAATGTAAATAATATCTGTTGTGCTTTTATATATACATTACTTATTTAACAATTACTGTAAATACCAATATGTAACTCATATAAAATACTATACAATAATATAAAATACTTTAAAAAAATATAAAATACTAAAATAATATAAAAAATAAAAAAAATAAGAGCTTCATTTCCATTATTTACACTGCGTTCATCTTCTATTTATTTAATGTAGTCTGCTGGGGCGAAGTGGTTTTGATCCAATCGACTCCTGGAAGTGATTTCGGTGGAGTTTATTAGGGCGAAGTGATCTACAGGGTGTCCGGAAAATACGTGTACAACCTAAGAACAGAGATTCTTTGGCTCGAAATAGATCGATTTGAGCCAACTTACCTATTATAAAAGTTGCTTCATTTAGCCACTAGAGGGCTTCAAAAATCGTGAAAAATATTTGATATTTTAAAATAACTTGAAAACGCGTTGATAGATTTTGACCATTTTTGAGGTGCGAGTTTCTGCTGTCAATTGACATCTTTAGGTGGTGTATGCAATAATTTTAAAAGCATACGAGTGTCCCAAAAATGAAGTATGGTATAAATATCTGACCATTACCTTTTTCCTATTTATGCAATGATCACAAATTTTTTTTATGAGTAGCCGATTTAATTTGGAAACTTATTGTCTCTTGTAAAATTTTGATTAGACGAGCAGTTTGATAGAAAAAAATAATTTCAAATGTCTGTTTTTTTATTTTTATTTCATTGTTTTGTTTATTTTTTACTACTATCATTGAAAATTAACAGCACGGTACAAGTGTTGGACCATTACAATAAATTTTCAAAATGGCCGCCATTTTCTTCAATGCACAAATTAACTCTTCGTAAGAAGTTTAACTGAACCCTCTGCATTGTTTGTGCATTATTTTTTAAAGAGTTGGCTGCATTTGAAATTCGTCTATACAATTCTTCTTCGCTATCAAGTGGAGACGAATAAACCTTAGATTTTAAGGTACTCCACAAAAAATAATCACAGGGCGTCAAGTCCGGCGATCGTGCTGGCCAATTTGTAGGAGCATCATATCCCCTTCTGATCCATCGATCCGGATATTTTTCGTGTAAATGTCGTCGAACAGCTAGAGTAAAGTGGGGAGGAGCACCATCGTGCATGAACCACATGTTTTTTTATTTATTTATTTATAATAAAACATGTGTGAATCACTGACGTGAATAACAATTTGTCAAATACAATAAAAATATGTTTAGAATATACAATTAAAAAAAAAATCACTAAAGAGATGGAAATTATGTTATAAATCTTCAGAGGACAACCTTAAAGAACCAACTCAAGCTAAAAACTCAGGTATTGTGTAGAAAGCTTTTTCTAATAAGAACCTTTATATATTTAATTTAAATTGATAAATAGGCAAATCTTTTATGCTAGAATGAAGTGCATTATAAAAAATACAGCCAAAGTAGTTAGAACCATTTCTGCTCCTACTTAGCCTATGGTAAGGTACAACCAATTTTCCCTTGTTGCGAGTGTCAAAGTGATGAATATCAGTGTTGTGTTGATATTGAAAGATTTGTTTTTTGATGTAAAGCAGACATTGTAAAATAAACAGACAAGGCAAAGTTAAAATTTTAAATTTCATAAAAGATGCACGGCAGTCATCACGGAACCCAAGGTTAGACATAATGCGAACAACTCTACGTTGAAGCTTGAAAACCCGAAGGGAGCCGCTACAATGACCCCACACAATTATAGCATATGAAATATGACAATGGAGCATGCCATGATAACATGACAGTAGCACATTAGGTGAAAATGATCTTACCAAAGAGTTTATGAGATAAATAGTTCGGCAAAGTTTTTGGCATAGCAGATCACAGTGGGTGTCCCAACTTATTTTGCTATCCAGGGTGATACCGAGAAAACTAGCTGATTGCTCCTTTGAAAAAGAATCCCTTTTTAATGAAAAAATTATTTGTTTGGTTTTATCCCTATTCAGGGCAAGTTTGTTATCATTGAACCATGATTCAGTGAGGCATAAAGATGTCGTACTGTCAGCTACCAGTTGAGCCATATTATCACTCTTATTATATAGAGTGGTATCATCTGCATAAAGGACAACATCAAACTTGTCTTTTAGAAAAAAAGGTAAGTCGTTAATAAAGCATAAGAAAAGAAGCAGACCTAGGATGGAACCTTGAGGAACACCAGAAAAAACTTCACACATGCTGGACAATTTGCCTTTGTAAAAAACCTGTTGAGACCTAGCAGTCAGATATGAAGCAATTAGCTTAATACTATCATCATCAAAATTTAAACCTTTTAATTTGTTAACTAAGAGGGCATGATCAACACAATTGAAAGCCTTAGTCAAATCACAGAATTTAACGGCAAGATAACTACCCTCCTCAAAAACATCTGAAATTTTATTTACTAATTTGACTAATGCATCACTAGTAGATAATTTTTTTCGGAAGCCGAATTGCTCAGCAAAAAACAAACTATTATTTTCAAGATAAGAAGTAATTTGAGTATTTAATATACATTCAAAAACTTTCGAAAAAGTGGGTAAAAGAGAAATAGGACGATAGTTCTTAATATCATCAAACATACCCTTTTTATGAACAGGGATCACTTTTGCTTGTTTTAGAATATCAGGGAAAACTGCTTTCTTTATGCAAATATTAAGTAATTTGGTTAGCGGAATAAGAATACTGTTGATAACTGATTTAACTAAAGAGATGTTAATATTAAACAAATCCTTCGATCGGGAATTCCTCATCGCTAAGATAACATCTCGTACGTAGTTGAAAGAAACTTCTTCAAAATGGAAAGAGGGTACCAAACCAGAGAAACAATGTGTATAAGTAGTTGTGGTACTGGTGTTAGTTTTAGATAAATTGGATAAGATTTCTGCAACAGAATCAATAAAAGAATAGTTGAAGTCATCGGCTGAGAAACGAGTGTTCATATCATTGGCTCTGTTTTTAGAACCTTTGAAATTATTAATCAAATCCCATTTTCTTTTATTATTATTTTTAGCTCTAACAATGTAGTTGTCATAGGCATTAATTTTAGCATTTTTGAGTGCATGACGATAAGCATATTTTAATTTATTAACATGCAGTTTGAGTTTTGCACTAGGAAAAGCATCATAGAATTCAACATGAAGTAAGTAATTATCACGTATCTTTCGTAGGTCATCCGTAAACCAATTGACAACTATTTTGGAACAGTTATTCAATATCCTTAAGTGTTTGATAGGAAAACATAGATCAGCTGCAGAAGCAATTATAGACATAAAGTTAGAAAATTTGTCATTAATGGACAGACTATTATCATCAATAAAGTTCCAGTTAACTAGTTGGAGATGATTAAAAAATTTATATTTCCCATATATTGTATAAGGTCGATAAGATTTATGATGATTAGCAACTTTAACATTATCGTTAAGATTTAATTGAGTGGCAAGGTCGAAATGATCAGACAAGCCAGTCTTAACCACTCTACACGAGAGAGATGGAATATTGGTAAAGATTGTATCAAGACAATGAGAAAGACGAGTAGCTGTTTTATTAACAATGTACAAGCCAAAGGAAACATTAAAATCACCACAGACCAAGAGGTGAGACCTAAAAGGCAAACCAAGGCGCTTAAATACTCTGTGAAGCGTTTCACAAAATATGTCAATTGATCCCTTATTAGGGGATCTATAAATAGTAATAATAGTAAGATTGATACGATTAAAATGTATTGCACATAATTCAGCATGTAACTCAATTGAGTATTTATTGATTGACTCCAACACATTAGGAGTGGCGTAAAATTTCTCATCTACAAAATAGTCACTCCTCCCCAAGAAAATTTAGATCTGACAAAGCTAGATGGCTTGACAATCACATGATTACCCCATCAATTATTTGACAATATTTTACTTACATGTAAATTATTTACACCGATTTTAAAAGACTTATAATTGTTAAATTTGGTTATTAATTCAACACAAGATGAAGCTTCAATGCTGTTTTTACTAAGAAATCCCAAGATATCTTCTTTACCAAATTTAGGATGTACTCTAGATACAAAAATAAATCTGGATTTTTCAAGTCCTTGCATGTCCGAGTCTGCATTATTACCATAAAATTAATAAGTTCTTATTATTTTTATTGAGGTTAGAATTTAAAGAGGTGTTCTTAGAAGTGGGCTTATTTAAGTTAGCAGGTCTCAATTTATTAACAGTCTAGTGGTTTTTCCAAATTAGATGAGGCAGAATCTTGAGCGTCTAAATTAATAATTGTATTCATAAGTTGCCCTTGAACTTTTGCTAATTCCGGTAATGCAGTCAACAATTCACCATTGTTATTGACAAAATTCAAAAAATTGACAAAAGTTAAAAGAGAGGGATGGGATCTAGGTAAGCTTAATGATAGTAGGGTAAAAAAGGAATATAAACAAGTATTAGATAATAAGAGCAAAGAGATAGCTGTAGGAGGGAACGTAGAAAACAGATGGAAAGAAATAAAACTAACTGTACATGATACAGCAACACAGACTATAGGTAAGAAAAAAATAGAAGCGAGAAAACCCTGGGTAACAAAGGAGATATTATATTTAATAGAGAATAGAAGAAAGCTTAAACCCTTCAGAGAAGTGGATAGTGAAAGTAAGCAAAAATATAATACAGTTAGAAATAAGATAGTACATGAGTGTAGAAAAGCTAGAAATAAATGGATGGAGGAGAATTGTAAGGGAATACAAGATGATTTGAGAGTAGGTAAGACAGACAGGGCATACAGGGCAGTTAAAAAGTTTTTTGGGGAAGATAGGAAAAAATATAATGGTATTAGAGACGAGAATAATGAGCTTCTAATAAATAAAGTTGAGGTAGCAGATAGATGGAAAAGATATTTAGAAGATTTATATAAGGGAGACGATATGGATGAGTTAGAGAACGACCAAGAAGAGGATGTAGAAATAGGGTTCTCAATATTAAGAGAGGAATTTGATAGAGCTGTTTGGAATCTTAAACTAAACATAGCGCCAGAGATAGACGATATTCCGGCAGAATTAATAAAATATGCAAGTCAGAAAACTTTAGATAGATTATATGAACTAGTAAAATTAATATATGACACAGGTGAGGTCCCAATAGATTTCGAAAAAAATATTATTATCCCAATCCCAAAAAAGTCAGGAGCTGATAGGTGTGAGAATTTTAGAACGGTTAGTTTAACTTCTCATGCTTCCAAAATACTAACAATAATAATTAAAAATAGAGTAGAAGCTTTGACTGAGAATTATTTAGACGAAGACCAATATGGTTTTCAGAAGACAGAGGGACTAGAGAACCGATACTAATGATTAGGGTAATTATCGAAAAAGGTTACAAAAATAAAAAGACTCATTTCGCTTTGTAGATTTAGAAAAGCATTTAATAGGGTTAATTGGATTGTTATGTTCAGGGTTTTGCAAAAAATAGGAATCTCTCATAGGGATACAAAAATTATTTACAGTCTATATAAAAACCAAAGTGTAGTAATTAGATTTGATGGAATAGAAAAGGAAGCTAAGATTAGAAATGGCGTTAGACAGGGTTGTATACTGTCTCCCTTGATTTTTAATGTTTATATTGAGGAAGCTTTAAACTTAGCTAGAGAGAGAAAAGAGATAGGTATTAGTGTACAGGGACAGAAAGTAGACATGTTACGTTTTGCAGATGATATAGCCATTATGGCAGAGTCTAGAAAAGAGTTAGGAATATCTTAGATGAGATACTACAGAGTAACTATAGTATGAGAATTAACTCAGTAAAGACAAAGATAATGACAAGTGAGTTACAGCCTAGTTCTAAACCAAAATTAAAAATAGGTAATACCGAGTTAGAGGAGGTAGATGAATTTTGCTATTTAGGTAGTATAATTACAAAAGATGAACGTAGCAGAAGGGATATAGTAGCTAGAATAGCTCAAGCTAGAAAAATGTTTTTAAAAAAGAAAAACTTACTAATAGCTAATAGTATTAGTTTAGATAATAGAAAAAGTTTCTTAAAGTCGTACGTATGGAGCGTTCTACTATACGGTAGTGAGACTGGGACAATTAAAGAAGTAGATAAGAAAAAGTTAGAAGCTTTTGAAACTTGGTGTTATAGGAGAATGTTAAAGATTAGCTGGACAGATAGAGTAATAAACGAGGAAGTTTACAGAACGATAGGTGAGGAACCCTGTACGTGGAAACAATTAAAGGTCAGGAGAGATAGAATGATAGGGCACCAGTTAAGACATGAGGGACTATTTAGTAAAGTCTTAGATTATAGACTACCAAATAAAAATAGAGTAGGAAGGCCTAGACAAAGCTATATTAGTCAAATTATTAAAGATTTAGGTTGTGAAGGGTATGTAGACCTTTTTAGACTAGCTCAGAATAGACAAGAATTTAGAGCTGCGTCAAACCGACTTTAAGTAAGTTCGAAAACAAAACAAAAAAAATAAAAATCAGGTAACTAAATGTCACCATGACATAACTCACAATTAGTTAGTGGTCTGGCATGTTGGCAGCGATTCGTTGCTTAAGCCTTACCATAACATATAATTTAACACTTTTCCTTTTTGAAGCGGATAACCAGGTTATATTTCATTTCCTTATAAATGGTAATCATGTAAACATGTTAGAGTTCTTTAACAACCATCAGGTTGCTAATATCTATGTAGAGCCAGGTGGATAGGAAAAAGATAGAAGGATATAGGAAGACCTACACCAAACTATATTAGTCAAATTATTAGAAATTTAGGTTGTGAAGGGTATGTAGAGCTTTTAGATTAGCACAGAATGGAAAAGAAGTTAGAGCTGCGTCAAACCGACCTTAAGTAAGGTCGAAAACAAAATGATGAATGATGATGATTGACAACAGCAGTTGTTTTGGCGGGATATGAGTCACCCACATGTTTATTATGTTTATGTAGCTTTTTAAATTTATCTATTCGGACTGTCATATTTGACAAATCATCATTGTGAGTAGCTTTAGCGACGGTAACCGCATTAGTTGAATATGACGCATCCATTTGCTTACTATGTTTAAGATCAGAGTCAAAGTGCATTGAACTTGAACTTTCACTTGCACGAGATCTACGAGGCGCACATGTAGTCAAAACCGGTTGATCACAGTTTAGCTGAGCCTTAAATGAATCATTTTGTAATTGTAGTATAACAATTTTCTCCTTTAATAGTGCAGCGTTTTCGTGCAGTTAACAAATTTCATTGCGAAGTGAAGATATCAGTTGTCTTTGAATATCACAAACCATATTAGGAGCCGAATTTTCATTGGCATCTGGAATGGCGGAAAAAGCCGAAATAGAATCGATTATGTTAACACAACAATTAACATTGGATTCATCAACAAAATGCAGCTTTTTTTGCTCAGCACAACTTCTGTGGAAAACTGCTTTGCACATTTTGCATAAAACACATTTAGGGCCACCGGAAGCTCCCCTAAAGCACACTTTACAAATAATTTTATTGGAGTCATCAACACGCGACCCATCTTTGTCGGCCATTTTTGACTAACTTGGCGAAGTAACAATGGCAGATCTTCCAATAAATTCGGCAATGTTTGTTGTAGAAAGTTGAAGTAATTGTCTCCGTTTAATCGATTTGGTATCACAACAGGACCACTAATAAAATTATCAATAACTCCAGCCCAGACATTAATCTTAAATTCATGTTGATAGTGAGTCACTTTAGTTGCATGAGGATTTTCTACAGCATAAACATGTTCATTATGTATGTTAGTAATACCAGATCTTGTAAATAAAATGTTGTGACTGAAATTTGCATTTTGAATTCTCTGATCTTGAATAAATTGACCGAAAGCTAGACGCCTCTCAGGATCGATAGGCAAAAGGTCTTGTAGCTGTTGAACGTGGTATGGGTGTAATAACTGTTCCTTTAAAACGTCATGAACAATACTTTTAAGAACTTGTAGTTCAAGTCCTAAGCGTATGTTGCTTATTTTTGGGTCTTCTTCAACTTTATCCAAAATTTGTTCCTCCAGATCTGCAGTTCTTGTGGTACGTTGATGTCTTCGATCCACATTTCTTGACTGAAAGCTACCATTTTCACGAAGACGTCTTTCAATATTTGCGAATGTTTGGTGGTTTTGGCATTTGGCGATTAGGAAATCTTTCCCTATAGACTCTGACGCTTTCACGACCATTGCGTTGACAAAATCCGAAAACCAAAAGCATACCCACCTGTTCGTTGTTTGTGTAAGTACTCATAATGTAAGATGTATGATGCAAACTTTTATTGAATGAAGCAGAAATTCACGACTTGACAGGTAAACCGAGGTTAAATGACAGTCAAATTAAATAACAAATATAAAGCAAAGCCAACTACTAAACTATGCTTTTTGATTTGCCCCGTTTTACTTAATGCAGCAATGATAACGAAAGTATGCAGACATTTGAAATTATTTTTTTCTGTCAAATCGCTCGTCTAATCAAAATTGTACAAGAGACAAAAATGTTTCCAAATTAAGTCGACTACTCATAAAAAAAAATTGGTAGTCATTGCATAAACAGGAAAAAGGTAATGGTCGGATATTTATACAATACATCATTTTTGGAACACTCGTATGCTGTTAAAATTATTGCGTACACCACCAAAAGATGTCAATTGAAAGTAGAAACTTGCACCCGAAAAATGGCTAAAATCTATCGACGCGTTTTCGAGGTATTTTAAAATATCAAATATTTTGCACGATTTTTGAAGCCCTCTAGCGGCTAAATGAAGCAACTTGTATAATAGGTAAGTTGGCTCAAATCGATCTATTTCGAGCCAAAGAATCTCTGTTCTTATGTTGTACACGTATTTTCCTGACATGCTGTATATCTGATCAACTCTGAGTCGTTTTAACGAAATCTCCTAGGACGAAGTGGCCTAGATGCGATCAACCCCTTAAAGTCATTTTGACGAAATCTTCTAGGGCGAGGTGGTCTTGGTCCTGTCAACTCCTCGACATCTTTTTAATGAGGTTTACTAGGACGAAGTAGTCTTGATCCGATGTACTCCTCTGAAACTTTTTAACGAAATCTACTGGGTCAAAGTGGCCTTAAACGGATCAACTCATTAAAGTGGTTTCGTCAACGTTTACTAGGGCGAAGTGGTTTTGATCTGATCAACTCCTCAAAGTGATTTTGTCAATGTCTACTGGGGCGAAGTTGTCTTGATCCAATCAACTCTTCCAAGTCGTTTTTATGATGTCTTAAGTCACTCAATTCGCTCGCTCGCTCAACTCCCTCAGTCAACTCAATCAACCCATTCAACTCACTTACTCAATTCGTTCACTCAACTTGCTCACTCAATTGCTCTCAACTCACTCACTCAACTCGCTCACTCAATTCGCTCAAATGGCCTATTCAAGGAATCTTTGGCGTAATGGGTAAATGACACCCAACATAGTCCCAAGGGACAACAAGCTGCTTCTAGTTTAGGCGGCTCCGTGGCGTAGTGGTATGTGTGTGACTACTACGCCCAAGGTCCCGGGTTCGAATCCCGACACGGTCCGCTTGAAAAATGTTAGGCGAGCATTTTTCACAAAAATACACCCTCGTTTGGATGAGAGGTAAAATGGAGGTCCCGTGTGTGAGTGTTGTCACGCACGTTAAAGATCCCTACCTTGCTTGCAACAGCAAGGGTTCGGCAAAAATTCAAAATTTTCCAGGTAAAAAAAACTCGCTTCCTGGCCAATGTAGTACCTTCGGGTGGAGCATTGGAAAATCAAATGTAATGCTTCTAGTTTAGTTTAAAATATGTATAATGTTTAGCACTATCACTTGATAATAAAGTCACATGCGCTTGCAAGTTTGTTTGCTTTTCAATTAAAAGTTATTAAACAAATTTACATAATTTCTCCATTAAACAGGTAGTGAAGTAACTCTTAGTTTCTATTTTCTTCTACTATTGACTGTGGTTTATATAAATATTGGTGTTAATTATAAGTTTTTAATTGCACTTAATCTCTAGAATAAAGCGCTTTTAACAGAGCAGAATAAACACATGCACACTTGACACTTCACACATGATACACATACACTGCTTATATGCAGCCAAGCATACTTCTGGAGGCCTTTTATTTCATATAACTCATTAATTCATTGAGTAGGAGAACCGATAATCATAGCTTGCTTTTGCTTTCTGTGGACAATTTTGCCCCTTGCTTCTTCCAACGTTCAAGATTATTATCCAGCTGTTTGACTGTGTTTCTGACATTGTGTACAATACTACCAGATTGTTTCATAACATTAAATGTACGATTTGAAATGATAGAATCCATATTATTATTTTGTTGTTTTGAATTGCTTGAAGCAGTATTATTATTGAATTGTTTATCAACAGTAGTATCATCGGTCTTGTTCCAACATAAAGAAGTGTGTATTTTTCAACATTAAATATAATGGTAACTTCATATGCTTCTATAAAATAAAATTAAGTATTTTAGAAAAACGAAATGCCGGATAATTTAAACAACTTACTCCATTATTAAGTGAAATTTATGTACAAAGGCTGCTTTTCAAAATATTCCTCATTACAATCAAAGCATTTTTTATGTAAATAAACCAATCATCAAGTAATTTTTTATATTCAAAAAATAGTACACTAAAAATTTCATTTTTAACGTCGGAATTGCTTTTTCTTGTGTTGAAAATCAATGATGTCGAAGTTGATTTTTGGAAATGTAACAAAATAATTAGAACTTAGTTTGCAGGTGACGGATTAAATAGTTCGTGTTTTAACATTTCTTTTTGTTTTTGGCATTTCAGAGAACACTTGCAGTAAATTGATCGATGTATAGTATTCTCCATCCGCAGTTCCCCTGTCTTCTGAATAGTAATCAAATGTCTAGTTTTTGACTTAAAACAAACAATTGTTCTCTTGGAAACAGTTGGTTGCATTTCATATTCAATTTTCATCATCACTTTCAATGCCAACTATTAAATTTAATGTTCCTAAGTCATTTAAGCATTTCTTGACACCATTTAACGCGAACTGCTAGCTGCCCTTGAGCTAAATTGTGGGGATTCCAATGTGAATGTAATTTTTTAACAATTAGTTATCATTTAAAATTTGACTAACTTGTTCGATGCCAATGCCCGCGTGACTCGATGTTTTTGCTGTTTTGGTTGTCGGTGGACCGTTATAAAATTTATTACTAAGGTTATCTGTTTCTTTTTAGTTGTAGCTAGATGTTAAGTGCAAAATTTAACCATATATCTGGAGTGATTCAATTCATTAGTCACTTTTCTAAATCTTTTGATTGCAGTTTAAAAATATTAATGAAATTATTACAATTTTTTTTAATACTATTAATACATATTTGTGCATCATGTTGTAGCATACTAAATTCCTCAAAAGGTAAATAGTATGTCTGCACTACCATATAGGCGGCAGAGCCTCGATAGATTACGAGGAGTTCCTGTTTGACGGTTAAGCCCAGGGTAAAAAGGATGTTAAATGGCTTTGAGATAAAAGGGTTCCTCTAAAGAGATCTACCAGCCAGCTAAGCTTCTTCAACTTAGGGCAGAGCTATGAGCTAGGGTCGTAGGATGGTATACGATAAAACGAAAGAAATTTTATTGGACGCCACCGTATCTTATTGAATGTTATTATACGAAACTATCCGAAGATCAGATACGGAAATCTTCGAAAGAAAAAAATTTAAGACGAACAACATAAACAAAAATACTTACTTTGGTCACGGCAATCTGGAATGGGAACGACGATCTCGTGCTATCTGAAAATTTAACCACATCTAAACATGCTCAAACTAGGGCTTCGTTAGAGCCTAGTCACTTTATCACAAAAAAATTATAAATAAATCCACTAGTCAAAATTATACTTTCAAAAAAAACTTTTAACTTTAACACCAATAATATCTTTCTTCAATACCAAAATTTCATATTTGTAAACTGTTTGCTTCTGTAGGACAATTACTGCTGACTTCAAAGAAAGAAAATTTTATGACAACTTATTATTTTTTCTATTAATGTAAAAAAATATATATGTGTACATTGTTTATATAAAGCTATCTATACGGAGACTTTCAAAACAGTTTCTTTATTACGATCTAACATTAATATTTGAGTATTCGTGGGATATTTTTTAATTGCATAATTTACATTAATTCTTTATAAGAAATATATGATTTACCTTTTTTTATGTTACAGTTAATTCATGATACTTGAATAGGATCCTGTTCAGTTTACAAGCAACAAATTAAATGCTCAAAAAATTTTGCAGTTTGTAGAACTATATTTTTAATAGATATCTTTAATAGAATCAAAGGTCAAAGAAAAATACTTATTGTCAACATTAAGCTATACTTCAAGTGTACTGTCAAAATGTGTTATACACAATAACTCGGCAAACAATTCTTATCGTATCACATGTTTAGTTATGCAAACATTTTAATACAACTTTGCAACTTCAAAAATAATCTTACAGAAATACCTTGAAAATATTAGGGTCATTTATGCATTATTCAAATACTAAATTTTGAACAAAATTTTACGTGAATCAAATTAACTGATCTTCGAACCTTCACAAAAATTTCGAGAATTAATTTTAAATAAACATGTATATAGCTTCTTCGAAAATTATTTGAACATCTTAAATGAATATTCCTTGAAAAGAAAATAGGTATAAAATGGAGGATGACTCACCGCTGGACATCTGCTTGGCGGCCAGGTTCCCTTTTTTTTAAAAACATCTGCGTTCTTACTCTTGTAGATGTGTGCTGCTGACACAGGGGTCGGGATTTGACCTTCATACTAACCAATCATATGTGGGGATTTCCACTTTTTAGCCTAGCAACAATTGAAGCTGCATTTCAGTCTCGTACTTGCCATATGGTTAGCGATTGTTTTATATAATACATAATTTCCATTATTTTATTAATTCAAACTTGAAATTAAAATTTTAAAACTCGGAAGTAATACTTGCTTCATATTTAATACTTGGTACTTTAAACTATAAAACTTTAAATCTATAAAACTTGCGCTGAAATCAAACGGGAAAATTGAATTTAGAGGTAAGTTTGCGAATTATTTTCTTACCGTAGAAATATATTTACAACCATCTTAGGTCGATGCTACAACTAAAACTGAACCCATGGTATACGTTGACTCCACTTTACTATTTGTTGGGGCGGCATGTTTAATTAAAAACCTGCAGGCCCTCGATAACACTTGTATTCGGATTACATCTGATATCAAAATGGCGTTTGGCCACTAGGCAATGTTAACTAATCAAGCCTGCGCCGGGAAAGGGGATATTGAATCAAGATATAAGCAAATAGAAGATCACTTAAAGTTTACTTTGGCTATTCAAATGTAGATGGTGCACTATGTATGAATTCGTAATAAAAGGTTTCAATAGAAGTTTAAATATTTATTGAACATGTGTATTGAACAAAAGCGTATATTTAAATAGCAGGAAATCGTAGTTGTTACAATGTGCTTTCTTGAATATCAAAAGAAATAATATTTTATAATTCAACATTAGTTTTAATTCTATTTTCTTTTACAGGTGATATATGAAATTCGATTGGCTGCTATCGAATGTGATGAATTGCAGAATGACGATGATGGCAAATATGTGTATCGCCTAGTAAAAGGTGACTACTCACCACTATTAGGAAAACTTGTAAAATCATTACAAAAAGCAATTCCTTATGCTAATCAGGCAGAGGATTTTATGCTACAGGCATACATTAGGTCATTCACAAGTGGTTCATTAAATGAACACAAGCAAGGCTCACGTTTGTGGGTACAAAATAAGGGTCCTGCAATTGAAACATACATAGGATTTATTGAAACGTATAGAGACCCAGCTGGTGTACGAGGTGAATTTGAAGCTTTTGTAGCTGCTGTCAACCGACCTATGTCTGAAAAATTTAGTGCCTTAGTGGAAAATGCCGAGAACTTTATTTCACAACTACCTTGGCCTAGGGCTTTTGAAAAGGATAAATTTTTAAGGCCTGACTTTACTTCATTGGATGTGATAGCATTTGCTGGTAGTGGAGTTCCTGCCGGAATTAATATACCAAACTGTAAGTATAAGCTGGTATTTTTTAATCATTAGTTTGGCTATGCGAACAAAAATATACTAGAGTAACATGGTTCGATGTGCCATTGGGTACAGTGGGGAAAAAACCAATCACCATGGCGGGTGGGGGACTTATAATTGCATTATATAAGTGCAGTCGAAATTTATCCAAAAATTATTTGTACCAGTTGCAAAAAATTTTTGCAGTAGTAACATTTAACACGGAAATACAGTTTTAGAAATACAAGTTTTTAGTAATCAAACTTACTCATCGAAAGTATTCGCTTGGGCATGACTTAGTGATTCCAAAAATCACTATCGTTTACTACATTGTTGACATGATGGCAACATACTCAATGGTCAAGATCCATGCAACATTAAGGACCCCGATCTCCTTAAGGGATTTAATCTATTTTTTGCTATTTATGTTTGAAACATTACAACTTTTCTATATAAATAGAAAAATTATACATCTAGATCATTTGTGAATGAAATCCATTGGTTGTGAATATTGTTGGGAACTGTTTCATCCCAATTCAAGTTTAATTGTCAAAGATCTTGAGTGATTAGTTTGGCAATTACAATAATAGGTGCTAACAAACCAATTGGGTCAAAAGGGTGAGCAGTAACGGAAAGAATACTGCGCTTTGAAACATTGTTTAGTAGTAGTGTTTCTTTCCTGGCTGAATATGAGAAGCAATCAATTCCTGGATTCCATAAAATGCCTACCTTACTAACATGCATTACATCAAAATTTTCTGATTTTTCTGATAATTGACTTACGTTGCTTCTCCACTTTCTTAGAGTAAATACAAACTCTCTAAGTATTTGAGTCAGGTTCTTTTTAATTTCTTGTAACTCTTGTATTGAATTTGCTCCGAATAATACATCATCAACATAAAAATTTTGCTTTATTATTTCAACTTCTTTAGGAAATGAATCCTTTTTTAATTCTCCAATTTCAAAAAGACACCTGAAGGCAAGATAAGGGGATGAAGTCATTCTAAAAGTCACTGTATTTAATTGATAAGTCAAAAGAGGAAGGTTAGTGTCGCACCACCATAAAATTTTATGGAATTTTCTATCGCTAAGATCAAGCCATATCTGTCTGTACATTTGAGTAATGTCACCAGTGAGCACGTATGCATGTGTTCGGAAGCGAGTTACTATTGAAACCAAATCATTTTGCAATGTAAGCCCCACATGTTGTAGAGCATTGATGGATAAACCTCGTTTAGGTTTACATAACAACTCAGAGTGCAGTTGTAGAGCTACTCTTTTATCACTGCATGATGTGGAAGATAAAATGACATGATGTCATTTATCTTGTGTAGTGACATGTGACCCTGATTTTGATAATCTCTAATACAATTTGTGTAAAACTTTTTCAATTTTTTATTTAACCGTTTCTCAAGAGACAAAACGTTTTTCAGCAATTTCATATGAATCCCCTAATTCGTGTAAATTGTCTTTAAGTGGAAGATTAACTATGAATTGCCCATCTAAAGCACGTTTTGTAGTTTCTTGGAGAAACGATTGCACATATTGCTCGTTTTGAGTAAAATATTTGTCTTTAGTACAAAACTCGTCAATCTTCCAAAATGTTTGTAGATTATCGTTTAATGGGTTTTGTAAAACGCGGTAACAAAACTAGGATAGCTCTGTGGTAGAGAGAAGTGGACTGTATATAAATTTAAGTGATAATTTAAGCAAACAACATATAATTAGTGGTTTTAATCAGTTCAAGCGTTTATTAAAAGCACTCACCTGGTGTTTATGAAGCCGTGGTAACGAAACAAATGATGTAACATCTACTCTGCTTTTTGCAGGTGTAGCGAAGCTCCTTTATATCAATAGCGGTTCTGAAGAAAAGCGGTTTGTCAAATTAATTTGCCCTACGTAGGACATGTAAACAGCGATGCGGTCTGCTCGAACGACAAATCGATTCTGTTGCTTCGTGGATTTTCCAATCACTACACTGTATTCTTCCACATGCGGAATAACGTTTATCACTCGCGGCACTTGTTGGCACGTGCTTCAAGTAAAAACATGGGAATTTTACTCTAATAAATTTAAATATACCGAGGCGAATGTAAATAATCAACAAACTCAATAGAAAATAAAATTTAGTTTAAATATTTACAATATAAACGGAACAGGTTAAAAATGATGAGACTTGATGTTGTGTGTTTTCTTTTATTGTACCTGCTACTAACCACCCAAGTTTTGTTGTTTGAAATGTGCTACCATTTTAGTTTTTAAACTGAGTAATACATATTAGGTCCCAAAATAGGGTAACACCAATAAAATGTCAAGTTTTATGTTTGAAGGGATTTTGAATTCGTTTATGTTGATCGATATACTGGACAATATATTTGTGATTTGAGGTAACACAAAACACTTATTTTTTGTGTAAAATTGTTGACCACTGAATATATAAACAATTCTGTTTAATAATTTATGTGTTTCTTTGATTTATCCCAGTCACTGAACGATTTGTGGGAATAACATGTAGTTTTAGTAATTGACATGCATGCTCAGTGATAATATTAGAATGAGATGCAGAATCTAACAAGACTCTAACAGTTTTAAATTCTTGATTGAATTTAATCTTTACTACTGCGGTAGATAATAAAATGTGGACTGTTGGTTTTGTCACAGCAGACAATGTAACACTTTCAGTGATAATATGTTCAGAAATTTGAGATTTAGCAAGTTTATTTGGGTCTTTTTTGTTTGAAACTACATATGACTACATGTAACTTGCTCCCGTGGGATATGCAAGATGGTGTGATGCTTTTTATTGCAAATTTTACAAGATCCCGATTTACACTTATTCATAAAATGCCCTTTACGTAGACAGTTTATGCTAAGTTTAAGTGCTTTCACTTTTTCATTTTTATTTGTTGGGTTTAATAGTAAAAATGAATCACAATTTTGTATAAAATGCTCACTTTGACAATGATGGCAAAGTGCAGTTGTTACAGTAAATGTTTGTTTTATAAAGGTTGTCTGTCTAGGGCTATGTTTTTCAGCTGAGATGATTGGTAAAGATAGATTTCTGGCGTTCTCTGCTTCAAGTACTCCCTGTCTGGTATTTAGAAATTTGATAAGTTCATCGTATGTGGGCACATCATCATTATTAGGATCATCGTTTGATACGCTTGGCACCACTGCCATGGTCCAAGTTTCACAATACTGCGCAATTGTATTTTATTACAACTTAATTACGCTGCAAATTGTATCAAATACCAAACACGTTTACAATGATACAAGTCTTAATTTATAATTTAAATAAAGCAATGTACTCACTTAAAACACTCCTTGCAGTTAAATCTCAGGGTTCGTCACATCTGTGGGTCACACTACGTCATTGTATATCCAGATTTATTCGTTCCTCCTCTTTCGTTATTCATAGGTAAGGCAGAGGGATACAGGTAAAGGTACTCGAAGATACAGGCAAAAGGGAACCTACATCCTAAAAAGAGAAAAGACAAAAACACGACACCGGTAGCTGTTTTCGGCTCGACGTCCCGTGGCTAATGACGTCGTATTACACACCGCGCACTTGCGTCTTTCACTCCGTGCCTGAGCATTCTTTTACGCAAACGCAACTGTCCGAAATGACGGAAGTTTAACAAGTTTATTTTAAAATATGGGCGCGAATTTACTCACATATTTAACAATGTACATTTCCAAATTTGGAATGTAACACATTGAGTTTGAATTGCCATTCGCCAATGGTATGCGCATCTAATTTATTTAGAATTATTGGAACGATTAGTGCATTCCAATTCTCAACTGGTTGACTTAACGATTTTAAGTATTGTACATGATTTTGCACCTTGTCAATAAGTATACGCATACTTGAATGATTCTCTTTAGAGATAGGCTCAGTATTTAATAATTCTTGTATACGAATATCATCGATTTTATATTTTTTGTTGTACCTTTGATTCAACCTATTCCAAGCAATCTTGTAGCTAGCATTATTTGCATCGAGGGATGAAATCATATTTAACGATTCGCCTTTAATGAAGCCTGAAGATACAAAAGCTTTTGGCAATCTGACAAGTCAGGATTGTTGTTGACCATGGCCAGGAAGGTATATGAAAACTGTTTCCAACTTGTGAATTTTGAATGGAACACCGGAAGATCTAATTTTGGCAATTTAACAGTAACTTGCGGGTTTGCCACACGACGTGGCGTGTGGGAATCTGAAACGGCTGGCATTTCAATCTTAGGCATCATGTTATGATCAAATTTGTATAAAGCACTCTGAGCTTCACTTACTAAATTGAAAACCATATCTTGAAAGGTTTCCCCTTCCTTCAAATTTTTATCTAAATCATCATCTAGTAATTCAATATTTATTTTATTTATTTATATAGTGCATCTACAGGACAAAACTCCTAATTGGCACAAAATACAATAAAAATATACCCGTAAATAGATAAAAGAACAGAAAACTACAAAAAAATGTATCTAAATTGATGTAAAAAAATCACCAGGAAATTCCATTTCTAAAGCTAGTTATAGTGATACCAAAAATATCCCTGCTACTGCTCTTATTAAATGCTCTTGTTATTTGATCGATAAAGGCAGATCGTCCATAATTAGTTCTGTGAGAACGTTCTTCAAAAAAATTACTGTTGAGTGTAGCCTTATTGTTGACACGGATAAAAACCATATCCAATAAAGGTGAGCAATCGATTTGACCATTTACCAATTTATATAAAAATACTGCCTTGGCCAAGTTTCTTCTGAAGGTGAGATCTTTCATACCAACCAGCAACAAACGAGTGGACCTGGGCACCTCCTTATAAGGAAAGTGATGTTTCCATAAGACGTATTTAACAAAACTGTCTTGAACTCTTTGTAACTTAGAATTATAGCAATTATAGGATGGTGCCCATATAATACTATTATACTCTAATACGCTAAGAACTAAGTTGTTGAATAAAACTATAATTGGATGAATGTTTTTAAAGTGTATGGTGCACCTACGTAGGAAACCCAACATCTTGTAGCTTTTAAGCACAAAATTATCCACTTGTTTAGCGAAAGTCATACCTGAGTCAAAAATAACTCCCAAATCACTAATACTGTCTACGGTTTGGATTACACCTGTAATGGTGTAATTAAACTTCACGAGCTTATTACATTTAGTGAATCTCATGACCTTACACTTACTTTCATTAACTTTCAGTAGATTATTATCACAGTAATGTAAGAAGTTATTTAAATCGACTTGGATCTTGGAGCAGTCCTCAATGGATTTGATACAGGCAAAGAATTTTATATCGTCAGCGTACATTAGAAATTTACTGTGAGTGAAACATGAAGCCACATCATTTACAAATAACAAGAATAATACTGGTCCAATGTGTGACCCTTGTGGCACACCAGAGGGAACATAAAACTCTTGAAATGTTGAATTACCCAACTGAACAAACTGTCGTCGGTTTGTTAGGAATGAAGCAATCCATAATAAGTATTTACCGAATACACCAAAATATTCCAATTTTTGTAATAGCAAAACATGACAAACACTGTCGAAGGCTTTGGCCAAGTCTGTATATATGACATCAACTTGATAGCCACTTTCCATGGAGTTTATTATAAAATCTTGAAACACAGCTAAATTTGTAGCCGTTGACCGACCCTTAATAAATCCGTGCTGTTCTAGAAAGGTTAACCGAACAACCTGTAGTAACTCTTCAGCTATAATTGCTTCCATTAATTTGGGTATAATGCACATGAGTGAGATACCTCTGTAGTTGGTTATCTGGTGTCTGCTACCATTTTTAAGAATTGGGAACAAAACTGAATATTTCCAACAATCAGGAAAAATCCCAAGATTAAAAGACTTCTGAAAAAGATAGCACAATGGCTTCGCTAAAGAGTTGTTACACTTAACTAGTAAAAGTGGAGGAATACCATCCGGCCCACCACGCTTTTTTGTATCTAGTGTCTTAATTTTAGCAATAATTTCTTCGAATGTAAAACAGTGTTGAGATAGGGATACAGACCGATTGAGAGAAAACTTATCAAACACTGGCTTCAAAGAGCGTTCAGAATAAACAGACTGAAAATGCCTGGCAAAGGCCTCTGCGATACTTTGAGGTGTGTCAAGTACTGTGCTATTATACTCCATATTTGCAGGTACACCATCTTTCCTCTTTAGTCCTTTAACAAATGCCCAAAAGTATTTAATGTTAACTGGTATGTTCTCTTCAATATTGGAGATATATTCCATATAGCATAAATCGATGAGCAACTTACAAGTACTTCTAGCTTCAGAGTATTTCCTATAATCTGACTCTAACTGTGTATGTTTATACGTTTATATAGTTTATTCTTTTGCCAAGATGCTTTTCAGATCCCAACTGTACCACCTAGGGTATTTTTCCAGATGAACTGTTTTCTTGGGTACATGTTTGTTTATACCGTCAAACAAAATGAAATAGAAAAGATAAACGACTTCATTTAAATCAGTTATTTCTGTAATGAAAGACCAATGTTGTGAATCATAATACTGATTTAATTTTGAAAAATCTGCTTTATTAAACAGAAATACTCTGTGCTGTCCCTGAAGTCTTGTGAAGCACTAGCTCCTTGACTTGAAGGCGATATATACAATTGCAATGGCGGATGGTAATTATTCACATCTACCAAAGGGCATTTGGACATGCTCACTTCACAGTTTAAACTATCACTACAAAAAATAAAGTCAAGCATCTTATTAGGTGCTGTAAAAACCCTATTCACCTGATTTAGCTCAAGGAAAAACATACCATTTATTAATATTTCAGTTCTCATAGTAGGTAGTATATTAGGATTATAATTAGCTTCTTCCCTAATCCACAAAATTTCAGGAAGGTTAAAATCACCGCTAATGACAAAGTAGGCATTTGGATATTTTCTATAGATTGATTCACAAGTGTTAATAAACTTTTTGTAAAATTCAGCCTCCATGGTTGGAGGAAAATAAACAACTCCCAGAACAAACTTATGATTAGACACTGTTAGATGAACCCATATATCTTCAAAATTTGGATCAGTGCCTCTACAAATTTCTTTAGCTATAAGCAACTTATTTATTGCAAGCAAGACACCACCGCCTCTACTGCAATTGTTTAGATCATAATTGCGATCGCATCGAAAAACTTGATATTTTGAGCCACAAAACTCTGAGTCCAGAAAACCCGTAGAGATCCATGTTTCTGTTAATGCCAAAATCTCAAAATCAGAACATAGCATTTGTTTACGAACCTCAGTAATCTTGGTTCTCATACCTCTAACATTTTGGTAAAAAATGATCAGACTTTCCTCATTGCTTAGATTACATTGGCTACTGACGTGTGTGCCGTATTTTGCTAAGTGCTGAGAGCAGTGGTTGAGGTTGTACCTAAAAAATTGTCATTGGCAGAAGGATTCATAGACGGAATTTTCTTAGCAGACGGTTTAAAAGTGAACTCACGAACATGGACATCACATGGCCAATAACTAGGACTCATAAAGATCTCTAGTTTGTTAAGAGGAATCCTAATTTAAAATTACTGAATCCTTAGAAGTGCTTATTTGATAGCACACTGTGTCGTTGGAATCAGATTTCAAATAATTAATTACATCTTGAGCAGAACGAGGCTCGCCATTTTGTTTGTGGGCAATCCTGCTAATATGAAGCCATGCCCACTTTTTAACTCCAGTGAGAACATCAGCAGAATCAAGTTTTGGAATGGCCGAACTAACTAAAGTTTTATTTCTCTGAAGTTTGGTCTTCTTATGCAAGACAGTAGACCAGACATCATTTGCAATAGTATTTACTGTGGTTTCAACTTGACTCTGGTTATTATTATTAGACTTCAGTTGCACTAATTTAGTATTGACATCCATACCAGAATTATTAATTTTATTATTGTTATTGATGTTATCACATTCTAAAGTGTTATCAGCTTTAAAAGAGGTTAAAGGTGTTACATGTGAAGGAACTGCCTTTTCACCATAAGGCACATTATCTATATAATTACCACATTTGCTATTATTGCTATCAACTAATGCAGTGGATTGTAATAGTTACTTAACTTGTGGATGTTTGTTACCTTTTACTGAATTATCAGTGACAAATTGTGCGACATTAGATCTTGATGTTAATAATTTTATTAGGTCTAAATTGGAATCTTTTAAGATTTGTAGATCAGTTTTTAATTCAATGATTTCATGCAGCAAGGGTTTTGTTACCATCTCAACCACATCCTTTAACAGGAATTTAAACTGTTTGCTTTGAAGGTAGTCAATTATTATAACATCCATTGCATCTCCAGGCTTGTTTACCAATTCCATATCAATAGCCATTACACCTTGGGTATTACAGCCATTTTGTTGAATGCAATCATTGCAATAATAAACCTTTGAACCATCCAGGTGAGCTTTTACAACACCTTTTCTGTCACTAAAGGAAGGATGAAATCTTTCCTCACACTTATGACACTGTACATATTTATTTTGTACATTTTTCTTGCAATATAAACATAATTTTGCTAGCACATTTTCTGTAACAACAACTGTTGAGTGTAGCCTTATTGTTGACACGGATAAAAACCATATCCAATAAAGGTGAGCAATCGATTTGACCATTTACCAATTTATATAAAAATACTGCCTTGGCCAAGTTTCTTCTGAAGGTGAGATCTTTCATACCAACCAGCAACAAACGAGTGGACCTGGGCACCTCCTTATAAGGAAAGTGATGTTTCCATAAGACGATTTAACAAAACTGTCTTGAACTCTTTGTAACTTAGAATTATAGCAATTATAGGATGGTGCCCATATAATACTATTATACTCTAATACGCTAAGAACTAAGTTGTTGAATAAAACTATAATTGGATGAATGTTTTTAAAGTGTATGGTGCACCTACGTAGGAAACCCAACATCTTGTAGCTTTTAAGCACAAAATTATCCACTTGTTTAGCGAAAGTCATACCTGAGTCAAAAATAACTCCCAAATCACTAATACTGTCTACGGTTTGGATTACACCTGTAATGGTGTAATTAAACTTCACGAGCTTATTACATTTAGTGAATCTCATGACCTTACACTTACTTTCATTAACTTTCAGTAGATTATTATCACAGTAATGTAAGAAGTTATTTAAATCGACTTGGATCTTGGAGCAGTCCTCAATGGATTTGATACAGGCAAAGAATTTTATATCGTCAGCGTACATTAGAAATTTACTGTGAGTGAAACATGAAGCCACATCATTTACAAATAACAAGAATAATACTGGTCCAATGTGTGACCCTTGTGGCACACCAGAGGGAACATAAAACTCTTGAAATGTTGAATTACCCAACTGAACAAACTGTCGTCGGTTTGTTAGGAATGAAGCAATCCATAATAAGTATTTACCGAATACACCAAAATATTCCAATTTTGTAATAGCAAAACATGACAAACACTGTCAAGGCTTTGGCCAAGTCTGTATATATGACATCAACTTGATAGCCACTTTCCATGGAGTTTATTATAAAATCTTGAAACACAGCTAAATTTGTAGCCGTTGACCGACCCTTAATAAATCCGTGCTGTTCTAGAAAGGTTAACCGAACAACCTGTAGTAACTCTTCAGCTATAATTGCTTCCATTAATTTGGGTATAATGCACATGAGTGAGATACCTCTGTAGTTGGTTATCTGGTGTCTGCTACCATTTTTAAGAATTGGGAACAAAACTGAATATTTCCAACAATCAGGAAAAATCCCAAGATTAAAAGACTTCTGAAAAAGATAGCACAATGGCTTCGCTAAAGAGTTGTTACACTTAACTAGTAAAAGTGGAGGAATACCATCCGGCCCACCACGCTTTTTTGTATCTAGTGTCTTAATTTTAGCAATAATTTCTTCGAATGTAAAACAGTGTTGAGATAGGGATACAGACCGATTGAGAGAAAACTTATCAAACACTGGCTTCAAAGAGCGTTCAGAATAAACAGACTGAAAATGCCTGGCAAAGGCCTCTCGATACTTTGAGGTGTGTCAAGTACTGTGCTATTATACTCCATATTTGCAGGTACACCATCTTTCCTCTTTAGTCCTTTAACAAATGCCCAAAAGTATTTAATGTTAACTGGTATGTTCTCTTCAATATTGGAGATATATTCCATATAGCATAAATCGATAAGCAACTTACAAGTACTTCTAGCTTCAGAGTATTTCCTATAATCTGACTCTAACTGTGTATGTTTATACGTTTTATATAGTTTATTCTTTTTGCCAAGATGCTTTTTCAGATCCCAACTGTACCACCTAGGGTATTTTTCCAGATGAACTGTTTTCTTGGGTACATGTTTGTTTATACCGTCAAACAAAATGAAATAGAAAAGATAAACGACTTCATTTAAATCAGTTATTTCTGTAATGAAAGACCAATGTTGTGAATCATAATACTGATTTAATTTTGAAAAATCTGCTTTATTAAACAGAAATACTCTGTGCTGTCCCTGAAGTCTTGTGAAGCACTAGCTCCTTGACTTGAAGGCGATATATACAATTGCAATGGCGGATGGTAATTATTCACATCTACCAAAGGGCATTTGGACATGCTCACTTCACAGTTTAAACTATCACTACAAAAAATAAAGTCAAGCATCTTATTAGGTGCTGTAAAAACCCTATTCACCTGATTTAGCTCAAGGAAAAACATACCATTTATTAATATTTCAGTTCTCATAGTAGGTAGTATATTAGGATTATAATTAGCTTCTTCCCTAATCCACAAAATTTCAGGAAGGTTAAAATCACCGCTAATGACAAAGTAGGCATTTGGATATTTTCTATAGATTGATTCACAAGTGTTAATAAACTTTTTGTAAAATTCAGCCTCCATGGTTGGAGGAAAATAAACAACTCCCAGAACAAACTTATGATTAGACACTGTTAGATGAACCCATATATCTTCAAAATTTGGATCAGTGCCTCTACAAATTTCTTTAGCTATAAGCAACTTAGTTATTGCAAGCAAGACACCACCGCCTCTACTGCAATTGTTTAGATCATAATTGCGATCGCATCGAAAAACTTGATATTTTGAGCCACAAAACTCTGAGTCCAGAAAACCCGTAGAGATCCATGTTTCTGTCAATGCCAAAATCTCAAAATCAGAACATAGCATTTGTTTACGAACCTCAGTAATCTTGGTTCTCATACCTCTAACATTTTGGTAAAAAATGATCAGACTTTCCTCATTGCTTAGATTACATTGGCTACTGACGTGTGTGCCGTATTTTGCTAAGTGCTGAGAGCAGTGGTTGAGGTTGTACCTAAAAAATTGTCATTGGCAGAAGGATTCATAGACGGAATTTTCTTAGCAGACGGTTTAAAAGTGAACTCACGAACATGGACATCACATGGCCAATAACTAGGACTCATAAAGATCTCTAGTTTGTTAAGAGGAATCCCTAATTTAAAATTACTGAATCCCTTAGAAGTGCTTATTTGATAGCACACTGTGTCGTTGGAATCAGATTTCAAATAATTAATTACATCTTGAGCAGAACGAGGCTCGCCATTTTGTTTGTGGGCAATCCTGCTAATATGAAGCCATGCCCACTTTTTAACTCCAGTGAGAACATCAGCAGAATCAAGTTTTGGAATGGCCGAACTAACTAAAGTTTTATTTCTCTGAAGTTTGGTCTTCTTATGCAAGACAGTAGACCAGACATCATTTGCAATAGTATTTACTGTGGTTTCAACTTGACTCTGGTTATTATTATTAGACTTCAGTTGCACTAATTTAGTATTGACATCCATACCAGAATTATTAATTTTATTATTGTTATTGATGTTATCACATTCTAAAGTGTTATCAGCTTTAAAAGAGGTTAAAGGTGTTACATGTGAAGGAACTGCCTTTTCACCATAAGGCACATTATCTATATAATTACCACATTTGCTATTATTGCTATCAACTAATGCAGTGGATTGTAATAGTTACTTAACTTGTGGATGTTTGTTACCTTTTACTGAATTATCAGTGACAAATTGTGCGACATTAGATCTTGATGTTAATAATTTTATTAGGTCTAAATTGGAATCTTTTAAGATTTGTAGATCAGTTTTTAATTCAATGATTTCATGCAGCAAGGGTTTTGTTACCATCTCAACCACATCCTTTAACAGGAATTTAAACTGTTTGCTTTGAAGGTAGTCAATTATTATAACATCCATTGCATCTCCAGGCTTGTTTACCAATTCCATATCAATAGCCATTACACCTTGGGTATTACAGCCATTTTGTTGAATGCAATCATTGCAATAATAAACCTTTGAACCATCCAGGTGAGCTTTTACAACACCTTTTCTGTCACTACAGGAAGGATGAAATCTTTCCTCACACTTATGACACTGTACATATTTATTTTGTACATTTTTCTTGCAATATAAACATGATTTTGCTAGCACATTTTCTGTAACAACAAGCTTGTCAGCCATCTTGCAAAAATATCTAACTGAACTTCCTTAAATAATTCATAAACAGGTTCTATTTTACTCAAACACTGTTGTAAATTTTTTGCTTCCGCACTAGAAAGCTCATGTAATTTGAGTGATCGCATGCTTTTTTCAAATAATGTAAGTTGGAATTTATAAACACCTCTTTTGTGAGTTAAACGTTTTAAAGTTTTGTTTTCCATTTTAAATTAATATAAAAATAAAGGATTGGATGTATGAAAAACAAGTGCATAAAAACAAGTTCACAACTAATATGTTAGAAAGGATAGACGTACAGTAAGTTAAATTCCCCAGGCTGTTGACCTTGTTAATTGTCCATCGCGTAAATGTAAACGAAATGCGAAATTCTTGTTGTAGGTGAAAATAAATCTTGTAATTATTAAAACGATATATATATATATATATATATATATATATATATATATATATATATATATATATACCATGTATGCTTGAAATTATTTCGTATCAAATTTCGTCATCTCCCTCACTTAGCTGGATAATCTGTTATAATCTAGAGTACCACTGTTATAGTCACGGCGTAATTGATAAGAGCCACTATGACAGTTGGCAATACATACTAAACACGTACATAATATTGCACAAGATATTACATTATAATTGTGTCAAAAAATTGTATCACATACCAAATATGTTTATTGTGATACAAGATGCGCCTTAAAGAAAAAGATAAAATGTACTCAGTTAAAATGTGGAACTCTCCGCGATTTTGCGATTATCCTTGCGCAGGAGCCATACTCATCTTCGTGGATCTCGGTGTTGTTTGGGCGTGGGTGTCATTAGGCCATTTTGAAACCACATTTATTTTGTCTTCCCTTTTCTTGTCTGTAGCAGTACGATAAGGAACAACCAGGGAAGGAACGATATCAGGTAGAGATAAAGGAAACCTACATCCTGAAAGAGAAAAGACAAGAAAAAACGACACAGGTAAACCTCATTGTTCGACGTCTCGTTGGCTAATCTCCGTCGTGTTGGAAACTGCGCACTTCTTCCTCACTCCATGTCTGCGCATTCTCTTGCACCGACGCAACTGTCCGAAGTGGCGGAAATGCACAAGTCTATTTTTAAAAATATTGGCGCGAATTCAGTCACATATTTAAAACTGTAAAATGCCAATTTTGGCATGTAACAAATCGTAACTTTAAAAATGCATGCTAGCTACATCTAACAAATTGATTTCAAATCTTCCAAATTTCACTTATATTTGCCGAGAAGGACCAATATTAACGTTATTATGGACTGTAAAATAATAACATTATCTTCTTGTAATAAAAGACAACACTAGTAGCAATTCAAAAACATTTATTTTTCGTTTTTATTTGAAGACATGACCACACCAACCGCCAGGTTAATACTAAAATACTCCTTACCCCTCGCGCAAGCACCACATAAAACACTGCCTTCAACAGAAAGTGTATGGCGCGGCAAATTCAAATTTATTTATTTATTACTACAAGCACCAACATGTTTTTCACCAAGTATTTTAAGGTGATGTTAATCCTATTTTAGGAAGTCAACTTATTACTAATTAAAATCTAATAAAATTTCAATACAGATCCTAATGTATTCACATATAGGAAGTCAAATTATTTCTATTATAATATTAAAATATAATAAAAGTGTCACACAAAGCCACAAGTTTAAAAAGTTAAGCATTTAAGTACTCTAGGCATTTAATTACATTTAATTAGAACATGTAGCTATTGGAAACTAAAGGGGAATTTCAAAAAGTCATTAATTTCATAGAGGCAGTTTGTAACTACTAATTCTTTAACATACTTTTTAAATTTAACTGAAGGCATTTCTCTAATGTTAATTGGTAAATAATTAAATAGTTTTTTGCTGTAGAAAGTGAGTTTTTCATTGATCTACTGTACTTATAATAATCGGAGGATACTATCGTAGGGCTATTACAAATAAACCGATATTTCGTACCCTGAAAAATGCTTGCTGGTTCGTTCTGCAAAATAAGAAAATGTGTTCTTGCGAAACTAATATATTGAACATAACGAATCTTCATATAAACAAATAATAATGAATTGGTAACTTAGAATGGCGAATTATATACACTTTACATTTTTACGTAGACAAAACAACTTAGGTTACATTTTTACAACCGTACTTGACCAACGTTCAATCGGAAGTGTTCTCTCGAGAGGGAAGAGAAACAGAAAACCATGCATTTAAACAAGTAAAAATCGATACTGTCTTTGTTCAAAGCAAGGTTACCACTACTTGAAAATTAAGCGCACAATTTGAATTTATGAATAGCGGAATTTGTACAAATCTAAACAACAATCATTCTTAAGATTATGTTTGTTTCTAGTATTATGATCGTGTACATCAGTGTTTAGGATAAAAGACGTAATATTTTTCTTTATATGTAGTATAAACATACAATGATGGAAGTGACATTATACCTAGTTTTAAAAACAGTGGTTTGCAGTGAGTTTTGGATGAGACTTGGCAAATAATTCTAACTGCTTTCTTCTGTAGAATAAATAGTTTATTTGCAGCAGTGCTGTTACCCCATATTATAATGCCATAAGCAAGGTGACTATGAATATAAGCATAGTACACACTAATCATGATGTTTATATAGATTGTACCATTAAGTGTACGTAGTATAAAGAGACCTTTACTTAGTTTATTCGCAATGTATTCAGTATGAGCCTTCCAATTAAAGTTCACATCTAAGATGATACCTAAGAACTTCACCGATCCACTGTTAATACCCAGGCATGTATCAAAGCTACATTTCAAACCCTGTGTTTTAGCATTATGTTACGTGCCAAAGTGGCCCTGTAACATTGTTATTAGGTTAGTTTGATGTGCGGGAGTTTCGCGCCATAATTTCAAAAGACGCGGTGCGCGGGAATTTTAAATAGACTAGGCGTGTACTTCCGTTACGTCAGAGTGCATTTGCGCAGATGGCACGACACTAGAGGGGTAGACGAATAGCTTCGCGGACGTGAAAAAAACAAAAGAGTGGGGACAAGTTTTCTGTGACGCTCTCTATAACGTGGTCTTTTGCCTTTGATCTTCGAGTGAAGTGGTCGTTTTTTGGTAACGTATCGTATCTTTACCTATGTAGATATCCTGCCTAATTATCTTTGTTGTCGCCCTTTACCTGTTTTTTTTCCTAATCCGATCCCTGCATAGGTAGGAGAATTTTACAGCCACCGAGGCGAACTGGACTCCACGACCCTGATATACATGCTCCGCTAACAGCTCTGGAGGAATCACCATCTTTAATCCCTCCGGGATGTAGCCGGATGGACTTGGGAGAGGCCTACCGTAGCGCAACTTCGTGCGAAGGCCGGATCTCTGAGTGAGTACTCTTTTTGTTTAAATTTTTATATTTCCGTTTATTACGCAATGTAATTTGGCAGTGGTGACGTCATTGGTAGTTTGCAGCGCGGAATCTGTAATAAGGTTTGCGCTTCCGGCCGCCAGGGGCGTTGCATTGCTTTCGTATTCATTGCGCTTGCGCGATGTATTTATGAACTCTTAAACTGTATTACCGACTTTGTAAACTGTTTTATCGACCGTATAAATGTATCACTCACCAATAAAATTGTAATAGAATACATAGGTAAAGATACGATACGTTACCAAAAAACGACCACTTCACTCGAAGATCAAAGTCAAAAGGCCACGTTATAGAGAGCGTCACGGAAAACTTGTCCCCACTCTTTTGTCTTTTTCCCGCGCACCGCGTCTTTTGAAATTATGGCGCGAAACTCCCGCACATCAAACTAACCTAATAACAATGTTACAGGGCCACTTTGGCACGTAACAATTATCTGAACATATTTTATTAGCTTTGCACCAGTCTTCAATTATTTGGACATTAGTATCTAATACAACTTCTAATTGCTCTTGTGTACTGCTACTGACTTTCAGCCCAAGATCATCTGCAAATAGATAGCAATTGCTACCAGAAGCAGTTATACTATGAGGTAAATCATTTATTAAATGTTAAAGAGTATGGGTCCCAAGATGGATCCTTGCGGTACACCATACATAGCCTGTCTACCTTTCGAGTATGTACAGTCTTTATATACATATTGAAGCTTTTTGCAAAATATATTATGTTCTACTGTGTCAAATGCTTTTGTCATATCAAAAGAACTAAAGTGTACTTTTTGTCCTAGTTCGTGGTTTCTTATAACTTTTGGTGTCAAATCAAGGACAGCATCACAGGTGCTATGGCATTTTCTAAAACCAAACTGTTGATTTGAGAGCAAATTATTTAATTCAAAATATTCCATTAATTGTTTGTAAAGTAAAGTTTCAAAGACTTTGGACAGAATAGGAGAAATTTTGATATTTGTATGTCAGATTGGTTGAAGCGTAGCCGAAATCGATTACAATTAAAGAAAACCAGTACGATAATTTAAACTTCTGTACAGTATATATCCAACAAAAGTGTTTTATTCATATACTATATGGATTTGATGTATTATAAGAAAAATCAAAAAATATTTTAGTTGTAGAAATTTGGATTATGACACTTTCTTTGACATTTTAAGAAAAATTCAATTATCATAAAAAGAATTCCAAAGTCTGTGAGGGCATCTACAGCATTATCACTTATAAGTTTAATTAACGAATGTGTGGAAAAGAATTCCTTCTCATCTTGGGAAAAACTATTACTTTTTCCATACTGCAGTTTATTCATAAATAACCAAAACAAGAGTGAGAAAATCAAAAACCTTTCTTCAATCATTAGACAGAATTTAAAAATTTTAGTTCCACCGAATATAACATCAAACAATAAGAATTTTAAATACTCTTTGAATAAAAAATAATTAGTAAAGTATCAGATGGAGACCTATCAGCAGTTGTGCGTCTGATGTGTTCAAATGATATATTAGCAGAAGTCAATAACGACACAATTTCGGAAATGAATTTAAAACACCCTCATAATGACAAAACAAATAGTTCCCCTGAATTTTTTGGCGAAAATTAGGTTTTGACCTTTAAAATGACATTTTAAGGTCAAAAGGTCAAAAATATAAAATTTCGAAATAGACATGGTTTTATAGGTTTTCAACCATGGGGAATCCGATTTTGAGGTCCATTTGACCATACGAGGTCTTTTTACCCTTATAAAAGTCTAAAAAAATTCTTTTAAATCTTAAAAAGACTCAAATTTTCAAAAACTAAAGTTTGCTCTACCTAGCTCTATAATCTAAACAAACATACCCATCAAACTTAAGAAATAAAATAGATTTACAATTCAATTAGTTTTAAAAGTATGCAATAATTAATGTATCAATTTATATAAAGCGATTTATTGAGTTTTTTAGATTTAGTTTACATTTTAATGTACAAAAAAGTTACCAGAGTAAAATATATGAACATTATGACAATTTTTATAAATAATTGATTAAATATTTTAAATGGATTTTTTAAAATTAAGTTTTATAGGTAGTCAATTTTTTTTTTAATTTTTAATTTTAGAAAGTAAATTAGTATGTATTTTTAATTGCCTCAATAAAGGCTAAAAATCTGTCTTCCCCCTTGTGTAATTTCATCCACAAATACTCACACAAATGCTCAGCAATCTTGTCCTTTCCCCCAACACCCCCTCGTTCTAGACGATTCTTGATTGGCCTCCAATTTGATTCAATGGTATTTGTGTGGACTCCGTTTCCGAATTTACAAACTCTTTGGAGTGGTTCACAGTCTGGTGGAAAAATCCTTCTTGATCCAGAGTATCATACGCCTTCACATATCCGATTAAATTATGGTACCTGGCAAAATATGCTTTTTATTAATGGTAAAAGAGTAGCACGATCTCTTTATTATCTGGGCATATTTCAAGACGAAAGTTTTCTTATTATCCCTTTCAATCATTCCAAATATTCAATTCCCTCAACCATGCGACCTTTATTGAATTTTCGCTTCCCAACCTATAAAAATAAGATTTTAAATAACAATACTCAGATATTGGTATGCATATATATTATAGAATTAAAAGTTAGGTTTTAGGTATTCAAATTTATTTACGAAAATTTACGATACATGGCCTTTTTCGGCGCGGCACCAAAAAGGCCATGTATCGTAAATTTTCGAGAAAAATTAATTTGAATACCTAAAACCTAAGCTTTTAATTCTATAATATATATGTTTACCCATAATCAGTTAAAATTAAGTGTTATGGGTCAATTTGTCAATTTGAATTGTCCGGGATCAATTAAGTCAAAATTTAAAACAAAAAAAATAGTTTTAACCTTTGTAAGATCCTTCAAAAGACGAAATGTAGACATTTTTTTAAAAACTTAAAAATCACATGAAAAACTTATCTTCGATTCGTATTTCAACTATTTTCCCTCACCACCAATTTTACCATTTTGTTCAAAATACCGGTCTAAATCAACCATGCAAACTTCGTGCATAGGAAAACCAGTCTGACACCGTCTCAGATGAAGTTGTTGTTCCGGGAATGGAAGTTTGTATGATTGTATTTTCATAGTTGAATTTCCAGGCAAAACAGTAGGTCATGAACATGATTCGGTCAATTGACAGCTTTGACCCTAGTATAAAAACCATTTTTAGGTTAAAATATAAAAAATAAATTGATTTTTTACCTAAAAACCACGTATTTTGTGCCATTGGAACTTTAACTGCTTTCCCATCCCGGTGGTTTTTCAATAATTGGCATCGAAAGACAGCAATTCCACACTCAAAACTAATTTGCATGAAGTTTTGTTTTTTTTGTACCTTTGGCACTCCTTGCAGCACATTTGTTGAGGTAAAAGTCCGATTTCTTGACACCATTTTAACGATGAATCAAATGTTTCACAAATTTTTGAGAGTTCACGTAATGAGATCATTTTTAATAAGTCAAAATTGCAAAATTGTTATTTTTTTAAAAACTATTTTGCTGAACAGCTGATCATATTTTGTTACCAATAAGCTAAATAATGTTTTAAAAAGCGTGTTTTGTAGCATTGCATGGTGCATCAAAATTTGTGCTGCTGGTGAACTCTCGAAGGTAAGATTTCGGTCAAATAAGATTTTTATTAGGTTAAAGAGGCCATGTATGGTCAAATGGACCTCAAAATCGGATTCCCCATGGTTGAAAACCTATAAAACCATTTCTAGTTCGAATTTTTATATTTTTGACCTTTTGATCTCAAAATGTCATTTTAAAGGTCAAAAATTAATTTTCGCCAAAAAATTCTTTAAGATTCGGTTTCAAGAGGTTCGATTACATATAAAAAAACTTACCTTCAATAAATTGGAGCCAGCCATTATATGGAAGTGTAGTGAACAATGTTATCAAACAGAATCATTTTTGATGTTTGGAAACCACTTAATGAAATCTCAACGTGGTGTCCAACAAGGAGATCCCCTTGGCCCTGCTCTTTTTTGTTTAGCTATAAAATGTATAGTGAAAAATATTCACACTGAATTCAACTGCTGGTATCTAGATGACGGATCAATAGGCGGTAATGAAGAAGATATGTTAAAATAATTTAAAAATATAATATTCAATTCTCGCAATGTAGGCCTCGAATTAAATTTCAAAAAATGCGAAATTCAATCAAATCCAACGTTCATGAGAAAAATATTGGAATTTGCTCCTGGCATAAAAATATCAGCTACCTCAAACTGGTTTCTTCTTGGTGCTCCGCTTTCCATTCCCGCCTTATCTACTTGCTTAAAAGAGAAATTGAATTCACTAAAATTAATGTGTTCTAGATTGAATAATCTTCTATCACACATCGCCTTTTTTCTTCTGAAAAACTGTTTAGCGATACCTAAATTATTATATACTTTAAGAAGCAGCTCGTCATGGCATTGTAACGAAATCCTTAAGGAAATTGATCAATGTTTAAAAGCTGCTCTAGAACTAATAACGAATAACCAACTAGATGATAAGACATGGTTAACATCTACTCTCCCGGTAAATAGAGGTGGTTTGGGCATCCGCTCAATTTCATCTTTAGCACTACCTGCCTTTCTATCCTCTTTCTGTAACACATCACACTTAATAAATATGATTTTACAAGATAGAACAACTGATAATTATTTTGAAGAAGGGGAAAAAGTTTGGTTCTCTAAAACTAAGATGACTTTACCAGAAGAGTCAAAGAGACTTCAGAAAGCTTGGGATCAACCACTACTAGATATTTGTTGCGACTATTTACTAAAGACAGCTAAAACTCCTATTGACAAGGCTCGTCTTCATGCAACAAGAACAAAAGAATCTGGCGCCTGGTTAAATGCTATTCCAGCTGCATCTCTGGGTACTCTTTTAGACAACAATTCATTTAGGATTTCGATTGGTTTTCGTCTTGGAACAAATATATGTGTTGAACACAAAGGTAGATGCGGATCTCTCGTTTCTAAAAATGGCATTCACGGTTTGAGCTGTAAACTTTCCGCAGGCCGTCAATCACGTCATCATTCAGTTAACGATATATTGAAACGTGCACTAGGCCTTGCAAAAATACCAGCAATTTTGGAACCCTTAGGCATAAATCGAGACGATGGCAAAAGACCGGATGGAATGTCTCTCATTCCATGGGAATGCGGTAAAGCCATAGTATGGGATTTTACTTGTGTAGACACACTTGCTTCTTCCCATATAGCAGCCACTTCAAAAACTGCTGGAGCTGCTGCCTTGACAGGCGAACGCTTAAAAAAATTAAAATACAAAAATCTTCAAAATAACTATATTTTTTGCCCAGTTAGTAGCTATTGAAACATTCGGAAATTTTGGACCAAGCGCATCAAATTTTATACATTCTGTGGGAAAAAAAATTTCAAAGGAAACAAACGACAACAGAGCTACCTCATTTCTAATACAACGAATTAGTATAGCAATTCAACGAGGAAATGCTGTCTGCTTTTTCGGCACACTTCCAAATGATTGTAAACTGGACGAATTACATTACTATCCGAGGTTATCAATTACACGTTAAAAAAATACAATACAAATTATCAAACAATCAAACAAATCAACTATCGAAGAATTTAATAACATCACATATATCACGAAACAAGCAAAAGTAAATATAGAAAATGAATCAAACATTAACAATACAGACGATTCAACTGAACCCCACGATGAAAATAAACATATGACAGTACCATTTATGGAATATATGGGAGATACTGATGGTGAAATGAATCAGTCCCAAACTGGAGATGTCGTATATGGACCTCAATTGGATACAGCCTTAGCGATGAATGACAATAAAATGGACGATGATGAAGCACGATCGGAAGCTACTTTTAGGTTTACAATAACACAATTTAGCAAAATAAAGGATTCTGTTCTTTCACCTCCATGCTTTGTTCGAAATTTGCCATGGAAAATTATGATAATGCCAAGAACAACACATAATCAAGATTGTTCTGCCCAACGTTCATTAAGTTTCCTTTTACAATGCAATGGTGAAAGTAAATTGAGTTCTTAGTCATGCTATGCCGTTGCAGAATTACGATTGATTCCATTTAGATCGGACATCGAAACTTTTTCAAGAAAAATACAACACTTGTTTTACTCAAAAGAAAATTATTGGGGTTTTTACCATTTTATGTCATGGCACGAAGTTTTAGACATAAAAAAGGGTTTTGCTAAAAGTGATACTGTTACTTTTGAAGTATATGTAGTAGCTGACGCGCCTCATGGTGTATCATGGGATAGCAAAAAGCATACCGGATTCGTAGGACTTAAAAATCAAGGTGCAACTTGCTATATGAATTCGCTGTTGCAAACTTTATATTTTACACATCATTTAAGAAGATCTTTTTACAAAATGCCGACTGAATCTAATGACTCCACTAAATCGGTTACTTTAGCATTACAAAGGGTTTTTCACGAATTACAATTCAGTGATAAACCAGTTGGAACAAAAAAACTAACAAAAAGTTTTGTATGGGAAACGTTAAATTCATTTATGCAACATGATGTACAAGAATTTTTACGGATATTACTGGATAAATTAGAAAGTAAAATGAAAGGTACATGTGTCGAAGGTACTGTTCCAAAACTATTTGAAGGTAAAATGATGTCGTACATTTGATGTAAAAATGTGGATTATACTAGTACATGTACTGAAACATTTTACGACATTCAATTAAATGTGAAGGGAAAGAAAAACATTGAAGAATCTTTTAAGGACTATATTGCTAAGGAAACATTAGATGGTGATAATAAATATGATGCAGGCGAACATGGTTTACAAGATTCTGAAAAAGGTGTGTTTGCAGTATATCCACCAATATTACATTTACATTTGATGAGATTCCAGTATGATCCTGTTACAGTTGTTCAGTAAAATTTAATGACCGCTTTGAGTTTTATGAGAAAATATCTCTAGATAGTTATCTACAGAAACCAGATTCTACAAATCCTGCAAATTACACTCTGCATGCAGTTCTAGTGCATTGAGGAAATAATCATGGTGGCCATTATGTTGTTTTTATTAATCCTAAACGTGATGGTAAATGGTGCAAGTTTGATGATGATGTTGTTTCTCGATGTTCTAAACTAGAAGCAATTGAACATAATTATGGTGGTCATGAAAATGACATGAATATGACTGTTAAACATTGTACAAGTGCATACATGTTAGTTTATATCCGCGACTCTGAACTGCATCATGTCCTTCAAGAGGTTACAGATGCTGACATACCAAGTGAGTTAGCATTTAGATTAGCCGAAGAAAAACTAATTGAACAACTACGCCAAAAAGAACGCAACGAAGCTCATTTATATATGACTGTAAATATTTTATTGGAAGACAGCTTTGATGGTCATCAAGGCAATGACTTGCATGATCCTGAAAAAGCATCATATAGAATTTTTAGGATAAAAAAGACTGCAACATGTGGTGAACTGATGGAAATGCTTACGGATGGTTTTAAATATCCACCAGAACAAATGAAAATGTGGCGGTTTGGTAGTAGATCAAATAACACTCTCCGTCCATGTTTGCTTGATTTGGAGGCAGACTCACAAAAAAATATATTAGATGCTTCAGAAAATCAGAATCCTTGGACTGTTTTTTTAGAACTATTGCAACCTGATGTGGGATTAATGGCATTACCTATTTTTGATAGTAATGCTGATGTCCTTTTATTTTTTAAATTGTATGATTCTAAACAAAAAAGAAGACACTATTGTGGACATTAGTATTGTTCCATTAACGGCCGTTTTTCGGATCTTATATCATTAATGAATGAAAGAGCAGGTTTTCCACAAGATACAGAACTTTTATTATATAAAGAAGTTAGACCTAATTGTATTGAAAGAATTACAAATGTTAACGAAACACTTGAAAAGGTCTTAGACGAATTAATGAATGGTGATATAATTATTTTTGAAAAAGATGAAATGGAAGAAAAGTCTGATCTTCCAAACTGTATGGACTATTATAAAGATTTGTATTACCGAGTAGAAGTTAACTTTGTGAATAGATGTATTCCTAATGATGTTGGTTTTACTATGGAATTGTCACAGCGAGTGACTTATGATCAATTAGCTCGGGCTGTAGCACAGAGGGTTGGTACAAATCCGTATTTATTACAATTCTTCAAATGTCAAAGTTGTGAAAATAGTCCTGGTCATCCATTAAGATGTACATATGAAGGTACATTAAAAGATCTTCTACTATGTTCGAAGTTTTATAAAACACCAAAGAAAATTTTTTATCAACAGCTTAGCATTCGAGTTAATGAATTAGAAAATAAACGACAATTTAAATGTATATGGGTGGGAATGAAGTTAAAAGAAGAGAAGGAATTAACATTATATCCCAACAAAGGAGGCACTGTAGGAGATCTTTTAGAAGAAGCTAAAAAACAAATAGAATTTAGTGAAGGCGGTAGTGGAAAATTAAGGTTAGTTGAAGTAAATTGTTCTAAGGTAGCTTATGGGCCAAAGGAAGATGCTCCACTGGAGTCGTTATCGTTTGCAGGAGCCAAAACATACAGGATGGAGGAAATACCTAATGATGAATTAAGACTCATGGATGACGAGATGTTAGTTTCATGTGCTCATTTTCAAAAGGAGATATTTTCCACCTTTGGAATACCATTTTTTATCAAAATTAAACATGGTGAACAATTTAATAAAGTGAAAGAACGTATACAAAAGAAACTGTGTGTACCAAAAAAGGAGTGGGAAAATTTTAAATTTACTTTGTTTCATTGGAAAAACCTCTTTTTATTGACGAAGATGATTTTCTTATGAATTTGAAAGATTTTAGAGATAATCCTACCACCAATGCTAATACAAAACCTTGGTTGGGATTGGAGCACGTGAAGAAAGCTCCAAAACGAGCAAGATTTAATTATTTGGAAAAGGCTATTAAGATCTACAACTAAGAATGGTTCTATAATGCAAGCCAGTGGTGATTGTACATTATTAAAGTTGGCATCAACCAAACACCATCATAATTATTGTTTTGATTGTTTTTGCTGTTTCCTAACAATTAGAATGTAATATTTTTATTTGAAACATATAATTTGCTTATTCAATAGGCCTAAAGTTTGATGGTAGTTTATTCTTATTTCCTTTAGGAATTGGAATAACGTTAATAATTTTTAAGTCTTTTGGATAAAAATTAAATCTAAACATGAATTGAACAAGTGTGTTAAGATTTCAACTATATATTCTTTAGTCAATTTTAATACTTTAGAGTTTATTCCATATACATCTAAACATCCTGCTATTTAAAGAATTTATTACATCAGAAACTTCATCAATCTTAAAATGCACAAATTTGAATTTATTACTTTTTTTAGGAGCCTTTTGCACCTAATAACTGCTGTCCTTTTTGCTAGATAATATACTGGCATTTATTTGTTCTACATTATTAATAAAGAAATGATTCAGGTTATTAGGAGTCAAAGTATTGGGTATATCAGAGGATCTACTATTTTTATGTGTAAGTTTATGTACTATCTTCCATACAGTTTTATTTTTACATTTGCTTTCTTTTATTAGATTACTGTTATGTTCCAATTTGGCTCTTTTAATTCCCGATTCATAACTTTTTCTACAATTTCTGTATTGTTCTTTGACACTTTTGCTTTTTGTAGTAAGATATAGATAATACTGATATACACATTTTTGTTTAAGTTCAGCTAATTGAGGTGTATACCATTTTTTCTTATTTTTGTTAATATTTGCATTTTTATATTTTAATGGAAGCACACTATTTACTGCCCATAAAAACAACTACTTTCCTCATCCTTTAATTTGTATATCTGTTACCAGTTAATTGAATTAAGACGATCTATAAAAACCAAATTACGATTATCATTAATTAGTCTGGTTATTATTTTATTAGCATTTAAGTTTTTTTTCCTTGTTATGATTTTTATCTGAGCCAACTTAACTTTTAAATTAATTGCAAAATTAAAAACATTAAAGTCAAAACACAAGAGGTTTAACAATATTTACTAAACTTGTAAGCTAAACACGTACCAAAATGTGTATTTACCTTGTATTCATTTAAATAGACACTTGAAAATTACTTAGTACATAAAAATACGGCTGTAACATATTAATAAAACGTATTTACTTTTTTTACAGTCTATTTTCCAGTGAAATGTTTTTGTTCCACTTTCTGTTAACTGTGTGCTTGTTAGAAATAATTTAAATAAATAGTTCGACGCATATGTAAAGTCTGCATTACTCCAAATTTGATATGCTCATTTCATAGGCAAAACTGATAGTGTTCCATCTCTGTAAATCACCTTGTACATGTCCATATTTAAATAAATGAAGTAACTAAAATGTCTTGTTGTAGATGACGAAATTCGACAATCAGAAGGTTTCAAGAATGTCTCCTTAGGAAATGTCATTCCTGCCAGTTATCAATATAGTCATACGCCATTTCTAACTCCTTCAGATGCTAGATTATTGAAAAAATGGCGAGTACCCGCTTTTGAGTTGCAAGTAGGCTTACATGAATTATTAGGACATGGAACTGGTAAACTATTACAGCTAAATTCTGAAGGTTATATAAATTATTCGGCTTCTCTTCTAAATCCGTTAACTGGAAAACCTGTTTCGTCTTGCTATCAACCTGGTGATACCTTTGATGGAAAGTTTGGATCGTTTAGTTCTGCATATGAAGAATGCCGAGCTGAAGCAGTTGGCCTATACCTTAGTTTAGAACCAAAAGTTTTAGAAATATTTGGTCACACTGAACAACAAGCCGATGAAGTTAGCTATGTTAATTGGTTGTCTTTACTTTGGGCTGGTGCGGGACGGGCATTAGAAATGTGGGAACCAGGACGGGGATGGCTACAAGCACATTCACAAGCTAGGTTTGTTTTGGCTCGTGTTTTGATACAGTCGGGTGCCGCTAAAGTAGTTCAACCCAAACAAGGCGAGCTATTAATAACACTCGATAAAGATGCAATACGAGGACCTGGTCGTAATGCAATAGCTCACTTTTTACTACAATTACAAGTGTATAAATCAACTGCAGATGTTGAATCAGCTAAAAATCTCTTCTTAGAACTGTCTGAAGTGGTTGAGCCGTGGTTAAGTTGGCGATCTATTATACTTGCTAATAAACAGCCTCGTAATATTTTAGTTCAACCGAACATATTAAAAATTAATGATGACATCATTTTACGGCAATATGAATCTTCTGTTGATGGGCTTATAAATTCATGGTTAGATCGATTTGATAATCCGGAACCACTTTTTTCTGCTGTAGTACAATTAGCCCGTGGTGATATGACTCACTTTATGTAAATTTCTTAAATATCATTAATATAAATCTTTTGTTAAATGTTCATGCAAACTTTTTAAATTTTGTTTTAAGGTTGGAAAGTGTTTCATTTGATATATAATATAATAAAATTTTAAAAGTTTTTGTAATTTTTTATTGGTTGTTTAACACGTTCACTGCCAGGACGCAAGATCTGACGTTCTACAAATGCCACCCGCGCGATTACCACAAATTTACCCGCGATGCGGATTCGCGTCCTTGGCATGTTAGGTTGGAATCACCATCATTAATGTTATTATAACTCACATTAATATCTGTATGCAGATGTAAAATCAAAAATAGTTATATTTTAGTGAGCAAGGCATACTAATTATTATTATACTTTGTCCATTGATATCATAAAAGCACAGAAATTATGCACCTTTATTTGTACGATTTATAGTTATCTATTTTTCTTTTAATTACTGATAAATGAACTGAAGTAAAAAAAAATAACTATATTCTCTTTAAGACAAGTAGAAAACAATATAAATCATAAATGTACTTAATAAAATTTATATTCTTATAAATGTAAATTTTGAATCAGATATTTAATTATAGATATTATTTTTCATATTAAATAGTCAAGGTAGCGCTACTACTCATTTATATTTTAAACGAGTTCCATAAAATTTAATTCAACCAAACTAAATAAAATATTTTCCCATCATCTAAGCTTGCATCGAAATTACGTGGAATTCCATCAAAGTCATTACGGAATTATCTACATTTCCAGAGTTGCACGTTCGCCAAAAAGAGTTGTACACTACACTTTCACTTAAATTTTCACGGACAATTTATTACGGCGCCTTTGCCAGGAAAACTTGATTTCCCTGAACATCTTGAGTGTTTTAATTAAACACCAAGCGACCTTTCCAATCAACAAAGAAACGAAAAGTGACAATCGATCGCTAATCGTCGGAACAACTTGAAAATCTTAGATACTACAAGACGTAGGAGCACGCTAACAAATTTGTATATATATGTTATCGGTAAGGACGGTGTGGTATGTAGTAGATTGTAATTGTAATTAAAATTGAAGTGTGCCTTGAAGTTTATCGGTTATTAAATATGCAATAACGAATGCATCGATTATATAAATGTTATTAAATAAAGACTAAAATAATAGATGCACCGCGGTAAAGCCAATGAATAAATTTACAGGAAAATTTATGTTACACAGCCCCTTTGCAAGAGAAAAAATTCGAGGAAATAAAACTTAAAATATTAGAGACGAAGAATTTTTTCTTACAAGTCTCCATCACAATAATTACCTAACGACTAAGTATACAACTAACTTAGAGAATGAACATATACACAAAACTACTGATCAAATCCTTTTTTTTTGAAGCCAATAAACAAATGAGCAAAGATGAAATTAAGTGAGTGTGGTAACTGCGTGTACCATTCGCCATAAGAGGGTCACATCCGGGAAGTCATAATCGGTATAAACTTAATCAATTAAAGGGTTAGATCGGGAAGTCTTATCACTCACTAGGTGTATAACAGGGAATTAGGACTATACGAATTAACCAATATAAAGAAACAATATGTCTGAATCCAAAACAATTCAAAAATACTTCATCAAGACATATGTATAGACATTTTCTTATCTATACTAACCTATTAATAAATTTACTTATCCATACTAATATAGGAAGACCTAGACAAAGCTATATTAGTCAAATTATTAGAAATTTAGGTTGTGAAGGGTATGTAGAGCTTTTTAGATTAGCACAGAATAGAAAAGAAGTTAGAGCTGCGTCGAACCGACCTTAAGTAAGTTCGAAAACAAAATGATGAATAATGATGACTAATATAATACACTATTTAAACCTGTGGAGTAAATACAGATTTCTTAAAATATCTTCTAAATGACATCTGCACAGACAAAACTCGTTGACAATTTGCATATTTCCTAATATGCATATAAACATATATGAATCATAACTTATGGCAAAGTGCCAACTTCAGAATTCAACCATCTGCTACACGAAACATGCGTAGCTAACTACTGCTCAACCTTAGTAGCCATGCTACCAAGCATTACAAAATGACAAGAGTATCCCATAGACCTTACATTTGACCAAGAGCAGCTAAAATAAACCACGTACATTCTGGGTCAAGTAATCAAAGTTGGCCTATTTCCAATCTCTATTCTGGTCATAAGCAAGCATTGCTCATGCAACCACCTCTTTGCAAGGACTCATACTTGATCCTTCAAAGGAACAAACAAAAAAGTAAACGTAATACGTTCACTTAACATTAATTACTTTAAACCTAAAACTATGTAATGTACTAATCTCTAAAACTCTCTTTGCGAACATGCAACTGTATGATTCATGAACCAAAAAATATATATAACCTAACAACTAAAGTTTGATGACTAACAAACCAATTAATCACACGACAACCTATTCCTAAACAACTACTAATTGTAACATAACTTAATTTTTTGATAGGTGATCTTCATCATCACTATCATCATCTAAAGCAGAATAGGGCTTGAGATCCTTTACATGCCATTTACCTGGTTTCGAACCATCTATATTATATCACTCGTATACCAAATTCGAAATCTTTTTTCGAATCGTACACAACACGAATTTAGGCGCAAGTTCAGCAGTAAACTTTTCACTCGCACTTGACAAAACTTTATTTACTCTCCAGACTTTATCACCAACTTCAAACGATAAGTCTCTCCGCCTTAAATTATAAAGACGACTTGCCTTCTGATAAGCTAAATTTAGCTTAGCACGTACTTCCTTAAAAATTTCACTGACACCTTGACGATCAGTGACATACAATGGCCTACTGCCTGGACAAACTTCTACGTCCTTTAATGAATCACAATCTGTATGATAGAATTTACCACTAATCGGGCCACTGCGGCCAAACACTAAATAATTTGGAGAATATCCTGTAGACTGGTGTTTTGTTGAATTTATGGCATACTGAATTTGTGGTAGTTCTACATCCCACGTATTATGTTCAACAACATATGAACGAATTGCACCACCTGCTGTTGGGTTGATATGTTCAAGAAAGTTGCACTGAGGGGAATAAACAGAGGTGAACCAAATATTTCTTATTTCATATTTGTCACAAAGAGTTTTAAAAATCCGGCCTATGAATTGAGGACCGTTATCACAAATAATATGTTTTGGAGTTCCAAATACAAGAAAAACTTTTTCTTCTATGACACGTTCTATAACATGAGTTTTAGCACCACGTAACGGGAATAAAATTGTATATTTGGAGAACCAATCTCCCACAACCATTGACCATTTATAACCACGTTTAGAACGGGGAAACGGACCCATGAGATCGATAGCTATGATCTGGAATGGAAATTTCACTAACTTCTCATTTCCCATAGTACCAAGTGGAGCCGTATTTGATGATTTCTGAGCACCACAAGTCAAACATCTACGACAGAATTTCAATACGTCTAGATTCATCTTAGGCCAGTAATTTTGTTCTTGAATTCTAGACATAGTCTTTGCAAAACCAAAATGTCCGGCAACCGAGGGATCATGACAGGAACGAATTATAGAATTTCGTTGTGCCTTAGGTACTAAATACTTCCATTCAACAAGATTTGACGATAAAGGTAATTTAGATGGAAAAAATTTAAAGACAAAGTTGTTTTCTACCTTGAATTGAGGATAATTTTCTAGGGAGGCTAGAATATTTTTTTCTCGGAGAGATGTACGAAGAATCTAAGTCATCTAATTTTACTTCAATTAAATCAACAACAGGATCTGTTACTGGCACAGCACGACTGAGACAGTCTGGAACGACGTTAAATTTCCCTTTTCTATGAATTTCGCAGACAATGATAATTTTAGACGTAATAAATTTATATATTAGAATACCTTTAACCTTCCATTGAGAATAACAATAAATAAATGTTCTGGTATACTCTTACACTACTCATAATCGAACTGTTAAGACAAACAAAAATGCTTCACAACACATAAACTTGCTAGAATGACAAGTTCCTCTATGAGTCTCACCTAGACTTATAAACAAAAAAAAAATTACATCATAACTGACCTCAAATAATCTCAAGTAATGATGCCAAAACTGCTAAAGCGACAAACTTACCACGTGTCTCGTCTAGACTTATGTAGTGCTGAGCGACCAACTCTTCATGAGTCTCGTGTAGACTAACATACTGCTGAGCGACCAACTACGACGACAAGTCTCGCCTAGACTAAATAGAATCAAACATGTTGCGTTGCAATGCGGATATACACCAATGTTACATAGTCAAATATTTTATTGGCAGGGAAACTTTCCCTTTTTATAAATAACCGCCAACTAGATTGCTTTTCTTTTGAAGAAATCACAAAAATTGTATAATAGAAAATAAAAAGTATTCCTACCTTTTAGGCTGTTCATTTGCACATGATTTGAATGAAAGCATATCTTTGGACGCACTAGGTTGATTCATTGTACTACGGATCCGATACGCACTTTACAAAAACCAACGCAAAGCCTACGAAATATAACGGAGCAATCCCCAACGCCAGTAATTTCAGGCCATCCTAAAGTTACTCAATCATGAAAACACGAATTCGCGTCCATTGTGTTGGTAATGCAAATGTAACATCTCCTTTTAATTTACATTAAAAGTAGCTAATATAAGAAAATGTGGCCCGACCACATGGCACTGCACGGCAATGTGGTGCTTATGATTTATAGTCACCGTCCATAAATATGCTAAGGCACCGCCAGCTTGGAATACCCCGCCATCTTTTTATCAACACATAGGGGTTTTACCGCTTAATTAAATAATTAATCAAAATTCTATTTAGGAAGTTTTGTAAATCACGATTTTTAGAGTAATTTGATAACAAGTCCACGTGAGGGGAAGTTAAATTAAGTTAGCTAATAGTAATAAATATTTGCATAAATTTATGGCCAGCATGTTTAAGAAGGTCAAGTCTAAGCGTAGTTTGCAAATAAGGAGGTAATAGTAAGATATTATGTAGGAAACTGGACCTTAACCCATCGATAAGAGTGCATTTGGAAGGAAATTAATAGGTTAATGGTACCCCAAAGTTCTTTATGAACACTTTAAAGCTCAACAAAGAACTGAAATTGATAAATACCAGCGTGTATTCAGTTTGGGAGGATTATTATTTTTGAGTCTCAGATAGGGTAGTACGAAACCATTCGCTAGTAATCATTCATTAATATAATTTTAGAAAGAAGAAAAAAAAGCTTTTAATCGAGGTGAGCCTCGATTAAATACAAAGTGTACTTAATATTTCGTTGACCGCATCGAGAACGATTCATTCCCAAGTTTAAGCGATTTATCACCCCAAGTGTAACTGATTAAATAGATTGTGGGCGTGATTAACGGTACAGATAAACAGATTGCACTAAATTAGATTGGAGAGCGAGCACGGATTGTAAAACATCCAAGGGCCCCAATCTTTTCACTTTCAATGTACGAAAGTGAAGGTATTTATAAACTCAACTAAATACCGTTAGCCCGACAAAGCAACCCTGTGGTGCAACCTTTAGCAGGTAGTTGTTGGTAGGGCCACTTGATATATGCTATTAGAGTAGAAAGTGAAAGTGTTTTGTGCGAGGACAATAAACTACCCAAATACCGCGAGAGTATTACAAACAACGGCGGCACACGTCAACCAGGACGCTGACCCAGGCTCTGGAATTTGCACCTGATCGTATACGCAACGCTGGTAGAAAAAAGTGGCGCATGTAATGTAAGTAATTTTAATGTTAAATTGAACCTTAAGGCGATTTATGACATACGTGTCAGTAGTATACAAAATAACTAGGTTAAGCGTTTTTAGTTAGGGAATTAGGTATACATAAAAAAATAGACCCGTGGTGTATTTTGTTTTTTACATCCTAGTAAAGAAATTGTTTGTAAAGACTTATTTTTTTATTTAAATAAGGTTGAATACAGTTAGGTAAAAGCTTGTAAGTGGCTCACGAACAAGTACTGGAAGTCAGGGTAAAGCTTTTTTAAAAATTTAGGGGGTTAGAAGCATCTCCTACCGTGTTTAATAAGGTATAATGATTACCTTTTAGAAATACTATGTGGCAGGATTATCATAAAAGAAAGAGAAATAGGCTTGAGAGCTTATTGGTAGATTGAAACTGTAAGTACCCGTTTTAGGTGTTTTATTTGTCACCAATACAAATAAAAACAACCAATATCAAACAAAGATAGACGTTCCACAAACAGCAAGGCACGAATTTGCATCTATGGCAGTGAACGTGTTAATCGTTTTTGCTATGTATAAAAATTTATTTTGTTTATTCCGCTATTACATTGCGTAAGTAATTTTCAGATAAAAAGCTAGCAATCATTAGAGGGTTGAAACAGTGATATAACATTTTAATATATCTAGACCATAATGTGTTAATTAATTTTGGTTGGTTGAAGAAAATGCAATATAAAAATATACTTACGATCAATAGAATAAAAACATATGTAGGATGTTTTAAACTGGCACTGACAAACACACATAGAACGGAGGCGCCATTAGGGGTTGAGCATGCACTGAAGTCTAATGCAGTTTGACTTTTGATTGTCTTTGGGGTCACACAGTACTTGAAGAAAACCTATGTTGTTGCCTTCCCAACAGGTGCACAACATAGGAGGGATGAAGGAAAACCATGCACCGGAGCTGTTGACTTAATCGTTCGTATCTCAGTAACGGTTATACATGTAGTGACACTTTAAAAATCATTGTTCGCACGAAAAGATATTCTACAAAAAATTTTTGAGCTTTAATACCATATCTACAAGCGTAATCAAAAAATTTAAATAATGGCAACATTTGACTTAAAGGGTGGTTTTATATTGTCAGTAATAGGTTTTATAAGATTGTTTTTAATTGTATTTACTATTGAAAATTGTTGTGCAATACACGATCACTATATTAACTCTCTCGTGCCTAATGGGTCATATAAGTCCCATTAAAAGAATTTCATGTCCTAGTGGTCTCAAAATTGCTAAATGTTGTGTCCCACCCGGCAACAGTGTGTATTCTGTCATTATTTTATAGTAATTACTTCCTGTATGTTTGTTATGGTTTGTTTAGCATTCTTCTTAATCTTCTTTGGCAATTAAACCACTCATAGTTTTTAAAATCTATTTTATTTACGTTTCGATCCATGACCTAGGATCGTTGTCAAAATAATAAAAACTTCAAGTTTGACATTTATGACAAATTGAAAGTGACTTTGATTTATTGATGTTTGTAATATTTGGTTTGAGTACACTAAGCAAAAATTTTTAAAGTACACTAATAGAAAACAAATATCCTAAAAGAATAATAGAGAAAGAAATGAATAAAAACCCTAAAAATAAAGAAAAAGAAAACAAAAACAGCGATACAAACCAAAAAATGCTCTCAATACCATACATAAAAGGATTCTCCGAAAAAATCCAAAAAATAGGAAACAAATTTAGAATTAAAACAGTATTTAGAACCAGCAATACACTAAGAGCACAATTAACAAAAACAAAACCCAAAAAAAATACAAAATTCAAAAAACTGCATCTATAAAATACCGTGCGAATGTAACAAGTTTTATATAGGGGAAAGTTCCAGACCATTTGAAGTTCGATTAAAAGAACATAAATCATATATAAAAAATAGAAAATTTGAAAAATCTATGATTTGCCAACATGCATGGGACTCCAGTCATAAAATAAAATGGGAGGATGCAAAAATTATCGACAAAGAAGAAAACTGCCAAAAACGCAAAATCAAAGAAGCTGCTTATATAACCTTACATAAAAATAACTGCGTTGCCAACGAATCCGTGACTTTCAGTAAATGGATTCCATTACTAAAAGAAATAACAAATGAAAATCAAATGCCCACAATATCTAGGTAGCATTGCAAGTTTTTCGTGGGCTTTTCTTGCGATATTAACATGAAATACAGCGTATATACATGATTTTTACTTATACATACAATAACTAATTACATAACAACGAGCATATTAACAACCTCTGTAAAACAGCATTGGTATCTGACAAGTATAAACCCGCCATAGAGTCGCCTCAGATCCATATACAATGTTCATTGAACAATATTCGTATCTGACAAGTGTAAACCCGTCTTATGGTCGCCTCAGAACCATGTTAAAATCTACCAAAGAGATGGCCTAAATCCTAATGATTTTCCCCCTCAAAATAAATATAAAAAAACGACTGCTTAAGCCTTATGGTAACACAATCACATACTTCTTTAATAACCATCCTCTGAATTGTATAAATAGAAACATGTTAAAAAATGTTTCCCAAATTATTGAATTTATATAAAATTCGCCAATAAAAATTAATCAGCTGATTTCACGTTAAGCGTATTGAATACCTAAAAAAAGTCGGTCCCAGGCCGCAACACAAATTGAAGGCAATCATTTTGTTAAACTTTAAAAATTTATGTCATAAATGTCAAACTTGAAGTTTTTATTATTTTGATAACGATTCTACGTCATGGATCGAAACGTAAATAAAGATGATTTTAAAAACTATGAGTGGTTTAATTCCCAAAGAAGATTAAGAAGTATTCTATAGTAGTCAAGACATGCGCGTTTCCATAATTAGATATGGCGATTATCATGTGTCATCCTACGTATGCTAGTTCATTCTAATGCTGCAAGAGGCGTATTATTTATATGTTTTTTACTAAAAAGTTATAAATTACTTTCAATAATGTCCTGGTAAGTTATACTAATAATTTGTACAAAAAATGTAGTTTGTTTCTGTAAAATAATGCAATTGTCTACAATGGGACATATTTGTCCCATTAGTATTCTTTCTTGTAACATGTACAGGGTGTCCGGAAAATACGTGTACAACATAAGAACAGAGATTCTTTGGCTCAAAATAGATTGGTTTGAGCCAACTTACTTATTATACAAGTTGCTTCATTTAGCCGCTAGAGGGCTTCAAAAATCGTAAAAAATATTTGATATTTTAAAATAACTCAAAAACGCGTCGATAGATTTTGACCATTTTTGGGGTGCGAGTTTCTACTTTCAATTGACATCTTTTAGTGGTGTACGCAATAATTTTAAAAGCATACGAGGGTCTCAAAAATGATGTATTGTATAAATATCCGACCATTACCTTTTTCCTGTTTATGTAATGACTACCAATTTTTTTTACGAGAAGCCGACTTAATTTGCAAACTTTTTTGTCTTTTGTAAAATTTTGATTAGACGAGCGGTTTGACAGAAAAAAATAATAATAAGCAAAAATGTTTGCATAGTTTCGTCATCATTGCTGCATTAAGTATAAAACGGGGCAAATAAAAGAACATAGTATAGTAGTAGGCTTTGCTTTTGATTTGTTATTTAATTTGAATATTATTTAACTTCAGTTTGCCTGTCAAGTCGTGAATTTCTGCTTAATTCAATAAAAGTTTTCATCTTACATTATGAGTACTTACACAAACAACGAACAGGTGGATATGCTTTTGGTTTTCGGATTTTGTCAAGGCAATGGTCGTGAAAGCGTCAGAGTCTATAGGGAAAGATTCCCTAATCGCCGAATGGCAAACCACCAAACATTTGCAAATATTGAAGGATGTCTTTGTGGTAGCTTTCAATCAAGAAATGCAGATCGAGGACGTGAACTTACCACAAGAACTGCGGATCTGGAGGAACAAATTGTGGATAGAGTTGAAGAAGACTCAAAAATAAGCACCAGACGCTTAGGACTTGAATTACAAGTTCCTAAAAATATTGTTCATGACGTTTTAAAGGAACAGTTATTACACCCATGCCACGTTCAACAGGTACAAGGCCTTTTGCCTATCGATCCTGAGAGGCGTCTAGCTTTCTGTCAATTTATTCAAGATCAGAGAATTCAAAATGCAAATATCAGTTGCAAAATTTTATTTACAGACGAAGCTTCTTTTACAATATACATAATGAACATGTTTACGCTGTAGAAAATCCTCATGCAACTAAAGTGACTCACTATCAACATGAATTTAAGATTCATGTCTGGGCTGGAATTATTGATAATTTTATTATCGGTCCTGTTATGATACCAAATCGATTAAACGGAGACAATTACTTCAACTTTCTACAACAAACATTGCCGAATTTATTGGAAGATCTGCCATTGTTACTTCGCCAAGACATGTGGTTCATGCACGATGGCGCTCCTCCCCACTTTACTCTAGCTGTTCGACAACATTTACACGAAAAATATCCGGATCGATGGATCGGAAAGGGATATGATGCTCCTACAAATTGGCCAGCACCATCGCCGGACTTGACGCCCTGTGATTATTTTTTGTGGGGTACCTTAAAATCTCAGGTTTATTCGTCTCCACTTGATAGCGAAGAAGAATTGTATACACAAATTTTAAATGCAGCCAACTCTTTAAAAAATAATGCACAAACAATGCAGAGGGTTCAGTTAAACTTCTTACGAAGAGTTAATTTGTGCATTGAAGAAAATGGCGGCCATTTTGAAAATTTATTGTAATGGTCCAACACTTGTACCGCGCTGTTAATTTTCAATGATAGTAATAAAAAATAAACAAAACAATGAAATAAAAATAAAAAAACAGATTTGAAATTATTTTTTTTTGTCAAACCGCTCATCTTAATAAAGCCTACTACGACCAAAACATAATTATGTGATTTTTAGTGTTTTGATTAAATCAAACATAGCCATGTTATACCTCTTTGGAAAGGGTTTTTTGTCAGCATTTTAAAAATGTAAAAGTCCAATATGGCGGCTATTTAAAAATAAAAAGTTGAACATCATCACGCAAAATCTAGATGCCCTAGACAAAATCTAAGTTGAAAATGTGAAGCGCAATGGGGAATTACCATGATGTACCAAATTTGAACATTCTATTTTAATTAGTAGACTAACTACGAGCAAATAAAGAAATCGTCAATTTTGTGTTTTTTGCCTCTATCTAGTAACCTATGAAAAATTTTTGAAATTTGAAAACCGATCTGAGATACCCTCATGATTATGCAACTTTTGTCCCATTTAACAAAGATCGTATCTCCTACAGTTTCCAAGATCCCCATGTACTGCATTTTATACTGTACACACAGTATATATAGTTTTTTCCAATGGGAACAAGTATGTATTTGGTTTGAAATGAATATAGAAGTGTATCGAGAAAAATTTTTTATTCTCTGGTAATACGTAACATGACCACAGTGTTGGTATTTTTGTTAAATTATTATGAATATTAACAATGAGGGAATAGTATTATTATTCAACCAGCAAGTTGTGATAGTCATTACTCATTCGGAAGGTTTGCGCCACTTGCCCTAACAGGCTCGTAATGTAATCCAAATAAGTAATGGCCATAACTCGCGAGTAGAATACTATAATTTCCCCATGACTCCACAAATCTTTAGATATTTTCTAAACGTTTTAACTAATATCACTAACACTGACAAGCAAAAATTTATTTGTCAAAGTGTAACAGCTTACTTTGTATAATAAGAAAATTATACCTCTCAGATTATGAAAAATGAAGGTGTGTACTGGTTGGTCAGAGGTGTTGGATTATGAATTCATATACATCTACAGAATAATGAGTGCTATTATTGAGCCATTCTTAAATGCGTAATAACTATATTACTGGATAGCCATGGGAAAAGTTTGTTACCTGCTCCAATTTGGTGCTTTATATTTTTTATTGAATAATTTTGATAACAGTCATATATAACAACTCGGTTTGTATTCCTGATGCAAGGCATTTCATTCTGATTTAACTCATTTTGCACAATTTGTGCAAAAGGTTTCATTTTAGAAATAACTGTATTTGGTATACTATTATAAGAGCAATTCTGTCATAAATATGCGCCTGACTCAAGTTTGTCAAGATTTTCCAAAGTTTTGCTACAACCTCACTCAAAATCTAATATATTCATCAAATCCGCCTTTATACTACTTTTTAAATGCTCATTTCCATGTGAGAGGCTTGAGGGTATGACATTAACTCGTATCATGAATTGTTCTATGAGGTTTCCCAGAGTGGCCAGCATTATCGTTTAGCTTATGTTCACTTCAACTGAAACATGTTTTTTGGGTTTGTGTTTTCCCTTTTCAGCTAATGCATTGAACGACAAAACTTTATTTCTTTGTATAGGAGCAAATGCACTTTTAATCATTTTAACCATATATATATATATATATATATATATATATATATATATATATTGCAGTGGATTTCTCTAAACTTTCGCTCTAGTGTCATTGGACCATCATAAAAATTTTCTGAAAATTTAATAATAAAAAAACAAATATCTCTGGAATGCCTCCTTATTTCTGCACACCCTGACTAGCTATAAAATCTGCTTCTTCTTGGATACCTACCATCCTAAGTTCATTCTTTTCTCACAAATACAGTCAAATGAAATTACCACTCAAATAATGCAACAAGACATACAACCTTTTGATTTACATATATTAACAAATTTCCATTAGCACGAAAATATTTACACATTTGTATATAGTTTCCTAAAATGTTACCATCTCAATCCTTAAATCTTTTAAAATTTCATGGTATTTTATATATTTCAACAATTTTATTTTAGTCGAGTAGATGGGCCCGTCGTGTAACCCTAAATTGATTTTTATTCTGGTCTATGTTGAGCTCAGTATAACCCAGTTACTCTAAATGCTTTTAAACATCGCATTTTTGTTTAAAATAAAGCTAAAGACCCGTTTACTCCTTACAACATTTTTATGTCATTAATAAACATTTTTAAATAATCAATATCAATTGTCCTTTACATATACCCCTTCAAATGAGTTTTTATGGTAATAAATACACCCCAATAAGTCAAAACACTCAAGCACAAAGTACCAGTACAAATGTTCAAGCAATAGCAAGAAATTAATTTTCTTTACCTGGAGTAAGCTTCTTCCATCGTTACCTCTAAAGATTTGTTCCAAAACCCTCGTCGTTGTGTCCATATACTTTGTTATCATACCTGGATCCAACGCATTTCCACTCGCTATCCAAATCTCTGCAACCGCCTTTAGTATTTCTACCCGGATAATTGTCTGGACCAAGCTTAACCTTCCATAATCACTACACTTTACACATACTGGTTTCCAACTTCTCAACTTACTCAAGTACCATCCTATCATTAGATAATAGCGTGTAATAACAGTACCTTCTATACGCCAGCACCCACTTGTGCAAATCACACCTTTAATATATTATCGGTATGTTACTAACAGCGTTTTATACACTTTTAAATTTAGGATGTTGTATTCTAAGTCAACGGATAAGCGTGAGTCAGTACAAAGTAATAGCACGTAATATCAAGTATGTAAGCGATATAAGAGCTTTAATACCTCTCCCAGTGTATTTATATGCTGTACACTCCTCGCGGACCCTGTTTCCAGCGAAATGCTTATTTTTGAAAACCGATTCTCCAAATTTTGAACGTAACGAACTTCTACGTCTGAAAATTCCAAGTTTACCCTGCATTTACAATGAAATTCGCTTAAAAACATCTAACCGACGCGAGCTTCTCAAAACTTCTAGCATTCGACCAATTATATTGCTTTTCCCCGGATTTAACGTCCAACCCTAGCTACCTTTCTTTGTTTCTCCCACATTTACTGTCTCTTTTAGAATCCCACTCAAGCTACAGAAAATCGATATTGTGGGCGGCCTCCAAATCTACTGCGTATTTTAGACGAGTATTTTAACCAACGTTTTATTATATGTGCTCTCTGTCTGTTTTACATTATGAATATTTCATTTCACTTTGTCTTCAAAGCATTTGTTATTTTAGCAGCTTGTCGCATTGACCGTTACAAACAATTCTACAGAATTCTGTCTCAACGTATATTTCAGTTCTTTGAACTTGGCATTTTAGCTATCAGGTGTTTCTCTGAAGCAGATTATCCGTTTAAAATTATAATTTCGAGTTTTAGAGTTTCTTAAGATTTGTATAACAAACGTTTAATTTAGTTAAATGGAAATATGCGTTTAAATTATTGATTTTCTATACTCAAAAACTCCGTTTCTTATCTGATGCGCTTGATTTACAATATTAAAACTAAGTATGCGTATACTTGGGTTTTCATGTACTCTAAAGCTTCTACCCGTTATGCAAATTTTACATTCCAATTTAGAAATACAAAAATATCTTAGTATTCGTCCGTTTTCAATATCTAAACTGATTAATTTGGCGCGTAAATAAATTGTTCCTATTTCCTATATACACAGTTGTTGAAAATTTATTATCTAGACCTATATACCCTTCTTAACCTATAATTTTCACGACATAATCCCCCTATTTCAATTCAAAGAACAACTTCTCGAGTTTTCTTGAATTTAAAAAAGTAGACTAATTCCTACTACCTAATCTTACATGATATTTAGACACACCTATCTATTTACCTATTCCTACCTATCTCTAATTATTTCTATCTATCTACACCTATCTTTATTTATAACTATTTATTCACACCTATGACTACTTGTTAACTAACTATTTCTATCTATCACTAACTCTTCACCTCCTATTTTTATTTATTTACATTTATCTTTGTCGAGCATTATCGCTTTATCCAACTCACTTCTATTCCTCTATACCTATCTTCCCTTATTTCTATTTATTTCAGTTCTTTCTACTTATGTACAGCTATCTGTATTTACAACTACCTATTTCTTTCACTCTCTATTTATAACACTCACTATTCACACCTAATTCTATATCTACCTCTAACTATTTTTTGTTATTTATCCTATTCCTAATTCTATTTCTCTATATACATCTATCTCTATCCCTATCTGTTTAAATCTAACTCTATCGATTCACCTAACTCTATATTTTCATCTATTAAGTGTCTCTTTATTTAAATCTGACTCTTTTCTTGATCCTCCATGTCTTTCTTCTTACAATCTTAATAAATTTCATCATTCTATTTCTATACTCATTCTCCCTATTGTTTCACATAAAATAAAACTATCCTTATTCTCCTGACTCTTAGATATTTTATCCTCTGTCTCTATACCTGTCTGTTTCTCGTTCACTATTATTCCCTTTGATGCGGACAAACCAAACAATATCACTTTAACATTTTCCTCTTCTCCCTTTATAGAAAATTTTTTATCTCTTCTAGAATCTTTATGTACTACAGTCACCCCGTAAAAATCTCCTAAATCCAACTTATCAAAATTATCATTGCCACTTATCTCCTTCATACCTACCTTTAAATCTTGTGTGTAATATAATGTTGCGCTCGCTTCTACTCCTATTAATTCAGACTCTTCGTTCACTACTGATTGTACCTCTTCTAACTTTCCCTTAGAATATTTAACTGTGTCGATCTCTTTCACCTCTTCTTCATCTACCTCTATAACATTAATACATAACCCCATGTCATCCTCTGTGACCTCATAACTTGCCTTCCAGGGCAATATCCTATCCCTAATCCTAACTACCTTCCTCTCCTTATCTATAACTACTCCTAACTTCATCATACAATTGACTCCTAATATTCCTTTAAATTTCAATCCAGGTACAATTATGAATTCCTGCTCACAGCTTACTGAACCTAACTCTACTTTCAAAACAACTACACTATTCACTACACCAAATCACTTTTTATTCAGTGCTACCAGATGACTTCTTTTTATAGGCATAATTCTGTCACACAGCTTTTCTTTAATTTCATTGACGAATTCCGCCGATACTAAACTCGCCTCAGCTCCTGAATCCAACAACGCTCCTAAATTTTGCTCAAAAATTTTAACATCTACTACTGGCAAACAATGATTTATTTCTGGCTCAACTTCTTCCTCAATTTTCAAAAATTCTCTTGGATGTTCGTATTTGTACACAATTACATCTAGTGGTTTGTCCTTGTCTAAAAATCCTGTCCAGGTCTATTTTCCCTACTCGGTCCTGGTCTTTCCACTACTTCCGCATATGCCCTTGGCATCTCTACCCTGTTTGTCCTGTCATTTTCTCTATTATTAGTCGACGTCTGTGTCCACTTCATGTCCGGTGAACTGTTTTGTCTCGGTACCCCAGGTCTTGGTGTGGGTCCTCTACCTGCGCTATTGCTTCGAAAGAATGTCCGTCGTGGTTCCCAATTCTGTCGGTTATTAAAATTAAAATTTGACCCCCATCTTTAATAACTGTCCATTCTATTCTCAAATCTAACCGTGTTCACATGTCGTTCCCTAGTTTTACGAGGTCGTCCACTACTCACGTCGTCATACTTTTGCAGGTACTCTAAAAACATTTCCCTATCTACGATGTTCTGCAACGCCACATGTTGCCGAACCTCAACCTGAAGATGTCGTGAAAGGTATTTTATAATCTGTCTGTCTATCAACGGTGAACTTAGTTGTTTAGCTATGCTATACTTTCGTATAGCATACTGTTCCCTACTTCCTGCAAATTCACCCTTATATTTACCGGTAATTAAATCGTCACGTACTTGGTTTTGTCTGTGGTCGCTCCAGTAGTGTTTCAAAAATCTGTCATCAAACTCACTATAAGTTTCTATCTCCTGTCCTATGAGATTATACCAGGCCTCAGCATGGTCTTTCAATAGCGCCTTCACAATATTCAGTTTTGCCTGTTCATCAAATAAATTCCCTACTAAACCTCTAATATTATTTATAAAAATTTGAGGGTTCACTCTACTATCCCCATAAAATTTCATTTGCTGGTCCAGTGACATATTCCCTGTTAAAAATCTGGGACCATCCCCCATCAAAGTCGACACATTCTGTTTAATGCCGCTTACCTCTCTCTCAACCCTTCCTAGCTGATCCCTACATGAATCTGTCACCTCAGTCATTTTTACATTAATTTCATCTTCTCAGAAGATTCTAACCACCGTCCTTAATTGTCCCATTTACTGACTCAAGCCTCTTATATCACGTTCATTTTTATCAACCCTATTTTCTACTTTCCCCATATTTACAGTTAAGCTATTTTTGTAATCCGAAAATTCCGTTGTAGATTTTTCTGTTTTCTCCCCTAATTCCTGGTTCAGTTGTTCGAATATTTGATTCGATTCTAGTCTAACTCTACTCATCGTTTCATTCATCTGTTCCACTCTTTTTTTGATTCTTCACCCATTTTCCTAATTTCCTCAAACTTCCGGTTTGATTCTGCATTCATCCTCTCTAGCATTCTTACGATCATTTCGTTTCCTTGCTCTCTTGATTCTGGCCTTGATTGATCCCTACTACCTCCTGCTTCCTTCATTTTTTTTGATTTTTCAAATAACGCGCTATCGTCACTTCCAATTTCAACTCCTTGGCTTCTTAACCACTCCTTTCTCTGCATACGTTTAAATCACTTTTTCACACACTCAAAAATATTTACAAATTTACATTACACACACACTCTCTCTCAGCTCGCCAGTTTTCTGGAATAACATTTTCGAATTTTATCTGGGAATCAAGCCCTCACGTTCGAGTCGCCATAAAATTGCAGTGGATTTCTCTAAACCAATTCTCGCCCTAGTGTCATTGGACCATCATAAAAATTTTCTGAAAATTTAATAATAAAAAAACAAATACCTCTGGAATGCCTCCTTATTTCTGCACACCCTGACTAGCTCTAAAATCTGCTTCTTCTTGGATACCTACCATCCTAAGCTCATTCTATTTTCACAAATACAGTCAAATGAAATTACCACTCAAATAATGCAACAAGACATACAACCTTTTTATTTACACATATTAACAAGTTTCCATTAGGACGAAAATATTTACACATTGGTACATACAGTTTCCTAAAATGTTACCATTTCAATCCTTAAATCTTTTAAAATTTTATGGTTTTTTATATATTTCAACAATTTTATTTTAGACGACTAGATGGGCCCGTCATGCAACCCTAAATTGATTTTTATTCTGGTCTATTTTGAGCTCAGTATAACCCAGTTACTCTAAATGCTTTTAAACATCGCATTTTTGTTTAAAATAAAGCTAAAGACCCGTTTACTCCTTACAACAACATTTTTATGTCATTAATAAACATTTTTAAATAATCAATATCAATTGTCCTTTACATATACCTTTCAAATGAGTTTTTATGGTAATAAAATATACCCCAATAAGTCAAAACACTCAAGCACAAATGTTCAAGCAAAAGCAAGAAATTAATTTTCTTTACCTGGAGTAAGCTTCTTTCATCGTTACTTCTGAAGATGTGTTCCAAAACCCTCGTTGTTGTGTCCATATACTTCGTTATCATACTTGGATCCAACGCATTTCCACTCGCTATCCAAATCTCTGCAACAACCTTTAGTATGTCTACCCGGATAATTGTCTGGACCAAGCTTAACCTTCCATAATCACTACACTTTACGCATACTGGTTTCCAACTTCTCAACTTACTTACCCAAGTACCATCCTATCATTAGATAATAGCGTGTAATAACAGTACCTTCTATACGCCAGCACCCACTTGTGCAAATCACACCTTTAATATATTATCGGTATGTTACTAACAACGTTTTATACACTTTTAAATTTAGGATGTTGTATTCTAAGTCAACGGATAAGCGTGAATCAGTACAAAGTAATAGCACGTAATATCAAGTAAATAAGCGATATAAGAGCTTTAATACCTCTCCCAGTGTATTTATATGCTGTACACTCCTCACGGACCCTGTTTCCAGCGAAATGCGTATTTCTGAAAACCGATTCTCCAAATTTTGAACGTAACAAACTTCTACGTCTGAAAATTCCAAGTTTACCCTGCATTTACAATGAAATTCGCTTAAAAACATCTAACCGATGCGAGCTTTTCAAAACTTCTAGCATTCGACCAATTATATTGCTTTTCCCCGGATTTAACGTCCAACCCCTAGCTACCTTTCTTTGTTTCTCCCACATTTACTGTCTCTTAGAATCCCACTCAAGCTACAGAAAATCGATATTGTGGGCGGCCTTCAAATCTACTGCGTATTTTAGACGAGTATTTTAACCAACGTTTTATTATATGTGCTCTCTGTCTGTTTTACATTATGAATATTTCATTTCACTTTGTCTTCAAAGCATTTGTTATTTTAGCAGCTTGTCGCATTGACCGTTACAAACAATTCTACAGAATTCTGTCTCAACGTATATTTCAGTTCTTTGAACTTGACATTTTAGCTATCAGGTGTTTCTCTGAAACAGATTGTCCGTTTAAAATTATAAATCCGAGTTTTAGAGTTTCTTAAGATTTGTATAACAAACGTTTAATTTAGTTAAATGGAAATATGCATTTAAATTATTGATTTTCTATATTCAAAAGCTCCGCTTGATTTAAAATATTAAAACTAATTATGCGTATACTTGGGTTTTTATGTACTCTAAAGCTTCTACCCGTTATGCAAATTTTACATTCCAATTTAGAAATACAAAAATATCTTAGTATTCGTCCGTTTTCAATATCTAAACTAATTAATTTGGCGCGTAAATAAATTGTTCCTATTTCCTACATACACAGTCGTTAAAAAATTTTATTATCTCGACCTATATACCCTTCTTAATCTATAATTTCCATGACAATATATATATTGATTTTCGGATGAAAGTTTGTGTTTTTCTAAAGGAGACGATCAAAAGATTTTCCAACTCCTAAATCTCAGCAGTAATCATAGTCTGTCATGTAATCATACACAATCCAGATACTAATGTGTTTGTGTTTTAGAAGTAACGTTCTGACATGAATTTAAATACTATAATTGTAAAGGTTTGTGGCAGAACATCAGGACCAGAGGTAAAGGTTTGGAATGTCATACAGCCGCTGAAAATTTAGGAGAAGGCTTTTGTAACGTACTACATACACTAACAAAATGTGATATTACAAGCAAGGTAAGCACAAAATATGCCATATTTAAATACACTATATCACCATGACATATCTCACAATTAGTTAACGGTCTGTCATTTTGGCAGCGATTCGTTGCTTAAGCCTTACCATAACATATAATTTAATATTTTTCTTTTGGGGGGGGGGGGGGAGACAACCAAGTAATATTTCATTTCCTTATAAATAGGAATCATGAAAACATGTTGGAGTTCTTTAGCATCCATCAGGTTGCTAATATCTATATACAGGCAGGTAGATAAGAAAAAGATAGAAGAGTATAGGAAGGCCTAGACCTAGCTATATTAGTAAAATCATTAAAAATTTAGGTTGTGAAGGGTATGTAGAAGTTTTTAGATTAGCACAGAATAGAAAAGAAGTTAGAGCTGCATCAAACCGACCTTAAGTAAGGTCGAAAACAAAATGATGAAATACACTAGAAAAAACAATTACTCGTATGATGTATTACTGACACTGTCTGTACAGCCAATTACAAACGATATGTTTAGCAAAAAGAAAAGCACCACATCTGATGAAAGCTGTTTCATTCAATTCTCAGGTACTCCATCTGCTATACGTAATCTTGTCAAAATGTCATACAATCAGGCAACTTTTGGCTACATATCCTGAGGTGTTCAGCGCATTTACACTTTTAGGGAAACTCTGAATGCATTTATTGAGCCTTTAGATTTAATGAACTTTGGATATTTTGACGAAAATAGCAAACTGCGCCCATTATTGATGCTGCTTCCTGCAACACCCTCTTCTTTAATTAATTCCTGCAATTGTAAAAGCTGCTCCAAGAAAACTTGTGGTTGTTTTTCTCATAGCTCAACTTACTGCAAGTGCGGTGACAGATGCGAAAACCCATTGAACGCTTGTGATGGAGACGAAGAAAACTAACAAAAAAAAGAACTAATAGTGATCTTTTACTAATAATAAGGAGTCAAATATACTTAACACATAGCATGTGATGTAAGTAAATAATACACATTACATTTATTTAGTTATTGTTAAATGTATTAAGTAGTTCATTACCTACAATATAGAACCGCCCCTTAAAAATCAAATGATTACTAACATTTGAAATGTTGTGATTACGTTTATATATACAGTATAATTTGAATAAGAGCCGCTATACTTGCGACCACGTCTTCAATGCTCCACCTGAAGGTACTACATTGGCCAAGAAGCGAGTTTTTTTTACCTGCAAAATTTGGAATTTTGCCAAACCCTTGCTGTTCCAAGCAAGGTAGGGGTCTTTAACGTGCGTGTCAACACTCACACACGGGACCTTCATTTTACCTCTCATCCGAAGGTGAGCATATTTTTGTGAAAAATGCTCGCCTAACATTTTTCAAGTGGATCACTGAACCTCACTGAAATATGGCATATAATTAGAAAACAATAGAAGGGAACCCAGCTGTATGTAGACTTTTGTGGGAATTTCAGGGAGCTGTGTAGGCTAGCTCAGAATATAAATAAGTGGAGGTACAGGTCCAACCAGTTCCAAGATGGAAAACCTAATGACAAAAAAATAAGTGCGATTAACTTTTATGATAACTATAATTATCAGAGATTATTATAAACAACTACAGGTACTGGTTGTCAAATATTTTCAACTAATGTTGATTGTGAGAAAGGATATATTGGAAAAATATTAATTTGGCAAATGTTCAACTGCTGGGGGAACTTGGCAGCCGCAGGTTGCTTACCCTCTCTTCACATACCACTAAATATCGGGGAAATAGGGTATATATTTGTAAAGCAATAGAAAGGGACTGAACTGTATCTAATAATAAAGAACAGCGGCTATGTTCAAAGACAAGAAATGTAGAAACAAGAAGAAAATTGTTGAAAGCATATGTGTGGAATACAGCACAGTACGTCTATGAAATAGGGGCAGTGGGAAAAGCAGACAGAAAGAGATAGAAGCTTTCTGGAATGTTGTGCTTCAGATGTATGAGGACGATAGCATGGACAGACAAAGTTAGTAACAAATAAATTATAGAAATAGTAGGGGAATAAAGATATATGTGGTAAACAAAAAAAATATAGGAGAAATAGGGTAGGATTCGTTCTAAGGCATTTTTGGAGAATAGTACAGGATTTATTACAAGCAGAGATAGGAAAAAGATGTAGACCTAGATTAGACTATCGCACGCAGATAGTGATTGATGTAGGTTGTGAAAATTTCAGGGAAATGTGAGGATTAGTTCAGAATAGGAAACAATGAGGGTACGCGTGTAACCAGTTCCAGGACTGAAGACCTAATGATGATGACCAGGTTTTTCTGTGAAATAAGAGGCGTGTTTTTTAAGTAAGGGCAGTTTGAAAATAAAAACGTAACGAAAGAAAATTTTCAAAAACCAAATTTATTTTCAGATTCGACATACATTTCTCTATTTTTGAACATAGCTACCAAGTTTGTTTAAACGCTTATCGTACCTTACTACTAGATTTTGTATACTCTCTTCATAGAAACTTGCCGCCTGCTGCAATGAGAAAGAGGTCACAGCCTCATTCACGTCTTCGTCATCGTTGTAGTGGTTGCCGGCAAGATGATGTTTGAGATGCAGGAAAGATGAAAATCGCTCGCTAAGGGAGGGGGGGGAGGAGCCAAAAGAGTGCAATAAAGTTCGAGTGCGAGCTACGGTGTGAGGCCTTGCATTGTCATGGAGTAGCAGCCATCTTTGAAGCCTCTGATCCACTTATGCACGTTGCCTTCACACATGGCAGTAGCTCCGTAAACTTTACAAATTTGCCAGTGAATGTCTGCAGCAGACAGGTTTCTTGTCGTCAGAAAATGTATCACTGACTGTAACTCACACGGGGTGGGCAATTTGATAATCTTGTACATTTTAAAGACACAGAACAGACCGTACAGGTTACCTATGCAACTGCAACTGAGCACAGTTGTTTACAAAGAATGCCGGGACACGATGCAGGCACTCGTTGCAGTGTAGGCAACACCTATTAGTGGATACAACAAAACGGCCCTTACTTACCATTTTTCAGATATCAGCCAACTGGATGACATTGCGAAGCTACGTACTATTCGTAAACTATCTGTGGTTCAATCATCTAAATGTATCCAACTATTTTCATTTGTTGATGTTAGAGGATGCGCTTCTAAACGCAGTTCGTCGTATAAAATCGAATGCTGCTGGTTCTGATCGAATTTCGGCATCAATGTTTCTTCAAATTTGCTTCACCTATTATATCGCTCACATCAATTATCAATAACTTGTTTAGGTCGGGTTCTTTTTCTCTGTTGTGGAAGCACGCACTTGTTAGTCCACTACCTAAAAAATCAAAACCTCAGAATCCCTGTGATTACCGGCCAATTAGCATTCTACCTGCGTTGTCAAAATTTATAGAATATTTAGCTTTAGATCAAATGTTGGACATTTTACATAGTAATAACCTTCTAGACAAATATTAGTCAGGATTTCGTGCAAATCACAGTACGTGTACAGCAATTTTAAAAGTTATTGATGATGTAAGACATGCTATGGATAACAAATTACAATTCTAATTCTCTTAGATTTCAGCTCAGCCTTCAACAGAGTAGATTTTGATATTTTTTTGACAAAACTTAAATATCAATGTAATTTTACGGAGCTATCATTGAAATGGCTTAGATCATATCTCAATGAACGTACATAGCAAGTAGTTGACCACGACACATCAACTTTTTCAGCTTCAAGGAGCCTAGTGTCAGGAGTTCCACAAGGGAGTGTCTTAGGCCCCCTTCTATTTAGTTTATACATTCAAGATATTTCTACCTGTTTAAAATTCTGTCGCTACCACTGTTATGCTGATGATGTCCAATTGTATCATCACTTTAATCCGAACAATGCCATTCAAGCATTTACTGAAGTTAACAATGATCTAGCTAGAATTCTTGACTGGGTTGCATGTATAAACTTCACCATAAATCCAATAAAATGTCAAGCAATCTTCCTGGGGACGCAAAAACTGATAAACAAACTTAACCTTGATGATGTTCCTTCTCTACTGCTAACAAATCAATTATTACCATTTCTTCTACCGTTAAAAATCTTGGAATCCTTATAGATTCTAATTTAACCTGGCGCACTTAAATATCTGACGTCTGCAAAAAAGTTTTTTTAACTCTTCACACACAAGCGACTAAAGCATTTTTTACCACTTAAACTCAAACACATGCTAGTTCAAGGTATTATACTACCCCATTTCGATTATTGTGACTTAATCTATACAAATTTATGTTCAGACCTTCGTATGCGTTTACAGCGCGTACAAAATACATGCATTCGTTATATTTTTGATTTAAAGTATTACGCCAGAGTTAGCATTTTCTACTCTCAATTAAATTGACTTAAGCTTGATGAAAGACGCAAACTTCACCTAGCTATTTTTATTTATAAACTACCGATACAACAGTCGCCGTCATATATATCATCTCAGTTTTCCCTACTTTCAAGCAGGACTTACAATACCAGGCGAGTGGATGTACTATCTATTCCTATCCACCATTCTCAAATGTACCACTCTTCGTTCCTGGTCACAAGTTCGCTTCTCTGGAACTCTATTCCACAAAATATTAGGAACGCTCATTCAAAAACACAATTCCGTGAATTATTGTGATTATCTCATCAAAGACACTAACAGCCGTTCATGAAATTGCTAAAACTCTACGGTCTACCTTGTTTCTGCCTGATGCGAATGCATGCGTGAATGTGAACGTGTGTGTGTATTTTGTGTAGTATAGTTTGTTTATGCATGTATTATACTTTGTGTCCATTTCGAATGGACCTGCACCTTGCCGAAGATCTAGATTACTAGAACAGGTAAAATGGCTTGTGTGTTCTAATGAGCTAAGGAGCCAAACTACAGGTCCAACCAAAGTAGTAGGGTTGTTAGTGAGGAACCAGACTAAGACAGGTCTCCGAAAGAGGGCAGCGGCTCTTTTGGTACTTAGATTGGCAGTGACCATAGGGGTCAGTATAGTAGTCTAAGACACACTACCGCGATGTGGAAGGCAACAGGAAACCACCACATTACTTCCCAAGTACACATTACATGTGATTTTCCAATGCTCCACCCGAAGGTACTACATTGGCCAGGAGGCGAGTTTTTTTTACCTGGAAAATTTGGAATTTTGCCGAACCCTTGCTGTTCCAAGCAAGGTAGGGATCTTTAACGTGCGTGACAACACTCACACACGGGACCTCCATTTTACCTCTCATCCGAACGAGGGTGTATTTTTGTGAAAAATGCTCGCCTAACATTTTTCAAGCGGACCGTGTCGGGATTCGAACCCGGGACCTTGGGCGTAGTAGTCACACACATACCACTACGCCACGGAGCCGCCTCCCAAGTACACAGCGTACTTAAATTGTAACAAACATGATGGCATTCTCTGGGGTAAAGGATTCCGGAGTTAAAATAGTCCCCCATTCGGATCTCCGGGAGGGGACTACTTCGGAGGATGCGATCCGAAAGTTAAAAATAAGAGTCGGGAACATTCTGCGAGTCGGAGCGTGGAATGTTAGAAGTATGAAGCAAGTAGGTAAGCTATAGAACCTAAAAATCGAAATGAATAGGTTATCACTAGACATAGTAGGGATAAGCGAAGTTTGATGACCAGAGGCGGGGGATTTTTGGAGTGAAGACTTCAGGGTAATTCATACAGGAGCATAGGAAGGAAATTTGGGCGTGGGGATAGTTATGCGGAAAAAGATAGGATACTGTGTAGAAAATTATTTACAAAAGAACGAAAGAGTACTCATGGTTAGATTAGAATCTAAACCGGTAAACACAGTAATAATACAAGTATACATGCCCACCTCTAGCTACAGGACGAAGAGGTAGAAGCCATCTACATAGATATCGAAGACATATTAAGATACGTAAAAGCACATGAAAATTTAATAATTATGGGGGGTGTTAATGCCGTGGTAGGTGAGGGTAGGGAAGGAGCGGTAGTAGGTTTATTTGGTTTAGGCACGAGAAACGACAGGGGAAATAGGCTGGTAGAATTTTGCGACAAGAACAATTTAATCATCACAAACACATTATTTCAACATCATGGTAGAAGACGATATACGTGGAAGATGCCAGGAGATATAGGAAGATATCAAGTAGATTACATTCTTGTTAAACAACGGTTTAGAATTCAAGTAAAAGACTGTAGAAGCTACCCAGAAGCAGATATAGATACTGACCACAAGATCGTAATTATGAAGGCCGCAATAAATTTAAGAATGTGAAAAAGAGAAACAGAAAAAGGCACTTGGAGAAAGTAAAAGATGAAGATATTCAAGAAAGATTTGAACAAAAGTCAAATGAATTGCTCAAAGATATTAGGAAAATATCTGATACTAAAGAAGTAGAAACAGAATGGAGTAACATTAAATGCAGCCTAGACATGACGGCCAGAGATATTCTGGGGTATACACAAAAAGAAAATAAGAAACCATGGATAACAAAGGATATCCTGAATTTAATAGAAGAAAGACGAAAATCCAAAAATAAATCAGACGAAACAGGAAAACAGAGATACAAAGCCATAAAATGGGAAATTATTCGCAAATGTAGGAAAGCTAAAGAACAATGCATTGATGAAAAGTGCAAAGAGGTACAAACTAAGATGGAAGTAGGAAAGACAGATGAAGTATACAAACTAATTAGAATCGATTTTAGGGATATAAAGCTGTATAACAAAAATATGAGACTTACCAGAAAACATCATTATAGAAAATGTAGAGAAAGTGGGTAGATAGCAAGAATATATAGGGAATTTACATGCAGGAGAGGAACTAACTGCATTAGAATAAAAACCAGACATTGAAAATGATGACTTGGGATATCCTATACTTAGAGATGAGTTTGAATTAGCATTAAAGAGTCTGAAAAATGGTAAGGCGCCGGGTACAGATAAGGCACAAGCAGAAATTCTAAAAGCCGCTGGACAAGCAGTAACAGAACGTCGCTTCCAACTTGTAAGCTATATGTATGAGACAGGCGAGATACCTAAAGATTTCAAACATAACATCATAGTAACTATACCACAAAACAAAAAAACAACAAAAACAATAAGTTTGACAGCACACGTGTCAAAAATATTAACTCGAATTGTACAAAGACGAATGGAAAAACGGGCTGAAGAAATACTAGGAGAAGACCAATTTGGGTTTAGGCGAAACTGGGGAACACGGGAGGCTATTTTAGCTCTGAGTGATAATGGAGAAAACAATAGAAAAAGGGGAAAGGGTGTATATAGGGTTTGTAGATCTGGAAAAAGCATTCGACAATGTAAAATGGAAAAAAATGTTTGAAATACTCAAAAAGATTGGAATGAGTTATAGGGATAGACGGATAGTACATAGCTTATACAAAGAGCAAACAGTAGTAATATAATTAGAGCAGGAGCGTAGAGAAGTAAACATTAGGAAAGGGGTGAGACAGGGATGTGACCTATCCCCATTAATTTTGAACTTGTACATAGAAGAGGCAATGAATACTGTCAAATGCAGGAAGACATTTGGAATTACTATGCAGGGACAAAAAATTGATATGCTTAGATTTGCAGATGATATAGCGGTATTGGCATCTAGCAAGGAAGAGTTAGAAGCTGCTTTCAATGAAATGGAAACTGTTCTAACAGAGAGATACGGTATGAAAATTAAAAAAACTAAAACTAAAGTACTAGTATGCAAAGGAGGGGAAAATAAATCAAAAACAAGAATACAACTATGTAACACGAACTTACAAGAGGTTAAGGATTTCTGCTGCCTAGGAAGCCAAATAACACAAGATGGGAAAAACACAAAAGATATAAAACAAAGATTAGCACAAGGTCGTGCTACATTTAACAAGAAAAAGCAACTACTGTGTGCAAAGACAACAAACATAGAAACAAGGAAAAGATTGCTTAAAACATATGTGTGGAGCACAGCACCGTACGTCTGTGAAGCCTGGACAGTAGGAGAAGCGGACAAGGAAAAGGTAGAAGCCTTTGAAATGTGGTGCTACAGACGTATGATGAAGATATCATGGACAGACAAAGTTAAGAATGAAGAGGAACTAAAAATGGTAGGGGAAGAAAGAACATATTAGAAGCAGAGATAGGAAACAAGAGAAGAAGAGGTAGACCTAGTTTAGACTACTGCACACAGATAGTAAAAGATGTAGGCTGTAGGAGTTTCAGGGAGATGTATAGGCTAGCCCAGAATATAAATCAATGGAGGCAAACATCCAACCAGTCGCAAGAGGGATAAACTAATGACGAAAAAGTAACTGTACTTAAACATGATGGTTATTATAAGCAACTACAAGAATTGGTTAGGCAATATTCTCGTATAATGTTAATTGTGTGAAAGGATTTACTGGAAAACCATTATTTCGGCAAATGTCTATGTGTTGGGGGATCTTGGTAGTCTCAGGCTGCTTAACCCCCTTCACTGAATCTCAGTGAAATAGAGCATAAAATTAGAAAACAATAGAAGGGAAACGAGCTGTATACATGCTGTATGAGAATTTCAGGGAACTATGTAGGTTAGCTCAGAATATAAATAAGTGCAGGTATGTGTCCAACCAGTTTTGAGATGGAAAACCTCATTATCATAGGTCTTCAGTCCTAGAACTGGTTAGACTCATACCATCATTGTTCCCTATTCTGAACTAACCTACAGATTTCCCTGAAATATGCACAGTTTGCATCTATAACTTCTGATCTAGGTCTACATCTACCTCTTTTTTCCTATCTCTGCTTGTAATATATCACATACTATTCCCCAAAAATGCCTTAGAACGTATTCCGCCCTACTATTTCTCTTTTTCCCCAGATATCCTTGTTCCCCTACTATTTCTGTAACTTATTTGTTATTATCTTTGTCTGTCCATGCTATCGTCCTCATACATCTGAAGCACATCATTTCAAAAGGCTGCTACCGTTTTTCTGTCTGCGTTTCAGACTTCCCGTATTTCATAGGCATACTGTGATGTGCTCCACACATGCTTTCAACAATTTTCTTCTTATTCTGTTTATTGTCTTTCCTCATAGGCGATGTTCTTTCTTGTTAGATGCAGTTCGATCACTTTCTATTGTTTTACAGTTATATGCCCTATTTCTCCGACCTTCAATGGTTGTGAAGGGAGGTAAGCAGTCTGTGGCTGCCAAATTTTCCCAACACTTAACCATTTGGCGATTTAATATATTTTCCAATTTATCTTTTCGCACAGCCAACATTAGTTGCAGGTATTTCGCAGCCATTAGGTTTTTCGTGTCAAAACTGGTTGGACACGTACCTGCACTTATTTATATTCTGAGCTAGCCTACATAGTTCCCTGAAATTCTCACACAGCATGTGTATTCAGGTTAATCTTCTTTGGGAATTAAACCACTCATAGTTTTTAAAATCAACTTTATTTACGTTTCGATCCATGACCTAGGATCGTTGTCAAAATAATAATAAAAACTTCAAGTTTGACATTTATGACATAAATTGAAGGTGACTTTGATTTATTGATGTTTGAAATATTTGGTTTGAGTATACTAAGCACAAATTTTTAAAGTTTAACAGAATGATTGCCTTCAATTTGTGTTGCGACCTGGGATCGGCTTTCTTTAGGTAGCCAATACGCTTAACGTGAAATCAGCTGATTAATTTTTATTGGTGAATTTTATATAAATTCAATAACTTGGAATTGGATAACATTTTTTAACATGTTTCTATTTATACAATTGAGAGGATGGTTATTAAAGAAGTGTGCGATTGCATTATTGAAAGGCTTAAGTAGTCGTTTTTTTATATTTATTTTGAGGGGGAAAATTCATTATGATTTAAGTTACCTCTTTGGTAGATTTTAACATGGTTCTGAGGCGACTCTATGGCGGGTTTACACTTGTCAGAACCAATGTTGTTCTATGAAGATTGTATATGGAAAACCTAATGATGAAAAAATAAACGCAGATAAATCTGATGATTAGTATAAACAACTACAGCTGTGGGTTGTGAAATATCTGCAACTAATGGTGACTGCGAAAAGATATATTGGAAAAAATATTAAATCGGTAAATGTGTAAGTGTTGGGGGAACTTGGCAACCACAGGCTGCTTACCCTCCTTCACAACCACTGAATGTCGGAGAAATAGGATATGTAATTGTAAAACAATAGGTGACCGAACTGCATCTAACAGAGCAGTGCCTACGATGAAAGACAACAATATAACAAGAAGAACACATAGAACAAGAAGAAAATTGTTGAAAGCATATGTGTGGAGCACAGCACAGTATGCCTATGAAATACGAGCAGTCTGAAAAGCAAACGGAAAAACGATAGCAGCCTTTTGAAATGCTGTGCTTCAAATGTATGCAATAGCATGGACAGACAAAGATAATAACGAATAGGTTATAGAAATAGTAGGGGAACAAGGATATCTGGAGAAAAAGATAAGAGAAATAGAAGGGCAGAATACGTTCAAAGGCATTTTTAGGGAATAGTATGGGATATTTTACAAGCAGAGATAGGAAAAAAGCGGTATATGTAGACCTAGATAAGATAGTGATAGATGCAGACTGCAAATTTCAGTGAAATCTGTAGGTTAGTTCAGAATAGGAAGCAATGATGGTACGCGTCTAACCAGTTCCAGAACTGAAGACCTAATGATGATACTTTGTGTATTGTGCATGTCTGCCTTGTGGTTTTTCCATTTAATACAATATTGTGTATAAATATGTGCCTGCAGGCTATAAGTTAGGTAAGACAGGGCTGTTTGGCCCTAATCTCGCTTATCGCTTGCATTCAAATAATTGATTTTGAAAATAATAAAATTGGTAACAAACAAACTTAAAAAATACGCCTAATATCTCCAGATCTGGTGACTGAAACTGTATTTATTAACCTAAAAAGGGGTATATGTTGTTGATATATGCTTGCATATTGAGATTATACAACTCCCATACTAATTGATTTTGCAGTATTATAACAGGAAAAATTATAAACCTGCGATCTTTATTATTTAGCTAATTAAGTGACATTTAACTTTAAATGGTATGTACGAATGATGCAACATTTGGCACATATTAAAAATTTAATTTTTGTTTAGTGACAATGTATTATCAATTATATAACACTGTTATATTTCTCCTTTTCGATATAAACTACTACAATAAATTATATAAAGATAAAATAATGAGATAATAGTCATGTATGAACCTAATTTATAATAAATAGTTAAAATGCATTAATGGGTACAAACAATTAACGTACAATAACAATGTTTCATCTTTTCTTTTAATTTTAATCATAACTAACTATTTATAAATATATAAAATATATTTCACGTAGGTGGACGTGCCCAAGTATAAACATACCCATCTTGGCAGGCAGTGATAATACAATCAGCACGAAACACAAGTGCTGTTAAACGTTCATGTGAAATCTTCTTACACACTAATGGTTCAAGTACAGGACATTCATCTAATCTAGGACAACTAAGAGTTCCTACAAGTTGTAAAGGATCACTTCGTTTTTTTGCTTTATGTCGTGGTGGTGGTGGAAGTAATACATCTTCCGGAATCTCCCATAGACATAATTGAGTATCGTGTCCTACAGAACCTAGACGATAACAACCATCCATTTCTAAATAAATATCAAAAGCAACGGAAGAAACCCATGAACGATGTCCTTGAGCACGAGCAACAACACGTCGTTGTACTAGGGACCACACTGTTACTAAATCATCTTCTCCACCTGCTGCTAATAAACGGCCATCACCAGACCACGATACACATAATAAACCGCCAAAGTATGATCTCGCAGTGCCTAATAATTCCATACTATTATAATGAAACACCCTTAGTAACCCATCTTGTGAAGCAATAGCTAATTGTACTCCATCTGGACTAAATGTTATTTCGTTAATTGCAGAACCGTTACCTATAAGCCATCGAAATAATGGATTTCTCGTACTCTTTGTCTTACACGTACTGACAGTAAAACCTTCTCCTGCTTTAAATGGTTGGTAGTGTGGAGTTGTATTGCCACACGGCAATTCTTCATTATACACATATAATTGTCCAGACGAATGAGCTGCTAAAAACAGACACCTGCTTCCAGGAACCCATCGTAAACAAGTAACACGACTTTTATCAATAAACCTTTCTTCATTGAACAATTTGTTAAGTTCCTTTTTAATTGGATCAATTAACTGAATCTGTCCAGTACTAAAACCTATAAGTAAACTAACACTTTCAGAAGACACTGAAACACTATTAAAATCATGGCAGGTTGGATTAGTACCCTTATACACTTTCTTATCTAGAGGCTTGCTAAGATCGGCCGCTTTTTTAATGCCCTTATAAACGTACACATAGATTTCTCTGCCATGATTAAAACAAATACGTTCCCCTTGGTCGGGGATTGACACTAAAGACACACGAACTTGAGGTTGAGATTGTCCTTGTGGTTGATAGCCAACCCTATTTGGCCGTGAATATTCACTTAAAGTCATTAAACGATACGTTCCCTCTCGGGTAGCAAACTGTGTTTTAACATCTATAGGTTCAGCTAAAGTACGATCTAAAGGACGTTCTCCAGCTTCTAATAATGATTGGTTGCAGAGAGCTTCAGCTCTTGCTAGTTTAGGCCCTAACATTATAAGGTCATCTAAGCGAATATAAAGTCAGATAACTACATTGTTTAATGTATAATTGAAGCTTTATTTTATAATTAATTAATTGTGATGAAAATAAAGCTAGGTTATGTATCCAAAATAAGTCCTCTTTGCCGAGTGTATTTATAGATGGCGCGTAAAAGCGTTCCGTTATGTCTAGACTATACGAATCGGGAACATAAATAAAACAGAAGGAAATAGTATTTATGTATAAAGGATTATGAGTGTCTAGCTGCAGGGTTAAACTTTCCAATAGAAATGCAGGAGCTGATGACCTTATGCTTTATTTGGCATCTCTGCATTGTAACTCCATAAAATTTATTTTGTAATTACATTTTTAAATTTCAAACTAATAACTTTTATAATAATAATAATAATAAGTTTATTCAAAGTAATAATATAAGAACAAAATTATATAGATAAACAATGTAAATAAACAATGTAAAAAAAAGTCCACTGAGTCTATTCGACTGTGCATGGACTATCATCTATATAAATTGACATTAAGTAAGTGCGTTTTATTAATAAACTGTTTTAAATCTTTGTACTTTGCATACATAATATGTATTGATAGTTTCTAATTATCGTGAAAACAAAATGTGTATTAAGGGTTTGACCCACTTCCAAATATAAAGGTTTAGGTTTCAGCTAATAAACTACACGATACTATGTACTTGTGCACGTCCCAACGCTATAATGTAATATTTAAACATTTTCTTTTCTAATGGTAATGAATTGCAAATTGTAATGTAGTTTTTATGCATGTTAGGTAACTGGTTATAAATCTTGCTCATCAGGTTCATAAAGCTACGTATAGCGATGCTTCGAATATAAGGAGGTCTTTCAATGTTATCATTTAGTTTATACCGGGTGTCGTATTTATGGTGGATATGGTGAATATGTTTCCTGTTGTTTTTATTTTTATATAAATATAAAATAATATTGTACATAAACAATTGCTTGATATCCATTATGACCGTTTCAAGGAATAGCAGGTGTGAAGGATAAATTAAGGGCTTATTGTATATTATTTTTAAAATTCTCTTTTGTAAGACGTCAACTTGATGAAGATAACAAGGGGATGCTCTTCCCCAACTTAAGATATTATAGTTAAATCTAGATTCAACTAATGCATAATAAATAATTCTTAGGTGGGTAATATCGAGTATTTCTTTTAAGCATTTGAATTTGTATAATAAGGTTCTTAAAACTTTAGCAACGTTATTTAAATGAATATTCCATCGTTGTTTACATTGATTTGACTTGCCGTATTTATATAATTGATAATTAGTTAAATTGTTAAAGACTTTGTACATAGTAGATAAAGTGTGCTAGGTTTAACCCTGCAGTTAGACACTCGTTGCAGGATTACTAGTAATTGGACCTTTTACCGATGAGTTGTTTCAAGGGGCTAATGGAAATTAACGCCTTATGCAAAAGTGAACCAGTTTTGAGATAATTTGATTTTATTATTTTTTTTAAATAGGCGATTGATGACTTTACAAAGTACCTAAAACAAAAGCAATAAATATAATCAATTTTTTTATTCTTATCTACTCAGCATTTCACTACGTAGTTATCAATAAAAAATTGGAATTCTTTGTATAACATTTCATCAGTTTACAGTTTTTATCTAATGATCGTTACAAAATTACAATTTTTTTTTGAAATCACGAAACAATTTGATGTGCAACATATTTTAAGAACATTTGCGTATTTCTACTTATCAAATGAGGTATAGTAGTCTGTTATTGATAGCAAAATAGTAAAAGAATTGACCGTTTATAGCAAAGATACAGAGAAATCATAATTACAAGCGTAGTAGACAAAATACCATTATTTGCCAAAAGCTTCTTATTTCCAGAAATAAATAAAAAACAGAATTCTAATTAATTCTTTAAAGTTTTACAATTAAATTTTAAAGTGCCCTACTCGATTTTATATGCAGATGCGCATTTTTTCCTTAATTCACTCTTCACCACCCTACTTGACAAAGTGTTTGGGATTTCATTAGTTTCATTTATTATTTGTTGTCTAAGCTCTTCCACAGACTGCAGGGTCAAAACATCATACACCAGACGTTTTATGTAACCCCAGACATTAGAGTACAACTAAGATAATAACGGATTAATTTTGCTACCTGCTGCTTATGGATGTCGCTGTGAACTATCATCTTGTTGCTCTACCAATGTGTTTGGTTTAAGATCTGAACTGTGAATTGTTTATTCTACCTATGCCGACAGACCCCGCGTGTATGTTCTAATAGAAGAAGTGCTTCGTCAGTTTAAGACAGACCCTACCACGTCAACAAACGTTGTATTTAACCGTTGGCATGTTGCTGTGTAAAGTATGGTCTATAATACGCAACGTAGGCTACTATCCATACCACTACTTGCCGATTTACGTGCTACAAGAAGAAGGAGACAACGTATAAAGGCTTGACCTCTGATAACCGCATGTTATTAAAAAGAATTATGTGGACAGACTAGATCAAGTTTGGCCATCGCTATGTAACAAATGTTCAGAACGTGATACGCTTGGCACCACTGATACGGTCCACGTTTCACAATACTGCGCAATTGTATATTATAGCATAATTACGCGGCAAATTGTATCAAATACCAAACACGTTTACAATGATACAAATCTTAATTTGTAATGTAAATAAAGCAATGTACTCACTTAAAACGCGCCTTTCAGTTAAATCTCAGGTCCATCTCTTGGTTTTTTGGGTGTGGGTCGGCTACGTCGTTGTTGATTCCAGCTTTATTCGTCTATCCTCTTTTGGTTGTAGGGGTGACGACATGGATAACCAGGTAGAGGTACAATAAGGCAAGATAAGGAGGAACCTACATCTTAAAAAAAAAAGGAGAAAAGGCAGACACCAAGACACGGGTAGATGTTACTAGCTTCGAAGTCTCGTGGCTAATGATGTCGTGTCAAACTGCGCACTTGCGCCATTCACTCCGCGCCTGCGCAACTGTTCAGAATGACGGAAATCAACAAGTTTATTTGAAAATAATCGCGGGAATGTATTTACATATTTAACAATGTACATTGCCAATTTTGGCATGTAACAAACGAGCATTTGTGGTCTCCAAAACATGCAGGAATTCCTAATAAAAAAGACCAAAGGGCAATAGCGGCGTTTCTTGAACTACGTATCGATGGAGGTTATTAATAATAATTTGATTTGGACAACATCTTTTTCTAATACTTCGAGTGGCGGTGCTTAAGGAAACTTACTTTAAAATAAAATTTTTGAATAAGTTGAATAATATGTATTCTTTCATATGCCGTTTATCCAAAAGTAGTTTTTCGAATACAACTATGATGATATCTGAAGTTCATGTGCAGATTTGTATAGGTTCTTTTGCTATTTTCATGAAAATGCTCTTAAGAATTACTTTAGTATACAGTTTAAAAGACGTAACTGGGCATAGTTTACATGGAAAGAGGTTCGAATAGACAGAGAAATCATATTAAGAATCGTTTTGTACAACATCGATGCGTTTTTGGGATTTTTGCCACATCTAAAACCATTATGATATTTACGCATTTAACCCCTCTGCAATATTTTCAAACTTTGCCGTTTGGATTTACAAGTTACGCGCATCTATGCTTATATTCCTAAGAAATATACAATCAAAATGGACCATCAATCAAAATTCGTCAATCTTAACTAGTGTATGTCTAAATCAAATAGAAAGGTATTAGAGTAAGTTATAACTTAAGTTCAGAAATTATTAAAACACTTAAATTTTGATCCTGACATTTCCAAATCAATGTTACAAACTTTTCAAAAAAAATGTTACACTTACAAATGCTTTAAAACTTATTTCATTATCTGAATGTAAATGCAAATCCAATTAGCGCAACAAAACGCAAACTTTGGCAAAACTTTATTCGTAAAAGTAGGTGCACAAACTTCAACTTATATAAATCCTAATGTACCTATTATAGTACGAACACAGGTAAAGATACTATACTTAATCATGTGTTTGAATAGAGAGCGTACTAAGTAACACAGAAATTACAACCGAAATAAAATAATTTACCTTCCAAATTACAGTGCAAATTAATTAACTTACTGCTTACCTTTAATTGAATGCATATAGCAAGCTAGTTAACCATTAATTGTTGTTTTATCTTAAGGTTGTACAAAGCATGGGTGACACGTGGTATTTTCTAGACAATATTCGACGTAATTAAGTCCGCTAGTTTTTTTCTAAAGTATACACGGAACAAAATAAGGTACGAATAGGACTTAGGTAAGGAAATCGGTGGGTACACACTTCACTACATTATCTATAAAGCACTACTTCCGCACAAGTGGTTAACAATACACGAGCGTCTACACATTGCTCAAGCTTTAACGTTGCAATTTTTATAAAATTAAGACTGACCGTCAATTTAGCTTATAACCGTTGATTATCAACGCTATAACATTTGCACTTATTTATGGGAAAATCATGTATGATGATAGTATCGTTTCTATAATGAAGATGCTTATTTAGAGGGCGGATTATGTTAATTATCCTTAATATTGACAGCGTAAACGTCGGAGCTTTAGCAATGTGTAGACGCTCGTAACAATACGATAGTCAAGATAGGCATAATCATGGTGGCTGTTTTTCCCCCAAATAGTAAATTACGTTCATCGATTTGGTTGGTCAAAAAAGCGACATTCGTCTATTTCGATCCCTTGGAAGTTCTATTTGACATTGTTTTTCAGGGTATAGCAACGATTACTACGAAACCACAGGTAATTCACAGAAGCCTAAATTCTAAAATTAGATTACACAAGTATGCGTAATACCTCTAATTAATTATACAAAAAATCCGCTACAATTAATTATTCTCTAAAATAATTTTGCGAAGCGCTCTTAGCGCGTAGCAAACATATAAACTATTAAACTAGAAATAGGTTCAATGCTTGAAAACAGCTTATTTTTTAATTTTCATATCTGTCATTAGAAGTTGCTGCTTCTTCTTTTTCAGCATCTTAGATTATATTTTCACTATATTATGTTTATTTTAATCGCTGTTTTTATTTGTTTTCATGTTTAGCATGTGTATTATGATGTACTGCCAAATAAGAAAAGTTGATTCCAAAATATATAGGAAAGTCATGTTTTAAAAATGTATATTCCATAAAATATTGATTTATTTTGGTAGACTATAGAGATTTAACGATATTAAGGATTTTATGATCTCTGATTTGCATTTATCAAATATCTAACGTTTTAGTAGGGCGATTAGTTGTTTTAATTTACATTTCCACAAACTATTATAACATATACAACTTCCTGCGTCGTTTTACGGTTTACTGTTGATTGAAGTATTTAATCAACGGTTTTACAGTATCTTTGAAAATAATTCAAGTCAAACCTTTCGCACTACGTTATTGATTAAAGGAAATATTTTTTATGTATAGCTAAGCAGTTGATATAATTAGACTATAAATATCAAAATCTGGTGAAGTTCACATTTAATTCTTAAGAAACCGTTGGCGCTAATATAATGATACTCTAACAGTTATGGGCAAGAAAGGCAAATAGTTAAGTTCTAACCTCTACTAATTGTCAGTGTCAATGTCAATTAATGAAATATGAGATCAGATTTGCAAAATTGTTTATTTTGTTAGTTGTTGAAGTTAGAAATGTCCCGTCATCCAACAACTCTAATGAGCATTCCTAGCGATGAACAATTTGATTTTTTATTTAAGATAGTGTTAATTGGCGACTGTGGAACTGGCAAAACTTGCGTAGTTCAAAGATTTAAAAATGGAACATTTGTGGAAAGACACGGAAACACAATAGGTGTCGATTTTTCCATGAAGACTGTTGTTGTAGAAGGAAAGAGAGTGAAGGTTCTATAAATCTTTTTGTACAAATATCTTATAAAATTGTTTTCAGTTGCAAATTTGGGACACCGCTGGCCAGGAAAGATTCCGTACAATTACTCAGAGTTATTATAGATCTGCGAATGGTGTTATTATTGTATATGATATTACAAAACGATCATCATTTCTAGCCATAACCAGGTGGTTGGAGGAAGTACGTCGGTATTCAGGTAGTGCGATATTGGTAGCTCTAGTTGGTAACAAAGCAGATATGGAAAGCTTACGAGAAGTTGAATTTGAGGAAGCGGAAGCTATGTGTCAATATATGCCTGAGGTTTTATTTGTTTTAGAGGCAAGTGCTAAAGATAATTCAAATATTGAGGAGGCGTTTCTGTTTCTTGCAACTGAATTAAAGGTAAATTAATATTTATATATACATGTTGTTTCATACTTGTTTGTTTAGAGACGGCATGAAAGTGGGAATTTATATGTAGATGATGAAGAGACAGTTAGACTTGGCGAGAGTCGTAGCATATCACATTGTAGTGGTTGTAAATATCGTAACTTTCTTTAGATGATTTATTTTGATAATGTTCAATATGTGCCTTATCCTAATATTTTTAGTACCTATAGAAGTAAAGTCCTAATAATTGATGGTAAGATATCAAACGCAGGTATAGTAATAATGTCCATTCTTAAAAGAATTTTTTTTACGAAAAAGTTCCTGTATAGTAATGGAACATTTGTTATTAGTTTGTTTTTTTTAAATTTTCAGTTCAACTGAAAATTTGATAATTGTTCGATTATTCTGGTGTTGTTAATATTGAATAAATGTGAGCATGTGTTTGTTTTCAAAAATGTCGACTCGTGAATGTTGATTATTTAAAACTGGAAAAGTACAATCATTTTTTACTTGCATGATAATAAATGGTTTGCATGCTTTTTTTATAAATACATTAAATTTATTTATTAGAAATTGGAATAACACTTAGTTTTATGTTATCATTATGTTAGAAGTAATTTGTTATCTTTCTAAAATTTAAAATTGCGAAAATTGGAAAACTACTTTAGTTGCAAGACGTGCAAAAGCTCAGATGTTTGAATATGTAAATTTTACATGCTTTAAGATTAAAGCGAACATTTCCTTTATACTCAAAATATGCTGTTACGGTTTGGCTTTTGGGGTTGATGAGTCCAGGTCGAATCTGTCAATATTTATTGGGCCTATTATTTTTACTACATGCAAATTTTTTCTCATTGATATAAATATCTATTTAGAAATATTTTCATGCGCCAACAAATGCATACGTTAAAATTTTAATTGGAAATTCTCAACTATTCAATGATGATAAGTAACCTAGCCCCCTTACAAGTCTTGAACCTAATATCAGATGCAAATATTTTATCTGGACTTTGCAGATCTGATTCTCAGTACTCGCACTAACAAATATTAAACATGAGGGACTAAATAGTATTAATATTGTGTTAATATTGCTATAGTTAGTACTGGTTAAGCTGGCGTATGATTTGCTACAATATATTACGACAGATAACATTTATATCTTTATGCATGTAACTTTCCATGCTAGAACAAAATGGATTGTGAAAGTGCATCTGCTGAATATAACATAAAGCAATGTAAAGTCACGTCTAATGTTTATATAACCTATAATTTACCACACTTTACTTGTCACTTTATATTTTGGATAATTCTTGCTTTATTATTGTTTGTTTGTATGTTTTCTATTAATTTCTTGTAAATAATCCTTGTATGTTTAGTGTGGTTTGTTTTGTATTTTTCTTAATCTTTTTTGGGAATTAAACCACTCATAATTGTTAAAATCGTCTTTATTTACGTTTCGAGCCATGATCTAGGTTCGTTGTCTTTAATTTATTAATGTTTGATTTGAAGGTAAAAATTTTAAAGTTTAGAAGAATAAATGCCTTCAATTTGTGTTGCTCCCTGGCAGCGACTTTGAGGTAGCTAATACGTTTAATGTGAAATCAGCTGATTTCAGCTATTTTTATATTTATCTTGAGGAGGAAAACTTATTATGATTTAGGCTCCCTCTTTGGTAGATTTTAACATGGTTTCGAGGCGACCCTATGGCGGGTTTGCACTTTTCAGATACCAATGTTGTTCTATGAATATTTTATATGATTCTGAGGCGTCCCTAAGGCGGGTTTACACTTGTCAGATACCAATACTGTTCGACGAAGATTGTATATAGATCTGAGGCGACCCTTTGGCAGGTTTACACTTGTCAGATGCCAATGCTATTGTACGGGGGCTGCTAATATGCGTATTGTTATGTAATTAGTTATTGTATGTATGAATAGAAATCATGTATGTAGGCTGTATTTCATGTTAATATCGCAAGGAAAACCCAGGGAAAACTTGCAATGCTATCTAGATATTGGAGGCATTTGATTTTCATTTGTTATTTCTTTTAGTAATGGAATCCATTGTTTACTGAAAGTTACGGATTCGTTTGCTACAGAGTTAGTTTTATGTAGGGTTAAAGCGGCTTCTTTGATTTTGCATTTTTGGTAGTTTTCTTCCTTGTCAATAATTTTTGCGTCCTCTCATTTTATTTTATGACTGGAGAGTCTTGCATGTATGATTTATATTCTTTTAATCGAACTTCAAATGGTCTGGAACTTTCCCCTATCTTAAACTTATTACATTCGCATGGTATTTTGTAGATGCAGTTTTTTAAACTTTGTATTGCATTTTTGGGTTTTGTTTTTGTTAATTGTGTTCTCAGTGTATTGTTGGTTCTAAGTACTCTTTTGATTTCGAATTTGTTTCCTATTCTTTAGATTTTTTTGGAGAATTTTTTTATGTATGGTATTGAGAGCATTTTTTGATGCGTGTTGTTTTTTCTGTTTTTTTTCTCTCTTTATTTTTTGGACTTTATTCATTTCTTTCTGTATTTCTTTCTTAATTGTGCATTTGAGATAAATTTGAGGTAAATTTCAGTTATAATTTAAAACTCACTGTCCTAAAAACTAAATAAAGAATCTGCTAATAATAATGATAAAATATTTTATACTGTTATATTTACACGGGGCATAATTACCCGCCATTTTGTAACAGATACCGACCACGTTTTACGAGTAATGCAATCACTATTTAAGTCAAATTTACATGCACAATTTAAATAAAATCAAATCACTCACGTGATGGGTATCTCGCAACTTAATCTCAGGATCCAACGGTGGTTAAATTGGGTTGGGTTAGGATACGTCATGTTGAACTTCAAATTGCCATACGTCCTAACGTAACTTCTGTTGGGGATGAAGGGAGATAAGGTATGAGAATGTAGACTGTTATCAACAGGATGATTAATTAATCAGGGGTTCTTGTAAGTAGTTATATGCAGAATACAAACAACATGCGTTTTTATGGTTATAATTCAGTGGTCAAAGCAATACATATAGAAATATTAAATAGTAGTGATATTAAAATAACCATCACTACAAATAAACCCTTAAATTAGAACAAGCTCACCGCGTTCAGCTGCAATAACTGTATCACGCACTGTGAGTTTAACTTAGAGAGCACGTCTAACCAGTACCGTAGCACTCACGCATCTCCCTTCTTGGTACGGGCGCCCACCCTACGTCCCCACTACTACCTTCACCCTAACGTAAAATACATATTTATATTTATAAGAGTTGGGCCTGTCACAGGTACCAGGTATTTCGAAGGTAAAGATACAGGGAACCTACATACCTATTTCTAAAAGAAAATCGCACACACCACTAGATAGTTGTTGCTTGGTTCACATCTCATGGCCTAATCTTCCTTTTCGACTCTCGCGCACCTCTGCATTCACTCAATGCAGGCGCGACTGTCAGCGACGACAGAAGTTTACATTATTCATTTAAAAAAATGCGGCAATTAACTTATAATTTATATCTAAATCTAAAACATGCAACATTGCCATTTTGGCATGTAACCATACAAAAGTTAGACCTGGTTTGTATCAGTAGTGAGGTTTTTTTCAGATTTTGATCATCTTGTTTAAAATATGCTACGTACATTTACGTAGCCTAAGAGCCAAAGAAGAAAAAAGAAATTGACCAGGCTCCTTCGGTGAGGGGGCGGGGTATTATACCTACCAAAAGTAAATAGGAATGCCTGAAATAAAAATACACGCACTCATTCACACTCATAACAAAACATACAAAAAAGAAACCTATAATTAAACAAAATATGTACAAAACATAGTATTCCCAAACCGAAAAAAAAATTCAATAACCCCAATATATATATATATATATATATATATATATATTAATATATATCTCGTCGTAGTATGTCTGCTACGTTTCCTTAATATTTATCAGTATTTATATTTGGGCCTTTTCTTTGTTATATTATATTTAATAAATGGATAAAAGTAAATTTTGTTGTGAACCAGTAATATGCCACGGCTTATTGAAACTTATCTCAGGTTTTTTAATGAATTTTAATAATAATAAACAAACAGTGTGGGTACAAAACTGTATGCCTATTTATTAACCACTGCCAGATACAGCCCCCTCTAGTTAATTTTTATATACTTGCTCTAAAACTGGGTGTGATCTTTACTACCATTTGTATTCAGAAAATAAACAAAGTTAGAATGCTTAACTTTTGATAAAATTTTTAGATTTCAATGAATAATACAGCTTTTTAAGTGTTACAAATATAAGAACTAAGTTGTTTTATACCTGTAATTCCATTGAAGTCCTCCTGCGTTTACAATAATGGACCCTGGACTGCAAATAGACCACCAAAACTTGGAAGTGCACGATTACCTGTTAAATTTTAAGTTTTAATATATTGTATTTAAAATTTCACGCTTTAATTTTAGGCTTTAGAAATACTAAAAGGATATTATAATGAAAAATGATACTCAGAATCGGCTATCTAATTTAGGACTCGTTCAAACTATCACTGCGGGAACACAGCTCAGAATAATGGAATCTTCTGGACTCTTTTCAGCTCTCGGTACCTCAATTCACATCAGCTTGGAAGCCAAACACATTTCACTTTTAAATTTACTACACGTTGCACAAAAACCTCTTTTAACTTCAGAATTTCTCTTTCAACTAGCTTCAGCTCTTAATACTTGAATAAAAACACGAGAGCAGGTAAAACACATCTATCCTCTCTATTACAAATTTTATAAGCCCATTTTATTTATTTCTTCTCACCTAGGAGATCTCTTAAAAAAACAATTTTCATTTGCCTACTACATCTATAAAGTTAATTAAAATTACACTCCTTGATCAATTATTTACAAACATCTCTAATCACTTTTTCAAAACCTTTCATTTGGATCACTTGGTCCTACTTTCCATTTGTTACATCTTGTTTTCAATTTTCCATTTACTTATAATTATTTTCTAATAATACTAATGAATTGTGTTTCAAATATTATGGTACCTAATTATTTATAATAAACATACATATAGTGAACATACATTAAACAAACATTAATTTTACATCTTATAACTACTTATTTCTACTAAAACATGCTAAATGACTTATTTTTTTAGATCTTGTGGTATGTCTTACTTTTAACAAACAGTAGTGTCCATTCAAATAGTGAACATAAACATTTGAAACAATCCACAGAAGCTTCCTCAAATGGAATTACATTTGATTTTTATAAATTAAATTAAATAAACACCTATTTGAAATCTCAAAAAGCTCTATCACACTGAAATAGCATTCGATATTAGTTCAGTAATTAAATTTTGTACGATCTTGTTTATCATTAGTTTTAAATTGGATATTTCATAAATATGAGTAGTAAATAAGTGCGTCTAACCTTGGATAATATATAGAACCTTACATAACATAACAATATATATATATATATATATATATATATATATATATTGTGATATATGATATTTGAACCTTGACGCACTGAAGTACCACTCAGATATAGACTTCTAGTTCGTAAAATGATTGATGAAGGAGCTGTTGAGGGCAGTTACTTGTTAAAGATATGTAAAATGATATTTCAGAGAAAATGAAGTTTTAAGATTTCAAATTGGGTGTTGGTGATTTCGTAAAGTAAATTTGAAAAGTATGTTCCAATGAAGTGAACTGCTGTTGCTTGTATATCATAAAATTTTGTTTCAATATTTAAAAGGAAACTTCACTGCCATGTGAATATGTATGTAAAGCTAAAATTTGAAGTCACTTAGTACGTTTTCATTAGGTTTAAGTTAGGTATAAGATGTTAAACTTTCACTTTCATTTGAATATGTACGTAAAGCCTAAAAAAATTAAAGTCAATTAGCATGTTTTTATTAGATTTAAGTTAGTTATAAGATGTAGAAATTTTATTTACTTTTCAGTATATAGTCGTAAGCACATTATATCATTGAATTTCACTTCTTACAACTTTGTAGACATCCAACTCATCTAAAAAGAAATTATTTAGCACGTGTTGTTAGGATTAAAATATTAAAATATCAATCAAAATTTATAAATTTACGGCCGATGACATTTGTGTATTAGTTTACTTCAAATTAGAATTTGATAAGAGCAATAAGATCTGATAATAAAAAGATGGATCATAGAATGTTAGTTGGGGTAGAATTGTAAAGAGTAGGCTGGTTTAATGTTTTGAGAGGGATATTCAAGGAGATAAGATAAATAAGAAGGAAAACTAAATTTGAAAAAGAAAAGACTGTGAAAAAAGAGCTTTACAAAATATAGAACTAAAAGTATAATCTTTTTTGTAACATTTTACGAATTGTATATCTTTTATTATTATTGTAATCTCCAACATAAAATTCAACGTATGTTAAAAATGTATCTGTGACATTCAAAGTATAAAGGAACCGTTGATATTAAAAAGTGATAAATGCAAGAGTCCGTGTCATTGTAGTACTATTGACCATTTTATTTCTGGGAGTTTTTTGTGAAGACAGACGAGTTTCAAAGTGGTGCTATCAGAAACGCTGGGATTGCTGAACCTTTGGTGTCGAGCACGGTGTTGATTTCACGGAGCTAAGATTCCTGATAAGACCAACGGCGATAGTATAAGTGTATCTAAAGATTTTTGGCGTACCTTAAACCCTAAAATAAAAAGCGTAAATTCTGTAATTCAAAATTTTAAAACGTACTTATCTTCAGGTATTAAGAACCCGCACCTGTTTCGAGTCGTAGCTGTAAGCAGTGGAGCTTTATTGTTCAGCAGCAAGACGTTTCATTGGAATTCAGATATTAGTTTATCAGTGTCATATTTTAAACACTTAACCCGTTATACTCCATTGAAATCTTAATTTATTAACTAATATAAACTGTTTTACTATGCGTATTTTTCAAGTAATTGTTTACACTGTCACATTTAGAAATTGCTTATATAGAATTAACTAGAGGTCATTTAACTGGCAGTGTCACGTACATCTGTATCCAGTTCAGAACCCACGCTGTATGCAAAGATAGATTTATTCACAAAATTAACCTGAGATAAGAGTTTCATTGGTCGAGGCGCAGATTTAAAGACCCAATAGAGAAGTTAGTAAATTATTAATTAAAGAAAGGAAATTATAGGGGAATTTGGTGCATTGCTAATTTGCTCATTTATTATTATAATATATATATATATATATATATATATATATATATATATATTGCTATACTATTCGCGTAATTTTCCTGCCCCTTCTTTGGGCTGTTATTTCTATTTTTTATGAACTGGAATTCTTGATCCTCTTCGTTGTGCGCCTTATTCATTTTCTACGTACTCTAAATTATTGGACCACCATTTTAATATTCACTATAAATTGTAGTTATCTCCTCCGCCGGCTGTCTTCTTAATATTGCTATCAACTGGACTTTATCTTTAAACAACTTTATCTACCAATGGCAAAATTCGATACGTTACCGCCTTACGGGTTATCAATTTCCTATTCAACTTGTGGCTCCGCCTTTGTACTATTTAAATCTTATGACCTCGGCTAGCATTTATTTGGAATTATAAAATTCAGTAAATTTCGATTTTATATAATGAAACCAATATGTTATGTACAGCTTTTGAAATTATTTCTATTACATTTTCAATTAGTTAACCTTATAAATTTCATTTATTAACAACCATCTACTATGTACTCAAAAACCCAAAGTCACCAAAAAAACTTATTATCTTTACCAACAAAGTGTAGAATATTCTAAACCTGTTATCATATTACTCATTCTATACGTATGCAACCTCTTTTGTTGACTTCTTCACAAGCATATCATATTTAGCAAATTCAATATTAAAAATAAAATAAAAATTTATATAGAAAACAAATGTCTTATAACTAAAAATCTGACCTGGTTTTATCTTTTTTTTTCACATCGACGCTTCCAATAAAAATGATCTTCCCCAATTCTGGATTCCATTCAAATTATTGCCATTACGCTATGGACCACCATTATTAAATTATACACCTCAATTTATTTCAATTCTTCAAACTTAGACTTTTATCATTGTTGCCCCAGACTTAAAATTGTAGTTTGTTTCACCCCTGTACTTCAAAATTGTATTATTCTTCTTTTCCCCTGGACATCTAAATTGTATTACTGTATTTTTCCCTTAACATCAGAATCATAGTCTATTTCCCTCAGACCTCGAAACCCTATTATTTTTATGTCGTAGTTTACAATAAATTTATTAAAAGCGTACTTACGTTTAAACGGCAATTATAATCTTCATATTCGCACTCATTTTATTTCACTTTTATAATTATTACGTATTACTTTGTTTTAATGGCAACGCACTTCGGCCTTCGTTGAGTTCAAAACTGACTTTCTTATCAAGGTGTTTGCTAATATATTCTCGAATTTCCATTCCATCCGTGGGTACGGTCTAGAACTCGTCGCTTGTTTCTGACCAATCAAATAATTTCATTTAGAGCAGTTTCTGATGTAATGCTCCACGATTCCCCATAATCACAACCTGCCCGCAGATGTCTTTCGTTATCAACATGCTGTATTTTGATAGATTACTTGCTTTTCCATAAACAACTGATGCAACTCGACTTTAAATTTTCATGTTTACATGCGATTCACGCAATTTTTAATCATTTCTCTTATCAAAATGGTTAGATCTTTGTACGCATTTATATTAACTACCTGAAACTCTATTTCTATATCCGTATTAATTTAATCGTCTGGAACTCTTTTTTTTAATGCGTGTCTAATTACACTTTATCATTTATTTCTAAATATACACGTGCTTCCACTGAAAAATATCCTTATTTGTTTTACCTAAATTAACTAAACTTTATCTACAGGGTATTTAATATTTACTATCTACTTAATACATGTATTTCTCATTCCTACGCCAACTATGCGTCTTCCTATGTTTACCTGCGTTGCCCAAAACTATTTCTACTTTATATACAGGGTGTTGACTACTTACTATCTACAAACTATGTCTATTTCTTAATTATTTCCTTAAATAAGTGCAGTTTCTGCTGCCTATTCTAATTACTCATTCCTGAACGACCTTTACTATAACGTGCACCCTTAAGCAACCCCTTATCACAGCAATATATATTGCTGTGAATCTTCTCATATCTGCAGGTACTGGCCCTTCCAAAAAAACATTTGAGCCCCACAGTTTGGGCGTCAAGAAATGCTGTGAATCCTTTAAAATCCGTGAACTACGCTTTTCGCATCGGCTGCTCACCTAATGTTATAAACCTTCTCATTCATAAAAAAAAAACAAACACATTCCTACCAAAAACATCAACGTTAACTCTATTTACATCAATATTCAGAATACATTAAAATTTCAAATTTAAAACTCAGCATAAATTTCAGTTTTAAAAAGAATTTCAAGATTAATTTTATTATCATTTTACTGTGCATCCACAATTAAAGTCCTTGTTGGATGCCTACTAATTAATATAACAATATAAGCAGACCGGAGTCTGAGTATAAAGGGAGCATCTACCACCCCTTTACGTTAATTAACCAGGTTCGTCTAATTGAGCTCAAAGACATACCCAAAGTTTCATCATATTCCCGAACATCAAAACAAAATACCCTTTTACTTAAACAAGCAAATTTCATCTTAAAATTAAACTTTTATGGTTAGAACAATTTCACTAATGTCCATTTAAAGTAAATCAATTATAAAGTCATTCAATACACACAAAATGTCAAACAAAATAGTATAATTTACCTGAAGGTTACTGTCCTCGTAGCTTCAAAGTATCGTTTCTTTAGTTAATCACACCATTCAACAGGATTATATTTACGGCTTCTGATTCTCTACGCTTTTAAAATTTGCTCCATCACCATCCATTCAAAGTCGTTTCTGGGCCTTTCCGGAACTCATCTGTGTTTATCTGACCCTTGATTCATGGATCCAGACACGTATTTGAACCATTTAATTATTAACACCCCCGAAAAATAGCAAAGAAATTCGTGCTTCTGTCACCCCTATACGCCAAAACTGCCTACTTTTGTGTATACATTCGTCGTTGTAAATTTTGCTAATTGGTACAGTGAAACTAAATTTTATTACCTTGTATCTAAGTGCACTGAAGTACATTCATGTTAGCACGTAAATAACAAGCTATTTTGAATCACTAAAATGCACGGTTTAACATCTTCAATCAAGTCGCGTATGTACGAGCTTTTAACGCATCGAATCGTCAAAAGTCTAAGAGGGCTTGTTTATCTTCATCTCGGTATATATAGCAAAAAGCCTGTCTGTCGGTCGAGTCTCTAAAACGGGTAATTCTAAAGAATTCCTCATTCTATGTTCCCAGTCTGTTGCTCGACGTCGATTTTTACAATTTTCACTGCCCCATTCAAATCTCAGAAAATTTCCACACGGCACACAAGCATGTCCGAGAAAAACTAATTGATTTTGTACAGAAATTGTTGTTCTACCTCTGATATTTGCATCCTATTTTTAACCAATTGTGACTCCCGTGACGTTGCTTAAATCCCGCCTTCTACAATATGTGTCTTTGCTTGACGCATTTTCTCTTTCCTTCTCTACCGTGTTCTTATTGGTGCAACTTGATATTCTTTATTATCGATTATTTTAGTCCACATGGAGTGTGAAATACCCAGCTTTAGCAATTCTCGTAACTATTATGCGACGTTTTCCCCAAGATTCTTTGAAACATTAATTATCTGCAGAATTTACGCCGAATGTGATATTTAAACTACGCAGGTGTTCAAAATAATATTAATTCTCAGAGCTTTATTCCGTGGTATTTTAATCTTGGGTTTTTACAAGTTTCTATAGGTATTATATGTTATTAACGGTTTAATTAACTCCAATTAAAATTGATTTCTATCCTTTTCATTTTTAGCGAATACAACTTAAATATTAATTATTATAGGTACACTTTGTTTTACTACCGGTTACTTAAATAGAGTTAATTAATATAAACTTTGCACGTAATTTCTCTTTGTTTAGGAATAATTACATTACACGCAGAGCTTTTCAATACTGCTTCTTTTGATATAAAGCGTCTTATAAATAATTTAAATTTCTTATTTTTACTGAAACAACCGAGTTTATTTATGCTTCATGGTTTTAATAACGTATTATTTAATGAAATTCCTTATACACGGTGATTAAAATTATTTAATGTGATTATTTAATTTTCTACCCTGGTCTAAATATGAGTAATATATATATATATATATATATATATATATATATATATATATATATATATATATATATCAAGAGAAACTCAACAAAAAATTACCACTTAAACTGGTGAGCTGTAGTTTTTAGGTCCCTTCCCATCTGACTTACCCAGAGAAAAATTACCAAAGTACAATGCTAAAAACCACAGCTCTAAATCATCAATGTAAATACCTAATTCATTACATATATGTGCCGCAATAAATACAAAAATACATCATCTCGCGTAAAAGTAAGCATTTTAAATCAGTTATCCATTAAGCATTTTAATCCAGTTACACAGTAATAAGTAGTATATCCTTTTGTTTTGTAGTTAGTTAAAACAGATAGTACTACATTCAGAACATGGCAATGAGCTTCAAAATAATTTCAAAGTTTTCGTACAGGCGAAGTAATTTTATGCATGCATGAGTTTAAACAGGGAAGTCCAAATATATAGGGGCTCAACGTAACTAGGGACGAAACACTCACCAGCGTGTTTAAGGTGTTGGATCTCTCGTTCGTTCCTAGGACCAGAGCGGGACAGATGGACCTGAAACCACGCCACTGGTGCAGCCTTCTATACTTCCAGGAGCGGCAATTCAAGGACTATTGTATCCCTCGCAGGAAGCACGCTAAAAGTGTGTGCGAAATTTTCATAAAGAAAATGGAACGAAGAATCTAGCAATTCCGATGAGTACTTTTAACATTTTCGAAAAGAAAGTGAACATCAATCTGTGAGCTCCAAGTCATATTGTTATCAAGAAGCGATTAATAAACTGAAAAACACGGTTTTATCAGATAGTGCGCAACCTTAGTTCGACAAGTCTGTAACCTGGAACAATAGAGAAAACAATTATACGTTATCGGAATGTTTAACAAATTAAAAGATACCTAAAACAAGGTATTAACTTATTTAAATTTTATCATAAACTTGTCGTTTCCAAGCAAATAAATTTGCTTTAAAAATTATTGTAAAGTGGGCTTATTCTGAACAGGTAAAATACATAGGGTTTTGTTGAAGAATTTAAGAATAGAAACTGAATTTATTCGAGCGGGCTTATGAATTAACAAGGGAAAAGGGGGTATTTAATTTATCTCGAAAATAAACGTAACAAATATTTTGGGAGTCTTTTTTGTTTATATGAAAGAAAGCAAAAGCAGAACTGTATAGTTATCACATTAAATTGCATTGTTAGTTGCTCATATCAACATTTGTTTTCTTTATTTATTCATTTAATCTGCCAGTTGCTTGACAAATTTAATAGATTTAATTATAAAAGTGATCTCTTAAACTAATAACTAAAGAAAAATGAAACGTGAAAATTTTTTATAAAGGTCAATATTACACGAAAAAAATACTTTAAATCCAAAAAATCTGAATGGAAACACTGACTCTTTTTTCAACTGCAACTATTCTTCTTCAAGATTGTATAGAAAAAGTTGATCTAGTTAATTTAGGAATCACTTGTTATATAAATAGTATTATCCAAGCACTTTTTATGACAAAACTCTTCTGTAATGACCTTTTATTTAGTACAAAAGAAACGTCTATATTTTTCCATTTAAAAATTTTATTTACTCATCTGCAATATTCTCAAATAAATGCTCTCTCGAAAATTGAAATATTAGATCTTGCAAGGCCTCCTGGATTTGAACAAGGACAATAACACGATAGTTTTGAATTTGTAAACTTTTAGTTGGATTTTTACACGAGCAAGAACAAATTAATGCCATTCAGCCCATAAACGAAGATGTTTTTACCGTATTTTTAAATTTGATAAAACTGACAATTGTTCTACGACCTTTTAGTGGCAAATATGTTACCATATATTGATGTGCTGTTTGCAGCATTCAGAGTAAACAGATCATTTCCCGAATTAAAGCTTTTTTTTCGTAATAACTCTTATGATCAGTCGGTACAAAAATTTATAGACTATTGTCTTTGTACAGAGAAATTATGTGAAAATTACCAATTTTACTGTGACAAGTGTTGTAATTTAATGAATGGTGAAAATTTACTAAAATTGTGGAACCACCCACTAGGTTAATTTTAACACTAAAGTACTTTCTATTTGATACAGTTACAAGGAAAGAACTAAACTGTTACAACATATACAGTTAGATGAGATTCATTATGAATTGTATGCGGCAGAGGTTCATACCTTACATGTGATTTTCCAATGCTCCACCCGAAGGTACTACATTGGCCAGGAAGAGAGTTTTTTTTACCTGGAAAATTTGAAATTTTGCCAAACCCTTGCTGTTCCAAGCAAGGTAGTGATCTTTAACGTGCGTGACAACACTCACACACGGGACCTCCATTTTACCTCTCATCCGAACGAGGGTGTATTTTTGTGAAAAATGCTCGCCTAACATTTTTCAAGTGAACTGTGTCGAGATTCGAACCCGAGTGGTTCATACCGGATCAAGTTTAGATTTTAGTCTTTACTATACATATGCACGTGATACTGCTAACTGGTATGTATTTAATGGTAATATTGTTACCAGAATTACTTTCGAAGATCTATATGGTATAAGACTACCTGCAACAACAGAGAAGTAATTTATCCAGATCCTAATATATTACCACAGTCTGCCTTGTCGCCTTATTTAAGAGATATTTTATTCAAAGACTATTCAGAATTAGCTGCAGAAAGCAGATACCCACCTACTCCCCTATCTACTAATTTTAGAAGAGTGTTATTAAGAGACTATTCAGATTCAGATATAGAAAGACGCCGTAGACCTACTATAACATAATCTGCACAATAGGATATGCAGATCATGCACAAAAATCCAACATATTGCATATAATTACTCACGGAAACTATCGAAACAATAAGGCTTGTGGAGAAATTTCTTCAGAAATTGTGTATATTGTATCAAGTGTAACTAATGTTATTTTTTTATGTACATTTACTTTTTATAACAAATTATTACACATTTAAAGATTAAAAAAAGAAAAAACTAGAGAAGTGCATATGTATATTATTGCGAGGCTTACCTGGTACTAAACTCACTTACATACCTGTTAGGTCAACATAAATCCCTGAAAACCTCTACTGCTAAAAAATGCCATAGCTGCTCTGCTGCTATCTGAAAAATTACTACCCTACTATTCTACCAAAGAAAACTTGACTACGGCACATCACATTTATTTATTCAAACAAAAAAAAATTTACACCAACAATCTTTGTCAATTGTTATTTCACACATCAATAAAATTATTTACAACATCATTTTGACATACTACATTTTCCATTCAAATTATTTTCGAAATAAAATTCTATCCTTTAATAAACAATTTAATGTAACAGAGCTTAACCATCCATGTTACGTTACCCCTGGTTTTAATACGAGCTCATAGTAAGAGTTTTAAATACTCATGCTAAATTTTGCACTGCAAATTATCATAAGTCCCTTTTACTTTGCACACAATCAAATATTACAAAAATCATTTTATGAATATAAATTCCTACATAAATTAGTTAAATAAATAAATCATAAACGTTCAATAAGTAGCTCTTTAGTCCGTAGAGTTTATAAAATATACCCATAAGGCACAAAATTGTCATAACACACCACATAACCACAAAAATAAACAATGTTTCACAAACAAAAATCTGTTACCTAGAATGCACTAATGCACATGGGACTGCAATCATACCACCAAAATATAAAGCCATTTTTTTACTTACAGTACTCAAACATGTTTTGCATAAAACATTACACCAACTTGTGCAAGATATTATCAACTTTTCATTCAAATATTAAATTCACTTAAAAAATAACCAACAGTAATTTCTTCACCAATATTAGTGGACGCGTCGATGACCAGCAAAAGAGAAAGAGCTCTATCACCACATCCTCTTCAATACAAACAAACTAGCTTCTTGGTAATTTTCTAAACGGTTAAGACCATTCCACAAACAAAATTTTCAACTGCCACCGAAATCTCAGAATTTCGAACACTACAAACAACAATTTACCATGAAAATACACTTTAGCTTTGCAACGGATCTTTATTTCGCCGAATCCTAGCACCTACTAAAATAAGTTATCACATGCCCCTCATAATACACGTATTAAAGTCGTCTCACTCTAATCTACATTCGAAAATTGTCTCTTTCTTACTTCGTGCTCACTCCATATTTCATATTTTTACCACGAGTTATCTCTATCCCAATCTACCATGGGTTCTACATCCTCTATCCTTTTTACACCATATTTGCACGTTTGATAATACCCAAAATAATATTTATCCTCAACGATCTTAAAACTGTCGCCCTGTCTCCCTTCTATATATGAAATCCAATAATCCTTCTCTGTTACTCATATACAAGTTTCATCTGTTTTTGGTGAAATCAACCACTCTAAATAATATACAAAATATGTTCATCCTCCTCCTATAAACACAATCTATTAATCTTTCCTTGTCTTACCGCTCTCTCCCCAAGTCAACCCAACACCTAACACATGATATCTCTGTAATTTCTATGCCTGCTATTAACACTTCCTCTTTCCAATGGTTATTTGCGCACATTTTCTGTTTGAAATCCTAGAATCTAGCTATGGTATAACTTATTTACAACAATATTAAGAAATCCTTGACCAAAACGACTTTCAAACTTGTAAACAAATACTAAGAACGTGTTGTTTGTCTACCCTCTTCATTTGAATTTACTAGAACCCGTAACCGTTAAGCTTGTTTTTCTCAAAACATTTTCACACCTTTTATAAATACTACTAGGAAAATATCTCTTTCTCTGTTTAACAAACATTGTAACGGCCAATTAAGCTTTTTGAAAGTTATACTAAAGCTAGCGTTTTACCAATTACACTTTATAAACTATGATTAAATATGCCCGCTAATGATATTTACATTTATTACACCTGTTAATTCATGAAAATTAATATTTCAACTTCCTTGATTGTGACCTTAGAATTATTGATTTCTACACTAAAAGAATCTGAAAAGCTTTTGACAACACATATTTGCATCTGCAATTGATTAGAAAGGTTTTTGTTACTTTGCATCTAAACATCCTTAAAGTTCTTTGAGAATATTTACACATGCTAAAATTGTATCTTACGAATTGGATGCCAATTAAATATGTTGTGATATCGGATCTATTGAACAAGCCTCACGATTGAGTCGTCAGTAAAAACACTGTGATATTAGAAGTGCTTTGAACCCCTACATTGTCAAGGTCAATAAAAAAACTGATATTTACCTGACGAAGATGTTAGAAGTTTTACAAAAATATCCCTTATGTTGAGCACCGATTTTCTTCTGCTCTGAACTCGTAGTCATCTCCTCTATTCAACAGTCGCAGAATCTTCTACCTTTATAGAAGAAACAACTACCACGGCTATTCATTGAGTAGCACACATACTCTCTCCAACTAAATTGGTATATTAATCACAAAAATTCAATAAATATTTGCGGGGATAAAATCCAAAATTGTCGCCTAAGTAGGACTAGCAAAGTATTAATCCTGAGTGTAAATAAATTGTATGAAAACAATCAATAATTAAACGAGTTGGATTGTCTTTTCAAGGCAGCAGAATAGGGAGCCTGGAATCAAAACTAAGCATAACATTTCTAAGATGACTTCCACACAGATTATACCATTAAGGTCCAGGAACGGATTCAACTTTCGAATAGTTTTAAACAAACCTTACTCTTTCTCAGTTGGTTTCTTTCACTCTTAAATTCCATTTGTTGTACATGTATTATTAAAATCAACAAAGAGAATTCTGAAACTCTTTGGAAGTAATAATAACAAATAAATCGAAGACAGTAGCAAACAATTTGTTTTCACATTGGTAAAGACGAACTTCTATCGATAATAGCTACAGTTTCGTTCACATAACCTACTAAACAAACATTTTGGTTTATTTCTTCATTAGTCATCAAATTTTGTTGAATTAGTCAACTGTAGTGCATTCACTAAACTTTAGAATGACGTAAAATTTAATAATGATGTTTTGTCAGCTGTATGCAAATTAATACCTGGAATGGCGCTTGAAGGGTACTGTTATTTAATACAATAAATGTTGACAGTTCTTTACGGTGTTGCCACTAATTCCTTTTGCAAATCGAGAGGGTAATGTCTCTTGAAGCACAGTCACACTGATTCTCTTGAGACAGAACATAAAACCAATGATCCTCCCGCAATTGCTCTGGGGGGTATAGAAACACGATTCATCACAAATATTCTCCAAGTACATGACGACGACCTAAGCCATGAGAGTACTACTTGCGAGCCAGACCTTGCAATCATTTCTGCAAATGTCATTTTGTTCTTAAAAGCATTTCACACAAAAGCCCTCAATTTGTGTTGCACCCTGGGGCGATTTTGAGGTAGCAAATATACTTAATGTGAAATCAGCTGATTTCACGTCAAGCGTATCGGCTATTTTTACATTTATCTTGAGGAGGAAAACTCATTATGATTTAGGCTACTTCGTTGGTAGATTTAACATGGTTCTGAAGTGACCCTATAGCGGGTTTACACTTGTCAGATACCAATGCTGTTTTACGAATATTTTATATGATTCTGAGGCGACCCAAAGGCGGGTTTACACTTGTCAGATACCAATGCTGTTTTACGAATATTTTATATGATTCTGAGGCGACCCAAAGGCGGGTTTACACTTGTCAGATACCACTACTGTTCAACGAAGATTGTATATGAATCTGAGTTTACCTTATCGATGCTATTTTACGGGGGTTGCTAATATGCCTGTTGTTATGTAATTAGTTATTGTATGTATGAATAGAAATCATGTATGTAGGCTATATTTCATGTTAATATCGCAACGAAAATCCATGTAAAACTTGCAATGCTACCTAGATACAGGGACATTTGATTTTCATTTGTTATTTCTTTTAGTGATGGAATCCATTGCTTACTGAAAGGCACGCATTTGTTTGCTACGCAGTTAGCTTTATGTAGGGTTATATAAGCACCTTTTTGATTTTGCGTTTTTAGCAAATCATTGATTTTTCAAATTTTCTATTCTTTACATATGATTTATGTTCTTATAATCGAACTTCAAATGGTCTGGAACTTTCCCCTATATTAATCTTGTTACATTCGCACCGTATTTTGGAGATGCAGTTTTTTGAACTTTGCATTGCGTTTTTGGGTTTTCTTTTTAATTGTGTTCTTAGTGTATTGTTGGTTCTAAATACTCTTTTGATTTCGAATTTGTTTCTTATTCTTTAGATTTTTTCGAAGAATCCTTTTATGTATGGTATTGAGAGCATTTTTTGATGCGTGTTGTTCTTTCTGTTTTCTTTTTCTCTTTTTATTTTTTGGACTTTATTCATTTCTTTCTGTATTTCTTTCTTAATTGTGCATTTGAGATAAATTTGAGGTAAATTTCAGTTACAATTTAAAACTCACTGTGCTATAAACAAAATAAAGAATCCGGTAATAATAACGATAAAATATTTTATACAAAAATTACACCTGGTTTGCATCAGTAGTGAGGTTTTTCCAGATTTTGATCATCTTGTTTAAAATATGCTACGTACATTTACGTAGCCTAAGAGCCAAAGAAGAAAAAAAGAAATTGACCGGGCTCATTTGATGAGGAGGCGGGGTATTACACCTTCCAAAAGTAAATAGGAAGGCCTGAAATAAAAATACACGCACTCATTCACACTCATAACAAAACATACTAAAAAGAAACCTATAATTAAACAAAATATGTACAAAACAGTATTCGCAAACTAAAAAAAAAAATTAATAACCCCAATATACATATATCAAGAGAAACTTGCAACAAAATAAAATTACCCCTTAAACTGACGAGCTGTAGTTTTTAGGTCCCTTCCCATCTGACTTACCCAGAGAAAAATTACCAAAGCACAACGCTAAAAACCACAGCTTTCAATCATCAATGTAAATACCTAATTCATTACATGAATGCGCCGCAATAAATACAATATTATTAACAAAAAAACATCATCTTGCATGAAAGTAAGCATTTTAAATCAGTTATCCATTAAGCATTTTAATCCAGTTACACAGTAATAAATAGTATATCCTTTTGCTTTGTAGTTAGTTAAAACAGATGGTACTACATTCAGAACATGGCAATGAGCTCCAAAATAGTTTTAAAATTTTCGTACAGGCGAAGTTATTTTTGTGCATGCATGAGTTTAAACAGGGAAGTCCAAATATATAGGGGCTCAACGTAAGTAGGGACGAAACACTCACCAGCATGTTCAAGGTGTTGGATCTCTCGTTCGTTCCTAGGACCGGAGCGGGACAGATGGACCTGAAACCACGCCACTGGTGCAGCCTTCTATACTTCCAGGAGCGGCAATTCAAGGACTATTGTATCTCCTGCAGGAAGCACGCTGTAAGCGTGTGCGAAATTTTCATAAAGAAAATGGAACGAAGAATCTAGTAATTCCGATGAGTACTTTTTAACATTTTCGAAAAGAAAGTGAACATCAATCTGTGAGCTCCAAGTCATATTGTTATCAAGAAGCGATTAATAAACTGGAAAACACGGTTTTATCGGATAGTGCGCAACCTTAGTTCGACAAGTCTGTATACTGGAACAATAGAGAAAACAATTATATGTTATCGGAATGTTTAACAAATTAAAAATACCTAAAACAAGGTATTAACTTATTTAAATTTTATCATAAACTAGTCGTTTCCAAGCAAATAAATTTGCTTTAAAAATTATTGTAAAGCGGGCTTATTCTGAACAGGTAAAATATATAGGGTTTTGTTGAAGAATTTAAGAATAGAAACTGAATTTATTCGAGCGGGTAATTAATTAACAAGGGGAAAAGGGGTATTTAATTTATCTCGAAAATAAACGTAACAAATATTTTGGGAGACTTTTTTGTTTATATGAAAGAAAGCAAAAGCAGAACTGTATAGTTAATACATTAAATTGCATTGTTAGTTGCTCATATCAACATTTGTTTTCTTTATTTATTCATTTAATCTGCCAGTTGCTTGACAAATTTAATAGATATAATTATAAAAGTAATGTCTTAAAATAATAACTAAAGAAAAATGAAACGTGAAAATTTTTTATAAAGGTCAATATTACACGAAAAAAATACTTTAAATCCAAAAAATCTTAATGGAAACACTGACTCTTTTTTCAACTGCAACTATTCTTCTTCAAGATTGTATAGAAAAAGTTGATCTAGTTAATTTAGGAATCACTTGTTATATAAATAGTATTTTCCAAGCACTTTTTATGACAAAACGCTTCTGTAACGACATTTTATTTAGTACAAATGAAACAGCGTCTATATTTTTCCATTTAAAAATTGTATTTACTCGTCTGCAATATTCTCAAAGAAATGCTCTATCACAAATTAAAATATTAGACCATGCAAGACCTCCTGGATTTGAACACGGACAACAACACGATAGTTTTGAATCTTTAGGCCTTTAGTTGGATTTTTTACATGAGCAAGAACAAATTAATGCCATTCAAACCATAAACGAAGATGTTTCTACCGTATTTTCAAATTTGATAAAACTGACAAATGTTCTACGTCCTTTTAGTGGCAAATCTGTAATCATATATAAATGTGCTGTTTGTGGCATTTAGAGTGAGTAAACAGATGCTTTCCTGAACTAAAGCTTTCTTTCTTAATAACTCTTATGATCAGTCGGTACAAAGAGAAAATTTACTAAAGTTGTGGAACCACCCACTAGGTTAATTTTAACACTAAAGTACTTTCTATTTGATATAGTTAACAAGGAAAGGACTAAACTGCTACAACATATGCAGTTAAATTTAATTATTGTTATAAATGATATTCATTATCAATCGTATGTGGCAGTGGTTCATACCAGATCAAGTTTAGATTCTGGTCATTACTATACATATTCACATGATACTGCTAACTGGTTTATATTTAATGGTAATATTGTTACTCGAGTTACTTTCGAAGAGCTATGTGCTATAAGACCACCTACAACAACAGAGAAGTAATTTATCCAGATTGTAATATATTACCACAGTCTGCTTTGTGGTCTTATTTAAGAGATGTTTTATTCAAAGACCATTCAGAATTAGGTGCAGAAAGCAGATACCCACCTACTTCCTCCATTATCTACTAATTTTAGAAATGTGCTATTAGGAGACTATTCAGATTCAGATATAGAAAGACGTCGTGGACCTACTGAACCATAATCTGTGCAATAGGATATGCAGATCTTCCTTCACAAAAATTTAACATACTGCATATAGTTACTCACGAAAACTATCTAAACGATAAGGCTTGTGGAGAAATTTCTTTAGAAATTATATATATTGTATTAAGTGTAACTATTATAGTTATTTTTATGAATATCTACTTTTTATAACAAATTATTACACATTTAAAGATTAAAAAAAAGAAAAAACTAGAGAATACTATGATTAGACTGGAAAGTAAATGACAATGCCCTGTATATAAACCATAATCATAATTAATTTAGTTAATGAAAAATATTCTGAAGATTTATTTGAATAAACAAATTCGCAAGTCGTAAAACAACATAACTGCAAGCTGAAACACGACACTCATGGATAATGCATCATTATTACATCAAGGATCCCAATTAAAACAAGCAGGTTTAAAAATATGTAAGATAGCAAACGCATATAATGTAATGCATAAATTGTATTAAGTCTACGTGACTGGAAAGTTAAAATTGACACCTGATTTATTGGAAACGAGCAAGGCATGGTGGATAAAATCAAAGTTCACCAAATTTATTTGAACAAACAATGGTTTACTTATCTGAAAGTATGAAAATCCAAGGGAATCAGTGCTATTAACTCGAAATCGTACGTGGCAAAAGTAACGCGTTGATTTCAACATACAATGTAATATGATGGAATATCTAAAAACCTGGTATGAAAGTATCATGCATAACAATGAACTCTGCACTTGTCAATAGATAGACGATGCATTTAAATACGACCGGATTTGTAAACAAATCAGTTTGACATGAAGTAAGGCTTAGTTCACATCTCTTAGAAGAAAATAATATATACGTGAAGTGACTTATTGTGTTGTATGAAATAATACTATTGTAATTATGGAAAATAAGGAGTTTTCTCGTTTTACCCTTGAAAAGTGACTCTAAATGATTACTGGATAAGCGATTCTAAACAATTACTGGAGAACAATTCTAAATAATTACTGGATCAAATGAGGAAATACAACAAGCATTTACTTCAACTATTAATTGCAAGAAGTTTAACAAAGGACGCTAGAATAATTTAAGGCTATGCTAAAAGGGATGCAGACAATATCCAAAGCAGATTTAACGTTGGGAGTATAAAATCACTAAGCTGAAGCAGGGACTTATTCGAACTGAAAACAACAGGGTAGCCAATCTGAATGTTTTATTATTTTTATTTGTGAATATTGCGTTGTACATTTCCAAACTGAATAATTTAATAATTAACATTTTGTTGAATATTTCCAATTTAAATAATTTTAAAATTGCTTTCATGATAATTTATGTGAGGGGTCGGCAAGGATCGTTTTTCGAGTACATGTAAATTACGTAAATTTTCAAGAAGTTGAATGAACGTTCATGTGGCTTCAGTTAATAATAATAATAGTGATTTTGCTGGGAATGATAATTATTAATTTTTTTTAATGAAAGTTCTAGTTAAAGAATTTTAAAACTTTTCATACGTTGTAAATATTTTTGAGAACATTATAGTAATTTGTGCTTAATGGTTGTTTGGTTTAAAGATTAGAACAGGAAGTAGAGGTAGAAGGTAAATTTAAAGTCTTTGTTTGTTGTATTGTTGCAAGCTCCGTGTGTAATTTAAAAACGGAGCTAGCCAATGCAATTAAAATTATATATTAAAAATCAAAAATTGACAGATTAAAAATTTCAACCTATTTAATTCACAAAAAGGGCGCACAAGGGTATTACTACAGTATGACATATATATTGTTACGTGATTTTGGTCCTATGAACTCAAGCATCACGTTTGGGTGCTATAATGTTATGCAGTTTAGCTGGTATAATCATGCCACACGAATTGGGTGTCATAATGTTCTGATGCTTACCTCGGCTGCTCAGCGGGTACACCGTAAATCTTGTGAATCTACCTAGGATGCTGAAAATAAAGTTTGGCATAACTGCAATCTTGCTGCAAACTGAAAATATTTTCATACAATCTTATCCAAAAAAATAACAGAACTACCAAATTCATCACATTTTTATTTACACAAAATTACTACTTCCAAAACTTTACAATTATAACGGTTCGCATACATAAAATTACATATCTTTGATTAGGAAACAATTCACTTTCAAAAATGTTGTTAGAACAAAATTTTCTCATTATACAAATACCCTTATTCAAAGTAAGCGGACTAACCTCTGTCTTAATATGAGCTCATAGTAAAACCCTTTTCAACATGTGTGTAAAATTATAGCACAGTAACAACAAAAAGTCCCCTTTACTTTGTACATAAACAACCTTTATACAATAATTTTAAATATCCATCTCTACATAAACGTATTTTCCTTGAAGTATAAAGTTCAATAAATTCTTACGTCCATAAAATTCTTAATAGTGCACTCCAAAAGCACAAAATGTCAAAACATATAAAATAAATTCAACAACAATGTTTTTATAAAATCGGTTACCTGGAAACATTACACCGCACATATCTGCCATCCAACCATTGATGATGTTGCCCTCGACAATGACTATAAGTTATGGAACCGCTCCCAGGTTGAGTCACACCATTCCTGTCAGCACGTAGTTATTCAAATGTCTCCAACTAGCCATCGATAATGCCTCCAAACTTTCCAAACTCCTCTACTATTCCATACACAATCAGCAAACCACTACTCGATGCGTTAACAATCGCTAATCCTCTGGATGCGTTGCAAAGCCCAATAACCAACGTAAACTGTAATTAGTACTTACATGACTTTGCTAAGCTTCACTTTTATTTCTAAACGTACTTCAAGATTTTCTCAAAGACAAGTACTACAGCATACCAACTTGTGTATAATTATAAATAATTATTTTTTAAAAACACTGAATAATATTGACTACTACTTGTAATGAGTTCGATGACAAGTGAAGAAAAGAAGAGAACCTCACACCACCCCATATGAACCAGCTTTCTTGGTAACCTCCTAGCCATTGCAACACTTTTCAAGACTCAAAATCACAACTGAAAAAAAATATCAAGTTAGTCTGCAATAATTCTTCGTAATTTTATAAACAAACATCAACGGTTTTTGAAAATCCCGGAATCTTGACACTCGAACACAACAAATTACTGCAAAAATAACTTTTAACCGTCCAACGGCTGTGTTGCTTCCGTGAAAACTAGCCTCAACTGACATCAATTCTAATTAGATTCACGCCCACATGTGAAACGAACCTAGCCTGATCTCTCTCTATCTTACAAACAAAATTTTTTCTCTCATGTTTCGTTTAAGAATCCCTCTCACATATGTACCCTCTCTTATTCTTGAATTGTCGCGCACCTCACTCTTACTTGTGAAGGCCAATTACTTCTCTTTGTTTCTCAAATGCAACCTAAATCAGTTGTTGAAAAAATTCACCATTCCTCAACAATATAAACCTTACAGCTATCTTACTCTTATTAGTACCCAATCTAATACACCTTCTTCGTTCATCCTTATAAAGTTGACTATAGCTTCCCTGCCTTAATTCTTGTCCCCCTTTAAAATCGATTTCTTATACAAACATTTTCCATCTCTTTCCTATTTATAGCCTTGGATTTATCTTTGTTTTGTAGTTAATCCAACACCTAACAATTTCATCTCCCTCATTTATATGCTAAAACACTCTGTCTTTGTTTTAATATCGATTCCTGGCTGATTTAACGTTCATTTCCATTCATAGAAAATATTGATTTTATTCTGAGCTTGTTTACAACGCTCCTTGAAATAAATTTTTACCCAGAACATGCCTATCGTATCCGTCGAGTTTTGTTTATCAAAAACACTCTCATACTCAGAAACTGTCTCTTTTTACCAAGCTCATATTTTTAAATGCTATCTTATGCTAACTTATCCCCTATACTATTCACATATGCTAAATGAAAATTAATGTTTCTACTTCATTTAAATTATGCCCTTAAAATTATCGACTTTGCGCTAAAGTGAAATGAAAAAGTTTTTTAGTCTGCTATATGCTTATTCTGCTATGATATGATAACAAAGAATTTCTGCCCCTTTCCCTATAACACTTCATACCTGAATAAGATAAACGAATTTAACCAAACTTTTTATAATGAACCCCGAAATATGTGCAGTTTATAACTCTACAACCTTCGTAATGTCATTTTAAAACCTTTGAATCAAATTTAAAGTAAATTTGTTTATCGCAAAATTATAACCCTAATTGAGCACTCAAACCCAGAAAAAAAAATCTAAGCCGCATGTACGGCTCACAACCAAACTTAGACATTAAGTTCAACAAATATTACTTACCTTTGTGTTAAATATTTGAAATTTAATTGTACGCGAAAATAATAAATAGTAATGTGTAAAAATTCGTATTTAAAGTCGAATAATTTGATTAATAATTGAAATATCGAAAAGTGAATAGCGTATTCGTATTCAGCGTAAAAAACTGGATAAGAATCATATATTATATGTCTTGTAACATCACGGGAACCGTGCAACGGACAGACAGACAGACCGACCGACAGACCGACTGACAGACTAGACCATCTCATTAACCAAACGAAGTTTGGTTGATAACTATGTATTATCTCGAATGCTTCCTTGAACGTTCAATGAACCCCTTTGCTTATAACGTATTTTCTACGTATCAACAAAATTTTTGATGACTCTACATGGATATCAAAGTACATATAAGTTACAAATATTCAAAAAAATAAGATGTATGCTGTTAGTTAAAGATAATTGCTAACCTGGTGTTTTTCTGATTGATTTCCTATGGGAGCCTCCTGGTTTGAATCAGCTGCTAGGTTAGTGGATTCCAATTAGTGAACGCGAAGCTCAGTGTGCACCCCAATACTTTGAACTGCCACAGCGTGTCGTTAACCAATGACTTCGTGTTGCTTCGAACTTAACGTCCTGATTTAGAGTTATCTTAGCTAGATTTCTTATTAATTTGTTTAGTTCGTTTTCTTATTGCGTAGCTTAGTTCGATTTCTTTATTGAATTATTTAGCGCTAATTAATAAATTGTAAAGATTTGTGTATTACTAAATTAAATTTAAACTTACGTTTTATACCGAAGGCAGATTTCTCATACACTCATATGTTTGAACGCGTACTTGACTGTATTATTTACTTGAAGTTTTAATTCTTGTTACTTTCATTTCACAATTGAACTTTGCGTAATACTTTTATTTCGATCAGTACAGTTTGTGCTTCGGTTGTTGGTTGTTATTAGCTTGATGTGTTATTATATAAGCAAGCCATCCCACTTGCTGTCATTGGCTGACCGTCCTCTATCTTGTTATTTTACGACCGAAGAGGCATTGTACTTGGCTTATCATGTAACCAGTTGGATTTTATTCGAAGTTATGTGTTGAATGCAGTGTTCATATGTTTCAGAAATCACGTAGTTGTAATTTTGTACTGGGATTTATGAATTATTATATTTAATCTTGCACATATGCCAAAATGTATGGTTCTATATTTTGTTTTTTTCATATGCTGGATTTTATTCATAAGCTAAACTTATGCCTAATTCATTTTGGGGAAACTGGGCCAAAGAGGGCTATGGTTTAACCTTTTAATAACATGCTAGGATACCATATCTGCAAAGAATAGTGAAACGATAAATTTAATGTACTTATGTGAATGTCTTTGAATGCCCTATCAATGAATTCTATTTTTCGTTGAATGGTTGACACATATGTACTGCATGTGTCTTCATTTTGGGTATATACCGATGGTAAGAATGTCAATATGAGAAATAATCTAATGAACCCGAATCGTTAGTATCAGAACTCAGTGATCAGAGGTCTAAAATTTAGGATGGCTTCAATTTATGTTTTGAGAGTTTGATGCTTTGCATAAGTAAGTATCTTAACATTAACAATTCGAAACAAATGGGTTTAGCCAACTCAATAACTTTTACTCTAATTCAACAAAATAAAGAGCTGAGTGAGGATTGAAATACCTTGAAATAGCTTCATTTTTGATTCATGACATATTCTTTAAGTTATTGTCACTCACCAACGAAATTCGAGTCACGATTATTGAATATGTCCTGACAATGACCGTTATGCTCAGTAAAGTGATGCTGACATGAATGGTTTCATCTACACGAAGGTCAACAACAACTTCCTAACGAAGAGCTTTGGTGACTAAATAAACAAGAATACAAAGATAGGACTTTATCAGTTCTGAAATCTCGATGCGTGGGAATAATGAAAACACATACAAATCTTAGTATTTTAAAGTAGTGTGAACAGTTGCTCATTTTTAAGCAATAATGAAAATTTAGTTGCTCACAAAAATAATACATACATATCTTTAGATTACTATCTTAAAGCAATAAATTGAATATCTGAAGTAATTTTAGTCTTAGGCGAAGGGAAATCTTTTAATCATTTTTCTTGCTTTGTTAAAGTAAAGTATTCCAGCTTTAATCATACACATGGCAGCATTTACTGCGCAGCAAGATAACAAATTACAATAAGATAAGAATTAGTTAATTAATAATGTAAGTTTTGAATTTCAGTGCCTTTTCCCCCTTATTAGTATGTATTAGTTGTATTTTGTATGTGTTGCATGGTTTCCAGAACTACATCAAAGCATTAACATTTAGATATTTGATTCTTAAAGCGCAGCAGGATAGAGTGAATAGAAATGGTAGCAATATTATATAAGTGTAATACCAAGAAGGTTTTAATAAGGTGGCCATTTTGATTATATTAAACGAAATTTCAAAGTAGAAAACTACACATTTTTAATAAAGTATAAAATTTATTTATACTTACAGTGTACGCTTGATTATCTGGTCTAATGCTGAAGAAAGGATAATTGAAAAGCACTGATAATCCAAATATCACACATATTAAAGATTTTAACAATTTGAAAATTTCTAATGAAATTATACTCACTTTAAATAAGATATTTCCAAACTAAAAGATCATCATCATTAGGTCCTTAGTCTTAGAACTGATTAGATGCATACCCTCATTGTTTCCTATTCTGAGCTAACCTACACATTTCTCTGAAATTTGCATAGTTCTTTTACTATTTGCGTGCGAAACTCTGATCTCGGTCTACCTCTACCTCTTTTTCCTATCTCTGCTTGTATATATATATATATATATATATATATATATATATATATATTCTTATGGCTGGTTTTATTACTCCACCCCTCCGCCCTAATATTTATTTTATATATATATATATATATATAATTTAAATTGATTTTTATTTATTTTATAAATTCTGATACACGACTTTTGTTGTCGCCCCTAATTTTAGTATTCAATGAATGATTCCTATATGATGTGTTTTAGCAAAGTTTGGTTGGTTATCTATTTAACTGTTTACTATATTTTATGCCTCGACTATATGAAACCTTTATCTCAGGGCGTTCACCTATTCACCATGGGTTCAATCGTGAGTAGATGTGCACTGCCCAACCAAACTGCACACTCGTTTGTTTTACCACTTTTTATATGTAATTATTTACTGTATATGCCAAATTTTACTGATCAATGTTGCTTGGTGCCAAATTAATTTATGTATGCAATTTCTGACTTATCTGACGTTTTAAGATATTTCACGGTACTCACCTGAATTATACAGCGCTGATGCCTTCTTTAAATGTTGCTGGCTCAAGTTCTTATTCGCCGTACGCGCCTTTACAAGGATTCACAATCACTGATGATCCTGCGTATCGCTTCCATGTGTCTTAAGATAATTTTGCTGACCCCAAATCTGAAATAATTTACCCTAATTTTAGAATTTTGAATAAACCGTAGTATTTACTTCCCCTGCGTTAATCCTTCCGTGTTCCCTTGCTTTCTGCGTTGATTCTTCGCTGTACTTTGCTGCTCTCCTGTATTCTCTCTGCGTGCTCCAATTAATCCTTTCGCCTTACCGTAGTCAATCCCAAATCTATCCTGCCGTCCTGTTCCAATTCAATCTATGCCCTTCTATATCTTCAATGTCCACTCTATGTCCTACTGCCTTTAATCTTTATCCAAATCACTCCAAACTTATTAATATCGTCGTTGCTTTGCCGTCGCTTTGTATAACCACTCGAATCTCCTACTGCCTTTTAACCAAAATCGTTCCAATTCCAATACCAATCTCGTTCAAATCTAACTAAATATCCGTTGCTTTCCCGTCGCACTATAAACACTCTAAATATTCTCCAATTATCGTCGCTTTTATAACACCGATGCTTCTTATACTTTCACTTTAATAATCATACTCTTTAAACTCAAAAACAAACATTTATTTTATCCAAATATTTATACCGTTTTAACACAGGTTTGCAAAACACGTCTTTTTACTAAAAGAAATCGAAATAGAATCCCCTTATTTACTTCGCTAGGCAATAAGCACAACAAAACTAGCTTACTTAATCACATTTTAAAAGCATAAAACTATCCAATAACAACTTTTCTTTTCTCTAGTGTCACAAATACCTTAACTATAGTCTTTACATACAATCCTAATTTCTACCATTGGTCCTAAACACTTCACAATTCTCCAATTATATCTTTGATTTCTATTCACTTATAATTTTGAATTTACAATTCGTCCAAAAGTTGATTCTACTTAAATGAAAAGCCAAAATAATTCACACTAGACCTGGACGCTTGGTTGATTGTAGATATCCGTAGACGCGTCCGGTTTTCCGACGGCAAATGTACTTTCAATGGCTTATAAAATTTCAACTCAGTATAAAACCTTGAGTACCGTGCATTGTATCAACGTCATTAAGTCATCTTGTTTACCTTTTGGCACACACGTTTCAAACTAAAATGGTAAATACTTTAGCATATGTAAAGTACGGCAAAATATAGTTTTTAACTTACTGGATCTGATATATGAATTATGTCGTTTGGCATATACCCTTTTTAACACAAATCTACTCTTAGAAGCCTTGTACCCCCCCCCCCCTTTACATAACAATATATATATATATATTGCTATGCTCCCTAAATTATTCGCGCCCCATCATTTGGTCGACATATAAATATTGCTATGTATTAACTGGATTTACCAATCTCGGATGTTCTGCTGTCATATAAATATTAGGCGGCTCCGTGGCGTAGTGGTATGTGTGTGACTACTACGCCCAAGGTCCCGGGTTCGAATCCCGACACGGTCCGCTTGAAAAATGTTAGGCGAGCATTTTTCGCAAAAATACACCCTCGTTCGGATGAGAGGTAAAATGGAGGTCCCGTGTGTGAGTGTTGTCACGCACGTTAAAGATCCCTACCTTGCTTGTAACAGCAAGGGTTCGGCAAAATTCAAAATTCTCCAGGTAAAAAAAAAACTCGCTTCCTGGCCAATGTAGTACCTTCGGGTGGAGCATTGGAAAAATCACATGTAATGTCATATAAATATTGCTATGAACTCCCTCCAGGAACTTAACTGGATTTTATCTTGAACCGACCTTGTCGACCAATAACAAAACTTGATATGTTACCGCAACTCGTTATCAATTTCGTATTCAACTTATAGCTCCTCCTTTATTGTGTAAATTATCAAATCACTCCCATTATCTTTATCTTATGACCTCGACTGGCATTTATTTAGAATTATAAAATGAAGTTAATTCGATTCTATATAATGAAACAAATATTATGTACGGTTTTTGTAAATTATTTAAAATACACATTTTAATTAAATAATGTTGTAAATCTCATTTATCAAAAATCATATACTTTTTAATCTATCTAAAGTCACCAAAAAAAAATCTATTGTTTTTATAAAAAAAAAGCTTGGAACGTTCAAAACCTTTTATCATATAACACACTTTATACGTATGCAAGTCCTCTGTTTTGTTGACTTCCTCACATTCATTTATATTAAGCAAATTCAATATTCAAATAAAAAAATTGAAAAATAATGTCTTATAACTAAAAAATCTAACCTGGTCTATTTCTTCGCTATTTCCTTCTCGCAATTGACGCATCCATTATCAGTTAATATTTTCCATGCATTCTATTATCCATTTGGATAAAAATTATTTTCCCCCCATTTCATAATTATTACATGCCCATTCGAAATATTGTCTATCCACACGCTTGAACCATTGCATTTAAATTATTGCCATCACCCTCTGCACTACCATTATTAAACTTAGACTTATGTACCCCAAATTATTGTCGTCTCATTTCGATTTATTACTTTTTCTCAGAATTTATTCTCATCAATTTCCCCAGACTTAGAAATTGTATTATTATTCTTCTCCCCGAACTTGGATTTCTTATTATTCTCCCCGGACTCGGAGCCCTATTATTATTGTGTTTTAGTTCAAATAAATTCCCCAAAATCTACTTACGTTTAATCGGCAATCATAATTTTCATCTTAGTCGCACTAATACAACTTTTCACTTTAAATTATTATTATGTATCACACTTTGTTTCAGAGTGGCGCACCTCGGCCTTTGTTGAGTTGAAAACTGAGTTCGTTATCACTGTCCCTGTTAATATATCATTGATCTCCTACTCCGTCAGTGGGTAAGGTCTACAAGCTCGTCGCTAATTTTAACCAATCAAATCTTTGCATTTAAAGTAGTTTCTGATGTAACATTATTTGCTTTCAAATAATTGTGGCCTGCTCGCAGGTGCCTTGTTATCAAACATGCGGTGTTTTGACTAATCTAATCGCTTTTCCATGTTGTACATAAACAACTGATGCAATTCGACTTTTAATTTTCATATCTGCTTGTTATTTACGCAATTTTTAATCACCTTTCTTTATCACAATTATTAACTACTTGTACGCATTTACACTATGCTTCTCGAAGCTCTGTTTCTTATCTCCGTATTAAGCTAATTGTTTGGAACTCATTCGAATGCGTGTTTAATTACACTTTATTATGTTTACTTACAAAATACGCATGCTTCCACTGAAAAATATCGTTCTTTGCCTTACCTAAATTAACTAAAACTCTATCTACAGGGTGTTAAATATTTACTATTTACCTAATGCATGTCTTCCTTGTTTGTACGCTAACTATGCGTCTTCGTGTGTCTATTTGCGTCGCTTAAAACTACTTATACTTTATATACAGGGTGTTGACTGCTTATATTTACAAACTATCTTCATTTCTCGATTTTCTATTAAATAAATGCAGTTTTCTGCTTCCTATTATAATTTCTAATTCCTAAACGACCTTTACTATAAAATACACCCTCAAACAACCCCTTATCACAGCAATATATATATATATATATATATATATATATTGCTGTGAAACCCTCCTTTGAATCTCTTCTGATAATCGCCTCTTTACTCTTTCTGCCTCAGCTGCTCACCTAGTTAAAACTTTCATCCTCATTCATAAAAAAAAAACATTCCTACCACAAACATCAACGTTAACTCTATTTACATCAATATTCATAATACATTAAAATTTCAAAATTAAATTTCAGCATAAATATCAGTATAATAAAATTCCAAGTTTAAATTTGTCATCATTTTAATATGCATCCAGAATTAAAGTCCTTGTAGGATGCATACTAATGTAGTTAACAATATGTGCAGACCTAAGTCTGAATAAAAGGGAGCATCTTCCACCCCTTTACGTTAATTAAACAGGTTCGTCTAATTGAGCTCAAAGACATACCCAAATTTTCATCATAATCAAAACATAAACTGCTAAATACTCCTTTCTACTTAAACAAGAAAATTTTACCTTAAAATTCAAATTTGTTGGTTATACAAATTCACTACTGTCCATCTTTATCAAACAAATTATAAAGATATTCAACACACACCAAAACATCAAAGTTCGAACAAAATAGTATAATTTACCTGAAGGTTACTGCACTCGTGACTTCAATGCACATCGCACTTGCTAATTCCACCATTCCAGCTGGTTTATGTTTACGGCTTCAGATTCTGAACGCTTTTAAAATTTTTGTACACCACCATTCGTCTAAATTGGTTCAGGACTTCTCAGGAACTCATCTATGTATATCCCCGAAAATTAGCAAAGCAATTCATAATTCGTCCACGCTATACAAAGCTGCATACTTAAATGTATTTATTTATCGCTACTTATCTATCTTTTCTATCGTAGCACGTATTCTGCTTGCAGTATCGTATAACATCAAAAAATAAAGAGCAAACTATTTTAAAGTATTCAATAAAATCAAAAATCTAAGAGCCAAACTGTTTAAAGTATTGAATAAAAATCGAAAATCTAAGAGAGCGAAACTCATATAAACACGGGTTTATATAATGGCCTGCTTGCACGTCGGTTTTGTACCTCAACGGACAATTTTTGGAATTTCGCATTCTGTTCCCTTTTCGACAGCTCGGCACGCGATTCTACAAAATTTGCACTCGCGCCAGTTGAAAATCTAAGAATTTTTTACACGCCTCGCAACGCGTCTGCAAACAACTAACTAATTTTGTATAGAAATTGTTGTTTCCACCTCTCATATCTGCCTCTTATTTCAGCCAATCGTTTCCTCGTGACGTTGCTCAAATCACGCCTTTTATTATCCGTGTCTCTATTTTACCTGTTTTATTCGTCTCTTCCTAATCTGGTCTGAGTGGTACAAATCGATATTCTTTACTATCGGTTATTTCAATCCACATGGATTCTTATTTTAATATAAGCTACGGTTTATCCGACCGTTTGCAATATACGCAGAATTTTCATGTTTATCCAAACAAATTAAAGAGAATGTGATATTTTAAAAATACGTAGGTGTTCAATCGTAATACTTCTACGATTTGGATATTATTGGGTTTTTAAAAGCTTTTATGCATATTATACCTTAATAATCGTTCAATTAACTCCAATTAAAATAATAATGAATGGCATTGACTTCTACCCTTTAATTTTTAGCGAATACTAATTAAATATTAATTATTATTTGTTCACTTTGTTTAATACCCGTTACTTAAAAATTGAATTAATTAATATAAATTTCGCACGTAATTTCTATTTGTTTCTTTATACAAGGTGATTAAAATTATTTGATGTCGTTATTTAATTTTCTACCCTGGTCTAAATTTGAGTAATATATATATATATATATATATATATATATATATATCCCATACTATTCCCAAAAAATGCCGTAGAACGTATCCTGCCCTTTTATATCTCCTATTTTTTTGTTTTTCACAGATATTTTTATTCTCTACTATTTCTATAATCATTTGTTATTAACTTTGTCTGTCCATGCTATCATCCTTATACATCTGAAGCACAACATTCCAGAAGGCTTTCTATCTCTTTCTGTCTGCTTTCCTACTGCTCCTATTTCATAGACATACTGTGCTGTGCTCCACACATATGCTTTAAATAACTTTTTGTTTTATGTTTGTTGTCTTTCATCATATGCTCTGTTCTTTCTAGTTTGATGCAGTTCGGTCTCCTTCTATTGTTTTACAGTTATATACCCTCATCATCATCATCATTAGGTCTTCAGTTCTGGAACAGGTTAGTCGCGTACCCACATGTTTCTCATTCTAAATTAACCCACACATTTCCCTGAAATTTGCACAGTCTGCATCTATCACTATCTGCGTTCAAAAATCTGATCTTGGTCGACCTCTTTTTCTACTTTCTTTTTCCTATTTTTGCCTGTAATATATCCCATACTATTCCCCAAAAATGCCTTTGAACATATCCCGCCCTTCTGTTTCCCCAAATTTATTTTCTTTTGTTTTCTACAGATAGCCTTATTCCTCTACTGTTTCTATAACCTATTTGTTATCACAGGGTGTCTACGGGTACCGAAAATCCTGAAAGTACTGAAAAAGTGCTGATTTTGTAACGCAAGTCCGAAAATGTGGAAAAAGTGTGTAATTTACACTTTGCGTATGGAAATTATGCATCTGTTTTAGACACATAGAGAAAATCTTAATTCTATTTTGCAATATTTCATTGTGTGTATAAAATAAAATAAACAATATTTTTTATTTTTAACCTGCTTTGGCCTGGGATGCAGAGAGTTAAAAAAATTATTGACGTGCTCTGTTTTTGCACGAATCGATTCGAGGTTACTACTTGATCTGAATAAAACCACGGTTGCTAAAATGCCGACCATTTTATGGGGTACATAAGGAAAATATCGGAAAATAGTGTGCAGGTTAGCTTACTGTTAGCAGTGGTGTAATTCAAAACTGTTGGGTGCCCCGCAAGAAATATTAAATTAAATTCTGAAGCTTAAGTTATATCTGTAGTTGCCGCAGGGCCCTTTTACAGACTGGACCTCACCCTTGCCGCGGGGCGGTGAACGTTACCCCACTGACTGTTAGAAATGTTGTATTAGTAAAAACTGACCAAACGAGTACAAAAACCGTAAATACATCGTTAATTAAAACAAATTACATGAAATCTCTCTTTAGGTTAGATCCATTCTTCTCTATTAAGTGATTTGTGTTAATTTTTGCTGGAAGATTCAGCATTTTAGCAACGACCAATAAAATCTTAATTAATATTTCATTTTTAACTTATTAAAAACGTCAATAAGAAGCATGACCTCTAAATTACTTTTAAAACGCAGTTCAGCTGTGAAATTTGTAGACTTGTTAGCAGAATATAAATAATAATTATTTCAAAAATTCCTATCTGTATTCTAATTTGCTAGCCAACAACATGCATTTCGATAGTTTTCCACTCTCTCCTACTTTTGCAATTATTGTTTTGTTTTAACATTTTAGTTCAAATACCCGATATCTATTGTTAATGTGAGTGTCATCCACAACGCGAACTAACACGATCTCTCTAGGTCATTCATTGAGTTGAATTTTTTCTTTAATCATTACCAGTGGTGGTTTGTGCCTCTGAAATTAGGTAGAGCACAACTTATAACTGCATATAATTAAAACGCGAACAACGATCTTATAGTGGTTTCAATAAAAAGTCCATTTGACGTGTTCTCTTTGGCGCAATCACTCTGTTGTTAAAATTACACAAACACAAAATTACTGAATAAAAATATTGTTTATAAAACTTAAGCCACAATTTGCATTTCAGAAAGTTTAAGAAATGCAACAAAACAAGCAAATTATGAGTGTATAGCTAACAAGGAGCAGGAGCAACCTTCATCAATGCTCCGAGGATGTACGCGAACGATACGGTGATGAAACGTTTCAGTGTCAAAAAATTAAAACAAACTCAACTATTGGTCGTCGCAAGGACATTCGGAGAATGTTCATTCTGTGTATTCTCTTTAGTTATAGCACTGTTCAACACAGAATTACATTTCAACACGTTTAGAAACCGTATCATTCGCGTACACTCTGTGCGACCCTTAAGAGGAGTGTGGATTGTGGTTACAGATGTGTTAAAAAGTTTAAAAAAAATTTGACTGAAAAATACCTAAATAATAGTATGTTATATACCTAGGTTGAGAAATGATCAATTATAAATCGAGCACTTTTATATTCTGAAGCGTAAAGCGCCGATGGATATAAGGTGCGAGATTTACAATTTCACTTCTCAACCGAGGTATATATAGAATTTTTTTTACTACTAACACTAAAATGTAAAAATTTTGTTAGTTTAGATCGTTATATTAGGAAGTCGAAATTATTTTTAAGTTTTTAAAATACTAAGTAAGCTGGATGTCAGTGTAGGTCAAATTATAAAAAGTTGTAAGGTACTTGAAGTAGTTTTAATTGGTTTAAGTATTATATATAAAAATGGGTGATAGTGGCTCAGAAATAGAAATAAATGGGACCTGACCTGTGCTTGCACAACTTGTAAACACTGCTAGTTTTGATTTGTTACCAGATAAGTTTAAAGAATGCTACGAAAAAAAAAACTACAAAAATATCGGAAAAAAATTGTTTTTGACTTTTCAGTAAGTTAATATAAATAAATATTTAAAGTTTCAGGTTACTGACAAATTGGTCTAGAAGTTTTACACAGGCAATCTGTCAAACTAAAATATGTTGATTGGTAGTATTAAACGTCATTTGACTAGAATAGTAAGCGTTTTTTCATTATTGACCTAGGTACTTTGACTGTTAGTATTAACTTAGGGAAAGAAGAACAACTTATCTTTCAAGCAATGGAGTAAATAATGGCCACTTCTCAAGTTAGTAGTAAAAAAAAATACTTTCTATGCACTTTATTGTTGTATGTATTCTTCCTGCTCTCGTCATGTGCGGGATTGGCTCCGCACTAACCTTAACAAAAGTTTGTTTCGCATCTATCATGTAATTTTTCATTTTTTTATGTATGTATTCTAAACTAATTAAAGTATGTGATTGTTTTGATCATGCTTCTTTTTCGTTTTTCATGCAAAAAAAAGTACATTTTTTCAATTGGGGTACTAAAAAGTACATAAAAGGTACCGAATTTTTATTCAGTTGTTCTAGTAGACACCCTGTATTAACCTTGTCTGTCCATCGTATCATCCTTATACATCTGAAGCACAACATTCCAGAAGATTTCTATCTCTTTCTTGTTCTCTGTTGTTTCTCTGTTCTTTCTTGTTAGATGCAGTTGGGTCACCTTCTATTGTTTTACAGTTATATACCCTATTTCCCCGAAATTTAATGGTATGTGGGGGGGAGTTCCCCAGCACTTGAACATTTGTCGAATTAATAGTTTTTCCAATGTATCATTTCACACAATCAACATTATTTGAAAATATTTCACAACCAACACCTGTAGTTGTTTATAATAATCATCAGATTTAAGTGTACTTATTTTTTCGTCATTAGATTTTCAGTCTTGAAACCGGTTGGACACGTACCTCCACTTATTTATGTTCTGAGCTAGCCTACACAGTTCCCTAAAATTTCCACAACAGCCTATTATATAGCTCGGTTCTCCTTCTATTGTTTTCTAATTATATGCCTTATTTTACCAAGATTCAGTGGTATGTGAAGGGGGTTAAGCAGCCTATGATTGCCTAGGATCCCCCAACACTTAGACATTTGCCAAATTAATAGTTTTCCAGGAAATACTTTCGTACAATAAACAATAGTTGAGAATATCACAAGACCAATACCTGTAGTTGTTTATAATAATCATCAGGTTTAAGTAGTTATTTTTTTCGTCATTAGTTTTTCCATCTTGGGACTTGTTGGATGCGTACTTCCAACGATTTCTATTCTGAGCTAGCCTACACATTTTCCTGAAATTCCCACATCCTACATCTTTCACTATCTGTGTGCAATAGTCTAATCTCGGTCTTCCTCTACTTCTCTTTTTTTCTATCTCTGCTTCTAATATATTCTGCGCTATTCCCTTGTCTTAGTATGTGGCTTATCACATCCTATCTCTCTTATTTTTTACTGTTTTCCACATATTTCTTTGTTCTCCTACCATTTCTAGTACCTATTTGTTCTTAACTGTGTCTGTCCATGATATTTTCATTATACGTCTGTATCACCACATTTCAAAGGCTTCTATCTTTGTCCGCTTCTCCTACTGTCCAGGCTTCACAGCCATACAGTGGTGTGCTCTACACATATGTTTTAAGCAATCTTTTCCTTGTTTCTATGTTCGTTATCTTTACACACAGTAGTTGCTTTTTAAATGTAGCACAACCTTGTGCTAATCTTTGTTTTATATCTTTTATGGTTTCCCATCTTGTGTTATTTGGCTTCCTAGATAGCAGAAATCATTAATCTCTTGTTCTCGTTACCTATTTGTATTCTTGTTTTTTATCTATTTTCCCCCCTTTTGCATACTAGAACTTTAGTTTTATTTTTGTTTATTTTCAAATTCAAATTCTATTAGTCCTCGGTAAATAATTTATACATTGGACATGTCACTTACATAAAGAACATTAAAACAATAGTGTAATATTTCAGACTACCTTACAGTATAGAATTTGTTCATCAGAACATTACATTTAAAATATTACTAGAAGTGGCTTGTAGTCCCTTTGGGACTACGTTGGGCACCATTTACCCATTACGTCGAAGATTCTTTGAATAGGCTAGTCGAGCGCATCGAGCTAGTCGATACTGGATACTTACCTTGCAATCCGTAGGGGTTGAGTCAGCACAGCAACACCACGGTAGTCAGGATTCATTCGCCCTCTCACCATAACTGCAGCAGCGGTCTACAGACAAAAGCAGTTGGTCTACGTCAACGAGCAGTTGGTCCTACATAAAGAAAGAACCCTTTGGCCTGCAACTAAGAGCTAAAAAGAGAATCTGATTAGAATGGGTAAGCCCAGGAAAACTCACCAATACATGCAAGATACCACCTACTTGTCGAACAAAAAAACGTGCATTGCTTTTGAAGTACTGTGACGAATAATGTAGAAAATATTTCAACGCACAAGCTGCAGAATCAAATTAAAAAATGGGTTCAAATAACACGAGTTCTAACTGCAATCCTTGCATTATCAAAAGCACGATTAGCAAACTGGAAAACACGCTATCAACTAATAGTAGGATCTATTATTTCGACAAGTCATTAAATAGGAAACACAAGAGAAAGCAATTATACGTTATCGGAATGTTTAACAAATTACCAGATACCTAAAACAAGGTATTGACTATTTAATTTATCGAATAAATTTTCGTTTTAAAAGCAAAGTGGATTTGAGTTAAAATTATGTTAAAGCAGGCTTATTCTGAACAGGTACACTATATAGAGTATTGTTGGAGAATTTAAGAATGGAAAGGGAATTTATGTATATGAAATAACCAAATACCGAATATGGTTTTATTGCCAGAAATGAACGTAACAAACCAAGCATTCGTTACTCAAATCGAGAGATGCACTGCATAAACTATGACCTGAAAGTGTAATAACTGGTTTCAGCTTATGAAAATATGTTAATATTACCACTCAGTCAATGTTACCCATCGCTAGCTTACGCTTTGAAAAAAATGTTTTTGAAATGATATTGAATTCGTTTACCAATATAGTTATTGTAAGGTAGAGAAAAAAAACTTGAAATAGTGTGAACAGTTGCATGTTAGCAAAATATTATTTTGTCTTGTCATTATGTATCTGGGAACAAGTTTGAAGCGAAACTTGCAATCATATCTTAGAAAAAAGTCACCTACAACAAAAATTAGTATACATTTTTTGACTAGTAAGTTATCTATATACTTAATAAAGAATAGTTATTTTAGCCTTGTCTGTTTTCCTTGATTTATTTCTGTAGTAGTAATAATAAAGAACTAACACGGGTGGTAAATATAAGATCGAACTTTTCTTTAGTTATAAAATACACACAAACAACCAAGTTTATTAACCAGTCATCTAGCACGTGGACAAGTTAAGATAATAGCTAATGACGAAAGTAAAAAACAACAAGGTGTCTGTGTAGTTTTATTTGATGAGTACTAATTACCCTATTCACCAGTAAAACCTTCTTGGTGGTTATTGTACTTCTAGGATACTAGACTAGTAAGTAGTGACAATCATTAGATTTGTAATTTTAATTCGAATTTATGAAAATAATTTTAACTTTCTAATTTACTATCTCAGAATACTTGCAACTTGAATATTTTTTGTAAACTAAATTCTCGAAACAATGTTTATACGAACTATTTATGTACATTTTAAAGTAAGACACAAGAGTGACTACATTCTTTTAAATTACTTACTTATCATTAAATATTAGAAGCAATTTCGCACTCGAGTTCTTTACGTCGACTAAGAAAGTTTGTGGGAAACTTATGTCAATCATTTTGATACAAGTTTTAAGGAATAAATTGTTCTAATTAACATAGTTTAAGTAGCATATCATCGATGCAAGGTTAGTTTATTGTTATTTTAGTTTCTGTAACAATGTAGAGAAGTAGTAAGAATTATTTTATAAAAATTAGCTTAATAACAACGACATTGGATCATCTTACATTTAAAACGGTAATTACATTTAAAAGTTCGATAAATACAACACCGGAAGCGGGGTTTACTAAACACCACCGGTAGTTGGTAGCGCTAATCTTATACAGATTTTGGGCGTGCTCATCTACCAATGACGTCACCAATGCACAAATTACGACGTAATTATCGGAAAAATATATAAAGTTAAGGCAGTATATTCTAATGCAATTACTCACATGAATATGTCTCTGGGTTAAAGTTGGCTTCTATTCCAAGTCCATCAGGCTACTAAAGGCCCTTTTGCGGTAGTTAAAGATGGTGACTCCCGACGCTCTTCCAAAGCGTTTGGACCAGCTCCGGCAATCATGAGCTCGTCATCCAGGGTCGTGCAGTACGGTTCGCCCTAGGTGGCTGCAAATTGTTCTACCTATGCAGGGATCGGATAAGGAAACAAGGTATAAGGCGACAAACAAAGACAATTAGGCAAAGGAAATCTACATAGATTAGATAAGCACGATACGATACCTCAAAGCGTCCACTCCACTCGAAGGTACGGGCTAAAAAGCCACGTTATAGAGAGCACAGGAAACTTCTCACCACTTTTTCCCCTACTCCACTCGCGCCGCGCGATCTGGCGCAACGCACTGTGACGTACCGGAAATACGCGCCTAGTCTTTTGAAATTGTGGCGCGAAACTTCCGCACATCAAAATTAAACTAATACGTGTTTAAGGGCCAATTTGATTGGCACGTAACAATCAACAGTGTCCTTAAGCTGGTTAAGCACCGAACGATATGTTTTTCAAATATCTACAGGTGTAACTTAGGCGTCAACTTTCATTTTGGTTATCATTAAGCTAGTTTCTATAAAATAATGCTATCTTTGTTTTTACTGGAAAAATGTTTTTGTTAGCACTGTTGCGCAGAAAATAAATTAACAAAACAAACCATACTTGTTTGAATAATTAATGAATGATTTGTTTCTTCAAATTTTTACTGAAACCATTGACACAAATTTAATGCAAACTTTCATAGTTGGGCGAAAAGCATGTAAGTACCTTGATTTTTAATAATAAATTTATTATTATGCCATATTTTCTATCTATGAAAATTTGTCATCACGTTTATAAGTAAAAATTTGTAGATGTAGTTTGTGACGTGTTGCACCATTATGTTGCCATCAACAATAATATGTTATTGATATTATGTAGAAGATCTGCAATGTTTAGTAATTAAGAGCAATAAATTTGTTAAATTTTTTTATCAGTATTAACCTGAACATGACTGTTTTGATTTATTATATACACTAAAACATTTTAATAAATGTTATACAAATTTATATTATTTGATATTTTGCAAGCTTGATTCATATTTTATACTTTACCAAATACCAATTATTAAAGTATAGTAATTTCATTATTTATTTGTCCCAATGTGTAATTCTTGGCTTTCGAGAAATTAATTAACATTGTGTGGCTTATTTTACCATTTAAATGTCTTATTTAAGTTTCTTGTATTCGTTTCATTTCAAAAAATTGTTCTTAGCTTCATGTATCCGTATCTCGTTAATCTGTTCTTTTAGATGCTGTTTGTAAGTATTTTCCATAAAGTGTGTTAAAGTGTGCAAATCACTTTAAGAAGAACCCACTGTCATATGCGCACAAATAAAAAGGTTTGGGAAAGTTAAATATATGTAATCAGGGATTTTGGTATTCAGGTTTTAGCCGTTTTTATTATTAAGAGAACACTCTTTGATGTCTTGTCCTAAGAAAACAGATAGAATAACAATTCGTGTTTCACGATCTGAGTGCAACTGTTGTTATAACCCCGTCGCCGCGCGTTCAGAGCCACTACCACAGTTGGCAACATTGATACTATCCGCGTTCACATTATTGCTCAACAAAGATATTACGACATAAATGCGTGTCAAATTGTATCACATGCCAAATACGTTTACAATGATACAAGTTGCATCTTAAAAAGATAAAAAGTACTCACTTAAAAATGTGGAACGCTTCACGATTTTGTGTGTCATCCTTGCGCAGGGGCCTTGCTAATCTCCGGGTATCTCATTTGAGTGTTGTTTGGTGTGGGTTACGTTATGCCATCATTGAAACCAGATTTAACGTCTTCCCTCTTCTTGGTTCGTAGGCAGGGCGAAGGAATAAAGGTTAAGGCAAGATAATGAAAAAAACCTACATTCTAAAAGAGAAAAGACAAAAGAACGACACAGGCAAACGTAGCCGTTCGACGTCTCGTTAGCTAATCCTCATCCCTCGTGTCCAAACCGCGCACTTACTCGTCATTCCGCGTCTGCGCATTCCTTTTGCGCAAACGCAACTGTCCGAAATGACGGAAATGAACAAGTCTATTTTAAAAATAATGGCGGGAATTCACTCACAACTTTAAAAGTGTACATCCAAATTTGGAATGTAACAATCGCGACAAAGTCATAAAAGAGAAAAAAATCTTAAAAAAAAGAAAATGACTTAGCACGGTAAAAGCTTAAAATGCTAACTAACCTACATATACCCTAACTTAAATTCTAGAAAATGTTTATTTTATACGCCACCTGGTTTTTTCAACCGATAACACGTCTTACGAATAACCAGGAAACGGAATGTGTAGCCCCCTTGTATATGAACCACATTTATAAATGCACACACGAGTCTTTAATGTGGCGCAGTTATAATCGACAGCACAAATTTGTCAGAGAGCACGAAACACTACTATAGCTAAAACAAATGTGACAAGTCGCCTAACATGTATACTATAACTAAAGCTAGCATTGCAGTTTTTAAGTGCACACGCACATAAGCATTGCATCTAACCTTTTTTTTCTTTGGCAAGAAAATGCCCAAACTTCAAAATGTCCAAAAGAGCAAGTTACTATACACTTTAGCAAATTTTTATGTACTGGTACTCTGGCGTAATAAACAATACACATCAAAACTTTTTCATGACATGGTTGTGAATTAACAAATTTACCAACAGTGCCACTTACTAATTTCTTACATTACTAACCTAACAAATTATATTGCTACCATCAGGTTGGCTTCTTCATTCAATACTCAAAAAATAATTCTTACGTCTGATCGTAAATACCAAACGTTAGGAAGACAAAAAAAGATAAGGCAAAATCTCAAGTTATTATCAAAGATAATAGGTAAGATAAAGATATTAAGATAGTGTGGCTCCTTGAAGCCGTTATATAGGTAAGATACTCATACCCCCTAGAAGAGAACGACCTGTGAGGCAGGCCTGTTTATAAAAAACGGTATGAGGGACTGAGAAAAGGCATGTGGGTGCATTCCTGCACCCGGCGTTGAACGATATCGATACAATATCCATACTTTTATATATCTACATATATAAATTCTTACACTCATACGTACATGCACTGTTAGCGGCCATGTGCGCTGACAGCGGCACCGCATGACCTCACGAAAGATTCCCAGAGACGTAGTCCGGGTGTCTGTGAAAACCCCCCGTGCAACCACATGGTGACTAACAGAAATGAAAAGGTAATAGAGATATAGGAAAGACAAAAAGAGGGAGGTAGGGATTTTGGAACATATAAGTGACACTTCCAAGTAGAAGAGAATAGAAAAAGGGCTTGCATTGAGCAAAAGAGACAGAAAAGGTGGATAGAAAAGTACTACTTAACCAACCAATGTGGTCAATAGCCCGGAGTGAGGGAAAAATCACTCTTATGTGGTAGACGGGTGTTCCGGAACAAGAACAGGTCTACCGAATGAAAAATAAGGCGGAAATGGAGACAGCAGGATAAGAAAAAGTAGAGTTTTTGAACAACCGTCCGAGAGAAGGTAGAGAGTTGTCCCTATTAAATTCAGGTCGGTCTGAAGGACCACCTGCTACATTAATCAGACAAGTTGAGATACATCATAAGTTACAAAATTACTAGACTCTTGATCAAAACTAGTACAATCATTTTCCTAACGAGTGCATCCACTACGATAAGAAAATCAGACAAAAGTTGAAACAACAATTTAAACATATCACTACAGATACCTTCACACAAAAAACCACTGTTTCAAGGTAATTTTTAGAAACGGTAACGCCATAAACATACAAGAATGCCTAACTTTAAACAGTTAACTACAAACATACTGTCCCAATACGCTAAAACAACCAAGAATTCGATAAGATATCAATAAAAAGCGATAGCACCTCACCACGAAGTTCAATAAAAAACAACAAAAAAAATGTTTATATGTTCTGGTAACTTAATAGAAGAAGAAACAAGAAATGATAAAGGATAAAGTGAGCGACTGTAATAATTCAGAAGAAAAACGAATGGAATAGAAACTCCTAGTTTTTTGCAACTGCGAATATGGATTATTTCTTACAATGGCATAGGCCGCATCTCCTATGTGAGCCCAAAGAAAAAAGTATCCACTCAACATCAGCTAAAACCAATCATAGAAATTCAATGAGTTATTGCAACCAAAGTTACGACAATCGCCACAAAATTAAACAATGTAAGATAAATGCTAAAAACAAAATAATCTGTTGTAGAAAAGGTGCCAAGATTGATTAAATAAAGCGACAGAGTTATACTGGGTGACCTAGATAATAAACAGATATGTGGCTAGCAATAAATTCAAGGAAAAGTCAACAGGCAACAAAAAGATAGCTAGTTTAATGTAAATAAGCCAAACGTGTAGAAGGTAAGTACTGGCTAATAAAAGAAATGGCTGAATAAAGTTAACGAATTCATAACAGGGACAAAACATTAGGTAAATCGTTAAAGAAATGAAACGTGAAAATTATTTAGCATTTGGGTCAGCAGAGAATGGTTTAAGGTCTTTGATATGCCATCTTTCTTGGCGTTTTCTTTCAGCATCTTGGAGTTCGTAGATAAGTGGACTAACAACACGAGTGACCTTACATAGAATGAATTTAAGAGCTAATTTTGAAGAGAATTTTTTAGTTGCATCCAATAAGACATAATTCTTCTTCCAAACATGTTCGCCTAAAGCAAAGGAAATATCTCGTTTACGCAGATCATAGTGGTTCTTACTCTTTTCGTAAGCTTTTAACAAATTTTTTCTAACGTCATTGAAGATAGACGGTAATGATTGTTGGTCTTTGTCCCTGCATACTTTTTCGTCATATTCAATTACGTTAGTATCGTCCGCAACTGAACCATAAAAACTACCATCGATTGGAGCATATCTTCCAAAAACAAGAAATGACGGCGTAAATTGGGTAGCTTCGTGTTTGGATGTACACAAAGTTTGAGCAATTTTAAAGATATTTTGACCCCATCTAGTGTGATCTGAATCGATATATGAGGAGATAGCGGTAATTAAGACTCAATTTACTCTTTCGGTAGGGTTTACCTGGGGATGGTATTTTGCGTTAAACCAAATTTTTTGTACTTTATTTGACGAAATTTTGAAAATCTTTTAAGATAAATTGCGCCCCATTGTCACAGAGAATAATTTGAGGAACACCGAAGATAAGAAATACATTTTGTTCTAGGAATTTGATTATAGCCGCAGATGTGGCTTTACGTAACGGTTGTACCATAACAAATTTAGAAGACCAATCGGTGACAACTAAAAGATATTGGTTACCTTTTTTCGATCAAGGAAGAGGTCCTACTAAGTCAAGCGATATTAATTGAAAGGGATAAGATACACGTTTAAAGTTACCCATTAAACCAGAACGGGCTTCTTAAGAGCTCTTCTGAGACCCACAAATTTTACAGTTCCTAATATAACGACAGACAGATTGTTTTAATGTAGGCCAGTAATATAATTCAGATATTTTTGCTAGGGGTTTTTGTAACAACAAGATGAGCAGCTATAGGGTCGTCATGACACAATTTAAGAACCTCACTGCGGTTAGCGGTAGGGACAAGTTTCCATTCAGGGACATTAGATATTTTGCGGGATGAGGAAAATACAAATTTATATAATCTATTATTTGTTACACGGAAGGTGGGAAATTTATCGGGATTTTCAGAAACTTTCTTGATCATATTGAGATACCAGGCATCAGGAATTAGATCTGGAAGGTTAAAAGAGGCGACATCACGAGATAAGGCATCAGGTACGATATTTAATTTGCCAGGTCTATGCCTAACGTCAAAGGTAAATTGAAAGATACGCAAGTTCCATCTTGCCAAACGACCTGCGGATTGTTTTAAGTTATTTAACCATGTGAGGGCTGCACAATCAGTAATTACTGTGAAATGTGTACCTTCCACATATCCTCTAAATTTTTCAATACCAAAGATAATCCCTAATAATTCACGTTCGGTAGCTGAATATTTTTGTTCCGGACAAGTTAAAGCACGACTAGCATAAGCGATAGGGTGTTCTAATCCATTGCTTACTTGAAACAACATTGCGCCTAAACCAGTAAGTGAGGTATCAGTTTGTATATAAAATCTTTCATCAAAATTGGACGAAATTAAGATAGGTGCAGAAGTGATTAATGTTTTAATTTGTTCGAAAGCCTGCTGAGCTTCTGAATTCCATTTGACAGATTGGAATTTCTTTTTATTTTTCATTAGGGCGAATGGGTGTAGATATAGTTAAGAGATTAGGTAGGAAAATGCGATACTAACTAATCATTCCTATTAAGCGTTTAATTTCGGTAACGGTTTTGGGTGTTTTAAATTTAGTAATAGCGTCCACTTTAACAGGATTTGCTCGAAGAGCAGTTCCATCGATAATAAAACCAAGAAATGTAAGAGAAGAACAGCAAAATTGACATTTTTCCCAATTTATTTTAAAACCTGCTCCATTTAGGCATTCAGCAACTTCGTTAAGTGTAGCGATATGTTTTTCAAAGGAACTTGAGATAACTAATATGTTGTCTAAAAATACAAAGGCACGTTCTTGGTGTAAGATAGAACCTAACGTTTGATCCATAGTACGTTGTAAAGTTTGTGGTGCATTACAGAGACCAAAAAGACCCCGACCTGAGACACAAAAAGCAGTTTTTGGACGGGAGGATAAGTCCAGAGGGATCTGATAAAAAGCTTGTCTAAGATCGATAGATGAGATAAATTTAGCGTTTCCAAGCCGACTTAAAATAGAATCAGTATGGGGTAAAGGGTAAGCGTCGGGTACAGTTACAGAGTTAAGCTTTCTACCGTCAAAACAAACACGCCATTCATCATTTTTCTTGCGGACTAATAACACAGGAGACATCCATGGTGAATTTGAAGGAGAGATAACAACAGATTTGAACATTTTATCTATTTCGGAATGCAAATGTTTTTGTAATGCAGGCGATAACGGATATTGACGTTGCTTAAAAGGGAGGGCATCACCTGTAGAAATAATATGTATTGCGGTAGTAACGCAACCAAGTTCAGAGGTATTTAATTTACGAAATTTGTCGATGGCAGAGTTAAGAATTGCATTTTGGGAATCGGCGAGAGAAATTTTATTAGATATTCCCGCAGATGCACAGGAATTTGTTTTGAGGGAAGCTTGTCAAGAAAAATCTTGAAAATATAGAGATAAATTAAAAAGTTTACAAAAATCCACACCAAGTAAAAATGGGTAAGCTAATGTAGGTACGATCAAAAATGGAACATCACGTTCAAGTGACTCTACTCGAATTCTTAGTTTAAGGGAACCAGTTACATATATTTGATTATCGTCAGCTAAATTTATAGAGGTTTTTTCCTGAATAACTTGAATTTTAATGTTTTGTTTAAATAATTGCTGTAAGCTTTCCTTATTTATAAGGGAACATAAGGAACCTGTGTCCAGTAAAGCTATTACATTTAAGGAACCAATCGAGATAGGTAAGTGAGGACGGGTATCGAGGGGTTTTTTAACAAGTTGTAGGGCATTATAATTTGAATAAGGGCCGCTATACTTGCGGCCAAAGGCATTATAATTTGAATAAGGGCCGCTATACTTGCGGCCACGTCCCCAATGTACCCGAAGGTACTACATTGAAGTTGTAAGGCAGCAGACTTTTTATGGTAAAACGAATTAACTGTTTGCAGCCAACTCGACCATTCGGACGGGGTAGTATGACATATTTCCGATAAGGGAGCCAAGTTCTTCTGTAAGTTTAAGGTAGCCGTATTATTCTTAGATATATTAGATAGAGGTTTAATATTAGAGGTAATTTTACGCTTTAAATCTATCGACGTCTGGGTGCGTTGAATGGTTGGTGTTGAGGACGATTTTGATTCCTTGAGATATTCACGTCCCGGGTAGGAATATCTCTGCAGAAGTTTTCTAATAGGTTAGGGTTACAATTTGTACATGCAGATTTATAGGTATTGCTACGACCGCGACCATAACAAAAAATATTTTTGGGATATGTGCACATGTTATAGTTATGTCCACTTTTCTTGCAAGTTCACGAGGGGGTTCAGATTGACATGCTAAGTCAGGTTCTAATAGGCCAGATTGTTTTTCTGGGGGAGGACCGTATTCATCGACACGTAATTTCACTTCTTGGAGCGAACGACATAAATCTTTAAACTGAGGTAAAGAAGAAATGTGTTGTAACGCTAAAAGTTCGGAAAAATATGGATTCAAATTTCTACGAAGTTGATCAATAATTTCGGATTCTGGTGTTTTCTTACCTAATCTGCTATATAAAGCTTCCATTGAGGTAATAAAAGAGATTACGTTTTCGTCAGGTCCCTGGGTTCGGTTTTTTATTTCGTTCCAGAGATCAGTTATATAACCATGAGGTAGGAAATCGCGTTTTAAGCACGTAACTAATTCTTCCCAGGTAGAAATCTGATTTCGTATATTTCTATACCAAATTATGGCAGAACCGGAAAATAATTCACCCGCTGATACAAATAAATCTTGGTCTGTACAATTACGGGAAATTTTAAAGTCATTTACTCTATCTAGGAATGACATTAGCGAGATTTAGGAGTTAAAGCTCTGAAAAGTTAAACCTTATTTATATACAGGTATCGATTTCCCAGACGATATAGAAGGTTGGGACATTGTAAGATTGGAGAAAGCTGTAGGTACATTTACGTCCACATCTAAGTTAAGTTTTTCGAGGACGATTCCTTCAAGTAAGAGAATATCAGATAGGAAGGCTTGTTTGCTTTCGTTAGCTTGTTCATCGTTAAATAAACATAATAAGTCTATTCGTTGCTTTACGTGCGCTACACGGGACACAATACGTTTAAGCTCAGTTTCGATAGGTTCGGGATCGGTTCTATGCAGTATATTACTAATATCGTCAAGAGATTGTTTAATTTCAAAGATATTTCGAGGTAAATCAGAGACCACTACACGCGGAATAGGTAGGCTTTTAGCTTCTTGAGCTAATATAGCTTTTAGCTGCAATCATCTATCATTTTGGTTCGTTGCCGCTTGCATACTCTGCGACTGTGATTCGTAGATCGTTTCAAATGCTTTAAGGTGGACGGGATTCATTGTAGTATAGTGTTTAAGAAAGCAGATATAGCGAAATTAAGTTTACCATAGTGTTTTAGAAGGTATAGATATACCAGGATAAGATTTTAGTTAGTTATGTTAGCTGTATTAAAAGCAAAATTTTATTTGAGAAAGATTCGTAACCTATAGTTCATTATTTAGATTGTAAGGGAGCACTTTAAAATCATGGCAAACTAAGATAACATATGAGTTATCATAACAACGGTTTTAATAAGTTAACCCAAAAAACAGGTATATAATCAAATTTAATGTAATATCAAAAAAAAATTTCATACAGGATAACGAATAAACCATGAAGTTAATTAATTATTTATATAATGGTACTTACGAAACGGATTATTTAATCCAAAATACATGTTTCCACGTAGAAGTGAGGTTAAGGTAATTTGCTAAATACATTTGAAAGGTATATGCTTTAGTTTTATCCTAAATTAGGTTAGGTAATTATTTGAGAAAATTTAAATATAAATACACTGTTTTTATAAAAGAAAAATGCCAATTAATTGAGTTAGAAATAACATATATAAGAGGTAATCAATCACTGTTCAAACATGGGCGACTTAATCCTTCAGATTGACATTTCAAACTGCATTAAATGACGGCAACATGAGATAAAAATTACCAAATGCAATGTTGCCAGATTATATTTCTTCTATCCAAAAGCCATTAAAAATTTTAATTTTTTTTTTATATTTGAGTGAAAAAACCCAATTTCTACAAAGATATTCAAAACTAACACCTTATAAGATAAGTCAGAGGTGAAGACAAATTTTCAACACACGTTTAGGCGGCACTGTTATAACACCGCGTCGCGTGTTCAGCGCCACAACTACAGTTGGCAACATTGATACTATCCACGTTCACATTATTGCACAACAAAGATGTTACGACATAAATGCGTGTCAAATTGTATCACATGCCAAATACGTTTACAATGATACAAGTTGCACCTTAAAAAGATAAAAAGTACTCACTTAAAAATGTGGAACGCTTTACGATTTTGCGCTAACGCAACTGTCCGAATGGACGGAAATGAACAAGTCTATTTTAAAAATAATGGCGGGAATTCCCTCACAAACTTAAAAGTGTACATCTCCAAATTTGGAATGTAACACTAACAGTTTTCCAACCAATTTGAAATTTTAGAGTTGAAACTATTGTAATAGTTCTAAAATTTTAATTATAATAATGAAGACCTTTTAAATAATAGTGCAGGCGAGACACAGAAATTCGAAACTTCAAAGGGACTTAAAATGTTTACACGTTTAAGATGGAATGATAAAAAACTGTTGTGCCAATGGCTAACTTCTCCATTACCCCATAGGAGATTGTGAGAAGGACAGGGTTGAAATATTTTTTGTTAAACAGAAAAGAAATAAAGTGAAGTTCGACGCCAGTGTATCTAACAAGTATTAAGAAATATAATTTTAGGGTAGATACAGAAACCCTATGACTAGATAATTTTAAAATTTTTAGTTTCCCGCTTTTAGAAAATGGAATATACTAAAATCTGAAGGTTTCTATTCTATAATTTTGTATCCTATATTAATTATAAAAAGAAATAAATATTTTCATATGTTTTAGTCATATCAAAAATTATTAGTTAAACAAAATTTCCACACTGAATATTTAGATGAGCATCAGATCTGATAATCACGTACAAATTTAATCAAAAACTGTAATTCAAGTAATCATAAAATAGTTATTAGCGAGAATTTTGAATACAACAAAGTTAGAGCAAATTTACTTTCAAGAAAATATATATTCTAAGTAAAAAATATTAAATAATCAACAAAAAATATTATATCGATTCAATTGTGTTGCTAGGTCTTACAGACTGGCACGATGGAGATTTTCGCGGTTCTACACTTAACCATTTGTGGGAAATGGTGTTGTGAAATAGAGAATCTGTTTTGAGATTAAGCAAAAGTAAGTTACCCTTAACCTCTGGCCACTGACTACGACCCTTGGATTGGTTGGGCCCAGGTTGCAGTTGGTTGCTTGCAGTGACAAAGGTGATAGCCGCAGACTGGTGTCATAGTACGTGATGGATGAGCTCGAGGATGATAGTCGACTCAGAGATGCTTGTACATTAACAGTGTTGATTTGCTTGAGGTTACATGTAGGCTAGGTGGTATATGTTGGTTTGACACCATTTGTTGACTTTACAGAATTTGTAAACTCTACAGAATTTGGTTGGCCATACAGGATTTTTTGACCCTATAGGTTTTTGTTGGCCCTACAGGATTTTGCTCATCAACGACTCTCAATCCTGCTTAACTCGAAGATGATGTGGAAGTGAGCAGATTGTGAAAATGACTTACAACAGTTCTACCGGGGGAAATCTTATCAGAATAAGTGTTTAATACCCACAAGTTGAAAACCTTGAGGTGTATTGCGAACAATAAGGTGTTTACACTGATTTTTAAAAGATTTTGTAGCTATTTACGGCTTTACAAACCAAGTTTCAAAACACCTGAATGGTTTTCTATATGATTATGGGTACAAAATGTTGGACTTAGGCTTACAATTTAACCAAACTAGAAAATAACAAATTGCATGTTGTTTTCCATGTGGGATCAAGGACTTATTAAGAATTTGAAAATCTATCTAAATTTGCAAATAAATATTCTAGGCGAATGTTTTCATTTTTTCTATTGCCTTGCTACTTCTGTGTTGTTTTGAAAAGCAATTTTTTTATATGGCAAACAAAATTGTTACAAGGTTTCAGTGGCATGGAATTTTGTATAGTCAACCAGTCAGAAATTACCTGCATCCATCTAGACTTGCGTTCTAGGGCACAGCCCAAGTGTTTTGTTTTATGTTGATTTAACATTTTGCAATTTACATAAGATGTTTTTTATCCTTTGTAAATTGTTTCATTTTCTGCTATAAAACAGTTCTTTTAGAACTAAATTATATCATTTTGTTATTATGTGCCGGAGTATTTATAAAACATACCATGCACCTCTTAATATCATCGTAATAACTCAACCACACTACTGTTTTTACATTTCTGTGCAATCTGTCAAATACCCTGGGTTCTAAAGTGATTTGATTCTACATATGGATTCGGTTCAAAAATCAGGTAGATATTTCACAGAAAGTTTAAAATTTCGTAATTTAGTAAATTATTGTCGATCTCAACACTAAACAACAAGCTGACAACTCAGAGGAGAGTTAGGTAAGTGCTTGTAAAGGAATAAAGTCCTGACATGGGAATGTTTATCTTGATAAATGATTAAGTTCTACCTAAAAGATAACATCCAATTACAACATAAGAAATAAGAATAAGTCTTAATAATAGCAGGTAGAGAGAACACACAAAAAGGAATATTAATTATAGCACACAAAAACAAAATAACAACTTTAAACTGCATTTCATTTGTTTAATGCAACTTTCTTAATATTATCTAATAACATACAGACGATGTCTAAGTGTGCTTGCAATTTTCAATAACTGTTACAAATCAATTCAGCAGAGATAATTTTAAAACATTATGTGACGTTCCTTTATAAAATAAGTAAATTCCATCAATAGGATCGAGTTAATCCCTTTAAGAAATATAATTTTTAGGTTATTATAAATGTTAATCAAAAGTAAAATTTTGTATCATATATGAACCCCATTCAAAGGTGGTCAAATTGTGTCAGTTTTTAAAAGTTAGAGGTGATGTCATCTTTGTAATTAATACACACATGATTGAATTGTTTTGATTATGGAAAAATAATGTTGGTACCAGATGATCTCATCGTCTGCACAAAGATAGGTCATATACAGGTTTGTGTTGACTTAAATACATGTAAGATCCCGGGCTATGATTCTAGGTCCACATACGTAAATTTGAGAAAATATATATGTTGATAGGAGAAAACGACACTAGGTTTGTGCATAGTCTATGCTTAATCCATCCGTCCGTTGTCGAGGTTATCTCGAATGATTTAAAAGAGGTAGATCCTTTTTATAGGACACTTCGTTTGTAACATCCAACCCATCAATATGCTGCTTGGTAGGTCAATTACTTTGACTTCAGATTATCGAACAAGGCTGAGTAGTCATACGTATGTTTGGATAATTCCCTACCGAGTGGGTCAGTTTCCATTTTAGGGGACACATCGGTTGCCATATAGACAACCCTTGTGTTAGAAGTAACCATGTTGGGGTAGGCAAAGTCGATGGCAACATTTTATGGAACAATAAATAATCACCTGTCTGGCACAAATAAAAGATATTACAGAAAAACTCCCGAAACTATTCCAGAGTGAAGGATTGTAAATAAACATTGATAATTTAATGCAGGAACTGACAACATATCGATGGTATGTCTGTGTTTAGATTAAGTTTTTAGTTAAGTAGCTGTGCGATATATTTGATTCTCAATGCTTGCTTAAGACGTAAAGTGTAAGTAAGTAAATCGTATATAATCGTGTAAAGAAATGTAGATGATTGGTTTTGTTTTTCCATTACTGTACACGTTATAGTTACAGTTTTGCTGTAATAAACTGTTGTGATTGCCTAGCAGCGTGATTGAGTATTTCATGCCATTTAACATTTTCTTGTAGGGATATTTTTGCAGGTAGAACTTTTAAATAGGTCTATGTGTTCTTAGGGTTAACATTTGCTTTATGTGTAAGAAATATTGTCCTTAATGATTTTTCAGGTACATTTTAACCCAGAATCACTCTCTGGTCCCAGGTTTTGGCATCCTCTTGTTACTCTTTCTAGAGCTCTTCCCTACCAACCGGGCGACATTAGGTGGCGTCCAAGGTATTTCCAGATCACCATATTTCATACCCGATAGCTTCCTGGAACCTCCTTCAAACACTTCTACCTTACATGCGATTTTCCAATGCTCCACCCGAAGGTACTACATTGGCCAGGAAGAGAGTTTTTTTTACATGGAAAATTTGGAATTTTGCCGAACCCTTGCTGTTTCAAGCAAGGTAGGGATCTTTAACGTGCGTGACAACACACACACGGGACCTCCATTTTACCTCTCATCCGAAAGAGGGTGTATTTTTGTGAAAAATGCTCGCCTAACATTTTTCAAGTGGACCGTGTCGGGATTCGAACCCGGGACCTTGGGCGTTGTAGGCGCACACATACCACTATGCCACAGAGCCCCCCAATACACAGCGTATTTAAATTGTAATTAAGATGATGACATCCTCTGGGGTAAAAGATTCCGGAGTTAAAATAGTCCCTCATTCGGATCCCCAGGAGGGAACTACTGTTTTACAGTTTATACCCTATTTCCCTGATAATCAGTGGTATATCGATACAAAATTTTAAAACATTCTACAAACAGATGTGTCAAGGTGACAACAGCTGATTTGACAATAAAAACTATACAAATGTTAGAAATTTTGAAATATTCAAAATATTAATTTTTGGTAACAAGAATTGTTTGTTTCATAATTGCACTAATATGTAGTCTGCAGAAGTTCAATAGTTCGTGAATTAATAAATGTTGCAAATAATTCGAACACGATATTCCAAAACAAAAGCTGATACTTATCCTAATCAAAAGATTTCCTTTTAAGAAATATATCTTAGGACACAAACCAGTTTTTTCATCCTAACGACGATAGCAAGCAGATCATGTTCTGCGAACAACGGCCAAAACGTATGTTTTGTAAATGCAAGAACGATAAAGATAAGTGTTGTGCATACTTCCAAAAGCTCGTTATGAATACCGTTACAGATACATAAATTCAAATTTGTGCATAGTCAAACGCAGTTCGATTTAACAGAAATTATTCCAGTCTACTTTGTTATACATAACTTTGATTGTACTGAAAATCAAAAGAATTAGTCCTTTATAAAATCTAAATATAATAACAATCTATTGAGAATAGTTTAATAGGATACAACAATTAGGCCATCGCCAACTTAAACTAATGCAATGCGCTTCTTCCACGTAACATGTCGATTGTTATCAGATAGCATCTTGTTCTTACACATTGTGGCATCAAAGTGGACTAATCAACACAGAAATATGCATGCGCACAACTTAAAGAATACTTCTGCGCTTAACAGGTAATAGCTATAATACGGCAACAACATGTGATTTTTTTAGCGCTAGCACAAACATCAACCAAGATCAAACCGTTAAATTATTAATACAAAATAAACAAGCCTGTTTATGATTTCACAGGAATGTAATATGCATAGGCGGACAAAATTAAAGCAAATAAAATGTGTTACATGATTGAATGTAATCAAATCATTTTCATATAATCATCATCATTAGTCTTCATTTCTAGAACTGATTGGACGCGTACCTTCATTGTTTTCTATTCTGAGCTAACCTACGCATTTCCCTGAAATTCCTATTTTCATATAAGTAATACATAAAATTCCAATTATGAAATTAGGCAATTTATTACAGATAAACTTGAACCGGATTTTATTTCTGTTACATCTACTTCTAGAACCAGTTCGAACATGGAAACAACGAGATTTGCCGCGAAAGTTCTTGAAGCCTAAGTCAGAAGAAGCTTGCCTTTATAAAAGCCAACGGATGTTGAAAACAGACTTCAATTTTGATTGAAGCTTTGACGTTAACATATTATTGTAAATGAGGAGCATTACCCAAGTCGTTGACGTTAAAGTGTTTACTGAAACACTGACATAATTAAAACTACTGCAAGATAAAGCTTTATTAATGGAAATAAGGCGTATATGATTGGAATGGTTTGTTATATGTTATAGGGATCGTTCTGGTATGAAAACGTTTACTTTTTAAAAACGATTTAAATGATTTTGGAGGTGGGTTGGTAATTATGGTTTGGAAAAAGCCAACAACAAGCAGAATGTAACGATAAGTAAATATACATTGTTTAAATTTCTAAAAGGACATACCTATCGATTAATTAGTTAAGTTGTATATATTGAGATTTTTCTGTATGCAAGTCTTTTGAATTTAGATTAGAAGTTGTGTATAAAACTCAATATAATTTTATGGGTTGCAAAACATTTGATACAGGTTTTTGCTATTACACATGGTGATTATTTAACCTAACTGAATTCAGATAAGTTGAATATGGTTTAAGGGGTGATATTAAATTACATGACATATGAAGATAAATTTTGTACCTATTAAGGAAGATTTAATTATGGGGTTATTTATGAATGATAATTACGAGATTAAGTTTTGTGTAGAATAAGAGAGTGATCATTCTAGTTTTAAAGAGATTCTGGACTCTATGTGTAGTATATAAGATATGCGTTGAGAGGAACTTAATCTCATTAATTTTGTAGTCGAGATATTGTTTTTAAGATAAAGCTGTTGTGGGTGTATTAATTTGCATTGAAAAGATATTGTTTGTAAGAGAATTGTTTACTTTAAAATTTGAAATTAGCGGGTTAAAATCCCTACTACTAGTTTCATGGACAGCTTCCTCTACCACTTCAGTTTTTACGTTGTTGTGTGCGAGAGTCCATCATGTACACAGCACAAGATGTGCTCTTTAATAATTATGTTTAGTTTTTACATTCAAAATATACAGTCCTCCTAATATTGTTTTTCTTCTGTGCAATTGAACCAGCACATTACCATCCAACATATTTGGTCACTTCAGCTGCATTAATTACTTATTAATTGGTTATTGATGAGGTCACACTGGCGTGTACCTAAATCCATACAAATAACAAGAAAGGTTGGAACCTGCTGTTCTAAAAATAGAACTGGTTTGAGAATCTGTAGAACAGGTAAAGTGTTTCACTTGTTGAAATACTTCAAAATTAGACAGCTTTAGAAGTTCATTTGAATTTCTAAAAATACATTCAACCCTTACTTTTTGTGTTAGGTTAAAATTACTGACCTACATTTAAATTACTTCAAATACTCTTGTGGTGTTTGCTTGACTTTGGTAATAAATAATTACAATCAATCTCAATGATCACGCACTTCCGGTTTAACTTTGACCTTCACAATTAAATTTATTTACAATTTTCTAAATTGAATTTATTGCAGCAGTGGCATGCAGGTAAACTTTCCTTTTTATTTTATGCAATATTTAATAAAAATATTTGCACCAGTGGCGTGCACATGTGTTTAATTTAGCTTTAAGTTACATTACATTGTGTTACTTATTTACTTTTCATTAAAATGGAAGCTTTAAAGAAAGAGCGCGTTACTTTAAAGCAAAAATTAACAATTTTTAAGCATTTTTTGGAACCGTTACAAAAAGAAAGGAACCAATTCCTGGTAAGAAATTGGAGGAGCGTCATTCTAATATGACCAGTTTGCTTGAGGATTTCAAGGAAATCCAAACACAAGTGAATACTTTGGGTGATGTTGCGGAGCCAGACTTTGAGAGTCGAGCAGAATTATAAGCTACGTATTATGAGGTACGTGGGCATGTGCTTCAGCTTATTGAAGCTTCAAAACCTAATTCCGAATTCATCAAAAACAATTGTATTAAGAGCAACAGTTGCTCATCTGGGGTTAGGCATTCGAGGCCAAACTCCCATACTCAAGATTTCGTAAGACTTCCAACCATAAATCTACCTAGCTTCGATGGTAGTAGTGAAAATTGGCTTGGGTTTAGAGATCTGTTAACTTCGTTGATACATATGAATGATCGAATCACTCCGATTCAAAAATATTTATATTCGCATTCAAGTGTGCATGGGCTCGCAGCTCAGGCAATACAATCAATCGATTTTTCAGGGGATTGCTATCAGGTAGCCTGGAATACGTTGTGCCAGAGGTACAATAACAAATGCATGTTGGTTCATAACCACATCAAACAAATGTTGACCTTTGAACAGATGTCAAAGGAATCTTCTCAAAAGTTGAGAACACTTCACGATAATCTTTACAAACACCTTAATGCTTTAAAAGGTATATCTACAGAGGACAAACTTTTTGAGTCCATTTTCATTTATTTGATCGCACAAGCTTTAGATTCTAGAAGTTTGAGAGACTGGGAAACTCATAGAGTCTATTTGGACGATGAGCTACCTACTCTAAGTGACTTTTGTAAATTCATTCAATCCAAAGCTGATCTATTATAGATATTGGTGTCTAAACAAACCCTACAAGTGGCTAGGGATAAACCCAAACATACAAGGGCCCACATTGCCAATAATACCAATGCAAAGAGTTCTTAAAGCTCGATCCAAAAGAGAAGCTCAAAGGTGCGTGACCTTATAACTTGTATCAATTGCTTATGCAAAGGGAATTTTCTAACCCAATGCAATTCTAAATACACTTGCAAATATTGCAAGGCCAAGCATCATTTGACATTCATTTCACAAAGCCTGAAACAAGCAATGTGGAATTATAACCGCAGTCAAGTGTAGTCACGGCTACTCCTGCTGTCAATTCTATTGAAGTGGTTCTTTCTACAGTGTGTGTAGGTATTCGTGATCAATTTGGTCGCAGTCATAGGTGTAGAGTGTTACTTGATTCAGGTGCACAATCTAACTTTGTAACTGCAAATCTTTGTCGCAAATTGGGTTTGCAAACTGAACCTGTTAATATCAATGTGGCTGGTATTGGCAGTACTACTTCGAGTCTGAGATTAAGTTACAGTCTTTGAACTCACAATTCAAACTAAAGTTTTGTGCTTGCTTATACATCGCATAACCAATGGTTCACCAGGGTTTAATTTCCACAGAGGGATGTTAAACATTCCAAACCGCATAAAGTTAGCTGACCCAGATTTCAGTAAGTCTGCTCAAATTGATCTTCTAATTGGTGTACCCTTCTTTTGGGAATTGTTGTGTATAGGGCATATTCAGTCATCTATATGTGGTACAATTCGTTGCAATTTCGTGCAAGAAATTCAAAATCAATTAGAGCGCTTTTGGGAAATTGAACAATTTCCATCTATGAAATCACTTATGAGTGCACCTGCAAGGCACAATTTGTTGAGAATACTAAGCGATCTTCTGAAGGAAGATTCATTGTATCTATTCCACTTAAAAAAGCACATGTGTTGTTAGGCGACTCACGATACATTGCTGAAAGGTAATTGTTAAATCTTGAAAAACGATTCAAAGGTAATGAGAATCTTGCGTGTCATTACAAAAATTTTATGGCCGAGTATGAAGACTTAGGTCATATGTCCTTAGTAGAGAGACTACTAATGGAATTTTGTGTTATCTTCCGCACCATGGGGTTTTAAAGGAAGACAGTTTTACTACTAAACTACGTGTTGTTGTGTTTAATGGTTCTTTGTTGACCACTTCGGGTCAATTGTTAAATTCGCTTTAGATAGTAGGTCCAGTCATTCAGCAGAACTTGGTGTCTATTCTACTTCGTTTTCGTAAGCATACTTATACTGTTTCAGCGGACATTGAGAAAATGTACCATCAAGTGTTAGTTGATTCTAATCGGTCACTGCAAGGCATTTTGATGTGATCCAATCTTGATGAACCCATCAGTACTTACGAGTTGAATATGGTAACTTATGGTACCGCTTCCGCACCCTTTTTGACCATTCGTTCATTGTTTTAGTTAGGAGTTGAGTGTGAATATTCACATCCTCATATTTAGAGAGTTATTAAACAAGACCTATACGTTGATGATCTGCTTACTACAATTGATTCTTTGGAAGATGCTTATCACATTGTTGAAACTTTGCCTAAAATTTTGTTGTCTTGTGGATTCAGATTGAGGAAATGGGTGTCTTGTTACACTTTAAAGTCATAATTGCACAATTTAAAGGTTTATAATAGCAATCGCGCAAGCGCGGAGAAAGCGGCGCCACGGCAGGTGGTAGCTCCAAGCTTACACAGGCTTTAGCGCAGCCATCTGACGATGACGTCACACAATGCACAAATTTAATACGCAATTAACGGAAAAAATATAAATTTTAGACAATAGTTTATAACAGCGAAATACTCACATGAATATGTCCCTGAGTTAAAGTTGGCTTCTGTTGACGTCCATCAGGGCTACTGATGGCCCCTTTTAAGGCAATTAACGGAGGGTACGCCTACGTCCATCCAATTAGCTTCGACTGGATCTCAGGGCTCCACTCCGGAGTGTTTAAAGATGGTGCTCCTGCGTGGAATGCGGTTTGACCAACGGCTACAAATTACCTCTACCTATGTAGGAAAAGGGCGGAAACAGGTATAAGGGCGACAAACAAAGATAATCAGGCAAGGAGATCTACATAAATAGAGATAAGGCACGATACGATACCTGACAAAACCGCTCTTCACGAAGGTCAGAGGCAAAAAGCCACGTTACAGAGCCCATCGGAAAAAAACCCCTTTTCTGTCCTTTCACGCGTCGGTGCGAAATTATTCGCCCAACCCACTTTTGACGTGACGGAAATACGCGCACCGAGTCTTTTGAATTTTAAGGCGCGAAAACTTCCGCACATCAAAGCTAAAACTAGGGAATGTTTAGTGCCAATTTATTGGCACGTAACAGTCTAATGACGCGTGGATTTTTAATAGACTTTCACGTTTGGATATTCATCCTAATGTGCTCGATATAGGCTCAAATGAATATACTAAAATACTTGGTTTAGCTTGGTCACATAATTCCGATTCATTATTGTTTTCTATTTCTGAACCTAACAGTGCTACAATTACTAAACTTTTGCTTTCATCTGAAATCGCTCAGGTATTCGATCCATTGGAGTTATCGAATGCTTGTACTATTCTATCAAAAATTATTCTCCAACAATTGTGGTTAGAGAAATTATCTTGAGACCAAGAAGTTTCACATCAGTGGAAACCGTTTCGTTTGAACTTAGCCATTCTGAATCATATTCGAATATCAAGACATGTTTTTATCGGTGATAATGTTCAGGTACAAATGCATGGATTTTGCGATGCTTCACTTACACGTTATGGGGCTTGTATTTATCTTCATTCTGAGAATGAAAGGGGTGACATTTCGATCAACCTTCTATTTGCTAAGGCTAAAGTTGCTCCACTGAAGCCAACCACTACACCTCGTCTTGAGCTATGTGGTGCTCAAGTGCTTGTTAGGGCAATGAAACAAGCATCCAATGCTCTGAATCTTGATTCTTGCCAACAATTTTGTTGGACTGATACTACTACTGTGTTAGGTTGGTTGAAGACCATTCACATTTCTAAAACCCTTTGTTTGTAATCATGTTGTGGAAATTCAACAACTCACAAAAGGTGATACTTGGAACCACGTCTCTACAAAAAGCAATCCAGTGGACTTGCTTTCTTGAGGTCTTCCTGCAGACCAACTCGTTAATTCTTCATTTTGGTGGCATGGTCCAGACTGGATACTACATCCTAGTTGCAACTGGCCAGTTTTAGTTTCCGAGTCAGACGAGCTTCCAGAACTAAAGCAAATTTCTCATTGTTTAGTTGTTTTGACAGAGTTCATATCATTTCATAATTACTCTAGATTTCCTTATCTTGTTCGTGTAATGGCCTATTGCTTACAGTTTGTTCATAACTGCTGTACGTCTGCAAATGATAAAATATTAGGATCACTCAGTGGTAGTGAGATCAATCGTTTTATTATTCAACTTGTTAAACGTGCTCAAAGTGATTCCTTCAAGAAAGAACTTAAAATGCTTCAGAAAAATCAATTGATCAAAACTTGTGGTCAAATTTTGTGTTTGAATAATGACATTGCTAAATATGTGAGGGCTTGTAGCGTGTGCCAGGCTCAAAAGCCAGAATAGAAGTCAGCCCATGGAATAATGTACAAACGTAATATTTTGTTGCCATGGGAGGTTATTGCCACTGACCTCATTGGGCCATTGCCATTGTCATCTAAGAAAAATCGCTTTGTTCTAGTTGTAACTGACATATTTACGAAATATACACTACTATTTCCTTTCCGTAGTGCTACAAGTAGTGCAGTGGTGAAGCACCTCGAAGAGGATGGGTTTCTTGTCTTCGGTGCACCTGAAAGAATAATTTGCGATAACGGCAAACAATATATTAGTAAAAACTTAAAAAAATTAACTAAATCATATGAATCTATAATTATCATTAATGCAAATTACCATCCACAAGCTAATCCTTTGGAGAGAATCAATCGCGTCATCCGATCATATGCAAATGCTAATCATCGTAGTTGGGATCAGATATTACCTGAATTTAGATATGCTTTATGCAGCAGTGTTCATGAGGTAACTAAATTCAGTCCTGCATTTCTAAATTTTGGGAGGGAAATTTATTTGTCTGGGAGAGCACATAGAACTGATTGTAAAAATTTGGAAGCACCTATTAATTGCGAAGATCGTGCCCGTAGGTGTGAACACTTGAAATCTGTTAGGGAATTGTTTATCAAGGTTAAGGCAAAACTTGATAATGCCTATCAAGCCAACACTAAACGTTATAATTTACGTCGTCGTTCGTTAGAACTACATGTTGGGCAAACTGTATGAAAGAGAAATTTTGCTTTATCCAAAAAAGCGGACTATATTGTTGCTAAGTTGCTACCCAAGTTTATTAAATGTACAGTAGTTTGAAAGATATCTCCAAATGTTTATCAATTGAAAGATTTTATTACCAGTCGCAACTTAGGATCGTGGCATGTTCAGGACAAAACTGGACAATCCCGAACCGTCTGATGTAGTTTAATTTTTTTTGAAAAAAATTATTATTTCTTTTTTTTGGAAGGGGGGTGTTGTAACGTGTCATTTATTCCACGGTACAATCTACCGCTGTATATATTAAATTGTACAATAGTTATTGAATGCAGCCATCATTATTTAACTAGTGATAGGGAACACACTTGTTTTACTGTCATATTTTATTTTAAGTTGGAATGTGAATGCAACACATTCAGGATTATTTAAAGGTGAACACATTTTGATTGTTAATCAAACTAGATGTATTATTTTTTGTATGTGTCGTCTTATCATTAGATATAACTACCGGTGCCATATGCCGATCTGTTCTTGAATATTTGTTTATGTACAAATACACGCTTCAGAAAGGTTAGCCTGTTTCTTAGTGGTGTGAACCATAAATTTCAAGATTTACTACATAAAGTATTTGTGGGCAATCCTTCTGTACTAAGGAGAATACTATATTGAGTACTTGTTGGAAAAGTAGTTCTCCTGATAATTATCTTGACTTGTGTGAGATTAGCACATGGTGAGTAAGTTCGCCAATAGATTTGATATTACCATGTATTACATTTTAGGTTAATAGTAATTCTTCTGTGAACCATATTTGCATTTATATTTGTTGTGAAACAGGTTTAAATTAGAAACCACTAGGTAAAGTGTAAGTAGCTTGTTACGCATTTGTAACATAACTTAATTATTGTTGTGTACACGGTTTCTTTCTTTCTTCATTTCTTTCCTGCTTCTCTTGTTTTTTGAACCGTGCTGTTACTTACCTACAAAGCAGAGGGCCATCCCATTATCAGAACTGTCATCGTGCCGTCACATTACTACTCAGGACTGGCATCGAGCGTATATGGTGAATTGCATTACAAGTAACGATTACAATTTAGTGGTGGTATACTAACCTTTGAATCTGATTAACATAAGTAAATTGTTTAATTCAATTTATTATTTAATCTTGACATTTATGATATGTATTAAGAGGGGTAAATATCTATGAGCAGTTTTGTCCTAGCTGCCGTATTAAATGTCTCTGTAAATTGCAGAATGGAGAGTGCACTACCCTGTCTACAATAGTAGGGGGGGGTGTATATATAGTTATTTTAATAAATTATGGTGGAGTAATAAGACTACTTAGGTCCATTTACTTTAACAATTCACAGGGTTGCAATAAATGATTTAGTTAAGGTAAGAGTTCTAATATCTAACTAAAAGGTAGGGCTGCCTACAAAGCCTGTTGTATTAATATTCTCCTATCGATATAATCTTATCATTTTGGGTATATTGGAGTTTTCATTAGTTGTGGGTGTAAAATATTATGAGTAAATTAAGGTAATGTGGACATGTTTATTTGATTACAGGAATTTATGTGTCTTTTCTTATATGTGGTGCGAAAGGGGCTTTTCTGTAATTGGCGCCCTGTAATTACTACCAATATCTTGTGAGCTGTCACCGCCCACGGCCCATCCTGACTAGTCTGGGAATTGCGCCATGTTCAACAATTCAGATTAGGGTACCATTTCAATTGGTTACCTTGATTAATCTGAACGTGAACAGAGCATCATCTACTACTTTACTTTCATGTAGCGTTACAGAGCATCTAAGACTTTTACATGCCCGGACCTCAATTGTTGCTTTCCTCTACAAGGGAATGATTTTGGATAACTTCAGGTAGAAATTTGTCTAATCAAATCTGTAGAGACATTGTGTTACTTGCTTTCGTGCTTGTGCGAAAAATTTAAATCCTCTTATGGGCAATCTGCTTTCATTGCGTGTTACTTCTTCCTATCCATTCATGACTACTGGTATAGATTATGCAGGTCCATTGCTCATAAAAGACACAAAGGGTCGTGGATCAAAAATTTCCAAAGTATGCATATGCTTGTTCATCTTGAATTGGTCACTAACTTAGCAACTGAGTCATTCATTCTTGCATTGAGACGGTTTACTGCTCGTCGTGGAAAACCATTACATATATTTTCTGACAACGGCACTAACTTCATTGGTGATAAGCTCTTACGTTTTGAACCGCGAATTCTTACAGTTAAAAAGTTCATAAATACATCGCGCAAGCGTGGAATAAGCGACGTCACGGACGGTTGGTAACGCTAACCTTTGTACAGATTTTACGCGCCCATCTGACAATTACGTCACCAATGCACAAATTAAATTACGCAATTATCGGAAAAATATATAAATGTAAGACAATAGTTTATATCAGCGAACAAATTAAACAATGGAGTACTTACATCAGAAATCCGAACGTCCTGCGGGGTTGAGCTAAAGTTGGCCTCTATCAAAGTCCATCAGGGCTCCATCCCGAAGTGATTAAAGATGGTGCTGTTGGCGGAGCATGGACATCCGGCTCGTCTAGGGTCGTGGGCTGCTCCGGCGTGGAAGCGGTTAGGCCATGGCTACAAATTTATTCTACCTATGCAGGGAATGGACAAGGAAACCAGGTATAGGGCGACAAACAAAGATAATTAGGCAAGGCAATCTACATAGATAAAAACAAGCCACGATACGATACCTCAAACGTCCACTCCACTCGAAGGTTCAGGCCAAAAAGCTACGTTAAAGCGTCTAACGGAAACTTCACCCCACTTTTGTCTTTTACGCGTCGGCGCGAAGTCATTCGTCCAACCCACTTTTGACGTGACGGAAATACGCGCACCGCGTCTTTTAAATTTGTGGCGCGAAACTTCCGCACATCAAAATTAACCTAAAAACAATGTTTAAGGGCCAATTTGGCACGTAACAAAGCATGAACTGCATGAGTTAGGTCAATTCTTAAAAGATAAACATTCTAAATTAACAGAAGCAGTTGCTACTGATGAAATAAATTGGCACTTTATTCCTCCAAACTCTCAACATTTCGGTGGATTGTGGGAAGCAGGGGTGAAGTCAAGCAAATATCACATAAAGAGAGTGGTTGGTAATACTTTATTAACATTTGGGGAGTTTACAACATTATTATCATCACAAATTGAGGCAGGCAATCCTGAACTCCAGACCTTTATCACCTCTCTCTTGTGACCCAAATGATTTTAATTCTTTCTCCTTCACACTTTCTGATTGGACGAATAGCAAATTCTATAGCTGATCCTCGTTTAGCAGACATTCCAGTCTCCCAATTATCAGCGTATCAAAACATTCAGCAGCTTCAAAACATTTTTGGGCTCGTTGGAACAAAGAATACATAAGTGAACTTCAAACTCGTGTAAAATGGTTCACAAATCAACATACATTACTTGAGAATCAAATGGTTCTTATCAAAGATGATAAACTTCCTTCGTTATATTGGAAACTTGGACGAATTGTAGCCAAGCATCCTGACAGCGATGGTATCTCCAGAGTTACATGCATTCGTAGTTCCAAGGGAATAATCAAAAGGACATTTTTGAGGATATGTCCACTTCTTATAGAAGAGACTAAAATAAACAAAAGTGACTAGATTCTTTGGTTTTCATATTTTTATTAAAAGACTTCTATGTTATACATTGCATATAGTTATGCACTTACTAATATTTACATCGTTCTTATATGTACTTGTTTAAGATTTTGAAATGCCTTTCTATTTCAACGCGGGGGGCATGTTTAGAATTGTTTGCTTTAAAATTAATTAGCAGGTTAAAATCTCCACTACTAGTTTTATGGGCAGCTGTGTCTGCCACTTCTGTTTTTACGTTGTTGTTGTGCACGAGAGTTCATCTTGTATACAGCACAAGATGTGCTCTTTAATAATTATGTTTAATTCTTTACATTCAAAATATACAGTCCTACTAATATTGTTTTCTTCTGTGCAATTGAACGAGCACATTACCATCCAACAAGGATATTTCGTATTATTATAAATCTGATGTATATTACAGTGGTTTTATTAAACGGAGAGCTAGCAAAAATAATTAGACAACGGGCAATTTGAAACTTTTATCATAAGCATCTTTGATTAGGCTCGTGACCCTGGCCAATCCACAGCAACTTTTATTGGCACCCAACGTCTGAATGGAACTATGCGATCAAATAAATCTATCTATTTTAATAAAATATATTTTTAACCCGTGTCATGTTCTCTGTAGTATTTTATAATTATATATGCACAAAGACACATGTATTTAACTGTAAAATTAGACATTTTGCACTTATGGCTCTCTTGAATTAAAAGCTGTATATAATAATTTTATTTTGCATATGATGTGAAATGTTTTTCTAAGGTTTACTTTCCAATTCCATTTCTTTTATAATTATGATGATAACTACTCATTCTTTTATTGATTTTTAGAATTTCAATATCCTGATGAAATTTGCTAGTATTATAAAACAATCAGTCGAGTAACAAATCAATTTCAAATGCCAATCAATAATAAATAAATAACAGCTCAACATATTTAGTTAAAATGAGGAAACGAAATTCAAATATACTGCAGGATGATTACTTTCTACACCAAATATTCTGCGTTGAAGTGCTAACCGTTCACAAACCTATTATAAAAACACCTGTTATTAAATAAATGATAAGATAACAGTGTTAGTTTAATCTCATTGTGTACAAATCAAAATAGTATGCACTAATCTGTTTAAAAATACTGTATATTAATTTAAAGACGTAATGGAATCATCATTAAATGACACAATAAAAATAGTTGAAGTACTACCACTGAATTTACCACATCGCCGTGCAACAGATATAGATGATGCCAGTGACTATATTTATGTTATAATAGCAGTAGGCTTAGTACTTATAATACTACAAACTATTGGTTGCTTAATATTTTTTAAAGACAAATGGTTGGTTAGAAAGCGTGCTAATCAATTTGAAGAGGAGCAATGCGTAGCAAACAATGTACAACCCGTGGTAATTACAGAAACATTAAGAACTGTTCGTCAGCCAAAAATCAAGAAGGAGAACACTTCTGCAAACTTTGATGGGAGCCCTTCTACTACAGAAGTTTTATTACATTCAGCACAAGGTGCCACGACATCTTCAAACATAAATTCAATACACGAAAGTCAAAGGTACGAAAATGCAAAGTGATTGTTAACTAAGAATGTAAACTTAATTTTGTTTTTATTTAGATTAAGTTATCAAAATTATATTTTAATACAATAACTTGACTTGCAATGTAATATTTTTTTTTGTAAAATTGGTTTATTGTTTTGAATTACACGATTTTATGGAAACGGTAGGTGATGTTTACCAAAGCTTATGTATAGTTTTATAAGGTAAGTAAATTATTTGCAATCCACTTAGAGCATAATTAATTTGATAATAATTTCTGAATACTAAATAAATTTAATAGTGTTATTGTCGTAAATTTTACTAAACAGTCAAAACCATATTCAACAGAAAAAAGTACAACCTTTAAATTATATAAACACATGAAATGTATGCTTAAAATCAAATTACACTGCATGTGTTTGCATAGCATAAGTTTTAAGGAAAATTTTTACAATCAAAAAGCCAATAACACCTCAATTAATTTTTTTTTAATTTAAATTTACCCTGGGTAAAAACAATTCTAAATGTATTGTTTGATAACAACTTATTGTTTACAGAAATGTTGCAATGTTGTTGCTATATGGTAACGAAGGGTATTTTTGCTACCTGAAGAATTTCAATTCCTTGAGCATTTTTACAAAGGATATTCTGAATTTAATAGCAGGAAGGCGAAAATACAAAAACAGGCAAAACGAAACAGGAAAATAGAGATACAAGTACATAAAATGGAAAATTATTTGCTAATGCAGGAAAGCTAAAGAACAATGGATTGATCAATAGTGCAAAGAGGTGCAAACTAAAATAGAAATAGGAAAGACAGACAAAGCACACAAACTTATTAGAATGAATTTTAGGGATATAAAATTGTATAGCAAAAGTATAAGGAGCGCGGGAGGAAACGTCATTATACAAAATGTAGAGAAAGTGGTTAGATGGCAAGAATATATAGGGAATTTATATGCAGAACAAGAACTAGAACCACTAGAACAGGATATAGACATTGAAAAGGATGACTAGGAATATCCAATACTTTGAATTAGCATTAATGATTTTGAAAAATAATGACACTGGATATAGATAAGGTGCAAGCAGAAACTCTAAAAGCCGCTGGATAAGCAGTAACAGAATCTCTTCTAACTAGTATGCTAGATGTATGAAACAAGCGAAAACCCACAGATTTCAAACGTAATATCACCAAAAAAACATAGGTGCGGATAGATGTGAAAGTTTTCAAAACATTAAGTGCGACAATATATTTGATTTCCCAAGTCTATGTGTTGAGGGATCTTAGTAGCCACAGGTTGTTTAATCCCCTTCACATACCTTACATGTGATTCTCCAATGCTCCACCCAAAAGTACTACATTGGTCAAGAAGCGGGTTTTTTTAACTTGGAAAAATTTGAATTTTTTCGAACCCTTGCTGTTTCAAGCGAGGTATGGATCTTTAACGTGTGCTACAACGCTTACATACAGGACCTACGTTTTACCTCCCATCTGAACGAGGGTATATTTTTGTGAAAAATGCCCACCTAACATATTTCAAGTGGACAGTTTCGGGAATCGAACCTGGGACCTTGGACTTAGTAGTCACACGCGAACCAACTAAGCCACAGAACCGCCATAGTATGTTTGACAACGCACATGTCAAAAATATTAACTAGAATTGTGCAAAGATGGATGATAAAATAGACTGAAGAAATACTAGGAGATCAATTTGGTGCAGGTGAAACAGGGAAACATCAAAGACCATTTCAGCTCTAATTTGATAATAGAAAAAACAAGACAAAAAGAAAGCGTTTATAAATCCGTAAAAGCATTCGACAATGCAAAATCAGAAAGAGTGTTGGAAATACTCAAAAAGATAGGAATGAGTTATAGAGATACATGGATCGTACAAGGAACAAACAGTTGTAGAGACGTAGAGAAGTAGATATTAGGAAAAGGGTGAGACAGGAATCCAGTAAGAAAAAGTTATAAGCAGCTCTTAATGAAATAGAAACAGTTATAACAGAGAGATACGGTATGAAAATTAACAAAAATTAAACTAAAGTACTAGTATCTAAAGGGGAGAAAATAAGTCAAAAAGCAGAATACAAATAGGAAGTGAAAACGTACAAGAGGTTAAGGATTTCTGTTACTTAGAAAGCTAAATAATGTAAGATTGGAAAAGTGCAAAAAATATAAAACAAAGATTAGCACAAGGTCGTGCTGCATTTAACAAGAAAAAGCAACTACTATGTTCAAAGACAACAAACATAGAAACAAGAAAAAATTGCTGAAATCATATGTTTATGGAGCACAGCCCTATATGGCTATGAAACATGAACAGTAAGAGAAACCGACAGGAAAAATGTAGAAGCCTTTGAAATATGGTGCTACAGACATCATCGTCATTAGGTCCTCAGTCCTGACACTGGTTAGACGCGTACCATCATTGTTTTCTATTCTGAACTAACCTACAGATTTCCCTGAAATTTGCACATTCTGCATCTATCACTATCTGATCTTGGTCTACATCCGCCTCTTTCTTCCTACCTCTGCTTGTCATATATCCCATACTATTCCCCAAAAATGCCTTAAAATGTATTCTGCCCTTCTATTTCTCCTATTTTTTTCCAAAGATATCCTTGTTCCCCTACTGCTTCTATAACCTATTTGTTATTACCTTTGTCTGTCCATCCTCATACATCTGAGGACGGCATTTCAAAGGCTGCTACCGTTCTTCTGTCTGCCTTTCAGACTGTCCGTATTTCATTGGCATACTGTCTGTGCTGCACTTCACACATTTGCTTTCAACAACTTCTTGTTCTATGTTTGTTGTCTTTCATCATAGGAGCTGTTCTTTCATGTTAGATGCAGTTCAGTCCCTTTCTACTGTTTTACAATTATATACCCTATTTCTCCGACATTCAGTGGTTGTGAAGGGTGCTAAGTAGCCTGTGGCTGCCAAGTTTCCCCAGCACTTGAGCATTTACCGATTTAATATTTTTTCCAATATATCTTTTCGCACAGTCAACATTAGTTGCAGATATTTCACAACCAACAACTAGTTGTTTATAATAATCATCAGATTTATGTGCGCTTATTTTTTCGTCATTAGGTTTTCTGTCTCAAAACTGGTTGGACACGTACCTGCACTTATCTATTTTCTGAACTAGCCTGCATAGTTCCCTGAAATTCTCACACAACATGTATACAGCTCGGTTCCTCTTGTATTGTTTTCTAATTTTATGCCCTATTTTATCGAGATTCGGTGAAGAGGGTTAAGCAACTTGTGGCTGCCAAAATCCCCAACACTTAGACATTTGCCGAAATAATAGTTTTCACGTAAATCCTTTCACACAATTACCATTATTTGAGAATATTGCCCACCTAATACTTGTAGTTGCTTATAATAATCATCATGTTTAAGTGAAGTTACTTTCTTCGTCATTAATTTATCCATCTTGGGACTGGTTGGATGCGTACCTCCATTGATTTCTATTCTGAGTTAGCCTACACATTTCCCTGAAACTCCTACAGCCTACATCTTTCACTATCTGTGTGCAGTAGTCTAACGTAGGTCTACCTCTTGTTCCATTTTTTCCTATATCTGCTTCTAATATATTCCGCACTATTCCCTCATGCCGTAGTATGTCCTATCATCCTATCTCTCCTATTTTTTATCGTTTTCCACATATTTCTTTCTTCTCCTACCATTTTTAGTACCTCTTCGTTCTTAACTTTGTCTATCCATGATATTTTCATCATTCGTTTGTAGCACCACATTTCAAAGGCTTCTCCTACTGTCCAGGCTTCACAGCCGTACAGTGCTGTGCTCCATACATATGTTATAAGCAATCTTTTCCTTGTTTCTATGTTTGTGGTCTTTGAGTAGTTGCTTTTTCTTGTTAAATGTAGCGCGAGCTTGTGCTAATATTTGTTTTATATCTTTTGTGTTTTTCGCATCTTGCGTTATTTGGCTTCCTAGGTTGCAGAAATCCGTAACCTCTTGTAAGTTCGTGTTACTTATTTGTATTGTTGTTTTCGATTTATTTTCTCCTCCTTTGCATACTAGTACTTTAGTTTTAGTTTTATTAATTTTCATACCGTATCTCTCTGTTAGAACCTTTTCCATTTCATTAAGAGCAGCTTCTAACTCTTCCTTGCTAGATGCTAATACTGCTATATCATCTGCAAATCTAAGCATATCAATTTTTTGTCCCTGCATAGTAATTCCAAATGTCTTATTGCATTTGACAGTATTCATTGCCTCTTCAATGTACAGGTTAAAAATTAATGGGGATAGAGCACATTCCTGTCTCACCCCTTTCCTAATGTTTAGTTCTCTATGCTCCTGCTCTAATTCTATTACTTCTGTTTGCTCTTTGTATAAGCTATGTACTATTCGTCTATCCCTATGACTCATTCGAATCTTTATGAGTATTTCGAACATTTTTTCCATTTTACATTGTCGAATGCTCTTTCCAGATTTACAAACCCTATATACACGCTTTCCCCTTTTTCTATTGTTTTGTCCATTATCACTCTCAGAGCTAAAATAGTCTCCCGTGCTCCCTTGTTTCACCTAAACCCAAACTGATCTTCTAGTATTTCTTCAGCTCGTTTTTCCATTCGTCTTTGTACAATTCTAGTTAATATTTTTGACACGTGTGCTGTCAAACTTATTGTTCGAAAATTTTCACATCTATCCGTGCCATCCTTTTTTGGTATAGTTACTATGATGTTACGTTTGAAATCTTTGGGTATCTCACCTGTCTCATACATATAGCTTACAAGTCTGAAGAAACATTCTGTTACTGCTTGGCCAGCGGCTTTTAGAGTTTTTGCTTGCACCTCATCTGTACCCTGCGCCTTACCATTTTTCAGACTCTTTAATGCTAATTCAAACTCATCCCTAAGTATAGGATATCCCAGGTCATCATTTTCAATGTCTGATCCCTGTTTTAATGCTGTTAGTTCCTCTCCTGAATATAAATTTCCTATATACTCCTGCCATCTAGCTGCTTTCTCTACATTTTCTATAATGACATTTCCTTCCGCGTCCCTTATATTTTTGCTGTATGGTTTTATATCCCTAAAATTCATTCTAATTAATTTGTATGCTTTGTCTGTCTTTCCTATTTCCATCTTAGTTTGTACCTCTTTGCACTTTTCATCAATCCATTGTTCTTTAGCTTTCCTGCATTTTCGAATAATTTCCCATTTATAGCTTTGTATCTCTGTTTTCCTGTTTCGTCTGATTTATTTTTGTATTTTCGTCTTTCTTTTATTAAATTCAGGATATCCTTTGTTATCCATGGTTTCTTATTTTCTTTTTGTGTATACCCCAGAATGTCTCTGGTAGCCATGTCTGGGCTGGATTTAATGATATTCCATTCTGTTTCTACTCCCTTAGTATCAGATATTTTCCTGATATCTTTGAGCAATTCATTTGACTTTTTTCGAACCTTTCTTGAACATCTTTATCTTTTAGTTTTTTTAAGTCCAAGCGCCTTTTTCCGTTTCTTTTTTCAAATTTAAGTGCGGCCTTTATAATTATGATGTTGTGATCAGTGTCTATATCTGCTTCTCGGTAGCTTCTACAGTCTTGTACTTGACTCCTAAACCATTGTCTAACAAGAATGTAATCTATTTGATATCTTCCTATATCTCCTGGCATCTTCCACGTATATCGTCTTCTAACATGATGTTGAAATAATGTGTTTGTAATGATTAAATTGTTCTTGTCGCAAAATTCTACCAGCCTATTTCCTCTGTCGTTTCTCGTGCCTAAACCAAATAAACCTACTACTGCTCCTTCCTTACCCCCACCGGTAGAAGCTAGAGCAATTACCAGTAAAAATTAATTTAATTTCGACGAAAAATACAATTTTCTAAAAACCCTAAATACTTATCACGCCATATTGCATGCGCGATATTTTCATAACGAAAAACGGAAGCAACCAAACTGTACACGCGCGGGGGGTCTTATAAATTTATAAATCGACTTACCTCCGCGGTGTTTTGTTTTTCTATGCTGCAGTTCCTATTCTTTCAACCAAGTGGACTGTATGCGAATTGAGTTTATATGTTACGTAACACTTGCACTATGTTTTTTAGGGTTTAACAACGAAAGTCTGGGGCACTTGACTAACTTACGGTACACTGAACGAAGAAACCGACGACCGTTCTGCTTCAATATCCATAAGCAAGTGTTTGTTCACTACTCTGTCCACTTATTCACACATGCCCAACGAATTTTTATGGCAGGATATAAGGGAACAAGGAATGACAGTTTTACTATTAGATTTACGACTACAAAATTTACGACTTAAAATTAAACACGCAAACGTGCGACAAAGAGACCGAACATCCCGCCCACCAAAATAAGTATGAACTAACTTATTTTATATTTAAAACTAATTAGAGCTATTAACTAAGAACCTAACCGACAAACTTATATAAGTGAATATATGTGTACATACCATTAAATATTAAATAATTTGGTAGTAACCATAGTTTCACTAGAGGACGTTTAACTAGCCCTTGGGCTGTCTTGATTGTAGGTATCCGAACGATACCGTCCCTACCAGGATGTAAATGTCTTTCATGGCAATCTAATATAATAATCTCAGTTAACCGATGCGACCGAGGAAGCAAAAATTGGAAATTTTGCATCATGCGACAACTCTGAGTTACGTAGGCGACCGCCCACCCTCAACAAATCACGACTATCTAGAAACGAACTAAGGCTACGAAGTTGTTTACTAACAAGTTTTCCAGTTTTAATATTTGCAATGTCTTGAGCAAAAACATTCGTTTGAACTCCTTTAATCAATAAATGTATAGCCTCTTGCTGTTGAGCTAGAGACAAACTATCAGAATATTTTGAACGCAAATCTGGACATTGAACATTACGAATGAAATGACGAATACAGGTAATAATCCTACAAATTTTCTGCAGGTTTGAAAATTTATCCAACAACATATCTAAGAAATTGTCAGACATAACGACTGTTAACGACAGAGTACGATATTCGACGTCCATCTGAGATGAGTCGATAAGTTTTGGCAGCGATGTTACTGGCCATTCTTCATTACGACGCACTAACCAGGAAGGTCCTGTCCACCATAATGGATGATGAACCAACTCTGAAGCCAAAAATCCACGTGAGGCACAATCCGCAGGGTTATCCTGGGACTTAACATGAAACCACGAAGATGGAGGAATACGTTCTTGAATATGCGAAATTCGATTGCTAACGAATGTCTTCCACTTATGCGAGGAAGACCGAATCCAAGACAAAACAACAGTAGAATCTGACCACGCGAAAATATTACTAAATGATAAAATATCTGTATAAGTATTTTGACAAAATCTACTAAATCTGCCAAGAGTACGGCAGCACACAATTCGAGACGGGCAATGAAACGCGATTAGTAGGAGCAACCTTCGATTTTGCGCATACTAATGAAATGGTAATATTACCTTCTAGATCGAACGAACGGAAATAGATGACAGCTGCATACCCGGCTTCAGAAGCATCACAGAATCCATGCAACTCCACCCTTTTAAAATTATGACATACGATGCGACGCGAAATCTCAATATTCGAAACCGCTGGCAATTCACCCAAAAATGTTTCCATTTTGTATGACTTCAATGGAGGCTCTTGGTCCCACCGAGACCTAAAAGCCAAAGATCTTGAACTAAACGTTTAGCGAACAGTACTACAGGTGCTATCAAACCGAGAGGATCAAAAATTTTGCGATAGCCGACAAAATATTACGCTTAGTGCAAGTGCGCTCTTCAACGTCTAAGTTGTATAAAATGCATCTGTAAGAGCACGCCACGAAAGGCCCAAAATTTTTATTGAACCACTATCTTTATCTTGAAATGTAATTGCGTCCGAACTGGACAGGGACTCCTCAAGTTGGACATCACTTCCGGGCAATTACTACTCCATTTTCTTAATTGAAAACCACCACTAGAGCAAATACTATTCAATTCACCAATTAATTGATTAGCAGCTTCAATCGAATTACATCCAGTGACTAAGTCATCAACATAGGTATCGCCGCCAACACGGATGACGCGAAAGGAAAATTAATTGATTCTAACCTTGCCAATTCTTGAACAGTACGCAAGGCCAAAAAAGGCGACGACGAAACTCCATAAGTTACAGTATTTAATTTAAAGTCCATAATAGGATCTGACGGAGAAAATCTCCAGACGATACGTTGATAATCACGATGAGTATCTTTAACCAAAATCTGCCGATACATTTGTTTAATGTCAGCTGTAATTACGATAGGGTGTACACGAAAGTGCAATAACAAAACTGCAATGTCCTTTTGCAAAGCAGGACCAATACCCAAGCTATCATTTAACGACTTTCCAGATTGATCCTGACACGAAGCATCGAAAACCACACGCAATTTGGTGGTAGTGCTATCACGCTTATGTACAGCATGATGGGGGATGTAGTACATTTTCTCATGACCCGACGAATTTTCAAGCGATTTCACTTGAACCATGTGACCGTTTGTCAAATAATCCTCCATAAATTTTTTATAATCTGAATACAATTCAGGATTTTTTAACAAACGACGTTCTAACGACAAAAATCTTTTAATACAAATTGATCTCGTACCCACAAATGAGGGTTCCGAAATTTTAAAGGGCAAGGACACTACAAAACGACCGTCCTTGTTACGTCTATAACCTTCCACAAATTGATTTTCACACCTTTCTTCTTCAGGAGAAATGTGTTTTTTGAAGGGAATATTTTCTAATTCCCAAAATCGACGAATGTCACTGTCTAAGGGTTCAACGAAAGTACACAACGACGTAATAGAACTATTCGGGAAACGACCTTTCCGTTAAAACCCAACCAAAGGTTGTGTTAATAGCAACTGGCTTGTTAGCGACACCCCAACGAGACTCGTTCAACAAAACCTGAGCAAAGATTTCCGCTCCGAGTAGCATGTCAATTTTACCAGGAACATTAAAATTAGGATCAGCTAAGGCCAAACCTCGAGTATGCGACCATTCCTTGACCCCTATCGACGACGAAGGTAATTGATTACAAATGTTCGGTAAAATATAACAATCAATTCCATATGCTGGAGACCGTGCTCCCGAGGGACTGACTACACACGATAGTGCACCAGACACCAACGACGAATTCAAGCCAAGTCCTTGAACAGTGACATTGGCTCTCCGTTTCCTTAAACCTAATTTCTGACGGCACCTTTCAGTCATAAAACTTTCCATGGATCCGTTATCTAATATTACACGAACAGATTGCAATGTTCCTGTATAATCAAGAACCGACACTATTGCCGTAGCTAACAGCGTGGTTGTGTGTTCTAATGACGTCGAAATCAACGAGCTAGTGGCAGGTTGTTCATGCACAACCGATGACGACAGATTGTCTTCACTAGGTCTACTAGTAGAAGTAAGTCTAGGCGCCGTTCTCCGAGGAGACGCTGACCTTTCACGATGGGTTTGTCGGCGTGGCGACACCGATTTTTCTTGTTTATCGAAGTGAAGCAACGAATTGTGCGACTGATGACATTTTCTACACGACCAATCTAACGTACAATTTTTCATCGAATGTGAAGGATTTAAACATTTAATGCAAAGATTTTTAAGCTTTACCACCTCAAATCTTTCTTGAGGGGTTTTATCGAGAAACTGCTTACATCTATAAATAGGATGCACAGCTTGACATAAACTACAATTTTTAACATCATTGGTGGTACCAACTAAAGAAGTTTTAGCCGAAGTGCTAACGAACCTTCCTTTTTCTCTTTCTTTTACGGAATCTCGAGATTTTAAGCATGTTCCTGAAGCAATGTCATTTATTTCCAACACTTTACATTGTTTTTCAATGTACGACGAGGGAATTTCGTCATTATTTCCTAATTCGAAACGCTTTAAAATGTTTGTATCTAATTTTTTCGATAACAGATTAAACAACATGAAATCTAATAAATCTATTTCCATCTGCCTTAACGCGAATATATTTTCATCAAAACAACTAATTAATTGCCGGAGTTCCGCATGCGAGTCTGAGGAACTGACCTTAGGGCATTTTTCGAGAGCATTAAAATATGTTGAAAGTAATAACCTCTTGGACTGAAAACGATTAGTAATGATTTTATAGGCTTCCACGTATGCATAATCATTTAATGGCAAGTGTTTTATCAACGCGACGACTCATCTAATGTATCAACGAGATGGCAAAATTTTTCAACGGGTGACAAACTGACATTATCATGAATCAACCGCTTATAGATTGCATTGTAACTCTCGAAATCTGAAATTCGTCCGGAGAAGCGGGAACGGAAAGATGTTTCAAGCGAATTCCACAGCTTGACGAAAAAGAATTATTCATATTTTCCAACTTTGGCTTATTTTCTACCCGATCTAATTCGCATTGTTCAGCGATAATACGAATATCTAATAGATAATCATCGATTTTCACCCTAAGAGCCGAAAATTCATCCAATTGTTCACTTTCTTCATCAAAGAAAATATCCTTGCAAAAGGATTTGAAAAGCGTTTCAATCTGTTCGACAGTTTTAATCGACGCTCTAATTAAAGCAATCGATACGTCTTCCGATTGGTTGATCTTACTGTAAATGTGATCCAACCTTTTAACTACAAATTTAGCTTCAAGAATAGCTTTATCAATTGATATAACCATATTTGATTAATGATTAATGAACGACAATAAAATTAATATAAAAACAATGCGTAACTCGAATACGCTAAATTACTAATTCATCTACGAAATTAAATTATTAATAGAAAAATGCACCTAACTACAGTGCTTGCCCGACAAAGCTTTTAAGGTTTCAAATAAATACCAATAACCCCTTTGTTATACAAGTTGCATGAACCCGAATGGTTCCTCCAACTTGAACTGACAAATAAGGTAAAGCTTTACAATACAATAACACTCATAAATAGTTTATATAAAAGGATACCGACGACGACCCTAATTTTTGCCACAAAGGATAAGGAATGTATTGTAAAATCTACCCTTATAACCAGATGTATTTAGCATTAAATGTGTAAGCAAGATGTTCTTTTCTGTGTAACACGTTTAACCATAATAAAAACTACGACAATTTTATAAATTTAAGTATAAGGAGTTTAAAGGATAGGAACTAATTATTTAATTAAAGATCCAGCGATGAAGGCCAATTTTGTACACGCGCGGGGGGTCTTATAAATTTATAAATCGACTTACCTCCGCGGTGTTTTGTTTTTCTATGCTGCAGTTCCTATTCTTTCAACCAAGTGGACTGTATGCGAATTGAGTTTATATGTTACGTAACACTTGCACTATGTTTTTTAGGGTTTAACAACGAAAGTCTGGGGCACTTGACTAACTTACGGTACACTGAACGAAGAAACCGACGACCGTTCTGCTTCAATATCCATAAGCAAGTGTTTGTTCACTACTCTGTCCACTTATTCACACATGCCCAACGAATTTTTATGGCAGGATATAAGGGAACAAGGGATGACAGTTTTACTATTAGATTTACGACTACAAAATTTACGACTTAAAATTAAACACGCAAACGTGCGACAAAGAGACCGAACACAAACAGTTCTACACTTGTCTCCATTGTGTAGATTGGAAAGCAAAAAATCAATTTCGTTCAGCCAGTGACCAGCGTCCAAAGTAATATTTCTATTCAGAATTAACCTGGAAAAACACAGTTTACATTGGGATAATACGCAGCTTTAATTCGAAAAATTCTTCCGACGGAAAACGCATAAGAAGCAATTATCGGATACTTGGAACATATTATCGACTATCTGAGTATAGCGTAAACTTTACGTTAGGGAATTCTGGGAAGTAGAATTTATTCTTAATTAGCGGAAGTATTTACCAAGTAAAATATACAGGATATTTAATTTATCGAATAAAGTTTCGTTTTAGAAGCAAAGTGGATTTTAGTTGAAAATTATTAGCCAGCGTATTTCTTTTTAATTATTAATCGACGAAGTTATTTTGTAGCCTTTTAAATTCTGATTTTAGTTTAACGAGAAATTCCGATACTTATAAAGGAGCCCACGGCAAATTAAGATGGAAGGTGGCTCTATGTTGAGGAAATCTCAAAGGCAAAGCGGCTAGTCGAACTATATGCTCTGGGTAGAGAATGAGCTGTGGGTCGGGGTGTAATTGCAACCACTAATAATAAAAATAAGGCGCCACCGTATTTTTTTATACTGAGAAGACCTGATACAAGTCCCTTGTACAAGGCTAATGCGGAAACCTTTCTCCTATAACCGCTATATAATTTCAAAGACCACCTAATCTTTAAAGTGTCTTACCTTATGGCTCGACCTTGACCTTAGCAATCCTGCACTGCACCTGTGAACAAATTAAACAAAGAAAAACACTGTTTGTGCATTCAAACTCAAAAATAATTAAATACAATCCGAATCGACTTTCATTCCTCTTAAATAAAAATAGTCTTTAGTCCGAAAATAAGAATCTATTCAACTGGTATTCAATAATGTAATTTTCTACAAAAAATATGTCTTCCTTTATAAGTTAATTTAAGTTAGGAAGAGTTAATTACAATGGTACTGAATATATCCGTACCAATTACTATTTAATGAGGTTTATGTAACAAATTGACAAAGCATAAAATTGCTTATTTATAGAAAGCGTTAATTATGGTAAATTTACCTTAATTTCACAGTAGATAATTACAGATAACTTGTTCATAAAATATCAAATGTAGAGATTTAATTTCTAAAAATTAAAGTTGTAAGAATTTACTTTATTTAATTAGTAGTGACATCTTCTGATGTTTCATTGAGTTAATAAAAAATTATGTAGAAACAAATTACAGATTCATATCGTATGACTACGAAAAATATAATTGAGGTCTGTCCTTGACCTGTTCAAAGTTAACACAAGTCGGATAAAGTAAAATTTATCTCGTTACTACGTCGACAGTTCAAACAACATACGAATATTATTTTTGTACATACCAGAACTCCATATTGCACCTAAATACTTGCTTGAAAGCTGACATATGTGATGACAACGGAAAATTCCATTCCAAACGAACAGCTGCGCTGCATACACGAGAAACACGTCACTTGGCTTCCATTATCTGCGTTTCAATTTACAGATGTTCCAGGAGTAATTCTCACCACGAGAAAACTGATGTTGTTTGTAATTAACTTGAATAAATTTATATATGTGATTCCATATTATACAAGAATAGAATTGTTTTCCTCAATTTCGCATGAATACCATTCAGAAAAATTTCTTATTTATAATTTACGTTGCAATATATTTTAAAATAAATTATTATTATTCCCAAAGTTACATGTTCCTAATGGTCTTTTAACAAAAACTTCATCGTTCTTCACGACTGGTTTCAACAAAACAAATGGACCATCCAAAACAATTTATGAAGATAGCTTCCACGAGCAATCTTCCATCGTGCACGCTTCCAACACCAAAAATCAATCACGGACATCGCTCCTAAGAACAACTATCGACCTGCTTGAACCCCAGCTGTGTTAGAAGTACCAGCCGAGCTTGTTGCTGCCCAGTAACAGCGATACCTAGCGGTTATTGAGTAGAGGGGGCTTTAAGAAGGATACCAAACAAAAGCTTTTATATTGTCTCCGTAGAATTTAACTTTTAACATGAACTAAATACTAGTTATTTATTGGACAATAGATATTATTAAATTAAGTGGATTGGATAACATTATAATGTATTATATTATTTAATATTTAATAAAAGGATTGATTATACAGATATATATATTAGGTGGAAAATAAAATTGCTACAATTTAACCGTAGACATGGAATTTAGATAAACGGATAATTAATTAGCAAAGGATTTGAATTGAAAATTATTGTAAATAAAATAACCAATTATTGCCAAAAATGAACGTAACACATGGTTATCCACCCAAATTATTTCATGTCCCATCAGGTGTTCCCCAAGGATCTATACTTGGTCCCCCTCCTTTTCATAATCTGCACCAATGGTAACATTTTTAACATGGATTATTTATTATATGCTGATGATCTTAAACTGTTTTCTTAAATAACCTCACAGGGGGACTGTATGATCCTACAAGTTAATCTTCACAGGCTTAAAAAATGGTGTGTTCTGAACAAATTACTTCTAAATGCCAAGAAATGCTATGTTATGACTTTCACTCGGACTCATACCCCACTAATTTTTGACTATTGTATTGACGGTTGTATTCTGCAGCGTCCCCAATTAAATATCTCGAAATTTATTTTATTTGCAGGCTTACCTTCACTCAACATATACAATATCTTATATGCTCATCCAATTCAATTCTGGGGTTCATCATTCGTAATTCTGTTTGTTTTACTAAGCTCTTAACAGTTGTTCAATGCTTACATTAGGTCTCGTCTTGAGTATGTATGCATTATATGGTGCCCACACTGTTACCTATATAAACCTAATAACAGATTTTTAAAAATCCTAATGCTCTGGTATATTAGATTCTATCTACCTATTGATTATTCCAACACTATTCTTATGTTAACTTTTAATGTCCAGTATTTGAGCGTGACGTTCGGTACACTCTATGATCTCTACAATATCCTTTTCACATTTAATTGCCCCGATCTTTTATGCCTTGTTTCTTTTTACTGTTCCTCGTTTATCCTTTTGCAATCTCTCCACATTTTATAATTCTATTCCACGCGCTAATGTACCGAAATTTTCTCCTTTTTATTAAATCTGTAGGATGTACGCCTCTGTTCAAAACAATATTGATATTTTCCACACCTCTGCCATTAAAGATTATGTATTTCATCATGCGTCTTAACTATCAGTGTCTATTTTTATCCAGCCATCACTCGCTTTTCCTATATAATACTAATTTACTTATTTTTATGTATATACCTAGCCTAGTTATTACTTAATCTTGTAATTGGATCTAGTTCTGTTAGATTGTGATGTTAAATAAATGAATAAATTTAATTGTTAGCATAATGCAGCACGTTACATTTTTAAGATACAAATGTTGTGCTAACGATGTCTAATAGGTTACATGATATTCTTTCAATTTTGTTTTCTCATAACATATTGTATATGTGTATATTTTAATCAAATTGTGTTATACTTTGATGTACGTTAACATCCGATGTATAAAGAAATAAATACAGAATTTAAATTTAATGTTTTGGCGTTTCTAAATAGTACAAAAAATATTATTGTTAAAAGGAATTGTTGCTATTGCAATAGCTCTTCAAAACTGATTTGTTGACACATCTACCTGTACACTTCAATTTATAAGTTCCACATAGATTGAATGGAAAAACTTGCTATTTTATTAATAAAATCCTTATTTTTGTAAATCTCATGCTGTTTCAGAAATACCAGCATATCAATGATTTCTATTTTTTTTTAAATTTGATACTAATTAAAGCTTTCTATAACCAAATACCTATTTAGAACATAAGTTAATATAGCAATGTCTAACTACTGCTGATTAATAATTGAGAAGGCCAAAATTGGTATATTTTCTTCACAAAATTCAATGCTATTAGATTAATTATAAACAGATAACATATAATAAACCACGTTGGTCAACTTACAAACTGATTATAAAATACACTAACATAAACCATTAAAAGTGAATTTATTTTTAGCAACATATAAAACTATAAAGCTCGTTGCTCATTAGAAATCTGACCTTGTCCCTTAACAACATCACTAATACAATGCCAATTTCCTTCTAAATTCTGCTTCCATAAAGTTACTTTATTATCACCACCTGAAACAGCTAAAATATTTCCATTTAGTGACCAACTAACACTCCAAACAACATCATCAAAAGTATGCATAATAGTAGAGTTCCAACTTTGACAATCCTCACTCGACCATATTATTACACGACGATCTTGAGAACAACTTGCAATTATATGACGGCTAAGACCAATCGATGGAGCCCAAGCTACATCACGAACCCAATCCGAGTGCACTTCTAATTTACTATCTTCAACCCAACGGTCACCATCTTCACGCCAAATTTTAACTAAGTTATCACAGCCACCCGAAACTAAACGTTTTACATGCGATTGAAGCTGCTGATTATCGAATGCAGGTTCTGGTGTAACTGCAGGACTCCAACTAACAGCATTGCAACCAATCGCATGTGCATTTTGAATCTTTTTAGCATCCCACGTATTAGTTTCGCTTTGGTAAGTTAGAATTGATATACATCCATCACTACTACCACAAGCTAAAATTAAACCAAAACTGTGCGGTGCAAACTGTACAGAATTGACACTAGAATCATGATTGGAATACTCATAAAACTTGATCCACTTTCCCTGTTGCTCTTTCCATATGATTACTTTACGATCATAAGAACATGATGCTAAGAGATTACCAAATTTTGGGTGTCCCCATGCTATTTGCCATACTGGACCAAAGTGACCCTTTAGATCTTCTATTAAGGTGTGAGCCCCATTCTTAATGTCGTAGATTTTTATAGAATTATCAGAAGAACATGTAGCTAGTCGTAATCCATAATAATCTATTTCAGCATCATGAATCATATCTTCGTGACCGGTATCAATGGTATTTAGTACTGTAACCATTTTGTAATTAATAGAAAATACTTTAACAATACAGGTATACAACAGGCAAAAGTAACCTCAAAAATGACGTGGCGAGGAAAAGTAAGCTGTGTAACGTGGAAATAAGAATAAACTAATTCTATAGAAGTGTGGATAACGAATCAAAATTACTAACCAATGAAAGTTGGATTTAAAAATAGTCCATCATTAAATTTTAATTAATTAATTGCATATTAGTACCGCTATACTATTTTTAAAAAAATTATTACTGCTACACAAATGCAAGTTAAAAACAATCGATGCAAATGTAGATAATTGCAATTGCTGAATATTTAAAAATAAAATGTTTAAAACTGTTAAATGTTGACAAGTGTAATTATCAACCCCAAAAGGCGATTCATCGTCGCTCGTCAGTTATTTCCAATACGAATAAATGCACTCTCTGTTTTATCACTATAAATTATGCTGGTTATGCACTTAGAAATACACACAAGAAAATACCGGCGTGAACTTATCAGCTAATTTCTAGCAGGGAATTTACTAGTTTTGTCGAACGACCAGTGGCGTCGGTAAAGAAGTATACAGACAAACACGCTGCTCAGCAGCAAATTTCAAAACATATTAAGCGATATAAGTGGCATTAAATGCGCTGCTACTCATTTTTAATTAATCTTATTAGAATGCTACAAATTCAAATTATGAACAACTCTATTAACTATTCTTGAGCAAATTTATAATTTCATATACCTTCAGTACCTCTAAATAAAAAAGTTTGTATCACAGATTTTTATTTATAAAACACAATTATTAATAATTACATACAACGGAACAATTTAAAATAAATAGCATAAAACATTTTAAATAGCAATTCGTCTTTAAACCAGGGGATACACGACTATTTTAATGTACTGGATATTTACAAAGGTACATATAGAATGATACAGATGAAAAAATATCACACACACAATATGCGCAACAAACCCCGAATAAAAAAAAGGAATTAAGGCAAAAGCAGAATACAACGGAAAACTTCGAGTTTAAAAAAGTCGATTCTGGTCTAGCTATAAAAATTCAAAACCGTTTCTTTTTTAAAACTGCGTAAGTCGGGCGCTATTCAAACTCTTTATGACAATCCGCAGCAAGCCCCGAATAAAAAAAATATACCAGCAATTCAGGCAAAAACAGAATACCACGAGCATATCTTCGAGTTTAAAGTTGCCGATTTTGGTCTAACTATAAAAATTCATAACCATTTTTTCTTTAAAACTGCGCAGGTCAGACCAGGACCAAACTCTTTAGGACGATTCGTAGCAAGCTCCGAATAAAAGAAAGATACCCGCAATTCAGACAAAAACAGAATACTACGAGCAAATCTTCGAGTTTAAAGTTATCGATTCTAGTTTAACTATAAAAATTCATAGTCGTTTTTTCTTTAAAACTGTGTAGGTCGGACCCGATCCAAACTCTTTAGCACTATCCGTAGCAAGCCCCGAATAGAAGAAACATACCAGCAATTCAGGCAAAAGCAAAACACCATGGGCAAAACTTCGGGTTTAAAGTTGTCGATCCTGGTCAACTATAAAAATTCATAACCATATTTTCTTTAAAACTGCGTAGGTTGGACCCAATCAAATCTCTTTAGGATGACCAGTAGCAAGCCCAGAATAAAAGAAACATACCCGCAATTCAGGCAAAAACGGAACACCGCGGGCAAAACTTCTAGTTTAAAATTGTAGAACCAGGTCTTACTATAACAATCCGTAATCTTCCTGCGCCAAGATTGGAGTGCGGACGCTACAGCAACATCCCCAGTTTACCTTTTTGGTATCTCGAGAATGTGTAGCACAGATGGTGGTTGCAGCCTAAATCAGCATAAAAGTCGCACAAACGACTGCATTTCTTTTCACTTGTCTCATGAGAATGTTGTGTGCAGGTGAAATACAAATTACGTAACAATAATATTTGGAAGATAAAGTTGTCCAATATGGTTATGATGATGGTTATGAACTTTTATAGTAAGATCAGAATCGACAACTTTAAACTCGAAGTTTTGCCTATGCTGTTCTACTTTTGCCTGAATTGCGGATATGTTTCTTTTATTCAAAGCTTGCTAGCACAGTGCTAAATATTTTGGATCGGGTCCGACCTACGCAGTTTTAAAGAAGAAACGATTATGAATTTATATAGTTAGACTAGGATCGACAACTTTAAACTCAAAGATTTGCTCGTGGTATTCTGTTTTTGCATGAATTGCGGGTATGTTTTTTTTATTCTGGGTTTGCTACGTATTGTTCTAAAGAGTTTGGTTCTGGTCAAACCTACGCAGTTTTAAAGAAAAAATGGTTATGAATTTTTTTAGTTAGACTAGAATCAACAACTTTAAACTCAACGATTTGCTCGTGGTATTCTGTTTTTGCCTAAATTGCGGTTATCTTTCTTTTATTCAGGGTTTGATGCTAATTGTCATAAAGAGTTTGAATCGCGCCCGACTTACGCAGTTTTAAAAAAGAAACGGTTCTGAATTTTTATCGTTAGACCAGAATCGACTTCTTTAAACACCAAGTTTTCCCGTGATGTTCTACTTTTGCCTTAATTGCAGTTTTTTTATTTGGGGTTTGTTGCGTATGTGTGTGTGATTTTTTTCATCTGTTTCATTCTATATATATATATATATATATATATATATATATATATATACATTAAAATAATCGTGTATCCTCTGGTTCAAAGACGAATTGCTATTTAAAATGTTTTATGTTATTTATTTTAAATTGTTCCGTTGTATGTTATTATTAATTATTGTGTTTTATAAATAAAAATCTGTGATACAAACTTTTTTATTAAGTGGTACTGAAGGTGTATGGAATTATAAATTCGCTCAAGAATAGTTAATAAAGTTGTTCATAATTTGAATTTGTGACATTCTAATAAGATTAATTAAAATTGAGTAGCAGCGCGATTTATATGGTTTAATGTGTTTTGAAATTCGCTGCTGAGCAGCGTGTTTGTGTGTATCCTTCTTTACCCACGCCACTGGTCGTTCGGCAAAACTCGTAAATTCTCTGCTAAGTTCACGCCGGTCAAGAAAATATATTGTAGTTACCATTGGCGTAAGTTGGATTTAAACTATGCATAATTTTGTACTAAAGAGATTTTACACTATTTGCATACTAAAACATGATAAATTAGGGGAGAATTCAATTAAAAAAGTTTTTAAAAATTTAAGATAAATGAAGCTACTGGTCAATTGGGCTCTGATACAGGTAAAGCAAGCTTAGACATACAGAAAAATTTCCAAATTTGTATATCACATACGGAAATGAAGTGTCTGTTTTAGACACATAATTGAGTATGTAAAGAAAATAATTGTTTATATTATAATACAATAATTCCATATTAAGAATTTATTATACTTAACATTTGCGTAGGTTTACAATTTTTAGTATTAAGGAAAATAGGTCACAACGTGTACTTTGGTATAAAAGTTAACTAAATTGATTTAGTGTATCATGCATGTTGCATACGACTAGAAATTCTACTACTACTCTAATGGCAATCGACTGGTATTACTTATTATTCAAAATATTTTTGAGTGAAATACAGATATACTTGTTTTGCAGTGACTATTACCCAAAAATGTAACATTTTTCTGTTACTCTTATTGTGTATGAGATGTATAGTTGTAGTTTAGTATTTATATATATATATATATATATATATATATATATATATATATATAATGGTACTGTTTTAAAATTCGTGCCCATTCCTGGGCCAACATAAAATTAAAAAACAAAACGTCTTACCCTTTATTTTGGACGCCTTCGGATTTCTCTGCTTGTCCTGGCTAGCTCAGCAATCGGCCTCTTCTTGAATACCTATCTTTAAGTACATACCTCTCTCACACACACACATCAAATGAAATTACCAAAATAATACAACAGCCATACAACCTTTTATTTACACATGATAACAGATAAAATATTTACACTTAGGTACAAACGATTTGGTACAATTTTTACCAGCTCATTTATTAGATGCTTTAAAGTCCTTAGGTTTTAAATTATTTTTACAACGATTCTACATGATATGAGTAGATAGACCCCACATGCAACCCTAGTTTGACTTCCTACTGGTCTATGGTGAGCTCATTATAACCCAGTTTTTGTAAATGCTTTTAACCTTGCACTTTATTGAAAACAAATTTACAAACTTGTTTACTCCTTACAACCACTATTTATAGCCTGAATAAACCTTTATCTATTATCAATAAACCCTTTTTTAATAATCAAAATTAATTGTCCAGCACATGTATCTTTTTAAACAAGTTTTAAAAATAATAAATACGCCAACCATAAGTCAAACACACAAACACCAAAGTATTACCACAGATGTTTATACAAAACAGTAATTTAAAGTTCGTTACATGGAGTCACCTACGTTCCTCGCCACTGCTGCAGATGGCTACCAGAAACCCTCGTCGATGTGTCCATCTCCTATGATGAAGTCTGGATTCACAGATCCCCACCATATAATATCTCCGCTACCACCCAGATATTAGCTTCGGCTCAACAGTAACATTCCATACCAATATTTCTTGCATACAAATTGCTTTCAGTTTGGCTTACCCCAAAATATCATGTCTTCATTTAACAATTTTGTCGTTGTAACGGCACCTTTTATATAACAAGCACTAATTCGTCAAACACTATTATGACTCGCGGTCTGCTATTACAGCTTTTATGCTTTTTAACAGGATGTTTAATGTAACTTTACTGAACACAATATTTGCAAACTGAAAGCTTTAACTATTATAGGTTGTAGATCTGAACCGGTATTCAAATCTAAATGGAAAGAAAAGAGAGCTTTAATATATTCGTTCGTGTATTTATATTATTCTTAAACCCCCCCTTGGTGGAACCTGTTTCATATGAAAAGCTTGTTTTCGAGGCGGCTTCTTAAAATTTTGAACGCAACCGACTATAATTTTTGAAAAATTTCTCCTGTCCCTCGTGCTGTTTACATAGAATTTCGTTTCCTACCTTATGGTATGCGCACTTCTCAAAAACTGTTGGCCATCGACCAATGATAGAATTTTCCCCTGTTCAGACATGCCACCTCTTAGCTACATATCTCCATTCTATGCATATCTGTTGTCTCCTTTATAACCCCTCTTGAGTTACAGAAAATCGATATTGTAGTCGTCCTTCACCTTTGCACTTGTATATCTTACGTGACTTCAATCCAATGCTTCATTTATACTTTTCTCTGTCTATTTTATATAATCGATCGTTTATTCCACTCGCTCCTTAAGGTACTGGTTATTGTAGCAGCTTATCCAAATTGACCGTTGAAAACAATTTTTATGGGATTTTGTACTAACGTTCGTTTTATATTCTATGAACCCGACATATAACAACAGGTGTTTCTGGAAACAACCGACCGTTGAAAATAACAATTCTCGGTTTCTTTGCTTCATAGTATTTGTGTAACCGAACGTTAGCTTTTAAAACTGAATACATTTGCGTTTGAAATTATTGATTTTCTATGCAAGCACGCTCCCTTCTTGCTTCCATACATTTGATTAAGAGTTGTTATAATTATTTATGCGTATCCTTGAGTTGTTTATGTACTCTAAACTTTTTTTCTTTATATAATTTTCACATTCCAATTTAAATATAAAAATACCTTAATACCCGTTCGTTTTCACTATATAAATTAATTAATTTGGCGCGTAATTAATTTGCTCCTATTTCTATATACACGGTTGCTAAAATTTTATTGTCTACACCTATTTATTCCTTTAAATCCACAACAATATATATATATATATATATATATATATTGCTCGAATAGGATATATTTTAGTGTTAAACGGTCCCTTATTTATTATTTCCAACTTGTGCACATAACCCGTGGCAATTCTCGACTTCGACCCTATTAATTCTGAATGCTTACTCAATAATATATTCACCGTATTTCTTAAATCATCTGGACACTTAATCTCTTCGTTTGCATTACCTCCATTATCTATTTCAGCACTAAACTGATTAATATTCACGCAGTTTTCTTCTATTTCAATATTCCCCTCTTAATACCATTTAATATATTTCCCATTACACTCTATCTTTTTGCATTCCGCATTTATCTTCAACCCCAACTTATCTATCATATTCATCCCAAATATAACATCTATCTTCAGTCCAGGTACTACCATAAAATCATTTTCCCATATTTCATCTCCCATTTCACATATCAGAATTACCATTTCATTTATCACACTAAATCTCTTATTATTTGGTGCCACTAAATTACACCTTGTTATAGGTATCGCTTTATCCCCCAATTTCTCTCGTTTAACAAATTCTTCCGCAACAAGTGATGCTTCTACTCCAGTATCAATTAACACTTTAACTATTTTATCTTCCACCTTTAAATTAATTATTGGTAATAAGTTCCTTTCAAATCTTCCTAATCCATTATCCATTTCATGTTTAGTAAACTCGCACTGGTTTGTGTATCCGTTAATTCGTAGAATTTTCCTTGGTTCGTCCGTACTCAAAAATCCTGATTTTGCATTGAAGGTCCTGCCTGACTCATTATCCCTGTATCTGTGCGATTCGTATTCCTTATTTCCATACTATTAATATTTCTAGCTTGCGGCTGTCGATCATCATTTTTCTGCCTATTTATTCCTCTATTAATATTTCCTTCATGATTCGTTCTCTCCATTCGTTGCCTTGGTATCTGACCAGTATTCCTGTTTTGCCTAAAATCATTATTAAAATTGCCATAGTTCCCCCTATTAAAAGTTCTTCCATGATCATGATTATAATTGTTCCTTCGATAATTATTCCGAGTCTCCGTATATTTCTCTGCGTCCTTACAAAATTCATGCGTCGATCCCTAACATTATTTTCTATTTTATAATCAAATTCCAAATCATCATATCTCTGCAAATAACCAATAAATGTATCCCTATGTACTATATTCTGCGTCGTTATGTATCGCTTTACTTCAGCGTTAAAATGACCTGCTAAATATCTTATAATATGTTTATCTTCTAAAGGAGGATCCAATTGCTTTGCTACAGTAAATTTCTCAATCGCATATAATTCTCGCGTCATTCCTTATATCTTCCAATCCTCAAGTTATTCCGAATCCTATCTTGCTGATTGTCACTCCAGAATTGACGTAAAAATTTGCTTTCAAACTGTTCAAATGTTTCTATTTCACTCTTCACTAAATTGTACCATTTTTCAGCATTTCCCCTTAGCATCGCTTTGATTAAATTTAATTTATATACCTCATCTGTAGATCTCTGTATCAACATTTTAAAATTTTTCAGAAATAACTTCGGATTTAATTTTCCGTCCCCGTAAAATTTAGTAAACTGTTCAATTGAAAGATTCGTTTGAACTAGCTTAATTGGTTCTCTATTAAAATTTATTGGATTACTTTTTAAATTATTTATCTCATGATTCATTGATCTGAACTCCGTTTTGCAATTTTCTTCAATTTTAACTAATTTAATGTTTAAATTCGTAATTTTATCGTTGGACTCGCTTTCGTACTTTTCATGTTTTGTTTTAACCAAAGTAATATGGTTCCATAGACCGTCTATTTCCTCCGAAACTCTCTCAATTCTTTCTTGCATCTGTTCCCTTATTTCAGCGATCGTTTGGTTCGTTTCCTTCAGTCCATTACTAAGAATTTTGATTTCATTCCCCAACTTTTCGCTGTTTTCATCCATTTTTGTTGTAATTATTTTTATGGCTACTTCACTCCTATCCATCTTATTGTTTAATGCCATTAAGATCTCCATCATTTTGGTTTCTTGTGAAATTCTTGGTTTTTCGCTCAAACTTCTCTCCAACGTTATGTTTTCTTGGGATCCTTTCTCCATTTTGAGATTATTATATTTACTCTAAACTTTTAAATACTAAATAAATCTACCTAACTTTAATTACTGTAGTAATTTCGTGATTTTCCGCTAATTGAAACTGTTTAAATGTCCGGTTTACTTTAATTAATTTATTATAAATCTCGCGATCGTATTTTTAAATTTATTTTTAATTTAATTCGTGCCTCTTAATCTCAGGTTGTACTTTACTGTGGTAAAATCGTGCCCTCACGTTGATGCGACATATTAATATTGCTATGTATAAACAAGAATTGTAATTATCGTTTTCCGACGTTGGGCTGTCTTATTAATGTTGCTATGAACTCCTCCAGGAACTGAACTGGATTTTATCGTGTCTCGACCTTGTCGACCAATAACAAAATTTGATACGTTAACTTTATCTTATGACCTCGGCTAGCATTTATTTGGAATTATAAAATTCAGTTAATTCGATTCTATATAATGAAACAAATATTATGTACAGTTTTTGTAAATTATTTAAAATACACTTTTCAATTAATTAATGTTGTAAATCTCATTTATTAAAAATCATATACTTTTTGCTCAAAACCCAAAGTCACCAAAAAACCTATTATTTTTATAAAAAAAAAGAAGTGTGGAACGTTCGAAACCTCTTATCATATTACGCACTTTATACGTATTCAAGTCCTTCTTTTGTTGACTTTTTCACATTCATTTATATCAAGCAAATTCAATATTCAAAATAAAAAAAAATAGAAAAGAAAATGTCTTATAACTAAAAATCTGACCTGGTCTATTTTCTTCGCATTGACGCATCCATAATTAGCTAGTATTTCCAATGCATTAAGCCATCCATTTGAATGAAATTATCTTCCCCCAATTCAGGATTATTACATGCCCACTCGAAATATTGTCTATCCACACGCTTGAAATGCATTTAAATTATTGCCATCACCCTCTGGACTACCGTTATTAACTTATACTTATGCACCCCAATTTATTGTCGTCTCATTTCAGACTTAGAATTGTATTTTTTTCTCCCCAGCTTCAGAAATTGTATAATTCTCATCCAGGACTCGGAAGCCCTATTATTATTATGTTTTAGTTTAAAATAAATTCACCAAAATCTACTTACAATTTGTAACGTGCATTTTTGTAGTTTAACATTTTACGCTATACTCAATTAACAAATACCTTTCTGTAACTACTATTTTTATATTTTATATTTATTAACTCCTTAGTAAATACATCGTTTCTTTGGGATCGCTGTTTGTATAAAGGAAATACTTCAGAATAATTGAGATATGATTGCGGCATTCACGTTTTGGATGTTCCTTATGTTATTAGCGAAGGAGATAATAGTCGACAAGAGTTTATGGTAACAACTAGTTTAGATAAACAGATTGGCAGTGTAGTTCTGATTACATTTGAAGAAAGTATGCTTTATAGGGAACGTGTTTGATTGACCACAAGTGCGGTTGTAAGGTCATTGACGGACGGTTTTAGCGATGCGCGTTACTCTACTTATTGTTTTTTGTTGCTTTCTGTTAGGAATAAAAGTAGTAGAACTTGTCGTGCGTTTTACGGAACATTGACTTAGTGATGCGCGTTGCTCTACTAATTGGTTTTTGTTGCTTTTCTGTTGGAAATAAAAGCGGTAAAGCTTGTTAAACTCGAGGCACGTGTGTTTTACGGAACATTTTGACGGACGGTTTTATTGCTTATGCGTGCCTACTAATTGATTTTAGTTGTTTTTCTTGTGAAGTAAAAGTTGTATATTAACTGTATAAAGTGTAGTTCTGATTCCTTTTGAAGGAAGTATGCTTGATAGGCGAACGTGTTTACTCGACCTGCACGTGCGTTTTACGGAACATTTACTTTAGTGATACACGTTCTTTACTCATTTTTTTTTTTGTTGGTGCTTCGTCTTTTGATATTTAAACTGTGTGTGCGATATAGTTTCGCGGTCCCTTTGTTTTTTATCAGAGTAGTGCATACTTTGGATTATCCAAATACAGGTGATACTGTAGTTTCTGAATTTTCTAACCTCAAAGAATCTAAAATAGATCATTGCTTGCGCAAATTTCGTTATTTGCGAAATATAACAGATTACCGGTTTACAAAGGTATTGGTTGAAGTTTCTCACTGCTTTTTGGATGTTTATGAAAATAATATACCTTTGGTCCCAGTTGAAATTAAACTAGTGCTACAAAATATTTCGAAATTATTACCTCAGGAAATAGAATTAACAAGAAATTTAGCAATGCTACATAGTTCCGTCGTGTGATAAGGTCTGCTGCTAACCCCAGTGAAATGCGTAGGTGTGATTAGGGTTACGTGTGATAAGTTCCATCAACGCCTCACAGTCAAGGGTGAAGTGCTTCGTTAGTGCCGGACATCGTGAATCCCACACTTCAATTGCAAGGAAGCGTTACTGAAGGACCTTTTTGTAAGTTGAACTATTTCCTACTTGTTATTTTAAAACATAAGAAAAAACAAAAAAGAAAGATCAATACTACTGAATTACTCATATCAATTGTGTCTTACCTATTTATTTTCTTTTAACATTTTGTCTGATTTATGTTTAATTGGTGTGTGAGGAAACGTTTCTGCTACTCCCCAATATTACCTCACTTTGTATTAAAAATTTTTGTACTGCTTTTACCGTTGTTATATTATATAGATTATCTAAACAGTTTTATTTACATTCTACAAAGTACTGAATAACTTAGACGTTTCATTGCTGCTATGCTTATTCTTTTCTTTATTTCAGGTTTGCTTAACTATTTTTTTTTCTTGCAGGTATTATCACTAACTCCTTACAGCCGCGTACATTGTATGTTGGTCTGCTTTCTACAACCCCCCCTAATCTCCGATTGAGCCCGGTCATTTCTTTGATTTTCTTTGTGTTACGCACGGCTGCGAGCCAACGTAGCACAACTTTGGCGCCCGAACAGGGACTGCCACGAAAAAAAAAACGTAACAGTTTAATCGGCAATCGTAATTTTCATTTTAGCACTTATACAACTTTTCACTTTAAATTATTACGTATCTCACTTTGTCTCAGAGTGGCGCACTTCGGCCTTTGTTGAGTTGAAAACTGACTTCGTTATCACTGAACCTGTTAATATATCATTGCTTTTCTACTCTGTCAGTGGGTATGGTCTACAAACTCGTCGCTCATTTTAACGAATCAAATATTTGCATTTAAAGTAGTTTCTGATGTAATTTTCTATGCTTTCCAATAATTGTGGCCTGCTCGCAGCTGTCTTCGTTATCAAACATGCGGTGTTTTGATGAATCTAATTGCTTTTCCATAAACAACTGATACAATTCAACTTTTAATTTTCATATCTGCCTGTTATTTACGCAATTTTTAATCACCCCTCTTTATCACAGTTATTAACTACTTGTACGCATTCACATTATGCTTCTTGAAGCTCTATTTCTATCTCCGTATTAACCTATTTGTTTGGAACTTTTTTGAATGCGTGTCTAATTACACTTTATTATGTTTACTTATAAATATGCGTGCTTCCACTGAAAAATATCATTATTTGCTTTACCTAAATTAACTAAAACTTTATCTACAGGGTATTAAATATTTACTATTTACCTAATGCATGTGTTCCTGGTTTCTACGCTAACTATGCGTCTTCCTGTGTGTATTTGCGTTGCTTAAAACTACTTATACTTTATATACAGGGTGTTGACTGCTTACTATTTACAAACTATCTCCATTTCTCAATTCTTTACTAAATAAATGCAGTTTTCTGCTGCCTATGGTAATTTCTCATTTCTAAACGACCTTTACTATCAAGTACACCTTTAAACGACCCCTTATCACAGCATAATATATATATATATATATATATATATATATATATATAAATATATATATATATTGCTATGTACTTTCACAATTATTCGTGCCCCATCGTTCGGGCGGTCATATTAATTATGCTATGAATAAACAGGAATTTATCGTGGACCGACCTTGTGTCGACCAATAACAAAACTTGATGTGATAACGCCTTACTCAATATCAATGGCGTATTCTACTCGACTCCTCCTCTCTTTTTAAATTATCAAATTACACTCCCATAAATTTTATTATTCGGCCTCGACTAGCTTTTATTTTGAATTATAAAATGAAGTTAATTCAATTCCATATAACGAAAACAAATATAATGTACAGGTTTTGAAAATTATTGAAATACACTTTTCAATCAATTAATATTGTAAATCTTATTTATTTTAAAAATTATATGCTTTTTAATCAATCTAAAGTCACTAAGAAACCTATTGTTTTTATAAAAAGAAGCCTTGAACGTTCAAAACCCCATTATCATATTACGTACTTTCTACGTATGCAAGTTTGTTGTTGACTCCGTCACACTAATTTATATTAATTAAGCAAATTCAATATTCAATATTTAAATTCAAATAGAAAAAAAATGTCTTAAAACTAAAAGATCTAACCTGGTCTGTTTACTTCGTTATTTCCTTCTCGCAACCAAGATTATCGACACATCCATTATCAACTAGAATTTTCCATGCATTATTTGTTTATTTATTTATCCAATATCCAACAGGACAATGTCTCCTTTATAGGATAAGGTTAAAGCACATATTATCTAAAGTAATCTTATTATCTACTGTAAGTTAATGGTTTTGCGACAGTAAATTTTTGACAACACTACATACTCTGGTTCTTAAGGATAAGTTTTATACTGCGCACTGATGTGTTGAAAATGTCAATCAATTCAGCACAGCCATTATAATTGGTGATCATTTGATGTAAAGGAGACTTCCTTAAAACATTGGTATGTACCTGTGGCAAATAAAATGTGTTTTTTGTCTTGAAGCAGTTCTAGGAACACGGAGTGAGATTTTAGAAAGCATGGAATTGCACATAATGATATTATTAACCAGCCTATATAAGAATATAATGGACTGTACATAGCGTCTATGTTGTAGGCTGTCTATGCCAAATGTAGTAAGCAGAATATCCTGTGGTATACCTTGCGCTGGATAATAACCAAAAAGAAACAAGTGAATGGTCTTTAAATATTTGCGTTGGATCCTTTCAAGTTGCAAACAATGTATATTGTAGTTTGGGTTCCAAACTGTTGAGGCATATTCCAGTCTGCATGTTATAAATGTACAATAAAGAGTATGTAGAGTATAGATAGTTTGAAAATCTTTGTAATTGCGTAATACAAAACCTAGGTTTTTCACTGCCGTTTGAGTGATTTGTTGTATATGTTTATTAAAAGTTAATTTGGCATCGAATGTCACACCCAAATCTTTAAAGTACTCAACTCTATTAATACGTGCATTATGTATTGTGTAACACCACGATATCTTTGTTTTCTTTTTTGAAAATGACATTATATTGCATTTACTAGGATTTAATGGCAAGTAGTTATGATCACACCACTTGCACAAGTTATCAAGGTTTTGTTGTAGCTTGTTACAATCCTCATGTGATATAATGGTGCAATACAATTTAAGATCGTCTGCATAAAGTGAATACTTTACATTAAAGCAATCCTTAACATCGTTAATGAAAATTATAAAGAATAGAGGCCCTAAAATAGATCCTTGCGGCACACCTGAGGTTTGAGGAAATTTATTTGATATGTATCCTCGATACTCAACAAACTGGGATCTGTTTGAGAAATAACTTCTGAATAGTTGAACTAATACTGACGACAGGCCAATGATATCAAGTTTATACAGTATAATCTCGTGAACTAGACGGTCAAAAGCTTTTGAAAAGTCGCTGTATATCACATCTACTTGAGTTGATTCATCAAGAGATTCGCCAATGTATTGCGTTATTTCAACCAAGTTTGATGTTGTAGATCGTCCCTTCACAAAACCGTATTGACTAGGTGCAACATATTGTTCAAAATGTGCATAAATATATATAGAATGCTGTGAAACCTCTTGAATTACCTGGTCTGTTGATTTTCTTCTGTTAATCGCCTCGGCTGCTCCTCTAGATAGCTTTCATCCTCATACATAAAAAAAACAAACACATTCCTACCACAAACATCAACGTCAACTCTATTTACATCAATATTCACAATACATTAAAATTTCAAAATTAATATTCAGCATAAATTTTAATATCGGAAAATTTCAAAATTAAATTTATTATCATTTTAATGTGCATCCAGAATTAAAGTCCTTGTAGGATGCCTACTAATTACTATAACAATATATGCAGAGTACAAAGGAGCATCTACCACCCTTTACGTTAATTAACCAGGTTCGTCTAATTGAGCTCAAAGACATACCCATATTTTTATCATAATCCAGAACATCAATACTAAATACCCTTTCTACTTAAACAAGCAAATTTCACCTTAAAATTAAAATATTATTGTTAGTACAATTTCACTACTGTCCATTTTAAATAAACAAATTAGAAAGTTATTCAACACACACCAAAATCTCAAAGTTCAAACAAAATAGTATAATTTACCTGAAGGTTACTTGCACTCGTAGCTTCAATGTATATCGTCCCTTTTGTTAATCACACCATTCCAACTGGGTTATATTTACGGCTTCTGATTCTCAACGCTTTAAAATTTTCTCCATTACCATTTATTTAAAGTTGTTTCAGGGCTTTTCCGGAACTAATCTGTGTATATCTGAACCTTGTTTTGTGGATCCAGACCCGTTTATGCACCATTTAAGTATTAATACCCCCGAAAAATAACAAAGAACTTCATACTTCTTTCACCAATATACGCCAAAACTGCCTACTTTTGTGTATATATTGTCGTTGTAAATTTTACCAATTGGTACAGTGATACTAGACTTTATTACCTTGTATCTTCTTTTTCTAAGTGCACTAACGTACATTCATTGTAGCACGTAAAGAACAAGCTGTTTTAAATCACATAATATTCGAGCAAACTGTTTAAATTATTTAATATTAAAACCGGAAAACTAAAAAGCACTGTTTAACGCGTTCAATCAAGTCGAAGATCTAAGAGAGCTTGTTCATATTAACCTCCGTATATATAGCGATTAGCCTGTCTGTCGGTCTGTTCCCCAAAACGGCCAGTTTCTAGAATTTCGTCATTCTATGTTCCCATTCCGTAGCTCGCGCGTCGGTTTTTACGAATTTTGTACTCGCCCTAGTTAAATCTCAGAAAATTTCCACACGGCACGCAACGTCTGAGAATACCTAATTAAATTTTATACAGAAATGTTATTTCTACCTCTCAATTTTGCCTTTTATTTTCAACCAATCGCAACCCCATGACGTTGCTCTACTCATGCCTTTTTACTATATGTGTCTCGGTCTTGTGCATATTATCTGTCTCTATCTACCCTGTTCTTATTAGTGCAAATTGATATTCTTTATTATCGATTATTTCAGTCCATGTGGACTATCTGGGTTAAATAACCCCGTATCGCACCTTCTCGTGAATATTAAGCCACGGTTTCTCCAAGATTCTTTGTAACTATTAATTATCTGCAACATTTACGCAGAATGAGCTTTTTAAACTACGCAGGTGTTCAAACAATCTATTAATTCTCAGAGCCTTATTTCGTGGTATTTTAATCTTGGATTTTCACAGACTTTTATGCTTATTATTAATAATGGTTTAATTAACTCCAATTAAAATTGACTTCTATCCTTTCATTTTTAGCGAATACAAATTAAATATTAATTATTATTTGTACACTTTGTTTAATACCGGTTACTTAAAATAGGGTTAATTAATATAAATTTTGCACGTAATTTCCATTTGTTTCTTTCCTCGGAATAATTACATTACACGTAGAGCTTGTTAATACTGTTTCTTTTGATATAAAGCGTCTTGTACATGATTTAAATCTCTTATTTTTACTGAAACGAATGAATTTTTATTCTCCACGGTGTTTTAATAAAGCGTATTATCTAATAATATTCATTATACACGGTGATTAAAATTATTTGATGTGATTATTTAATTTTCTACCCTGGTCTAAATATGAGTATTTTCCCCCTATTTGAATACAAATAATCCCACTTATTTGAATGCAAATATAAAGCATTTAGACAAAAAAAATTACAAAAAAAAATTGCCTATCTCTCTCTACCCTTATCTATCTAACTTACCTACTTTATCTCCAATTCAAAAAATATTTACACCTATCCTATATCCCTATCCTATTCCTAACTCTCACCTAATTCTATAAACTGAAATTATCCCTAACTTCATCCTACTTATCCATCTAATCCTATATACATCCTATATACCTATCCTATTCCTAACTTTTAACTAATCTTCACTATACTTCACTTCCCCCTACCTAATCCTATATACCTATCCTACTCTTACTCTATTCCTAACTCTCCACTAATCTTATATGAAATATCTATACTTAACCTATCTTATTTTCTTCCTACATTTACTCTTTATTCTCATCCTAAACCTATTCCTAATTATCTCCCATATTTATCCTATACCTAGCTTTATTTTCTATAAACACTTACTTCTACTCTTCTATCTACACCTATTCTATCCCTATCCTATTTAAATTTTACTCTATTATACACCTATTTCTCCTGTTCATCAAGTTATTTAAATCTAACTCTCTTCTTGACCCTCCACGTCTTTCTTCTTACCATCCTAATACTCTTCATCCCTATTTCTCCTCCTTTTATATCTATACTTAACATCCCTGTTATCTCACATACAATACATTTATCATCCCTATTATCCTGACTCTTAAATACTGCTTCTTCTTCAGTCCCTACACTTGTCTGTTTCTCATTTATTATTGTTTCCCTTTCTGCCGACAAACCAAACGATACTACTTTACAATTATCAATTTTTCCCTCTATGGAAAATTCTATGTACCTTCTAGAATTCTTATGTAATGGAATCCGCCAGAATGAATTCCTTAACTCTACTTTATTAAAAACAAACTTGCCACTTAACCTCGTCAAAAGTGTGTCCATGGATGTTGGACAATGGAATTGCGGTTTGGTCCATTGGTTAATTTTACGTGCATCTTTACTTAATTCTGCCTTCACCTGCTCCCGATATGTTGCTGTTGCTTCTACTACCACTAATTCTGTATGTTTTCGTACTAAAGCTTGAACCTCTACTATCCTATCCTCTGGACATCTTATTGTGTTGATCTGTTTACCTTCATCATCCTCTACCTCTACTACATTAATACTCAACCCCGTGTCATCCTCTGTGACTTCATAACTGCCCTTCCATGGCACTACCCTATCCTTAATCCTTACTACCTTCCTTTCCATATCTATCAAAACCCCTAACTGCATCATACAGTCAACACCTAAAATGCTCTGAAACTTCAGTCCAGGTACAATTACAAACTCTGTTCACAGCTTAAACCTCCTATATTTATTCTAAGCACCACAACACTATTTACTACAGCAAACTTTTTTTATTTGAGCTACCTAAATGGCTACGCTTTATAGGCATAATTCTATCACAAACCTTATCCCTAATTTTGCTGACGAATTCCTCCGATATTAAACTCGCCTCTGCCCCTGTATCAAGTAATACTTCTACATTATTCTCAAAAATTTCTAAATTAATAATTGGCAAACATAAATTTTCCTTAGTTTCTGGCTCTACTTCCTCCTCAATTTTGAAAAATTCACGTGGATGTTCATATACATTTACACTGAAATCTAGTGGTCTGTCGCGTTCTAAAAATCCTGTCCAGGTCTGTTTTCCCTACTCGGTCCTGGTCTAGCCGTCACCTCAGCGTATGTCCTAGGCGTTTCCACTCGTTCCGTGTCTGTATTAGCAGTCCCGCTCATGTCTGGTGAACTATTCCTTCTGGTAGGTTCCGGTCTCGGTGCAGGTCCCTTCCTAAACTATTACTCCTAACGTATGGTCGTCTCTGTTCCCAATTCTGTCGCTGGTATCCGTAATTATTCCCCCTTCTAGCATAGTTGTCCCGTCTATTGTCAAACCTAACTGTGTTGATCTGTCTTTCCCTATTTTCCCGAGGTCGTCCACTACTTACGTCGTCGTACCTCTGCAGGTATTCTAAAACATTTCTCTGTCCACTATGTTCTGTAGTGCTACGTGTTGTCTTATTTCTACCTCGAAGTGTCGTGATAAATACTTAATAATTTGTCGGTCCGTCAGTGGTGGGTTCAGTTGCTTTGCTATGCTATACTTGCGTATAGCATATTGCTCCTACTTCCTGAAAATTCTCCCTTAAATTTCCTGTGATTAAGTCGTCTCGTACCTGGTCTTGTCTGTGGTCACTCCAGTAGTGCTTTAAAATCTGTCCTCAAAGTCCATGTAGGTGTCTATGTCCTGTCCTACTAAATTGTACCACGCTTCCGCATTGTCCTTTAATAAAGCCTTCATCGTATTCAGTTTAGTCTGTTCGTCAAATAAATTTCCCACTAGATTTCTTACACTATTAATAAAAATTTGTGGATTTACCCTGTTATCGCCATAAAACTTCATGTGTTGGTCCAATGATACTCCACCTGTAGAAAATCTGGGACCATCCCCCGTTAAATTTGACATGTTGTATTTAATACTACTAACTTCGCGTTCTACCCTGCCTAACTGATCCCTACATGAGCCCGTCACTTCAGTCATTTTTACATTAATCTCTTCTTCACAAAAAATGCGTACTTCGGACCTTAAATGTACCATTTCCTGTCGAAGACCTGTAATATCACGCTCATTTTTATCTACCCTATTTTCCACTTCCCCCATCTTTACGGTAAAACTATTTTTAAACTCTGTAACTTCTTGATTCGTCTTATCTATTTTCTGACTAATCTCCTCTAACTTCCTGTTCGATTCTTCACTCATTTGCTCAAATTTTCGATTTGAGTCCTCTCTAACCCCACTTAACGTCTCATTCATTCTTTCAAGCATCCTCATTATCATCTCGTTTCCTTGATCCCCTGATTCCGTCCTCGACTGATCTCTACTGCCTCCAGCTTCTTCCATTAAAGTCGCCTATTAGCACAATGTTTGAGCCAAATAAATTGCATGTGGATTCCATGGCATCACATAGATCTGTGTAAATGTCACTATGCATACCGGGTGGAATATATATTACGATAATAAAAATAGGTGTATGCTTGCACTTAACTTTAACACAAAGTAAATCTAAATATGAGCCTAAGTTTTTAAATTCATCTCAATCAGTACTAAAGTCCACCACATGAACGTCAATTTCTTTTTTTGTAGCTAGAAGGACACCTCCACCTCTAGTCGTATTTGTAGTGCTATAATTGCGGTCTGACCGAAATACGTTAAATAATGATTTATCGAAAAGCTCTGAATCAGAGAACGTATCGTTAAGCGATGTTTCAGTAAATGCAAATATATCAAACTCAGTGGCTATGATAGAGTTTAATTATAACTGTCTAACTTTCGTCCGCAATCCACGCACACTCTGATAATAACACTTCAATGTATGTGCACTTAAATAAATATTACTATTTTGTATGGTGTAATTTACTGAGTCATTATTTGACAACTGTAGTTGCTATTCATCATTATACTGAATTTTTAATTTTCTTGACGTTAGAAGTTTAAGGTAGGTTAGGCATTTGGAATCAAAAGACGTGTGGTTGATATCATATCCCGTTTTAAACACTAAGTTTGCATTATTGCAGTTTGCACAATGTTGCTTATTGTTGTTGCAGTTTTTAGTATTATGGCTTACGTCATTGCATTTCCCACACGTTTCACTATGAGTACAATTTTTTGCTACAAGGTTGAATTGATTGCAGTTGAAACATCGTACAATATTTATATATTCATATACCGGACATTTGTTAAATCCTATGTATAAATAATCTTGTTCTGAGTTTGATATTATTTGTTTAAAGGTGGTTGGATCACAGTTTAAGATGGCGAAACACTTGGTTTTCCTTTTCTTAAATACTTTAACTTCAAGTTTACTGTTATCGAATATAATGTCACTGTTTTGCCTCTTCACAGCTGCAACTATATTTTCTGCAGTATAGTCTGGATCAATTCCAATTATTTTTATTTGCGGGGATTTTCTAATAGAAATATGACTGGTGTAACCATTACCAAGGTTTTGCTCAATATTTTGCTTGATTTTAGTAGCTTCCATATTGTTTCTACATTTGACTAATATTGAACCATTTTTAACTTCCTTCAGCCTAGTTATACTAACACCAAGTTCAACAGGGTTAATTTTCTGCTTTAGATCTGTTTTTATTTTGGCACTATCATTTCCTGCTGCTGCTTTAACAACAACAATGCTCTCACTTTTTAAAAGTGATGAATATGATTTGCAAGAACCATTATTAAAAACATGTTCCTTCACATTTGGTGTCTGACATGTGATTAAATTATTTAATTTTATTTCCAAATTTTTTATTTTATCTTGCAATAAATTAATTATTTCTTCCTTATCTCTATTAATAATGTCCTTTGATAAACTTACTTCATTTATAACATTAATTTGATTTTGTAAATATGTTATGACCACTGATTTTGAGGTTAGTTCATTTTCACAACAAATTATTCTATTTTCTTCTAAGATTTTTATATTTTTTAATCGTTCAACACAACTTGGATGGAATACTGAAGCACATTTTACACAAACAATAACTGTAGATTTTTTTGTGACACAGCATTTATAAAATTTCTCAGGAGGATCATTATGTTGATCACTACCAGGCGCCATGTTGAAATTAGCCATCCATTTGGATCAAAATTATTCTCCACCAATTCAGAATTATTATATACCCATTCGAAATATTGTCTATCCACACGCATGAATTATTGCATTTAAATTATTGTCATCACCCTCTGCATTATTATTATCAAACTTAGATTTATTATCGTTCAATCACCCAAACTTAGAATATCATCGTCATACTTAGAATCATGACTTTTTCTCACCAGCCTCAGAATTGGATTATTATACACCCTCGAATTATTGTTGTCGTACTTAGAACGTTTTCATCCGCCTCCAACTTAGATTTATTCTCACCAGCCTCAGAGACACCTATTATTATTATATTTTAGTTTAAATAAATTCCCCAAAATCTACTTACGTTTAATTGGCAATAGAAATTTTTATCTTCGTCGCACTATCTGTCACTTAAACAATTTTTACTTTTAAATATTATTTTTACGCGTTACTCTTAGGTTCAAAGTGACGCACCTTGACCTTTGTTGAGTTGAAAACTGAGTTCCATTATCATTGTCGCTGTTAATATATGATTGATATCCCACTTCATCTGGGCAGGGCTTACAAGCCCGTCGCTAATCTTAACCAATGAGGTCTCTCTATTTTCTACACTTAAAGTAGTTTTCTGATGTAACATTCTCGTCCTCTCAAGTAATTGTTGTTTGCTTGCAGCTGCTTTGTTATCAGCCCATGCGGTGTTTTGAGAAAATAATCGCTTTTCCATATTATACACAAATATCTGATGCAATTCGACTTTCAATTTTCATATATGCTTATTTATTTACGCATTTTTAATTACCTTAACTTATCAAAAATTGTTAATTGTTTGTACGCACTTACACTACACTTCTTTAAGTTTTATCTCTTATCTCCGTATTATCATAACTGATTGGAATTCTTTTGAATGCGTGTTTAATTACCTTTATTATGCTTACTTATAAATACGCGTGCTTCCACTGAAAAATATCGTTATTTGCATTACCTAAATTTACTAAAACTCTATATACTGACTGGGTGTTAAATATTCGTTATTTACTTAATGCATGTATTACTTATTTCTATGCTAACTATGCGTCTTATTGTTACTATTTGCGTCGCTTAAAACTACTTATACTCTATATACAGGGTGTTGAATGCTTACTATTTACAAACTATTCTAATTACTCAATTTTTTCCTAAATAAATGCATTTTCCTACTTCCTATTATTATTTCTGATTACTACATGAACATGGCTATAAAATACACCTTAAACAACCCCTTATCACAGCAATATATATATATATATATATTCTTCTGACTAACCCCCCTTTATTTATTATTATATTTAATTAATGAATTAATATATTCTTTTTTCGTCGCCCCTTGTCTTATTAAATGAATGATCTTTATATAATGTGCAACGTTTGGTTGGTTCTTTAATCAAACTGTTTATTACTATTATGCCTCGACTATATGAACTCTTTTCTCAGGGTGTCCACCTACTTACCGTGGGTTCGATGGTAAGTAGATGTGCAATGCCCAACCAAACTGCACTATCTTTTGTTTTACTACTTTTATGAGATTTTACTACTGTATATGCCAAATTTTTACTGATCAACGTAGCCTTGTGCCAAATTAATTAATGTACACAATTTCTGACTTTTGACGTTTTATGATATTGCACAGTACTCACCTGAATTATACTTCGCTGATGCCCTTTTTTAATGCTGCTGGCTCACGATCTTAGTCGCCGTATGCGTCTTTACATGGACTCACAATCACTTTGAAACTTCCGTGTCGCCTCCAGGTGTCTTAGTACAATTTTGATGATCCCCAATCTGAAATGAATAACCCGAATTTTAGAATTTTGACTAACCGTCGTAATTACTTCCCCTGCGCTAATTCTTCCGTATTATTTTGTCCGTAGCTTTTAATTCTTCCTATCGCTGCTCTCAACTCGCTCACTCCAGATCTAATTTCGTTCCGCTCAATCCAAACCTATTCTCCTTATCTTAAAAACCACTCAATGACCCGCTATACATCAATCTCTTTCCAAATCAATCCAATCGTTGTCCTATTAACCGTAACTCCTTAACCAAACCAATCTAAACTTATTCACGTTTACAACTCTTCACCGATGCCTTCTGCCTGATCAAATCCGTTCCTAATCAATCTTATTTTTCGCCGCTTCGCTCTTTCACCAACACTAATCTTCACTTTAATCCGTCGTCGCTATTCTTTGTTAACCACCGATGCTTCTAGTAACTCCACTCTAATAAATCAAACTTTTCAAATACAAACACATTTATTTTTTCAAAATATTTAACAACTTTAACGCAGGTTTACAAAACACGTCTTTATACAAAATTTTATCGAAAAAGAATCATCTTGTTTACTCTCCAAGGCGATAAATACAACAAATACAGCTTACTTAATCACATAATTACATACATAAAATATCCAATAACAATTTGTCCCTTATTTTGTGTCACAAATACCTTCACTATTGTCTTTCTACACATTCCTAAATTCTATCATTGGTCCTAAATAATTCACAATTCTCCAATCATATTTGATACTGCTATAACTTATAATTTTGAATTTACAAATTCGTCCAAAAGTTGATTCTATTTAAATAAAAAGCCAAAATAATTCACACATGACCTGGATGCGTGGTTGATAGTAGACATCCGTAGACGCATCCGGTTTTCGGACGGCAAATGTACGTTCAATGGCCTATTAAATTGCAACTCAGTATAAAACCTTGAGCACTGTGCATTTTATCAACGTCATCAAGTCATTTAGTTTACCTTTTGGCACATACGTTTCAAACTAACATGGTAAATACTTTAGCATATGTAAAGTACAGCAAAACCTAATTTTTGAATTACGGGATCTGATATATGGATCATTTTATTTGGCATACACCCCTTTTAACACAAATCTACCCTTAGAAGCCTTGTACCTCCCACTAACATTACAATATATATATATATATATATATATATATATATATATATTATTGATATGATAACGCTGCACGCCGATGAACGTCCAGTTTCCTGCTGTCCGCCACCGCTCTGTGTTTCTATCTAATGTTCTAATTTTAATTATGCTACGGTTAGCTCAGTTTAACTCACACAGAGTGCACAACGTTACGATAATCAAATAAATTTAACCTCTTTTCCCGAAAACTTTTCCTATTTAGAATGATAGAACGAAGTTGATCAATATTTGTATAATGAGAAGAAAATAATATCTACACTTCACAGTTTTACTATATGAAAAATAAACCCTTGAATCAATTAATAATATTTAGATTATTTATCCCCAAAATTGTATCCTTTCTTTAATTTAAAGTCACCAAAAATGACACTATTACTGGAAAATCTAGAACGTTCAAGACCTTTCCCCTTTTTACGTAAATTTCTACGTATAAAATATTTTTGTTGTCTCCTTACAAAATATAGAAAATATGGTCAATGTTCAAATTAAAAATGAAATAATGCCTTATACTAGGTAACCCTGACCTGTAGTTTTCCCGGTGTGTTCTTCTTTGTTTTCCCCTTTGATCTGCTGCTACGCGTTGTGGATCAACACCCCTTGATTACCTTCAATTGAGTAACTTCTTTTAAAACAATGCTCTGCTTGAACATGCTTACGTGAATTTGAACCAATAATTGTCATTCAGTATTATTCATTTGTTTCCAAAATTTACTGCGTGCTTTATTTAGATAAATTTGGAGTAACTTAGAATTGTAGTAACTTAGAGCTTGCTTGGACGTAACTTAGACGTCCTTAAAATTTTCTTAGAGTTTTCTTAGAGCCTTACATTATAAATATTTAACCTAAATTAATTAATAAAATTTCTACTCACGTTTTCCAATAAACGGCGAAACCTTTTTCATTTATTTTCACTATAATTTATTTTAAAATATTGTATAACACCACTTTTCACAAATTTTAATTATTTAATTTATATATTAATTCAACGCGTAAATTTTAAGTAATAGTGACGTAGCTTCTACATGGTTCTAATTGAGACCGACACTCTTATCAAACTTTGGGCGTTAAATAGTCTATCCCTTTCTAAAATTCATTGGTTTATCTGAACTGTCGTTCAAATTTTGCAGCCAACCACATGTTGTTTTGAATATTTCTGTGGATTTTACAAGCTTATTTGTGATGGAACGATTCAGTGATCACGTACTCTCCTAATATTTCTATTATTTGTCGATTTTTGACCACTTGTTTTGGTATTTACTGGAAATTTTAATTTACCTTGGCTTTTAGTTTAGCTTATGGCTCTTGTTTGTGTAGATAAAGCTTTTAGGAATCGAACGAATTTCATGAATAAAATAACGTAGCATAAATGACGTACATCAACATATTTTCTGTTTATATCTTCTGTTTAAAACTCATTTCTTTTGAATTATGCATTTCTTATCAGAGCGCTTTACTATCTTCATTTATTATTGCATTCTTAATTTTAATAGATATTGCGTGATGATTTACTAGCTTTTACCTTATTCCATGTGTATCTATTTACTTATAATTTATGAACGCTTTTTGATTTAGAACTAGTTTAATTGCGTGTATAATTATTTCTCTGCTGAATATGTTTATATTATTGAAGGACATGCTTACTGACATTGATTAAAGTTAATTGCGGTCTTTATACAGGGTGTTAAATGTTTGTTCTTTGCATAATATGCGAATTACGTATTTTCCATACCAATTAAATGCAGTTTTCTAATTCCTAGTACTATTTTCTTGTATTGCACGACCACCACGACTCAGTATTTATCATAAAAATATGTAATTCGCATATTATCCAAAGAGCAAACATTTAATACCCTGTATAAGGATCACAAATGAGTTTAATCAATGCTAGGAAGCATATTTTTCAACAATTAAAACACATTCAGCAAGAGAAATAACTATACATGCAATCAAACTCGTTTTAAACAAAAAAGCATTCTTAAATTGTAAATAGATACGCATGAAATATGGTAAGAGCTAGAAAATCATGACGCAATGTCTATTAAAATTAAACATACGATAATGAAAGAAGATAATAAGGCGTTCTGATAATAAATGCACCTTTTGAAAGAAATAAGTTATGCAAACACAGGAAGTAAACCGAAATATGTTAATTTACGTCATTTCTCCTAAGTGATTTCCTGCATGAATTTTATACAATACCCAAAGTACTATCTTGACAAACAAAAGCCGTAAGTTAAAATTACGTACCAAGGCGAATTAAAATTTCCTGTAATAACATTAAAACAACGGTCAAGGATCAATACATAATAGAAATCCTAGTAAATTACGTGTCCAAGAAATTGTTCTGGTGAGTTACTATCAGACATATACTGGTAAAAGCCCAGAAATATTCAAAACATCCTATGGCTGGGCGTAAACTTGAAACACACAATACCGATAACCGATGAATTTTAGATGGGGCGGCGCTTATATAAGAGGCGAATTTGATAAGCAGACGGTATTCATTCAAACTTAGAACAGTTCACGTCGCTTACAATCAAAAACTTACCCAACGAGTGAAATTGAATAAATAAATATTTGTCAATGTGATGTTAAAAATTTCAAAGTTAAAATTAGTGAAAGATACATAATACAAGTTTGTCGTTTGCTGGAAAACGGCTCCAAGTCAATCCGAGTAAATCTAAGTGACTCCAAGTAAATCTAAGTGACTATGAAATCCAAGTAGATCCAAGTAAATCTAAGCAACTCTCAGAAACAAAGGAGTAAATCCGAGTAAATCCAAATAAATCTAAGTGAATCTAAGAAACTATAAGCAACTCCATGAAACCATAAGAAACTCTAAGAACATACTAAATTATTGATTAAACGGGGTAAAATTTGGAAACGATATAAATTGGAATTATTGATAAAACTGGGAAGAAGTCTGAATAAAATTATTGGTTTAAATCCACGTGAAAGAGCACAAAACAGAGCATTGTTTAAGGAGTGATTGAAGCAACTCAATTAAAAGTAATCAAGGGACGCTAACCCACTGTACGCAGTAGCAGATCTAGGGAGAACAAAGAGAGATGCACCAGGAAAAGTACAGGTCAGAGCTATCTAGCATAAGGCATTATTCTCTTTTTATTTTGAATATTGACTATATTTTATCATATCTGCATATTTTGTAGAGTCAATAAAAATCTTTTTATACGTGAAAATTTACAAGAGAAAAGGTTTTGAACGTTCAAAAATTTTCCAGTAAGATATAGTGTCATTTTTGCTGGCTTTAACTTAAGGAAAGGGAGCTATAATTTTTGGGGTTAAACAATTTAAATATTATGATTATTTGATTCAAGGGTTCATTTTTGTCATGCAGTCAAACAGATTAAGCTGTGAAGTGTATATACTATTTTATTCTCATTATACAAACGTTAGTCGATTTCGTGCTTCCCATTAAAAATAGGAAAAGTATTAGAAAAAGGGAGGTAAATTATTTGTTATCGTAGTGTTGTGCACTCTGTGTGAATTAGATTGAGCTAGCCGTGGCATACTTACAAATTAGGATATTAAAAGACAGTGGCGAACAGCAGGAAACTGGACGTTTATTATATCGGCACGCAGCGTTATCATACCAATATATATGATATGAAAACTCATTTTTATAATTTATACATTTCATTCTGTTTAATAATTAAATATACTATTTATTTGTATCTTCGGAAAAAAAACACAAAAAAGAATGTTGTTACCATTTAATGTGACGTATGCAGTTGCTTTTTATTTTCGACCAACTGTTTAATGTCAGGCTTGATAGAAGAGAGTTGAATACGCATGTCAGGTTTAGCATCCAGTCTATTGCGGTATTTTGTTTTTGTAGCTGCGTATGTCGAGAATCCTGTTTGACACAAGTATGTTGTTGGGAATGGAAGAAGAACAGTCAGAGCTTGTGTGGCAGGTTGCGGATATACATCACGAACTTTGCACCAAAAATTATCAAGTGACATTGTTTTAAAAACTGATTCCATGCTTGAATCTGATATCATTTCTAAGAACGATTCATAAATTTCATTTGGCATATTTTCTGGTTTCTGCAAATTCGATACAAAAGGATTCTGAACCCATGAATTCATTTTCAGTTCAGTATTTTGCTCTTCCGGAAAATACTTTTCAAAAGACATTGGATCACTTCTTCAAACATATCATTTGCTAGGTGATGCAATATCTCACCGACAAACTCATTTAGCGTTGGAAAGATTTCTAGCTCCCCCTTGCCAACACAAATAATCCAAAACTCTAACTTTTTTTTAAAAGCAGTTATTTTGTTATTCGTTTTGAAGACTGTTTTTTGCTTTCATTGTAGAGATAGATTCAGTTCATTGATTTTACCAAATATGTCGGCCAAAAAAGCTAACCCTGACAACCAGGTCATATCACTCAAACAGTCTTTTAATTTAAAACAAATATCAGTCATAAAAGCTCTTAGTTCCATTCTTAATTCAAATAACTTACTCCGAGATAGCCATCTTACTTCAGTGTGAAGTAGTAAAGTCTTATGCCTGCTTCCATAATCTTCACACAGTATGGTAAACTACCGGGACTGAAGGGGGCATGATTTGACATAATTTATTATTTTTACTGCTTCATCAAGAACTATTTTTAGATTTGGTGACATCTTTTTTACAGCAAGTGCTTGCCTATGTAGGATACAATGGCTGGAACTACATTTTGGCGCTTGACTTTTTATTAGTGATACCGCTCCAGCTGTTTTACCAGTCATTGCCTTAGCCCCATCTGTACAAATATCGATACAATTGTTCCAATCGAGATTATGTGTTTCAAAAAAAGTTTCAATCGCCTTAAAAATTTCTTCTCCGATAGTGTTGGTCGGCAGTGATGTGCTCATAAGCAAGTCTTCATCGATTGAATGTATGTATGGATATCGTACAATTATCAGCATGATGGCCATTTCAGCAACATCAGTCGACTCATCCATTTGCAGAACGAATTTGTTATGTTTAAGGCGACCAACTAGCTCTTTTTTGATGTAGCTTGCGAGGTGGAGTGTCGTTCTAAAACGGCACTGTAGAAAGACGCTTTGCAGATTTTTCATCCAGCATACACTGTGTTATGTCTACCAGACATGGTTTTATTAAATTCTCAGCAATAGTGTGCGCTTCGCCCGCTTGCGCAACACGATAGCTTGCCAAATAGGATGCCCAAGGCTTTTTCATTCACGGTCTGAGTCGCATATGTCATAACGTCTTGACTTTTTAATAATTATTCTTTCTTACGTATAAAAAATTCTTTATGCTTGTCTTTGCAATCAAGGTGTATAGTTTCTAAATGACGGCGCATCTTAGCAAGTACCATGAAACTATTTCGAAGTAGTTTGCTACATAATATGCAGAGAGGCGAGCTGTTAGAATCAACAAATCCGAGTGTAATAATTGCATAATCAACCGTCCGTCGAGGGTCTGTAAAGACCAGTCAAGACGGTTAATTAAGGCCAGGCAGACTAAACTCAGCGGCGTAGGTCGTGGTTCAAACTCTTAACTAAAACCTTGCTTGTACTTACCAAAGATGCGATATGGATAAAAATCATCAATACATATATTAGCAATTCATAATAAACATGGGCGCCAATCAGCGGAAAGGCACTGATACCTAATAAAAGTAATCATGAAATAAACTCGTAGTTTAGAAAAAGCAATAACATTTTATTATACCCTCGACTGTCAGGAAAAGCATGTATAAACAAATAACTAAACAGTCTGGGACTCTAAATGCAATAAGGCCTACAGGACCCACTATTCCGACATAAAATAACGTAACTCTATCTAACCTAATTGTTATCTGGGGACGTGCACGTCGTCACGTATACCTAACCTTAGCCTAACTAGGATTAACTTAATACCTTTAATTAATTTAACAAAAGCACTAATAAGATTGCATATCCTATTTTTAATTGTTTACAGATTACTTGTTTTACAAGCTACTATGCTAATTGATAAAACAGAACTAAAATTCCAAATAGACGCAATACCACACCTTATCAAATGTCTGCATCAGCGTTTAATACAAAAAGTACAAGAATCTATTTTAAAAATTATACTAATAAAATTAATATTGTGCACAGATGCAATATATTACAAAAAGTATTTGTAAGTATAGTATAAAAGCGAAACGTTATTTATACAAATATATTAATGCTGTACATCTTGTGTTAAACCATTTCTTACTTTTACAAAGAAAACAACAATGAAAAGTCTTTGTAACCAACCATTTGTAAATATTCATAACACAAAACAACAAAATAACTTCGGAAACGTTGTTCATAAAGAAGTAACAATTATTTGACAGGCCCGATAATGTATGTACACCGAACCCAGAATTAATACTCAGGTTAACTCGTTACAATTCAATAATTGTCTACATAAATCGATGTAGTATCAGGAGGAAATTTATATCAAAGTGTTACTTGCATTATTAAAAATAAATGTCCTTTCAAACAAAATAAGTACTTACGTGTTCTAAGCACACACATAAACACGTCTTTCCCCAAAGACACACAAAAAAAAGCCGAGAATCATTGCTGTTTCTTTACATCTGCAACCACATTCCTGCAAAACCCCAATGAATTCGTCCGGTCCTGCGGCCATAGGCGCACCATATGTTTAAATACCAGAAACTAAACCCTCTCACTACATTGTATTGTAAATATTTTGCGATCTCAGGTACCGTAGATGTAAAACAAAAGCTTTTAAAATATAGAAGCATTTGCTTGTATGAGATTATTCCACCACGGTTCGTGAAATATACAATTTTATGCTCAACAAAGCGATTAAAAATCGGGTTGTTACACGAGATTGATGTAAGATTCGTTATATCTTCTTTTTTTTTGTCTTTAGTGAGTCCTTAGATTTAGATATCTTACTGCTTGAAATCACCATATTACCTTGAATCTCATCTTCTTGATCGTAACTCTTTGAGGTTGATGCAGCATTTTCCGGGCAAACATTCTTCGAACTTTCTAAACTAGATTTTGTTGAAACACTTTCAAGCCACCGAATCATTCTATTTTTTAAAATCAACAGTTTAATTTGACAATATGAGAACAGAATAATATCACCACAAAATATGTTACAACCGTTAACAAATTACTGTTTTACAAATTAAATTTACTGTAGCCCCAGAGCGGTGCGTGGATTCAGCATGCCGAATTCGACTGTGCACTGCAGTAACACTCCCTGTATGTTTGTTGTGGTTTGTTTAGCATTCTTCTTAATCTTCTTTGGGAATTAAACCACTCATAGTTTTTAAAATCATCTTTATTTACGTTTCGATCCATGACTTAGGATCGTTGTCAAAATAATAAAAACTTCAAGTTTGACATTTATGACAAAAATTGAAGGTGACTTTGATTTATTGATATTCGAAATATTTGGTTTGAGTACACTAAGCAAAACTTTTTAAAGTTTAAAAGAATGATTGCCTTCAATTTGTGTTGCGGCCTGGATCGACTTTTTTAGGTAGCCAATACGCTTAACGTGAAATCAGCTGATTAGTTTTTTATTGGTGAATTTTATACAAATTCAATAACTTGGGGATTGGAAAACATTTTTTAACATGTTTCTATTTATACAATTGAGAGGATGGTTATTAAAGAAGTGTGCGATCGCGTTACTGTAAGGCTTAAGCAATCGTTTTTTTATATTTATTTTGAAGGGGAAAAATCATTATGATTTAGGCTATCTCTTTGGTAGATTTTAACATGGTTCTGAGGCGACCCTATGGCGGATTTACACTTGTCAGATACCAATGCTGTTTTACAGGGGTTGTTAATATGCTTATTGTTATGTAATTAGTTATTGTATGTATAAATAGAAATCATGTATGTAGGCTGTAACTCATGTTAATATCGCAAGGAAAACCCAGGAAAAACTTGCAATGCTACCTAGATATTGTGGGCATTTGATTTTCTTTTATTATTTCTTTTGTTATTTCTTTTAGTAATGGAATCCATTGTTTACGGAAAGTCACGGATTCGTTTGCAACACAGTTATTTTTATGTAGGGTTATATAGGCAGCTTCTTTGATTTTGCGTTTTTGGTGGTTTTCTTCTTTGTCGATAATTTTTGCGTCCTCCCATTTTATTTTATGACTGGAGCCCCCTGGAAGGTTGGCAAATCATGGATTTTTCAAATTTTCTTTTTTTTTTGTATATGATTTATGTTCTTTTAATCGAACTTCAAGTGGTCTGGAACTTTCCCCTATATAAAACTCGTTACATTCTCACGGTATTTTGTAGATTCAGTTTTTTGAACTTTGTATTATGTTTTTGGGTTTTGTTTTTGTTAATTGTGCTCTTAGTGTATTATTGGTTCTAAATACTGTTTTAATTCTAAATTTGTTTCCAATTCTTTGGATTTTTTCGGAGAATTCTTTTATTTATGGTATTGAGAGCATTTTTTGGTGTGTATCATTGTTTTTGTTTTCTTTTTCTTTATTTTTAGGGTTTTTATTCATTTCTTTCTCTATTATTCTTTTAGGATATTTGTTTTCTATTAGTGTAAATCTGATTAGGTCTTTCTCTTTCTTTAAAATTTCTTCGTTTGATGATATTAATTTTGCTCTATCATACATGGTTTTGATAATTCCTCGTTTGACACAGTGTGGGTGGTTTGAATCGAAGTTTAAGTATCTGTTTGTGTGCGTTGATTTTCTGTATACCGATGTATTAATTGTTGTATCGTTTTTGCTAACTAGAATATCTAAAATCAGAAGTTTTCCATGTTGTTCTAATTCATATGTGAATTTAATAGTTAGTTCTATTTCGTTAATTGACTGTACAAAGTTTTTAATTAGTTCTGTATTATGAGACCAAATAGCATAGGCATCATCTACGTATCTCCACCAGATTAATGGTTTCAATTACTGTGTGAATATTACATCTTTTTCGAATTCCTCCATGAATATATTACTAAAGATTGGTGATAGTGGACTTCCCATTGCCATTCCGAAGCTTTGTTTGTAGAAGTGATCACTTATTTGAAAATATGTGGTATTGACGCATAAACCAAGTAATTCCATAATCGATGATATACTTAGTTTTGTTCTTTCTTTAAGGTTACTATTTTTTTCTAGTATGCTTTTTATAATATTAAGCGTTTTGTTTATAGGGACATTTGTGAAGAGATTTACTACATCAAAACTTACCATTGTGTATGTATTTTTAATTTTTATGTTTGATAATTTTTCTAAAAAGTGTTGGTTGTTTTTTATGAAAGAATCCGTTTTGCCTGCTAATGGATTTATAATTTTTAGGAGAAATTTTGCTAAATTATGGCATTGTGAATATATGGAGCTTACGATAGGTCTTAAAGGAATGTCTTTTTTATGAATTTTTGGTAGACCGTAAAAGTGGGGTGGTTTACTGTAATGTGGGACTAGTTTACTTCTTTCTTTGTTTTCGAATTCATTTTTAAATTTAAATAGAGTTTTGTATATTTTATTTTCAATTGATTTTGTTGGATCTGTTTCTAAACTGGTGTAATTCTCAGTGTTCAATATTTCGTTGACTTTTGTGTTGTAATTGTTTTTATTCATTATTACTGTTGCATTTCTTTTGTCAGCAGGTAGAATTATAATTGAGTTATCGTTTTTTAGATTGTGAATGCTTTTATTTCTGTGATGTATTGATTAGCACCACACAAGTAATTATTACACTAATCTTTTATTTATATAAATGTAAATATACAAGACAAAGGAATTGAACTCTTAATGATACTAACATTGTTGCCTGCATGGTGGCTGGCTCGCGAATGCCCTATTGTAGTATTCACATTCTTAAACTACCATTTCCCCTAGCAGCGCAAGCGTCAAAACTTAAATACAAATACTTATTTATAATATACCTAACATCTCTCTCCTTAAAAAAAAATTAAAACATTTTTATAATTATTTTTATCAGTCGTAGTTAAGTCTTTCAATAGGTTTAATAGTACGCTTAGGTCTAGCATTACTAGAATTAGTATTTAGTTCGTTAGTGATTGGGTCATTGGTCACTTGCGGTTCATTCGGTGCCTCTTGGTACTGTTCTACGACATTTGAATAAGATTGTTTCTCTTCCATTGTTATTGGAAGGGAACTTGGTGTAAATATGGATTTTTATCTGATTCAGATCTGATTCAGATGTTATCTAAACTCGGTATTTGAACGATATAAATAGTTTTACCTATTCGCTTCTTAACTATACCTTTTATCCACGTAGGTTTGTTTACAACTTTATAATCTCTAACCAGTACAATTTCGCCTACTTCAAATTCTATATGCCTTTTTCCCCCGTGGTACCGTGTTTGTTCTCTTTGTTTATTTATTATTATATTTTTTAAGTTCTGGTCTCCATTTGATTTCTCGGGTACTAGACAATCAAACCTAGTGCGTAGATTACGATTGAACATTAGAAATGCGGGGCTATACTTGGTCGTGGCGTGCACTGTGTTCCGATAATTAAAAAGAAATATATTTAGCGCTCTATTTAAATCTGTTGCTTGGTAGTTTTACCAAAATAATTTTTAACGCATTCTTAATTGTTTTAACGGCGTTTTCTGCCGCCCGTTGGACGAGGGATGATACGGCGGGAAGTTATATGTTTTACATTATTCTTAGCCAGAAATTCTTGCACTTCTTGTGCGCAAAATGTGGTTGCGTTATCGGTAACCACTAGACGGGGCAACCCAAACCTCGCGAAAGTAGATCGTAGTGCATCAATTGTTAGTTTGGCTGTTGTAGAGGACATCGGAAAGACCTCTATCCATTTAGAATGTGCATCTAATATTATTAGGAAGTATTTATCAAATATCGGGCTCATAAAGTCTAAATGCAACCGCGACCATACTTCAGAAGGCCATGCCCAACAATTTATGGCTGCTTTATTTGGCGCTTTTTTATTTAACACGCAGTTTTCACATGAACTGCCTATTTTTTCAATTTCTTTATCTAATCCTGGCCACCAAAAGTATGATCTGGCCAGGCTTTTCATTTTTACGATTCCCATGTGGGATTCATGTAATTTATTTAACATACCTTCTTGCAATTTATCTGGTATAATTAATCTGGAATTCCACAAAATGCAATCGTTTTCTAGACTTAAGTCATTTTTTATTTTATAAAATCCTTTAAGCGTATTTTTATAATTTTTAGGCCACCCTGTACAAATATACTCTCTTAATTGCATGCATGTTGCATCGTTCAGGGTTTCTTTTCATACTTTTTCGAAATTTATTGGGAAATGGTCATTGTTTGAAAAATAATTTAAGAAATTAATATCAACTATTTCCCATTCCTTTTCATCAAAAGTTATCGGCAGTCTCGACATAGCGTCCGCATAATTCTTTTCTGATTTAACAAATTTTATGTCATAATTATAATTGGATAAAATGACTGCCCATCGCCGTAATCTATTTGCTGAAAACTGTGGAATTCCCTTTTCTGGGTGAAATATGGTGGTAAGTGGTTTGTGATCGGTTATCAAGGTAAAATGCCTCCCATATAAATATTGGTTAAATTTACACAGCCCAAAAATTATGGATAGCCCCTCTTTCTCAATTTGAGAATATCCCATTTCCGCTTTAGTCAGCGTCGCGAAGCATAAGCTATCGGTTGCTCGCCCCATTCGGCATTTGATGCGTGATTACCGCCTAACGCCATATGCAGATGCATCTGTAGATAAAAGTACGGGAAAGTTAGGATTATAATGCGCTAGTATGGGTGCACTTACTAACATATCTTTAACTTGATTAAGAGCTTGATCACATTCGGGTGACCATTCCCATTTTATGTCGGTTTTAGTAATCTATACAAGGGTGTAAGATGGTGGATAAGTTGGCCACGAATTTACCGTAATAATTTATGAGACCTAGTAGGATTTTAATTGAGTAACATTTTCTGGCTTTGGTGTCAATTTAATAGCGAGAATTTTCTCCTCTGTAGTGTGTAACCCAAATTTGTCAATTACAAATCCCAAGTACGCAACCTCGGGTTTAAAAACTCACATTTTTTAAGAGATATTTTAAAACCGGATTCTTGTAGAATTTCTAATACTTTATTTAGCCTTGTTAAATGTTCTTGTCTGTCTCGGCCTGTCACTAGAATGTCGTCCAAAAACACTACGACTCCTTCTAAACCACCTAATAGGGATTCCATAATTTTTTGAAATTGGGTCGGTATACTTGCTATACCAAAAGGTGCCCTATTATAACGGTATAAACCTTTATGTGTCGAAATAGTTACTAAGCTTTTACTATTTTCGTCTAACGCTACTTGAGTATACGCGCTGGCTAAATCGATTTTTGTGTAACTGGTACCCCCCTGCAGTTTTGCGAACAACTCTTCTATACGTGGAAGCGGGTGCTGATCGATTTCTATATGTGGGTTTAATGTTATTTTAAAGTCCCCGCATAACCGCACGGACCCATCTTTTTTTAGGACCGGGACGATAGGTGTCCCCCAGGGACAATAATTTACTGGTTCTATAACCCCTAACTGTTGTAATCTTTGTAGTTCTTTTTCCACCTGTTCCCGCTTAGCAAACGGCAACGGTCTTGCTCTATAAAATTTCGGTGTAACTCCTCCGGCTTTTAGTTTGATGGAAATGTGTCCTTTATTAAAAAGGCCAATTCTGGGTTCAAATACCTCTGCGTATTTTTTATTATTTCCCGTACATCCTCTGGTAATTTATCAAATGTATCAGTTATAAAATCTAAATTTGCGATGCTTAACTGGAAAAGATTAAAAAAATCGCGTCCTAACAATGGAGGCCCGTTACCATTTCTAACCACATAAATATTGAGTGGCTCTGTTTTGTTTTGAAAACAAACATTTCCACGTATATAACCGACGGAACAATTTTATCTCCGTTATACAAATTAAATACTTTATCAGTCGAATATAATAACATGTCTGCAAAATACTTCTTGCAATAATTCTCCGATATCACGCTATAGCTTGCACCTGTATCTAAATTAAATATGTGATAACTGTTTTCTATATACACATTAACTTTGATTGGATTAACCTGATTTCCTAAATTATATAAACAATCTTCCGTTGCTTCCAAAAAATTATGAACACTATTTTTAATTGCATTTACCTTATTATTTTTGTACCCTGGTTTTTTGTACATCTGGGCGCTAAGTGCCCTTTCTGTCCACATTTGTAGCAGGAAGAATTTTGAAAAAAACATCTATCTGTAGCGTGGTTCCTTTTGCCGCAAATCGCACATTGTCGTTCATAATCTTCTTTAGCCATATATCTACTTCCTCGAGCACTAGGAGCGGGTGTTGAATCGGTGGCTTCCCCTTGTACCTGCGGTTTTCGCCGCTGATATTGCGATGCTCGTGTGAAATGTATTTCCGATTCTTGTTTTATTGAGCCGGCTTCCGAAGGTTCTGTTTTTGTCGCTGATTTAGTCGCTGCTATTTCTACAGCTTCTTTAAATGTTAGCGTTATTTGCCCTTCAAACAATCTATCTTGTACTAACCTCTTGTCATACCCTATAATAAAGATATCTCGTAGTACCATTTCTAATTCTCCCGTCTCGAATTCGCATAATGCTGCTAATTGTCGAAGCCTGGCTGACCATTCTTTTGCAGATTCGCTTATGGTTTTGCGGGCATTATAAAATTTATATCGGGCTGCAAATAACACTAAATTTGGTTTAAAATAATCAGATAACAGGATTATCAATTCTGAATATTTTCTTTGTTCCGGTTCTGTTGGTAAACATAGGTTGTGCACCAATTTATATGCTTCTTCGCTAAACGCATTTAAAAGTATTGCTCCTTTACGTTTATCGTCTATAATGTTATTTGCCATAAAATAATTGTCCAGACGTTTCTTGAATATTGACCAGTCTGAATTTTCCGGGTTAAATTCTCGCAAGTGTCCAATTAAGTTATCACTTACTGTAGCCATCATTTGTTATTTATTTATTCTCCTGCACGTGTATACCACCAGATCGGCGAGTTTGCACCTTTGCTGATTGCAATGTTATATTATTCTATTTTCCTCGTCACCAATTGTGATGTATTGATTAGCACCACACAAGTAATTATTACACTAATCTTTTATTTATATAAATGTAAATATACAAGACAAAGGAATTGAACTCTTAATGATACTAACATTGTTGCCGGCATGGTGGCTGGCTCGCGAATGCCCTATTGTAGTATTCACATTCTTAAACTACCATTTCCCCTAGCAGCGCAAGCGTCAAAACTTAAATACAATTACTTATTTATAATATACCTAACAATTTCGTTATTACTTACATTTGGCTTTATTTTGTGATTCTTTTCTATTTCGATTTTGCATCGTACTCTAAATTCATTTGCTTTATCTTCTTCGACTTGGTTTGCTGTTTTCTCAATACAGCTAATTATTTCAAAGGTTGGCATTGATTTTGGTGTTACTGCAAAGTTAAGGCCTTTTGATAGAATTGATTTTTCTGTGTCGTTAATAGTTCTGCTTGATAAATTTATTACGGTATTTAGCATGGTGTTGCTGGTTTCTAACGTTTTAGTTTGCGTGTTATTTTTCTCTATAAATAGGTTATTAAATTTCTGTATGTGAATTTCTTTTGTTTGGATTTGTAGTGTATGTACAATGTTTTGCGCAGCACTGGCTGATGTAGGCGTGATGCGGTGATGGAGGGGGACACGTAGTGGAATGTTTGCAGGTGTTGGTAAGTCAGTACACAGAGAGAGAGAGTCAGAACACTAACATGCCACTTGAGATAAAGTAGTGTCAAGGATCGAATCAACACATACCTAATCGTTAAAACTAAAATCATTTGTTTATAGTTTTCGATCGTAGCATTATTGTATATTTATTATGCTGCTTGTCGTCTAATTTTCTGCTATTACGTACTGACAAAATAATAAATTCTATAAAATCATCTTTATGTTAGTATTATTTTGACGGAGCATCTTGTTGAGTTTCTCGGAACCCCAGGGTTCTGTGGAGCACACTTTGAGTAACGCAGCCTTAGATAATTTGTATTTAAATCAGTCACTATCAAATCACAACATCTTAATTAAAAACTTTAAGTATGTGTCTGCATGAAAGAGCATTACTGATATTGAACTGGTAGAGAACATTAAATACCTTGGCGTAATAATCGACGGAAAATTAACTTTTAAAATGCATCTACAGACGGTTATAAATAAAGTAAGCAAAAAGGTTGGATTTCTGAGAAGAATTAGTGCAAAGCTATCAAGTTTTGCTCGAATAACTTTATATAGAGCAATAGTTTATCCACATCTAACATATTGCAGCACCATTTTATTTGTCTCAAACCAAGGTGATTTGGAAAGATTGCAAAAGATACAAAATCGTGCAATGAGATGTTTATTAAAATGTAGCAGATTTGCCAAAGTCCGTAAAATGTTAGAATGCCTTAATTTTTTAAATGTTCAGGAACAAATGAAATATAATAGTATGGTTTTTATATATAAAATTATAAATGGTCTACTGCCTTCGTACTTGGTTAGCAACTTAATTAAAGTGTCAGATATACATAACTACAGCACAAGACAAGCAGTGATTACCAAAATCAGTTACAAATCAGCCTTCTCAAAGAAAATTCAAGAATAGTTTAAAAAAATATATTTTAAGTTGTAGAAATGAACACTAATTATATTATTAACTGAATTTTAATAATTTGCTTTATAGTATAATATTTTGTTTTATACTTTAATAACCTATATTGAGTTATGCAATAAATCTACTTACTTACTTACTAAACAAAACTCTGTATCACAAACGTTATATCAAATTACACTATCGCAACACACTTCTTGTTAAGCAAAAACCTCGTAATTGGCATTCCTAAGCTAGATGCTCATATTTGCATGTATAATATGGTGTTTTTGCTTAACGATGTGTTTACACGGGGTTTTAATTTAGTTTTAAGTTCAATTATGTTGCATACGAGGAAATAATTTTCTATAATAAATTTAAGAAATAGTAGAAAATATTGTTTTTTTTTCTATGTAAAATAGTAGTATACACTTTAGAAACATGTAGAAGGTAATATTCACTTTTTTTTTCAATTTTTGGAGATACGGGTTTTTTTTACATTAGAGGGCAGAATTTGTATCTATTTTTTTTCACACATTTTATGTATTTATATAGTTTAAAAATTATAGGTTGAACGTGATTTGAATACTGCCGAAATTATTCAATTTCATGAAGTTTTAATTGAAGGTGCAGAAAATACTGCACGCAACAGTATGCAGTTAACAAGAGCACCCATGTCGTCTCCAGACGATGCAATATGGGGAAGTATATCTAATTATCCCTTTTGGCCAGGTGGATTTCCAGATCCGATTAAAGAACTCAATATAGATGTGAATACATCGACATCTGACAGTTGTGTATTTTCAATGATTTTAACTTACTTTAATAGAAAATTTTTTTAGATCTTTTAACAGTACCACCTGGTTTTGAAAGGGGTTTGTTATTTGAAAAGGATGGTGTAACTGTTAAAACAAACTCTGAGAGTTCTGATGGATATGAAGCAGTCAAAAATGAAAATATTGTTAATTTGATGGATATTATTGATGATCACAATTTTCTCGGTATATGGGAAACATCACAACAAACAGAAGATAAGGAGATAATAATTGAAAATGAAACAGCCAATCTTCCGGAAGAAGATGAGGTTATTCCTAAAGAACTCCCAGTCTTAAATATATCAAAAACTACCAAATCTATTTTTAATCAAGGAACCGAATGGGCAATTTTATTGGATACAAGTAAACCCGTAACAGATTTTAAAGAACGTATACCACATATGGCTATAGAATACGATTTTGAATTAGATACGTTCCAGAAACTTGCAATATTGCAACTGGAAAAACATAATCATGTTTTTGTAGCTGCACATACATCGGCTGGCAAAACTGTAGTAGCCGAGTATGCAATTGCATTATCACAAAGGCACATGACACGTACAATATATACTTCACCTATAAAAGCACTTTCCAATCAGAAATACAGAGATTTTAAGCAGAAATTTGAAGATGTTGGTTTAGTTACAGGTGACTTTCAAATAAATATTAAAGCATCGTGTTTGATTATGACAACTGAAATTTTACGCTCAATGTTGTTTGGCGGTAGCGAAGTCACTCGTGATTTGGAATATGTAATATTTGACGAAGTTCACTATATTAATGATAAGGATCGTGGGCATGTTTGGGAACAAGTTTTAATTATGCTTCCTGATCATGTTTGTGTAGTTTTGCTTAGTGCTACTGTTCCTAATACGATTGAATTTGGCGATTGGTTAGGTAGAACATATAAAAAGAAGGTTTATGTTATTTCAACTTATAAAAGACCTGTACCATTGGAACATTATTTATATACTGGAACAGGAGGTTCTACTAGAGACAATCGTTTCTTAATTCTTGATGCAGATGGAAAATTTTCTTTGGAAGGGTAAGTCAAGTAACATTTATTTTTTCTTAGATTTAGGATCTTGTGTCAAGCAATGGTGGGGTCCTGTACACCTTTATGCATGTAATTCTTTATAATACTGTACATATGCATGAGTGTATGTAATAAGGTGATTAGTATCTATTCTATATTAAACATCAACTAATTTAAAAAGCCATTTTGAACGGACTTGCACTTTGAGAAGTTCTAAAATACTAGAACGGGTAGAATGGCCTGCTTATTTCAGTGAGCTAAGGAATCGAACTATAGGTTTAACCAAATTAGTGGGGTCTTTAGTGAGGAACTAGACTAAGGCAGGTTTCCGAAAGAGGGCACTGCATTTAATTTATCCAATGCTTGTAACACTTCGCCCTCTTTCTCTGTCCTAAGTTACACTCAAAGAAACAAGAAACGAGTTATCTTATGCATAAAAAAAATAAAATGCAAACTCTATATCAATTCTTACAATTCAAGATTTTAATACAAGGGTCCACTCACCTACTCCACAAGGTTGTTGACTATTTCTGATCCAACAGCGATCACTATACTTCACTCAAACGCCTCGGCTTCACGACAGCAGAGAGTAGATGGACATTCCTCAGGGTGGTTAGGCATAGAACTCTGAAAACGACACTGGTGAGTTAACTTACTCGAGAATTTACAAAATCCTTGTACCCTAAATGTATTTCATTCCACGCCTAACTTTAACATATATATATATATATATATATATATATATATATATTATAGTGGTTTTAAAAGATCAAAAATAAATATAAACGAAGCAATTTCAAAACACCCTGTATAAAGGAACAACCAGAAATTACGTGCGAAAGTTATATTAGGTAATTCATTTTAAGTATCAGGTATTAACGAAATTTTATAAATAATTAATGAAATTTAAGTAGGTTTGCAAAGAAATTAAATGGTAGAAGCCAATGCCATTAATTTATTAATTAATTTGAATTTAATTGAACGATTATTGATGTATAATATGCATAAAAGCGTTGCTAACGTACAAATATATTAGTGGGGTAGAAATACGTCGAACTCTAAATCGTGGAAGTGTTATTTAAAATGTTACGATTGAACACCTGCGTATTTTCTAAATGTTAAGTTCTATTTAATTTGTAGATAACAAACAAATTATTCTAAGGATTGTACAAACGGTCGGATGTTTTAGCATGAAATGCTATTGAGAAAGTCCACGTGTGGTAGACAGCGCACAAACAAGGATATTGATTTTCTACCACTCAAACCAGGTTAGAAGGAGACGTAGAAAACGTATAAGCATGAGACCACAATAGTATAGGAGGTTATTTGAGAAACGTCATTAGAACTACGATTGGTCGATATGTTTAGTTTGACTTGATATGAACACGAGGATAGTGTAGCGTAATTTTCTTCAAATATTATAACGAGGTACGGAAATTCGCGGATTTGAAAATATATATATATCCAACATTTGTATCCAGTAATGAATTTAATAACCTTTGGTATGGTGATATAACTATATACATTACTTATATCAACATACCTTTCACTTTCTTTCTTGGTCTTTTACCCAATAAATTAAAAGACATACATGAATGCAACAAGAAAATATTTATTATTTAACTAAAAGTTACCTTAACCCAGGTTATTATAACTGTAATAATCAATGTAAATTCTATAATTAAAACAAATTGATCCCGAATTAAACATAACCAATAACTCTTGATATTCTACACAAAATTCATAATAATAAGTGGTGAGGTTAATAATAATGTCCATAAATTCCAACATTAACCTAACAATTTAATAACATTGATATAAAAACATATGTATAAAGGTTCATACCTGCATCCTCACGTGTATGCATGCATATGCATATACACGTCCGTACTCTCGAATCATTTAATCAAAGATTCACCCAATACCTGTTTTGGGTATATAATACCCATTGTTGCTCCAGTGTCTACGGTACTGCCGAGGTAACTTATTCTCATCAGGGTTGATAGTGCTTAACACGGGTGTTGATAAATTTTGTGCTCGAAACTCTTTATATTCCCCTACTTCTTCACCAAATTGGATTGGGGCCAAGCTTTCAAAAACCTGAGTCTGTTCATTTAAACTAGCACTTTCACAAGGGAGCAAGTCATCATATGGTGTGGGAGTTTCACGTATTGGATGTAGGCAGGGATTATTTCTGGTAAACCACGAACCGTACGGAGGTGGCAGTTCTTTGTGAACCTCAAATAATGAATAGTATGGGGGTGGTTCTTCTTCGTAAACCTCAGAACAATTTACCGAACTTTCACCATCACTAAATAATGAACAGTATGTTGGTGGTAAGTCATCATCTTCTTCGCAGTTAGTAAACCTGCGCTTCCTATCATTAAACGTCTTACAACTTAACCATTTAGTTTTCTGATTAAATTTAAATTCACCACTATTGAATTCTCCTTTAAGAGCCTTATCTTGTAAAATGGAACTAATATTTGTGTATTCCCGAATACTAATATTTAGTATTATGTTCACCACAAACTCCTTGAATTCACTATTTTTCAAGTATAAACATCCTCACTTTTCAGATTTACTAACTAAACATCACGTTAATTTAAACTTGAACATAACCAATGCTGCTGGGCGGCATTGCAGCATAACACGTAACAGCCCCCAGGCTTGTTACATTAGCATTTGTACATCTTCGTATATCTTTTTTAATTTTTCCACTTACTGTATTTATATACTTTCGGTCACATGACTGGTCTAGCCAATCAAAAACCTTACATATTTCACAATCTTAAATCACTCTCACATGTGTTTCCAGGTTAATTGCTTAAATCAACTTTTATTATTACCATTGCTGATTGGAAACTATCCTATATTTAAATTTAAGTTATTCTTAAATATCTGAAATTACTTTCTGTTTATATTTTTATAAATATTGCGAAAAATTAAATATTATTGCCCACTTCCGGTTTTAAATTTTCTAGAACAAAACTAGCATTTCCTTTGGCGCCTTAATTTAAAAATTCCTAAATTCCAGGGGATGTTAGATATCAGTTGATAGATTATGGTCCTTTAAGTTGTCAACTGTCACTGGGTAACTATATTAATTCTGTTCAGTGTTGAGTTACATTTTATATAGAATTGTCAGTGATTGGCAAAAAATTTGTTTGAAATTTGGGTTAATTTAAAAATGTTCTTGGGCGTTACATGCTCCATGCAAAAGTACTGCATTGGTCAGGGAATAAAGCTTTGTTAGTTGGAAATTTAGGATTATACCGGATCCTTGCTATTCTAGATAAGTTAAGGATCTTTAGTATATATGGCAGCAGTCACACATGGTACCTACATTTTACCTCTCATCCAAACGAGGGTCATTTTTGTGAAAAATGTTTGCCTAACTTTTTTCAAGTGCACCATGTTGGGATTTGAATCCTGAACCTTGGGCTTAATAATCATGCGCATACCAACTATGCCACGGATCTGCCACACTTATGTTGTGCAGCAGGTATATTGTTGAACCATCTTTACAGATTCTTTACCTTTAAATAAAATTATTTTATTATGTAGATATAAGATTATTACGAGTTAAATGAGTGTTATGTTATAAACTTAGATTTGCAGTGAAGGGGCGGGAATTCCATAACAACATGAGCTTGCTTCGGCTAACAACGGTTGTGTGAGAGAGGGTTTCTATTAAAGAAATAAAAAAAATAAAAATAAAATGCTGGAATACGGAACAACTATATTACAAAATGTGCCTGAAAGGTTTTTCTATCGTCATAATTAAGGAGAAGGCCAAACCGTCTTGTTTCAGCAATCACTTCGATATTTTCCCTACACAGAAGACAATTACTCTACATAGGCCTTCTTTGCTTTTGGTTTCGTAAATTCAATATATTACTCTAAAATACCATAAAAATACTCATAACAATTTTGGTCAAATTAAATAAAATTGAAAAATAAACTGCTTTCCAAATACGATTATCACTGAAGTAACTGGATATCTTTTTACAAATTAGTCTGTTTACCTAGTTGCTAAATAAGTACAAAAAAATTTAACCTAAATTCAACTTCTGTTGACATTAAATAATTGCAATATAAATACAAATATATTCTAAAAATCTAGTTTCTTAACCTCACTCTAGCCAGGTATTACTTAAAGAAATCCAAAAATGAACATTAAATTAAATCCATCAATAATACTATCATTCCAATTTTCCCATTTTTGATATTAAATTACACGACTTATAAATCTTAATTTCTGCAACTGTCTTTAATAACAAACAGAAAACAATTAAATACCAACTTCCTTATCCATTCATTGTCTATTCAAAATACTAATGTTTTATGCTTTACCCAAATTCCACCAATAAAATGTACATTTAAAGTGCCATACGCACACAGTTCTTAATATTTTAAAAGGTTCCAAACATTCCTTGTATGGTAACATGCTTAAATTTATAAACACTAGCTCGGTCGCTAATTAATTGTTTAACAAAATTACTTTCGGGTTTTTTAAATTTTCTACTACACGAATAAAAACCAATTCGACATTTAAAATTTACATATACATATTAAAAAGTATAAACTTAAAAGCTCATTTACTCATTATTAAGTTAACTTCTCCTAAATAAGGAATCCAGGGACACCAACGGTTCACATTCCAACTAGGTCACCAATTCGTAAAACATTAATTGCAAATTCCCATTTTTGGATGAGTAAACTCACAAGTTTTAACCTGTTCACTTATTTTCAACCTCATAATTGTGTTAGTATTTTTATTTCATCGCTGTGCTAGTAAAATTCACAAAACACGTGAAAGTGATTTATTTGATTATAGATAGCACATTTCTAACCTTCCATTTAACATAGCTCTCTTAATGCAAAATTCCAAATTATTGGAGGGCTGAAATGTCCAGGTCATAATCTTTTTGACCAGTCATAACGACAAAAAACTGTCAAGATGGAGGACAAGGAGGTGATCAGTGAAACAACAGTGCAACAAAATGGTTTGTTTTGTAAAAGTAATATGCAATGTGTAACGTTCTTACCTGATTACCTGGAACTCATCGTTGCAGTAAGAGACTTTGAGTGCCTTATTAGAAAATTAGAAGTTCCATCCAAGTGAACTATTTAATTATAAATTCAAATAAGTGGCGGGTCGATCTCGCAGTATAAAAATAGTGAAATTATCCTTACAAGACAGTAACTAAATGGGCCCAAAGCCAATATTCATAAGCAGAATAAAAGGGTAACTCACCAAAAAAACATCGACATAAACAACTTAATTTAATATCGCGATACTCGCAAGACCGTGCAGCTTTGAGTATGTACACTATCTACCATCCACATTCCAGACGACACTGCCTGTTACACCCATTCGTTTAGTGCACCCCACTCCCTCTAGCCGCATTAGGCAATGCTTAGAATCTTGCACTCTTAAAACTAACACAACAATTCACTAAACATATAATACTTATAATTAAATAAGGGAGGCCTGTTACATTAACCCCCTATTGAGTTCAACTAGAACTAGGGTGAACTTAATACTAGATTGGGTGCAGAGGTGACCCAGAATAGGGCTCTCTAAAAGGCTTTAAATTAAACACATTATGGGGTCCCAGACTACGGCTATCTGCATTGTCCCGTAATACATATGAATTGGGGCTTTTCCTTTCGACTACCGTAGCTGGTCCAGAATACAGAAGAAAAACTTCTTAATTTCCCGATCTTCGACTGTAGACTGATGATGAGTACGTACGCATTAACACCCTGTCTCCCGGTTTAAATTCTGTAATCCTTTTATCCCTGTCATGACGATGCTTGCCTTTTTCAGCCTTTAATTGCTAAAACCCACATTTCTTGTGAACTTTTCTGAATGATTGAATTTTCCAGAAAAGGAAGGAATTTTCCATAACCTTACCAAAATGTAACTCTCAGGGACTGAAACCAGTTGAACTATGAACGACCCGATTTAAATAATACTCCACTTTATCTAAAACCATGGCTCATTTAGTATGAACCATATGACATAACGATTTCAGCAGTCTTTCTACTTCCCTGTTAACCCGTTTCGTTTGGTTTCCTTGAGGATAATACACTGACGTATGGGATACTTTAATACCCTTAGCTTGCAACACCACTCCCCATTTCAAACTCGTAAACTGACTCCCATTGTCTGACAAGATCAGTTCCGGTTTCCCCACTTTTTGAAATATTTGTTTTCTAAACAACGAAGTATACTTGCCGTATTACCCCGCCACACCGGATATGACACATACTTGCTAAAAGCATCTATCACCACTCAAAGCGGTGTAACTCCTGACCTCGACGCCGGCACAGGACCCATTAGGTCAAGGCAAACAATTTAATTTGGCCCATTAGATACAACACTGTGATACTCTCTCCAACAACGGGGCAACATTTTGGACCTTTGGCAAAGTTTGCACCCCGAGATAATTTGACGAATATGTTTCATATGAGGAAAAAAATAATCCCTTTGTAAAACCAGCAAACATTTTTCGGACCCAATTCTTTGATCCTCTGTTATGTGCCATTGGCACTTAAACATTGTTTTTAGGTTAATTTTGATGTGCGGAAGTTTCGCGCCATAATTTCAAAAGACTCGGGGCGCGCATTTCCGTTACGTCACAGTGCGTTTGCGCCAGATCGCGCGACGCGAGTGGAGTAGGGAGAAGTGTTTCCGTGACTCTTTTTAACGTGGCTGTTTTGCCTGAACCCTTGTGTGTAGTGGACGTTTGAGGTATCGTATCGTGCCTTTAACCTTATCTATGTAGATTTCCTTGCCAATTATCTTGTTTGTCGCCCTTTACCATGTTTCCTGTCCATTCCCTACATAGGTAGAGTAAATCTGAAAGCCGCCTAGGCGAACCGTACTGCACGATCCTAGATGAACGAGCCCATGACTGCCGTAGCTGGTCGGAGCGCTTGAAAGAACATTGGCAGGAGTCACCATCTTTAATTGCCTCAAAAGGGCCTTCAGTAGCCTGATGGACTTTAGAGAAGCCAACTTTAACTCAATCCTGCCGGACGCCGGATTTCTTATGTGAGTACTCTCTTTGTTAATTTGTTCGCTATTATAATCTATTGTCTTAAATTTATATTTTTTTCCGATAATTGCGTCTTAATTTTGTGCATTGGTGACGTCATTGGCAGATGAGCGCGCCCAAAATCTGTATAAGATTAGCGCTACCAACTGCCGGTGGTGTCTAGTAAACCCCGCTTGCGGTGTTGTATTTATCGAAATTTTAAATGTAAGACCTCGTGCTTTTGACGTACCACGGATTCTATAAGACTATCAGGAACACATCATTTAACCTCGGCGATTTTTGAGAACCCCTTCGGAATAGTATTTCATTATGACACATATACCAATCTGAATATCTGGCCGAAACTTGTGGTTTTGCTAACTTGTTCACGACTTTACAGCAAAACGCATCCCTTACCATTTTTACAAAGTAATCTGCTTTCGAGCTGCGCTCGTAATACCCAAATTTGATTTTATGAAAAAGGTTTTGTTCTTCTCTATACCCCAGTATCTTTACAAAAATAGCCTCTTAAATTTAGCAAAATTTTCTACCCTACTTTCTTTTAGGACCCCCCCAATCTTGGGCTGACCCACGCAAGCAATTCACCACAAAGGATATTTTCTGATTGGTATATGTGCCATAATGAAATACTATTCCGAAGGGGTTCCCAAAATTTGCACGAGGTTAAATTATGTGTTCCTGCTAGTCTTATAGAATCTGTGGTACGTCAAGAGTACGAGAATTAAGGACATTTTGAGTCCGAAAATGTTTGCTGGTTTTACAAAGGGATTACTTTTTTCCTCATATGACACACATAATCCGTCAAATTATCTCAAGGTGTGAACTTTGTCAAAAGTTCAAAATTTCGCCCCATTGTTGGGGAGAGTATCATAGCATTGTACCGGATGGGCCAAATAAAATTGTCTGTCTTGACCTAATGGGTCCTTACCAGTGTCGAGGTCAGGAGTTACTCAGCTTTTAGTCGTGATAGATGCTTTTAGCAAGTATGTGTCATATCCGGTGCGGCGGGGTAGTACAGCAAGTATACTTTGTTGTTTAGAAAACAAATATTTCAAAAATGTGGGGAAACCGGAACTGATCTTGTCAGATTACGAGTTTGAATTGGTGGTGGTGGCGTTGCAGGCTAAAGGTATTAAAGTATCTCATACCTCAGTATATTATCCTCAAGGAAACCAAACGGAACGGGTTAACAGGGAGGTGGGAAGACTGCTGAGATCGTTATGTCACAAGGTTCATACTAAATGAGCCATGATTTTAGATAAAGTAGAGTATTATTTAAATCGGGTCGTTCATAGTTCAACTGGGTTCAATCCCCGAGAGTTACATTTTGGTAAGGTTATGGAAAATTCCTTTCGAAGGTCTGTGCCTTTTCCGGAAAATTCAGTGATTAAGAAAAATTCACACGAAATGTGGGTTTTAGTCCATAATAAGTTGCAATCAATGGCTGAAAAACGCAAGCATCATCATGACAGGGATAAAAGGATTACAAAATTTAAACCGGGAGACAGGGTGTTAATCTGTACTCATCCTTAGTCTACAGCCGAAGATCGGGAAATTAAGAAGTTTTTTCTTTTGTATTTGGGACCAGCTATGGTGGTCGAAAGGAAGGCCCCAATTCATATGTATTACGGGACGATGCAGATTACCGTTGTCTGGGATCTCATAATGTGTTTAGTTTAAAGCCTTTTAGGGAGCCATATTTTGGGTCACCTCAGTGCCCAATCTAGTATTCGCCCTAGTTCTAGTTGAACGGGGGATGTAACAGGCCTTCCTTATTTAATTATAAATATTTTATGTTTAGTGATTTGTTGTGTTAGTTTTAAGAGTTCAAGATTCTAAGCGTTACCTGATGTGGCTATAGGGAGTGGGGTGCGCTAAGCGAATGGGTGTAACAGGCAGGGTCATCTGGAGTGTGGATGGAGATAGGTGTATAAACTCGAAAATCCACGGTTTTGCGAGTATCGCGATATTAAATTAAGCTGTTTATGTCGATATATTTTGGGTGAGGTACCCTTTTATTCTGTTTGTGAATATTGGCGTTGGGCCCATTTAGTTACTGTCTTGTAAGGATAATTTCACTGTTTTTATACTGCGGGATCGAATCCACCACTTATTTGAATTTATAATTAAATAGTTTTGCGTGGATAGAACTTTTAATTTTCTAAATAAGGCGCCCACAAATAAGCTGCAACGGTGAGTTTCAGGTAATCAGGTAAGAAACGTTACATCTGCTCACGTTGGGCGCCAGAAGAAGAAAAGTTGTTAAGGTTAACCGGCTCCCTCTACTAATTGACCCATGTGTACTAGCATTAATTTATTATGGAAAAGTTTTAAAACTTCCCTTTCCATGATCTTATACTTAAATGTAAACAACTAATGCTGCTGCTCTATGACCCATATCACTTATATTTACAAGTTTGCATGTAAATACATAACAAGCATCAACCAAAAGAAAACAAGAAAAGCCCAGAATACAGCTCACAATTTAGTAATTTAAAGACTCCAGGTTACTCCACTAATTGAATGATTATTTCCTTGGCACGTTAGGTCCTCATTCCAGTCATTTAAATCTAACATATAGTTGTTGAGTGGAAACTCTCTTATCATGCTGTTACGTGTTACGGTATTCTGTGCGGACAAGAACGCAGCACAGTAAGTAGTAGAAAAATCGCCTACATTGAATACCGCAACCAAACACAGGGACAGAATCGAACTCCAAAAGAATCAGAATTCGGGCTAGCTCAACAATATCAGAGAGTGGAGTGGATAATCTAGAAAGAAAATTGAATTGAAAACCTCAGTAACAACGAAATTTATTTTAGGAACATGTAGGAAAACATACAGTCCCAGAAGAATATTTACAAATGTCGAAAATACCTGGTTGTAGAATCGTTTGTTACAACGTGATGTACATAAAGCATAAATTTACATAGTATACAGTTTACATAGAAAAATATCAAGCACAAAATCTTACTATCTAATTACAAGCATACGTACAATGTTGACCTACCCTAAATATGTGTAAGAAATATCGAAATAATAATATAGTTAGTAAACCCATTCTGCAGGAAATGCATCTCGTATCATTAAAATTTTAAACAGTCCATTATTAGACGTTCACATTAATTTAAACAGTAAAAAGCAAACTGTAGAAAAACACAGTAAACGCATTAAAATTTTTACAGTAATTTACACATAATTAAGCGTGCGTTATTGTCAGTCTGTATTGTATTGTAGAAGTAATCATAAGCGAGTGTCTATCTTCCAGAACAGCAACACAAAATAAAGTAAACAAAAAACATATTGTACTTGGAGTTATCTTCTTTTGAGTGCCATCTCATGAAATACAGCTAGGGGCTGGAACAACTTAAAGGCACTGCACTAGCACAAACGCCTTTTAAGCACACGGCTTCACAATGCTCAAAGAGCAGTCAACTTATTAAAGAAGCGTCGAATTAATAACAGAAGAGTCGAATTAGTAAGAGCAGTCGAATAATTAAGAGACCTTTTCAAAGTTGGAGTCGTATTTATACAGCTTTGAAAAATCATGGAAGGGAAAATATCAAACCATTCCGATCGATATTGGTTTAGAATATTCTGAGAAAGCACGCGAAAATATATACAACGGCAGAAAATAAAATACGATAATTAATTCTATTGTACAAAATATTGAAAGTTTTAAGAAGATAATGTATATCTTTGTTGGTGTTTTATTTTTAGTAATATCTACACATCGGTATACAAACACACGTGGTACTTTTTACAATGCACAAACACTTGGCAATCCAAACCACGTAATTGATTTAAAACTACACTTAACACATAGCACAAATGTTATTCGAAATATCGCAAAATACATTTAAGCGTCCTAAACACAAAACAATTTGTACAGCACTGCCAAAACCAAAAATGTCTATAGTGTAGGCTATTATTTAAATTTCCCGCCAAGCACCAACTGTAAGCTATTATTTAAAGTTCCGCCAGGCACCTACCTTATGATTGGCTCTTGTGACAAGTGGGAGCTGAAGAGGATCATGCACGCAACCAGCATTATTATTACTACGAATGTCCGGTGATCGAAAAGCAACCGCTTTATGCTCGTCACCAGTACTTATTTTTATTTTGTTTATTATTTGGTTATTAAATCTGACAATTAGTTCTTTTAGTTTTATTTATTCTGCCGCTCGATCCACCCTACAGATTTCAGGTGTGGGCAACAACAAGAGAAATTTCAATTTTACAAGTCGTTACTGAAAAACTCCGGGTCAAACATGGACGCCATGACTGAACAAATTATTCAAGCCGATTCTGATGAAACCAGAAGAAGCAGCCCGATTTAAATGCGAGTGTAAGAGAACTCAGCACATTAACGATGAATGATATTATTCAAACGACAGTTCGCGGAATTATGTTATTCCAAGAGCAACAACCTGTAGATAACGCTACAAAACCACGAGGTTCTATAAGCGCGAATGCAAAACCTACTTTTAGTAATCACGAAATAAGCATGTTACTCCCTGAATTTAACGGAAAAGACGTGGATATAAATGTTTGGCTGGAAAGAGTTAATGCAGTACAAACCACGTATCAAATTTCAAATGAGGTTATGCAAATAATCGCCGTAGGCAAATTTATTAAACACGCCAGGAATGGTACAATTCAAAAGTAAGTTATATTACTATGGATTGGATTACACTTAAATTAGAAATGCGCAAAATGTTTAATGCTCAACAAAATATTGTTGTACTGCAAAAGTTTGAAAATCGGTTATGGAAATCTAATGAACATTTCACGTCAGATTATCACGATAAAGTTTTGTTAGGTAACAACGCTGCTGTTCCAGAACAAGAAATGATTCAGTACATTATTGATGGGTTGAATGACCGCACTTTACAAAGTCAAGCTAGAATGTTACTCCACGATATTAAAACAGTCGAAGATTTATTCAAAATTTTAAATAATGTCGTCGTGATGAATCTGCATCATATAAGTCTACATTTATTCCTCCAACAGTTCAATCTCGAGGAAGAATTTTAATGGTAATCAATCATTTCACAATAACAGAAAACTCCGCTGTTACAATTGCAATGAGGATGGTCACGGAATTAACAATTGCAAGAAACCAATTAGGCCAAAAGGATCATGTTTTCTTTGTGGGAAAATGGGTCATCGTCAAAAGACTGCCCAGACCAGAGAGTCGACACAACTGCACATGTTATTGAATGCAATTCAACTAAACCGTATGTAATTAACCTAAAATTTAACGTTAATTATGATTATTTAGATGTATGTACATTTTCAATTTGCAGCCTTTTAGATACAGGGTCGCCAATAAGTTTAATTAAGCAAAAATATGTTCCTAATGAATGTATTATTAAAGAATTTTTAGAGAGAGACTTCCAAGGTATTAATGGTTCAAAATTGGATATTTTCTTTGTATTTGGGACCAGCTATGGTGGTCGAAAGGAAGGCCCCAATTCATATGTATTACGGGACGATGCAGATTACCGTTGTCTGGGATCTCATAATGTGTTTAGTTTAAAGCCTTTAGGGAGCCATATTTTGGGTCACCTCAGTGCCCAATCTAGTATTCGCCCTAGTTCTAGTTGAACGGGGGATGTAACAGGCCTTCCTTATTTAATTATAAATATTTTATGTTTAGTGATTTGTTGTGTTAGTTTTAAGAGTTCAAGATTCTAAGCGTTACCTGATGTGGCTATAGGGAGTGGGTGCGCTAAGCGAATGGGTGTAACAGGCAGGGTCATCTGGAGTGTGGATGGAGATAGGTGTATAAACTCGAAAATCCACGGTTTTGCGAGTATCGCGATATTAAATTAAGCTGTTTATGTCGATATATTTTGGGTGAGGTACCCTTTTATTCTGTTTGTGAATATTGGCGTTGGGCCCATTTAGTTACTGTCTTGTAAGGATAATTTCACTGTTTTTATACTGCGGGATCGAATCCACCACTTATTTGAATTTATAATTAAATAGTTTTGCGTGGATAGAACTTTTAATTTTCTAAATAAGGCGCCCACAAATAAGCTGCAACGGTGAGTTCCAGGTAATCAGGTAAGAAACGTTACATCTGCTCACGTTGGGCGCCAGAAGAAGAAAAGTTGTTAAGGTTAACCGGCTCCCTCTACTAATTGACCCATGTGTACTAGCATTAATTTATTATGGAAAAGTTTTAAAACTTCCCTTTCCATGATCTTATACTTAAATGTAAACAACTAATGCTGCTGCTCTATGACCCATATCACTTATATTTACAAGTTTGCATGTAAATACATAACAAGCATCAACCAAAAGAAAACAAGAAAAGCCCAGAATACAGCTCACAATTTAGTAATTTAAAGACTCCAGGTTACTCCACTAATTGAATGATTATTTCCTTGGCACGTTAGGTCCTCATTCCAGTGATTTAAATCTAACATATAGTTGTTGAGTGGAAACTCTCTTATCATGCTGTTACGTGTTACGGTATTCTGTGCGGACAAGAACGCAGCACAGTAAGTAGTAGAAAAATCGCCTACATCGAATACCGCAACCAAACACAGGGACAGAATCGAACTCCAAAAGAATCAGAATTCGGGCTAGCTCAACAATATCAGAGAGTGGAGTGGATAATCTAGAAAGAAAATTGAATTGAAAACCTCAGTAACAGGGAAATTTATTTCACGAATATGTAGGAAAACATACAATCCCAAAAGAATATTTACAAATGTCGAAAATACCTGGTTGTAGAATCGTTTGTTACAACGTGATGTACATAAAGCATAAATTTACATAGTATACAGTTTACATAGAAAAATATCAAGCACAAAATCTTACTATCTAATTACAAGCATACGTACAATGTTGACCTACCCTAAATATGTGTAAGAAATATCGAAATAATAATATAGTTAGTAAACCCATTCTGCAGGAAATGCATCTCGTATCATTAAAATTTTAAACAGTCCATTATTAGACGTTCACATTAATTTAAACAGTAAAAGCAAACTGTAGAAAAACACAGTAAACGCATTAAAATTTTACAGTAATTTACACATAATTAAGCGTGCGTTATTGTCAGTCTGTATTGTATTGTAGAAGTAATCATAAGCGAGTGTCTATCTTCCAGAACAGCAACACAAAATAAAGTAAACAAAAAACATATTGTACTTGGAGTTATCTTCTTTTGAGTGCCATCTCATGAAATACAGCTAGGGGCTGGAACAACTTAAAGGCACTGCACTAGCACAAACGCCTTTTAAGCACACGGCTTCACAATGCTCAAAGAGCAGTCAACTTATTAAAGAAGCGTCGAATTAATAACAGAAGAGTCGAATTAGTAAGAGCAGTCGAATAATTAAGAGACCTTTTCAAAGTTGGAGTCGTATTTATACAGCTTTGAAAAATCATGGAAGGGAAAATATCAAACCATTCCGATCGATATTGGTTTAGAATATTCTGAGAAAGCACGCGAAAATATATACAACGGCAGAAAATAAAATACGATAATTAATTCTATTGTACAAAATATTGAAAGTTTTAAGAAGATAATGTATATCTTTGTTGGTGTTTTATTTTTAGTAATATGTACACATCGGTATACAAACACACGTGGTACTTTTTACAATGCACAAACACTTGGCAATCCAAACCACGTAATTGATTTAAAACTACACTTAACACATAGCACAAATGTTATTCGAAATATCGCAAAATACATTTAAGCGTCCTAAACACAAAACAATTTGTACAGCACTGCCAAAAACAAAAATGTCTATAGTGTAGGCTATTATTTAAATTTCCCGCCAAGCACCAACTGTAAGCTATTATTTAAAGTTCCCGCCAGGCACCTACCTTATGATTGGCTCTTGTGACAAGTGGGAGCTGAAGAGGGACTGCGCACGCAACCAGCATTATTATTACTACGAATGTCCGGTGATCGAAAAGCAACCGTTTTATGCTCGTCACCAGTACTTATTTTTATTTTGTTTATTATTTGGTTATTAAATCTGACAATTAGTTCTTTTAGTTTTATTTATTCTGCCGCTCGATCCACCCTACAGATTTCAGGTGTGGGCAACAACAAGAGAAATTTCAATTTTACAAGTTCGTTACGAAAAACTCCGGGTCAAACATGGACGCCATGACTGAACAAATTATTCAAGCCGATTCTGATGAAACCAGAAGAAGCAGCCCGATTTAAATGCGAGTGTAAGAGAACTCAGCACATTAACGATGAATGATATTATTCAAACGACAGTTCGCGGAATTATGTTATTCCAAGAGCAACAACCTGTAGATAACGCTACAAAACCACGAGGTTCTATAAGCGCGAATGCAAAACCTACTTTTAGTAATCACGAAATAAGCATGTTACTCCCTGAATTTAACGGAAAAGACGTGGATATAAATGCTTGGCTGGAAAGAGTTAATGCAGTACAAACCACGTATCAAATTTCAAATGAGGTTATGCAAATAATCGCCGTAGGCAAATTTATTAAACACGCCAGGAATGGTACAATTCAAAAGTAAGTTATATTACTATGGATTGGATTACACTTAAATTAGAAATGCGCAAAATGTTTAATGCTCAACAAAATATTGTTGTACTGCAAAAGTTTGAAAATCGGTTATGGAAATCTAATGAACATTTCACGTCAGTATTATCACGATAAAGTTTTGTTAGGTAACAACGCTGCTGTTCCAGAACAAGAAATGATTCAGTACATTATTGATGGGTTGAATGACCGCACTTTACAAAGTCAAGCTAGAATGTTACTCCACGATATTAAAACAGTCGAAGATTTATTCAAAATTTTAAATAATGTCGTCGTGATGAATCTGCATCATATAAGTCTACATTTATTCCTCCAACAGTTCAATCTCGAGGAAGAATTTTAATGGTAATCAATCATTTCACAATAACAGAAAACTCCGCTGTTACAATTGCAATGAGGATGGTCACGGAATTAACAATTGCAAGAAACCAATTAGGCCAAAAGGATCATGTTTTCTTTGTGGGAAAATGGGTCATCGTCAAAAGACTGCCCAGACCAGAGAGTCGACACAACTGCACATGTTATTGAATGCAATTCAACTAAACCGTATGTAATTAACCTAAAATTTAACGTTAATTATGATTATTTAGATGTATGTACATTTTCAATTTGCAGCCTTTTAGATACAGGGTCGCCAATAAGTTTAATTAAGCAAAAATATGTTCCTAATGAATGTATTATTAAAGAATTTTTAGAGAGAGACTTCCAAGGTATTAATGGTTCAAAATTGGATATTTTGGGTATATTTGAAACCGATGTCTGCATTGAAAACGAAGTTAATACGAAACTTAAATTTTTTGTAGTACCAGATTCTACTATGACATATGGTTCTATTTTAGGGAGAGATTTTATTTCACATCCTAATGTACAAATCGATATCGATGATAATGAATTACACATTAAGCTTAAAGTGAAGGATCCTACCATTGAGTCAAATGATAGTGGTAAGAATATTAATTTCCAAAATGAGGTTAGTGAACTTATGCATATCAATTATGTTCAGAATCCAATAACGGTTACTGAAAACCTTTTAATAAATAATAATTTACCTAATGATATTAAAGCACAAATCGAAAAACTCTATCATAACGATTATTTGGTGGCACCAAAACCACATCACCCTAAAGTAAATTTTGAAATGAAGCTTGAATTTGCCAAGCACGAACCTTTTTCTTGCAAACCAAGACGTCTTTCATTTTATGAGAAAACGAATTACAAAAATTTTAGTTGACCTTCAAAGTCAAAATATTATCAGGAAAGCGAGTCTCCGTACTGCTCTCCAATTATTCTAATCAAGAAAAATCATGCGAGTTACGTATGTGTATCGATTTCGAAACTTAAATAAATATTTAACACGTGACGTATATCCGATCCCCTTAATTGATGACCATTTAGAGCATTTACAAGGAAAGAAATATTTTACAAAACTTGACCTGAAAATGCATTTTACCATGTTCCTTTATCAGAAGAGTCCATAAAATTTACTGCTTTTACGACCCCCTTAGGTCAATTTGAATTTTTAAGAATGCCTTTTGGTCTTAGTACAAGCCCGTCTGTCTTTGCTCGTTTTGTAAACAAAATTTTTAAAGATTTAATTAGGGACAACAAATTATTGATTTATTTTGATGATCTTTTAATCGCCACAGAATCAATTTATGAAAATATTGGTATTTTAAAGCAAGTCTTCAAACTAATGGTTGATAATTTACTAAAACTGAGAGTAGACAAATGTTTATTTTTAACCACCGAAATAGATTATTTAGGGTATCACATTAATCATGAAGGAATCAGTCCAAATGTTAATAATATTTCAGCCATAAAGCAATACCCTGTACCAAACAATGCCAAACAGCTACACTCATTCCTAGGTATGGCCAGTTATTTTAGAAGATTTATCCAAAACTTTAGTATCATAGCTGCCCCTTTGTATAACTTATTAAAAAAGGATTGCAAATTCGATTTTAGAAGTCAACACTTAGAAACTTTTGAATTACTCAAATCAAAATTGATTAGTCGACCAGTTTTATCTATTTATTCCCCCTTTAATTTAACTGAGCTGCACTGTGATGCAAGTGCTATTGGTTTCGGCTCAATTCTTATGCAGAAACAATCAGATGGAAAGTTTCACCCTGTGTTTTATTTCAGCAAACGCACTTCAGACACTGAATCCAAATACCACAGTTACGAGCTTGAGTGCTTAGCGATTGTTTACTCCCTTAAACGATTCCACACTTATTTGCAAGGAATTAATTTTAAAATATATCTTATTCTATGTACCTGAAAGTATGGAATACTCAATTATACATACTTATCATAATAATATGGGCCATTTTGGAGCTGATAAAACTATCGAGCTCATAACCCGCACTTACTGGTTTCCCAAAATTAAATCTAAAGTGAAATTACATATTGAAAATTGTCTCAAATGCATAGAATTTAACCCGAAATTTGGAAAATCCGAAAGTCTTTAAATAATATTCCCAAAGGTAAAGTCCCATTCGAAACTTTACATATTGACCATTATGGTCCATTGGAAAAACTGGCAATAATGCTAAATATATATTTGAAACTATTGACGGTTTCACTAAATTTACAAAGTTTTATCCATGCAAAACAGTAAACACACAAGAAGTCATTAATCATCTTATTTCTTATTTTAGGAACTATAGCAGACCGACAATATTAATCTCTGATAGAGGTTCTGCTTTTACGTCCCAAGATTTCAAAGAGTTTTAGAACAAAACAATGTTAAGCATATTCTGATAGCTTCGCCGCACCTAGAGCTAATGGCCAAATGGAGCGCATAAATCGTTTATTAACCCCCTTATTAGCTAAAACTACAGATGAAAAACAAGTTCCTTGGTATACCTTATTAGGCGAAATGGAGTTTTGTATTAACAATAGTTTAAATCGCTCCATCGGAAATACCCAGTAAATTACTTTTCGGACGTCATCAATTAGGCATCATTCAAGACAATTTAAGACTAGCCTTAGAATCTTTTAATGAAAAAGAAATTGATTTAGAACAAACACGATTAAATGCATCTAAAAAGATTGATCAAGTGCAAGTACAAAATAAAAACTATTATGATAAGCACCATAAAGTAGCGCACAGATATAATGTAGGAGATTATGTGATGATATCAAATGTTGATACATCTATGGGTGTTAACAAAGACTCTCCCTAAATATAAGGGCCCTATTAGCTAAAACTACAGATGAAAAACAAGTTCCTTGGTATACCTTATTAGGCGAAATGGAGTTTTGTATTAACAATAGTTTAAATCGCTCCATCGGAAATACCCCAGTAAATTACTTTTCGGACGTCATCAATTAGGCATCATTCAAGACAATTAGTTCTTTTAGTTTTATTTATTCTGCCGCTCGATCCACCCTACAATAGCGACCAACTCCACGTATCCCGTTTTTTGCAGATTCTAGCTACCAACCTCCCCATTTTCTTAGCGGGAAATTTAAAATTCTTGCATTTAACAGATGTTAGACTAAACTTAACATAGATTTCTCTTTTCTATGTTACAGATAGTTTTGGGATAATAGGAGCGATTTATCACCATATATTTATGTAGTTTCGAAAATTAAAAAGTTAATATTACACTGCATTGTAGATAAATCAAACCATGGTGAAGCTTGTAAAGTGGCCTAGCTTTTGTGAATAGACCAGACTGTTGTAAGATTATCGATCCACTCTATGAATGTTCTCGGAATAATTTAATAAGGAAATACGTTGCTACGAATACTTGCAAATATAACACGGAATATCAAGGAATACAAGCAAATAACAAACACATTTAAACATTTAATCTTTTTAAAGAACCTATTTAGAAGCAGTTTTAACAACCAGCAGCTATAACGAGCAGCGGATATAATTATTTTTTGAAGAATGGCTAAGTCGAGCTTCTCAATTTTAGAATAACAAACATGTCGACGGAACTATTGAAATAATATACTAACAAGCACGAATTGAGGAAGAGGGTTTATTTGAAGTCGTTTGAGGAGCAAACATTTTAAATAATTTAAAGTGTTAGAAGATGTAAATGCTTGTTAGGTTTTTTTAATGAATTGATAAAGGGTTACGCGATGTATTTCACGTATTGGGAACATTTTTATGCAGGACAGTTTTTAATACTTGAATATTTGTTAGGTTTGGATTATTTGGGAGAATGACATAAGAATGAGTTTATATTAGAGGTTTCAATTATGGGCGCTGTAATTTCATGCAGAATCTTTCTATTTCAGAAAGTTACCATAACAATGCTTTTAATACACCTTACATGTGATTTTCCAGTGCTCCACCCGAAGGTACTACATTGGCCAGGAAGCGAATTTTTTTTTACCTGAAAAATTTTGAATTTTGCCGAAACCTTGCTGTTCCAAGCAAGGTAGGAATTTTTATCGTGCATGACAACACACACACGGGACCTCCATTTTACCTCTTATCCTAATGAGGGAGTATTTTTATGAAAAATGCTTGCCTAACATTTTTCAAGCGGACCATGTCTGGATTCGAACCCGGGACCTTGTGCGTAGTAGTCGCCTTGCTTTTAATACACCACTAATGCGATGACCACCTGTCCAAGGTGTCCTTGTCTACATACATTCATTATCCTTAAATCAATTTTTCATTTTTCTTTACTTCACTTTCCCACTTAACTGTTATTATAATTCCCCCTCCCCCTTCACCCCTGTTAAAATTCCTAATTTTGTTCCCACACGTTATGCGTCTAATGCTTTTGTAGGATCAAGTTCAATGTTTTCAGATCATGTGAACGCATTAATTTTTATTCTGTAGTTGTTGCGATCTCTTGAACACTCATGTGAATTGATACAGATATTGTGGATAGTAATGTCCCTGATTTGTATATATAAGTTTTCTAATTAAATGTAAATAGTTTAAATTTTTATTGTCATTGCTGTGTATATAAAAATTCACCAAGTTTTTTAGTTTATTTACTTATCATGATTTACCATCATACTGAAATAGCCCCTTTATAAAGCGTATACTCCTCGAGCTTCTATAAAATTTTAAGGATATTTTCTTATTTAAGTTTCTAAACTAGCTGAAATTAATAAATGCTTTTATATTAACAAATGTATGCTTAATTAACACGTGAATGTTACCCGCATTGTTAACTCATTAATAATAAAAATACAATGGCTCGTTTAATTTGGAATTTTTGAAAATTACTAATGGCTTATTTAATTTGGAATAGAGATATTTAACCGAATGATATGTTCTGATTGCGTTGACTAACAGAGAGGTTAATCAGGTTTTGCCTATTAGTTCTAGTATATTAATTATGCCATTCGTTAGTTTAGGTACTGCAAGCATTGAAATTTCATTGTACATCGGTGCGTAAGCTTTTGAAGTATTTGTGTTATTCAACAATGTTATTTATTTATTTTATGTTGGCTTATTTTTACTGCTAAGGCTAATCAGCCATTCATGGAAGGTTTGGTTTAGGTGTTGACAGTTTTAAAAAGTCAATCATATTCTAAGATCTATGGTTTTACAAATTGTTCTTTTTTCTGTTGTGAAGCAGTGCCTCACCTGCCTCTCTAGAAAACCTATCCCTGCTTTACGTAGTTTCTATTAAATATAAATGATAATCGTCAAATCCTCTGTTGGTTATAATATTTTTAATTTTATTTATAATTCAATTGTAGATATGCTAAAGCACAGGATTCCTTAAAAAAATTAAAGGAGAAGAAAACTGAAAAGGACCCACATAAACCAATGAAACGTTCGCAACATCAATACAAACCACCAGATAGATCAAACCCAATAGACTACAACAAACCTATACGAACAATGTGGGATGGTTTGGTATCCCATTTGCAAAAATCTAATGCAGAGCAGGATGGTTTGTTACCGGTTGTAGCTTTTACATTTTCTAGACAAAAGTGCGATACATATGCTGAACTTTTAAAGCATTTGGATTTAACTACTAAGGATGAAAAATTTGAAATTGAAACATTTTTCCAAAAGTGTATTAGAGGGTTAAAACCGCCAGATAGAGAAGTTCCCCAAATTGTTAAGATGCGAGAGATTTTGAATAAAGGTATTGGAGTGCATCACAGTGGAATTTTGCCTATAGTTAAAGAAATGATTGAAATGTTATTTCAGAAACGTCTTGTTAAGGTAAGTGTTTAATAACAAATATATTTATTTGGTTTTTAAAATTTGTTTTTGAAAAAGTAAAACTACACACTGCACAGTTACTTAAAAAACTAATGCGCAGCTTATAACATATTTTTAATAGATTGGGTTTTCAAATGAGTTTATATCTATATTTTGACTAATAATTTTGATAATTTTCTAAAAATCCTTACGTTTTATTAATTGAAAGTTTAGATTTTGTATTCTCAATTCAGATTAAATGTAGTGAAAATCATCCAAGTAAATATTATCGATGTATGTTCATATAACTAACATCAACATTCGCATGATAAACAATATTGAAAAGCAGATAGCAGTTCCTTATTATTTTTTTTTATCTTTTTTAGGGATTAAACCACTCAGAGTATTTATAATCGTCTTTATTTACGTTTCGATCCATGACCTAGGATCTTCAAAATTGTGACAACGATCCTAGGTAATGGATCGTCTTATATTTAAAACGCTAGTTAAAATTAAAAGTTCGATAATTACAACACCGGTAGCGTGGTGTAATAGACACTATCAACAGTTGACAGCACTTAATCTTATACGGATTTGGGTGCGGTCTTCTACCGATGAGGTCATCGATATTACGCAATCCTACGTAAATTTACTACATTTTTAACACCAAAAAAATAAGCACACAAAATAAGTAAAGGACTACTCACATCAGAAATCCTGCTTCTGCCTGAAATTGCACTCGGGTAGGCCTCTAACCACTCCAGTCGGGGCTCCTCCGGAGGAATTAGAGATGATACGTCGACGCTAGCAAATGTGTACGGAACAGCTCCGGCTAGCTAAGGTAAACATGAGGTCATCCTCAGGCGTGAAATTCGGTAGTCCCAGGTGGCGGCAAATTCTTACCTATGTAGGGATTTGACAGGAAGGAGGTAGAGGTAGACAAACAAAAGATAATTAGATAAGGAACTACATAGGTAACCCTAACGATACGTTACCAGAGACAAGAAACAAGCACTTAACTTCACGATACCCGGTAAAAAGCCACGTTATCGCGAGAGAAGCGGAGAACTCTCCCACCCCATTGTCTAGTATTGCCCTATCCCTCTAGGGATACACTCACTGCGCAAGCTCACTACTCTGACGTATCGGAAGCACCGCCTAGTCTATTTAAAAATTCCCGCGTCTCGCGTATTTGAAAATATGGCGAGAAACTTCCGTACAACAACTTAACCTAAATACAATGTTAAAGTGACCCTTGGCACGTAACAATCGAAACGTAAATAAAGACGATTTTAAAAACTCTGAGTGGTTTAATCCTCAAAGAATATTAAGAAAAATACAAAACAAACCACAACAAACACACGAGTAGTTCCTTATATGTATCAGCTATTGTAAGTGTTAAATTAATTGAATTTTATCTGGTTTTATAATGTACTTTTTCTTTATATATATCATTTAACCCAATCTTATCTTAGATGCTGTTGTTTGTCGATAATTTTAATCGCTCAAAATCATGAAGAATGTGTATCCATGTTCAATTTCCTAATTGTAACATCCCCATAAATTCTACAATAAGTAAATTATTGGATTGAGGTCTTTAAAACTTTAATCGCCCAAACTCAAGCTAATGACAAGCTCTTACCTGTGCATGCCTATGAATTGAAATCACAAAGGTATGTGCAAGTCATCGCATATTTGTGCACCAGATGTGAAAAAGAGTGGCCATCTTTTTCTACAAAAACTCAATTTCTTGCCTAATAAAGTGATTATTTAAAAATTGTGCTGGTAAATTTAATCTAAAATGATTTTAGACATCTCGATAATAATAGAAATTCATATAAATTAGATTTACTTAAATAAACATTTAAAACGGATCGTAGAATGCAACGAGATATACCAATATAGGTCATGAGAGGCATGTCTCATTGCATAATGGCAGCTTTTACTCGTCCCTCAAAGCAGAAATAGGCTTTTGCGAACCATTAACGGATTAAATTATATGGGATGACCCTAACTAGCAATAAGTGAATAAACCCATCTACAAGAACACAGAGATATTTGGAAGTTGTATATATAGTTAATAAGATGAAATAATAACTTAGAATTTTATGCAAAGCCCAAATGATAATTTCAAATCGAACTAGTAATTGAAAGATGAAAAATATAAAGTCCCAGACAGGATTTGAAAACCCGTATCATCAGCTTTTGCGGCTGACATTTACCAATTGCACTTGGACTGGTAATGAAAATTGGAAAATTTTACAAATCTAAATCATGTATGTCCACCATAAATCAACTTAACCTTCAATTACTTTTGGTATTTTGGTCATTCATATCTGACAGTATCAAGTTTTGACTTATGTCATATATAGACAATAAGCAATGCTCAAAATTAGGGTTATAAGCCAAGTATTAATTATATAAATATTTTAGGTAGTTATTTACACAAGGTAAGTTGATAAATACTAACGTATTACAGTTAATAAGATGAAATAGTAACTTAAACTTTTTAAGTAAAGCCCAAATGATCCTTTCAAATCGAGTTAGTAATTGAAAGATGGAAAATATAAGGTCCTAGGCAGGATTTGAACCTGTATCTTCAGCTTTCGCTTGTAGACATAATTTTGAGCATTGCTTCCTGTCTATAACTGACATAACTCAAAAACTTGACTCTGTCAGATATGATTGACAAAAATGTCAAAAGTACTTGAAAGCTAGATTGATGTATGGTGACAAGCAAATGAAGAACACTTGGTAAAAGAACTACAGGAAGCAGGCAAAAAAATACTTCACCTACAGGATCTTGTTGAAAACTATGAAAGCAACAAAGAGGATAGGTTAACGGAAGCACTAGTACAGCAGTAAATACAAAAATGTGTAGATACCAAGGCAAAACTACATACTGGAGAAATTAATCCACAAAATAAACAAAAAACTGCAGTCCATAATTGCACTCAGGTGGAGGAGAATGATTTTGCAATTCTTGATTCTTTGACAATCACATACTCAGACGAGTGGTTTAAAGAATTACATGGTATTTCCCCGAAATACACTCGTCATGATAACATCATAAAAAACTTTAGTGTAAACAAAGATAAATTGGAGGTAGTAAATTTAGTATACAGCCCTATAGAATCTAATAATGAGCAGGTGATGACACCTATGCCAACTACCATGCCTTATAGTAGATCTGTAGAACCAAAGGATGTCCAGTTTGAGATACCGACATCTATTATTCTCCCTGCGGAAAATAAAACATATGCGAAAAGAAGGTTACCAGTGCTAGGAGATAGTCATGGTAGGAGGTTAGCACAGAATTTAAGTAAGTTTCCAGAGTTTGATGACTTCACAATGGAATCCATTCTTAAGCCAAATGCAACTATACAACAAATAGCAGAAGGGCTTTGGGAAACAATAAAGGGCTATTCTATGAATGATTATATAGTATTTGTAGGAGGAACGAATGATGTAGACATACATAGGTTAACATATATAATGGAATCTTTCAAAGATATTATAGAGTTATGTACGAATACTAACTTAATAGTTATGACTATTCCACTCAGGTATGATATAAATTTTATCAACAAAAAAATAGTATGTATAAATAACCGTTTGCTAGCATTAAGCAGAAACGGTTTCAATTTTATGGCACTTAACATAAATAAATACATAAATACATAAACAAGATTTGGAGTACACTTGAATTCAAGTGTAAAAAAATAGTGTCAGAAGTTTTGAGGAAACAATACAATTTAGATTTTAAGAAAGCTCATGCAATATCAGTAGGAATAAGAAGCAGAAAAAAATTTAAAAAGAATTGACAATGAAGATTTTAATTCAGCATCACCAACACAAAGGTATTTAGTGAACATTAGCATTAAGAGTAACAGAAATAAAAAATTATATGTGCAGACATTTAACAAAAAAACGCTGTAATGGATATATGTGTCTATTATCAAAATATTCAATCTGTTAGAAATAAGATTAATGAACTAGAGCATACATACAGGACAAAAATTATCAAGTCTTGTGCCTAGTTGAGCATTGGTTAAGCAGCACTGAAGCAGATACTATTAACATAGAGGGATACTTTGTAGCTTCTAAGTTTACAAGAATCTACAAGTACACGGAGGAACCATAATCCTACTTCAAAATGAATTTAATAAAGATTGTAAACAACTAAAAAGATTAGATAGCTTATCAACAGAGGTATACTGTGAAATTTCTGCTATGTTAATAATTTCGCCAAATACCATAATAATCAGCATATATAGGTCTCATTAGATGACCTTAATACTTTTTTGGACATTATGAATATAACACTTAGTAATATAGATCACTCAAAACAAATAGTAGTCTGTGAGGATTTTAATGTTAAATTTAATTGTGATAACACTAATGCCACCAAAGTAAAAAATCTGTTCCAATCCTTTAAACTAGAATCAAATGTAACCTTTAGTACACACCAAGGAGGAAACTGTCCCGATAATGTATTCACTAATTGTAAACCAACTCATATTGCTCAGCAGAATAATGCTCTCTCCGATCATGTTGGTATTGAACTTAAAATTTCTAACAAAAAAAACGAAGTAGCTACATCCATTAAAAGGACTCTAATTATGTCAGATAAAAATAAATTTATATTCCATAAAAATCTTGAGAAAGTTGATTGGAGCTTAGTTACAAACAACATAGACGTAAATAAAAACTTTAATAATTTTCTTACTCATGTAACAAACATTTTTAAAGAATCTTTTCCGCTTTGGATAGGACATCATTCTAAACAAAAAATTGCACCATGGTTTAGATATAGTCTTAAAGACATGCGTGCTAAATTACAAGTCGCTTATGAAAGGTATAAGGAAAATTCCTCCATACAGAATAAAGGAAATTATAATAAGCGTGGAATCAAATATCGCAATGCAATTAAAGAAGTTAAAATAAGGTATAATTCTCTTCTAGTAAAATGAGCGAAAAATCCGAGTAAATGCATGTGGAATATTATCAACTCAAAAACAAATAAGAATAAGGATGGTAATCAACGTCCTTCGATATTAAGTCCAACAGATTTTAATAAGTAGTTTGTAAATGTGGCTGAAACCATTGTATCTGCCATAGATAATAATAGTACACAGACTCTTATGAATAACAGAACACAAGACTGGGGGCATTTTACCTTTAAACCAGTATTTTTTAATGAAGTTCGTGAGATCATTCACTCCATGGAAACCAAGACCAGTAGAGACGCCTAGGGTCTTAGTATAGCAGTAATAGAAAATTGTATAAATATCCTGATAGTTTCCCTCACTAAATTAATAAACTCATGCATTAATAATAATACTTTTCCGGACTGCCTTAAAATAGTTAAAGTTATTCCAGTACTAAAAAAGGGGGGACCCAAATAGTCCATCGAATTACCATCCCATATCCTTATTGGCAATATTTGCAAAAGTTACTGAAAAAATTCTTAGTGAACAAATGAAAATACATTTTGAAGCAAATAATTTATTTTCGCATGAACAGTTTGAATTTAGAACAAATAAATCCTCCACTTTAGATATTCTGTCTCTAATCAATGAAATCACTAATGGCTTCGAGAAGAGAGAATTCTGTCTGACATCCTTTCTTGACTTAAGTAAGGCCTTTGATAGCATAGAGCATGACTTATTGTTGCATAAATTACGACTATAAGTTCAGCCAGGGAAGTTGTTTATTAATCGAATCATTTTTAAGTAATAGACAGCAATTTATGACACATAAGGGTAACAATTCGGGATTAAGTAAAATAAAGTATGGGGTACCACAAGGATCTACATTAGGCCCGATACTGTTTTTAATATATGTGAATGACTTGTCCAAGAGTTTAGCTATTAGTAAACCAATCCTGTTCGTAGATGACACAACTTTGATGTACTCATCGTCATCATTAATAGATCTAATTAATCTCAGAGCCATTACATATTTTTCAGTTATCTAATGGTTTTTGTCTAATAAGCTAAGTATAAACCATGAAAAATGTCAAGACATGATATTTACCTTAAAAAAGAACAAAAATGATTCCTACATAAATCCAGAATCCATCAAGTTTCTGGGGGCGCGTTTTGCTCCCAACTTGAAGTAGGGCAAACATGTCAATGAAATTGCCAGTATGTTAAACAACAATATATTGCATTCGCAACTTAAAACACAATGTCTTTAACAATATTACTATAATAGCATATTATGCACTATTCCAAAGTCGCATTGCATATGCAATTTTAGCTTGGGGTCATTCGCCACATGTAAAGAGGCTATTCTCACTTCAACATATGGTAATTAAAATTATATCTAATCTAAACTACAAAGAAGATTGTAAACCAAATTTTAAACAATTGGGAATCTTAAATCTGCCATCCATATGCATATTAGGATGCCTACTATATGTTTATAAATACAGGATTCTAAAACAAAACTCATTGGTAACACATGCTCAATTACATTCACACAATACACGCAATAACAAAACACTCTGCACTACTTTTATAAGACTTGAGGCCTCAAGGTACTCTGTTAACTACCATGCCATGCTTTATAATTGCCTACCACCTACTGCCAAATTACTAACACAAAGAAATTTCAAAATCAAAATAAAACATTTCTTAATCAAACACTCATTCTACTCACTTGAAGAATATTTTGAATGTAACTTCAGTGATGCTTTAACTTAGAGTGATATTTATTAATCTAAATGAGTCTGTACGCTGAAACTTTAGATCTTTATAGGAATAGTATAAGTAGATAAGTATGTAAGTCTATGTGTACGTTAAATGTCCACTAATATGTAAATGACGCGTGCAAAAATGTTAGCATTTCTAGCACTAAATTTAAACAATCAACAATAGGCGCATGACTATAAAATTTATTATACCAAAAGTGAATATTTGTAACTGATGTCCGTGCACCAATATCACCATTACATACAGCACGTTATTACATTATTTGTTTCATTAAGTTCTACCTATGTAGAATATTAGAGTCATAATTTGTATGAACTTCTGCTACAGTAAGCATTAATGTATTGATCCTGTATGCTACAAACAAAATTAGTAAACAGTGTTATTTGTACTCAATATTTATTTTGGTTTGTTCCGTTGAAGTGTATATGATTAAGGTATTATTTAAGTGTAGAAAATCTGAATATCATTTCGATGGGAGTTTGTTCCAATTGGGTTCGCGGAGATTCAGGTTATTTCAATTGGGTGACACTTGATCTGAGACCTTCTCTGGGGTTGGTTTACGTGAGTTCCATTCCCTCCTCCACTGTTCTAGTTACGGCAAATGCTCCTAGTAGTTTGTGCTGTTCGGTGAAATCTATTTATCCTCGCTTATGTATGTATTTTGTCTGTTAGCATCTTTTGCAATTTTGATCTAGGTTACGTTAAACTTTATTTAAAATTTTAACATCTAATTGATAATTTGAAAAAGTTAAAAATAATTTTTTTTGTTTTAGCTCTTGTTTGCTACTGAAACATTTGCAATGGGTGTTAACATGCCTGCTCGTACTGTTATTTTTGATTCCATAACGAAACATGATGGAATTGAACTACGAAATTTAAAACCAGCAGAATATATTCAAATGGCAGGTCGTGCTGGACGACGAGGCAAAGACAAAACCGGAACTGTTATAATACTTTGTAAAGGAGAGTTACCTCCAGTTGCTTCGCTTAAGGAAATGATGCTAGGTAAACCCAGTCAATTAACAAGCCAGTTTAGGATAACTTATGGAATGGTAAGTTATTAATGCATATACTGCATGTTTATGATAATATTTTGTATATGAATTTACTAAAATTGTAAAGAACCAAATGCAGATTATTGATATTGACTTGAATGTTGCCTTGGTAATATTTTTGTATTTACTAGTTTACACATTGTTCTATTATTTCTCTTGAAGGCAGATAAATTAATCTATAGTTTTAAAATCTGTAGACTTAATTTTTTCCCTGATTAAAGTAAAAGCTTGTATGTGAAGCTCAATTATTAAAAATTACATTACAACCAAACTCATCTACTTTATTTGAAAGTTGCACAACAATGCTAAAATAAGGCTGGTTAAGTCAACTTAGAGGCACTATGTACAGTTGTAGCAATAAACATGTGGCAGTCCGGCGAGAAACGGGGTATAAGTGCCAAATTAACACTTTCAAATAAATTAATTTGTTAGTTTATTTATTGGGGATTTTTATGCAATTAATTTTATTGAATTTTTTTATTATTAAAACAAATATAGTGAAAAAACGTATCTTTTATACTATAATATATAAACTTCAAAAAGCTTCAAACAAAAAATAAAATCAACAAAACTCTTTTTCACATTTAATTTCATCAAAAAATTTACTTGTACTCTTGTACACTTAAAAACCTTAAATCTAAATTTTAATAATAGCGATTATTCCGAGGTACTATCATCACTTGCCACTGCGTCGTTAATTACTGTAGACCTTGTTACCAGATTTTCGTAAAATGAATAGAAAACAACTTCAATATAGGAAAGAATTTCCAAAAGATTATTTTTCTCTTCATCTGATATCGGAACTGGTCTCTTATACGACAAAGGAAGTACAGGCGTCCATTGCAAACTTCTTTATGCTAAGAAAGATATTCTTAAATGATTTGTTTTCATCTAAAAAAGTCTTATATTCTACTACGTCTATTTCTTGAGAGTACCGTAATCACCTGATGTCCTTCCAACAAAATCTTTGCCATTCGTGTCAGTTTTGGGTTGCTTAAAATATTGCCTTGACAATGCAGAAAACTCAAAAAGTCATTTTGAGTAATTTCATTGACATGAAATGGCCGAGAGCTACCGCATGACCTTACCAACTGCACCTAGTCTCAGGGAAGTTTGATGGAAATAAAATATGTTTTTTTTTCTCTCAATGACTAACTGATTTGAGTCACCTCCATATAAGTGTGACCCAGAACAAGGAATTTATGGTTTATATATTTCAGAAATGGCTTCATTTTTATAAGAACAGAAACACTATAAGTACATGGGTGTTCTTATTCTGACCTGGACATGCGTCAGAGTACAAAGTAATTTCTAAGTTCTCTTCCAAACATGTAGAGTGAAGTGGGGCACATGTAATCTCGGGGCAAGTGTAATCAGACATCCTGTATATCTTTTCTCATGAAATTTCCGACATTTTTTATACATAAACAAAAAATATTACTCTTCTTTTACCTATTTCTGGATTATTTTCCTTTTTGGAGATCTAGCTACAAAATCTCAGCTTTTTTTAAAGTTAACCGTATTTATACTTATATTGTGAATTTCATTTAGAGTTTTTCATTTTAAATGCATTTAGCAACTAACGATGTTCACTGTTATACCTGGGATGAGTCAAAAGCAAAAAGAGGTGCAAACGAAATAGCGATATGCCTTTGGTTGTATATTAAGCGTTTGGAAGAGCAAGCTGTAAAAACCTAACAAATGATTGATATTGTGTTCTACTCAGACAACTGCTGTGGACAAAATAAAAATAAGTATGTGTTCCTAATGTACAAGTTTGCCATCTATAGTTACAGAATAATTAATTCAATTACCCACAATTTCTTAGTTATAAGGCACACACAGAATGAAGGTGACAGTGCCCATGCAAATGTATATTTGATTTTCCAATGCTCCACCCGAAGGTACTACATTGCAACGCAAATATACATTATAATTTGAATAAGGGTCGCTATGCCTGTGGTCACGTTCCCAATGCTCCACCCGAAGGTACTACATTGCGTTTAAACGCGTAAAATATAAACGTGCTTCAAATGTAATCTAGCATCAAAATTAATCCTAATTAAAAATCTAACAAACCAAAACAAAAACTAGAAATAGGGTTTGAGTTATGGTATCCCTAGCGTTGATTTTGGAGTGTGTCCGATCAACAAGACACAAGCTAAAGTAAAATGGGAGATCTCCGTAATACCAGATAGCAGTCGCCAGCTCTGCTTACCGGTGCGACCTGAAGGGTCGTCTTAAAACTATCCAAATCTAGCTAGCTAATTTTAAAAATGGATTCAAATTTTATAAGCATTTGCCAAATATTTTAATAGTAAATCCAGCTATTTTGCCTACTCTATAAATTTACAAATTCGTGCTTCCTGGTCTAAGTATTTAATTCTAAGTAAATCCTATATTCGACCCTAACATTCCCTATCGTTCCCTAACTTGACATATTATAATTACATTCTTCTTTCCTATAAATACTGCGCCCAAAAAATAGGCGGCAGAACGTCAAACGAATTATATCAAACTACAAAACAATACAATGCAGGTAAAATATAAATATTAAAATAAATATAAATATAGAATTAAACATAAAATAAATACATAAATAAATAAATAAATATCTAAATAAGCAAAAGCATGTAACAGTGCATAAATTAGCAAAAGCATCACCCAAATTATCAGTTGCACTTCCATAAACATTATGATGGCTAACGCCATTACACACAAAATGCGTGCTCGTTAAATTATTTCAAAAAAAAATCTTATGAATACAAATTATGCGAGTATAGCCGCCACAATTTTATTTCTACCTCGTACATAAATTTTTCCAGCATCCAAAGATCTGGTTGTCTTCTTATGTCTATTGATATCTTACTTCTAAGGGGAGTTGAAAATGCACTGTTAAAGTCCTGGTGGGTATGCACTAAACATTCTGGGGTTTCACAATCACTATCACTTTAAATGTCTTGGGGGGGGGGGATGCGCGGTTTCACTCTATTTTATTGTCTTTATTTATTTTACTGATTTAAATTAATGACGGTTTTCTGATTTAGTTTGTTATTATTTATTTGTGTTTGATTTATTCCCGATTTTCTGTGTGTTTAAGGTTCGACAGTGATTGTTTTAGTGGTGTGGGGGTTCATCATGCATAATAGATTTTTGGTTATTGAATTTTTGTTTTTGTTTTTGCTTTTAATTTTTTGTTTATAATTTTTTTTTTATTTTTATTTTCTTTTTATTTAACAGGTTTTAAATCGTGCTCATATATTGTGCCAAGTCAAATCCTAGTTTTCCAATCCTCCCTCCGCCCCCCTTACCCTGATTTACATGCGGTTATCACCGTCCAATCTCGCGACCCTTCCCGCAAATTCTTTAAAGGCTGTCCAGAACGCTTTCTGATTAACCACTTCCCGACTTCTAGGCTCTTTGGCCATGCTAACCCTATCGTAGCTATCTTCCCATCAGCTAACCCTGAATTTGCCACCTTGAGCGGGCAGTCGAAGAGCATGTGCTCTGTGCTTTCTGTGCTCTCACCACATTTGCAGCGGTCGTTGTCGGAATGCAAATATACATTACATGTGATTTTTTTCCAATGCTCCACCCGAAGGTACTACATTGGCCAGGAAGCGAGTTTTTTTTACCTGGAAAATTTTGAATTTTGCCGAATCCTTGCTGTTCCAAGCAAGGTAGGGATCTTTAACGTGCGTGACAACACTCACACACGGGACCTCCATTTTACCTCTCATCCGAACGAGGGTGTATTTTTGCGAAAAATGCTCGCTTAACATTTTTCAAGCGGACCGTGTCGGGATTCGAACTCGGGACCTAGGGCGTAGTAGTCACACACATACCACTACACCACGGAGCCACCTAATGCAAATATACAACAAGAAATCTTGAAATCGCTTAAACGTGGACTTATTTACACTCTTCAACAGTATGTTACTTTGATTTGATCTCCCAAAAAGAAGGGCAGGCTTATACTTTGTAGAAAAAAATGAGTTACAAGTCATGTTGTGATTTTAAAGATTTATCGAACAAAATCAAAGCACGTGATTTTAAAGACTAGTAATGAAAATCTCCGAACTACTGATATTGCTATCTTTCGTAAAGAAAAAGGAAGCCACAGAAAATAGTTTATAAATATTGTAACTCTGATGGTGTAACTGCAAACGAATTTTTCACTTTAAAGCAATTAAACGATAAACCTGTAGGACTGGATAAAAAGAAAAAAGAAAGCCTTCTGAAACTAATATAAAAAAGACTATACCACCATTCTACGCATCTATCTATAACAGCCTGTAACTTTACAATGCCATATTATCATTTGTAGTTACTGTTGTTAATAGTGCTTCTTCAAAGTTTCTATTTGTTTCCTTTATGCTTGATTTAAACTGATAAATAGTATGTGCTAAAAAATATATAAGCAAAAAAGGACTTTTTTATGTAAAATAGTAGCATATTTTAAGAAATAAGTAATAAAAACGAACTTGTCGACAATTATTAGCACTAAATCTTCGTGCAATAATGATGATGTCAAAACTAATATACATATCTACATAATATTGTCTTAATGCAGTATGTCTTATTTTAACATATTACAAAATAAAAATGGGTTGTGCAAATTCTTAAAATAGCTCTCCTGAAAATTATTATATTTTGAGTTGTGTCGTTATTACAGAGGACCATTGATATTTCCAACATTCATTATCACAATAATTAACAGTATGTTTTCGATACCTTTGTAGATCGCTCACATTCCAAACCCACCTCTGGCTATTAATCTTTACTAATTCCTACTATGTCTAATGCTAATCTATCCATTTCAATTTTCAAATTCTCTAGCTTGGATAACTATAAGAATAAATCTTACCTAGTTACTTACTAGATTTATGGTGATGAGATCGTTCCAACTAGAAGTTACTAAAACATAAAGACAAAAATACATATTTACGACAGTGCAAGCAACCAACCATCACCAATAATTAATCACCAACACAATTGATGGATAACTATCAAATCTGTTTACAGTTAACACAGTTAGCCATCAATATAAAAACATGATCATATAAAACTACACTAAATTCTTATTTTAATACCGTGATATGCTTGGCACCACTGATACGGTCCACGTTTCACAATATTGCGCAATTGTATATTATAGCTTAATTACGCGGCAAATTGTATCAAATACCAAACACGTTTACAATGATACAATTCTTAATTTATAATTTAAATAAAGCAAAGTACTCACTTAAAACGCGTCTTGCAGTTAAATCTCAGGGCATCTTTTCGTTTTTTGGTGTGGGTTGGCTTCGTCATTGTGTAATCAGATTCTATTTGTCTTTCCTCTTTTGTTTGTAGGGATAACGACAAGGATTCAGGTAGAGGTAACGATATAAGGTAGAGATAAGATAGAGGAACCTACATCCTAAAAAAAAAGAAAAGAGACACCACGACACTGGTAGATGTTACCGGTTTGACGTCCCATGGCTAATGATGTCGTGTCACACCGCGCATTTGCGCCATTCACTTCTCGCCTGCGCAACTGTCCGGGATGGCAAAAATTAACAAGTTTATTTTAAAATATTGGCGGGAATTCACTCACATATTTAAATATGTACATTTTCAAATTTGGAATGTAACAACTGACAGTATTAAATAGACGTCAAGATGTTTGCCCATTAATTTCTAAATATTTAACTACTACAAGCAAACCACATACCGCAAGTAAATGAAACCATTGTACCTGTTGGCATTTAATGATGTTCCTTCACGTAGGTTTCTGAAGGTCTTAGGTAACTGCAAGGTCTTTATCTCATCATAATTTCATCTGCATACAATGGTAGCCAAGTAAAATGTATGGTAACAATAATGTTAAATTTCTGTGGTACAGCCAAGTAAGGGTTCAAGAATGTTGGAATAAAATATCCAACTAAGAATGTGCATTAAAATTCGGACAGTCGAAAAAGAACGCACGTTTTTGATAATAAGCATTTTGTACCTGTATAATTGGGTTTATATTATTATCACAGAAAAACCCGTGCAAACCAACATTCAAAAATATACTGACTGTTGTGTATTATTCTATTGAATAAAACACTTGTGGGTTCACTAATAATATATTTATAAAGAAAGCAGGTTGTATAAAAGTTTTAGTGAGGTGCTTATACATTACTACGACAGCACACAGAATCGAGCTACAAGAATGCACCATTACTGGCTTTTTCAAAAGCATGGGCGTACTCAATGATCCCTCAAATTAGTGGCGTGTTTACCATAATGCTAAATACTAAAACATGACATTTTCCTCTCACTAACAAAGAAAAGAACACATAGCACTATAAATTCATTTGAATAGGCGCCTTAATAACTCTATTACTACGTCTTAACATTGATGAAACATTTTTATTTACATTAACATCAATTTGAAGTTCATCGTTGCTAGTACATTGCGGTACAACACTAGTGCTAGCATCTTCAGCAACAACATTTGAATTAAATTTAGGCGAACTTGTTTCAGTTGTTTTGGTACGAACACATATTGATTGCCTAGGGCTAACGTTTGTACAAACATCTGAATCATTTTCAATTTTGGTTGTTACAATGTTTTTATCTACCTGACGAAGAAGTATCTAAAAAATTTTCACCCTTTTACGAGTACTATTAACATGCTTCTGCAAGATTTTCCCCCTCATCATCTACTAAATAACTAACAGCACTAACTTCTTTAACTATAGTACCTTCCTTCCACTTATCATTAGTATATGGACCTAATTTATCTACTAATACCTTTTCACCTTCCGCAAATTGTTTCAGTTTAACAAAATCAAAATTTTGACTAACCCTTATATCACTATTTGCTTTTGATTGATACATTCCCACGTTTCACATTATTGCGTAATTGTATATTATAACATAATTATGTGGCAAATTGTATCAAATACCAAACACGTTTAAAAGTGATACAATGGTTAAACTACAATATAAATGAACGAGTACTCAGTATTTCTTTTACATCTAAGGGCCCTCGTTGTTTCTGGGTGGGTCGGCTACGCCATTGTTGAGTCCAAATTCTAATTGTACTCTTTTCCCTTCGTAGCGGAACGATAGGAGCAACCAGGTATAAGGAACGATCGAAGGTAGAGATAAGGAAACCTACATTCTAAAAAAAGAGAAAAGACACCACGACACAGGTAGCTGTTCTCGGCTTCGAAGTCTCGTGCTAATGGCTTCGTATCACACACCGCGCACTTGCGCCATTTACTCAGTGCCTGCGCATTCTCTTGCGCAAACGCAACTGTCCGGAATGACGGAAATTAACAAGTTTATTGGAAAACATTCGTGGGAATTTACTCACATATTCAACGATGTACATTTCCAAATTTGGATGTAACATGGTTTCAACAGATCTAAACGAGTTTTTGGTTTAATCTTCAATAAAACTTCATTAGGACTTAATCCTGTACCAACACATGGAGAATTCCTATAACTAAATAGAAAATTAACAATTAGTTGTTGTATAGAGAGTGACGACTTTTGTAATAAAAACTTATTTAATGCCTTTTTCACCGTTTGTATATGCCTTTCAGCTACACCATTCGATTGTGGGTGATATGGTGGCGATTTTAAAAACTGAATGCCATTTACCTTACAAAACTTAATAAAATCTTTTGAATTAAACGGAGGACCATTGTCACCCACAATTATATCTGGAATACCCAAAAACGAAAAGGTTAGTTTTAATTTTTCAATTGTATGGTTTATATTCGTGGATTTCTACATACAATGAATATCGATCCATTTAGATTTCGTATCAACAATCAATAAACAAGGTACTCTCTTTTGATGAAGGAAATCTATATGTATTCTTTGACATACTCTTTCAGACCTAGGCCAAGAGACTAAATTCTTTTCATAATGGTTTTGATAAACCTGACAAATACTACAACTATTAATTATATTCTCAATATCATTATTGATATTTGGCCACCAACACGCAGTCCTAGCTAACAATTTAGCTCTTACGATACCTATACGATCTTTGTGTATTAATAGTAGAATATTTTTACGTAATACCTCTGGAATTACTACTTTTGTTCCTAGCATTAAGCAATTTTGTTCAACAGACAACTCATTGCGCTTTATAAAATAACTCTTAGTATCTTCACTAACTTTACTTGGCCATCCTGTTTTAACACGGTCAATAATTTTCCTTATTACAGGGTCTTTTTTTGACATGCTTGCAATATCAATATATGATAAAGGTAACTCTTTAAATAATTAAATGAAAGAATACGATCATCTATATCAGTGTTATCCTTTGAGGGTAACCTGGACAGCATATCAGCCTCAAATACTTGAGAACTTCTTCTATTTTCAATACTGTAATTGTACATTGACAAAATTAAATTCCAAAGTATAATACGTGAAGCAGACACCACCGATATGTTCCGTTCTGTATTAAAAATTACTTTCAAAGGCTGATGATCTGATATGAGAATAAAAGATCGCCCAAAAATGTATGTATGAAAGCGTTTAACACAAAATATTACTGCCAACGCTTCACGTTCCAATTGAGAATAATTACGTTCTGCCTTTGAGAGTGTAACTGAAGCAAACAACACTGGTTTTTTATCCCCTTAATTCTATGACATAAAACATCGCCAACCCCATAAGAACTTGCATCACACGATATTATAATAGGCTTATTTGGGTCATAGTGGGTTAAAACCTGATTAGTTGCAAACAAATCTTTACTTAAGTTAAATGCATTTTTGCATTCATTATCAAAATCAAATACACTGTCTTTTTCTAGAAATGCATATAAGGGCTTTAATTTTGATGATAACATAGGGACACATTTACTATAATAATTTAGTAACCCTAAATATGATCTAAATTGAGTAAGATCTTTTGGTTCAGGTGCCTCATATATTGCTCGTAATTTTTCAGATGTAGGATGTATACATTTGGAGTCAATCCGATGTCCTAGGTATGTTACATCTTTCTGAAAAAACTACATTTTGCTAAATTAACTTTTACATTGTATTTAGCTAACCTATCTAACACGATTGTTAATAATTTTTCTGCTTCCACTTGCGTTCTCGAAGCTAACAGAATGTCATCAAGATAACAATGCGCCCCCAAAATTCCCTTTAAAATCTGATCCACTCCAGATAAATCAAGAACTGTAAAAACTGAACCTCCCACTAAACTAGCAAATATATCATCGAGTGCCGGTAAGTGATACTGATTTATTTTTAATAGTTTATTAACAGTTACTCGAAAATCTGTACAAATCCTAACATCACTAGTTTTCTTGGGCACTACTACTATGGGTGAAGCTCTTTCGCTATGTGAAACTGGTTTTAAAATATCTACTTCAACCATTTGATTAATTTTCTTTTCCACTAACGGTTTAAGTGCATATGCCATTGAACAAGCTTTTTTTACTATTGGAGTAACATTATTCTTTAGAAGAAATTTCACTTCAAACTTTTTAATTGTAGTGCAAAGATTCTGATCAAAGACATTTTTGTACTTACATTTCAAGTCTTCAAGTATCTTGCTTATATTAACATTGCTAACAGTGTTACATGCCAAAATTGGCATTTTACAGTTTTAAATATGCGACTGAATTTCTGCCATTATTTTTAAAAATAAACTTATGCTTTTCTGCCATCCCGGACAGTTGCGTCGGCGCAAAAGAATGCGCTGGCGCGGAGTGGGTAAGTGCACGGTTTGGACCGGACATGAGAGGATTATTAGCCAACGAGACATCGAACAGTGACGTTTACCTGTGTCGTTCCTTTGTCTTTTCTCTTTCAGAAACTGTAGGTTTTTTGCTTATCGTTCCTTATCTGATTTTTCCTTCGTCCTACCTACGATCAAAGAAGAGAGAAGACATAAATCTGGATTCAACGATGGCATAACGAAACCCACGCCCAAACATCGCCCAACGAGATTAATGGAAATCAACATGGCTCCTGCGCAAGGATGACAGCAAAGTCGTGAAGCGTTCCACATTTTTAAGTGAGTACATTTTATCTATTTCTTTAAGGTGCATCTTGTATCACTGTAAACATTTTTGGTATGTGATACAATTTGGCAAATTATGTTGTAATACCTTTGTTGTGCAATATTGCGAACGTGGGAATATCAGTGTTGCCAACTGTGGAAGTGGCTCTGAACACGCGCGTGCGGGGTCATAACAGTTACGCCAAAGTATAACAACAGACACATTATTTACCATTTGAATTTCAGCATTTGTTTTGAAATAATCTCTCCATCCTGGAAATAACGTATCAAGCCAATTACGTCCTAACAGAGAACCAAAATTCTTACTCGACTTTATAATGGTTAGAACTAAATAAAATTTTTTGTTAACTAATTCTACTTCTACTAAACATTCTCCGATAGCATTAATTATGTTGCCTGAAATTCCGCTTAGAATATAATGTACCACTTTAAAAGGTAAACCAAAAATTTCTTTGAAACTATGGACATCGATTACAGATCTACATGCAACGTTATCGATTTCAAATTTTACATATTTTCCATTAATCTTCAACATTAAATATTCTGGTTTTCCCACAGCATTCGAACTAATGTTGTGTATTGACAGCAAATCACTATTAACTTGCTTGCATACTTCCAAAATTGTAAATACTTTTTTCATGCTGCTCCAAACTATGAACATTTCCTTTTATCATATACATTTCTTTTGTGTGACCACGTTCTTACAGTTTAAAAAGTCGATAATACAGTTAAAAGTCGATAATACAGTTAAAAAAGTTCATAAACACATCGCGCAAGCGCAATGGATAAGAAAGCGAGCAACGCCCCTGGCGGATGGTAACGACAACCTTATTACAGATTCCGCGTGGCCACTGCCAATGACGTCACCAATGCACAAATTATATTACGCCATAATCGGAAAAAATACATAAATTTCAGACAAAAGATAGTACAATAATTACTCACATGGGTATGTCCCTGCGTTAAAGTTGACTTCTTTTCAAGTCCATCAGGCTACTCAAGGCCCTTTTTCGGTAATTAAGATGGTATGGCTCCGGTGCTTCAGCGGAACATGGACATCCGACTCGTCTAGGGTCGTGCAGTACGGTTCGCCTCGGTGGCTTCAGATTGACACCTACCTATGCAGGGAATGACGGGAAAAACCAGGTAAAGGGGCGACAAACAAAAGATAAGCAAGCAAGGAAACTACATAGGTAAAGCTAACGATACGTTACCGAAAAACGTCCACTCTACTCGAAGATACTGGCAAAAAAGCCACGTTTGAGAGCGTCGCGGAAACTTGTCCCCACTCTTTTGTCTTTTACACGTCGGCGCGAAGTTATTCGTCCAACCCTCTCGCGTCGCGCGATCTGCGCAAACGCACTATGACGTAACGAAAGTACGCGCCTAGTCTTTTAAAATTCCGCGCACCGCGTCTTTTGAAATTATGGCGCGAAACCTCCGCACATCAAAATTAACCTAATACATGTTTAAGTGCCCATTGGCACGTAACAAAGTTTAGAACATTTAAAACATTTCCCCTTAGCCGCAGGACATTTATCTTTTGGATGACTTTTACCACAATTCTTGCATTTATAATTATCACTAACAGTACCCCTTCAGCGTAACTTGCGTAACTTTGCTTCCCACCTGGATTCCGTAATACTTTTTATAAATGTTGGGCTTTGACTTTTCCTTTTGTATGGAATTTATAGAATTATAGCAACCTGCTAATGTTTTAACTTGACGCTCGGCTAATTCTGAAGCTTGAGCTAATTTACACACATCTATAAATAATAATGTTGATTCAGAAAGCAACTTCTTCTGTATACGCTCTGACTGGATTCCAACCACAAACTGATCCCTTAAAGCATCATCTAAAAATTGTCGAAAGTCACAAGTACTATCTAATTTTCGAAGCTCCACTATGTACTCTGCAATTGATTGACCACTTTTTGCATACACTTATTAAATATGAACCGTTCATAAACAATAGATACTGCAGGAGAATAATGCTTAACCAACAATTGAGTAACTTCTGCATAGGACAATTCCTGAGGTTTCTTTGGTGCCGCTAAGTTCTTTAGTATTAAGTAAACATTTGCACCTGTTAATGTGACAAACATTGACACTTTCATGCCTTCTGTAACACTATTAACTGTAAACAGATGTTCTACTCTTTCTAAATACATTTCAAACTCTTTCTCGTTTCCATTAAACACTTTTATACTCCCTATCATGGCCATTTTCTTATTATAACTTTTCTTGCAACGTATATTTTGAAGTTACGGTATTACTTAACCTCACAATTTTTTTTATACACCACGTGTTTTAGTTTTATAAATATGTACAACAAACTTGTCGCCAAAATGTTGTGTATTATTCTATTGAATAAAACACTTGTGGGTTCACTAATAATATATTTATAAAGAAAGCAGGTTGTATAAAGGTTTGATACGTACCTAGACGTAGCTGGAAGAAATGTAAATACCAAGCCAACTACCAAACATGGAGAGTGGGGGAATTGACTTACATACCAAAAAGAAACAAAAAACACATCGCCCACGATTATCTATTAATAATAAGAATAAATAAAGTATTCTTTACAAACAAGCAAAAGAAGTAAATTAAGCATTATTATTTCATAGAAAACAATTATGTGATACGAACAACTTAGTACTTTAGATACGAAGTGCGCATCTCGTATTTTAAACAAAATAAAATTAATCAGTAGTAAATAAACATGTGAGAGCTTTTGTCCAGCGTTTTTAAAATTGTACATAATACCTTTTGTAAAATAAACTAATCAGTAGAAAAGAATAAGCGTGTGGGAACTTTTGTCAAACATTTTTAACAATGGTACATCACACCTGTAGAGCGATAATATCGATTCGCAACAAGAAACAACAGTCCTACATTGTCACGTTTCTTATCACATAACTGCACTAAACATTGATCAGGAATATGCCCTTGATATACACATAAGAAAACAAGTTGTATACGTGTATGTGCCGGGATACTTAGCTTGCACTCCATTGGGAGTGAATCAGCACCGCATCGCCACGGTCGTCGGGATCTATTTATCTTGTTACCATAATGGCACTAGCGATCTACAGGCAATGGCAGTTGATCTGTGGCAAAGAACAGTTGGACCTACATAAAGAAAGAACCAATTTGGCCTCCAGTTAAGAGCTAAAAAGAGAATCTGATTGGGATGGGTAAGCGCGGAAAAACTCACCGATACATGCAAAATACCTCCCACTTGTCGAACAAAAAAACGTGCATCGCTCTTGAAGTACTGGGACGAGTAATGTAGAAAATATTTCAATGTACAAGCTGCAGAATCAAATTAAAAATTGATTCAAATAACACAAGTTCGAACTGCAATCTTCGTTATCAAAGTGCGATTAGCAAACTGGAAAACATGCTATCAAATAATAGTAGGATCGATTATTTTGACAAGCTTGTAGATGGGAAACACAAGAGAATACAATTATACGTTATCGGAATGTTTAACAAATTAACGGATACCTAAAACAAGGTATTGACTATTTAATTTATCGAATAAATTTTCGTTTTGAAAGCAAAATGAATTTGAGTTAAAATTATGTTAAAGCAGGCTTATTCTGAACAGGTATAGAATATAGGGTATTTTTGGAGAATTTAAGAATAGAAATGGAATTTATTTGAGCGAGTAATGACTTAATCAGGGGAAAAAAGGGTTTTTAATTTATGTTGTAAAATAAACGTAACAGATTTCAGTGAGGTGCTTATGCATTACTACAACGGCACACAGAATCGTGCTACAAGAATGCGCCATTACTGGCTTTTTCAAAAGCATGGGCGTACTCCAATTTCCTCAAACCAGTGGCGTATTTACTATAATGCTAAATACTAAAACATGACAGTGACAACAACAACAATCAATAAGCAGTTTTTAATTTTATTTAAAATAGTAACATTCTAGGAATTCTTAAGCTATTACACACTTGAAATAATGAAAGTGTAGTGAATAAATAGAAAATGAAATTGTTTTTAAATCAAGGAGGCAGTAAATTTATAAGTACGAAATGGAACGTAACAATTTATGTATTGCTTGGAACTAATTTGTCCATATCTTTTTGTTTTTGTTAAGCCGAAAATTCCTCGAGATCTTCCCACATTACTGCCCACCTTTTTTCTTGGTTACCCATATATATGTTTCTGTCTATGCTTTGAAAGCAATTATTTTGTGGGTTTCCTGCACTGTATAGCATTTGTCATCCCTACTTTTCATGTGGGAGGGGGATTGCATCACATTCCTATTCTATGTGACTCAAACGTAACACCATATAATTCCATCACACAAGATCCACATGTTTATGACGTGCATTTTCTCATCCATCTGAATAAATACAGTGCAACTACTGTGCATGGAAAAATATAATTATTTGTAACTTTGAGTTTCACTACTTAGCATTTGTATTTTTTATTGCATTGTAAAAAGCTACTTTTGATATGGTCTTGGATTTAGATTAATTCTAATTTATTTAATTGAAATTTGTAAAAAGGTCTCCTTTATTTGAGATATATATATATATATATATATATATATATATATATATATATTGAAATGTTCTTTAATTATATTCGCCTCACGTTGCCGGCGCCTATGAAATATCATTTTATTTGAAAATGAAGTTTTCTCTTCTTTACTATATTCGCGGTCTAGTCTGGGAATTACCCCAAGGGTGAGCAATGAGTTTGGGCGTGGGTATATGGTGGGCTCGACTACTAACGGTAACAAAAAATAAATGGACGCCACTGCATCTATACAGACAATAAACAAGACTAAAGTATCCTACAGGAAGACGCAGAAACCTATAGGATATAAATGATTACAAGAAAACTTACAAACCTCAATATATAATACCTCTGAAATCTCTGCTTTAGCTTCCGCGATGTCGGACCTGCAAGAAGATGTCACACAAAAATAAAATATAAGACACCGTTTGTGTCTTACAGCAACAAAATATCTCGATCTTTATAGATCGATTAGCCTGAATTCAAAATCTTAATAACACCTTACGTATGAGAAAATACTCTACTGGAAATTACTTATTCCATTTCTATTACCTGATATTGTATCAACTTTTTCCACATTCAAAATTTTCTGGTCTAATTTGATCAATGTTAATTTCAATAAGTGAAATAAAAAGACAAAGGTATCAATTCAATGTTTAATCTAAATATATATCTCTTTTGTTGCAAAAATTACTTGTAAATAAATTTCATTAATCAATATATAAACTTTAAAACTTTTCTTAGAGTGTTCCTCTATAATCAAAATAATCAACATTAAATAAGTTACAGAAGTTTCTGAATATACTTCTCTACATAGAGAGGTATTAGCATTTATAAGTTAGTTAATACAGTTTAGTTTCTTAAACATCCATGAAACAGATCTGTTTTGGCTTACAAGATTTTTATCTAAGGAACTTGTTACATAAACAGTTCATATGGTTTAAGTATGAAAATAATAAACTCAGATTAACATATGTCAAAAACAGCTTAGTTCTTCTACTAATTACAACAAATTGCTAGAAAACACCTTTCATCCAAAGGTGGACTTTATACATGTTTTTATCACTTGACAAGTGCATCATAAAAGCACTTTGAATAACAACTTTTAGAGCATCTAAAGATTAAAAAAATTCTCTTATAAAGCAATCTAGTTCCGAATGAAAAATATTTGACTAATTAAATTTTAGGTTATGTTTCCAACTAAATTTTTACGTAGTATATAAGCATAAATACATTTAGCAAACAAATTTGAAATTTACGTTATTTAACGAAGGTTTCTCATGATTTCATAAATAGTAATTTAAAGCTTTAACCTTAAACAGCACACGAAATTGATTTTCAGCAAAAGGTTCATAAGTACCTGGTAGATTTAGTTTTACAGCAACGATGTTGACGAATGTAATCGATGAGCTCGGACACTTTACTTCCATCTGTTTGATATTTTGAAAGACACAAAACAGGCCTGCACTAACCGCAACTCCTCGGACGCTCCAAAACAGTCAACTTCCCAATGCTCGACCAAAATCCAACACCATCGCTTAGCGTGTTCCTCAAATTGTGCACTAAGGATTTCTCACCACGTGTTGCAGCTGTTGCTTTGAATTGACTGGGCGGCTTCCACGAGAGCTCTTCGTGGAGCCTCACGCGACAATCTAACAGCCCTACCATTCCTCTAGAGCTATCCTCCTCTTCCACTTACAAGCAGAATTCACCATCCTTGTAAGTGAAGTCTACGTACCCACGGTTGCTTGCAAGATGGCCGTATTCTTTATTTGTCGATGCTCATAGCCTTCGCGTCATTTTCGCGCAGGCGTTATGTTTAACAACGCTCTAGTGGACGCCAGAACGCCCGCAATATATGCAACACAAACCACGCTCAAGGCATCCTCGATATTGAAAGTATAGAAGTCTGTTAAATACTCCTTATAGGTAAAAATAACATAAACGGAAAAGTTGTTCTTCTTTATAGTTCATTAAATTAATTAATGATTACACGCTAAATGACAGATTCGCAAAATAATAGCAGTTAGAACTGTTTTTCTTTATAGATATGAAATGTAACAAAATTTTGTTACACTGCCTCCGATCAAAAAGAAAAAAACTTTGAGGTTAATTATATCTTAATATATACATAACCGAGAAGTTTTTTTATATGGACGAAAACTATCGCCTTAACCAAAAGATAAATACAAAAAAGCATTACAACAAATCGAAGTATGAACAAAGTAAGTTTGCACTTTGATTTCTGAACTAAAAATCATGAATGAACTCTTGGATTAAGAAGAGGAAAATGGGGTGCAACCAAATGAGTGTGTAGGTAACTCTGCGTACCACACATCCGTCAGGAGTCAATATAGGTATGTCGTAATCGGTAAAAAGTCATAATCGGTAAAAGTCAAAATATTGTAGTCTAACACTCGAGTTGCAACCAAACGGGGACCAAAAAACAACCCACTTCTCAAAATATAAACTGAAATTCAAACAAAAGCCTGACATGAACTATCGCAAAATAACAACAAAAGATTTACTTTCCTACTACTACCCTTGACATGACAACCTTACTAATATTAATAGCAAAACAAAACTCACACCTATATACAGAAGTATCAATACTGCTCCAACAATGATTATGTATTTGCTGGTCTCAAAATTCCAGCTCAATACATTCAGCAAAATTTGATTATTGCCTCTACCAAAAATAAACTGCTCGTCAAGCCACTACTCATTGTAGCTTACTAATGAATACTTGGCTTCTTCAGCTTATAGCTATTCATAGCCCAATCGCTACTCTTTTCTTTGGGACACTCCAGTCTCAAAAAAAAATCCTCAACTCTACTGTGGCCACACCAAACATCTCGAACCAAAACTACTCAATACTACAATGGTCTCACCAACTAGGTTACTCCGACCTACGACAACAAACAGCACCTACCTTCCTCGCTTACTCTAGACACAACAACACATGACGCGATCAAAACACGTCCACAAACATGAAGCAACAAACATTTGCCTCACTCCCACTTCGGGCTATAACAACAACACGGCAAAATAACCTTTTTTTTTTTGAATAATCCATTAGTGCACATTTAAAACAACACTAGTTGAGAAACTTTCAATCTCTACCAGCAACGATATACTGGCAAAAGCCTTCAATTTGTCTTCACCACTCTATCCCATAACCAAATTTATACTATATTCTTTACGACACAAATACTAAAGATAACCAATCAGTCCTCTGGTACATATTCTGGATCTACGACAGAATAGGGTTTTAGATCCTTGACATGCCACCTGCCTGCTTTTGATCCATCTAGATTAATTAGATCGTACACCACATTCGAGCACTTCTTCTTGACTACACTCAAAATAAATTTTGGAGCCAGTTTAGCAGCAAATTTATTAGCCGCGCTCGACAACACCTTGTTGGACCTCCACACTTTATTGCCAACCTCAAAAGAAATGTTTCTCCTCCTTAGATTATATCGATTGCTTGACCTTTGATAAGCTACATGCAACTTCGCACGAACGTCTTCAAATACTTTAAATATACCTTGGTGGTCTGAAGCATATAATGGGCGGCTACCAGGAACGATTTCAACATCAGCTTCAGGATAAATCCACTACCGTAAAATTTACCGGACATGGGGACGTGTCGGCCAAAACTAAAAAATTCGGAGTATAACCCGTCGACTCATGCTTAGCAGAATTAATAGCAAACTGAATCTGCGCTAACTCAGCATCCCAGGTATCATGTTCTTCGAGATAGGATCGAATAGCTGTCCCTACCGTCCTATTAATCCTCTCAACAAAATTACATTGTGGCGCATAAACAGCATTATACCATATCTTTTGAATTTCAAACCTATTACATAATGACTTAAAAATTCGACCAGCTAAATTTGAACCATTATCGCAAATAATAAATTGGGGCACTCCAAACATTAAAACACTTTCTGTTCTATAAACTGTTCTATGACATGTGACTTTGCACTGCGTAGAGGATGTAGAATTGTATATTTTGAGAACCAATCTCCTACTACCAACAACCATTTAAATCCTAATTTTGAGCGAGGAATGGACCCATAAGATCTAACGCGATAATTTGAAATGGAAACTTGGCCTCTTTCTCCTTTCCCATTAAGCCTAAAGGACCTGCATTAGAAGATTTTTGCACCACACACTAAACATGCACGACAAAATTTCAACACATCTAAATTCATCTTGGGCCAATAATAATGTTCTTGGACTCTAGCATTTGTCTTCGAGAACCCAAAATGTCCTGCAACTGAGGGGTCACGACACGATCCGATGACTTCTCTCTCTGAACCTTCGGCACTAAACACTTTCCACTCCACCACATTCGACAACATAGGCAAACCTGACGGGACAAACTCAAAACAAAATCGTTCTCAACTTTCCATTGAGGGCAATTTTCAGGCGACGCCAAAATTCTCTCACGTAACGACACATACCAATCCTCCAAACCACCAAGCCTGACCTCTATTAAATTTACGACATGTCCTCTTCAGGATCAACATCAACTTTATTTTTCTATGAACTTTGCCAACAATAATAACTTTAGACTTAATAAAATTTATATTAAATTGCTTTAAACCTTCCATTGAGGATAACAATAATTAAATATCTTGGTACACTCTTGCACTACTCCTAATCAAACTGTTAAGAAAAACTAAAGTGCTTCACAACGCATCAACTTGCTAGCATGACAAACTCCTCCATGAGCCTCACCTAGACTAATAAACAAAAGGTTACTTCATAACTAACCTCCAATAATGATGACCAAACTGCTAGAGCGACAAACTTACCACGAGTCTCGTCTAGACTAATGTAATGCTGAGCGGCCAACTCTCCACGAGTCCCGTCTAGACTAACATACCGCTATCCGACAAACTACTACGACAAATTTCGCTTAGACTTACAAACCTCTCAACATACTGCGTTGCAATGCGGATATAAATAAAAATTGCTACCAAAACGAATCAAATCAAAACGTGCCGATGCACAAGAGCAAATTTTCAAACAATACCTCAACAGCAAAACCAGTGTACCAAATTCTTAAAGCATTATTTCTTAAATCAAGAAATTAAACAAACAACTATTATAACTAATAAGAATGGAAGATGAACCTACTATCGATATACTACATCCAGAATCAAATAAACCTAAACTATCTATATCAAACAACTTTACTATCACATATGGTCGATTATCACCAGATTCTTCAATAAATAACAAGTCAGTTTTGGGTTGTGAATTAGTATGACAAAAAATTTTACTACACTGAACCAATCTGACCAATCTTTTTTTTCTAAAATAATTTTTCTACTACCAAATCATAATGGCTGCCTTTTGAGAAGGAACGGCCATTTAAAAATTTATTATGACAACCTAAAATTATTTTATTTCTTGACCAACTCAATATGACAAAAAATTTCTTTAATGCGAATCAAACCTGTTGTGACATTCAAATAACTAATGCTTAAAAGACTTGAGGTTCCAGACACGATATAAATCCTATGAAAATTTATAACCAAATTAATTTTGAGTTTACCAACTAAACCAACACATTAAGGGATATTGAAATAACTAATTTTATAAATCAAACATCAACGAATCGAGCCTCACACGCCAGCGCCAGTGAAATGTTCTTTAATTATATTCGCCTCACGTTGCCGGCGCCTATGAAATATCATTTTATTTGAAAATGAAGTTTTCTCTTCTTTACTATATTCGCGGTCTAGTCTGGGAATTACCCCAAGGGTGAGCAATGAGTTTGGGCGTGGGTATATGGTGGGCTCGACTACTAACGGTAACAAAAAAATAAATGGACGCCACTGCATCTATACAGACAATAAACAAGACTAAAGTATCCTACAGGAAGACGCAGAAACCTATAGGATATAAATGATTACAAGAAAACTTACAAACCTCAATATATAATACCTCTGGAAATCTCTGCTTTAGCTTCCGCGATGTCGGACCTGCAAGAAGATGTCACACAAAAATAAAATATAAGACACCGTTTGTGTCTTACAGCAACAAAATATCTCGATCTTTATAGATCGATTAGCCTGAATTCAAAATCTTAATAACACCTTACGTATGAGAAAATACTCTACTGGAAATTACTTATTCCATTTCTATTACCTGATATTGTATCAACTTTTCCACATTCAAAATTTTCTGGTCTAATTTGATCAATGTTAATTTCAATAAGTGAAATAAAAAGACAAAGGTATCAATTCAATGTTTAATCTAAATATATATCTCTTTTGTTGCAAAAATTACTTGTAAATAAATTTCATTAATCAATATATAAACTTTAAAACTTTTCTTAGAGTGTTCCTCTATAATCAAAATAATCAACATTAAATAAGTTACAGAAGTTTCTGAATATACTTCTCTACATAGAGAGGTATTAGCATTTATAAGTTAGTTAATACAGTTTAGTTTCTTAAACATCCATGAAACAGATCTGTTTTGGCTTACAAGATTTTTATCTAAGGAACTTGTTACATAAACAGTTCATATGGTTTAAGTATGAAAATAATAAACTCAGATTAACATATGTCAAAAACAGCTTAGTTCTTCTACTAATTACAACAAATTGCTAGAAAACACCTTTCATCCAAAGGTGGACTTTATACATGTTTTTATCACTTGACAAGTGCATCATAAAAGCACTTTGAATAACAACTTTTAGAGCATCTAAAGATTAAAAAATTCTCTTATAAAGCAATCTAGTTCCGAATGAAAATATTTGACTAATTAAATTTTAGGTTATGTTTCCAACTAAATTTTTACGTAGTATATAAGCATAAATACATTTAGCAAACAAATTTGAAATTTACGTTATTTAACGAAGGTTTCTCATGATTTCATAAATAGTAATTTAAAGCTTTAACCTTAAACAGCACACGAAATTGATTTTCAGCAAAAGGTTCATAAGTACCTGGTAGATTTAGTTTTTACAGCAACGATGTTGACGAATGTAATCGATGAGCTCGGACACTTTACTTCCCATCTGTTTGATATTTTGAAAGACACAAAACAGGCCTGCACTAACCGCAACTCCTCGGACGCTCCAAAACAATCAACTTCCCAATGCTCGACCAAAATCCAACACCATCGCTTAGCGTGTTCCTCAAATTGTGCACTAAGGATTTCTCACCACGTGTTGCAGCTGTTGCTTTGAATTGACTGGGCGGCTTCCACGAGAGCTCTTCGTGGAGCCTCCACGCGACAATCTAACAGCCCTACCATTCCTCTAGAGCTATCCTCCTCTTCCACTTACAAGCAGAATTCACCATCCTTGTAAGTGAAGTCTACGTACCCACGGTTGCTTGCAAGATGGCCGTATTCTTTATTTGTCGATGCTCATAGCCTTCGCGTCATTTTCGCGCAGGCGTTATGTTTAACAACGCTCTAGTGGACGCCAGAACGCCCGCAATATATGCAACACAAACCACGCTCAAGGCATCCTCGATATTGAAAGTATAGAAGTCTGTTAAATACTCCTTATAGGTAAAAATAACATAAACGGAAAAAGTTGTTCTTCTTTATAGTTCATTAAATTAATTAATGATTACACGCTAAATGACAGATTCGCAAAATAATAGCAGTTAGAACTGTTTTTTCTTTATAGATATGAAATGTAACAAAAATTTTGTTACAATATATAACTAAATTTGCTGTTATTTCATAATACTAAAGCTTTCTTAAAATTCGCTATGAAAATTCACTGAAATAAATATTAAGTTTACCCTTTTGCAGTTTAAAGTAGTTTATGATCCTATGTTCTGTTCTAATATGTATTTAACAGAAATAACACGATACGTTTGTGGTTTTTAAGTTTATGATTTTAATAGAACTAGCTATTTATTGTAATGCTAAGCTTACTGAACACTACTATATATGTGAAATCAGAATGATACAGGGTGCTTCATTATTAATGCATTTATTTAAGCTTAGTTTTCCTTTTTGCATCTGGTTTTTACTTAACGTAGTGCTACAGTGTTACAAAATTCATTTAATTGTCTTAGTTTTTCTTGAATGAATGATGAACGCTAACTGATCATATCGTATATGATTTTCAATATTATTATCATTCTAGTGTTGTTATAGGTTCTCAGCTTATTAAGAGTTGAAAGATTGAGTGTTGAAGGTATAATTTCACGTAGCTTTCGCGAAGCTGACCATCAGAAAAACCAAGAAAATATCCGTAAACAATTAGCAAATGTTGAAAAAGACTTATCTAGTGAATGTTCAAGGGAATTAAGTGATTATATGCAGCCTCTGATTAAATTTTATGAAGCAGCTAGTGCTTATCTGTCTGCCAGAAAGGAATTATTGGTTGGTATTACAAATAATTTGCAATTCTTATATGTTTATACCTTTTAGCCTGATATTATGCACTCGCCTCGTATTATGAAGGAAATGATACCAGGCCGTGTTCTATTAATTACACACAGTTGCCATATGAACAAACTGGGCCTACTATTAAGTGCAGTGACTAAAACAAAAACTCATACTTATAAAGTACTTGTTCTAAGTGATAAAGAAACTGATAAAACATCAGAAAAAACAGATATGTGGTACAAAATGGTGGCATTTTCAAAAAATCAAATCTTTTGTCCTGAAGGAACAGCCGATCATCATATATTAACTATTGGTTCCTTAGATGTTTTTGAAATGACATCAAAAATAATTAAAGTTGACACAGATTTAGTACTAAAAGATTGGGAGAAGCGACAAATTGCACGTTTTCGTAATGATCCTCCAGGACAAACATTTAATTTAGCGATTCAAGAACTGTATAATTTAAGTTTAAATACTTTAAACCAAAATCAATTGAGTCACAATTACTTAGATTTTATCCAAGATTTAAAATTAAATGAGTTAGATTTGCATGCACAAAAGACTTATTTAAATCAATTAAAGGATAAATTATTAGATCACATTGGCAGTACACAAATTCCTAATTTTGAAGAACAATTTTCAGTCGTTTTTGCAAAAAAGTCTTTAGAAGATAGAAGGAATGATTTAAAGTTCCAGTTGTCTTATGCCAGTTTATCGTTATATCCAGAACTTGAAAAGCGAGTCGAACTTTTACAACACCTACAATATGTTGATGGAAAAAATAGAGGTAAATATAGGTAACTATCAATGAAACTCATATATTTTTATATTTTAGTGGAGCTTAAAGGAAAAGTTGCCTGTGAGATGGGTTCGAATGAATTGTTAATCACAGAATTAGTTGTACGGAATGAATTAGCAAATTTCCAACCTGCAGAAATTGCTGCATTACTTTCATCCTTGATTTTTCAGGCTAAAACTAACGTAGAACCTGAACTTACTAGTGAATTGAAAATGGTTTGTATTTGTTTGTTATTTATAATGATATCCAAGAATTTAACAATATGTACTGCTTTTTTCTGATAATGTTAATTGCAGAACTTATTGTACAACAATTTTGCTTGAAATTATTTTTACAAAATTGTTCAGTTAAAGCAAGATTGCATCAATAATTTTGTTAGATCTTTTCTTTGGTAATATTATAGGTAGAACCATACCATTCATATGTGTTACCTACTTTATAATTTGGTGCCCCTTACCGTCTAATGTCCTAACCACATACACTCATACAAAAATTGTGTTTCTCAAATTCTAAGGTTGTGTGCATATATTTTCTCTATAGATCATTTTCAAACAGCTGACTTTGACAGATCAGCCATTTTGCCTGAAGGACAACCAAATCATATTTTAGCATTGGTTTTGGTTGAGTTTGTGTGTTTTTATTTTCATGAACTGTGTTAGTGTTGCAATTCTAGTTTCACCATTGATTTTTTATATATTTTAAATCTACATAATTACTATTAAATATATTAAGAAGGTATTATTTGAATTTGTTAGGAAATATTCCTAATAATTAAAAACCTTTTGTTTTTTAGGAACCGAGTTTTAGAACAGTGTTTTACCGTTAAATAAACAGTTTAGATAGTGTTGTAGACTATAGGTTAGTTCTAAAATGGAAAGAAGTGACTATTATAAATCTCTTTCCCAATATATTAAATGCCGGTATAATAGTAAACTTAAAATAATTAGTGATTGTGACCCCTACCTCCTGGATGAGTTTAGTTTGCAAGATCTTTGCTCTGTGCCACAGATAGCAATAATGGATTTAGTAAATTATTTTATACTAACTCATAGTTATTACACAGGACAACAGCTGATAGCTTACAAAAGTTTGAAAGGGTATAGATATTATGAATCCGGATTAGTACAACAATGCCAAGCTAAGAAAATGAACGAAAATGCTTTCATTGTTGTTGGAAATGTAAGTTTCAGTAACATGTAAAGTTACATTTATATTTTCAATTCAGTAACAACTCAGATGTTAGATCGGAGTGACAGTATTATTCTAATCAATTCATTTATGTTGTTTACTATACTATAAATAGAAAGTGTAGTAATGTTATGTTTTACAGGTAAAACATTCTCAAAAATTTAAAGGAAAGTCTACTAAACGTATGGATAATCATCTTAAACTATGGTAGGATATCATCTGGGCACTGCACATGTATGGTGGGTTTGGGAGAGGTATGCAGTCATATTGCAGTCATTCTTTTTCTTCTATATAGTCAGGCTCAGGCTGAAGAGCAGATAGCGTGCACATCTAGATTGGCACAATGGCCTGTACCGCCATTGGTGAAAGTTGAAATGTGCCGTATTAAGTATATGGACTTCGTAAAAAATAAAACAAAAGAAACCAATTCAACTGTACCAACAATGCAGAAAGTAGAGATGGTGGAACTTTTGGAGAAATTTGAAAGTATTGGGGTGTTATCAGCTGTTACAAGGCTGATCGAGCCCTTGGCCTCATACATTGACAAAAACGATGCAACTAATTTGCCTGCGACTCTACAATCACTGTTTAACGAATACAATTTAAATAAAGGTTACCAAACTTTGTTTCTATTGTCTCAACATATAAATCTGCACGTTACACCCAAAGAAGTTATGGCAGTAGAAAATGCTACACGTGGGCAATTCATGAGTATCACATGGTTCAAACAAATAGCAGTACGAATAACTGCATCATGCTTTAAAGCTGTTTGTCGATCATCTACAGAAAAACCTTCACTAAGTTTGTTAAAAGGAATATGCTATCCTCAGAACACTTTTTTTTAGTTCAAAACAAACTGATTATGGCCTAAAACATGAAAATGATGCTTTGGATGCCTATTTTCCAAAACAAAAAAAAAATGAGGGACTGGAGTTAAAGAAAAATTGCTTTTTTATTTCAAAAATTCACCCCGAACTTGGTGCATCTCCTGATGCCCTAGTTTCATGTAACTGTTGTGGACGTGGGGTAGTTGAAGAAAAGTGTCCATATTTACTGCGAGATATGACAATAATAGACTTCGCCTAAAGAAAAAACACATGTTTAGAAGTTGTCGAGGACAAAATTGTTTTGGATTAAAATCACTCATACCTTTATCAAATTCAGTGTCAAATGTTTGTTACAGAAATGAAATATTGTGATTTTATCAGTTGGCCCAAAGAAAGTTTATATGTCAAAAGAGTTTTTTATGATGATATTTTCTTTAAAACAAATTTGGCTAAAGCTTTAAATTTTTATAACTTGTTATTAAACCAGAACTTCTAGGACGATATTTTACTGAGAAAGCTGGTTTAGGACATGTATCTTTCTGGTGCCACTGTAAAAAGATAGACGATGGGAGACCAATGATTCAATGTGACAATGACGAATGTGTTACTGTGTGGTATCATTTTGATTGTGTAGGGCTAAAGGCAATCCCAGAAGATGTGTGGTTATGTTTTAATTGTAAATAGTTATGTTTATGATTTTTTGCTAGTTTCTATATGTATAGTATAGCAGTATGCAATGGGGTGAGTTAGTGCATCATATTGTTTTTAATTTGCCATTATTTAAATAATAATAGATGGATAGATAGACATGTATTTTTAACCATCTAAAAGATGGTAGTGTAAAATGTACAATTTTCGTTACAAAAAATACATCACAATGTATAAATATATATATAACTATTAATCAAAATCGAAAAACTGTTGTTTATTTATTTATTATAAAACATGTGTTAGTCACATAAGTGAAATGCATTTAGTCCAGTATAAAAGCCATTTATGAATGTTGTAAATTAGAAAACCAAGGGAGGCAACTGTAAACCCTTTACTTCCTTCAAATACTCTTCAATTGAATAAAAAGCATTATTCAATAAAAAACCTTTGATAATTTTTTTTAAATTGGTGCAATGGCAATTTTCTGATGCTGACATGTATGGCATTATAAAAATGGCAACCATAGTAATTAGGACCGAACTTACTTCGGGCAAGACTAAATTTAATTTCCTACGTGTATTAACATCGTGTACATTAGAACGCTTTTGAAATTTATTTTGTTCAATAAGCTAGGACCTTAAATCTAGATTTATAAATAACAAAAATAAAAGTAAATTAATTACAAAAACACAATACATGCACTTAATAAAACAAAACCTGAAAGTATATGAAGAGTGCTATTCCAAAACCAAGTACACATATTTAAAAATTGCGCTAATATAAGAATCTAACAACTAAAAATGTCTTTAATAATAATATTATTACATATTCTGCATAACCAACTATGTCCGCATTAAAAAGCATTCTGTTAGAATGGTAAAAAAACTTAACTAAACATGGTTTGTAAAATCTAATTAACCCTAAGAATTTTTATCGCATTATTTCTTATTACTACACAAGCCTAAATATGAGCGAAATATTACTGGTGGCTTTTTAAATACGACCGTCTCACGCCAGTAATGCCGTGACTGCAATGCCAAGTTAGGTTACTGTTAGAAATAGATATTATTATTAAAAAACACAACTCACTTAACATGCATATCAGAACAGTATGTAATAGTTTTAGAACAACTGTTCTGATATGCATGTTAAGTGATTTATGTTTTTTAATAATAATATAGTGTAGCAATTTTATTTTCCACCTAATATATATATCTGTATAATCAATCCTTTTATTAAATATTAAATAATATAATACATTATAATGTTATCCAATCCACTTAATTTAATAACATCTATTGTCCAATAAAGAACTAGTATTTAGTTCATGTTAAAAGTTAAATTCTACGGTGACAATATATGAGCTTTTGTTTTGAATCCTTCCTATAGCCCCCTCTACTCAATAACTGCAAGGTAACTTTGTTACCAAGCAGCGACAAGCTCGGCGGGCACTTCTAACACAGCTGGGGTTCAAGCAGGTCGAAAGTTGTTCTTAGGAGCGATGTCCGTCATTGATTTTTGCTGTTGGAAGCGTGCACGATGGAAGATTGTACGTGTATGCTATCTTCATAAATTGTTTTGGATGGTCCATTTTTGTGTTGAAACCAGTCGTGAAGAACGATGAAGTTTTTGTTAAAAAGACCATTAGGAACAGTAAGTGAATTTGTTTCTATAACAATATTGATTGAAATTTTCAGTGTAACTTTGGGAATAATTTATTTTAAAATATATTGCAACGTAAATTATAAATAAGCACTTTTCTGAATGGTATTCATGCGAAATTAAATGAAAACAATTCTATTCTTGTATAATATGGAATCACATATATAATTTATTCAAGTTAATTACAAACAACATTTGCTTTCTTGTGGTGTGAATTACGCCTGGAACATCTGTAAATTGAAACGCAGATAATGGAAGCCAAGTGACGTGTTTTTCAGTATGCAGCGCAGCTGTTTGTTTGGAATGGAATTTTCCGTTGTTAATACATACGTCAGCTTTCAAGCAAGTATTTAGGTGCAATTTGGAGTTCTGGTATGTACAAAAAATTATGTTCGTATGTTGTTTGAACTGTCGACGTAGTAACGAGATAAAATTTATTTTAACTGACTTGTGTTAACTTTGAACAGGTCAAGGACAGACCTCAATTATATTTTTCGTAGTTATACGATATGAATCTGTAATTTGTTCTTACAAATTCTTTTATTAACTCAATAAAATATCAGAAGATGTCACTACTAATTAGATAAAGTAAATTCTTCTAACTTTGAACCTTTAGAAATTAAATTTCTACATTTGATATTTTATGAACAATTATCTGTAATTATTTACTGTGAAATTAAGGTAAATTTACCATAGTTAACTCTTTCTATAAATAAGCAATTTTATGCTTTGTCAATTTGTTATATAAACTTCATTAAATAGTAATTGGTACGGATATATTCAGTACCATTGTAATTAACTCTTCCTAATTTAAATTAACTTATAAAGGAAGACATATTTTTTGTAAAAAAAAAATTACTTTATTGGATACCAAAAAGAATAGATTCTTATTTTCGGACTAAAGACTATCTTTTATTTAAGAGGAATGAAAATCGATTCTGATTGTATTTAATTATTTTTGAGTTTGAATGCACAAACAGTGCTTTTCTTTGTTTAATTTGTTCACAGGTGCAACGGAGGATTGCTAAGGTCAAGGTCGAGCCATAAGGTAAGATACTTTAAAGATTAGGAGGTCTTTAAAAATTATATAGCGGTTATAGAAAAAAAGGTTTCCGCATTTGCCTTGTACAAGGGACTTGTATTAGGTCTTCTCAGTATAAAAAAATACGGTGGCGCCTTATTTTTATTATTAGTGGTTGCAATTACACCCCGACCCACAGCTCATTCTCTACCCAGAGCATATAGTTCGACTAGCCGCTTTGCCTTTGGGATTTCCTCAACTTAGAGCCACCTTCCATCTTAATTTGCCGTGGGCTCCATTTCTAATTATCGGAATTTCTCGTTAAACTAAATCGGAATTTAAAAGGCTTCAATCTATTTCTAACAGTAACCTAACCTATCATTGCAGCCACGGCATTACTGGCATGAGACAGTCGTTTTTCAATTAATTGAACTTTGGCATAAAAATTAAACAATTCTGTGTTTATTCTTTTTTACCAGTCTTACACTACCCCATTCTTTCACCATATTTCAAGCCAGTTTTTCATCAACTATATAGTATATTATTTTCAAAATTTAAAAAAAAAATATAGAACACTATTGCAATGCAGTCTTTCATTATTATTTACATCAAAACTGGGGGAATACCAATTACTTACCTTACTAAATAGGAAGCCCAACAAAAATTTATATAAATCCAAGGTTATGAAGAACAGCTCATTTCAATAATTGCTGAGGCCTAAATAATATCCATAATGGAAGTTATAAATAGATCTGCGAGCAATTGCCACTATAATCGAAAACTCTCATAATAATAGTTTGATTTCAATAGTATAGCATTTCCTGTATGTTTGTTGTGTTTTGTTTTGTATAGCATGTATTCAAACCATTTCTGTTTTACAATAGTGTGTGACATGGAAGTTCTGAATTTTTCCACGGCAGGACATTGCAGGTGCATTTTTCTAAAAAATACTAATATTTGATTTATTCAATAAATAAAGTGAATTGTAGTGTGCAATTTTGATGAAAATTCATAAAAATTATTTACACATTTGGGAAAGTTACTGGTTTTGTTTAAATCGCTCTATTATCAGCAAAAAAAAATTTTTCAGTTAAAAAAACCTAAATGACTTTCCTACATAGACAATTATTTAATAAGTAACTTTTATTAAAACCGTTTTTAATTTGGGTGCCTAATAGGAAAGAAATTTGGATCTTTAGAAATTTCAAGATGGCCGCTACTGTGATGAGCTCTTAAGTATTTTTAATACAGTTGTGAAGGTTTAATTTCAAACATAAATATGTGAATATTATCTTTTTATATTGTATAAGTTGGAACTAATATATACAAATTGTTCTGTTTAAGGGAAAAGAAGTTATACTCTCAATCTACAACGAAATAATGTTACTAGAACAAACTTTTGGTGTAGACAAAATATCAGAAATATCCAAAGAACCAAACTTTGGTCTTGTGGAAGTTGTGTACGAGTGGGCGAGATCTAAGGTTTGTCATGTAATTTATTCAAATTATCATCAAGTTAAAAGGGTTTTTACACAATTATATATGCCTAGTTTAAAAAGTTTGGTAAATGATGTGATATATCAGTTTTATCAATGTTTTCATTGCCATTGTAAGGGCACTGTTTATGCTTTCTACATTTGTGAAAAATTTATAATTATATGCGAGTAAAAGTTAAAATAGTCACATTTTTACATACACAAAATAGCTCTAATAAAACAATCATACATAATCAAAGAATTATCCATGTTTTGATAGAAATATTACATGACTTAGCAAATGTTATGCAACTTTGTATTAATATCGAATCTGGTGGTGAATTCAGCTGATAACAGATTCTTAATTTGTTATGTAAATCATAATACAATTGACAGAAACAACAGGTACCAGACTCAGTGCGACAGTAGAGGTGGGCCATAGGAGATGAGCGACAGCCTCTGGTGCGTGACTGTAAGAAAAGTCGTATTGTAGTAAATATCTGAAATAAAATAAATAGTAAGATAACATAATAATCATGTAGGATATTGAGTGTTGAATATGCTGGAAAAAACGAAGAGCTTAATCTTTACGTTACCGACCAGCCATTTGATTGTCTTTTTGGAAGAGAATGGATTTACCCATTTGTGGATTTAATCCATTTGCCTGATTTCTTTCGAGTACATGAAGTTAAGTGCGAAGTAACGTGCAAAGCCGTGTTGGAAGATCTATAGGTGAGTTCTATCAGATTTCAGTTAATATACTTTTGAAATGTGTTTCACTTTTGCTGTTATATTTACATAATTTACATAAAGTATTAATGTTGAACATGCCAAATGATTATAAAGGAAAACTAGAATGCAGAATACAACAGAAACTAATTCGCTCTGAAGATGTAAGGAAGCTGAAAGCGCGGTCAGTGGATGTTTCCTCCCCTTGTGAAGTAATAAAGCTATTGTTTTGTTAATGACTATACAACCATTAGCCCGATTTGTATACGTCAATAAGCTCTTATTCTTTTCATAAGAGTTTGTTTACGGATACATCTTATTTTATATTGTTCTACACAATTTCTTATTGTGAACTGCAAATAACTTGTCTTTATATATATATATATATATATATATATATATATATTGTAGTGCATTTAAAGGGTTAAATTTGGGGTCAACAAAGCAATTTCCTAACACCCTGTATAGAGAAAGGAACCATTTATATACGCGCAACATTAATTTCATTTATTTAATTTAAATTTACAAGTATTGACGTAATTTTATAATTAGGGATTAGGAGGTAAAAGATTAATAAAGAAAATCAATTGTATAAGCCAATAGAAATTATTAATTAATTTACTTTATTTTAATTTAAGAGGTTATAACATCAGAGAGCGCCTAATAGCATGAAAGATCAATAATACCAAGGCGAAAAGCTTTGCTTAACAAACAGACAGACGTCCGTTATATAGAATACCATGAAACGTAAACTCCTAGAAATGTTAAACGATCATTAATTATAGGCACAGCTGCACGTTGAAAAGGTCACTTTCCACAATTAATAATATGTTACAGAATGAGACGGGCATAGAAGCATGCATTTAGCAGGAATATATTCAATCCACGTGGGGTAGACAGAAGACGCAGGCAGCTATATTGATTTTCTACCACTCGTAAGATTAGAACGTGACATCCAATATACATAAGACAGGAATAGAGATATCACAGGCGGGGTTGTAAGACGTCACTGAAATGTATGATTGGTCGAAATAGGTAGTTTTAGAACAGAGGAAAATGTGATAGTTTTGTTGCTTGTAATATGTTGACGAGCAATATTTTTCTAGACGTTTAAAACGGTTACACCAAAATTTGCGGAAATGTTGTTTTGCAATTAGGATTTCGATTAAAGTGTGGCCGAGAGGGGCCTGGCTTATAATATAAATAAGCTAACGAAATTGATAGCTTTCTCTTTTATCTCTTTTATTTTGCATCGCTGACGACGTACAAAAATCTACTGACGAGGCTTGTAAGTATTTGAAAATTCAATAATACAATATTAGATTGTTGTGGCCATATCGTTAGAAACGCGTATTGTGTCGAGTTTATTTAAATGTAACTAAGGTTCAAAGAATATTTTAACAAGCTCGTAAATTAATAAAGCGATAAATAACAAGTGTAATATACATGGGTTTGGATATTGAAATTGATATTGGATGGGTAGCATGAAGCGCAGCTTAGATGGTGGTCATCTTTAACATCTAGTGGAGACGCACGCAGAACCACTAGACCGAGGGGTGCAGGAACATAATACATTGTCAACGGAGATGGAATCTTCAAGTTTTTCCAGGTAACACATTAGAATTTGCTGTTTTTTTATAAACTGTCAAAAATTTTGTGATGTGTGAGAGTGAACTTTGATGGTATTTTTCGTTATTTTACGTATTGAAAGGGATACGTATAACTGACTATTAATATGGTATTTTGAATATAAAACAAAAGGTGTACGTAAAGCTTATTTGAATTGCTTAATGAATTTAAATTTAATTGTTAAGAGTACATGGGTTTTTTTGAAGTTTGTAGTACTAGTATGCAAAGTGGAAAGCATACATTTTAAACTGGGTTATCATGAGCTCACCATACTCCAGTGTGTAGTAAGAAACCAAGGTCAGGTATTATTTGGGGCCCATTTACTCCTGTTGCTTTAAATGTGTTAGAAATTTTCACTTTACAAAAACTTGGACTTTACAAAAATAGCATGTATTGAGGTGTAACTTGAGCACCGAACTGTAAATAACTCTGAATTATTATTTGTAAATAGTGGTTAATAAATATTGTATGATTGTTGTATTATTTTGTGATTTTATTGTATGGTGTGTGAACGGTACAGAGAATGAGAGTAAATTTAGGTATACGAGAAGAAGCACAGCTGAGCTAGCCAGGGAAGCTGCTGAAAAAAATAATTCGATGAAGCACATTATGGGTAAGAAAGTTTTGTAAAATTTTTATATGTTTGAAAATAAATGTCTTTTTGAAAACTGGTGAGGTTCGGACTGATTAAGAGGGTTCCACGGCAATTTATGACGGCCCAACGTTAGGGCTTATAAGTTTTTTGTTTTGACTAAGGAGATGTCTTTATAGACATGCCACGTCAATTTATGACGGCCCAACGTTAGAGCTCGAATGTTTTTTAGAAAGTACCAGTTCCTGTGACCAAAAGGTATATTCCACGGCAATGTATATATATATATATATATATATATATATATATATAATGATGTGATAAGGGGTTGTTTAGGGGTGTATTGAGTAATAAGGGTCGTGTAGTAACTATAAATAGCAATGGGATCACAAAATGCATTTATTTAGCAGAAAAATAAGTCATTCGTACATTATGTAAATAGCAAGCATTTAACACCCTGTATATAGACCGTAATTAATTTTAAACAATGCCAGCAAGCACATCTTTTGATAATAGATCGCGCATTCAGCAGAGAAATAATCGTACATGTAAATAAAACTACGTTGAGAATATTTAACGAGTTTATAAAATAAAGACGCAGAAGATAAGACAAAACTTAATAAATCCTCATGCAATTACGCTTATAAAGAAGGAACAATATGCGCTTTGATAAGAAAACGCACTGTCAAAGATCTAAGAGGGAAACAATAACCAAGAAATAAATAGGCAAGAACATGAGGATCGACACACACAAACGAGGAATACTAATCGCACATACGCAGAGATAACGAGTCAGGCAGGACCTTCCACACGAAACCAAAATTTTTAGATACGGACGAATCAAGTAAACTTCTACGGATAAATGGAAACGAACATCAGCGCGTATTTATTAAACATGAGATGGAAGATGAATTAGGAAGATTTGAAAGAAACTTATTACCGATAGTTAATTTAAAGATGGAAAATAAAATAGTTAGAGTGTTGATTGATACTGGGACAGAAGCATCACTTGTTGCGGGAGAATTTGTTAAACGAGGGAGATTGAGGGATAAGACGATACCTATAACGAGATGTAATTTGGTGGCACCGAATAATAAGAAATTTGCGAAAATAAATGAAATCGTAATTCTGAGATGTGAAATGGGAGAATGATTTTATGGTTGTAACTGGACTAAAGATAGATATTATATTTGGGATGAATATTATAGACAAGTTGGGGTTGAAGATAAATGCAGAATGCAAAGAAATAGAGTGCAATGGGAAGTATATTAAATGGTATGAAGAGGGTAATATAGAAGTATAGGGTGACTGCGTAAATATTAATCAGTTTGAGGATGAAATAGATAATGAGGGGAATACAAATGAAGAGATTAAATGTCCAGAGGATTTGAGAAACAGGATAAACTTATTATTAGAAAAGCATTCAGAATTAATAGGGTCGAAATCAAGAATTGCCACAGGTTATGAGCACAAATTAGAAGTAGTAAACACCGAACCGTTTAACACTAAATTATATCCTATTCCAGTAGCATACAGGGATAGAGTAAAGGAAGAAATAGAAGAAATGTTACGTGAAGGTATCATTGAAAGCTCCAGTACACACTTTGTGAATCCATTAGTCGTTGTGAAAAAAAAGTGATGATAGCATCAGATTATGTTTAGATACGAGGAAGATTAATAAGCGAACGAAACCGCAATACAATTGTGCACCAACAATGGATAGCATATTGGCGAGAATAGGTAGTAAGAAAGTCTTTACCAAAATAGACTTGAAGAATTCATTTTGGTTAATTCAATTAGCGAGAATCAAGGAAATATTCGAGTTTTTCAGTAGAAGGGCGAATATACCAATTTAAAGTGGTCCCATTTGGTTTGTCCTCGAGTACGGCTGCACTAGTGAAAGCTATGCAGAATATTTTGGGACCGTATGAGGAATTTTGTGTCTACTATGTAGATAATGTTTTGATATTTAGTGATAGTGTGGAACAACACTTTGTACATTTGGAAAGAATTTTATTAGAGTTAAATATAGCAGGTTTAAGGGTAAATTTGGGGAAGTGCGAATTTTTTCAAGATAGAGTTAAATTTATAGGATATAGAATAGACAGCAAGGGTACATTTATAGAGCAGGGAACAAACAAATATGAGCTAAAAAGACAGATTCGGGAACAATAAAGGGGAAGTTCACACCCATACAAAGGGACACAAATAAGAAAATAAAATGTAAAATAAATTTAGGTATAGGCATACATAGGATAGTAAAATAGGATATGGGTATAGGAATAGGTATAAGTAGGGTAGTAAAATAGGACATAGGTATAAGATCAGGTAGATGTAAATAGGGGATTAACAAAGGGAGAGTTAGATTTGTAAAATAAAATAAAAATATAAGAATTTATAGACCAATGTGAGTTTAACTTCACGTTGGGCGTCAAAAAGGACATTGTTCCAAAATTTGATATTTTAATTTGGGGGAATAATGCTGTGATAAGGGGTTTTTTATGGGTGTATTGAGTAGTAAGGGTCGTGTAGTAACTGTAAATAGCAATGGGAATCAGAAAACTGCACTTATTTAACAGGAAAATAAGTAATTTGTACATTATGTAAATAGCAAGCATTGAACACTCTGTATATAGACCGTAATTATATTTAATCAATTCCAGTAAGCATATCTTTCAGTAATAGAACGCGTATTCAGCAGAGAAAGAATCGTAAATGTAATTAAACTACGTTGAGGAGTGTTTAACAAGTTTATAAAATAAAGATGCAGAAGATAAGACAAAACCTAATAAATCCTCATGTAATTACGCTTGTGATAAAGAACGAACAATAAACGCTTTGATAAGAAAACGCACTTTCAAAGATCAGTTTAAATAAATACGAAAACAGCGATCGTGTTACATCATTTAGTTTGTACAGTTCTCCAAAAGCTTTATCTATACAAAACAACATACGTAAGTTAAAAGTCCGGCCACGATAACAAATAATGAAGCAATCAAAGATCGCAAATAAACAGCATGACACGGAAATACAAAGGAGTTTCATCAGAAATCAGCTTGAAAATACTGGAAATATTAAAGACAAACCTGGTTGGTTGAAACAATCTGTAAGACAGCTTTGAAAACCAATCCAGATATAGTGGGGAAAAGCTATATAACACCCACCGGTGATAAGGCAGCTCAGTCTCAACTTGATGCACGTTGAATCCACAACACTTTTAATCAGAAATCTAAACGTCAGATAAATAATATTTATGTTATAGTGAAAATAGCGCTGTGCAACAATTGCGTTAAGAATATATGAAGAGTTTTTGCCGTTTTTTTTTCAGAAAACGTGAGTGGAAATTGGGTAATTAATTTAAATTAAATATTTATAATGATATAGGGCTTCTGGACTATTTCTGGTTCAATTCTAATCCGCGTCCTAAATACTTATGGTACAATTCTAATTCTAATCTGCGTCGAAAACAATTCTAATTTTAATTCTGGTCTGGAATTCCAAGTGGTATTTAAAGCATATACAGAGAAATATAGAATAAAGCACGAGGTGATTTTGGAAACAAGGGGTAACTGCACTGAGTTATTGGTTCAACATAAGGAGTACAAAGTAGAGCATTGGTTTCGATTGAAAATAATGAGGGGATGTTGATCCACAACACGAAACAAATCAGGTCAGACCTGCCTAATTTTAAGGAATCTTTTCAAATTTAAATTTTAACATTGAATATATTAATTTTTTCACTAATATGTAAAGAGTCAACAAGGACATTGAGTATGTTGAAACTTACATAATAATAATAAAAAAGGTCTCTAACGTTCCAGATTTTTTGTAAAAGGGTGTTGTTTTTGGTGACTTTATATTAAATTAAAAATATATAAATTTTGGGATAAATAATACATATAATATTAATTGATTGAAGGGCGTATTTAAAGAATTTCAAAAATTGTGAATTGTGAATATTATTTCTTTTCATTATATGAATGTTGATTGACTTCGTTTCATCAATTCACACAGGTAATCGTATAGGTGTGAAAGAAAATTGATCACTCTGTGCAAATAAAAAGGGCTAGCCGTGGAATATTAAATTAAGAAAACTTGAGAGAAACACAGAACGGTGGCATTCAGTTGGACGTTTAGTACACCCGGCTGCACAAGTAAAGGGGGGTACTACAGCAAATTTATGACGCGACAACGAAGGGCGAAAACTACATAGCAATATATATATATATATATATATATATATATATATAATGCTATATGAATAGGGTAGGTTAGTCATACGGGTCGTAGAATAAATAAAAACAACTTCCAGTTCAAGAAAAGCACATAATTCCAGAAATTATAAGATTAAATTGGTCACTCTACATATTGTTAATTGAGAGCACACTGTATATAAAATACGCGGGATTAAATACATAAGAACATAGAAATATCTAAGAGTAGTTTACAAGTAAAGATAAGATTTGAAAACACAACAAACTGCATCAAAATTAAATCACCGAGAAACTTATATGAATCGGCATTACAAATATTTAACAATTGCGTTAAAAATATCATCGTACACGCAATCTAAATTATTCATTATTTGAAAATCATACGTGACAGGAAGAAATCACATTTGTTCAAAAATTCAATATTATGTAGAAATAAACAAGCACCAAGCTATTCAGTTTAGATAATAATAAATAACAAACATTCGAATACGTGAGTTAATAAAAGGCGAAAGTTGGAAATTACCATGATATGCGAGAGGCGTACGTGACTGGCAAGGCATGCATTCGAATATTTTAACTAAATAATTGGTGAAAATTTCAAGGTATGCGAGATAAAGCCGAGGTGTCCCAGAACGTAAATAAGCCAATGAAAAGCAGGTGGAGGTACGGCTTTATATACGATAATGACGAAGCAACAAGTTAGTATACATTCAAACTGGGCTACGACTATGTTTAAAAGTACTAAGAATTTACGTAACCAGTGAAGTAAAATTAAAGTGAAAGTAGATATGAAAGGTGTGCGAATTTATGCAACGAAAATAAGCCGATCTATTAATAGACGTAAGTAAAACGACTTAATTAAAAATCCATTTCTAATATTAATAAAACAGGGCTTTTAATACCTACATCGAAATTGTTCTAATACCGATATTTAAATTGTTTTAATACCTACATTTAAATTGGATTTTAATACCTACATGGAAATTATTTTAATACCTACATTTAAATGGGATTCTAATACCGATATTTAAATTGGATTCTAATACCTACTTGGAAATTGTTCTAATACCTACATGTAAATTGGATTTTAATGTCAATCTGGATTTTCATACCGACATAGAAATTGTGTTAATACCTACATGAAATTTGGAGTGTAATTTCAATCTGGACCTTAATTTTGGTTCTGATGTCGACTTCTAATTTCGACTTTCAATTGAAGACAGTTTTAAAATCAAAGTATTCTAATTTGGACATATTCGTACTTGGTACGAAACAATTCATGAGGATGCAGATCGCAAACTAGGAAGGAACTACAGAACCCATTCCAAGTTAGCAATCTTAATACACTCTATTATTGAAAACTGTTTTTAATTCAATATTTATCATTTTTGTATTTGTAGAGTCAACAAAATATAAAAGGGTCATTTAACAATTTATGACAAAGGCAATAGGTATCTTGGAACGTTCGAAGGTCCCTAAATAAGTAAAAAGATAGTTTTGATGGTTTTCAAAAACCATAAATCTGGTATATGTAGATATTCTGAAAAAGGGGAAACATTTTGATAGTTGTAAATATTTAATCATTATATTGTGTATTGTAGAATTGCTTTATTCAATTAAATAAGCTAGTTGAGGCAAAAAACCCTAATTTAATATTCCACATCATAGGGGCTTGATTGTTTGGGGTAAATATCACAGTATTTTATGGTATACCCAATCGTGGGGCTCAATAAGAATATTAGGGGTAAATTTCACAACAAAATTTTATGACGGCCCAATGCTGGGACTAATGTCACAGCATTTTATGGTACGCCCAATCGTGGGGCCGATAGATATCACAGCATTTTATGGAACCAAATCGTGGGCCTAATGTAAAGGGTAATATCACAGCAATATATCTATATAAATTATTTCTCCAATCATTCTTTTGGCCATAAGATTAACACTGAACTTGCTCTTAAACACAGGATACAGATGATCGCAGAACCACAGTTTATAAAGAAAAACCTACAAATTTTAGAAATGACCCTTTGCAAAAATGGATACCCCAAACAACTGGTTAAAAAATTAGTTTATACCAACATACGTTTTAGCAATATTGAACCCAAACCTATCACTTTGATTTATAAAAATTACCTTTTATACAAACTTTAACTCCTTTGTTGGCAAGAATTTTACGTCAACCAAATCTCTCAATAGTAAATATTTATGAAAAATCAATGAGAAACTTTTTCACAAGATTAAAAGACGAAACTAACATACTATTTAGAAGTAATGTTATTTATAAAATAACTTGTTCCTGTGGAAAAACCTATATCGGTAACACCACCCAATGGTTAAAAAATCGTATTACTCAACACAGGTTTGATGCAAAATTACATAAAAAAAGCTGTGCTTTGTCTCAACACATCAGTAACACCCTTCACACTCCAAACTATAAAGAGATAGTTATCTTGGATTCTGAAACTAATTATAAAATGATACTTTTCTTAGAGGCTTACTATATATACAATGAACTTAATGCCATTAACTTCAGACAAGATACACAAAATTTGCATCCCATATATGAAAATTTGTACAGGATTTCAAAGAAATTACCTAAACATTTAATAACAACCTGAATGTCACCTAATTCAGCTCATTATTATAACTTAATAGGCTACATATGATTCACGCTTTCTTTTCAAAATTGTTTCAGTCATTACTTGTCACTTGACATTATAATATGTATTAATGACAATCTTCTATTAAAATGACTTTCTACACCCTAGTGAGTGCTCTATTTTGTTATTTTGATTTGGGACCTCACCATTTCAATTTTGGTGGTGTTCAACTATATATAAGTATTTCTGCATTAACAACTTTTAAGTAAATATTTTTAATCTTTCACCAACTGTCATTCTATATGTCAATTTTTTGCAGTACTTTTGAAAAAGGCAAAAACCTTTGCCGAAACGTAAGGTCTTAATTAAATGTTGTGCTAAATACAATATTGCATTTTGATTTGGACTACATCATCCCAATTTTCATCAATAAAACTAATTAAAAAAAACATATATATATATATATATATATATATATTGCTGTGATATGCACCTTTGAATGCGGGAACTGGGTCCTTTCAACAAAAATTCTAGTCCCACCGATTGGGCGTCATAAACTGCTGTGATCCTGGTTTCGCTTCAGCTGCTCACCTAATTTTATAAACCTCCTCATCCATAAAATTAAACAACACATTCCTACCACAAACATCAACGTTAACTCTATTTACATCAATATTCAGAATACATTAAATTTTCAAATTAAATTTCAGCATAAAATTCAGTTTTAAAAAGAATTTCAAGATTAATTTTATTATCATTTTAATGTGCATCCAGAATTAAAGTCCTTGTTGGATGCCTACTAATTAATATAACAATATAAGCAGACCGAGTCTGAGTATAAAGGAGCATCTACCACCCTTTACGTTAATTAACCAGGTTCGTCTAATTGAGCTCAAAGACATACCCAAAGTTTCATCATAATTCAGAACATCAATACTAAATACCCCTTTCTACTTAAACAAGCAAATTTCATCTTAAAATTAAAATTTTACGGTTAGTACAATTTCACTAATGTCCATTTTAAATAAACAAATTAGAAAGTTATTCAACACACACCAACATCTCAAAGTTCAAACAAAATAGTATAATTTACCTGAAGGTTACTTGCACTCGTAGCTTCAATGTACATCGTCCCTTTAGTTAATCACACCATTCCAACAGGATTATATTTACGGCTTCTAATTCTCAACGCTTTTAAAATTTTCTCCATCACCATTTATTTAAAGTTTTTCTGGGCTTTTCCGGAACTCATCTGTGTATATCTGACCCTTGTTTCGTGGATCCAGACACGTATTTGAACCATTTAATTATTAACACCCCCGAAAAATAGCAAAGAAATTCATGCGTCTTTCACCAATATACGCCAAAACTGCCTACTTTTGTGTATACATTTGTCGTTGTAAATTTTGCTAATTGGTACAGTGATACTAAATTTTATTACCTTGTATCTAAGTGCACTGAAGTACATTCATGTTAGCACGTAAATACCAAACTATTTTGAATCTCTAAAATATACGAGCAAACTTTAAATTATTTTATCAAACTAAAATGCACTGTTTAACATCTTGAATCAAGTCGCGGATGTAAGAGCTTTTAACGCGTCGAATAGTCAAAAGTCTAAGAGGCCGAAATTCATATTACCACCGGTATATATAGCGGATAGCCGGCACGTCGCTTTTGTCCTCAAAACAGACAATTCTTAAGAATTTCTCATGCTATCTTCCCATTCCGTAGCTCGCGCGTCGGTTTTTACGAATTTTGTACTCGCCAGTTGAAAATCCCAGAAATTTCAACACGGCACGCAAAGTCTGGAAATAACTAATTGACTTTTATACCGAACTGTTATTTTTACCTCTCAAGTTTGCCTTTTATTTTCAACCAATTGCAACCCCATGACGTTGCTCTACTCACGCATTTTACTATATGTGTCTCGGTCTTGCGCATATTATCTGTCTCTATCTAACCTGTTCTTATTGATGCAAATTGATATTTTTTATTATCGATTATTTTAGTCCATGTGGAGTGTGAAATAACCCACCTTTAGCATTTCTCGTAACTATTAAGCCCCGGTTTCTCCAAGATTCTCTGAAACCATTTGTTATCTACACAATTTTCGCCGTACGTGATATTTAAACTACGCAGGTGTTCAAAATAATATTAATTCTCAGAGCTTCATTTTCTGGTATTATAATCTTGGATTTTCACAGACTTTTATGCTTATTATTAATAATGGTTTAATTAACTCCAATTAAAATTGACTTCTATCCTTTCATTTTAGCGAATACAAGTTAAATATTAATTATTATGTGTACACTTTGTTTTACTACCGGTTACTTAAAATAGGGTTAATTAATATAAATTTTGCACGTAATTTCCATTTGTTTCTTTCCTCGAATAATTAAATTACACGCAGAGCTTTTTAATACTGTTTCTTTTGATATAAAGCGTCTTGTATATGATTTGAATCTCTCATTTTTAATGAAACGAATGACTTTTATGCTTCACGGTTTTAATAAAGCGTATTATCTAATAATATTCATTATACACGGTGATTAAAATTATTTGATGTGATTATTTAATTTTCTACCCTGGTCTAAATATGAGTAATATATATATATATATATATATATATATATATATATTGCTGTGAATCCTCTCATATCTGCAGGTACTGGCCCTTCCAAAAACATTCGAGCCCCACAGTTTGGGCGTCAAGAAATGCTGTGATACCTTTAAAATCCGTGAACTACGCTTTTCGCCTCGGCTGCTCACCTAATGTTATAAACCTCCTCATTCATAAAAAACAAACACATTCCTACCAAAAACATCAACGTTAACTCTATTTACATCAATATTCAGAATACATTAAAATTTCAAATTTAAAACTCAGCATAAATTTCAGTTTTAAAAGAATTTCAAGATTAATTTTATTATCATTTTACTGTGCATCCACAATTAAAGTCCTTGTTGGATGCCTACTAATTAATATAACAATATAAGCAGACCGAGTCTGAGTATAAAGGAGCATCTACCACCCCTTTACGTTAATTAACCAGGTTCGTCTAATTGAGCTCAAAGACATACCCAAATTTTCATCATATTCCCGAACATCAAAACAAAATACCCTTTTACTTAAACAAGCAAATTTCATCTTAAAATTAAACTTTTATGGTTAGAACAATTTCACTAATGTCCATTTAAAGTAAATCAATTATAAAGTCATTCAATACACACAAAATGTCAAACAAAATAGTATAATTTACCTGAAGGTTACTGTCCTCGTAGCTTCAAAGTATCGTTTCTTTAGTTAATCACACCATTCAACAGGATTATATTTACGGCTTCTGATTCTCTACGCTTTTAAAATTTGCTCCATCACCATCCATTCAAAGTCGTTTCTGGGCCTTTCCGGAACTCATCTGTGTTTATCTGACCCTTGATTCATGGATCCAGACACGTATTTGAACCATTTAATTATTAACACCCCGAAAAATAGCAAAGAAATTCATGCTTCTGTCACCAATATATACGCCAAAACTGCCTACTTTTGTGTATACATTCGTCGTTGTAAATTTTGCTAATTGGTACAGTGAAACTAAATTTTATTACCTTGCATCTAAGTGCACTGAAGTACATTCATGTTAGCACGTAAATAACAAGCTATTTTGAATCACTAAAATATACTAGCAAACTTTAAATTATTTAATCAAACTAAAATGCACGGTTTAATATCTTCAATCAAGTCGCGTATGTACGAGCTTTTAACGCATCGAATCGTCAAAAGTCTAAGAGTCTAAGAGAGCTTGTTTATATTCATCTCGGTATATATAGCAAAAAGCCTGTCTGTCGGTCGGTTCCCCAAAACGGGTAATTCTAAAGAATTTCTCATGCCATGTTCCCAGTCTGCCGCTTACGCGTCGATTTTTACGAATTTTCACTCGCCCCATTCAAATCTCAGAAAATTTCCACACGGCACGCAAGCATGTCCGAGAAAAACTAATTGATTTTGTACAGAAATTGTTGTTCTACCTCTGATATTTGCATCCTATTTTTAACCAATTGTGACCCCCGTGACGTTGCTTAAATCCCGCCTTCTACAATATGTGTCTTTGCTTGACGCATTTTCTCTTTCCTTCTCTACCGTGTTCTTATTGGTGCAACTTGATATTCTTTATTATCGATTATTTTAGTCCACATGGAGTGTGAAATACCCAGCTTTAGCAATTCTCGTAACTATTATGCGACGTTTTCCCAAGATTCTTTGAAATATTAATTATCTGCAAAATTTACGCCGAATGAGCTTTTTAAATAAACCCAGGTGTTTAAACATACTATTAATTCTCAGAGCCTTATTCCGTGGTATTTTAATCTTGGGTTTTACAAGTTTCTATAGGTATTATATGTTATTAACGGTTTAATTAACTCCAATTAAAATTGATTTCTATCCTTTTCATTTTAGCGAATACAACTTAAATATTAATTATTATACGTACACTTTGTTTTACTACCGGTTACTTAAATCAATTAATGTAAATTTTGCACGCAATTCGTCTTTGCTTCTTTATTAGGAACAATTAAATTACACGTAAAGCTTTTTAATACTGTTTCTTTTGATATAAAGCGTCTTGTACATGATTTAAATCCTTGTTTTTACTGAAACGACCGCATTTATTTATGCTTCAAGGTTTTAATAAAGCGTATTATTTAATAAAATTCCTTATACACGGTGATTAAAATTATTTGATGTGATTATTTAATTTTCTACCCTGGTCTAAATATGAGTATTTTCCCCCTATTTGAATACAAATAATCCCACTTATTTGACTTCAAATATAAAACATTTAGACAAAAAATTACAAAAAAATTGCCTATCACTCTCTACCCTTATCTATCTAACTTACCTACTTTGTCTCCAATCCAAAAATATTTACATCTATCCTATATCCCTATTCTATTCCTAACTCTCACCTACTTCTATAAACTGAAATTATCCTAACTTCATCCTACTTATCCATCTAATCTTATATACATCCTATATACCTATCCTATTCCTAACTTTTAACTAATCTTCACCATACTTTACTTCCCCCTACCTAATCCTATATGCCTATCCTACTCTTACTCTATTCCTAACTCTCCACTAATCTTATAAGAAATATCTATACTTAACCTATCTTATTTTCTTCCTACATTTACTCTTTATTCTCATCCTAAACCTATTTCTAATTATCTCCCATATTTATCCTATACCTAGCTTTATTTTCTATAAACACTTACTTCTACTTTTCTATATACACCTATTCTCTCCCTATCCTATTTAAATCTAACTCTCTTCTTGACCCTCCATGTCTTTCTTCTTACCATCCTAATACTCTTCATCCCTATCTCTCCCCCTTCTATATCTACACTTAACATCCTTGTTATCTCACATACCATAAACTTATCATCCCTATTATCCTGACTCTTACATATTGCTTCTTCTTCATGCCCTACACTTGTCTGTTTCTCATTTATTATTGTTTCCCTTTTCTGCCGACAAACCAAACGATACTACCTTAACATTATCGATTTTTCTCTCTACGGAAAATCCTATGTACCTTCTAGAATTTTTGTGTAACGGAATCCGCCAGAATGAATTCCTTAAATCTACCTTATTAAAAATAAACTTGCCACTTAACCTCATCAAAAATTTATTTAATTCTGCCTTCACCTGCTCCCGATATGCTGCTGTTGCTTCTACCCCCACTACTTCTGCATGTTTTGTACTAAAGCTTGCACCTCTACTCTCCTATCCTCTGGACATCTTATTGTGTTGATCTGTTTAACTTCATCATCCTCTACCTCTACTACATTAATACTAAACCCAGTGTCATCCTCTGTGACTTCATAACTGCCCTTCCATGGCACTACCCTATCCTTAATCCTTATTACCTTCCTTTCCATATCTATCAAAACCCCTAACTTCATCATACAGTCAACACCTAAAATGCTCTGAAACTTCAGTCCAGGTACAATTACAAACTCCTGTTCACAGCTTAAATCTCCTATATCTATCCTAAGCACCACAACACTATTTACTACAGCAAACTTCTTTTTATTTGGAGCTACTAAATGGCTACGTTTTATAGGCATAATTCTATCACAAACCTTATCCCTAATTTTGCTGACGAATTCCTCCGATATTAAACTCGCCTCTGCCCTGTATCAAATAATACTTCTACATTATTTTCAAAAATTTCTAAATTAATAATTGGCAAACATAATTTTCTACAGTTTCTGGCTCTACTTCCTCCTCAATTTTGAAAAATTCACGTGGATGTTCGTATACATTTACACAGAAATCTAGTGGTCTGTCACGTTCTAAAATCCTGTCTCATCCTGTTTTCCGTGCTTGGTCCTGGTTGTCCTTCTACAACCTGTGCGTACGTCCTCCTCGTGTTAATATCCGTGTCCCTGTCTCTATTCGTCGTGCTGGTCACAGTCCTGTTTACTTCCGGTAAACCGTTCTGTCTCGTGTAACTAGGTCTTGGCGTCGGTCCCCTAGTCGCACTATTGCTCCTGTATTCCTGTCCTCGTCGTTCCCAATTCGGTCGAAAATTTCTGTTGTAGTCAGGCCGTCTCGGATAATTCGGTGTCCTGTTGTCAAACCTAACTGTGTTAACGTTTCGTTCTCGTATCTCTCTTGTCCGTCCTACACATACATCGTCATATCTCTGCAAATACTCTAAAAATGTCTCCCGTTCTGTGAGGCCACGTGTTGTCTAATTTCCAGTTCAAAATGTCGTGATAGGTACTTAATAATCTGTCTGTCCGTCAATGGTGGATTCAGTTGTTTGGCCACACTGTACTTGCGGATGGCATATTGCTCCCTAGAACCTGCAAACTCTCCCTTAAATTTTCCTGTAATCAAGTCGTCCCTAATCTGATCCTGTTTGTGATCACTCCAGTAATGTTGTAAAAATTTGTCTTCAAAGTCCTGATACGTGTCTATGTCCTGTCCTACTAAATTGTACCATGCTTCCGCGTTGTCCTTTAATAAAGCCTTTATCGTATTTAGTTTAGTCTGTTCGTCAAATAAATTTCCCACTAGATTTCTTACACTATTAATAAAAATTTGTGGATTTACCCTGTTATCGCCATAAAACTTCATGTGTTGGTCCAATGATACTCCACCTGTAGAAAATCTGGGACCATCCCCGTTAAATTTGACATGTTGTATTTAATACTACTAACTTGCGTTCTACCCTGCCTAACTGATCCCTACATGAGTCCGTCACTTCAGTCATTTTTACATTAATCTCTTCTTCACAAAAAATGCGTACTTCGGACCTTAAATGTCCCATTTCCTGTCGAAGACCTGTAATATCACGCTCATTTTTATCAACCCTATTTTCAACTTCCCCCATCTTTACGGTAAGACTATTTTTAAATTCTGAAACTTCTTGATTCGTCTTATCTATTTTCTGACTAATCTCCTCTAACTTCCTGTTCGATTCTTCACTCATTCGGTCAAATTTTCGATTTGAGTCCTCTCTCGCTCTATTCGATTCATCATTCATCCTCTCTAGCATTCTCATTATCATCTCGTTTCCTTGATCCCCTGATTCCGTCCTCGACTGATCTCTACTGCCTCCAGCTTCTTCCATTTTCGAAATTTTCTCACACAATGCACTATCGTCACTTCCAATTTCCACTCCTTGACTCATTAACCACTCCTTTCTCTGCATACGTTCAAATCACTCACACACACTCTAAAAATACTCTTAAATTTATACACAACCAGAAACTCTCTCTCTCAGATCGCCAGTTTCCTGGAATAAAATAACAAAAATTTTATTTGGAACTCGAGCCCTCACGTTGTGGTCGCCAAGAAATGCTGTGAATCCTCTCATATCTGCAGGTACTGGCCCTTCCAAAAAAACATTCGAGCCCCACAGTTTGGGCGTCAAGAAATGCTGTGATACCTTTAAAATCCGTGAACTACGCTTTTCGCCTCGGCTGCTCACCTAATGTTATAAACCTCCTCATTCATAAAAAACAAACACATTCCTACCAAAAACATCAACGTTAACTCTATTTACATCAATATTCAGAATACATTAAAATTTCAAATTTAAAACTCAGCATAAATTTCAGTTTTAAAAGAATTTCAAGATTAATTTTATTATCATTTTACTGTGCATCCACAATTAAAGTCCTTGTTGGATGCCTACTAATTAATATAACAATATAAGCAGACCGGAGTCTGAGTATAAAGGAGCATCTACCACCCTTTACGTTAATTAACCAGGTTCGTCTAATTGAGCTCAAAGACATACCCAAATTTTCATCATATTCCCGAACATCAAAACAAAATACCCTTTTACTTAAACAAGCAAATTTCATCTTAAAATTAAACTTTTATGGTTAGAACAATTTCACTAATGTCCATTTAAAGTAAATCAATTATAAAGTCATTCAATACACACAAAATGTCAAACAAAATAGTATAATTTACCTGAAGGTTACTGTCCTCGTAGCTTCAAAGTATCGTTTCTTTAGTTAATCACACCATTCAACAGGATTATATTTACGGCTTCTGATTCTCTACGCTTTTAAAATTTGCTCCATCACCATCCATTCAAAGTCGTTTCTGGGCCTTTCCGGAACTCATCTGTGTTTATCTGACCCTTGATTCATGGATCCAGACACGTATTTGAACCATTTAATTATTAACACCCCGAAAAATAGCAAAGAAATTCATGCTTCTGTCACCAATATATACGCCAAAACTGCCTACTTTTGTGTATACATTCGTCGTTGTAAATTTTGCTAATTGGTACAGTGAAACTAAATTTTATTACCTTGCATCTAAGTGCACTGAAGTACATTCATGTTAGCACGTAAATAACAAGCTATTTTGAATCACTAAAATATACTAGCAAACTTTAAATTATTTAATCAAACTAAAATGCACGGTTTAATATCTTCAATCAAGTCGCGTATGTACGAGCTTTTAACGCATCGAATCGTCAAAAGTCTAAGAGTCTAAGAGAGCTTGTTTATATTCATCTCGGTATATATAGCAAAAGCCTGTCTGTCGGTCGGTTCCCCAAAACGGGTAATTCTAAAGAATTTCTCATGCCATGTTCCCAGTCTGCCGCTTACGCGTCGATTTTTACGAATTTTCACTCGCCCCATTCAAATCTCAGAAAATTTCCACACGGCACGCATAAGCATGTCCGAGAAAAACTAATTGATTTTGTACAGAAATTGTTGTTCTACCTCTGATATTTGCATCCTATTTTTAACCAATTGTGACCCCGTGACGTTGCTTAAATCCCGCCTTCTACAATATGTGTCTTTGCTTGACGCATTTTCTCTTTCCTTCTCTACCGTGTTCTTATTGGTGCAACTTGATATTCTTTATTATCGATTATTTTAGTCCACATGGAGTGTGAAATACCCAGCTTTAGCAATTCTCGTAACTATTATGCGACGTTTTCCCCAAGATTCTTTGAAATATTAATTATCTGCAAAATTTACGCCGAATGAGCTTTTAAATAAACCCAGGTGTTTAAACATACTATTAATTCTCAGAGCCTTATTCCGTGGTATTTTAATCTTGGGTTTTACAAGTTTCTATAGGTATTATATGTTATTAACGGTTTAATTAACTCCAATTAAAATTGATTTCTATCCTTTTCATTTTTAGCGAATACAACTTAAATATTAATTATTATACGTACACTTTGTTTTACTACCGGTTACTTAAATCAATTAATGTAAATTTTGCAGCTAATTCGTCTTTGCCTCTTTATTAGGAACAATTAAATTACACGTAAAGCTTTTAATACTGTTTCTTTTGATATAAAGCGTCTTGTACATGATTTAAATCCTTGTTTTTACTGAAACGACCGCATTTATTTATGCTTCAAGGTTTTAATAAAGCGTATTATTTAATAAAATTCCTTATACACGGTGATTAAAATTATTTGATGTGATTATTTAATTTTCTACCCTGGTCTAAATATGAGTAATATATATATATATATATATATATATATATATATATATAAATATATATATAACTACCAGCCCGATTTGTATTCGTCAATAGACTCTATTATTTTCATAGAGTTTGTTTACAGATACATCTTATTTTATATATATATATATATATATATATATATATATATATATATATATATATATATATATTAATAGGAAGAATAATCCACATTTGGAATGCAAATGAATGCTTAATATATATTAATAGTTATTAAGATGAAAAATTTACTATTGCTGTAGCCGTTCTTTTAGTGGTTTTCAATTACTAGTTCGATTTGAAATGGTAATTCAACTTTAAATACAAAGTTGGGTTTTCATTTCATCTTAATAACTATTTATATATATATATATATATATATATATATATATATAATTATCTTACTGTTTAATATATATATATATATATATATATATATATATATATATATATATATTATATGCTATGCTATTTATCCTCTTTTGATATTCCAGTTTCACGTTGATGTGTCATATAACTTTATTGCTATGTTTGTACTCGGCTTTTACTCTGTGCCTCTAAACCTATATCTCTTTTTATACATCTGCCTCGGGTAGCTCAATCTAATTAACACAGAGTGCCCAACGACACGACAATAAAGACTGTTTAACCCTCTTTTCTCTAGCTCCTGTCTGTTGAAGTAATGTAAATGAAGCAAACCAAAAATTCGTATAATAATTGACAATATTTACACTTTGTATTTTAATGACTTATTGATTTGATTTTATATTCAAAAATTAGCCCCTGAATAGAATATTAATATTTATATGATTCCACCAAAAGTAGACTCCCTGAAAGTCAGCAAAATACCACTGTAATTTACTTCGAAGCCCTTTTGAACGTTCAAACGATCTTCTATCTATTTTTATAAATTCTCAAAAGATTTTTGATGACCCTTACAAATACTTCAATATAAATAATTGAAGATGTTAAAAATTTGAAAATAGTAATCTGCTAATAAATGATTCTAAATCTCTGACCCATGTTTTTCCCTGTTTGTTTCTTGGAACTGCTTCTGTATGTGGATGGATTGTTTCCAATTTGATTCTCTGTTACCGCTTCCCCCAGTTAATTCTTAGCGTAGTTTCCTCAATTCATTGACCAGAATAATTACTTAAATCTGCTTGAATTCTTCTGTTTATAATTACTTGGAATGACTTGTAGTTTAATTTGAAGTTTCCTCAGAACTTATTTGGAGTTTAATTTTTGTTTAAAATTTATACGTCGTTGTTTGAAGGTTATTTAGAATTGATCTGTCGTTATTTGAAGGTCATTTAGAAGTTTCTCTGAAAGTTTATTTAGAATTGTTTCCTTGAAGCTTAATTGGAGCCCTACATTCTTAAATATTAGAATTATATTTAATTAATAGTTTACCTTACGTTTTTAAAAGAAAACGGCCGCTTCTATTGTATTAATTGGCACTTTACTTTGCACTTTGAATTCACTTAATCATTTATTTTTACTAAGTTGACTTTGCGTAGTAATTTATGTTTGACTGATGTGGTTCGTTCCTTGTTTACAGAGATACTGGCTGTTACAAGGTCCGCCTTATTTATATAGACTACACCTCCTATTTGTCCATTGGTTTTCCTCACGTGTTTGTCAATTAAGGTGTTGTACCTTGCGCTTATCATTGCAAGACGGTATTTCTCAAAATTTCCGGTGCAGACTCTTGGTAAAACGCTTTATATCTCACATAGGCGTTCTATATTATGTAGTATATTTCCCAGAAAATCCAAATTTCTCTTATATTTTGTCACGTCATCTTGTTTGTGTTTGGCTATAGTTCAATTTTTATCGCATCACGGACCGTCTGTTATTTATTGTTTATTACTCCAAATAGATGGAGGCATTTAATGGTGTCTACATTAGTTTAGGCAACAATCACTTATCAGGTATTTATGAAAACTATCTGAAACTATATCCAAAAAAATTTATAAATAACAGAACATATTGAATTCATTGCATGATGACAAAACGTTCCTACAGTACATCTGGGTGATTAGGTTAAGAATTTAGTTAGTGAATTTGTGATATATTTGATTTTTATTATGTGCTTAAGAATGTCTATTATGTATTTGTAATAATCATGTGTGTATAATACCGTTGAAAACACAATCGTGTATATTAATGTAACTCTATGTTTATGTTTGTTTTTTTAATGTGAAAGTATAGTTACGGTATTGTTGTAAAAAGTTATTTTGCAATTACCTAGAAATGTGACTAAAAATTCAGGTCAGTTAATATTTGATTTTAGAAACCCTCCTTTCAGCTAGCAGTTTTAAATAGGTATATTAGTGTTTTTAGGTTAAGGTTTGTTTTATGTTAGTAAGTGTACTTAACGATTCCTTAGATAAATTTTAAGCCAGAATCACTCTCGTGATCTCCGATTTTGGCACCCTCTTGTTATTCTCTTTAGGGCGTTTCTCTAGAAACCCTGTGAGATTAGGTGCCATCCAAGATACATATTCCACACACGATAGTAATCCAGGACCCTCTTAAACACTTACACCACCCACCCTACTGAGGTAGTCGGCAACTAGTTTTTGTTAGTACAGTCGATGTTTTCGGTACCTTACCGAAGCAGGATTTTTAGCAGAATACTTCACCAAGTTTTTTCTGTGGATTACCGACTAGATTTTCTAGAGTCAAAACTGTATATAACACCTTAACAGGTTTGTTTCTTTTGCAACTTCTATAGTTCTTGCAATTTCTAAACCGACTTTCGTCATCAATATTTGTGATGTCATATAATGGCGCCGTTGCCACTATCAAAATAGCAATTCCTCGTAACTACAATGATGCTATCGTTACAATATAGATTTTGCATTTATTTAGTAATTGGTGATGGAATGTGGTTTGTTACTTGTTAAAAGGTAACTTGTAGAATGATTTTATACTGACAAAATTGCAGTCTAAGCTGTTTAGCTTAATAATAAATGTTATTATGTGGGAATTTGTACTAGTAAGTATATTTTAAATATTTTAATTGAATGTTTTTAATGTGTTATATATTGTTAATTAAATAGCCATACACGTTATACCGGGCACAGAATAATAGCCACCAATAATCAAGACTTCAAGAGGTTAAGTTTATTAATTTAAAGTAAGAGGACGAACAGGTGTGAAAATTTGTTTTTAAGGTTTGCCCTCTACTTCCTAAACGTGAACCGGACATGGTTTATTCACCCAAACCAAAATAACGCATCTGTTCTGAAAAGAACAACTTTAAATGCAAACAAAAATAACACAAAATGCGGGACAAAAACTACGCAAGAGACTAATGATATGAAATAAGAACGTCAACGAAAATCTAAAATAACCCAAACAAGTTAAATTAGTTGTCAACAAATGTCTCAAATGAAGGCGGCATCATTGCAAAATTTGCAAACCGAGAAGGAAACTTTTTTCTGGAGTTAGAATAAGACAAGAATATCATTTGTAGTTGATATGGCGTGACATCTTTGTGACGAAAGTCGGTTTAGAAATTGCGAGAACTATACTACTTTATTAATTTTCAATATTTGGTCTTTTGAAGATTGATGAAACTTTTAACTTCAATTTTTTTAAGTATATTTTATTTAATACATATTGTGTTGTATAATCCTTGATACTTGATGATAAAAATACTTTATAGAACATGTAACAACTATTTGTTAATAATCTAGCCTTTTGCCGAAATCATGTTACTGACAGACATACAGGAAGGAATTATTGTTAGATGTATCCAACAATTGAATGAAACTCTGTGTGATGTACGCAATGCTGCAAGAATTACAGGAGATTCAAAGTTTCAAAGTAAAATGGAAGAAGCGTCTGCTGCTATTAAACGTGATATAGTATTTGCAGAGAGTTTATACACCACCAGTGAAGCTTTCTAATAATATCGTTTACGAATACTAATTATTAGAATATATTTAAGTTAATACTTATAAATAAATGAATATAATTAAATTTAAAAATATTTGGAGTAAAAATCTTTATTTTAAATACACCTTAACATATTGCTGTCTGCTTTGTACCTTTATTTCCTATAAAGAAACTTATTAAAAAAGAATAAGATTTAAAAACAAGTTGAAAATGCAAGGCATTGTCGCAACGAACTTCCAAATGTAGACTTACTTTAAAACAATTTAAAGAAATTAAAATTATTATGTTGTAATAATTATAAGTATTCAGATAAAATACAAAAATTTATAAACAACAAAAGAGACATTTTAATATATTTTATTTTATTGAATAAATATTTTAAAAGCTATATATGTGTTTGTGTATGTATGTATGTATGTATGTATGTATGTGTTTTTGTGTGTGTGTGTGTAAATAAGGGGGCATCAATATTTCGATTCAGTTTTTCAGAGGATTCTAAATATGTATCGCACATTAATTTTGGACCTATTTGAAATTTTGATAAAAATTAATTCCCCGGGGGGGTCGGGTATCCGTGGTCAGATTTTGTGGGGGGTACCATATTTCGACTCAGCTATGTTAGGGGAGTCCAAATATGTATCGCACATTAATTTTGGACCTATTTGAAATTTTGATAAAATTAATTCCCGGGGGTCGGGTATCCGTGGTCAGATTTTGTGGGGGTACCATATTTCGACTCAGCTATGTTAGGGAGTCCAAATATGTATCGCACATTAATTTTGGACCTATTTGAAATTTTAATTTTCCCGACGGAATATCGGCGGGGCACGGCGTCCCGTGGCCCGATTTCAACTGACATCAAAACTTAAGCTCAGGACACCGAGCTGAATCGATTGATGTATCACACATTGATGTCCGACCATTAGAAAGGCCTCGGACGGACAGACAGACGGACGACAAATCGATTTCATAAACGAACGAAGTTCGTTGAAAACAACGAGCCAGATAATTTGATGGAAATAATTTTTTAATTTATTTAATGCTAATACTGGGTCAGGAACTGTTTTGTCTTCATTTCTCATTAATTATTAATTTCCTGACATGATGCAAAATGCATTAATACAAAAACAAATTACTGCACAACTGTGAGTTATTGCGAACTCATAATTGTACTCTTCTAGGTATTGCTGTATTCCACATACGGTCTGGACGTTCTGCTGCGACTGCTACAGGTTATACACAAAACTGTAAGTATACTTCTTTGCATTTCTATTTTATTTAGTCCATCTCGATGATTTATTAACAACAGGGGATCGTCTTGTATGGTTTGTACTATACTGTACAGAATTCAAAAGTAGTTGAGTATAGATTCAATTGTCAATTAACAAACGTTAAAAGGTATTACAGGTACCATAATGAATTTAGATACATAAAGTAGCTCTAAGTTGTATAAATAAATTACTAGATTGACCTCGAAACAAAGATGGGGATGTGAATCTGTTCTAGGTAGTCAGGTGGACAGCTTTTACTATCTTGAAGTATGATGTGTGCAGACGTGGACATCTTATCTCATTCACTTTTTTCTTTATCATTTCCAGGTCTCTTCTGCAGACAGTGCAGCAAATTTGGATATCCATGAATGCTCCTCTGAATATTGTCTCGAAGGTGCTTGGTTAAAACTTGTAAGTAAATATTCATTTTATCTTCGCATGATTTAATATTCTACACATTGTACAGTGATACGAAACTTATACCTCTTTATCATCATCATCAGGTCTTCAGTCCTGGAACTGGTTAGACGTGTACCCTCATTGTTTCCTATTCTGAACTAACCTACACATTTCCCTGAAATTTGCACAGTCTGCATCTATCACTATCTGTGTACAATACTCTGATACAGGTCCACCTGTACCTCTATTTTTCTATCTCTGCTTCTAAGATATCCCACTCTATTCTCCAAAAATCACATAGAACGTATCCCGCCTTCCTATTTCTCCTATGTTTTTTTTTTGTTTTTGACAGATATCTTTATTCTCTTACTATTTCTATAACCGCTTTGTTATGAACTTTGTCTGTCCATGCTATCACCCTCATACATCTCAAGCACAATATTCCACAGTTTTTCTGTCTGACTCTGTAACGGGCATTTTTATAGTTTAACCTTTTTACACTACTCAATTCGTAAACACATTTCTGCAACTACTATCTCTATGTTTTATATTTATTAACTCGTTTGCGAATAATCCCTTTATATTATATTACGCGATTATCGACTTTCACTCTCTACAATTCGATAGTGTGGTTAGGTGATCGAGATTGTAACACATCCTTAAATAAAATGTGTCGTATTATAATGGGTGGATTGCATCGTTCTTGTCTAACCACTGATATAAATTGTGTTCCTTATGTGGATATACAAGTCTAGAGAATAGGCGATAAGAGGTTGGAATAACAACGATTGAATAAAACAGATGAGCAGTTTTAGTTTGTTTGTGCTTTTGTTCCTATATACTAATTACGTTAAAAATACTGTTTCCTTGTTGCTTTGAAAATAGTGAGAATTAATGCGTGATAAATTTTCGAAGTGTTCATAAACAAGCACGACACGGTTTTAGTTGTTTTTCTTGTGAAATAAACAGATGGGAGTGTAGTTCTGATGGCTTTTGAAGGAAGTATGCTTTTATATGTAACGTGTTTGATTGACCACAAGCGCGGTTTTAAGGTCATTGACTGACGGTTTTAGTGGTACGCGTAGCTTTACTAATTGTTTTTTGTTGATTTTCTGTTGGAAATAAAAGTAGTAGAACTTGACGTGTGTTTTACGGAACATTGACTTAGTGATACGCGTTGCTTTACTAATTGAATTAACAAGAAATTTATCAATGCTACATAGTTCTATCAGCATGATAATGTCTGCTGCTAACACCAGTGAAATACGTAGGTGTGATTAGTGTAAAGTGTAAGAAATTCCATCAACACCCCCACAGTCAAGGGTGAAGTGCTTCGTTAGTGCAGGACATCGTGTATCCCACACTTCAATTGCAAGGAAGCGTTACTGAAGGACTTTATGTAAGTTGATCTATTTCCTACTTGATATGACTTTAAATATCTAGCCGTTGTTTTAAAATATCTTTGTCGTTCTGATACCTTTTACAATAGAAGAGCATGCTATTAAGAAGAAAAAAAAGAAAGAAAAACAAAATCAATACTACTGGATTACTCATATCAATTGTGTCTTATCTATTTATCTTTTGTTAGCATTTTGTCTGATTTATGTTTAATTGGTGTGTGAGGAAACGTTTCTGCTACTCCCCAATATTACCTCACTTTGTGATAAAAATGTTTGTAATGCTTTTATCGTGATTATATTATATAGTTTATCTAAACAGTTTTATTTACATTTTACAAAGTACTGAATAACTTAGACTTTTCATTGCTGCTATGCTTATTATTCTTTTATTTCAGGTTTGCTTAACTAATTTTCTTGCAGGTATTGTCACTAACTCCTTACCGCCGCATACATCATATGTTAGTCTGCTTTCTACAACCCCCCCTAATCTCCGATTGAACCCGGTCATTTCTTTGATTTTCTTTGGGTTACGCACGGCTACAAGCCAACGTAACAGAAATTTGGCACCCAACGTGCTGCCACGAAAAAAACGTAACAACTCTCCTACTGCCTCTATTTCATAAACGTACTGTGCTGTGCTCCGCACATATGCTTTCAACAATTTTCTCCTTGTTTCTGTTTATTGTCTTCGAACATAACCACTGTTCTTTCTTGTTAGATGCAGTTTGGTTCCCCTTCTATTGTTTATAAATATATACCTTATTTTCCCGATATTCAGTAGTATGTGAAGAGGGTTAAGCAGCCTGCTGCTACCAAGATACCCCATTGCTTGAACATTTGCCGAATTAATAGTTTTCTAATATATCCTTTTGTGCAAGCAACATTAGTTGAAAATACTCCCTGTATGTTTGTTGTCTTTTGTTTAGCATTCTTCTTAATCTTCTTTGGGAATTAAACCACTCATAGTTCTTAAAATCATCTTTATTTACGTTTCGATCCATGACCTAGGATCATTGTCAAAATAATAAAAACTTCAAGTTTGACATTTATGACATAAATTGAAGGTGACTGATTTATTGATGTTCGAAATATTTGGTTTGAGTACACTAAGCAAAAATTTTTAAAGTTTAAATGAATGATTGCCTTCAATTTGTGTTACGGCCTGGGACCAACTTTTTTTTAGGTGGTCAATACGCTTAACGTGAAATCAACTGATTAATTTTTATTTGTGAATTTTATATAAATTCAATAACTTGGGGATTGGAAAACATTTTTTAACATTCTTCTATTTATACGATTGAGAGGATGGTTATTAAAGAAGTGTGCGATTGCGTTACCATAAGGCTTAACCAGTTGTTTTTTTATATTTATTTTGAGGGGGAAAAATCATTACGATTTAGGCTACCTCTTTCGTAGATTTTAACGTGGTTCTGAGGCGACCCTATGACAGGTTTACACTTATCAGATACCAATGTTGTTTTATGAAGATTGTATATGGTTCTGAGGCGACCCTAAGACGGGTTTACACTTGTCAGATACCAATGCTGTTTTACAGGGGTTGTTAATATGCTTATTATTATGTAATTAGTTGTTGTATGTATAAATAGAAATCATGATATTAACATGAAATACAGCCTACATACATGATTTCTATTTATACATACAACTAATTACATAACAATAAGCATATTAACAACCCCTGTAAAACAGCATTGGTGTCTGACAAGTGTAAACCCGCAATAGGGTCGCTTCAGAACCATGTTAAAATCTACCAAAGAGGTAGCCTAAATCGTAATGATTTTTCCCCCTCAAAATAAATATAAAAAAACCACTGCTTAAGCCTTACGGTAACGTAATCACACACTTCTTTAATAACCATCCTCTCAATCGTATAAATAGAAGAATGTTAAAAAATGTTTTCCAATCCCCAAGTTATTGAATTTATATAAAATTCACAAATAATAATTAATCAGTTGATTTCACGTTAAGCGTATTGACTACCTAAAAAAAGTCGGTCCCAGGCCGCAACACAAATTGAAGGCAATCATTCTTTTAAACTTTAAAAATTTTTGCTTAATGTACTCAAACCAAATATTTCGAACATCAATAAACCAAAGGCGTCTTCAATTTATGTCATAAATGTCAAACTTGAAGTTTTTATTATTTTGACAACGATCCGAGTTCATGGATCAAAATGTAAATAAAGATGATTTTAAGAACTATGAGTGGTTTAATTTCCAAAGAAGATTAAGAAGAATTAGTTGAAAATATTTCAACACCAACAGCTGTGGTTGTTTATAACAATCGTCAGATTTAAGTGCAATTACGTTTTTCGTCATTAGGTTTTCCGTCTGGAAACTGGGTGGATGCCTAACTTCACTTATTTCTATTCTGAGCTAGCCTATACTGTTCCCTGAAATTCCCACAGGCTAGATACAGCTTGGTTCCCTTCTGCTGTTTCCTAATTATATGCCCTATTTCACCAGGATTTAGTGGTATCTGAAGGGGGTTAGGCCGCACCCAAAACTTAGACATTTGCTGAATTAATAGTTTTCCAGTAAATCCTTATGCACAATTAACATTAGTTGAGAGTATTATGAAACCAATATCTGTAGTTGCTTATAATAATCATCAGGGTTAAATACAGTTATTTTTTTCGTCATTAGGTTTTCCATCTTTCAATTGGTTGGACACATGTCTCATTGATTTCTATCCTGAGCTTACCTGCACATTTCCCTGAAATTCCCACAGCCTACATCTTTCAGTATCTGTGTGCAATAGTCTAACCTAGGTCTACTTCTACCTCTTTTTTCCCTATCTTTGCTTCTAATATATTCTGCAGTATTCCCTCATGTGGCCTAATCCTGTTTCCTTTTTTTTACCGTTTTCCACATACTCTTCCTCTACCATTTCTAGTACCTCTTTGTTCTTAACTTTGTCTGTCTTTGATTTCTTCATCATACGTCTGTAGCACCACATTTCAAAGGCTTGTATCTTTTTCTTGTCTGCTTCTCCTACTGTCCAGGTTTCACAGCCGTACAGTGCTTGCTCCACACATATGTTTTAAGCAATCTTTTTCTTGTTTCTGTTTGTTGTCTTTGATCACATTAATTGCCTTTTCTTGTTAAATATAGCATGACCTTGTGCTAATCTTTGTTTTATATCTTTTGTGCTTTTCCCATTTTGCGTTACTTGGCTTCCTAAGTAGCAGAAATTCTTAACCCCTTGTAAGTTCTCGTTACCTATTTGTATTCTTGTTTTTGATTTATTTCCCCTCCTTTGCATACTAGTACTTTAGTTTTATTTTTGTTAATTTTCATACCGTATCCTTCTGTTAGATCTAATTCGATTTCATCAAGAGCAGCTTCTATCTCTTCCTTACTAGATACTAATACCGCTATATCATCTGCAAATCTAAGCCTATCAATCTTTTGTCCCTGCTTAATAATTCCAAATGTCTTCTTGCATTTGACAGTATTCATTACCTCTTCAATGTACAAGTTAAAAGTTAATGGGGATAGTGCACATCCCTGTCTCACTCCTTTCCTAATGTTTACTTCTCTACGTTCCTGCTCTAATTCTATTACTGCTGTTTGCTCTTTGTGTAACCTATGTACTTATCCGTCTATCCCTAAAACTCGCTCCAATCTTTTTGAGTATTTCAATCATTTTTTTCCATTTTACGTTGTCGAATGCTTTTTCTATTGTGTTCTCCATTATCACCCTCAGAGTTAAAATAGCCTGCAGTGTTCTCCTGTATCGTATGAACCCAAATTGATCTTCTAGTACTTCTTCAGTTTGTTTTTCCATTCGTCTTTGTACAATTGTAGTTAATATTTTTGTCATGTGTGCTGTCAAACTTATTGTTCCATAATTTTCACATCTATTCGAGCCTTTCGTTTTTAGTATGGTGACAATGATGTTACGTTTGAAATCTTTGGGTGTTTTGTTTGTCTCATACATATAGCTTACAAGTTGGAAGAGAATTCTGTTACTGCTTGTCCAGCGGCTTTTTTGAGTTTCTGCTTGCTATATTCGGTGACTTATCTGTACCCGGTGCCTTAACATTTTGCAAACCTTTTAATGCTAATTCAAACTCATCTCTAAGTATAGGATATTCCAAGTCATTCTTTCCAATGTCTGATTCTTGTTCTGATGCTGTTAGCTCTTCTCCTGCATATAAATTCCCTATATATTCTTGCCATCTATCCACTTTCTCTAGATTTTCTATAATGACATTTTTTTCTGTGTACCTTATATTTTTGCTATATGGTTTTATATTCCAAAAATTCATTTTAATTAGTTTGTATACTACGTCTGTCTTTTCTATTTCCATTTTGGTTTGTACCTCTTTGTACTTTTCATCAATCCATTGTTCTTTATCTTTCCTGCGTTTGCGATTAATTTCCCATTTTATGACTTTGTATCTTTGTTTTCCTGCTTTGTCTGGTTTATTTTTGTATTATCGTTTTTCTCCTAATAAATTCAAGATATCCTTTGTTATCCATAATTTCTTGTTTTTTTTGTGTATACCCTATCTCGCGCCGTTAAGTTTAAGCTAGATTTAATGTTATTCCATTCTGTTTCTATTTCTTTTGTATCAGGCATTTTCCCGTTGTCTTTCAGCAATTCATTTGCGTTTTTTCAAATCTTTCATAGCTATCTTTATCTTTTAGTTTTCAAAGTCAACGTGCCTTTTTGGGTTCATTTTCTTCAAATTTTTAAATCAAAATGTGGCCTTCATAATTACAATGTTGTGGTCAGTATCTATATCTGCTTCTGGGTGCTTCTATAGTCTCTTACTTGATTCTTAAACTATTGTCTAACAAGAATGTAAAGTGTTTGATATCTTCCTATGTCTCTTGGTACCTTCCATATGTATCATCTTCTCGCATTATGTTAAAATAATGTGTTTGTGATAGTTAAATTGTTTTTTTCACAAAATTCGACCAGCCTATTTTCCCTGTCGTTCCTCATACCTAAACTAAACAAACCTACTACTACTCCTTCCTGGTCTTTGCCTACCACTGCATTAAAATCTCCCGTAATTATTAAATTTTTTATGTCGTTTCACGAATGTTAGTATGTTTTCGATATCTTTTTAGATCGCTTCTAGCTCCTCACTGTAACTAGAGGTGGGCATGTATACTTGAATTGCTACTGTATTTACCGGTTTGGATTTTAATCTAGGCATGAGTACTCCGTTCTTTTATAATAATATTCTACATAGTGTCCTTTGTTGTTCCTTCCTCTGATCCTGTATGAATGATCGTAAAGTCTCCAAACATCCCTCGTCTCTGGACACCGAACTTTCCTAATCCCTACCATCTCTAATGCTAACCTATCCATTTCAATTTTCAGATTCTGTAGGTTACCTACTTGCTTTGTGGCTTTGAAATTTCATGCTCCAACTCACAAAATGTTCCCGACTTTTTTTTTAACTTTCTGATCGCATCCTCCGAAGTAGTCCCCTCCCGGAGATCCAAATGAAGGACTATTTTAATTCTGGAATCTTTTCCCCAGAGGATGCTATTATTTTAAAACATTTTCAGTACGCTGTGTACTTGGGAGGTAATGTGGTGGTTTCTTGTTGCCTTCCATATTACAGTAGTGTGTCTTAGAGATGCTGTTCTCTTTTGGTGACCTGTCTTAGTCTGGTTCCTCACTAAAGACCCCACGATTTGGTTAAACCTATAGTTTGGCTTTTTAGTTCACTGAAACACACAAACCGTTCTACCCGTTCAAGTATTTTACAACTTCTTCAAATTGGATTCTATATCTACTTGCCATAATATTATAATAGAATCAGAAGCAAATTAAATAAAACAGTGCTATTTTGTAATCAGTATTATTATATGTGTATATAGTTATGTGTTATTCTGCATTTGTTTATATATTTTTTGCGTTAAAAATATCAATTATCAATATAGCATCTACGTTTTTTATCAATAAGCCCTAATTGTGGTGTCACTTATTAACTGACTCAACAACGTTAATAAAGATTATTCAATATTTATATTATTTATGTGGTGTAAATATTACTCTAATGTTTCCAAATGTCAATGCTAATTATTTGAAAAACTTCGTCTCAGTCGAGTGCAGTAGGAGCTTCCATTTTCTGCCTCTAACTGATGTCTTTCGCCTGCCAGCCATGCGTGGTGCCTGTTTGATTTGTATGGTTTAAGAGTACGATGAAGTAAGGAGTGCAACGAGAACTTCCACTTTCTGCTTTCAACTGACGTCACTTGCCCGCTAACGATGTTTGCATCAGTCGACCAGCCACGTGGCATGTCTGTTTGATTTGTATGGTCTAACACTATGACCGTAAAGATTAGTTTAATGAATTTAAGAAGTAAAATATTCGACTGAAAATGTGAGTTAAAATTCAGGCAGCCACGTAAAAAATGAAAGCGCTCTTTTCGCCATATGAATTTCGTAATTGACACATTGGATTTATATTATTAGCACAGAAGAACCCATGCAATTAATAGTTGAAAATTTAGTGACGAAGATACCAAGAGTAATTTCTAATTTTATTTAAAATAGTAATATTTAGGGAATTCTTCACTGTCCAACACATACCTAAATAAGGAACCAGAAAGTATAGCAATTCAAATGCGGACTTGTAAATTAAATAAAAGAACTACTACAGTTGGTTGTCTAACTGAGCTTTCTTAGAAAATTTGAATTCATTTTAAATTAGCTAGCTAGATTTGGATAGTTTTAAGTCTATCCTTCAGGTCGCACCGGTAAGCAAAGCTGGCGGCTGCTATCCGTCATTACGGATCCCTCCCCATTCGTTTTGTTTGTGTCTTGTTGATCGGGCACACTCCAAATCAACGCTAGGGATACCATCAATCAAACCATATTGTAAGTTTTTGTTTAAATTGTTAGATTTTTATTTAGGATGTGTTAATTTTGAAGTTAGAATAATTAGGAGCACGTTTATATTTTTGCGTTTAAACCCAATGTAGTACCTTCGGGTGGAGCATTGGGGACGTGGCCGCAAGCAAAGCGGCCCTTAATTAAATTATAATGTCTAACTTGAGCTATTACAAACTTGAAATAATGAAAGTGTAGCGAACCCATATATTTAAATAAGCAGAAATTGGAATGGTCTTTAAATGAAGAACGCTAGAAAATTTACAAATTCGAAATTGAACGTAACATGTTCACTGATCAAAACTGGTAAAAGAGGAATCGGTAGACCTCTCTCTTGGGAGACCCCTTGTTACGTGCCAAAGTGGCCCTTAAACAACATTTTTTAGGTTAATTTTGCTGTGCGGAAGTTTCGCGCCACAAATTCAAAAGACTTGGCGTATATTTCCGTCACGGCAGAGTGCGTTTGCGCGAGATCGCGCGACGCGAGTGGAGTAGGGACAAATGGGGGAAGTGCTTTCCGGAGACGCTGTAACGTTGCTTTTTTGCCTGAACCTTCGAGTGCGTTTTAGGTATCGTATCGTGTCTTATCTCTAGTATGTAGATTTCCCTCCTGTTTTATCTTTGTTTGTCGTTCCTTATAAAACCTGATCCTGCCGCTCTCTACATATTAGGAAGAAGAAATTTGTAGCCGTTGGCTGAACCGCATTCCTCGCCGGAGCACCACCTTTAATTACTCCAGAGTGGAGCCCTGAGATCGAGTCGAAGCTATTTAGATGAACGAGTCCTGGTAGCCACCGCGACTGCCGGAGCTGGTCCAAGCGCTTTGGAAGAGCGTTGGGCGTACCCCCTGTTAATTGCCTTAAGAGGCCCTCAGTAGCCCTGATGGATTTCAACAGAAGCCAACTTTAACCCAGGGACATATTCATGTGAGTATTGGCCGTAGAAACTATTGTCTTAAATTTGTATTTTTCGTAAATTGCGTATTAAATTTGTGCATTGGTGTCGTCATTGAAAGATGGGCGCGCCAAAATCTGTACAAAGGTTAGCGTTACCAACCGCCAGTGGCGTCGCTTTTTCATCGCGCTTGCGCGATGTATTTATGAACTTTTAAACTGTAAGAATTCGCGGTTTAAACCGTAAGACCCCGCAAAAAATAGAAGATACCCGACTGGATGATATCAATCACTTTCCAACAACCACATCATAAGGCTATTGTAAACTATGCCCTAAAGTTCAAACTATATTTTTAAGGCAGAAATGAAGCATGATTGTGTATAATAAAAGAGCATAATTGTTTTATGAGTAACAATAAAAACAAATAATTCTTTTTTTTGTAATTATTATTAGCTTGTATATTAAAAAGAAATTAAAACTTTTTGTATATCCTTTTAACACTAAAGTACTGTATTTGAACCAGGCTTTTAAGATACAACTCTTACTTTATTATTATATCAGGGCAAAGCAAAACACTCCCAGGTAAGCTACACCATATCCTGTATCAGATATTCTTTTTTTATTATTTTTTAGGTGTTTATCAAGTAACGGGTTAATAAGATTACAGCCGTCCAGTTAAATAATGTACATGAAAAACTATTTATTGTATTCTTTCATAATTGGATCAAAGACAATAGGAAAGAATTCCTAACGAATTAGCAAGGGACATAGGTGGGAAAGGATTTTCCAAATGAAGTTTAGAGACTTTAAACATTTCGAATGTTTGGTTTCATACCATTGAAAACTGTTAATAGTAATTACAAGACGAAACAATTCAAAACATCAGCAACAGGAGAAGGGAGTGAATATGGGGCACAAAACACGTATGGGTGTTTTGTGATATGGGGAAACAATTTTCAAAGTTGATAAGATAGGGTTCAAGAACCAAAAGCAGTTGTGCTTGATATGTTCTTGCAAGCAACTGCTTTTTGTTTAAAAATGAAAGACAAGATACATTTCTTTATTAATTTTGAAAAATTCCCTTCTTTTACGCCAAATATTTTTTAAATTCAATTAAGTTATTTAGTTTTAAATATGTTCTAACTAAATTGTAAACGTTATTTTATAATCATAATTAATTTTGTAGTCTAATTTACGGCGATTAAATATATGGTCCCACTTTTTTTGTTGAACTTAAAAATATGTATATACTCCAATATTCATCAAAAAATTAATTTTATTGGACAATAATATTCAGTTAATTAACTGATGGCCATTTGAATTACAAATTTAAAATCCTAACCTACAAAATTTAAAAACAATTGATTGGGGTTGGTTGCAGTTTTCTTGTCAGGACATTTTAATTATATTCTAGTTTCTGTTTAATAACAACATCTAAACATGTTATCATCAATGGTAAAAGAACATCAACTTAAACAAGCCGCAAGGAAAGAGATTCAAGGTATTTAACCTTATTCTAATTGGTATTTATATTTTATTGTAGAAAGTAAACGAAAAGAAGCTGTAGCGGCTGCTAGTGATCTTACACAAGCACTTGTGGATCATTTAAATGTCGGGTTAGTAATATTTGTTTGTATTATGAAATTTTAGAAGAAAAGTTGCAGGGTCGCACAAGCTTACATTAATCAGAAACGATTGGATGCCGAAGCCAAGCAATTACATTCTAGTGCTATTAACTTTTCTAAGCAAACACATCAATGGTTGCAACTGGTTGAAACATTCAGCAGTGCCTTAAAGGAACTGGGCGATGTTGAAAATTGGGCAAAAATAATTGAGTGTGATATTCGTACAATAACTGCGACTTTGGAGAAAGTATATCAAACTTCACAAAGTGCACCGTCTGGTAGTAGTTAGGGGTATGTTTTTATGATTAATATACAATTATAATATATGCCATAGTTGTTTTGACTAAAAACATTAATGATAAGAATAGAACTAAGGTTTTTAGAATTATTTACTATTTTATGTCAAATTATCTTATAAAGTTCTAGCCAGTGCTCATTTATATTTTGAAATATTACTTGAAGTTGTAAGAACTCAAAGTGTATTTTAATAAGAACGTAATGCCATATAACTGATAGATAGATCATTGTCGGGCTTCGAAGGAGAACGATCAAGGTTTAACAGATTGTGCCATTGTATGGAAGTTTAACGATATACTTAAGAGAGGAGTACAATACACAGATACCTTTATTTTCAATTTTTCTATTAAGCTACAGGTTTATGAAGATTTGTAAAATATGTTTTCTTTTGTCCTGTATGTTCATATTAAGTTCCCATAATTAATAAATCCTAACAAAATTGTAGGATTTGGCCGAACTAATTAGATTAATTAATAATAAAAATAAAACATTCAAGACAAAAATTTCTATTTTCCACCATCTTCTTTTTTTTCTTTTCTCACTAATTCTTATCTTACCTAATGCCCTACCTGATCCCCTTTCCTTTCTTTACAAACTTCCTGTCCATATTCAAATTATAAGCATAATACATTTTATGGAGGCCAATGCCTACAACTCAGCCAACCTGACAAATAAAAGCATCCTCGCTCTTGCTAACACTTGACTAAAAAACCCTAATGATGGTTAAAAGAGTAAATTAATTATGTAGTTTATATTTTTAAGTTGTGTACTAAGTTATAAATTGTTGATTATTTAATATGAAAAACAACTTGCAATTAGTTAAAACTACTGTAAATTAAGATATGCACCTGGTCAAGCAACCCTGGTTGCTTTAGGTGAAATTCAAAAGGATGCTAACAAAGATTTATTATTATTATTACTACTACTACCTTTGTAAACATTGCTGAATTGTCCTTTTTGCACTTAAAATCAAAAAAATCTTCATTACGTAGTCTATAAACCAGAATGTAAATGTGTGTGATGACAGTCTATTATAACCAATTCAGTTAAGTGATAACAGGGCACTAATAAAGAAAATTTTTTATTAAACGACAACTTGGAATTTCATAGCCAGCCATTCATCCTGAGCAGACCACGGCTATCCACAAAAGGGCTTAGCGAACGAAGCTATTTAAGAATAGATCTGCCAGTTTCGAGATCTTTTATATCCATACCAATCACTTAAGCATCTTGATGCATTAATACACCAGTAGAAATTCCACCATTTTCCAAGCAGTTTTTAATGCCAAAATAAATTTTTGAACATGCGACAATATGGCATTTTTGTAAATTAAAAGACTTGTTTAACAAGGTATCTAAAAAGTTATCTACCACAACTATTTTTAACAATAATATTCTTTTTTCCACTTTGACATGTGACAAATCCATATTATCACTACCCGGGGTGGGTCTTGAAGGTCATACATCAATTGGTAATTGTAGCCAATATGCGTTTTCGGAAACTTACCTCAGGTTAGTAAGCAGATTAGTTGTAACTCAACTTCAGGTTGGTGGTTTTGTCACCCCGTGTAAGCTAGTAAACGAACGCATACGGTCAGCTTAAGGTCAGGGTCACTGTCATTTCTAAACGTATTTATGTCAGTTTGTGATGGTTGAAAACCAAATAAAATAAAGATGAATAAAAAAACTGGAATGATTGTATCTTGTATTGGGGAAGAATTTTTTGAGAGCAGCGATGAGGAAGATATTGCACAATTGTTCTTTACTAATGAAAAAGGAAGAAGAACTTGTATAAAAAATTATATGGAAGTTATCACTACTTATTCTTTATCTGGTGAGCAATTACTTTTACTTAATGTCATCCTTAAAGTTTTTCAGATTTCAAAGCACATATTCGTTTAGAAAAATCAACTGTAGCAATTTTAGTTAAAGAATTTGGCGTGGATATTTATAAGCAAACACCACTTGGAGGACGCCCAACTAGCCCTGATAAGCAGATATTAGTTTGTTTATGGATGTTAGTTAATCAGGAAGTTTACAGGTTAGTGAAAATAATGTTTTTTATACAGGTTGACATTACTAAAAAAATTTAGATGTTGCCGATAGATTTGATTTGTTGATAAGTACTACATGGGAATATCTGCGTAGAGTAATTGATATACTGATAAGAATCGTAAAAAAGTTTATCAAATGGCCACAAGATATGAACACTATATCCAATAGATTCAAAAAGAAAAGTCGAATCCCAGGAGTCGTTTGAGCTATAGATGGAACCCATATTCGAATTGTAACTCCAAAAATCAATCCCAACTCATATCTGAATAGGAAACAATTTCACTCTATACTATTGCAAGGAGTATGCAAATGGGACTGTACATTTATAGATTGTTTTGCTGGTAAATTAAGTTTTCCCAAAATGTTTCTATTATGTATTGATTTGTAGGATATCCTGGCAGCATACCCTACTACCGTAAACTTGTTAACACCATATACAAATAATGGGCACCCAACAGCTAAACAAAAAAAAATTAATTATATGCATTCTTCGACTAGAGTCTGTATAGTGCAGGCGTTTGGACTTCTTAAAGGTCGCTTTAGAAATCTAAAGTTTTTAAATGTAACAGACACGACCTTTGTACTAGATGTCATCATAGCATGTTGCATTCTGCATAATATATGTATGAGAAATAATGATTATGATTTAAATGAAATAGATATTGATGATGATGATGATATGAGATACGAGATAAAATATGTAATCTAATATGTGAAGAATAACTATATATTTATTAAATAGTCTTTATACTCTTCATAAAAAAAATGTTAATACAAGTGGTTGCAATTCATTTATACCCTTCACTGATATAATTATCATTCAACGTTTATACTTATAAAACTAGACAAGTCTTTAAACATAACATATTTTTCAATATAAAATAACCAAGTATAATAAAAATGAATGCCAACTGATATTACATGCAAATAATGAAAATTTAGAAACATCAGTCTTTCTTTTCCACTAATTTCTCTAGCAAAGACAGGAATTTGTCTTGCCTAACCATTTTATCATTATGCCTTTCTTGGCACTCAACGCGAAATTTTTTAAACCATTCGGGTTCCTTTTGGCCTCCGCTTGTTCTTTTTTTTACTATTACTTATAGTGCTATTAGAGTTAGTACTAATGGGATGTTGAGACATTTCATTAAACTTGGAAGAACCCAAAATACTTTCTTCTAAAGTACTAATTACACGTAACGGCTGTATTTCTGGAGTTTTTTGAAACAGTTTCTCCATTTCTTCAAAATACATCCATGTTATGGAACCTCGCCCGCTTTGGCCGTTATTATCGCGAATTTTTTTATAAGTTTTTTTCATATTTTTTAAACTTATTTTCACACTGCTCAGCGGTAAAAGTATTACCATTTATTTTACCAATTTTCTGTGCTATTAACTTCCAGAGTGCTTTATTTGTTGTTTTCTTATCTTCAAATTTATGAGAATATTTTCTATACATATCCAGAAGTAACAATACCTGCTGTTGACTCCAGCTAACTTTCTCAGAAATTGCTCCTGACAAGTATATTCTATCCGTAAGGGTGCTTTCTGTGCCAATAGAAAATTGACCATTAATAAATTCTTTTGCACCCATATCTGCCGCACTTTCAGGCTCTTTATCATTGTTGAAAGTATGCTCTAAAATACAAAATGCTGTATTCTTTTTTCACATAAAACTAATAAAGCTTACCGATGTAGACCTGTTTACGAGAATGATTCTCACCAACATGTTTTATTACAAGTGATCTTGTATTAATGTAAGCACAGTATTCACATCTAGCAAGAGTATCCATTGCTGTTGCAACAACCAAACAAACACTGTATGGAATAATATGTCAATTGCGTTAAACGCATGCGCATCTAATCAGGGTACTTTTGACCCTGCCTAAACAGCAGGGTAACACGGATCATTGATCCTGGTAACTAACCGTGGGTAAACGAACATGGGTATGTTAGTAACTCTTAGTTAACGAACGCCACGATTACGTGTAAGTGATCCGAGTAAGTTTCCGAAAACGCCTAATGATGACCAGTTCACCATAACGGATGGTCTACTAAGTCCAAAGCTAATATGCCAGGTGAAGCGCAATCTCCTGGGTTGTCAATTGGTTTGACATGATGTCAGCAAGAAAGTGCAACCATATACTGAATACGAGAAATACAGTTACCCACAAATGAGATGATGAACGAATGCATGACATCGTTGTAGTAGAATCTAACCAAGCAAAAATAGTATCAAGTGTTAATCAAGTTTTGAATGTTCATTGTACAAAATCTAATAAATCAGCCAATAGTACAACTGTGCACAGTTCTAGCTGTGGAATCAAAAGGCACTACAATTGCACAACTCTTGAATTATCACAAATCAATAATCTTTTGATGTTTCCAAATTGGTCCATCATCTGAAAATAAGCCACTGATGCATATCACTCACTCGGGACGCATCACAAACCCGGTGAAATTGTTGTTTTGTTTTGGAACTTAAGGTAGGTTTGACGCAGCTCTAAATTCTTTTCTATTTTGAGCTAGTCTAAAAGGGTCTACATAGTCTTCACAACCTAAATCTCTAATAATTTGACTAATATAGCTTTGTCTAGGTCTTCCTACTCTATTTTTATTCGGTGGTCTATAATGAAGTTATAAATCTATGTAATTGTTACAAAAGATGCAACGAGGAACAGTCAATCGTGACAACTCTGATAATTGTTTTAAATAATTTAACTATTTTAACATAATGTCCAGGGGAGAATGTTCATCCCAACCAATGCTAAGAATTCATAGATGTATGAGATGTTTCACTAAGAACAACACCAAATGAGTTAATACACCCAAGGATCGAAAATCCTCATTATCTTTGAGACCATCGATCTTTTCATACATTCCTTGTCTAAGGAACTTCTTCATAAATGAAAACATCTACTAAAGGTTGCTATTACAAACCCAAAACTTTCTGAGAACTGACTGTTACGTCATTAAATGAAAATGTTCCTTGACAAAAGGAATCTGGTACGTCCTTTAAAACCAATAGAAGGCTGCCGTTCCATTTTCTTATAACAAACTCACCAGCGCTACAAATTGTATCCAACTCAAAGATTAAGAATTTTACTTCTTCCACAGAACCACATCCCATCAACCAAACCATCAACATATGTATTTGAAGTCAAAACATTTACTGCTGATTTAAGACAATAAGTTACAGTTCAATTGATAATGCATAATAGGTTGACTAGGTTGTAACCTTCGCAAGATTTTTTAAAAATTACGACGTGCTTTAAAATTTGGCGATGCATTTGCTTAATATCTGACATAAGCACGATAATATAAAAATGAAAATGTAAAGGTAATACCAAAATGTCTTTGTAAAGGAGGACCAGCCAATAAATGAACATTCAAGGCACCGTCAACAGGTACTACTGCTGAAGCTTCAAACACGATGCACAACTTTGTAATTGAGCTATTGCCTTTTACACAGGATGATGAGGAATATAACATTCAAGAGATAAATCAAAATTTGCTGAAATTTGAGATGAGACCATTGTCCAAATAATCCTGCATAACATTTGCATATTTTCAAGACATTTGAGGATCGGTTGTAAACGACATTCCAAAACTAAAAATCTTTTGAGAGCAGTCCCTAACGAATTCAAAAATATTGATTCAGGACTAACAAATGGCGGAAACACAATAAATCTGCCACTACTGTATCTTGTGTACGGATTTACCAAACGTTCACGAGCTTCTTCTGTGGGAGATAATTTGTTACTTTTCCCTGTTGGCAAATCCTAGTGAGACTGAAATCCAACGGGTCCAAAATTGCACGCAATGATGTATATGAGGTAATGGTTGATGCAACTTTATCTGTTAAAATCCAAACAAAAGTGTTTTTAAATTGCAACGTTTTTCTAAAGAGTTTGTGCGAGTTTCACTTTATAAACAATGTGCAAAAACATATGCATTTAAGTGCAAATTAATATTTCCTGGCACGTCAAAGCTAGGATCTGCCAATTTCAAATTATTTATATGCCGACATTCTTTTTTAACCAATTGTTTGGTTGGCAATTTCCCACAAATATTTTCGAGTATAAAAACTTACAACTTAATATTGAGGATAAGGTGTCCACAAGGTTTGATTCTACAAGTCGAAGCAGCTGAAATTTTAGAAGATTCAAGACCTGAGCCTTCCACATTTACGATTAGTTGAGCCTTTTGTAACTCAAATCATTATTTATAACTCTCAGTCATGAAACTTTTAATGCTTACATTTAGGAATGACGGCGGGTATCTGGGTACGTACCCGATAACGCAATACCCGGGACGAAATTTTGATACCCGATACCCAATAAATACCTGATACCCGTTAAATATCCAAAACCCGTGTAACGTGCCGTTTGTATAATCATTCATTATATTATAATCGTTTAGCAAGCGCAGTAAATGACGCACTTCTAATATTAATTTTAAGGCCGACGACGAATTGACATTAAGTATTGTCAGTTTTTTTTTGTTTTTTTGGGAAGTGTGTTAAGTTAGGTTTTATGGTTCGGGTGTGTTAATCTATCTGTTGTAGATCTACTCATTGTACACTTTTATTTCTCGTTATTTACATCCATATATATAGAATACAAATCCATATTGAGAATTTCTAATTTGGACGAGAAAGAAGCGACCTTAAATTACGTATGCCGTAGGCCGTAATTGTCCAATCTACTTGGGAACAGCATACACCCCGTAATGACGCTTGTTAGTAGTTTGTTAAAACGTACACGACTCCCACTCACTATGTACAGTGGCTTGATTTACCCCACAAGGTAAACGCTGAACTGTTGAACTGTGTGAACTTACTATTTTTACTGAGTGATCAGACTAGTTATGCACGTTGGCACGGAGCTATTTTGTTCCCCAAAACTATAAGTTGTTGTTATCAACCTGTGTCAGTGGAGCCAAAATTAGAGAAGTGCGCTTTGTCGTATATCCACTCTATCCTCGCTACCCCGTTGGCCACATGGGATACAAATAAATGTGTGTGCACTGTTAGCATTTACAACTGTAAAGCTACGAGCCTTTTCAAGGTAATATAACCATGGTGTAATTTGTTCCGTGAACGCAAGCATAACATTTGTAAAGCAAACCTATTCAAATAGTCCTACGTTTAGTATCCACCTAGATACAACAGGTTTTGCATGCGCCCGGCGTAGAACGCATGATACTTCGGGTTGCAGTTCATACCCTACGTCGTCAAATTGGTTAGCCGCATCAGCCTGAGATCCAGGTGCATCCATCCCTACTTTGTTTAAAAATATAAGTTGTACATAAGCGTTTATTTTGATAGCTCTGGCCAGTGCGAACGTCGATTTAGTAGTAAGTTATTGTTTATATTTGTTGCGTTTAGGGCGTACTAGTAGGCACCGTATGTTTGTTCAAATGTATATATCTGTGTTAATTAATTTATTTTATTTATTTATTTATTTATTTCAGTACATTACAGATTTATAAAAAAATCCAATTGGCACTTAACAAATTTAAACATATAACAAAGGTTATAAGAAATTTACAAATTGCTATTAAGTAGTCTTTTCAGACTCGATAAAGTTATATGAAAAATGTCTATATGCATATAGTCTGTGTTAGCTGTCATCATTATGCGGTCTATAACGGCCTACTGCCCATAGTTTGTCCTATGAAAATTTAATAAAAATAAATTATCAGAGCCAGTAATCTGATGTTTTACATGGAAATTCAATTTTGCAAGCAGGGCATCGCAATCAATCAAGTTGTTAACCATTTTAAACACAAATATAAACATCCCTTGTTTCCTTCTTGCTTGTAGCGATTGGAGACCCAGTAATTGCAACCTTGCTCTCGGAGTAATATGATCACTTGTAAAGTGTATTTGGTACAAAGCAAATTTAGCGAACTTAGACTGCACCTCTTCAATGCGATCGATGTGGCATGAGTAAGATGGTGACCACATTACAGAGGTATACTCGAGCAGACTTCTAACCAAACCTGAGTAAAGTGCTTTTAAGGCTTTCATGTTGCGAATGGTTTTACAATTTCTTTTGATAAAACCCAAAGCTCTGAGGGCTTTGGATACTATAGCGTTGATGTGGTCTCTAAAGGTTATTTTAACATCAAAGGTAATTCCTAAGTCAATGATACGCGAGACTGAACTTATAGAATGACTATTGATACTATAATTGTAGTTCATAGGAATTGTGCATCTATAAAAGCGCATAATTTTACATTTAGAAATGTTCAACTTTAAGAAGTTTCCATCGCAGTAGGTCACAAAATTATCTAAATCCTGTTGCATTTTGAAGCAATCAGATTTTGAATGTATCACCCTGAAAAATTTCAAGTCATCGGCATAAAGTAACACCTGTGAACTTTTGAACATGGACACAACATCGTTGATGAAGAGCAAGAATAAAATCGGACCCAGATGTGACCCTTGCGGAACCCCTGAACCTACTGTTATCTCTCTAAATGAAATATTTCCAAATATTTCCAATTTTCACACATCTGCTTTGCAAATAGGATTGAATCCAAGATATATATAAACCGTGTATACCTAACGCTTCTAGTTTCAACACGAGCTGCTGATGGCAAATACTATCGAATGCCTTACTCAAATCGGTATAATAATAATAATGTTTAATGCCCAACAGCCTTAGCCACATTACAGGACATCCAATAAACCATAATTATGTACAACTTATAATTATTATAACTGAGAATAATTATTAGAGTTAAAATTAAAGTTAAAAAGTAACTGTTACAAACAAAGTTTTAGAGAGTAAATATCATTTGGCAGAAAGTTCTTCAAGAATTTTTTGTAGGCTATCAACATTTATATCAACATTGCCACATATTTGATTAAAATTACTACACATGTAATATACGGGTGATTTTAACAGCATATTGGTTTTACAGGCTGAGAGATAAAACACTATTATTTCTATTAATTCTACTATTATGTCTAGGAACCAAAAAATTTAGTTTATCCATAATATACGGACAGTCTATATTGTCATGCATGATCTTATAGAGAATGGTGATACTTAAAGTAATTCTTCTGGATTCACAAGTTTTTAGATGAAAGGTGCTTAACAGTGTTTCATGGTCGAAACCTCTGATGGGATAGGTATCATACATTTTGTACCATAAATACTTTAAAAATTTCCCTTTGAACTCTTTCTATTAGGATCTTGTGATTACTGTAAATGGGGTTCCAAATGACACTGCAGTATTCAAGTTTTGAACGTATAAAAGATATATATATATATATATATATATATATATATATATATATATATTGCTGTGAAACCTTTCAAAATCCGGGAACTACGGTTTTCGAATCGAGCCCCACAGATTGGGCGCCATGTTTGCTGTGATACCTTTGCTGACACCTTTGGTCACGGGAACTGGCCCTTTCAAAAAAGAAACATTAGATCCCCACAGATTGGGCGTCATGTTTGCTGTGAAACCTCTTGAATTACCTGGTCTGTTGATTTTCTTCTGTTACTCGCCTCTTTACTCTTTTCCGCCTTGGCTGCTCACCTAGTTAAACCTTCATCCTCTTTCATAAAAAAAAACAAACACATTCCTACCACAAACATCAACGTTAACTCTATTTACATCAATATTCACAATACATTAAAATTTCAAAATTAAAATTCAGCATAAATTTCAGTATCAGAAAATTTCAAGATTAAATTTATTATCATTTTAATGTGCATCCAGAATTAAAGTCCTTGTAGATGCCTACTAATTAATATAACAATATATGCAGACCTGAGTCTGAGTACAAAGGGAGCATCTCCCACCCCTTTACGTTAATTAACCAGGTTCGTCTAATTGAGCTCAAAGACATACCCAAATTTTCATCATAATCCAGAACATCAATACTAAATACCCTTTTCTACTTAAACAAGCAAATTTCACCTTAAAATTAAAATTTTATTGTTAGTACAATTTCACTACTGTCCATTTTAAGTAAATCAATTATAAAGTTATTCAACACACGAAAACATCAAAGTTCAAACAAAATAGTATAATTTACCTGAAGGTTACTGCACTCGTAACTTCAATGTACATCGTCCCTTTTGTTAATCACACCAATCCAACTGGGTTATATTTACGGCTTCTGATTCTCAACGCTTTTAAAATTTTCTACATCACCATCCATCTAAAGTAGTTTCAGTGCTTTTCCGGAACTCATTTGTGTATATCTGAAGCTTGTTTTGTGGATCCAGACACGTTTACGAATCATTTAATTCTTAATACCCCCGAAAAATAACAAAGAAATTCATACTTCTTTCACCAATATACGCCAAAACTGCCTACTTTTGTGTATTCATTTGTCGTTGTAAATTTTACTAATAGGTACAGTGATACTAAACTTTATTACCTTGTATCTTCTTTTCTAAGTGCACTGAAGTACATTCATTGTAGCACGTAAAGAACAAACTGTTTTAAATCACCAAAATATACGAGCAAACTTTAAATTATTCTATCAAACTCGGAAAACTAAAAAGCACTGTTTAACGCATTGAATCAAGTCGCAGATCTAAGAGAGCTTGTTCATATTAACCTGGGTATATATAGAGGTTAGCCTGTCTGTCGGTCTAGTCCCCAAAACGGACAATTCTAAAGAATTTCGCATGCTAGGTTCCCATTCCGCAGCCCAGCATGCAATTTTTACGAAATTTGCACTCGCCCCAGTTAAATCTCAGAAATTTTTCGACACGGCTTGCAACGTCTGGAAATAACTAATCGAATTTTATACAGAAATGTTATTTTTACCTCTCAATTTTGCCTTTTATTTTCAACCAATCGCAACCCAATGACGTTGCTCTACTCCCGCCTTTTACTATATGTGTCTCGGTCTTGCGCATATTATCTGCCTCTATCTAACCTGTTCTTTATTGGTGCAAATTGATATTCCTTATTATCGATTATTTTCAGTCCACATGGACTGTTATCTGGGTTAAATAACCCCGTATCTAGTCTTCCCGTTAATATAAGCGACGGTTTCTCCAACATTCTCTGTAACCATTAATTATCTGCAAAAATTACGCAGAATGAGCTTTTTTAAAAATACGCAGGTGTTCAAACATACTATTAATTCTCAGAGCTTTATTTCATGGTATTTTATTGGGTTTTTACAAGTTTTTATAGATATTATCTGTTACTAACGGTTCAATTAACTCCAATTAAAATAATACCCTTTAATTTTTAGTGAATCCTAATTAAATATTCAATTATTATCAGTACATTTTGTTTAATACCGGTTACTTAAAATAGGGTTATTTAATATAAATTTTGCACGTAATTTCTCTTTGTTTCTTGGAACAATTGACTTAAATACACGTTGAGCATTTCAATTCCGCTTCCTTTTATATAAAGCGTCTTGTACATAATTTAAATCTCTTATTTTTAATGAAACGAATGAATTTTTATTCTCCACGGTTTTTTAATAAAGCGTTTTATCTAATAAAATTCCCTATACACGGTGATTAAAATTATTTGATGTGATTATTTAATTTTCTACCCTGGTCTAAATATGAGTAATATATATATAAAGTAATCAGAGCAGAGCAGTTTAAAAAATGATTACAGTTGTGCAAAATAAACCCCAACATTTTGTAAGCAGCAGCAACAATTAGCTTAATGTGAGCAACAAATGACAACTGATGGTCAAACATCACACCCATATCTTTGGTTTCAGAACACCGAATCAAATTAATTGAATCAATCCTGTACTCAAAGACAATAGGGTTTACTTTGCGCGTAAACGTGACAACCTTACATTTATTAATGTTCAGTGTAAGCTTATAGTTCATACACCAGTTCAGTAACATATCTAAGTCTAATTGCATGTTTCTACAGTCCTGGACATACTTAATTTCCTGGAAAATTTTTAAATCATCTGCAAACATTAATACCTTTGATTTCAGATTGACACATATGTCATTGATGAATAGTAGAAATAGCAAAGGTCCTAGGTTCGACCCCTGAGGAACACCAGACATAGCAATAAATATATCAGAGTTAAAACCATTGTATACAACTTGTTGTGGTCTGTTTTCAAGATAAGATTTTAACAGAGCTATATACTTATTACTAAAACCGAAGCTTCTTAACTTCTCCAATAATATACAATGAATGATCCTGTCAAAAGCCTTGGAGAAATCTGTATAGACCACATCCACTTGACCATGATCATCTAAGGCTTCTGCGATGATTGGGTAAAACAACACAAATTGGTAAAGGTAGATCGCCTTTCAATAAAACCATGCTGACTAGGTGAAATAGAAGTTTTGATATGACTATAGATACGTTGTAATAAAACCAATTCAAATACTTTTGCAAAGTTTGATAAAGTGGATATTGGCCGATAATTAATTATCCTGGAAGCATCACCAGCTTTGTACACAGGATTAACTCGTGCTATTTTCCATACACCAGGGAAAGTACTAGTCTTTAGACCTAAATTAATTATAAATAGTAACGGTTCAGCTAAAACCACTGCACAATCTTTAATTAAAAAGCTCGGCACCTGGTCCATACCGGCTGTAGGCTTATTTTTTAATTTACGAATAGCAGCTATGATGTCATCTTCAGTGACACTGTCCAGATTAATGTGCGGCATGTTAATACCCAATGAGACAGCTTCTTCATTGCATTGTATACCTCTGATATCTTCCGGCTTATGGTAGACAGAGCAAAAATAGTCTTTGAATCCATTTACAATCTGTTGAGGTGTGTCATAAATGATATTTCCAACATTGAGTACACCTGATATTCTGCTAAAGCCTTTTCTGCCTCTTATAAATGACCAAACGCTTTTAGAATCTGCATTAATAGTTTTCTGCATGAGTCAAGTAGCTGATACAAGCCTCCTTGATTTTTGATTTTGATTGAGATCTGAGTCGTTTGAATGTAATGTAGTGAACCTGTGAATGCGTAGAAATATATTTCTTGTGAGATTTATTTTTTTGCTTGTTGATATTAATAAGCTCACGAGAAAACCATTTAGGATATGTTTTTTACCTGTTCCTGGATGTATACACGGGTACATATCTATCCATCAGAGAGTAAAGTAATTTATAAAAAGTGGTGCAACATGCTTCATCTACATTATTACATTGTTCTAATGGGCGCCAGTCTGCTACAGATAATTCTTTGTATAGTGAACAGTAATCGGCTTTATAAAAGTTATATGCTTTATTATGTGTGTTTGTGGAGAAGTTTATTTTGGGATTCTTTTAAAATCAAATGTAATTTTCAATGCAGGGTGATAAGCATCTTCAGCAATTAGTGGCCAAATGACATCGATCTGATATCCAAGTTCCATATTCTTAGTTAAATATTCGTGAAATACAGCAAGATTAGTTGCAGTAGAACGGCCTTTAAAGAACCCATGTTGCTGAATTGCTATGGTATGTTTAAAATTCTGAAAAGTTCATCTGTGATTATGGATTCCATAATTTTAGATAGTATGGACAGCAGTGATATGCCTCTATAGTTAGCAAAATCTAACCTATTTCCACATTTGAATATGGGAAATAGTGTTGAGATTTTCCAAGACTTGTAATCCTTGCAGCTATGTGTAGAAATAGAGCCAGTAACCGAAGATAAGGTGTATCATTTCTCTTAAGATTGCATGTGCAAGTGGGGCAAATCAGAGCATTCTACACCGTGAATTTCTCTTGATTTAATCCCTTTTATTATTATTACCAAGTGCTAAAGAGCTTTCTCGACCAGTAACGAGATTCTTATGATTATAGCTAGCATAGTGTCATTACTGGTGGTGCCCACCTGATTTTGTTATCGTTAAAACCTATCTCCAGTCTGTACTGTTTACCGCTTACTACGGATTAGGGCTGTTAGACGCCCAAACTACGACTTGTGTCAGATCCACCTCTCGCCGACTAGAGCTAGTCAACTTAAGGATATCAATTCTTTTGTCCCCTGATGTCATAGTGTCAAACAGGCACGTAACACCTGATAAATACCCGAAACCCGATAAATACCTGATACCCGCTAACTACCCGTTACCTGATAAATACCCGAAACCCGATTGATACTCGATATCTGATAAATACCCGTTACCCAATAAATAACCGAAACCCGACAAATACTCGAAACCCGATAAATACCCGTTACCCATTAACTACCCGTTGCCCGATAAATACTCGGAACCCGATAAATACTCGTTACCTGATAAATATCCGAAAACCGATAAATACTACGTGATTTATTTTATATGCACTGTGAACACAAGTACAGCCCTTTTATACAATTAATATTTAATTAACATTTCAGGACCGGATTATCATTGTAATCATAACCAAAATGAAGCAACCATGCACGAATACGATTTATTTTTAAGGGAACCAACCTTAGCTCCTAGGAAGGACCCACTAAAGTGGTGCAAGGACCACAAAACAAAATACCCCAGTGTGGCCGTCTTGTCAATGAAATATTTGGCAATTCCGGCCACATCTGTGGCAAGTGAAAGACAATTTTCGGCAGATAGGCGTATAATATCGAAACACTGAGCTCGGCTTAGTCCCGAAACGTGGGAAGCCATTATATGTGTCAATAGAAATTATGATTACATTAATTAAATACAAAAATAAAATATAAATAAAAATTTGGAATACAGTTTTATTTTTAATGTTATGTCTATGTCTATACGACATTATGAGTTCTATATTATGCACATGCAAACAATATAAAAAAAGGAATTTACCTTTACGTTTAACTGGTAATTCTTGGATAACGGGTAATTATTGGGTATCGTGTAATTATCGGGTTTCGGGTAATTATCGGATATCGGGTAATTATTACGATCGGCTAATTATGGGGTATCGTGTAATTATCGGGTTTCGAGTAATTATTGGGTATCAGATAAATCCCAATGAAATTGCTCACTTTTAACGTTTTTCCACAAATAACCTTAATTGTTCACAAGTAGAAATTTCTTCAGCATTTTCCAATTCAAATGCTATCAGTAAGTCAGAGTCCAATTTTTTAGAAAACATGTTAAAGAAAATAACATCCAACAGGTCAACCTACATTTGTTTTAAACCAGCCACAATTTCCACAAAACAATTAACTGCATATCTTAACTCTTTTGAGCACTAGCTTTAGCCTTAGGAATATTTTCCAAGTCTGCCATAAATGAATTAACCAATAAATATTTTTTACCAAAATTGAATAAACATTCTAAGCTTTAATCAATCACAGGAAAATGACGAATCAACTTTTTAGAACCTAAGTCAACCCATTCAAGAGCAAAATGAATTTTTCCACGTTTGTTAAATTAGCATTATCATAAGCCAAATTTTTGTAAAGACTTAAACGAATTCCAATAAGACATGACCTGAACTTTTAAGTTAGTTGAGCAATTAATACCACTGATGACTTACGTAATGAATTTGGGTGTTGTTTCCTGTCTATATCTAACGTACATCAAACAAATTGACACTGTCAGATATGATTGACAAAAATGCCAAGCATAATTGAAAGCTAGATCAATACCTAGTTACGTACATGATTTAGATTTGTATATCTTTCCAATTATCATTACTCATCTAAGTGACACAATTGATTAGCGTATCGGCAGTCAAAGCCGAAGATACAGGTTCAAGACCTGCCCAAAACCTTATATTTTCTATCTTTCAATTAATAGCTCGATTTGAAATAATCGTTAAGGCTTTGGATAAGTCTTAAGTTATTATTTAATTTTATTAATTAATTTGTCTTGTGGTATTACTATTGCCATTTCGAATGGACCTGCACCTTGCCGAAGTTCTAAATTACTAGAACAGGTGAAATGACCTGCGTGTTCTAATGAGCTAAAGAGCCAAACTACAGGTCCAACCAAAGTAGTAAGGTCGTTAGTGAGAAACCAGACTAAGACAGGTCCCCGAAAGAGGGCAGCGGCTCTTTTGGTAGTTAGATTGGCAGAGACCATAGGGGTCGGTATGGCAGTCTAAGACACACTACCGCGATATGGAAGGCAACGGGAAACCACCACATTATCTCCCAAGTACACAGCGTACTTAAATTGTTACAAACATGATGGCATTCTCTGGGATAAAAGATTCCAGAGTTAAAATAGTCCCCCATTCGGATCTCCGGGAGGGGACTACTTCGGAGAATGCGATCGGAAAGTTAAAAATAAGAGTCGGGAACATTCTGCGAGTCGGAGCGTGGAATGTTAGAAGTATGAAGCAAGTAGTTAGGCTAGAGAACCTAAAAATTGAAATGAATAGGTTATCACTAGACATAGTAAGGATCAGCAAAGTTCGGTGGCCAGAGGCGGGGGGTTTTTTGGAGTGGAGACTTCAGGGTAATTCATACAGAAGCAGAGGAATGCAATTTGGGTGTGGGGATAGTTATGCGGAAAAAGATAGGATACTGTGTAGAAAATTACTTACAAAAGAACGAAAGAGTACTCATGGTTAGATTAGAATCTAAACCGGTAAACACAGTAACAATACAAGTATACATGCCCACCTCTAGCTACAGTGACGAAGAGGTAGAAGCCATCTACAACGATATAGAAGACATATTAAGATACGTAAAAGGACATGAAAATTTAATAATTACGGGGGATTTTAATGTCGTGGTAGATGAGGGTAGGGAAGGAGCGGTAGTAGGTTTATTTGGTTTAGGCACGAGAAACGACAGGGGAAATAGGCTGGTAGATTTTTGCGACAAGAACAATTTAATCATCACAAACACATTATTTCAACATCATGCTAGAAGACGATATACGTGGAAGATGCCAGGAAGATATCAAATAGATTATATTCTTGTTAGACAACGGTTTAGGAATCAAGTAAAAAACTGTAGAAGCTACCCAGAAGCAGATATAGATACTGACCACAACATCGTAATTATGAAGGCCGCACTTAAATTTAATAATCTGAGAAAAAGGAACGGAAAAAGGCATTTGTACTTAGAGAAACTAAAAGATAAAGATATTCAAGTAAGATTCGAAAAAAGTCAAATGAATTGCTGAATGATATCTGGAAAATATCTGATACTAAGGAAGTAGAAACAGAATGGAATAACATTAAATCCAGCCTAGACATGGCGGCCAGAGATATTCTGGGGTATACACAAAAAGAAAATAAGAAACCATGGATAACAAAGGATATCCTGAATTTAATAGAAGAAAGACGAAAATACAAAAATAAATCAGACGAAACAGGAAAACAGAGATACAAAGCCATAAAATGGGAAATTATTCGAAAATGCAGGAAAGCTAAAGAACAATGGATTGATGAAAAGTGCAAAGAGGTACAAACTAAGATGGAAATAGGAAAGACAGACGAAGCATACAAATTAATTAGAATGAATTTTAGGGATATAAAACCATATAGCAAAAATATAAGGGACACACAAGGAAACGTCATCATAGAAAATGTAGAGGAGGTAGGTAGATGGCAAGAATATATAGGGAATTTATATGCAGGAGAGAGGAACTAACTGCATTAGAACAGGAATCAGACATTGAAAATGATGACTTGGGATATCCTATACTTCGAGACGAGTTTGAATTAGCATTAAAGAGTCTGAAAAATGGTAAGGCGCCGGGTACAGATAAGGTGCAAGCAGAAACTCTAAAAGCCGCTGGACAAGCAGTAACAGAACGGCTCTTCCAACTTGTATGAGACAGGTGAGATACCCAAAGATTTCAAACGTAGCATCATAGTAACTATACCAAAAAAGAAAGGCGCGGATAGATGTGAAAATTTTCGAACAATAAGTTTGACAGCACACGTGTCAAAAATATTAACTAGAATTGTGCAAAAACGAATGGAAAAACGAGCTGAAGAAATACTAGGAGAAAACCAATTTGGGTTTAGGCGAAACAGGGGAACACGGGAGGCTATTTTAGGTCTGAGAGTGATAATGGAGAAAACAATAGAAAAGGGGGAAAGCATGTATATAGGGTTTGTAGATCTGGAAAAAGCATTCGACAATGTAAATTGGAAAAAAATGTTTGAAATACTCAAAAAGATTGGAATGAGTTATAGGGATAGACGAATAGTACATAGCTTATACAAAGAACAAACAGCAGTAATAGAATTAGAGCAGGAACATAGAGAAGTAAACATTAGGAAAGGGGTGAGACAGGTATGTGCCCTATCCCCATTGATTTTTAACTTGTACATAGAAGAGGCAATGAATACTGTCAAATGCAGGAAGACATTTGGAATTACTATGCAGGGACAAAAAATTGATATTCTTAGATTTGCAGATGATATAGCGGTATTAGTGTCTAGCAAGGAAGAGTTAGAAGCTGCTCTTAATGAAGCGGAAAAGGTTTTAACAGAGAGGTACGGTATGAAAATTAACAAAACTAAAACTAAAGTTCTAGTTTACAAAGGTGGAGAAAATAAATCAAAAACAAGAATACAAGTATTTAACACGAACTTACAAGAGGTTAAGGATATATGCTACCTAGGAAGCCAAATAACGCAAGATGGGAAAAGCACAAAAGATATAAAACAATGATTAGCACAAGGTCGTGCTACATTTAACAAGAAAAAGCAACTACTGTGCTCAAAGACCACAAACATAGAAACAAGGAAAAGATTGCTTAAAACATATGTGTGGAGCACAGCACTGTACGTCTGTGAAGCCTGGACAGTGGGAGAAGCGGACAAGAAAAAGGGAGAAGCCTTTGAAATGTGGTGCTACAGGCGTAAGATGAAGATACCATGGACAGACAAAGTTACGGACGAACGGGTTCCAAAAATGGTAGGGGAAGAAAGAAATATGTGGAAAACGGCAAAAAATAGGAGAGATAGGATGATAGGCCACATACTACGGCATGAGGGAATAGTGCGGAATATATTAGAAGCAGAGATAGGAAAAAAAAGAAGAAGAGGCAGACCTAGATTAGACTACTGCACACAGATAGTAAAAGATGTAGGCTGTAGAGGTTTCAGGGAGATGTGTAGGCTAGCCCAGAATAGAAATCAATGGAGGTACGCATCCAACCAATCCCAAGATGGATAAACTAATGATGAAAAGATAACTGTGCTTAAACATGATGATTATTGTAAGTACCTACAAGAATTGCTTGGGCAATATTCTCGAATAATGTTAAGTGTGTGAAAGGACTTACTGGAAAACCATTATTTCGGCAAATGTCTAAGTGTTGGGGGATGTTGATAGCCACAGGTTGCTTAACCTCCTTCACTGAATCTCGGTAAAATAGGATATAAAATTAGAAAACAATAGAAAGGGAACGAGCTGAATACACATGCTGTGTGAGAATTTCAGGGAACTATGTAGGCTAGCTCAGAATATAAATAAGTGCAGGTACGTGTCCAACCAGTTTTGAGACTGAAAACCTAATGACGAAAAAATAAGCGCAGATAAATCTGATGATTAGTATAAACAACTAGTTGTTGGTTGCGAAATATCTGCAACTAATGTTGACTATGCGAAAAGATATATTGGAAAATATATTAAATCGCCAAATGGTTAAGTGTTGGGGACCTTGGCAGCCATAGGCTGCGTACCTCTCTTCACAACCATTGAAGGTTGGAGAAATAGAGCATATAACTGTAAAACAATAGAAAGTGATCGAACTGCATCTAACAAGAAAGAACAGCGCCTATAAGGAAAGACAACAAACATAAAACAAGAAGAAAATTGTTGAAAGCATATGTGTGGAGCACAGCACCGTATGCCTATGAAATACGGGCAGTCTGAAACGCAGACAGAAAAACGGTAGCAGCCTTTTGAAATGCTGTGCTTCAGATGTATGAGGACGATAGCATGGACAGACAAAGATAATAACAAATAAGTTACAGAAATAGTAGGGGAACAAGGATATCTGGGGAAAAAGAGAAATAGTAGGACGGAATACGTTCTAAGGCATTTTTGCGGAATACTATGTGATATATTATAAGTAGAGATAGGAAAAAAGAGGTAGATGTAGACCTAGATTAGACAGTTATAGATGCAAACTGTGTATTTTTCAGGGAAATCTGTAGGTTAGTTCAGAATAGGGAACAATGATGGTACACGTCTAACCAGTTCTAGGACTGAAGATCTAATGATGATGATGGTATTACTATTATTTATATATACAGATTGAGCTTAAATATACAAAAGTTTTTATTTTTTTTTTAATTAATTTTATTTATTTATGCAAAAAACAAAATGTATACAGTATATTGTCACATAATAGAGTGTAAGTTGTTATGTTTTTTTTTTCGTGGCATCCACGTTGGGCGCCAAAAATCTATATTACGTAATCCAAAGAAAGTCAAGAAATGACCCGGCTCAATCGGAGAGTAGGGGGGTGTTGTAGAAAGCAGACTGACCTATGATGGATGCGACGGTAAGGAGTTAGTAACAGTACCTGCAATAAAAGAAATTAGAATAATAAACCTGCAATAAAAAACATTAGTCCTGCAAACCTGAAATAAAGAAAAAGTATAGCAGCAATGAAAAATCTAAATTATTCAGTACTTTGTAGAATGTAAAAAAAAGAAACTGTTTAGATAATCTATATAATATAACAACGGTAAAAGCAATACAAAAATTTTTAGTACAAAGTGAGGTAATATTGGGGAGTAGCAGAAACGTTTCCTCACACACCAATTAAACATAAATCAGACAAAATGTTCAGTAAATAAATAGGTAAGACACAATTGATATGAGTAATTTAGTAGTACTGATTTTTCTTTCTTTCTTTTTTTTCTATGTTTTAAAATAGCATGCAAGTCTATTGTAAAAGGCATCAGAACGACAAAGATATGGTAAAGCAACGGATAGATATTTAACGTAATAATCAGTAGGAAATGGTTCACTTACAAAAGTCCTTCAGCAACGCCTCCTTGCAACGGAAGTGTGAGATTCAACGATGTCCTCCACTAACGAAGCACTTCACCCTTGACTGTGAGGGTGTTGATGTAACTTCTCACACGTTACACTATTCACACCTACGTATTTCACTGGTGTTAACAGCAGACGCTATCACACGTCGGGACTATGTAGCCTTGATAAATTTCTTGGTAATTCTATTTCCTAAGACAATAATTTCGAAATATTCGGAAGCACTAGTTTAATTTCAACGGGGACCAAAGGTATATTAGTTTCATAAACATCCCCAAAAGCAGTGAGAAACTTCAACCAATACCTTTGTCAGCCGGTAATCTGTTATGTTTTGCAAATCCCGAAATTTGCTCAAGCAATGATCTATTTTAGGTTCTTTGTTGTTAAAAAAAATTCAGAAATTACAGTAGCACTGTAGTTAAATAATTCAAAGTATGCACCACTCCGAAAAGAAAGAAAAAAAAGGACCGCGAAACTAGATCGCACACCCACAGTTTTAATATCAAAAGACAAAACAACTAAAAAAAGAACCCTAACGGGTACAGCACGTGTATCACTTAAGTACGTCCGTCAAAAAAAATGTTCCGTAGAACACTTTTGTCCAGTTAATATACAATTTTTATTTCACAAGAAAACAACAAAAGAATATCGTGCCGTGCTCGTACATGAACAATACGAAAATTAAAATTCCGCATTAATTCTCACTAGTCAAAGCAAAAAGGAAAACAGAATTTTTAACGTACTTAGTATATCGGTATAAGGAACAAAACACGACTCCTCGCCTGTTTATTCAACTCGTTCCATTACACTTCTTATCGTCTCTTATCTAGACTTGCTAATAACCACATAAGGAACAGAATTTATCTTTAGGGCAAGACGAGAACGATGCACTCTATAATTAATTTTTACCTTACAAAATATCAAATATTTGATACACATATTCTGTGCTAAGTTTGTTATCTACTCATTATAATACGATGCACTCGCCTAAGGAGTTAATAAGTATCAAATATAAAAATAGTAATTCGTAGAAATGTATTTATAAATTGGGAAACAGCGTAAAAATGTTACGGTACAAAAAATGCCCCTTACAAATTAGCCATTCAAAATAATTAAAGTATATAAAGAAAATCTAGAAAAATGTTTTTAAAAAAGAAAGATTTACTAATAGCTAATAGTATTAGTTTAGATAATAGAAAAAGTTTCTTAAAGTCGTACGTATGGAGCGTTCTACTATACAGTAGTGAGACTTGGACAATTAAAGAAGTAGATAAGAAAAAGATAGAAGCTTTTGAAACTTGGCGTTATAGGAGAATGTTAAAGATTAGTTGGACAGATAGAGTAACAAATGAGGAAGTTTATAGAAGGATAGGTGAGGAATCCTGTATGTGGAAACAATTAAAGGTCAATAGAGATAGAATGATAGGGCACCAGTGATGACATGAGGGACTATTTAGTAAGGTGTTAGATTATAGACTACCAAATAAAAATAGAGTAGGAAGACCTAGACAAAGCAAATTAGTCTAATTATTAGAGATTTACGTTGTGAAGGGTATGTAGACCTTTTTAGACTAGCTCAGAATAGAAAAGAATTTAGAGCTGCATGAAACTGACCTTAAGTAAGTTCGAAAACAAACAAAAAAAAATCAAAATCAGTTAACTAAATGTCACCATGACATAACTCACAATTAGTTAGCAGTCTGGCATGTTGGTAGTGATTCGCTGCTTAAGCCTTACCATAAAATATAATTTAATAAACGTCACCATGACATAACGCGCAATTAGTTAGCGGTCTGGCATGTTGGCGGCATTTCGCTCATATCTATGTAGAACCAGGTAGATAAAAAAAATATGGAAGAGTATAAGAAGACTTAGACCAAGCTATATTAGTCAAATTATTAAAAATTTAGGTTGTGAAGGGTATGTAGAACTTTTTAGACTAGCACAGAATAGAAAAGAAGTTAGAACTGCGTCAAACCGACTTAGAGTAAGGTCGAAAACAAAATGATGATGATAAAGAAAAGGTATAAATAGGTATATAATGAAACTCACCATAAAATTATCATAAAGTATCAAAATGATTAACAGTACTACAATACTAAGCTAAAAATAAGTGTTAGTCAATGAGTGGAAATAACAGCTGAAGGCCTCAGTTTATGTACATTGTTAAGATATTCATTAAAATTGTAAAATGCGTTTTGCAAACAAAAGTAGATAAACTGTTCAACACTAACTTCTTTTGTAGCATTTAAATTTAACAAACTAAAGAAAGTATAAGTTTGTGCGTGCATATGTATGTGGATGGAATTTATACATTTTAATTTATATTACAACTATGAAAAACTCCTATTCCAAATGATAATCTTGAACTAGCACCTGTAATATACCATGATGAACAGCACCAAAAACGAATTTTATATTTTCTGTATCTGCAAACAAAATATATCACTCTGTTTATTTCATAAAACAATACTAGTATTTGTTAAAGCAGCCACGGCATGCAAACATTTGAGTTAAACGTGCTGTACATGCATTGTTTATTTACATAATATATGCTGTTACTGTTATGTTTGGAATTTGCAATGAATAGTTATCAATAATAATGTATTTTTTCTGTAACGGAAAAAAATTTGACATTTAATGTTTCTTGACATGTAACAAAATGTCACTTTATGAATTTACTTTTTCCCCAGGAAAAAAAAGAGTACTTTTTTCCCGGATATGTGCAAATAAGTAAGAACATGTTATGTAAACAACTCTTAAATGCAAAACTCTTGTGCCTGTCAATCAAGTCCATCTGAAAAATGTGGTACCACACGGCCTATCAATCATCTTTTGTGTACAAACACTTCGTTTATGTTCTAATGTAATTATTTTGGCCAGAGGTAAACTAAACGAAGCTACAATATCAAATTTTTAGTTTTTTTGTTACGTGCCGAAAATTTCGGCACTAAACATTCATAAAGTTTTAATATGTGAGAATTCCGCGCCATAAATTTAAAAGACTTGTTGCGCGTATTTCCGTCACTTCAGAAGTGTGTTGCGCGAGATTTCGCGCCGACGCGTGTGGCCCAAGAAGGAGTGGAAAATTTCCGAAAGACGCGTCAGGACTTGCCTCCAAAACGCAAAGAAGAGTGGTCGTGTGATATCTTACCGTGTCTTTTTTCCGATATGTAGGTTTCCTGTGATCCCAATTATCGTGCCCTTAACTGCCTCCCCTACCTTATTTGTCTACATATAGGAATATGACAAGCGAATTTGGATGCAACCTGGCTCAAGACCCACGACCCGAGAAATATTAGCGAAGCCATGAGCGACCATCATGAAGTAATCCTGAAAGAAGCCGCCGCCATCATGAAGTAATTCTGAAGGAAGCTTTACCTATTCACGTGAGTACCCCGTGCGGGTTTTTATATAATTTTTATAATTGGAAAATGTGTTGCAATAATTTGCATATTGTGTGATGTCATTGACAATTGGTGCGTTGATTTTCACATTATGTAATATCGCTACCAACTGTCTTTAGTGGCGCATGCCGCGTTTACGGGGCTATAATAATTTATTATACAAGGGAAAAAAGTACTAGATTTTAGCTCGAGGTGTGTTTGTCTCCCGCCGTGAAGCGGCGGTAGACAAAACACCAAAAGTTAAAATCTTACATTTTTACCTGTGTATAATACATTATTTTTTTCTGTGATAGGCAAAACGATGATTTAATATTGAATAAAATTTTCCAATATATTAAAGTCAAAATTCAATCAATGTCAAATTTGAAGTTTCAAATAAGTAATCAAATATCTCAATTTAATTCAGCAAGTGCTTTCAAAAATTGCTTACTTAAATTGTTTATATCGGTTGTTTTGAACGCGATAAAGTTATGATACGATGCTATGTTACACCTAAATGTCACAAGTGTGCACCTGGCTATAAATTAAATATCTTCGTGTTCTTACTTATTTGCACATACCCAGGAAAAAGTACCCATTTTTTTCCCAAGGAAAAAAGTAATCTCATAAAAAGTGACATTTTGTTACTTGTGAAGAAACATTAAATGTTAAATTTTTTTCCCGTCACAGAAAAAATACATGTAAGTGCAGTTGTATATAGATGTTTGAATTCTGTTCAAAATTTTGTTGCTCCTCAGAAAAAACCTTTGTTTGAAGCCCCATTGGTAGGGGAATCATGATCTTAAAAAGAAATAGATTAGTAGAATTGCAATAAAATAGGTGATCAATCTTGAAGCTAAACCAAACTACATAACCTTTTCAAATTGTTACGTTCAAAACCCTGCAAATAACTTTTTTTCTGCATTCATTTTTAAAACACCCAAAAATTGCTCAACAAGTTCGATTTCCTACTATTTGTATTAGTATTATTTAATAAAATTTTTCAAGTAATTACTCTATACAAAGGTTTGCTTTATAAAATCAAACAGCTGCCTAGGAAACATTGCCTTACAAAGTAGTTGCAATAAATCCTAGCACCTGCAGTGATTACATTTTAATTAAAAGCTGCAGCTTTCTTCTAAATGATAAGACCACTTACCACCTGCCTACATCTGCTTACAATGGACTTGTTATCTGGTATTCTGCAGCTGTTAAGATGTTACAAAGTAACAAAATTGTTTAAAACCCTTTGATAATTGCGTTATCTGCTTGTTGGCAAGCTGCTACAGTTTGTATTTCGCCAGCTGTTGCCTGGAAATTCTGCACACATAGTAATTCGGCGATATCTTTGAAAATCAAATACCCTACCCCGATACATGATTCTGGCCTTATAAACTAGAGACCGTGCTTTGAAAGAGACCAATTACCGAAAAGATACCCGTTGTAGAGTCGCGCTATTAGAAATGCTCTCTGTGTTTGTATAAGTGAAGTTGGTGGTTCCAGCATGCAGTCAGCCCATAGAGAAATGCAGCCGCATTTTACCAGCGTTAAGATGAGACCAGCACGAAGCTGATTGTGCAAGGTACAGTTTTTTATTTCCATAATTCTTTTATGCTGCTGCGAAGAAAAGACTTTTCATTTGCTGCTATTGTTTATAATTATCCGATTAATTGGCACCACTCTCTTACAAAACTTACATACATGATGCACGAACAACTAGGTTATTGTTCTATAAATGAAAAATTAATTAATTAATGTTTATGTTGGAGTCCGTTTTACTGTTTCTTTTGTCTTTCGGAACTTATGCCTCAATTTAAAAGTATTTAGTGTATGATTAATTTAAATTAGGGTGTCTAATTGTCAATGTTATATTATTTCTGAGTAGGTGCACTTCACAAAGCAGCATGTACATATAATTTAGGTATATTTCTTTTTCTAGATTTACTGTACAGTTTATGCTTAATTTTCTTTTATATGTATATAAGGTAAACCATTAAGTACGTATTTAGATTATAAGATGTTATATTTGATTACCAATTTTTATATGTTATGACACAATCACGATTACGCAACTTATTTATTTTATTGTTTTGTAAATAATCTTCCAAGATTGGATGTTATCAATAGAGTATCTCAGAGGTTTCCAATGTGTTTTTGTTTTCACCCACGCCCCTCTCCGACGTTTTTGAGCTAGCCCAAATTCTACCATTCTGTCTCCATTCTGTTGCAGTATTCGGCATAAGCGGATTCTTCACATACTTTTACTGTTTTCTTTTGTGTTTGCATGGAATACCGTAACAAAATGCTATTAAAAGCCCGACTTTTTGTATATTGAATCAGATCTTGAAGAAACAGATAGTTGTACTTGTGTATTGTCAATAATTAATGAATTACTGAACTTCTCTACTACAGAAACTATTAAACAAAATCAAATTGGACCGAATTTAAAGTAATTTGATATAGTAGAATCGTAAATCCAAAACCTGTATTAGGTTAGGTACTGACTTTAACTAATTATTGTCTGCAAGACATGTAGTAATAAAAGGTTTTAAAATCCCTCACACAGAATTTATTAAATGAAATTCAATTTTGATTCTAACATTTCAAGAGGAATGTTACAAAGTACAAATTATGTGGGTGCCTTAAGATTGCTTTTCTTATCTCATATGTCGACAAAATGTTACGTGCTAATTTAGTGCTAGTGACCTTTGAATTTACTTGGGAACGTAACAGAAAGAAGTGTGCCAGCCAGTTACTTTGATGAGGAGGTAGATTCAATGAAAACAAATGCAATATTTGGAACTGTATACAATTTTAATACATACAACCTACCAGAAAGATCGTCGAACTGTCTGTCAATAAAATGTTGAGTGCCAACTTTTATAATGTATCATGTATTTCGCCAGATGGTGGGTGACCTCCAACAGGATACTGAAAGAATTGTTATTAAATTCTTGCGATCAGGTGTATACTTTCCTTTTCCTGAAATTGCTAACAAAAAAATCTTTTAATAGAAGCTTCAATCTGCTCTCATAACTTATATTAGCATATAGATATCATTGTAACAAAACATAATGATTAACTTATCCTTATTTGACCAAATCTACGTGAAGTAATAATTTTAATAAATATGGGTATCAAATAAATTAAATATGTATTTATTGGCTCCTGAAATTACAATGGTGGTGCTTTCCCTGGTTTCAAATTGCTCTCATGCAAGCGTCATCTAAGTTAAAGTTTGGTTAATAAAATCAGTTGTATACATTTATATTGAAAAATTCTGTTTGAGATATGCAACAGATGGAAACAATTCAACATCTTCTTCATGGCTCAAGCAACTTCATGCAAGACAATAATAGGTTGATAATGAAGTAATACTTTTTGTTCAAATGAAATGTTGATGAAAGCGTTTATAACCAAATTACTTTCACTTCGAACACAGAACCACTATGTGAGTTCATGATATACTCGCCTGTGACTCATACTCATTTCACAATTGGCGATCTTTATGTGATATTTCAAGAAAAAGAGTGTGCGGTTACTTGCTGAAGTGAAGTTGATTCATACAGTTCGGTCTTCGAAGAGGGAAGTTATAGTTTCGAGCATAAACAAGTTTTTGTTTTTAGAACAGTGTTCATGTGAGTAAGTAAGTAGATTTATTGCATAACTCAATATAGGTTATTAAAGTATAAAAACAAAATATTATACTATAAAGCAAATTATTAAAAATACAGTTAATAATATACTTAGTTTTCATTTCTACAACTTAAAATATATTTTTTTAAATTACTCTTAAATTTTCTTTGAGAAGGCTGATTTGTAACTGATTTTGGTAATGTATTATATATCTTAACGCCATAATGAAATACATTTTTTGTGGTTATCGTTTTATTCTTCTTGTATATATAGTAATTGTCTGCTTGTCTTGTGCTGTAGTTATGTATATCTGACACTTTAATTAAGTTGCTAACCAAGTACGAAGGCAGCAAACCATTTATAATTTTATATATAAAAACTATACTATTGTATTTCATTTGTTCCTGAACATTTAAAAAATTAAGGCATTCTAACATTTTACGGACTTTGGCAAATCTGCTACATTTTAATAAACATCTCATTGCACGATTTTGTATCTTTTGCAATCTTTCTAAATCACCTTGGTTTGAGCCAAATAAAATGGTGCTGCAGTATGTTAAGTGTGGATAAACTATTGCTCTATATAAAGTTATTAGAGCAAAACTTGATAGCTTTGCACTAATTCTTCTCAGAAATCCAACCTTTTTACTTACTTTATTTATAACCATCTGTAGATGCATTTTAAAAGTTAATTTTTGGTCAATTATTACGCCAAGGTATTTAATGTTCTCTACCAGTTCAATATCAGACCCATCCATTAGTGCATTCCTATTTTCTGTTTTTATCATTTGATAACTTCTATCATTCGTTAACAACATCCATTTTGTTTTATCAACATTTATCTTCAGCTTATTTCCAACTAAATATTTGCTAATTCTTATTAAGTCACTATTTACAGATTGAATCAGGTTTATTACATTTGCACCTTCAGCATATATTAAAGTGTCATCAGCAAACATATGCATCTTTGTTACCTTCACTACATTCACTATATCGTTTATGTAAATTATAAAAAGCAATCGTCCCAAAATACTTCCTTGTGGACCACCCCACTCAATTTCTGATTAACTAGATGTTTCCCGTTGCCATCTCGTTTCTTGCTCCCTGTTTTGTAGGTAGTCTTTAAACCACTCTAACGCATTGTCTTTAACTCCATATTTTTCCAATTTTTGAATGAGAATATTTCTACTTATAGTCTCAAATGCTCTTTTGTAATCTATAAAGACTGCACACACTGCCTTTCCTTTATCCATTGATTCTTTCCAGTCATTTATAATTAGCTGAATCGCTGTTTCACACGAGTGTTTCGTTCGAAAACCAGACTGATACGTGGTTAATATATTAGTCTCATCCAAGAATTGCTTCAGTTGCTTATATATTACTGTTTCTAATACCTTTTCAATTGTGGCCAACATATTTATAGGCCTGTACTCTTCGCATTTCTTTGTTGATACTACTTTTTGAATTAGTGTAATTGTTGATATCTTTAAGTCCTTGGGCACAATACCATGCATAAGAGACATATTTATTATGTTTAGTAGCGGATAACCAATAATATCAAAAGTTCTTTAAGAACTCTACTGTTTACACCATCCGGGCTGCTTTTATTTGCTTGCTTATATACCAATTCTTTTAGTTCATGTATTTTTAATAATTTAAAAGTACTTAATTCCTTCAGGCTTGTACGTATTGGATCGTGAAACTCAAACTTTTCAATACCAATTGATGATGTAATTTCTGTTATACTATTTATGAAGTAAGTATTGAAGTTTTCAGCAATAGTTTTGTCATTAGTTTCTAGTGTATTCTCAAATATAATGTGCTTACTATTTTGAATACGTTCGGTTTTTAATACAAGTTTTAAAGTCTTCCGCATTTTTACTGGGTTACCTTTATTTTCATCTATTTTCTTTTCATAATATTTAATCTTAGCTCTACGGATCATGAATATCGCATTATTTCTGCATTCTTTGTATGCTTTGCAATCTTCCATACTTCTTGTGAATGTAAATTTTTTATAAAATTTATTTCGTATTTCTCTTTGTATTTCTCCATTAAACCATAATTTTGAACTATTTTGTGACACCTCCTTGTCATATGAATTATGGTCAATTGCATTTTTAATGTTTGTGTAAAATGTTTTATAAAGTTTATCGATGTTGGTGATTTCATACTTCCAATCTGCCAATATTAACTCGTTCTTTATGGTCTCATAGTTAAGAATTTTCTTTATTTTGCTTTCTGCATCAACTTGGAGTTTTTGTGTGATGTGACTAATGTCTGCAAGAACAATACTATGATCTGTAACTTTTGGAGTGTGCCATACTGTACTTTTCAATCCATTATTATTAGTTATCACTAAATCTATTAATGTTTCAGATTCCTTAGTAATTCTTGTACTCTCAGAAATTAGTTGTACAAATCCACAGTCCTTTACAATATTTTTTAACTTAATTGTATAGAAATCATTTATTTTATTCCAATCAATATTATAATCCCCAATCAGAATGATATCTTCACTACCACTGATTCTACTAGTTCTTCTAACAAATTTTCCAACAGGTTTAGAAAATTTGCACAACTTCCACTTGGTGAACGGTAAAACACAGCTATATTTATACTTCTACTATTCAACTTAATATTACCAACAATACCCCAATATTCTAAATGGAGGCTATATTCTTTTAATATTTCAAACTGTAGAAATGCCTGATAGTAAATTATGACATCTCCTGTGTGTCGTGAACTAGAATCAACCCTACCTAAACTGTATCCTTTAATGCCTATTTCATTACTTTCAATACAATTTGTCAGATGTGTTTCTGTTAAACATACCAATATTGGTTTTTCTCGATTGATTAGCTGTTGTATTTCGTCAAAATGTGTAGTTAAGCCTTGTGTATTTAAGCATAAAATGATTGACTTATAGTCTGCTGTTATATTTAAACATCTAGAAGGTAATTGCTATATGTAGTTTATTTTACGCTTTTGTAATTCAATAATCCTTTTAAAACATGTACAATTATAGTCCCATACTGTATGCTGTTCATCTAATTCTATATTTAAACGACTTTTTGCTTCCACACAGTTAATACACTTAAATTGACTTTCTTGACAATCATCATAGAGCTGCTGCTTGTAAGTACATTTGCATGTACAGTGTTATTGTTTTCGCATCGGAAGTCATATTTTGTAGTTCTTCCTTACAATATTTATTAATAATGACTTTTTGTATTGAGAACTTTTAGATTTATACATGTGTGCATTAAAATAGAAAAAACAATAATAAACAAATTTCAATCCTCTTTTAGTTACTAAGTAATTAATCCACATGTACATCACAGATATAGTAGAAACCCCGAAAGAAGTCCTCTACGTCATAGGTGTCTAACTCAATTCAAAACATACGTTTAAGATTATTTAAAAGCTTAACTAATGTATATGATAAAGATAGTAATACGATTTGTACGTGTTTTAAGTAAACACATACGTGAACACGTTCATTTATTTTATTAGTCATTTTATTAGTCACAATATTACAATGTGTGATAGGTCTATAAGTCCATTTTACAGAAAATCTTGAACTGCATAGTAGCAATTGTTCACTAGCATATTTCTAAGCTTAACTTTAAACATTTTATAAGTATGAGCATTCTTAATGTCAATGTGTACTTTATTGTAAACCTTCATAGCCAAACACACAAAGCTCTTATCCGTAAGGGCCAATCGGTGTTGAGGAATTACAAAATTTCCACCGAACCTAGTATTAAGACCATGAATTGAGAAGTTTGTAGAAAATAAAAGCAGGTTCTTACGCACATAAATAGCAACAGAGTAAATATATAGGCAAGGTAAGGACATTATGCCCAATTGTCGAAAAATGGGCTTGCAGGTATCAAACCTATTGGCATTAACCATGCATCTTAGGATTTGTTTTTGGATAGAAAAGATACGTTTTGCGTAAGGAGAATTTCCCCAAAGCATAATGCCGTAAAACAACCTAGATTGTACTTCTGCAAAACAGAAACACTTTAAAGTGTGAAAATCTAAGACTGCTTTTAGAAACCTGATTTGAAAGCACACTGAGCTAAGTGTTTTAGAAAGCTTAGTACAATGATTTTCCCATCTCAATGAGCTATCTACATAAACTCCCAAAAATTTTGATGTAGAAACTTGTGTAAGTGGATTGTTATTGACCTGCAATTGCACCTGATCTTCACGAAAAATTTTGCCAGCATAAAAAAGCATAAAAACCGTCTCTTCAGAATTGAGATAAAGTTTGTTAGCACAGAACCATTCGAAAAGTGGCTCAAGAATCTCTTTCGCGTGTTGGAGGACATCGTGAAGTGTAGCTCCACCTAGTACTATAGAAGTATCATCTGCATACATGGTAATTACAGCATTAGCAATATAACGAACAAGGTCATTTACAAATATTATGAATAAAGTTGGACCGAGTATGGAGCCTTGGGGTACTCCGACAGAAACATTTTGAGTTCTCGAGGCATGGCGGATTCCTTTGCTTTTGATTACCACAGACTGGGAGCGGCCATGCAAGTAAGAGGTGAACCAATCAGCCGCTAGACCTCTCACACCATACATAAATAATTTGCGCAAGAGTATATCATGCTGTACACAGTCAAAAGCACGACTGAGGTCACAAAATATAACTAAAGGATGCTCTTTAAGCTCCAGAAGCCTTAATAGTTCTTTATGAAAGGACAATAGAGCAGTACTCGTAGACTTACCTTTTGAGAAACCATGTTGACACTCAGCAATAATGGTATGTTTATTAAAGAAGGATTGCAATCTGGTATACATCGCCAACTCCAACAATTTGGAGAATACAGAAAGGAGAGTGATAGGACGGTAATTCGTCATTAGCTGTGGATCACCACTCTTTAGGACAGGGACAACAGCAGCAGTTTTAAAAGAAGAAGGGAATATTCCATTGCTGAAAGATTCATTAATGAGAGATGTAAGGGGCGTAACTAGTATGTGTTTAAAATTCTTAATAAGTTGAACTGGAAACCCATCTGTACCACAAGATGACGTGTTGTTCAATTGATTTATAAGTAAAAGTATCTCAGGTTCATTGAATGGCACAAGAGCCATACTTTGAGGAATTAGCACAATTTGATTGGTTTGATGGTCAACCTTGGGAATTTTATCAAGAATTCGCAATGGAGCCTGAATGAAAAAATCATTAAACTTGTCCGAGATAATTTGAGGATTATCGATTAATTGCAAACCATCCTTAATTGCCCAGATATTATCTTTTATTGTACTGCCCTTGCATTCACGAATGATTGACCATGCTGTTTTACCTTTGTTAGTCGAGGAAGCAATTAATGAAGAATAATGCGCAGAAACCTTACTGTGAACCAGATTGAAGTGTTGGGATTTCTTTATATTATAAACAGGTTGCAAGACTGGAAATATTTTAGCAAGAATAAGCAAATCATATAGATTCTGGCTCGATTTTATAACATCAGAACTGACTTGATAGTCTCTGATAGCTGCCTTCATAATTGTAATCGGGTAGCTCATGTCAAAGTGCTGGGACAGTTTAGCTAAAAATGCTTTAAACTTATCATCTACTGTTAAGGCACTGTACATATGGCTCCACGTCTCATTTACAATCAAACTATGGAACCTATCATGACGCAATTTGTTTGTTAGACATCTAGGTCTTACAAGAGTATGCCTATCAGCAATTCTAATATAATTATGATATAGTAATAACATTTTATGGTCTGATAAATAAATATTATGTAAATCAACTTTAAAACTATGGTTACTATTTGTAAAAATATTGTCTATTATTGACGAGGTTGTGTTAGTGACACGAGTAGGTTGTGAGACTAAATATTGCAAATTATAAGTAGATGTTAAATTGATAAACTTAGTGTTTAGGTCAGAGAGGACAGCAGTATTTATATTAAAGTCACCGGCCATAATTATATGATGAGTGTTGCTGTAGACACAGTCCAATGCAAGAGATAATCTTGTAAGGAACATTTCAGCATCCCCTGCCGGCGAGCGATAGACAATTAGGATAATAAATAAATAAATAAACAATTAGGATAATAACAGCACCTAATAGTGGATGACGCCACTTGTCACCGCATATTTCAAAGTTGCGTTCATAACAAATATCTTTAAAATCTAGAGTAGTAACCTTCGTGGCAGTGCTCCATAAGGCAACACCGCCACCTTTACTGTTGCTGCGGCAGTAACTACTAACCAGATTATACCCATGAATTGATGCATTCTTTATTGTAACGTCAGACATCCAGTGTTCTGCAAGCCCAATAAACGGAACATTGAACTTATATTCTTGAATTACTGAATGTAGAACATGAAGTTTATTATTAAGACTTTGAATATTCAAGAACAATAACATTTGTTTGTCATTCAGAAACTTGGCTTGACTCCCTAAGATGGTGGATTGTCGACCTCTGCATTCCCTAAAAAATGACGATTCGAGGATTGATTAATTGCACTTTTATCTTTAGAGGGCTTATACACGAAATCTCTAATAGTGATATTGCTGGGCCAGAAATTAGGATCTTGATATTGATGTTTATTCTGCAATGCCACCCCAATTTTAAAGGTGCTGAATGTACTAGTGGTACTGATTCGATAGCACACAGCATTAGTACTGTCAATCTGCATGTAAGCCAAAATATCCTCAGCAGTCCGCGGATCCCCATTGCTGTTGTGAGCTACTCGACTTAAATGTAGCCAAGCTCGTTTTTGAACTCCAGCCAGTACTTCTAGCCCATTCTGACTTGCTACAAGTTCTGCAGCACCCACAATTATCTTTGGCTTGGATTTCTGCTTTTTACGAACAACTAAGTTCCAGTCCTTTGTGATATTGTTTGATGTATTAATAAAAGCAGCTCCCACAAAGTTAGAGCTACCAGTAACAGCGGTAGCCGAAGATTGTAGAGAACCATCATCATGTTTATCAATAATTTTATAGTTGTTTATGTTTACACAATCAGTAGGCTTATTTAACATAGCTTTATGCATGTTATCATTATACTTTGATAAGCATTGCTTATTATGTACATCTGGGTATTGAACTTGTTTTGGTAAATTAGAATTAATATTACCTTGCATTCCAGAATCAATAATTGATTTCTGATTTTTATTATGAAGCACATTAGAAATTCCATTATTACACAGCCTGACTAATTCAGTATTGCTTAGTCTCAGTGTTTCCACTTCTGATTTTAGTGCAACTAATTCCCTTTCCAAGCGAACAGTAGCTCTTTTAACACCAGACTCTAACAACAGCTCAAAAGTTGCACTTTGTAGTAGATAGCTGATGATAGTAAGACTAGGATTGTTATCATAAGTTGTCTTATGCATGCCTTCAGTAGCTTTATTGACAGTAGTATCAAGCACAGGTGAGCTCACCATATTGTTTTTAAGACAATCCATACAAGTATAATGTTTCTTTCCATTATCTAAGTTGCATAATCCTGACCTTTCACTACAAGATGTATGAGCTCTAGCTGAGCAATTAACACACTGCACATACTTATTCACTGCATTTTTGTTACAATAAGCACAAGCATTTAACAGACTATTTTCACTAATATATTCACTTTCGGCCATTTTGAATTGACGCCTTGACATCTGGGAAAACGACAAAGAAGAGTATGTGCCGTATGTTTTGAATTATATACTTAACAGACTAACTTTGGTAAAATTATGCCTTTTCTTTAAAATGGGATATCTTTCTTAGTTTTTTAAAGTTTTAAAAGCTTGACGAAAACTTCCTAATCGGAATATTTACTGGGTATTTATGAACTAGATGCTACATTGACATAAAATTTCCATTTTAATTCGTACGAATACAAGTGATGACGCAGACGACTTCTTTTATGGTTTCGACTATATGATACTTATTTCTGTTGCGATTCATATTACTCTTAACATAAATATTTAGTGAACAGTCTTTGTACAATTTCTACCTTGTTGATGTATAATGTATAATAAAGGGTCCAAATTATATTATAGTATTCGAACCGACTTCTCAAAATAGAATTAAAGAGCATGGTCAAAGTCCAATGTAGTGTTGAACGTTTTTAAGAAGCCTAACAATCTCTTGGTTTTTGCAACTATTTCAATATAATGTGCGATAAATAATAATTGACTATCAATAATTACCTCGAGGTCGTCACCATATTTGCCTTCTTCGAGTAGATATAATTAATTCTGCAGTCGAAGCGTAACAGGCCTCCCTTAATTTAATTATAAGTATTTTATGTTCAGTGAATTATTGTGTTGGTCTTAAGAGTGCAAGATTATAAGCGTTACTTGATGCGGCTAGAGGGAGTGGGGTGTGCTAAGCAAATGTGTGTACAGACAGTGTCGTCTAGAGTGTGGTGGAAGATAGGTGTACATACTTGAACCTGCACGGTTTTGCGAGTATCGCAGTATTAAATTGTTGTTTATGTCGATGTATTTGGGATGAGTTACCCTTTTATTCTGTTTATGAATATTGGCCTTGGGCCCATTTAGTTATATTTTGTAAGAATAATTTCACTGTTTTTATACCGCGGAATCGAACCTGTCACATTTGAATTTATAATTACATAGTTTCACGTGGATAGAAATTTAATTTTCTAATAAGGCGCCCACAAACAAGAGTCTCCTGCTGCAACGATGAGTTCCAGGTAAACAGGTAAGGAACGTCACATCTGGCAGCCCTCGTGCAGTGATAGTATACCGTTACATTTACTATCTCCAAGGTATGAAAACAAACACACTTCAAGGTTGTTTAACTACGAAAACATGTAAGGAACATTCTTCAGTGTGTAAAATTAAGTAAGAACAGGAAGTATAAAATTTTAGTTGCGATTATTTAGAATTTGCGAAGGGGTGAAATTCGAATACAATAATTACTCTGTTGTTGGATAAATAATCTGCGGTTGATTAATTTGAAGGAAGTATAGACAGTATCATTTATGGTAGGGGAAAAACGATTACAATATAATAAGGTATTATAAACTATTTTAAAATTAATGCCATTAATGCCAAACGAAAAAGATGAAGCAAGAAGGTCAAAATATCGGCAACGTTTTAAAACAATTAACAGCTGTCTTGAATAATTTAAGTACGAACAATCAAAGATTGACGGATTCAATCGAAACTATGAACGTTTCAATGTCCGCAAATATGCATATGTTAAGTGATGATTTAGGCGTGGTTTCACAAAATGTAAAAAAGCATATAGAGGTGATTAATGGTGATAATGCCTAAAATGGGCTTAGATCCGTTTAATGGTTTAATAGAAGGGGGTACAAACAATGGAGTCCCGATTCAAGGTAATGCTAGTACTAATAATATCAACAGAAATTACGTATCCCTTTGGAAAGACTTGATGGTGTACGAATTTACACTTTATGCTGGAGGGCTCTGTCCACCCTGTAACTTTTATGAAAAAATTAGAAACTATATTTCAGGAAGCGGCTGTTCCTGAAGATCGGAAAATATCCTTTGTGGTGAATTACTTGCGTGCGTCAGCCCAAGATTGGGAGGTCGTAAAAGAAAGTAGGGTAGAAAATTTTGCTGAATTTAAGAGGTTATTTTTGGAAAGATACTGGGGTATAGAGGAAGAAGGAAACCTTTTTATAAAATCAAATTTGGGTGTTATGTGAGCGTGGCTCAAAAGCAGATTACTTTCTAAAAATGGTAAGAGATGCGTGTTTTTCGGGGAAACATTGCAAGAAGAGGATATTGTGTCAATGTTGACCAAACATTTTGCAAATGAAATTCAACGAAAAATTTTAAATTGCGGTGCTCAAACTATTGTTGAAGTTGAGAAATTTTTAAGAAAAATTGACAGTACGTATGGAAACAACGCGACAAATTGGCGGGATAGAAATACAAATGCAGAAACTATATGGGTCGTAACGGAAACGGTAGATTCACGACGAACAGTAACAATATGGCGGCTTCGCAACTTACTACTAAACAAAATAATAATGGGTATCAGCAAGCCAGGAATAATCAAGGTTTGAGCGGGGCTTTGATTTCAAATCAGAATTCTTCCAGTAAGTCACGGTCACAAGTGGCGACATTATTTTATAGTCATGGTTCAGATCTGCCTTTAGAGGTAGAACCAGAACAAAAGCCCGTCAATTTTGTTCCGATGTTAAACATAAGAGTAAATTCGATCATTGTTGAGGTTTTGGTTGACTCAGGGAGTCAAATAACTTGTGTCCAAAATTTTTGTAGATAAATTAAGGGAGCTCGAGGAAACGATCCCATGTTTACCGTGTAAGTCCATCACCTTAGTTGGGACCCTCAGTAATAAGAATTGTGTCGTAAGGGAGCAAGTATTTCTGAAATTTTTCTTTCAGAATTTTGAAATATCATATTCATGCATTGTGGTGCCAAACTTGATCCGGAACATCATTTTAGGTTGTGATTTCCTGGCAGAAAACCAGATAATTATTGATTTTGCAGAACGCCGGTTAAATGGAAGGGGTTACTAGGGCACTAAATTTTGGAATAGAACCAAATCCCGATGGGAACCTAGTCGTGAGTGAGGTAGGGGTTCCGGCTGAAACAAATTTTAAAAAGGAGGTAGTAGTTACTCCCTATCAGGAGAAAATTAAAGCAGCTGCTATGCAGGCTGAAGCTTTTACTGAAGGTGACAGAGAAAAACTTTATATGCTGTTAAGTAAATTTAACAATCTATTCTCGAATCAACCAAGGCGAACAAATGTGTATATACATGAAATCGAATTGCATGACTATTCCCCCTTTTATTTTAAAGCTTATCCTATTCCCTATGTGCATAGAGAAGAAGTTAGGAGGCAAATTAAGGAAATGCTGGAATGGGATGACATAGAATGTAGACAAACAGAATATGTCAGTCCGTTAGTAGTGGTTAGAAAGCAGGATGGAGGTATCAGGGTATGTTTAGATGCCCATTTCTTAAATCAGAGAATGGTAGGGACCATGTAGTGGCGCCTAACCCATCTGAACTATTGAATAATTTTATGAATGGTCAATGTTTGAGTACCATTGATCTAACGACTAGCTAGTGGCAGATTCGCATTAAGCCGTAGCATCAAAAATTTTTCAGGTTTTGGTTATGAAGGGCGGACATATGTGTTCAAGGTCCTTCCGTTTGGATTATCTACGTCGGTAGCCTCATTTATACGGGGATTAAGTTCAAATATTGGGCCCGGATACAGAATACTACATTATACCGTATGTCGATGATTTGTTGACATACTCGCGAAACCAGGATGAACACTTGGTTCATCTGCAAACTATTTTTAAAAAAATTCAGGCAGCAGGAATCACAATCAAATTAAAAAAATCGCATTTCGCTCGGAAATCAATTAAATTTCTGGGTCATTTTATATCGGATGAAGGAATTACCATGGATCCTATTCGGATAGCGGCGATTCAGGAATTTCCCGTTCCACGGAATTTACGACAACTTCGTGCATTCTTAGGTGTGGTGAAGTTCGATAGACGGTTTTGTAGTGATTTAGCTTCTTTAACTACCCCATTGTTACAGTTGTTAAAAAAGGGGATTACATGAAATTGGGGGGTTGAACAACAAAGTTCACTCGAAAGGGTCAAAACAGCTTTTTTATCGGTGGTGTTGCTAAGACACCCGGATCCACAAAAGACATTTCTTATCCAAACAGACTCTTCAGGCTACGGGCTTAGGGGTTGCCTCTTTCAAAGGGGTAAGTAGTTGAGAGAATATGGAATAATAGCGTTTACAAGTCGTACCTTGCGAGGTCAGGAATTACGGTATTGTGTGACCGAAAAGGAGGCACTGGCGGTGATACATTGTCCTCAACAATGGAGAGTATTTGTTAAAGAGAGTTAACCATTATTACTGATCATCAGGCATTAACGTTTCTTATGTCTTGCAAATTAGTAAATTCGCGATTGACTCGGTGGGCTCTCTAAGTTGTAAACAAGACATGACAGCATGTAGATGTGCCTCTCATATAAAAGCTTTAATTTAATGGTTCCCAGTTCTAATATTATTTAAAAGTGATATCAAGTTATTCCTTAAATTGTAGTGATTTTCTTGTTAAACAAATTTTGGAGTTTGGTTCAAGTATACAAGTGATAATTAGGACTTTATAAGTTATATTTCAACATTAGAATAACCATATTATCTAGTAGAACAGGTGGTGATAATACTTGTTATTATGGCAAGTTACATGTAATATGTTTTGTTGATGCATATAAAAACTGTTTGTTTATATTAGTGCTTATAACTTAAATGGTAGCCTTCATTATCTACTTACTTCTTTAAGTGGCTCGCTGCTGTGAAAATTAGTAGATATTATGGATTTGTGCTCAAAATATAACACCACATGTCAAAATGACTCAATGTTGATATGTGATTCGTGTAGTACACCTTTTCATGATAAATGTACTGAATTAGGATCATCAGAAATTCGAGTTATGCAACTAAGGAAACAAAGATCCCTGTTCTTTTTTTGTGATGATTGCACAACAGCCATCAAACTTTTTCCAATGATGATTAAAAAATGTAAAATTTTGGAAAATGAAGTACAAGATCTTAAAGAAACCGTTAAACGTTTAGAAGCTCTAAATTTTTCCTCAAATTGTGAATCTTTCTACTCTGAAATCAATGAAAGGGTTAGTAGAAGTAGGAACTTTATACTTTTTAATGTTACTGAACCTAACTCTGCTAATGTATCTGAACGTCAACAAATTGATAAAACCGCTGTTACCCAGGTATTAAACACATTAGAAATTTTTAATGTCGCTCCGGTGGCCGTCATTCGATTGGGGAAGAAAGGAGATAAACCTAGGCCTTTGAAAGTCATCTGTAGTGACAGTGCTATTGCCCGCTCTATTCTAAAAACAGTGCAAAGTTAGTCAATACACCTTTTCGTGTTGCTGCTGATTCCACTGCACAACAAAGAAATTATCTGCAAATGCTTAGAAGTGAACTTAGCGAACGCCAAAAAAGGGAAGCAGTGACAATCAAATATTTAAATAACACACCTACTATTGTACCGACTAATCGTAAACATTACACAAAAACTAGATTTACCCTTTTTCAATTAACTGTGTACTATCAAAATGTGGGCGGTCTTAGATCCCGTTTAAGTGAGTTTAAAGATAGCATTATCCTCAGTAATAATTACGATGTTTTAGTTATAACCGAAACTTGGCTTAATAATGCAATTTACGATAATGAACTTACAACTGATTTATATAATGTTTTCCGTGTTGATAGAAGCCAATATACTAGTACTAAAATGCGTGGTGGTGGTGTTCGTATTTTAGTGCGGTCCTCGCTCTCTGCACAATTAATCAAAACTAGGGTACTTGATGTAGAACAGCTCTTTATTGCTATCAATGGCATTGGTTGCTTAGTTATCATTGGGGTGTATATATTCCTCCCTCCTCTACAGTTCAGACTTACGAATCTTATTGTAGTGCTATTGAAGAGGTTTGTATTAATTACCCTAATGCTAAAATAATTTTATGTGGTGATTTTAATATACCTCGAGCAACCTGGAATAATAATGAATTTATCTTATGCAACTGTGGGGATGCACCTGAACCTTTAATTGCCTCTTCTTCTCTGCTTAATCTGAAACAGCATAATAGGGTTTATAATAACAACAACAGACTCTTGGATCTTGTTTTTTCTAACATTCCCATTCTGAATGTTTTGCCAGCCATAGAATTAATAATGAATAACAGTTATCACCACAGAGCATTAACGTTTGAAGTACTGATTGAAAAAGAGCAACCTTATCTACAATATGAGGAATATAGATATGATTTTCATAAAGTGGATTATGAATCCCTTAACCACTACCTTAATACAATTGATTGGTCATTTTGCACAACAATGAAGAATATTGATGATGCCACTGAACATTTTTACTATTTACTTCAACATGGTTTGGAATCCTATGTTCCTAAGAAGCTTATTAAACCTTTTACATTTCCTAGTTGGTTCAGTAAGGAACTTATTAATCTTATATACATGAAAAAAGCTGCTCATAAGCATTATAAATTGTCAAATAAGTTGGAGTCTTACCACAGGTTTATCTTCTATCGTAGCCTAGCCAAACGTCTCAGTGCTCGGCTTTATTCGAAGTACATACTATGTACAGAACATAGTATACAAACAAATCCTAGAAACTTCTGGACACATATTAACAATCTGAAAAATACAAACCGAATTCTTGAACAAATGAAATTTAATAATACCAAAGGCACTGATGGTTTAAGTATAGTGAACTTATTTGCTGAATACTTTTCACAAGTTTATTATTTAGAAGACATAGTTCCACCTAACACAACTGTCTCCCAATCACTAAATTTACAGAATTTACAATTTAGTAAAAGTGACGTTTTTAAAGCTATATGCAATATAAAAAATTGCAAGTTACCTGGTCCAGATGGTATTCCTTCCATCTTATTAAAGAAATGCTTTTATGGCCTCTGTTCACCATTAACAGATTTATTTAACCTTTCTTTGTCTCTTGGCAAATTCCCTTCAGAATGGAAACTCAGTTATATAAATCCTATATTTAAAGCCGGAGACAAAGAGGTATTATAGAGGTATATGTACTCAATCTGCTATTCCAAAACTGTTAGATTTCTTGATTTCTAAATTTCTATACTGGAATTGTAAAGAAATAATAAGTTGTAACCAGCATGGTTTTCAGCAACACAAGTCCACCACAACAAATTTACTAGTATTCACTAATTCAATTATACAATCTTTGGAGAATGGTCTAGAAGTTGAGGCTATTTACACGGACTTCTCTAAAGCCTTTGATCGAGTGAACTTAAATCTTCTGATGCAGAAATTAGACAAGATTGGTTTTGGAGGAAACATCTACATTATAATTTGAATTAGGGCCGCTATACTTGCGGCCACGTCCCCAATGCTCCACCCGGAGGTACTACATTGGGGGAAACATCTACAACTGGCTTTCATCATATCTTTATGGCAGAGTTCAGGCAGTTAAATACAAACAATTTGTATCATTCAAATTTACTGTGCATTCGGGGGTACCGCAAGGTTCGCACCTTGGGCCCCTATTATTTCTTCTTTTTATTAATAACATTGTCAGCTGCTTCAAATACTGCTCCTTCCTGTTATATGCTGATGATTTAAAGCTGTACAAATCCATTTTTTATGCAAGTGATCACCTATTAATTCAAGCTGATCTTGATTCGCTGGTTGTATGGTGTGAATTAAATAGACTTTTCTTAATACTAATAAATGTTATGTGATCACTTACTCGTGCGACTAATACAGATCATATGGATTACTTTATAGAAAATGTTATTCTTCAACGTGTTGTAAAAATCAAAGATCTTGGGGTTGTACTTGACTCCAAGCTCTCATATATTTCACATATTGCCTATGTTCAAACCAAAGCCTTGCAGATGCTAGGTTTTATACAAAGAAACTCTAGAAACTTTTCCTATGAAACCGTTAAACTACTGTATTTATCCTTAGTTCAGAGTATCTTGGAATATGGGTCTGTTATCTGGTCACCTTATTATAAAACTCATATTAATAAAATAGAGAAAGTCCAAAAGAAGTTTCTACGGTACGTTGCTTACAAATGGAACATGTACGGTTCATCTTACTCTACTGTCAACTTGATGAATGAACTCCAACTCCTAAGTATAAAACAGAGACATCTTTTTCTGGACCTGTGCTTTCTATTTAAAATTATAAACTACCTGGTTTGCTGTCCTGAAATTCTACATCAAGTACACTTTAACGTTCCCAATAGAGTCACCAGAGGTACTCCAACTGCATTTGTACATCGTTATATACATACCACAAATTATGGTTACCATTCATACCTTAACCGATGTGCAGTTTATTCAGATAAGTTTCCTCAACTTGATTGGTTCTGCCCTTCGATCAATAATTTCCGTAGTACTTTGCAGAAAATGTTGTTAGCAAGAAATTAGATCAATGTTCATTTAGATTAATTGTTTATGTTTTAGAATGTGCTTTTATGCTTTTTGTTTTGTGTTGTTTTTTACTATAACATGCTGTTGTAAATAAATATTTATAAGTGTTGGTAAAAAGGGGTTTCTCGTTAAGTAAATAAATAAATAAATAAATATTGCCAAGAGTACAATTTTAAAATTGAGTATTGTAAAGGGTGTTTACGTATCCCTTGACGTGATCTACAAGCAAGTCTGCAGATTAACACTATCAAAAACAAAAACGCATAAAACTTGTAAAACGCAGTGTTATTTATTGAACAAACATTGTTGAAAACCAGAATACATTGCAGCTGTTTGCCGTCAACTCAATTTGTGTGGTGGAAGATAGGTATACATACTCGAAGCTGCACAGTTTTGTGAGTATCGCGGTATTAAATTAAGTTGTTTATGTCGATGTATTTGGGGTGAGTTACCCTTTTATTCTGTTTATGAATATTGGCCTTGGGCCCATTTAGTTACTGTTTGGTAAAGATAATTTCACTGTTTTTATACTGTAGGATCGAACCCGCCCTTATTTGAATTTAAAACTAAATAGTTTTACGTGGATGGAACTTTTAATTTTCTAATAAGGCACCCACAAACAAGAGTCTCTTGCTGCAACGATGTGTTCCAGGTAAAAAGGTAAGGAACGTCACAGAAGGAATAAGTTTTATACTAAAATACATTGTTACATTTCTGTTCATTAATAAAGAGGTGGTTTTCTATACACCATTTACATAGCATATCTAGATCTACTTATAGCATACGATTATCAAGCTTTGTAACAATTTTACAATAAATTTTTAACAACAATAAAAATAAGAAATTATGGTGCGAGTGTTTACATGATGCCGTTAATGAAAATTAGAAAAAGAAATTGACCCAAGTGAAACACTTCTGAATGGCAATTGTTATCATTGGAAGTATACCAATGAATTCAAACTTTGAGTTCGGCCAGTTATGTAGGAGTCCAGTCATTGTAATATTGCTCTAAATATTTCATATGACGCACTCTTGTGTAAAATCATATTATCTTGGACATTGTCAAAGGTCTTTGAAAACCGTATAAGCAGCATCCAGCTCAAGAAAATGTATTTGGTGTAAGTTACAAAGTTTGTATCTGTAGACCGTCCTGATAAAATGATACCCGTTGTTATATGCGTAATTGCTATAAACGTATCACCACGTTTTAAGGATGATGCAATAGTCAAATTTTCATGCACATTTAAAGTCAATTTACATACACAATATAAGTAAAACAAATTACTCACGTGGATGGTATTTCGTGGCTAAATCTTAGGGTCCATCATGTTTTGTAGGTTAGGTTACATCATTGCTGAGTTTCAAATTGCCAACCCGTTCTTCCTGTGTCTTCTATGCTCGTAGAGGAATGAAGGAACACAGGTAGAGGTTCAGCAGAAGGTAAAGATAGAGGAACCTACCTGCCTAAAAAGAGAAGAGACACACACACAACACAGATAGATGTTCTTGGCTTGAGGTCTCGTGGCTTCATGCCCGCTTTCGACACTACTCGCACCTGCGCATTCTTTTGCGCAAACGCGACTGTCCGGAATGAAGGAAGTTGACAAGTTTTAATTTGAAAAAATATGCGGGAACTTATTTACAAATTAAATCTAAATCTAAAAATGTAAATAGCCAATTTTGGCATGTAACACATTCTGAAATAATTACATTTTAAGTGAGTAAATAAGTATTTTAGAAACCTTACAGTATAAAAGTTTGAATATGTACGATTGTTTGCTTATTGTATAACATTATTTTTCTCTTTGCTCGATCCCCTTAACAAAAAAAGTGAAATCCAGTCCTCCGACTAGGCTAGGGGTTTATTGCTTGGGTAGAGCTTATGAGGAATGGCCATGGGTTTTATATGACTATTTATAACTAGCACATAACCACAATAAATAGAGGAGTGCAGGGGGGCCTCGCCAAGTCCTAGACTTAATGAAAGCAAGAGGTACCCTAAGGGAGAACTTGGAAATCATCAGGTGGAAAACATCGCTTTAACTGCGACAACACAAGATCTGAAAGAAAATAGTATTGTTAGAACAAACGAAGGACACTAAAAGATGCACTCTTGTTACCTTATATTGTAAAGAAAAAAAGGTTATTATTCATATCTTAACTTTAAATATAAACACTAAAAGGAGGCTTAAATGTCAAGCTTCTTGAAAGCGCTATTCAAGTAATTGATTACTGAATCACGGCTAATAGTCTTACTCTTTGTGATAAAATAGATTTGTAAATCTTAATTTAGTTTCCCTATATTTGGACGCACTCACCCAAAATAAAACAGTTAATATTTTAACTCCATTATGTAACAATGTTGTCTATAAAATTCAATGTAGTTGCCAGCTCAATTATATTGGGCAGTCAAATCAGTAGATCCGCAATAGACTAACACAACACCGCAGTGACTGAAAATTGGGAAAAACTCTTGCGCCTTAGCTAGACATATGTATACTACCAAACATACACCCGTGTATGATCAAGTGAAAATATTGGAAACCGAATCCAACTATAGAAAATATTTATTTTTAGACTCTTTCCATATTAAGAAAGAATCAAACTGTATGAATAACAAACAGGACTTAGAGAATTTAAGTACATTATATTCACGTCTTTATCAGTTTTAGAAGTTATAGTGTTAACATTATATTGATGTGTTAAACCTAATTTGTAATTTATATACTTTCATTTGTAAAAGTGTTCTTGATGCAATTGTTGGAATGCACTTGTTTGTTGTCTTAAGATATGATCATTTGCGCATGAACCAAAAACAATACATTACCTGCATAATTAATTTCCGCATTCTTTCTGGTCATCGATTTAGATTTAACAACATGTAAGTTATTCAGACAGTCTTTGCAGACTGGCGTCGCTGTGGATCAATGTAGTAAGCATATGACTACGGATCCCAAGGTCCCGGGTTCAAATCCCGACACGGCCGACTGCTTGAAAAATGGCAGGTGAGCATTTTTCACAAATATTACGCCCTCGTTCGGATGAGAGGTTAAATGGAGGTCCTGTGTGTGAGTGTTGTCACGCACGTTAAAGATCCCTACCTTGCCTGGAACGGCAAGGGTTCGGCAAAATTCTAATTTTCCAGGCAACAAAAAACTCGCCTCCTGGCCAATGTAGTACCTTCGGGTGGAGCATTAGAAATGTAAATTAAAGTCTTTGCAGACTTTACAATGTAATTCAGAAGATATTTTAATCATTCTATGTTATGGTGAGTTTTAACCATTGTTTTTAATTGATTGACTAACATTGAAACATTTTTCAGGCTTATGATTAAGGCACAAAATGGTTGCCGAAACGTCAAGTAATATAACAATTTTATCATAAAAATTATTTGTTTTTGACCTACAATATCCTGATAACTTAAATTATATATTTTCCAACTATATATATATATATATATATATATATATATATATATACATATTGCTGTAATTATAGGGTTAATTTGGGGGTAGGTTAAGTCATAGGGGTCGTAGAATAAACAAAAGAAACGCCCAAGTAACAAAAGCACATAAGTACAGATATTAGAAGAGTAAATAGGTCATTATAAATATAAATTAGTTGAGAGCACACTGTATATAGCAGTACAAGTGATTAAAACACATATCCAAGAGTAGCTACGAGCAAAGATAAGAATTTAAAAATGTAACGAAACGCATTGAAATTAAATCAGTGAAAAACCTGCATGAATTGGCTAGATAATTATTCAAAAAGTGCGTTAATATATCATCTTAAACGCACGCAGAAATTATGTATTATTTGATTAGCGTACATGATCTAAAAGTATCACATTTGTTCAAAAATCCAATTTATTAGGAAATAAACAAACACCAAAAATATTCCATTTAGATTAGAATAAGGCCAACAATAGTACGTGTTTTATGAACGAAGACTCCTGGGATTTCTGAATTAAATTACGTGACAAAGAGCATCGCTTCATGTAATTGAACTACACAATTGGTAAAGTTTCCCAAAATAACAAGAGATTAGACACTTGGTTTCGCCCAGCACGTGAAGTCAACGAATCGCAAACAAAAGGGGCCGTTCCTATAAATATCAGGACAATTGAATATCGAGTTAGTGTATACTTTGAAACTGGGCAGTCACTATACTTGAAAGTGCTAAATATTTACGTGAACAGTAAAGTAAATTAAAGAGTGTATAATTGTGCAAGCGAGCCGTACTTCTAAAGGCGTAAGTAGATCAGATTTAGGAAATTATACCATTTCTAATAATAAATAAAACAGGGCTCTTAATCTCCGTCTTAATCACCGTCTCGATTACGATCTTAATCACCATCTAAATTACCATCTCAATTACAATCTTAATTACAATCTGAAATTACAATCGAAATAACGATCCTAATAAAGATCTTGTTACGATTCCTGTTAATTGCGATCTTAAATACAATTTTGGATACGAGACTCTGGAGAATGCTGCCTGTTCAAAGAATTTGATAATCTCTGAAAATGGTAAATATTCTATTGCGGAAATAAAAAACCTTTCATTGGAATAAACTCACCAATAACGATTTGAATATTAATTTGATTGGATGTCGACTTCAATTCTTGGGAATGCAGAGCACCTACTAAACCACTTTAGGTTAGATATTTTGATATGATTTATTTCTAAAACTGTTTTTATTTCAATAATAATCCAATGTGCAAGAGCCGACAAATTGGGGTTTCTTGCATAAATTTATGAAAAGTAATAGACATCTTGAAACGTTTCAAAAGTCTCTAAATGTAATAAAAATCTCGTTTTGCTGGCTTGATTTTCTAAAAATCTGACAGATGTATATAATTTAAAAAGGGAGAAGATATTTAAAAAGGTTGTAAATATTTAATCATTATACTGTGTATTGTAGAATTGCTTTATTTAATCGAATCAGCTAGTTGAGGCAAAGAAATTTAACATTTTTACAAGTGCTTGAGAATAACTAAGGTTTTTATTGTTTCTATAGTATAACACAGCATTTTAAGACGCTCATCGTAGGGGCTGGTGAAATATCACAGCAATATATATATATATATATATATATATATATATATATATATATACTGTCAAGAAGGGGGTGGGCTTATAAAATGTTTAAATAGGGCTTCGAAACGACTTTGCTAGAATGGGGGTATATTTGGTTTTGTTGGAGTATTTTCTTTCAGGTATTTTTGGTTTATAAATTAACAACAACTATTCCACGTTTATAAATTTATAAAGCTTTTGAAACTGCATTGCATTCAACAACATATACCGCCATAGACCAGGCTAAGCTAGTTATAAGTTTGCATTGTATACGTATTTTAATTGTTATGGTTGCACGTATATGAAATTTAATTTGAGTTAGCGTTTTCAGAACCATTTGAATGTAAAACAAATATCAAAATTGCTTGGTATACTGCACGCTTTTAAAATTTTAAGGAGTTAAGTGATACTCCGTAAAATTTGTAAATCAATTTCAGTTTGAATATGTTTTAACAATTAAAGATTGGTTATGTAATGACAGGACGTTTACCGAATAAGACATAAATGTCTGTTGCGTACAATTTAAAAGCTGAACCATCAAAGTTTGTTAGCTATTTTCAATATTGTAAAAGTTCAATATACATAAATCACTGGATTACAAACCATCTAGAAAATGAATGTATCTAGAGAAAAGAACTGTATTATTAATCAATTATTAATAATTAGAAATTGCATAGTGTGCGTAGAGATAGTTGCCATGGCAACGGAAAACAAAAGAAGACGGATTTTATTTATAAGGGACTTCAAATTTATATTACTGAAAAATAGACGTGTTTTGTACTGTTATGAGTTTTATTACATTTAAAAAGTTACGAGAAAGTTTTGAAAGTCAAGTTGTACCTGGAGATAGCAAATAGTAGCAGTTTTACGGCGAATAAAAGTTAATTAAAAGAGGAGTGCTGGTCTGTACCGTTATTGTTTGAAGACGAAAGCATAGTGGAATTGGAGTTATCTGAGTATTTGTATAACATAAAATTTGTAGAAATATTAGTAGTTTTATAGTCTGGAGATTACCAGTTGCTCGAGTTACTTATTATTTACAGGAGGTGCCTGCAGTTGGTCACTTGGCTTCAGGACGGCTGGAAGGCGGCGCTTGTATCTGGATTCCAGGTATTAGTATTTAATATCTACGCAGTGCTTTAATCAAATTTATAAAAGTGGAACTAGTGTTTGGGAATACTTTTGGCTTTTAAAATTATTTTGAAAACTCCTTGGATATTTGTTTGGGTGTCTAGTTGAGAGGTGTTTGCTTAGGACGGACCCACCCTAGGTAGATTCCGCCACGTGTTTGACGTCCCTGTAAAATATTTAAGTGCAGCAGCCGTGTAAAATAATTAAAGATAAATTGTGTGGCATAACTCAACAAGGCTCTAAAATAAGACAAGGAGTGACAGATAGATATATTACGCCTATCACTAATAAGGTAGGATCACAGTATATATAACAATATATATATATATATATATATATATATATATATATATAGAACAATAAGATGTATCTGTAAACAAACTCTATGAAAATAATAGAGTCTATTGACGAATACAAATCGGGTTGGTAGTTATATAGCCATTAACAAAACATTAGCTTATTACTTCATAGGGGAGGAAACATCCACTGACCGTCGGTTTCGGCTTTATTAAGCCTCCTCAGAGCGAAATAGTCTCCAAGAACCCTATGAAGTAATCGAAGCTATTATACTGGTATAATTTCGAAACAATCTCTGTACTATGGCAAAAGTAAATAAAACCGCCATCAGGTGATAAACATCAACACTACTAAGCGTGGAAGTACAAAAATTGAATCGAACTACATAGTAAATCCTATAGATGGCTATACAAATGCGTGTGGCCATTTGAGATTTGCGGAATGTTACAGCAAAATTTATTTGCAAACGTAACAAACCTTCTCGCGGCGACACCGGGTTCATGCCCCAAGGCAAATCAAATAATAAAGACAGTAATAAGTAATAAGCTAATGTTTTGTTAATGGCTATATAACTACCAGCCCGATTTGTATTCGTCAATAGACTCTATTATTTTCATAGAGTTTGTTTACAGATACATCTTATTGTTCTATACAATTTCTTATTGCGGACTGCAAATAACCTGTCTTTTATTATTTATATATATATATATATATATATATATACATATATATATATATATATATATATATATATATATAATATTAACTTTCTTGACCAATTATACTTTATATAATAAGGGTTTTTGTGTTTTGGGATATTTTAGGTCAAATAAAAAATAAAATATCCCAAAACACAAAAAAAACCCTTATATATATATATATATATTGCTGTGAAACCTCTCATATCTCTAGGTACTGGCCCTTTCAAAAAAAACATTCGAGCCCCACAGTTTGGGCGTCAAGAATGCTGTGAAACCTTTTAAATCACCTGGTCCGTTGATTCCTTCTGTTAATCGCCTCGGCTGCTCTTCTAGATAACTTCCATTCTCAATCATAAAAATTAAACAACACATTCCTACCACAAACATCAACGTTAACTCTATTTACATCAATATTCAGAATACATTAAATTTTCAAATTAAATTTGAACATAAAATTCAGTTTTAAAAAGAATTTCCGGATTAATTTTATTATCATTTTACTGTGCATCCAAAATTAAAGTCCTTGTTGGATGCCTACTAATTAATATAACAATATAAGCAGACCGGAGTCTGAGTATAAAGGAGCATCTACCACCCCTTTACGTTAATTAACCAGGTTTGTCTAATTGAGCTCAAAGACCTACCCAAAGTTTCATCCTATTCCCGAACATCAAAACAAAATACCCCTTTTACTTAAACAAGCAAATTTCATCTTAAAATTAAATTTTTATGGTTAGAAAATTCCACTAATGTCCATTTAAAGTAAATCAATTATAAAGTCATTCAATACACAAAAAATGTCAAACAAAATAGTACAATTTACCTGAAGGTTATTGTCCTCGTAGCTTCAGTGTAATCGTCCCTTTTGTCAATCACACCATTCCAACCGGATTCTATTTACAGCTTCAAGTTGTCAACGCTTTAAAATGTCCTCCATCACCATTAATTTAAAGTTGTTTCTAGGCTTTTCCGGAACTCATCTGTGTATATCTGCCTCTGGTTCAGTGGATGCAGACACATTTACGAACCATTTAGTCATTAACACCCCGCAAAATAGCAAAGAAATTCATACTTCCTTTTACCAATATTACCAATATACGCCAAAACTGCCTACTTTTGGGTATACATTTGTCGTTGTAAATTTTACTAATTGGTACCGTGATAATAAACTTTTATTACCTTGTATCTAAGTGCACTGAAGTACATTCATGTTAGCACGTAAAATAACCAACTATTTTGAGTCACTAAAATATACTAGCACACTTTAAATTATTTAATCAAACTAAAATGCACTGTTTAATATCAAGTCGCGGATGCACGAGCTTTTAACGCATCGAATTACTCCCGTTCAAAATTCCATTCCTCGCCAAATATGTTGATGATATCATATGGCCATTCCCATTGACAAAATTGATGATACCCTAATAATTTTAATAGTTATGATGTTGATCTACAGTTCACATATGAAATTGAAATTGACGGTTGCTTACCATTTTAGATACCCTTGTGATACGCAATCCAGACAATCTCCTCATTTTGATTGGTATACTAAACCTACCCATTCAGGAAGGTATATCAATTATTATTCACAGCACACCTTTCAACATAAAGTAAATATGATTTTGGCTCTAAAACCCGGATCAGTAAAATTTGTGAACCGCAATTTTAAACAAAAATCTCTGTCTCCTTCAAGAAATTCTCATTAACCATGCTTATCCCACCATTTTGATCAAAAACTTCTATTTAATACCACCTCTATTACAACACTCCCAAAACAACAAAAATAAAATATATAAATCACTTCCGTTTATTAAGAATCTAACACCCACACTCAAAAAATTCTTGCTAACCCTTTTCTACAATATCTTTTCGATATAATAATTTGCTTAATTCTTTGTTTACTAAACTTAAAGACCCAACCAATAAAATGTCACTGAGTAATGTAGTATACAAAATTACTTGTAGTTGCAGTGCCACTTATGTGGGCCACACTAGTCAATGGCTTAAAATCGCATCACCCAACACAAAAGTGATGCTGTTACAAAAGACCACCTGCACCTTAGCAGAGCATGTAAATAATACGAATCATATACCGAATTACACCGACACAAAAATCCTAGAAATGGAACCTAAATACAAAAATCGTTTATTTCTTGAAGCGTTACATATCCAACAACAAACTAATGGCCTTAATGGAAAATCAGACACTCAGCATCTAAGTGCAGTTTATTCTCTTTATTTTCTATAAATAATAATAATTCCTAACAGTTTATTTATTTATTTATTATTTTTCTATTTTATAAAAAAAAAAAAAAAATTCTTTTCTTGTTCTACACACCCTTTCAATCCTTTTCACACCATACAATAGTTATCAATATTCCTAATAGTTTTGAATTTTTAGAGTTGTTTGCTTTTGCTTTTAGATATTTTAACTACAACATGAAACATATGCAACAGATTAATTTTTAGTAGATCGATACATTGCACTCTTTTTATTGGGTAGTTATATTTTAATTTTGTGACTTTCAAATCAATCATTTGGCTATCCAAATCAATCATTTGTCTATCCTTATTTAAAACACTACTTGATGTTTTATCTGTCAAACTGACACTTTAATATTCTAGTCAATGTTTGTTATGAATTAGTGTTATTAATCACATTGAAAGTAAGTACCGTATATAATGTTATTTTCCTGTTTTTGTTAATTGCAATTTTAGCTCATGATTAAGGATTCATATTATCCGAAACGTTGATGTTCAATAAATGATTATTCAATAATTTATTTTATTCGGACGCCTTTATCCCATAACGATTTTCCATCAACATTACTTTATATATATATATATATATATATATATATATATATATAGAACAATAAGATGTATCTGTAAACAAACTCTATGAAAATAATAGAGTCTATTGACGAATACAAATCGGGCTGGTAGTTATATAGCCATTAACAAAACATTAGCTTATTACTTCATATGGGAGGAAACATCCACTGACCGTCGGTTTCGGCTTTATTAAGCCTCCTCAGAGTGAAATAGTCTCCAAGAACCCTATGAAGTAATCGAAGCTATTATACTGGTATAATTTCGAAACAATCTCTGTACTATGGCAAAAGTAAATAAAACCGCCATCAGGTGATAAACATCAACACTACTAAGCGTGGAAGTACAAAAATTGAATCGAAACTACATAGTAAATCCTATAGATGGCTATACAAGTACGTGTGGCCATTTGAGATTTGCGGAATGTTACAGCAAAATTTATTTGCAAACGTAACAAACCTTCTCGCGGCGACACCCGGGTTCATGCCCCAAGGCAAATCAAATAATAAAAGACAGTAATAAGTAATAAGCTAATGTTTTGTTAATGGCTATATAACTACCAGCCCGATTTGTATTCGTCAATAGACTCTATTATTTTCATAGAGTTTGTTTACAGATACATCTTATTGTTCTATACAATTTCTTATTGCGGACTGCAAATAACCTGTCTTTTATTATTTATATATATATATATATATATATATATATATATATATACATATATATATATATATGTAATATTAACTTTCTTGACCAATTATACTTTATATAATAAGGGTTTTTTGTGTTTTGGGATATTTTAGGTCAAATAAAAATAAAATATCCCAAAACACAAAACCCTTATATATAATATATATTCTGTGAAACCTTATATCTAGGTACTGGCCCTTTCAAAAAAACATTCGAGCCCCACAGTTTGGGCGTCAAGAATGCTGTGAAACCTTTTAAATCACCTGGTCCGTTGATTCCTTCTGTTAATCGCCTCGGCTGCTCTTCTAGATAACTTCCATTCTCAATCATAAAATTAAACAACACATTCCTACCACAAACATCAACGTTAACTCTATTTACATCAATATTCAGAATACATTAAATTTTCAAATTAAATTTGAACATAAAATTCAGTTTTAAAAAGAATTTCCGGATTAATTTTATTATCATTTTACTGTGCATCCAAAATTAAAGTCCTTGTTGGATGCCTACTAATTAATATAACAATATAAGCAGACCGGAGTCTGAGTATAAAGGAGCATCTACCACCCCTTTACGTTAATTAACCAGGTTTGTCTAATTGAGCTCAAAGACCTACCCAAAGTTTCATCCTATTCCCGAACATCAAAACAAAATACCCCTTTTACTTAAACAAGCAAATTTCATCTTAAAATTAAATTTTTATGGTTAGAAAAATTCCACTAATGTCCATTTAAAGTAAATCAATTATAAAGTCATTCAATACACAAAATAATGTCAAACAAAATAGTACAATTTACCTGAAGGTTATTGTCCTCGTAGCTTCAGTGTAATCGTCCCTTTTGTCAATCACACCATTCCAACCGGATTCTATTTACAGCTTCAAGTTGTCAACGCTTTATAAATGTCCTCCATCACCATTAATTTAAAGTTGTTTCTAGGCTTTTCCGGAACTCATCTGTGTATATCTGCCTCTGGTTCAGTGGATGCAGACACATTTACGAACCATTTAGTCATTAACACCCCGCAAAATAGCAAAGAAATTCATACTTCCTTTTACCAATATTACCAATATACGCCAAAACTGCCTACTTTTGGGTATACATTTGTCGTTGTAAATTTTACTAATTGGTACCGTGATAATAAACTTTTATTACCTTGTATCTAAGTGCACTGAAGTACATTCATGTTAGCACGTAAAATAACCAACTATTTTGAGTCACTAAAATATACTAGCACACTTTAAATTATTTAATCAAACTAAAATGCACTGTTTAATATCAAGTCGCGGATGCACGAGCTTTTAACGCATCGAATCGTCGAAAGTCTAAGAGTCTATAGAAGAAACACATATTCCCGCCTGTATATATAGCGAATAGCCGACATGTCGCTTTGTTCCTAAAACGGGTAATTCCAACGAATTCCTCATTCTACGTTCCCAGTCTGTAGCCTGCACGTCGATTTTATGAATTTAGTACTCACCCCATTGAGATCTCAGAAAATTTCAACACGGCCCGCAAAGTTGTCCGAGGAAAACTAATTACTTTTATACAGAAATTGTTGTTCTACCTCTGATATATGCATCCTATTTTAACCAATCGCAACCCCTTGACGTTGCTTAAATCCCGCCCTTTACAATATGTGTCTTTGCTTGACGCATTTTCTCTTTCCTTTTCTAACCTGTTCGTATTGGTGCAAATTTAGATTCTTTATTATCGATTATATTTTAGTCCACGCGGACTGTTATCTGGGTTTAATAAACCCGTATCGCACATTCTCGTGAATACTAAGTCCCGGTTTCTCCAAGATTCTTTGAAACATTAATTATTTGCCAAATTTACGCAGAATGAGCTTTTTAAAAATACGCAGGTGTTCTGTATTTCCTGCTAAAGCATCTGATCGTTTCCAATATCCTTAGAATCAACATGTTTATCCAAACAAATTAACTTGAAATTGCCTTTTAAAAACACGCAGGGTGTTCAAACGTAACATTTTAAATAACCTTCCTACGATTTGACTATTATTGGGTTTTACAAGTTTTATGCTTATTATTAATAATGGTTCAATTAACTCCAATTAAAATTGATTTCCATCCTTTTCATTTTTAGCGAATACAACTTAAATATTAATTATTATATGTACACTTTGTTTTACTACCGGTTACTTAAAATAGGGTTAATTAATATAAACTTTGCACGTAATTTCCATTTGTTTAGGAATAATTAAATTATCCACTGCGCTTTTCAATACTGCTTCTTTTGATGTAAAGCGTCTTATAGATAATTTAAATTTCTTATTTTACTGAAACGACCGAGTTTATTTATGCTTCAAGGTTTTAATAAAGCGTATTATTTAATGAAATTCCTTATACACGGTAATTAAAATTATTTGATTTGATTATTTAATTTTCTACTCTGGTCTAAATATGAGTAATATATATATATATAATATATATATATATATATATATATATACATATAATACACAACAAAAAAAGTTGGTACTTACCTTCCATAAATATTGCGGCCTAAAGATAATTACCAAGGGCACCAGACAAGTCGAGAATGTCCAATGTTCAAGTAAAAACTTGAGAGACTTGTCATCCCAAGGACAATTGTTTCTTTTACTTAAGCAAATTTCATGATCACAAATAAATAAAAAAAACTATTGACTTAATCAACGGCAAACAAAACTATTTAATCAACAAAGCAATAAACGTGAACCTCTTACATTCATTGATTTTAATTTAGAAATTTGATTGAATTGTTGATGTGCAATTATGATAATTTCATTTACATAAGAAATTTCCTAACATTTTATATAGAAGAAAACTTATCTTATAAATTTCACAATAAATTAATCCTATAGTTTATGGCCAAAACGTCGTAACAAAATATGTTAACTAAAAATTCGGCATGCTAGTTTAAATATAAAAACTTACTAAAAATCATCAATCGTTTGATTACTTGCATTTCGATCCAAAACAGCTGTTAAATTGGGGGGAGAATCTTGTTTGTTGCTCTTATTCTTCGCAACCACTCAATAATTCATTGACACACGTACCCGCAGAATCTTGTTGATAGCTTAGCTTGTACATATATGCACACAAGCTTTTTATTACATACTTTTAGTATCACTTATAAATCCGCGAACACATGGGCATAAACCCTCGCGACCGGATAAGTTAACTACTCCTTTCCACTTTTACTAACATGATACTAAGTTTGATATCACGTCTGTTATGCCGGAGAATGCTACCAGCGAACTTTTCTGGCTACTTTTCTTTGTACGCTTTGAAAACGGACAACCCCATTGGAACCCCTTCTTTTGCCTAAAAACTTAAATTTTATATCAACCCTACTCTTAACCATTATTTACGTCATATTTCTGTTAACCAATGACCATTAATAGAACATCCCAAAAACAAGATTTCAGAAACCAAATCCAGCCCTTTTTAAGATGAGTGTCATGGATAGCAATTATTTTTCTGACAGTTGTCTGCCATTGACAAAAGACCAGATAATCCAGGGGGAGCTAAAATGGGTTTCGATACAATGGTTGTCTCCAGACTACTTAAAATTATTTGTAATCTTTGAACAAATTAAATTGAAAAAAAATAGTTAGACTATTTGTAATGTTGCGCTTCCTATAAACCTGTCACTCACTAAAGTATTAAGAAAATAAAGTTTTACAAACTGAAAATTGCTTTCTTTGTTAAGTTACAAGGTAAGATTCTATTTAAATTTATCAGTCATCAATCTATATACACATAAGTTTTTAAAGGGTATTGTATTGTGTTTGCAAAGATAGGATCTTTCAATTATTATGACAGCTGCTGACATTTCTAATATTTAAGCCTAAAGCTATTTCTAAACCTGAGGTATTTATTATAAGGGACACTTACTAAAATATAACGGTAATTTATCATGGAATTCTGCCTATAAGTAATACAAGTTAATGAATAGTCTGTTAATACTTTAACATTTCAATATAATGTTACAATTTTCTTTGGAAGAACTGTAAGTAGACCAATCCATGATTACCTTCAAGCGACAGATGGATGCAACATGTATTATAGAAAGAACAAAATGTACAGCTACCTCATTATCAACTTTTGAATATATTTTATTTACAGATTTTAATATTGGACATCTTTTAAATTTACTTTTGTCATAGTAAATTTAATCAATTTAAATTTCCATGCTGGACTATTGAATGTGAACAACTTTACATTAAGAAAATCTACAACATTTAATTTGCTTAAATTTCTGTTAATAAAAAATTAAATTGATCAAATAACTGTGTAAAACGATAAAAAAAAAGCAACTAAAATTGATCTTGCCTTTGTTTAGTTCTATAAAACGTGTATTCACTAATGTAAGTGAATATAAATTATTAGTCAAAGTAGTAGTAAAAAGCTACACCCCACACAGCACCGCATGACATGCTAAAATGAAATTGACTTAAGACCAGAAATAATGAAAAAAACTTTACCCCTTTCTGGCTAAGAATACACTTGCACGTGGTGATAATGTCAACTGTCTCTCAGCGAGAACATTCTACCATCACACAATCTCAACATTTAAGACTGAGCTGGTCAAATTCAACTCGTGTCCAACACAAAGTATCCTAAGTATGATGTCTACCGTAATGACAGAAAATACGACTTAGTTGCCTGTAAGCACTATGGCGGAGTACTGATCGTAGTATTAACATCTTCTACTCTACTCTCTTGCAGTAACAGTTTACAATTTGAAGATCTTTGGATTATGTTAACCTTAGAAAGGAAGTATTAATTATTTGTGGGGTTTAATTCCACCTAGTGTTGAGATACAGGTGTACCAAGCTTTTATAAATACAGCCGAAACCATCCGCATACAATATCCACAAGCTAAACGGCTTATTGTTGGTCATTTTAACCTATCCGGAATCTCCTCAGTTCAAGATGATGACTACTTAGCCCCTAGTGGTCACCTCACAAGTAGAGAAGAGCATTTCACAGATAATATGTATTACCTGGAGCTTCTTCAACCATACCATATAACTAACTTTCAGAATAACCTTCTGGACTTGCTTTTTAGTGATGATTCCTTGAATGTTCAATTACGTGCTACCTGCACTCCCCTAAGTGAAGTTGATTTTTACCATCTGCCGTTGGAAGCGTTAGTTAATATAATTTCCATTCCATTTTTCCAAAATAACAATGGTTTGAATTGAATTTTGACTTCATGAGGGCTGATTTTGAGAGGGTGAATTATTTGTATAACACTCACGATTGGTCATTTATTGATCGATGTAAGAACATTGACACTGCTATTGAATCCTTTTATTCTGTTATTTACGATGGTTTGCATAAATACATTCCTAGGAGAGTTAATGCTACTTCTAAATACCCAAAGTGGTACAGCAGAGAGCTGAAATGACAAATTAATAAGAAAAATAAACTCTATCAAAAATTTAAATGACTATAACGCTTATTCAAATTTACGAAAAGAAAGTAAAGTTCTTATCAATCGTTGTTACAAAAAATTCTTGTCTGATACTGAACTTTTAATACCTACAAGTATTAAAAACTTCTGGTCATTTATTAATTCTTTAAAGAATAACAATGGCATTTCTCGGCAGATGGTCTACAAGGAACGTGCACTAAATGATGTTCAACTTATAGCTGATGCATTTACTGAACATTTTGAAAGTTCTTATACAGTGCACACCATCAATCCGATGCTTAACTTTAATACTCACAACACTGTTTGCAATTGCCTATACCACCATACATTTACCACCGACGAGGTGCAAGAAAAAATATCTGCTCTGAATTGTAATAAGAGCTGTGAGCCAGACGTATACCTCCGGTACTGTTGAAACACTGCAGCGCATCCTTGGTTAAACCTAATACTTTATTGTTTCAGCATAACTTTGACACTGGTACTTTTACTAGGTTTTGGAAAATCTCAACACTATTTCCCATGTTCAAATCTGGAAATAGGTTGGATGTTACTAACTATAGAGGCATATCACTGCTGTCCATACTATCTAAAATTATGGAATCGATAATCACAGATGCACTTTTTAGAAATCTTAAACACATCATAGCAATTCAGCAACATGGGTTCTTTAAAGGTCGTTCCACTGCTACTAATCTTACTGTATTTCATGAATATTTAACTAAGAATATTGAACTTGGATATCAGATCGATGTCATTTATACCGATTTGAGCAAGGCATTCGATAGTACTTGCCATCAGCTGCTTGTGTTGAAGCTAGAAACGTTAGGTATACACGGTATATACCTATCTTGGATTCAATCCTATTTCCAAAGTAGAACTCAATTTGTGAAAATTGGAAATATTTCATCTAGAGAGATGACAGTAGGTTCAGGGGTTCCACAAGGGTTACACCTGGGTCAGATTTTATTCTTGCTCTTCATCAATAATGGTGTGTCCGTGTTCAAAACAGGTGTTACTTTATGCCAATGACTTGAAATTTTTAGGGTGATACATTCAAAATCTGATTGCTTTAAAATGCGCAACAGGATTTGGATAATTTTGCAACCTACTGCGATGGAAACTTCTTAAAGTTGAAATTTCTAAATGTAAAATTATGCGCTTTTATAGATGCACAATTCCTATGAAGTACAATTATAGTATTAATAGTCACTCTATAAATTCAGTTTCGCGTATCACCGACTTAGCAATTACCTTTGATGTTAAAATAACCTTTACAGCACATAAACGCTATAGTATTCAAATCCCGCAAAGCTATGGGTTTTATCAAAAGAAATTCTAAAACTATTCGCAATACGAAAGCCTTAAAAGCACTTTATGCAGGTTTGGTTAGAAGTCTGCTTGAGTACAACTCTGTAATTTGGTCACCATCTTACTCATGTCATATTGATCGCATTGAAGGGGTGCAGTCTAAGTTCGTTAAATTTCCTTTGTACCAAATACACTTTACAAGTGATCAGATTACTCCAAGAGTAATGCTGCAATTACTGGGTCTTCAATCGCTACAAATAAGAAGGAAACAAGGGATGTTTATATATGTGTGTTTAAAATTGTTAACAACTTGATTAATTGCGATGCGTTGCGGCAAACATAGGCTTCACACCTGCGACAGCTGCTGCGTAGGAAGTGCGCGGCACCGACACTCTTGGACCCCTGAAACAACAAAATCCGCAGCAGGATTTCCCCCGACAACACTAGCTCTCCTAGAGTTGTCTAAACAAAAACGCAGCGCCCTAACCATACCTACAAGTTGGTTCGTCACGTCGTGGATATCATCCATGGCATGTTGAACCATCTTCCTATCCTCTACGACGATAGTGGCGGAGGTAGTCGGCTCTTCCCGTAGACGGCCACGTGCGCCTTCCTCACCCTGAATTTCAAGAGTTACAGCTCATCGAGGTCGCTATCAACGCTACCGTTGTTACTAGTCGACATCTTACCCTGTGACATTGAAGTCGCAACCACCACAGTCGGCCCCAGACACGAACGGGAAACTCAACTCAAAAACAACGACCTGATTGCTACGACGCTAAAAGAACACAAAACGTCGGTCCAGTAAAAACCGTAAACAACCCTGTTATTATTTTTTTAATTAAACTACAAACCGCCAAATTACATTTCAAATTTAACAAAAATAAGATAAGCACTAAACGTGAAAATAATAACTACGACCAAATAAAATCGCTAGCCCAATAAAACAATTCGATTAAAAATGAACCGTAACCAACACTGTTTTATTAAATTTTTTTTAAAACCAAAAAATCAATTCTAAATAAACACAAGCTAATTACTTGTAAAAATTAAATTTATAAAATACTGCACTTTAATTTAAAGATGGAAATAAACCAATAAAAACACGCGCTATTGGAATGCGGTTCCGTAAGTGCACTTATCACTTGTTTATTTGGTGCCTGGTACGACCTTCAAGTGTTACACCGCTAATTATACCAAAAATCGACTTTAAGTACATGTGTACTTAAAATATGGAATATTTATATTTAATTTATTTCAAAATTTACAGTTTTGGATTATTTTTGTTTATTTAAAAGGGTTTAGATTTTGGTTTTTAGGTTGTTATTTTATTACATGCACACTACAAAATTTTCCTGAATTTATTTGCTGGTTTTTACACGATTTACGCGGTTTTGTCTGTAAATTTATTAAAAACGCCATTTAAATTATTCTGAAATTATTTTGAGGTGTTAGTTTATTAATTTTTTGGTTTATTAGCCTGAAATTTAAGTTAGTTTATTTTTAAACGCGGATTTTAGTTTAAAATTTAAAGAAAAAGGGATTTATTTATTTTTATTTGATTTAAATTTTTCTTTTTAGTTTTATTTACTGCCCTACGTATTAAAATTAATGCCACACAATAATAAAATTAAATACAATAAATAATAAAGCTTCAAATAACAAAAACACCTATATAAAAAGTTACTTGTTTCCTGCTAAAGCGGGAGCTCTGTAAAACACGTCCGCTCACTTCAAGCGCTACCTAGAAAGTGCTATTTTACTAAGATAGCAGATAAAATTGTTTTATCTTTGAATATTAATCCAACATGTAATTTAACATGCATCAATAATAATTCAAGTTGTTTTATTTTTAGACATGCTTTAATACTTCACTTTTATACTTTATATTATTGGTCTATTATGGTAATTGCGTGAAAGCATTTACTGGAAAACTATTATTTCGGCAAATGTCTAAGTGTTGGGGGATCTTGGCAGCCACAGGTTGCTTAACCCCCTTCAATAAATCTCTGTGAAATAGGGCATAATATTAGAAAACAATATAAGGGGAACCGAGCTGTATTACTGTGTGAGAATTTCAGGGAACCATGTAGGTTAGTTTAGAAAAGAAATAAGTGCAAGTACATGTCCAACCAGTTTTGAGACGGGAAACCCAATGACGAAAAAATAAGCGCAGACAAATCTGATGATTATTATAAACAACTAGTTGTTTGTTGTGAAATATCTGCAACTAATGTTGACTGTGCGAAAAGACATATTGGAAAATATATTAAATCAGTAAATGTTCAAGTGCTGGGGGAACTTGGCAGCCACAGGCTGCTTACCACCCTTCGCAACCACTGAATGTCGGAGAAATAGGGTATATAATTGTAAAACAATAGAAGGTGACCGAACTGCATCTAACAAGAAAGAATGGCACCTATGATGAAAGACAACAAACATAGAACAAAAAGTTGTTGAAAGCGTATGAGTGGAGCACAGCACAGACAATATGCCTACGAAATACGAGCAGTCTGAAAAGCAGACAGAAGAACAGTAGCGGCCTTTGAAATGCCGTGCTTCAGATGTTCGAGGATGGACAGACAAAGTTAATAACAAATAGGTTATAGAAACAGTAAGGGAACAAGGATATCTTTGGGAAAAAATATGAGAAGTAGAAGGGCATAATACGTTCTAAGGCATTTTTGGGGAATAGTATGTGATATATGACAAGCAGAGATAGGAAAAAAGAGGCGGATGTAGACCTAGATCAGATAGTGATAGATGTGGACTGTGCAAATTTCGGGGAAATCTGTAGGTTAGTTCAGAATAGGAAACAATGATGGTATGCGTCTAACCAGTTTCAGGACTGAAGACCCAATGATGATGATGATTATTGGTCTGTGTTCCGAGTTTACAGCCTCCAATTCCCTCTTTTGGTTAACACCTTCCTGAATTGTCATTTTTAAATTCATTAGTGCAGTGCTCTTGACTTAATTTAAACCTGCACACGTATCATGCAATTGTTATTCCCAGTTTTAGTTTATAAAAAGGTTTAGATTGGTCATTCTACGTTGTTATCAGTACTTCGCTTTACGATGAGTACAGTTTTATTACACATTCTGCTGTTAACTTTTGTCACGGATGACATTCTTATGGTTGTATTTTACTGCATCAAAACACTTTATGTAGCGGATTTTAGCAACCACTTGAAATTTATTTTAATTATCTTCTTCGGGTTGGGTAAGAAAATTATTTACGCTTTCAGCGGATCGAAGTCGTTACTGCTGACAAACTGCTTTGATATTAACTTGGTTACCCACCTGTTCAATCATCTATTTTCCAAATTGTGTTACCCACCTTCAGTGGATGCTAGTCTTGGTCTTAATTTCAGTTTTGAGTACTAGTCTTGGTGCAAGATGTTAATTTGTCATTGGTTAGTCAGCCCGAATTGCAGATAGATAAAAGTTCATAATTGCAGTTTAATTTGATGTCATACCATCCTAATTTAAAAGAATAATTTATCTTGAATGGTCAGCTGTGCCCACCTGTTAATTTTAACGGAAGGTACTTTGCATTTCGAACCTTAAATTAGTTAGGAACGTGTCGAGTTTTTGTGAAGCATTGATTATGGAACCAGTTAGTTACTGATGCTTAATCAACATCTGCGTTGAACCTTAGAAGTTAACGTCATTCTGTTTGCGGGAGCCTTGGAAGCTCGAGGACCCATCATGATCGCCATACGTGTATTAATCAAAGCGTATGCTAGTTCTAGCCCGTCATGTAGTTATTGATTCGTTGGGTCGCTTGACACAATCATTATTAAACTATTTAACTACCCGTTTATTAAATTTGAGTTTACTGTACTCTATACTTGCATGTTTGTTTCGCAGTGGATTGCCTTTATTAATTGTATTGATTATTACCCCTTTTGAGATTTAATGCATCGTTTGTTATTTTTATAGATTTAAAATTTTAGCTCTTCTTAAGCTTCTTTGGGAATTAAACCACTCAGTTTTTAAAATGATCTTTATTTACGTTTCGATCCATGACCTAGGATCGTTGTCAAAATAATAATAAAAAACTTCAAGTTTGACATTTATGACATAAATTGAAGGTGACTTTGATTTATTGATGTTTGAAATATTTGGTTTGAGTATACTAAGCAAAAATTTTTAAGGTTTAACAGAACGATTGCATTCAATTTGTGTTGCGACCTGGGATCGGCTTTCTTTAGGTAGCCAATACGCTTAACGTGAAATCAGCTGATTAATTTTTATTGGTGAATTTTATATAAATTCAATAATTTGGGAATTGGAAAACATTTTTTAACATGTTTCTATTTATACAATTAAGAGATTTCTAATTTTGTCTTATTTTATCGAGATTCAGTAACCTTCAATTTATACAATATATGTCAAACTTGAAGTTTTTATTATTTTGACAACGATCCTAGGTCATGGATCGAAACGTAAATAAAGATCATTTTAAAAACTATGAGTGGTTTAATTCCCAAAGAAGCTTAAGAAGAATGGTAAACAAACCACAACAAACATACAGGGAGTATTTATAATTTTAGTGTTCCGTTTTAAGAAATGTTGCTATATATTTAATTGTTTAAATATGATTTAAGTGTTTGAATTGAGTAACATATTATTGGTACTAATGTTACCAGCTATACTGCAATTTTGTGTCCATAATCTTGTATGTTGTATTTTGTTCATTTATTATTTATAGGATTGTTTATCCTGCTGGCTTGTGTCCTAATTACAGTGTACTTGTTTTGTGGTATTACGTATGTTAATTGGTACTTCTACATTATTGTTGATTAATCATACTTGAGTTAATAATTAAATTTAATTATTTATTATTGTCCTATGTGGAGGGCTTAACCTCTCTTGTTATACAGGATGTCCGGAAAATATGTGTACAACGTAAGAACAGAGATTCTTTGGCTCGAAATAGATCGATTTGAGCCAACTTACCTATTATACAAGTTGCTTCATTTAGCCGCTAGAGGGTTTCAAAAATCGTGAAAAATATTTGATATTTTAAAATAACCCGAAAATGCGTCGATAGATTTTGACCATTTTTGGAGTGCGAGTTTCTACTTTCAATTGACATATTTTTGGTGGTGCACGCAATGATTTTAAAAGCATACGAGTGTCCCAAAAATGATGTATAGTATAAATATCCGACCATTACTTTTTTCCTGTTTATGCAATGACTACCAATTTTTTTTTATGAGTAGCCGACTTAATTTGGAAACTTTTTTGTCTCTTGTAAAATTTTGATTAGACGAACGGTTTAACAGAAAAAAATAATTTCAAATGTCTGCATACTTTCGTCATCATTGCTGCATTAAGTATAAAATGGGGCAAATCAGAAAGCATAGTTTAGTAGTTGGCTTTGCTTTTTATTTGTTATTTAATTTGACTGTCATTTAACCTCAGTTTACCTGTCAAGTCGTGAATTTCTGCTTAATTCAATAAAAGTTTGCATCTTTCATCTTACATTATGAATACTTACACAAACAACGAACAGGTGGATATGCTTTTGGTTTTCGGATTTTGTCAAGGCAATGGTCGTTAAAGCGTCAGAGTCTATAGGGAAAGATTTCCTAATTGCCGAATGCCAAACCACCAAATATTCGTAAATATTGAAAGACGTCTTCGTGAAAATGGCAGCTTTCAGTCAAGAAATGCGGATCGAGGACGTGAACGTACCACAAGAACTGTGGATCTGGAGGAACAAATTTTGGATAGAGTTGAAGAAGACCCAAAAATAAACACCAGACGCTTAGGACTTGAACTACAAGTTCCTAAAAGTATTGTTCATGACGTTTTAAAGGAACAGTTATTACATCCATACCACGTTCAACAGGTACAAAACCTTTTGCCTATCGATCCTGAGAGGCGTCTAGCTTTCTGTCAATTTATTCAAGATCAGAGAATTCAAAATGCAAATTTCAGCCGCAAAATTTTATTTACAGACGAAGCTTCTTTTACAAGATCTGGTATTACTAACATACATAATGAACATATTTACACTGTAGAAAATTCTCATGCAACTAAAGTGACTCACTATCAACATGAATTTAAGATTAATGTATGGACTGGAGTTATTGATAATTTTATTATCCGTCCTGTTGTGATACCAAATCAAGGCGGCTCCGTGGCGTAGTGGTATGTGTGTGACTACTACGCCCAAGGTCCCGGGTTCGAATCCCGACACGGTCCGCTTGAAAAATGTTAGGCGAGCATTTTTCGCAAAAATACACCCTCGTTCGGATGAGAGGTAAAATGGAGGTCCCGTGTGTGAGTGTTGTCATGCACGTTAAAGATCCCTACCTTGCTTGGAACAGCAAGGATTCGGCAAAATTCAAAATTTTCCAGGTAAAAAAAACTCGCTTCCTGGCCAATGTAGTACCTTCGGGTGGAGCATTGGAAAATCACATGTAATGTGATACCAAATCAGGCGGCTCCGTGGCGTAGTGGTATGTGTGTGACTACTACGCCCTAGGTCCCGGGTTCGAATCCCGACACGGTTCGCTTGAAAAATGTTAGGCGAGCATTTTTCGCAAAAATATACCCTCGTTCGGATGAGAGGTAAAATGGAGGTCCCATGTGTGAGTGTTGTCATGCACGTTAAAGATCCTTACCTTGCTTGGAACAGCAAGGATTCGGCAAAATTCAAATTTTCCAGGTAAAAAAAAACTCGCTTCCTGGCCAATGTAGTACCTTCGGGTGGAGCATTGGAAAATCACATGTAATGTGATACCAAATCAGGCGGCTCCGTGGCGTAGTGGTATGTGTGTGACTACTACGCCCTAGGTCCCGGGTTCGAATCCCGACACGGTTCGCTTGAAAAATGTTAGGCGAGCATTTTTCGCAAAAATATACCCTCGTTCGGATGAGAGGTAAAATGGAGGTCCCATGTGTGAGTGTTGTCATGCACGTTAAAGATCCTTACCTTGCTTGGAACAGCAAGGATTCGGCAAAATCCAAATTTTCCAGGTAAAAAAAAACTCGCTTCCTGGCCAATGTAGTACCTTCGGGTGGAGCATTGAAAAATCACATGTAATGTGATACCAAATCGATTAAACGGAGACAATTACTTCAACTTTCTACCACAAACATTGCCGAATTTATTGGAAGATCTGCCATTGTTACTTCGCCAAGACATGTGCTTCATGCACGATGGTGCTCCTCCCCACTTTACTTTAGCTGTTCGACAACATTTACACGAAAAATATCCGGATCGATGGATCGGAAGGGGATATGATGCTCCTAAAAATTGGCCAGCAAGATCGCCGGACTTGACGCCCTGTGATTATTTTTTGTGGGGTACCTTAAAATCTAAGGTTTATTCGTCTCCACTTGATAGCGAAGAAGAATTGTATAGACGAATTTTAAATACAGCCAATTCTTTAAAAAATAATACACAAACAATGCAAAGGGTTCAGTTAAACTTCTTACGAAGAGTTAATTTGTGCATTGAAGAAAATGGCGGCCATTTTGAAAATTTATTGTAATGCTCCAACACTTGTACTGCGCTGTTAATTTTCAATGATAGTAATAAAAAATAAACAAAACAATGAAATAAAAATAAAAAACAAACATTTGAAATTATTTTTTTTCTGTCAAACCGCTCGTCTATTCAAAATTTTACAAGAGACAAAAAAGTTTCCAAATTAAGTCGACTACTTAAAATTGGTAGTCATTGCATAAACAGGAAAAAGGTTGTAACGTGCATTTTTATTAGGCTTAACATTTTACACTACTATTTCTATATTTTATATTTATTAACTCCTTGGGCAAATGCGCCGTATTATAATGTGTGGATCGCTGTTTGTATAAAGTAAATACTTTCGAATAGTTTTCAGATTTGTATGCAATTTAACTCGTGTGTAGTAATTTAAAGATACGTATAATTTGAAGATTGATTTTCATTAATAAATTGTAAATTGGATTATTCGAAAAATACTTTCCAACTTATCGGAAATGATAAACCGCCGTAATTAATTAGTAGATATGATGGCTGCATTCATTTATTGGATGTTCCTTATGTGGATATACGAGTCGAGTTGATAGTCAATAAGCGGTTGTAATTGCAACGAGTTGTTATAAAACAGAGGAGGAGTTGTAGTTTGTGTTTTGTTCCGATATATTACGTTCAAAATACTGTTTCCTTGTTGCTTCACTAATTGTGTTTTTAGTTGAGTTTCTTTTGGGAAAAAGCTGTGTATTTACTTATTCGGCATGTTCTTCACAATTAAGGAAATAGTTTTAAATTGTTTCAACGTAATTAAATGTAGGTGAAGGACACTAATAACCGGTAAAATGAACTTTTGACTTGACCCAACCTAATTTTTGTATAATTGAACTGTAAATTTGTAAAATCCGAGCGATAGAATGCAAACAACATGTAACTAAATCAGTGGTGTATTCCGTGATCTATTCTTTACATCATTTTTTTTTCTTTACGTCACTTTCGCGTGATCTATTCTATAAATAATTTTTTTTGTGTGTCATGAATGTGTTTGTGCTTTTGCTTTTAAGAGAGAAGTGCCTTAAATAAAAATGGTACATTCGTTAGTTACTTTTGGTGCACTACTTGGTTATGTGGTTGCGTTTGTCGTGTTTTTAAATGTTTTACCGTATTCAAACAATGCCTTTACCAACTGAGATTAGCTTCAGAAATTGACGAAGTTCTTTCTGCTGAAGCATATCCGCAATACGAAAAATTCTTGGTGGATGTTTGGATCGGAATTATACTAACTTTAATTGTTCTTAGTTGCGTGTGTTGCATGTGTTCCTGTCTGTTGTACCACAAATTCCACCCCCGCGAATAGACTGTGAATCTTTGCCAAGCTACACCAGTGCATCCGGCTTACCAAGCTACCAGGAGGCTTTCGATCTGGGATGGAACCATAGACACCCCACACTGCACGAACTCCAACTGCAAGGCTATCAGTAGCCGAATTAGTCCAATTCTATAGAAACTCTTCCGGTGCTCCTGGTTGTGTAAGTTGAACTATTTCATACTTGTTATTACTGTAAATACCTATCCGTTTGTTTTGCAATATTCTTTGCCGTTTGGATACCTTTTACAATAGAAGTGCATGCTATTATTTAAAAAAAAAGAGAAAAAAATCAATACTACTGGATTACTCATATCAATTGTGTCTTATCTATTTATCTTTTGTTAACATTTTGTCTGATTTATGTTTAATTGGTGTGTGAGGAAACGTTTCTGCTACTCCCCAATAGTATCTCACTTTGTGTTAAAAATTTTTGTAATGCTTTTATCGTGATTATATTATATAGTTTATCTAAACAGTTTTATTTACATTCTACAAAGTACTGAATAACTTAGACTTTTCATTGCTGCTATGCTTATTTTCTTTTTTTTTCAGGTTTGCTTAACTAATTTTCTTGCAGGTATTGTCACTAACTCCTTACCGCCACATACATCATATGTCAGTCTGCTTTCTACAACCCCCCCTAATCTCCGATTGAGCCCAGTCATTTCTTTGGGTTACGCACGGCTACGAGCCAACGTAGCATAAATTTGGCGCCCAACGTGGATGCCACGAATTAACGTAACAAGGTAATGGTCGGATATTTATACTGAACATCATTTTTGGGACACTCGTATGGTTTTAAATTTATTACGTACACCGCCAAAAGATGTCAATTGAAAGTAGAAACTCGCACCCCAAAAATGGTCAAAATCTATTGACGCGTTTTTGAGTTATTTTAAAATAATCAAATATTTTTCACGATTTTTGAAGTCCTCTAGCGGCTAAATCAAGCAACTTGTATAATAGGTAAGTTGACTCAAATCGATCTATTTTGAGCCAAAGAATCTCTGTTCCTACGTCGTACACATATTTTCTGGACACCCTGTATATTTCAGGGAGTATTTTTGGAATTTGTTAGGAAATGAAATGTTAATCAATAAATTTTTAGCCTTCTGGAACTTATTGTTATTAATTAAATAATTTAATAAATGATGACATCAATCTAAAATACACCTTTCGATTCTTCTATAGGAGAAAATTTCAAATCAGTTATTTTGTTTATAATATAAATATTCACAAATGAATATTACCCCACACATAAATATTTTAGTTTTCACATAATTAAATTTATGTCATTCATTATTACAAATTGAGTAATATAATTTTTGAAAAGTGTATGCAATTTACATTAGTTTATAAATGAAGTATTGTGGAAAGATTTTTATGTGTCACTCAAATTGCACATAAATTTTGGGAGCCGTAGAGGAGCGGGGATCAGCAATTTACATTTGGCTTTCCTGAAAAGAGGATGTTGATAGTAATTTATAAACAGATTCAGAAACAACAGGTTTTGACCCTTTTTTTCTAAGGATCACATTGCTGTGGTGTAAGCGATCCAGAGCCACGAGCAATATGGGCATTTGCCCAACTTTTACGTTTCAACGATCTATTGAATTTACTCAATGACAGAGTGCATGGCCCCCAATTTTTAAAATCCAAAAAAATTTGGGTGGAATGGTCCACCCTCACCCTGCTAGTTGGCAAAATGGGGTAACTGCCATAACATATGACCTCCAAAAAGTTTGGGATCTCTCGCTCCCCCTTTGGTCTGATTGTGCAGCCATCGATTAATCAGAAACCAAGAAATCCCAAACTATACAAAAGCCATATCTACTGATACCTGGCCGTATTTTGCAAGAGGTTATACAAAACTTTTCATGCCCGGTTTGCAAAACTATATAAATTTTAATGCACAACATTTGAAGAAAGTAGACTTTAAAAAAATATTTATTGTATTCTATGCCATAGGACTATTTTCGTATTTCAAATTAAACTATAAATGAATAAAAATAAATTAATTCTTTACAAAATAATTAAATTACGAAACAAACTATTTCGTTCGATCCATAAAATCAACCGTTTGCATCTTGAAAAGATTAAATTCTAGTATCTTTTATTCCTTTAAAAGTGTTCTATTCATTTTTATTTACTACGAGTGTGGATAAAATTGCTCAAAAACCAAAAAGCCAGAAATAAATGTTGATTATAACCTCCACCAAATCTAGAGTGAATGTACCAACTGTGTTGTGCTCTAATTACAATTGCTCAAGGTGCACTATAATATGGCAAATATCTGTATTTTAAGCAAAAAGACCAACTTTATAGGTATGGACAACAAATTCCAAGTCACCTGTGAATAAAAAATTGTGATGTCTATAATTATTGGTTCCAAGAGTGCATGCCAATTTTTTTATTTATTACATTTAAGATGTTTATGAAACACATAAGTGTATAACATCAATGGTCTGGACATAATAATGTGTAAGAGCAATGATCATGTACATATAACTTAAAAATTTATACCATAAGGATAAAAGTGTGGATGCAAATTTTGCTGTAAGCTACCAATTGTACTGCATTCTCAATATATTCTTGGGTTGAATAAAAAGCATTGCTAATTAGAAACCGTGTAATTTTTTTCTTGAACTTATCTAATGGTAATGTTTGAATACTGTTGTGTAAAACATTAAAATCCATAATAATTTGGACCGTATCTACTGCTCTGTATTCTGTGATATGGGACCAATATTTTATTTTTGTTCTGTGTATCAAAATGGTGTACACTGGCATGAACATCAAAATCATTATTATGCTTCTTAACCCAGACTATACAACTAAGAATATATGCACAAGGAAAGGTAAGTATGTTGAATTCAATAAACTGTTTTCGACAATCGGCTCTGTAGCTTAAGTGTGCCATGACTCTGATCACTCGCCTTTGTAATCCGAAAATACGATTTGCAGCTGAACAATGTCCCCAAACTTTGATTGCATAACTTAAATGACTATGAAACATGGCAAAATAAACAGATTTTAATATATTTCAAGATAGAGAGTCCCTGAGAGAACTTATGAAAAAAAGAGTTTTGCAAAGTTTAGAGCTCAAGCTTATACAGTGACAGTCCCAGCTCAGCAGATTATCCAAAGTAACACCAAGAAAATTCACAGAGTTTGATGTATTATAGTCATTTGTTTTTAAAGTGAAACACAATTGGGTAGTCTTTTTCTCATTTAAGCAAAGGCTATTATTGACAAACCAGTTAGATGCTTGATCCTGAGTGTATTTACTTTCAATTAAAAGTTGTTGCATATCAGAACCCTAATAATAGAAAGTTGTATCATCCGCATACAAAATCACATTTCCATTATTCAACTGATAATGTAGTTCATTAATAAAACAAATAAAAAGGATTGGTCCCAAAACGGATCCTTGAAGAACACCATTAGCAACAATAAGATTCTTGGAAAGTTTACCATTTAAATATACTTTTTGATTTCTATTCTCAAGAAAAGATTTAATAAATGTAGTACTACTCTGATCAAAGGAAAGTTTCGTTAATTTGTTAATCAATAGTGAATGGTTTACACAGTCAAAAGCCTTGCTCATAATGCAAAAATCAGCTAATAGGAACTGGCATTCGTTAAAAGCAGAAGTAACCTTACCTAATAGGTTAGCAATAGCATCAGATGTAGATACGTTTTTTTGGAATCCAAACTGTTGTTTACACACCAATTTACAAGTTTCCAAATGATTTGTAATTTGATTTTTCATAATCTCAAGAATTTTAGAAAATAAAGGGGTTATAGATATCGGTCTATAGTTTTCAATACAATTTTTGTCTCCCTTTTTATATATTGGTGACTTTTGATTTCTTCAGTTTATTGGGAAAAATTGATTTTCTTATACATGCATTAATTAGTTTGGTTAACGGAAGTAAGATAATATTTACTACAGATTTTATCAAAGCACTATTTAAATTATAAATATCACTGCAGCTGCTATTTTTTAACGATGAAATTGCATCACGTACTTGATTGCACGATAGCTCACTAAAAACGAAATTTATATTACTGTTAAAAGTTGTACCAGTAGAAGTCTTGAGTGTTGCACTGTTTAGCTTTTTAATAATTTGATCAGTATTATTCTGAGCAGTAATCCTTTTAGAATTTGTATTTGCTATAATTCTATCAACGGAACTAATAAAAAAGTCATTGAAGGTATCTGGTGTAAAGCAAATTTGCAAAATTCATTTTCTTTTGCAATTTAATAATTTCCACTTGAGTTTGTTATTATTCACCGCTTTATTAATGAACTCATCATGTGCCCTAATCTTGGCGTCTTTTAGCGCTACTCTATACCGATACTTGAAATTCTTTAAATGCAAACCAAGATCAATATTCCTTTGGAAAATATTACTCAAACATTTCAAAGACATAAAATGATTTCTCATTGCCCTTAAATTTTGATCAAACCATTTAAATTTAATTTCATGTTGAAAATCCTTAGATTTCATAGATTTAATCGGAAAAGCTGTAGCAACGGCATCAACGAAGATGTTTATAAAATATTCATATTTTAGGTTTAGATTTAATGTTTCATCGTTTACAAAGTTCCAATTCTGCTGCTCTAGAAGTCCATAGAATTTTATCATTCCTGCTTTTGTGAGAGGCTGATAAAAACTTAGTGACTCAGTTCTTTTAGGTCTTTCGAATATTGTATGGATCAGAAGCAAACCCATATGATCGGATAAACCAGTGTCAATGACCTTGTACTCCTGATTTGGTATGTTGGTAAAAACATTATCTAAACAATTATTAAATCTAGTTTGTAGTCGCATTCAAGAATTTAAAACCAAAACCAGCAAAAAAATCAGTTATATAGATAGAATCATTGTCATATGAACCAAACTTAACATTGAAGTCACCGCAAATTTAAACACTGTTTTTATGTAGCTTACCTAAAATTTTAAATACCTTAACTGAATGTTTCGCAAGAGTTTTAACGATCCTTTATTGGGTGACCTATATGTTGTTATAATAAAAAGATTTAATTGCTTGATATGAATGGCTGCAACTTCAGCATGAAATTCACTTGATAATGCATTGATATCAGGCATTGGAACTATTTTGTAAATAGTATTTATATCAACTAAAATAGATACACCACCCCACACATGTTTCTGCCTACAGTAGCTAGAAATAGGGATCAAATTATTGATTCTTAAAAATTTGAAGTTCATCATAATTGAGATTTATCTCACGGAGACAGAACATTACAAAACAAATTTTCCGAAGCAAAAAACGCCTCCACACCATTAACCTTATTTTTAACTGATTGTCTATTAATAACAAAAATATTTAATGTGGTTAAGGGTAAACCCTTAAATCCATTTTTAGTTTTTCCCACAGTTTCATTAGTTGTTAATTTATTAGAATACCCTTGATAATTACCTCTATCATTATTAGACAATGTAGAGGGCAACACTCCATCTCCATTAAATAATGGTTTGTCATATAGTCCTAAAAACCCTCCCTATTATTATGTTAACTTAATTTCTTAGATCTAAAAGGTTTTTTTTTTTACTAAAATATGATTCCCCCATAGTTCCTGTGAAAGCAGTTTTTCAATATCATCCATTTTAACTCCAAGCTTAAAGGATTTGTAACCATCATATTTAGTTTGTAGTGGATTGCAGGAAACAACTTGAATGCCACCATTAGCAAGATGTTTAATAATATCTTCTTTGCTAAATTTCGGATCCACCCTTGAAACAAAAATGAGATGTTTTAGCCACACCATACACTGTAGAATCAGTATTATTACCAATAATTAAAGTTTTTTTTTTATATTTGTTGGCTTCCTAGATAAGGCGCCGACCAATTTAGTTCCATAATCTTCACGAAAACCGCTCCTGTGGCAACTGTGGCTCTCGAAAATCAAAAGACCGTTAATTCAGCGTGATATGCGACCAATTGTTTGCCTGAAGTTTTCGGTAAATTTTTAGGACTTTTAGATTTTTCGAGATTAATTTCGCTACCCATAATTTTACGTTGTTTATTTTCAAGTACAGCAATAGATTCCTTTTTCAGGTTAGGATCTTTATTTACTTTTGCCAGGAAAACAGCTGTACTATCGCTCAGGCTTGCGCATTCATCTTGTTTACAAGTTTGGGCTTTAACCTTGACTTTGTTGACATTCCAATTTTCACCGGATGCACAAGAAGCATCATGATTAGCAATATCATATGTTTACACCTTTAAGTTTAGTAGTGAATCTTTGATTGTATTCGTATCATTAGAATTAGGTCCCATAGCTTGCGGATAAGAGAGCTTGACTTTTTTTAACATTTGGTTTTCCTGATAAATGTAATTAAACTTGTCTCTTATTAGTATATTGTTTTCTTTTAATAAAGCAATTTCACTACACAAAGCTCTTACTAGTTGTTTATAAACGTCTAGCAAATCATCTAGCCTATTACTTTCACAGTCGCTAGCATTTGTTTTAGTTTTAATTTCACCATCATATTTATTAACAGACACAGAATCAAGTAACATCACATGTGGTTGTAAAACATCGCCATTGCAGCAAACAACACTCAAATCATCACTATATTGTAGTTTTCTCTGGTCAGCACAACTCCTATGGAACAATGCCTTACAAATCTTACAGGTTACGCACTTCGGACCCCCCCGAGGCGCCTCTGTCACAAACTTTACAGAAATTTTTCGCGAGTTCATTTGCGCGCGAATTGTCAGACCCGGCCATCTTGAATCTATACCCAAGTTTACTCACTTACCAAAATCGCCGTGTTTAAGAATTTGTAAAATTGATCAACCTCAAGAATCGTGCAAAAGGAAAAGTATGTTTGAAAGATATGTTCCTTAAAATTTACTAGTGTTGCAAGGTTATGGGCATGTGTTTTCTTCTTTGACAGACCTTATGCTGGGTTTGATGAATTATTTCCAATGTAAAAAATTACAATAAAAATGCTAGTTTTTAGGTCTCCTTGTTTTCTAAACAAGTATGTGTCTAATCTGCATTTTTCTTAAGGCAGGCTTAAATTGAATCATTGGTTGATGTGTTAATTGTTATATCACATAATTCAATATTCCTTAATAACAAGTTAGATTTGAAAAAATTTGTTGTACCAGTAATGATTTAAAAAAATTTTATTATACGCAAGCACACGCACCATTTTCATCTAATGTACAAACATCTCAGTGATTCATTTAGGAATAAGACTATTACATTAAATAAATATTCAATCACACTAGCTACGTTAATGTCAGCCGAATGGATAAATATAGACCTAAAAATTCAAAAATAACTCGGAAGAAGAAAACTATACTTTTATGTTACTGGAAAATTTGTTTAAAAACAAAAGTAAGTCACACGAGAGTACTAAATATACATCACATATTACATACATAAATAATAATAATAGTAATAACAACACAAGTTTTAGTACCATAATAAAATAAATGCTTGTTAACAATAACAAGGAACAAATCTTTATCAGAACTAATACAAACAACAAGAGTACCTTATTATTATACTTACAATAAATAAAAAAGGCATTTTTAAATTAATTAATTAAATACTGCACCTAATTTAGTACAACATGACTTACAACAGGCCACTTTAGAATTATATATTAAATATAATATAATAAAAATTTTGATTTTAAGCGCAAATATAATACATAAGCATAAATTTCCAGTAAATTAAAAATATAGATTAATATGTACGTTTAAACATACAAAAGATCTCTTGTAGTCATCCGCAGATAAACTAACCTATAATAATTTTTCTGTTGTAAATTTCACTTACACTTAAGTTTTTTTGCACTGTTAAAAAAGCATAATTTCAACACAACGAATTTAAATAAAGTGTACGTTTGTATTTATATAAACAAATCACATTTAGGTCCATGAGTTACGTGTAATTTACACACTTTCAATTTATATCACAATGGAATATATGTAATGAACTCCTACACCAAATTATATTCTCGAAGGTTCGACTGTAATATAGTATCCTTAACGGCAGCAAAAACAAATTTTATATT